>OX376340.1:0-2657402 GCA_947369235.1 Udea olivalis
AAATTGCATAAATTTCCTTTTTTCTTTGTTATACCGAGGTGATGTGGTAGATCGCTGCTCACATACAAATCATTCTAAAAACTGAACTTTGAGCTGAAATTCAGTCAATCTTGCGCTTCTAGAAGTTTCTAATTAGTAGTTTCAGTATTGTTACAGCGAAAGAAGCCATTTAAAATCGTATTTACTCAAATTTTTGGCCTTTTTTCACTTTTTCATATAATTTACATAGACGCTCCATACTGTGCCATACTAAAATTTAAATTTTTCAAATTTTTCTTCAAATCTCAATATTTTTTGATTCAATATCATTCGCTGGGACCGTGTAAGCACACCGCCGTTGTTTTCGGCGCGCTCCCGCTAATATTGAATTAATTATAGATTTTTGAAACATTAAATTTCATAGTGATTTTCTAAAAACATTCGAAATCTTCCAAATTTGACCCGTTTTGCAAATTGTTTTGATTCAGTATAACTCGCTCGGACTAAATAGACACGCCGCCGTTGTTTTCAGCGCGCTCCGACTAATACTGAATTAATTATTAAATTTAAACACATACAAATTTCATAAAAATACAGTTTTTCAGCGTTTTTTCCAAATTTTTCTATAGAACACCCAGTCGCGTTCTTCGGCAATCTTGTGCGCGCCGACGATACCTACCCGTAGACACCCACTTTTCTACCCTCTGACGTCATCGGGGCGAAAAATTGCATAAATTTCCTTTTTTCTTTGTTATACCGAGGTGATGTGGTAGATCGCTGCTCACATACAAATCATTCTAAAAACTGAACTTTGAGCTGAAATTCAGTCAATCTTGCGCTTCTAGAAGTTTCTAATTAGTAGTTTCAGTATTGTTACAGCGAAAGAAGCCATTTAAAATCGTATTTACTCAAATTTTTGGCCTTTTTTCACTTTTTCATATAATTTACATAGACGCTCCATACTGTGCCATACTAAAATTTAAATTTTTCAAATTTTTCTTCAAATCTCAATATTTTTTGATTCAATATCATTCGCTGGGACCGTGTAAGCACACCGCCGTTGTTTTCGGCGCGCTCCCGCTAATATTGAATTAATTATAGATTTTTGAAACATTAAATTTCATAGTGATTTTCTAAAAACATTCGAAATCTTCCAAATTTGACCCGTTTTGCAAATTGTTTTGATTCAGTATAACTCGCTCGGACTAAATAGACACGCCGCCGTTGTTTTCAGCGCGCTCCGACTAATACTGAATTAATTATTAAATTTAAACACATACAAATTTCATAAAAATACAGTTTTTCAGCGTTTTTTCCAAATTTTTCTATAGAACACCCAGTCGCGTTCTTCGGCAATCTTGTGCGCGCCGACGATACCTACCCGTAGACACCCACTTTTCTACCCTCTGACGTCATCGGGGCGAAAAATTGCATAAATTTCCTTTTTTCTTTGTTATACCGAGGTGATGTGGTAGATCGCTGCTCACATACAAATCATTCTAAAAACTGAACTTTGAGCTGAAATTCAGTCAATCTTGCGCTTCTAGAAGTTTCTAATTAGTAGTTTCAGTATTGTTACAGCGAAAGAAGCCATTTAAAATCGTATTTACTCAAATTTTTGGCCTTTTTTCACTTTTTCATATAATTTACATAGACGCTCCATACTGTGCCATACTAAAATTTAAATTTTTCAAATTTTTCTTCAAATCTCAATATTTTTTGATTCAATATCATTCGCTGGGACCGTGTAAGCACACCGCCGTTGTTTTCGGCGCGCTCCCGCTAATATTGAATTAATTATAGATTTTTGAAACATTAAATTTCATAGTGATTTTCTAAAAACATTCGAAATCTTCCAAATTTGACCCGTTTTGCAAATTGTTTTGATTCAGTATAACTCGCTCGGACTAAATAGACACGCCGCCGTTGTTTTCAGCGCGCTCCGACTAATACTGAATTAATTATTAAATTTAAACACATACAAATTTCATAAAAATACAGTTTTTCAGCGTTTTTTCCAAATTTTTCTATAGAACACCCAGTCGCGTTCTTCGGCAATCTTGTGCGCGCCGACGATACCTACCCGTAGACACCCACTTTTCTACCCTCTGACGTCATCGGGGCGAAAAATTGCATAAATTTCCTTTTTTCTTTGTTATACCGAGGTGATGTGGTAGATCGCTGCTCACATACAAATCATTCTAAAAACTGAACTTTGAGCTGAAATTCAGTCAATCTTGCGCTTCTAGAAGTTTCTAATTAGTAGTTTCAGTATTGTTACAGCGAAAGAAGCCATTTAAAATCGTATTTACTCAAATTTTTGGCCTTTTTTCACTTTTTCATATAATTTACATAGACGCTCCATACTGTGCCATACTAAAATTTAAATTTTTCAAATTTTTCTTCAAATCTCAATATTTTTTGATTCAATATCATTCGCTGGGACCGTGTAAGCACACCGCCGTTGTTTTCGGCGCGCTCCCGCTAATATTGAATTAATTATAGATTTTTGAAACATTAAATTTCATAGTGATTTTCTAAAAACATTCGAAATCTTCCAAATTTGACCCGTTTTGCAAATTGTTTTGATTCAGTATAACTCGCTCGGACTAAATAGACACGCCGCCGTTGTTTTCAGCGCGCTCCGACTAATACTGAATTAATTATTAAATTTAAACACATACAAATTTCATAAAAATACAGTTTTTCAGCGTTTTTTCCAAATTTTTCTATAGAACACCCAGTCGCGTTCTTCGGCAATCTTGTGCGCGCCGACGATACCTACCCGTAGACACCCACTTTTCTACCCTCTGACGTCATCGGGGCGAAAAATTGCATAAATTTCCTTTTTTCTTTGTTATACCGAGGTGATGTGGTAGATCGCTGCTCACATACAAATCATTCTAAAAACTGAACTTTGAGCTGAAATTCAGTCAATCTTGCGCTTCTAGAAGTTTCTAATTAGTAGTTTCAGTATTGTTACAGCGAAAGAAGCCATTTAAAATCGTATTTACTCAAATTTTTGGCCTTTTTTCACTTTTTCATATAATTTACATAGACGCTCCATACTGTGCCATACTAAAATTTAAATTTTTCAAATTTTTCTTCAAATCTCAATATTTTTTGATTCAATATCATTCGCTGGGACCGTGTAAGCACACCGCCGTTGTTTTCGGCGCGCTCCCGCTAATATTGAATTAATTATAGATTTTTGAAACATTAAATTTCATAGTGATTTTCTAAAAACATTCGAAATCTTCCAAATTTGACCCGTTTTGCAAATTGTTTTGATTCAGTATAACTCGCTCGGACTAAATAGACACGCCGCCGTTGTTTTCAGCGCGCTCCGACTAATACTGAATTAATTATTAAATTTAAACACATACAAATTTCATAAAAATACAGTTTTTCAGCGTTTTTTCCAAATTTTTCTATAGAACACCCAGTCGCGTTCTTCGGCAATCTTGTGCGCGCCGACGATACCTACCCGTAGACACCCACTTTTCTACCCTCTGACGTCATCGGGGCGAAAAATTGCATAAATTTCCTTTTTTCTTTGTTATACCGAGGTGATGTGGTAGATCGCTGCTCACATACAAATCATTCTAAAAACTGAACTTTGAGCTGAAATTCAGTCAATCTTGCGCTTCTAGAAGTTTCTAATTAGTAGTTTCAGTATTGTTACAGCGAAAGAAGCCATTTAAAATCGTATTTACTCAAATTTTTGGCCTTTTTTCACTTTTTCATATAATTTACATAGACGCTCCATACTGTGCCATACTAAAATTTAAATTTTTCAAATTTTTCTTCAAATCTCAATATTTTTTGATTCAATATCATTCGCTGGGACCGTGTAAGCACACCGCCGTTGTTTTCGGCGCGCTCCCGCTAATATTGAATTAATTATAGATTTTTGAAACATTAAATTTCATAGTGATTTTCTAAAAACATTCGAAATCTTCCAAATTTGACCCGTTTTGCAAATTGTTTTGATTCAGTATAACTCGCTCGGACTAAATAGACACGCCGCCGTTGTTTTCAGCGCGCTCCGACTAATACTGAATTAATTATTAAATTTAAACACATACAAATTTCATAAAAATACAGTTTTTCAGCGTTTTTTCCAAATTTTTCTATAGAACACCCAGTCGCGTTCTTCGGCAATCTTGTGCGCGCCGACGATACCTACCCGTAGACACCCACTTTTCTACCCTCTGACGTCATCGGGGCGAAAAATTGCATAAATTTCCTTTTTTCTTTGTTATACCGAGGTGATGTGGTAGATCGCTGCTCACATACAAATCATTCTAAAAACTGAACTTTGAGCTGAAATTCAGTCAATCTTGCGCTTCTAGAAGTTTCTAATTAGTAGTTTCAGTATTGTTACAGCGAAAGAAGCCATTTAAAATCGTATTTACTCAAATTTTTGGCCTTTTTTCACTTTTTCATATAATTTACATAGACGCTCCATACTGTGCCATACTAAAATTTAAATTTTTCAAATTTTTCTTCAAATCTCAATATTTTTTGATTCAATATCATTCGCTGGGACCGTGTAAGCACACCGCCGTTGTTTTCGGCGCGCTCCCGCTAATATTGAATTAATTATAGATTTTTGAAACATTAAATTTCATAGTGATTTTCTAAAAACATTCGAAATCTTCCAAATTTGACCCGTTTTGCAAATTGTTTTGATTCAGTATAACTCGCTCGGACTAAATAGACACGCCGCCGTTGTTTTCAGCGCGCTCCGACTAATACTGAATTAATTATTAAATTTAAACACATACAAATTTCATAAAAATACAGTTTTTCAGCGTTTTTTCCAAATTTTTCTATAGAACACCCAGTCGCGTTCTTCGGCAATCTTGTGCGCGCCGACGATACCTACCCGTAGACACCCACTTTTCTACCCTCTGACGTCATCGGGGCGAAAAATTGCATAAATTTCCTTTTTTCTTTGTTATACCGAGGTGATGTGGTAGATCGCTGCTCACATACAAATCATTCTAAAAACTGAACTTTGAGCTGAAATTCAGTCAATCTTGCGCTTCTAGAAGTTTCTAATTAGTAGTTTCAGTATTGTTACAGCGAAAGAAGCCATTTAAAATCGTATTTACTCAAATTTTTGGCCTTTTTTCACTTTTTCATATAATTTACATAGACGCTCCATACTGTGCCATACTAAAATTTAAATTTTTCAAATTTTTCTTCAAATCTCAATATTTTTTGATTCAATATCATTCGCTGGGACCGTGTAAGCACACCGCCGTTGTTTTCGGCGCGCTCCCGCTAATATTGAATTAATTATAGATTTTTGAAACATTAAATTTCATAGTGATTTTCTAAAAACATTCGAAATCTTCCAAATTTGACCCGTTTTGCAAATTGTTTTGATTCAGTATAACTCGCTCGGACTAAATAGACACGCCGCCGTTGTTTTCAGCGCGCTCCGACTAATACTGAATTAATTATTAAATTTAAACACATACAAATTTCATAAAAATACAGTTTTTCAGCGTTTTTTCCAAATTTTTCTATAGAACACCCAGTCGCGTTCTTCGGCAATCTTGTGCGCGCCGACGATACCTACCCGTAGACACCCACTTTTCTACCCTCTGACGTCATCGGGGCGAAAAATTGCATAAATTTCCTTTTTTCTTTGTTATACCGAGGTGATGTGGTAGATCGCTGCTCACATACAAATCATTCTAAAAACTGAACTTTGAGCTGAAATTCAGTCAATCTTGCGCTTCTAGAAGTTTCTAATTAGTAGTTTCAGTATTGTTACAGCGAAAGAAGCCATTTAAAATCGTATTTACTCAAATTTTTGGCCTTTTTTCACTTTTTCATATAATTTACATAGACGCTCCATACTGTGCCATACTAAAATTTAAATTTTTCAAATTTTTCTTCAAATCTCAATATTTTTTGATTCAATATCATTCGCTGGGACCGTGTAAGCACACCGCCGTTGTTTTCGGCGCGCTCCCGCTAATATTGAATTAATTATAGATTTTTGAAACATTAAATTTCATAGTGATTTTCTAAAAACATTCGAAATCTTCCAAATTTGACCCGTTTTGCAAATTGTTTTGATTCAGTATAACTCGCTCGGACTAAATAGACACGCCGCCGTTGTTTTCAGCGCGCTCCGACTAATACTGAATTAATTATTAAATTTAAACACATACAAATTTCATAAAAATACAGTTTTTCAGCGTTTTTTCCAAATTTTTCTATAGAACACCCAGTCGCGTTCTTCGGCAATCTTGTGCGCGCCGACGATACCTACCCGTAGACACCCACTTTTCTACCCTCTGACGTCATCGGGGCGAAAAATTGCATAAATTTCCTTTTTTCTTTGTTATACCGAGGTGATGTGGTAGATCGCTGCTCACATACAAATCATTCTAAAAACTGAACTTTGAGCTGAAATTCAGTCAATCTTGCGCTTCTAGAAGTTTCTAATTAGTAGTTTCAGTATTGTTACAGCGAAAGAAGCCATTTAAAATCGTATTTACTCAAATTTTTGGCCTTTTTTCACTTTTTCATATAATTTACATAGACGCTCCATACTGTGCCATACTAAAATTTAAATTTTTCAAATTTTTCTTCAAATCTCAATATTTTTTGATTCAATATCATTCGCTGGGACCGTGTAAGCACACCGCCGTTGTTTTCGGCGCGCTCCCGCTAATATTGAATTAATTATAGATTTTTGAAACATTAAATTTCATAGTGATTTTCTAAAAACATTCGAAATCTTCCAAATTTGACCCGTTTTGCAAATTGTTTTGATTCAGTATAACTCGCTCGGACTAAATAGACACGCCGCCGTTGTTTTCAGCGCGCTCCGACTAATACTGAATTAATTATTAAATTTAAACACATACAAATTTCATAAAAATACAGTTTTTCAGCGTTTTTTCCAAATTTTTCTATAGAACACCCAGTCGCGTTCTTCGGCAATCTTGTGCGCGCCGACGATACCTACCCGTAGACACCCACTTTTCTACCCTCTGACGTCATCGGGGCGAAAAATTGCATAAATTTCCTTTTTTCTTTGTTATACCGAGGTGATGTGGTAGATCGCTGCTCACATACAAATCATTCTAAAAACTGAACTTTGAGCTGAAATTCAGTCAATCTTGCGCTTCTAGAAGTTTCTAATTAGTAGTTTCAGTATTGTTACAGCGAAAGAAGCCATTTAAAATCGTATTTACTCAAATTTTTGGCCTTTTTTCACTTTTTCATATAATTTACATAGACGCTCCATACTGTGCCATACTAAAATTTAAATTTTTCAAATTTTTCTTCAAATCTCAATATTTTTTGATTCAATATCATTCGCTGGGACCGTGTAAGCACACCGCCGTTGTTTTCGGCGCGCTCCCGCTAATATTGAATTAATTATAGATTTTTGAAACATTAAATTTCATAGTGATTTTCTAAAAACATTCGAAATCTTCCAAATTTGACCCGTTTTGCAAATTGTTTTGATTCAGTATAACTCGCTCGGACTAAATAGACACGCCGCCGTTGTTTTCAGCGCGCTCCGACTAATACTGAATTAATTATTAAATTTAAACACATACAAATTTCATAAAAATACAGTTTTTCAGCGTTTTTTCCAAATTTTTCTATAGAACACCCAGTCGCGTTCTTCGGCAATCTTGTGCGCGCCGACGATACCTACCCGTAGACACCCACTTTTCTACCCTCTGACGTCATCGGGGCGAAAAATTGCATAAATTTCCTTTTTTCTTTGTTATACCGAGGTGATGTGGTAGATCGCTGCTCACATACAAATCATTCTAAAAACTGAACTTTGAGCTGAAATTCAGTCAATCTTGCGCTTCTAGAAGTTTCTAATTAGTAGTTTCAGTATTGTTACAGCGAAAGAAGCCATTTAAAATCGTATTTACTCAAATTTTTGGCCTTTTTTCACTTTTTCATATAATTTACATAGACGCTCCATACTGTGCCATACTAAAATTTAAATTTTTCAAATTTTTCTTCAAATCTCAATATTTTTTGATTCAATATCATTCGCTGGGACCGTGTAAGCACACCGCCGTTGTTTTCGGCGCGCTCCCGCTAATATTGAATTAATTATAGATTTTTGAAACATTAAATTTCATAGTGATTTTCTAAAAACATTCGAAATCTTCCAAATTTGACCCGTTTTGCAAATTGTTTTGATTCAGTATAACTCGCTCGGACTAAATAGACACGCCGCCGTTGTTTTCAGCGCGCTCCGACTAATACTGAATTAATTATTAAATTTAAACACATACAAATTTCATAAAAATACAGTTTTTCAGCGTTTTTTCCAAATTTTTCTATAGAACACCCAGTCGCGTTCTTCGGCAATCTTGTGCGCGCCGACGATACCTACCCGTAGACACCCACTTTTCTACCCTCTGACGTCATCGGGGCGAAAAATTGCATAAATTTCCTTTTTTCTTTGTTATACCGAGGTGATGTGGTAGATCGCTGCTCACATACAAATCATTTTAAAAACTGAACTTTGAGCTGAAATTCAGTCAATCTTGCGCTTCTAGAAGTTTCTAATTAGTAGTTTCAGTATTGTTACAGCGAAAGAAGCCATTTAAAATCGTATTTACTCAAATTTTTGGCCTTTTTTCACTTTTTCATATAATTTACATAGACGCTCCATACTGTGCCATACTAAAATTTAAATTTTTCAAATTTTTCTTCAAATCTCAATATTTTTTGATTCAATATCATTCGCTGGGACCGTGTAAGCACACCGCCGTTGTTTTCGGCGCGCTCCCGCTAATATTGAATTAATTATAGATTTTTGAAACATTAAATTTCATAGTGATTTTCTAAAAACATTCGAAATCTTCCAAATTTGACCCGTTTTGCAAATTGTTTTGATTCAGTATAACTCGCTCGGACTAAATAGACACGCCGCCGTTGTTTTCAGCGCGCTCCGACTAATACTGAATTAATTATTAAATTTAAACACATACAAATTTCATAAAAATACAGTTTTTCAGCGTTTTTTCCAAATTTTTCTATAGAACACCCAGTCGCGTTCTTCGGCAATCTTGTGCGCGCCGACGATACCTACCCGTAGACACCCACTTTTCTACCCTCTGACGTCATCGGGGCGAAAAATTGCATAAATTTCCTTTTTTCTTTGTTATACCGAGGTGATGTGGTAGATCGCTGCTCACATACAAATCATTCTAAAAACTGAACTTTGAGCTGAAATTCAGTCAATCTTGCGCTTCTAGAAGTTTCTAATTAGTAGTTTCAGTATTGTTACAGCGAAAGAAGCCATTTAAAATCGTATTTACTCAAATTTTTGGCCTTTTTTCACTTTTTCATATAATTTACATAGACGCTCCATACTGTGCCATACTAAAATTTAAATTTTTCAAATTTTTCTTCAAATCTCAATATTTTTTGATTCAATATCATTCGCTGGGACCGTGTAAGCACACCGCCGTTGTTTTCGGCGCGCTCCCGCTAATATTGAATTAATTATAGATTTTTGAAACATTAAATTTCATAGTGATTTTCTAAAAACATTCGAAATCTTCCAAATTTGACCCGTTTTGCAAATTGTTTTGATTCAGTATAACTCGCTCGGACTAAATAGACACGCCGCCGTTGTTTTCAGCGCGCTCCGACTAATACTGAATTAATTATTAAATTTAAACACATACAAATTTCATAAAAATACAGTTTTTCAGCGTTTTTTCCAAATTTTTCTATAGAACACCCAGTCGCGTTCTTCGGCAATCTTGTGCGCGCCGACGATACCTACCCGTAGACACCCACTTTTCTACCCTCTGACGTCATCGGGGCGAAAAATTGCATAAATTTCCTTTTTTCTTTGTTATACCGAGGTGATGTGGTAGATCGCTGCTCACATACAAATCATTCTAAAAACTGAACTTTGAGCTGAAATTCAGTCAATCTTGCGCTTCTAGAAGTTTCTAATTAGTAGTTTCAGTATTGTTACAGCGAAAGAAGCCATTTAAAATCGTATTTACTCAAATTTTTGGCCTTTTTTCACTTTTTCATATAATTTACATAGACGCTCCATACTGTGCCATACTAAAATTTAAATTTTTCAAATTTTTCTTCAAATCTCAATATTTTTTGATTCAATATCATTCGCTGGGACCGTGTAAGCACACCGCCGTTGTTTTCGGCGCGCTCCCGCTAATATTGAATTAATTATAGATTTTTGAAACATTAAATTTCATAGTGATTTTCTAAAAACATTCGAAATCTTCCAAATTTGACCCGTTTTGCAAATTGTTTTGATTCAGTATAACTCGCTCGGACTAAATAGACACGCCGCCGTTGTTTTCAGCGCGCTCCGACTAATACTGAATTAATTATTAAATTTAAACACATACAAATTTCATAAAAATACAGTTTTTCAGCGTTTTTTCCAAATTTTTCTATAGAACACCCAGTCGCGTTCTTCGGCAATCTTGTGCGCGCCGACGATACCTACCCGTAGACACCCACTTTTCTACCCTCTGACGTCATCGGGGCGAAAAATTGCATAAATTTCCTTTTTTCTTTGTTATACCGAGGTGATGTGGTAGATCGCTGCTCACATACAAATCATTCTAAAAACTGAACTTTGAGCTGAAATTCAGTCAATCTTGCGCTTCTAGAAGTTTCTAATTAGTAGTTTCAGTATTGTTACAGCGAAAGAAGCCATTTAAAATCGTATTTACTCAAATTTTTGGCCTTTTTTCACTTTTTCATATAATTTACATAGACGCTCCATACTGTGCCATACTAAAATTTAAATTTTTCAAATTTTTCTTCAAATCTCAATATTTTTTGATTCAATATCATTCGCTGGGACCGTGTAAGCACACCGCCGTTGTTTTCGGCGCGCTCCCGCTAATATTGAATTAATTATAGATTTTTGAAACATTAAATTTCATAGTGATTTTCTAAAAACATTCGAAATCTTCCAAATTTGACCCGTTTTGCAAATTGTTTTGATTCAGTATAACTCGCTCGGACTAAATAGACACGCCGCCGTTGTTTTCAGCGCGCTCCGACTAATACTGAATTAATTATTAAATTTAAACACATACAAATTTCATAAAAATACAGTTTTTCAGCGTTTTTTCCAAATTTTTCTATAGAACACCCAGTCGCGTTCTTCGGCAATCTTGTGCGCGCCGACGATACCTACCCGTAGACACCCACTTTTCTACCCTCTGACGTCATCGGGGCGAAAAATTGCATAAATTTCCTTTTTTCTTTGTTATACCGAGGTGATGTGGTAGATCGCTGCTCACATACAAATCATTCTAAAAACTGAACTTTGAGCTGAAATTCAGTCAATCTTGCGCTTCTAGAAGTTTCTAATTAGTAGTTTCAGTATTGTTACAGCGAAAGAAGCCATTTAAAATCGTATTTACTCAAATTTTTGGCCTTTTTTCACTTTTTCATATAATTTACATAGACGCTCCATACTGTGCCATACTAAAATTTAAATTTTTCAAATTTTTCTTCAAATCTCAATATTTTTTGATTCAATATCATTCGCTGGGACCGTGTAAGCACACCGCCGTTGTTTTCGGCGCGCTCCCGCTAATATTGAATTAATTATAGATTTTTGAAACATTAAATTTCATAGTGATTTTCTAAAAACATTCGAAATCTTCCAAATTTGACCCGTTTTGCAAATTGTTTTGATTCAGTATAACTCGCTCGGACTAAATAGACACGCCGCCGTTGTTTTCAGCGCGCTCCGACTAATACTGAATTAATTATTAAATTTAAACACATACAAATTTCATAAAAATACAGTTTTTCAGCGTTTTTTCCAAATTTTTCTATAGAACACCCAGTCGCGTTCTTCGGCAATCTTGTGCGCGCCGACGATACCTACCCGTAGACACCCACTTTTCTACCCTCTGACGTCATCGGGGCGAAAAATTGCATAAATTTCCTTTTTTCTTTGTTATACCGAGGTGATGTGGTAGATCGCTGCTCACATACAAATCATTCTAAAAACTGAACTTTGAGCTGAAATTCAGTCAATCTTGCGCTTCTAGAAGTTTCTAATTAGTAGTTTCAGTATTGTTACAGCGAAAGAAGCCATTTAAAATCGTATTTACTCAAATTTTTGGCCTTTTTTCACTTTTTCATATAATTTACATAGACGCTCCATACTGTGCCATACTAAAATTTAAATTTTTCAAATTTTTCTTCAAATCTCAATATTTTTTGATTCAATATCATTCGCTGGGACCGTGTAAGCACACCGCCGTTGTTTTCGGCGCGCTCCCGCTAATATTGAATTAATTATAGATTTTTGAAACATTAAATTTCATAGTGATTTTCTAAAAACATTCGAAATCTTCCAAATTTGACCCGTTTTGCAAATTGTTTTGATTCAGTATAACTCGCTCGGACTAAATAGACACGCCGCCGTTGTTTTCAGCGCGCTCCGACTAATACTGAATTAATTATTAAATTTAAACACATACAAATTTCATAAAAATACAGTTTTTCAGCGTTTTTTCCAAATTTTTCTATAGAACACCCAGTCGCGTTCTTCGGCAATCTTGTGCGCGCCGACGATACCTACCCGTAGACACCCACTTTTCTACCCTCTGACGTCATCGGGGCGAAAAATTGCATAAATTTCCTTTTTTCTTTGTTATACCGAGGTGATGTGGTAGATCGCTGCTCACATACAAATCATTCTAAAAACTGAACTTTGAGCTGAAATTCAGTCAATCTTGCGCTTCTAGAAGTTTCTAATTAGTAGTTTCAGTATTGTTACAGCGAAAGAAGCCATTTAAAATCGTATTTACTCAAATTTTTGGCCTTTTTTCACTTTTTCATATAATTTACATAGACGCTCCATACTGTGCCATACTAAAATTTAAATTTTTCAAATTTTTCTTCAAATCTCAATATTTTTTGATTCAATATCATTCGCTGGGACCGTGTAAGCACACCGCCGTTGTTTTCGGCGCGCTCCCGCTAATATTGAATTAATTATAGATTTTTGAAACATTAAATTTCATAGTGATTTTCTAAAAACATTCGAAATCTTCCAAATTTGACCCGTTTTGCAAATTGTTTTGATTCAGTATAACTCGCTCGGACTAAATAGACACGCCGCCGTTGTTTTCAGCGCGCTCCGACTAATACTGAATTAATTATTAAATTTAAACACATACAAATTTCATAAAAATACAGTTTTTCAGCGTTTTTTCCAAATTTTTCTATAGAACACCCAGTCGCGTTCTTCGGCAATCTTGTGCGCGCCGACGATACCTACCCGTAGACACCCACTTTTCTACCCTCTGACGTCATCGGGGCGAAAAATTGCATAAATTTCCTTTTTTCTTTGTTATACCGAGGTGATGTGGTAGATCGCTGCTCACATACAAATCATTCTAAAAACTGAACTTTGAGCTGAAATTCAGTCAATCTTGCGCTTCTAGAAGTTTCTAATTAGTAGTTTCAGTATTGTTACAGCGAAAGAAGCCATTTAAAATCGTATTTACTCAAATTTTTGGCCTTTTTTCACTTTTTCATATAATTTACATAGACGCTCCATACTGTGCCATACTAAAATTTAAATTTTTCAAATTTTTCTTCAAATCTCAATATTTTTTGATTCAATATCATTCGCTGGGACCGTGTAAGCACACCGCCGTTGTTTTCGGCGCGCTCCCGCTAATATTGAATTAATTATAGATTTTTGAAACATTAAATTTCATAGTGATTTTCTAAAAACATTCGAAATCTTCCAAATTTGACCCGTTTTGCAAATTGTTTTGATTCAGTATAACTCGCTCGGACTAAATAGACACGCCGCCGTTGTTTTCAGCGCGCTCCGACTAATACTGAATTAATTATTAAATTTAAACACATACAAATTTCATAAAAATACAGTTTTTCAGCGTTTTTTCCAAATTTTTCTATAGAACACCCAGTCGCGTTCTTCGGCAATCTTGTGCGCGCCGACGATACCTACCCGTAGACACCCACTTTTCTACCCTCTGACGTCATCGGGGCGAAAAATTGCATAAATTTCCTTTTTTCTTTGTTATACCGAGGTGATGTGGTAGATCGCTGCTCACATACAAATCATTCTAAAAACTGAACTTTGAGCTGAAATTCAGTCAATCTTGCGCTTCTAGAAGTTTCTAATTAGTAGTTTCAGTATTGTTACAGCGAAAGAAGCCATTTAAAATCGTATTTACTCAAATTTTTGGCCTTTTTTCACTTTTTCATATAATTTACATAGACGCTCCATACTGTGCCATACTAAAATTTAAATTTTTCAAATTTTTCTTCAAATCTCAATATTTTTTGATTCAATATCATTCGCTGGGACCGTGTAAGCACACCGCCGTTGTTTTCGGCGCGCTCCCGCTAATATTGAATTAATTATAGATTTTTGAAACATTAAATTTCATAGTGATTTTCTAAAAACATTCGAAATCTTCCAAATTTGACCCGTTTTGCAAATTGTTTTGATTCAGTATAACTCGCTCGGACTAAATAGACACGCCGCCGTTGTTTTCAGCGCGCTCCGACTAATACTGAATTAATTATTAAATTTAAACACATACAAATTTCATAAAAATACAGTTTTTCAGCGTTTTTTCCAAATTTTTCTATAGAACACCCAGTCGCGTTCTTCGGCAATCTTGTGCGCGCCGACGATACCTACCCGTAGACACCCACTTTTCTACCCTCTGACGTCATCGGGGCGAAAAATTGCATAAATTTCCTTTTTTCTTTGTTATACCGAGGTGATGTGGTAGATCGCTGCTCACATACAAATCATTCTAAAAACTGAACTTTGAGCTGAAATTCAGTCAATCTTGCGCTTCTAGAAGTTTCTAATTAGTAGTTTCAGTATTGTTACAGCGAAAGAAGCCATTTAAAATCGTATTTACTCAAATTTTTGGCCTTTTTTCACTTTTTCATATAATTTACATAGACGCTCCATACTGTGCCATACTAAAATTTAAATTTTTCAAATTTTTCTTCAAATCTCAATATTTTTTGATTCAATATCATTCGCTGGGACCGTGTAAGCACACCGCCGTTGTTTTCGGCGCGCTCCCGCTAATATTGAATTAATTATAGATTTTTGAAACATTAAATTTCATAGTGATTTTCTAAAAACATTCGAAATCTTCCAAATTTGACCCGTTTTGCAAATTGTTTTGATTCAGTATAACTCGCTCGGACTAAATAGACACGCCGCCGTTGTTTTCAGCGCGCTCCGACTAATACTGAATTAATTATTAAATTTAAACACATACAAATTTCATAAAAATACAGTTTTTCAGCGTTTTTTCCAAATTTTTCTATAGAACACCCAGTCGCGTTCTTCGGCAATCTTGTGCGCGCCGACGATACCTACCCGTAGACACCCACTTTTCTACCCTCTGACGTCATCGGGGCGAAAAATTGCATAAATTTCCTTTTTTCTTTGTTATACCGAGGTGATGTGGTAGATCGCTGCTCACATACAAATCATTCTAAAAACTGAACTTTGAGCTGAAATTCAGTCAATCTTGCGCTTCTAGAAGTTTCTAATTAGTAGTTTCAGTATTGTTACAGCGAAAGAAGCCATTTAAAATCGTATTTACTCAAATTTTTGGCCTTTTTTCACTTTTTCATATAATTTACATAGACGCTCCATACTGTGCCATACTAAAATTTAAATTTTTCAAATTTTTCTTCAAATCTCAATATTTTTTGATTCAATATCATTCGCTGGGACCGTGTAAGCACACCGCCGTTGTTTTCGGCGCGCTCCCGCTAATATTGAATTAATTATAGATTTTTGAAACATTAAATTTCATAGTGATTTTCTAAAAACATTCGAAATCTTCCAAATTTGACCCGTTTTGCAAATTGTTTTGATTCAGTATAACTCGCTCGGACTAAATAGACACGCCGCCGTTGTTTTCAGCGCGCTCCGACTAATACTGAATTAATTATTAAATTTAAACACATACAAATTTCATAAAAATACAGTTTTTCAGCGTTTTTTCCAAATTTTTCTATAGAACACCCAGTCGCGTTCTTCGGCAATCTTGTGCGCGCCGACGATACCTACCCGTAGACACCCACTTTTCTACCCTCTGACGTCATCGGGGCGAAAAATTGCATAAATTTCCTTTTTTCTTTGTTATACCGAGGTGATGTGGTAGATCGCTGCTCACATACAAATCATTCTAAAAACTGAACTTTGAGCTGAAATTCAGTCAATCTTGCGCTTCTAGAAGTTTCTAATTAGTAGTTTCAGTATTGTTACAGCGAAAGAAGCCATTTAAAATCGTATTTACTCAAATTTTTGGCCTTTTTTCACTTTTTCATATAATTTACATAGACGCTCCATACTGTGCCATACTAAAATTTAAATTTTTCAAATTTTTCTTCAAATCTCAATATTTTTTGATTCAATATCATTCGCTGGGACCGTGTAAGCACACCGCCGTTGTTTTCGGCGCGCTCCCGCTAATATTGAATTAATTATAGATTTTTGAAACATTAAATTTCATAGTGATTTTCTAAAAACATTCGAAATCTTCCAAATTTGACCCGTTTTGCAAATTGTTTTGATTCAGTATAACTCGCTCGGACTAAATAGACACGCCGCCGTTGTTTTCAGCGCGCTCCGACTAATACTGAATTAATTATTAAATTTAAACACATACAAATTTCATAAAAATACAGTTTTTCAGCGTTTTTTCCAAATTTTTCTATAGAACACCCAGTCGCGTTCTTCGGCAATCTTGTGCGCGCCGACGATACCTACCCGTAGACACCCACTTTTCTACCCTCTGACGTCATCGGGGCGAAAAATTGCATAAATTTCCTTTTTTCTTTGTTATACCGAGGTGATGTGGTAGATCGCTGCTCACATACAAATCATTCTAAAAACTGAACTTTGAGCTGAAATTCAGTCAATCTTGCGCTTCTAGAAGTTTCTAATTAGTAGTTTCAGTATTGTTACAGCGAAAGAAGCCATTTAAAATCGTATTTACTCAAATTTTTGGCCTTTTTTCACTTTTTCATATAATTTACATAGACGCTCCATACTGTGCCATACTAAAATTTAAATTTTTCAAATTTTTCTTCAAATCTCAATATTTTTTGATTCAATATCATTCGCTGGGACCGTGTAAGCACACCGCCGTTGTTTTCGGCGCGCTCCCGCTAATATTGAATTAATTATAGATTTTTGAAACATTAAATTTCATAGTGATTTTCTAAAAACATTCGAAATCTTCCAAATTTGACCCGTTTTGCAAATTGTTTTGATTCAGTATAACTCGCTCGGACTAAATAGACACGCCGCCGTTGTTTTCAGCGCGCTCCGACTAATACTGAATTAATTATTAAATTTAAACACATACAAATTTCATAAAAATACAGTTTTTCAGCGTTTTTTCCAAATTTTTCTATAGAACACCCAGTCGCGTTCTTCGGCAATCTTGTGCGCGCCGACGATACCTACCCGTAGACACCCACTTTTCTACCCTCTGACGTCATCGGGGCGAAAAATTGCATAAATTTCCTTTTTTCTTTGTTATACCGAGGTGATGTGGTAGATCGCTGCTCACATACAAATCATTCTAAAAACTGAACTTTGAGCTGAAATTCAGTCAATCTTGCGCTTCTAGAAGTTTCTAATTAGTAGTTTCAGTATTGTTACAGCGAAAGAAGCCATTTAAAATCGTATTTACTCAAATTTTTGGCCTTTTTTCACTTTTTCATATAATTTACATAGACGCTCCATACTGTGCCATACTAAAATTTAAATTTTTCAAATTTTTCTTCAAATCTCAATATTTTTTGATTCAATATCATTCGCTGGGACCGTGTAAGCACACCGCCGTTGTTTTCGGCGCGCTCCCGCTAATATTGAATTAATTATAGATTTTTGAAACATTAAATTTCATAGTGATTTTCTAAAAACATTCGAAATCTTCCAAATTTGACCCGTTTTGCAAATTGTTTTGATTCAGTATAACTCGCTCGGACTAAATAGACACGCCGCCGTTGTTTTCAGCGCGCTCCGACTAATACTGAATTAATTATTAAATTTAAACACATACAAATTTCATAAAAATACAGTTTTTCAGCGTTTTTTCCAAATTTTTCTATAGAACACCCAGTCGCGTTCTTCGGCAATCTTGTGCGCGCCGACGATACCTACCCGTAGACACCCACTTTTCTACCCTCTGACGTCATCGGGGCGAAAAATTGCATAAATTTCCTTTTTTCTTTGTTATACCGAGGTGATGTGGTAGATCGCTGCTCACATACAAATCATTCTAAAAACTGAACTTTGAGCTGAAATTCAGTCAATCTTGCGCTTCTAGAAGTTTCTAATTAGTAGTTTCAGTATTGTTACAGCGAAAGAAGCCATTTAAAATCGTATTTACTCAAATTTTTGGCCTTTTTTCACTTTTTCATATAATTTACATAGACGCTCCATACTGTGCCATACTAAAATTTAAATTTTTCAAATTTTTCTTCAAATCTCAATATTTTTTGATTCAATATCATTCGCTGGGACCGTGTAAGCACACCGCCGTTGTTTTCGGCGCGCTCCCGCTAATATTGAATTAATTATAGATTTTTGAAACATTAAATTTCATAGTGATTTTCTAAAAACATTCGAAATCTTCCAAATTTGACCCGTTTTGCAAATTGTTTTGATTCAGTATAACTCGCTCGGACTAAATAGACACGCCGCCGTTGTTTTCAGCGCGCTCCGACTAATACTGAATTAATTATTAAATTTAAACACATACAAATTTCATAAAAATACAGTTTTTCAGCGTTTTTTCCAAATTTTTCTATAGAACACCCAGTCGCGTTCTTCGGCAATCTTGTGCGCGCCGACGATACCTACCCGTAGACACCCACTTTTCTACCCTCTGACGTCATCGGGGCGAAAAATTGCATAAATTTCCTTTTTTCTTTGTTATACCGAGGTGATGTGGTAGATCGCTGCTCACATACAAATCATTCTAAAAACTGAACTTTGAGCTGAAATTCAGTCAATCTTGCGCTTCTAGAAGTTTCTAATTAGTAGTTTCAGTATTGTTACAGCGAAAGAAGCCATTTAAAATCGTATTTACTCAAATTTTTGGCCTTTTTTCACTTTTTCATATAATTTACATAGACGCTCCATACTGTGCCATACTAAAATTTAAATTTTTCAAATTTTTCTTCAAATCTCAATATTTTTTGATTCAATATCATTCGCTGGGACCGTGTAAGCACACCGCCGTTGTTTTCGGCGCGCTCCCGCTAATATTGAATTAATTATAGATTTTGAAACATTAAATTTCATAGTGATTTTCTAAAAACATTCGAAATCTTCCAAATTTGACCCGTTTTGCAAATTGTTTTGATTCAGTATAACTCGCTCGGACTAAATAGACACGCCGCCGTTGTTTTCAGCGCGCTCCGACTAATACTGAATTAATTATTAAATTTAAACACATACAAATTTCATAAAAATACAGTTTTTCAGCGTTTTTTCCAATTTTTCTATAGAACACCCAGTCGCGTTCTTCGGCAATCTTGTGCGCGCCGACGATACCTACCCGTAGACACCCACTTTTCTACCCTCTGACGTCATCGGGGCGAAAAATTGCATAAATTTCCTTTTTTCTTTGTTATACCGAGGTGATGTGGTAGATCGCTGCTCACATACAAATCATTCTAAAAACTGAACTTTGAGCTGAAATTCAGTCAATCTTGCGCTTCTAGAAGTTTCTAATTAGTAGTTTCAGTATTGTTACAGCGAAAGAAGCCATTTAAAATCGTATTTACTCAAATTTTTGGCCTTTTTCACTTTTTCATATAATTTACATAGACGCTCCATACTGTGCCATACTAAAATTTAAATTTTTCAAATTTTTCTTCAAATCTCAATATTTTTTGATTCAATATCATTCGCTGGGACCGTGTAAGCACACCGCCGTTGTTTTCGGCGCGCTCCCGCTAATATTGAATTAATTATAGATTTTTGAAACATTAAATTTCATAGTGATTTTCTAAAAACATTCGAAATCTTCCAAATTTGACCCGTTTTGCAAATTGTTTTGATTCAGTATAACTCGCTCGGACTAAATAGACACGCCGCCGTTGTTTTCAGCGCGCTCCGACTAATACTGAATTAATTATTAAATTTAAACACATACAAATTTCATAAAAATACAGTTTTTCAGCGTTTTTTCCAAATTTTTCTATAGAACACCCAGTCGCGTTCTTCGGCAATCTTGTGCGCGCCGACGATACCTACCCGTAGACACCCACTTTTCTACCCTCTGACGTCATCGGGGCGAAAAATTGCATAAATTTCCTTTTTTCTTTGTTATACCGAGGTGATGTGGTAGATCGCTGCTCACATACAAATCATTCTAAAAACTGAACTTTGAGCTGAAATTCAGTCAATCTTGCGCTTCTAGAAGTTTCTAATTAGTAGTTTCAGTATTGTTACAGCGAAAGAAGCCATTTAAAATCGTATTTACTCAAATTTTTGGCCTTTTTTCACTTTTTCATATAATTTACATAGACGCTCCATACTGTGCCATACTAAAATTTAAATTTTTCAAATTTTTCTTCAAATCTCAATATTTTTTGATTCAATATCATTCGCTGGGACCGTGTAAGCACACCGCCGTTGTTTTCGGCGCGCTCCCGCTAATATTGAATTAATTATAGATTTTTGAAACATTAAATTTCATAGTGATTTTCTAAAAACATTCGAAATCTTCCAAATTTGACCCGTTTTGCAAATTGTTTTGATTCAGTATAACTCGCTCGGACTAAATAGACACGCCGCCGTTGTTTTCAGCGCGCTCCGACTAATACTGAATTAATTATTAAATTTAAACACATACAAATTTCATAAAAATACAGTTTTTCAGCGTTTTTTCCAAATTTTTCTATAGAACACCCAGTCGCGTTCTTCGGCAATCTTGTGCGCGCCGACGATACCTACCCGTAGACACCCACTTTTCTACCCTCTGACGTCATCGGGGCGAAAAATTGCATAAATTTCCTTTTTTCTTTGTTATACCGAGGTGATGTGGTAGATCGCTGCTCACATACAAATCATTCTAAAAACTGAACTTTGAGCTGAAATTCAGTCAATCTTGCGCTTCTAGAAGTTTCTAATTAGTAGTTTCAGTATTGTTACAGCGAAAGAAGCCATTTAAATCGTATTTACTCAAATTTTGGCCTTTTTTCACTTTTTCATATAATTTACATAGACGCTCCATACTGTGCCATACTAAAATTTAAATTTTTCAAATTTTTCTTCAAATCTCAATATTTTTTGATTCAATATCATTCGCTGGGACCGTGTAAGCACACCGCCGTTGTTTTCGGCGCGCTCCCGCTAATATTGAATTAATTATAGATTTTTGAAACATTAAATTTCATAGTGATTTTCTAAAAACATTCGAAATCTTCCAAATTTGACCCGTTTTGCAAATTGTTTTGATTCAGTATAACTCGCTCGGACTAAATAGACACGCCGCCGTTGCGTTGTTTTCAGCGCGCTCCGACTAATACTGAATTAATTATTAAATTTAAACACATACAAATTTCATAAAAATACAGTTTTTCAGCGTTTTTTCCAAATTTTTCTATAGAACACCCAGTCGCGTTCTTCGGCAATCTTGTGCGCGCCGACGATACCTACCCGTAGACACCCACTTTTCTACCCTCTGACGTCATCGGGGCGAAAAATTGCATAAATTTCCTTTTTTCTTTGTTATACCGAGGTGATGTGGTAGATCGCTGCTCACATACAAATCATTCTAAAAACTGAACTTTGAGCTGAAATTCAGTCAATCTTGCGCTTCTAGAAGTTTCTAATTAGTAGTTTCAGTATTGTTACAGCGAAAGAAGCCATTTAAAATCGTATTTACTCAAATTTTTGGCCTTTTTTCACTTTTTCATATAATTTACATAGACGCTCCATACTGTGCCATACTAAAATTTAAATTTTTCAAATTTTTCTTCAAATCTCAATATTTTTTGATTCAATATCATTCGCTGGGACCGTGTAAGCACACCGCCGTTGTTTTCGGCGCGCTCCCGCTAATATTGAATTAATTATAGATTTTTGAAACATTAAATTTCATAGTGATTTTCTAAAAACATTCGAAATCTTCCAAATTTGACCCGTTTTGCAAATTGTTTTGATTCAGTATAACTCGCTCGGACTAAATAGACACGCCGCCGTTGTTTTCAGCGCGCTCCGACTAATACTGAATTAATTATTAAATTTAAACACATACAAATTTCATAAAAATACAGTTTTTCAGCGTTTTTTCCAAATTTTTCTATAGAACACCCAGTCGCGTTCTTCGGCAATCTTGTGCGCGCCGACGATACCTACCCGTAGACGCCCACTTTTCTACCCTCTGACGTCATCGGGGCGAAAAATTGCATAAATTTCCTTTTTTCTTTGTTATACCGAGGTGATGTGGTAGATCGCTGCTCACATACAAATCATTCTAAAAACTGAACTTTGAGCTGAAATTCAGTCAATCTTGCGCTTCTAGAAGTTTCTAATTAGTAGTTTCAGTATTGTTACAGCGAAAGAAGCCATTTAAAATCGTATTTACTCAAATTTTTGGCCTTTTTTCACTTTTTCATATAATTTACATAGACGCTCCATACTGTGCCATACTAAAATTTAAATTTTTCAAATTTTTCTTCAAATCTCAATATTTTTTGATTCAATATCATTCGCTGGGACCGTGTAAGCACACCGCCGTTGTTTTCGGCGCGCTCCCGCTAATATTGAATTAATTATAGATTTTTGAAACATTAAATTTCATAGTGATTTTCTAAAAACATTCGAAATCTTCCAAATTTGACCCGTTTTGCAAATTGTTTTGATTCAGTATAACTCGCTCGGACTAAATAGACACGCCGCCGTTGTTTTCAGCGCGCTCCGACTAATACTGAATTAATTATTAAATTTAAACACATACAAATTTCATAAAAATACAGTTTTTCAGCGTTTTTTCCAAATTTTTCTATAGAACACCCAGTCGCGTTCTTCGGCAATCTTGTGCGCGCCGACGATACCTACCCGTAGACACCCACTTTTCTACCCTCTGACGTCATCGGGGCGAAAAATTGCATAAATTTCCTTTTTTCTTTGTTATACCGAGGTGATGTGGTAGATCGCTGCTCACATACAAATCATTCTAAAAACTGAACTTTGAGCTGAAATTCAGTCAATCTTGCGCTTCTAGAAGTTTCTAATTAGTAGTTTCAGTATTGTTACAGCGAAAGAAGCCATTTAAAATCGTATTTACTCAAATTTTTGGCCTTTTTTCACTTTTTCATATAATTTACATAGACGCTCCATACTGTGCCATACTAAAATTTAAATTTTTCAAATTTTTCTTCAAATCTCAATATTTTTTGATTCAATATCATTCGCTGGGACCGTGTAAGCACACCGCCGTTGTTTTCGGCGCGCTCCCGCTAATATTGAATTAATTATAGATTTTTGAAACATTAAATTTCATAGTGATTTTCTAAAAACATTCGAAATCTTCCAAATTTGACCCGTTTTGCAAATTGTTTTGATTCAGTATAACTCGCTCGGACTAAATAGACACGCCGCCGTTGTTTTCAGCGCGCTCCGACTAATACTGAATTAATTATTAAATTTAAACACATACAAATTTCATAAAAATACAGTTTTTCAGCGTTTTTTCCAAATTTTTCTATAGAACACCCAGTCGCGTTCTTCGGCAATCTTGTGCGCGCCGACGATACCTACCCGTAGACACCCACTTTTCTACCCTCTGACGTCATCGGGGCGAAAAATCGCCCGCCCGCCCTCCCTTATCTCACTTACCACTAAGACTTTTTGGGGTCGACGAGAGCAAATTATTTTCGAATAATTTTACTTTTGGATTTATCTGTTTCTTGGGCTCACGGAAAGTTTTACTGGTGTTTAAAACAACAGCTTGCAGTTCAGTTTTTATTTTCGGACTTTGAAAATCCCTTTTTACTAAAATTTTATACTCTTAAGCATCAAATTTCTGTAGTAAAAATTGACTTTAAAAATTCATAAAAAATTCATAGTCAAAATTTCATAAACTTTTATTCAACTTAAAATTACTTCACCCCGACCCCCCTCTGCCCTTATTTTCAACCCTTGAAATTTTAACGCCCTACCCCCCCGAAATTTCCAAAACATCTAAAATAATCAATTGCTCACAAAACAAACTACTTAAAAATCCTTTATAAAATATAGTACCACTAACTGTCATATAATACCCTATTGATTGCCACTAATTCTTAAAATATCCTATCAAAACTCATAAAAACCTGTTTAATCCCTTAAAATCCCAATTGTTTCTTAAAAAACCTACTTCTGTGCACTATTAAAGGCAAAATGGCGGCCGCAAAAGAGCGAAGTCCATCACCGATCCAGATACGCCTTCGGCAGGAAAAGTGTGTTGACGTCCCGTCGCTCATTGAGGTCGTCCTGCACTTAAGCGGACAGATCAAGAAGGCCATAAAGGCCGGCAAATCTGTAACAAAAAGCCACAAGGAATTAATTACCGACGCTGCGACCGAAATTGACCAATGCATGGACCTGTTACCGACGCTATACCATCCCGACCAATTTAATGAAGGGTGTATAAGGCAGCTAAATTTTAAGCTCGACAATAGCGTGGACGCGATGTTCAGCATTCAAAACGAGACGGCGATGGAGGTCCGCCGAGAGGTCTCACAAAAAGTTGATGACCTTATTAAGCAGAATGAGCGCCTCGAGGACCTCGTACGCCTCTCGAGCAACATGCTGGCCGCCGCCCTTAAGGAACCCCCTATGGCGCACTCATCCATGACAGAGCCCCAAATTGTTCCCCACCTTGAACCCCCAAAAGCCCCTTCATACGCCAGTGTCACGGCCAAACCCCTCCCGCCAACTCCCGAAACGAACCCCGCCATAATAGTAAGCGCCTTCGACTGTACCCTCAAACCCCCGGATGTGGTATCCCTTTGGAAAAAGGAGATATCCTTCCGGAAACACAAATACGCGCCAGTTAAAATTCTGCCGATTCCTAACGCCAAGCTGAGGGTCGAATTCGAGCGCAAGGAGCAGTGCGAAGAAACCATAGCCCGTCACAACGAAAGTCCTAATTTCGCCGCCGAACGTGCGAAGCGACGACCACCGCTCCTAATCCTCAAGGGAATCTCCAAGGACGTCACCCGTGAGGAATTAGCGGAGGTCCTCGTGACCCAAAATGACGTTGAGCTGACCCGTATCTGCTTCTTGACCTCGAACAGAAACCCGGTACTGTACAACGCGGTTGTAGAGGTGACCCCCGAGATGCGTAAAACCATCCTCGCTCTCGGGAAGCTCAACGTGGACCATAGTAGGGTCCACGTTGAAGACTTCAGCCGCTTTGTGCAGTGCCATCAGTGCCTCCAATTCGGCCACACGAAGGCCAAATGCAAAACGGACAAAAAGCCCTGTGCCCATTGCGCGAGTGTGGGACACCAGTTGTCAGAGTGTCCAAACAAAGACGATAAATCCAAGCTCAAGTGCTACAATTGTTCCGCACACCACCTCCGCATGGGCACCAAAGGAGAAGTCTCCCATAATGCAACCAACGCCCGAGAGTGCCCCCGAATTAAGTCCATGATTCTCCGGCTCCAGAACCAAACAGACTACGGAAACTAATACTTCTCATAATGAGAAGTAAAACAGTCTCCGAAAATACTCGTACTAAGTACATTTAAAAAACCGAACATGCTTATTGTCAATTCTTTTTAATAATTAAAAATGTAAAGTAGCTTTCTTAAAAATAAATTGCTTTTTAACAGAATCAACTAGTGCTCTATTCTAAATTTATTAATTAACTGTACCCGTAAAACGTCAAAACTACCACCCTTAAAACTGCAAAACCTTAAAATCCTATAAACACTCATAAGAAATTATCCCAAATAATTAAAACTCAAACTCAAAGTCTTTAACTAATGTAATTTTCATAAACTACAGATTATCATTCTCAAATAATGAAATTTAACTTAAAGTGTTCTAACCAATGTGACTCAACAGATTTAATATTCCCTCAACTACTCCAAACTACCCTAATACTACTCTTAAAAAACTCCTTTTTCTCCTTAACCATTCTGAAAAACTTCAAAAATCCTAAAATCTACCACCACTGAAAAATTTAACAAAGTCCACAACACAAAACTTTGGCTCTTCAATGAAATATTTCTAAATTCTCCGCTTCCCAATTGTTCCCAAAAATAAATAAACAGCACATTTAATACTAAAGTGTTAAACCCAACAACACTACAAATCTTCTTCTTCTCCTCCAACTCTGTGACCACAACTAGTAGCCCAAACACCCAGCTATTACAAAACTAAAAGTGGACTCCTAAATCCACCTCAAAAATTTGGCGGTTAACTGAAATAGTTGCAAAAATTCCGCTTCACAAATTGTTCCCAAAAAAATAAACTGAAAATCTAATACACAAGTCTGTTACACCCAACAGTAGCTCAAATCCCTCTACAAAAGTTTAAAAGTGGATCCTCAATCCACCTCAAAAATTTGGCCGTAAATAAATAAATAGATTCAAAATTCCCGTTCCCAAATGTCCCTGAAAATAATCACCATAAATTTGCCCGAAAACTTTGCCAAATCCAAAACCTTAACCCCAAAAACCCCCCTGTCGTTTTGTCTCTGGTCTCCCATGCCAGAGAAATCGCCTATTTTGTTTTGTCTCGGGTCACCCATGCCTGAGAAATACCATCTGCCTTCAATAACCCCACGTTACGGAAAATGTTTGCATATGAAAAAGCCTTAAGCCTCAATTCAATTATTTAAAAAAAAAAAAAAAAAAAAAAAACCTAACCTAACCTAACCTAACCTAACCTAAATACGGGACTACAATCTGAGGATGGCCATGCGACGGGGCGACGAGGCCACCATAGACAAAATAGTGGGAAGCATGAGGAGTGCCCAGCATACCCATAATACCCCTTCCACCGAGGTCCAGGCATCCTCCCTTCGAGACTCCAACGGGGTCGACAAGTAGAGGACTGTCGAACCTGCACGGCACTCTTCTTACCCTACTAATACCTGACTAACGTAGCAATAAGTACAAATTGTACAATTGGTAATACAACAAGAATTATTGTAATAATAATTAGAATAATAATAATGACAATAAGAGGAACATAATAATAATACTACTATAAAAAAAAAATAATAAAAAAAAATAATAATAATAATATATATATATACATAATAATAACAAAAAATAATAATAATAATAAAATAATAATAATAAAAAAAAAAAAAAAAAAGAATAATAATAAAAAAAAAAAAAAAAAAAAAAAACCCACAATAACATAGCATAAGAACGAATGTAACTAACAAAATAAGAAATAATAATAATATGTAATCTATCAAACAGATACAACTATGGCTGGCTGGGAGTACCCAGCCAATAGCATAGCATGTATCTGCATTCTAATAATAATCCTGTAAACTCACTAACATAAGTTTAGTTCATAAGTTATAAATTTCGAAATTAGAATTAATAATAATATGTAATGTATTAATAGATATAACTATGGCTGGCTGGGAGTACCCAGCCAATAGCATAGCATGTATCTCCATCCTGATAATAAATGTAATAATGTAAACTCAATAGCATAAGTTCTTTTCATAATTTATGTAATGTTTGGTTCATGTGACTAGTGACGACTTTAGAATATAAGTCAATCTCATAAATGTTTTAATAAACTTAATTGTAATCTTAATAAATATGAGCCCTCTGCGCGGAGCGCCTTATTTTAACTAAATTAAAATCTTAATAATTAAATGTAAACAAAAAAAGGCACGGACCATAGAGTCTGTGGAACAGTCTTTCATTATAAAAAAAAAAAAAAAAAAACCTAACCTAACCTAACCTAACCTAACCTAACCTAACCTAACCTAACCTAACCTAACCTAACCTAACCCAGTACTGAACAAATACCGACACGAGACCACGTCGCTCCGCGCAAAAAAATCCGGAAAATTGGATTCAGTGCTCGAAATTCGTGAAAAGTGTGTGTAGTGATAGTGCAGTGCCTGATTCACCAGGATTCATGTGGGCAACACTGTATCCCAAAGGACTCCGGAGTTATTAAGCCCGGACTTTGGAGCCGAATAACATCCCAGGCGTAAGTCACTCTCACACTTAAATTTCACACCAGGACGTCGCTGAGGAGCTGCGCGCCCTGAATCAAACTCCAGGACGAAACATCAACCCGTTGAGGAGATAGAGGGGTCCAAAGGTACGGAAATTTCCATACAAATCGGCGACCTACTTAACTAGGTTACACGTGCCGACAGTCTGGCGCCGCCAACTCAGACTTAGCCGCGCCTGAAGACCTCTCGGTGATCTCGAGGAGTGTGGAGGACCAGCGCTGAAGACAAGCCGCAGACCATATCAGCTCGCTGGAAGGCGAACGAGGGAACTCCTGAACGAGGAACAGCAGGGAAACGGGACTTCGAGCCTACATACCACCAGGTCAGGCCCTATCCCCCACCCCCGAGACACCCCTAAACTCCCAACTACCCCTACCCCCAACCCCTTTGCATAACACCCAACCCCACCCCCGCAAACCTCGCCCCTTAGACCCTACCCCCGTGCAACCCACCCCCCACCCCCCCCACCCCCTTCACCCCCTCCCCCACTCCCCCCTCTCCCCACGAGACCCACCACCTCCCCCTCCCCCACCTCCCCCACTCCCCACGAGACCCACCACCTCCCCCTCCCCCTCTCCCTCCCCCACCTCCCCCCACTCCCCACGAGACCCACCACCTCCCCCTCCCCCCCCTCGCCCCTCCCCGCGAGACCCCCCCCCCCGATCCCCACCCTCACCCCCCCTGGGCCTAACTTCGTCATTTCTGGGCGTAGAAACCCGAGATTGGGCTCGTTAGAATCGGGAAGAAATTTCCAATCTTTTGGCCCCAAGGGATTCGCCTAAACTCAAGTGTGAGCCCGGGAAAGTGGGAAGAAGTCAGGGGAAACATTCCAGAAGGCAAGGGAAAACTCAAACAAGGAAAATCCAGGGCAGCGGTCATCGGCTGCACAACCACCAGGGGAATACGCCCAGCGTCCACGTAGGGCGAGCACTCCAGAGGCAGAGATACCACCTTGCAACGGCCACCTACTGTGTGTCGACTATAATAAGTAAGTCGTCACTAGCACACTAATTAGTACACACCCAGGGCATTTCTCCCCTACATTATAAGACAATGTCGACCCCAACGGAGTCCCAAACCACCCTTCCAATCACAACCTCGGAGGGAGGGTTGGCAGGGAAACCTACTGCCACAACAACCACACAGGGACCCAGCCGGGTCGCCCCGGCGCAGGACACATCCCGGACGGAAACCGTACATCCTAGGCTAAGACTAGGTAAAATCACGAAAATTAAAACAACGAAAACAACTGGTGCAGCGGCGAAGGGCCCCACGGACCTATGTCGCGCCATATCAATAATGCAAGGCAAAACGAAAAAAACCCAGACAGGCAGTCTCAGGCGGATGGCCACACTAAAGAGTGCACAACTGGCGGCCAGATCGTCGGCGGTAGACGATGTCAGGAACCTCTCCGACACGTCTCTCCTTGACGCATCGCTGACGACGGTGATGGAACCCCAATTGCAGGAGTCACCGCAGTCGCACACTAACAACAAAACAGACACAAAACCCACACTCACAGAAACACAAGCCGTGGAACTCCCTGAGCCGCAGGTAGATGTCAGCCCACCCCCACTCGCAGCACACGCGCGTACAGACCATTACAGCGTAGTAATATCGACTGCGCCGGTGGAAAGCGCATCAGCGGAAGGGGAGGGGGAGGAACATGACGGAGAGCGGCATGAGCTCCCTGACGACGGTGCCGGGGTCCTGTCTGACAGCGACTGGACAGACGTCGAGTCGGACAGTGGTCGGCCCAGCATACTGCCACCACTGAAAGGACGCACCGGTGTCAGCAAGGACCTCGCCACGGAAAGGGCCAGGGAGTTCTACGAAGCAGGGAAAGGGGCCCTAGAGAGCTCTAAAACCCTGAAACGGGAACTCCGGGCGGAAGCAGTAGAGAGTATGTCCAATCTCTACGAACTGGTGCTCTGTCTGGCGGACTCCAGGAACAGACATAGGCTGAACCTGGAGACCGAGAGACTCAGAGCGGCCAGGGAACTGATGCGAGTGGAGCGGGCATACTGCCAGCAGCTTCACGAGCAGCAGAGGGATTTTCAGGAGAGACTAAGGGAGTTGTCGGAGGCACAGCGCAACACGCACAAAGCGGTGGAGGGGGTGCGCGGCTGGCTGAATTATGAGATGGAAGGAGTCATAAGACAGTCGGCCCCGCAACCACCTCCCCCCGCACCTTTGCCACAGCCACCCACCCCCCACACCACCACTACAACTACTAGCAACCAACCGGACTACACTAACACCCTCAAAGAGCTATCAGCTCAAATAACAACATTGGCAACCGAGCTCCATTACTGGAAGCTGGAGGCCACCCAAGGGGCAAGTCACACGAGGGAGCGAGAGCGCTCCAAATCCCCAGTCCAACAGGCCGTGCCAAGCCCATCCTTTGTTGAAGTAAGTGAAGGGGTGCAGGCGATGCGGGCGGAGCTAGCAGAAGTGCGTGCACTAATGCAAAACTCCAACCCAGCGACCAGGGCGGACCTCCAGGACCAACTCGAGAGGGCCACGGTACCAATAATGAATAAAACTACAAAAATACTGGAGGAGCTGATCGAGGTGAGGGACATCGCATTTACGGGAAGCCGTGAACTTCCCGATCCTATGGGTCTGGCGACTGAGATGGCGTTCACCGACACGGCGGCTCAGATAGAGAGCCTTATGAACCCTCTCAGAGCAGATGTGTCGGAGGTAGCCTCTCAGTCAAAAGCCCTGAACGAGACGCTCACCTTCATCAACTCTTCCTTCAAACAAAAGGAGCTCCCCCTGCTAAACCAGCAGAGATCACAGCCGCCACAGCAGCAATCCAACACCTTCGCTGCAGTGGTTAAGAAGCCGAAGCCAGCCCCACCCCCCCACCACACTCTCATCATCTCATCCACGGACCCCACCAAGACCGGAGAGAACGTGATAGAGGAGGTGCAGGGGACCCTCGATTTTAAGACCACGGGGGTAACAGTGGACAGGGTGAGGAAGGCTAAAAACCGAAAGGTCATTCTTAGCTGTGAGAGGGAGGAGGACGCTCGGAACATCAGGGACCTCCTGAACAAAAACAAACACCTACATACAAAACAAGCAACACCGTCGAATCCGCAAGTTATAATAAAAAATGTGTTAACCTGTCACTCAGACGAGGACATTGTCGACCAACTCAAGGCCCAGAACAAAAAATTGTTCGTAGACCTAAAGGCCGACCTAAAGACAATGCGCCTACGCTACAGGAAGCGGGCAAGGAACACCCTGCAGTGCCACGTGGTGCTCGAGGTGACGCCAATCCTCCACAGCCGAATGCTGGAGGCGGGGACGGTCCACATAGGTCTCCAAAAGAGACTCGTGGAAGACCAGTCACCCCTAGTCCAGTGTTCGAAATGCCTCGGCTTCGGGCACACCAAAACTCTCTGCCAGGAGCGCGAACAACTGTGCAATTACTGCGGAGATAAACACTCATGGCAAGACTGCCCCAGCCGCTCTGCAGGCAGCCCTCCTAAGTGCAAAAACTGCACAAGGGCGAAGACGGACATGGCGACACTAACACCACACGTGGCCTTCAGCCCGCAATGCCCCCAATGGCAAATGTGGGACAGTATAGCCCGCTCAAAGGTAGCATACTGCTAAGGGCAACCCTAATGAAGGCTCAGCCACCCAAAATATAGGCGGACACACTAAACTAAAGTTCTTACAAGCCAACCTAAGACGGTCTAAGCAAGCTACTGTCGAACTACTCCAAGCGGCTGAGAAAAGCGGTGTGGCGATCGCACTAGTGCAGGAACCCTATGTGGGCTCCGCGGGCACACTTAAACAGTTCCCAGGCACTAGAGTGATTCAATGCACCATCAACAGGCAGAAACCAGTAAAGGCGGCCATAATAGTCTTTGGCGACTTGCTGAGAGTCATACACGACCCGCAGCTGGTAACCGAAACCGAATGTGCCGTACTGCTGGAGGCTGGCCCTCTAAAGCTAGGAGTGGTGTCCGTCTATTTCGAAGGTGACCAACCTATAGAGCCCTACATAGAACGCACCAAGGCAGTATGCCAAAAACTAAACACACAAAATATAATTGTCGGAGGAGACGTAAATGCCTGGAGCCAGTGGTGGGGCAGCTCAACTGAAAACCCTCGCGGTGAGGCGTACATCTCCTTCCTAGACGAGAACAATTTCCACGTCCTTAACATCGGGGACACACCAACATTCGAGGAGTGTCGGCAGGGACGCCTTTGCACTAGCATCGTAGATGTCACGGCGTGCAGCGCGTCACTGCTAGGGAAGATAAAAGAGTGGAAAGTCGACCGGACAATGACGACCTCAGACCATAACGCCATCAAGTTTACACTGGAAGTGGGAGCTAAACTGCATCCTGTAGTGAGACCCACAACCAGGAAGTACAACACCAAGAAGGCAAATTGGTCGGAGTTTGATCGACAACTACACAAATCCCTAGCAGATCTCAACATCACTGTCGACAGGATCCAAGAGGTCCAAACCCAAGAAGAGGTGGAGGGTATAGTCGCGGAGTACACTGCTGCCATAACAGAAGCATGCGAGCACGCGATACCCAAACTCGTCATAAGGAAGGGAGTGGCCACACCGCCCTGGTGGACGGCGGAGCTAACACAATTAAAAAAAGACGTTCTGAGGAAAAAGAGACGCATCCGGAACGCAGCCCCGCCACGAATAGAGGCCGTACTGCAGGAATATCATGAGGCCAAAGAGCTTTATGCTCACAAAACAATAGAGGCCCAAAACAGAAGTTGGAAGGAGTTCTGCTCGACGCAGGAGAGGGAGAGTATGTGGGACGGCATATACAGGGTCATTCGCAAGACATCGGGTAGACAGGAGGACATTCTGCTAAGAGGCACAGACGGCAGGACACTGAGTCCCGAGAAATCGGCTCAGCTACTCGCCGAAACCTTCTACCCCAATGACTCGGTATCTACCGACATGCCGATCCACACACAACTACGACTCCGCACGTCGAGGGGGACACCGGAGGAGGAGCGGCTGTCTGAGGACGACCCACCATTCACGGTTGCCGAGGTGGAGGCTGTGCTTAGGGCACAAAACCCAAAAAAGGCTCCGGGGGCGGACGGGTTTACCTCCGACGACCCACCATTCACGGTTGCCGAGGTGGAGGCTGTGCTTAGGGCACAAAACCCAAAAAAGGCTCCGGGGGCGGACGGGTTTACCTCCGACATTTGTGCCAGAGCAATCCGCAGTGAAAGGGAGGTGTTTATGGCAATTGCAAATAAGTGTTTAGCTGTACCACACTTCCCCAAACAGTGGAAAACTGCTCACGTAGTAATCCTGCGCAAACCAGGCAAGGAAGACTACACCCACCCAAAATCCTACCGCCCAATTGGACTACTATCAGTACTAGGGAAAACGGTAGAGAAACTACTTGTGGGCCGGCTACAGTGGCACCTTCTCCCAACCCTAAACACCAACCAGTACGGCTTCTTGCCACAGCGCGGAACCGAGGACGCCCTCTGTGACTTAATGGAACACATCGCCAAACAGCAGGCGCAAAAGAGATCAATAATAGTTGTTTCATTGGACATAGAGGGGGCCTTCGACAACGCGTGGTGGCCGGCTCTTAAAGCCCAACTAATCCACAAACACTGCCCAAGGAACTTATACAAGGCGGTGGACTCTTACCTATCGGACAGATCCGTAACGGTACACTTTGCGGGTTCGAGCAGCGGAAGAGAGACCAACAAAGGCTGCGTTCAAGGTTCCATAGGAGGCCCGACCTTCTGGAATCTTATACTCGACCCACTACTGCACGGACTGTCGAAGGAGAACGTACACTGCCAAGCGTTCGCGGACGACGTAGTCCTAGTTTTCTCCGCACCAACGGTGTCAGAGATGGAGGATAACATCGACTCGGTGCTCGGGAAAGTAGTGAAATGGGGGGTACAAAACAAGCTGAACTTCGCAGCTCACAAAACACAAGCAATGCTGCTGACCAGACAGCTGAAGTACAGCCCCCCCCAAATCTTCATGGCACAAACCCCAATCCCATTAGTCGATGAGATCAAACTTCTCGGACTTATCATAGACAACCGTCTGAACTTCGCATCTCATGTGTCGTCGGTCTGCAAAAGAGCGGCGGACATATATAAACAACTAGCATGTGCGGCGAGGGTCACATGGGGTCTAAGATAATAAGGACAATATACGTCGCGGTCATAGAACCAATAATAACTTATGGTTCAAGTTCCTGGGCGGCAAAAACACAGCTCCAGATGAACAGGAAAAGGCTGGAGGCTATCCAGAGGGGCTTTGCACAGAAGATTTGCAAAGCGTATAGAACTACGTCTTTGACTTCGGTGCAGATCCTATCGGGTACCCTTCCGCTGGACCTGCGCATCCAGGAGGCGGCCACTCTATACATGGCGAAAAAGGGAAAGTCGTGTGATTACTTACCACCAGGTCGTAGACTCGAGGAGAGAGTGAGCCATAAAGACCTACCTCACCCATCAACTCAAGTCATCACAGAGTTTGAACTCCTAGAGGATATGGACCCAAAAACACAGGAAACGCTCCAAATCACAGGCCCTCAGGTTTACACCGATGGAAGTAAGCTAGAGGGAAGAGTGGGAGCGGCCCTAACGTGGTGGGAAGACGGGAAGGAGATATCGCACGACACCTTCAGCCTAGACGCCACCTGCACTGTATTCCAATCAGAATTATATGCACTCCACAGGGCAGTGCTGCGGGCAATGGAGGGGGACAGCCCAGTGGTCAACATACTGAGCGACTCAAGGTCGTCACTGGAACTACTGGGCAACCCTAGACTCCTACACCCGTTAGCGAAGGCTATAAAGGAGAATCTATTGGCAATACAAGCGTCAGGTAAACAAATAAGGCTATTCTGGCTCCGGGCACACGTGGGAACGGCGGGCAACGAGAGGGCAGATGAGCTGGCAAAAATAGCTACTAGCTCGACCAGCCAATCACCGGACTACGCGGAAGTGCCGCTGTCATATGTCAGGAAAAAAATCAGGGAAGAATCGGTCAACAAATGGCAGGACCGGTACACTTCATCTCCCACCGGTTCAGTGACGAAGACCTTCCTCCCAGACGTAGGTAATGCCTACCGCACGGTGAGAGCTTCCAAACTGACACCGACCCACATCCAAATCCTGACAGGACACGGCGGCTTCGGGGAATATTTGCACCGGTTCAGGCTCAGAGACAGTCCAGGGTGCGAGTGTGACCCGAACACAAGCGAAACAGTCTGGCATATATTACTGGAATGCCCGCGTTTCCAAGCAGCCAGATACGACCTGGAATGCCGCCTCCAAACGGAGCTCACAAAACAAAACATTCACGAGGTCCTCAACAACAAAACAGACAGGGAGAGCCTCCTAAACTACATGGAGTACACAGCCGCAGTCGCATCAAGGCGCAACAGCTCTCTAGGGACCCAAATACCGGACTTAACAACAACACCAACACAACACCAACAAACACAACAAACTACAACACCAACAACAGTAACACACCATAAACAGCTAAATCTCCTGGCACTTGGGGAACCAGGGAAGCCAGGCATCAGGCTCAGAGGGGTCGCCCTATTCATGGACTCCAATTCGGAGAAAATAGGGATCGCATTCTGCAACGCCCTCGCCAAAAACACAGTCACCATCTCACCAGGCCTCGGTGCACTCCTAAACGGCAGCACAAGTAAAATCACCATGCGTCGCAAGGCGTATAACGAACTCGCAGTAGTGACATTAGAGAAGCAGACGTGCAGGATAGTGCGAAAGAGTAACAAGACTATCGCACTGTTCTCCACGGAGCTAGAAGTCACGGAGTTCGTCTTAGCCTGCAAAGTGCTGGCCGCAATGGGGGCAAGGGGAGAGGAGGGGACTGTGCAACCCAAAAAAATCAGTGTGGACGCCATGGTCGTGGGGTACTTAAAGGGCCAGACCGAGGATTACCTTGGAGCCCTGGCAGCCGCCAAACACCACGAGGTCGTAATTTATGAGGACAGGGGCCAAAACCTCAGTCACCTAATAGCCCGGCCTCTGGGTCAAGCGTCCACACAACACCCCACCGACTGCTGGGACCACCCGATTGTCGGAACCGACATCAGTGGCTCCGAGCGTCTCCAACAGAGGGTGCAACAGGAGAAGGACGAGGCTGCGCAGAGTGGCGCAGACCCCAGTGTGTTACAAACGATAAGACGTAAAATTACAACCATTACATCAACACTCGGCCAAGCAATTCTGGGGACCGCCGAGCAGAACAAAGCCAAAGTGAAGAAAATACGGGGGGCCGCAGCGTTGGAGGAGGCAGTGGAGCGATTTGTCGCCCCACCACCACCAAAACCAAAAGAAGCCGAACCTATTCGCACACGGGCGGACATGGGACAAGTGTCTCCCCCAAAATTACTACCAGTAAGAGAACCGCGGGACCATATGCTCAATGCCTTCCTGGAGTTCGTGGCGATCACGGAAGCGACGCGCAAAGTTAACACGGATAATTGCAAAACCATCTTGCAAACTTATAGGCGCGGAAACCGGGGTCTGCTGGAGACCCAACTACAGGAGGCGACGGCAGCTATATATGACAATGACAAGTCTGAGATTATTCAAGGACAAATGTCGGGGACATATATGGCTGCGTACAGCGGGGCGGGTGGCTTCGTGTGCCAGGACGAAGAAAGGAGTAAGGATGGGGGAAACCCGGTATTTAAGACACCACCTGGAGACCCAATTGTGGTAGTCGCCAAGTGCACGGAGGTAATGCTCGATGACAAGATCTTAGACATGGCCTGCAAAATGGCCGGTAGTCTATCACCGAGCGCGATGCCAGAGCACTGGACTATACCGACATTTGAATGGGTCAACGGGGTCCCGGGTTGCGGCAAAACAACGTGGGTAATGTCTCAAATCAACGTGGAGCAAGACTTTATCGTCACGACAACCACCGAGGCGGCAAAAGACCTCCGGGAAAAGCTGGAACCACGCATCGGAGACAGGGCCAAAAAGAGAGTCAGGACTATGGCATCCCTACTAGTAAATGGTATGAGCGAGGGCGAAAAGTGTACACGCCTGATGGTGGACGAAGCCCTCATGAACCATTTCGGATCCATAGTGTTGGCCATCCAAATCGCGGAAGCCAGCGAGGTCATGCTGCTGGGAGACAACAACCAACTCCCATTTATCGACCGCTGCAACCTTTTCAAATTAAAATACAACAGGCCAAATGAGGTCACTGCCATAACAAAGGAGCTGCTATGCACCTTTTTTTTTTTTTTTTTTTTTTGCGTCAGGAAATGCATTTAGGCATTCCCAAGGCCCTGGGTTCGGGACACCTGGGATATGTGGGACTCGGAACTCCTGGGAAAACAGAGACCCCTACCCACTAAAACCTGACGGTGGTCATCTTCGGCGCAGAATGGAAGGGACCCGGGATCCCCAACGAGGGAGAGACTCCTCGCAGGACCCTTCGGCGCGCAAGGCCGCCTGGCAGCCAGCCTCGGGAGGAGCAAGCTCAACTCCAGTGCACGATAACACTGACCACTGTGTCCGAAGACACGCGTTACCGTCATCCTCGGGATCGCAAACCGAAACACACGCAGGCCCCCCCGCGTGCGCTTCGCGACCCCAAGGGCCCTTTTAGTCGCCTCTTACGACAGGCAGGGATACCTCGGTAGTATTCTCGTCCCCTAACCGCAGGGAACCGCCGGGATTACGCACCACCATCCCGGCGGCCTCGCCTCCGACGTCGGGCGGGATTGTCCAGCTCGCGCTGGCGCTCGGCGCTCTCCTTCTGCGACACGACGGCATCGCAGAAGGAGAGCACCGCATCCCACGAGCTCGCGCTCGCCACCATGGCAGAAACCACGGATGGCAGCGAGAGGTCGCGCCCGATCGAGGCGGTGAGCGTCTCGCGCTCGTTTGCCCAAGCTGGGCACACCTCCAGCGTGTGCTGAGCCGTGTCCTCGCTGGCGTCACAGTGGTGACAGGCATCGCTAGCCTCCCGTCCGATCCGGCACAGATAACTCCCGAAGCAGCCGTGCCCCGTGAGTATCTGCGTCAGACGGTACGTTACGGCGCCGTGACGCCGATTCAGCCACTGTGTGAGGACAGGGCGGATCGCCTGGATCGTGCGATGGCCCGATCCGGGATCCGCGAGCCGCACATCCCAGAGTTCCACAGCAAGTGTGCGGAACTCTTCCAGCCAGGTTGAAACCTGGCTTGGGGTAACCCCGTGGACTGTGGACCGACGCGCCTCCTCCCGGTAGTGAAACACCGCCGAGAGGGTCCTCGCATCAAGGTCCCAGGGGAGTGTGCCGGCCAGCACACAGGCCGCCTCGTAGGAAATTGTGCGGTAGCCCCGTATGACCCTGACTGCCATCGCCCGCTGCGGTCTCCGCAGTTCGGCGATACACTGGCTTGTCAGGGTGCCGGCCCAGACAGGTGAGCCGTACAGGGCCATGGACCGCACAACTCCCGCGTAAAGCCTCCGGCATGAAGCCTTCGGCCCCGCGATGTTGGGCAGCAATCTGCCTAACGCGGCCGCCGTTCGCACCAGTTTAGGCGCCAAGCGCTTAAAATGGGCGTGGAAGTTCCAGCGACTGTCGAGGACCAATCCTAGGTACTTCATGGTCGACTCGACACGGATCTGGACTCCACCCACCTGGATAGCCGAACCGGCTGGAGGTCCTCTCCGAGGCCCGTGAAAACAGGTCGCCTCGGATTTTTCTAGGGCCACGTGTAGCCCTAGGCGTCGGATTCTGCCGACGACTTCCGCCACGCCTGCTGTGGCAAGGACGGCTGCATCCCGGAAGTTGTTCCCTCTCGCCGTTATCAGGGTATCGTCGGCGTAACAAGTTACTTCGACGCCCTGGAGGTTGACTGCTCGCAGCACCCAGTCATAACCAATGTTCCACAGGAGCGGCCCAAGAACCGAACCCTGTGGGACACCGCACGACATGGGATAACGCTGCCAGTCATCGCGCCCCGGGAACTCGACATACCTCTCTGTCAGGTAGTCTTCCAAGATGAGCCGTAAATAAAGGGGGACACCGTGGTGCCGTAGTGCCTCCTTTATGCAGGTCCACGGCAGGGTGTTGAAAGCGTTAGCTATATCGAGAGATACCGCTAACACCACTTGACCCTGCGACATCGCCTCCCTGGCGATGTCCTTCACGCGGAGGATCGCGTGAACCGTGGACCGACGACGCCTAAAGCCGTACTGGCAGTCTGCCAAGTCCGGCCCCACCTCCTCGAGGTGCCCAATCAGGCGGCCAGCGATTATGCGCTCAAGAAGTTTCCCAACCTCGTCGAGCAGCACAATCGGGCGGTAGGCCGAGGGGGAGTCAGATGGTCGACCCTCCTTCCTCAGTAGGACGAGCTTCCCCGTTTTCCACTGGCGCGGAAAACGTCCCTGCGACAGACAGGCCGAATACAGGCTCTGCAGTCTCGGCCCCAGCCACTCGAGGGACAGAACCCAAGCGCGGCCGGGTATGCCGTCTAGACCAGGAGCCGTACTCTTGGCCCGTAGCCGCGAGACTGCCGCATCAAACTCAACGTCGGACACGGCAGGGACCTCGTCTACACCTACTCCTACACCTGTGGGTGGCGTCATCACTGGCGGAGTGTGCTCTCCTCGGGTCGGAAACAGAGCCTGGACGACGTCGTGGAGCAAGGGAGGAGAGAGACTCTGCGTAACCGGGGGTGCCCAGGGGCGGAGCTTACTCAACGCCAACCTGTACGGCCTTCCCCACGGATCCGCATTTAGAGTCTCAAGAAACTCCTCCCTTGCCCTGGACTTGGCTCTGTTGATTGCGACCTTGAGCGCCTTTTTCGCCTCTCTATAGGCGTCATAAAGGCGGGCCTCATCGTCCTCAATCCGGGTGCGTCTGCGACGGTACCGGGAATACTGGCGTCTCGCCCTCACACACGCAAAGCGCAAGCTCGCGAGGTCTGCGGACCACCAGTATACCTGCCGCTTAGGAGGGATAGGCCCGGCCCGGGGCATGGCCGCGTCGCAAATTTGCGACAGCGCCTCCCGGAACCATTCGGCCTCATCCTCCACCTCAGCAGGCCCATCCGGCACAGGCACCCATGCCTGGACGATAGCCGCACACTCCAACTTCTCGCGGTCGAGTCGCTTCAAAGCCCATCTCGGACTGTCTCTATGCCGGGTAGAACGGCTTGGACCAGTGTGAATTGCCGGAAGTGTAGAAACGTCGAACCGGATATACCGGTGGTCCGACAACGTCTCCACACCCTCCAGCACCTCCCAGCCCTGGACACGTCGTGCTAGCGAAGGAGTCGCGAACGTCAAGTCCACGATGGACCCTCCCCGCATGCGCACACAGGTGTCTACCGAGCCCCGATTCAAGACAGTCATGCCAGAAGCGACTGCCCACTCCTCGAGCGCCTCTCCACGCACATCTGTCGCTGGAGATCCCCATACCAAGGACTTGGCATTGAAATCCCCAGCGACCAGCACTTGGAGCGAACGATTGCGGCCGATCACAGCCTCCAACTCGGAGAGAAAACTCTCGAATTGAGCGAGAGGCCGGTTAGGAGAGAAATACACCCCGATAACCAGGGTGTCTCCCAACTCAGCCGCAACCCATCCGTGCCCCTTTTCAATCCTCTGAAAAGGGGGGGCGCCGTTGGCCACTCGGGTGGCAATGGCCGCTGTGCCGTCCACATCCGAAACCCAATCGGGCGGGATGTAGTACGGCTCAGCCACTACCGCTATGGCTATCAACCTCTCCGCCAGACTCTGGACCCACAGGTCCTGAGCTCTGGCGCAGTGGTTGAGATTCCCTTGCAGGAATCTGAGAGCCATATTTAAGGAGATACAATTGGCATCTCCTCGTCACCGAGTGGCTTGGAGTGGGCCGGCTGCGATCGGGCCGTGGCCTCGGTGGCAGCTTGCCGACCGCGAATTTTGGGTTTGGGGGCCTTGCAGGCTTGGCCCCCAACCCTGTGACTGGCGTTCTTGCCAGCCACTGCGCACACCGTGCAGTGTGGCGCCGCCTCACAGGCACGCGCCAGATGGCCTAGCTGACCGCAGCGGTAGCACTGACTGCTACGATCAACTTCCGAGCCGCACTTGCTCCGGACGTGTCCCTTTTCGAGACACCGGAAACAACGCAGCTCCCTGGCCTCCAGCAGCTTGACCCGCGCCGATGTCCAACCAACCAGCAGACGAGCACCGTCCACCAGCTTTTTGGCCACCGCCACGGGGCAACGTGCCCAGCAGGCGCCTTGCCCCCTCCTGTCTCGGCGGATCTCGCCCGTCTTCACGGACTCCACCGAGCACGCCCCAGTCTTAGCGACAGCGGCTGCGACTTCCTCTGCGGTGACGGAGTCATCCAACTCAGAAATGCGCAATTCTGCACACTTCACAGGTCGGGAAACTCGAACGTCTTCCGCCTTGAGGACCTCCCTTAGCTTGGAAGCCAGAGAGTCCGCCCTGCCGTCTGTCTCTGCAGCGCCCGGCAGCTCCAAAATGGCGCCTCCGGTGGCCGATCGCCTAAAGCGCACGGACTCAATCCCGAGGCTCGCCAAGCTGATGCTGGTTTTGGCCTGCGAGATGACGTCGCTATACGTCACGCCCCGCTTCTCGGCTTCTGGCTGTAGCGTTACCACTACTGCCGCCGAGCGTGCGGGACGGAGATTCGGCACTTTAGGTTGCCTCGTCTGGGGTTTCGGGGGGGGCTTCACTGCTGCTGCAGCTTGTGCACCCTTGCTCTTGCCCTTGCGGCTGGTCACGAGGTTCCACGGTAACTCCATGGTCTCGGGGGCCGGCGGCAAAGGGCGGGGCTCCCTTGGGGGCGGGGCAGCGTTAGCCGCCTTGCCCTTCTTGGCCGACGTCCTTCCCTTCTTCCCCGCGGGAGGATTCCCTCGGGATTCGGGGTTGGGCGGCGCTGGAGCCATGGGCTTCGGCGCAGCTGCAGTCGGTGTGCTGCGAGCAGGTGGCGGCTGAGTCGCCCTCTTGCTCGCGGACGTCTTGTCCGGGGTTTTTGTCGTAGCAGGTGGTGGCGCGGCCGCTGGCGCAGTGGCCGGCGGCGGCGCGTTAGTCTGGCGCTTGTCAGCAGCCAGGGGGGGCCGAAGCCGCTCCAGCGGCAGTCGAGCCTCGATGGCCTCAAAACGCGCGTTGACGTAGGCAATGACATTACTGTCGTCACCTACGCCAGCCGCTCGGGGCGTTTGCCCGGCGAGGCTTTCGCGGAGGCTGTCCATTTCCTTACGGAGTTGGGCCAGCTCCTCCCCCTGTCGAGAGACCGCGGAGAGCAGGCGGTGGTTCACCACCCGCAGCTTCTCGGTCTCTTCGGAGACTGTGCGCTTGTATAGCACTGGAGCTAGAAGCTCCCAGTCTCCGACTGCCGTCTTCAGGGCCTTTTGGAAGGTACCCTTCAGATGTCCGGAAGTCGCAATGACCTTCCGGACTATCGCCGCCGACATCTCCATTCGCTCCTTGAGCGCGGAGGCTGTCAATTCCCGCTCATCGGCCTCGCCCTGGGACGAGTCTGACAAGCGGGTTGACTTCTCTTGAAGTTGGAGCAAAGCTCGATCCATTCCAGCGACCTCTTGCTCGGACCGCAGCTTTGCCTCCAACCTCTCGTCATCGCGCCCTAGGCGCATGAATTTTTCCCGGGCCTCCGCCATACAGGCGTTAGCACCGGGAGCGGGCGTACCGCCTCTCCCTCGTCGGGCCGCAGGCTTTCCAGAAGCAGAACCCCGTCCACTTTTGGCGCTCCTGTCGGAACCCGACCCTCCGTTTTTAGAGTACGGCCGCTTCCGTGTACCCCAGAGTCGGCCGAGTTCCTCCCCGGAGGAAGGATCGACGGTCATCAGGCTGGTGCCTGAGTCCGACTCCTGGGCAGACGGAGAACGCGACCGTTCCCCAGCTGCGCTCGAACGGCCGCTGCGCAAAATGCGCTCGACCGTCGCCGAAGTTGAAGGCTCCGGCGTCGCAACTAAAAGTTCCGCAGAACTTAAGCGGGTGAGCCTTACGATAGGCTCCCGCACCACCTCTTTGCCAGTAGCACACTGCGACGCAGATGACATCGCCGCAGCCTGTGCCGGCTCCACCTCCGAGGGACTAGCATCCTTACGCGCTCCTACCAACCTACCTATGCGCGATGCATCGTCACCCTCCTCGACGTCCAAGAAAAGAGAAAAAGAATCCATGAACAGTCCCACGAGTATGGGGGATCTAAAAAGTCCACCCAGGCGGTGCCCCCTGCACCTGGGTAACCCTAATACTGCACGAGGGCGGGTGTTCTCGTGCAGGTGTCGCGCTAGCGGGTAGGCGTTAACCCATCCTACCACCTCGAGACCGAGGCGGCCGACCGTCACGCGACTAACGGCCAACCTTTTGGGGTTTTTTATTGAGGTTGACTCCTCTTGGCCCGGGCGACCAAGCCAGGGCCCCTACTTCCCGAGGGCTGCGAGACATGTCCACAACACCCTACGGGAGCAGGTTGCCAGACGGTTGACCGAAGTCACCCACCTAGTCGCGAAATCGCGAGTGGTGGGCCCGTCCAGCCGCAGGTCTTGCAGACCTGCCATCCACCGAGCCGAAGCTCCACTAGTCCTTAAGGACTCCCAACACAGCCAAAGCTGCCCGGCGACAGAGCGCCCTCACCTCGTTTTTTAAAGAGGTTGTCCTCCTCGCGACCCTGCCGAAGCAGAGTCCCCGGCCCGCTCAGTGCGGGTTGCGGGTGATTTTTTATAGAGGTTTTCATCCTCGCAGCCCTGCTAGGCAAGACCCCCGGTCCGCGTCTGCGGATTACGGTTGCCCGACGGTGGCCGAAGCCAGTGTCCACCAGTCGTGCGAGCACAACTAGCCAGACCCGCCGCGCCGTGAAGAAGGCGTTTCCGCCCCCTCCTGGTGTTTTTTATAGAGGTTTTCTCCTCGTGACCCTGCGAACAGAGTCCCCGGTCCGCAAAATGCGGATTACGGCTTGCCTGGCGGGGGTCCGTTATCCGTGAAATCACGGATGATCGGATAGCCACCAAGCGGCCACATCTTCGCATCATCTGCTTAACAGAGGAATACGAAGAGCGGCCCCACCTCTTCAGTTTTGGTCCGCGCCGGCCGTAGCCGGTACCCCCCATATCTGGAGGGCATTCCCCTATCCGCCACCCGGGGGACGCGCCCGATAGAAGACTGAAAACTCCCACGGGAGCTGCTATGCACCTACCGCAACCCACAAGACGTAGCGTATGCCCTTAGCGAAATCTACAGCGGTATATACTCGGCCAACACCCGAACCAAGTCTCTGGAGCTGAAGAGGTTCACAGGTGCAGAAATCCCAAAGTCGGAACGAACCTTATACCTCGTTCACACCCAGGCTGAAAAGGCTCTCCTGATCAGCCAGGGATACGGTAAGAACGAGGGATCGCGCACCATGACCATCCACGAAGCCCAGGGACAGACGTTCGAAACGGTGATAATCGTGCGGACAGTTCCGAAAAAATCACACCTCCTACAAAGCGTCCCACACGCCGTAGTAGCAATCTCGCGGCACACAACACGCTGTGTCTACTACACCGACAACGCAAATGACGATGCCACGGCAAGTCTTATACTTAAAGCGGAGAGAGTTACACAGGATAAAATACGGGACTACAATCTGAGGATGGCCATGCGACGGGGCGACGAGGCCACCATAGACAAAATAGTGGGAAGCATGAGGAGTGCCCAGCATACCCATAATACCCCTTCCACCGAGGTCCAGGCATCCTCCCTTCGAGACTCCAACGGGGTCGACAAGTAGAGGCCTGTCGAACCTGTACGGCACTCTTCTTACCCTACTAATACCTGACTAACGTAGCAATAAGTACAAATTGTACAATTGGTAATACAACAAGAATTATTGTAATAATAATTAGAATAATAATAATGACAATAAGAGAAACATAATAATAATACTACTATAAAAAAAAAAAAAAAAAATACATAATAATAACAAAAAATAATAATAATAATAAAATAATAATAATAAAAAAAAAAAAAAAAAAAAATAATTAAAAAAAAAAAAAAACACAATAACATAGCATAAGAACGAATGTAACTAACAAAATAAGAAATAATAATAATATGTAATCTATCAAACAGATACAACTATGGCTGGCTGGGAGTACCCAGCCAATAGCATAGCATGTATCTGCATTCTAATAATAATCCTGTAAACTCACTAACATAAGTTTAGTTCATAAGTTATAAATTTCGAAATTAGAATTAATAATAATATGTAATGTATTAATAGATATAACTATGGCTGGCTGGGAGTACCCAGCCAATAGCATAGCATGTATCTCCATTCTGATAATAAATGTAATAATGTAAACTCAATAGCATAAGTTCTTTTCATAATTTATGTAATGTTTGGTTCATGTGACTAGTGACGACTTTAGAATATAAGTCAATCTCATAAATGTTTTAATAAACTTAATTGTAATCCTAACAAATATGAGCCCTCTGCGCGGAGCGCCTTATTTTAACTAAACTAAAATCTTAATAATTAAATGTAAACAAAAAAAGGCACGGACCATAGAGTCTGTGGAACAGTCTTTCATTTTCATTATATAAAAAAAAAAAAAAAAAAAACCTAACCTAACCTAACCTAACCTAACCTAACCTTTTTTTTTTTTATTATCGTGGGGAAATCCTCATGGATACCTCGTCGCTCGGGGGAACGACGAGGTTATGTCGGACTTCTACCGACTAAAACCCCACGGTACTCGACCTCAACACTTCAGCGGCGAGGCGGGGTCCCTAAAAAGTTTCACAACGCCCCGCCGCCAGTGTTTCCCCGTATTGGGGCCCCCTCCAGCCGACCCCCCAATGAAGGGGGGAGGCCACGGAAGTACCTGGAGCACGCAGGTACTTCCGCCGTCGGGGTGAAAGCCGTGCATTGCGGGCAAAAGCACCCCCGTACTCAAGCCCGCTGGCTCCCACCGTACGCGGACCTTACTAGGTCCGCAACCACGATCCACCTAAAAGGTGGATCCGCTGCCACATCTGGCGGTGCGGCCCCGCCGAGCCGCAGTGCACAGGGGGGGCCAGCCGCGGATCACTGACCCCCTCCAAACGGTTGTGCACCGCGGCTCCCACCTCGCGCCCTAAGGCGCTGCGCCCGTGGGCGCCCCTTTGGGCGGGCAGTGGTAGCACCATACCACCACCACGCCCGGCGGCAGGCAATGGGTGGGTGGGAAGTCCATCGCACTGCCATGCCTGAGCCCTCTTAGCTTCCCGGTGGTTCCACCTACCACCAGTACTAAGCCCCCCCCTAACCTAACCTAACCTAACCTAACCTAACCTAACCTTTTTTTTTTTTTTTTTTTTTTTTTTTTAACGGGGTAAAAATGCATTACGCACTATCCCACCGCCTGGGTGAGCGGTGGGGGAGTGTGGGACTCTCCGCCGGTGAAGCCGGCGGCATACCCACTAAAAATACCCCGGTGTATCCCGCTTCGCTTTTAGCAGGACGATGTGGGATTCCCTAAGAATTTCGGCCACATCGTCCCAAGCGGTCGGCCCAGCCACTGCCGGGCCTCCTCACGCCGCGGGGGGTATCTTGATACACAACAGATACTCCCCAGACAGGGACACCGTGCAATGCGAGTGAGACCCCCCGGTCTCACCCGCTGGTGTCCTAGGGAACTGGGAGAAGGCGGGCGAACCGCCTTCTCCGGGCTCCCAGCCGTCTGCGTCGGAGAGGTGCCGCCAGAGGATCTTCCTCCCTGGCCCTCTCCGCGGTCTCCTTCTGTGCCACAACCTCTTCACAGAAGGAGACCATCGCCTCCCACGACCTCTCGCTCTCGAGCATTGCACGAATTACTCTTGGGAGCGAGAGGTCCCGGCCTATTGCAGCAATTAATGTGCTGCGCTGCTCCTCCCAGGCCGGACACACCTCGAGGGTGTGCTGGGCGTCGTCCTCGGGTGCACCACATTCGTGACACACGGGGGTTGGCTCTCTTCTGGCTATCTGGTGCAGGTATTGGCCGAAACAGCCATGGCCAGAGAGCACCTGCACCAGACGGAAGGTGAGTGCGCCGAACCCCCTATGACACCACCTATGCAGGACTGGCCTGATGGCGTCAATGGTACGTGTACCAAATCGTGGCGCCTCCAAGTCGTCCTGCCAACGCCACATTAGCTCAATTTGGGCTATGCGCCTCACCCTCTCAACCTCCTCGGAGGCTGGGCGCAGTCCTCTGGCCCTCAGTGCTGCACGGTATTCGTATACCGCAGCGAGGACCCCGGCCTCTAGCTCCCACGGGGGCGTGCCAGCCAAAACGCAGGCAGCCCCCATGGAAATGGTGCGGTAACCCCGCACTGCCCTGGTTGCCACCACACGCTGTGCTTTCCTCAGCATGCGTTTATTGGTGGCATTCAGGGCGTCCGCCCACACTGGCGCTCCATAGAGAGCGATGCTCCTCACGATGCCGGCGTAAAGTCGCCGGCATGTAGTATCAGGGCCGCCTTTGTTGGGAAGAAGGCGGCCCAAGGCACTCGCGGCACTGACGAGGCGGGGGGCGAGCCTGCTGAAGTGCTCGCCAAAACCCCACCGCCCGTCAAGTAGGAGGCCCAAATACTTCATTTGGGCCCCCACCCTCACCTCCACGCCATCGAGGCGTATTTTCGCGCCAGGGGGAGGTCCCCTCCGAGGCCCGTGAAAGAGAAGGGCCTCGGTTTTTTGCAGGGCGACCTTCAATCCTAGCGCCTTTATTCGTCCCACCACAAGGCTAGTGGCTACCTCTGCCAGCCTTGCAGCCTCATTGAAGGTTCCTCCACGGGCTACGACTAGGGTGTCGTCTGCATAACACAGGACACGCGTCCGTGGAAGGAGCGTGCCCCGCAGAACCCAGTCGTAGCCCATATTCCATAAAAGGGGTCCCAAAACGGACCCCTGAGGAACCCCACACTTCATTACCCGACGAACGATACATCCGTCGGGGCCCACATAGAGTACCTCACGATTGGTGAGGTAGCTCTTTATTAGTCGCCCTATGTATGGTGGCACGTTAAAATAGCGTAACGCCTCCGCTATTGTGCCATAGGGCAAGCTATTGAAGGCATTGGCGATGTCTAGCGACACCGCCAATGACCTATCCCCGCTCGCCGACGCCTCTAGCGACTCTGTTTTCAGGGCCTGGACAGCATCAATGGTTGATCGCCCGGCCCTGAATCCGAACTGGTTGCCGGACAGGTCTGGCCCTACGTCCGTCATGTGCTGGATGATCCGCGATGCAATGATGCGTTCAAATAGTTTCGCAGATTCATCCAGCAGGACAATCGGGCGATAGGCCCCCGCTGTGTCCGGCGACCGCCCCTCTTTCTGCAAGAGGCATAGGCGACCCTCCTTCCATACTTTAGGGAACTGTCCAAGTGCAATCGCAACATTGAACAGTTCCCGCAGCTGCTCGGCCATTTGCCGGAGCGCGACTCCCAAGACTTTGCCCGGAACCCCGTCGGGACCAGGGGCCTTAACCTAACCTAACCTTTTTTTTTTTTTTTTTTTTTTTGCGTCAGGAAATGCATTTAGGCATTCCCAAGGCCCTGGGTTCGGGACACCTGGGATATGTGGGACTCGGAACTCCTGGGAATCAGAGACCCCTACCCACTAAAACCTGACGGTGGTCGTCTTCGGCGCAGAATGGAAGGGACCCGGGATCCCCAACGAGGGAGAGACTCCTCGCAGGACCCTTCGGCGCGCAAGGCCGCCTGGCAGCCAGCCTCGGGAGGAGCAAGCTCAACTCCAGTGCACGATAACACAGACCACTGTGTCCGAAGACACGCGTTACCGTCATCCTCGGGATCGCAAACCGAAACACACGCAGGCCCCCCCGCGTGCGCTTCGCGACCCCAAGGGCCCTTTTAGTCGCCTCTTACGACAGGCAGGGATACCTCGGTAGTATTCTCGTCCCCTAACCGCAGGGAACCGCCGGGATTACGCACCACCATCCCGGCGGCCTCGCCTCCGACGTCGGGCGGGATTGTCCAGCTCGCGCTGGCGCTCGGCGCTCTCCTTCTGCGACACAACGGCGTCGCAGAAGGAGAGCACCGCATCCCACGAGCTCGCGCTCGCCACCATGGCAGAAACCACGGATGGCAGCGAGAGGTCGCGCCCGATCGAGGCGGTGAGCGTCTCGCGCTCGTTTGCCCAAGCTGGGCACACCTCCAGCGTGTGCTGAGCCGTGTCCTCGCTGGCGTCACAGTGGTGACAGGCATCGCTAGCCTCTCGTCCGATCCGGCACAGATAACTCCCGAAGCAGCCGTGCCCCGTGAGTATCTGCGTCAGACGGTACGTTACGGCGCCGTGACGCCGATTCAACCACTGCGTGAGGACAGGGCGGATCGCCTGGATCGTGCGATGGCCCGATCCGGGATCCGCGAGCCGCACATCCCAGAGCTCCACAGCAAGTGTGCGGAACTCTTCCAGCCAGGATGAAACCTGGCTTGGGGTAACCCCGTGGACTGTGGACCGACGCGCCTCCTCCCGGTAGTGAAACACCGCCGAGAGGGTCCTCGCATCAAGGTCCCAGGGGAGTGTGCCGGCCAGCACACAGGCCGCCTCGTAAGAGATTGTGCGGTAGCCCCGTATGATCCTGACTGCCATCGCCCGCTGCGGTCTCCGCAGTTCGGCGATACACCGGCTTGTCAGGATGTCGGCCCAGACAGGTGAGCCGTACAGGGCCATGGACCGCACAACTCCCGCGTAAAGCCTCCGGCATGAAGCCTTCGGCCCCGCGATGTTGGGCAGCAATCTGCCTAACGCGGCCGCCGTTCGCACCAGTTTAGGCGCCAAGCGCTTAAAATGGGCGTGGAAGTTCCAGCGACTGTCGAGGACCAATCCAAGGTACTTCATGGTCGACTCGACACGGATCTGGACTCCACCCACCTGGATAGCCGAACCGGCTGGAGGTCCTCTCCGAGGCCCGTGAAAACAGGTCGCCTCGGATTTTTCTAGGGCCACGTGTAGCCCTAGGCGTCGGATTCTGCCGACGACTTCCGCCACGCCTGCTGTGGCAAGGACGGCTGCATCCCGGAAGTTGTTCCCTCTCGCCGTTACCAGGGTATCGTCGGCGTAACAAGTTACGTCAACGCCCTGGAGGTTGACTGCTCGCAGCACCCAGTCATAACCAATGTTCCACAGGAGCGGCCCAAGAACCGAACCCTGTGGGACACCGCACGACATGGGATAACGCTGCCAGTCATCGCGCCCCGGGAACTCGACATACCTGTCTGTCAGGTAGTCTTCCAAGATGAGCCGTAAATAAAGGGGGACACCGTGGTGCCGTAGTGCCTCCTTTATGCAGGTCCACGGCAGGGTGTTGAAAGCGTTAGCTATATCGAGAGATACCGCTAACACCACTTGACCCTGCGACATCGCCTCCCTGGCGATGTCCTTCACGCGGAGGATCGCGTGAACCGTGGACCGACGACGCCTAAAGCCGTACTGGCAGTCTGCCAAGTCCGGCCCCACCTCCTCGAGGTGCCCAATCAGGCGGCCAGCGATTATGCGCTCGAGAAGTTTCCCAACCTCGTCGAGCAGCACAATCGGGCGGTAGGCCGAGGGGGAGTCAGATGGTCGACCCTCCTTCCTCAGTAGGACGAGCTTCCCCGTTTTCCACTGGCGCGGAAAACGTCCCTGCGACAGACAGACCGAATACAGGCTCTGCAGTCTCGGCCCCAGCCACTCGAGGGACAGAACCCAAGCGCGGCCGGGTATGCCGTCTAGACCAGGAGCTGTACTCTTGGCCCGTAGCCGCGAGACTGCCGCATCAAACTCAACGTCCGACACGGCAGGGACCTCGTCTACACCTACTCTCACGCCTGTGGGTGGCGTCATCACTGGCGGAGTGTGCTCTCCTCGGGTCGGAAACAGAGCCTGGATGACGTCGTGGAGCACGGGAGGAGAGAGACTCTGCGTAACCGGGGGTGCCCAGGGGCGGAGCTTACTCAACGCCAACCTGTACGGCCTTCCCCACGGATCCGCATTAAGAGTCTCAAGAAACTCCTTCCTTGCTCTGGACTTGGCTCTGTTGATGGCGACCTTGAGCGCCTTTTTCGCCTCTCTATAGGCGTCATAAAGGCGGGCCTCATCGTCCTCAATCCGGGTGCGTCTGCGACGGTACCGGGAATACTGGCGTCTCGCCCTCACGCACGCAAAGCGCAAGCTCGCGAGGTCTGTGGACCACCAGTATACCTGCCGCTTAGGAGGGATAGGCCCGGCCCGGGGCATGGCCGCGTCGCAAATTTGCGACAGCGCCTCCCGGAACCATTCGGCCTCATCCTCCACCTCAGCAGGCCCATCCGGCACAGGCACCCATGCCTGGACGATAGCCGCACACTCCAACTTCTCGCGGTCGAGTCGCTTCAAAGCCCATCTCGGACTGTCTCTATGCCGGGTAGAACGGCTTGGACTGGTATGAATTGCCGGAAGCGCAGAAACGTCGAACCGGATATACCGGTGGTCCGACAACGTCTCCACACCCTCCAGCACTTCCCAGCCCTGGACATGTCGTGCTAGCGAAGGAGTCGCGAACGTCAAGTCCACGATGGACCCTCCCCGCATGCGCACACAGGTGTCTACCGAGCCCCGATTCAAGACAGTCATGCCAGAAGCGACTGCCCACTCCTCGAGCGCCTCTCCACGCACATCTGTCGCTGGAGATCCCCATACCAAGGACTTGGCATTGAAATCCCCAGCGACCAGCACTTGGAGCGAACGATTGCGGCCGATCACAGCCTCCAACTCGGAGAGAAAACTCTCAAATTGAGCGAGAGGCCGGTTAGGAGAGAAATACACCCCGATAACCAGGGTGTCTCCCAACTCAGCCGCAACCCATCCGTGCCCCTTTTCAATCCTCTGAAAAGGGGGGGCGCCGTTAGCCACTCGGGTGGCAATGGCCGCTGTGCCGTCCACATCCGAAACCCAATCGGGCGGGATGTAGTACGGCTCAGCCACTACCGCTATGGCTATCAACCTCTCCGCCAGACTCTGGACCCACAGGTCCTGAGCTCTGGCGCAGTGGTTGAGATTCCCCTGGAGGAATCTGAGAGCCATATTTAAGGGGATGCAATTGGCATCTCCTCATCACCGAGTGGCTTGGAGTGGGCCGGCTGCGACCGGGCCGTGGCCTCGGTGGCAGCTTGCCGACCGCGGTTTTTGGTTTTGGAGGCCCTGCAGGCTGGGCCCCCAACCTTGTGACTGGCATTTCTGCCGGCCACTGCGCACACCGTGCAGTGTGGCGCCGCCTCACAGGCACGTGCCAGATGGCCTAGCTGACCGCAACGGTAGCACTGACTGCTACGGTCAACTTCCGAGCCGCACTTGCTCCTGACGTGTCCCTTTTCGAGACACCGGAAACAGCGTAGCTCTCTGGCCTCTAGCAGTTTGACCCGCGCCGATGTCCAACCGACCAGCAGACGAGCACCGTCCACCAGCTTTTTGGCCACCGCCACGGGGCAACGTGCCCAGCAGGCGCCTTGCCCCCTCCTGTCTCGGCGGATCTCGCCCGTCTTCACGGACTCCACCGAGCACGCCCCAGTCTTGGCGACAGCGGCTGCGACTTCCTCAGCGGTGACGGAGTCATCCAACTCAGAAATGCGCAATTCTGCACACTTCACAGGTCGGGAAACTCGGACGTTTTCCGCGTTAAGGACCTCTCTTAGCTTGGTAGCCAGAGAGTCCGCCCTACCGTCTGTCTCCGCAGCGCCCGGCAGCTCCAAAATGGCGCCTCCGGTGGCTGCTCGCTTAAAGCGCACGGACTCAATCCCGAGGCTGGCCAAGCTGATGCTGGCTTTAGCCTGCGAGATGACGCCAGAGTACGTCACGCCCCGCTTCTCGGCTTCTGGCTGTAGCGTAATCACTACTGCCGCCGAGCGTGCGGGGCGGAGATTCGGCACTTTAGCTTGCCTCGTCTGGGGTTTCGGGGGGGGCTTTACTGCTGCCGCAGCTTTCGCACCCTTGCTCTTGCCCTTGCGGCCGGTCACGAGGTTCCACGGTAACTCCATGGTCTCGGGGGCCGGCGGCAAAGGGCGGGGCTCCCTTGGGGGTGGGGCAGCGCTAGCCGCCTTGCCCTTCTTGGCCGACTTCCTTCCCTTCTTCCCCGTGGGAGGGTTCCCTCGGGATTCGGGGTTGGGCGGCGCTGGAGCCTTAGCCTTCGGCGCAGCTGCAGCCGGTGTGCTGCGAGCAGGGGGCGGCTGAGTCGCCCTCTTGCTCGCGGGTGTCTTCTCCGGGGTTTTAGTCATTGCCGGTGGTGGCGCGGCCGCTGGCGCAGTGGCCGGCGGCGGCGCGGTTGTCTGGCGCTTGTCGGCAGCCAGGGGGGGCCGAAGCCGCTCCGGAGGTAGCCGAGCCTCGATGGCCTCGAACCGAGCGTTGACGTAAGCGACAACATTGCTGTCGTCAGCCACGCCAGCCGCTCGGGGCGTTTGCCCAGTGAGGCTCTCCCGGATGCTGTCCATCTCCTTGCGGAGTTGGGCCAGCTCCTTGCCCTGTCGAGAGACCTCGGAGAGCAGCCGGTGGTTTACCAGCCGCAGCTTCTCGGTCTCCTCGGAGACTGTTCGCTCGTAGAGCACTGGAGCTAAAAGCTCCCAGTCCCCGACTGCCGTCTTCAAGGCCTTCTGAAAGGTCCCTTTCAGATGTCCGGAAGACGCGATGACCTTCCGGACTATGGCCGACGAAATTGCCAGGCGCTCCTTGATAGCGGAGGCGGTCATGTTGCGCTCGTCGGTCTCGCCCTGTGACGATTCTGACAGACACGACATGCGTTCCTGGGCTTGGTGCAGAGCACGATCCATGTCCGCAACCTCCTGCTCGGACCGTAACTCCGCCTCCAGCCTTTCCTCCTCGCGCCTGGGGCGCATAAATTCCCGCCGGGCCTCCGCCAAGCTGGCATTGGCACCGGCTTTTGGGGTTCTGACCCTGCCTCTACGGGCCGCCGGTCTCCCAGAAGGGGAAACTGACCCCAGGTCACTCCTATCGGAGCCCGATCCCCCACTCTTGGAGTACGGCCGCTTCCGTGTGCCCCAGAGTCGGCCGAGTTCCTCCCCGGAGGAAGGATCCACGGTCATCAGGCTCGCGCCTGAATCCGACTCTTGGGCAGACGGAGAACGCGACCGCTCTCCTGCTGCGCTTGAACGGCCGCTACGCAAAATGCGGTCGGCCGCCGCCGAAATGGATCGCTCCGGCGTAGCAGCTCTAAGCTCCTCAGAGCTCAAGCGGGTCAGCCTCACTACGGGCTCCCGCACCACCTCGCTGCCAGTTTTGGGACGTGGCTCGTCCTTTAGGCGTTTCTGGCCCTCCCCACAATACGAGTGAGGGCCGACAACGTCTGTCATTGTCGCCACTGAGGCGTCAATCACAGGCGTCATGCGGGATTCCCCGGCTTTGTGCCGGGTACCCGCGTGGGTAGTTTTTTCGGAATCGCCGTTTTCCATTTTTTGTTTTTTCCGCACTCGGGACTGGATTCCCACCAGCCATTCACCCCATAGACGTGCGGCGATCGTAGGGTTGGGGTAATTTTTATAGAGGTTGTCTTCCTCGCGACCCTGCTAGGCAGAGCCACCGGCCCGCTCAGTGCGGGTTACGGCTTGCCCGACGCCGACCGAGATCGACGCCGCGCAGGTGATTTTTAGAGAGGTGGTCATCCTCGTGACCCTGCCGAAGCAGGGTCCCCGGTCCGCTCAGTGCGGGTTACGGGTGATTTTTTATAGAGGTTATCATCCTCGCAGTCTTGCTAGGCAAGACCCCCGGTCCGCGACTGCGGATTACGGTTGCCCGACGGTGGCCGAAGCCAGTGTCCACCAGTCGTGCGAGCACAACTAGCCAGACCCGCCGCGCCGTGAAGAAGGCGTTTCCGCCCCCTCCTGGTGTTTTTTATAGAGGTTTTCTCCTCGTGACCCTGCGAACAGAGTCCCCGGTCCGCACAATGCGGATTACGGTTTGCCTGGCGGGGGTCCGTTATCCGTGAAAGCACGGGTGATCGGATAGCCACCAAGCGGCCACATCTTCGCATCATCTGCTTAGCAGAGGAATACGAAGAGCGGCCCCACCTCTTCAGTTTTGGTCCGCGCCGGCCGTAGCCGGTACCCCCCATATCTGGAGGGCGTTCCCCTATCCGCCACCCGGGGGACGCGCCCGATAGAAGACTGAAAACTCCCACGGGACCTAACCTAACCTAACCTAACCTTTTTTTTTTTTTTTTTTTTTTTAACGAGGTAAAAATGCATTACGCACTATCCCACCGCCTGGGTGGGCGGTGGGGGAGTGTGGGACTCTCCGCCGGTAAAGCCGGCGGCATACCCACTAAAAATACCCCGGTGTATCCCGCTTCGCTTTTAGCGGGACGATGTGGGATTCCCTAAGGATTTCGGCCACATCGTCCCAAGCGGTCGGCCCAGCCACTGCCGGGCCTCCTCACGCCACGGGGGGGTAACCTGATACACGACAGATACCCCCCAGACAGGGACACCGTGCAATGCGAGTGAGACCCCCCGGTCTCACCCGCTGGTGTCCTAGGGAACTGGGAGAAGGTGGGCGAACCGCCTTCTCCGGGCACCCCGCCGTCTGCGTCGGAGAGGGGCCGCCAGAGGGTCGTCCTCCCTGGCCCTCTCCGCGGTCTCCTTCTGTGTCATAACCTCTTCACAGAAGGAGACCATCGCCTCCCACGACCTCTCGCTCTCGAGCATAGCTAGAATTACTCTTGGGAGCGAGAGGTCCCGGCCTGTTGCAGCAACTAGTGTGCTGCGCTGCACCTCCCAGGCCGGACACACCTCGAGGGTGTGCTGGGCGTCATCCTCAGGTGCGCCACATTCGTGGCACACGGGGGTTGGCTCTCTTCCGGCTATCTGGTGCAGGTATTGGCCGAAACAGCCATGCCCAGAGAGCACCTGCACCAGCCGGAAGGTGAGCGCGCCGAACCCCCTACGACACCACCTATGGAGGACTGGCCTGATGGCGTCAATAGTGCGTGCACCAAACCGTGGCGCCTCCAAGTCGTCCTGCCAACGCCAAATAACCTCATTTTGGGCTATGCGCCTCACCCTCTCAACCTCGTCGAAGGTGGGGCGCTGTCTTCTGGCCCTCGCTGCTGCACGGTATTTGTATACCGCAGCGAGGACCCCAGCCTCTAGCTCCCATGGGGGCGTGCCGGCCAAAACGCAGGCAGCCCCCATGGAAATGGTGCGGTAACCCCGCACCGCCCTGGTTGCCACCACACGCTGTGCTTTCCTCAGCATGCGTTTATTGGTGGCGTTCAGGGCGTCCGCCCACACTGGCGCTCCATAAAGAGCGATGCTCTTCACGATGCCGGCGTAGAGTCGCCGGCATGTGGTATCAGGGCCGCCTTTGTTGGGAAGGAGGCGGCCCAAGGCACTCGCGGCACTGACAAGGCGGGGGGCGAGCCAGCTGAAGTGCTCCCCAAAACGCCACCGCCCGTCCAGTAGGAGGCCCAAATACTTCATTTGGGCCCCCACCCTCACCTCTACGCCATCGAGGCGTATTTTAGCGCCGGAGGGAGGTCCCCTCCGAGGCCCATGGAAGAGAAGGGCCTCGGTTTTTTGCAGGGCGACCTTCAGCCCCAGCGCCTCGATGCGCTCCACCACAAGGCTTGTGCCCACTTCGGCCCGTCTGGCCGCCTCATCGTAAGTCCCCCCTCGGGCTATGACTAGGGTGTCATCAGCATAACACAGGACACGCATCCCGGGAAGGAGCGTGCCCCGCAGCACCCAGTCATAGCCCATATTCCAAAGTAGGGGTCCTAAGACGGACCCCTGGGGGACCCCACATGTCATCGCCCGCCGAACAGTGCTGCCGTCCGGGCCCACATAAAGCACCTCACGGCCAGTGAGGTAGCTTTTGATTAGCCGCGCTAAATAAGGGGGCACATCAAAATATCGCAGCGCCTCCTCAATTGTGCCATAGGGAAGGCTGTTAAAGGCATTGGCGATGTCTAGTGACACCGCCAGTGACCTCTCCCCTATGGCAGATGCCTCCTGTGTCGTTGACTTCAGGGCCTGGAGGGCATCGACTGTAGACCGACCAGCCCTGAAGCCAAACTGGTTGTCGGACAGGTTGGGCCCAACGTCCGTCATATGCTGGATGATCCGCGACGCTATTATGCGTTCGAATAATTTCGCGGATTCATCCAGCAGGACTATCGGACGGTAGGCTCCAGCAGTGTCCGGCTGCCGTCCTTCTTTTTGAAGGAGGCATAACCTTCCCTCTTTCCATTGTTTAGGGAATTGTCCACGCACGATGGCGACGTTGAACAATTCCCGTAAGCTCTCGTCTAGGTGCCTAATGGCAAGACCCAGAACTTTCCCCGGAACCCCGTCGGGGCCTGGAGCTTTCTTTTTTAGCCGAAGGCCTGCCGCTGCTATCTCCAACTCCTCTTTTGTGACTGGAGGTGGAGGTAGTTCACCCTCATCTGGCCTCCTAGTGGGAGGAGCCATGGGTGGTGGGAAGTGCTCTCGGGAGTCCGGGAACAGCTCCTGCACCACCCTTTCCAACAGTTCGGGTTGGAGGGTCTCGATGACCGGGGGGCCTTGATAGCGCAGCTTATTGCGCGCTGCGCGATAGGGCCTCCCCCATGGGTCACGGTTTAACCCCTCTAAAAGCTCCTCCCGAGCCTGAACCTTGGCTTGGCTGATGGCCAGCTGTAGCGCCTTTCTGTCGGAACAGTATGTGGCATACAGCTGGCCCTCCACCACCAAGTCGCGGCTGGCACGACGCCGACTGCGGCCATATGCCCTCCTTGACCGTTGGCAGGTGCCCCGGAGGTCCGCGATTTCTTCGGACCACCAGTACACCTGCCGCCGAGGTGCTCCAGCCTTCACCCGCGGCATGGAGGCGTCGCACACCTCCTTGAGGGAGGCCTGAAAGGCACCGGCCGCTTCGTCGACCTCTAAGGACATAGGGGCCGAGCACCATGCCTGAACTATGGCGGCCTCTTCCGCTAGCTCTTTGTTGAGCTTGGTCAAAGCCCAACGCGGGAAAGAGGCCTGCCCTTGCTGCCGGGCTAGGGCCGCTGTGTCAGGTGAGGTGGAGATCTCGAATCGGATGTATTTATGATCCGAAAGAGTCTCCACCTCGCTGAGAACACGCCAACACCGGACGTGACGTGCGATAGAAGGGGTGGCGAACGAAATGTCCACCACGGACCCCCCATTCCATCGCACGCACGTATGTTCTGTCCCCCGGTTCAAGAGGGACAATCCGGTATCGACCGCCCAGTTCTGGACGGTGCGGCCCCACGAGTTGGTGGTGGCACTTCCCCACGAGGAGGACCAAGAATTAAGGTCCCCCATAAGTAAAATTGGGAGGGGTGCCATCCGCTGCAAGACATGCCCCAACGTGTCTAGTAGCACTTCCAGACCGGCCAGAGTGCCATTGGGGGAGTAGTATACACCAATGATGGCGTATTCTCTCCCCAAAGTGGCAGCCACATAACCTGACCCCCTCTCTTTGACATTGAGAGGGCGGGCAGCGCTTCCCGTCTTGACTGTGATAGCTACGGAGCCATCCGTATCCCCAGCCCAGTGTGGTTGAGGAGGTACAAAATAAGGCTCCGCCACGACCGCAACATCCACTTCCCACTGCGCCATTGCTTGAACCAAAAGGTCCTGGGCTCCAGCGCAGTGGTTGGCGTTAGTCTGTAAGAAATTGTAATGCCGACTTACACTCATACCGACATTACAATTTCCTCTGTCGCCGCTTCACGGCGCACATCCGCATTTGTGGAGGCCTGGGTCCTGGCGGCCAAAGTTCCTCTTTTAGGGGGAGGAGCGCATTTCCTACCCCCCATTACGTGTCCTGAGGGCTTTCCAGCCTCGGAGCAGATGGCGCAGCAGATTGCTCCCGTGCACTTTTCTGCCTTATGTCCGGCATGCCCGCAGCGGAAACATAGGTCGCTGCGGTCCTTTGGCGAGGGACACGTCTGTCTGGTGTGGCCTGTGCCCATGCATTTAAAACAGCGCATGGGCTGGGCATCTAAGGCACGCACCTGGGCTGAGCTCCAGCCGATTAGGAGGCGGCCGGTTTCCACCACGGTTTTCGCAGCCGCCACCGGGCACTTGACTGTGATGGAGCCCGTACCAGAAGGGCCAGAGCGAATTTCTCCGGCCCGCACGAGCTCCGGACCACAGCCTCCCTTTGCTGCAATCGCAGCAATCACCTCCTCTTTTGTGATGGAGTCATCGAGGCCCCGCACCAGGAGATCCACACACTTTGTTGGCCTTGCGATGGTTGCGACATCTTTTAAAACCTCGCGGATTTTCTCCGCGAGGTTATTCATTATTCATTATTCATTTATTCATTGCATTCATGTTGTTACCTTGTCTTAGGTTGTCCGCCTTGTCCTTGCATTGGGAACCAGACAGCTCGAGCATTCTGGCTCCCGTAGCTGTGGTGCGAGTTTTTATGTTGGCAATGCCAAGCTCGGGTAGAGCTATGCTCTCCCTTGCCTGGTTCATTACCATCGCGTATGTTACGCCCTTCTCGATTGCCTCCGGCTGTAATGTAATTATCACAGCCGAGGACTTTGGCGGTGTGAGTTTCGCCGCCTTTTTTTTAGGTGCCGTCTTCTTCTTAGCCCCATTTGTGGGTGCAGCGGCAGATACTGGGGGTTGAGCAGGGGTTTGGGCTAGGGCGGGCTTGGAGGTTTTCCCCTTGCCTTTCCCTTTCCCTTGCTTCTTACCCACAACACTCCACTCATCACGAGGGACAGGGATCGACGGAGGCAATGCTGATGACGGGCCGGCAACAGCGGGAGGTGCCTGTTGCGGAACCGCCTTCGCTCTGCCCTTCCTGGTCCGCTTTGGCTTTGGGGCCGCAGCGGGCTGAGGCTGAGTCGGAGCAGTTGGGGAAACCACAGCTTTGGCTGCCTCCTCCCGTCTTTTATCGGCGGCAAGTGGTGGCCGCATGATCGGTGCGGGTGGGAGGCGCTCCTCAACCACTGCCAAGCGGGCGTTAATCATGTCGCCGACCGTGCGGCACATCGATGCTTTTAATTCCTCCGCCATGTCCTTCACCATCTTGGACATCTCGCTCATCAGGTCTTTCGACGAGATGCCCGCAGGGTCTTGGGAGGGAAGGGCCGGCCGCGCCGGGGATTTATCCCTCTGACAGAAATCACGACGCATGGCCTTCACCTCTTTTTCGAGGTCCTCCACTTGGCGGCGAAGTCTTCGGTTTTCGAGACCGAGCCGCCGTGTCTCATCCGAGATCGTCCGCTCTGCAATCGTCTCGACAATCTCATGGTATTCCGTGGCGTGGTTTTTTAAGTCACGCACGTACTCCCCCTTGAGATTGCCGGACTTGCGGGCAATGTTGAAGATCAGCGACCTCAGATTACCCGCCCGGGCACGCAACGTCTCGGTGTCGACGGCTGCGTCCAACTCCGCGAGTGAGCATTCCTCGGGGAGTGGGTTCCTCGTGAAGTCGACAGGCTCGTCGGCTTCCACCTCTTGTGCATCGTCGCGAGATGCGTTCGAGTTCGACTCCAGGCGGGTCAGGGCGACTTGCGCCGCCTTGGCCCTCAGAAATTCGGCCGCAGTGGCAACTGCCGCCTTTTTGGCCGCCGCCTTTTTGGCCGCCGCCTTTTTGGCCGCAGGGCCAGACGCCGCCTTTTTAGCCTTTTTGGCTACGACCTTTTTGGCCGTAGCCTTTTTCGGTGCCGACGACCGTGTTGTCGTGGCCACCTCCTCACTGTCTGAGACCGAAGCCTCAGACGCAAAAATGGGCGAACCCGCCGGCCTCTTAGGCCGTTGGCTACGCAACGCCCGCGTAACCATCTGGTCCAGCTCATCGGCCGAGTTTTCCTCGACTGCGAGACCCTCGAGTGAGTTGGCTGAATTACGCCGGGTAGACATAATTGCAGACAAAATGAAAACACAAAACAAGAATAAAGTCACAACAAAGAGTGCTTATTAGGCCACGCTCAACCTGCAACCGGAGATACCTCGACGGCTAGGGAGCTGAGAACACTAATAAACAAAGAGTGTGGATTTTCTAGAAAGAAAATCACCTCGCGAGAAGCCTATTAGGGCCCGCTCGACCTGAAACCGGAGATACCTCGACGGCCAGGGAGCTGGGAACACTAGTAAGCAAAAACCGCAAGGTTGCCCCAGAGTATCTAGATTTGGTCACCAGCCTGGCACTGCGTTACCGTAACCAGGACTGGGAGAGCCAGGGGAGACGACGGGGACGTACTAGATACTCGTAAAAACACTCATGGGGCCTCCCCCAACCTAACCTAACCTAACCTAACCTTTTTTTTTTTTATTAGCGTGGGGAAATCCTCATGGATACCTCGTCGCTCGGGGGAACGACGAGGTTATGTCGGACTTCTACCGACTAAAACCCCACGGTACTCGACCTCAACACTTCAGCGGCGAGGCGGGGTCCCTAAAGAGTTTCACAACGCCCCGCCGCCAGTGTTTCCCCGTATTGGGGCCCCCTCCAGCCGACCCCCCAATGAAGGGGGGAGGCCACGGAAGTACCTGGAGCACGCAAGTACTTCCGCCGTCGGGGTGAAAGCCGTGCATTGCGGGCAAACGCACCCCCGTACTCAAGCCCGCTGGCTCCCACCGTACGCGGACCCTACTAGGTCCGCAACCACGATCCACCTAAAAGGTGGATCCGCTGCCACATCTGGCGGTGCGGCCCCGCCGAGCCGCAGTGCACAGGGGGGGCCAGCCGCGGATCACTGACCCCCTCCAAACGGTTGTGCACCGCGGCTCCCACCTCGCGCCCTAAGGCGCTGCGCCCGTGGGCGCCCCTTTGGGCGGGCAGTGGTAGCACCATACCACCACCACGCCCGGCGGCAGGCAATGGGTGGGTGGGAAGTCCACCGCATTGCCATGCCTGAGCCCTCTTAGCTTCCCGGTGGTTCCACCTACCACCAGTACTAAGCCCCCCCGCCACGACAAGGCGAAGGCTCATGGGGGGGAACCTAACCTAACCTAACCTAACCTAACCTAACCTAACCATCATAAAAACTGAACTGAGAGCTGGGCTACAGTCGTTCTTGTAATTTTCTAATTTTCTAATTAGTAGTTTCAGTATATTTGCAGCGAAAGAACGCAATTAAAATCTTATTTACTCCATTTTTTTGGCAAAAACTCATTTTTCATACTTAAGTACCTACAATCCCATACTACGCCGTACCGGGACTCTTAATTTTTTATATTTCTCTCAAATTTGACCCGATTTTGAAAGTTTTTTGATTCAATATTATCTGCTAGGAGTGTACCAACACACCGCCGTTATTTGCGGCGCGCTCCGACCAGTGTTGAATTAAATACAAATTTTTGAAACATAAAATCTCGGTTCAAACATTTTTCAAAAATTTAATTTCTCCCAAATTTGATTAGATTTCCGATTTCTTTTGATTCAGTATTACTCGCCAGGACTAGAGAAACACACCGCCGTTGTTTTCAGCGCGCTCCGCCAAATACTGAACTAATTATCGAATAAAATCACACCAAAATTATATAAAAAATCACCTTTTCACCTTTTTTCTAAATTTTTACTAAGAAACACCCAGTTGCTTTGTTTGGCAATTGTGTGCGTGCCGACGGGCCCTATCCAACGACACCCCGTTTGCCACCCTCAGACGTCATCGGGGCGAGAAATCGCCCTCCCACCCACCCATTGTTCATCTACCACCTAGACTTTTTGGGGTCGGCTGAAATAATAATAATAATTATTTCAAAAAATTATTTATTTTTGGATTGGGCTGCTCCGCTCTCAGGTTAGCTGTATTCTAGGACCAAACTAGCCACCTTAGGCGAACTCTTTAACAAAAACCTAAAATAAAAAATTTCTCTTAAAAATTTATATTAAATCCATTTTAAAAAATTTATGTACTTTTATAAAACTCAAAATTACCTCACCACATTCTCTTTCTGCCTAAATCAAGTGATACACAAATTTCAACCCCCCACCCCCCCGATTTTTCATATTTGTATCTCAGAGTAGGCTATTTACACAGGGGGCATTCAACTGTGCTAGAGTAGTGCTGGTTTCAGATCCTATTGTTATTCCCTTACTTTGCTCACTGACAACTAAGGTCTGTGGACCTGAGAAAAATAAATTATTTATTCTACTATTACTTTATTTTTAAAGTAGGCTATTACCAGAGCGCACAGGCTCTAATTGACTTTTTCAGACACGCCTATAGTGCTATTTTTAGTATAGTTCTAGCTTTTATTGTTTTTACAACGACACTTTTTAAGTGTATCTATTGATAGGATTATTATAATAGATTATAAGACTAGCCAACTAGATTGGCTAAAACACCCACTAGAATAATATTGTTAGTTTATTTTATCTCATATTTACAACTTTTACAAACTTTTATATTTGTTACGGACCGGTAACAGTTTATTACCGATTCTTAAAACAAATCGACGCGTTCCCCTGTGACAAGAGATGTTTGGCTATCGTACGCCTAAAAAAGCCACTGAAAGAGGCAGCGAGATGGGCCCTCGGAGATCACCCGTCAAAGACGGAGAGAAGGCTGGGCCTTCTGGGGAGCAGCTTAAGCTCCCAAATGTAAGACGCAGTATAGACAAATTGGAAGGGAAAGCGGACTCAGCTAAAGTCCAAGTCTCACCTGCTAAAAAGACTATACAAACCAAACTATACAAAGACTATACAAAAACCAAAACCAAAGGCCGCCCCCATCCCAGAGCTGCGTCGGAGATCCGCGGAGCCAGTCTACGTGTCTCCTAAGTTGGCACCGACGTACAAAAAATCCACCATTATTATTGAGGCGGAAAAGTGTCGAAAAGTGGCGAAGGACAGTATCGACAGTTCACGCAACATTCGCACTGACATAAAAGCGGAGGTCACTGGAGCAATCCAGAGACTGTTTGAGCTGGTGCTGGAGGCTGAAGCGGCAAAAAACCCGGAAAAGAATGTTATAATAACCAAGCAGGGACAAAACAAAGATACTTCCAGTAGCATGGAGAAAGAGGAGAGAGAGGGAAAGAAACTTATTAATAAACTAGAAGAACATACAAAACTTCTGGAAGAAAACAGGGCGGAAATTAAAAAACTCCAGGAGACCATGCTTCAGCAAGCAGAAATATACAAGGGAAATGTCACCTACGCTAGTGTAGCGGCGAAAACCGTAAGACAGCCTATGGAAAATACGGCCATACACTCGGTGGTAGTAACCTCCCCTGACGAGAACCAAACGGGAGAAGAGGTTCTTGACAAAATAAGAACAGCTGTAAATGCTAAAGAAGCGGGAGTCAAGATTGACAAAATCAGGAAGGCAAGAGACCGAAAAGTAATAGTGGGATGCAGAACGAAGGAAGAGTTACAAAAAGTGAAGGAAAGACTCCAGGCACCGGGCAAGAACCTAAATGTTGAGGACATTAAAAACAAAGACCCACTAGTCGTGCTAAGAGACGTTCTGGCAGTTAACACAGACGAAGACATCCTCAAAGCTATTAAGGTTCAAAACAAGGGCCTCTTTAAGAACATCCGAGGAGAGCAGGACCGAATGGAAATCGGATACCGCAGGAGAGCCAGAAATCCCCTAAACACCAACATAGTGGTGAGGGTCTCTCCAGCCATCTGGAATGCTCTGACCGAAGCAGAGGTCGTGCACATCGACCTACAAAGGATCCGAGTTTCAGATCAGTCCCCCTTGGTCCAGTGCTCAAAGTGTTTGGGTTACGGGCACACAAAAAGGTTCTGCAGGGAGCCGCTGGAGGTGTGCAGCCACTGCGGCGACCCGCACATGAGGGCAGAATGCCCAGCTTGGCAGGCAGAAATGGAACCAACCTGTAAGAACTGCACCAAAGCTAATTATGACGACAAACACCACAACGCCTTCAGTAGCGACTGCCCGGTCAGACGCAGATGGGAGACTATAGCTCGGTCAACAGTAGCGTATTGCTAAGGTGGTCCCAGGCACAAATAGAAACGAAAACGAGGAGCAGCCCCACAGGTATCGAGTAGTTCAAGCAAACCTGCAGAGAAGCGAGCTCGCAACCGCAGAGATTATCAGAGAGGCGGTTGAGAGAAAGCTGGCGTTTGTACTGGTCCAGGAGCCATACATAGGTAACACAGGAGTGATGAAAAACTACCCAGGAACAAGAGTAGTACAATGTGATAGAAAAAGTGAAAAAGTGAACAAGGCAGCCATTGTACTATTCGATGACACCATAGACCTGACACAATGCCCGAATCTCACGACCGAGAACATGGCAGTGGCCAAATTAAGAACTGGGGCGTGGCAGGTGGGAGTGGTCTCCATGTACCTGGAAGGTGATAAGCCTGTAGAACCAGACCTGGACCGGATCAGAAGGATAGCAGACGAACTGGGAGCTGAACACCTTCTGATCGGCGGAGATGTCAACGCTTGGAGTACCTGGTGGGGTAGCAGGGAAGAGGACCACAGGGGACGGGAAGTAGCCGGCGCACTCGACGAGATGAACCTTCATATCCTCAACGAAGGTACCGCACCGACGTTCGACGTGATAAGAGGAGGAAGGCATTTCTCGAGCTGCGTCGACATCACGGCCTGTTCGGACAGCCTGCTGGGTAGGGTGAAAAACTGGAGATTGGACGGAGACCTCACAACCTCGGACCACAGGGCGATCCTTTTTGAAGTTGAGCTGGAATACTCTGCAGGAGTCGACATAAAGCGCACGACAAGGAAGTTCAATACAAGGAAGGCAAACTGGGTAGAATTCCGAGAGAAATTCGACCAATACTGCGCCAGAGATGGAATAGAACCGGAAGAAATAAAATTATTAACCTCTGTAGAAGAACTAAACAAAATGGTTGACAACTACACTGCCAATATAGTCGAAGCCTGCAAACAGACAATACCAGAAATCGGAACAAAAAAGCGAACGAAATTGCCCTGGTGGACAGAGGAATTAACAAAATTAAAAACAGAACTGAAAAGGAAAAAACGAAGGATATCCTGTGCCGCGCCATCTCGAAAGGAGTGGGTTTTCGCTCAATTCCAGGAAGCAAAAGTCGAATACCACAAGAAAATGAAAGAAGCCCAGACAACAAGCTGGAAAGAGTTCTGCGGCAGGCAAGAGAAAGAAACCATGTGGGATTCGATCTATAGGGTGATTGGCAGAACAACAAAAAGGGAAGAAGACATACCACTGGTCCATAACCAGAAGACCCTAAACGAACAGGACTCAGCAGACCTGCTAGCAGGAACATTCTACCCGGAGGACAAGCCAGAAGATGACGATGAGGTTCACAAAAAAGTCCGAGCCGAAGCGGATAACGTAAACGAGGCTGGTGATACTGAACTATCCGATCCCCCGTTTACGGAGGACGAACTGAAGTGGGCAACATCGAGCTTTAACCCAAAAAAGGCACCGGGTAGTGATGGACTCACGGCGGAGATCTGCAAGAAGGCCATCACCCAAAACCCACAAAGGTTCTTAGTACTGATCAATAAATGCCTCGAGCTATCCCATTTTCCGAAGGCATGGAAGGAGGCAACAGTAGTGGTCCTGAGAAAACCGGGAAAGGAAAATTACCAACATGCAAAGTCATACAGACCGATCGGGCTACTTCCCGTATTGGGAAAAATATACGAGAAGATGTTAATAAGGAGGATCAGATGGCACACCCTGCCAAAAATGAGCAAAAGACAATATGGATTTACACCACAGCGCAGCACCGAGGACTCCCTCTATGACCTGATTAAACAGATTAGAGAAAAACTGAAAGATAAAGAACTCATAGTAGTTATATCGTTGGACATAGAGGGAGCCTTCGACAGTGCATGGTGGCCCGCCATCAAAATCCAGTTGGCAAAGACAAAATGTGGGACATTTTGTCTTAAACTTAAGGAGAGTGGTGGACAGTTACCTCAGCGACCGACAAGTAAGGGTCCGATATGCGGGAGCAGAGAGTGTCCGCGAAGCTTCAAAGGGCTGTGTGCAAGGTTCGATAGGCGGACCCACTTTCTGGAATCAGATCCTGGACCCCCTACTGAGGGAACTCGATCAAAGAGGGGACTATTGCCAGGCATTTGCGGACGACGTGGTCCTGATCTTCTCCGGACAAACGGCCCTTGAGGTCCAGAGGCGGGCGAATAACGCCCTCGAACATGTTCGGAGGTGGGGTGTCGTAAACAAGCTAAAATTTGCGCCGCATAAAACAAAAGCCATGATAATAACAAACAAGCTGAAATACGACACACCACATCTGAGCATGGGCGGGGAAGGCGTTGGCGTATCTCGGGACATCAAAATCCTCGGCCTAACCATCGATGACAAACTAACGTTCAACGCCCACATATCCAACATATGCCGCAAAGCACTCAATCTTTATAAACAGCTGGCAAGAGCGGCAAAAGTGGAGTGGGGATTGTCACCGGAGATAGTCAGGACAATATACGTATCGGTAGTGGAGCCGACAATAATGTACGCAGCAAGCGCATGGGCACCGGCAGCGAGCAAACTGGGAGTTAGAAAGCATTTGGACGCGGTGCAGCGCGGCTTCGTGCAAAAAATAACAAAAGCGTACAGAACAACCTCACTAAACTCGGCCCTGCTACTCTCCGGGATGCTGCCCCTGGATCTGAGAATACAGGAAGCAGCCTCTCTTTATATGATAAAGAAAGGTCACTCCCGGAGAGTGATAGGCGACCGAGATATCGAGACGCCAGTTGTATACACCCAGACTCCGCACCCAGTCGGACACAGTGGCCTACAGTTCGAATGCATCGGGGACCGTGCACAGCTGAACCAGCTTGAGAGCGACACCCTCAAAATCTTCACCGATGGAAGTAAGATTGAGGGTAAGGTCGGAGCAGCCATATCCCTCTGGGAAAATGGTGCCGAGACCAAATCCGCCAAACTCAAGTTGGAACGGTTTTGCACGGTGTACCAGGCGGAATTGCTGGCCCTCAAAAAGGCAGTTCAGCTGGTGCGTATGCACAAACACGGCAGACGTTTTGAAATTTTCAGCGACTCCAGATCGGCTCTTGAAACCGTAACCGGGGGTTTTTCCCTCCATCCCCTTGCAGTGGAAATCCGCGAAGAAATTAGCCAGATCACCCGGCAAAACAAAATATTGCATCTATTTTGGATTAAAGCCCACGCAGGATTGGAGGGAAATGAAAGAGCCGACGAGCTTGCCAAGGAGGCCGCTATAAGGCTCAAGACGAAGCCCGATTACGACAGGTGCCCTGTTTCATTCGTCAAGCGACAAATCCGAAAGGATTCGCTTGAGGAATGGAACAGGAGATACAAAATGGGGGAAACAGCAAGCACGATAAAAATGTTCTTCCCGGATGCCATCGAGGCATACGGAATTGTCAAAAAACTGCCGCTGTGTCCGCTGCTCGTACAGGTCCTCACGGGGCATGGTGGATTCTCCGAGTATCTGCATAGGTTCAAATGCAAGGGGAGTCCATCATGCACTTGTGATCCGGAAAAAGAGGAGAGTGTAAAACATCTGTTACTAGAGTGCCCTATTTTCGGCAAAGAAAGGTATAACCTAGAGGCAGAGATCGACGTCGAAGTTAAAGAGCTGAATATAGCTAGTATTATGAAGAATCGTACCAATGCGGCCCTCGAATGTGCTCGGGAATGGGGTGTCGATAATAAGCTGAAATTTGCTCCACAAAAAACTAATGCCATGCTCTTAACGAAAAGACTCAAGTATGACACCCCACGCCTGAGCATGGGCGGGACTTGCGTTGGGATGACCAAGGAAATGAAAATCCTCGGAGTCGTCATCGATGACAAGCTAACGTTCAACGCACATGTATCGAACGTCTGCAGAAAAGCAATAGGTATCCACAAACAACTTGCGAGGGCAGCAAAAACGAGCTGGGGACTGCATCCTGAGGTCCTTAAGATAATATACGTTGCCACTGTGGAGCCCGTGATTCTGTATGCGGCCAGCGTCTGGGCGCAAGCAGCTGATAAGATCGGAATAAAAAGACAGTTGGGTGCGGTGCAGAGAGGCATAGCACAAAAAATGTGCAAAGCTTACCGCACTGTCTCACTCAACGCAGTGCTGGCACTGGCTGGGATACTCCCCCTAGACCTCCGAGTCCGTGAGGCTGCTTCACTATATGAAGCTAAGAAGGGAATACCCAGACCGGAACTTGCAGGAAGAGACGTGGAAACAATGACACCAGCAATTAAGGCACCGCATCCCGCCGAGCGCACAGAGCTGAGAATTGTCAGCCTGGTCAACCAGGAAGACGTAGACGCGAACAGTGGTTTCGACATCCGTATCTATACGGATGGGAGCAGGATAGAGGGAAAGGTTGGGGCAGCGCTATCCATGTGGAATAGCGAGTCCGAAACTAAGTACCTCAAGCTTGCTCTATCGGACTACTGCACGGTCTACCAGGCCGAGCTACTGGCCATATGCACAGCGACGCGGGAAATCCGGAAGCGCAAGGAGTCGTCGTTCGGGATCTATAGCGACTCCATGGCGGCCCTCTTGACAGTCAAAAACCACAGTTGCCTCCATCCCCTAGCAGTGGAAGCCAGAGATAACATAAAAACAGCATCTCTCCAGGACAAACTTGTAAAGTTGTTCTGGATAAAGGCCCATGCAGGACTGGAAGGAAACGAGAGAGCGGATACGTTGGCGAGGGAGGCCGCCCTGGGCTCAAAAAGGAAACCGGACTACGACCTGTGCCCGGTGTCATATGTGAAGAGGAAAATCCGAGCAGAGTCCATCGACGAATGGAACACAAGGTATGTAACCAGCGAAACAGCATCGACCACCAAATTGTTCTTCCCGGATGTGATATCCGCATACGCAATCACAAAGAAAATACAGATCACCAATATATTGACTCAAATAATGTCCGGCCATGGTGGGTTCTCCGCGTACCTGAATCGTTTCAAGTGCAAGGAGAGCCCATCATGTGTATGTGACCCAGCGGTGCAGGAATCGGTCACGCATATACTGACGGAGTGCCCAATATTCGCGAAGGAACGATTGGACCTGGAAACTGTCCTGGATATAACACTGTCACCCGAAAACATAAAAGAAGTAATGTCGTGTAACAAACGGAATAAATTTTTAGACTATTGCACAATAATAGGCACGAAAGTTGTAAAAAGAAATAAAACGGCGTGAAGATATGCTTTCATAATATTTTGAATAATATTAGAGAAAGGTATACCAAAAAAGTTAAGTATATGATAAGAAATGTAAGCAGTAGTTATAAAGAATAGATACTAAGCAAATTCTGTAAAACGGATTCCATTATAATAATTAAAAAAAAGAAAGAAAGGAAAAAAAGAAAAAAGGTGTTGATTCCCATTGCATAATGACAGCAGGTAGTTGGATAGATGGGCGTCTCACCCATATATAGATCAAACGATGACGGATGAAAGAGAGACGGTATGAATGAAAGAACGAGCAGTAGAAAAGCGTGAACTGGAACGAATGTAAACAAGTAGAAAAACAACTCCGATTATGTTGGAGATTCGGTATTTAAAAAAAAAAAAAAAATAAATAAAAAAAAAAAAAAAAAAACCTAACCTAACCTAACCTAACCTAACCTAACCTTTTTTTTTTTTTTTTTTTTTTTTTTTTTTTTAACGGGGTAAAAATGCATTACGCACTTTCCCACCGCCTGGGTGAGCGGTGGGGGAGTGTGGGACTCTCCGCCGGTGAAGCCGGCGGCATACCCACTAAAAATACCCCGGTGTATCCCGCTTTGCTTTTAGCGGGACGATGTGGGATTCCCTAAGGATTTCGGCCACATCGTCCCAAGCGGTCGGCCCAGCCACTGCCGGGCCTCCTCACGCCACGGGGGGGTATCTTGATACACAACAGATACCCCCCAGACAGGGACACCGTGTAATGCGAGTGAGACCCCCCGGTCTCACCCGCTGGTGTCCTAGGGAACTGGGAGAAGGTGGGCGAACCGCCTTCTCCGGGCTCCCAGCCGTCTGCGTCGGAGAGGGGCCGCTAGAGGATCGTCCTCCCTGGCCCTCTCCGCGGTCTCCTTCCGTGTCATAACCTCTTCACAGAAGGAGACCACCGCCTCCCACGACCTCTCGCTCTCGAGCATAGCTGGAATTACTCTTGGGAGCGAGAGGTCCCGGCCTGTTGCAGCAACCAGTGTGCTGCGCTGCACCTCCCAGGCCGGACACACCTCGAGGGTGTGCTGGGCATCGTCCTCGAGTGCGCCACATTCGTGGCACACGGGGGTTGGCTCTCTTCCGGCTATCTGGTGCAGGTATTGGCCGAAACAGCCATGCCCAGAGAGCACCTGCACCAGCCGGAAGGTGAGCGCGCCGAACCCCCTTCGACACCACCTACGGAGGACGGGCCTGATGGCGTCGATGGTACGTGTACCGTATCGCGACCCCTCAAGCTCGTCCTGCCACCGCCAAATTAGCTCATCTTGAGCTAACTCACGCACTCGCTCTACCTCCTCGGAGGCTGGGCGCTGTCCTCTGGACCTCGCTGCTGCACGGTATTCGTATACCGCAGCGAGGACCCCGGCCTCTAACTCCCACGGGGGCGTGCCGGCTAAAACGCAGGCAGCCCCCGTGGATATGGTGCGGTATCCACGCACCGCCCTGGTCGCCACCACACGCTGCGCTTTCCGCAGCATGCGCTTGTTGGCGACGTTAAGGGCATCTGCCCACACCGGTGCGCCGTAGAGGGCGATGCTTCGCACAATGCCGGCGTAAAGTCGCCGGCATGTGGTGTCCGGGCCGCCTTGGTTGGGAAGAAGGCGGCCCAAAGCACTCGCGGCATTAATAAGGCGTGGGGCGAGCCTGCTAAAATGTTCGCCAAAACGCCACCGCCCGTCAAGTAGGAGGCCCAAGTACTTCATGTGGGCCCCCACCTTCACCTCTACGCCATTGAGGCGTATTTTTGCACCAGGGGGAGGTCCCCTCCGAGGCCCGTGGAAAAGAAGGGCCTCGGTTTTTTGCAGGGCGACCTTCAACCCCAGCGCCTCAATTCGCCCCACAACAAGGCTGGTGGCTACCTCTATTAGCCTTGCTGCCTCATTGTAGGTTCCTCCGCGGGCTACGACTAGGGTGTCGTCTGCATAGCACAGGACACGCGTCCGTGGAAGGAGCGTGCCCCGCAGAACCCAGTCGTAGCCCATATTCCATAATAGGGGTCCCAAAACGGACCCCTGAGGAACCCCACACGTCATTGCCCGACGTTGGATACTTCCGTCGGGGCCCACGTAGAGTACCTCACGGTTTGTGAGGTAACTCTTTATCAGGCGCCCTATATATGGAGGCACATTGAAAAATCGTAGCGCCTCCGCTATAGTGCCATAGGGCAAGCTATTAAAGGCATTGGCGATGTCCAGTGACACCGCCAATGACCTTTCTCCTCTCGCGGACGCCTCAAGCGTCTCGGCTTTCAGGGCCTGGAGAGCGTCGATGGTTGATCGCCCTGCCCTGAATCCAAACTGATTACATGACAGATCAGGCCCAATGTCCGTCATGTGCTGGATGATCCGCGACGCAATGATGCGTTCAAAGAGTTTCGCGGATTCATCCAGCAGGACAATCGGGCGATAGGCCCCAGCAGTGTCAGGCGACCGCCCCTCCTTCTGTAAGAGACAGAGGCGGCCCTCCTTCCATATTTTGGGGAACTGCCCTCGTGCAATAGCAACGTTGAACAGTTCCCGCAGCTGCTCGTGCAGGTGCCGGAGCGCTATCCCCAAAACTTTTCCCGGGACCCCGTCGGGTCCAGGGGCCTTCTTTTTGAGCCTGAGGCTTGCGGCCGCCGTCCCCAGTTCCTCTTCGGTGACAGGCGGCGCAAGAGGCTCGGCTTCATTCGACCTCCCAGTGGGAGGAGCCATGGGTGGTGGGAAGTGTTCCTGACAGTCCGGAAACAACTCCTGCACCACCCTTTCCAGCAGTTCAGGCTGGAGGGTCTCGATGACTGGGGGCCCCTGATTGCGCAGCTTATTACGTGCTGCGCGATAGGGCCTGCCCCATGGGTCACGGTTTAGACCCTCCAGGAGCTCCTCCCGAGCCTGAGCCTTGGCTTGGCTTATGGCCAGCTGTAGCGCCTTTCTGTCAGAACAGTAGGTGGCATACAGCTGGCCCTCGACTACTGGGTCGCGGTTGGCACGACGCCGACTGCGGCCATACGCCCTTCTAGACCGTTGGCAGGTGCTCCGGAGGTCCGCGATTTCTTCGGACCACCAGTACACCTGCCGCCGAGGTGCTGCACCCTTCACCCTCGGCATGGATGTGTCGCACACCTCCGTAAGAGAGGCCCGAAATACACTGGCCGCCTCGTCGACCTCCAAGGAGATAGGGGCCGAGCACCAAGCCTGAACTATTGCGGCCTCTTCCGCTAGCTCCTTGTCCAGCCTAGTCAAGGCCCACCGCCGGAAGGAAGCCTGTCCCCGCCGCCGGGCCAGGGCCGCTGTGTCAGGTGAGGTGGAGATCTCAAATTGGATGTATTTGTGATCCGATAGAGTCTCCACCTCGCTGAGAACCCGCCAACACCGGACGCGACGTGCGATAGAAGGGGTGGCGAACGAAATGTCCACCACGGACCCCCCATTCCATCGCACGCACGTATGTTCTGTCCCCCGGTTCAGGAGAGACAATTCAGCATCGACCGCCCAGTTCTGGACGGTGCGGCCCCAGGAGTTGGTGATGGCACTTCCCCACGAGGAGGACCAAGAATTAAGGTCCCCCATCAATATAACAGGGAGGGGTGCCATCCGCTGCAAGACATGCCCTAGCGTGTCTAGAAGCACCTCCAGACCAGCCAGAGTGCCATTGGGGGAGTAATAGACACCGATAATGGCGTATTCTCTCCCCCAAGTGGCGGCCACATAGCCTGACCCCCTCTCCTTGACAATAAGAGGGCGGGCAGCGCTTCCCGTCTTCGCTATAATAGCGATGGAGCCGTTTACATCCCCAGCCCAGTGTGGGTGAGGAGGCACAAAATAGGGCTCCGCCACCACCGCAACATCCACTTCCCACTGCGCCATTGCTTGAACGAGAAGGTCCTGGGCTCCAGCGCAGTGGTTGGTGTTCGTCTGTAGGAAATTGTAATGCCGGCTTACACTCATTCCGACATTACAATTTCCCGCGGCGCCGATGCGTGGCGCACTACCTCATTCGTGGCGGCCTGGGTCCTGGGGGCCATTGTTCCTCTTTTAGGGGAAGGAACACATTTCCTTCCCCCCATTGCGTGCCCTGACGGCCTTCCCTCATCGGCACAGATCGCACAACGAGGTGTCTCTGTGCACTTTTCGGCCTTGTGCCCCGATCGCCCGCACCGGAAGCATAAATCGCTCCGGTCCTTTTGCGAGGGGCATGTCTGGCGGGTGTGGCCCGTGCCCATGCACTTAAAACAGCGTAAGGGCAGGGTATCAAGGGCACGCACCTGGGCCGAGGTCCAGCCAATGAAGAGGCGTCCCGCTTCCACGACTGTTTTGGCCGCAGCCACCGGGCACTTAACGGTGATAGAGCCCGTACCACCAGGGCCGGAGCGGATCTCCCCAGCCCTAACAAGTTCCGCGGCACAGCCGCCCTTTGCCGCAACAGCGGTGACCACTTCCTCTTTTGTGATCGAGTCGTCAAGGCCCCGTACCAGGAGATCCACACACTTTGTGGGCCTTGCGACGGTGGCGACATCCTTTAAAACCTCACGGATTTTCTCCGCGAGGTTGTCAGCCTTATCCCCGCTTTGGGAACCAGGTAGCTCGAGCATTCTGGCTCCCGTGGCCGTGGTGCGAGTTTTTATTTTGGCAATGCCAAGCTCAGGCAGAGCTATGCTCTCCCTGGCCTGGTTCATTGCCATTGCGTATGTTACGCCCTTCTCAATTGCCTCCGGCTGTAATGTAATTATCACAGCCGAGGACTTTGGCGGTGTGAGTTTCCCCGCTTTTTTCGTCTTCTTCTTCGCTACATTTTTGGGTGCAGCTGCCGACACGGAGGGTTGGGCAGCGGCGGGCGAGGAGGTCTTCCCCTTGCCTTTGCCTTTCCCTTTTTTCCTAGCCACCACATTCCATTGTCCCTCGCGGGTGACAGGGGCAGCAGGAGTCACTGCGGACGACGGGCCGGCAACAGCGAGGGGTGCTTGTTGCGGAACCACCCTCGCTTTACCCTTCCGCGTCCGTTTCGGCTTTGGAGCCGCAGTAGGCTGAGACTGGGCTGGTGCTTGTGTAGCTGAGGCCACTGCAGCCTTGGCTGCCTCCTCTCGCCTCTTGTCGGCGGCCAGTGGAGGACGCACGATTGGTGCTGGTGGGAGGCGCTCCTCAACCACCGCCAAGCGGGCGTTCACCATATCGCCGAAGGTTCGGCACATGGAGGCCTTCAAATCCTCCGCCATGTCTTTGACCATTTTGGACATCTCGGCCATCAGGTCATTGGCCGAGTTGCCCACCGGGACTTGGCAGGGAAGAGCTGGCCGCAGCGGGGATTTGTCCCTCTGTGAGAAGTCGCGGCGCATGGCTTTCACTTCCTTCTCTAGGTCCTCCACTTGGCGGCGAAGTCTCCGGTTTTCGAGACTGAGCCGCCGTGTTTCATCTGAGATCGTCCGCTCCGCAATCGTCTCGACAATCTCGTGGTATTCCGTGGCGTGATTTTTTAGGTCACGCACGTACTCCCCCTTGAGATTGCCGGACTTTCGGGCAATGTGGAAAATTTGGGACCTCAGATGACCCGCCCGGGCACGCAGCGTCTCGGTGTCAACGGCTGCGTCCAGCTCCGCGAGTGACCATTCCTCGGGGAGTGGGTTCCGCGTGAAGTCGACAGGCTCTTCGGCTTCCACCTCTTGTGCATCCTCCCGAGATGCGTTGGAATTCGACTCCAGGCGGGTCAAGGCGACTTGCGCCGCCTTGGCCCTGAGGAATTCGGCCGCAGTGGCAACTGCCGCCTTTTTGGCCGCCGCCTTTTTGGCCGCAGGGCCAGATGCCGCCTTTTTGGCCTTTTTGGCTACGACCTTTTTGGTCGAAGCCTTTTTTGGTGCCGTCGACCGTATCGTCGTGGCCACCTCCTCACTGTCTGAGACCGAAGCCTCAGACGCAAAAATGGGTGAACCCGCCGGCCTCTTGGTGCGTGAGCTGCGCAACGCGCGTGTGACCATCTGGTCCAGCTCGTCCACCGAGGCTTCCGCGACTGCGAGACCCTCAATAGAGTTGGCTGAATTACGTCGGGTGGACATAATTACAGCACAAAATAAAAACAAAAAACAAGAATAAAGCTACAGTAAGAGAGCGCGTTATTAGGCCCCGCTCAACCTGCAACCGGAGATACCTCGACGGTCAGGGAGCTGAGAACACTAATATACACGAAAAATCAAAACACAAGAGTTTTGATTTGACCTCACGAGAAGCCTATTAGGGCCCGCTCGACCTGAAACCGGAGATACCTCGACGGCCAGGGAGCTGGGAACACTAATAAACAAAACCGCAAGGATTGCCCCAAGTGCTAGAGTTTAGTCACCAGCCTGGCACTGCGTTACCGTGCACAGGACTGGGAGAGCCAGGGGAGACGACGAGGACGTATCTAGCACTTACAAAACACTCATGGGGCCTCCCCCAACCTAACCTAACCTTTTTTTTTTTTTTTTTTTTTTTTTTTTTGCGTCAGGAAATGCATTTAGGCATTCCCAAGGCCCTGGGTTCGGGACACCTGGGATATGTGGGACTCGGAACTCCTGGGAAAACAGAGACCCCCTACCCACTAAAACCTGACGGTGGTCATCTTCGGCGCAGAATGGAAGGGACCCGGGATCCCCAACGAGGGAGAGACTCCTCGCAGGACCCTTCGGCGCGCAAGGCCGCCTGGCAGCCAGCCTCGGGAGGAGCAAGCTCAACTCCAGTGCACGATAACACAGACCACTGTGTCCGAAGACACGCGTTACCGTCATCCTCGGGATCGCAAACCGAAACACACGCAGGCCCCCCCGCGTGCGCTTCGCGACCCCAAGGGCCCTTTTAGTCGCCTCTTACGACAGGCAGGGATACCTCGGTAGTATTCTCGTCCCCTAACCGCAGGGAACAACCTTTTTTTTTTTTTTTTTTTTTGCGGGGGAAAAATGCATTACGCACTATCCCGCTGCCTGGGTGGGGCAGCGGGGGAGTGTGGGACTCTCCGTCACTAACGGTGACGGCATACCCACTAAAAGACCCCCGGTATACCTCATCGCCTTGACGGGACGACATGGTGCCTAGTTCGGATTACCATGCCGTCCCTGGCGGACGGCCCAGCCTTCACGCCGGGCCTCCTCACGCAGCAGGGGCGTCCCGGTATACGGGGACACCCCCAGACAGGAGCACCGTGCAATGGAGTGAAAGCCCCCCGGCTTTCACCCCGGTGCTGCTTTAGGGAGCGGGGAGAAGGCGTGCAAACCGCCGTCTCCTCACTCCCCGCCGTCTGCGTCGGAGAGGGCCTGCCTGAGGATCTTCCTCCCGGGCCCTCTCCGCTGTCTCCTTCTGCGACATCACCTCTTCGCAGAAGGAGACCATCGCCTCCCATCCACTCTCGCTCGCCAGCATGGCCCGTATTAGGGCCGGGAGCGAGAGGTCGGTGCCGACCACATCCACTAATGTGCGACGCTGCACCGCCCAAGCAGGGCACACCTCAAGGGTGTGCTGGGCGGTGTCCTCCTCGGCGTCGCACTGGTGGCACCTCGGGGTGGGCTCCCTCCGGGCGATGTTATGCAGGTACTTCCCGAAACAGCCGTGTCCGGAAAGTACCTGCACCAGCCGGTACGTAAGGGGCCTCTTCTCCCTACGCACCCACTGGTCGAGGACTGGCCTGATCGCCTCTATGGTTTCTCGACCATAGAGCGGGTTGACCAGGTCCTCCGCCCACCTCCGCAGCAGCGCGCTCCGCGCACGCCGGCGCACCCCCTCAATTTCATCCCAGTACGGGCGCCCTCCACCCGCTCTCGCTGCTGTGCGGGACTGGTACACAGCAGCAAGAACGTCCGCCTCCAGTTCCCAGGGGGGCATGCCTGCTAGGACACAGGCAGCCCCCCCCCGATACCGTACGGTAACCCCGTACGGCCCTCAACGCTATTTGCCTCTGAGCAACGTTGAGGGCCCCCGCCCAGATTGGCGCTCCGTAGAGCGCCATACTTTTAAGTATGCCGGCGTAGAGACGCCGGCATGACTGGCCCGGGCCGCGCTCGTTGGGTAAGAGGCGGCCCAGAGCACCCGCGGTGCGGATTAGGCGGGGCGCGAGGCGGGAAAAATGCGCTCTAAAATTCCACCGCCCATCCAATACTAGGCCCAGATATTTCATCTGGGCCTCCACCCTCACATTCACGCCGTTGAGGCGGACCACCGCACCGGGAGGCGGCCCCTGCCGAGGCCCATGGAAGAGGAGAGCCTCGGTCTTATTAAGGGCCACCTTCAGGCCCAACGCCTCGATGCGGCCAACCACCAGACTGGCGCCGACTTCTGCCAGTCTTTTCGCCTCCGGGAAGGATTTGCCTCGAGCAATGACTAGGGTGTCATCCGCGTAACATATGACGCGCATCCTCGGAAGGAGCGCGCCGCGGAGCACCCAGTCATAACCGAGGTTCCACAACAGGGGCCCTAAAACGGACCCCTGGGGAACCCCACACCTCATCGGCCGGCGGACCAACCGTCCTCCTCCCTCGTAGAGGACTTCCCGCCCTCGGAGGTAGTCCTCCAACAGTCTGCCGAGATAAGTAGGCACTTCAAAATATTGAAGCGCCTCCCTTGCAGGGAACAACCTTTTTTTTTTTTTTTTTTTTTTTTTTTTTTTTTTTTTTTTTTTTTTTTTTTTTTTTTTGCGGGGGAAAAATGCATTACGCACTATCCCGCTGCCTAGGTGGGGCTGTCGTCCCGTCAAGGCGATGAGGTATACCGGGGGTCTTTTAGTGGTCCACACTAAAAGACCCCCGGTCTCTGACATGGTGCCTAGTTCGGATTACCATGCCGTCCCTGGCGGACGGCCCAGCCTTCACGCCGGGCCTCCTCACGCAGCAGGGGCGTCCCGGTATACGGAGACACCCCCAGACAGGAGCACCGTGCAATGGAGTGAAAGCCCCCCGGCTTTCACCCCGGTGCTGCTTTAGGGTGCGGGGAGAAGGCGTGCAAACCGCCGTCTCCTCACTCCCCGCCGTCTGCGTCGGAGAGGGCCTGCCTGAGGATCTTCCTCCCGGGCCCTCTCCGCTGTCTCCTTCTGCGACATCACCTCTTCGCAGAAGGAGACCATCGCCTCCCATCCACTCTCGCTCGCCAGCATGGCCCGTATTAGGGCCGGGAGCGAGAGGTCGGTGCCGACCACATCCACTAATGTGCGACGCTGCACCGCCCAAGCAGGGCACACCTCAAGGGTGTGCTGGGCGGTGTCCTCCTCGGCGTCGCACTGGTGGCACCTCGGGGTGGGCTCCCTCCGGGCGATGTTATGCAGGTACTTCCCGAAACAGCCGTGTCCGGAAAGTACCTGCACCAGCCGGTACGTAAGGGGCCTCTTCTCCCTACGCACCCACTGGTCGAGGACTGGCCTGATCGCCTCTATGGTTTCTCGACCATAGAGCGGGTTGACCAGGTCCTCCGCCCACCTCCGCAGCAGCGCGCTCCGCGCACGCCGGCGCACCCCCTCAACTTCATCCCAGTACGGGCGCCCTCCACCCGCTCTCGCTGCTGTGCGGGACTGGTACACAGCAGCAAGAACGTCCGCCTCCAGTTCCCAGGGGGGCATGCCTGCTAGGACACAGGCAGCCCCCCCCGATACCGTACGGTAACCCCGTATATATATATAACCCCTCAACGCTATTTGCCTCTGAGGCGCCCGTAACAGGCGCCTGTTTTCAGCGTTGAGGGCCCCCGCCCAGATTGGCGCTCCGTAGAGCGCCATACTTTTAAGTATGCCGGCGTAGAGACGCCGGCATGACTGGCCCGGGCCGCGCTCGTTGGGTAAGAGGCGGCCCAGAGCACCCGCGGTGCGGATTAGGCGGGGCGCGAGGCGGGAAAAATGCGCTCTAAAATTCCACCGCCCATCCAATACTAGGCCCAGATATTTCATCTGGGCCTCCACCCTCACATTCACGCCGTTGAGGCGGACCACCGCACCGGGAGGCGGCCCCTGCCGAGGCCCATGGAAGAGGAGAGCCTCGGTCTTATTAAGGGCCACCTTCAGGCCCAACGCCTCGATGCGGCCAACCACCAGACTGGCGCCGACTTCTGCCAGTCTTTTCGCCTCCGGGAAGGATTTGCCTCCGGCAATGACTAGGGTGTCATCCGCGTAACATATGACGCGCATCCTCGGAAGGAGCGCGCCGCGGAGCACCCAGTCATAACCGAGGTTCCACAACAGGGGCCCTAAAACGGACCCCTGGGGAACCCCACACCTCATCGGCCGGCGGACCAACCGTCCTCCTCCCTCGTAGAGGACTTCCCGCCCTCGGAGGTAGTCCTCCAACAGTCTGCCGAGATAAGTAGGCACTTCAAAATACTGAAGCGCCTCCCTTATCACGCCGAACGGCAGACTGTTGAAGGCGTTGGCGATATCCAGGCTTATCGCCAACGACCGCTCGCCCTGAGCGGTTGCTACCTCCGTGACCTCCTTAAGTAGCGCCAGCGCGTCTATGGTGCTGCGCCCCGCCCTAAATCCAAATTGTTGGCCAGAAATGTTTGGGCCCCTCTCATTTAAATGCTGGATGAGGCGGGAAGAGAGGAGTCTCTCAAAGACCTTCCCAGCCTCATCCAGCAGGACAATCGGCCGATACGCGCCGGCAACACCTGGGGGCCTACCATCCTTCTGTAGGAGGCAAAGCCGCCCCTCCTTCCACAGCTTCGGGAACCGCGCTGATGTTAGCGCGGCGTTAAAAATATCCCGAAGCTGCTCCCCCAGGTGCTTCAGGGCCAGGCCGAGGACCCTGCCCGGCACTCCGTCGGGACCAGGAGCCTTCTTCTTGCCCTTGAGCCGATCCAGCACTGTCTCCATCTCCTCGTCGGAAACTAGTGGGATCGGCTCGCCGTCCAGGGCTCTCGTGCGAGAGGTCATTCTCGGAGGTGTGAACGGTGGGGGCTCTGGGAAAAGCTCCCCTACCACCCGCTCTAACACCTCCGGCTGGAGGGTCTCCATCACGGGGGGGCCTTGGAAGCGCAGTTTATCCCGCGCAGCGCGGTAAGGCCTCCCCCATGGATCTCGGTCCAGACCCTCCAGCATTTCGTCCCGCGCCCTGGACTTGGCCTGCCAGATGGCCAGCTGTAGTGCCTTCTTATCGGCTTTATAAGCCACGTACAGCTGGCCTTCCCTCTCCTGGTCCCTGTTACTCCTCCTCAGGGCCCTCGTATACGCCCTCCTCGAAAGGGAGCACATATCCCTCAATCGGGAAATTTCCGCGGACCACCAGTAAACCTGGTGGCGCCGCGGAGGGGGTCCTTGAATTCGGGGCATGGCGGCATCGCAGACCTTTGAGACGAGGTCTCGAAAATGGCCCGCCGCCTCATCGACCCCCGATGTTGTGGGGGTCGCGCCCCAGGCCGCCACTATGGCCGCCTCCTCGGCCAGCTCGGGATCCAGCTTGGTGAGGGCCCACCGCGGGAAAAATGCGTGGCCCTCCCGTCTACTCGGCGCCGCCGAGCCGTCGGAGGTGGAGACCTCGAACCTAATATATTTGTGGTCCGAGATCGTCTCCACCTCACTCAGCACCCGCCAGCCCCGGACGCGCCGTGCGAGGGAAGGGGTGGCAAACGTTACGTCCACCACGGACCCCCCGGCCCTACGCACACACGTGAAGGATGTCCCCTGATTGAGTGGGGACATCCCGGAGCTGACAGCCCATTCCTCGACGGCTAGGCCCCTCACGTTCGTTGACACGCTCCCCCAGAGGGTCGACCATGCATTCAGGTCGCCCATGACCAAAACTGGGAGAGGTGCCAACCGCTGGATCACCGGACCGAGCCCCCTCAAAAAGGACTCTAAACTGGCAAGCCCAGTGTTGGGGGAGACATACACTCCCACAACTGCCATGTTCCCCCAGGTGGCGGCCACATATCCGGCCCCCCTTTCCCGCACTTGTAGCGGCCGCGAGCGAGGCCCTGCTGCGACCACTATGGCCACAGAGCCAGATATATCCCCAGCCCAATTAGGCTGGGGGGAAACATAATTTCGAGTTGCGAACAAGTGGTACGGGAAGATAACGGTAATAACAACTGGCAAATAGTTAATCGTAAGAAGTCTAAGCAAAATAGGCTCATTAGTCAACAGGGTCGAGCTTCGACGGCACCGGACGGCAAGTTTCGTGCGGCGGTTGTTAAAGTGCCTTTGTTAATATCTAATGTAAGTAAGGATACGTGTGAAAGTGATATAATTAGTTATATTAAGGAGAAAACAAATGAAACTGTATCTTTAAGAATGATAAAAATGAAGTCGAATAAGAATTATAATGCGTACAAATTGTTCGTATCGAAACACAAAGTTGCATTGTTTCTTGATAATGATTTTTGGCCTGACGGCATATTTTTTAGGCGTTTTGTACACTTTGCGTACAACTCGAAATCCGATGTACTTAGTCATAGTAATTTTAAACCTCAATCTGGAGTACAACAATTGTAGAATAATAAGTTTTAATTGTAAAGGTGCTAAGCGATCTTTAGACGATATAAGGGTCTTATGCAACATGTCTGATTTGGTGGCCATCCAAGAGTCGTGGGTTCTACCCCATGATATTTCATTATTCGGAACGATCTCTTCTGATTTTGAATATACTGGGAAGTCAGCGGTGGACACGTCTGCGGGACCGCTGGTGGGCAGACCATACGGGGGGGTGGCTCTGCTATGGAGGAAAGGAATTTTTGATAATGTGTCGATAGTAAACTGTAATAGTAAACGACTAGTAGCCATTAAAGCCACATTAAATGACAGATCAATTATTGCGTTTAGCGTTTATATGCCCACGGACTCTCGTGATAAGCGTAATAACAATTTAGCTATCTTTACAGAAACACTTAGTGAGATAAGTGCTATTGTTGAGAGCGCAGGTGTGGAATGTGTATTTGTATTGGGAGATTTGAATGCACACCCTGGCGAATTGTTTTATAAAGAAATGATTAGTTTTTGTGATGACATGTCATGGGTCTGCGCAGATGTTGAAAAGCTCGGTGGAAATACAGATACTTACACTTTTGTTTGTGATGTGTGGGGTAGCAAGAGATGGTTAGATCACTGTATCGTCTCTCAATCAGCATGGCAGACAATCGATACTGTTTCTATTATTGAAGATGTATTTGTGTCGGATCACTTACCCATGTATATAGAGTGTAACCTGGGTGTTATTAGACCTAAAGCTAGGACTCATATTGAACAATGCAGCTCAGTACTATGGGGTGTAAGGAGCGATTCAGAAATCAATAAGTATCGTAATCTTTGCAACGCCAGATTGAAACACGTCGATTTTCCCAAAGAGTTTTGGAAGACCACAAGTAAGCTGGAGGCTCGGCCTGGGCGTCCGGTGAGTGTGGGAGGAGAGAGTGAGCCCGTAGCGATTGCAAACCTGTTCAAGGAACATTTTAAAGTCCAGTCATCACTAGGACCTTCGATTGGAAAGCCTAATGAGTCCACCGGTCCGGAAGATGAACCATCAATACACTTTTCGGCTAAAGAAGTCAAATTAATAGTTAACAAGATGAGCCGTGGTAAGTCTCCCGGACATGATGGGCTCAGTATTGAACATTTAAAATATGCAGGGGTTCACTTGCCCAGGGTATTGTCAATGCTGTACACCACGTGTATAAAACACTCATATCTACCCGATGACCTAATGAAAACGTGTGTAGTACCAATTGTTAAAAATAAAACGGGTGACATCTCTGACAAGGGTAATTATCGCCCTATCTCTCTGGCAACAGTAATGGCAAAAGTACTGGACAGTATGCTTGATGAAATTCTGGGTAAGTTCTCTAACCTACATGATGCACAGTTCGGTTTTCAAACTGGACTATCCACTGAGAGTGCTATCCTATGTTTCAAGCATACTGTCCGGTATTACACTGACCGTAAAACTCCGGTATACGCCTGTTTTCTTGACCTCTCCAAGGCCTTTGATCTTGTATCTTATGAGGTACTGTGGGAGAAGTTGGGAGACAGGGGTGTGCCGCAGGAAGTATTGCAAATACTAAGGTATTGGTACAGTCAGCAAACCAACGTAGTAAAATGGTCAAAAACGTTTTCGGAACCGTATAGATTGGAGTGTGGAGTGCGACAAGGTGGTCTGTCGTCGCCGAAGCTTTTCAATATATACATTAACGATTTGATTGTCGAGCTAAGCAGCATGCGTGTCGGCTGCCGGGTGGATGGTATTAGCATTAATAACATCAGCTACGCGGACGACATGGTGTTGCTGGCCCCGACAGAGGGAACTATTAGCGATATGCTGAAAGTGTGCGAGACGTACGCCGCTAGACATGGCCTTAAGTACAACGTTAAAAAGTGTAACTGTATGGTTTTTAAGGCCGTCGGTAACCCTCGTGAGAGTGCACCTGACTTAAAATTGAATGGTTTGAATATTAGCAAGGTATCTCAGTTCAAATACCTCGGACACATTCTTACCGACGACCTTAGGGACGATGCGGACGTTGAGAGAGAGCGTAGGGCGCTTGCTGTCAGAGCTAATATGCTGGCCCGTAGATTTGCCCGTTGTAGTGATCAGGCGAAAATTACGCTATTCAAAGCTTACTGCCAAAACTTTTATACTGGCAATCTATGGGTCAAATGCAACAAAAAGTCCTTGGATGTGCTGAGGATACAATATAATAATGCTTTTAGAATGTTGTTGGGACTGTCGCGCTTCTGTAGTGCCTCTGAGATGTTTTTGCGGGCTCGTACTGATGGCTTCCATGCCATCATTAGGAAGAAAACAGCATCTCTCTTAGGGCGGGTGCGTGCCAGTCCTAACAGCATTGTAGAAACAGTGGCTCAGCGTTATTGTTCGCCTTTCTTGAAGCACTTTGTCGGTGTACTAGTCGATAAAGATCTGCTGGTATACGATTAGGGTACCGTTAGGGTGCTCAAGTTATCTGGATTATTTTATTTTATTTTATTTAAATTCTGTTTACTAACCCCATTACTTGTGCAACTTACTAACACTCTATGGATTTTTTTAAAAATTATCTGAAATAAATGATTTATTATTATTATTATAATAGGGCTCTGCAACCACCGCTACGTCAATCTCCCACTGCGCCATGGACTGCATGAGCAAGTCCTGGGCCCCGGCGCAGTGGTTGAGGTTCCCCTGTAAGAAGCTGTAATGGAGGACTGAACTCATTGCTCCATTACAGCTTCCGCTGGCGCTACGCACCTCCCGCTATCGGCGGCGGCCTGGGTCCTTGGTGCCGCCCTTGCTTTAGTGGGGGGAGGGTTGCAACTCCTCCCGCCCATCGTGTGGCCCGAAGGCCGACCCGCTTCGGCACACACGACGCAGTGCGCCGCCGCCATACATCCGGCGGCCTTGTGCCCCGGCCGACCACACCGGAAGCACAGGTCCACCCTCTCCTTATCGGACGGGCACAGCAGGCGCGTGTGCCCGATCCCCATGCACTTGAAGCAGCGCATGGGGAGTGCGTCTAGAGCTCGGACCTGCACCGAACTCCATCCGATGAGGAGACGACCTCCGCTGACAAGCGCCTTTGCCGCCGCAATCGGACACTTGACAACGACCGACCCGGTCCCTTTGGGCCCAAAGCGGATTTCGGCCGCCTTGACCAGGGCCGGGTCACAGCCACCCTTGGCCGCAACTGCGGCCACCACCTCCTCGCGGGTGACGGTATCGTCAAGCCCAGCGATGCGGAGGTCGACGCATTTTGTGGGCCGTGACACAGCGGCCACTCCACTAAGCGCCTCCGTCAGCTTGGCCGCCAGACGGTCAGCGGCCTCGGCGCTTTTAGCCCCCGCCAACTCGAGCATGCGGGCTCCTGTGGCCGTCTGCCGGACGGTGACTCCTGGTATGCCCAAGTCGGGCAACGACACCACCTCCCTTGCCTTCAACAAGGCCGACTTGTAGGTGAATCCCCGCTCGATGGCGTCGGGCTGCAGTGTCACCACTACAGCCGATGAGCGAGGGGGGGTCAACTTGACCGCCTTTTTATTTTGCGTCTGTTTTGGCGCTGGTGTCGACTGCGCCTGTCTGACGGAGGGTTGGGCAGGGGTTCGGGCTGCGGCGGGCGTGGAGGTCTTCCCCTTGCCTTTGCCTTTCCCCTTATTCCCAACCACCACATTCCATTGTCCCTCGCGTGTGGTCAGGGCAGCCGGAGTCACCGCGGACGACGGGCCGGCGACAGCGAGGGGTGCCTGTTGCGGAACCACCCTCGCTTTGCCCTTCCGAGTCCGCTTCGGCTTGGGAGCTGCAGTGGGTTGAGGCTGAGCCGGTGCAGGTACAGATGAGGCAACTGCAGCCTTGGCTGCCTCCTCTCTCCTCTTGTCGGCGGCAAGTGGAGGCCGCACGATTTTTGCGGGAGGAAGGCGCTCCTCAACCACCGCTATACGAGCGCTAATCATTTCCCCCACTGTGCGGCACATGGAGGCTTTGAGTTCCTCCGCCATCTCCTTCACCATCTTGGACATCTCGCCCATCAGGTGATTTGCCGAGATGCCCACAGGGTCTTGAGAGGGAAGGGCTGGCCGCGCCGGGGACTTGTCCCTCTGGGAGAAATCCCGGCGCATAGCCTTCACCTCTTTCTCAAGGTCCTCCACTTGGCGGCGAAGTCTGCGGTTCTCGAGACTGAGCCGCCTTGTCTCATCGGAGATCGTCCTCTCTGCGATCGTCTCGACAATCTCGTGGTATTCCGTGGCGAAATTCTTCAGGTCACGCACGTACTCCCCCTTGAGATTGCCGGACTTGCGGGCAATATTGAAAATCAGGGACCTCAGATTACCCGCCCGGGCACGCAACGTCTCCGTGTCGACGGCTGCGTCCAACTCCGCGAGTGAGCATTCCTCGGGGAGTGGGTTCCGCGTGAAGTCGACAGGCTCGTCGGCTTCCACCTCTTGCGCATCTTCGCGAGATGCGTTCGAGTTCGACTCCAGGCGGGTCAGGGCGACTTGCGCCGCCTTGGCCCTCAGAAATTCGGCCGCAGTGGCAACTGCCGCCTTTTTGGCCGCCGCCTTTTTGGCCGCAGGGCCAGACGCCGCTTTTTTCGCCTTTTTAGCTACGACCTTTTTGGCCGTAGCCTTTTTAGGTGCCGACGACCGTGTTGTCGTGGCCACCTCCTCACTGTCTGAGACCGAAGCCTCAGACGCAAAAATGGGCGAACCCGCTGGCCTCTTAGTGCGTGAGCTGCGCAACGCCCGTGTGACCATCTGGTCCAGCTCGTCCGCCGAGTTTTCCTCGACTGCGAGACCCTCTACTAAGTTAGCAGAATTACGTAGGGTAGACATAACTACAAACCAAAGTAAAAACAGAAAACAAGAAACAAATCAAAAGCAAAGAGCGCGTTATTAGGCCACGCTCAACCTGCAACCGGAGATACCTCGACGGCCAGGGAGCAGAGAACACTAATAACACGAAAAATCAAAACACGAGAGTGTTGAATTAACCTCACAGGAAGCCTATTAGGGCCCGCTCAACCTGAAACCGGAGATACCTCGACGGCCAGGGAGCTGGGAACACTAGTAAGCTAAAACCGCAAGGTTGCCCCAGAGTATCTAGATTTGGTCACCAGCCTGGCACTGCGTTACCGTAACCAGGACTGGGAGAGCCAGGGGAGACGACGGGGACGTACTAGATACTCGTAAAAACACTCATGGGGCCTCCCCCTGCAGGGAACAACCTAACCTAACCTAACCTAACCTAACCTTTTTTTTTTTTTTTTTTTTTTTTTTTAACGAGGTAAAAATGCATTACGCACTATCCCACCGCCTGGGTGGGCGGTGGGGGAGTGTGGGACTCTCCGCCGGTAAAGCCGGCGGCATACCCACTAAAAATACCCCGGTGTATCCCGCTTCGCTTTTAGCGGGACGATGTGGGATTCCCTAAGGATTTCGGCCACATCGTCCCAAGCGGTCGGCCCAGCCACTGCCGGGCCTCCTCACGCCACGGGGGGGTGATCTGATACACAACAGATACCCCCCAGACAACCTAACCTTTTTTTTTTTTTTTTTTTTTTTAACGAGGTAAAAATGCATTACGCACTATCCCACCGCCTGGGTGGGCGGTGGGGGAGTGTGGGACTCTCCGCCGGTGAAGCCGGCGGCATACCCACTAAAAATACCCCGGTGTATCCCGCTTCGCTTTTAGCGGGACGATGTGGGATTCCCTAAGGATTTCGGCCACATCGTCCCAAGCGGTCGGCCCAGCCACTGCCGGGCCTCCTCACGCCACGGGGCGGTAACCTGATACACAACAGATACCCCCCAGACAGGGACACCTAGACAACCTTTTTTTTTTTTTTTTTTTTTTTTTTTTTTTTTTTTTTTTTTTTTTTTTTTTAACGGGGTAAAAATGCATTACGCACTATCCCACCGCCTGGGTGAGCGGTGGGGGAGTGTGGGACTCTCCGCCGGTAAACCCGGCGGCATACCCACTAAAAATACCCCGGTGTATCTCCGCTTCGCTTTTAGCGGGACGATGTGGGATTCCCTAAGAATTTCAGCCACATCGTCCCAAGCGGTCGGCCCAGCCACTGCCGGGCCTCTTCACGCCACGGGGGGGTAACCTGATACACGACAGGTACCCCCCAGACAGGGACACCGTGCAATGCGAGTGGGACCCCCCGGTCTCACCCGCTGGTGTCCTAGGGAACTGGGAGAAGGCGGGCGAACCGCCTTCTCCGGGCTCCCAGCTGTCTGCGTCGGAGAGGGGCCGCCAGAGGATCGTCCTCCCTGGCCCTCTCCGCGGTCTCCTTCTGTGTCATAACCTCTTCACAGAAGGAGACCATCGCCTCCCACGACCTCTCGCTCTCGAGCATACCTCGAACTACCTTCGGTAGCGAGAGGTCCCGGCCTATTGCAGCCATCAAATTGTGGCGCTGCGACTCCCAGGCCGGGCACACCTCGAGGGTGTGCTGGGAGTCATCTTCGAGTGCGCCACATTCGTGGCACACGGGGGTTGGCTCTCTTCCGGCTATCTGGTGCAGGTATTGGCCGAAACAGCCATGCCCAGAGAGCACCTGCACCAGCCGGAAGGTGAGTGCGCCGAACCCCCTCTGACACCACCTATGAAGGAGGGGCCTGATGGCATCTATGGTACGAATGCCGTACCTAGGCGCCTCCAGGTCCTCCTTCCATCGCCAAAGCAGCTCATTCTGAGCTAAGCGCCGCACCCTCTCAACCTCGTCGAAGGCGCGGCGCTGTCCTCTGGTCCTCGCTGCTGCGCGGTATTCGTATACCGCAGCGAGGACCCCGGCCTCTAGCTCCCACGGGGGCGTACCGGCCAAAACGCAGGCAGCCCCCATGGAAATGGTGCGGTACCCCCGCACCGCCCTGGTCGCCACCACACGCTGCGCCCTCCGCAGCATGCGCTTGTTTGTGACGTTTAGGGCATCTGCCCACACAGGTGCGCCATAGAGGGCGATACTCCGTACAATGCCGGCGTAAAGTCGCCGGCATGTAGTATCGGGGCCGCCTTTGTTGGGTAGAAGGCGGCCCAAGGCACTCGCGGCACTGACGAGGCGGGGGGCGAGCCTGCTGAAGTGCTCGCCAAAACCCCACCGCCCGTCAAGTAGGAGGCCCAAATACTTCATTTGGGCCCCCACCCTCACCTCCACGCCATCTAGACGTATTTTCGCCCCGGGTGGAGGTCCCCTCCGAGGCCCGTGGAAAAGAATGGCCTCGGTTTTTTGCAGGGCGACCTTCAACCCCAGCGCCTTTATTCGTCCCACCACAAGGCTAGTGGCTACCTCTGCCAGCCTTGCAGCCTCATTGAAGGTTCCTCCACGAGCTACGACTAGGGTGTCGTCTGCATAACACAGGACACGCGTCCGTGGAAGGAGCGTGCCCCGCAGAACCCAGTCATAGCCCATATTCCATAGAAGGGGTCCCAGAACGGACCCCTGAGGAACACCACACTTCATTGCCCGGCGGACGATGTTTCCGTCGGGGCCCACATAGAGCACCTCACGATCTGTGAGGTAACTCATTATTAGCCGCCCTATATACGGTGGCACGTTAAAGTGGCGTAGTGCCTCCTTTATCGTGCCATAGGGCAGGCTATTAAAGGCATTGGCGATGTCCAGCGACACCGCCAACGACCTATCCCCGCTCGCGGACGCCTCTTGCGTCTCGGTTTTCAGGGCCTGGACAGCATCAATTGTTGATCACCCGGCCCTGAATCCGAACTGGTTGCCGGACAGATCTGGCCCAACGTCCGTCATGTGCTGGATGATCCGCGATGCAATGATGCGTTCAAATAGTTTCGCAGATTCATCCAGCAGGACAATCGGGCGATAGGCCCCCGCTGTGTCCGGCGACCGCCCCTCTTTCTGCAAGAGGCATAGGCGACCCTCCTTCCATACTTTAGGGAACTGTCCAAGTGCAATCGCAACATTGAACAGTTCCCGCAGTTGCTCGTCCATTTGCCGGAGCGCGACCCCCAAGACTTTGCCCGGGACCCCGTCGGGACCAGGGGCCTTCTTTTTAAGCCGGAGGCTTGCAGCCGCCGTCCCCAATTCCTCTTTAGTGACGGGCGGTGCGGAACGCTCGGCTTCATTCGGCCTCCCAGTGGGAGGAGCCATGGGTGGTGGGAAGTGTTCCTGACAATCAGGAAACAGCTCCTGCACCACCCTTTCAAGCAATTCGGGCTGGAGGGTTTCGATGACCGGGGGGCCTTGGTTTCGCAACTTGTTGCGAGCTGCGCGATAAGGCCTCCCCCATGGGTCGCGATTCAAACCCTCCAGAAGCTCCTCCCGAGCCTGGGCCTTGGCTTGGCTGATGGCCAGCTGCAGCGTCTTTCTGTTAGAACAGTAGGTGGCATACAGCTGGCCCTCCACCTCTGGGTTTCGGTTGGCCCGACGTCGACTGCGGCCGTATGCCCTCCTTGAACGCTGGCAGGTGCTCCGAAGGTCCGCGATTTCTGCGGACCACCAGTACACCTGCCGCCGAGGTGCTGCAGCCTTCACCCTCGGCATGGAGGCGTCACATATCTCCCTAAGAGAGGCCCGAAAGACGTTGGCTGCCTCGTCAACATCTGACGAGATTGGGGCCGAACACCACGCCTGAACAATGGCGGCCTCTTCCGCTAGCTCTTGGTCGAGCTTGGTCAGGGCCCACCGCGGGAAAGAGGCCTGCCCTTGCCGCCGGGCTAAGGCCGCTGTATCAGGTGAGGTGGAGATCTCAAATTGGATGTATTTGTGATCCGATAGAGTCTCCACCTCACTGAGTACCCGCCAACACCGGACGTGACGTGCAATAGAAGGGGTGGCAAACGAAATGTCCACCACGGACCCCCCATTCCATCGCACGCACGTGTGTTCTGTCCCTCGATTTAAAAGGGACAGTCCGGCATCGGCCGCCCAGCTTTGGACGGTGCGGCCCCAAGAATTGGTGGTCACACTTCCCCATGAGGTGGACCAAGAATTGAGGTCCCCCATCAATAAAATAGGAAGGGGGGCCATCCGCTGCACAACCTGACCTAGGGTGTCCAGTAACACCTCTAGGTTTGCCAGAGTGCCATTAGGGGAGAAATATACACCAATTATGGCGTATTCTCTCCCCCAAGTGGCTGCCACATAGCCCGACCCCCTTTCTTTTACAATGAGGGGGCGGGCAACGCTGCCCGTCTTCACGACTATGGCGACGGAGCCATTGACATCCCCAGCCCAGTGAGGTTGGGGAGATACAAAGTAGGGCTCCGCCACGACCGCAACATCCACTTGCCACTGCGCCATTGCTTGAACAAAAAGGTCCTGGGCTCCGGCGCAGTGGTTCGTGTTAGTCTGTAGGAAATTGTAATGTCGGCTTACACTCATTCCGACATTACAATTTCCTCCGTCGCCGACTTATGGCGCACTCCCGCACTTGTAGAGGCCTGGGTCCTGGGGGCCAATGTTCCTCTCTTGGGGGTAGGAACACATTTCCTTCCCCCCATTGCATGCCCTGACGGCTTCCCCTCATCAGCACAGATTGCACAGCGAGGTGTTTCTGTGCATTTTTCAGCCTTATGCCCCGATCGCCCACACCGGAAGCATAAATCGCTCCGGTCCTTTTGCGAGGGGCATGTCTGGCGAGTGTGGCCCGTGCCCATGCACTTGAAACAGCGCAAGGGCAGGGCACCTAGGGCACGCACCTGAGCCGAGGTCCAGCCGATGAGGAGGCGTCCCGCTTCCACCACTATTTTGGCCGCTGCCACCGGACATTTAATGGTGATGGACCCCATGCCTCCAGGGCCGGAGCGGATTTCCCCAGCCCTAACTAGTTCCGCGGCACAGCCGCCCTTTGCCGCAATAGCAGCAACCACTTCCTCCTTTGCAACCGAGTCGTCGAGGCCCCTGACAAGAAGATCCACACACTTTGTGGGCCTCGCGACGGTGGCGACGTCTTTTAATACCTCGCGGATCTTCTCCGCGAGGTTATCAGCCTTGTCCCCGCTTTGGGAGCCAGACAACTCGAGCATTCTGGCTCCCGTAGCTGTGGTGCGGGTTTTGATATTGGCAATGCCAAGCTCATTCAGCGCTATGCTCCCCTTTGCCTGGTTAAGGGCCATAGCGTACGTCACCCCTTTCTCCAGTGCCTCCGGCTGCAGCGTGATTATCACAGCTGAAGATTTTGGCGGTGAAAGTTTCACCACTTGTTTTGGCGCCGTCTTTTTGTTTGCCGCATTTTTAGGTGCAACAGCCGATACGGAGGGTTGAGCAGGGGTTCGGGCTGCGGCGGGCGTAGAGACCTTCCCCTTGCCTTTGCCTTTCCCTTTATTCCCAACCACCACATTCCATTGTCCCTCGCTGGTGGCAGGGGCAGCCGGAGTCACCGCGGACGACGGGCCGGCAACAGCGAGGGGTGCTTGTTGTGGACCCACCCTAGCTTTGCCCTTCCGTGTTCGTTTCGGCTTAGGAGCCGCAGTAGGCAGAGGCTGGGCAGGCGCAGGCGCAGATGAGGCAACCGCAGCCCTGGCTGCCTCCTCTCGCTTCTTGTCGGCGGCAAGCGGAGGCCGCACGATTTTTGCGGGAGGAAGGCGCTCCTCAACGACCGCCAAGCGGGCGTTCACCATATCGCCGAAGGTTCGGCACATGGAGGCCTTCAATTCCTCCGCCATATCTTTGACCAATTTGGACATCTCGGCCATCAAGTCATTTGCCGAGCTGCCCGCAGGGTTTTGGGAAGGAATGGCGGGCTGCGCCGGGGATTTATCCCTCCGAGAGAAATCGCGGCGCATGGCTTTCACCTCGGTCTCTAGGTCCTCTACTTGGCGGCGAAGTCTCCGGTTTTCGAGACTGAGCCGCCGTGTCTCATCCGAGATTGTCCTCTCCGCAATCGTCTCGACAATCTCATGGTATTCCGTTGCGTGGTTTTTTAGGTCACGCACGTACTCACCCTTAAGATTGCCGGACTTTCTGGCAATTTGGAAGATCAGCGACCTCAAATTACCCGCCCGGGCACGCAACGTCTCGGTGTCGACGGCTGCGTCCAACTCCGCGAGTGAGCATTCCTCGGGGAGTGGGTTCCTCGTGAAGTCGACAGGCTCGTCGGCCTCCACCTCCTGTGCATCTTCGCGAGATGCGTTGGAGTTAGACTCGAAGCGGGTCAAGGCAACTTGCGCGGCCTTGGCCCTTAAAAATTCGGCCGCAGTGGCAACTGCCGCCTTTTTGGCCGCCGCCTTTTTGGCCGCAGGGCCAGACGCCGCCTTTTTAGGCTTTTTGGCTACGACCTTTTTGGCCGTAGCCTTTTTCGGTGCCGACGACCGTGTTGTCGTGGCCACCTCCTCACTGTCTGAGACCGAAGCCTCAGACGCAAAAATGGGCGAACCCGCTGGCCTCTTAGGCCGTTGGCTACGCAACGCTCGCGTAACCATCTGGTCCAGCTCATCGGCCGAGTTTACCTCGACTGCGAGACCCTCGAGTGAGTTGGCTGAATTACGCTGGGTAGACATAATTGCAGACAAAACGAAAACACAAAACAAGAATAATGTCACAACAAAGAGTGCGTTATTAGGTCACGCTCAACCTGCAACCGGAGATACCTCGACGGCCAGGGAGCTGAGAACACTAATAAACAAAGAGTGTTGATTTTCTAGAAAGAAAATCACCTCGCGAGAAGCCTATTAGGGCCCGCTCGACCTGAAACCGGAGATACCTCGACGGCCAGGGAGCTGGGAACACTAGTAAGCTAAAACCGCAAGGTTGCCCCAGAGTATCTAGATTTGGTCACCAGCCTGGCACTGCGTTACCGTAACCAGGACTGGGAGAGCCAGGGGAGACGACGGGGACGTACTAGATACTCGTAAAAACACTCATGGGGCCTCCCCCACACCTAGACAACCTTTTTTTTTTTTTTTTTTTTTTTTTTTTTTTTTTTTTTTTTTTTTAACGGGGTAAAAATGCATTACGCACTATCCCACCGCCTGGGTGAGCGGTGGGGGAGTGTGGGACTCTCCGCCGGTGAAGCCGGCGGCATACCCACTAAAAATACCCCGGTGTATCCCGCTTCGCTTTTAGCAGGACGATGTGGGATTCCCTAAGAATTTCGGCCACATCGTCCCAAGCGGTCGGCCCAGCCACTGCTGGGCCTCCTCACGCCGCGGGGGGTATCTTGATACACAACAGATACCCCCCAGACAGGGACACCGTGCAATGCGAGTGAGACCCCCCGGTCTCACCCGCTGGTGTCCTAGGGAACTGGGAGAAGGCGGGCGAACCGCCTTCTCCGGGCTCCCAGCCGTCTGCGTCGGAGAGGTGCCGCCAGAGGATCTTCCTCCCTGGCCCTCTCCGCGGTCTCCTTCTGTGCCACAACCTCTTCACAGAAGGAGACCATCGCCTCCCACGACCTCTCGCTCTCGAGCATTGCACGAATTACTCTTGGGAGCGAGAGGTCCCGGCCTATTGCAGCAATTAATGTGCTGCGCTGCTCCTCCCAGGCCGGACACACCTCAAAGGTGTGCTGGGCGTCGTCCTCGGGTGCACCACATTCGTGACACACGGGGGTTGGCTCTCTTCTGGCTATCTGGTGCAGGTATTGGCCGAAACAGCCATGCCCAGAGAGCACCTGCACCAGACGGAAGGTGAGTGCGCCGAACCCCCTATGACACCACCTATGCAGGACTGGCCTGATGGCGTCAATGGTACGTGTACCAAATCGTGGCGCCTCCAAGTCGTCCTGCCAACGCCACATTAGCTCAATTTGGGCTATGCGCCTCACCCTCTCAACCTCCTCGGAGGCTGGGCGCAGTCCTCTGGCCCTCGCTGCTGCACGGTATTCGTATACCGCAGCGAGGACCCCAGCCTCTAGCTCCCACGGGGGCGTGCCAGCCAAAACGCAGGCAGCCCCCATGGAAATGGTGCGGTAACCCCGCACTGCCCTGGTTGCCACCACACGCTGTGCTTTCCTCAGCATGCGTTTATTGGTGGCATTCAGGGCGTCCGCCCACACTGGCGCTCCATAGAGAGCGATGCTCCTCACGATGCCGGCGTAAAGTCGCCGGCATGTAGTATCAGGGCCGCCTTTGTTGGGAAGAAGGCGGCCCAAGGCACTCGCGGCACTGACGAGGCGGGGGGCGAGCCTGCTGAAGTGCTCGCCAAAACCCCACCGCCCGTCAAGTAGGAGGCCCAAATACTTCATTTGGGCCCCCACCCTCACCTCCACGCCATCGAGGCGTATTTTCGCGCCAGGGGGAGGTCCCCTCCGAGGCCCGTGGAAGAGAAGGGCCTCGGTTTTTTGCAGGGCGACCTTCAACCCTAGCGCCTTTATTCGTCCCACCACAAGGCTAGTGGCTACCTCTGCCAGCCTTGCAGCCTCATTGAAGGTTCCTCCACGGGCTACGACTAGGGTGTCGTCTGCATAACACAGGACACGCGTCCGTGGAAGGAGCGTGCCCCGCAGAACCCAGTCGTAGCCCATATTCCATAAAAGGGGTCCCAAAACGGACCCCTGAGGAACCCCACACTTCATTACCCGACGAACGATACATCCGTCGGGGCCCACATAGAGCACCTCACGATTGGTGAGGTAGCTCTTTATTAGTCGCCCTATGTATGGTGGCACGTTAAAATAGCGTAACGCCTCCGCTATTGTGCCATAGGGCAAGCTATTGAAGGCATTGGCGATGTCTAGCGACACCGCCAATGACCTATCCCCGCTCGCCGACGCCTCTAGCGACTCTGTTTTCAGGGCCTGGACAGCATCAATGGTTGATCGCCCGGCCCTGAATCCGAACTGGTTGCCGGACAGGTCTGGCCCTACGTCCGTCATGTGCTGGATGATCCGCGATGCAATGATGCGTTCAAATAGTTTCGCAGATTCATCCAGCAGGACAATCGGGCGATAGGCCCCCGCTGTGTCCGGCGACCGCCCCTCTTTCTGCAAGAGGCATAGGCGACCCTCCTTCCATACTTTAGGGAACTGTCCAAGTGCAATCGCAACATTGAACAGTTCCCGCAGCTGCTCGGCCATTTGCCGGAGCGCGACTCCCAAGACTTTGCCCGGAACCCCGTCGGGACCAGGGGCCTTCTTTTTAAGCCGGAGGCTTGCAGCCGCCGTCCCCAATTCCTCTTCAGTGACGGGCGGTGCGGAAAGCTCGGCTTCATTCAGCCTCCCAGTGGGAGGAGCCCTGGGTGGTGGGGAGTGTTCCTGACAATCAGGAAACAGCTCCTGCACCACCCTTTCTAGCAATTCTGGCTGGAGGGTTTCGATTACCGGGGGGCCTTGGTTTCGCAACTTGTTGCGAGCTGCGCGATAAGGCCTTCCCCATGGGTCGCGATTCAAACCCTCCAGAAGCTCCTCCCGAGCCTGGGCCTTGGCTTGGCTGATAGCCAGCTGCAGCGCCTTTCTGTTAGAACAGTAGGACACCTAGACAACCTTTTTTTTTTTTTTTTTTTTTTTTTTTTTTTTTTTTTTTTTTTTTTTTTGCGGGGGAAAAAATGCATTACGCACTATCCCGCTGCCTGGGTGGGGCAGCGGGGGAGTGTGGGACTCTCCGTCACTGAAGGTGACGGCATACCCACTAAAAAGACCCCCGGTATACCTCATCGCCTTGACGGGACGACATGGTGCCTAGTTCGGATTACCATGCCGTCCCTGGCGGACGGCCCAGCCTTCACGCCGGGCCTCCTCACGCAGCAGGGGCGTCCCGGTATACGGGGACACCCCCAGACAGGAGCACCGTGCAATGGGGTGAAAGCCCCCCGACTTTCACCCCGGTGCTGCTTTCAGGGAGCGGGGAGAAGGCGTGCAAACCGCCGTCTCCTCACTCCCCGCCGTCTGCGTCGGAGGGGGCCCGCCTGAGGATCTTCCTCCCGGGCCCTCTCCGCTGTCTCCTTCTGCGACATCACCTCTTCGCAGAAGGAGACCATCGCCTCCCATCCACTCTCGCTCGCCAGCATGGCCCGTATCAGGGCCGGGAGCGAGAGGTCGGTGCCGACCACATCCACAAGTGTGCGACGCTGCACCGCCCAAGCAGGGCACACCTCAAGGGTGTGCTGGGCGGTGTCCTCCTCGGCGTCGCACTGGTGGCACCTCGGGGTGGGCTCCCTCCGGGCGATGTTATGCAGGTACTTCCCGAAACAGCCGTGTCCGGAAAGTACCTGCACCAGCCGGTACGTAAGGGGCCTCTTCTCCCTACGCACCCACTGGTCGAGGACCGGCCTGATCGCCTCTATGGTTTGTCGGCCATAGAGCGGGTCGGCCAGGTCCTCCGCCCACCTCCGCAGCAGCGCGCTCCACGCACGCCGGCGCACCCCCTCAACATCGTCCCAGTACGGGCGCCCTCCTCCCGCTCTCGCTGCTGTGCGGGACTGGTACACAGCAGCAAGAACGTCCGCCTCCAGCTCCCAGGGGGGCATGCCTGCCAGGACACAGGCAGCCCCCCCCGATACCGTACGGTAACCCCGCACGGCCCTCAACGCTATTTGCCTCTGAGGCGCCCGTAACAGGCGCCTGTTTTCAGCGTTGAGGGCCCCCGCCCAGATTGGCGCTCCGTAGAGCGCCATACTTTTAAGTATGCCGGCGTAGAGACGCCGGCATGACTGGCCCGGGCCGCGCTCGTTGGGTAAGAGGCGGCCCAGAGCACCCGCGGTGCGGATTAAGCGGGGCGCGAGGTTGGAAAAATGTGCCCCAAAATTCCACCGCCCATCCAGCACTAGACCCAGATATTTCATCTGGGCCTTCACCCTCAGATCAATGCCGTTGAGGCGGACTACTGCGCCGGGAGGCGGCCCCTGCCGAGGCCCATGGAAGAGGAGAGCCTCGGTCTTATTAAGGGCCACCTTCAGGCCCAACGCCTCAATGCGGCCGACCACTAGACTGGCGCCGACTTCTGCCAGTCTCTTCGCCTCCGCAAATGTGTCACCGCCCGCTATGACTAGGGTGTCATCCGCGTAACATATGACGCGCATCCTCGGAAGGAGCGCGCCGCGGAGCACCCAGTCATAGCCGAGATTCCATAACAGGGGCCCTAAAACGGACCCCTGCGGGACCCCACATCTCATCGGCCGGCGGACTAACCGTCCTCCTCCCTCGTATAGGACTTCCCGCCCTCGGAGGTAGTCCTCCAACAGTCTGCCGAGATAAGTAGGCACTTCAAAATACTGAAGCGCCTCCCTTATCACGCCGAACGGCAGACTGTTGAAGGCGTTGGCGATATCCAGGCTTATCGCCAACGACCGCTCGCCCTGAGCGGTTGCTACCTCCGTTGCCACCTTAAGTTGCGCAAGCGCGTCTATGGTGCTGCGCCCCGCCCGAAAGCCAAACTGTTGGTCGGAGATGTTTGGGCCCCTCTCATTTAAATGCCGGATGAGGCGGGAAGAGAGGAGTCTCTCAAAGACCTTCCCAGCCTCATCCAGCAGGACAATCGGCCGGTATGAGCCGGCAACACCTGGGGGCCTGCCATCCTTCTGTAGGAGGCAAAGCCGTCCCTCCTTCCACAGCTTCGGGAACCGCGCTGATGTTAGCGCGGTGTTAAAAATTTCCCGAAGCTGCTCCCCCAGGTGTTTCAGGGCCAGGCCGAGGACCCTGCCCGGCACCCCGTCGGGACCAGGAGCCTTCTTCTTGCCCTTGAGCCGATCCAGCACTGTCTCCATCTCCTCGTCGGAGACTAGTGGGATCGGCTCGCCGTCCAGGGCTCTCGTGAGAGAGGTCATTCTCGGAGGTGTGAACGGTGGGGGCTCTGGAAAAAGCTCCCCTACCACCCGCTCTAACACCTCCGGCTGGAGGGTCTCCATCACGGGGGGGCCTTGGAAGCGCAGTTTATCCCGCGCAGCGCGGTAAGGCCTCCCCCATGGATCTCGGTCCAGACCCTCCAGCATTTCGTCCCGCGCCCTGGACTTGGCCTGCCAGATGGCCAGCTATAGTGCCTTTTTGTCGGCTTTATAAACCACGTACAGCTGGCCTTCCCTCTCCTGGTCCCTGTTGCTCCTCCTCAGGGCCCTCGTATATGCCCTCCTCGAAAGGGAGCACATTTCCCTCAATTGGGCAATTTCCGCGGACCACCAGTAAACGTGGTGGCGCCGCGGAGGGGGTCCTCTTATTCGGGGCATGGCGGCATCGCAGACCTTCGAGACTAGGTCTCGAAAATGGCCCGCCGCCTCATCGACCCCCGATGTTGTGGGAGTCGTGCCCCAAGCCGCCACTATAGCCGCCTCCTCGGCCAGCTCGGGATCCAGCTTGGTGAGGGCCCACCGCGGGAAAAATGCGTGGCCCTCCCGCCTACTCGGCGCCGCCGAGCCGTCGGAGGTGGAAACCTCGAACCTAATATATTTGTGGTCCGAGATCGTCTCCACCTCACTCAGCACCCGCCAGCCCCGGACGCGCCGTGCGAGGGAAGGGGTGGCAAACGTTACGTCCACCACGGACCCCCCTGCCCTACGCACACACGTGAAGGATGTCCCCTGATTGAGTGGGGACATCCCGGAGCTGACAGCCCATTCCTCGACGGCTAGGCCCCTCACGTTTGTTTTGTTTGACACCTAGACAACCTTTTTTTTTTTTTTTTTTTTTTTTTTTTTTAACGGGGTAAAAATGCATTACGCACTATCCCACCGCCTAGGGTGAGCGGTGGGGGAGTGTGGGACTCTCCGCCGGTGAAGCCGGCGGCATACCCACTAAAAATACCCCGGTGTATCCCGCTTCGCTTTTAGCGGGACGATGTGGGATTCCCTAAGGATTTCGGCCACATCGTCCCAAGCGGTCGGCCCAGCCACTGCCGGGCCTCCTCACGCCACGGGGGGGTATCTTGATACACAACAGATACCCCCCAGACAGGGACACCGTGTAATGCGAGTGAGACCCCCCGGTCTCACCCGCTGGTGTCCTAGGGAACTGGGAGAAGGTGGGCGAACCGCCTTCTCCGGGCTCCCAGCCGTCTGCGTCGGAGAGGGGCCGCTAGAGGATCGTCCTCCCTGGCCCTCTCCGCGGTCTCCTTCCGTGTCATAACCTCTTCACAGAAGGAGACCACCGCCTCCCACGACCTCTCGCTCTCGAGCATAGCTGGCATGTGGTATCAGGGCCGCCTTTGTTGGGAAGAAGGCGGCCCAAGGCACTCGCGGCACTGACAAGGCGGGGGGCGAGCCTGCTGAAGTGCTCCCCAAAACGCCACCGCCCGTCCAGTAGGAGGCCCAAATACTTCATTTGGGCCCCCACCCTCACCTCTACGCCATCGAGGCGTATTTTAGCGCCGGAGGGAGGTCCCCTCCGAGGCCCATGGAAGAGAAGGGCCTCGGTTTTTTGCAGGGCGACCTTCAGCCCCAGCGCCTCGATGCGCTCCACCACAAGGCTTGTGCCCACTTCGGCCCGTCTGGCCGCCTCATCGTAAGTCCCCCCTCGGGCTATGACTAGGGTGTCATCAGCATAACACAGGACACGCATCCCGGGAAGGAGCGTGCCCCGCAGCACCCAGTCATAGCCCATATTCCAAAGTAGGGGTCCTAAGACGGACCCCTGGGGGACCCCACATGTCATCGCCCGCCGAACAGTGCTGCCGTCCGGGCCCACATAAAGCACCTCACGGCCAGTGAGGTAGCTTTTGATTAGCCGCGCTAAATAAGGGGGCACATCAAAATATCGCAGCGCCTCCTCAATTGTGCCATAGGGAAGGCTGTTAAAGGCATTGGCGATGTCTAGTGACACCGCCAGTGACCTCTCCCCTATGGCAGATGCCTCCTGTGTCGTTGACTTCAGGGCCTGGAGGGCATCGACTGTAGACCGACCAGCCCTGAAGCCAAACTGGTTGTCGGACAGGTTGGGCCCAACGTCCGTCATATGCTGGATGATCCGCGACGCTATTATGCGTTCGAATAATTTCGCGGATTCATCCAGCAGGACTATCGGACGGTAGGCTCCAGCAGTGTCCGGCTGCCGTCCTTCTTTTTGAAGGAGGCATAACCTTCCCTCTTTCCATTGTTTAGGGAATTGTCCACGCACGATGGCGACGTTGAACAATTCCCGTAAGCTCTCGTCTAGGTGCCTAATGGCAAGACCCAGAACTTTCCCCGGAACCCCGTCGGGGCCTGGAGCTTTCTTTTTTAGCCGAAGGCCTGCCGCTGCTATCTCCAACTCCTCTTTTGTGACTGGAGGTGGAGGTAGTTCACCCTCATCTGGCCTCCTAGTGGGAGGAGCCATGGGTGGTGGGAAGTGCTCTCGGGAGTCCGGGAACAGCTCCTGCACCACCCTTTCCAACAGTTCGGGTTGGAGGGTCTCGATGACCGGGGGGCCTTGATAGCGCAGCTTATTGCGCGCTGCGCGATAGGGCCTCCCCCATGGGTCACGGTTTAACCCCTCTAAAAGCTCCTCCCGAGCCTGAACCTTGGCTTGGCTGATGGCCAGCTGTAGCGCCTTTCTGTCGGAACAGTATGTGGCATACAGCTGGCCCTCCACCACCAAGTCGCGGCTGGCACGACGCCGACTGCGGCCATATGCCCTCCTTGACCGTTGGCAGGTGCCCCGGAGGTCCGCGATTTCTTCGGACCACCAGTACACCTGCCGCCGAGGTGCTCCAGCCTTCACCCGCGGCATGGAGGCGTCGCACACCTCCTTGAGGGAGGCCTGAAAGGCACCGGCCGCTTCGTCGACCTCTAAGGACATAGGGGCCGAGCACCATGCCTGAACTATGGCGGCCTCTTCCGCTAGCTCTTTGTTGAGCTTGGTCAAAGCCCAACGCGGGAAAGAGGCCTGCCCTTGCTGCCGGGCTAGGGCCGCTGTGTCAGGTGAGGTGGAGATCTCGAATCGGATGTATTTATGATCCGAAAGAGTCTCCACCTCGCTGAGAACACGCCAACACCGGACGTGACGTGCGATAGAAGGGGTGGCGAACGAAATGTCCACCACGGACCCCCCATTCCATCGCACGCACGTATGTTCTGTCCCCCGGTTCAAGAGGGACAATCCGGTATCGACCGCCCAGTTCTGGACGGTGCGGCCCCACGAGTTGGTGGTGGCACTTCCCCACGAGGAGGACCAAGAATTAAGGTCCCCCATAAGTAAAATTGGGAGGGGTGCCATCCGCTGCAAGACATGCCCCAACGTGTCTAGTAGCACTTCCAGACCGGCCAGAGTGCCATTGGGGGAGTAGTATACACCAATGATGGCGTATTCTCTCCCCAAAGTGGCAGCCACATAACCTGACCCCCTCTCTTTGACATTGAGAGGGCGGGCAGCGCTTCCCGTCTTGACTGTGATAGCTACGGAGCCATCCGTATCCCCAGCCCAGTGTGGTTGAGGAGGTACAAAATAAGGCTCCGCCACGACCGCAACATCCACTTCCCACTGCGCCATTGCTTGAACCAAAAGGTCCTGGGCTCCAGCGCAGTGGTTGGCGTTAGTCTGTAAGAAATTGTAATGCCGACTTACACTCATACCGACATTACAATTTCCTCTGTCGCCGCTTCACGGCGCACATCCGCATTTGTGGAGGCCTGGGTCCTGGCGGCCAAAGTTCCTCTTTTAGGGGGAGGAGCGCATTTCCTACCCCCCATTACGTGTCCTGAGGGCTTTCCAGCCTCGGAGCAGATGGCGCAGCAGATTGCTCCCGTGCACTTTTCTGCCTTATGTCCGGCATGCCCGCAGCGGAAACATAGGTCGCTGCGGTCCTTTGGCGAGGGACACGTCTGTCTGGTGTGGCCTGTGCCCATGCATTTAAAACAGCGCATGGGCTGGGCATCTAAGGCACGCACCTGGGCTGAGCTCCAGCCGATTAGGAGGCGGCCGGTTTCCACCACGGTTTTCGCAGCCGCCACCGGGCACTTGACTGTGATGGAGCCCGTACCAGAAGGGCCAGAGCGAATTTCTCCGGCCCGCACGAGCTCCGGACCACAGCCTCCCTTTGCTGCAATCGCAGCAATCACCTCCTCTTTTGTGATGGAGTCATCGAGGCCCCGCACCAGGAGATCCACACACTTTGTTGGCCTTGCGATGGTTGCGACATCTTTTAAAACCTCGCGGATTTTCTCCGCGAGGTTATTCATTATTCATTATTCATTTATTCATTGCATTCATGTTGTTACCTTGTCTTAGGTTGTCCGCCTTGTCCTTGCATTGGGAACCAGACAGCTCGAGCATTCTGGCTCCCGTAGCTGTGGTGCGAGTTTTTATGTTGGCAATGCCAAGCTCGGGTAGAGCTATGCTCTCCCTTGCCTGGTTCATTACCATCGCGTATGTTACGCCCTTCTCGATTGCCTCCGGCTGTAATGTAATTATCACAGCCGAGGACTTTGGCGGTGTGAGTTTCGCCGCCTTTTTTTTAGGTGCCGTCTTCTTCTTAGCCCCATTTGTGGGTGCAGCGGCAGATACTGGGGGTTGAGCAGGGGTTTGGGCTAGGGCGGGCTTGGAGGTTTTCCCCTTGCCTTTCCCTTTCCCTTGCTTCTTACCCACAACACTCCACTCATCACGAGGGACAGGGATCGACGGAGGCAATGCTGATGACGGGCCGGCAACAGCGGGAGGTGCCTGTTGCGGAACCGCCTTCGCTCTGCCCTTCCTGGTCCGCTTTGGCTTTGGGGCCGCAGCGGGCTGAGGCTGAGTCGGAGCAGTTGGGGAAACCACAGCTTTGGCTGCCTCCTCCCGTCTTTTATCGGCGGCAAGTGGTGGCCGCATGATCGGTGCGGGTGGGAGGCGCTCCTCAACCACTGCCAAGCGGGCGTTAATCATGTCGCCGACCGTGCGGCACATCGATGCTTTTAATTCCTCCGCCATGTCCTTCACCATCTTGGACATCTCGCTCATCAGGTCTTTCGACGAGATGCCCGCAGGGTCTTGGGAGGGAAGGGCCGGCCGCGCCGGGGATTTATCCCTCTGACAGAAATCACGACGCATGGCCTTCACCTCTTTTTCGAGGTCCTCCACTTGGCGGCGAAGTCTTCGGTTTTCGAGACCGAGCCGCCGTGTCTCATCCGAGATCGTCCGCTCTGCAATCGTCTCGACAATCTCATGGTATTCCGTGGCGTGGTTTTTTAAGTCACGCACGTACTCCCCCTTGAGATTGCCGGACTTGCGGGCAATGTTGAAGATCAGCGACCTCAGATTACCCGCCCGGGCACGCAACGTCTCGGTGTCGACGGCTGCGTCCAACTCCGCGAGTGAGCATTCCTCGGGGAGTGGGTTCCTCGTGAAGTCGACAGGCTCGTCGGCTTCCACCTCTTGTGCATCGTCGCGAGATGCGTTCGAGTTCGACTCCAGGCGGGTCAGGGCGACTTGCGCCGCCTTGGCCCTCAGAAATTCGGCCGCAGTGGCAACTGCCGCCTTTTTGGCCGCCGCCTTTTTGGCCGCAGGGCCAGACGCCGCCTTTTTAGCCTTTTTGGCTACGACCTTTTTGGCCGTAGCCTTTTTCGGTGCCGACGACCGTGTTGTCGTGGCCACCTCCTCACTGTCTGAGACCGAAGCCTCAGACGCAAAAATGGGCGAACCCGCCGGCCTCTTAGGCCGTTGGCTACGCAACGCCCGCGTAACCATCTGGTCCAGCTCATCGGCCGAGTTTTCCTCGACTGCGAGACCCTCGAGTGAGTTGGCTGAATTACGCCGGGTAGACATAATTGCAGACAAAATGAAAACACAAAACAAGAATAAAGTCACAACAAAGAGTGCTTATTAGGCCACGCTCAACCTGCAACCGGAGATACCTCGACGGCTAGGGAGCTGAGAACACTAATAAACAAAGAGTGTGGATTTTCTAGAAAGAAAATCACCTCGCGAGAAGCCTATTAGGGCCCGCTCGACCTGAAACCGGAGATACCTCGACGGCCAGGGAGCTGGGAACACTAGTAAGCAAAAACCGCAAGGTTGCCCCAGAGTATCTAGATTTGGTCACCAGCCTGGCACTGCGTTACCGTAACCAGGACTGGGAGAGCCAGGGGAGACGACGGGGACGTACTAGATACTCGTAAAAACACTCATGGGGCCTCCCCCGACCTAACCTAACCTTTTTTTTTTTTTTTTTTTTTTTTTTATTAACGGGGTAAAAATGCATTACGCACTATCCCACCGCCTGGGTGAGCGGTGGGGGAGTGTGGGACTCTCCGCCGGTAAACCCGGCGGCATACCCACTAAAAATACCCCGGTGTATCTCCGCTTCGCTTTTAGCGGGACGATGTGGGATTCCCTAAGAATTTCGGCCACATCGTCCCAAGCGGTCGGCCCAGCCACTGCCGGGCCTCTTCACGCCACGGGGGGGTAACCTGATACACGACAGGTACCCCCCAGACAGGGACACCGTGCAATGCGAGTGGGACCCCCCGGTCTCACCCGCTGGTGTCCTAGGGAACTGGGAGAAGGCGGGCGAACCGCCTTCTCCGGGCTCCCAGCCGTCTGCGTCGGAGAGGGGCCGCCAGAGGATCGTCCTCCCTGGCCCTCTCCGCGGTCTCCTTCTGTGTCATAACCTCTTCACAGAAGGAGACCATCGCCTCCCACGACCTCTCGCTCTCGAGCATACCTCGAACTACCTTCGGTAGCGAGAGGTCCCGGCCTATTGCAGCCATCAAATTGTGGCGCTGCGACTCCCAGGCCGGGCACACCTCGAGGGTGTGCTGGGAGTCATCTTCGAGTGCGCCACATTCGTGGCACACGGGGGTTGGCTCTCTTCCGGCTATCTGGTGCAGGTATTGGCCGAAACAGCCATGCCCAGAGAGCACCTGCACCAGCCGGAAGGTGAGTGCGCCGAACCCCCTCTGACACCACCTATGAAGGAGGGGCCTGATGGCATCTATGGTACGAATGCCGTACCTAGGCGCCTCCAGGTCCTCCTTCCATCGCCAAAGCAGCTCATTCTGAGCTAAGCGCCGCACCCTCTCAACCTCGTCGAAGGCGCGGCGCTGTCCTCTGGTCCTCGCTGCTGCGCGGTATTCGTATACCGCAGCGAGGACCCCGGCCTCTAGCTCCCACGGGGGCGTACCGGCCAAAACGCAGGCAGCCCCCATGGAAATGGTGCGGTACCCCCGCACCGCCCTGGTCGCCACCACACGCTGCGCCCTCCGCAGCATGCGCTTGTTTGTGACGTTTAGGGCATCTGCCCACACAGGTGCGCCATAGAGGGCGATACTCCGTACAATGCCGGCGTAAAGTCGCCGGCATGTAGTATCGGGGCCGCCTTTGTTGGGTAGAAGGCGGCCCAAGGCACTCGCGGCACTGACGAGGCGGGGGGCGAGCCTGCTGAAGTGCTCGCCAAAACCCCACCGCCCGTCAAGTAGGAGGCCCAAATACTTCATTTGGGCCCCCACCCTCACCTCCACGCCATCTAGACGTATTTTCGCCCCGGGGGGAGGTCCCCTCCGAGGCCCGTGGAAAAGAATGGCCTCGGTTTTTTGCAGGGCGACCTTCAACCCCAGCGCCTTTATTCGTCCCACCACAAGGCTAGTTAGTGGCTACCTCTGCCAGCCTTGCAGCCTCATTGAAGGTTCCTCCACGAGCTACGACTAGGGTGTCGTCTGCATAACACAGGACACGCGTCCGTGGAAGGAGCGTGCCCCGCAGAACCCAGTCATAGCCCATATTCCATAGAAGGGGTCCCAGAACGGACCCCTGAGGAACACCACACTTCATTGCCCGGCGGACGATGTTTCCGTCGGGGCCCACATAGAGCACCTCACGATCTGTGAGGTAACTCATTATTAGCCGCCCTATATACGGTGGCACGTTAAAGTGGCGTAGTGCCTCCTTTATCGTGCCATAGGGCAGGCTATTAAAGGCATTGGCGATGTCCAGCGACACCGCCAACGACCTATCCCCGCTCGCGGACGCCTCTTGCGTCTCGGTTTTCAGGGCCTGGACAGCATCAATTGTTGATCGCCCGGCCCTGAATCCGAACTGGTTGCCGGACAGATCTGGCCCAACGTCCGTCATGTGCTGGATGATCCGCGATGCAATGATGCGTTCAAATAGTTTCGCAGATTCATCCAGCAGGACAATCGGGCGATAGGCCCCCGCTGTGTCCGGCGACCGCCCCTCTTTCTGCAAGAGGCATAGGCGACCCTCCTTCCATACTTTAGGGAACTGTCCAAGTGCAATCGCAACATTGAACAGTTCCCGCAGTTGCTCGTCCATTTGCCGGAGCGCGACCCCCAAGACTTTGCCCGGGACCCCGTCGGGACCAGGGGCCTTCTTTTTAAGCCGGACCTAACCTAACCTAACCTAACCTAACCTAACCTAACCTAACCTAACCTAACCACGGTTAGACCTTCGGCTTCGCACCTCCGCCATAAAGGCTGCCAAGGCGGAGGCTTGGCAGGAGTGGCTCGACAGCATCGATAGGGATCCGTGGGGGCGCCCCTACAAAGTCGTGACGCGAAAGCTCCGACCCGCGGCGCCCCCACTGACGAGGACCCTCGAGCCCCTCCTGCTGGAGCGCGTGGTCAGCTCCCTATTCCCGAGCCGAGGAGTAGCGGAATGGGTGCCGCCCAGAATGGCGGCACCGACTCTCGAGGAAGGGCCGGCCGCGGGCGAGGTCGTTCCGCCCGTGTCCGAGGACGAGTTGGGGGCTGCGGTTCAGAAGCTCAAAGCGAAGAACCGCGCCCCGGGTCCGGATGGCGTTCCTGGGCGGATCCTCGCCCGCGTAATGCCGGTCCTCGGGGAGGAGACACTGTCCCTCATGTCCGAGGTAATGGCGTCCGGCACGATCCCACGGCGGTGGAAGACGGGGAAGCTCGTACTGCTTCCGAAGCACGGGCGGCCCCCCGACTCGCCGTCGGCCTACCGCCCAATCGTTCTGCTCGATGAGGCGTGCAAGCTCTTCGAGCGCGTGCTTGCCGCGCGCCTCGTCGGGCACCTGGAGGCGGTGGGCCCGAATATCAGCGACGGACAATTCGGGTTTCGCCGTGGGAGGTCCACGTTGGACGCCATCTCTCGGCTGCGGGACAGCGTTGAGAGTGCTGTCTCCCGGGGGGAGGTGTTGCTGGCGGTGTCGCTCGACGTTGCGAACGCCTTCAACACCATCCCCTGGGCAACAATTGGAGAGGCCCTGAGGTACCACAACGTCCCGTGGTACCTCAGGCGCGTCCTTGCGGACTACTTCGCCGACCGGGCCATCACATACCCGGTCCGAGAGCGAGTGGTCCGCAGGGCGATGGGATGCGGTGTTCCACAGGGGTCGGTCCTGGGCCCCCTCCTGTGGAACATCGGATTCGACTGGGCCCTGCGCGGCGCCAATCTTCGGGGGGTCGGCGTCATTTGTTACGCCGACGATACCCTGGTGACCGCGCGGGGCGAATCGTTTAGGGACGCGGGCGTTCTCGCCACTGCGGGCACGGCCCACGTCGCAAGCCGCATCAGGGCCCTCGGGCTGCAGGTGGCCCTCGAGAAGTCCGAGGCCATCTTCCTTCATGGGCCTCGGAAGAAACCCCCCCCGGGGTATTCTATTGTTGTGGGTGGCACCTCCATCGCTGTCGGCGGGACCATGAAGTACCTCGGTCTCGTCCTCGACAGCCGGTGGAGGTTCAGCGGGCATTTCCGCGCGCTGGCGCCTAGATTGGTCTCGTACGCGGGAATGCTCGCGCGCCTGCTTCCCAATTGTGGCGGGGCGGGAAGTGTCGGCCGCCGCCTATACGACGGAGTGGTTCGCTCTATGGCGCTCTACGGAGCGCCCATATGGGCGGCGGGGGCCCTCAGCGCCGAGAACGTGGCCCTGCTGCGACGCTCGCAGCGGGTCATGGCGCAGAGGGCTGCCAGGGCGTACCACACCGTCTCCTACGAGGCGGCGTGCCTTATCGCCGGGAGCCTCCCCTGGGACCTCGAGGCCGGGGTCCTGGCGGAGGTTTACCGAAGGAGGGCCTTGTTGCGGCAAACGCCGTCTGAGCCCCTCGCGGAAGAGATCGTTCGCTGGAGGAGCGAATGTCGCGACGATCTCTTCAGGCGATGGGCAGAGAGGCTGGAGAACCCCTCGGCGAGCAGACGGCTCGTCGAGGCGGTCCGGCCCGTATTGCGCCAATGGGTCGAGGCGAGGCACCGGGCTCCCACGTACTGGCTCACCCAGCTTCTCACAGGCCACGGCTGTTTCAGCAAATACCTGTGTGAGCTGGTGGGAATCCTCCCGGAGCCCGTGTGCCATCACTGCGCGTCCGGCGCCGTGGACACGGCGGAACACACCCTGTCAGTGTGCACGGGTTGGGGCGCCCAACGCGCCAGGCTCGTTGGCGCCATCGGGCAAGACCTATCGCTGCCGGCCGTCGTCGCAGCCATGGCCGGTAGCGAACAATGTTGGGCCGCCGTCACCTCCTACGCTGACGAGGTGATGGTGGCCAAGAGAGAGGCCCTGCGGGAGCGCGAACGCGCCGGTGGCACACTACCCCCCCGCAGAGCCCCGGCCCGGGGCCGCCGCCGAGTTTAGTGGTGGCCCCGGCCGGGATACAGTTTCACGCGTGACCTGTAAGGTCCGCGGCGGTGCTACGCACCGCGAATGCCAATGATCGCCCCTCTCCCGGTACTACTCTGCTCATCAGAGCTGACTGGTCGAGAGGGGTGGTCCTTCCCGGCGCTGGGTGCCGCTCCCCCGGACCTCCGTGTCGTCGGGGGACGCGCCGCGCCTTGAAGAGTGGCGAACGACCCCTCCCCAAGTGTTCCGGGACTGGGTCGTAGTGAAGAGGAGGAGACGGGAGGGCCAATTCTTTGCCCTCCCACCACGTCGGGCCCCGTTCAGGGCCCCACCCTTGCCGGGCCGCGGTAGTACTACTGTGTTGTTCCCGCGGTCCGGTTGGGTAGAGGAGGAACACCGTGGGGGTTTAGCGGGTAGTCCGGCCGAAAGGCCGGGAGTCCCGCACGAAGCCCGCCTTGCTGCATGCAGCTTGGAGGGCGAAGTGCGTAAAAGCATTCCCCCGTAGTTTACAGCCGGAACCGAAACAAACAACTCAATAGGACAAGGGACTGGGAAAAATGGGAAGGAGAAAAAGGATAAAGGAACACAGGAATTCGGGAAAAGGATAGGAAAGGACAGACGCCCCGGTCCCAGTGCTGAAACACTATCCATAACAGAGTGAACTCTGCTAAGCATCGTTCCCCGAGTGCACTGGGATTACGGTCACATTCCTCCCCGAGAACAAAATCAACAGCAAGCGCGCCGGCCACCCCCCGAGAACAAAGAGTCTGACTCGAAACGAGACTCAATGACCCGGGGTAAGTGGCGAGCACACCGTCTGCTGACTTTGTCCTGAGTCAGGCGATACTTCCGGACCGAAGTCCGTACTAATACCACCCTCCTCCCCTGGTTTCGGTCCACGCCGGCCACTGCCGGTACCCTCCATATCTGGAGGGCGTTCCCCTATCCGCCACCCGGGGGACGCGCCTGGTAGCAGAACCATACTGCCCCAAGAACCTAACCTAACCTTTTTTTTTTTTTTTTTTTTTCATATCAGGGAAAATCCCTCATGGATACCACACCGCCCGGGGGGGCAATGTGGTTATGTGAGACTCCTACTCACTAAAAAACCTGACAGTGTACCCTCTACCACTTGTTATAAATATCGAACGGCACGGGATCATTATATATTCACCGTGCCACCCGAGTGGTATGGTCGAACCTGATGGTAAGTTCAACCCCGTCATTGGAAGGGATGCCCGGGTACACCTGGGCACCCCTCAGACTGGTGGATCCGTGCAATGCAGGTTGGGGCCCCCCGACCCCTTCCCGCTGGATCCACTAGGAGCAGAGACAGGACCTCTGCGTCTCATTTCCTCTAGCCTTTTTGAACTGGCAAAGCTGCTCTTGTCCAAAATGGCACTCTTCGGCTTCGAGGGGGGAGGGTTGCATTTCCGACCCCCCATGATGTGATTGGCTGGCCGGGAGTTACTTGCACATAGTGTGCAGTGCATCTCCGCCCTGCAGTCCACCGCTTTGTGGTCTTCATTGCCGCAGCGAAAGCACTGCTGCGTTCTGTCTTCCGGAGTAGGGCATCGCTGGCGGGTATGACCCACGCCCATACATTTGTAGCAACGCATCGGACGCGGGTCTAGCGTCCGGACTTAGTCACTACTCCATCCCACCGTTAGGTGGCCTTCTCGTACGAGAGCTTTCGCCGCGGCCACAGGGCAGCGGACAAAGCACGCTCCGACTCCTCTCGGTCCAGGGCGGACCGCTCCAACTTTTATAGTGCTCTTGCCGCACTTACCACTGGTCGCTATCGCGGCAGCTACATCCTCGCTGGTGGTAGTGTCGTCTAGCCCAACCAAGCGCAGATGGACGCACTTGGAGGGTCTAGTGACCAAGGCAGCACTCTCCAGGGATTCTTGTAAAGCCGCCTGGAGCTTGTCTGCTTTTTTGGCACTCTCCGGACCGTGAATCTCCATGATTCGCGCCCCTGTCTGCCCCATTCTGAGGTTTACTCGTTGTATGCCAATATCACTCAGCTTGATGTCCTTCTTGACCTTTTCTAGGGCCATTTTGTAAGTGAACCCCATCTGCAGCAATTCGGGGCTTATAGAAATCACCACGGCTGCAGAACGGGGTTCTTTGACCTTCAGGACGCGTTCGCGGTTGGTTTGCGTTGGCGTCTTTGTTGCTGCCTTTTTTGAAGTTGTGGCAGCGGCAGTCCCGTCTTTGAGCTTCTTCTTGGCACCCTCACCTGTTGCAGCCGGGCACACCTCCAGCGTGTGCTGCGCCGTGTCCTCGCTGGCGTCGCAGTGGTGACAGGCATCGCTAGCCTCCCGTCCGATCCGGCACAGATAACTCCCGAAGCAGCCGTGCCCCGTGAGTATCTGCGTCAGACGGTACGTTACGGCGCCGTGACGCCGATTCAACCACTGCGTGAGGACAAGGCGGATCGCCTGGATCGTGCGATGGCCCGATCCGGGATCCGCGAGCCGCACATCCCAGAGCTCCACAGCAAGTGTGCGGAACTCTTCCAGCCAAGATGACACCTGGCTTGGGGTAACCCCGTGGACTGTGGACCGACGCGCCTCCTCTCGGTAGTGAAACACCGCCGAGAGGGTCCTCGCATCAAGGTCCCAGGGGAGTGTGCCGGCCAGCACACAGGCCGCCTCGTAAGAGATTGTGCGGTAGCCCCGTATGATCCTGACTGCCATCGCCCGCTGCGGTCTCCGCAGTTCGGCGATACACTGGCTTGTCAGGGTGTCGGCCCAGACAGGTGAGCCGTACAGGGCCATGGACCGCACAACTCCCGCGTAAAGCTTCCGGCATGAAGCCTTCGGCCCCGCGATGTTGGGCAGCAAGCTACCTAACGCGGCCGCCGTTCGCACCAGTTTAGGCGCCAAGCGCTTAAAGTGGGCGTGAAAGTTCCAGCGACTGTCGAGGACCAATCCCAGGTACTTCATGGTCGACTCGACACGGATCTGGACTCCACCCACCTGGATGCTCGAACCGGCTGGAGGTCCTCTCCGAGGCCCGTGGAAACAGGTCGCCTCGGATTTTTCTAGGGCCACGTGTAGCCCTAGGCGTCGGATTCTGCCGACGACTTCCGCCACGCCTGCTGTGGCAAGGACGGCTGCTTCCCGGAAGTTGTTCCCTCTCGCCGTTACCAGGGTATCGTCGGCGTAACAAGTTACTTCGACGCCCTGGAGGTTGACTTCGCGCAGCACCCAGTCATAACCAATGTTCCACAGGAGCGGCCCAAGAACCGAACCCTGTGGGACACCGCACGACATGGGATGACGCTGCCAGTCATCGCGCCCCGGGAACTCGACATACCTCTCTGTCAGGTAGTCTTCCAGGATGAGCCGTAGATAAAGGGGGACACCGTGGTGCCGTAGCGCCTCCTTTATGCAGGTCCACGGCAGGGTGTTGAAGGCGTTAGCTATATCGAGTGATACCGCTAACACCACTTGACCCTGCGACATCGCCTCCCTGGCGATGTCCTTCACGCGGAGGATCGCGTGAACCGTGGACCGACGACGCCTAAAGCCGTACTGGCAGTCTGCCAAGTCCGGCCCCACCTCCTCGAGGTGCCCAATCAGGCGGCCAGCGATTATGCGCTCAAGAAGTTTCCCAACCTCGTCGAGCAGCACAATCGGGCGGTAGGCCGAGGGGGAGTCAGATGGTCGACCCTCCTTCCTCAGTAGGACGAGCTTCCCCGTTTTCCACTGGCGCGGAAAACGTCCCTGCGACAGACAGGCCGAATACAGGCTCTGCAGTCTCGGCCCCAGCCACTCGAGGGACAAAACCCAAGCGCGGCCGGGTATGCCGTCTAGACCAGGAGCCGTACTCTTGGCCCGTAGCCGCGAGACTGCCGCATCAAACTCAACGTCGGACACGGCAGGGACCTCGTCTACACCTACTCTCACACCTGAGGGTGGCGTCATCACTGGCGGAGTGTGCTCTCCTCGGGTCGGAAACAGAGCCTGGACGACGTCGTGGAGCAAGGGAGGAGAGAGACTCTGCGTAACCGGGGGTGCCCAGGGGCGGAGCTTACTCAACGCCAACCTGTACGGCCTTCCCCACGGATCCGCATTAAGAGTCTCAAGAAACTCCTCTCTTGCCCTGGACTTAGCTCTATTGATCGCGACCTTGAGCGCCTTTTTCGCCTCTCTATAGGCGTCATAAAGGCGGGCCTCATCGTCCTCAATCCGGGTGCGTCTGCGACGGTACCGGGAATACTGGCGTCTTGCCCTCACGCACGCAAAGCGCAAGCTCGCGAGGTCTGCGGACCACCAGTATACCTGCCGCTTAGGAGGGATAGGCCCGGCCCGGGGCATGGCCACGTCGCAAATTTGCGACAGCGCCTCCCGGAACCATTCGGCCTCATCCTCCACCTCAGCAGGCCCATCCGGCACAGGCACCCATGCCTGGACGATAGCCGCACACTCCAACTTCTCGCGGTCGAGTCGCTTCAAAGCCCATCTCGGACTGTCTCTATGCCGGGTAGAACGGCTTGGACCGGTATGAATTGCCGGAAGCGTAGAAACGTTGAACCGGATATACCGGTGGTCCGACAACGTCTCCACACCCTCCAGCACTTCCCAGCCCTGGACACGTCGTGCTAGCGAAGGAGTCGCGAACGTCAAGTCCACGATGGACCCTCCCCGCATGCGCACACAGGTGTCTACCGAACCCCGATTCAAGAAAGTCATGCCAGAAGCGACTGCCCACTCCTCGAGCGCCTCTCCACGCACATCTGTCGCTGGAGATCCCCATACCAAGGACTTGGCATTGAAATCCCCAGCGACCAGCACTTGGAGCGAACGATTGCGGCCGATCACAGCCTCCAACTCGGAGAGAAAACTCTCGAATTGAGCGAGAGGCCGGTTAGGAGAGAAATACACCCCGATAACCAGGGTGTCTCCCAACTCAGCCGCAACCCATCCGTGCCCCTTTTCAATCCTCTGAAAAGGGGGGGCGCCGTTGGCCACTCGGGTGGCAATGGCCGCTGTGCCGTCCACATCCGAAACCCAATCGGGCGGGATGTAGTACGGCTCAGCCACTACCGCTATGGCTATCAACCTCTCCGCCAGACTCTGGACCCACAGGTCCTGGGCTCTGGCGCAGTGGTTGAGATTCCCCTGCAGGAATCTAAGAGCCATATTTAAGGAGACACAATTGGCATCTCCTCGTCACCGAGTGGCTTGGAGTGGGCCGGCTGCGACCGGGCCGTGGCCTCGGTGGCAGCTTGCCGACCGCGAATTTTGGGTTTGGGGGCCTTGCAGGCTGGGCCCCCAACCTTGTGACTGGCATTTCTGCCGGCCACTGCGCACACCGTGCAGTGTGGCGCTGCTTCACAGGCACGCGCCAGATGGCCCAGCTGACCGCAACGGTAGCACTGACTGCTACGGTCAACTTCCGAGCCGCACTTGCTCCTGACGTGTCCCTTTTCGAGACACCGGAAACAACGCAGCTCCCTGGCCTCCAGCAGTTTGACCCGCGCCGATGTCCAACCGACTAGCAGACGAGCACCGTCCACCAGCTTTTTGGCCACCGCCACGGGGCAACGTGCCCAGCAGGCGCCTTGCCCCCTCCTGTCTCGGCGGATCTCGCCCGTCTTAACGGACTCCACCGAGCACGAACCAGTCTTGGCGACAGCGGCTGCGACTTCCTCTGCGGTGACGGAGTCATCCAACTCAGAAATGCGCAATTCTGCACACTTCACAGGTCGGGAAACTCTAACGTCTTCCGCCTTGAGGACCTCTCTTAGCTTGGTAGCCAGAGAGTCCGCCCTGCCATCTGTCTCTGCAGCGCCCGGCAGCTCCAAAATGGCGCCTCCGGTTGCCGCTCGCCTAAAGCGCACAGACTCAATCCCAAGGCTTGCCAAGCTGATGCTGGCTTTGGCCTGTGAGATGACGTCACTGTACGTCACGCCCCGCTTCTCGGCTTCTGGCTGTAGCGTTACCACTACTGCCGCCGAGCGTGCGGGACGGAGATTCGGCACTTTAGGTTGCCGCGTCTGGGGTTTTGGGGGGGGCTTCACTGCTGCTGCAGCTTGTGCACCCTTGCTCTTGCTCTTGCGGCCGGTCACGAGGTTCCACGGTAACTCCATGGTCTCGGGGGCCGGCGGCAAAGGGCGGGGCTCCCTTGGGGGCGGGGCAGCGTTAGCCGCCTTGCCCTTCTTGGCCGACTTCCTTCCCTTCTTCCCCGCGGGAGGATTCCCTCGGGATTCGGGGTTGGGCGGCGCTGGAGCCTTAGGCTTCGGCGCAGCTGCAGCCGGTGTGCTGCGAGCAGGGGGCGGCTGAGTCGCCCTCGTGCCCGCGGACGTCTTGTCCGGGGTTTTTTCGTCTTGTCCGGTGTTGGCGCGGCCGGCTCAGTAGCCGGCGGCGGCGCGTTCTTGGAGCGCATGTCGGCAGCCAGAGGGGGCCGTAGCCGCTCCAGGGGCAGCCGAGCCTCTATGGCCTCGAACCGAGCGTTGACGTAGGCAATGACATTACTGTCGTCACCCACGCCAGCCGCTCGGGGCGTTTGCCCGTTGAGGCTCTCTCGGAGACTGTCCATCTCCTTACGGAGTTTGGCCAGCTCCTCCCCCTGCCGAGAGACCGCGGAGAGCAGGCGGTGGTTCACCACCCGCAGCTTCTCGGTCTCTTCGGAGACTGTGCGCTTGTACAGCACTGGAGCTAAAAGCTCCCAGTCTCCGACTGCCGTTTTCAGCGCCTTCTGAAACGTGCCTTTCAGATGCCCGGAGGTCGCAATGACTTTCCGGACTATGGCCGCTGACAGTTCCATGCGCTCCTTCAGCGCGGAGGCGGTCAATTCCCGCTGGTCGGCCTCGCCCTGGGACGAGTCCGACAAGCGGGACGTCCTCGCCTGAGCTTGGAGCAAAGCGCGATCCATCTCCGCAACCTCTTGCTCGGACCGCAGCTTCGCCTCCACTCTTTCATCATCGCGCCCGAGGCGCATGAATTTCTCCCGGGCCTCCGCCATACAGGCGTTAGCGCCGGGTGCGGGAGTACCGCCTCTTCCTCGTCGGGCCGCAGGCTTTCCGGAAGCAGAACTACGTCCACTTCTGGCACTCCTGTCGGAACCCGACTCGCCGTTTTTGGAGTACGGCCGCTTCCGTCTGCCCCAGAGTCGGCCGAGCTCCTCCCCGGAGGAAGGATCTACGGTCATCAGGCTAGTGCCCGAATCCGACCCCTGAGCAGACGGAGACCGCGACCGCTCCGCTGCTGCACTTGTGCGACCGCTGCGCATAACGCAACCGGCCGCCGCCGAAGTTGATGGCTCCGGCGTCACAGCTTTGAGCTCTGAAGAGCTCAAGCGGGTAAGCCTGACTACAGGCTCCCGCACCACCTCCGAGCCAGCTTCACGCTGCGACTCAGATGTTACTGTCGCAGCCTGTGACGGCTCCACCTCCAGGGGACTAGCGTCCGTGCGCACTCCAACCAACCTACCTGTGCGCGACGCATTCTCGTCCTCCCTGGCAACCAAAAAAGAAAGAGTAGAATTATCCATTTCAGTCCCACGAGTATGGGGGATATAAAAAGTCCACCCAGGCGTCGCCCCCTGCACCTGGGTAACCCTAATACTGCACGAGGGCGGGTGTTCTCGTGCAGGTGTCGCGCTAGCGGGTAGGCGTTAACCCATCCTACCACCTCGAGACCGAGGCGGCCGACCGTCACGCGACTAACGGCCAACCTTTTGGGGTTTTTTATTGAGGTTGACTCCTCTCGGCCCGGGCGACCAAGCCAAGGCCCCTACTTCCCGAGGGCTGCGAGACATGTCCACAACACCCTACGGGAGCAGGTTGCTAGACGGTTGACCGAAGTCACCCACCTAGTCGCGAAATCGCGAGTGGTGGGCCCGTCCAGCCGCAGGTCTTGCAGACCTGCCATCCACCGAGCCGAAGCTCCACTAGTCCTTATGGACTCCCACACACAGCCAAAGCTGCCCGGCGACAGAGCGCCCACACCTCGCTTTTTAAAGAGGTTGTCCTCCTCGCGACCCTGCCGAAGCAGAGTCCCCGGCCCGCTCAGTGCGGGTTGCGGGTGATTTTTTATAGAGGTTTTCATCCTCGCAGCCCTGCTAGGCCAGACCCCCGGTCCGCGACTGCGGATTACGGTTGCCCGACGGTGGCCGAAGCCAGTGTCCGCCAGTCGTGCAAGCACAACCAGTCAGACCCGCCGCGCCGTGAAGAAGGCGTTTCCGCCTCCTCCTGGTGTTTTTTATAGAGGTTTTCTCCTCGTAACTCTGCAAGCAGAGTCCCCGGTCCGCAAAATGCGGATTACGGTTTGCTTGGCGGGGGTCCGTTAGCCGTGAAAGCACGGAAAATCGGATAGCCGCCAAGCGGCCACATCTTCGCATCATCTGCTTGGCAGAGGACTACGAAGAGCGGCCCCACCTCTTCAGTTTTGGTCCGCGCCGGCCCTAGCTGGTACCCCCCATATCTGGAGGGCGTTCCCCTATCCGCCACCCGGGGGACGCGCCCGATAGAAGACTGAAAACTCCCGCGGGTACTGCCCCAAGAACCTAACCTAACCTAACCTTTTTTTTTTTTTTCGTCAGGAAATGCATTTAGGCATTCCCAAGGCCCTGGGTTCGGGACACCTGGGATATGTGGGACTCTGAACTCCTGGGAAAACAGAGACCCCTACCCACTAAAACCTGACGGTGGTCATCTTCGGCGCAGAATGGAAGGAACCCGGGATCCCCAACGAGGGAGAGACTCCTCGCAGGACCCTTCGGCGCGCAAGGCCGCCTGGCAGCCAGCCTCGGGAGGAGCAAGCTCAACTCCAGTGCACGATAACACAGACCACTGTGTCCGAAGACACGCGTTACCGTCATCCTCGGGATCGCAAACCGAAACACACGCAGGCCCCCCCGCGTGCGCTTCGCGACCCCAAGGGCCCTTTTAGTCGCCTCTTACGACAGGCAGGGATACCTCGGTAGTATTCTTGTCCCCTAACCGCAGGGAACCGCCGGGACTACGCACCACCACCCCGGCGGCCTCGCCTCCGACGTCGGGCGGGATTGTCCAGCTCGCGCTGGCGCTCGGCGCTCTCCTTCTGCGACACGACGGCGTCGCAGAAGGAAAGCACCGCATCCCACGAGCTCGCGCTCGCCACCATGGCAGAAACCACGGATGGCAGCGAGAGGTCGCGCCCGATCGAGGCGGTGAGCGTCTCGCGCTCGTTTGCCCAAGCTGGGCACACCTCCAGCGTGTGCTGCGCCGTGTCCTCGCTGGCGTTGCAGTGGTGACAGGCATCGCTAGCCTCCCGTCCGATCCGGCACAGATAACTCCCGAAGCAGCCGTGCCCCGTGAGTATCTGCGTCAGACGGTACGTTACGGCGCCGTGACGCCGATTCAACCACTGCGTGAGAACAGGGCGGATCGCCTGGATCGTGCGATGGCCCGATCCGGGATCCGCAAGCCGCACATCCCAGAGCTCCACAGCAAGTGTGCGGAACTCTTCCAGCCAAGATGACACCTGGCTTGGGGTAACCCCGTGGACTGTGGACCGACGCGCCTCCTCTCGGTAGTGAAACACCGCCGAGAGGGTCCTCGCATCAAGGTCCCAGGGGAGTGTGCCGGCCAGCACACAGGCCGCCTCGTAAGAGATTGTGCGGTAGCCCCGTATGATCCTGACTGCCATCGCCCGCTGCGGTCTCCGCAGTTCGGCGATACACTGGCTTGTCAGGGTGTCGGCCCAGACAGGTGAGCCGTACAGGGCCATGGACCGCACAACTCCCGCGTAAAGCTTCACTCCCGAGCATGGCCCGTACTAGGGCCGGGAGTGAGAGGTCTTGCCCTACAATGGCCGCAAGGTTGCGGCGCTGATCCGCCCAAGCCACGCACGCCTCCAGCGTGTGCTGGGCGGTGTCCTCTTCAGCGCCACACTCGTGGCACGTCGGGTCAGGCTCTCTCCGGGCCACTTTGTGCAGATACTTTCCAAAGCACCCGTGCCCGGAAAGTATCTGCACCAGCCGGTATGTCAGTGGCCGCCCTTCCCGGCGCACCCACTGTTTGAGGACCGGCCTGATGGCGTCTATGGTGTGCCGGCCATAGACGGCTTCAGCCAGGTCCTCTGCCCACCACCGAAGAAGCGCGTTTTGCGCTTGCCTGCGAACGCCCTCTATTTCATCGAAATAGGGGCGCTCGCCTTGTGCTCTCGCTACTGCCCTGCGCTGGTAGACAGCAGCGAGAACTTGGGCCTCCATTTCCCATGGGGGCATGCCTGCAAGGACACAAGCAGCCCCCGCCGAAATGGTGCGGTACCCTCTGATGACTCTTACCGCCATTACCCTTTGCGGGGCCCGCAAAAGTGCAACGTTGTGGGCGGTAAGAGCCTGCGCCCAGATTGGAATGGAACTAAACTCATTCCTGCATAGCGACTTCCTCCGGCGCAGACGCGCACCTACCGCTTTCAGCAGCCCCGGTCCTTGGGGCCGCTCTCGCTTTGGAGGGGGGAGGGTTGCAGTTTCTTCCCCCCATCGTATGCTCTGATGGCCGCTTCGCCTCGGCGCACACCACGCAGCGCGCCGTAGCCATGCAGCCAGCCGACTTGTGTCCTGGTTGCCCACACCGGAAACACAAGTCGTCACAGCTTCTGCTCGAGGGACAGAGCTGGCGCGTATGCCCAGTCCCCATGCATTTGAAGCAACGCATGGGGAGTGGCTCTAGGGCCCGGACTTGCACCGAGCTCCACCCCACGAGCAAGCGACCTCCGTTCAGCAGCACTCGCGCGGCCGCGATCGGGCACTTGATGTTAATTGACCCGGTCCCGTTGAATCCAAAGCGGATCTCCGCAGCTTTAATTTGGGCCGGGTCGCATCCACCCTTGGCTGCCACAGCAGCCACCACCTCCGCTCTAGTTGTGGTGTCATCGAGGCCCGTGATCCGCAGGTCTGCGCATTTTGTGGGCCTCGTAACAACCGCAATTCCCGCCAGTGCCTCCGTGAGCTTGGCTGCCAGGCGGTCGGCAGCCTCGGCGCTTTTGGCGCCCGGCAGTTGGAGCATACGAGCTCCAGTGGCAGTCGCCTTTGCTGTGAATGCACACACCTGCGTTTTCTTCCATACATAGCTGTGGTTAACGCTTTGGGATTGTTTATGAGATCGCCATTCCTCAATTAAATTGCGGCCGTCGGTACGAACGCCCGCTGAGCCTTCTTCATCGATGAAGTTGGTTGGTAAAAACTGTCGTCTTCCTACACCTAATATGACCTGTAATTTGTTAAGATTGTGATAAATTTTGATCGATTACTGTTTTGTTTGTAAAGAAGTTAGTTATTAGGAGTGTGAACCTTGAACTGGTTGCCTGGGAACTGGTGTACCAGCTGATGTGCAATGTCAGGACAGCGCTCGGTGTCGTGACCTTCACCCACCACGTTTCGGTCACTCTCCCAGTGTCGGTTGGCCACGTTGGCGTACACACCCGCAGGCTACGCGTGCGTGATACGTGTTGTCGTCACACACCTATAAAATAAAATGTTTAAAATCAGGCAGCTTTAATAAAAAAATATTCTTTAAAATTTCAACACAATATCGCATCTGACACGAATTAATCAGAGCCTGGGCGTTAGAAACAAATAAATATATACCGCTTCATATACACGGCAGAGAAAAAATATAATTATTTGTCTAATAAAATTGTTTGTCCTGAGTAGGGATCAAAAGTAATATCTTCGGCGTTATATGCAGGACCTCAACTTAACCAAGTATTGATCATCACGAAAGTCAATCAGGTACTGTACGAATATAATTATGTAAATTCTTACTTTTATTTTTTATCTCACCGATTTCTTATTATTAGTACTAATTTGTTGTATACTTCGACGATATAAAAGACAACTTTCATATTTCGAATAAATCGAATGTTTTGATAGCAAAGCAAAAGTTAAAAATAACAATTCAAAATGACCACACTGTAATAAGTTAAATAATATTGAAAGGAATCTAGATCTAGAGTAGGTAATTCCTAAAAATACAACTCATTTCGTATTTCTAATTGCTCATTATTCATGCTAGTGCATATTCAATAATACATTTAGCATTCTTAGCATCAGAAAGTAAAAAGGAAGGTGATTTAAATAAATAAAACAGTTGGGCACCTAATATCGATCCCTGGGGCACTTCCGTAAATATTTATTTATTGAATCATTAATGCACAAGTACTATCTTGTGCATTAATGATGGAAAAGGCGAACATAGTGATAAAAGCATTCTCTGCCAGAATCATCGGGTGAGACAGAAATGCTGTGGTCGTCAATGCAAAATTTTAAACTAAAAAAAATGTTAACAAAGAAAAAAATGTGGTAGCATTGGAAGAGTTTGTGCAATCGATATTCACTTTTTGAATATTATTATACTTTCATTGAGAAAAAAAACATAGATTTTGCTAACTGACCAGCGTCACGGCCGTCCCTCAGCGCCCAGGCGGCGATTGATTCCACCTTGGCGCCGGGCTGCAGCGACGCCTCGCAGTCGTAGCGCGGCACCGCGGCCGTCACCCCGATGGTGCCGCTGTTCGCCTTCACGCCGCACAGGTACGCCGTCGCCGAGCAGGCAGAGTCCGCTACTTGCGCGTTCACACAGTAGGTCTGCAATGGCATTAAAAGATGATAAAATGAAGTAAGCCGACATTGAAACTACGTAATTCTGCTTGACTCTTACTGACTAAGACTTCTGGCACTCGACCTCGTGAATCTTGGGCGAAGCGATCCAATTATACGTTTTCCCAATAAATTATAAAAGCCTCGAAAGCTCCTGGAGTATTCGGTCACCCACAAAGGCGGCTTCGCCGTGTGTATCTACCAACCATGCCATAAGCACGGTAATATTATCTATCAGTATTGTAACACGGCCCTATCTTTGAAATAAATACCTGGCTAAGGCTATTAAATCCTATAAGCGGCGTCCGACTTCAGCGTAAAAGCTCCGATCAACCTCTGAACGCCAGGCACAGCGTCAGCGGTCAATACATCTCATACGCGGACGACGACGTCTCGCTCGTTCATAGTCGAAAAACACTGCTCGCATGTAGACGTATTAAATAAAATGGATATCAATTCGACACTTAGACGGCGCTTGTGTTACTTGAAGAGAAGGCACAAGAAACTATGCATACCTTTTAAAGACTGGAAATATACTCCAACGATGTTTACTGTAATGTTATTAAAATATATTTCAGGCTTCCCGCTAGAGTCAGATGATTGCCGTTGAATTAATTTAGATATAGGTACCCTAAATAACTGGCTTATGCAAAAGTGCTTCTATTCCATTAAATAATACCTTGACATAAAATTAGATGAAACAATGTTCAACTATTAGCTGATGGATGACTCAGGAGGGAAAATTTGTGATATGACGATTTTTAATATTAATTTTATTTAATTGTGTATGTTGAACTATATTATTTAATTGTGATCAAATTATTAACCTATAATCTCATAATTTAAATTAAAATGTACTCGCAAGCTCCACCATAAAACTTTTTTACATGCACTATCTTCACGGATGACAAAAATCGAAGGCCGCTGAAACTACTGGCCACAGATAATAAATATGCACACCGCCAGACACCCCACTCGCTAGCCCGTGCCGAACATTTAATTTTGCTGCCACGAGTTTCAGCTTAAATCATTTAAACGCAACTGTAATTCATTTAGTTACTGGATAAACCAATCACACTAAAAATATATTCATTTATTTATTTATTCTTCATTGCACAAAGAAAAAGTACAATTGGCGGACTTAATGCCTAATGGCATTCTCTACCAGTCGAACACTGGGCGAAGCAGAAATCGTGTTGGCGGTGTCTCGTAAAACCAGAAATAAAATATACTATTAATACAAAAAACATACTTATACCAAAATTATACATATTACACATACATAATCATAATACATAAATTTAAAGATACATACACTAAATATCGTACCTAAATCTTAAAACATTGTCTTGAAAGGAGAGAGGTTTGGTTGAATGAGTTAAGGTTTTTCTAAGAAGAAGTTGTGGATTGCTCTTTTGAAGGAAAACCTTCTGGTCGACAATTTAATTTTATTAGGCAGCAAGGTCCATAGCCTAATGGCAGCTAATGTGAAAGAATTCGACATATAGGGAGACGTATGAAGAGGAGTGTGAAGCAGCAAAAGGCTATGCGAGCGCTGGTTGCGCGTGCTGCACTCGCCCCTATACTTAAAATTACATTTAAGATATCTGGGGAAATTGGGATTACTAAGAATATTAAAAAGTAAACAGAGCGTTCGAGAATTCCTACGGTGACGAATTTTAATTGAGAACGAAAGGGAGAAATGTGGTCGTATTTTAGTACACCAAAGATAAACCTAATGCAACTTGTTGCGGACCCCGACGTGACATCACGTCGGGGTCCACCACTGTTGCAGTGCTGTCGAGGAGACGCAATAAGACACAGTTGGACCTTAAGAATTACTATACGAGTATAACCACAGACGGAATGGCAGTGAAATGAGACAACAGTTGGTAATAGTCTGGTTTATTATAATTCTAATAAAGCTTATATACGAACTCATACACGTACACTGTGTGTGCCTAATCTTACTACGTGACCATCCGGCACACAACTATTTACCAGACGTTCAAGTTTATCAAGGAGACCTTGGTAAAAAAAAAATATGGAAAAATTATGAAAATAATAACAATAATGAACTAACATTATTAATAAAGGGTGAGCAAGTTTTGCTTGCATGCATAGCATGGCAGCCACGCGGGAAATTTGCATGGCGCTACCAGGATCACATACGTCGCAGGAAGTTGGGTGAGAGAGAAGGCTCGACCGCACTACTCTGAGTCCAACATAACCTAGGTTATAGCTACAGGAAACCTGAATGAATCAATCCTGCACCGCGAAGTAGATGTTTATGATTATAGCTTAGTTTGGATCTCACTGCGCATGCCTAGTCTGACGCTCAATGGGATGCACACAGACCGACATAAGCAGTGGCGTAGCACGCACGTTGTTTGCAGGTTAAATAAAAAATACGAGAACTATGCACCTGCATAGTCCTGCTTAAAATGATCATTCATCAGGATCTGCCAAGCGTGGAAATTGGTTTGGTTTATTTTTATAGCGATGTCTGGATTTCGGTGACAGATCACAATTTGCCTAGCAGTGATAAAAGGCAAAAATAATAAAATTATAGTCTATGGAATCTGTGCCAACACTGTGACACTAACTACTTTTTTCCAAAACAAGTCTATGATGGTTACCACTTAAAATACAATTTCTGTGTTTAATAAAATAAAAATGGAAGGAGAAAGTACTGTTGAAGTTTGAAGGATAAATACTGGCTCTAGAAGTTGAAAACGTGGACGTCGTGATAAAAAAAAGTATTTTCTCTTAATGTTTTTCATAGACTAGACTTTGATTTATGACGTGTTTAAGAATATAATAATTTAATTTGAAGCAATAAATACCTTTTATACTACACCTGCTCGGAAAGTACCTTGATACTTTATCAAATTTACGGTAGAAAGTACGTCATTACGTCAGGAGGGAGAAAACGCATCTGAGCGGGAGAGAAAAGTGTATGAAAATCCATTTCTTACGTGGTTTTTCTTTTTTAATTTTGAGTAAGACTATGCGCCGGTAACCTAAATATCAAAAGCCAAAAAGTTTTTACAGTGAGTTTTTATCTCCAAGCAAAATGACACTGACCACTAGCTGTGTGTCGGATGGTGTCGGGCTGGCAGTGCGACCCTGCGGCGGCAGGATAAAAAATTTAAAAAAAGAACATGTGAAAATTGCAGACGCCATTGGCGCCATTTTCAATTTGTGTGTTGTTTGAGGATTCAGTTTTCGTAGAAAGTAAAATAAAACTATCAAAATGATAAGTAGTGATAGTGATGATGAAGATTTTTTAACTCTGCCGCAGTTGAAGGAAACAGCAAAAATAATAAAGAAAGAAAAAGTGAATTAAGCTTCACTAACTGCAACAATTTCAATATATTCAATTAGTAAAGATTTAGTTTTTTATTTTCCTCGTAGGTGTAGTAATAAAGCACTATGTATCACTCGAGAGAAAGTGCGATTCCCGATCTCGGGTGTTTTAAAGCCCTCGCCTACGGCTCGGGCTTCAAACGACACCCTCGACGGTAAGTAATCGGTCTCCTTCTCCTCTCGGTGAACAATGTAATATACCTTCATTTCTTTTTGTTTCTTACTATGAGTAATCTACAAACAGTCCTATCAGAACATGGTTATTCCTGTTAAGTATTAATCAAAACATGATTACTCCACTATGCCTAAACAAAACAAGTTTATTCCATTTTTGTATCATGATTTTCTTTTTCTTCACATTTATGATATTTTTTTTTGGCTTTTAAGGTCCTAATTCACCATAGACATAAAAAATTATTTAAGCTATTCGTAAAACCTATCTAACACACAAATGCTGAATTTACAGAGGAAAAGTGACTATGAAATAAACGTCTTTTAAAAAGTACTTCGATCCCCACCCATGACAAACATTTATGTGACGAACATTTGTGTTTGTTGTGTGTCTGGGTGTTATTATCTATCTAAGTATGTATTTAGAAATACTTAAGTATGTTTATCAGTCTCTGACGCCCATAATACAAGCTCTGCTTAGTTTGGGGTCAGATGATCTTGGTGTGAATTGTCCCAGATATTTATTTATTTATTTATTTAATTCATTTATTTCTGATAAAAATCCATATGAAAACATTTCATATCATTAAAGATCTTGTCACGATTTCTAAATATTAATAACAATAAAATTTGAAAATCTCAAAATAGAAACGATGACATCAAAATATTTTTTTTAAATATTACTGATTAAATTAAAAATAAAGTATAAAATAACATAATCGTGTGCCTGTTAATCCACACCTTCAGCAGTGGTGAGTCCCCATCTATCACTTAGCACCCTGATAATGATATTCGGACTGCCCCGGCATCTGAGTAAGACACACCTTTTTCTCATAATGGCTGGGAAGCCATCCGCGCGCGCTTCAGAAAACATGCCAGAAGCACTACACCATCGTGGCAGTCCCAAAAGCACCCTAAATGCATTACTATATTGGACGCCTTAAAAAGCGTTATTTTTACTGCATTGACTGACCGTCCAGCCAGTGACCTGCGTTCCCTTTCAATATTTGAGTTGTCCTTTAGATCCTCGGTAAATCTTTGCCGGCAGCTTGCATGTAATTTTGGGCGCAACGTCCGTGATTTTTGAATGTCATTGCATATTACTCATAGACCTGCACTATGAATACAAAAAACAACTAAAATCGCTATGCAGTTTTCATTAAAAATAGCAAAGATTATTGCTTCATTATCTTCTTGACCAGGTGATTTTCAAAAAACTTACAACAACGAAACGGTTAAATCAGTAAGTGATTTAGTAACTAAGTATCAGTACCTAAGTGATTTAATACAAGGGATCCAAATCGCCTCCTGCCTAGCAGCTGCAGCTCAATTGATATTTATAGTAGAAATTTCCATACAATGTGTGTAAATATCTTTAATCATTTGCCAGGTGAAATAAAGAAACTGACGGGTTGTTAGTGGACAAATCTTTTTATACAATCAATGAATACTTGCAAATGAAAATGAATCTTTAGAATAAGAAAATTGAATGTATTGAAATGAATTATAATGTATTGAACTCAAAACTCAAACTCAAATAACTTTATTCAAATAGACTGTATCAGTACCTTCAAATCGTCAAATTTACAGCAAAATATACTAAATAATAGTAAAAAAATACCATGATAATATGGATACATAAATACACAGTATAATATAATAATGCGACTCTATCACCGCGTCGGAGTTGTTTCTTGCTGAGAAGACCCGGCGAGAAACTCAGCAGTTACTCTTTTAAACTTGTTTTGGGTTTACAACAGGCGTTAGTAAAGTACAAGCAGTGTGTAATTTTGATACAAATAAACCTAAAATAATAAAAAACAAAGAGAAAAAAAAACAACCATAAAATAATATAAAACAAAAGTTCATTTAAACAATTCGAAAAGAAAAATTGTTGGTCAATACATAATAAGTACCTATTAACTATTACAATAAAACATCTGTTACATACAATAGAGCTATTTAATCCCGCATCGAGCAGAGCGCTTACACCCAGGCATTTTTATATATAAGGTAGTCTTTTGTAGTTTTGTAGCCCTTTTTTAATAAAGCTGTTTTGATGTGATTTTTGAATCTATGTAAAGGTAACTCAAAATGGTTTTTGGAATTTTGTTGTAATAATAAGATAAGTTATGATACTCTTTATTGCACAAAAACAGAGGTAAAAAAAACAAGGATTACAAAGAAAGTTGATGTACAATTCAGGCGGTCTTATTGCTTAAAGCAATCACTTTCAGAAAACCTACTGCAGGTAGAGGAAAGATGACAGAAAGGGTCAGCAAGTGCAGAGATACAAAAAGGATTAAAAAATATTTTAACTATTTAAATAAATTAAATAATTTTATATATAATAAATACAAAATATTATAAAACCATATAATATATACATATAATACAGGACAGGAAATTGTAATAATAACAACGAAATAACCAAAGTAGACACAGGATAAATCTAACAACAAGAGGAAAATATAAAGATACAAGAAGACGAAGATATAATTTAAGTAAGAGTAAGAAAATGTGCTTTCACTCTGGTTTTAAAGACAGGAAGGGATTGTGACTGTCTGATGGACAAAGGTAAGGAGTTCCATAAACGTATGGATTGCACAGTAAAGGAGTTTGTATAGGTGTGAGAGGAATGAGGAGGAAATTTAATATGAAGTTTTCAATCAGATCGCATCATACCATGATCCCGGGTCGGTTGCAGAAACTCAAAGCGCGCTTTGAGGTAGGGCGGGGACAATGGGTTAAACAAGATGGTGTAGAGAAGAGATAGGACATGTAAATTGCGACGAAGACGTATAGGGAGCCAGTTAAGCTGAGCTCGGTACTCGGAGACGGGTGCGCTTCATTTGATTGAAAATAAAAATGTACTAATTTTAACTAGTATAACGTTCATTTTATATAATTTTTACTTCAAATAAATACAGATCCTAATGTTCCTATTATTACGTTTCGTAAAATTATTGTTTGATATATAATACAGGTGCTTTATAATCATTTTTATACCACTCATGACATATAAAATTCATTGTATGTAATAATTCATTAGATAGAAAAACGAGTAAACAAATTTTAATATATATAATGCTTTTTTAACATAACTTTACTTAAAATAAATCCAGTTTCTATAATTTAATTTCGTTTAATCATTGTTTGAAATAATATACAGGTGTTAAAAAAGCATTTTGTATACCAGTCATGGGATCTAAAAATCATTTTATTTAGTGCTTAAATGTTATAACTTTTATGAGATATAACAATAATTTGCTTTAAAAAAGTGGAATTTGTTTCTACTTCAGGGCGAATCCGACTCAGTCAACCTCTCCCACCACGTGGTACTTGTCTGCCCTACCCCTAGAGTGTAATTCAGCGGAGGGTGGCAGCCCCCACCAGCCGTAACAAGACACAGGCGGCCGGGCTCTGCGTGGGCGCCTGTGCCTTGTTTCGCCAGGGTGCAGGGGGCTGCCGACCCGTAGCGTCGGATCACACGCAATTCTAATTGCATGCTGCATGCCTGCATGCCTGTATGCTGCATGCCTGTATGCTGCCTGCCTGCATGCACCTACCTACATTGTACGAATAAACAATCGGAGTAAGAAATCAGAAACAAAACCACGTTTGAAATTTTTGCTGTTTGATGTAGGACAGGCGTTATACGATATGAGACTTATATTTATCAATTTTACATTGAATAATAATAATAGCATTTGAATAGTATATAAAATAAACTTTAGTGATGTTGATTGTTATATCAAATGAAATAAGACAGTGACAAATGTATATAAAATGAGTTGTTATACCACAAAAGCATTATATACACTTATTTATAATATTTGAACATTATATGAAGTTAACTTTAGAGTTATTGATTGTTATATGAAATAAAATTATATTTCGTGAATTTATATCAAACGTTTATTATATGAAATGAGTTGATATATCATAAAATATTATCTTAAATGAATTTATATTACCTAAATGTTGGATCAAATTTACTTATACCTAACATTACACATCCGTCAGCGGTCAATACATCTCGTACGCGAACGACGACGCGGACGACGCACGGTGGTCCGGATTTGAAAAAAAGTGGCACTAGACACAAAAGTCCACAAATTGGCTTAAAAAAATTCCAAATGATAGGCAATCAGATTAAAAATAGAATTTACTAAAACCATTTTTCAATATAACCAGTGGAACTTAGTAAAAAAAATCGGTTCCAAAAAAATAGTAAATACTGGTAAGTTGGTAAGTTGAAGTGTTTTTGCTTAAATTACTACGTTACAAGATTTTGTGTACCTAAATGAAAACAAACCATGGACTAATATCTTTTTGTCTCGATAAATAGTTGAAGGTGATCGATTTTTACATTGGACGTTTTTTGGTGGAGAAGTTTAGAAACGCATTTTTTGCGCATTATTACGATTTTTACATAATAATTATTCACAGTGTTATCATTCTATAATCAATAATAAGTAATATAATGTAAGTAATAAGTGCAAGTCTTATGAAGTATTGAAACGATTTTATTCGAACATTATTGAATTTATTAGCGTCTGATATTAATATAGGACGTTTATCTACGGAAACTGTGATAAGATTTGCTGGTTCGATGTAAATATGGGACTTTATTACTGGGAGAATAAAACCAATTGGGACGTTGTTCAAATAAAAATATCTTCAATTTTGACGTAACTATATTCATAAATACATTTCTAATTTGATGTCTCACTAAGTCATAAGAAATCATATTTTATAAATAAGTTTTATGTAGATTATTTTATTTTAGTTGCCAATGTTGAAGAAGATGGCATGTCTTCGCCTTTGCCTCCTGGTGCAGAGGAAGCCAGTCTTGAATTGGCTGACATATGGGATCAAGTTTTGCAACAAGATGGAGGAACCAAGGAAATCGCCTGCAGCTCAATACCGAATGCAAAACCTGTTCAGTCTACCGATAATATTCACAGTAATCAACTGAGTACATTTTTTTGAAAGCGCCGCCTAGTTTCGAAAGTTCACCATTAATACAGCTTGAAGACTTAGAAGTATATCACCATAGATCTATGCCGGTTAATTCGCAACTGTCAGTATCAACATTTATGTCCTCCTACTGATCTTCATTCGACATGCGATAGTCCATTCTTCCCTTATCATGAAGAAAATATCCCTGCTACCCCACCTCCTAAGCGATCGCCACTTTACTCCTAAAATAACTAAAAAAACGTCAGAGTATATTATTAAAGTGCTTTAACAGGTAAAATGATGATTCAGGGCCATAGCAGACAAGCTGCTTTTAGCATTAGTGATTTTGAGACTATATTATTGATGGTGCATCACGTTAAAGCGACTCTCTGCGTTCGATCGCAGCATCAGAATCGTGCGTTTAAGGGATTCAATCAATGCTGCATCACGATATTGCGGCCTATTGCTTCCGAGCGCGTTTTAGCGTCGGAGCAGTCCGATGCTGAATCGTGTCGGTTGTTTTAGTGAGCGTATACCGAATTCAAGAAACATTGCTGTTTGGTATTTCCGATCACTGCGTTGCATACAATAGCTACTACTACTGAGACATACGAGGCGCATGTGCAACGGTTGGTTATTGATCGAGCACGTGGTTTTGATATCTAGCTACCAGGAACCCTGAACTAATAAGGAGTTTAAAGAAAAGTGGAGCGGGGCACTGTTGGCGGGGGTGCGGGAGGGGGGCGGTGTGTGGCAGAAGTCATGTTCCTGAAAGTCTGAAAGGATGGAAGTGATTTTTAGGTTTTAGATCTTGTATACATACTTGCCTTAGAATGTAGGGTACAATCTCTTCTGCCAAAACATTGCTTCACACCTGTCTAAACCGGGAACCTATCTCGCCGTAGTTTTGTTTACAATAATTTTAATTACAAGAACTTATATTTTCCATTTTGTGTTTTATCTAGTTTTATATTTGTTGATCCAAATTATTAATCGGAAATTGTAAAAATTACAATAAAATGCAGAAGAAATCCGAAATGGCGAGGTCAAATTCTGCTTTAGATTAGAACTTTGACCAGAACGCGCGAGCCGAGCGAGCCGCCGCGGCGCAGCGGCCGGCGAAGCGCGAGAATGCTTTTAAGCTTTATACGTACAACATTTTTGAGTATATATTTCATATTATTTGCTTTCTAAACAATTCCAATTAGTTCATAATTAACAATTATGAACTAATTGGACTTATTTCATCAATATGACAATTTCAGCAATATGATTATGTCAATCGTGCTTTCGATGAATTGAAAATATGGAAAACAAAAAAAGTGAGAAACGATTTCAAACATTTGAAAATCGTAATAAAATAATTTTAATTTAAGATAGGTAACCCGAACATTTAACTTTGACTTAGTGAGCCAACCAGTAAAGAAGCTGTCTCCCAATAAAATATGATTTCAGCTCCTACACTCACTGCCATACAACTTTCTACCACCGGTACTGTCACCATTCTCAAAATCATATTTCCAGGCTAATTTGCTATTGTTTTAATATTATTATGGATTTACTCTGAAATAAATGATTTTTATTTATTTTATTTGACTTTGGTTGAATAAAATAAAATAATAAAATAAACATCCCTGGACATTATTCCACACAGCGCCATCTAGCACCAAAGTAAGCTAATTAAAGCTTGTGTTATGGGATACTAGACAACGGATAAACATACTTAAATACATTTTCTTTTGTAAATACATACTTATTATACATAGGAGACACCCAGACCAGTACAAACAGACATGTTCATGCACACAAATGTTTGTATTGTGCGGGGATCGAACCCGCGACCTCTGGTGTAGTAGCCAACTTCTTAACCATTACACCAAGTCGGTCGTCAGAATCATGCAACAGGTTGCAGTCCACGTGGTTTTTGATTTCGCTGTACTAGGGATGCAGAAATTATCAGAGTGCTCTGTGTAGTGTTTCCCGTGGAGGGTGGGGGGCAGTGATGATATCTGAATGGAAAAGGGGGTGGGGGATTTACTTGCAGAGTAGTAGTCCATCTTTTGCGGAGGATGGTGCACGCGTCGACTTTGCTTTTGACATTCAATGAATAGGCAACATTCACCTGCTACAGTAAAAGCTGCTTGGTTCCGCGGATTCAACTTCTCATCACCATCATTTGGGTATTCATTCATTCCGAACTACTGGTTCGGGTCCCAAGAGTAACTTGCTGCCGAACATTTTTATTTGATGTTTTGATGTCTTTCTGCGTTGACTTATCTTAATTGTTTGAAAACAACGGAATTGTAGACGTGTAAAGAGTCTGGTGGGAATGTATATTTTTCAGGTGGTCCAATAAGTTTGATTGTTTAATCACTTTTATAAATGTGTTTTGAATGAAAATGAGAATTAGTTTTGTTACAAAACCAAATAACATATGCAAACCGGAAGAACAATTATTGGAAAAAGGAATGCCGAAAAATTCTAATCTTATTTTAAATTAAAAAAACTCATAATTGAATTAAATTTTTGTTTTTGTAAGTTATATCTATGGTTTGTGTTATATTATATAATTATATTATCATTCGTATTATCATTCGTAATAAAATAATTCGAGTGAAAGATAGGTTAGGGAACTGTTTTATGTAGGTAATGTAGGAAAAGTTTAACTTCACACGCTCACACCTGCACCGAGCTGCAGAAGTGCGCGGAGTGACAATGCGAGCGACCGCTGGTAGTACCGCGATTTTTGGTAGTTTTCGAGTTATTAATTTATTTTATGAATTTTCGGTAATTTATAATAATAACTAATTCTAAAAGTTACAGCTAGTCATATTAAAAAGACTTGAACAATAAAAATAAATAGAGAGAAGGAAGATAAACAAAATAGGATTATTTTTAAATATTAAGTAAATTAAAATAATCTTACACTACGTTTATCAAAAACCTCGCTTAAAATATCCTCTGAAGCTTGGTAGGTCCATTGCAGAAGCTCAGTCTTTACAACTCGTTTTGCATCATACATATTTAATTCATGAAAGGGGCAAACTCTATTCATTTTATTACAAAGATGAGGCTTCAAAAACCTAGAGAATTTTCTGGCAAAAGAAGGGTTTTATGGGTTGAGTCACTTTTTTGTGCACATCTCACATGTGCTAGTGAAATCGTTAAGTAGAGAATTAAATGATTAATTCGACTTGATGCTTCAACCAGGACCAAAAAACCCGTCTTTTAAATTTTTACTATTTAGGGTTTTTTGTTTCTAAACTAAATTTATGTAATAAATTTCATTTTAAAACTTAATTTAAAATAATAAATAAAAAACAAAAAAAAGTTTTGTTTAAATTATTTACTTCAGTCAGGGCTTGTTTACAGTAAATCCACAATGTTATCTTTTTGAACCACATTTTCACAATTAAGAGATTCTTCACCTTCACCACTCTGTACGCATGTTTTTTTGCACAAATAAATATTATGTTCTATTTACCTAATTAAAAAGCATATAAGTACTAAAAACAAAGTGGCATTTTACCTGTAATCTGCGGGTTGAAGTTCCCCTTTATCATCTTCATGGCCAGAAATGAGTTTCAGACCAAGAACATGTCGAAGTACGAGTAAAATTTTAATTTATGAAATACGTAGCTTGACAGTAGAAAAATAAGATGCTATCTATCTGTATCAAAAGTTGAGCGCTTGTGCTCTATGTTTGCTATAGTATAAAGTTTAGATGACATATTCCTGTGGCGCCCAACGTGGTATTTCTTGTTTTTTTTTTTGCAATTTTATTATATTTTCATTTTTCTACCACGCTACTTTGGATTTATTTTTGTCAAGCCATGATTATTATAATATAGAAGGCCTCTCTTCATACACTCCAAACACGTCTATTATTGGCACTTTCAGCTAGTAGGGAGAGAAAACCTTTGTAGTTCTATTACTACTTGTAATACGTATTAAGTATTACAATTAGTATGTACAACAGACCAGCAAGATCAGTCTTGAACGTCTTTGCTGAATTTACAAGACCAGGATCACATGAACTGCAGATAGTGCGCAAATGTGCACGTGCTACAGGTGAGGGAGGGAGGGGTAATGTAAGGCTGGAAAGCAAGGTATTGCCTAAAGATCTCGGAAGGGAGGGGTAATGTAAGGCTGGAAAGCAAGGTATTGCCTATAGATCTCATCAGGATAGCCTAGGTTCTCGTATTACCAAAAGATAGACATAGTGCTCGTGTAGAGCTTTAACAAAAATATCAGCTTGCCAGCGGTCTGATCGACTTATGCCAGAAAGGTATAATATCATTCGACTGCGTCAAAACTTAAAATTAGTACCTATTCAATAATAGGTACTAGGTACGTGGGAGGTGCTCAAACCAATCTCACGCACATGCTCGAACGAAGGCTAAGCATGAAGGATTCGAAGAAGATAAAGACTTTCAGCAGCGCAATTTCAGAAAAAAATGACTCTTTTTTGAAACTATACAGAGAAATGTGAATAACTGCATTACTTAAACTTGACGCAAATTAGTTCCAAAAAGTAATTTGCTTTTTAACATCTTTACGAATACGAAATAATCTATTGTTATTTTCACTGCGCGATGTAGGTGTTGTGTTTTCATACCAGACCAAATACAATTTAATTACTTCTGTTCCGGGAGTAGAAGTGAATGAATGAACGTAGTCCCCATCCCTCGACCAGTGGGAGGGGCGCCTGGTGACACAGTACTCGCAGCAGCGGAAGCAGTAACATTGGCTGTCTGTGACCATACCTAATAGTTTACTAAGTTTTTCCCGCGACTTTGTCCTCGCAGGCTGGTCATGGCGGCTTCTAGTTATTCTTTGATAAAGTAACTTTTTTTGGTTACATATTTATTTTACTCGATCGACCTTCGGTGTAACTCCGTCATTAAACATTTTAAAGCATTCGGTATTTTGAGCACAAGTATTTTGGCATTCGGTACTTCAATTTTAGGTATTCAAGTATGTACCCTTCTCGGAATATGATGTCAATAGCGAACTTGAGCCACAGGAGTTATTCCTGTGGCTGAAGTCAGTAAAATTTGTTAAACAGAACAAAGTCATAGTAAATTTTCATTTTCAGCATCTAACAATGCACTTAGGTCGAATTTTTCTAGTTTCTATCTTTGGACAAAGACAAAAAAATTGTTCACATATGCGTGTGAGCACTGGCGGCCTCTTTTTTTGATTATTTGGGGATCTCTCCCACCTTTTTTCTTCATGAATGTGAAAAATCCTTTTCTACACTGCACGTGCATTGACAAGCCAAGTGCATGGCAGGACATTTATATACGTGCTTCAGCTGTTCGTAGTACACCAAAAAACTGAAATGACCAACAAACCTTCTCTCTTGAACATTTCGATTCTGTTTTGTAATTAGAGCTACTGCTTTAACTTATACTATGGAAGTATTGCTGCACATGCGCCCTAAATGACCAAATGCAAGACCTTTCCGAGCCTTATAGAGACTTCTGAGCGTAGGTCTAATTATACTGGTTATTAAGCAAGCAATCTAATATTTCACTGAATTTCGTATAGCTCGTATGGTCTAATGGATATGACGCCTGGTCTGTGGAGATCAGGAGGAATTGGGTTCGATTCCCAGTACGGGCACTTTTTTGCGATTGTTTTTCAATGTAACTTTGAAGGTCCTCCAACCTGTCATCGCCTCGTATTAAAAAGGCGGGCGGCGTGGGGCGCCAGGAGCTTTAGTACATCGGTTATATCCAGTCAAGGTAATTTCCTAAACTGAGAGGTAGTGAGCAATTTCGTCAGTAAATATCCAACTAAGAAAATGCGTTAGTGCCAGGTGACCGCTGACTGGCTGGAAATTAAAGATCATAATATTACGAAATTGCTCGCTATGTTTAGTTTAGGGAATGAACTTGACGAGTTTTAAGGGATTGTGATAAGGCCCCAGAACCGAATTGTCGGCGATAAAAAACTGTATCAATTGTAACGGAAAATTATATTTTCATATTTAGTATTATTTAATCTAAAACTGCTTTTTATTCTATGCACCACGCAAATTTGTATGTAAATCGTATGGCATACAACATTTTGGGAAGAGTATGTTGCGCCAAATGAAACATAGATGAAGTGAATTTGGCAAAATGAACATGACCAAGCAATTTGTTGACGACCGACTTGGTGTAATGGTTAAGAAGTTGGCTACTACACCAGAGGTCGCGGGTTCGATCCCCGCACAGTACAAACATTTTGTGTGCATGAACATGTCTGTTTGTACTGGTCTGGGTGTCTCCTATGTATAATAAGTATGTATTTACAAAAGAAAATGTATTTAAGTATGTTTATCCGTTGTCTAGTATCCCATAACACAAGCTTTAATTAGCTTACTTTGGGGCTAGATGGCGCTGTGTGGAATAATGTCCAGGGATATTTATTTATTTTAATTTATTTGTTAAAATTTGCTCTAAATAAGATTTGCCAACTAACAATTTGCGACAAGTTTTTACGAGAAATGTTATTTTGTCAAATGAAAATTGGCGTATGTTACATAATCATAATCATTTATTCATTCATAAACATAGGTACATAATATAAAAAGATGTTATTACAAGATTTTGAGCTCTATGCTTCACCTACGTAGGTACATGAAAGAAGGCAATTCAGTGGCGATAAATTTGAGGAGTTTACTCACATACAAAATAGGAATTGGTGAACTAATAAATTTTATAAAATAAACCATTCAATGAAATTATTAAAAATATACAATTTTAAAATTTAAAAACACAATGTCAAGTCATCATCAAAGTATTTTTCGATAAGAAATTTAAATAGCACATTTTTAAATTTTTCATTACTTAAACTTCTTATATCAATAGGTAGTTTATTATACAAACGGGGAGCCATAACTACTACACTTTTCTGTAACATCGCTGTTTTAAATTTTTGAGTACGGATAAAAGGTTTCCTGGGGCGAAGGTGAAAGTAATTAGCGGATTCCACTACTTCAAATATATGTGTATGGCATTTAACAAACTTGCAGCATTCATAGATGTATAGGCATGGAAAGGTTAAAAATCCTAAAGATTTGAAATAGGGCTGGCAGCTTTCTATGGGTTTTAGTCTACAAAGGGCCCTTAAACACTTTTTTTGCGCCCTAAATATGATATCCCTGTAAGAAGAATTTCCCCAAAAAATAATACCATAACGTAGAGTTGCTACTACATGTCCGTGATACGCCATTAATCGTGCATTTTAAATAATAATAATAAATATCCCTGGACATTATTCCACACAGCGCCATCTAGCCCCAAAGTAAGCTAATTAAAGCTTGTGTTATGGGATACTAGACAACGGATAAACATACTTAAATACATTTTCTTTTGTAAATACATACTTATTATACATAGGAGACACCCAGACTAGTACAAACAGACATGTTCATGCACACATATGTTTGTACTGTGCGGGGATCGAACCCGCGACCTCTGGTGTAGTAGCCAACTTCTTAACCATTACACCAAGTCGGTCGTCAAAAATTTTGATCCACTATTTACGATAACTTATATAATTCAAACGAGAAAGTGTGTAGTTTCTTGCAAACATTTACGGAATGAGATTCCCAAGACATGTTGCTATCCACGTTAACTTGAATAGTGATATTGAAATATTGAACAGGTTTTCTTTGATAAAAATGCATTATGTTTGTCTTTCCTAAATTTATTTTAAGCTTATTGTCATTTAACCAATTAATTATATTTTTAATAGTGAGAGTAATGTCATGATTATAGTCAATGTTATTGTTAGATTCAATTAAAATAGTACTGTCGTCAGCAAATAAAATTTATGGATGAGTGTAATGATTATAATAAACAAATATTGATGTCATTTATATAAACTAAAAATAACAAAGGCCCAAGGACACTTCCTTGAGGCACTCCATATTGAACTTCGCGAAATTCAGACTTGTACTTAATTTCTTCTTGAGTAGTAATACATATTTGCGATAATTCAGTACATTGCATTCTATTCTCTAAGTAGGGTTATATTAAATAAAGACAGTTTCCACGGATTCCATATTTGTTAAGTTTATTCATTAATGTTTTATGATCTACAAGGTCAAATGCCTTTGTCATGTCCATATAAAATGGCACATGAGGGTCTCCTGGCGTCCATACTTGTTGCAGTTCTTTTGACCAAGTCATAATTGCAGTATTTACCGAGTTACTCTTACGAAAACCGTTTTGTTCTTGGATCAGTATTAAATGTTTTTCAAAAAATATGTAAAGCCTATTGTGTAGAATTTTTTCAAATATGTTTGATAGAACGGGTAACAGGCCAGCGCAATAGGGTCGATAATTGGAGATGTCATCTCGATCACCTTTTTTATACAAGGGTCTCACTATCATTAATTTTAATTTACTTGGAAACACGCCTTTTACGAAACAAAGATTAATTATATGACTAAGGGGCTCAGCTATCAAATGATTAACACGTTTTATGACTTGAGTACATATTTCGTCGAACCCAACGCTCTTAGTATTCTTTAAGGTCTTGAAGTTTCATACACATCATGTGATGTAGTTGGTGACGAGAAAATAGAGTTTAAATTGCTTTGTATTTCCGAAAATTTTGTGAGGTGGGGTAGTTTTTTCCCATTTTTATCATGCGGTTTATTCACAAAGTAATCATTAAATTCATTAGCAATACTTATCGGATGGGTTATATTTTGATTGTCGAAGCTTAAGTTATTTATGGGTTCTCTCGGATGGTTACTGTTGCGGACCCCGACGTGACATCACGTCGGAGTCCACCACTATTGCAGTGCTGTCGAGGAGACGCAATAAGACAGAGTTGGACCTTAAGAACTACTATATAACCACAGACGGAATGGCAGTGAAATGAGATAACAGTTGGTAATAGTCTGGTTTATTATAATTCTACTAAAGCTTATATACGAACTCATACACGTACACTGTGTGTGCCTAATCTTACTACGTGGCCATCCGGCACAGTTACCTTTAGCCCTGTTTATTATCTGCCATGTTGCTTTTGACTTGTTTTGAGAATTAGTAATGCGTTGAGGTTTTTGCGCACGCTGAGTTAGATTAATATTTTTTCTCAGTCTGATAGTATATCCTTTTAGGGCTGTTTTGGCGTTGTGTGATTTGTTTAGCCTGTATTGCCTTAATAGTTCCCTCTTTCTTTTGCAGCATAGTTTTATTTCGCGAGTAAGCCATTTATGTTTTACCTTATTTGTTATTTTTATTATTCTAAAAGGAAAACAAAGATCATATAAGAATTTAAAAATGTCAATAAAATTATTATAGGCTGTGTCTACATTAACAGATGTATAGACATCACCAAAAGTTAAACTCGCTATGAAATTACTAAATTTAACAATATTTTCTTCGCTATAATCCCTGCGTTTATTGCGCCACCACTTGAAATTGCAAGTTTTCTTAACGGGACACTGTAAAAATTGAGCTGAGTGATCCGATAGAGCCATCTCAATCATTTCACCTCTGGAACCTCTGATGTTATGAGCAAAATTATCTGTACAACTACTACTACACATTCTTGTTGGTTCTTTAATTGCAAGTTTCAAATTGTGCCCTAACAGTTGGTATTCAAAATCAACTGACATTTGAGTATTCTTCAAAATGTCAATGTTAAAGTCACCACACAAAATAACCTTTTTATTTTTAAAAATGCATGTTTTATCCAGAATCTTTCCGAGTTGACTATGGAACATTCCTAGATCAGAATTTGGAACTCAATATAAACAAATAATAACAATACTATATGCAATCAGTTCCAGAGCACAACATTAAACACTTAATTGAGAGGTTTTTTATACAATCCAACACTTTATATTCTAGGCCATTTCTTACTATAATACATGAACCGCCCCTTTTTTCATCTCGTGTGAAACTTGTAGCCAATTTAAAGTTAGGTAGATACAACTGCTTCTAATTTTCGGGTATCATATTATGTTCTATTATACAAACCACATCGATGGGTTTGCCTTGTCGGTGTAGCTCGTCGAGATGTATAAGTAATTCGTCACTTTTATTCAAGAGGCCAGATTTGTTTTGATGAATTTTGTTTACATTAAGATAGGAGAAAAAACTGATTTTGGAGTAGGGGCTCCATTTCTAGTTCCTTTCCGTTTCTAGTTGACCGAGAATTCTGATCAACCACAAAATTGGCAGTTGTTTTCTTTATAAGCATTTACCTCCTCAAAATGCTTTTCATTCCAAAGTTTTTCAGTTTTCCTGTCACAGAACTGAACATATCGAATGTAGTATTCCGGTTTGAGTCTACAAGTAATCCGTAACTAGGTTTCTTCATGTCATTGTAGAGACTTTCGTTAAATATCTCCACCCTGTAGTTATGAATGGGTGCACCGTAGATGTAATTAGGTGATACTACTATAATATTTGTGAACTTAATTTTGTCCAATGCTTTTTTAATGTAATTTATCAGCGTTAAATAATCCTGTGATTTTTGAAAGTCAGACTCTCCAATTAGAACCACACAATAATCTTTTTTTGTGTAGCCTTTTAACTTACATTCTATATTTGTTAATAATGTCTTTATTCCTGCGTTTGGTGTGAGAAAGTGGCATATCTGGAAATCGTTGAAACAATTACTGTTAATCACACTTGGTAGGATCCTGTATCGTTTACAACTAGATATAATGCATAATTTATTTTTGGTGAAATTTGATTTTCTATTGCAGTCGCACTCTGAGTCAATAATGTTGTTAAAACTCTCATTTTTAGAATGTGTTCTGTTTATGTTAATATTCGGTTTTGCAACTGATATTTTGTTATCTATGAGTTTTTGTTCACACAACACACATAGTTTGCGATGTGATATTTTGGGGGGTGAGTTTTGGCCAAACATTAGTCATCCGTAATATTTATGTTTAGCCATAACAGTTTTAGTGGGTTTTATTAATAAAGCTTCACATTGCAAATCTGTACTAGTCGTAATATTTATTGAAAAAATTATGGACTGAAAAAAAATAGTTTATCAATAAGTATCATAGAGCTTTATCCCAGGTCAGGCAAAGTATTTACGGATTTTCCGGAACATAGGTAGCTCGGGTTTGTGACCCGCATTTGGTAAGCGTAGTGATTAGGCCTATACCCATTAAATACCCAGTAGTATGTCAGTAGCTGAGGGTTATTTTTTTATGACCACCCGGAAATCCTACGAGTGTCAGTAGGTTAGGGTTATTTTTTTTATGACCACCCGGAAATCCTGCGAGTGTCAGTAGCTGAGGGTTATTTTTTTTATGACCACCCGGAAATACTTCAGGTGTCAGTCGGGTGTCAATATTTAGATTAGGGGCTGTTAAATTATGACACATTACGTTAGGACTTATTAATGTTATAGAAAAGCCTTTCATTTCTTTTAAACATTATAGATTGTAATATTTATAGCAAAAACTTTTAGGACAAATTATATTTAGGGATTTCGATTTTAGGGCAAGTGATATTATGAGACATTGAGTTAGGGCTAATTATCATTCGGACAAATGATGATTAGGTCACAAAACATTATGGCATGTCAGATTATGGATAAAATTTTTATGAGACAAAATAGAGAACCCAACATGGCTACATTACTTCAATGCCAAAATTTAATTAGTTTAATAGAGTTATTTGAATAGTTTTTATTGACATATTAAAGAAACCTCCAAAACTTCTGAAAAAACATAACTTCATTTCATAATTATAGATTTTCGCGGAATTACCCTCAATCTCAAACATTTTTTGATCACTGAACCAGGGCCCTGTATAAAGAAAGAAACTATCCTACTGAGAATTTGCAAGCCATATGTACAGAAGATGGTAATTACAGTATGAGACATGACGAATATGGACCCTGTCGGGCACGCAAAAAGTTAATGAAAGAGAGGAAACGCTTTAATTAAAGAGATAACATTGAAGTAGTGTACATAACCTTCAATTGAATCTTTATATGAACTACCTTATACATTACAGATTTATTTTACAACCAGGAAGACCATTTTGTGGCCCGCATCTTAAGTTTGATTCATACTTTGTTGTAATCATTGTGGCAAACCGAACTCATTTCCATTCCATAAAGATTATAACTGTCAAATTCATTATTCATCTTTTCTTTGTTTCACATCAGTCTGTCACTTCATTACTTACTCTTTGTCAATAACCTTTGCTTTAAAATATAATAATTTAATTCACACATTTAACTGCGTTCCTCCATAATTCCCCGATCCCTCTACTCCCGCATTATCCATAGTACGGCCGCGTGCTTCTTTTACTATGCAGATAGCTCGTGCCGCATTGGTGCGCGGTGCGCAAACTCACAAACTCGCAGTGCGCCTTTGAATGCGATGAGGATGTGGTGAATGAGGAAATTACATGGAAGTTCGCCGTCCTTCTTTCCAAACTTCTTAAGGCAAAGTCAAAAAAAGACTTTGATGTTTGTAAGTTATTTAATAATACCTAGTACGGGCGCGCCGCTTTAATATAGAGTTAATAATTTTTCCATCACGTTTACGTACGTTACTGACCGCCCAACCAAACACTTCTCTAGAAAAGAATTGCCCTAATACTTTACTTTGTCACTTTTACTTACAATATAACTATTTTCATCCACTTTGGCTATCTTTCTCTTCAACGTGCTCATCTACTATCTTCTTCTATCACTATACTTCAAGTGTATCGGTGTTCGTGGTCTACTAATCGGACATCGTACACCTATGTTATATCATAGTATACTTAATTTATGATATTTAGAATTTCAATAAGTCAAGATAAATTTAGAACGGTTAGTATATTTTTAATGCGTGACGATTAACAATACTTCGTATACACAAACGAGAGTAAGCCTCCTCAGAGTTTGCACAGAGTTAATGTATTCAGTCAGCGACGACCTGCATGTGCAATTGTGCAGGGTGCTCTGCACCTGTTCCGCGGACCAGGAACCCATGAGTCGTAATGAGTTTTATTCTAAATCTGGATGCTAGTGGAATCTCTAGTATCTACATTCACTAGCATCTAAGTTAGCGAAGTTTATCCTTATTAACTAAGATTTAAAGAAAGCCCGAACTCTGAATGTAGAGGGTCAGGAATATCGTGACGGACCCAAGTGAAAATATTACTTATATCTACATGAAGGGTGATCCAATTTGATTTTCCGAACTTTTATTTAAAAAAAGCAGCACGCGCATTTTTTTTTAGTTTTTTCTTCATTGATGTTATATTTAGTGTCTTAAATTTATTATGATAAATTATAGTCACAGTCAAATTTCCGCCTCTGAATATTCTGTAGGAGGTAATGCGGAAAGGACAGCGTCGAAATCTGCCCCAGCATTCACAAACGAATAGCAATTATTCACAGTAAACGGACATTCTGTGGTTAGAAAGGAAAAATAAAATGTTATGTAACAACTACACAATCCGAGTCGTGCTATAATTTGTGTTTCGTCTCAAGCATTTAGGAACTCAAATACATAACACATGCTTTTTGTAATTTTATTTGTAAATGTATATGATCAAACGAACTACTAAGTGAAGTTCGATCGATATAATATGAGTGGTTTCATTTTCGATAGAAATTAACACGTAGATGTTTAGAGTGTAAGTTTTGTTACTACATATTTGTTGCGTCCTAGATGCAATTCATATAAAACACGAGATACAAATACAATCAACTTGTAATCCCAAAAACTACTGCAAACTTAAATACTTATTTAGGTTGTAATACAAAGAGTAATACAAGAGAACAAGAATAATACATTCTGTATTATATGAAGATAACATTCATTAATTAAGTAGATTCAGAACCATTTCTTATGGGCGAACGCAATCAAGCATATAACGGCCCTGGCAGGGTGACTCAGTTCCGCTGCTTGTGCTGTTAGAAAAATAAGACTCTTGACTGATATTAAAACAGCAAGACTAGTATATTTTAGCTACTTTCATAGTGTTATGTCGTATGATCTACTGTTGTGGGGTTCAGCTGCAGACTTGAACACCATTTTTGTACTTCAAAAAAGAGCCATCCGTTCCATTTACAAACATAGACCACGCGACTCGCTTAGGGAAGTATTTAAGAAGATCGATATTTTAACTGTGCATGCTCAGTATAATTTAGATAACATAATGTATGTGCGCAAAAACTTGCATCTGTTCAAAAAAAACAGTGCGTCAATCTGTGAAATACTTTAACAAAATACCTCAAAGTCTTGTTGATCTACCTCTTCACAAGTTTAAGTCTGCAATTAAAGCAAAGTTAATGAAACAAGGTTATTATAATGTAGAGGATAGTCGGAATAATCTACTCCTCTGATCAATGTTGTGTTCTTTTTTCTACTTTCATTGACTGTGCTCTGAATTTATTTTTTGTGAAACAAAAAAGTTTAAAAGAGTAACTATCGAGTTTCTTGCCGGAGTCTTCTCGTTAAGAAGCAACGTCCGAACCGGTGGTAGATTCACATTATGTAGGTATATCCACGATATGTACTAATATTGTACTATTTTATTTACGTTTATTATTATTATTTCTATATACTTTTATTTTGACATGTCATAAGTGCTTTGTACAAGCTTAAATGAATAAATGATTTTTTTACTTTACTTTACTTTACTTCAAAAAAAACTGATTTTGCGAAGTTAGACTCTTTTGTAATAGGCCGATGGTAAAATTTTGCAAACGTTTTAGAAGAGGAAGTCCAGCCAGCTGTTTTGCGGATCTGGTCAACACTGAGGCCGGCCGCGCGGGTGGCTGATGTGGCGGCATGCCGGGCGCTGTGCGTACACCGCCACATCGACGCCGCTCGCACGCAACACTGGTTTGATCCATCTACTTATTGACTGTGCTGACGCGTTCTTGTGAGGACGCTTAACAGTTATTAAAAGATGGTCTGAACTAGAAGGTCTTAGGTCTCTAGTCAGACAAATTATAGTCTTTAAGCGTTGTAGCCGGGCAAATTGACAAGCTTTGGTGAAAATAGGGCAAAAACAAAACTGGCTGATCCCGTCCTATCCCGGAAGTTTTAATTATGTCCGAAATTACAATTTCAACACCGTTATTTGTAATTTTAACATTATTAATTTTCATTAATGAAAACGTTTGCACCCTATTATTATTATCAATCATTTATTTCAGGTGATAAAACCCCATATTGTTACATAAAAATGAAATTAAAATTAGAAGTAATAGAAACATAAAATAATTGAAAAATAAAATACAATAAAAACACAAAAAAAAAACATTACAAATACCTCCGATAAAGTAGTCTCTCCATTCGACATTGTGGGATGTGTATATCACAGCAATGTCGGATGTAGGGACAGTCCAGCCTACCAGCAATCATAGCTAGGACGGCATTGGAACTGGCCTGAACCCTTCGCACCAAGGAGGCTCCCCTTTAGCGCATACTTGCGTGAAAGCAGTCGGTATTGGCTCCTGCAAACATGCTTGACGCGCCACAGAAACGAGTCAGCCCCAATACCGCCCTAAACGCGTTGTTAAATTGGACACGGAAGGAATCATATACCCTCTGTGAATATTTTGCCCACAAGCTGCACGTATTGTATACAATGATGTTTCATCATTAATATTACTTTTAGTTTAGCATTTAACAATACTTGTTTTCCCATCTTTATTTACCATTAGCTGCCTGTCATGTCCGCTTCGCTCGCCTAGACTTGCTTTCCCGTCAAAATATACCCTAAATTAAAAAAATATATATCCTATGTCACTCTCTGATCATGTAGCTATAATTGGTGAAAAAAACTTTTAAAATCAGTCCAGTTGTTTTGGAGCATATTCAATACAAACAAACAAATCTCTCCTCTTTATAATATCAGCATAGACTACCTCTCCGTCAGCGGCTTCGCCCCCGTATACTGTCTTTCCAGTTAAAATAGACCAAAAATCAAAAATAGGCTATGTATGTCCCTGATAATATACCTTCGGAGCTAGTTTCGGAGCCTATTACAAACAAATCTTTCCTCTTTACAATATTAGTATAGAGTATGGATTTGAATTTTCAACTAATTTGAGATGTAACTTAAAGTAAGGGTCAACATTAGTAACTCGGCCATATCATCTCTGTTCTCTGCTCTGTGCATTCCCTGCACCGGGCTGCATTATGGTGCAGGTCCACTCTATACAAAAGCGTGCGGCGCACTACGCTTATCGTGTCATCAGAGGTTTGGTAATAACTGCTGGGAACGACGCAATACGCATGCGCTGTGCGGACAGGAGCACGTGGGGGATGGGGTTCGCACGCTCTCGCTCACCAGGACTACATTAGACAATGAGAGAACGTCATTCCATACAAATACAGTCTAAAACTAACAGTAAACTAACAGGCACAAAGACTAGCAAAGGGATAATTTTATTCACTACTTAAATCACTTACTCAAAGAGAATAAATACTAAACACTAACAGAAGAAGCGTTCATCCGTAGGGTTGCTGGATAAAGGGGTACGAAATATGCAAATTGACGAAGCTATGTCGAGTATGATTCTCTTCCACAGAGAGAGTCATTATAACTTTCTACCTAGTAACAAAAAACAAACAACCAAATCCTTTTAATATTACCGCGTTCAGAGATTTTATAATATGTCTAACAGAGCTTTACTACTAGAAAGAAATACGAAGGAATTTTCGACAACAGTGAAGATATTGCATACATTGTAATCCCCAAGTACTCCATGGCACTGATATATATATTAATATACGAGTAAAAAACTGATTACAATCAGACCTACTGCAATAGCTTATTCTATGGAAGTACTACCGCACATGCGCTGATTGTGACCAAACCCTAGACCCCTTTAATTAAGCATACTAAGCACTTCACAGTCTAGGTCTAATTATGCTGGTTATTTATGCAAGCAGTCCAATATTTCCCCGATTTTCATGTAGCTCGTCTGGTCTAACGATAGGCCGCCTGGTCTTAACATCTCCAGGAAGTCTGGGTTCGAATCCCTAGACGAGCTACAATTTTGCCAAGTTTTTTTTATTTACTTACCTGCATCTTCTTCCTGGATAAATAAATGAACCGAAACAGACTTTAAAGTGAGAACGGGACATACAAGTACATAGTCAGCGATTAATCATCAACTCACATTACAAAATCATAAATTACATCCGACGACAAAGTATAATTATCACACTGAGATTGTTGAGAGTAAAATAAATGGTAATAATTAAAGAAAATACTAAAACATACATAATCAAATTGAGTACAATGTCAAAACTAAGTTCTTAAAATAAAATGACGATTAATATTTAGTTACCTTATAATAGAACTAGTCTGGCCATAAATACTGTTACATAAGCATTTTCTTCTTTTCAACTTTTAATTTGGAACAACTTCTTTATTTTAAAAACTTCTTTCGATTTCGCGCCATTCCACATATTTTTTTGTGTTTGTTCATTATCAAAATTACAATATGGAATGGGGTTTTCAAGAAAATAGGATTGTAGTGAACGCCCTGCACAGAGTGGGTATGGCGCCGTCGTCGGTCATATGCCAGACGATTCAACAGCTTGGTATCAGCCGTTTGTTCGTATTTGTACTATACCAGATGCAACAAAACTTTCTCTGTCGAAAGACCATAAAAGATCGGGGCGGCCGCGTGCTGTTAGAACTATAAAGGCTGTTAATGCTGTTATAGCCAGAATTCGTCGAAACCCAATTGAAGCGAAAAATCTTATTGCGAGAAATGAAGATTCCCGATAGGACCCTGTCGCGTATTATACCTGAAGCTCTGTGCTTATCGTCGATACACAGGACATGCTCTACTTCAAACTTTTAGAATTAAAGAGAGAGGATCGATGTAAACGCCTTCTAACTATCGCCAGGTACTTAAAAGGCACAAGAATATCCTATTCACCGATGAAAAAAAATCCCTAATTGAAGAGCACTACAATTAGTAAAATGATAAGGTGTATGCTCACAGATATAAAGAAGCTGGACTAGATACGTGTGTTATGGGCTACTTGATTAACTGGGCAGTTTTAATACGGACCGGACTTCACCGGACCTAATGAATATTGATCAAGTGCATTAGTCAATTTGATAAAATAATTACTTTGGCCGTTCCATATGAAATAAATTTAATTTCTTTAATTAAAGTTAACGAATAACAATTATATGAAACAACAATGAGCAGCACTTCATGCTACAACTGAACTTATTTTCATAAACTATATTATTTAATAAATGGAATATACAATAACAAGCTTTTTAGTTGGCCCCTACAACGAGTGCGTAGTTAAGTGTAGGTACCTAATCAGTTAATTTTATTCGTAAATAAATGCGTCACTTCGGGAGAGCTCTCGCACCCCGAGGTACCCGGTTACAAGCGACGTTATTGTTCTTATTATTATGTTGTGTGAAAAATTACACGGATGGTGTAAATATTTATCTTACGAGATTTCAAGAATCTAAATTACATTAATGTTGATGGAGCGAGGTTGTTATAATGTACTTGTAGAAGGTTTTGTGATTGAATGACCTAGCTAGAGTATGAAGTCACAGTGGGGATAATCTGCTCCACTGCACTGTACATTGAGTATTTTATCTTTGAGGGACTAAGTAAGTTCGTACTCTTGATTTTTACTTATGATTGTTACCACTGAAAGTTTAAAAGAGTAACTATCAACCAAAGTTATTGTTGAGTTATTCCCTGTGGAAACAACGACTGAACTAGGGGTAGAGTCACATTTTGTTTGATCGAGAAATGAATTATCCGGGTAAAATTTGATTTACTTATGTATATTTCACTGACATTGTGATAAGTACGTACACAAGTGCTCTTTTGAAAGTAGTTATTGTTAAATTGAACAACATAGGAAATACATTTTTTGAATATAAATGTCAGAGATGGTAACTTGGATTCAACTTAACTCTAGTTTCATTCATCGTTTGAGTACTTCTTTTTATAATAAAGTCTTTAAAAAATGTTTAACTATAAACACAGCCAGTTAAAATATTAGCAGTTTTAGATATTTAAATACTATGGTAATTGCGGGCGTAGTGGGATCGGGGAATGATGGAGGAACGCAGTTAAATGTGTAAAATAAATAATTATATTTTAAAGCAAAGGTTTTTGACAAAGAGTAAGTAATGAAGTGACAGACTGATGTGAAACAATGAAAAGATGAATAATGAATTTGACAGTTATAATCTTTTTGGAATGGAAATGGTAGGTGTATTGATTTTGCACTTTAGCGCCGCTGTCAGCTATCTCTTCTGATTTATGCTATCCTGGTAGCGAGGATCAGAAGCGTGATACAATATATAGGGATATTTATAGACATGCATACAGAGTGCTATAACTATATAGGCAGCAGATGTTTCTAAGTTGTGGTAGTTTAAAATAAGTACAAAAGGAATATCATGTTAATTCTTATTTGTGCATTAATTTTGTTATTTGTTTATAAATACTCGTAAGTACCTTTAAAAAACTTTCTTAAGATAAGATATGATAATTATTTATTTGCTTTAACATTTTTCGGCAATGATTAGACCGCAAGTTAGCGGATTACGGTCACGGGGAGAGAATTCCTTTGGCCTTATCATGTGATGCCAAGACAATTTGTTCCTTCGTGTGTGTGTCTCTATTAACACATTAAAAGAGAGATCATGGTTGCACGTTCATCTCATGTAGATAAAGAATAGATCATTAAGCTGCTGCTTCACAACGATGAACAATCACCAGTCACCAATCAAAGCTAATATCATAGCTAGGTATATTGTAGTGTTTCCTTGGCTGACACCGACTCCAACAACAGCAATAATTGTACCTACACTATATTATCGTATAAGTTGTAGAAGAATATGCAATTATGTCTTTACTTTTTAGAGCTTTGTTTTGGAATCATTTTTTTTGAAATTGTTTTTTTTTTGTTAAAATTTTTGTTTATTTCTTGATTTTCAATGAATAGTTCTTTTTTATTTTGTACATCGAAGAAGTATCGTCCAATTGCTCCTAAGAATTAAAGAGTTCCGTTACTTTGTCATGGATCCCATAATCAGAACCTAACCAAACACTCATCAAACTACCCTTGAAGTATATCCTTTCCAATAAAAAAAGAAGCATCGAAATCGGTTGTCGTGATAATGAGTTATCCGTCCATTTGTCGCGCATATGGTTTATTTAGATTTAAGACTTATATGGATTTCCCATGGATGCCACTGTCAGAACTAGACTAAATTAAAATGGGACCACACGGGCAGCATCAGCTTTTAGATAAAAAAAGAATTATTAAAATCGGTTGGCGTAATATTGAGTTATTCGTCCATTTGTCGCGCATTTTGTCTATCTAGATTTAAGGCTTATATGGTTTTCTCATGGATGCCACTGTCAGAACTAGACCAAATTAAAATTGGACCATTTGGGAAGCACCAGCTTACAAATAAAAAAAGAATGATCAAAATCGGTTCACCCAGTCGAAAGTTATGAGGTAACAAACATAAAAAAAAACATACAGTCGAATTGAGAACCTCCTCCTTTTTTTGAGGTCGGTTGAAAAGAACTAAAAACGTCCCGAATGTACCTGTACTATGAAAGTGGAGGCGCACGAGACTTGGCGTGGTTCACCCTGGGCTGCGCTGAGATCGACGGCGCTGGTCGACGCGACTACGTCGAGGGGTACCTTCTCTGGCCTCCTCGCCCTCCCCTGTTGCTCGGGTACCGAGGAGAGGGCCCTGTTTCCTAGGAACTGTTGATAAGCCGGGTTTGTGGTGGTTGGCGCCAGGTAGGATTTTGCCGGTGGAACAGATTTTTTAATCTGTAGCCCCTGCTTTTCAATAGTCTTGGACGCTTTTATCTTCTCCGGTTAACTAACACCAAACAAAGTTTCGTCGCGTTCGCTGTCTGAAATCACATTGAGGAAAAGTTTGGCCAGCCCAGGCGTTATCATGTTTATCCTAGCCTGAGTTTCAGAGTGATGTAAATCACATAAAATGCGGCAACCGTCACTGAGCGTTATAATCGCTTCAATTTTATTATCATTTGTTAGCAATGACGTCATGGCCCTGCTAATAGCTGTAATGACGGTACCCAGTTGTTGTTGGGTAGCTTCAATTTTTTTGTCACGCAATCTCACCATTTTAATTATTGCTGCTGAAATCTCAATATTCAGCTTGGGTACTTGAAGCAAAGTGTACTTGGAGTAAGGTACTGTTTCAGAACCTTTTCTCTGGCTTCCTTATCCTTGGCTTTTTGGTAATGGGAGCCAAAGTTGTGACAAGTTATCGTGGATATCTTGACTCCACATTGGCCCCGAATCTTCGAATGTTGTGTAGTAAACTTAGTTTCTAACAATGTTATTAAAGTCTGTATTTATATAATTCCATCGAAATTACAAAGACATATAGTAGGTTTCCTGGAAAAATTGATTTATTGTTACATACATGTTTCAAAAATATTCGGTTTTTTTTAAATTATTTCTGGTGACATGAATTTTAATATGACTGATAAAAATTGTAATGGTGTAGTTAAACTAAATGACATTTTTAACAAATATGATCTAAATTTGCACATTGACAAACCAACTCGGCGAAATTCATGCCTAGATCTCATAATTAGTAATATCGAAAATGCTACAGGATCAGTCCTACCTCTAGCACTGTCCGACCATGATACAGCACAAATTCTGAAATTTACAGTTCAGCAAAAAAAACATATCTCGAGATATGTTCTTTTAAATAGAAGGGATTATTCGGAGGACAACATTGAAAAATTTAAACATCACCTAAAATCTAGTCCATTCAAAGACATTTAGAACACAAGGATGTTAATATTGCATTTAATACATTTCATTAAAGGTTCTGTCTATTATATGCACTGTGTTTCCAGTCAATAAAGTTAAAAAATACATTAATACTAAACCTCGTTGGATAACAAAAGGGTTACAAAAAGTTGCGCCACTAAGAGAGTATTACGATATCATTATTATACGACGAAAACTGATGTTGACCGGAAAAAATACTTACGATGTAACACCATTCTTAAAAAATGCATAAAGAATGCAAAAAGGTTAACTAATAAAACATATATAACAAATAGCAGAAACATAGGTAAAGCCAGATGGACCATTATAAAAAATGAAACATGCAATACGGAGACAAGAAAATATATCAACAAAATAGTTACTGATGACAAAGAAATACTAGAACCGACGGAGATAGCCTCGACATTTAATAAAAACTTTATTAAAATAAACGGAACAAACGCACAAACGTAAAACCATGTAAAGAAAGCAACTTTCATAATTCAATATACCTGAACCCAGTCAATAGAGAATACATGTGTAAAATTATTATGCCATTTAATAACACTCCATCAGAGGGATATGACGGTATTTGCACAAAAGTAATAAAATCCAGCAAGGAAGAATTAAGCCCTATACTAACATATCTAGTTAACTTGTCAATAGAACTTGGTATTTTCCCAGAAAAACTAAAAGTGGCTATTGTCAAACCCCTTCACAAAAAAGGCGATAATACAAAAGTAGATAACTATAGACCCGTAACATTGATATCTATATTTTCAAAAATATTTGAAAAAGTCATGCACGACCAGATATCATCATTTTTTGAGAAGTTTAACGTCATTAGCACCAGTCAATATGGTTTTCAAAAAAGGAAGTCTACAACTCAAGCTATTTTTTGTTTGGTCAATGATATTCTACAAAATGTTAACGAAAGTAAATATACATCCGTAATCTTTCTAGACATGTCAAAAGCATTTGACCGAGTCTCACACAAACAACTGCTAAGCAAATTGGAAATGAACGGAATAAGAGGACCGGCTAATAGTTGGTTAAAATCGTATCTGGAAGATAGGCAACAATATGTCGAAATTTGTTCAATTTCGACATATGGACATAAGGTATCATTTACAAAGATACAGATCTAACCTAGCATATAATGGAAATGGAGTTCAGCAAGGCAGCATTCTGGGTCCACTAATGTTCCTATTGTATATTAATGACATAATTGGGGTCACAAGGGACAAACTCACTCTATTTGCTGACGATGTTTCAATTCTTGTTTCTAGTAATAAATATTGTATAATAGAACAGCATCAAATAGACATAATGAATACACTGACATCTATGATAAATTGGTTAAATAAAAATAATCTTCAAATTAAGTTGCACTAGTAGTGTGAAGTTTCTATGTCTCATGATAGATAGTAAATTCACATGGAAATGGAATAAGAAAAAGTTTTTGACAAAATAAATAGATTCGCTTTTGCCCTTTACAAACTAACGAAAATGACAAATAAAAAGACAGCCATTATTGCCTATCATGCATATGTGGAATCATTAATTAGATACGGGCTGATATCATGGGGAAATGGCACCAATATAAAAAAAGTTTTTGTTGCTCAAAAGAGATGCATCCGTGCCATTTCAAATATTGCACCAGATGTTTCCAGCAGGCCGTTTTTTAAATCCCTTAAGGTCTTGCCATTCCTATGTATATATATAGTAGAAATGGGAAAGTTTGTAAAACAAAACCAATACCTATATCAGCAGGCAAAGGACAACACTAACAGAAGCTTGAGAAATCCTAATAGGCTTATCCTAAATGCCCTACCAAGAACTTCGAAATTTAATAAGAATGGTTGTGCGATGGCTATCAAAGTTTTTAATCAAATACCTGATGAAATAAAACTGCTACCCTATATCAGATTTCGAATGGTTCTGAGGCAATGGCTGATGCTTTTACTCCATTGACGATTTCTTTAAAAAACTAATCTAATAAAGAGCGCATTACAAATAATATAAATAATAAGGACAGTTGATGTATTTTATTGAATAAGTGGAATAATAAGAATTAATATTGAAATAGTACCGACCTCATAGTTTAATAAAATTTTTGCATGCTATTGTCCGGATGGTGTTTCTCCTATTAGCTAATGCCACCCGGATATGTCTCTCAGAAGGTTGTAAATTAAAGTCCGAATTATCACTGAAACTGTCATTTATTTTACTACCGAATTTAGTTACAAAGGAGGCAAACTGCAGTTATAAATTTAGGTATATTATATACTAGGCGATCAAATCACTAAAGCTACGCGATTCAACGTGGGGCCGGACGGGGAACGACTGGCGAGCGTTGCCGATCGCGGAGCGTACTAGCCCTATTTCGCAAAGTCAGCATTGCGTCATACATTGTGTTCCTACATATCTTCCTCCCAAAAATTTTATTTATGAAAAAAAAAAAATTTTAAAACTAGAAAACAATATATTAATCAACACTTGTTCCAAAGTACAACCCTAGCTCTTACAATACAATCACTGAATGAAATTTAATGCTTATGCGCGACGCGGACACATTCTTATCGCCGCATACTAAGAATCTCTACATGGAACTGTAAATAATGTCTGACGCAATGTTGTGACCCACAAATTCATAACAAATAGTTTAGTTAATCATAATGTACGGAAATACATATGCCTCTCTTATGGGGCTTCCATCTTAACCTACATGATTACATTATATTAGACAACTACTAAAATATTGTATCATTATACCAAAATAAATATTAACAAATTTCGTTTGAGTACTCGTTTTTTTATTAATTAAACACACACTACTGCACACAATTATACTTAAAACGGTGTACTCCAAGACCGACACCAAACTTGTTACATTGTTGGAGTGCGTTACTTCAGCGGGAAAGTAGCTTCTAGAGTGATTTGAGTGGAACGTAAAATTAGTGAGATATATGCTGTGGATGTGCGCGGCATAAAAAATTTGTGGGCGTTGTGGTTTTGGAAAAAAATGAAAAAAAAAGGATCCCTGCTGCAGTAACGTTGTTCTAGCAGGAAAATTCTAAACGAATGATCGAAGAGAAAAATGTTGTACATTGGCAGATAGCTTACTTCTGGGGAAACATGTGCGCCATAAATATAATATGTGGGGCTTCAGGTTTTCGAAATATTGCGTTTCCTGCTGGGGTAACGTTTCGCGGAATCGTGTTTCTCTCAAACCATGGCATGTGCGTCTCTTTAATAAACATTCACTTGTAGCTCTTGATTTGTGCTTGCGGCACATATAATAAGATTTTGAAAATTATTCTTACATTTTCAGTAATTAAGGTGTCTCTAAAATCTGAAAAAAAAATCACAGCGCCTAAATGAGAAACTGTATCAACTCGCTGAAAACTGCATTCGATTCCGCTTTACACATCTAATGGTCAGAAAATGTTTCAAAAGTTAACATACATGCTTAATCGAATAAGAGATCGAAATAACAAAACCACCGGTACATAACTTTGACGTCAAAATATAAGAAATCAGTTCATCCTGAGATAAGTGAGTGTTAACCAAAAAACAGTGAGTTTCATAAAATAACACTGTGAAAATTTTCAGCCTCCAATGTTTCGTATTTATAGAGAAATAAACAAAAATCAAAACCTTTCAACAACGACTGATTATCCGACCGAATTCGAACGACTACGAAAAAGCGACGGTTTCATACATATCAATGACCTTCTTAACTTACTCACAAGATAGTTTTGGCTAAGTACACTGAAGTAGAAAAACTCAACTTAAACAAATAAACTTGTACCTAATCTATGACGTTTTATTAAATTATTGAAGATTGCCGTAACCAAGGTGACCTACTCTGCAATAATAAAAAAAATAACGTCCTATAGACCCTCAGTATCCACCTTGGCAACGCCCTAAAGGATGTCCTAAAAATGGCCTTTAAAATTGTATCGCAACTCATAATTAAAACACAATGTCTCACTGCCCTATATAATCCCCTGGCATCCTATAGTCTAAATCTAGCTGGCGGTTTCACTGTGCGACCGCTTCTAGTTTTGAAAACCACAGATTTCTCTACAGTGTTACTCATACTATCGGAGTTTACATTGTCGTTTTTCGCAGGCATGACCGTGGGCATGACGTCATCCTTATCACCTAATACGTAGGCTGGTTTCAAACGATCTATGCTCACATTTACTTTGCGATCTAATATCTGTACTGAAAATAACTTGTCCGAGCGCTTCAAAACTAGATATGGACCATCATAGGGAGGTTTCAAAGGTCTCCTCACAGTGTCATCCCTCACAAAGACATGGCTACACGATTTCAAATCGGGGTGAACAAAAAATGATCGGTTACTAGTGTCTGACTTTGAACTTGGCTTGAACTTTGATATTGCCTTGCGTATGTTTCCTATTAACTTGCTAACGTCACTATCCTCATTCGGTTTATTATCATAAAAATCACCTGGCAAACGTAAGGTTTTCCCAAATGTCATTTCGGCTGCGCTGACGCTATTATCACTTCTCACTGCAGACCGAAGACCTAACATTGCGATTGGTAACTCATCTACCCAGGATGAATCATTTAACCTAGCTGCAATTGCGACTTTCAACGAACGATGCCATCTCTCAATCATCCCGTTGCTCTGCGGGTGGTACGCAGTCGTACGTTGCCTTCTAATACCGAACATTCTTAATAAATTCGCAAACAAATGGCTTTCAAATTGTCTACCTTGATCGCTTGACAATATACTTCGACACCCATAGCGGGCTATCCACCCTTCAAAAATGACTTTGGCCACGCATTCCGCTGTGATTTCTTTTACGGGAAAAGCCTCTGGCCATTTCGTTTTCCTGTCGATTATCGTTACTAAGTACCTATAGCCCTCCACCGTGGTCGTAAGAGGTCCGACGATATCTACGTGGATATGCTCAAACCGACCTACTGGCGGAAACTCTGCAAATTCTGAAAACGTATGCCTGTTAACCTTCACTTTTTGACATTGGGCGCAACATTTTGCCCATAAACCGATGTCTCTATTCATGGATGGCCAAAAAAATTTTTCAGAGACTAATTTCCTTGTTGCGCGTATTCCCGGATGACTCAAGTTATGAATCGACTCAAAAGCCATTTTCCTGAAATTAACCGGTAGATAGGGCCTGGCAACTTCCGTTGTAGTTTCGCAATAAATCGAATGATCGCTCGTGGGTAGACTTAACCGCTGAATTCGCACATTGCTATCTTGACCGGACGGCGCCGTCGATGTTCGCGCTAAGTAAGCGTCATGCGCTTGCGCTTCGGCCAATTTGTCGTAATCAATAAATGTGGGACAGGAAATAACTTCTAAGCGCGATAGCGTGTCAGCTACGATGTTATTCTTGCCTTCTACGAATCGAATATCCGTCGTGAACTCACTAATAAATAACAACTGCCTTGTTCTCCGAGGGGTTTGTTTGTTAGTGTCTAACTTTTTGAACGCGTGGACTAATGGTTTGTGGTCTGTAAAAACTATTAATTGTTGCCCTTCAAACAATTTACGGAAATGCCTAATAGCTAAAAATATCGCTAATAGCTCCCTATCGTATGTACTGTACTTTTGTTGAGCTGGCGACATTTTCTTAGAAAAATACCCCAAAGGTTTCCATGAGTTACCTATTTTCTGCTGCAGCACTGCGCCTATACATGTATCTGAGGCGTCTGTCATGAGTGATACAGGGCTCTCTACATTTGGATGAGACAGTATAGTGGCCTCCTGAAGGCCCAATTTACACTTCTCAAAAGCTTCTATAGATTTACCGGTCCAATTGATAGGAGACTTATCTTTCTTTTTAGCGTTTTGTAAAAACTTGTTTAATTCGACCTGGTTTTCTACCGCGTTTGGTATATGTGCTCGATAGAAATTGACCATGCCCAGGAAACGGCGAAGGTCCTGCACTGTTTCAGGCCTCGGATAATTAACTATAGCCTGCACTTTCTCCTGCAGCGGTGTTATACCTTCAGATGTTACCTCGAAACCTAAAAAATCTATTTTTGCCTTTCCAAAGCTGCATTTTGAAAGGTTAATTGTGATACCATATTTATTCAGTCTCTCAAATACGATCTCCAGGTGGTTCTTATGAGATAACTCATCAAAACTGCTGACTAAGACATCATCAATGAAAAAAAAAACAAAATCTAGTCCCTGAAACACTGTAGCCATGAATCTTTGAAAGGTTTGCCCTGCGTTACGCATACCGAACGTCATTCTAGGAAATTCAAAGAGTCCGAAAGGAGTTATGATCGCAGTTTTCTCTATGTCCTCCTCCGCTACTGGTATAAAATGAAATGCTCTGTTGACGTCTAACCTTGAAAATATTTTTTTTTAGACAACATGTAAGTAAAATCTTGTATTCTCGGAATTGGGTATCTGTCGGGCTTAGTTATTGCGTTCAAACGCCTGTAGTCCCCGCATGGTCTAATTTCCCCGTTCTTTTTGGGTACAACATGCAACGGACTAGCCCACGGGCTTTTTGAAGGCCGACAAATTCCCAACTCCTGCATAGTTTTAAATTCTTCCCTGACCTTTTTATATCTGTCCGGTGGCAATGGTCTTGCCCTAGCGTAAACTGGAGGTCCCTTGGTCTCTATATGATGGCACACGTCATGTTTTGGAGGTTCCTTAAAGTTGACGGGCTTGGTGATGTCTGGATACTTGCTCAATAACTCGTGATAAGGATGATTGTCGTCCACGGTCTTCACCGCCGGCTCCCTGGAATTTATAATTAATGCATTCACTCTCAAATCAGTTACAGTATCTATGAGTTTTCTTGATTTTATGTCAACTAATAGACCAAACTTATTTAAAAAATCAGCGCCTATGATCGGCTGCCTAATGTCTGCTACTACAAATGTCCACTTAAATACTCTACGCAGACCAAAATTTAATTCCAATGTCTTAATGCCATACGTTTTAATCTCAGTTCCGTTTGCTGCGTATAAAATATAATCTGAGCTTTCGTTTGAGTTACATTTATTTTTAACTGGTAAAACTGAAATGTTTGCACCTGTATCAATCAGGAAACGCAGTCCCGTGTTGCTGTCGGTGACGCTTAGGCGGTGTGATGGCTGAACTGCGCAAGCTTCCGCCACAGCTTGCGCCTGTCCTAGTTTCCCGGCTGCTTCCAAGCGCACGGTGCGATACACGTGCGGGCGTTTTCCCTGAAACGGTAATGATATGAGCATAACCAGTCCGGGCTGTCTGGGGTGCGCCTGTTGGAACCTGACGATGAGCGTCCTCTTCTAAAATTGAACTCTCTGGATCTGCTTCTTTGTCTGCCTCTGCTCTGGTATTGTGAACCTCGCGGTTGCGCCATTTGTTGATTTTCCATGTGTGCCATACGTGCACTCAGCTTTGCTATTTCTGCCAGTATTAGTGTTGAAGTGTTCTGTTCGCTTCTTTCCGGTGTCACTTCCGCTACTTGCATGGGTCTCGTCGCGTCCATAACCGTATCTGCCGCGGTTGCCAAACTCTCTAAGTTCTTAGACTCTGCTACAGCTAGCACTGCTCTGGTAGCGGGTGGTAGGTGATTCTGCCATAGGATTCGCAAAGTGTCATCTGGTACCTTTTTGTGAGCTAGTTCACGCATACGCCTCAAAAGCTGTGATGGTTTCTGATCTCCCAGTTCCATTTCACTTAGTAGTTTTTGTAACTGCCGCGTGGCTGACTCCTCATGAATAGACAGCAACTTCCTCTTTAATGTTTCGAATTTCCCGGTCTCTGGTGGCTCAATTAATAAATCCGTAACTTGTCCAATTGCGTCTTTCGATAATTTTGTAATCACTAAATCAAATTTCGCTTGGTCACTCAACTTCTGTGGTTTCAGTATTGTCTCTCTTTGTAAAAACCAATTCCTAGGTTGATCTGTCCAAAATTCTGGTAGCCGAGATGACACGGTTACTTTGGCCAACTCGAACTGCATTTCCGGTGATGTAATTTGAGCCGCCCCGCCAGCGTCGCCTTGAGGTAACGTCATTTTACTTAGGTTGCACTGAACTTAAAAGTCACTTCGCGCCACTGTGTTCAATTCAGGGTCACCACTGTCCGGATGGTGTTTCTCCTATTAGCTAATGCCACCCGGATATGTCTCTCAGAAGGTTGTAAATTAAAGTCCGAATTATCACTGAAACTGTCATTTATTTTACTACCGAATTTAGTTACAAAGGAGGCAAACTGCAGTTATAAATTTAGGTATATTATATACTAGGCGATCAAATCACTCAAGCTACGCGATTCAACGTGGGGCCGGACGGGGAACGACTGGCGAGCGTTGCCGATCGCGGAGCGTACTAGCCCTATTTCGCAAAGTCAGCATTGCGTCATACATTGTGTTCCTACACTATGAACATATAGCTAAGTAGGCATAAGAGCTAATATTATTATAATAACACCCACAAATTGTGATATGTAACCCTATTTATAGCAAATAAAGTAGGTATTTGATTTGATTTGAATCAGTCGCCTCTCCGAGGGCTGATAAAATCTCTGGGTCTAGTTGTGGAAAAACCGGCTCCTCCGACCCAGGGGGTGGGTCATTTTGTTGGGTCACTGAGGACGCCAATTTTTCTGTGGCCAGGCTGGCTGTGCTAGCCACAGCGTCGGGGTCGGGTAATATTATGGTTTCACCAGAGTTAGTTTGTGGGTCCGTTGGATCCCATATTTGCGTCTCGCCACCTAGGGGACAAGAGTGAAATTAAATAATTGTTACCGCAAATTACGTTAATCAGGAATGGTTCATAATTAGAATCCATCACAACATAATAAAATATTAAACGCCTCGTTCGCACAGGAATCTATGGCGGGTAGGTAGTTAGTATTATTTTTGCCGCGTTCATTTATTAAAATCTATGGCAAAATTTCGTAAAAGACTTTCACTTTGAATAGCACTTGTACGATACAGTAAATAACATCAGTACATTGACGTACCTTGTCCAATATCGTCATCGTTTTCATTGTCTAAAGACGAAAAAGATTGTAAACGCCGTCGTTTATGACGGTGTTTCTCTCTCAATTTATCCATTTTCCTGATGTAATACTCCATTTTCTCGTCAAACGATCTTTTAGGCATCGTTAAGTAAAGCAAGAAAAAAACCGACAGTAAAAAAAACCAAAGGTAGGAGCGCGTGCGCTCGTGGCCTCGCACGGTAAAAGAATGAACTGTCATTGCTACTTGGTGTAGGGTTGACGGAATACCGATCATTTTAATCGAATTCTATGATTCGATAAAAATCAAATTAAATGAATAAAAAGCTTAATTAATATAACTTTGAATACTTCCGAATGTTGCCTAGTAGGTCAAAGGACTACGTGTTAATTTGTATCGAAAATGAAACCACGAAATATTATAGGTGCCAACTGCCAAAACTCTTGTAACAAAATGAATAAGTTCATAGCATTAATGATTTTTTGATTTGAAGTTGTAATCAATAATTGTATATGTTCATTCAATTCATATCACATACGTTCTTACATAAAAGTAAACAATATATCTATCAAAACATAGCAAAATGTGTACATCGTTTACGATTAAGTATAACCTCAAAATCTAATACATTCTGTAGTAGGCCACGGTTCCACAAGTTGTTCGTGTTCGTGTTGTTAATTATTCCGAACACAACTAGTATTTTCTCATTGCTGTGCGTTCCTGGGGCATTCAATGTACTTATGGGCAACGAGCGATGTCCTTGCTTGTTAATAAAATGTAAGTTGTAGGTGGTACTGATTCATAAATTCGTTTGCAAACTGAATTAATTTTCGCTTCCACTAACCAATTAAACCAAAGAAAATACGGTTGGAATTGGAATTATAATATTCGAAAGCAAGACAAAACAAATCTAAATTGCAACTAAACAACTGAAATAATGTTTAAAATATGCAAAAACTACGGATTCCCACACCAGGATTCGAACCTGAGTCTCCAGGGTTAAAGCAAGGCGTCATTAACCACTAGACCTTATGGGAGTTGAGGAAAGCTGCGAAATTAATAGCTGCAAGGAGGGATGACCACCCTAACTTGGTACGCGCAGCAAAGGGTTGGTTACTAAAACCTAGGTCTGCCTGATTTGGTCGTTCGACCAAGCAAAATACTCGTAGTCCATGGTAGCTACGAGTATTTACATACCATCCTATCAAATCAATATGATTATCATGGTAGAAAAAAAATGTGATTTATTCAAAGATAGTTAATTATGGTTGAATATATATTGTTGAAGGCTTTTTACTCGAAAGTGAAGTGTATTGATTTTACTACGGGCTTCCTGGAAATCTAGCGAATGGGAATATTTAGCTCCTAGTGTGTCATGCTACCCTGGTACCGTCGCGCCCCGTTTGCATGCCGCTGCAGCTCAAGCATCCAGGCTTGCGCCACGGCCATGCAACTACGTTTCAATTGTATTGTATATGTAGCTGAATCCAAGCCCTGATGCGTTGCTTGTTAAGACTATGTATGTATCTATTTATTGCAACTCTACCATTATCAAATTAAAGGGACACCACTTTCGACTCTAACAGAAGAGTTCTGAGGCTTTTAGCTTGATTAGAGTCTATTTTATCACAATATAATAATGTAATTTCAATAAATGCGCGCAACACACACACGTCAACTGAAAGGTTGGAAGATTTGCTAATGAAGCTTTGAGGCATCAGGGTAATTTCAACTGACCGCCAAGATGTGTGTTCTGATGAATTACCTCCTTTTGACACTTTTTATAACCTAGTTTAATGATAAATCCTAAATAAAAACTAAAGAAAAAATTGTTACGTGTTTTTTTTAATCAAAATTAGGAAGCTTCAATTGGATCACCCTTTATGGTATTTTTAATGTGCAGACGCAAAGCTTGTCAAACTTCCAGTTCAGATTGCAGTCTACCTTGAAGCGCAGGAACCTACTCTTAGAAGACATTGCAGTATAGAAATTAATATAGCAATGCACCGAAAAAGCAGCATAGGAGTACAATACAGGAGCGCACAAACCTAAAACAACAGTAGACGGTGTAGTAATGAAAGCCACGAGTCTGGTTAGCAACTGATTTATTCAACTTACGCCGGTAGTTACATTATATACACACATCAAAAGTGTCTAGGGATTAAGCATTTTTATGCGGATTTCTTGAGATTGAGATGTGGCTTTGTAATAAATTTATGATTTTATAAATTTATATGGATCCTTTTTGGTGCATTTCATAATTTGAAACAGGAACTGTCAATCAAATTCGAGTAAAAGATGAAAATCAGCTGTCAATATTTTCCCTATAAAAACATACAACGCATTGAAGACATTATTAGTGCTACTGTTTCCCTACTACTGATTAAAACCAACGTTATTATGGAGCGGCGACGTCATTTAAGCAGGTAAGAAATGCTCAGAGCCGTGGGAATGATAGAAGCTGGTTCCCGGCAACGTACTGTGGCTTTAGCTCTGAATACAAGTCAGAGTGTTATCAGTCGACTTTGGACACGTTACCGAAGCACTGGTACCGTGGCTGAGCGCCATGGAGGACGGTATCGCTGCACCACACGGAGACAAGACCGATACATTCAAATCACAACTCGAAGAGCTCCAACAATAACCGCCATGATGTTAGCCGTGAGGCTTCATCACTCTTCAGGGAACTTAATTAGCGACCAAATCAGAAACCGCTTGCATGAAGTGAACCTTCATTCCCGAAGACCGCTAAGGGTACCTATAGCAATGCACAATCGTAGGATTCGATATCAATGGGCTCTTGAACACAGAAATTGGGCAGAAGAACAATGGCGTTTCGTGTGCTTTTCTGATGAGTCTCGTTTTGGTATGAGACCGGATACAAGACGTATACGACACTGGAGAACCCCTGGACGCCAACAGCGATTAAAATCCTGCCAGGAAGTCCATCCTTATAGTGGTGGAACCATCATGGTATGGGTGGGTATTTGGATCGGCGAAGGAACTGAGTTGATTTGGATCAGAGGCAACCTCAACGCTCAAATTTATGCTGAGACGATTGTATCAGACGTCATCGTTCCTCTACAAGTGCAAATCGGTCCCTTATTTCAGTTAATGCATGATAATGCACGACCGCACACCGCAAGAGTTGTAAGACAGACTCTCGCCGCAGCTAACATCAATGTCCTGCCCTGGCCTGCTCAGTCGCCAGACTTGAACCCGATTGAGCATGCATGGGATATGCTACAGAGAAGAGCTCTGCCGAATATGGAGGGTATCCAGTCGCAAGAAGACCTTTTTTTGTTGTTGCAACGAACATGGGCGGCCATTCCACAGCGTGATTTGGATGAACTCATTTTGAGTATGCCAAACCGATGTTCTTGTGTTGTTAGTGTTCGCGGTAGAAACACGGATTATTAATTGTTTCAGTTACCCAATAAAATTTTGAAGAAATGGTTATTTCAGTCTTTTTTTCGAACTTTAATGTTAGTGGTTCAAATGTCAAAAATCCCTTTATTAGGAAAATGGCAAATTTCTTTATTAATGCAAAGGTGACTTGGTTTATCGTTACTGTAGACAAACGAAAACACTTTATTTGATGAATCCCTAAAGAAAATTTTAATTAATATCAATCAGGAGAAAAGTTATTGCAAAAATATATGTTGATCCCTAGACACTTTTGATGTGTGTAGTTATGCATAACTACCTACAACATCTTTCCCCTTATAAAAGAAATAAAAAACGTGCAAATAACAATACAATATACGTACAGAATTAATGCACAATGAAGACCATGCATAAGGGTACAATACTTACTTACTGAGGTTTCGTGCCGTGCTGGTGGCGGCACTTTAAAAGAATACTTTCCACAGCCCCATATCTTCCCATGGGTGTCGTAAGAGGCGACTAAGGGTTTCTTCCAGCAGACCATCTGCTCTTCAGGTGGGAGACTTATGTCGGCCGGTTGTTGTTAGCACCATGCAGTTGTGTAAAACCCGCCAAGTGATTCTGACCTATCTCGGTCAGGTCGCGTTCCGGGATCAGCACTGCACTAACTGGTGCCAGGGGGACTGTGATCGTGGCAATTGTTGGACCAGTGGGAGCCCTAGCGGCAGTATTGTGTGTGTAGTGTGTATCGGCCCGCCGGCCAGGAAGACCCGTAGAAACGGTGGTGCCGCTGGCCGCCCGCGGCATAGTACAGGGGCCCAAAAGGGGTTAACCACCTCTGGAGGCTGCCCCACCAGGTCGCGCATAATCTCGGGGTGGCTCGTCGTGCTGGGTCATCAAAAACAGACCATGCAGGCCGAACTACCCATGCGTTTGCTCTCACGCAAGACCTGACGCAACTGGTACACCAGCCCACCCGGGTACCAGATATTGTCGGTCATACTCCCTCTTTATTGGACCTTCTGCTGTCGAGTCACCCAGCCGGGTATAAAGTGTCGGTTGGTGCTCCATTGGGCTCTTCCGATCACTGTCTGGTTGGCGCTACAGTGCCTTGTGCAGCTCCCCTACAACCTGTGGAGGTGACGCGGCGGTTATGGCACTACTCGTCGGCAGATTGGGACAGATTGCGAGAGTATTTTGCCTCCGTCCCTTGGCGGCAGTGCTGCTTTGGAGAAAGGGATGCTTCAGAGAGTGCATCTGCTATCGCTGACGAGATCAGTACCGGAATGGAATACTACATTCCTTTTACTGATGTCGTCAGTGCCAGCAAAACTGGTCCCTGGTTCAATCGCGAGTGTGCCGCAGCTGTTGAACAAAAACAGGCGGCGTACCGTGCTTGGTCCAGGGCCCAGGCACTCAATGATCATTCAAACCTTGCCTCCCTGAAAGCAGCCTTTAATAAAGCCACCAAGGCCACGAAAAGGGCTTACATTAGAGCAGACGCCCAGCGAATTGCACGTGTTGGCCAAGAACTCATCACGCACCCTACGGGTAGCCGCTCCTACTGGCGACTGGCTAAGCACGTGCAATCTAACTTCTGCGTGCCTTCGCTGCCCCCACTGAGATTCCCTGATGGATCGTTGGCTCATCAGCCGCAAGAGCAAGCCGATTTACTGGCTAACCTCTTTGCCGCAAACTCTTGCATCGATGACTGCGGTGCTGCGCCGCCTGATATTCCACATTGCGGCTCCACAATGCCTGATATTCGTATCAGGCAGTGTAATGTTCGTGCCGAACTGCAGTCACTCGATGTCAGGAAAGCCAGTGGCCCTGATGGAATTCCAGCTGTGGTGCTAAAGAAATGTGCAGCGGAGTTGTCTCCAGTGTTCACTAGCCTGTATCGCCTCTCCTACAATTCGGGTCTTGTGCCGCTGTCTTGGAGGGAGGCGAACCTTCAACCAGTTCCCAAAAAAGGGGACCGGTCTGACCCTGCCAATTACCGTCCAATAGCCGTAACCTCAGTTTTAGCTAAAGTGTTTGAGCGGATCATAAACACGCAGCTCATCCGCTACCTAGAGGATCACTCTCTCATTCACGACCGTCAGTACGGCTTCCGACCAAAACGGTCTACGGGTGATTTTATAGCGTACGTAACACACATCTGGGGGGAGGCTATGGACAAGCATGGGGAATCTTTGGCCGTCAGCCTTGACATTGCCAAAGCTTTCGACCGTGTATGGCATCGTTCGCTTCTTTCCAAGCTTCAGGCATATGGTCTGCCACCTCGCCTATGCGACTGGGTCGCCAGATTTCTGGAGGGACGTAGAATTCGTGTCCTTTGCGATGGTCAAAAATCACGCTTTCTCCAGATTAATGCCGGAGTGCCGCAGGGCTCCGTCTTGTCGCCGACGTTGTTTCTTCTGCATAACAATGACATGTTATCTCTTGGTAATATTCATTGCTATGCGGATGATAGCACGGTCCACGCGCGATATTTCGAGCGCCCTGGGGCAAAGCAGACTGACATCGAGGAGAAGAGGCGAAGTCTTGTTGTTGAGCTTGACGGAGTGTTGGACCGCATTTCAGAATGGGGTGCATGCAATCTTGTCGAGTTCAATGCCAAGAAAACGCAGGTGTGTGCATTCACAGCAAAGGCGTCGCCTTTCCTTTCCCGTCCGACTCTTCAGAGCACCCCACTACCGATTAAGAATAGCCTAAACATCCTTGGCATGGATGTTCGTAGCAACCTAAACCAGCGGGAGTACATTGAGAGCGTCATTAGAACTGCATCCCGTAAACTCGGAGTCCTCAATAAGACTGTCTCTTGTATAAGACACAAGTTCGCTCGTGTGTGGAATACTGCTCTCATCTCTGGGACGGTTCCGCTAAGTACCTACTCGAAGCTCTTGACAGGTTGCAGCGGCGTGCTATCCGTATTATTCTAGCCAGGAATGGGAACAGACCTAGAAAAGTATGTAAAAAAATGTAAAGTGTGCCAGGAGAATTTAAACAAACCTAGTAGGGAAACGGTGATCCCGATTCCAGTGCCACATTTGCCCTGGAATAAAGTGGGAACAGACATATTCGAATATGGAAAAAAGTATTATTTAATTTTGGTTGATTATTTCTCAGGGTTTATAGAAGTAAAATTTTGCTCGTTAAGGTATTCCTGAAATTGTAATAAGTGATAACGGCCCCCAGTTTGCATCACGTGATTTTCAAAAGTTCGCTATAGAATGGTGTTTTAATCATATAACATCATCTCCGTATTACGCTCAATCATACGGAAAAAGCGAAAGGGCAGTTCAAACTATAAATAATATTTTAAAGAAATCAATTGACAGTGGATCAGACTTTTATTTGAATTTGTTAAGTTACAGAAATGCTCCTCGGGACAATTTGAATTATACTGCACACCTAATGATGGGACGTGAAGGTGGGAGGTGTAGGCTACCAGTGCACCCCGATATGCTGAAGCCTGATAATAACAAAAATAATAATTTGCAATATAAAGAAATTGTCAGTAAGCAAACCAAAAGTAAATTGTACTATGATAAACACTGTAAAGCACTAAGTACCTGAATTGAATGTTGGCGATGACGTGATTATGATAGCAAATGATAACGAGCGAATTCGCGGCACAGTTGTTGATAAAATGTCTACTCCAAGATCTTATACAATAAAAAATAAAAAAGGTATATTTCGCCGTAATCGCCGACATTTAATCAAGAGTGGATCCGAAAATCATGAGGAATTGTCAAAAAATAAATCCCATAAAGATGCCATAATTGAATCAGACGAAGATTCAAATGAGGAATTTGTTTCGGGAGAGGAGGACAATGAGTATGAGCTAAGTTATAAATTCGAATTTGAGAACAGTTTGCAAAGTTCATACTCACCACCACACACCCGTAGTTTGCTAAAAAAATTAAGTTTTTTTTTTTATATTGCCCGTCAAGATGACCTCACTCCACCTGATGGAAAGCGGTCGTGAGGTCCAGATATGAGGTTGACAAGCCCAGTCATTCAAACGAATCACTGGGCTGGCCATCCTCACCTTGAAGGCCAAAAGGAAATGCCTTTTCACGCCCCGCTTGAAGAACCCGGGACTATACGAGGAAGGAAACACATGTGCTGGAATAGCGTTCCACCTCTGGATGGTACGACAAAGAAACGAGTCACCGAACCTTTAAGTTCGGGCCAACAAATGTTGAATTGTGTGTGGGTGACGCCGTAGTCCAGCACGCGTGGTACGGGAGTGGAAAGGTGAGGGTGGGATAAGCTGGAATAACTCGTCAGAGCATTCCCCATTGTAGAAGCGATAGAGAACACTTAGCCTGGCAATGTCTACGCAATTGGAGAGACTCAAGGGTCAAAGTTGCTTCTGGGTTTCCAATAACACCTCACGCGCGCGTCGCTTGCAACAGTCAACCCCCAAGTGCCCGTCATGAATAATTTTCAACATAAGACTAATCAAGGAATGAGGAATCACGACCTGTTTATTTTTGAAGATTACGCCATCTACGCAATACAGCTCATCTTTTATTGACCAAAAATAACTAACATGTTTTTTTACAGTATACTTATGATCAGGCCAGCCCTGATAAATATACACAAGCAATTGACTTAACATTTCATCTTTTGCAGTTTCTTGTTTAACTAAAGTAAGTTTATTTTTAGAGATTGGTACATTATCAATTACCATTTTTAGTTGACTTAATATTGCCTTAGTGATTGTATCATTATATAAATCCGGAAGCGGCGCGCGAGACAACGTATCTGGAATGTACATTAAATTGCCTGGCTTATACGTAATTATCAAATTATATCCTTGTAATTTTAACATCATACGTTGTCTGTCTCGATAATTATATGATTTTTGCCATAAATATACTAATGAAATTTCTGACATGCAAACACGATGGCCAACAGCTCTTTTTCAATCTGTGCGTACCGGCGTTGCGCGTCGATAAGCGTGCGCGATGCGTACTCCACGGGCCGCCCGCGCTGCAGCAGCACGGCCCCCAACTATGTGATATTCCCCAAGAAGACAACCTAGCCCAGTAAAGAAACTTCATTTTTTTGAAAATGTAAATCGTGAATTCTTTGTATCAACCCTAAAGTCAAACAAGTTTCCAGTCCCAACACGCTTTGACAATCGATAGTAGCTATAGCGAATTTTAAATTGTATTCAGTATTTTTAAACCAAAATTTAAGATTACAAATTCCTTTTGTAGGTATAAAATCCCCAGTATACGACTGAAGCCTCATCTTGTGGTTCGTATTAATTATAGCTTGCTCATAACCTAGCTGCAGAAAGCGTCTAAGAGACAAAACATTTATATCGGCACCGGTATCTAATTTAAATTGCTCCGAACCGCACTTGCTACTCAGTACCTCAAACCATGAGCTTATGTCTGAAACATTGTATATTACAGATATATAGAACGACTCACAGCTATCCTCCTCAGACATATTGTGTTCCTCGCGTGCACTAACTTCATGCATTTTTTTAACACTTTTCATAACTTTACACATTCTAGCAAAATGACCGTAATTTTCACAAATGTAACACTGCACTGAAATAGCCGGGCACTCGCTAGGTTCCACGCACTGGCCTCCACACCTCAGGCAGTGCCCCGTCGCAGCACGCACATCAGGAGCGCGCTGTACCGGCACGCTGGCCCCGCCGGCGAACGGGCCGCGGGATCGACGCCCGCGCCAGCCGCGACCGCGTCCTCGCAGGCCGCGCGCGCAGCCCCCGCGCATGCCGACCGCGTGTACGTGTGAAGAAGACCCCTGGCCTTCGCCGCGCGACTCCATTAACTGATTGCTGTCACACGAAATCTCGTCGATTTGGCAGAATTTAACAGCCTCCTCTAATGTCAAATCTTCGGTTCTCAATAAACGGTCGCGAACAACGGTATTCTTAATGCCGCAGACAATACGGTCTCGAATAAGTTCCTGTTCCAACATCTTAAACTCACAGTTTTTGCTGAGTAACTTCAATGCAGTGACATATTGATTGATAGACTCGCCAGCTTCTTGGTTTCTTATAAAAAAAATATACCTTGCTAGCGTTATATTCGGCTTCACCCCAAAATACTCATCAAATTTCTTGATTAAAGCCGTGACGTCATCCTTATCACAGTCCTGCTCGAACGCAAAAGTCTCATATACGTCGAACCCTTCTGGTCCAATGAGATTAATCAGTAGGCTAGACTGAACGCCGCCTTCCTCTTTATGCACCCCAGATGCCTTCAAAATGAGATTAAATTGTGTTTTCCAGCGCTTCCAAGCGTCGGCCCGGCCGACGGAGCTACCCTCCAGACTCAACTCTGGCGGAGGTCGAGCGTGCTCCATAATGCAACGACAACGAACGTGACGAACAACAATCACTTGCTATTGACAAAAAATTACGCGATGACATCGCAAGAAAATAAGTAAATTAATACGTTTCACGTCGAAAATCCCACCGCTGTCACCATGTTGTAATGAAAGCCACGAGTCTGGTTAGCAACTGATTTATTCAACTTACGCCGGTAGCTACATTATATAGTTATGCATAACTACCTACAACAGACGGCAACTCATTTGAGTTACAAATTTTGGGACAGCATGGTATGTTTGAAACGGTGGATGACATTGGGCAGTTTTTCGAACATGCAGGCAACAAGATAATACGGCCAGAAAAAAACGTGATGTAGACTTGCTCATATTTAACATTTTCAGCGGAGCAGCCTGACCCATATCTTGATGTTATAAGTTATTCCATACATATTTAACGGACGTTTACAGACGTTCTGTATTTAATACAAAATAGGAGGGTTTGTAATATGACACGAGCGTCTGTATACGTTAGAAGTCACAGAGTGTGAGGCGACAGTCCAAAACAGCGCGCTTAACAACAAACCGTTTGCAGAACCATCTTTGCAACTGTTCGCAAGTCTTGTGGATCTTCACACGAGGTTTCTCGTATGTGCCCCGAATACCACAATTGTGTCATCACTGCCACCGGCAAACAACGCGAAGACGCCGGTAGTTATTGAAGAGAGCAAGTCATTTACATAATAAAAAAAGGTATTCCTCTATTATAGGGTATGACTAAAGTTAAGATAAAGGAGAATTAAACATTTGCATTGCCTGGTTAATAATCTCTGCAAGTTGAATATGCTATTCTAGTACTAAGAAGAAATCTTTAAGTGCCATTTACATTACATTTATACGTTAAAAAGTTTTTTCTTGTGTCTCACAGAAATCTGTGATTTGAAATGTATTCTCGTGCACCCGACCGTGTTACCCTACCTTAAAACAAATTCTGTATTTTCTCTGTCAAGTGATTATTTGTAATCTTTTGAGAAATAAATGTCTTAAAATAAATAATGCTATCTGTACCTTGCGTCAGCAGCTTCGCCCGCGTAGGTTATTGAATGAATGAATGAATTTATTTATTTCAAGTAACAAAGACTTATGTTGTTAGTAGGGCTTATGAACTATGTTAGGAATAAGAAATAAATAACAAAAGATTTACAGTGGCCATTCCTGCACCACTCCCCCCGACATGGCACAAGAATGCTTTACATAAATGCAGTCCAATCTGCTAGCAATCATTTTCAGGATGCTGCTACCGCCCGCCCGCACCCTGCGCACCAGGGACGCACACAAAAATAATCTACGCCAGCTTCGGCGAACTTCCCAGATGCACTACAAAAGCGAGGTAGCCGCAGCAGCATCCTAAATGCGTTGTTATACTGGACACGAAGAGCGCTGTAAGCTTTTTGCCGATAAAATATAGTTCCAATAAAAAAAATATAGCCTTTGTCACTTGCTGATATAGTAGCATAATATAAGTGAAGGAATTTTTAAAATAGGTTCTTTAGGAGCTTTAGTTTAGGAGCCTATTCTTTCACAAACAAACTACCTTATGACCCAAACATATTGAGCAAATAGAGAAAGGATAGAATTGTTAAGCTGCGCCTAGAGCTAATTCTCTGTTTGCCAAAAGACAATACAACTATCGTGCTGCCCATCTCTTTAATACAGTTAATAAACAATTGGACATTAATAGCAAACCTTTTCAAAAATGCAAGGTGATCATAATGAAATGGCTTCAGCCTAAAAATAATTAAGAGAGAGAGACAGAGAGAATACTGGATAAATTATTTTAATCTAAACACACACCTACACTTCTAATAAAAAAAACATACACACACACAATACTTATAGCTTTTGATTTTATGTTTTGTATTTTGTTTTATTCTTAGCTTTCTTTCTTTATTATTACTAGGGTATAGGTAACACTTATGTAATATGTTTAGAAGAGCGGTGTCTCTTGACACAAGCAATTTTACGCTTAAAAGGAGGCTCCAGCCACAATTAATGCTAATGTAACTTATTTGAAATAAATAATTTATTTTTTATTATCATTATTTAACAAAAAATACCTTACTCTGTTTGTAATAATGACCGATTTCTTTTCTAAAAGATCTGGCCAACGGAATTTTTTATACCTTTAGTTAGAACTAGTGTTCCGCAACTAAAATTGGACCTAGTTTTGCACAAGGCAGCCATGTGAGAAAAAATACAAATGGAGAAATAATAATTTTTGTTTCGATAAATTGCACTTCAGTTATTTAAAAAAAATTCTGTTAGTTGACAATTATTTGGAAAACTATAGCATATTTTTGTATCCTCTCCAGTATTCCGAATCGTTCCTTTTAACACTTTTTTTTTTTTCGCCAAACAACACACCTCTTGTAATGGTCTCGAAGTAGGGATTAATATCCCTGTGTTACGAGGTACCACACAAGGAATTAAGCCAGGGGCGTCTCCCAGCACACCCAGACCCGAGTCAATTCAGAAAATATATTTTCCTGAATTGACCCGACCGGGAATCGAACCCGGGACACTACGTAAATCGGGGCGAGAAACCGTGCTACAGCGCACTGCGCCAATCGTGTCGTCAAACTACTAATTGACTTTTTGACGTGGCTACCCCAGGAGGGTACCTGCTCTATTGAAGTAGGAGAATCCCTCCCTGTGCTCAACCGCTCAGGTATATGCTTATCGTATTCTGGGGTGGGCAAAAAATCGCGAAATACTGCCAATAAAAAGAAAAGTAAACCAACTCCGGCACCTTTTTTACTCAATGTGGACTTCTGCAATATAAGGGGAGTTCACTTCAACCTTGCTGCCGTCCACCACCATCTTGAGACGGCAAGTCCTTGTTTACTGTTTCTGACGGAGACCCAGATGTCCACCCCTCTAGATACATCATATGTTCACTATCCCAGCTACAAATTCTAGATAATTTTGTGCCAGGTGCCGGGGTATGTGTATATATCCGGGATGACATCTGTGGCCAACGCCTTGGCAGTCTTGGAGTCCGGGACCTGTCAACACTCTGGGATGACATGAGGCATTGAATGTGACGACCATCCTCGCATATATGCGTGCCTTTGCAGGTCACACAGCGGTAATGCAGAGACGGAGCGTCTTATGGAGCACGTCCAGAATGCGACAGACATCGTGCTCGAACAGGCACCCATCGCCGAAATCATTGTGTTGACTGACTTTACGTCTTGGATAACCAATTATGCCGGGAGAGCGGTTCACGACTTTGCGCTGGCTTATGGTCTGACACAGCTGGTTTTGTCGCCAACGCGAGACCCTGACGTAGAAGAACACGTCCCTTCCCTGTTGGACAGTCTGCTGACCTCGCAATCAGACTTCTACCAGGTCTCAGTTGACGCTTCTCTGGGGTCGTCCAATCACTGCCTGGTACGGAGCGCAGTGCCTCTTACGCGTGCTAAACGTCCGCGATCCGCTAGTACCCGCCGTGTTTGGCACTTCGGGTCGGCAGATTGGAATGGAATGCGCATTTTCTTCGCTTCCTACCAATGGAGGCAAGTTTGCTTCACATCCGCAGATCCCAGTGCTTGTGCAGACTCAGTTGGCGATGTTCTGCTGCAGGGCAGCTAAAAATTTTATTCCAAACACTGCAGTTCCCATTGGTGGCAAGTCCCAGCCTTGGTTCGAGCGGTCCTGCAAATCTGCCCTGCGCCTAAAGCAGAACCGTTATCGTGCTTGGGCAGAAGCTCAGGCAACTGGGAATTCCAGCAGCTTGTCCCTCAAGAAGCTGTACAATTTTGCCTCCAAGTCCTACAAAAGGAAAATTGCTAGCGCAAAGGGCGAATACATCCGCAACATTGGTGCAAAGCTAAAGCCGTGCAGGAAAACTTTTGTCGGGTCTCATTTCCACCTTTATGCCGAGAGGACGGTTCCATTGCCCATTCTGCAAAAGAGATTGCACAAATTCTATGCTATTCGACTTCAAAAAAAGAAGGAGGTTCTCAATTCGACTGTATGTTTTTTTTTTAATGTTTGTTACCTCATTTTCGACTGGGTGAACCGATTTTGATCATTCTTTTCTTATTTGAAAGCTGGTGCTTCCCGAATGGTCCAATTTTAATTTGGTCTAGTTCTGACAGTGGCATCCATGAGAAAACCATATAAGTCTTAAATCTAGATAGACAAAATGCGCGACAAATGGACGAATAACTCAATATTTTTTACACAAGTTCGCTCGAATACTGCTCTCATCTCTGGGACGGTTCCGTTAAGTACCTACTCGAAGCTCTTGACAGGTTGCAGCGGCGTGCTATCCGTATTATTGGAAACCCAGAGGCAACTTTGACCCTTGAGCCTCTCCAATGGTGTAGACATTGCCAGGCTAAGTGTTCTCTATCGCTTCTACAATGGGGAATGCTCTGACGAGTTATTCCAGCTTATCCCACCCTCACCTTTCCACTCCCGTACTACGCGTGCTGGACTACGGCGTCACCCACACACAATTCAACATTTGTTGGCCCGAACTAAAAGGTTCAGTGACTCGTTTCTTTGTCGTACCATCCAGACGTGGAACGCTATTCCAGCACATGTGTTTCCTTCCTCGTATAGACCCGGGTTCTTCAAGCGGGGCGTGAAAAGGCATTTCTGCAGGCCTTCAAGGTGAGGATGGCCAGCCCAGTGATTCGTTTGAATGACTGGGCTTGTCAACCTCATATCTGGACCTCACGACCGCTTTCCATCAGGTGGAGTGAGGTCATCTTGACGGGCAATTTAAAATATATATATATATATTACGCCAACCGGTTTTTGATAATTCTTTTTTTATTTGAAAGCTGATGCTGCCCTTGTGGTCCCATTTTAGTTTGGTCCAGTTCTGACAGTGGCATCCATGGGAAATCCATATAAGTCTTAAATCTAGATAAACCATATGCGCGACAAATGGATGAATAAGTCATTACCACGCCAACCCATTTCGATGCTTTTTTTTTTTGTAAAGGATATACTTCTAGGGTAGTTTGATGAGTGTTAGGTTCTGATTATGGGATCCATGACAAAGTAACGGAACTCTTCAATTCTTAGGAGCAATTGGACGATACTTTTTCGATGTATAAAATAAATAAGAACTATTCACTGAAAATCAAGAAAAAAACCAAAACTTTAACAAAAAAAAAAACCAACTTCAAAAAAAACTATCCCAAAACAAAGCACTAAAAAGCAAAGAAATAATTGCGTATTCTTCTAAAACTTATACGATAATATAATGTAGGTACAATTATTGTTATTGTGGAGTCGATGTCAGCCAAAGTAGGTTTGTAACTACCTACATACATACGTAAACGTGATATGTAAGAAATAGGTATATTGCTAGGTATATTGTAGTGTTTCCTCGGCTGACACCGACTCCAACAATAACAATAATTATACCTACATTATATTATCGTATAAGTTTTAGAAGAATACGCAATTATTTCTTTACTTTTTAGTGCTTTGTTTTGGAATAGTTTTTTTTAAGTTGGTTTTTTTTGTTAGAATTTTTGTTTTTGCTTGGATGACCATGGCAAGACACCACCCAGTAAACCAGTGTCTAAGTTCTTTGCCCGACATCTAATTCTACCATCGTGCCGTGCGTAGAGCTCTACTCTCACTGGACGTCCATGAGTCGTCTGGGCCGGACAGTATCCTCGCTATAGTGCTAAAAATATGCGCCCGGTTAGCTCCAGTTCTCACGCGCTTGTTCCGGTTGTCATACTCATCTGGAGTGGTCCCGGTCTGTTGAAAGACAGCGCTTGTGCACATCCCAAAAAAGGGGACCGCTCTGACCCAAATAATTACATGCCAACACGCTTTTCTATCTACTGAGATTTATTACAGTGCCCCCCCCGACCAACCTCACGGTTATGCAGACAGGCACACTATTCCTAGCACACTGTGAAGTGTACCAGGGACCATTTGCGGTAGGTCCTGCCGCTACAAAGCACAATGCACAATGCATTACACATTATGGTACTCATAGGCGAGTAGCCCGTGGCATTACCCACTCCTATTTATCAATAATGGTACCGGAGCAGATATAGTTGCTCACCACGCGCATCCCAAAGAACGCTGGCGGCTTCAATCCCCACTGGGGACGTCAGAGAAGCCAACTACCATTTTTCCAGAATGGTGCCGGAGCTGTTTAGCACGCTCACATCTCAATGCACTGCCGTACATCTAACCTTAGCTACAACCGGGTGGCCGGATAGGCAATCTAGCGCATACCCATCTCCTTGCTATCCAGGCAAGTACCGGAAGAGCGGCAAGCCGCTATGAGGGTTCCTCACTAACCCCGTTTCTAAACACTTAACAGCCCAACTCCCTAGACCAGTGAATTTAGATACTCGTTGTGCGCTAAAAGGGACGTTCGTAACACACTACGGAGCAGACGAACATGCCCCTCCTCTGCAACTAACCACATGCCACCACGAATCCAACTCCAAGTTGGGGCCTGCCTAAGAAAGGCAGGGCTGGGACCCCCAACATCCGTAGTACCCTGATCCTAACAGCTAGACCCGTAGTTCCAGCTGCGAAAACCCTACCTACCCGGGTTTAGTAGATAGGGATATATATATAACTACAGGCCAATCGCCATTACCCCCCTTTCTAAGATAATGGAAAGTATTATCAATTTTCAGCTTTTGCGGTACTTGGAAGGCCACCAGCTGATCAGTGACCGACAGTATGACATCCGTCATGGTCGGTCTACAGGTGATCTATTTCAAAGACTAGAATGTATCAATGCATTCATTTTATTTCCAGATTATCACACTACCATATCCACACTAAGGTGTTTGTGGCACATTTTGATATTGTGTTATCTTCTTCTGCGCTGGTAGGGCAGGCGCGGGCCGCGGCGCGCGGTCGAGGGCGCGGTTCAGGCGCTCGATGTGTCGCAGCTGCTTCAGCACGAGCCGCACGTGCGAGTCGCGAAGAGCTCGCACGCCACCCACCCAGCCTTCTTTTGGATAATCATCTGGAATGTAACAATTCAATCTGAAATAATCACTGTTTAGACAACACCAAAAGACAATGCCGACATCCGAGAAATTCATATGGCTATCATAGAATTTACTATTCAATGTAGCTCATCTAATTAAGCATAATAAAGGTGAAAAATCAGTTTTTAATGGTTTCAGTACAATTTAAATCTGCTGGGTGAAGGCCTCCATTTAGTGAAATCAAGCTACAATTGATGTGAATTGACTCAATCATAACGCTTGTCGAATACGGCGTGGTAATACAAAACCCGCTGTAGCCTTCAGCTACAGCGGGTAGCTATACGTCAATGCTGAAGTAAATGTCAGTTAATTTTAGTCCATTTTAGTATATTTGATTAGTTTTCTACTGTGACAATAGATGGCGTTGTTCTGATTAGTAATGTGATATTCCTGAATCGCGGTGTTGGGTTATTGATAGTACATGGAAATCGTACCAAACAAGAAGTGTTGCCTTACTGTTAGAAATTTAGGTATCAGAAAAGACACAGTTTAACAGTTCCAACAGTTCATTAATAAATCACACTTAAATTGTATAAACTAGTTAATATAATACTCAATCAAATTAAAAGTATACTCTTCTTAAGGTTATTTATGCCATGAAGTCTTTATGCTCGAATTCTCCAATAAAGCAAGTCTTTAATCTCTAAAACATATTTTTATTTTATTTTATAATTCAATTTAAATTGTTATCAAAAATATTATTTCATCTTAGTGAAAACATTTCATCTTAAGAACAACGAATCATACTTAACTTTGCGATAGTGTTCACTCTATCAACTCAATTTGCAATCTCCTCCGTTTTAGCCCATGTGGCTGCTTTTATTATACTGCGTTTACACCTTACCGGAAATGTATTTAACTATTATTAGAGAATTGATTCAAAATTATGAGACATTTATAAAATATCAATTCAGTTTCCTATATCCTTTTTTTTTATATTAAATTTTTAGGACTTTTACCCACACGTTATGTCAGTCCCATCATGCCCTAAACTAAGTAGTCTACGATAATACACTTATATAACTTGTAATAAAAATACACATATAATTAGAAGAGTTAACAAAACTAACACGGCCGTGAAGTCCCCATCTCACAAACTAGTCTGGCTGCCTCAGATTGAGGGTTCGCCAAAATGCTATGAAATACATCTACTACCTGGAGATTTAAAAAATTTACTAGTAGATGCCGTTACCTTTGATTTTTGACACATTCCATTAGCAAATGCTGCACATCGTCTATCTTCCCACAAGCACCGCAGTTGGGTGAATCAACTTTTTCATTAGATGCGCAAACTTGCCTGATGGAAAGTGCCCGGAACGTAATCTATGGAGTGTGAATCAGGTTCCTGCAAAAACCTGTGTTTACCGTCCAGGGTATACGCGGAGGCTCACATTGGATGGTTTTGTACCAAATTCCTTTTTCTACCGAAACTTTATCAAATTGTTCTTTCCATAGTTCGCGACACTTTTTTTTTTAAATAGGGTAAAACTTCCGAGTATTGTGTCCTAAATCCTAAAATGAATTTTAAATACAACTAAAACATACATTATCTGGCATAGCATTTAGGTATGGTACATAAATATCCGCCGGAAATCGGCCGCAGGAAATGATATTAATAGTTAACAATCAATGGTTTGAAATTAAAGCTTACTATTTTATCATATATCGTGCGGGGTACCACAGGGAAGTGTTTTGGGACCTCTGCTGTTCCTGATCTATATTAATGATCTACCAGACATTACTAAAAACAAATGTACGCTGTTTGCTGATGACGTTTCTGTTGTAGTTAATTTCGAGAAAGATCTGGTAACTTATGAAAACGAAGTAAAGAGTGCGGTTGATTCGGTAGTAACGTGGTTGAGCAGTAACAATTTAGATGTGAATCTTGGTAAAACTAACTACATACAATTCCAAAGTTATGGTAGTAAAACATTGGAGCTTAACCTTAGCATAAATGAAGAACGGAACACAAGGTTTCTGGGGATAACGATCGACAAGTTCTTGAATTGGAAGTCTCAATATTCAATATGTATGTGGTAAACTTAATAAGTTTGTGTATGTTCTTGCCAGACTAAGACCGACATGTACCCTGTCGACAACTCTAACGGCTTATCATGGTCACGTCTCGTCTATTTTGAGATACGTATTGTTGATTTGGGGTAATTCATGCGATATAAATAAGGTTTTTATTGCCCAGAAGAAATGTATACGTGCAATTTGTGGTTTTCCTCCTTTTTTTTCATGCAAACCCCTTTTTAAACAATTAAATGTTTTGCCGTTGCCCTGCATGTACATACTCGAGCTCGTGTGCTTTGTAAAAATGTATCCTCAATATTTTAAAAGCGCACGGGATATATATCCCAGGAATACGTGAAATCCTGACAGATTGGTATTCGATACACAACCTAGAACCACATTGTATAAAAAACAAGCTCATGCAATGTGTATTAAGGTATTTAACGCCCTACCTCTGGAGTTGAAATCTCTTACATTGCAGAGATTTTTATAGTATTTATTTATTATTTATTATTTATTTTTTATAGTGTTGATGAATTCATTAATTGAGATTGATGACATTAGAATATATTTATGAATGGAATTATGTAACCTAAAATTGTTAAATTAAAAATTTGCATGCTTTAGACTAAGGAGCTAAATGTGATGGAACTATATGACTGTGTGTAAGACCTTTTGTAACCACTTTTATTGCAAATAAATTCTGATTCCGATTCTGATATATTTTTTTTTATTTATAACTATTTTATCATATAATTTTTTATATTTATAACGGCGATTATCCGAAATCATAAGAATATTGAAATTGTTTGAATAAGTAAATTAGTCCATAAGTGAATAATACAAGTTTAATTCATAGTCATCATAACCCCCCACACTCACCTTTCTTATTTTCTTGGCCCACTTCGCGTGGTCTTGTGCATCCTCAGTGGTGAGTCTGTTGGCACGCATGTCACCCTTAACGACGTCGAGCCATCGCTTCTTGGGTCGACCTCTTCTACCGTTACCTGGCGGGGGCGGCATGGTCAGACATTTGTTGCCCACGTAGTTTGCCGATCTCCGTGAGACATGACCATACCAACGAAGGCGGCACTCCTGCAGCTTGTCTGCGATGTCACGAACACGAAGGCTACCGCGGATGCGGGGGTTACGCACGCGATCTTTGCGTGAGACTCCACACATCCACCGCCGCATCTTCATTTCCGTGACGCGCAGCTCCTGCTTGTGTTGCTCTAGTAACGGCCATGTTTCACTGCCATATAAAAGGACAGGCCTAATGATGGTTTTATAGACCTGCCACTTCAGCTTGATCGGCATTTTGGTATCACAAATGACACCGGTCACCTGACGCCATTTAGCCCAAGCCGCGGAAATTCGGGCTCTGACGTCGCGGTCGATGTCCCCGGACGCGCTTAACACAGATCCTAGGTATTTGACAAGGTCCGTGCGCTCGACCACATCAACGCCTATGCGGACAGACTGGGGATTTGTGATGTTGCAGGCAATGTACTCCGTTTTCGCCACATTAAGTTTCAGACCGCCGTTTTCAAGTGAATTTTTCCACTTATTCACCTGTTGTACCAGCCGTCCCCTGTCCGAGTCTGCTAGTGCAATTTCATCAGCATACCAGCAACTAAAGTAGTTGCTCATGTTTGATGATGCTGTTTGACAGAACGTCTAATATTACACTGAACAGAAACGGGCTAAGCACGGAGTCTTGGTGTACTCCAACGGTGATAGGGAAGGGAAGCATGTCACCAACCGCAGTCCTAACTATGGACCTGGAATCGTGGTACATGTCCCGGATAATGTCAATAAAGACTTCGGGAACGGCCCTGGACAGGCCACGGTGCGGCTGTTGGTTGCTTTAGCAGTTGGATTGAATATGGACATTGATCAGTTAGATATCAATACAGCATACTTGAATGGAGATCTCGATGAAACAATTTATATAAAGATTCCAGAGTTGCTTTTAAGCTTTAGAAAGCTTAGATAAACTAAAAAGTGACGGTGGTGGTATAGGGAAAATGGCATCAAAAATGCTTGAAGATATTAAAGCAGGGGGTGATACGAGTACCTGTCTTTTGAAGAAATCTATAAATGGCTTGAAACAGGCGGGAAGACAATGGAATGTCAAACTTAATAAGCAGCTTAGAGAAATGGGATCGAAACCTACAGTAAGTAAACCTTGCTTATTTTATTTATTTATTTAGGACAACTTACAAAACATACACCAAGTTAAATAATAGTACACTTATGAACGATATTCCTGCTATAGTGTTGTTTCTATTATAAGTTGCCACGGCATACGGCAATAAGAAGACAAGAAACTTTTATACTTATAAAATAATTGTTATATCTTATACTGCATAAATACTCGGATATACATTTTTTTTTTTTTTTTATATTGCCCGTCAAGATGACCTCACTCCACCTGATGGAAAGCGGTCGTGAGGTCCAGATATGAGGTTGACAAGCCCAGTCATTCAAACGAATCACTGGGCTGGCCATCCTCACCTTGAAGGCCTGCAGAAATGCTTTTTCACGCCCCGCTTGAAGAACCCGGGACTATAAGAGGAAGGAAACACATGTGCTGGAAGAGCGTTCCAAGTCTGGATGGTACGACAAAGAAACGAGTCACCGAACCTTTTAGTTCGGGCCAACAAATGTTGAATTGTGTGTGGGTGACGCCGTAGTCCAGCACGCGTGGTACGGGAGTGGAAAGGTGATGGTGGGATAAGCTGGAATAACTCGTCAGAGCATTCCCCATTGTAGAAGCGATAGAGAACACTTAGCCTGGCAATGTCTCTACGCAATTGGAGAGGCTCAAGGGTCAAAGTTGCCTCTGGGTTTCCAATAATACGGATAGCACGCCGCTGCAACCTGTCAAGAGCTTCGAGTAGGTACTTAGCGGAACCGTCCCAGAGATGAGAGCAGTATTCCACACACGAGCGAACTTGTGTCTTATACAAGAGACAGAGCTGCTCAGGCGTGAAGAATCGTCTCACTCTGTTCAGGACTCCATGTTTACGGGATGCAGTTCTAATGACGCTCTCAATGTAGTCCCGCTGGTTTAGGTTGCTACGAACATCCATGCCAAGGATGTTTAGGCTATCCTTAATCGGTAGTGGGGTGCTCTGAAGAGTGGGATGGGAAAGGAAAGGCGACGCCTTTGCTGTGAATGCACACACCTGCGTTTTCTTTGCATTGAACTCGACAAGATTGCATGCACCCCATTCTGAAATGCGGTCCAACACTCCGTCAAGCTCAACAACAAGACTTCGCCTCTTCTCCTCGATGTCAGTCTGCTTTGCCCCAGGGCGCTCGAAATAACGCGCGTGGACCGTGCTATCATCCGCATAGCAATGAATATTACCAAGAGATAACATGTCATTGATATGCAGAAGAAACAACGTCGGCGACAAGACGGAGCCCTGCGGCACTCCGGCATTAATCTGGAGAAAGCGTGATTTTTGACCATCGCAAAGGACACGAATTCTACGTCCCTCCAGAAATCCGGCGACCCAGTCGCATAGGCGAGGTGGCAGACCATATGCCGGAAGCTTGGAAAGAAGCGAACGATGCCATACACGGTCGAAAGCTTTGGCAATGTCAAGGCTGACGGCCAAAGATTCCCCATGCTTGTCCATAGCCTCCCCCCAGATGTGTGTTACGTACGCTAGAAGATCACCCGTAGACCGTTTTGGTCGGAAGCCGTACTGACGGTCGTGAATGAGAGAGTGATCCTCTAGGTAGCGGATGAGCTGCGTGTTTATGATCCGCTCAAACACTTTAGCTAAAACTGAGGTTACGGCTATTGGACGGTAATTGGCAGGGTCAGACCGGTCCCCTTTTTTGGGAACTGGTTGAACGTTCGCCTCCCTCCAAGACAGCGGCACAAGACCCGAATTGTAGGAGAGGCGATACAGGCTAGTGAACACTGGAGACAACTCCGCTGCACATTTCTTCAGCACCACAGCTGGGATTCCATCAGGGCCACTGGCTTTCCTGACATCGAGTGACTGCAGCTCGGCACGTACATCACACTGCCTGATACGAATATCAGGCATTGTGGAGCCACAATGTGGAATATCAGGCGGCGCAGCACCGCAGTCATCGATGCAAGAGTTTGCGGCAAAGAGGTTAGCCAGTAAATCGGCTTTCTCTTGCGGCTGATGAGCCAACGATCCATCAGGGAATCTTAGTGGGGGCAGCGAAGGCACGCAGAAGTTAGATTGCACGTGTTTAGCCAGTCGCCAGTAGGAGCGGCTACCCGTAGGTTGCGTGATGAGTTCTTGGCCAACACGTGCAATTCGCTGGGCGTCTGCTCTAATGTAAGCCCTCTTCGTGGCCTTGGTGGCTTTATTAAAGGCTGCTTTCAGGGAGGCAAGGTTTGAATGATCATTGAGTGCCTGGGCCCTAGACCAAGCACGGTACGCCGCCTGTTTTTGTTCAACAGCTGCGGCACACTCGCGATTGAACCAGGGACCAGTTTTGCTAGCACTGACGACATCAGTAAAAGGAATGTAGGATTCCATTCCGGTACTGATCTCGTCAGCGATAGCAGATGCACTCTTTGAAGCATCCCTTTCTCCAAAGCAGCACTGCCGCCAAGGGACGGAGGCAAAATACTCTCGCAATCCGTCCCAATCTGCCGACGAGTAGTGCCATAACCGCCGCGTCACCTCCACAGGTTGTGGGGGAGCTGCACAAGGCACTGTAGCGCCAACCAGACAGTGATCGGAGGAGCCCAATGGAGCACCAACCGATACTTTATACCCGGCTGGGTGACTCGTCAGCAGAAGGTCCAATAAGGAGGGAGTATGACCGACAATATCTGGTACCCGGGTGGGCTGGTGTACCAGTTGCGTCAGGTCTTGCGTGAGAGCAAACGCATTGGCAGTTCGGCCTGCATGGTCTGTTTTTGATGAGCCTAACCAGGACTCATGGTGGGCATTGAAGTCTCCCAAAAACACCATTTCGGCATTTGGGAACTGCGCCTGAGCGTTGTCTGCGGCCTGACTCAGATGCTCGAAGAGTCGAGTTGTCTCGGCGTCGCCTTTGTGGGAGCGGTATATGCACGCATAGACCCGGCTTGTGGAGCCCAGGTCAACGTGCACCCAGAGAGTGGAGAAGGATGGGTCTTCTAGGCAGCGGAGACGGCTACAGCAGACGTCCGCCCTGACGAATAGACATACACCGGCTTTAGGTTGGAAGGACTCTTCCAGCACATAGCCGGGGTAGTGCAGGTATGACGTATCGGCAGGGCGGCCTATCTGTGTTTCCGTCAAAAAAAAAGCATCGCAGGCCTCGCCGTCTCAAGGTGTTGATGGACGGCGTTGAGGTTTGCATGGAGTCCGCGGATGTTAGCGAACTCCACCTCAAACAGCGTGTTGGTGGGGGATGGGGATGCCGCTGTAGGCCGTTTTTTCGTGCTTCTGACTGCCATAGAAGTTGGAGGATGGGAGGGGCGTGAAAGGACGACTGTGATCGAGGCAATGAAAGACAAAGCGTGGTGCCCTGCATTGATATTAATCGCGTGGAATAGTGTAGGCCGGTCCGCCGGACGGAAGGGCCCCCGTACCCCCTCGGGTGTGGTCGCCGGGCCCCACCGGAACCGGGCACCACCCGGCACGACGAGCCACCCCGAGATTATGCGCGACCTGGTGGGGCAGCCTCCAGAGGTGGTTAACCCCTTTTGGGCCCCTGTACTATGCCGGGGGCGGCCAGCGGCACCACCGTTTCTACGGGTCTCCCTGGCCGGCGGGCCGATACACACTACACACACAATACCGCCGCTAGGGCCCCCATTGGTCCAACAATTGCCACGATCACAGTCCCCCTGGCACCGGTTAGTGCAGTGCTGATCCCGGAACGCGACCTGACCGAGATAGGTCAGAATCACTTGGCGGGTTTTACACAACTGCATGGTGCTAACAACAACCGGCCGACATAAGTCTCCCACCTGAAGAGCAGATGGTCTGCTGGAAGAAACCCTTAGTCGCCTCTTACGACACCCATGGGAAGATATGGGGCTGTGGAAAGTATTCTTTTAAAGTGCCGCCACCAGCACGGCACATGATGCACAGTTCGGGTTTCGACCCGGACTCTCAACTGAAAGCGCTATTGTAAGCCTGATACTGATCGCGGGACGCCGGTATACGCCTGCTTTTTGGACCTCTCCAAGGCCTTCGACCTGGTCTCATATGATGTGCTTTGGGGTAAGCTGGGGAGCAGGGGTGTTCCGGAAGAGGTGCAAAATACACTCAGGTTTTGGTATGCTAACCAAACAAACAATGTAAAGTGGAGCGATTCCTTGTCGAATGCGTACGTGTTGGAGTGCGGAGTGAGGCAAGGGGGGTTATCCTCACCGTAACTCTTCAACATGTACGTAAACGACCTCATCGTTGAGCTGAGCAGCATGCGTGTTGGTTGTCGGATGGATGGTGTTAGCATGAACAACCTAAGCTATGCAGACGACATGGTGCTGCTCAGCCCCACGGTGGGGGGCCTCAATGAAATGCTGAAGGTTTGCGAGTCGTATGCTGCAAATCATGGGTTAACATACAATGTTAAAAAAACAGAATATATGGTCTTTGAGACCGCTGGTAAATGCCCAGATAACAAAACTAATATCACCCTTAATGGCTTGAACATAACACGTGTAACGAAATTTAAATATCTAGGGCATATCATCTCCAGCGACCTCAAGGATGATAATGATATCGAAAGGGAGAGGAGGGCTCTAGCGGTTAGAGAAAATATGTTGGCTCGCAGATTCTCTCGCTGTACAGAAGACGTAAAAGTCACGCTTTTTAAAGCATACTGTCAAAGCCTGTACACAGGAAATCTGTGGGTCAATCACACTAAAAAATCACTGGAAGCCCTGCGAATCCAGTACAACAATGTCTTTAGGATGATGTTGAGACTGCCTCGTTTCTGCAGTGCATCAGGGAAGTTTGCTGAATTTCAAACTGACGGTTTCGAAGCCGTCATTCGCAAAAAAACGAGCTCCCTGATAGCTAGAGTGAGAAGCAGTCCTAATAGCATCCTGAAAGCATTGGCAGATCGGTGTACATCGCCGCTCTGGTGGTGCTTTGTGCGGAGAGTGACCAACACGGGAACTTACCCTTTCACGTGATGGTCACTTGAATTTTATTTTATTTATTTTCCAAAATGCCTATCTTGTTACTAACCATAGATCTAAGACACTGGACTAACAAAATATGGATGTAATTTATCTGAAAAAAAGAATTATATTATATTATTATATATTATATTATATCTATATCTCGGTCTGTGAGAGAAAATCTGTGTTTTTCTGAGTGTGTGTATCTGTGCTTATCTGCGTGTGTATGCGTGTATTTGTGTGCATGTGTAAATTGTTATATCTAGATCTCGGTTTGTGAGAGAAAATGTGTGTGTATCAATGCTAGTGTATGTGTGTATCTGTGTGCACGTGTGTGCATGTGTAAGTAGTGTGTGTAGTTGTGTGTGTGTGTGTGTGTGTGTATATATCTTTACTTAAGAATTAATTTGGATTGTATCTTGTATTTTAGAGGCTGCATCCGAAGATGTCGCCACTAGACAGTTTTTGCGATGCGTTGTACGATCTCTGTAAGCGAGCAATTGGACTTATATCATAAGTGTGACGAAGACGGAGCTGATTTATTTATTGTCGTCTACGTTGATGACAATTTAGTTGCGTCGCGTAAGAGAATTGCCATAGACAACTTCAAGCAGGAGTTGGCTGGAAAGTTTGAATTGAAGGACTTCGGACCAGCCACTTTTTGTCTTGGAATTGATATAAAGAAATATGGTAGTGAATATAATTTCTCGCAGAAGAGATATATACAAACTATCTTTGGAAAACTGTAATCCGGTTAAAACACCGATGGAAGTAGGAAATATATCAATATGCCCTCCAGAGGTTCATTGGATAGCAGCAAAGCGAATCCTAAGGTACCTAAAAGGTACGTTAAATAACGGTTTGCGGTACAAACCGACGGGTCAATGCATACAAGGATATGCGGATGCCGATTGGGGTAACTGTGTAGTTGACAGACGATCATACACGGGTTATGTTTTAATTTTAGGTGAAGCTAGCATTTCCTGGGCATCACAAAAGCAGCGTATTGTTGCAACATCGGCCTGTGAGGCTGAGTTTGTTAGTTTAGCTGAAGCTATGAAGTAGGCAGTTTATTTGAATGTTCCATCAAGACATTCAAATAAACTTCATCTTCATCAGTTGTCAAAGGTAAATATGCATGCTGATAACTTAGCCGTGATTTGCCTTGCTGAAGATCCTGGTGTTTATCATGCGAAAAGTAAGCATATTGATATCAGGCATTTCTTTATTAGGGATGTGCTTCGTGAACATAAATCGTATATCACGTTAAAGCATTTGGCAACGGAGAATATGTTAGCAGATATTCTCACCAAACCTTTACCACGCGTAAGATATGATTTGTTGAAAAACGCGTTAGGATTAGTATCATCAGTTGAGCTATGCAATCAAGCATGAGTTGAGGGGGTGTGATGGAAAGCAACCTTCATGCTATATCGACATTGATGTAGTTGCCAAATAGAACTAAGACTAGATTTGTATTGTTTACTTTTGGGTTCCATGTAACGTATGTCAAATTTTGTTGGATTGTGATGTACTCCGAATATACACCTGTTTATAATCTACACCGCGTATTTACTCTGCCGCAATACCCCAACAGCTGTCCTCAAAACAAAAACATTACCTAAGTGAATAATGTTATTTTTGAATAGTTAATTGCTATTTTAAAACTATTGTCCCAAAAAGTACCTGTAGGAAACATTTGTTAGAAACGTTAAACAGTTCCAAGAATAAAAAAAATCAGTTTCAAACTTACAGTTATGGTAAGAGAATTTACGATAAGAGAATATTTTGAAAAATTAAGTATGCAAGTCAACTCAGAAATCTCTACTTCACTAATTAAATCTCAAAAGATTCCATAAGAAAAAAAAAACTTGGAGCAACGAACAAAACATGTCCTTAAGGACATACATGATGACCGAACTTCAGATTAAATACAATTTTAACTGGTTTATTTATTTAGAAGTCTTTATTTAGTAGTAACCCCGCTGCAAACTGTTGGAGACCAGTAAGATGTCTTAATTCGCGATGCCCTTGATTATTTATAACAATGATGTGAGACAAATACATGATGTGTCCGTTCCTTCTATTTCGATCATGGTGAAAACGAGATTCCTCCGTAAGAAAGTTAGAGTCCAGAAGTGACTTCAATTGTGACCTTGTATTTTTTTTAAAAGTATCAATTGTGTGATTTATTGTTTGTTGATTATAATCAATGACGAGATGTGGAAGAATAAGCGTGTTCAAAATGGTTTTTATTTTCAGAATAATTGTTTAATTGCATGGTTTAATAAATGAGAAACTGGTAAAAAGTAATAAAAAGTATGCCACTTTGATCAGAAGGGAAATTTTGTGCAATTTTTTTTTAATTAAAGTGTTGAAAGAAATAAAAATTAGAGGATTTTGATACTGCCAATAATATAAAACATTTAAATGTTCATTTTCAAATTTAAACGTGGTTGCAAATATGGTATTTTAACAGCTTTAAGTTAATAAAAGAAAGAGTGGAATTACAAATTAATGTCTTTTTAATTACAATGCATTGGAAGCATACTGTTTTTTTTTCCTTTTCAATAATCATTTCTTCAATAGCTATTAAGTATGTACTAGAAATATAAATTGTAATAATAAAAATACAAATGATTGCCAGCAGTGCTAATTATTTTATGTAATAAATTAAAATTTTGATAGTTGTGTTTTCATGGTGACTTTATTTTTGTCTCAATAAAGTGTAATTTGGCGGTGATTTACTGCAATGTTTTATCAGTAGGATTAGTAAGCGTGGCGGCACGAAGGCTCCTTTCTTCCTTCAACAAGACTCGTGGTTTACGTTTAAAATAGACGTTTATATTCGAAGCAAATGTGTTAAATATGGTACATGAATCGACTGTCTTCCCGAGTTTTATACAGAGCAATGTCGTTGCGGTCGAGCGTTACGATGAGACGGTTCACGAGGATTCTTTCACATTGACCCGTGACTCCTCTAGATGGCGCTAGTAGGAGGCGTAAACAGTAAGTCTTAATTTCTAGATTTGAAAATGTAGGTAACCTACGTAATGTAGGATCTCGCTCTCAGCTCGTATTTTCTGTCCAATATTTTATACACTTTGCATTGTTATTTTAATAATATTACGTACTTGGTGTGTTCTAAATGTTCTGTGTTTTTTTTATCAATGAAAGTCAATGTGTCAGAGATAAATTAATTAAAAATTGTTTTTGTTACAAATATGTTAAAGATCAAACTTTATATTCTATCTTATTTGACAAAGGAAAAATTGTTTGCATTAGAAAAGAGGTTCTCGAATTGAAATTTATTTTCTGTATTCCATTACAATTCCAGTAAAGTAAAAACTTACAAAACGTATTTTCGGTATCGTAATAATTAATTTGTGTTTTATTATCATTTAAATAACACTACAGGTCAAAACTGTCATTTGCTCCGTAATAATTCTCGTCAATTATTAGTATAAAGTTATCTGTTAGTGTTGAAATTATACCAGTTTTTAGCTAGTGACTCAAGGCAGCTAGTGGTGAAATCAGAATCAAAATTGGTTAAGGCACTTCTAAGTTATAAGTGAAAATAGTTTAAAAATATTTTCATAACCGCCGCGCAACTGACCTACGACAACTCGTACATCGCCCGCTGGACGGTGTGAATCATCAGGCTGGCTCACATTCGTATGCCTGCTCACTCACCTGCTGTCGCTGCCGCCTCGAGCCGAGTGATCGTCACGCGTCGTCAGTGTTACCTACTAGCTATTGAGATGGCGACAATACAGGCTTGTTGCGCTGGATGTAGCAGCGCTATCGGCGATAGCAGCGTTTTTATGAGATGCGGTAAATGCAAGAAGGTATTTGATCTTTTGTGCGCAAATGTTAGCGAAAATGTATATGCTACGTCTTCTTCAGAATTCAAGAGCTCTTGGATATGTGTAGAATGTCGTAGTAAATTGCCCAAAGGGGATAATACTCATACACCGGTACGTCAACATCTACTGCATGATATGACCATGGCTGGTGACTGTCCGGATATATCGCGTAGCTCTCCTGACAATGTAACTGTGCGCACTGGTATGCGCTACGCACAAGCCGCCAGCCAAGGAGAATTATCAAAGAAGATGCTAGTTTCGGTAGTGCAAGATCTAAAGGAAATGCAAGTAAGTTTTGAACAAAGACTCACCCTTAAAATTGCTAATTTGCTTAATGAGCAGTTCCATACATTCAAAAAAGAACTATTTGATAAGGTGGATGGTTTAACTGAGAGAATTATAGAATTGGAAAAAAAGATGGCAATCATAAATAACTCAACAACAGAGACGAGCAGCGAGGCCAGCCCAACAACGCTCCCTTTACCTCAACCAAAAACTGTAAGTTATATTCGCTCCAACAACCCAACTAAGCAATCCAATAAAAAGAAGAGAAACGAAGCTAAGAATAGCGGAAAGGCCTCTCCTGCAGGCTCTAAGCCTGAGAATTCTCAGGCTAGTCTTCCTGCTTTAACGCCTAGTAACAAATCATGCGAGGAAGTTACTCAATATGATTGGATAAAAGTGAAACCAAAGAGTGGACGTACTTCATTGCCCGGGGTGCTTCGTGGAACAGCGGCGCCGGGCGTCACGTCTTTGTGGGCTGCTGAAAGATAGAAGTCTCTGCACTTGTACTATGTGGCAGAGGGTACAACAGTTGAACAGGTACGTGCTCATCTTGAAACTATCTGTGGGGGTGACATTTGCACTGTGGAAGCGCTGAAATCGCGAGGGCGTTACTCGTCGTTTAAGTTGGGAGTACCTTCAAAAAATGCTGAAAGTGTTATGCTACCTACTAACTGGGCGGAGGACATCTGCGTCAAGCCCTGGCGCCAGAACTTTCGTAGCAATCAAAGGAAATCGGAATAACTGTCAGCAACGAATAAAGAAACTGTCTCTTTTTTATCAAAACGTGCGCGGATTAAGATCGAAAACGAAGATCTTTTACAATAATGTGTCTCAGGCAGAGTTTGACATTCTCGCTTTAACCGAGACTTTTCTTACTAACTCCGTGGCAGACGGTGAGCTTTTTCCGCCTGGCTACGTGGTTATTCGAAAGGACCGTGCCGGTGATGCTGGATGGGGGGGAGTTTTACTGGCTGTGCGGGATTGTTATGCGGTTAGGGTGATCACAGACATTGATGACTTGACACCGGATAAAGAATAGATTTTTGCAATTGTAACCTGGAAAAGTATAAAATTTCTGTGTTGTGTTGTGTACTTACCGCCTAACTAAGACGATGAACAGTATCTGAACGTATTAACATGTACAGAAAATGCAATTTGTACCTATTCTGATCTGAATGTGCTTTTATTAGGGGATTTTAATTTAAATTCTTGTGGCAACAGTGTTAAAACGCAGTTTACCAATTTTTCTGACTTCTGTAATCTTCAGCAGCATAATAAAATATTCAATGTTCACGGCGGTATGTTGGATCTCGTGCTGAGTGACTATGATGTTGACCGGGTAGCAGTGTCGGTTGGATTGGACCCATTGGTACCCATAGACGATTATCATCCTTCGCTAAATATAACAGTCAAGCTTCCCTGGCCTCGGTGCGCTCCGCTGCCAAAGCGCCTAGTGAACGTTTCAGACACGGGCTCGGACTGGAACTGGCGTAAGGCGGACTTTCAAGGTCTCTGTTCAGCATTGGCAGATTTGGACTGGTCCGATGTAATGGCTGCCACTGACGTGGATTTAGCGGTGGAATCCTTCTATTGTAGACTGAATGAGGTTATAAGTCTTTATGTGCCAGACAGAAAACGCGTAACGCGATGTGAGAAATATGTTTATCCTAAGTGGTGTACGGCTGAGATCATATGTAACATAAAGAACAAGCATTTCCACTTAAAGAGGTATACATTAGAAGGGAAAGAGTTCAACAAGGAATTATTTAGTTATTACAGGTGGTTAAAATATTAATTGACAACGCATTTAGGCACCATATTAAATTAGTACAGGAGAATATAATTAATGAACCGGTTAAATTCTGGGAATATGTCAATGAAAGGTGGAACGCAGGACGCTGGTCGACAGGTAGATGCTGCGTATTTCGATTTCAAAACGAAAAACGTTTTGTTGCTGAAATTAGCAAAATTTGGCTTTGCACCAAATCTTTTGAAGTTGCTTGCTAGCTACCTCGGTAACCGACGTCAATTTGTAAAAGTAGATGGCTACGAATCTAGTCAGTACTACACAAGATCGGGAGTAAGTTAGGGTAGTACCCTCGGACCAACGCTTTTCCTGATCTTTATAAATGACTTGCCAGAAAAGTTTTCGGCCAAGTGTTTGCTGATGACCTGAAATTGAGTTTAGGGATTGGTGATGTAGCAGATGCTCAGACTCTGCAGGTAGATATCAGCGCTGCCTTGGAATGGAGTAAAGATAACCGTCTACCTTTCAATGAAAATAAATGTAAAGTAATTACTTTCTCACATAAACGTAACCCTGTTTCTGAAATTTATAAACTAGCTGACGCCCCTTTGGATAGAGTAAGTGACATTCGAGACTTAGGATTAATTTTGGACACCAAACTTGACTTTCATAAACATGCGACATCTATATGTAAACAGGCTAGTAAGGCTAGTAAGACAGCTTCGTTATGAGAACTGCTGCTGATTTTAATGACATAAGAGTTGCAAAAACGTTATACAATGCGTACGTTCGTAGCAAACTGGAGTATGCTGCGGTTGTATGGAATCCCTATGAGGAAAAATACATTATGTTAATAGAAAAAGTTCAACGCAAGTTTGCCAGATGGCTTTACAAGAAAATTCATGGTGACTATCCGTACCTGTATCCATCATCGTTTGTCTTGGGTATGGTGGATATGGTAACTCTAAAATTTAGGAGAGTAATGGTGGCATTAACACATTACTTATCCATAATTCATCATACCCTTGACAGTCAAGCGGTGGTGGAGAGGGTAGGCCTTTCGGTGCCCAGGTACTTGCGACGTGATGGGGCAGGGACTGTAGCTCCGCGTCGTAGGCCGCGCCTCCTTCACCAGCCCAGAACGCGCACCAAACGGGCAGCACAGGCACCAATCAATCGTACATTGCGACTGATGGGTGACATACTCGCTCGGCACGATGAAATTGACTTGTTCGCTGACAGTTTGGGAAGTCTGCTAAATAGATTCCGAACAATCATAGACGACATGCTGACTGACTAAGATTATTGTGACTTTATATAATTTTATTCTTGTTTTTGTTTTCATTTTATCCGTAGTTTTGACATTGTTTCTAATCTATTTTATGTATTTCTTTTCAACTAGACACTGTATCTAAGAAAATGTATTTCCTACTGGAGTTTATTGCTATTATTGTTGACATTGAAATTGAGTGATATTTAGTTTAGATATTTAGTTTTAATGCAAATTTATCTTGTATGCGCATTGGTAATAATAATACTGTAAGCATGCTTTTGAGTCTAAATAAATAAATAAATAAAAAAACCTGTAGAACTGGATCGTTGACGTATTTCTTTTCGTTAAATGAAAATCAATGTTTGTGAACAACAAAGAAAAATGTACTAACCTACTAATTGTATTGTTGTTCCAGCAATTTAATTTTTGATTTTCGTTCATGTAGTTTCACTGATGTTAAAAACCATTTTTGTACTTATTAGAAAAGCTGTTTTAGAATGAAATGTTTTTTCGAGCATTTAATTATTCATAGTGGGAAAACAACTTAAAAAAAAAAAACTCCGAATTGTATTAATCTGTGTTTTGTTATAAAGAACATGTTTTAAACGTATACCATTCAATTATCTTTCCTAACAAAGAGATTGATATCAAATTATCCAGAAACCTTTAAAACTCTTTCTCCAAAATATTATTTCATAAAGAGGGTTAGGATTAGGAAAGTGTTTATTTTACTTGTATTTTATTAAATGATAACTATCGAATTGTATTGAGTAGTAGGTACACCAAATACCTTTCCGTAATGAGTGATAAGATAATTAAATTTTTTCTTGGGTATTATTTGTGCATAATAAACTGACAAAACAATTTAATAATTTTATAACTTAATCAAAAATATATATATAATTAAAACATTGTCGTTTGTCATTGATATTTCTATATATTATTTTCACTTGCTAATCTGGAAAGTTTTTTCGATTTAAATAAAATAACTGGGCATATATACTTAATGTCAAAAAAAGATACTCTAGCTTACTTCATTTTTTTAATAAAAAGGGGGGAGGTGTAGTGTATGACACACCTCGCCTCATGATATCTAGTATTTAAGGTAGATCCTAAGGTAAGGTAATTTAATAACAAATCAGACGTCGACGCAATAACATCTTTTATTAGTACTCCCGGGTCCCCACATTGCAATAGGTAGGTAAACCATTACCTTTCGTAACACACTAAAATCCAGTACAGATGGGCTTTTACTTTTCCCATAACTTATCTTAACATGCATTAGCAAAACACCAGTATTTTTGGTTTATTCTTTTATTGGCACGCGCGGCTGCTGCATCCGCGCCGCGCGCCGCACCGCCGACAGGTGACCGCTCATGGTGTTATCTACAGCCTACTAGGTAGGTATTTTTCACTTGATGTATTTAATTTTTTGCGGTTTCTGTCAGATCGCGCTTATTTGAAGAATATAGTAGCTAGTAGCAACCCTAGGCGATCAGGCAAGTTGATAGAAAAAGGCAGGAGCGGCCCTTCTGTAAACTCTTTATTTTGTGTCTAGGCGGAATCAACCCCATCTTTTTGCACCCATTTTCGGGGAAGGAGCCAACAGAAAATCTCAGTGAACGGTTAGAGTGGGCAACCCTATTGAATCCCTTATTCAAAATTTTAATTACAATAATTTTCATGCAACTAACATTTAAATTACATTCTTTCTTTAAATTTCTTCATTGAGTTCTCACTTAATTTTTTTATGAACTACAGCTTTCCGCTCGCAGCTGCGCCCGCGTTTCGTTATATTAGGTTGGGAAAAAAGTGTTTTTGCATATAGTGTGCATGAACTTGTAATAAAATCTCTTTGGCTATACTTATTATCTCTTTACTATAATTATTGGTTTTATACTATTTGTTAGATACAAGTTTTCGTATCATTAAAAGTTTAAATTTTAAAGAAAATAATTCCAAATTCAAATTAGGAAAATGTGTGATTTTTATTTGTTTTTCTTACTGTCAAGATGAATGAATCTAATGAATAAATTCGATACATTTTCAAATTATGCCCTAAAAAGGTGAAAATGCAACGCAATCCGCGAAAAAAGTTTGCGATGTTTATGGACCTAGTGCAGGGTCTGTGAGAGTAGCACAAATTTGGTTTAAGCGTTTTCAATCCGGAAATTTTGATGTCAAAGATGCACGTCACTCTGGGCGCCTTATTACGGATAAAATGGATGCCATTCTTGAAAAAGTAGAGCAAGATCGGAATATCAGTAGTAACGACGTACAGAGGCGTTCACATCAACCTTTACAAAACTATTGCAAAATGGGTCTTATGACGGCCACATAAGGTGTCCCTATGTAAAGGTTGATGTGAACGCCTCTGTACCTGAAGAACTGGGAATTACCTCACGAGCTCACTGAAAGAAACCAAATGAACCGTACTCATTTGTGATTCTTTAATACGACGTAATGAAACCGAACCATTTTTGAAGAAGCTGATAACTGGTGATAAAAAGTGAATCACGTACGACAAGAACGTGCGAAAAAGGGCGTGGTCAAAGGGCGGTCAGTCTTCACAGACTGTGGCGAAACCCAGGTTAACTCACAACAAAGTGATGCTGTGTGTGTCGTGCGGTTGGAAGGGCATTATTCATTATGAGCTGTTACCTCCAGGCAGGACCATCGATTCTAGCAAAATGTCACAGTTCACCGGTAGGATCAAAGATTAACCATACCACATCTACTTTCAATTCCCATTCAAATTTACACAAAATAGTTTCATTTTCTGTAGATTTTACAAGAAAGTAAAGCAATAATAATCCAGAGAATAGTTATATTTTATTAAACTCTACTGCGAACAACTGATGGGATTAAAACAAAAAGTTGAGAGAAAGCGGCCGGAATTAATGAACAGAAAGGGTGTGGTTCTTCATCATGATAATGCTTGACCTCTCACATCTTTAGCCACTCAGCAAAAATTAAGAGAGTTTAGCTGGGAGGTGTTAAGGCATCCGCCGTATAGTCCTGACTCTGAGCTGACCTTGCACCTTCAGATTTATACCTGTTTCGGTATCTTCAGAATTCTTTAGGCAGTGTCAGGGTAACATCACGAGAGAACTGCCAAAACCACTGTCGCGGTATTTTGATCAGAAGCCTTAAATATTCCTATAGCAATAGGATCATGTTCCTACCTACTATTAAAGTTAAATTTATAATAGGATCTGCTTAGTAAGCTAGCAGAGATGAAGTTTTATTTTCTTTACACTTGACTATAATATTGTCTATTTATTGTTTTATAAATGGCGTCTTAGGAATGTTGTGTGTTTAGTTACTTGGAAGAAGTTAATAAACTAGTATAGAAATCTCACTCCATGCCTTTGATTTCAATATGTTATGGGCCCAGCAACGTTTTAACTGAGTGAAGAGCAAAGAAAACTAACGAAAATAAGAAAAGGTATTGCGATCGGCAACTAGAGAACCTGAAACAAAATGGAGGTGTCGAATTCCATGAAAATTGAAAAGTTCGACGGGAGAAATTTCAGGCCATGGAAGTTTCAGGTAAAATGTGCGCTAAAAGCAAAGGGCTTAAATATATGCACCGAAACCCGACGAAAAGGAGTTTTTGCAGCAGTGGTGTAAAGATGACGGTTTGGGCATGTTTATACTAACTTCGTCCATGGATTTAAACCAAATTTCGTTAGTAGAAAACTGTGAAACTGCCAAAGTTATAATGGAAAAATTTTAATCAATTTACGAACAGAAGTCGGAGTTTAACAAAATTATTATTTATGAGAAATTCTACCAATATAAGATGTTAGCCACTGATAGTATTGCTCAACATATATCGAAGGTGGAGAATTTGGCAAAACAATGAGATGAAAGTGGAGAAACAATTAGCGAAACTGCAATTATGACAAAAATAATAATTACCTTGTCGGCAAAATACCGATCCCTTCGCCAAACATGGCTTTCCTAAGACCCGAAGCTGCAAACGATTCGCAACTAAACCTCTGGGTTTATAGATGAACAGGCCAGCAGAAACTGCATTGTTAGCAGCAAATACTTAACCAAGGCATTTTATTATGTTGACCACGATATTCTAGTACACAAACTGCACGCTAATGGCATAAGAGTCAATGTACTGGAGCTCATAAAATATAAAATCTTACCTAACTAACAGGTTCCAGTGCACTAAAATAACAAGGTTATATCCTGTTTTAAAAACAGTACAAAATTATCTTTCTAAATTCAAAAGAGTTCTATTTGGAAGTTTGTTCCACAGGGAAGTGTGCTGGGTCCTTTACTATTTATAATCTATATAAATGATTTCCCTTAAGTCATTAATTATCAGACAGTTCTGTTTGCTGACGACAGCACTGTTTTAATATCAGGCCAGGACAAAATTAGTATTGAGCGAGAAACAAATGTAACAATACGTGCTGTGATACGTTGGCTGACATCAAATAATTTGAAAATCTTATTAAAACAAATGTTATGACATTTAGAAATCGAATTATTGAAATTATTGACGTTGATGTTAATTACCTAGGCCAAAAAATTGAAAATGTTGATAGGACAAAATTTCTTGGATCGACTATCGACCATAATCTGAACTGAAAATTGCACGTGGAGAGTTAGTGTTCACGATTGAACCAATTCTCGTATGCTCTATACATGTTGACTAAATCAGTAAATACCCGAGTTGTCATTACAGCATATCATGGATATGTGGCTTCTATTTTAAAGTACGGGATTATATTTTGGGGCAATTCCACTGAAATGGAAGCTGTATTTAAGGGTTGAAGAGATGCTTACGATCTATATTTAGGTTACATCAAACTACTAACTGTAAATCTTATTTTTAAGAGTGGAGAATGCTTACTTTACCCTATATATATATATATGAAATCGTTTATTTGTTAAAAAAAATCTGGATAAATTTCAAAATCACCAAAGCAAAAAGCCTAATTTCAAATTACGCATCCTACCCCACGAAACGACACTTTTTGACCACAGTATTTTTTTCATGGCGCAGAGAATCATTTACCAAGATCCATTTTGAATGTAACAGAAATTGTATCTTTTAAACATCAGGTAAAAAGGTTTCTACTGCAACATGCCTATTATAGTATAAATGAAAACTTGACGGGTAAAATAAAAACATTTCATGAACTTGTCTACTTATTGGTGTTGTTATTTTTAATTTGATTTTATTTTGAACTTGTGACTAATTTTGTAATATGGTTACTGAAATAAATATGAATTTGAAGCTAATTGTAATAAATTTCCATTATAACATTTGTAAATAATTAAATTACGTGTACATTTGCTTGCCGAATCAGGCATAATATGGTGACACTTTTTAATTTTTTTATTTTGACATATGTATAAAATACACCCATGTTTCTTGCAAATAAATAATTTGGAATTTGGAAGAGGTCAGAGCAAAACAAGTTTTACTCCGAACACACAGCACAGATTTTTATGTTATAATTGCAATAAAAGATGACATTTCGCAAGAAACTGCCGAGCACCTAAGAAGAAACCCTTAGATGGTAAAATGATAGCATTCAGTGCAGAGCAGTGCTTGCAGTCTGAGATAGATGTGGAAGCGTGGATTCTTGACAGTGGCGCATCGGTACACATGACACATACATACATACCATCACGCCTTTTTCCCAACTGGGTAGGCAGAGACCACATCTTTCCACTTGCTACGGTCCTGATACACCTCTTGCGCTTCTTCCACTCTCATTAATCCTTTCATACATGCTCGTCGATTATGGGTACTCCTGACCTGACCTTTTCTGAGCACGTCTTGGACTTGTCCTAAGTACGTCCGTCTAGGCCCTCCCATTTCAACAGCTCCATCCACCCTCGCCTTGTAAATTTGTTTCGTTAATCGCCTTTCATTCATCCTTTCCATATGCCCAAACCATCTTAGCATTCCCATCTCAATTTTTGTGACAACATCCTCTTTCACACTACATCGCTCTCTTATTATGCTATTCCTTACTTTATCACTTAATGTCACTCCTGCCAAACTTCGCAATGCTCTCATTTCCACTGCATTTATCCTACTTTCATCTTTTTTTTGCCATACCCAACTCTCACTTCAGTACATAAGCGTCGGCACTAACACCCCCGCATGAACAGCCAGTCGCGCCTTCTCTGACACCTTCTGGCTGTTCATAAAGGCATGCAGCGCTCCATTTAACATATTCCCTGCATTCACTCTTCTATTAATATCACCCTCATACCTTCCATCCCTGAACCTAGTCCCCAGATACACAAATTCTTTCACTTGTTCTACCTTTTCACCTCCAATTAAAACATCACATTCTGTCATATCCTCATCTCTTTCAAAAACCATAGTTTTTGTCTTACTTACGTTCACTTTCATACCTCTCGCTTCTAACGACGCATTCATTAATGTTACCATTACCTGCAACTCGTCGGCTGACGACGCCAGTATGACTTGGTCATCAGCGTAGAGAAGGCATTTAACAAGCAACCCATCCATTCTCAGTCCATAATCACTGTCTTTCAGATCTGTCAAACATTCATCCATGAATAGGTTGAACAGCCATGGAGACGCTACAAAACCCTGTCTAACCCCTTTATAGATGTCAAACCAGTCAGTGTACGCCCCGTTTATTCTGACGCAAGCACTGAAACACTCATAGAGAGATTTCAGCGCTCGTATCAGACAGCTGCTCACCCCATGCGCGGATAAAGACAACCACAACTCATTCCTTTTCACCCGATCATAGGCTTTTCCAGGTCCAAGAAAATGCAATAGACTTTATGGTTTTTTCTAAAAAAAAATCCGCTACGCAACGCTAGGAAAAAACCTGATCCGTACATCCCATTCCCTTTCTGAATCCCGCTTGCGCATCCCAAATCTTTTCTTCCGTCTCTTTCACAACCCTATTAATCAACACCTTAGCATACAGTTTGCCGACAACACTGAGAAGGCTGATTCCGCGGTAATTTTTGCAGTCCTGTTGTGAATCTTTCCCTTTGAAAAGGGGCACGATCACAGCCTTGCACCAATTTTCTGGTACCCGGCCGGCCCTCCAACACAAACTAAAAAGGCGGTACAACTGACTAGCAGCTATGCCCGGCCTTCAGCATCTCAACAGACACTCTATCATACCCTGCAGCCTTACCAGCTTTCATACTTTTTAACGCTGTCACTATCTCATCCATGCGAATCTCACCCTCACCTCCATTTTCCTCCATGTATGGTTCAGCTATTTCTGCCAAAGCATCATCTTTTTCAAACAAACTTTCAAAGTACTCTTTCCATCTCCCTAAGATACACTCTTCCTCTTTGAAAATCCTTCCAACATCGCCTCTGATTTTCGTAAGCTATGCTACGGTCGATGCTCCCCTAGCAGAACGTACTGACTTCTAGAAAAACTTTACATTTGTCCGAAAGTCTTCAGTAAGCTTCTTATCAAACTCATCCTTTTGTTTTTCCTTACGTTTGTTCACTACATCCTTCACAATTCCTTTCAATCTTTTACACTCCCTTTTCGCTTCAACCACATCTCCATCTGTCGCCTTTTGCATCCTTTGATTAGCTCTTATCGCTAACCAATCCAACCACGCTTTCTTCTTTTCATCTACTGCATATTCTTGTCCATCCACCTACTCTTTATCTTACCACCTTTCCTTCTTCTCGTAGTTCCACAAATACTCACAGCCGTAACTCTCTAATAATAATCTCTAATAATAATCCATCTTCAACACAATCCCACAGATCTTTAATCTCTTGCAGCTTTTCCGAACCTTCAAATCGCTTCAGTAACCCATTCACATATTCGTCTTCCACACCTTTCTCTTGCAGTTTCTCCACCTTTACACGTTCCAGAACCCCCGTTATCACTGGAGCTCTATGACGCCACTTATCAAAGAGACCACTCATTCGTGCTAGCACCAGGAAGTGATATGTGTCGATGCCAACCCTGCGATACACCCGGGTGTCTTGAACATTCCTCCTCAATCGTTCATCCAAAATCACATAGTCAATCATGCTCCTCGACACCCCTTCTTCTCTTGTTTACATATGAATCATTTTATGCTCAAACATGGTATTCATCACACATAAATTCCATTCCATGCAAATCTCTAATAAACTCCTACCATTGTACTCCTCGGGCTTACACACTCATACTCATTTACACATTCGGCCATTCGCTCGGAGACAATAAGGCCAACTCCTTGAGACCCTCGACTGTTGGCAGAAACTCCGGACCAGTAAGCCGTATAGGGTCCATGCCTCGACACGTCATATCCTTTCCGCTTAGTCTCATTCACACAAAGAACATCAATAAGCCTTTCATCCATCATGTGACATACTTCATCAATTTTGTCATTCATTCCACCCCTTACATTCAACGTAGCGAAGCGGCTCTCCGTGGGCCGCTTTTCGCCCCCGCGGAGAACGAGACGTGATGGGTTGCGAACCACACCGCCGCCAATACTGGATTAATAACAATTGTGTTCATTGCGTTCCCACGAGTAAACAAGGGATATAAACTGTCAGTCCCAGCAAAGCCCCGCGTGCCAGGATAAGGCTAGCCTGATTCGCCCAGCCCCAGGGCAGTTTAGCCGCTTGCGACTAGGCTTGCCCCTAGCCATGCATCCATCGGTACGGCAGGCCTTGGATTGGCGGAATAGGTAAGAAAACAGGAAATAGGAGAGGATTAGGATTGAACATAGGAATTGTTTGGGGCATGGGTAGGAAAAAGGTAAAAAGGGATATCACTGCCTCGGAAGGATTGGGGTGAGTCAGTAATAGCTCGGGGGCCGGGGTCGCGTACCCGTATACCATGCCTTAGCTACCGGATAAGTAGCTAGGATGAATATCCCTGACCGATACACATGACACATAGGCGTGAATACTTTAATGAATTGCATGAGTATACATATACCAGTATTGACAGGACTGTGTTTGGGCAATAAAGAAGAAATTGAGGTACGTGGAAAAGGCTCTGTGTTGATACGCCAGAAGGTAAATGGACGATGGTATCAGTGCATATTAACTGATGTACTATAGTTCGTTAAAAAAAAGGATGATTAGAATGACACAGATTTATTATCTGTGATGAATCATGAAAAGTGACGTGATAACTTGTTACCGACGGCAAATGAGCGACTACACTTGTTGCAATAATCAAACGCGAAGAATCACTCTAATTTGGCGTGTTTATATTTTTTATGGTGCTTCACATTTTAACTAAACTTATTTAATAAATTCAGCTCATAAAGAAAAACAATTCATACTGATTCGTACTATCTACCTATGATGAAACAGTCAGCGATTTAGGACTGTCCATTTAATATTTTTCGAGAAATTGACTGCAATATGACCGATCCCGCTTAAGACTTAACCATTTTTGAAATTGAATCTATCTATTTGTATGTTCTAGCATAACATTTAACTTATTAAGTATATGGATTTTTTAAAAACTCATTCACTTATTCTATAAAACATGGATTAAATACAGGTTGTTTTAGAATCTAGAACGAAATTAAAAATGTTTAAAAACTAAGTTCACGTCCACGTCCAGAACATGAAATCGATAGTGAACTAAAAACTTAAATATCTACGACGAGCTTAGAAGGTTACGTCATGTTGCCGAAATTTTAGAGATGGGACACATCGATAAATAAAATTCGATGGAATGCAGTTATTAAATCTCGACGTGAGACCCATATGGTCTGAGGTACAATTTATCAACTTTTCAGGAGAGGCAAATAAAAATCTGGTTGAAAATTCCAAATTAAGTCACATTTATTGTTTGTTTAGCCATATAAATGAATACTTATGTTACAGTAAACCTTTGCCCCTTTTATTTTCAAAGTTTATAATTACAAAAATATTACTATTATTCATACTTTTTATAAAAAAATGTATTATCTGATCTTATGCTTGTACAATTTGGGGTGTAGTAGGCCTAATGTCACGACGACAGCCGTTTATCGCCAAAAATTTCCGATGTCATTCACTTGGAGAAGGTAGTGTTGTTATTGTTTCGGTTTTGCTTTTGCTGTTGACTTTCTGTTGCAATAATGCCAAAAAGACAACGAAAGACTGTTTTAAACAGTGAATCTCGCGAGTTTGTGGTCCGCTTACGAGATTATTTTGAACGGGAGCACCATAATGGTGGACCGCTGTTACCGTTGTCGCAAGCATGTGACAGAGTTGCTGACGCTTTAATATTGGAAGAGCTACAGTGACAAGGATAACCCACGAAAAATTCGGAGATGATAAATAAACTATCAACACCAAATAAAAAAAGGAGAAAAAGAAGCACTGTAACTGGTACTGACGATTTTGATGCCGCTGCAATACGAAATCATGTATATGCATACTACACACGTAACGAGCTGCCAACTTTGTCCAAATTATCTGTATCGCTAAAACAAGCAAACCTTTTTGATGGCAGCCAACCATCTTTATTAACCATTAGTTTCTGAAGCTTTATTATAGACAATCAGTACTCGTGGAAACAGCACGTAGAAAGAGTCTGCAAAAATATCATCTTATTTTCTTATGCTTTGTATAAAATTGTACCCTCTAAATATTGCAATGCCTTAACAGGGCGTCACAAGCACTGTACTAAGTTTAAGATCCTTTTAATACTGTGGCAAGCAATAAATGATTTGATTTTATTTGATTTGTGGCGCCTAAGCACCCAGGTCCATCAAAAAACTGCTTTAATGGCATACCACGGATATGTAGCATCGAACGGCTGAACATACGGCTTAATACTTTGGGGTAACTCTGTAGATATGGATGCAGCGTTCTTCTCGCAAGAGCGCTGCGTTCGTGCCATATGTAACGCTCCCCCCCCCTAATATCGTGCAAGGAGCTGTTTCCTCCCACGAACTTGCTCTCTCTACCGTCGATGTACATAATGGAATGTTGTGTTTTTGTCAAATCTCACCCACTATTATTTTTTGCACAAAGATGACTATTAAATTAAATCAATAAGACATCAAGGAAAACTATTGCTCCCCACAATACCCAATAACCAATGTTAAAACAGAAGTACTTAGTACTCAAGTTGTATTTCAATTTATGACAAAATACCTTATTCACTGACTTTATTTTTAAATATATTCAATGGAAGCTTTTCCATTGAATATATTTAAAAATAAATTATTTGACTTGCTAAAAGTTAAGTGTTTCTACTCAGTTGATGAATACCTTAACTCTAAGATTGACATTTGATCTGTATTAATGACAATAATTTGTACTATATTGTTTTTTTTATATATTCGAGTAATTTTACAACTCATTTGGTGTTAGTAATACAATGTGGGCAACCTTTACTTTTTTTTGGATGCTGATATTTTAGATATCATAATTATTTGAACAAATTGGAGTTAACATTTTGATAAACATAAACTTTATGTGTGTATGTGCCATTTAGGTGTCAGTTGCTTTATTTGGCCAACGTTAACTTCAATAAATGAGTATGTTTTAGTATTAAATAGAGTAACAAAATTTGGTTAACATTTGTAACCATTTTTGGGTGAAAAAACAATATTTTTTGGGTGTAACTTTTAATTTAATTTGGAAAACAGGTAAACATAAGCCATTTGTAATAATTGTTTAAGGTTTAAGAGCCATCTTCACTCACCCCACAGACCGGCGAAGCAGTCAGTCAAGGCCGTCAAGGCCAAGCAGCAGATTTCCATGGCAAAAAAAAAAGTAATACATGTCGCTTTTTTATCTAATTGATGTTTTATTAATGCGATCATTGACCATTAGAACCAGCGCTTTGCTGTGGGTTTGTTCAGTGACAACGGGATAGGATATTGCAAATTAAAATGCCACGTTAACCGATTGCCTTCAATTAATCTCTAAAAAAATTACCTGTACATAATGTGGATTCAATGGAACAATTGAATCACCACTCAGTAGAACTATTAGAAATTGCTCGTTAATAAAAATAACTTAAGAACGTACATCGTATCTCATGTTTCGAAAAACACAGATAGCCCATACTGGGTTTCGAAAGATCTCCGGAATTCAGTCTCAAACTTAGTTATCTCTCGGAAACGGACACGTTAGGAAAATTAGGGCAACAAACGTTTTTCCCTAACTAACAACCGCTGGACAACGAGGTTCGTCTATTCGTTCAACCCAACCGATGCATATTGGCAAACTAGGGTATGAGTAGGTACCTATCCTGAGCTAAAATATGAACACCAAGATCACTCTGTGGTGTATCTTACCAGTCATCCACGGAGATAACAGTACTAGAATGTTACTCTAAAATTATACTAACCATGACAAAAATTTACATCGTCTTCATCTGTGCTCCTCCTGTAAAAAAATAAAAGACAATACATTAATAATAACACCATAATAACCCTTTGTCGCTGAGCAAATCCCGTATTTGAACAAACATTATGATAAATCTCGTGTAATCTCATAGTATTGATTAAATTACTCGTTAATAAAAAGAACTTAAACCTTTTAAAAAATTTAGCTAAAAAATTTATTTCAACTACAGGTGACCCAAGAGCTGGTACATTCCTCGCACAACGTGTGAGTCTTTCTATACAACGGGGGAATGCTGCCAGCATCTTGGGTACCTTACCACAGGTGCAAAATTTTCTTAGTAGTTTTTAGTTATATTTATTTTAAGGTTTTCTTCATAATTTTTACTGTACTGTATATATATATTAATTATTTAATCGTTCTGAATAAAATATTACACACATAGTATTGAGTATGTTATTGACATTTGACCGTGCATTAAAGTCAGCGACTACAAATTACAATTCGGTTGCACTAAGTATTTCCCAATTTAAGAACATCAAATTAACTTTATTGTATGAGAAAAATACAGCTTTTAAGTGATATCCTGTACGATGAGAAAATAGCAACCTTATAGCTTTGAGCAATTTCTTTTCGGCGGACTTGGGATGTGGACAGATTTTTGAAGAAAAAAAGAGACTTTTCAAATGTCCTAAAATCTGTTATTTGATAACTAAATAACTTTCTGTTGGTCATATGTAAGATATTTATATTATTTCTTATTATTGTTTTAAATGTTAAAAATTATGCACTTTTTGTTATTTCATTTTGGTTTGTCCGAAAAGAACAACTAAGTTTTAATTATTCCTTTTGATTATTTTAGCCTTTACAATGCTTCTTTTTCATAGTTAAAGATAGAAAAACTGGAAAAATTCAGTATCGGTTTCGGTAGCTCAGTGGTTTAGAGCAGTCACCCGGATGGTGAAAGACGCGGGTTCAATTCCCGCTCGAGATCATCAAGGTCCGAAATCGAATTATTCCAGTTTTATATCTTTAACTAAGTTATAAGTTCTAATCATGTATACCTTCCAGCAATGTAATACTTGATTTGCAAATAAATACTTTGATACACAAAAAGCCACATTATTTGTAGATTTTAAATAAAAATCACGTGTGACTTTTACTTCTTATGAATGATTTTCACCTTTAAATAAATCGGGAACGTGGCACATTAGGGTACCCGTAGTTAGTAGGTATAATAATAATTTGGACTTTTAAAACATACTTGGTGGCAAGGGCCTGCACGGCGACGCTGCGGCAGGCGTCCGCGGCCGCGTTCGTGGTACTCGTTCCCTTTGCGAGCTCCCCCGCGGGGCCACGCGGTTTGCGTTTGATGGTTGACACCGGTGATAACGATGCCCTGCAATAAGTGAAGGTCAAACGGTAAGTCAAAATCACAACGAACTGAATAATTTAAATGAATTTATTGCGGTTTTATAAATATACGTTTTATCGGACGTTAGCTTGTAACCTTAAGGCATAACGGCTTTTTAGTTAAGTATATGGTTTAGCAAAGTCCAGATGAAACAACAAAAATACGTTATCTAACAAAATTAAATGTCTATATTATTCTTTTTAAAGACGATAGGCCACGAATAACTCTTAAATGATTTTAGTTTCAAGATATTTATTTGCTAAGAATAGGTAGTTCTCCATTCAATACAATAAACATGCAAAAATATCCGCTAATAATAGTAAATAGTAGTTCTTTCTAATAAAGGAAGAGGAAAAATTGTATAATTTTTTTTAAAAAAGAAAACATTAACTTCTTTCAAAGAAAAATAATAAAATTCATCTAGTAACATTTTTTCACACCAAATAAAGTATAATAATATGTACTCATTAAATAAAAACATTTATCAGATATCATCCAATCACGGGATTAAACTCAAAGACTTCTGTTATAAAAAAACTTAAGTAACAACTTATAGGAATTAAGATGAACATGAACTTCCACTAATAATATATAAATTCTTAAAAGTTATGACAAAATTAGATATTTACTGACCGAGGAAGGTTTCACTTTTGTTAATTATCTAAAATGAGATCAACATAATTATACGATAACCAAAAAAAAAAGTTATAACGAATAACCAAAAAAGGTTCCCTTTTTTCCGGTACCGTCGCAGACGCACCCGGATTGAGGATGATGAGACCCTCCTTTATTGCGCCTATAGAGAGGTGAAAAAGGCGCTCAAGATCGCGATCAACAGAGCCAAGTCCAGGGCAAGAGAGGAGTTTTTTGAGACTCTTAATGCGGATCCGTGGGGAAGGCCGTACAGGTTGGCGTTGAGTAAGCTCCGCCCTGAGCATCCCCGGTTACGCAGAGTCTCTCTCCTCCCTTGCTCCACGACGTCGACGTCGTCCAGGCTCTGTTCCCGACCCAAGGAGAGCACACTCCACCGACAGGTGGAGGAGTAGGTGTAGGCATACATTTAACTAAAGTATGAAGGTGCCATTTTGTTCGATTACTTTTTGCCATCTTGTAGGTAGGGACATGATCCCATTGCTATAGAAATTTTGAGGCCTCTGATGAAAATACCGCGACAAGTGGTTTTGGCACTCCTCTCATGATGTTAACCTGACACTGCCCAAAGAATTCTGAAGAGACCGAAACATAATGAATAATGCCCTTCAAATCCCACCACACACACAGCATCACCTTGTTGCGTTTTTTTTTTGTTGCGGCTTAGCCACAGCCTGTGAAGCCCGACCGGCCTTTGACTACGACGTTTTTCTTGTCGTATGTAATCCACTTTTCATCACCTAAACCTAGACGAACACGCGTTAAATAGAATTAAGTACTGTCTGCATTAATTGTGTAAAGTATTAAAACATACCAAGGTAACCCTAAAGTGGTGACCCGCGCTAGTTCTACGTAAGGGCCCTGGTAACGATTGAGAAGCATGAAAGGATTTTATACAAGTTTTATACCGGCGGCGGCTCCCTGCGCGTCCGAGCAAGCTAAAAATGGAACAAGCAAGTTTAGCAGTGATTTCAGTCGCGGCGAGTATACCGAAGTTTCGCCAGAGGGGAGAAGCTACAGCAAACTAAAAGAAAGACTTATAGTAATTTATGAAGAATCTCCTGAGAGGCAATTCTAAAGGTTAGTGGGAGAACTAGACCAAGGGTCACAAAAGCTATCGCAGTTGCTGCGGCAAATGCACGAATTAGCGCGCAACTGCAAGGCCAGTGAAGACATGCATGCACACGCAGCCGCATGTAACCAGAGCACTTTGCAAATGACACAATGACGGAGCAAGCTACTCACGCAAGTAGTTTTTTTAAGGCAACAATTAGTTAGTAGCGGAAGACAGCCGACCTATAGAAATGGCAGACCGCCGAATCGAGACAGGCAGTTCAGGACCAGATCGCCCAGTAGGACACCAGCAAGTCCGGATTGGGTATGCCGGTACCATTACCGGTACGGGCCACAGGCGAACCGGTGTGAAGAGCCCTGTAATTTGACGACCGACTTGGTGTAATGGTTAAGAAGTTGGCTACTACACCAGAGGTCGCGGGTTCGATCCCCGCACAGTACAAACATTTGTTTGCATGAACATGTCTGTTTGTACTGGTCTGGGTGTCTCCTATGTATAATAAGTATGTATTTACAAAAGAAAATGTATTTTAAGTATGTTTATCCGTTGTCTAGTATCCCATAACACAAGCTTTAATTAGCTTACTTTGGGGCTAGATGGCGCTGTGTGGCATAATGTCCAGGGATATTTAAAAAAAAAAAAAAAAAATTGTAGGCCGAAAACGTCGGAAAACTAAACGCGGCACGGCCCCAGGAGGCGGGAGTCAACATCACTGCCCTTGAGAACAATCGTCTCTGTGTGTTGTGCGTGAAAAATAGGTTTTAACTTCTTAATTGATACCTGTGCGAATATATCAGTGGTGCCGATGAGCCATGTGGACAAAAGGCTTATAAGCGGAAGTGAAACGTACAAGTTATACGCGGCTAACGGCACAGAAATAAGAAGGTTAGAAATAAATCTAAGATTAAAAAGGGCTTTTAAATGGAATTTTGTGCTTGCCAAAGTCATTCAACTATAAAAGGGGCTGATTTTTTGAAATATCATGAATTTGTGAATTTATTTATGCTTGGCATTATTGTGCTTGTCATCCTCATATTTGGACCTCACGACTGCTTTCTGTCTTTCCATCAGGTGGAGTGAGGTCATCTTGAAGGTCACTATAAAAAAAAACAGAAAAAAGTTCTAAGAGGCATCGAGCAAATAACTGAGGAAGAAGGAGAAGACTTCATAAGAGAAAAAATACTCACTCTTACTTGTATATACATTCTGGAAGCTTCTATATTTGTGAAAAAGAACCCAGAACTGTTCCCTCTATATGTGCGGTCACAAAATTTAAGACCTCGTGAAAAATTGGCACTTCCAAATTCGAAATTGAAGATTGTAAAGTCGGGTAGTTCAGGCATGATTGTAAAAATATTTAACGAAATTCCAATTCATTTACAAAGAGAATCAAATATCAGTAAATTTAGAAGAAAATTGAAGCAATATCTTATCGAAAAAAGTTTTTATTCGCTGTCAGAGTTTTTTAATGAAAATACATGTCACTAACAAATGATGGATGAAAGATGAATGTTATCGATAATGATAGTGTGAAATGGCTGTTGTATTGTATAGTTTGAATATGTTAAGTGTTCCCGGTTTGCAGTGCCCTTACAGGGTTCATGTTCTGAACTTAATTTAAATATAAGACCAACAATGTACAACATGAATGCAATAAATAATTTGAAAGAACAATTTGAAAGTGAGAGTTCACAAATACTTTGTTATATTGATGAGGTCTCTGCGTCAGCACCTCTCAAATATTGTAATTAAAACATTTGAAAATGGTTTTGCAATGATTTAAAGACTATTTGCTAACTATAAATCTATCAAAGTTTGACTTTTCGAAAAGTAATCTGGAGTTTGTAGGATACCATGTGACGACGCAAGGAATCGGCCCGTTTGAAAAAGTTAAAACTAGAGTAGACTTCCCGCGACCAGAGAATATTGAGCAATTGAGACGCTTCCTCGGTATGGTTAACTTTTACAGGTTGCGCCTGCCCAAGGCCGTAGACCAGCAGAGCGAGCTCAACAACTTCCTGCAAAATTCAAAAAAGATTGACAAGACCAAAATCGAGTGGACAGAAGGTGCCGTGAGTGCGTTCGAGCAGTGTAAGGTAAGCCTACAAAGCGCCATTATTTCAGCTCATCTTTTAGGAAGGCTATCGCCCATGACAGACGCATCAAATGCTTGTATTGGAGCGGTACTACAGCACTGGAACGGGGAAACAAACGGGGAGACCTTTAGGTTTTATCTAAAAGAAACTCTCTGACACACTTCGCGATGTTAATGGACCTAGTGCAGTGTCTGTGAGAGTAGCACAAATTTGGTTTAGGGATTTTCAAACCGAAAAATTTGATGTCAAAGATGCACGTCGCTCGGGTCGCTCTATTACAGATAAAATGGATGCCATTTTTGAAAGAGTGGAGTAAGATCGGCATATTAGTAGTAACGATGTAGCTGAAGAACTGGGAATTGACCACAAAGCAGTTTTGGCGTATTTGAAAAAAACTGGGTACTCATATAAAATATAAAAGCTCGATATTTGGGTACCTCACGAGCTCACTGAAAGAAACCTAATGGAGGTAGTTTTTGGTACTGTGTAAACCTTTCTTTATGTGTGTTTCCTGTAGGCACACGATGTCTATGTTGTTATCAAACAGGATTCGGTCAATGTTAGTTTTTTTCTTAGGATTTGCAGCGCCCCTAACATTCCATGTGGAGATGTTTAAGTTTGTGCAGTCGGTTCTTTGCTTAGGGAAGGATTTGCTACCTAGGAGTCTAAATGAGTGAATGTTTCGTCCGGATTAAATCCCATTAGAGAATCCAAGACTACTTTGTTCTTGGGTATACTAATTGATGATAAATTATCATGGGCAGAGCATATAAATAAACTTTGCAATAAAATAAATTCTTTTGCATATGCACTGTGGCGACTAACACGAGTTAGCGAAACTAGTGTCGCTATTCGGGCTTACCACGGATACGTATGCTCCCTGCTGAGGTATGGTATTCTTCTCTGGGGCAACTCGTACCACACAAACCGGGCACTAATAGCTCAGAAACAATGTATTCGAGCTATTTGTAATGTTGACGGTTTGACATCCTGCAGACCGTTATTTAAAAATCTCAAGTTGCTAACCGTAACATGCATCTACATCTATGAAATATGTATATTTGTAAAAACCAATTCAAATCTATTCACAAAGAAAAAAGAGGTTTGTAAATTTAATACAAGGTATCCGAATAAACTGGTTCTACCCACTGTCTCTACGACGCTTTACAGTAGAAGCACTTACTGCATGGCTATAAAAGTTTATAATAAATTAAATGACGAAATAAAGGTACTTTCACTAAACAGATTTAAGATAAAACTCAAGCGGTGGTTGATAGAAAGATGCTTCTACTCAATGGATGAATATTTTAAATTCTCTGAGTCTCGTTTGTTGTGACTCAATTATTTTGTATTTCATGTTTTAAGCGTGTTTCGGTGACATTCTGACAATATAATGATTATTAATAATTTCCATGTGAACTTAAAATTATAATAATGAATTTTGCATGCTATGCTATAGTGAATTGTGAGGACCTTGTATATATTTAACATCTTTGTACCACTTTCAAGCGAAATAAATGATTCTGATTCTGATTCTGATAAATACACTTTCGTCTGGTAACTCTTCTGTTGTAGTTGAGGAATGAATTGAGCTGTGAAGATTTCCGTTGGTATCGAGTTCAGCTTTAGGTATGACTGTGTTGACGTCTGATTTGTTAAGTGAGACGGTGGAATTAATACTTGAGATGTCACTCATTTGGTGGTCTACAAAAAGGTTACCCGAGGAAAATGTTTTGATTTCATGCGGGGAAAGATAACACTGTCGTAGTGATATATATTATATATATATAATTATATATATATATATTGCCATCGTATAGAAGGTTAATATCACCAACTGCATCCTCAGGTTTGGCTAAATTCTATAAGCGAGGCGTTGTTTCGCTGATGTATAACACGTTACGTTAACAGTGAAATAGGTCGCAGCTGCTAGAAGGATATCGGTTCCACTCCATGTTCCCTCTTTATATTGTTGTGCTATGTAGTTTGAGTACATTAATTACGTAGCCGTGGAAGTCTGTGAAGTTACTTGCAATCGCATTCATCATCGCTGGGTATTTCTGGTTTTCATCGACGTATTTTGCTAAGTCTTGCCTGATATGATGATGGTCGAACGTTAGGTAAAATAGTTCATTGATTTGATGTGCAATCGCTCTGAATAGACAGTTACCATTGCCCGGTACTCTAAAAATTTCGGGCATCTTTCTGCTGTAAATTAGAGCTTAAAACTAATAAGGTAAATAAACGTGTTATTGTGTAACTTGCCTAAAATGCATGTTTGTAATAATGATCCTTAGGGGTATTGAGAAGAATTGCCGTTAAGGGTCAGTGTATTTTTTACTTTTATTGTTTTATTGCCCTATGGGAAAACGCCAAAAAGTGATAGATTACTTTTTTCTAAGAGATGCGTTGCGAGAATTCCCTTTGTCTGTTTGTTTGCCAGATGTTGGTATCCTATGGAAGAGTTGTAAGCTGTTGCGGACCCCGACGTGACCTCAACACCTCGTACAATTTGTCGAACACAATCTCCATGGGTTAATTTTTGAACCATCTGCGGCCTAGATGTAGCTTACACTTCGGAGACATTTGTTCCGGTATCGTTAAAATACCTCATACCACCTTTTCGGTCGGTAACAATGAGGGGTTACATTACCCAGAAATTCACTCCGGCATCGATTTAAAAACCTCAACCTCGACCTTCTCGGTCGGTAACAGTGAGGGGTTACATTACCTAGGATATTTGCTCCTGTATCGATTAAGAAAAAAACTCACCCTCGACCTTTTAGGTCGCTAAAAAGGGTTGCTTCCAATTGCATGGTTCCTCACATCTGTGAGCGTATTTTCCATATTTACGATGTTAATGACAAATTGTTGCTTCTTTGTTACGCGATCTTGAACTTGACTTCGGCGCGTATTACATACTTGCGATAATTGCTGCGTCGGCTATTCTTGCGTTTCGTATCGTTTTTGCACACATTTCCGTTTGTACTTGTTTTAGCTGCGTCAACCTTCTAACCTTTGATAATGACCTTCGCTTGCGCTGTCGTATAAACAGGGTGTCTTTTATCTAGATCCAAAGATTCTGTGACGGCTTGCTTTTGTAGTGCGATGACTGCTTCAAACTGGGCAAACCAAAGACGGGCTGATCCTTCCGGAATTCCGGAATATAGAATACGACGGCGGTGCTGATAGTGACTTCTTACGACGCACTGATACACGATTTGCGCGGAAATACCATTTTGTTGTTTCAGGGTCGCGTATTTGTTCCGGCGCGGGGTCACCACTGTTGCAGTGCTGTTGAGGAGACGCAATAAGACACAGTTGGACCTTAAGAATTACTATATAACCACAGACGGAATGGCAGTGAAATGAGACAACAGTTGGTAATAGTCTGGTTTATTATAATTCTACTAAAGCTTATATACGAACTCATACACGTACACTGTGTGTGCCTAATCTTACTACGTGACCATCCGGCACATAAGCATTTTGAAATAAAATCGGACGTTGGGTAATATTAGGATGTGTAATTGTTGTTAGGTGTGTTTTTAAGCTCTGTATGCCGGAAGGACGAGTGATTGTTAATCACTCGTCTCTATTGAAGCCCTAGGGACAGCGTGTTGTAAAATTTCTCTTTCGGTGTTTTGTTGCAAGATGTTGGTATATCCGTGTATTGTTGTTTCGGAAATGACAAGGAAATGGCTGTTTTCTCAATAAACAAATGTAAAAAAAACCCTTACGGTGTTGATGTAAATAGCCCCTAAGTATTTAACTATGAGCATCGGAGAAATGTATTGATGCAATCTATGGAGCTATTGAATTAGGCAGTTTAGGTCTAATAGCATAAATTTAACTTATCTCTATCGTAAAGTTTATAGGCGGACCCTTGGACCTCACACATGAGCGTCGGTTCAAAACCGGGACAGACCGCACGGATGATGATGATGATGACCTTATCGCAGAGTTTGAGACGCAGTTGTTTATGGCTTTTACCGCAATAATAGCATGCTAGTAAGGTATAGTGCTATACAATTGGTAATATCACTTTAAGTAAGGCAGCATCTATCGAACTATATTGCGTAATAAATTATATGTCATATAATATTACAGTTTTATACAGCTTTGACGAATTGATTGTTGAGTAAGACTGTAGGTATGAATCAGAGTCGATAAAGCTTCTCAGAATATTAAGTTTATGATTACAGAGATGATATTGTGTGGTGGTATCTATCAGATAGTAAAAAAATATTCACCAAATAATAAATTTGGTGTTGATGCCGAGATACTCTGGTGACCTTGCAAAAGGTATTCGGAAAAAATAAAAATAAATATTTTTTTAAATTAAAACATTGCCATGCAGCGTGTGGATTTTTTAAGGCGCTTGAAGAAAGTTTGTGTTTGTGTAAAGTTGCTGCTTTATCCGGCAGTAGATATTTTGGTGTGCGATGATTGCGAAGAGGTATAATGTTTTATAATGATGTGTTCTCAATTTTTTGGTTCACAAGTAAAGGATTGCTAAAAAATTTCAAGGACTAAAGAATTTTGATCTTTATCTCGCAGCGCTCAATTCATGCAGAGTTGCAGTCAAATTTGTGTTGGTTATAAATGTGGTCTCGGTTTGGCTGTTACCGACTTCAAGGAGATTGCAAAATTATGAGCACAAGCAATCAGTCTCTAAAAAATTGCCGCAGTTCTGGAATATGATACCAAAAAGTGATATGCAGCGATTCGTTGGTTTGAGATACATGAAAATAAATATTAATGATATCTAAAGGTGTCCACTGTCTTGTTGATATAGGTTGACTTGTTTGGAGTTAATGCACAAATTAGACATGCGCGGCGCTCTGACAGATAGGCCGCTTAGAACAACACGCTATTTTTGACACACGCACACAGAGACGTGAGTTTATAGGCGAAGTCAGTGAGTTTCAGTGTCGCGGTCAGTCGCACTGTCAAAAACATGCAGATATTATTTGGACGTCGTCAGATACTTGCGTATACTACGTCGTCAGTTACCAAATGATGTTTAATAATAATAGCCCCTCATAGTCTAACCTAACGTCCGAGCTTGACCATCTAAGCCACGTGGGGGGCGGACACTTGCAATAAAATTACTATGCTAGCGACCAACAGGGCAATGGCAAACCTTTTAAAATGGATAAAGTGAATAGAATATATAATTTGCGGCTGCTTCCCGGGGGTCGCCGGGGCGCATCTGGAGCCGGTGCTGAATGCCACAGTATACGGTCCATCGGCGATGAGGAGTTGAGCAGGCGGGCTCCCATCGAAGAATATAACACAGCCGAACAATGTTCCCGTTCAACTTCAATAGAATCTCTTTTTCATTCATTACCGTCATCTCCACCGTCCTACATGGATTTGAACTACAATGAGCTCCGCTCGTCACCATCATCTTATAAGACTTTACCATCTCCAAACCCAACTGTGGATGTTGTGCAGGAGGCACCTGTCGCCACTGACCCTGCACCCGCCACAGCTGGCCATCGTGCTCGCAAGAAATGGTCTGAAGAAATGAATATTTTTATCTTGCGCACATATTTTTTAATTACTAAGTTAGAATCCGACACAAAAACTTACCTCACCGAACTACATGCTAAATTTACAGAAGCCTTTCCTCAAATGCAGGCAAGTAAACAGAGGGTTGGATGTCAACGTAGGGCAATAGCCAATAATAAACTCTTAAGTACAGATAAAATGAACCAGATCCGAACAGAACTAGAAGGAGAACTACGTCAAGGGCCGCAAGCAACGACTACTTCTCTCATTCAAAGTTCTCAGCAAAGGATGAGATGGAGTAACACGATCAACGAGACAATTTTCCGCGGGTTCTTGATAGTAACAGAAATGGAGACAAATTTAACAGCCTACAGACCACGACTACACGAATATGTAATCTCACAACATCCTGAAATTTCACATGTCTCGGAACAAAGGATTGCTGATCAACGTCGAGTCATTATCAACCATAAGATGCTCACCGAGGAAAGAATGCAGCAAATACGCAACGAGGTAATACAACACTTGCATATCACCCAGAGGTCTATGTCTCCAAATGTAATTCCAACAACAGATACTGAAATACCCTACGTCTCCAACACGGGCTCCACTCAACCGACATGCTCACCAAGTAATTCGCCACCTAGACTTAATAATGAACCCATCACAGTATCTGACGAATGTACTCCTGATACACAACTTAGTGAAATAGAGACTACCTTTAATGATATAGTTGAAAAATATAAAAACATGGAACCTACTTCAAAACCATTTTTACCCAAACAAAACCCGTCTAAAAAGTTAGCTAGAATCGTACATCACTTTAATTCTACAGTATTACCAAAGGCTATACACGAAGATGATGACTTCCTTACACTACACAACAAAATATATAGTGCAGCATATACTGCTGTGATCAGTAATGGTGGTATAATACACGAAACGGATAACATACAGAAAAACAACGAAAAACACATACCAAAATGGCAACAACGGCTTCAAAATAGAATTGGTGACTTAAGAACAAAAACATCCAGGCTGACAGAATTTATTAACGTTAACAATAGTCCATCCCTTAAGAAACATGTCGATTTAATTAAAAAACATTACAAAATTCACGCAAAACATGAACCTAAAAACACACAATTGTCTCACTTTCTCGACACATTAAAACAAAAATTGATTGCTTTGGCAAGTAGGTTACGTAGATACAAGCAAACAACGGTTAGAAAGACACAAAACAAACAGTTTAATTCAAATGAAAAATCATTTTATCGTACACTTAATACAAGCAGTAACACAACACCTAGAAACCCAACCCTCCCAACTCCCACCACTACAGAACTTCATGGATTTTGGTCTGATATATGGTCTAAGCCAGTTGAACATAATACAAGTGGATGGATAGATCAAGACAAACAACAACTTACAAATTTGCCACAAATGGAGTTTGACGACGTCAGTTTGGATCTTCTACAGTCAGTGATAGCAAAAACTCATAACTGGAAGGCTACTGGATCTGACAAAATCCATAACTTTTGGCTAAAAAAGTTCGATAGCGCTCATCCATTTCTACTAGCCCATATCAATAAGTTTGTAACGATGCCGTTTCCCTTCAGTCTCGTGGACGTTACAACCTCCACGATCGCTGGAAACTTCATGGTTTAACTGCTGGCCATTAAAAGTATTTTGTACTTGTTTTCAAATTTGATTCAATTCGATTTTTGTTTCGCATTGCATGCGCAGCTTTTTTGATCCAGTCCTGCCAAAACCATCGTACTGAACAGTTTGCGAGCATTTTACCAGATTACCAGTTTAAGTATAACTTACGTGATGGTGTATTTTTAAATACTCTAAATAGCCAATTTTGTAAACAGTTAAAACAGTTATAAGTAACAGGAACCCGTGTATCGGGGTAAGCATATCATACCTATTTACTTACCTATTACTATTAGATAATCTATTAACTAGGACTCTGTGTATTCATTTATTGTTATTTTGTTACAGTTCTTCTTTCCTACCTATACTTTTATCCTATTTAATAAACAAGTCACTGGATTGGCTGATCTTTTATTAACTATTCCACAACTACATCTACTTCTAAATATTGTGTGACGAATCCCGGCGCTCCGGCTCCTGTATTGCTGGACAGCATCGAGGATTCCCGTCATATGGCGCCCGAAACAAAAATCGAATTGAATCAAATTTGAAAACAAGTACAAAATACTTTTAATGGCCAGCAGTTAAACCATGAAGTTTCCAGCGATCGTGCAGGTTGTAACGTCCACGAGACTGAAGGGAAACGGCATCGTTACAATACCATAATCGCTTCATTTGTCGATGACGATCATAGAACATGGGATATCCATCTCAGCAAAATTCAGTTTGCAATTAATTCGGCTGTGAACGAAACAATCCATTTCACGCCATCTTATCTAGTTTTCGGTCGTGAACTTGTCACATGCGGTTCTATCTACAACACCGACACAATAGAAGATGCCATTCTAGCACCTAAAGACAAATATTCTGAGAACATTGGTTTACTTAGCCCAATATTTTCAGAAGTCCAAGCTCGTCTCTACAAATGTCACCAAACTAATGCTCATTATTATAATAAACAAAATCAACAATTAGAATTCAACCAAGGTGATATTGTCTGGAAACGGAATTACCCCATTAGCTCAGCTGATAAATATTTTTCGGCAAAATTAGCACCTAAATTTATTAAATGTAAAGCCACAAACAAAGTTTCACCTCTCATTTACGATCTATCGGACATGTCCAATAAACCATTAGGTCGTTGGCATGCAAAAGACATTAAACCTATTCCAAAATTAAGATAACTATCGATCACCGTATACTCTAATTTACCATATTTTCTTTATATAATTACTTATTGATTTATTATAATTTATTATTACTTTAAGCGTGACGCATGTCACTTAATCTCTTGATTTATATAGGTACTGTTTTTATATACATCTTCATCCTTTCGGCTAACCATTAACTACCATGTCAATACGTAATTTTGTACATATAAGATTATTATGTTTTATTATTTTTTTAAAAAACGACTAGTCGTATTTCCGGCTTTAGTCATTAGTCATTTTCTCTGTGGAGCGGATAACAACTCCTTAAATAAGCCTATGTTATAGTAATCGTCGTATTTTTACCTCTGGAGCGGATAACAACTCCTTAAATAAGCCTCTGTTATTTTCTACCTAGTAGTTGGACTACAACCAACTTACTTATTACCTTATTAGTAATTACTTTTAACAAGTACTTACTTATTAAAGTCTCTAACGAGATTAAAATCTTATCTTCTGACCATATTAAGGTTAGTAAACTTGTACATTTTTAAGACACTTAACACCAACACTTACACATGACATTCATCACACACATAAAAACTAAACATGATCACCAAAAGCCAGCGGGTGGTGACTGGCATATTTAAATAAGCCTGCACTAATCTGGGTTAGTTTCATGAGAAACATCTTCTATTATATAAGATTTCTCTACTTGACTGATGCCTTAATTCAAACTTACAGAATTAAGACTTTGTTAGATACGACGGATGTTAGTATTTGAATGAAACCGAAACCAACCTAGTGTAAATTTCTCACTGTAAAAAACATTCGTTTACCCAAAATTCTATCATGCACTTCCATTTAATTAATTAATAGGTTATTACTTATATTGTATTTTTTATAAAATAAGTGACTTGTTTGTTGACTTGTTTGTTGACTTGTTTGTTGACTTGTTTGTTGACTTGTTTGTTGACTTGTTTGTTGACTTGTTTGTTGACTTGTTTGTTGACTTGTTTGTTGACTTGTTTGTTGACTTGTTTGTTGACTTGTTTGTTGACTTGTTTGTTGACTTGTTTGTTGACTTGTTTGTTGACTTGTTTGTTGACTTGGTTGTTGACTTGGTTGTTGACTTGTTTGTTTACTTGGTTGTTGACTTGTAACTATCAACTTATCTTCCAAATTTAACTTATTGTAAAAACGACATCGTTAACATTACCTTATTTTTTTTACTTAACTTTTACATAACTTAACTTAACTAAAGATTAACTTAACTTAACTTTAACTTAACTTAACTTTAACTTTCAAAAAAAAAATCCTTAAAGATTTTTTTTGCGCCGGCCACCCCGGTATTGTAACGATGCCGTTTCCCTTCAGTCTCGTGGACGTTACAACCTCCACGATCGCTGGAAACTTCATGGTTTAACTGCTGGCCATTAAAAGTATTTTGTACTTGTTTTCAAATTTGATTCAATTCGATTTTTGTTTCGCATTGCATGCGCAGCTTTTTTGATCCAGTCCTGCCAAAACCATCGTACTGAACAGTTTGCGAGCATTTTACCAGATTACCAGTTTAAGTATAACTTACGTGATGGTGTATTTTTAAATACTCTAAATAGCCAATTTTGTAAACAGTTAAAACAGTTATAAGTAACAGGAACCCGTGTATCGGGGTAAGCATATCATACCTATTTACTTACCTATTACTATTAGATAATCTATTAACTAAGACTCTGTGTATTCATTTATTGTTATTTTGTTACAGTTCTTCTTTCCTACCTATACTTTTATCCTATTTAATAAACAAGTCACTGGATTGGCTTTTATTAACTATTCCACAACTACATCTACTTCTAAATATTGTGTGACGAATCCCGGCGCTCCGGCTCCTGTATTGCTGGACAGCATCGAGGATTCCCGTCATAAGTTCATCAAATCACCAGATAGTATGCCTTCCTTTATATCGACTGGTATTACTTATATGTTACCTAAAACTCATAGCGACACACATAATCCAGCAAATTACCGACCCATAACCTGCCTACAGAGTATTTACAAAATATTAACATCATGTATCTCACACCTTATATACAATCATGCCAGTAACAACAATATTTTAGCCGAACAGCAAAAGGGGTGCAGAAAATTCAGCCAGGGCTGTAAGGAACAACTCACTATAGACGCAATAATATCCAAACAGGCACATAAAAGAAAAAGAAATATTTACAGTATGTACATTGACTACAAAAAGGCCTTCGACTCTGTACCACATTCTTGGCTCATTTATATCCTCCAACATTATAAAATCCATCCAGCTTTAGTTAATTTTCTACAACACACAATGAAGAACTGGTCCACTGTTTTAAAATTAAATAATACGGAAACTGAAAGCATTAAAATCAACAGAGGTATATTTCAAGGTGACTCGCTAAGCCCACTGTGGTTTTGCTTGGCTCTTAATCCGCTGTCAAACCTACTCAACGACAGTAACAATGGTTTTAGGCTGAAGCACGACAACACTCATTTTACAGTATCCCATCTGATGTACATGGACGACATCAAACTCTACGGCAGCAATCTTTGAGAAATACACGATTTAGTTAATATAACAGAAACATTTTCAGCAGATATCAAAATGTCCTTTGGCATTGATAAATGCAAAATACAGTCTGTGGAAGGAGGAAAAGTCATAAACAATACACACCTTTTGAATACCGGCGAAAGAATAGAACCCGTTGATGATATAGGTAGCTACAAGTATTTGGGGTATCACCAGACACGTCAAATACACGACAAAAGATTAAAATCCGAAATAACAGACAAATTTAAAACTAGATTACACAAAATTTTTAACACCCATTTGAACTCCAAAAATACCGTCAAAGCCATTAATACCTATGCCGTACCCGTCCTCACATACTCCTTTGGAATTATTCGCTGGAAACAATCCGACCTCAAGAAACATCAGCGCACCACCAATACACATATGACTAAATATAGAAAGCACCATCCTAGATCTTGCACACAGAGACTCACCCTGCCGAGGCATGAAGGCGGCCGAGGTATCATAGACATCCAGAACCTTCACAATAAACAAATCACAACTCTCCGAACGTTCTTCCACAACCGTGCACCTATATCTCATTTACATCACGCCACAGTTCAAGCAGACATCAAACACACTCCACTCAACCTTAGCAGCCACACGACACAGCTTAATGAAAAAATTACTCAACCTCAAGAAAAAATCGATACCTGGCTGCAGAAATCCCTCCATGGTAGACATCGACACGATCTTCTCAATCCTAATGTCGACAAAGCTGCGTCGAACGCGTGGTTGAGAAGAGGCGAGTTGTTTCCAGAGACGGAGGGGTTTATGATAGCAATCCAGGACCAAACAATTGACACCAAGAACTATAGAAAACATATCATCCGCGACATTAACCTTCAATCAGATCTCTGCCGCCACTGCCATAGTGCTTCAGAAACTATACAGCATATTACCGGAGCTTGTAGATCCATCACTCAAACTGACTACAAACACAGACACGACCAAGTAGCTGCAATAGTACACCAATACTTAGCATTCAAATACAACCTAATAAAAGAGAAAACTGCATACTACAAATACACTCCACAGGCCATTTTGAACAACTCCAATTTCAAATTATACTGGGACAGAACTATCATTACAGATAAAACAATCCACCACAACAGACCCGACATAACACTTCACGATAAGATCAATAAATTAGTTTACCTCATAGATATTGCCGTACCTAACACTCATAACCTTACTGCTACACATACTGAGAAACTTAGTAAGTATACCGACCTAACCATAGAATTGAAAACACAGTGGCGAGTTAACACTGTTAAAACAGTACCAATTATAATATCATCTACAGGAGTTATTCTACTGACGTTACACAATAGCTTAAACATTCTCAAGATACACTCTCTCACCTTTCTTCTATTACAAAAAGCCGCCGTTCTTAATACTTGCCGAATTGTACGTAAATTCCTGTCACTTGAATAGGTTAAAAAAAAGGAAAAAAAAAAAACATGTAGTTTTCGTTTTGGCCAAAAGCCCGCGAAAATGGTCATATCCCCAGTAATGGGAGACTTTTTGATAAAAGTATATAAATAATAATAATAATAATTCTTTATTTGTTTGTTGAAAGAAAAGTAAAACTCAGATAACGTTTGCAAGTTAGTAGTGCAATGTACGAGTATTATAAGTATAGAGGTAGGTTATGGAAAAAGTAAAAGCCCATTTATACTGACTTTGAATGTGTTACGTAATATAATGGTTTACCTACCTCTACTATATACTTATAATACTCGTACATAGCACTACTACCTTGCAAACGTTATCTGAGTTTTATTTACCTTTCAACATCATTTGGTTACTTAAAAAACGTCTAATCACAATTTCGTGTGGTGTTCATAGAGCCAAATACACTGCAACAGAAATATCTGCGCGAAACCATTTTTGACCATTGAACTTTAATGTAAGTATCTGACGACGTCCAAATAATATCTCAATGTTTTTATCTACAGCCGACTTTTGGTGGTATCTGTCAAATCGCGCTTATCTGGCGAAAGTAGCGAGTAGAAACCCTAGGCGATCAGGCAAGTTGATAGAAAAAGGTGAGAGCGGTCCTTCTGTAAACTCTTTATTTTGTGGTTAATGCGTATGTGAAATGTCTGACAGGTCTTATTAGTTGTAGTCGTAGAGCTACTGGAGATAGAAAAGCAATGTATGGTGATTTTAGTTTTCATAATAATATAATGAATTAGAACGGGCTCACCGGGTGTTTTTAGGTTTTGCGGGTTGGTTGGCCACTGCAGTGGGATGAGCCACGTGCTCATGTCATGATGAGCTGCAGCATTGGTTGAAACCGCAGAACTTTAAATCTTGATTTTATTTGGCCGAATTTTAATTTTAGAATACGAGTATCACAACACTGCACTTATTTACGATTTTTACGTTTAAATAATTAAACTGGCCATTTATAAAATCTTTTTGGGATCCTGCTAACGATGATCCAAGGCTGCACTGCTGGCTGGGTAGTCCTGTTTGGTTGCAGATATTATGCACGACACTAAATGCTACTACTTTTTTAGCCACCATGTCAGAATGAAACTGGAGTACCATGTGAATCAGCAGATAACTGCCTTTCACTATCCATGCTTACAGACTTCAAGTTACATTGAACTTTCAATTGGCGTCACATGGGCGTCGAATTTTCCATCTTGGCTTCGGCTGGTAGACAAAGCATAGTCTCCTAAATGCCTTGCACGCACTCTTTCACTTTTCTACACTTCAAAACATTTTTTTTTCTATTCATTTGACCGAAACATGACCAAGGATTTGATTATTTCCAGTCGTAAAATACAAACTCGATCACTCCGTAGTAACTTTTTATTTGACAGATTATTTCGAGTTTCCTGTGTCTAGATGACAGTCGAGTTCACGTTGAGAATACCAATTGAAGGTCATTCCTATACATGTGATGTCAAAAATCTCATTCAACTTAGTTCCATTCGCTTACGCTCTCCTAATGGAGGCGCTACCGACGTTTTCTTGTTTTAGGAATGCCAAAGTTAAATCTCACAGCGGATTCCGCGTGCGGGGTACGAAGCGAATTTTTAAGAATAGCTTTACATTTATTTTCGCAAACTCTGTGTAAATAATGCTTGATTCAAAAGCGAAAATATTGTAGGTTTTCATAGGAAAAACATTCAGGAATGTGGATTAAATGTTGGTGCATACCAACCAAGCACACACACATACATTTTAAATTCTCGCGATTATTGTAACTGTTAATTTCAACTAGACAAACAGCAAATCAATAGACTGGCGTTAGCTGTGTATGGCTGAATCAAACCGTCGAACAACTCGTACGTGGTTCAAGTCTCGGACCGGGACTCTGCGGCAGGGTCGTGAGGATGACCACCTCTCTAAAAAATCACGGCTGGACGGGCCCACCGCTCGCGATTGCCCGACTAGTTCGGTCAACCATCTGGCCACCTGCTTCCGTAGGGTGTTGTGGACATGTCTCGCAGGCCTCGGGAAGTAGGGGCCTTGGCTTGGTCGCCGGGCCGAGAGGAGTCAACCTCAATAAAAAACCCCAAAAGGTTGGCCGATAGGTTAACGCCTACCCGCTAGCGCAACACCTGCAGGAGAACACCCGCCTTCGTGCAGTATTAGGGTTACCCAGGTGCAGGGGGCCACGCCACGGGCACGTTGAGCTCGCTCCTCCCGAGGCTGGCTGCCAGGCGGCCTTGAGCACCGAAGGGTCTTGCGAGGAGTCTCTCCCTCATTGGGAATCCCGGGTCCCTTCCATACTGCGCCGAAGATGACCACCGTCAGGTTTTAGTGGGTAGGGGTCTTTGTTTTCCCAGGAGTTCCAAATTCCACAAATCCCAGGTGTCCCGAACCCAGGGCCCTGGGAATGTCTAATGCATTTCCTGACGCAAAAAAGGTGTTTTTTTAGTTTAATAAAAAAATCTGTTTTTGTTGTCTGTGTTCACAGCAGTTCTATCGCATCATCCTATTGCTATTCACATTTTTCTTCAAAGGATAACGAAATTCACACTATTCTAGTTAAAACTCAAGAATGTTTTTCTCATTGCAGCTGATGTCTCATAATCAACAGAAAGATGACCTAGATATTTGGGATGGGCTCTGAAATGATTTAAATATGCTCTTCTGTAATAGTTTGTCTGTGCAATATATAATAGTACTTGTCTTATTCATGAACAACATTTACGACCGTCCATCCTAACGACCGTCAAAACAAATTGGTCGTTAAACTAGCTACCTACTATCAAATCATTGTAAATCTTTTCGAACCTTTTGTCGCTCTCGTCGGATTTAGCTTAGTCCTATAACTTGTATAGAGTTTATAATACTAATAAAGCTATGAACAATTTGAATCCAGCATTGATTTAATTTAATAAGTGTTGTATATCGACTAGACACTTCAGGTTCTAGGATCGCTTTTTCCTAGCTGATTTTTCAATCAAATTACACTTTTTTCAACAATTTTTTTAAGGATATATTAGTGATATTTGACTATGAAACATCATTTTATATGCCGTATAAGTCTTCGATGCAGGCAAAACTGACAATGACAAAATATTCATAAAAAGTATTTTAATTTAGGGGTACAAGTAAAAATTCAAGTTTTCCTTATCTTTTTCCACATGGCGCCACCTAAGAACGATGTCGTAGACTACAATTTTTTTGTATGATTGAAGCTTACCTATGGCGTCAATGGTTAACGGAACAGGAGACGCAAAAAAACAAAAAAAAAATTGCCTATAAACATCACAATTTTATTGACATTAAAAAAATTACATAGTATTGCAATGAATTTTCATTTGGTTATTGTTCACAGTACCCCCTATTAGTAATGAAAGTAATATCTCTCTATGGCGAGTACATCGTAGGTACGTATTTTTTTATTAACTGGCGCCTGCTAGTTTGGAGTCAGATGGTCATGTGACAGACAATGTCACAGTCACAGAATGATATCCACATGATGCGCTTGTGAACTACATTTTTCATTTAATGCAAACTGAATAATAGAAAGCTGAAGCCTGAAGACCGGAGGCACTCTCCTTCCTTGTCGTTATGCTCATTTTTATATTTAAAACAGACCACTTTTAGTTATTAATTTAGAAGGCATAAATACAGTGTACCACTCCATACATCACTTTTATCAGTACCGCTTTGAAATTGTTTTCCGGTGTAGCGCACGTTTGCTGATTTGAATATGGGAATATTCTATAATAAATGCTAGCTAGCACAATATGTGTAGTATCATTATTAGCTCGAACACTTACTTGGCTTCTGTAGAACAGGAGCTAGCGCTGCGAGGAGAAGGTGGTTGTGCTTCAGGTTCGCAGTTCTCTCTCGCAAGTAGCGGTACTCGCGCGACCAGCTCCCCCAGCAGCCGGCGTGCCACTCGGCGGCTTGCGCGAGCGCACGGACGGGGAGACGCGCGGGGGGGAGACGGCAGAGCCGCGGCTGCGGACGACACGGTGGGTGCGGTGCTCCTCACCACGCGGATAGGCAGCGAGGGCGGTTGAAGCGAAAAATACGCTGAACTACAAGATTGATCAGCCCTGAAAAGTATGGGAATGAAATAAATAGGGTAACTTAGCCGGTTTTCGGCCATTTAGGCAAAGGCCCGACTTCATTATAATTTATTTACGTGATAGATATGTAGTAGTTCAAATTATAAATTAGTTTGATACCGTTAGATAACGTAAAATTTTTGGCGTCAGTCTCTGTACTTGTCACTGTCACGCATAAATTGTAAAAAAACAAGGAATCTGAAAGTAGCCAATTAACCCCTTTTCGGCCAGTAAAGTTAGTTATCGGCCGTTAAATTCACTAGTTTTCGGCCACTACGTGGTAATTTGAAAAATAACTTTTATGGGCTTTAAAATAGGTCTCATTTTTCGATGAAAAACTAAAGAGTTAAAATCAACAAGTTTAATCATAATTTAAACATTTTGGCAACATTTGGGAACTTTATGTATTATGAATACTCACTATTAAGAAGTTATCTCTTATCAATAATCATTATAAAATCTCGTATTTTGAAGAAAAAAATACTATATACCTTATCAACGTTAAAATATATATTTTTTTTAATCATATTAATTGCTGAGATCTCAATTCACTTTTTAAATAGAATTTCTTATCCATAATTCTCGTAATTTCTATTAAAGATTTTAAAGAAAACGTTAAAGTTTACTTCTATTTCAAATAATAATACCTACTAATATCTTATGACAATAGTAACGTCTTTGTAAGCAGTCTTAAAAAAAATAAACATAAGTCATTCATAGACAAAAACATTAAAAATCATAATCATATAGAATTAGTATAAAAACACTCAAATATAGTTAAGTGGTCTTCTTCAAAATAATTGTCTTCATGGGTCTCTCCTCTTGTCTTTCCAACAGTCTCTTCTAAGTCACACAACAGTATATTTTCTTCTTCTTCCTCGGACAATTGTCCCACAGTTTCTATGTCTTTTCTGTTGTTAACCTTCCTTTCATTATTTTCACTAGTCTTTTTTCCAATCAAAAGATCATTTTCTGTAAACTTTTTTCAATGGCCTTTCTTTTGTATTCATATTTAATTTCTTCTTCAATATCTACTCTTATTTCTGCAACAGTTTCTTCCAAAGTTGCTTTGTCTGATTGCTCTCCATCATAATTTACCTCGACCTAAAATTACAAACATTAATGTTTATAAAATTAATCATTTTTATATCGTTCAGCATTCTAAATAATTAAATTTACCTTTTTTCCAACAACAGAATTCTTCTCTTTAGGAATATTTCTTGTAACTTTTTTGCCAGTATCTTTGGTTTTAACATTAATTCCTTTTTTATTTGCATTTACAGAAACCCTGTTCTTATTGCGTGTTGTTTTAGTAGTCTTTAATATAAAATAATCGCTTATTTTTCTTCTATCAGTCTTTTCATCAGTCATATTCTCAGAAATATTTATTTTGTTTTGTTTTTAGTGTTTTCCTTATCTTCGATTAGTTCGCAGATGGCATTTTTAACTTGTGTTCTATTTATTTTGACGATTTTCTTTTTTTTAGCTGCCCATTCCTTCTTTATTTGTTCTCTTTCTAAATTTCGTTTATTTTTTTCACTCTCTTTGTCCTGTTTCTTCTTTTCTTTCATGTTGTGATAGTCCCGCCAAGCTTTTGAAGATATGGCACTAGGAAACCTGGAAATATTTTTATTTTTGTTCGTTGTTTTAGAAGAATCAATTGGAAACTTTAGATGATTTTTAAACTAAATTCAAATTCATTGATTTTCGGCCTGTTTCTTAATCTAAGGCCGGGAACCAGATTTGTGTATACTGATTTTCGACCGTCTCATTACACGTGGCCGAAAACTAAATCAAAATTATCTGATTCTCGGCCATCTTGTAGAAAATGGCCGCGAATTCAATTAATATAAGTTTATTTTCGGCCAACGTTCAACTTGCTTATCTTGGCGATTAACAAATGAAATAAATAATACAAAAGTGACTTTATCTACGCTTGATTACAATGATATGAAACAAGTAATCCAAATTGATTATACATGGTCATTATATCTTTATTTATTCCGTCCGAAAAACAGTTACCAGAGTTTTAGCTTTCGGCCACATAAAGTTGAATTATGCCGGAAAATAGCTAATATTTATCTGGTTTCCGGCCGTCAAATTATAGATGTTTAAAAGCGTTTTTGTGGGATATTTTATAATAAATATGTGGCCGTGTGCTAACCACAAGAACAAGTCGCTACCATAATCAGTATCTAGTTATATTTTATGAACATAATTACGTCATTATTGCAATATATTGTAGATTGAGATTGCAACTGATCCATTAGTTATCGGCCGGCCGGCCGAAAAACAAATGGCCTCTATAGAATGCACTCAGTTCCCCAGCCATCAATTTTTAATACCTAACTGCGAATATTTTAAATGTTTTAACCAAAATAACGTTTCCTAAACTAATTTAGCACATCCAGTAATAAAGTGTATGCGCAACAAACTATAAACAGCATTGTAACTTACCTTGCAAAAAACTCACACGTACTATTTTTTTTGTATCTTTAGCGACACACCTACGCTGTGCAAAGTTCAGACGCTCACTGACGCCACAATTCAACAGTTATTAACCTAACAATTGGAATACGCATAAAAATCATTGAAAAAATTAAGGAGACATTGGTTTTTTTATAAGTAGAGTAAAGTTTTCTTGTTATAGGGTTTTGTTTCCGCATTGGCCGAAAACCAAAGGTGGCCGGCAAACCGGCTAAACCACCCTATAAGATCTTTTCGATTTACCAACGAATATTAACCCTTTTAGTCCGGATAGACAGGTCCAATGTAATTTAACCACAAGACTGTGACTCCGTTTTACTATTAAAAATGGGCTTCTGTGTCCCATGTCGTTCTAGGTTTATCAATTCATAATTTGACAGTAGTAGTTTTTGGTTGAAAAAAATATTTTTTGGCCTGTGTTAAAAGCTAATTATTTTTACATGTGAAAAGTGTTGTTTTCAGGTACGTAAATGTTTATTTACGTTATATTAAGGGCATTTCTTACGAGTGATTATATAGTAATATTAAAAAACCTTTGATTTGATTGAATATAAGTCCCATCAGTCTTTTGCAAACATAACCGACATTTCCTTATAAAAAGTAGGTTGTGCTATAAATTATACAGGTGACGGTGCTTACTGCTGCTGAATTTTTCCTCGCTATCCACTCTATTTCAGAATGACTTCGAGGCGCAAAAAAACTAATTATTCGTTCCGAGAAGATGAAATAGCTGAATTTCTTGTCGACCAAGAGAGTTCGTTCGATGAGTCGATTGGAAGTGACGACTTTTATGTTCCACCTTAAGATTCTAGCCGTAGATGCATATTGATATATACGTACCTATATACATTTCAGTTACATATAAAAAATAATTTATACGCCTCATCCTTATTATTTTTTATTTATTCATTATTTTTTTATTGAAAAATACGTATACTAACGTATATGTATGAAGACACTCTTGAAAAAAATTCATTTATTTATTTTATTTCTCACCACAAACAAGCAATTTGGTAGTTACAATACTAGATAAGTAACAAAAACATAAAAATATAGGTAAGGTAAAAATTTACAAATATAGTGCTTGTTTGTGGAGACTGGTGATCTATGGCAAGTAAAATAATACTTGTGTTACAGACCGCCAGGTCTCCACCCTTAGGCATTATTCAGTCTGATATTACCTATATAAGACAAGAGGCAAAAATAAAATAAAATAAAAACAGTTGTGGACTTGTAAGTATTTTAAGGCAAACAAGTGCTGCTAAATAAAGTTGAGTTTATAGACGTATACTCCTTGACTCTAGTATTTGCTCTAGAGGAAACAAGGAGACGACAGCACGTGGTTTTACGATCATCTACATTATTCATGTGCGCATGGCTAATTTTCCGAAGGTAGTTGAGACATGATAATTCGCAAAAAAAAAAAAAACAACGATCTAGTTAAGATTGGTGGGACGTATAGGGAAAAATATTGGTTTTAGTAGTTAGAAAAGGTTGAAGCAATAATTACAAGCTTCCCTATATCAAATTTAGTGGTTTAGAGCAACTTTTCTGATAAATCACCAAAGGACAGTGCCCAAGTTAGCCTATGAACCAACAAACATTTGACATTTGTCATAATTCTGGCTATGATTTAAGACAATTATCACTTATTATATTGTCACGGACACTTCTGATTTTTGATATCAAAATTTAAAAATACTGAAAAGATTAATCAGACGAAAACATTTTTTTAATACCATTAAGGCTTTTAAAAATGAATAACAATACATTACTGTCAATGCGATAGATGTTTAATCAACTTTTTATTTTAAATCAGATTAAACATTGGCTTAAATCAGCTTTGTGCGAAGCCAAGAAAAAAAAGAAGTTAATGACGTAAAGTAGTTAATGACGTTTGGTTGACTTGACACTTCAACGCAAAAAAAATACCGGCATCTGTCTTGAATTTTTCCCTTTCAATTTGCAATGCAGTTTTATTGTTTTTATATTAATAATTGTATTCTTATGACTCGGCCTAAATAAGAAACGGAAGTTGATAGCTCTCTGTAGTGACCTACCTCCTTTTAGATTTAACCGTTTAAAGACGTTGTAACCTGTACATAGCTAACTCAGCAATAATTCGGTACGGATTGACAATCTTCACAATGGAATTAAATTTTTGTGTGAATTGTGGCTCAGCTAGTGGTTCCATGGTGGTACTGGTATAAGTGGTAGATCAACAAAATATGTGATTGAAGAACATTTGATTAGTCCCATTCAAGTAAATACAACTTCGCATTATACACACAACAACATGGTCTAGGGATATATAAAACTTTTTTAAATAACTTAAAAAGTACTGGCCTTACAAAAAAACTATGATTGACAGATTATAAAAACATTATTGAGTTCCTTTTTTAAATTCAAATTTTGATTAAAACTCGATAAATATCTTTAAATCGTTGTCAAACGCATTTTCGGTGTTCATTTAATCATGCCACGTAGACACTTGACCAGGAACGAAATGTTAAGAGCAGTGGGCATGATTAAAGCTGGTGCTACCCAAATTGCGGTTTCTGAAGCCATGAGGACCAGTCAGAGCGTTATATCTGGGCTTTGGTCACGTTATCGTGTCACGGAGGAAGTGGTGGAACGGCACCGAGGACCTCAACGCATTACAACACATTTACAGGACCGATTCATAGTAACTGCTGCATGAAGTCAACCAAATGTAACGGCGATGCAATTTGTTCAAAGGCTACAGAGAGAGTATGGTTTGCTGGTAAGCGGTCAAACTTTGAGAAGACAACTGCATGAAGTCAACCTACGTGCTCGTAGGCCACTTCGGGTACCAGCGCTAAGGAGAGGCAATCGAGTAAGGAGATTACAATGGGCTATTGCACACGAAAACTGTACCCATTCCCAATGGTTACTTGTGCTTTTCACTGATGAATACAGGTTTGGATATCCTGATTCGTGAAGAGTACGCGTTTGGAGAGAACCTGGACGTTGGAATCGACTGCAGCAACCACAACAAGTTCATGCATATCAAGGTGGCACGATTATGGTTTGGGCAGGAATTCGTCCAGGCTTTAGACTGGCCTGCACAATCCTCTGACTTAAATCCTATTGAGCATGCCTGGGATATGCTTCAGAGAAGAGCTCTTAGTAATTTTCCTGAAGATATTATGCATGAAAACCAGCTTTTCTTGCATCTTAGCAGGACTTGGGACAGTATTCCACAACAGGATATTGACACCCTTGTTTTGAGTATGCAGAATCGCTGCAGATGTGTCAGGAGAGTCTTAGGTGGATCCATGAATTATGAATTTGAAGTTTTCAACAATTTTTATAAAAAAATAGTTGTTTTGTTTAGGTTTTAATGTTTCAATAATAAAGTTATGGTTGAAATTTGGTCTGAGGTTTTCCTCTTCTTTTATGTTTTTTATAAATTTAACTTTATCTAAAAGTTTATTTATCAGATTAGATAGGCTATTAAACAAGGTTTATTTTAATGTGTAGGTGTCTTAACAAAAAGTTAATAGAATTTTAGTTATGTTTAATTGAAATATCCCTAGACCATGTTGATGTGTGTATTATTAAATATAACCTCAAAATTTTTCAGTTTATTGATATTTAACGAGTTCTCAAAAGTATCCGTCTATAATCTACGTTTCGACAGTAAAGTGTATGTATTTATGAACCCTAAGAGGTATTTTTCATGACTGTTGGTTCTTAGGCAGAAATGTATGGGCGAATGTACACTATCCTTTTAAACACAGTCCAGCTGTACCATAGGGGTACAGGTTCGAAAGGGGCTTAACCTAATGAATAAGCTCAACAATAGTCCACTTTTATTGCCAACGCCAACCCACTACTTAGACATTAAATTGACTCACAAGCTAATAAATTTATACATAGTTGATTCAGCGAGCCAAACTAGAATAAGAAATTAATTTAGCGACTAACTATTGATATATTCACTATACAGGGTTGTTTAAAAAATGTCCAAATGCCTAAAATGGCACAGAAACTGAAAAAAACTGAAATAAAAGCCATTGTCCCTATTGTCGTATCTTGAACAGTTTTGGAAAAAACGTACATCGAAAGTTTCCGAAAATATCGATATGAATTCCCTCACTTTCGATCAGCTGCAGCGGGTCATCGAACGCAAATCATAGACTTTGTATTTCTCAGAATGTCATTTAGCCACATTTTGTGCCTACTTCCCCTTATCGACGTGTTAGAGGCATGTTTGTGCGTTGAATAAAAAAAGTAGACTTAAAATAGGTACTAACTAACACTTCACATGTACGTACATTTGAGATAATTTTTTGAAAACTTTGTCCATCGAGGTCATACCACTTGAAAGAAAAAAAACACTTAAGTTAATATTTTTTTCCGATGGCAACATGACTATTAAAAACTATGTCAGTTTTCAAACATTCATAATTCATTTATTCGATGCTATTTTTAAAGGTTGCATTACCGAACTTTCAGTCAACTTATCTGTTGTTATTTAATCTTTGAAAACCCATTTTCCCCCATCTTTAGCTTACTCCTCCTTCTCCGTTTGGTACCAGGCAAGGTACCAGGAGTAAGACTTTAAATTGTGTTCCGTATAAAAATGCAGGAAGTTCACCATAATGCCTCATTTACGGAGCCGCGGTGCATCGCGTGCGGCGGCACTTATAATCGCACGCGTAAACACAAACATATGGCAATTAAACGATGTTGATGCGAGACGGGTGGAGTGGCGGTGCCCGCCGCTGTTCCCGCGGCGAATCCTTCAGCGAGTATCGCCGCCACAATGAACACCGGGTGGGACGCGTCGATGCCATCCGCGGGCTTCGGCTGCAAATAACGCTCCATTTCAAGGATACGCGTCTTAAATCGCTTTTCCGTAAAAGCACTCCATGCACACACAACGCCAATGTTTGAATTCAGTGTGGGCCGCGCCGCCCATGGCAACTCGCGACGCCACGCGTCTCCGTAAATGAAGCCTTAGTTTTATTTCATTTCTATTTTTACAGTTTGTTGGGTACGGTGTCGGTATTGGATACATAGGTACAGAGGCGTTTACATCAACCTTTACAAAACCCTTGCAAAATAGGTCTTATTTCAGCAGCTTAAGGTGCCCCTTTGTAAAGGTTGATTTGTAAGGGTCCTTTGTAAAGGAGCGCCACAAAAAACTGCAAGTTGCTGTAAAAACTTCATGAATTTAGGTCTACACTGAGATCTCACAAGCACAAAGATTAGCAGCAACTATGTTTTAGCTAACTTCATTTAGTACTTACGTTTCTTTCTAGGCAGCATGCTGCGGGCGCTAAAAGCGTTCACATCAACCTTTACGTAGGGGCACTTAATGCTGCTGGCATAAGACCCATTTTGCGATGGTTTTGTAAAGGCTGATGTGAACGCGTCTGTACCAATAAATTAACAATTCATTTTTTCGATTAATTCAGTTGCATAATAATATTAACAACAAAAATAGTTCCTTTTGTCAGACATTTTAGTAAGGCAGCGCTTAAAGAAGGCCAACGCCGAAGCATACTTCTGCTTTCTAGGGAAACATCACTGCTTGCGCTCAAGCATTTTGGATTTTCAGTTTCTTTTACGAAACCCTATTCGACAGTGATTGTTAACATTTTCACTTAGGTAATTTTTTTTTCTTGCCTTGTTTTAAGTTTGCACATAGTTTGGCACCTTGAAAACCCAAGCTAATTAACACGGAGTATTTACTGAAGGGTGCCGTAAATCATAGCTAAGCAAAGATTTGCTGCCGAAAATTTTCTAAGGTTAAGTTTTCAAAAATATTGGATCGGACTCCGGAGCGCGCTTCCGATGATATGTCGCACTTGTGTTTACTGCACGCACAAAAACCATTTTTTTATGCCGCGATGCCACTTAGAAACGTGACGTTCGCGTTAACAAAAGAGTTAATGAACAGGCTGTTACCAGTACGTACCTTTAAACTTCAAATCTTAAATCAATGAAAAAATTACAAAATGCATTACCCAAAAAAAGTATTGGCCACCTCATATAGTGGGCAGGCGCTCGGGAACAATAGAAAAGGCGTCACCCACTCCCTCTAACGGCCATCTCGTGCGCACCGCTCCTAGTACAAGTCCATGCTTTCCCGCCAAAACGAGCAAGAACACTCAGTGGGCCGAAATATGCGTACTAATTCCGGACCAAACATTACTTAGATAATAAACAAATAATTTTAAAACTAAGTCAACATGCCTTTTGTACGTCAAACTTTTGGTGGTCAAATTTTTCTTCTGTATATTTATTTATAATAAATAATATTTATTTATAATAAATAATATTTATTTAATGTGTAGTTTAATTGTAGAACAGTCATGTTTCTGATGTGCAATAAGTTTATTAGAGGTGATTATTACGTTTGCATAATATTTTAACAGAGGTGCAATTAAAAATATCCCCCATTCAATGTTCCCGTGTAAACACGTTTAGGATTACTATCTAGTACAATAGTCTGCAATGTCGTATCATGATTGTAATTTGTAGTGTTTTCCTTATATAAATAAATTAAGGTACTATTTGGAACCGAGCGGCCGACTGCAACTGCCAACAGAACGTGCAGCGTCCCACTGTTATCTATGTCACTCACCATCAAGTGACAATGGGACGCTGCATGTGCAGTTGCAGTCGGTAGCTTGGTTCCAAATAGTACCTTAAACATGAACTGTTCCTCCGTCATTCATAAAATTAGTAATAGCTTATGAATTGTGAGTGATTAGTGATTATGAGAAAACACGTGTAGGCAGCGATGGATTATTGCGAGTGATTAGTATTCTGCGTCGTGAAGTGATTAGAAGCATGTTCTATTAAATCGCACTAATCAAAGTGAATACTGGCCTTTACCCGTATAATTGAACTTGAGTGATTTTGAACCACAAGGTATCTTTTATGAATTTGAAATTCTTTTGTTAACATAGGCTTTGACAGTTTTAACAAAGAAAGAAGTAAAGCGTTAGAATGTTAATATGAAAATAAACCAAAAGATTCATTAACATTTCTTTTATTTAAAAAGGAGACGTAATTTGGTAGACAAGGTACTTAAACGACATTGCGACATTCCTTTACCTGCGAAATTAAAATTTGCGTACTAAAATCATTCCAAATGTTGCATAGTCATAATAATAAGTTGCAAAAATTTGTTTGGCTACTGAAATTTTGGCAAATTTATTTCATCATATGGCACGATCCAGTTCGCAGTCGCACCACTGTGCACTGTGCGGAAGCGCCGGCAAAGACGCGACACCGCCCGTGTCATCGGCTCTTCTTGGACTTTAATTTCTCAGTTAGTCGTTCATATGCTTCGTGCGTGATCGGTGGGTTTTCCTACTTTCGAAAGATTTGTGTTTTGTGTTTTTTTGCTAAAATGTCAATGTTCTCTAATTCCGAATATTATGAAATGATGTCGTGTGTGGGTCAAGCTGATGGGAATTTAGCTCAAGCCCGTGAACTCTATCGGGAACGGTTTCTCGAAGGTAGACCGGCGGCTGAGCAGCGACGGCTGCCGTCGTATCAGTGTTTCCGCGATATGGTGACGTCTCCATTCTACGGGCTCTTTTCATCGTTCGGGTGCAAGTGGACGCCCAAATACAAACGAAATGCGTGCAGAAGAGGTTCTGCAACTCTTTGAAGACGAACCGACGACCAGTACCAGGCGCGCCGGGGCGTGACTTGGAATGAACCATGTTTCAGTTTAGCACATACTGAAAGATGACGGTCAACATCCGTACCACTACCGCCGCACACAGGAATTGATTCCTACTGACTTTGCGCCGCGAATAACCTTTTTTCAGTGGTACCTAGCGCAACTGGAAGTCGACCCGAACTACGTGAACTGTGTTATTTGGACGGATGAGGCTACGTTTACTAGGAGCGGGATTTCTAACATCCATAATGAAAACGTTTGGGCTCACGTAAATCCCCGCGTATCTCGCCAAGGAAATTTCCAACATCAGTGGCGCCTCAATGTGTGGGCCGGAATTTACAACGGCCATGTCCTCGGTCCTGTCATTTTACCCGCACGCCTGAACGGAGATAATTCCCTGTCTAATTAACCTGTCGTTCTTACAAACAGACTTCGAGGATGCTATTGACGACATTCCAGTCATCGAAACTGAGTACTTCGAACAGCAGCGAGACATGGTATTTCAGCACGACGGCGCTCCCGCACATTTTGCTCGTAGTGTACGAGCGCATTTGGACTCAAGATTTCCAGGAGGCTGGATCGGGCGCGCGGGACCTTTACCTTGGCCTGCCCGTTCCCCTGATATTACCCCGTTGGACTTTTTTTTGTGGGGTTTTGTGAAAGACAGAGTGTATTTTACGGATTGTCATACCGTGGAGGAAATGGAACAGCGTGTAAGGTCTTTGTTTGCGACAATAACGCCTACCACGGTGCGAAATGCAACACAGGCCATATCAAGACGGGCAAGAATATGCGTGCAGCAAGGAGGACGTCATTTTGAGTCACTTTTGTAGGTATGTACCTAACCATGATTTTGTGTGCTTGTTATTCTTTAACGACGTGCGTGTATTTTTTCTCCGTAGGTATGATTTACTAGGCGCACAGAATGCTTTATTCGTTGCGGCTACTTGAAGTATCAGAAAAAAAGATAGGTAGTAAAAATGAGGCGTGGCCGGGGGCGTCAACATAGGAGGTGCCTCCTGGTCACTCCTGGTAGGATAATGAACCCAAATTAGTGATGGGATTTTTTTATAATCGATATTTTTTATTTAACATTAATTTACTCGAAATTAAATCACGATGCTATGATTGTAAGAAATTAACAAGGGACTCCTTATAGACGTTTAATAATCACCCTTCAGCTATAACGGGGTTTTTTTAAACACCCTGGATAAGTAAAACGTGTTCAACGTACCGTTGTCTAGCAAAATTATGCCTGCCTTCGAGCGAAGCGAGAGTGGCGAGTCGCGCATGCGGGTACACGTAGGGTTGAGTGTCACGGGCCGCGAGGCCAACGCGGGCGGTGCGGGATGCACGGGCGGCGGGTAGGCCGTCGCCGGCGAGGCTAGCGAGCACGCTCGGCGGCGACCCCCGGGGTGGCGGGCTCGCCGAAGGGCTCCGCGCGCGACCGTTAGGGCTAGCTGACCCAGTTCTGTAATCATTATAAAATAGAATTTGGTGTCATTACATTACTTTCTTCGTAATTAGCACTCAAAAAAAACAGCATTATACTATTTAGGTGGTTGTTTATACTTTAAAGAAAATGATATGACATACTGAGAAGGATATGACACTACCATAATATGCATTAAAATATAGCATCAAAATATAGCAGGGTTATTGAGCAAAAGAGAACTATTAGAAATAACACTATTCGAGTTATCTACTCAGTACAATAAACCAATTGACTTACTGTGTCTTACGGAAACTTTTATTCAAAGAAATCATGAATTAAACATACAATTAAAAAACTTCAAATTAGGTTCTTCATTCTGCAGGCTAAACCAAAAACGCGGTGGTGTCTGTATACTACACCATCACTCAATAGAAAGAAGACAACTACCATTTCTGAAGGACTTGGCTTGTGAGTTAATATTCGAATGCTGTGGTATAGAAATTGTTAATTATAAAATAATCTTAATATGTATCTATAGAATTCCTGGAGCTGATACCCTTATATTCTTTAACAAACTGTCTATCTCACTTAATAAATTAAAAAGGAAAACAAATAAATGCATCATTCTTACTGGAGATTGGAATATTGATACTTTAAAGGAAACTAAGTTATCTCGTGATTTGAAAGAATTACTCGAAAGCTATGGTTTGGAGTTACACATTGATGCCCCGACGCGGCGAGGATCTTGCCTTGATCAGTTTGCAAGCAATTTTAAAGAAGCACGGGGCTCTACAGTGCCAGTTTCTCTATCCGATCATGAAACTGCGCAAATTTTGACTGTGCCAATCATTGCCAGAGTTGAAGTTTTACAATATTACTATAAAACGGTAAGAGACTTCAGTCCAGAAAATGTAGTAAAATTTCAGGAATTTTTAATAAGTTATTCATGGTCGGATCTATACAACTGTTGTGACATTGAAGAGGCTTTCAACTATTTCCATACAGAACTGTCTTTTTTACAACCTCTGTTTTCCAAAATATAGAGTAAAAGTAAGTAACAACAACTTTAAGCTTAACTGGCTGACAAGGGGCTTGAGATGCTCCTGTGTTACAAAGAGAAAATTGCGAATGTCGTTTTATAAGAATAAGACAGATACAAATAGAACAAGGTATAGAAGCTATTCTAAATTATTAAAAAAGTGTATAAATGTGGCCCAAAAGTCTAAAAACAGTGAATATATTAATCGAGCAAAAAATAAAGGCAAGGCTACTTGGAGTGTAATTAATGATAACAAAACATATGTCAAAATTAATACCTTAGATTACTTAACTGTGCCTAATAATAATATGAATATAATAATTGACGACCCTGAAGAAATTGCATCTCAATTCAATCAACATTTTATAAATATACCAAAAATGTATAGCCTATGAATTATTCTAGAAATATAAAAAACAATAATGCAACGCTTTTCTTATCACCCACTGACAATCTCGAAATGAAAAAAGTAATTAAATCTTTGAATAATACTGGTGCAACCGGATATGATGAAATAAATACAAAAATAATTAAAACATGTGTAAATGAGCTGTCCACATTGTTGACATTTTTAGTAAATTTATCCTTTGCCACTGGTACATTTCCATCTTCTCTCAAGTATTCTGTCGTTAAGCCTTTGTTTAAAAAAGGAGAGAGAGATGACATTGGTAACTACAGACCAATTACGCTCATCCCGATTCTATCAAAATTTTTGAAAAAGTATTCTATAAAAGACTCTCATCATTTTGTGCTAAATTCAATATTACCCACCCAGATCAACATGGTTTTCAGAAAGGAAATTCCACGTCCTTGGCATGTTTTAACATCATCCACCGGATCTCTTCTTTTATGGATAAGCGTATTCCAGTCTCCATGGTTTTGTTTGACCTCAGTAGGGCTTTTGACCACGTTTGTCACAAGACTCTACTCGAGAAATTAGAGAAATACGGAGTACGTGGGCATGCACTCGATTGGATTGCATCGTATCTGTGTGATAGAGTGCAGAGAGTAGAACTAGAAAAAATTGATAAATCTCAGCATCTTTATACTTATGGATCTAAGTACTCGAAGAATCACTATGGTGTACCACAGGGTAGCATTCTTGGACCGTTGTTGTTTATATTATATGTTAATGATCTTCCCTCTGTAACAGGATATCGATGCACATTATTTGCTGACGACATTTCAATAATTATTAATAAAATTCCAAATATTGATTATGAATATGAAATTAACAATACAATTAACAATGTAGTGAATTGGCTTAAGTATAATAATTTATCATTAAATCTAGCTAAAACAAAAATTCTTCAATTTTGTAATAAAAACGGTAGTCTAGAAAGGGTATACATAAGGCATAACGATGACCCCATTGCGGAGTGCGCTAGTGCAAAGTTTCTTGGAATCGACTTAGACGCAAATCTAACGTGGAAGGAACATGTTTCCAGTGTGTGTCAAAGGCTTAATAGATTCACTTATGCTTTGTACAGACTCACGAGGCTCAGTAATCAAAAGACTGCGCTTACTGCGTACCATGGTTACGTATGCTCTGCCTTGAGATATGGCCTTGTTCTGTGGGGAAATTCGGTGGATGTTGGGCGTGTATTTATAATTCAAAAAAAGTGTCTCAGGGCCATGTGTGGAGCTGGGCCCATGGATTCCTGCCGACCACTATTTAAAAAAATAAATTTGTTAACTTTGCCATCCATGTATATTTTCGAGATATGTGTTTTCACCAAAAATAATATAGAGCTTTTTAGTAAGAAACGTGATGTCTGTAAATTCTTGACCCGGAATCCGAATCGTTTGGTGGTGCCATCTGGTTCGACGACAGTTTGGCAAAAAAACTCATATAACATGTTTATTGAGTTATATAATAAGTTGCCGGAGGCTATGAAAGCCTTGCCTTCTAAACATTTTAAACGTGCCTTATTCAAGCTGTTGACTAAAAAACGTTTTTTTGTCCTTTTCTGTCCAGGTGTTAATAGCCCTGAGGTGTTCTGCCCCGCAACGGCGTTACTGGTGTCCTACCTGTCCCAGTGGAGTGGCCGAAAACACTCCATTGGCAGGCTGGACCTGCAAGCGGAAGCTCTCTGTGCAGCTTCTTCAGTGCTCCCTCGGATTACAAGTAAAATCCATGCTTTTTCTTTTTCCACGCTCCTATCAGCGTGGTGGCGCCCTTTATAAAACAATTAAGTATTTATTCATTTATTTATTTGAAGTAGAAGAGTAAAAAGAACTTAGACAAACGCTCAATACCTCTCGTCACCCAAACCTAAAGTCTAGCCGGCTCCATTAGGATTTTTGTACTCAAAGTTAGTAGTGCTAAGCTAATTCAACTCGGAGTTAAAGAAATAAACTTTTGTTTACTGTTCAGCATCACTTCTTTTCAACTAACCCCAACCTATTATATACTAGGAAATCCCTTTTGTAACAACCGAAAGGAAAATTATTTATTAATATGGCATACTCAGAAGGTGATTTAGAAACATTCAACGATAAAATTTGAAACATGCAATAGAAAAAATTGCACTTAGATAGAAACTAGAAAAGTTCGACCTGATCCAGATAACCACGCTGGATTCCCTAGGATCAGCTTGCATTTTACTGGTTTCTATCTATGTGTAGAAAATAGTGCACTCTTAAATGATTCAAATAAAAATAAAATGGTTTAAGGTTGTTTAAAAAATCTTAATTTGTCTTAGGTAGTGTCATACCCTTCGCAATATGTCATATCATTTTCTTCAAAGTACTCGTATAAACAACCACCTAAATAGTATAATACTAGCTAAAACTTACCGAACTGGGGAAGACCTCGAACGAGGTTTCCGGTGACTGTGGCAACCTGTAAACGCAAATAAAAAAGAAATTGGTTAGATAAGATGAGATACTACTCTTTGTGGCATAAAAAACAGTAAACATAACAATAAGTGAGAATTACATATAACTTTGATGTTAACCTAAACTTTAAGGTCCTAACTTTAAACATCAGGAGCATTCAACATAATTTTGACGAATTTTTAAATACTTTACATAGGTTGAATATAGAGTTCGACATAATAATTCTTACAGAGTGCTGGCTCAGTGATGGTACCTTGATCCCTAATATACCAGGTTATCAAGCTTATCGCACTGCAAACTCCATAAACAAATGTAGTGGAATTATAGCCTACGTGAAAGATATATGGAACCCTACTGTGTATGAACCGCTGTGTGACGAATGTAATTTCATAGCCATCTCTATAAGTGATGTATTTGTGCTAGGAATGTATCGCTCTCCCTCTTTTGCGAATATTGATAAGTTTCTATCGTCCCTTAGCAAAATCTTAAACGAAAACAAACATATGAAATCCATTATTATTGCAGGTGACACTAACATCGACATCCTTAGTGACAATTCTAGTGAAAAGTTAACAGGGTATACATGTCTTATGGCTGAACACCAACTCATACCAGCAATCACGGAACCAACCCGAAACGCAGCATTTCTTGACCATATTTACGTTAAAAACCGTTTCAATGTCGCAATGGGACTAGTGTGTAGCAGCAATATCACTGACCATGATATTTGCATTGCTGGGATTTCTACATCATCTATGCCACGACCTTCCAACAAAAAAGTCCTGCGAAAAACCGACCTGCAAGGCTTGCTATCAGAACTTTCTACGGCAAACTGGTCCACGGTATTGTAAAGTAGCGATACTAACGAAGCTGCGTCTACTTTTTCACATACGCTAAATACAGCCTTGGAAAACAATACAAAGTTAGTAAGGACTAACAGATCGCGTCAAAATTTGAAGGCTTGGATCACTCCTGGTTTGATACGCTGCCAAAAGACACGTGATAAACTACACTCACAGGCTAGGAAGTACCCTCTTGACCCCATAATACAAACCAGTTACAGGCGATACCGTAACTTTCTCACAGAACTTTTACATAGAATTAAAACCAAATACCAAAACGAACAGCTCACTGACCACAAAAATGATTCCAAAAAACTTTGGTCTACAATCAAGAACATTTGTAACATTCCAGGCAAGAAAACTGAGGCAACTAAATTAACAAAAATTAAATCCGACCCGACGAGTTCACTCAACATCACAAACCAATATTTTACATCAGTAGGTAAAAACCTATCCGAAAAAATACTTGCCAAACTTAAGATCAGTGAATCAGAATTAGCCTCAAAATATGCTCTTCCCACAACCCCCTCCTCATCATTCTACAAGTTGCCGACTGACACGTACGAAGTCAACTCACTCATAATGGGTCTAAGAGACGACAGTGCGCCCGGCGTTGATGGCTTTAATCCCAGATTGATCAAACAAATACGACACGTGATTTTAGAACCCCTAGTCCACATATTTAACCTCAGCATTTCCCAAGGCATTTTTCCGGAAGGATGGAAACATGCTTTAGTCACTCCTATCCATCATCAAGTTTCAACAAATTTTAGACCTGTCTCGTTGCTTTTTTTCTTCTCAAAACTTCTTGAGAAGGTCGTTAGCAAAACGTTAACGTTTGGTACTTTATTTAGACACTAATAAATTGATCTCTAGCAATCAGTTTGGATTTAGGAAAGGGGTCTCGACTGAGGATGCAGTCTCTCTGTTGGTAAAAAACATATCGAGCTCTTTGGATCGGAATGACCGTTGTATTGGGGTTTTCATTGATCTTGCCAAGGCTTTGGATACTGTGTCTCCTACGATTCTACTTCGAAAGATGGAATGCCTTGGTATCAGGGAAATCCCACTAAATTGGTTTCATAGCTATCTAACTAGCCGTTGCCAATCAGTCAGAGTAGGCGATACTAATAGCAACATCTTGCCGATATGTACAGGGATCCCTCAGGGAAGCATACTCGGCCCTAACCTATTTTCAATTTATGTCAATGACCTTTTAAGCATATCAATACACAAAGCAAAGATCATTTGTTACGCCGATGACACTGTAGTACTTTTGAATGACACATCCTGGGATAAAGCTTTAAAAACTACCAAAAATGGCATGAAACTTATTACTAGCTGGCTAGACCGTAATTTGCTCACCTTAAACACAATAAAAACATCTTTTCTAGCATTTCACAAAACTAAATCTTCTTCCCCAAATCACCTTTCACAACAAGTCATACACGAGTGTCAGTCTCCAGAACCATTTAACTCACCACCCGCAAACGGGGAATCCGCAAGTGCATGCAAATGCAAGACAATAGAGAGGTCTGATAGTGTGAGATACTTGGGGGTCATGTTAGATGAAAAAGTTTCGTTTAAAAAACAGATCACACACCTTTCTGCTCGCCTTGGAAAGATGTTATATATTGTGAAAGCCCTAAGGCGATCAGCTCCGGCAGAGATTCTGACTTTAGTCTATACCGCACTATGTCAGTCTATCTTGATCTACTGCATAGGAGTTTGGGGTGGAGCAAGTAAAACCAGTTTCCTGGAATCGGAGCGATCGCAACGCGTTGTCATATGGGTTATGTTGAAGAAACCTTTTAGATGCCCCACAGACACACTTTATAAGGAAGCCAAAATACTTCGTGTCCGGCAATTATACATATGGCGAGTCAGCTGCGCTCAACACAAGCTAACAATAAATTCCCCCGGTTACATACTTATTTCCCAACGTCGAATTTTCAGGATCCCCTTACCTTCAGTCCGCACTATGTTCGCCAAACGTCTTCCACATTTTTCTCACCCTTTTATATACAACAATATCAATCGCAAATGTTCTATCTAAGACTCAAGCGTTATGAAAGCCAAACACGCCGTTAAAAGTTGGTTGTTGGACCTTAATTACGCTGAAACTGAAGAAATCCTTCCATCTATGAACTGACATGCTTGGACGCCTACCACATCCGTCACAAACACACGCACACACACACACACACGCGCACACACACACACACACACACACACGCGCGCGCGCACACACACAAAACCTTTCTTATCCCACGAGTACGTCTCATGTAGTTTTTTAGTATAACCTTTTTGTTGTAATTACTTGTTGCTATTAGTTTTTAATAAAAGTTTACGTTAATACCCAACATTTATTGAAACCGGAGCTATTCTAAATTTGTTAAATCTTTATCTTGTAACTCACTCACTGGCTGCTGCGATACAGGCCTGCGAGCCTAGTGCAGAAGTCGCTGTAACTTATTTTGTATCTTACCAATTTGCAAATAAACGTTATTATTATTATTATTATTAATTTAGACGATCTAATTGTATAAGCAAACTCTTCCAGGCGATTGATGGACACACAGGATGATTCATGACCAATAATATTTCACAGCATACAGCAAAAATCGAGTAAGTAGTTTAATTATGAACGTTTTAATAGGATCTTTGAATATACCAAAATAGCCCCCTCAAATATTCAAGTATTCAAAACTTTTTCATCTATTAGATGTAACATTAATATGTATGTATAAAGGGTCGGGTCAAGAGTACCTTTAACCGACGAGCATGTATGAAAGGACTCATGAGAGTAGAAGAAGCGCAAGATGTATGTCAGGATCGTAGCAAGTGGAAAGAAGTGGTCTCTGCCTACCCCGTTGGGAAAGAGGCGTGATGGTATGTATGTATGTATGTATAAATACAACATTAATTATAATTCTTATTTTAAATTAATGTAACAATAGCAATGTTAATTAAAGTTTAAATTAAACATTCAATCACAACAATATTAAATTAAATTCAATTAACTTTTTTAATGCAATGAACTTTGCTGCGGGTACCATTTTGGTGAAGATGTCAGATTTGTTTTCCTGTGGAAATATAATCTAGCTTTATTACTTCTGTCTTTTGTGTGGTTATTTGCAATGCTTATACAACTGTTATTATCCTCAGAAATAGTTATTGGCTGCACTACTGGGGATTAAAAATACTATTTAATAATGATTTGATCCAAATTGCTTCTCTAACGGCCTCAAATAAAGCCAGGCCGAATGCCTCTGTTAAGGAAGAAGCGGCTGTGTTTAGTTTGCGGGTATTCCACGAAATTGTACAATTATTCACTTTGAATATGTGTCCTGTTGTACTCTTCCTATCAACTAAGTCGCCGCCCCAATCTGAGTCCGCGTACCCAAACAATAAGTTGTTTATAATTACATTTCTCATAGGTCAGTTTCAAGTTAACTGTGCCTTTAATACCGTAGGTACCTTAAAAGATTTTTCAAGCATTATTATAATTCTGCACTACTTTTACTCTGTTATCGGCTCAAAATGCCTATTACAGCGAATATATCGGGCCGCGTACAAAGCACAGCGTACAATAAGCATCCTATGACATTTCGGCATGTAGCTTCATTATTATTATCAGGGTCTAAAGCCACATGATCTAAATTGAAGGTAAACGGTGATTTACAAGCATTACAGTCACTCATAGAAAATTTAATTAAAACATTTTCAAGGTACTCGTACATTGACTGATCAAGGGTCAATTTACCTTCGCATCTTTCTACTTATTAAAGTAGAAAGATGCGAAAGTTACAAAAACAGATTGATGCAGGAATTTGATATGACGGGCTCAAGTAAAATTAAATACTTTTTAGGTATAACCTAAAAAGTATTTAATTTCATTTAAGTCCGCTCCTCGACATGAGTATAAACTGTCGTACACTCGAGGAAAGTGTAACTGTCTCAGCGCTCAGGGATCATTTTCTCGAGGCTTGGATGGAACAGTTGGTGTCAGTGCAGGATATCAACTTAGGGCTGGCACGTCAACGGCGGCATCCATAGGCTAAGTTAGTCAGCTTACTGCGCACCTACCCGCATTACACTAGCGTGGCGTAACTGCCAAACGACCAAAGCAAGCTTGAAGGACACCGATAACCTTAAAATTTTAACTTATTATAATGTGCGAACATTGAGCACAGAAGGAAAATGGAAACGCACTGGAACATATTAACTGGGACGTTGTAGGCTTGGCAGAAGTAAGCAGAGAGGGCAAAAACACTGTTAAGAGAGAAAATAACATCTTGTTTCACTACGGCGAAACAAATTCGCTATTCGGCATTGGAATTCTATAGTAAATAAACGCCGCCAGAGTAACATAATAGAATTCATCGCTTATCCCGATAGAATAGCCCTCCTCAAATTTCAAATTGCTGAGAAAAAGACACTCACCATTATCCAGGTCCATGCCCCCACATTCAAATGATGACATTGTGGAGAAGTTCTACGATACACTCAACAAAGCCTGCGACGAGCACCGTGGAACATGGACGATAGTCATAGGGGATTTTAATGCCGAACTTGGTCCATGATTGCCCTCGGATAATAGCCATATCCTGGGGCCGCATGGATTGGGTGTAAGAAATACAAGAGGCGATCTCCTCTTGTATTTCTTACACCCAATCCATTGGATTCATCACTTGGAATTAGCTTTCGGACAAAACCTAACCGTGAGCAACAGCTTTTTCCTTAAGAAAACTCACCGTCAGTGGACTTGGATATCCACAAATGGATTTACTAAAAACGAAATTGATTTCTGCCTAGCATCAAACAAACAAATTATTAAAAATGTTGAGGTTCTCAACAATTTTAGGTTCAGTTCCGATCACCGCCCCCTAAGAATTGTTGCAAGTTTTAATATGAAAATTTATCGCACTAACCTCCACCAATTAAAAGAATAAGTAAAGACTCACTAATAGAAAATACCGAACAATTTATCCTACATTAATCCAATAGTTTCAGTTTCTGATAATCTAGATTCACAAGACGCTCAAGTTCAATATGACAACATCACAAAAGTAATCAAACATGCTAGTCAAAAAATCCGACACACCAAGACCAAATTAAAGAAACTCAGTTAATAACACTAAATTCTCTTGAAAAACGCCAGAATACTACTTTTCAATCCCCCACATATAGAGCACTGGATAGGGAAGTCAAGAGGAATATCCATAGGGAGATCAGAAAACACAATAGCGAAATGGTTCAAGCAGCTTTAGCGGGTAACAAATCCCTAAAGATGGCTATGCGGGGAACGGGCAATGGCAAATCATCCATCACGCACTTAAGAGACAAGAATGGCGTAAAGCAAGGAGACAGGTCCAAGGTGATGGATATTTGCACAGATTTTTATAGCACCGTATTATATTCTATATATTCTGACAAATCAACTCCACATCTGAGATCCGAAGATTAATTATGCCCTGATGAGATACCAGCGATAACTGCAATTGAAATCAAAAGAGCTCTCAGTGGCATGAAGTTCAACAGAAGCCCGGGCGCAGATGGTGTTACAACCGAAGCACTGATGATTGGAGATGAAGTTCTACTGCCGCACATTTGCAATTTTTTCAATATAATTCTGAAAACCGGTCTTTTTCCATCAAATTTTTGTCACTCCAACATAGTAATCTTACATAAAAAAGGCGACAAATCAGCAAGCAACTATCGCCCCATAAGCCTTGTCTCACATATTCACAAGCTGTTCATCAAAGTGATAGAAAGTCGAATATCCAGACAGCTTGATCAACATCAGCCTCCCGAGCAAGCTGAGGCCTCTCCACGAATGATCATTTACAAACGCTTAATCAGCTCTTGGAGAAATATCAGGAGTTTCATCAGCCAGTCTATATTTTACCTTTTATCGACTACTCTAAGGCGTTTAATAGTTTGAAGCATTCAGCAATATTCGGCGCACTCCACAAACAACAAATAAAGCCAGTCTACATCCACCTTCTCCAGAACACATATCGCAATAGCACAGCAGCCATTCGCTTAAACTCCTCTGGTCCATCTTTTGCGATCCAGAAAGATGTCAAGCAAGGAGACCCACTTTCACCCAAACTTTTTACCGCCACCTTGGAGGAGGTATTCCAAAAGCTGACACCGCTCTGGGCGGACAGTGGTGTTGTAGTCGGTGACCGTAGATTGACCAATCTCCGTTTCGCCGACGATATTATTTTGTTTTCCTCGTCCGCAGCTGAGCTAAGCTTAATGCTTTGGCAACTCAACATCGCAAGCCTTGAGGTCGGACTCGAAATGAATATGACAAAGATAAAGTTAATAACAAACAGCGTAAAACATCCCATTGCTATTGACGGTATGGGGATCGAATATGTCCATGAGTATCTTTACCTAGGCCAAATAGTTTCTTTCCAGGCAAGACAAGATAAAGAAATTGCACGACGCATTGAAAACGCCTGGAAGAAAAATTGGTCAATAAAAGGTCTGATGAAAGGCACTCTACCTCTTTCTCTCAAGCGGAAACTCATGGGCATATGCGTTTTGCCCACCCTCACGTACGGAGCGCAGACTTGATCATTAACAAACCGTCAAAAGTCCGCCATCGGGGTTTGTCAACGAGCAATGGAGCGCAGTATCCTAGGGGTTAAACTCACTGACCATATTAAGACATCAGAACTGCGCTCAAAAACCAAAATCGCTGACGTGGGTCACACAGCCGCCAAGCTGAAATGGAACTGGGCTGGACACGTCTGCCGCATGCCAACTGAGCTGTGGGCGAGGACGGCGACAGAATGGCATCCAAATGGCCAACGCCCGCGCGGGAGGCCTAGAAAAAGGTGGCGAGACGAACTAGATGTGTAGTGCAGGGATTGGCCAACATTGACTCTGAATCGTGTGGGATGGAGATTGGGGGGAGGCCTTTGCCCTGCAGTGGGACGGACCGGGCTGATGTAGATTTTGATTTTAGATTTAGATAAGTCCGTCATATCAAATTCCTGCATCAATCTGTTCTTTGTAACTTTGCAAGTTCTGATTAGTTTTCGTACAATTTTTTTTATTTTTTATTTTTTTTTTATTTAGGAAACAAACAATTTTATTCCACCTTAAGATTACTTAAAAAAATAACACTAAAATCAGTTAAGTTTCCACTGATGTTTGACACAAATCATCGAACAACCAAGGTTATCAACGCTACGACTCCGAATTACAAACAGAAAATGAAAAAATTAAATAACAATAGGAACTTATAAAGCTCACAAATACACGGTTCATCATAAATTGTTACTCCTTAAGATATTACATACATCGTTCCTGAACTTAGGGGCGCTACTACTATAGATATCTAAATTACAAAATTTCTTATTAAAGTTATCAGTCGATCTGAACAGAAAGGCGTTGCTTGCATAATTTGTTTTAGTGGATGGCATCCCGAATGCGTAACTGCAGCGAGAACCTGTCCGAGGGCATCTGAATCGTATATTTTCCAACAGAAAAGGGGTATCTACTAGGTTTTTGATAATCTTATACAGAAAAATTTGGTCTCTCTCCGTACGGCGTTCTAATAAAGAAGGCACGGAAGGAACTGATAGCCTGCATTGTGCAGCTTTAAAATTCAGATGTCTTGCCATTTTTCTATTAATTCTCTCAATGCTGTCGATATAAATGTTATATTGCGGGTTCCAAACTGTATAAGCGTACTCCAGAATAGATCTTACATAGGCGTTATACAGAAGCAATAGAGTAGAACAAAGTTTGAAATCTCTACCAGTCCTCATCACAAACCCCAGCATACGATAAGCTTTATTTGTGATTTGAGTAACATGTAAATTGAAAGTCAACTTACTATCTAAGTAAACACCCAAGTCTCTCACCTCGGTCACTCTCTTAAGTTTTACGTTATCTAAGTAATAATCATAGAAAATTGGTTTTGGTTTACGGGTAAATGATATAATGTTACATTTTTTTAAATTAAGAGACAGATAGTTGTTATTACAATAAGTATAAAGTTTGTTCAGGTCTTCCTGTAATATAAGGCAATCGCAAATTGAAGTTATTTTCTTGAATATTTTGATGTCGTCGGCATAAATCAAAACATGGGAGTTTTCAATGACAGAGACTATGTCATTAATAAATATAATAAACAAAAGAGGACCAAGATGCGAGCCCTGCGGTACACCTGAAGTAACTGGAACAAATGAAGAACAGAACCCCTTCACTGTTACAGCCTGACTTCGATTCCTGAGGTAAGATTCGAGCCACCGCAGTAGGTCACCATGAATACCCACAACACTAAGCTTTTGCAACATCAGCGAGTGCGGGATCTTATCGAAGGCTTTGGAAAAATCTGTATAAATGGCGTCCGCCTGACCACCCTTATCCATTGCGGTTGTTAATCGATGCACATATTCAACAAGATTGGTCTCACATGACTTTTTACTTATGAAACCGTGCTGTTGTTCCACAATTATGGGCCTCAAAACGGGAAAAATGATATCGTAAATGATCTTTTCAAAAATTTTGGGAATAACACTGATTTTAGAAATAGGCCTATAGTTTTCAATGTTATGTTTATCACCAGACTTAAATACGGGAACCACATGACACTGCTTCCAAGTAACAGGCATTCTACCGGTCGCAAGAGATAAATTGAATAACAGATATAAAGGAAAAGCTAGGGAATTATGATACATTTTAAGAAAGAAGGGAGGAATACTATCGGGACCACAGCCCTTTTTCACATCCAGCCTTTTCAAATATTTCTCCACTAATGAAACTGAAATATCAACGGAACCGATCGACACCATGCAGTTTATGTTAGGCATTTGAGTAGAAACTCGGTTTAGCATTGTATCACTTTCGAAAGCTGCACAAAAATGCTCGTTGAACAAGTTGCATATGCCTCTGCCATCAAGTAACACACGGTTATTTAAGACATTGAGTCAGGCAGATTCGATGTAGACTTTTTCGATTTTATAAAAGACCAAAAATTTTTACTGTCAAATTTGATTCTTTCTTCAGCAGTATCAATAAACTTCTCGTAGCACTCCCGTTGGACTCGTTTTTGGCGCTCGCGCAATAGTTTAAACGTATCATAATCACTTTGCAAGCCATACATCTTCCATTTCTTATGATACTTTTTCTTTTCCTTGATTATTTTAATCAATGCCGATGTAAACCACTGTGGATAACGAGAGTCACACTTAACCACCCTACTGGGAACATGCCTACTTATAACGTCATTTAATAACTCATAAAATTTTCTTACAGCCACCTCAATATCAATACACTCCTCAAGGTCATGCCAGTCAATGGCGGCAAGCTCTGTATTAATTGCCGCATAATCAGCCTTGCGAAAAAGTTGCACAGTTCGAGGCGCAGGTCGAAGCGAACGTGGGTTTAAAGAACGCACACGAATCTTAAGAGCAGGGTGATGGGCATCTTCTAAGACTAATGGCTCGTTGCATCGGGCGGCAGTACAAACATCATTCGCTAGAACAAGCTAAGATTCTTCCATTAGAATTACATACATCATTGCACTGCTTCAAGTCAGTGAAGCTCATGAAACCATGCATAGCCTGCACTAATATATCATCATTGATGCTATCACAACTAAGAGAGGGTCCGCAACGAACCCAGCGCGCAGCAGAAACATTGAAATCCCCCACAATTAAATATTGAGTTTCTGGATTACTATTAACTAAGTCTGAGGTACTTTCGAAAAATTTACATAGACTTTCAAACTGTAGAGGACTATGAGGAAAGTAGCCACAAAAAACTTGAAGTAGCTTTGACTTGTGAGAGTCACCGTATTCTATAGAAACCATTACTACATCAGCCGCGGCTCCCGGCATACATACAACATCAGCTGAACGCACCGAGAGTTCGCGACGGACCGCTATCAGAACTCCGCCGCCCATTCGTCCCCCCCTGGTACCATAGTCACGATCGCATCTGTACACACTGTACCGTGAATCAAACAATTCAAGGTCATAGATACCTGGTAGTAGCCATGTCTCACTCAAGCATATTATGTCATAATCTACCAACATCACACTGCGAAAGAACAAATTTGTCTTTGTACGCAAACCTCGAACATTCTGGTAATAAACAGATAAATCACTAAATGAAGCCATTCCCAAATCCTACCGTAGTAGACCATATAGGATATAACAGACTAAGACAGCACTGATCAAACTGAAACACAAAATAAGGCCAATATCTATGATAAAAGTAATATATGATAGATGCAATACAAACACCCAATGCAAGCAAAATAATCAATAGAGAGACCACAACAAAACAACAAATTAAAACTCTCAAGTACACCCCGGACAAGTTTGTGAACATGAATATTACAATAAAAACATTATTACATTTACTAACAATTAATCTTTCTAACGTGAAATTACAACCAAAAATGCAAAAAGCATCCGAAAAACTACTTATTTGATTTTGTTTAAATCTCTAACATTTGAAACATGAATAACTGCAGATGTATCCGAATAGCGTGCCATAATGGCACAGTTTTTTATCCAAACATACATATATTTTTTTTCCTTACATTTAGTTTTGACTTTCTGCAGCAACGCCTTATTTTTACTAGTAAGATGGTCATTAAAGCTTATAGAAGAACCACCCGTGATTCCAATATCTTCACTCTTCAGCCTAAGTTTCCTTGCAGCTGCCAAAAAATCGTCTTTTTTCCAGCGTGCCAGAAAACGTACAACAATGGGTTTTATTCTTTTATCATCAGCTTGCTTCGGAGCCACCCGAGTTACGAAGTCAATGTCCCTAGAGGTATCTAACGGAAACTGAGCGCGCCCAGCTAAGTCTTTTAATATTGCCATCAAATTTTCATCCTTCCTTTCAGGAACACCAAAAATTTCTACGTTCGACCGCCTAGCCCATTGTTCCCGCTTATTATCATCTTCCTCGGCATTGCTGATTTCTTCCCTGATGGCCCCAATTTCAGATGAAACGTGAGATAAAGGCTTGATGTTCTTTTCCAGAGCGTCGACTCGCTTAACGATGAGTTCGTGCTGGTCATTAATGAATGACAACGATTCCCTGATGGCGGCAATCTCCTCCGTAAGAGGTTTCAGCTCTTTTGAAATGACACTGGATACCGTTTGCTGCAGCTCCCGCTTCATTATTGCGATCTCCCCAGAGATAAAACTCCTGATATACTCCATAATAGATGTTGTTAGCGCAAAATCTTGAGCTGGGGGAGATACTTCCGGAGGAGAGGCACCGGCACATGAACCACCTCTACGAATAGTGACATTTTCGGATCCCTCGCGCTGAGAGCGTGAGGTTCCCCTAACTGGCGTATTGTCATTTTTCATTTTTCGAGGTTGGTTCGAAGAGCAGTCAGGACAAACCCATGATTCTCTAAATTCATTACCGAGATCCCTTCCTTCATCCGTCGGATACAAACACGCAACATGGAAAATCAATTTACATTTAGTGCATACGAGGGCACTGGTAGCGCCATCTACCGTAGACTTGCAACAAGCGTGCTTCATGTTCTTTCCGCAGTGGCGTATTCAACTCGGTAATCTACACACCTCGTACTCAACAATTACAACGAATGAAAATATCCCAATTGCAAAAAGACAATCGCCAGGATCGAACGTGCAATCATTGAGTCCAGTAGAGGAACTCAGAACCACTGTTCCAGCGTGCTCTGTCCAAATGGATTCGAAATACGGAGTCCACCGATAGGGTAATCAGGACACTAATTAGTAGATCGAACCGGTCCCTTTGTTCGGTGACTTGAGTTCGTTATTCACTTAAGCACAAAGGTCACAACAAGGGCAAAAAACACGCCAATATTTTGTTAAAATCCATGAAAAACGCCAAAATCACACGTTTTTAGTTCAAAGTAATGCCAAAATCCACTATTTCATGTGATACTCTATACTTTGGTATAAATTTCACCTCGAAAATAAACCTTTTACACACTTTAATTATTTTTCATCGAAGAGACACGTTATACGCTTGTTCGATGACCAAATCTTGGCACTTGACTGATTATTAAATCATCTACATTTAAGACGATATAAACGTTCTCATTTATATTATTTTATCTAGAACGTACAGACAGGGATCAACGTGGAAACTTTTAAAACCAATAGCCTTAAGGACAAAATCAAAACGCTCATACCAACATCGCGAAGACTGTTTTAAGCCGTACAAGCTTTTATTTAATTTACATACTTGGTTCGGCTTTGGAAAAACCCCTTGTGGTACTTCCATGTAGCTATATTTTCTTTAAGAATACCATTTCAGAAGGCCGTCTTCACATCCATAATAATATGATGCGCATGTAAATCATACTGATTAGCAAAGGCTAAAATAAATCGAAATGTCGATTTGCGAGCTACAGGAGCGAACGTAAATACTCACTTACAACTCACGATATTGGCATTATCAGGTCTCTCAACAAGATTCCAAGTTTGATTCTTACGAAGTGAATCGATCTCTCTTTTTATGGCATTTAACCATTTTTCCGAATCGGATCTGTTAAAAATCTCACCGAAAGTATTTGGTAACGATTGCACATTTGTCAATGTTAAGTAAAATTCAGGATCATTCATTTGTTTATTATCTTTTGAGGGTAGTTTGAGAATTCTTCCACTACGTCTTAGTTTGCCAGATGAAGGTCTGGCGTTTGAGCTATCATCAGGAAGAAGTTTGTGTTTGTTGCCTATTAACTTTGCCGACTCATAGTCGGGCTTATTAATTTCGGCGGGAATTGGAACCGGCTTATCAATAAGGGGCTAGTAGTTTCATAATTTGACTCATCAAACCCTATATCACGAGCAATAAAGAATTTATATTTTCTACATCAAATAATTTGTAACCATTTTGGTCGTATCCGACTAGAATGGATTTAAAAGATTTGTCGTCAAATTTTGTTCTTCTAGTTTTGTCATGTACAAGTACTTAAGCTGTACAACCGAATATTTTCAAGTGATTTATTTCCGGTTATGTCACATTTCCTATAGCGTTTTATTATTAGTAAGCGCTTTGTGGGTAGCCTGTTGATCAAAAATGTAGCCGTCAAAACAGCTTCACCCCAGAACAATTTATCTAATTTCGCACTTGTGAACAACGTACGAGCCATTTCAGTCAACGTACGATTCATATGTTTAGAGACACCATTTTGCTGTGGCGTATAGGGTACCATCAAGTGGTGCATTAATCCCTTAAAAACACATTTTTTTAAAAATTCTTTTGAAAGATATTCTTGCCCAATAACACAATATAAATTTGTCACTTTGAGATTGAACAGATTCTCACTTTTAGCTACAAAATCTTGAAAAAATTTCTATACTTCTGTCTTTGAAAACATTTATTATGTAAATGTAGCTACAATGTGTAAAATCATCAATAACAACAACTAAACTAATGTAACAATTTTTTTTTTATCATCAATAGTGGGAGGTGATATCGGGCCACAAACATCAGAATGGACAATAAAAAGAGATCGGTTATTTCTGTTAAATTTATCCTTAGATTTCGCAAAGGGTAATCTAGATTGTTTACCAAGTATACAAGGCTCACATTATAAGTCATCGGTAGGTACGATATCATTAATTAGCTTGTAATCGACCTCATCAATCGTATTCTTAAGTGAAATAAATTTTCGTTTGTTTATAATATGACCAAGCCTTTTGTGTCATAGTTTATATTTATTGCAAGCACGATCTTGGTCTTATCTTGAACAACGTTTAAGTTATGTGCAGATTTATTTATTTCAAAAGTGATACAGAAAAGATTATTGATATTTTCACTTGTCATATAACATTTATTATTATTACTGTAAGCTTTAACTCCATTGTTACCAAAAATAACCAACATACCTGATTGTTGTATTCTATTTACCGATAGTAAATTGTACCGAACCTCGGGCGAATACAATACGTCGTCGATGAAAGATAGATATATTATTTATTTCTCATTACAAAAACACACATTAAATTACATTTGGTCATGGTCAATTAAAGGATTTTCACAATGAGATCGTCAAAGAAAATGAATTATAGTGAAATATAACAAAATATGTAACAATAACACAATAATACAAATTAAATACCTACAAAAAGTCCAAAAAAAATGTCAAGGCAATCACAAAATAGAATATAAAAAAAATGTCGTCAATATCAAGTCAAAAGGAAAAATAAACAATGTCAAATAATGTTAGACAAAATATAAATTAAATAAACAATTTACAATCAATTTAAAATGTCGTTTTAGGCTGCAGTGAAATCCTTTTTTCAAGAATTCTACTGCAGAATAAAATGGATTTTTCCAAATGCCTTTTCCGATGGTTCGCTTTTTAGTTTTGTGGGCAGTTTTTCATAATATTATGTCGGACCAATGACTCGCGGGTTCTTCTCTGAAAGCGCCATGAATCGAGGAACTGATTTCAGACGGCCTGCAAGGTGACTCCGTTTATTATTATCCATTGATAAAAAGATACATAATTATGTTCTTTCTAATAAACATGATTAAATAGAATAAATAGATCGAGTAGTGAGTCATTATGCGATGCGTCACGAATAAATCCCTGCATGAGTCCCTAGGCTTTATCCCGAGCAGTGTATGCAATGCATGCTTCTGCAGTATAAACACTCTGTTGGCGTCAGTATAATTACCCCAAAGAAGAGTTCCATGTGACATCAGAGAGTGGAAGTAGGCAAAATAAACCTGCCGTGGTGCTTCGGGAGAAACCAGAGGTCTCAATTTTCACAACGCGAAGATTGCTCCACTTAATCTATCACACAGTTTGTCTACATGGCACTTCCAGTTGAGATTGGAATCAATGGAAAATCCGAGGAACTTACTCTCAAGATATAGTGGAAAAATGTAGATTGATCCCTGAATACCTAAATTTGTTGTTACCTTTATTTGTCCTTTACCAAAAACACGAAATCGATTTCCGAATTTCCGGGTTGAAAATGATTTTTCTTCTGGGGGAAAGTTTTCTTTTACTTTGAAAAATATGGCGTAGTTTGATCAGCAAACCGCTTGATGCCAGAATGAAGGGCTTTTAGCTCCGTTGTAGTCTCATCTAGTATTGACTTAGCGGTCACAGAACCTTTGGCAAAATTCAAAAAGGCGTCACCCAAATGATCGACAATCGTACCTTTTGCGAGCATGTTTTTCTTTAGCCAATCTGCAGAATGCAGCTTCTGTGGCAACATTTTCAACAACACCTAGTACTTGTAATTCCTCTAAAAGTGATTTTAAACGGAATTTTCACGTAACCTTTCGCCGTTAAACTGCTGTATGTTTCTTTTGTCCCTTGAATTCATTATAACAACACGTGTACTTTACTTTACTTCACTTTATTTACGCAATAGAAAACGAGGCCTGGGCCCATAACCTGTAGGAAATATACTCAGGGAAAAGTAAAAATACAGGAAAGCTGCCATATCGAAGTTCTGTATTTGAATGAAAAAATAACAAATAATAAGATGACAAATAATATTTTACGGCATACAGCAAAAAGGATGATTGATCGTGTAAAAAGTTTAAGTATGAATGTTATAATTGGATCTTTGAATATACCAATGATGTGACTCTACCACCGGTTCGGAGGTTGTTTCCGATCGAAAAGACTCCGGCAACTCTTTTCAAACTTTTTTTTATACACAAAAATTGAATTAACAGAGTAGAGTCATAATTTAAAATGTGTAGAGGAGCAAATTGTTCATATTTTATAAATTCCTAACTCGAAAACTACAAAAAATCGGGTAGCATACATGGGGTATTTTTGGATAGCCCTGAGTGTGAGGAAGCTAAAAAAAAATTATTGACGTGTATGTTTGGACCACCCTGTATATAGATAATAATAACACCCAGACACACAACCAACACTAATGTTCGTCACACAAATGTGTCATGGGTGGGGATCAAACCCACTACCTCCGGCGCTAAAGGCAGGATCGCTGCCATTGCACCAACAGGCCAGTCAATTTTATAAATAAATTGAGAGTACACATTCAAAATATCTATATCTTTTAATACTTCACGAAGCGAGTCGCGTGGTCTAAGGTTGTAAATGGAGTGGATGGCTCTTTTTTGAAGAACAAAGATGGTGTTGATAATAACACAACTGTAGACCATACGACATAACACTGTGAAAATAACTGAAGTACACTAATTTTGCTGTTGCGATATCAGTCAGGCAGGAGCCTTATTTTTCTAACAGAATAGGCTGCCGAACTAAGTCTTCCTGCGAGGGCTGAAATATGTGAATCCCACGTTAACTTGGAATCGAGAGTAATTCCTAGAAATGAAGTGGAAATCATAATCTCTAATGGCTCGTTATTCATGTTTATAATGGTATCGACCAATCTTACATTGGGTATAGAAAATTTGGTACATTACTGTATCAAATTTACTAATATTTAGTCTTCTTAGCATTAAGAAGAAAATTGTTCCTCGTGAACCAATGCAGTACCTTAGACAGAGTATTATTTACGTCGTCAAGTGCTTTTTTACTTCTAGCTGCGTTAAAAATTAGGGAAGTGTCTTCAGCAAATAATACAATCCCACATAGGTGTTTGAAAAAATAAGGCAGGTCATTTATATAGATCAAAGCAGCAGAAGTCCCAATATTGATCCCTGGGGCACGCCCATACGTTTGGTAGCACCGGAAGAGTTTGACTCAGAGCCTCGATTTTTGTTAAATAACTTTTTAAATAATAATTACTTCGAATCGTCGCTCTCAGTACTTTCAAGTTGGTATGAAGGCTGCCCACACGCCCCATCTCAGCCAGTACGCGCTCGGCGCTCGGGGTGTACGGACATCTAAAGTGAAATGATCAAAGAATAGCAGATGATGATATAGAAGAAGAAATATCATCCGAAATAGAAGATAATTTGGAAATCTATGAAGACGACTCGGATTCTTTCCAAAGTGTTGAAATGATTTTCCTGACCTGTTCCCGCTGGTGAAGGAAATATATACCTTCAATTCATTTCTGTACTAATTGTGATCAGAAACGAAGTACACACTAACATTCGACTGAATGATTAATTAAGACATAGGATTTTTTTGATCTCTATTTTTACTGTAACTATGAAGGCTAATTGAAGAAAAAATATGATTATGTGAAAACTTCAATTTTATTGCTCTAATTAGAAAGATGTTGATTACTTTCTTGGTATTTGATTATTTTTAGGTTTTAGATTACGTTGATTATTTTTAGGTGTTACCCTAGACAACTACTGTGACTGGAAAAAACAAATATCTGATATTTGCTCCAAATTGAATAGTTTCGTGTTTGCTCTTCGTCGTATCAGTCAATTAGTATCACATCAAGCTGCTATCACAGCGTATAATGGTTACATCAATTCTATGTTGAGATATGGAGTAATGATCTGGGGTAACTCAGTATATAAAGACAAGGCTTTTATAATGCAAAAGAAATGTGTTCGTGCCATCTTCAATTTGAAACAAACTGATTCATGTCGGCCTTTTTTTCGTAAATATAAATTACTGACCTTACCTTGCTTGTATATATTTGATGTCTGTTTGTTTGTGCATAAGTATAGGTTTTTATTTCAAGAGAATTGCCATGTTTCAAAGCGGAATCTCCGATCGATTCATAAAAATAAACTATATAAGCCTTTAGCAAGATTAACACTAGTTTCTAATAATGTATTCATGATGTGTATTAAAATCTTTAATAATTTACCAGATAAATTTAAAGTGTACAAATTTGCAAAGTTTAAAAAAGTTATCAAGGCTTGGTTAGTTGAAAAGTCCTTCTATAGTATACAAGAATATTTAAATTATAGATAAGTTACCCATGTATGTTTGTGTTACATGTAAGTAGTGGATTAGTTGCAATAGTTCTAGGTGTATACACTTGTAAAAGTAGAAATAAGAGCTCTGGTTTGTTATTTAGCAATAAGATCTGCTATTGTACCTTATTTCTTGCACAATAAAGTATTTCTATTTCTATTTCTATTTAAATAAAAAAGGGTTTAAAAAAGGGGTTAAAAATTCACTATGATAATTTACTTAGTACTGACATGTTAAAAAAGTACCTGAGTATTTTTAGAAAAAAATATATTTTTGTTACAAATGTTGAATTTATTATTATAGTAGTATTTCATTCTTTTATTTTATTATAAAGGGGAAACAAAAAGTGCTTTAACACATAGTAAAAAATCTTTTGAAAGTGCAGATCTTTTCGACCCACGCGCGACTGTTCGTCTCACGAAAAGTTGTGCGCGCACCAGCGGGTTAAGTTAAACAGTAAGAAAATGTGCTTTGACTCTACTTTTAAAGATAGGAAGGGATTGTGACTGTCTAGTGGACAAAGGTAAGGAATTCCTTAAACGTATGGATTGCACGGTAAAGGAGTTATAGTTGTGCGAGGAATCGGAAGAAAAAATAGGATGAAGTTTTCTAGATGATCCTGGGTCGGTTGCAGAAACTTAAACCGTCCCTTGAGTTGGGTGCGGACAATGGGTTAAATAGGATAGTGTATAGAAGAGATAAGAAGACTAAGAAGTTAGAAGAGATAGGACATGTAAATCGCGACGAAGACGGATAGAAAGCCAGTTAAGCTGAGTTCGGCACTCGGAGACATGGTCATACTTCCATAGACCGGAAATTATACGAATGCAGACGTTCTGGAGCCGCTCAAGCTAATTTAGGAGATACTGATTTCAATCTAAGTAACAGCAGTCTGCATGGTCAAGGATAGGCAAAAGTAATGCTTGTACAAGTGCAATTTTGGTGGGTATCGGTAAGAAATTACGAAGTCTGCTTAAACAGCTTGCTGATGTAAACATTCTTCTGCTATATGATGGATGCCTAGATTTTTAACCACTTTACTGTAGGGTATTTGAACACCGGCAAAAAATATTGACGGCAGTTCTTTCCAGTCAACCCTGGAAATCGTCCACGAACTGCCAACGATTATAGTCTGTGTTTTGGCAGGGGTAACCTGAAGGCCAAAAGCTCCAGTTCAAAATACGGTTCAAATCTGCGTTAACAAGTTTGTAAGGTCACTAAGGCACCCTGGGAAAATATTTGGAAATCGTCTGCATATAGATAAGTGAAACGAAAAAGAGAGTGTGGAGTTAATAAAAAAAGCAAAGAAGAGAGGAGACTGAACGCCATTATTGGTCAAAAAGTAAACCTAGTAGGCGTCAGAAACGGTCGCGCCGATCACTGATTTCAGTAAAGTTTAGCAGGTTATGTGGGCGTTAATTCCTCTAAAATACCCGAGCTTCATCGAGTTCATCATCGCAGGAGTCAGGTGAATAAATATTTTTGTTATATATAAGTACCTAAGTATTATTTTATTAAGTACTTCACTAGCTGCAAAATAGCCATTCACCATTTAAAAATCTTTTGAACTTTCTATTCTTTAATATTTATATATTTATTTATTCAAATAATTAACTCCGGACATAAAATATGTGATCCTATTTAATCCTTAAGTAATCCTTTGTAACCAATAATTTATACGATGTAGCAGAGTTAACAACGACTAGGGTATAAAAAACTAAATTGTGCCATCGCGCCTTAGCCTAGTATGCGACCGTACGTGAATCAATCGCCTGAGGCTTAGAACTGACTTAAATTTATTACATTGAAATATTTTTAGTTTTAGGCGGGCGCGGTTCCGGCGCGGCAGCCACGACAGAAATTTGACGTCATTCTGCAGTGACTTGTTTATAGATTAGATTATGTAGGTCCTAGCGTATAGATTACGGCGCGGCTGTGCCGTAAAGTATCTACACCAACAGCACGACGTATATACACATGTTAAACTAAACATTCATTGAGGATAGTTCTAATACATCAGCTAAATTATAGTACCTATACCTATACATAACTATTCCAGAAACAATCAGAACGAATGAGTGAAAACCCAACTTATAAACCTATAGTACGACCGTCTAAAACAGTCTTCGCCTGCGCGGTACAGGGGTGAGGGGGTAGGACGACAACGGGGATCGAGAGAGGTGCGGGGGCGGGCGCGCGAAGCGTTACGCACATGAGGTGAAATGCGTAATAGACAGTTCTTAAGATTTATGTGACGTCATAGTGGATTTTTATATATTTTTTAAAGCAGGGACGGCCAATTTGAATGAAACAACTAATTGAATATTTAGGTAACAAACTATTATATTGTTTATTACAAGACTCATCAAAACCAAAAATCAAATCATCGAAATCAATCACATATGTCCATATCAATATCACTTGAACTTGATTCTTCACTTTCGGAGCAGCCATCCTCAGAATCATCAGAATGGTTCTGCACATTAATAATAAAATCAACAGCATCATCTACAATACCATCATGTTTGCAGTATTCGTCCTCAATTTTAATTACGTGGTTAACGCAATGCTCCCACTTTTCTGCAGAATATTCAGCAAATAATCCCTCTAATATACTTTTTTTTTGGTCCAAATTAGAGTCGACACTTTTTTGAGCTAATTGTCCTTTAACATCACCCGAGACTAGCTCAATGGGGTTCAGGTCTGGATGGTAAGGGGGCAAACGAAGCATTTCATGTCCGTTTCTTTTTAATAACTCGTCAATTTTATAAATGTCTTCTGTGAAATGCCTTATAATTAATTTATATAACTCATCCTTCCTTAGTTTATCATCAAATGGCACGTCATGTCGTCGTAGCCATGCTTGCATAGCTGGCTTAGTAGAAGCCATACTCGGCTTTTTCTCCTCTCGAAGTGAATGATAAGCAGCGTTATCCATCACTATGACAGAATTTGGTGGTATATTCGGCATCAGCTTTTCATTTATCCATTTCATGAAATTCACAAAATTCATGGAATCGTGATAATCACCTGTTTTACACTTGGATTGGAATATTACAAGTGCCCCGTCTACAAATCCAGTTTGGCCTCCACAATGAACAATGATCAAACGGTCCCCTTTACCGATATTAGACAGCACGCCGTGTTCATCCTTTGATTGCCAACACTTTGATACGTTATGAGACGCATTGACATAAGTTTCGTCAAGATATATAATATTTCTTCCTTCCCTACGATATTTTTTTATAGACTGTAGGTATTTCCACCTCCATGATGTTATATTTGGCTGTTCGATAAGAAGTTTACTTTTGGATCCGCATTTCTTAAATTTGAAACCAATATCATGTAATAATAGCCTTAAATATTCCCTTCCGCAGTGTAATATATTCTCTTCTCTAAGTATAACATTCAACGTTTTTAGAGTTGGTATTTTTTTATGAATTGTATAAAATTGAGAGACTTTTCTTCTTTTGCAAAATCGTCTATTTCAACTCTATTTCTGCGCACTTGTTTTGTTTTTTTTGGTGATTTAAATATTTCGTTATCTTTCAATAGTCTCCTTTGTTGTACAATTCTAGATACAGATTTATCCGATAGTCCAGTAACCTCTGCTACGGTTTTGTTCAAATTTATATCTTGCAGATATTCAGTGGAATTTGGATCCAGTTTCTTTTTTCTAAAATATTCATATACGTTAAAAGCCATTTGCTTGCACTGGCTAATAATTTTATGTCCGAAGATATTTCGTCTCATCTTGAGAATGTAATCTCATGTATAACTGTCGTAAAGCGTCCAGAACTACTCGTATCAACACGAGTGATCGCTAACCGTGTAGCGAGCGTACTGAGTTGTTACAAAAATGCACCTGCCACCCGCACCTTTCTCGGTCCCCGTTGTCGTCCTACCCCCGCACACCTGTACCGCGCAGGCGAAGACTGATTTAGACGGTCGTACTATAGATCATTTGGTTTAGGTACAACAAAGTCAGAAAAATAACATGTTAACATTAAAGTCCACATTCGACAAAATGAATAAATTGTTATAAAGTTTACTCAACTATCTCTAGTCTACGTAACAGTTGTGCCATTGGCTACGACCAGATCTCTTCCTAAATACTCAAAAGGTATGCGGACCTCTTAAGCGAGCCGTTGGCTCACGTTTGTAACCTGGCCATTTCTAGCGGCATCTTTCCGGAGAGATTCAAAATAGCCTTAATCAAGCCCATCCATAAGGCGGGCGATGAAGAAAAAATCGACAACTACAGACTCATTTCTATCCTACCATCAATGTCTAAGGTTCTAGAGCGCCTCATTAACCGCCGACTGGTCAACTTCCTTGAGAACAACAATCTCCTAGCCTCTTCTCAGTATGGTTTCCGCAGGGGGAGATCCACCAATGATGCAGTGCACCAACTATTGTCAAATATTGTCCATTCTCTTGACCAGAAATTGAAGTGCTTGACCGTTTTTATAGACCTTGCTAAAGCCTTCGATACTATCTCCACCCCTCACCTTCTATCCAAACTGCAAAATCTTGGTATCAGGGGCCTGCCTTTGAAACTGTTTGAGAGCTACAGCACAGCTTTGTGTTGGTGCGGGTCTTCCTTTCCGTTTTTTCACTGACAGGGTCTACAAACACTGGGACTTACTCACTGTTAGACATTTATATTGCACTCTGTTCTTACACAACACTACGCAACAAGTTATGACCCAGAAACGGTAAATAAAAAAATAAGGAAGGATAGGGTATGCCATACCAAAGCATTTAATACGGCTCTCTCCCATAGAAGTATTGTTTTTCTTGGGCCATATCTTTATAACAAGCTCAACAAAATTCTCGGGTTATACCCGTTGACTAAATACCAGTGCAAAAAAAAGTTGCCACATACCTAAAATCCCTAAACTACCAAGAAATCGAGAATCTACTTACTGTCCGCTCGTAACACTACTCATCAAACTAAATTTCACTCACACACCTTCGCACTACATACTTACACACATCCATAGCTACCACAAACCACACGCACTCCTACGGACACCAACACACATACAAGTCATTACACTCCTACTGATACCAACGCACACAGAACACATCTCACACACCATATAAATAACCTAATTATATTTAAGGATGTTGAAGTCACATCGACTCGACTGCGGGGGTGACCTGTAACACAGGTTCTTCTACATCAGGCACCAGACTCTCACAATGTAGCGGAGGTTTGACCTCAGCAATAGCTTTACCTAGCTCTGAGCACATGTTTGCATTGTGAAAGAAAAATAAATGATTTATTGTTATTATTATCGAACTGGCTCACTACTTAATTCTAAGCATAATGTTCATAGTCATAATATCATGTTTCATATTAAAATTTATGATTTTTTAATCGTCACGAGCCATTATGTGTGGCTTATTTTCAGATATCCTTGAAATTGTTTGGCATAAGTATTTGAACGCATAAACTCGAAGGGCAGAATAATTATAATGCATAATGTTTCGAAGCATAATAATCAAACCGAATAATAACTAAACGCATATTTTTTAAAAGCATAATAATTAAAACGAATAATAAGTGGACATCATATTATGACAATGAACATTATGCTTAGAAATAAGTCTATATTTTGGATTAATTAACATACTCTTAACTAGCTAGGAATAATTAGCTATTTCGGTCCCATTGATCTCCGACCAAGTGAAAATGGTAAATTATGGTTAAAAATATTGGGATTAACTATACCTATTATGCCAAAAGTAATTAGGGCGTTCACTACTTATGCTATGTGATAATATGCATTTAGACTATAATGCTACATAAAAGTTATGCCAAGCATAAATTATGAGAGGTTAATGTTATGCTGTATGATGATAAGCCTATTGAGTAATGAATTATGCCAAGCGACTTAAGGACAATCGACGTTATGCAAAATTTAGTCCCCCTATCGAACTATTTGCTCCTGGCCCATGCTGCAGCTCGTGAAGTTACAACTTCATATTTTTTTTGGTGGTCTTAAGGCCCATCCGGGCCCTTATTGCGACGCTCCTCCCTCGGCGTGGTCTAGCACACCGGATGAGACACAGCTTTCCAAGTAAGTGACCTGCCAGCGAACGGCTGACGTAGTATGCGTGCGAGTCTGAGATGTACCCTCCCGTTTTGAACTAGCTTTGTTAGTTACATGTATGAGCGTTGAGCAACACTCACCGTGGGGCGCGGCGGCGCGGCGCAGCGGCGCGCGCACAGACGGCGCAGCGCCCTCCGCGCGGCATCTACACGGCGTAATATAACAAACATGGATAGTACGAGAATTCATGAAAAAGTAATATACTTAACAAAAAAATGGGTGCATGATAGGAGCCCCGAGGCAATTAAGACTTTGCTCAATCATCAGGTTGAACATTGTTATTCGGCCGGCGAGATGTGAGAAATACTCGTACTTTTTTAATAATTTGTACATTTTGTTTGTAGACCTACTGTTTAATTAATTAGTCGAACCATCGTATGTATCGTACAAAATGTATGTATATGAAAAAAAGTACAGTTAAAGCTAACGTTTTGTAAGGAAAATTTGTTTTCTTTTATTCTTAGTTTTTTTGTATGCGATTATGTTTCTAATGGCATGTGAGTAATATTGAGAATGTGATGTGCAATGACAAGCTGCTGTGAGCCATCAGAGGCTGTCAGGAGCACACTGCGGAGCGAGCAATGCGCTGAGCCTACTTACAGGAAGTCGACAGCAATCATTGTGCCAAGGCTATATTTTCTTCCAACGATATGAAGCTTCAGACTACCTATTTGAAACTTTGCTTTCAGATACTTTAAAATTTTATAACAACAATTTTCAGAACCACAATTCCTTTAAAATATATGACACCAGAACATCTTACTTATTCATAATGACATCTTGATTTATGTCACTAAGGATGTCACCAAAACAGTGAGTTTAATCCCTCTTTTTGATTTAATCTAAGGTTTAATCTGATAAAAAGTGATAACGCATTTGAGTACATTTGGTATAGTAGAGCATTAAATTAGAAAAAGACCCTAGAATTTCAGAGTACAAAGTCAAGATATAGTGGTCTAACAGGGTAGTAATAATTAATTAAGTCTCATCATTTAATCATTTGTCCATTCTTTTACGTGATGGGTCACGAGGATAACATCAAATATTGGGACTGTTGTTGGCGCAATGGTAGCGTAGCGATCCATCCTTGGGTGTTTAAGTAGTAGGTACATATTAAAGTGCATTTATTTAGAAATGTTTAACTAAGTATATAAAGTTCATCAGGTGACTCTGACCACACCCACAGATAATATAGTAAAAGCGGCTGAGTCTGTTTTAATTATTTATTGAATCTTCTGAAAGATACAAATAATCAGACACAAAAAAAACATTTTTTCGTTTTCAGTACTTACTCGTAAGTACCTATCGTTCACTTAGTAGTTAGGTACATCGCAATATTCCATGTAATATTGAATGTTCATAATTTACTTTACAAATTTGGATGAAGATCACACAAAACATAATAAGCCGCCACCTTGCACTGAAGTCGTTATTAAATCGCTTACAGCTTTGTAAGTCCTACGATCATCTGAGCACTAAATACCATTAGTATAACTTTTAACACTTAATCTTGTATTCTTCAATAAAATGTTTATACTGAAGCGGAAGTCCGAAGCCCTCTTGGAAACAGTCCCTTTCGGGAAAGTTTTTCTTATAAAGAGCCTATTCTGACAGGGGGGTATAAGGGGGTCCTACAACATCTTTGGGCCCCAAGCCGACCTCGCTTGCAAGCTGGTCCACCATGCTGATCAACGAAGGAGGCTCTGGCGACGGCTCCTCTTTAAGGGTTAGAAGTTCAGATGCCAGTCGCTCCCGTAAAGCCAACAAAAATGGATAGTCAGCGAAACGTACCCGACCTGGATAGGGCGTTGCCGGTAAACGACGCGCAGGGGGATCGCCCTACTCCTGTGTTAAGTGGGTTAGGGCTACCGGGCCATAGGCAGGCCCTGTTAAAGACATTAGTCTAGAGGAAGGTCCGCTTCACATCGTGGAACGTTGGCACGCTGACGGGACGTGCTCGCGAGCTGGCTGATGTGCTCGCCAGGCGGAGGGTGGCCGTGGCGTTCCCGCAGAGAACTCGCTGAAGAGGCAACAGGTCCCGGAACATCGGGCACGGCTACCAGCTGATCTACGCGGGTTCTACTGCTGGGGCCAATGGAGTGGGGGTGGTGCTGTCCGAGGAATTCCAGAATAGTGTCTTGGAAGTAAATCGCGTTAGCGACCGCCCTGTGGTCGTGAGGGTGCTTCTCGAAGGGGTCACGTCCAATTTGATAAGTGCCCACGCACCGCAGGTCGGTTGTAGCGATTCGGATAAGGCACTGTTTTGCAAGCAAATTGACCAGCTCCTATGCACTATTACATTATCCTAAGGCGTTGTTCTTGGTGGCGATCTGAACAGTGTGGGGAATACAGGCGTGTTAACGGTGGTTTTGGTTTTAGCAGTCGTAACGCTGAAGGCAAGAGATTGTCCGGGTGAGTATGGCTGCCGACTTGGACGTCGTGAACACGTTCTTCAAAAAGAGTCCCGAGCATCTGGTCACCTACAAGAGCGGTAGAAGCGCAACCCAGATTGACTACATTCTCACCAGGAGAGCCCAGATCGGCATGGTAGCTAACTGTAAGGTCATACCCGGAGGGAGTCTTACTGCCTAACACAGTCTACTTGAGATAGACCTGAGAGTGAAGCCTCGAGGCAAATGCCGGGAGCGCTGCCCGCCCCGAACCAGGTGGTGGCTGCTTGAACGAGCCAAATCCCATGACTTTACTGCCGCTATCGGTGACCTGTGCATCGCAGCGGAAAGTGAGTCTGGGCAACAGCTCTGGGAGAGGTGTCAGGCAGCTATCACCAAGGCGGCGAGGTTAGTGTTGGGTGTGTCTTAGGGTGGACGTAAGCTTGACAAGGAGACCTGGTGGTGGAACGAAGCAGTCCGGAAGGAGATCAGGGTGAAGAAAGCCCTCTTCAAAGCGTGGCAAGCGTCCAAATCTCCTGAAGTTCGCGCCGCGTACAGAGATGCCAAACGAGCTGTAGCCAGAGCCAGACGTGACCACTTACGTCCTTTGTACGATAAGTTGGAGTCGTCTGAGTGGCAGAAGCTCGTTTACAAGTTGGCATGTTCGAGAGTCAAAGCAGCCCAGGATATCTCCATGTGCCGCTTAAATGACACTCTCGGTAACCTGCTGTGCGAGGACCGCGAAGTGAAGGAGAGATGGCGCTCTTATTTCCACGAGAGATGCAGCCACCTGAACTCCTTCCAAATCAAGAACTAGTGCCCTCGGTAACGTCTGATGAAGTCCAGTCGGCTCTTCGCCGCATAAAGAACCGGAAAGCTGTCGGGCCCGATAGAGTACCTATCGAAGCGTGAAAATCGATGGGGTGGTGTGGGCATACTTACCCACCTTTTCAACCGCATTATCCTCACAGGGAAGATACCTGACTAATTGAGACTGAGCATTATCACGCCGGTCTTCAAGGGCAAGGGCTCAGTGCAAGAGTGCAGCAATTATCGCGGCATAAAGGTCATGGCCCACACCATGAAGCTCCTCGAGCGCATTGTGGACTCTCGCATTCGACAGGAGTGTACAATCTCGGAGTGTCAGTATGGGTTTCGACCGAGTTGCGGGACTTTGGACCCCGTATTTGCCTTGAAAACGCTCATGGAGGGATACAGACTGAAGAATGCACCACTGCATCTACTTTTCATAGACATGCATAAGGCCTTCGACTGTGTCCCTCGTGCTTAGCCCGTTTCTGTTCAGCGTAATATTAGACGTTTTGTTAAACAGCATCCGAGACCACCACGAGCAACCCTGGTTGCTCATGTATGCTGATGATATTGCGCTAGCAGACTCGGACAGGGGATGGCTGGTACAACGGGTGAATAAGTGGAAAAAACACTTGAAATCGGCGGTCTGAAACTAAATGTGGCGAAGACGGAGTACATGGCCTGCAACACCACAAATCCCCAGTCCGTACGCATAGGCGTAGACGTGGTCGAGCGCACGGACCGTGTAAAATACTTGGGATCTGTGTTAAGCGTCTGAGCCCGAATTTCCACGGCTTGAGCCAAATCGTGTGAGGTGACTGGTATCATTTGTGACCCCAAAATGCCGATCAAGCTGAAAGGGCAGGTCTATAAAACCATCATTAGGCCTGTTCTTTTATATGGCAGTGAAACATGGCCGTTACTAGAGCGACACAAGCAGTAGCTGCGCGTTACGGAAATGAAGATGCTGCGGTGGATGTGTGGAGTCTCACGCAAAGATCGCGTGCGTAACACCCACCTCCGTGGCAGCCTTCGTGTTCGTGATATTGCAGACAAGCTGCAGGAGTGCTGCTTTCGTTGGTATGGTCATGTCTCACGGAGATCGCCAAACTACGTGGGAACAAATGTCTGGCCATGCCGCCCCCGCCAAGTACCGGTAGAAGAAGGTCGACATCCTCAGTGGTGTGTTTGCGTGCCAACAAACACACCACTGAGGATGAACAAGTCAGCGCGAAGTGGCTAAGAAAATAAGAAAGTTGGACCTTGCAACCTCAGACACCAGTGTGGGTTCACAACCGGGATAGACCGCACGGATGATGATGATGTTTCTGACAGTTTAATTTACCGCAGTTTCAGCGTTGCCACACGTAAATTAAAAAAAAGTCGGGAGGGCTAATGCGTAATCAATCTATGGCGTTCAGGTCATCATGTAGCCTCTCATGAGAATGTGAGAAGTAGTCTTCAGATACAATTTATTAGCGGCCTGTGGATGAATTACACGCAGAGAGCATACAGGGCCCTGCGTACCCAATATACTCGTAACAATGCCTACAGGTCGCTGTTGGGCCTTCCACGCTACTGCAGTGCTTAAGGAATGCTAGCCACAGCTGAGGTTGATAGCTTTTCTGCTATCATCAGAAAGCGTATAGCGTCCTTGATACAGCGGGTGCGCGGCAGCTCAAACAGCCTCCTGAAGACCGTGGCGGGGAAGTTAGACGTGGACAGTGCAATCATGCAGCACTGGACTCGCGTCCACCTAACTAAGGACACTGCTATCACGTACAATAGATATGCGGGATAGTAGTGTCTTATTTCTTTGTGTAAACTAATTTTCCTGTTACTAACATATGTAGTTGATAGGTTATTTGTTACTACCACTAAGGATTCCGATCTGAAATAAATGTTGTTTTTTTTTTGCCAAGTTCCGAAACCAAACCCTACCTGAAAGGGTTGGGATTATAGCGTATGGCTATTTTAAGTCCTACCTACCCGTCTGGACAGCGGGTGTAAATGAATGTACGTATTATTAAAAAGTTGTGTATTGTGGTGCCCGTGGCTAAGTGACGACAGCGGATCGGCAACGATCCGATGTTAAGCAACGCCAGTCAGGTCGGGTTATGGATGGGTGACCATCCCGACCGAAATTAAGTGATGTGTTTTTCGGGCATCTCCGTGCTTCGGAAGGCACGTTAAACAGTTGGTCTCATCTGACGTCGCAAGATATCAGTCGTAAAGCCTAGTCAGAGGTCTAAAAGGCGGCATAATGATAACATCTGACGGTAAGGTTTATCACTGGCCTTACAATCACCTCTCTAACAATCCGCACTAAGCCCGCGTGTTGGAGTATCGCTCGTACCACCTCATAGTTGAGGTGAGGCCTGTGCCCAGCAGTGGGACGTATAAGGCTGTATTATTATTAAAATAACTGTTCAAAATATTTTTCACTTGGGGGAATTTAAAATCTGCTATCTGATAACACCATTATTACCATGCAGTAGAATCACCTAGCTAAAAATCTCACTTATGGTACAGATCGCGTCATTTGATTGGTTGATGGAAAGATTATCAACCAATCACGTGAAAAGACGGTTAAACGACCCAATGGGTTTCAATTGCGAGATGTCAATTTGATTACCGTCAAGAGTCCTTTAAGAACCTCAATGTACTCTTTTTGTACGTTGGCAAACTGGGGACAAATGAATGACCCCAGATTGCTAACGTATTTAATTAAAAATATCCTAGATCCTTTGCGTTTAAAAAAGTTAAATATTTAACTATGGTATAAAATACAAATACCTCAAAATGGTTTTCGATTTAGGCCATGTATGTTTTTTTTCCCATACCCAATTGACGCAACGCAAACGATACAAGAACCGTTTTATGAGCAAAAGAGGAAAGGCAGCATCACAGTCAGACATACGGTTCAAGGCGGCGGAGACTAATATTCCGTTATTTGTTTCTAATGTTAACAAGACAAGGACACATCAGAAAGTGATATATGTGACTACATAAAAAGCAAAACGCTGGGGGTAGTTAGTGTGGAAAAAATACCAACGAAGCAGGAGAGACCATTTAACTGGTTCAAGATATTTGCTCAAAATAAGATTGATTTGCTTAAGGATGACAGTTTATGGCCTGACGGGATTACGTTTGGGAAGTATAATCACTTCCGGCAACGCGATACGTATCACAAACGAAACGAGTTAATTTCGAGTTATATTAAAGAAAACGTTAATGGAGTTTAGTACATTTATTACCTTTAACTGTAAACACATAAAAAGTAGTGCGGAGTGCGTAAGAAAACTGTGTAAACTCACTGATGTCCTCGCACTTCAAGAGACCTGGCTTTACTCGCATGATTTATCGATGCTTGGTAATATTGATGGTGACTTCATCAAAGCTTCAGCTACACTGCGAAATCTTCGATGGATTTATCAGCGGGTGTCCAAAGAGGTAGACCATATGAAGGCGTCGCGCTGTTGTGGCGGAAATGTTTATTTCGTAGTGTTGTGAAGTGCACGAGTGATCGAACTGTCGCTATTAGAGCGCGGATTGATGACAATCGCGAAATTTCAGTTTTCTGTGTATAGATTTTCACAATGCCTAGGCGAAGTTAGTGCCATTAAACAAGACAGTAATGTGGAAGCGTCATTTATATAAGGTGACTTTAATGCTCATCCGGCAGCGGACTTCGGCAATGAACTAATGGACTTTTGCTATGACAATAAGTGGGTATGTGCCGATGTGTTGAAGTTAGGTATTTTCTTCAATACCTACACCTTCTTTAGTGACGCTAACGGTTGTAAGAGCTGGCTCGATCATTGCATTGTAACTGAATCAGCGTGGCAGACGGTGGTGAGTGCGTTACTTCAGCAGGAAAGTAGCTTCTAGAGTGATTTGAGTGGAACGTAAAATTAGTGAGATATAATATGCTGTGGATGTGCGCGGCATAAAAAATTAGTGGGCGTTGTGGTTTTGGAAAAAAATGAAAAAAACGATTCCTGCTGCAGTAACGTTGTTCTAGCAGGAAAATTCTAAACGAATGATCGAAGAGAAAAATGTTGTACGTTGGCAGATAGCTTACTTCTGGGGAAACATGTGCGCCAAAAATATAATATGTGGGGCTTCAGGTTTTCGAAATATTGCGTTTCCTGCTGGGGTAACGTTTTGCGGAATCGTGTTTCTCTCAAACCATGGCATGTGCGTCTCTTTAATAAACATTCACTTGTAGCTCTTGATTTGTGCTTGCGGCTCATATAATAAGATTTTGAAAATTATTCTTATATTTTCAGTAATTAAGGTGTCTCTAAAATCTGAAAAAAAAATCACAGCGCCTAAATGAGAAACTGTATCAACTCGCTGAAAACTGCATTCGATTCCGCTTTACACATCTAATGGTCAGAAAATGTTTCAAAAGTTTACATACATGCTTTATCGAATAAGAGATCGAAATAACAAAACCACCGGTACATAACTTTGACGTCAAAATATAAGAAATCAGTTCATCCTGAGATAAGTGAGTGTTAACCAAAAAACAGTGAGTTTCATAAAATTACACTGTGAAAATTTTCAGCCTCCAATGTTTCGTATTTATAGAGAAATAAACAAAAATCAAAACCTTTCAACAACGACTGATTATCCGGCCAAATTCGAACGACTACGAAAAAGCGACGGTTTCATACATATCGATGACCTTCTTAACTTACTCACAAGATAGTTTTGGCTAAGTACACTGAAGTAGAAAAACTCAATTCGGGTTGTTTTTGTCTTAAGAACGAGTGCAGTTTAAGAATCTAATTATAAGCAGTTCCTTACATGAAAATCATTTACAGGTTATCAACAGTTTAAAATTCTAAATACACACATCAAAAGTGTCTAGGGATTAAGCATTTTTATGCGGATTTCTTGAGATTGAGATGTGGCTTTGTAATAAATTTATGATTTTATAAATTTATATGGATCCTTTTTGGTGCATTTCATAATTTGAAACAGGAACTGTCAATCAAATTCGAGTAAAAGATGAAAATCAGCTGTCAATATTTTCCCTATAAAAACATACAACGCATTGAAGACATTATCAGTGCTACTGTTTCCCTACTACTGATTAAAACCAACGTTATTATGGAGCGGCGACGTCATTTAAGCAGGGAAGAAATGCTCAGAGCCGTGGGAATGATAGAAGCTGGTTCCCGGCAACGTACTGTGGCTTCAGCTCTGAATACAAGTCAGAGTGTTATCAGTCGACTTTATCGACGGTATCGCTGCACCACACGGAGACAAGACCGATACATTCAAATCACAACTCGAAGAGCTCCAACAATAACCGCCATGATGTTAGCCGTGAGGCTTCATCACTCTTCAGGGAACTTAATTAGCGACCAAACAGTCAGAAACCGCTTGCATGAAGTGAACCTTCATTCCCGAAGACCGCTAAGGGTACCACCTATAGCAATGCACAATCGTAGGATTCGATATCAATGGGCTCTTGAACACAGAAATTGGGCAGAAGAACAATGGCGTTTCGTGTGCTTTTCTGATGAGTCTCGTTTTGGTATGAGACCGGATACAAGACGTATACGACACTGGAGAACCCCTGGACGCCAACAGCGATTAAAATCCTGCCAGGAAGTCCATCCTTATAGTGGTGGAACCATCATGGTATGGGCGGGTATTTGGATCGGCGGAAGAACTGAGTTGATTTGGATCAGAGGCAACCTCAACGCTCAAATTTATGCTGAGACGATTGTATCAGACATCATCGTTCCTCTACAAGTGCAATTCGGTCCCTTATTTCAGTTAATGCATGATAATGCACGACCGCACACCGCAAGAGTTGTAAGACAGACTCTCGCCGCAGCTAACATCAATGTCCTGCCCTGGCCTGCTCAGTCGCCAGACTTGAACCCGATTGAGCATGCATGGGATATGCTACAGAGAAGAGCTCTGCCGAATATGGAGGGTATCCAGTCGCAAGAAGACCTTTTTTTGTTGTTGCAACGAACATGGGCGGCCATTCCACAGCGTGATTTGGATGAACTCATTTTGAGTATGCCAAACCGATGTTCTTGTGTTGTTAGTGTTCGCGGTAGAAACACGAATTGTTAATTGTTTAAGTTACCCAATAAAATTTTAAAGAAAACTGTTATTTCAGTCTTTTTTTCGAACTTTAATGTTAGTGGTTCAAATGTCAAAAATCCCTTTATTAGGAAAATGGCAAATTTATTTACTAATGCAAAGGTGACTTGGTTTATCGTTACTGTAGACAAACGAAAACACTTTATTTGATGAATCCTTAAAGAAAATTTTAATTAATATCAATCAGGAGAAAAGTTATTGCAAAAATATATGTTGATCCCTAGACACTTTTGATGTGTGTATTTCACGTATGAGTTTAATTCTCAATATATTAAAGGGTTACCCTTATTAAACAGAAAGTTTATACCTACTCCGAATAGTCCGAATATTATAAGTTCCGACCCATATTTCTAAATATCGATATAAAGGTTGTCTTAAAATATTTTTATTCATTAAATAACATCTCATGATGTTTTTTACCATAAACATAATTTCTCCGAATGATAACTTGCCCGAACTTGATATGTCAAATTACAATTAATATCTTGAAGCTGAAGAGTTTGTTTGTCTTTGTTTGCCTGAACGCGCTGATCTACAAAAAGCAGCTAGTACGAAATTAGCTAAGTGTTCTGTTGAAATTGTAAAATGACCTTTGAGTAATGTTTTGATAAATATTATCTGATTTTATATTACAATTGTTTCATTTCTACCAAAATCCAACTTGGTGCTTAATGTAGGTAAATATTGAAAGGAAATAAGTTCCTTGCGCAGGCAAGTAAATCCGTGGCTTTGATGCCTCCGGCGCTGCAGGACTCCGCGCGTGCCAATCGTCGCAGACGGCTTTCAGTCATCTCCACAGCTTCCGCTTGCTGGCCGGCGGCCAGCTTCAGCTCGCAAGCCGCTTCGTCCCAACGCGGCCAGCTTCAGCTCGCAAGCCGCGTCGTCCCTACGCGCCTAGCTAAGCGGCTATGAATTACACTTTTGAGGTAGGGCAAACAAAACTATGTGAAGTAGGTTTTCCGGTGATTATTTTCTGTCACTGAAACCTGATTTAATTACAAACGATTATTATGCAATAAGAGAATAGGAGATTTGACTTTTTTTTGAGGTCTTATAGAAACATTGATAAAAAATATATTTCAATCGCAACAAAACATATTTTTGGACTTGCCCAAAACGCTAGCTACAAACTGCTGCCGTCAAATGACGTCATTTGCTGTCTATTTCCTTGCGTTCTGCAAAACATTCGTTCGGCAGCTATATTAAATTTTGCGTTTAGAAATGTGGTTTCTTAACAAATGTTTCTATAAATTTCCTAACCAAGTTTAAAGGGCTATAAAATGAACTGTACATGAGTAAACAAAAGGCCCTTAAAGACCCCTTTTTAATGTATTTTTGATTACATTCATTAAATAATTTTTGAGCATCTGACGATGTTGTCAAAATACCCTATTCGGACATAAATGACTACATGAGAAATAAAGGGAACCAAATACTGATATCTAATATCGATACTTTAAGGTGTCTTTACGGGTTTGGTGCTGATACTATAAGCTGGCCGGCGAAGCCATACTTACTTTAAGAACATAAATTAAGAGGATAAAATGAGAATTTCAATTTAAAATTAAGCTCTTTCATATAGGCTCATAGGTATAAGCTTTCATTCATATTTTTAAATTTTACTTTAACCTAAGATGAGGTTCTAATTATTGCTAAAAACCGATTGAACGCGATTGTACGGGCAAGAGTTTAGTGTAAAACGTCCAGTAAAGAAGGTCATCCATATGTATGAAGCCGTCGCTTTTTCGTAGTCATTCGAATTTGGTCGGATAATCAGTCGTTGTTGAAAGGTTTTGATTTTTGTTTATTTCTCTATAAATACGAAACATCGGAGGCTGAAAATTTTCAGTGTTATTTTATGAAACTCACTGTTTTTTGGTTAACACTCACTTATCTCAGGATGAACTGATTTCTTATATTTTGACGTCAAAGTTATGTACCGGTGGTTTTGTTATTTCGATCTCTTATTCGATAAAGCATGTATGTAAACTTTTGAAACATTTTCTGACCATTAGATGTGTAAAGCGGAATCGAATGCAGTTTTCAGCGAGTTGATACAGTTTCTCATTTAGGCGCTGTGATTTTTTTTTCAGATTTTAGAGACACCTTAATTACTGAAAATGTAAGAATAATTTTCAAAATCTTATTATATGTGCCGCAAGCACAAATCAAGAGCTACAAGTGAATGTTTATTAAAGAGACGCACATGCCATGGTTTGAGAGAAACACGATTCCGCAAAACGTTACCCCAGCAGGAAACGCAATATTTCGAAAACCTGAAGCCCCACATATTATATTTTTGGCGCACATGTTTCCCCTGAAGTAAGCTATCTGCCAACGTACAACATTTTTCTCTTCGATCATTCGTTTAGAATTTTCCTGCTAGAACAACGTTACTGCAGCAGGAATCGTTTTTTTCATTTTTTTCCAAAACCACAACGCCCACTATTTTTTTATGCCGCGCACATCCACAGCATATATCTCACTAATTTTACGTTCCACTCAAATCACTCTAGAAGCTACTTTCCTGCTGAAGTAACGCACTCGACGGTGGTGAGTGCTAAAGTTCATGATGATAATTATGTTTTAATCCGATCACTTTCTGTTGGAGATTTCATGTAATTTAAAAATAATAAAATCTAAGTTATTACTAATAATATTTGTAATGACGTTCCGTGGGGTTCTGGAGATCATAGTAAAATTGATAACTAATATGAAGTGTGTAATGCTAGTCTTCGAAATATAGATTTTCCTGCGGAATTTCACGATTGTGCTGACAGAATGTGTGATAACTTAGAACATAGGCTAATTCTAGATCAGTTGTATAACGAGGTAGTTAATTTAATGTGTCAGGCTTCAAGAGAGAGTCGTAAATCCAAGGCTCATTCAAATAAAGTAAAAAATATGTATGGATGGAATAAGCATGTCAGGGAGGCGCATAAGCAGGCTAGAGAAGATTTCCTTTTTAATGCTCAAAATGGCAAGCCTGGTAGTACCAATCTTTAATAAAAATGCGTGACAGTCGTAAACTTTTTAACAACAACAACAACAACAAATACAGCCTTATACGTCCCACTGCTGGGCACAGGCCTCACCTCAACTATGAGGTGGTACAAGCCATACTCCAACACGCGGGCTCAGTGCGGATTGTTGGAGAGGTGAATGTAAGGCCAGTGATAAACCTTACCGTCAGATGTTATCAAGCCGCCTTTTTAAGCCTCTGACTAGGCTTCACGACTGATATCTTGCGACGTCAGCCGGGACCAACTGTTTAACGTGCCTTCCGAAGCACGGAGATGCCCGAAAAACGCATCACTTAATTTCGGTCGGGATGGTCACCCATCCATAACCCGACCTGTCTGGCGTTGCTTAACATCGGATCGTTGCCGATCCGCTGCCGTCACTTAGCCACGGGCACCTCAAACTTTTTAAATCGCTCTTAAATTACTGTCTCAATAACTGAGAGCAGATCAAGATGGATATACTTGCCTCTCAGCACTCGGCTAAAAAGTTTAATAAATTCTGGAAGGGAACGAAAAGTTTGAAAAGCAGGGTTAGCCTGCCTGTGAGTGTCGAGGGGACTAGTGAGCCTAAAGATATTGCCAATTAATTAAAGGATAATTTTCAAGTTCAGTCTCGTGTGTCGTCGGTGGTCGATGCTGAGCCTTGTCAGACTAAAGGACCAGTAGGGTTTTCAGCTAAAGATGTTGCACATATCATTAAAAATATGAAAAGAGGAAAATCACCTGGGCATGATGGGCTCAGTATCGAGCACTTGCGGCATGCTGGACCTCATCTGTGTAGAGTTTTGGCCATGTTTTTCACATTTCGTTTACGTTACTCATACTTACCTAAAGACCTCATGAGAACTATTGTTGTGCCAATTGTAAAGAACCCTACTGGGGATATCTCAGATAAGAATAATTACAGGCATTAGCTACAATAATTGCAAACATCTTAGATGGGTTACTCAATAAACATCTAGATGGGTTACCAATCTGTGATTCACAGTTTGGATTTCGTGAGGGTTTGTCTACTGAGAGTGCTATAATGGCTTTAAAGCATACAGTTGAGTATTATGTTTCGCGAAAAACACCTGTGTACGCGTGCTATCTGAATTTATCCAAGGCTTTTGACCTCGTGTCATACAGAAAGCTTTGGGTGAAGCTAGAAGAAGCTGGAGTCCACTCTGAAATAGTTGCAATGTTCTCGTACTGGTAGAGTCATCAATCAAATGCTGTGCGATGAAGAAATGCATACTCAAATGAGTATCAGCTTGATTGTGGTGTGAGACAGGAAGGCTTAACATCTCCGCGTTTGTTTAACATCTATGTGAATAAACTAGTTGAGGAGCTGAGCATGCATGTCGGATGTCAGGTAGATGACGTATGCGTCAACAATTTTAGTTATGCTGATGATATGGTGCTGCTGAGCCCCTCAATTGGAGGATTAAGAAAAATGGTAAAAGTGTGCGAGTCGTACGCTGCAGAACATGGCTTAAAGTACAACGAGAAAAAGAGCGAGTTCATGCTTTTCAAGGCCGACAAGAATGGTCCATCTAATATACCGCCGTTAACTCTTAATACAGTACCCTTGAGCCGTGTTAAGCAGTTTAAATATCTTGCCCATATTGTTACTGAGAATTTGTGTGATAATTTAGACGTAGAAAGGGAACGGAGGGCGTTGTCGGTTCGTGGCAATATGTCAAAATCACGCTATTTAAAGCGTTCTGCCAAACCTTTTATTTCAGCAGCCTATGGGTAAATTTTACACAAAAATCCGACAATGCTTTGCGTATTCTTTATAATAATATTTTCAGAGCGCTGTTGCGGCTCCCACGGTACTGCAGTGCCTCCGGCATGTTTTCTGATGCTAGGGTGGACGACTTTTACGCAACGATGCGCAAAAAAATTGGGTCGCTACTGAATAGGGGTGCGCGGGAGCTCCAACAGGGTTTTGAGGATGGTGGGTGATAGGATGGACTCGAGTTTGCTTGCTAGGTTCACCGAACTGCATGTAATAAAGGCTCGATGAGCCTGCTAAGTATATTTTTGCTTTGTTTTCCATCCTGCTACAACACTTTAGTAGTCTTAAGATACCCATTATTTATTTTTCATTTACTTACCTAGTTTATTGAGGATTTCTATTCATTGTTACTAACATCTAATGGACAACTGTCTAAAAATAAATGATTTTTATTTTATTTTTATTTTTTTAATTAGCCTTTTCTGCGGCAGGTAAGTTTTTTTTTTTTTTTTAATCCTTGTTGGGACAGTTTGTGGATTTACCAAAACATGGTACAAATATAGTGCGAAGCCGCTTATTAACCAAGCAGTTTTTTCGTTATTAACGGTTAATTAACTGCATTTTATGCTTGTTACGGTTAAATACCACCGCTAGACGGCGATGAGAGACTACTTTTATTGACTGTTCCCTCAGGAAGTCGAATATCCAGTCACACAGTGCGATGGGAATTCCGTAAGAAGGAAGTTTCGCCTAGAAGTTGACAAACACAATAAAAAGACAAATTATTTACAGTACTTCAAGATGAATAATGGGCATCGGAAAACGTTGGAATTTCAGAAACAATCGTGAAACATTACAAAAATAATTAAAAAGTAAGCAATTTATTTTTAAACACTCCTAATTTCAAATTTATCGCATACAATAAAATATCAATGTCATTTCTAAGAAAAGCAAATCAGTGGGTGGCAAGCCGTGCAAGCGGCGCAGCTAAAAAGTCAGTTCATAGAAAGAATATTACTGACGTATAGATAGCCGTCTCGCTATTATATCATAGCGCTGTCATCCAGTTGCCTAGTTTCGGTCGGTCATCTTCGCGAACACGAAGTTAGTCGATGCCCATTATTTACCTTGAAGAACTGTACCTACCCTTTTTCTTGGTTGCAGTCGGATGATTAAACGTTATTAACCGCATTTTATCGGTAGCTAACCATAAATTTGGTTAAGTAACGGTAGCTAACGGGTTTTTTACAAGTATACAGTGGGCTCCCGGTAACCCGACAAACATTTTGCAGGGCAGTGTCGAACTATGGAATTTGTCGGATTATAGAGAAATAGTCGAATTACTATAATACTTAGTCCGGATTTTTTTACAAAAGATTACCTTGTAATCCAACAAATTACAGATCCCATATTAAGATTCTCGAAGTATGTATAATGTTATATTCATATATGTTAAATGTGGTTACCTATCTTAAGATCGATTCTTTTTTGACCAAATTATATTTATCCCGTTTTTTTTACTATTTTCGTTTCGTCTTTTTTCACTTCGTCGAAATCACGTTTGCCACTTATCAGTTGACCGAATATCTATTCGTTTTTTTTCGTTACTCCGACGGTTCACTTGGTCGAAGAACGTTTTACTGAAGTTATTCTTGGCCGAATTAACATTTGTTCGAAGTATTATCTTTCCGAACATTCATTACACGATTGTTTACGTGAAACGTAGTTCGGTAAAATTATTCTTATGTCAAATGATATTTCGATGGTTCATGAATCTGGAAAACAATACAGATAGCAAAAAAGACGTTCGTCAAACGTTTTCGGTCAAATGAAATTCGAAAAAGTAAATCTCGGTTAAGTAATCGGTTCCCGTTATATATGTACTCTAAACTACTAATCATACTTCAATATGAATGTCAAATTTAGTAAATTAAACAACACAAATAGAGTGCTTACGTTTTATTATTAATCTATCCTCATCGCATGTAGTCGAATTCAAACAAAGCAATTAGAATCAAAACAATACTCTACGCGTCGAGCACAATTAGTGCTTGTGCGTACAAGTTGTAACTTTTTCATTCATGCATTAGCGAAGATTGTTAAAAAAATATTCAATAATAAATATAGATACCATGTCGGATTACAGGGGGTGCCGGATTAGACAGGAGCCGGACACCGGGGGTCCACTGTATGCCAATTTTTTCTCTAATTCAATAAGTTTAAATAAGTCACTTATTTTGTGGTTAAAGAACATTTATTCTCATAAAGAAATACATGAACATTTCACTTACATGAGAACACATTTGTAGTACACATTAAATAGTACGGCCGAAGAACAGATGAAGTTTTTTTTTCTCATTCACACCAAACACAAGTAGGTACACTGCACTTGACTACTGATAAATTATGTAACATTTGGATATAACAACCTAACTACGTTAAGAGTTTAATATTAAAAGAAATTAACACAATAAATTGCAAACCATTACAATACATTTTATAAAATTTTAAAGAGGGTATCTATTATTCGACGTTTACGTATCGGGTAAAAGGTGTCACAGTGCAGTTACAATACAGTAGGTGAACTTCTTACTTTTTTATACAGGTATAGATTCTAATACATATTGTTTTAATTTAACCTTGTATACATTAAGCGACTCTGCAAACCTCACATTCCGAGGAAGTTTATTGTACATTTGCACCCCTGCAAAACTAATTGACCTCTTGCCATGATCAGTTCGCACCTTTGGTAGAACAATGTTATCTTTTCTACGGCTACTTTTATTGTGAACATTTCGTATTTTTGTGAAAAATATCTGCGTGTATTTTAACTATTGATTTAGAGAAAAAAAGGACATTAAAGAAATAAGAGAAAAAATACTGTGTGGGAAAAGTGGAAATTACGAAATTTGATTGGTTATCTAAACTAAAACACATCTCGTTTTGTCTTCTGTTCTGGAAACTGGGCCTACACTTGTTTGAAAAAAACTAATTGTTGCGTTTAGTCATCAAATGAAAATAAAATTATTATTAAAACTAAATGGCAATTTAAAGATATTTATTATTATAAAAATATACGGCTCTATAAAAACCAATATGGCTGCTTGGAGCTGTGCTTACTTCACTTTACTCTTTGATCTACTACGTCATTTATGGATTAATGAAAATCCACGACAGATTCACTAATGAGATCTAACCGGATTAAACACTCGATCGCGCTAGCTGAAGGTCCAGCTCACGTAGCGGTGTGTGCGTGTGTGACCACCGCTACGCATGGGTGATCTCCAGGATAGTCGTGTAGCAGCCAGCGAGCAGACAACACATTCCAATTATGACGATGCAACAGTCCCGCATCAGCTTGTACTTACAGCAGCCGTACTGGTTCGGGTACCAAATACACGCGTCCATCAGGCCTGGGAACACGATTGCCAACAGTGATAGGCAGAATGCGCCAAAGAGTGCGATGAACGGGCCGAGCCGCGGCATCGCCATCGCCAAGACCCCTGCACACATAACAAGTAACAATCAGGTGACACGTTAAAATAGAATGCAAACTGTTGACGTACTTGTGACTTCTAATGCTCACAAGGGATTATCACCAGCAGCACCCGCAGTAAGTAGTCAGTGATGCAGTGTTTTGATGTCTTGATGTGTTTTTTAAGTTTCCGCCATATAATGTTGTAAGCAACAAAATTTTGCAGCGGAAACGACAGAAATATAGCCAGACCGATCAATATCTTAGCTGCCTGGGCTTTCCTGTGAACAAAAATTGTGTTAAGTGGCAAATAAACGACATTTCTAAAAGTAGGTAATGTTAAAGTTAAATGTGAAGTTATTTCTGCTTTGAATAATAAATCCCATCATCTTAGATCATCAGACCCCAAACTGTAGAGAGCTTGCACTGTTAAAGAATCAAAACTGTCTTGAAGGCAAAATTTATATAAAGATAAGTCTAACTTCTGGTCCTGCGGTAGGTTGAGCGTGAGGGAGGCCTGGATAGTCGATCCATATTTGAGGTAGCCAAACACGCCCACCACGGTGTAGAGGCTCATGATCACCAGCATACCGATGTTGAACAGGCCAAATATCCCAACGAACTGCTTTGGGTGCTCCATGTTGTACTCTAGCGCTAATACCTGGTAAAGCGCAATATTCTTTAAGCATGAAAACATTATCTAATGTTAACTGATTAAGCACATACATTACTGTGTTAACCGACATCAACAACTTAGAGCCTTGGCTCCATACTATATCAGAACAAAAATCGTGATAGCTATATCTGAAAGCATAGACAACTTAAGCCTATTGTTTAGCATAGTATTTCTGATTAGAGCTACTTTAACGATCCGCTAAATATTACGATTCTGGTGTACTTTAGAATATTGGTTTCGTCGATAAAATTACTTAATTATTAGGAAGTAATTTGTATGCGATTGTATGCATGAACCATTGAGCAATAATTAGACCACGCTACAATTATAAAGTCGATTGTACAAATACCAACGAGAGCAATGTCTGAGACGTACTTGTACGGTACACACACTTAGAGAAGGATGGTTTAATTGAAAGTCACTGTAATAGTAACGGCGGGTTTATACATACATACATACATACATACATACCATCACGCCTTTTTCCCAACGGGGTAGGCAGAGACCACATCTTTCCACTTGCTATGGTCCTGACACACCTCTTGCGCTTCTTCCACTGTCATTAATCCTTTCATACATGCTCGTCGATTATGGGTACTCCATACCTGACCTTTTCTGAGCACGTCTTGGAAACATCCGTCTAGGCCTTCCCCATTCATCAATTCCATCCACCCTCGCCTTGTAAATTTTGTTTCGTTAATCGCCTTTCATCCATCCTTTCCATATGCCCAAACCATCTTAGCATTCCCATCTCAATTTTTGTGACAACATCCTCTTTCACACCACATCGCTCTCTTAAGCTATTCCTTACTTTATCACTCAATGTTACTACTGCCAAACTTCGCAATGCTCTCATTTCCACTGCATTTTTCCTACTTTCATCCTTCTTTTGTCATACCCAACTCTCACTTCCGTACATAAGCGTCAGCACTGACACCCGGTTTATTGTATATATAGGAGGTATAGGAAACCGAATACAATGGAATGGTAAATAGTGACTCATGGTTAAATGGTAGAATGAGTGAGAACGCGCGAGTGCAGCCAGCCTATCACGCAGGATATAAGAATGGCCATGAACACTTAGATGGCCTCGTAGTGGTGGATATCGTGGTATGAAATGACATCGGCTACTCCATTTGATTGGGATTTCATTTCCTTGACCTCATCTCCAATAACATTAAGATCCTTCTCTAAACCGTTTGATCCTATATCAATGGTGGTGGTGTTGGGAATTGCGATATTTATTATGCTATGAATGGGCGGTATCTCTGGCGTCATAATGTCTGGTTGAATGTTTACATTGTTTAGAAATTGCTTATGCGACGTTATAGTCAAAGAGTCGCCCTTGATGACGCAGCTGTTTGTAAATTGTTACTCGTGAACCAATGCAGTACCTTGTAACGTTGTAATTTTCACGCACATCAGTGGATGTGTTTATAAACTACTTTCTAGCAAAGGGTGTATACTCGCCCTGTATTGTTTATGCGTTTTCGAACGCATCGCATCGAGTTTTGGAACGTGTCGGGTTGACAACTGGCTTGATTATTAGATTGTCTATGGCGCGACTTCCGAGACGCTTGGTTCGGGGAGGTTATAAATTCAGCGGAGGCCGGACGCCAGCCATACCTCAGCCAGTCACCCGAAAGTAAAGAGCAGCAGACTCCGTCGCCGACGCGCCCCAGCAGGCCAGCACCGCAGTTGACATCAGGCAGACAAAAGTCTGTAGGCCAGTTTTCCTGCAAAAGGTAAGTAGCCACGATCGCCGTCTTGATGCTTCGGCAGGCGGTAGGCGCTTGTTGCGTGACTCCTTCTAAAATAAATTGTTTTTACAGTGCTCCTGACCCGCCACGTGCCCAGGAGTTGAAATTGGCGTAGACAGCCTACGCGTCACCATTGTCCTCCGACAGGTGAGTGTTTGAACCTTTATTTTATGAAGGGCCCATAGTGTATAGGTTAGGTTGTGTTCCCCAAACGCGTGTAGAATCCCGTCACGGTCTCCCATTTCTAAAGTGTGCGATCCGTTTCTTATATTGCTCTTCTTCTGACAGGAGGTTTAACGTGGCGGCTCAAGAAGTGGCGAGCGCCGGTTCCCCATCGGTGGTGCACCCCGAGGGAGAACCGAGGGTCGCCGCAGGCCGTCCCAGGACCGCGTGGACACCGCGTGGACCTCCCACGTGCTACCCCACGTGCTACCCCACGTGCTACCCCACGTGCTACCCCACGTACTACACCACGTACTACACCACGTGCTAATCCCTGTATCATCAAAGCCTCTGTAGTACAAAGATTTCCATTTAGTTTAAATTCAAAGCCTCACAGTAGTAACTAATTTAATGGTATATATTGTTACCGACCAAGCCAGCCCGAACCCTGGACTGCTCCTCTGAGAGCTAAGTCCAAAGTTTATAAGTGTATTTTTAAAGCCTTAGGGCATCTCTTTGTAAAAACCGTGTGGTCGGAATTGATTTCCATACTCGGCCGGGGTATCAAACCCCAGGCCTGAATTCAGGCCACATGGTTTCCTGTAGTACCACCTAAATTATTTTAGATTATAAGGATAATATCCAAATAAATTTATTTCCTGTTTTTACTTTAAAATATTTGTTTCTTTTTAAGATAACCCTTACATAACTTAGGTTACTCCCCCTCTGGGATAACGCCCTATGCCTAGCTTGCATACTCATATTTAATTACTTTTCATTCTGATTTGCTTACTTAAATTTCATCAGTTACCTTATTTACTTTCTTTAGCTTGCACCTTCTAGCAAAAATTACTTACTTTCGCTCCCATAAGGAGGCTAAAATTAATAACATTACATGGCGCCCGAATATAGTGATTTATAGCTGTGCGAATTGCAAATTCCCTATTTTCTGGTCGTTTTTAGCTCAGATTAGGTCGGTCGGTAACATATTTATGTGTATTTTTGTTTAATTTAACTGTATTTTTCTAATTTTTTAATATCTTTACTGTGAGTGCTCTCTTATTTTTAATCTGCTTTGTTACTACAGAGGTCGTCGGTGGCTGAGGTATCATCACCTTAATATTATTAATTACATGTAGGAAACTACACCTACTTACTACCTTACAATTTTTTTTATAACTTAATAACTTATTTTTGCAAGTAAGTACTACTTATTTTTGTACCCAAGAGAGGCAAACTGGTCTCAAGATATCAAGAAGCTACAGAAGCAACTGACTACCTACCTACCACTTTTCACTTGTTTAGTTGTATAACCAAATACTGATACTCGTATTTTTAATTGCTGTTTATTTCATGGGTTGTGTACTGTTGTATTGGCTGGTAACAATTTAATAATTTACAATTTACTTTCAGCAAAATTTTTTAACCCTGACTTTACTTAAATATTTGTCTGGCAAATGAATTTTTTTATAAGTATACCTAAGTACCTATAACCTAATATTTTCTTTCAGTAGTGTTTAAGTAGCACACACTTACGCTAATTATACTCTTACACTTAATCCAAGGTGTTAATCTTTGACAATAACAGTGCAGGTTTCATTTTTTTTCTCTATCTTTGCTTGCTTATCAACTACCTACACCAATAGTTTATTATTATTGATTTTTTTTCCTCCAAAAAATAAGTTTAGTCTTGTCTGCCTTTGCTTCACCAGTACATACTTAATAACATTTAATCTTGTTTCATTAGCTAAACTTGTTTTTTTTTTTTTCCCAATATTTTTTTTTTATTAATTTAAGATGGAAGAAAGGCCAATTAAATTTCATTTACTGAATAAAGATGAGTTAATTTACGAAGTGGTAATTAGGGATGCGGTTCCTGAGACGACTGTTGATAAACTTCGCAGTCAAATAAGAAAGTTAGCAAAGGAGATCCCCACTGATGAGATCGTAGACTTTGACGGGGATCTAAGCTCAGAGTTAAGCACTGTACAAGAGAAATTAGGGGAATTGTCTAGTTATTTGTTGTCAAAGCGTACTACACTTAAATCCCTAAACAGGATTTGTAATTTAGGTAACCACCTATTTCATAGGTTAGGCAGGATACAGCCAGAAGAGAGGGAGCAGCTAGAGCTGAGGGAACACCTGGAGCAGGAGTTAGAAACCATCACGGTAAAGATGGATAAGCTGATGTCCACCTTCAGGTCCAGCCAGGAACAGAAACCTGAACGGTTAGTTCCAGACTTGTCAGAGGCGGGTCTTGTAGGTGAGGCTTCGGGTAACAGTGATATCCCCACTCCTGCACCATCAAGTGTACCTCCTTCGGTTGTAGTTGTGCCTTGTGAGAGAAACTCAGGTGTGCACACACTTAATTTAAAATTTAATGGCAAGGGTTGCATTATTGAATTTTTACACAGGTTAGAGGAACTTTCTGTATCCCGGGGGATAACAGAATCTAAATTGTTTACTTCAGCAGTAGAGTTGTTTACAGATGAGGCTTTGTGTTGGTTTCGTGCAGCTAGGGCTAGTGTGAAGAGCTGGCCTGAGCTCAAATCTTTACTTCTCGAAGAATATTTACCATATGACTTCGATGATCGCTTACTACAGGAGATTCGTTCCCGGACACAGGGTCCTGACGAATCTATTGTTAATTATTTGTCTTTAATGTGTAACTATTTTGCACGACTGTTGGTACCCGTTTCAGATGAACAGAAACTGAAAATTGTAATGCACAACATCAGGCCATTTTATTTCACACAATTGGCATTGCACGGAGCTACTACGTGGGCACAGTTGAAGGCACAGTGTCGTCTGTTGGAAAACACTGCAATGCGAGCAAATAACTTCATTGAACCTCCACAGCGAACAGATGACTTGCTTGCCAAAGACCTGGCTTACAAGCCGCCGGCGAAGACTTCGGTATCCTGCTCTGCGGTTAGTAACGCCAAGGATACCTTCTGCGTCCGCTGTAGGACAAACGGACATTCATTGTCATCCTGCAAAGCTCCACGTATTATTGTTTGTTACAGGTGTGGTGAAAAAGGGTTCACCGCAGCTGATTGTAAACGGTGTCATTCCAAGGCAGCCGATTCGGGGAGTCGTGAAGTGCGTACAAATAATAATTTTCGTTCAAAAAACTAGCCGGTCCGAATCGGAGTCAAACGAACACTTTTCAAACCAAATTATTTTTAAATTCTTATCTTAAAAATAAGGATTATATTTCTTTTTATAACAGTAATTACCTAAAATCAATACCTACTTTTATTACTCCTAAATCTAATAAATCAACTTCTACGTTTGAAAAGTGTAACACTAGCTCAACACCTGTGAAGCAGCGCCCAGTAGTTTACGTAATCGGTAGCAACGATTCGAGGCCTTTCATGGACGTAAACATTTTAGGCACTGCACACAGTGGGTTGTTGGATTCCGGTTCGGAAATTTCGATAATTTCAGACAAAATTTTAACTTCCTTCTTACCGAAACACTTCACGGTTCACGAATCGTATGATTTGGAATCAATTTCCACAGCGAACGGTTCTTCCTCTCCCGTCACTGGTTATGTGTACCTACCGGTCACGGTAAAAGGTAAGACCCGTGACGTTCGCTTTTATATTATTCCCGGATTGACAACTAATCTTCTTCTAGGCATCAATTTCTGGAAGGCATTTAAAATGGCCCCCGAAATTTTGAGCCTATGTAAACGTGCGCCTTCTACCGAGCAACAAACTACCGTTGTTTCGGAGATTCGCCGCCGTTTAAAAAACTCTGATTCTCTTACCGAGCGTCAGAGGTGTACCGTAAACCTACCTAAACGAGTCGTGTTACCCGAGACCAAGGATGCTTGGTACTCAAATATCTTTGAACGATGTCCCTCACGTCCAAAGACGACTCCTAGTTATATCCTACCTAAATTAAAATACTTTTGGCCTGGAATGTTCCAGGACCCAAGCAAATACGTTTCTTCCTTTAGTGGTGTATGTCCTAAACCCACACACCCTAAATTATCTGCACCTATTTCGGCTATATCCCGAAATAGACCTACTACCATCTTTACCCAAAACACTCAGTCTACCACTGATGTTTTTAATCCAGGCTCGTTGACGAACACTCAATTCGGACCGAGCCTGAGTGTCGACATTCCAACGACATTTTATATAGGCCAAGGTCATCATTTATAACTTGCGCCTAACTTCATATTAGTTCCTGCATTCAATTGCAGATTGCAGTTATGTTGTTGTACATTATGTACCTAGTAGTAATTGTTTGTTTTTATTTAGCATTTCATAGTTATGGATTTGGACGGACAATTGCCAATCCTACCTTAGTTGGTATATTTATTTTGTTAGCTTTATTTTGGTATTGATTTAATAACCTTTTATGGAGTTGTTTTTTTTTAATTTATTTTTAAATGCTTCTTTCTTTCAGGTTAGCATCCTGTTTGATTGTAGGTTGTTCCGAAATATATTTTTTTCTTCTTTCATAGGGTTCTGGTGGCTGAAGTTCGACGAGGGCGTCGATCGAATTCCCTGCGTGAATTCTTACCGTGGTGAGGGGAGTGTTGTAACGTTGTAATTTTCACGCACATCAGTGGATGTGTTTATAAACTACTTTCTAGCAAAGGGTGTATACTCGCCCTGTATTGTTTATGCGTTTTCGAACGCATCGCATCGAGTTTTGGAACGTGTCGGGTTGACAACTGGCTTGATTATTAGATTGTCTATGGCGCGACTTCCGAGACGCTTGGTTCGGGGAGGTTATAAATTCAGCGGAGGCCGGACGCCAGCCATACCTCAGCCAGTCACCCGAAAGTAAAGAGCAGCAGACTCCGTCGCCGACGCGCCCCAGCAGGCCAGCACCGCAGTTGACATCAGGCAGACAAAAGTCTGTAGGCCAGTTTTCCTGCAAAAGGTAAGTAGCCACGATCGCCGTCTTGATGCTTCGGCAGGCGGTAGGCGCTTGTTGCGTGACTCCTTCTAAAATAAATTGTTTTTACAGTGCTCCTGACCCGCCACGTGCCCAGGAGTTGAAATTGGCGTAGACAGCCTACGCGTCACCATTGTCCTCCGACAGGTGAGTGTTTGAACCTTTATTTTATGTAGGGCCCATAGTGTATAGGTTAGGTTGTGTTCCCCAAACGCGTGTAGAATCCCGTCACGGTCTCCCATTTCTAAAGTGTGCGATCCGTTTCTTATATTGCTCTTCTTCTGACAGGAGGTTTAACGTGGCGGCTCAAGAAGTGGCGAGCGCCGGTTCCCCATCGGTGGTGCACCCCGAGGGAGAACCGAGGGTCGCCGCAGGCCGTCCCAGGACCGCGTGGACACCGCGTGGACCTCCCACGTGCTACCCCACGTGCTACCCCACGTGCTACCCCACGTGCTACCCCACGTACTACACCACGTACTACACCACGTGCTAATCCCTGTATCATCAAAGCCTCTGTAGTACAAAGATTTCCATTTAGTTTAAATTCAAAGCCTCACAGTAGTAACTAATTTAATGGTATATATTGTTACCGACCAAGCCAGCCCGAACCCTGGACTGCTCCTCTGAGAGCTAAGTCCAAAGTTTATAAGTGTATTTTTAAAGCCTTAGGGCATCTCTTTGTAAAAACCGTGTGGTCGGAATTGATTTCCATACTCGGCCGGGGTATCAAACCCCAGGCCTGAATTCAGGCCACATGGTTTCCTGTAGTACCACCTAAATTATTTTAGATTATAAGGATAATATCCAAATAAATTTATTTCCTGTTTTTACTTTAAAATATTTGTTTCTTTTTAAGATAACCCTTACATAACTTAGGTTACTCCCCCTCTGGGATAACGCCCTATGCCTAGCTTGCATACTCATATTTAATTACTTTTCATTCTGATTTGCTTACTTAAATTTCATCAGTTACCTTATTTACTTTCTTTCGCTTTCACCTTGTAGCAAAACTATCTTACTTTCCCTCCCATAAGGAGGCAAAAATTAATAACATTACAACCTTAGAGAGAGTATTATTTACGTCGTCAAGTGCTTTGTTACTTCTATCTACGTTAAAAATCAGAGAAGTGTCATCAGCAAATAATACAATCACACATAGGTCTTTGACAAAATAAGGCAGGTCATTTATATAGATCAAAAACAGCAGAGGACCTGATATTGATCACTGGGGCACGCCCATACGTATGGTGGCACCGGAAGAACGTACCATTGATACTCACTTTTTGTATTCTATCAGTGAGGTAAGATTCTATATAAGGTTAAGTGAAACACGGTTGTATTCCTATTTTTAGTGAATTCAAATTGATTAATATTGTAATAATTTATTCAAAGCAAAGTGAAAATGTGATTGATTCAATATTATCTTTTCAAAAATTTAACTCATAGCTGGTAGAATAGAAATAGGTATATAATTGGATGGGTCACTTTACTCACCTGACTTATAAAGGGGTATGATTTTACTAAATTTCATTAAATTAGGGAACTGACCCTTGTCTACGCAGTAATTAACAAAAAGAAACCAACTTCAAAAAAAAATATTCCAAAACAAAGCACTAAAAAGTAAAGAAATAATTGCGTATTCTTCTAAAACTTATACGATAATATAATGTAGGTACAATTATTGTTTTTGTGGGAGTCGGTGTCAGCCAAGGAAACACTACAATATACCTAGCAATAAACATGTTTCTTACCTATCACGTTTACGTATGTATGTAGGTAGTTACAAACCTACATTGGCTGACACTGACTCCAACAAAAACAATAATTGTACCTACATTATATTATCGTATAAGTTTTAAAAGAATACGCAATTATTTCTTTACTTTTTAGTGCTTTGTTTTGGAACAGTTTTTTTGAAGTAGGTTTTTTTTTGGTAAAATTTTTGTTTATTTCTTGATTTTCAGTGAATAGTTCTTATTTATTTTATACATCGAAAAAGTAGCGTCCAGGTGCTCCTAAGAATTGGAAAGTTCCGTTACTTTGTCATGGATTCCAAAATCAGAACCTAACCAAACACTCATCAAACTACCCTTGAGGTATATCCTTTCCAATAAAAAAAGAAGCATCGAAATCATTTGGCGTGATAATGAGTTATTCGTCCATTTGTCGCGCCATATGCGTTTATCTAGATTTAAGACTTATATGGATTTCCCATGGATGCCACTCTGAGAACTTCATAAAATAAAATGGGACCACACGGGCAGCATCAGCTTTCAAATAAAAAAAGAATTATCAAAATCGGTTGGCGTAATATTGAGTTACCCGTCCATTTGTCGCGCATTTTATCTATCTAGATTTAAGACTTATATGGTTTTCTCATGGATGCCACTGTCAGAACTGGACCAAATTAAAATGGGACCACACGGGTAGCATCAGCTTTCAAATAAAAAAAGAATAATCAAAATCGGTTGGCGTAATATTGAGTTACCCGTCCATTAAGACTTATATGGTTATAGATTACTTGACTTATAGATTTAAGACTTATATAGTTTTTTCATGGATTCCACTGTCAGAACTGGACCAAATTAAAATGGGACCACACGGGTAGCATCAGCTCTCAAATAAAAAAAGAATAATCAAAATCGGTTGGCGTAATATTGAGTTACCCGTCCATTTGTCGCGCATTTTATCTATCTAGATTTAAGACTTATATGGTTTTCTCATGGATGCCACTGTCAAAACTGGACCAAATTAAAATGGGACCACACGGGTAGCATCAGCTTTCAAATAAAACAAGAATAATCAAAATCGGTTGGCGTAATATTGAGTTACCCGTCCATTATGACTTATATGGTTATAGATTACTTGACTTATAGATTTAAGACCTATATGGTTTTCTCATGAATGCCACTGTCAGAACTGGACCAAATTAAAATGGGACTACACGGGCACCATCAGCTTTCAAATAAATAAAGAATTATCAAAATCGGTTGGCGTAATATTAAGTTATTCGTCCATTTGTCGCGCATTTTGTCTATCTAGATTTAAGATTTATATGGTTTTCTCATAGATGCCACTGTCAGAACTAGACCAAATTAAAATGGGACCAATCGGAAAGCACCAACTTTCAAATAAAAAAAGAACGACGAAAATCGGTTCACCCAGTCGAAAGTTATGAGGTAACAAACATAAAAAAATAAATAAAAAATAAAACAAAAATCATACAGTCGAATTGAGAACCTCCTCCTTTTTTTGAAGTCGGTTGAAAAGTAATGCTAAAAAAAGGATATGATATCTATGACTGATTTAAGTATATCAACAGAAATACCCCATAAATCCTCCGTTTTTTTATGTTAAGTTATATACGATTTGAGGATGGTATGAGGAGATATATGAGCAAAGCAAAAACTAGTGGCGCACTCTTTAACACTTGATGTGAGGAGATAACTAGCTAGCAGTGAACTAGAATTTAGTTTACTGGTAGTAATAAAAGGTATCTCAGAGAAAAATGATTCAAATGTATAAGCTATATCAACGTCAGCCTTAATAATATTATCTTTAATTTTAAGTGAGAAAGAGTTATTGCGTGGTATGGACTTACAAGATCCTTTGTTTTTTTTTTATATTGCCCGTCAAGATGACGTCACTCCACCTGATGGAAAGCGGTCGTGAGGTCTAGATATGAGGTTGACAAGCCCAGTCATTCAAACGAATCACTGGGCTGGCCATCCCCACCTTGAAGGCCTGCAGAAATGCCTTTTCACGCCCCGCTTGAAGAACCCGGGACTAAAAGAGGAAGGAAACACATGTGCTGGAAGAGCGTTCCACGTCTGGATGGTACGACAACGAAACTAGTCACCTAACCTTTTAGTTGTTGTTGCTGTTGTGCTGTTGTCAACAAATGTTGAATTGTGTGTGGATAACGCCGTAGTCCAGCACGTGTGGTACGGTAGTGGAAAGGTGAGGGTGGAATAAGCTGGAATAATTCGTCAGCCCATTCCCCATTGTAGAAGCGATAGAGAACACTTAGCCTGGCAATGTCTCCACGCAATTGGAGAGGCTCGAGGCTCTGGGTTTCCAATAATACGGATAGCACGCCGCTGCAACCTGTGAAGAACTTCGAGTAGGTTCTTGACGGAACCCTCCCAATGATGAGAGCAGTATTCCACACACGATTCGCTTGTGTCTTATACAAAAGACAGAGCTGCCCTGGCGTGAAGAATCGTCTCACTCTGTTCAAGATTCCGAGTTTACGGGATGCAGTTCTAATGACGCTCTCAATGTAGTCCCGCTGGTTTAGGTTGCTACGAACATCCATGCCAAGGATGTTTAGGCTATCCTTAATCGGTAGCGGGGTGCTCTGAAGAGTGGGATGGGAAAGGAACGGCGACGCCTTTGCTGTGAATGCACACACCTGCGTTTTCTTGGCATTGAACTCGACAAGATTGCATGCACCACCATTCTGAAATGCGGTTCAATACTCCATCAGGCTCAACAACAACACTTCGCCTCTTCTCCTCGATGTCAGTCTGCTTTGCCCCAGGGCGCTCGAAATATCGCGCGTGGACCGTGCTATCATCCGCATAGCAATGAATATTACCAGGAGATAATATGTCATTGATATGCAGAAGAAACAACGTCGGCGACAAGACGGAGCCCTGCGGCACTCCGGCATTAATCTGGAGAAAGCGTGATTTTCGACCATCGCAAAGGACACGAATTTTACGTCCCTTCAGAAATCCGGCGACCCAGTCGCATAGGCAAGGTGGCAGACCATATGACGGAAGCTTAGAAAGAAGCGAACGACGCCATACACGGTCGAAAGCTTTGGCAATATCAAGGCTGACGGTCAAAGATTCCCCATGCTTGTCCATAGCCTCCCCCCCAGATATGTGTCACGTACGCTAGAAGATCACCCGTAGACCGTTTTGGTCGGAAGAAGTACTTACGGTCGTGAATAAGAGAGTGATCCTCTAGGTAGCGGATGAGCTGCATGTTTATGATCCGCTCAAACACTTCAGCTAAAACTGAGGTTACGGCTATTGGACGGTAATTGGCAGGGTCAGACCGGTCCACTTTTTTGGGAACTGGTTGAACGTTCGCCTCCTTCCAAGACAGCGGCTCAAGACCCGGATTGTAGGAGAGGCGATACAGGCTAGTGAACACTGGAGACAACTCCGCTGCACATTTCTTCAGCACCACAGCTGGAATTCCATCAGGGCCACTGGCTTTGGTGCAAGAGTTTGCGGCAAAGAGGTTAGCCAGTAAATCGGCTTTCTCTTGCGGCTGATGAGCCAGAAGTTAGATTGCACGTGCTTAGCCAGTCGCCAGTAGAAGCGGCTACCCGTAGGGTGCGTGATGAGTTCTTGGCCAACACGTGCAATTCGCTGGGCGTCTGCTCTAATGTAAGCCCTCTTCGTGGCCTTGGTGGCTTTATTAAAGGCTGCTTTCAGGGAGGCCAGGTTTGAATGATCATTGAGTGCCTGGGCCCTAGATCAAGCACGATACGCCGCCTGTTTTTGTTCAACAGCTGCGGCACACTCGCGATTGAACCAGGGACCATTTTTGCTAGCACTGACGACATCAGTAAAAGGAATGTAGTATTCCATTCCGGTACTGATCTCGTCCGCGATAGCAGATGCACTCTCTGAAGCATTCCTTTCTCCAAAGCAGCACTGCCGCCAAGGGACGGAGGCAAAAATATTCTCGCAATCCGTCCCAATCTGCCGACGAAAAGTGCCATAACCGCCGCGTCACCTCCACAGGTTGTGGGGGAGCTGCACAAGGCACTGTTGCGCCAACAAGACAATGATCGGAGGAGCCCAATGGAGCACCAACCGACACTTCATACCCGGCTGGGTGACTCGCAAGCAGAAGGTCCAATAAGGTGGGTGTATGACCGACAATATCTGGTACCCGGGTGGGCTGGTGTACCAGTTGCGTCAGGTCTTGCGTGAGAGCAAACGCATGGGCAGTTCGGCCTGCATGGTCTGTTTTTGATGAGCCTAACCAGGACTCATGGTGGGCATTGAAGTCTACTAGAAACAGCATTTCGGCATTTGGGAACTGCACCTGATCCTTGTCTGCGGCCTGACTTAGATGTTCGAAGAGTCGAGTTGTCTCGGCGTCGCCTTTGTGGGAGCGGTATGTGCACGCATAGACCCGGCTCGTGGAGCCCAGGTCCACGTGCACCCAGAGGGTGGAGAAGGATGGGTCTTCTAGGCAGCGGAGACGGCTACAGAAGACGTCCGCCCCGACGAACAGACATACACCGGCTTTTGGTTGGAAGGACTCATCCAGCACATAGTCGGGGTAGTGCAGGTATGACGTACCGTCAGGGCGGCCTATCTGTGTTTCCGTCAAAAAGAGCATCGCAGGCCTCGCCGTCTCAAGGTGTTGATGGACGGCGTTGAGGTTTGCATGGAGTCCGCGGATGATAGCGAACTCCACCTCAAACAGCGTGTTGGTGGGGGATGGGGATTCCGCTGTTAGCCTTTTTTGTGCTTCTAACTGCCATAGAAGTTGGAGGATGGGAGGGGCGTGAAAGGACGACTGTGATCGAGGCAATGAAAGACAAAGCGTGGTGCCCTGCATTGGTATTAGCCGTGTGGAATAGTGTAGGCCGGTCCGCCGGACGGAAGGGCCCTCGGGTGTGGTCGCCGGGCCCCACCGGAACCGGGCACCACCCGGCACGACGAGCCACCCCGAGATTATGCGCGACCTGGTGGGACAGCCTCAAGAGGTGGTTAGCCCCTTTTGGGCCCCTGTTCTATGCCGCGGGCGGCCAGCGGCACCACCGTTTCTACGGGTCTCCCTGGTCGGCGGGCCGATACACACTACAAACACAATACCGCCGCTAAGGCTCCCACTGGTCCAACAATTGCCACGATCACAGTCCCCCTGGCACCGGTTAGTGCAGTGCTGATCCCGGAACGCGACCTGACCGAAATAGGTCAGAATCACTTGGGGGGTTTTACACAACTGTTTATAATGTTCCAAGTCGCTTTGATTTTGTTTTTTGCTTGTTTAATTTTGTCTAATAATCATATAATTCGTATAATTTAATCCTACTTTTACAAGTAAACAAGTAAGTATTTATCTTATGAAGCTGAGACCATAGATGATCACATGGAATGGTTTTGGTTTTGCAGGTTTTTCTCAGTACATTCATGACACTGGTTCTGCTCTGATTTGTAGTGGAAAAGTGGTGATCGTTGTGGGCATAAATGAACTTCGCTGTCATAGGAGACGCAATCTTGAAGGTTACGATCGTTTATAGGAACATACATATATTTTTGAAAGTTAATCGCAACATGAACAAACAAACAAACAAAAAATATCTTTATTTAAATAGACCTGTAACAAGTACTTTTAAATCGTCATTACAAGAAAAAAATATATACTTAGTAATAGACTAAAATACTATATATGAAAACATAAATACACTGTGTACAAATATAATGTGACTCTACCACCACGTGACATGACTGGCGATAGTGAGTAGGGTGACCATGTATTTGTCAGTTTCTCGAGGAATTGGTATCATCATATAAATGTCGAATACATCTCTGCTAGAGAGTGGAATTTTAATTTCAAATAGTACGAATTCCTTGGTTATTCTTGCTTTTACATTTAATAAATGGTAGAGTTTGGGCAACTGGTTAAAAACGTTGTCTAATGATAACGATAAATCTTTAGGGATACGTCCCGCTATTAGTTGCAGCTCTTGCAATAATATTTCTGGTTTCAATAGGTGGACGTTGAAATTGCCCTAGTTCTTAGTAATAGCATCCAATAGTGTATCTTGGACCTTTCGTAATTCGAATAAGATGTTGTTTGCAATTATGGCAGTCATAGCGAAATCGGTGGTAGTTACGACATCATGTAATTCAGACCTTATTTCATTTGCTGCCTTATCAAGACTATTTAGGTGCTTATTAAATATTTGGTATTGTTTTTCGACTGATGGTTTTGCCTTTTGTATCCAATTGTATTTAGCTTCTACAATCGATGTTTGGTTCCTCCATAGACTCTCAAGGTGTTTTTCATTGGTTTGAATGATATTAATATCCTTAGCATTTTGATCGGCAAAATCTTGATCGAAAATTCCGAATAAAGAATGTGTAACATAGCCTACGCCATTGATAAGACCACGGCGTTGACGACGAGTCGCGTGCGCCGGGAATTGCTGGCCAAGTAGCATTGTGTTGTAGTGGTTGTACTCGTCATATCCATGACCTAATTGTAACAGGACTACGTCACACTGTGTTTTGATTTTAGACTTGTGACATATGTTGGTTAAGTGAGTTACATATTTAATAAAAAAAATATTTCATCATTAAACATGGTTACATCAATAAACAAGGGTCGACTTCTTCTTTTGAGTGCAGTTCGCACCCGTGCCAGAAGTAGCCACTCTTCCTTAACACACTCATACATACTTACAAGGTTTAATGAAATCCAAAAATACAATACAAATCAACCAAGACCGGATAAATATGTGGTGCGTGTGTGTGTGTGTGTGTAAATGGTAAGTAATTATCAGTGATTGACATCAGTGTTGATGCAATTTATGTCAAAAACAAACGTAACTTACACAATAATAACATTTAGGAGGTTTCTGGGTGTTGGGATTTTTGATGAAATAAATGTCATACCCTGTTGCCCTTACGTCTACATTTTAGAATTGTGTGTTAGTGTGTAGATATCCAATTTACATATAATGTTTTATTAATAGTTCAGCATCTTCATATTTTAAAGTTTTTAGCCAGAAGATAACTTTTGGCTTGCATTTACGTCGAGTTAAGGGATAAATTTGTAGGACTTTATTACATTTATTATACAAATGAGTTGACAGATATTGAAACTGTGTTTGTGCAAATTGTGTACGTGTCCGGATTGCCTCTACAACATTAATGTTTCTTTTTTTTTTGTTTTTGCAGGGGTTGTAGTCTAATTTGGAGTGTTTTTTCATAATTATTTGTAAAATAAAAAGTCTTCTAATGGAGAGAGTATCAGTGACAGTGTGTAGGGTCTGTGTGGAAAATCTACGTTTTTTAAAATAAGCTATGTACTTTAAGCAGGGCCCTCTGTGCTCTTTCTACATCCATTAATTTTGTTTTTCCTGCACCATCCCAAACAGTAATGCAGTAAATGGAAATGGATTGAGCTAGAGCAATATAAATAAGATTGATTAAGTTTTGTGTAGCAACATGTCTAATAATTTTAAATATCCAAATCAATTTACGTAATCTATCAGCAACTAGCTCAATGTGAGCATGCCATGCCAGTGTGTAAGACTGTAGACTGAGAAGGTGACATAATTGGTTTTTTGGGTATTCAGCGTCAGTAAGTTATTTTGTAGCCACCCCGCAAGCACCTCCAGCCCAGTCTCTGAGTCAGCCTTTACTAAATCCCAGGTAGTATTTGAGAAAACCACTGCAGTGTCGTCTGCATAAGAAAATAAATGAGCGTTGTTTATCTTTAGGTTGCAGAGGTCGTTAAGATATACCACGAACAGGGTAGGTCCTAAGACACTGCCCTGTGGAACCCCATAGCCTACAGTCTCACAATCACTAACCACATCACCAACTTTAACCCTCTGGGTTCTGTTACTAAGGTAGTCCTTGATGAGGTTGAGTGGAATGTCTCTAAAACCAATGTTTTTTTAGCTTTTTTACCAGGATGGGGATGCACACGGTATCAAACGCCTTTTTTAGATTAATAAACACGCCAAGACACTTGTATTTCGCATCTAGTTTATCTACGACGAGAGAAGTCAGAGCCTCTACAGCTTCAGCGGTTGATTTACCAGTACCAGTACCATTTTGATTTTCAGCTATGATATTAAATTGTTTTAGGTACTTTACAATACGTGCGTTCATTACTTTTTCTACAATTTTCGAAATCGATGTTAGCACCGAAATTGGCCTATAGTTGCTGATGTCGTGTTCATCCCCACCCTTGAACACTGATGTTATAACCGATTCCTTTAATGAAGTGGAAACACACCTTTCTCAAAGCAGAGATTGATTAGATGGCAAATTATGGGTACAACATGATATCGGGCGAGCTTCAGAAAGCTGGATGGAATGCGGTCCCATCCAGGGGCACTATTTGTTTTCAAATTCATAGCACGTTGAGTATTTCGTCCTCACCAGTATCCAGAAGATCAAATGACGAGGGGTTTGGCGTATCCAGTCGAGTCGCATCTAATCTATTAGTACTTGACTGCGGTATGGCATCCACGAGTTCCTTACCTATTCTACTAAAGTACTTATTAATAAAATTTACAGATTCTGCTTGAGATGACTTGCAGAGCAGTGATTTCGAGTTATCCGATTTAGTCCGCTTCAGGTTTGTTATATTAGAAATACTGTTCCAGAGCTTCTTCTAGTCACCCTCAGAGTCTTGCAGTAGTTTCCTTTTGTAATTGCGTTTTAACTTTTTTACCAAATTACTACAAAAATTGCGATAACGTCTGTACGTGAGTCGAAGAATCTCATCTGTCGGGTTTAAGCGAAGCTTAAGTTGTAATTTATTTCTGTGACGTATGCAACGTAATATCCCAGGAGTAATCCAGGGTTTTAGGACACGTTTACTTTTGGGTATCGTGATTATTTTAGTGTTATACCGTTATCTTGGCAATTAGTCCCTGAATTACCAACTCCGGATCCCTACTGAGTAAGAGTTCAGGCAGATTTTTATTAGTTAGATCGTCAAATGCACCTCTGTAGCTGATAACTTCTTTAATTTTATTACTTTTACTTGATGTGTACATTATATTTAAATGTAGTAAAACCATCATGTGGTCGGTAACAGAGGTATTTAAAACGGCGACCTGCGCTGCCAATTTAGTTTTATCTACTTTTATCATAATATGGTCCAGGCAGTTGTTTTCTCAGGTGGGAAGGTTATGACTCGGCATCATATTATGTCCTGCAAGCATTTATTGGTAGTTGTTCCTGTTTCCGCGTTCATTAGCCTGTTCGAATTATCTAGGGATAATGTTAATGTTTATGTCCCCAGCGATAACCACTCGGCCGCATGAGGCAATATTTCCTAAATGATTATTTAATGAATTAATAAATCCGCTCGTATTCGAGGTAGAAGGGGAACGATATATGCCAAAAATGGTTTTTTCCTCAATTTGAAGTTGCAGGCACGTTGCTTCCTGTAAGATTATTTCCGTAATATCAGCCGAGACATGATCTCCCACATAAACAACCACTGCGTCACTTTTATTTTTGTTTTTAGTGGTCGAATACATTTTATAGTTAGGTATAAAGGGGATCGGTCTGTAGTCACATAACCAACATTCAGTTAGGCTGATGATAGTGGGATCAAACTTTAATTGTGAGATTGACACTATAAAATTATTAAAGTTTTGGTAAATACTTCTTATGTTTTGAGTTATAAGCGTAAAGTCAAGATTTTTGATTTAAAAAAGTTTTGAAACGTTTTCGCTATCCCAAGTAGTTGTGCTGGCGAATTCTATATCGTCTATTTCTATAATGTTTTGCAGTGTAATATTCATTAGATAGGTGATAACTTGGGTAAAGTTGTTGTTTTTGACAATTCTGTAAATACCATGTAACTATTTTGGATATCTATGTGTATGCATAGATGTGTTTTAGAGTGTGTTTGTGTGCTGATGTGTGTGTGTGCGTGATTTTGTGTGTATGTGTTTGTGAGGGGCAGCATGTTAATAATTATCTGCCGTGTTAACTTAAGGAGCTTATAAAGTATTAGACAGAGCATAAGTAAGTTGAAACATAAGTTGTACATAGTTTTAACAGTAACTATGAAAACGGGCAGTATCAATGGTAGGTAGGCAACAAAAATGGTATTCATATTACTAAGTAGGTATACGACCGTCAGAATTAAGTATAGCGTAAACATCTTCTCAATCTGTTTACCTACAAGTTGTACAAAAAGTATAGATATAGTGAAATCATCACAAGCTAGTCATTTATTTAAAAGCAGGTGGTGAACCTGCGCCTCCGATTTGATGCATATAACTGGTGAGGTTTCCGTTTTTCGCACGTAGACCTTACCGTACGCAGTCCAGCAAAACTTATACTGGTCTGACTTGGCTAAGTCCCTGGCTAGGTAGTACAGTCCCTTCGCAGTCAGCTGCTCACAGATGAATACCGGTGTGTCCTCAGATGTGTGAAATCCCAAGTGCTTAGCACACGGTTTTCCTTTTGTTTTGATATTGAATGCTTTACTCGCAGGATATCCGATTTTAAGATTGCAGACGAGGTCTCAACCACAATTAATGGATTCTGCTGTTCCTTCTTGCCTCGAACCCGGTAAACATCTTTTATGTCTTCTTTCTGCAGGTTTCCCCCAATCGACGATGATAAGCACAGGATCATATCTACCGAATCTCCCTTAGTTTCACTTGGGTTTCTGGGCACATTTTTTATTTCGAAATTGCATTTACGGCATACAATTTGTATGGTTTCAATTTTGTCCTCTAATAAATGAATTTGCTCGTTGCCCTCTTTACATATTGTCTCAAGTCCTAATACTTTGTGGTTTAACTCTTGATACTGTGATGATAACAAACTGATCGAGTTTTCGACATTTGTGGTCGACTTCTTGATCTCCACTAATGTTGTAGAAAAATGCTTCGTTTCTTGTTTTTGTTCAGCGAAAAGCGATCTAATCATATCTTTAACTTCATCCTTGAACGCGTTAAAATCATCCATTGCAATGGTTTTAATGCGCGTAAAAACAAACGACGTTGGTGTTACCTCGCTGTGCGGCGGCACAGCGATGCTGCTATCATCTTCTACGTCACACACTGACATGTCGGCTTCGCTCATTGTACTAGGCTTGAATAGATGTACAAGAGGCAAATGCAGGCAACGGCGCGCGTCAAGGTAGTGTGTTAGAGCAGGATAGCTAGCGAGACAGAGGGTCGCCGCACGATCAGTAGCGCGTGAGTTTTTTTTTGTCAGCGGAGTAAAAGAGGCAAATAGCACTCACGCGTATATCCGTTTCTTTCTTCCTCAGTGGTAGGTAAACGGCGTCGACAGTGTTTGCATGTGTTAATAACACTGCACTGCGCTGCGTCTGTATTACGCGAACTCTTCAATGATTCTGCGCTCCTATTATTTACGCTGAATTGATTTTCACAGAATTGAATTTATTTTAATATTTAAACTATGTACGGATAAACGACACGCTCGCGCGGTAAGCGGTCCTAGAGGGAGGAGGATATTTGTCAAACAAATGTTGCCTGTCCCTTGCCAATATGGTTTTAGGTCTAAATACGCTATGAGCTTCCATTCATTCCATGAAGTAGTACCATTGTAGCGGAGAATTGTACATCAATATTTATTAACATTGCGTTCCATATTTCCGCTTTGTTACCAACGTAAAAACAAAATGTTTTTGTTTAGTATTTTCTATTCCTGACTGTACCTTAGCTTTTATTATAAGTTAAGTAAAATCAAATAATAAATTGTAAACAAACAAAAGTACTTAGTTAAAACATAAATGAAGCTTAAATATTAATATTATATCAAAATTAACTTAGAATAAATAAATAAATTGTTATACATAAAGTAGCGAAAATGAACTTGAACATTATATACATAAATATATTTAAATAAAATATTAACTATTTGTATTAGTAGGAAATGTACAATCAAAAGATAGTGCAACCATTTTGTTAGTAGATAGTGCGCATACGCAGCCGTTGGAATGTCGATCCGACCGGTTTGCAAAGTTACGTAGGCCGGTCGCTTGGACCTCGAGTGCTAGCGGCTCCACAGTCAAAATTACGTCTCCGCGCCGAATGCATGTCGCTTGCTTGCGTAATTCGCTATAGAATACGTGCACGCTCTAAGTATTGTATGTTTTCTCTGTGCTATCTATACTTTCTCTCGCAAATCTTTTTCTTAACTATTTCGCTCCTTTTGTAGACTTTATTCTTATGTGGCGTGTTGTTAAGTTCTAATAAACTATGAACTGTTTGATTGGTGTTAAATGCTTTCTACGCACCTAACCATCTCCGCGTCACTAAACTGGTGACCCCTGCTGAGCAAATCATCAAGATGGAGGAAGAGAGGAATGACGACGGCAATATTGCAGCGGACCACGTCCAACATCGCGATGTACATCGAGTGGGTGTGAGCGGCATTGTGGTTTTCGCAGCTGGAAAGCCAATTTTATCTGGCCAACGTAACAGTAGATGCTACCAAATTCCACTACGCTGTTGGTCAGCTGGACCCGATCTACGCATCAGAGGTGGACGATATAATATCAGCACCACTGGCTGTGAATAAGTATCAGCGGCTAAAGGCGGAACTCATTAAACGACTATCAGCGTCAAAGGAGAAGAAGGTGAGGCAGTTGCTTACTCATGAAGAGCTTGGATATACACACAACAACATGGTCTAGGCCCATACAACTTTTTTAAATAACTTAAAAAGTACTGGCCTTACAAAAAACTATTAATGCAGATTATAAAAACATTATTAAGTTCATTTTGCAATTCAAATTTGTATATATAAGGGTTTTGTTTTAAATTAAATTCGCCAACATTGAATTTCTTCCAAAGAAGTAAATTTTCACGCACTTCTAACTCGTTTAAAACTCCTTATATTTCTATGAATCTTTGTCAAACGCATCTCCGGTGTTCATTTAATCATGCCACGTAAGCACTTGACCAGGAACGAAATGTTAAGAGCAGTGGGCATGATTCAAGCTGGTGCTACCCAAATTGCGGTTTCTGAAGCCATGAAGACCAGTCAGAGCGTTATATCCAGGCTTTGGTCACGTTATCGTGTCACAGGGGAAGTGGTGGAATGGCACCGAGGACCTCAACGCATTACAACACAAAGTAAGTGCTGCACGAAGTCAACCAAATGTGACGGCGATGCAATTGGTTCAAAGGCTACAGATAAAGTATGGTTTGCTGGTAAGCGGTCAAACTTTGAGAAGACGACTGCATGAAGTCAACCTACGTGCTCCTAGGCCACTTCGGGTACCAGCGCTAAGGAGAGGCAATCGAGGAAGAAGATTACAATGGGCTATTGCACACGAAAACTGGAACCATTCTCAATGGTCACTTGTGCTTTTCACTGAAGAATCCAGGTTTGGATTTCATCCTGATGCGCGAAGAGTACGCATTTGGAGAGAACCTGGACGTTGGAATCAACTGCAGCACCCACAACAAGTTCATGCATATCAAGGTGGCACGATTATGGTTTGGGCAGGAATACGTCTCGGCGGTAGAACGGACCTCGTTTGGATACAAGGCATTATGACTGCTCTAAAATACCGAGATGAGGTGCTAGAGCCTGTAATCTTGCCCCACAGACAGCAAATGGGACAAAATTTCCAGCTAATGCACGACAATGCCCGTCAACATATGGCGCGTATCGTTACAAGTTGGTTACAACAGCATGATATCCAAGCTTTAGACTTGCCTGCACAATCCCCTGACTTAAATCCTATTGAGCATGCCTGGGATATGCTTCAGAGAAGAGCTCTTAGGAATTTCATTGAAGATATTGTGCATGAAAACCAGCTTTTCTTGCATCTTAGCAGGACTTGGGACAGTATTCCGCAACAGGATATTGACACTCTTGTTTTGAGTATGCAAAACCGCTGCAGATGTGTCAGGAGAGTCTCAGGTGGGTCCACGGATAATGAATTTGAAGTTTTCAACAATTTTTATAAATAAAATAGTTGTTTTGTTTGGGTTGTGATGTTTCAAAAATAAAGTTAAGATTGAAATTTTGTCTGAGTTTTTCCCCTTCCTCTAAGTTTTTTTAAATTTAACTTCATCTAAAAAATTATTTATCAGATTAGATAGGCTATTAAACAAGGTTTATTTTAATGTGTAGGTGTTTATACAAAAAGTTAATAGAATTTTAGTTATTTAGGTTTGATTAAAATATCCCTAGACCCTGTTGATGTGTGTAGAAAACCGTCCCAGTTTCTCCGGCATCTGCACCACCTAGCCAGCCCGGGCGTTCCGGAGGAGTTTCTGAGAACTATTTGGACAAGCCGATTACCAAGCAGTACGCAAACAATCATAGCAAAAATAACAATCAGGTGACACTGGAAGAAGCCGCAGAATTGGCAGACAGAATACTGGATATCGTACCATCGAGTCTTTAAATAGCAGCGGCATATCTACTGCATCAGGAAGTTCGTCGGATGTGGCCAAGCAGATAGCAGCGCTTACACGGAAAGTCCAATCGTTAAGCCCGACGGTACAGAGAATGTCGCGATCAAGAGTGAAGGACAATCACAACGATAACCGGTTTCGCGATAATTCACGTTCGGCTCGATCACAGTCTAGTTATCGAAAATTTCCAGTGTGTTGGTACCACTCTTAATTAGCTGGTCAGGACGACGACGACGACTACGAAGTGTGTGACGGTGAAACCATGTGACTTTTCGGGAAAATTGTAGAACAGAACGTGATGGCGACCGACTCCTGTCCAAACACTGGTTGCTTATTTGTGACAGACCAACGGACTAAAATACAATATCTGGTAGATACAGGTAGTGATTCGTGTGTTTTCCCTAAATCTTGTATTAAAGAACATCGGCAAAAAACTAATTACGAGCTGTGTGCGGCAAACGGTTTAGTTATAACAACCTGCGGGTCAGCTCATTTAGTATTGAATATAGGCTTGCGCCGTGAATTTATTATTGCTGATGTTACTAGGGCGACAACTGGTGTGGATTTCTTATCATAATTATTATAATCTTGTTGTAGATGTGCGTAATCAACGCTTGATAGATGGTAATACTACGCTTGTTACCCTGGCTTTGCTTGCTAAAGAATTTAATTGCATTTCTTCTATCAAAGATATATCTGGTGACACGGTATATTATAACATACTAGCTAAATATCCCGACATCACCCGCCCATCTAGTATGTACAAGACAATTTCACACAATACTCTCCATCATATACGCACCACACCTGGACCACCAGTGTCATGTTCACCTCGACGGCTGGCACCTGATAGGCTTAAAATTGCTTAGGCCGAATTTGAGGCCATGTTACAGATTTATACCTGTCGTCCTTCAGAATCAGCCTGGTCTTCACACCTGCACCTCGAACCGAAAAAGGATCAAGGATGGCGTCCCTGTGGTGACTACCGAATGCTGAACGCAAGGACTATCCCGGATAGGTATACCATCCGTCACATCCAAGATTTTGGATATGACCTTTGTGGGTGCACTGTGATTTCCACTATCGATCTGGTTATAACCAGATCCCCGTAAATCCAAGCGATATTGCCAAAACCGCCATCACGACACCGTTCGGCTTGTACGAATTTCCATACATGACGTTTAGACTTCGTAACGCCGCTCAGTCGTTCCAGCGGTTCGTTGAAGAAATGCTACGGGGACTGGATTTTTCCTACTCTTACATCGACGACATTTGGTATTTTCGAAGGATAGGAAAACCCACAACCCAAGGCTCTCATCCTGTTAAGTTCACGCCTGCTGATACGTTGGCGTTTGAAGCTTGAAAACAGGATCTGTGTGAGGCTGCTATGCTGGCGCATCCTGATTGTAAGCCAGATTCAACCTGAGTCACCGAAGCGTCTGACACAGCCATCGGCGCTGTATTACAGCAACGTAAAGACGAAGCATGGCAACCGTTGGCCTTCTTCTCTCGTAAGTTGTGTCCTGCACTAACCAAATATTCTCCTTATGATGGAGAGCTCTTGGCTATATATGAGGCCATTAAACACTTTCGGCACATGACGAGGCACGAGATTTCGTCATATATACTGATCACAAGCCCCTTACTTTCGCTATCCACTCCCGGAAAGAAAATTGCTTGCCGAGACAGTTTCGCCATCTGGACTTCATAGCACAGTTTTCTACTGATGTTGGGCACATTTTAGGTAAGGTAAGGAAAATGTGGTGGCAGATACACTCTCACGGGTAGACGAAATCTTCTAGCCCGTTGACTTAGTAAGACTAGCTACCTCACAAAACTCCCGACCTGAAACTTAAAAAGTTTCTCAGTAGCGATACCTCACTGTTCCTTAAAAAAGTTCACAGACCCAGGTGCGCGGTTTGAGCTATATTGCGATGTAAGGAGTGGTTCACAACGATCTTTTATAGCAAGGGAGTTTCGCCGACAGGTGTTTGAAACCCTACACTCACTTAGTCACCCTGGCACTAACGCCACTACCAAGTTGGTCAGTGAGCGATTTGTGTGGCCAGGTATACAAAGGGACTGCAGACAGTGGGTTCGTACTTGTTTAGCCTGTCAAAGGTCAAAAGTCACCCGCCACGTTGCCGTACCCATGGGATCATTTAGACTCCCAGAAGGGAAGTTCAGAGATCTACACATTGATCTCGTGGGACCTCTGCCGGTGTTGCAAGGATTTAGGTATTGTCTCACAGCCATCGACAGATTCACACGCTGGCATAAGGCAATACCAATACAAGACATCACGGCTGAAACAGTAGCCAAAGCTCTGTTGAGCGGTTGGATATCCCGGTTTGGATGTCCTACTAAAATTGTCACCTATAGAGGGAGACAATTCGAATCGGCACTCTTTGAAACTTTATCCAAGATTGCTGGTTTTCAGCACAACAGGACCACTGCTTACCATCCATGTTGTAATGGCTTAGTGGAAAAGTTTCATCGGCAACTTAAGGCTGCCATAATCTGCCACGCTGACAGCACTTGGGTTGATTCTCTTCCTCTTGTTCTGTTGGGTATTGAAGGAGGATGGCGCCACTGCCAATGTAAACATCAGCTCCGCAATAAAGTATGTCGAAAAAAATACAATTCCGCGTTTTTTACAAATTAATCTAATTAAGTGTGATTAGTATGATGTAATAGTGTAGTAACATTGTTTGTGAACGTAAGTCTACAGGCGTCGTCGTTTATTAAACAAAAACAGTTCAGTGCTTATTGGTGACATTGTTTTGGACACTATGTGAAAAGAGTTATCGAGAAACCAAAAATAACGAAAGGCTGTGCCCTACATCATTGAAACTTTTATTATCATGTCTTAAAAGTGATGAAATATCTCTTTAATATCCTATTTAGTGTGTCGGGTTGGCTGTGCTTTAAAACCGTAACGATTACCTACCCACCGATAGCGTTCTTGTGTTGTCTATACCTACACGGAGCACTTTAAACGTGGTACGTAGTTCTTTACCTAGTCTGTGGGAGTGCGTTCGAAAACGGTTATTAAGTGATTAAGCTATCGAAAACGGCGGAAACTATCTCACACTATTGAAACCGATCGGGCAAGTTGTTAATAGAAAAGTATATATATTAAACTTTGAACTAAAAGTATTATTTGACCTATTCAAGTCTCAGGATGGCATCTACGACATTAAAATGTGCAGGTTGCTATCAAGCTATAACAGATCGACAGTATCTCACCTGCTTTAAATGCAAAGAGAGCTACGATCTCGATTGTGCAAATGTTGCTGTTGTGCGGTTTTATAACACCATGTCCCCGGAGCGCAAAAAACATTGGGTTTGTCAAACATGCCACTGCAAAGCGCCTAAAACTATGGACACTAATACTCCAATACGAGAATTAAAATTACCCGCAAGTAATAATCAGAAGAATATAAATATACCAATATCACCTTCCCAGAATAATATAACACAAAGGAAAAAACAAACTAATACTGCGAGTGAGAGTATGTTCAATGAAAGTGATGGAAGTATCATTGGAGACACTTTGCTGTCAGATGATTGTTCGATTCATCACCAGACATCCCAAACAGTAAGAAATTTATTTAAAGGAAATCTGTCTCTGACTGAACAACAATGGGAAGATATAATGAACAAAAAATTTAACCTTTTAAAGACACAGATTGTTACGGAGCTGCAAAGGATTTTTAAAGCTGAAATTGAAACTACAATAACGAAACTTAACCTAAATAGTGCAACAGAGATACCGCAACGTAATTGTGAAATAAGTGATGTACAGAAAACTATTGAAGCATTAGAGGTGGTAAGTAGGACCTTAGCCAAAGAGATAAAAGAAATACAGAAAATAATAAACGAAATTAAATTGGAAAAAGAAGATCACAACTCCACAAGGCATAGATTTGAAGATAAAACAAGCAACTTAGATATTAACAAAAAAATTGTTCTGTATGGATTCGAAGAGTCACCCTGGGAGGACGAAAATCTGCTGCATGGCAGATTATTGTTTGCATTTCAGGATATACTGAATATAAACCTTACAGGAAATATAAGCGCAATAAGAAGGATAGGAAGACATGAAAGGCGACGACCCATTGTTGTTGAGTTATCAAGCAGCAAAATGGTTAGCAACATAATTAAAAGGAGTCGTTTTTTTAAAGGCACGGGCATAGCCATTTCCGAATTCCTAAATGAGGATGCATTAAAGTACAGAAAAACAATTGAAGATGTTCTAATCAATGCGCGAAAAAACGGTCAACGGGCAAGAATAATAAATAATAGACTTTTCATTAATGGGAACGAACGCGATCCAACCTTAACAACCTCTGCAAGCTGGAAATCCCCATGCAAGGATGATAAATCACTTTCGCAGGATATACCCAATCACCAGCCTGAAAATCGACAGAAACCAGAGTTGAGTTCGCAAAGAGAGTTGCCCAACAGGGCGAATAATTTTCGTTCCTAATTTTACATTGTTTCAAAATATTAGAAGTTTACAAAATAAAATACACCTATTAGAAGCTGCAATGGAAGAAGATAAATGTATCCAAGCAATTTGTCTATCGGAAACATGGATCACAACATCAAAAATAGATTTGTTAAAGGTGGATGGTTTTGGGATTGTATCGTGTTTCTGCCGGTCGGAGAGGGAAGGTGGAGGCGTATGTATCATTGTGAAGGAAAATATTGATTTTAAAGAAAGAAGAGATTTATGTAATATTTCAGTAGAATTTGTAATGGAGACTTGTGCAATAGAGATACCTAAACTTAATTTAATTTTAGTAGTCGTATATTATCCTGATAGAAATAGAATGTCAGAATTATTTTATGAAACTCTCACGAAGCTCTTAGAAATTTTAATGAAAAAGGACTCCAAGAAAAATATAGTTATTGGGGGTGATTTTAACGTCAATATGTTGGTACCTAATAGTTCAAAAGCAACTTTACTTAATCTTATGAAAAGCTTTCATTTCACTCAACACGTTAAGGAACCAACTAGAATCACACAGACTTCTGCAACTTGTATAGATTCGATATTCATTAACATTCACAACACTACTATTAACATAAATATCCAAACTAAGGAATATGGTGTTTCGGATCATAAGGGTGTAATAGTAAAATTGACGCATTCGATGCAATCTGACAACCAAATTACCTGGACTACGGAAAAAAGGATTTTTAGCAAGCGAAACATAGACAAATTCAAACTAGACCTAGGAAGTATTTCTTGGTTAGATTATATAAAAAAGGATAAGAACATTAACACAAATTTCAATATATTTCATGACAAAATTAGTCAAATTTTAGAATTCAATATACCGAAAAACAAATTCAATTAAAAAATAGAAAAGAAAAAACTTGGTTAACTAACGGATTGAAACAATCTTGCAAAAATAAGCGGTTGCTCAAAATTTTTGTTTCGAAAACAAATAGCACTGTTTTAAACCATCATTATAAGCTTTATGAAAATATACTAAAAAAGGCTGTTATGACGTCCAAGAAAATTAATTACAAAAATATGATCAAAAACTCAAATAACGTTAGTAAAACAATGTGGCAAATAGTAAGAGAACGTACAAACAAAACTAAAAATAAATTAAAAAATTTGATTTGAGTATAAAAATTAATAATTTGCCTACAGAAGACCCAAAAACCATTGCTAACTACTTTAATCAATTCTTCTCTACGGTGGGTGCACCTAAGGACTCTCCTCCACCAGCTGGTCGACCTGTAACCGCCACAACTAACAACTCTTTATTTGTATCACCCACAAGTGAAATAGAATTACACAACATTATAAAAAAACTAAAAAACAAAAGAAGTCACGGTTTTGACGACATACCTCCGATATTGCTGAAGTCATGTGCTAATGAACTTGCTGCGCCGTTATCATTTTTGATAAATCAGTCACTCTCTGAAGGTATAGTACCAGATTTATTAAAAGTCGCCATTGTCAAACCCTTGTACAAAAAAGATGACCAAAATGACTGCAATAATTACCGTCCCATCGCCCTGCTCTCTACATTTTCTAAAATTTTTGAATCTGTTGTTTACCGAAGAATTTATTCTTTCGTTGAAAAATATGGAATATTGAGTGATAAACAATATGGTTTTAGAAAGGGTCGTTCAACTGGTCTTGCAGTATACCAATACATCAAAGAAGTATTGAGAATCATTGACAGTGGGAACCACGCGATAGGTGTTCTGTTGGATATGAGCAAGGCCTATGACAGGGTATCTTATTCAATTCTACTCAGCAAACTCTATGGCATAGGTGTAAGAGGTGTGGCGCACAAGTGGCTTAGGTCGTATCTGCAAAGTCGCGTCCAGTATGTTGAAATAGAGTGCAACGATTTTCAATCTGGGGTTGTCAGCATTGTAAGATCTGATAAAATCCATCTAGAGCACTCCATACCACAGGGTAGTGTACTTGGCTGTTTGCTGTTTTTAATTTATGTCAACGATCTGCCAAATGTACTTAACATCCCCTGTACCCTTTTCGCAGATGACATCTCCCTTATATTGCCCTGTTCAGATACCTCAGATTTATATCAACAGCTAAACTGGAACTTGAACATACTAACAAGCTGGCTCCGTGACCATAACCTAGAAATTAACTTCAGTAAAACAAAACTCATAGAGTTTAAGCCCTACCAAAGGCGCACGCTGGATATAGACTATCAATTTGATAATGTTACTTTAGAACTCGTAAACTCGCACAGTCTTTTGGGTATAAATGTGGACAGCAACTTGAATTGGAAAGAGCATGTAAGTGGAGTCATTAGTAAGTTATCAAACTTCACATATGCCCTTAGAGAGTTAAAAAGAACTACAGACTTAAAAACGGCAACCAGCGCATACTATGCATATGCGGATTCCTGGCTGCGCTATGGAATAGTTCTTTGGGGTAGCAGCACGAACGCCAGGAAAGTGTTTATAATACAAAAAAAATGTATAAGGATACTGGCAAATATAGATTCAAGAACTAGCTGTAGGGGCTATTTTGTCAAGTACCACATCCTAACTTTAATTTCATTGTACATATTATAAACTTGCATTTTAGTAAGAAATAGTGTAGACTGGTTTCCACAACATTCCCGTCCTGAAAACTTGAGGCCGAAAAAAAAACATATTCTAAATTGCAAATAGTAAACACTGGTCCTTATTCAATGTCGATTAAAATATTTAATTCCCTTCCGGAATCTTTAAAAAATGTACTGGAAGCCAAAGTATTTAAAAAAGAACTTACTAAATACCTGGCTCAGAATTGTTTTTACTCACTGCAGGAGTTCTTTGATAGGGAAAATTAGTTAGAAATCAGGCAATATTTGTTTATTCTAATTTGTATGGCAGTGGCAGGATAAAAAATAATATTGTTATTAATTTAATGTTAATTTATTAAGGTATATTTTAATTTAATGCTAAGTAATAAAATAAAATTGAGTGTAAAAATAAAATGTATAATTATATTTGTGGTGCCCTTGCAGGGTTCTTGTTTGAAACTACATATTCGTCTTTAAGATCTTTGTACAACAAGAAGATCAAATAAATGTTTATGATTTATGATTTATGATTTATTCGTAGCAGCTTCAAGGACGACCTTAAGTCATCAGTTGCTGAATAAGTTTACAGTGAGCCTTTACGCCTTCCCGGTGATTTTTCCCAACCGCAGGACGAAGGAACGGTTGACATATCGGAGTATGTTACGCGTATTAAAAAAATCGCCGACAATTTACTGAAGTCTTCAGCTTACCGTCACAGTGGTCAGCGTTCATCGTTTCTTTTTTAAAAATTTTGCCACGGCTTCTCATGTCTTCCTTCGAGATGACACAGGAGTAGGCAGCCTAAAGCCCGCGTACACTGGACCATATGAGGTATTGCAGCGCGGCGATAAGGTCTTCAAGCTTGTTGTTAAGGGTAAGCCAGTCACCGTGTCTATAGACAGGTTATAACTCGCCTATATACTGTGTGACTAAGACACACTAGTACACACAACACAAAACAGACCATCTCAAACACACTTACGTAATCACACTCCGGCTCATACACAAAACGTACGTTATGATGATATACTAAGTGGCCATGATAGAACTGAAAAAACCACTCGATCAGGCCGTAGGGTGATTACTCCAAACTATTATCGCCCGTAGGGACGGTCTCTGGAGGGGGGTGCTGTAGCGGAGAATTGTACATCAATATTTATTAACATTGCGTTACATATTTCCGCTTTGTTACCAACGTAAAAACAAAATGTTTTTGTCAAGTATTTTCTGTTCCTGACTGTACCTTAGCTTTTATTATAAGTTAAGTAAAATCAAATAATAAATAAAATTGTAAACAAACAAAAGTAATTAAAACATAAATAAAGCATCAACATTAATATTATATCAAAATTAACCTAGAATAAATAAATAAATTGTTTTATATACAGTAGTGAAAATGAACTTAGCATTATTAATGCTTATTAGACGACCGACTTGGTGTAATGGTTAAGAAGTTGGCTACTACACCAGAGGTCGCGGGTTCGATCCCCGCACAGTACAAACATTTGTGTGCATGAACATGTCTGTTTGTACTGGTCTGGGTGTCTCCTATGTATAATAAGTATGTATTTACAAAAGAAAATGTATTTAAGTATGTTTATCCGTTGTCTAGTATCCCATAACACAAGCTTTAATTAGCTTACTTTGGGGGTAGATGGCGCTGTGTGGAATAATGTCCAGGGATATTTATTATATACATAGGTACTCGTAAATATGTTTAAATAAAATATTAACTATTTGTATTAGTAGAAAATGTACAAACATCAAATAGTGCGACCGTTTTGTTAGTAGATAGTGCGCATACGCAGCCGTTGGAATGTCGATCCGACCGGTTTGCAAAGTTATGTAGGCTGGCCGCCCGAACCTCGAGTGCTAGCGGCTCCACAGTCAAAATTACGTCTCTGCGCCGAATGCATGTCGCTTGCTTGCGTAATTCGCTATAGAATACGTGCACGCTTTAAGTATTGTATGTTTTCTCTGTGCTATCTATACTTTCTCTCGCAAATCTTCTTCTTAACTATCTCGCTCCTTCTGTAGACTTTATTCTTATGTGACGTGTTGTTAAGTTCTAATAAACTGTGAACTGTTTGTTTGGAGTTAAATAATTTCTTCGCACCTAATCATCCCCACCCCCTAAACCACTATTGGTTTTTAAAGGCACGACTCTGACTAATCCGTCCTTGCCGGGGTCAACCTTGAATTCCGTTAATCTATGGTTTGGTTGGATGATGAGTGGGTGCTTCTGGTTGACATCTATTTTTGCAGCAGATTGTTTTGGTCTAGAAATGGATTGAAAATATATTTTTATCAATTTGATTTTGTTTTCTCAATTTGGTTATTTCTTGAGAAAACTGTTGGTGTTGAATGGTTTTTATGATCAACTGTTTAGCGTAGGTTAATTCCGAGAGGCTGATTTGGTAACTTGAGTGGATTGGTTTTCATTTCGCAAACTAAGGTTGTATGTTGGTAGCCACTGTGGTCCATGCCACCACAGAGGATGGTGTTTTGTTTGAGATGCATTCAAACCTCGGCTAGCACAATCCGCCGGGTTTCCCTCCGATTTGACGTACTGCCAATTCTTAGGAGAAATTATTTCTGTAGTTTGACGCTCTCGGTTCGCCACAAATGGTTTCCATCGGCTGGGTTCTACATTAAGCCAGCCAAGGACGACCATGGAATCTACCCAGCCATATGTTTTTATTTCAGACCCTTCAAAGCAACCCTGGACCTTTTGCATCAGTTTGGATAGTAGATGCGCCCCACATAGCTCCAGTTTCGGCAAACTTATGCTCTTCCTAGCTGGCACTAGTCTTGCCTTTGATGATGTGGTCTTGCCTCTGCTTACCTTGCAATATATCACGGCAGCGTAAGCTTTGGTGAAGGAATCACAAAATCTATGAAGCAGAATGGTGTCGTGATTTTTCATGCCAAGCCGTCTTGGTAGCTGTAGGAGGTCGACATCGTGTAAATCTTCTTTTAATTTCGTCCATTCTGAAATTATGTCTTCTGGTAGATGTTCGTCCCAATTGGATTGGAAATGCATGACTGGTAAATTGAGAAGTTAAGAGATGTGAGAGGTGAATTTGTTGTTGAAACGGTGGTTTAGAATTTCCCATGAGATTTGATGATTTTCAGAGCTTACGTTTAAATGCTGGATTAGTTTTTCGGCTTCGCCCTTCAATTTACTTTTTAGGAATTGGTGTTTCCGCTACTACCGTGCTAGCAACATCAACAGTGCTGTATTTTAATTAATTAAAAATTGAATTTCAATAGTTTGGATATACAATTGATAAAGTTTAGTGAAAGTCGTTTGGATAAATCTGTGTAAACGTTTGTGGTGCTGAATAAAAAAAAAACTTAACTTAACTGTATGGGGATGAAGCAGTTTGTGGAGCACCCGACCTACTTTACTGCACATAGTGAGGCTTTAATCGATATTATGTGTAGTAACACTAACCTTTTGAACACATGCGCCAGCTATACTCGTATGTATGACCTAAGTAGCCATGCATTTGTAACATGTCAACTCAATGTTAAAAAAGATAAGCTTCCCCCAAAATTTATAATCTATAGACCTCTGAAAGATATTAACACAGAACAATTTAACCATGCATTATTTTCTATACCTTGGGAGGGTTTAGTTAGTGGAGATGTTGATAGTACTTCTAAATTTAACGAGAAGGTACAATACTTATTTAATAAATATGCCCCATATAAACATTTACATATAAAAAAACATTCCCATCCCTGGATCACGTACAATATTAAAGAAATGATGAAGTTGCGTGACAGGGCCCAAATCAGAAGTAAAACTACCATATTAGAAGTTCATAAGAAATACTACAATGAATTAAAATCCACAGTCGTAGACGCTATTCGCAGTGAAAAATCAGCATTTTTGAACCAGTTTACCAACGCTTACTCACGGAACTCTAAAACATTATGGAAAAACATTAAAAAACTTGTCATGGATTTTAAAACTAAAAATGTAGACTTGCCGTTTCATTTTAATAATCCCACTAATATAAATGAACACTTTCTCAAACTCGCTGGTAAAGAAGAAATCAAATTTTCCACTTTTATAAAAAAAAAATTCAAAAAGGTACAGTTCTCCAGTATTCAAGCTGAAACCAGTGACGGAATCTATTGTCTACAATATTATTAAATCCATTACTTCTAATGCGCAGGGCAATGATGGTATCACTTTGGACATGATCACACTCACATTGCCACGTACTTTGGTAATAATCATTTCTATTATTGATGATTCTATCAAGACTGGTATTTTTCCTAATTTATGGAAAAGTGCTATTGTGAAACCTACCCCTAAAAACCTACACCGAAATAAATTTAAAGATTTGCGCCCTATCAGTATCTTGCCTTTTTTATCAAAAATATTGGAAAGAGTCGTTTGCAATCAGATGACTAAATATTTAGAATTAAACAAAATTCTACCTGACAAACAATCCGCATTCAGAAAATCTCATAGTACAGCAACGGCTTTGTCGGATGTCGTGGATGATATTCTCGCTGCCCAAGATGTTGGTGAGGGCTCTTTATTGGTGTTATTGGACTTCTCATGGGTATTTGATACTATCAACTTCCAGATGCTTTTGTCGAAGCTGGCTTACTACGGGTTTGACTTGAATGCTTTGAGGTGGTTTTCTAGCTACCTCACTGGTCGGACTCAACATGTTGAGACGCGTGATGAATATAGGAAAATATATGTCTCTGAGACGTGCCCTGTTGAAAGAGGAGTGCCACAGGGTTCCATACTAGGACTGATTCTTTTTATATTGTGTACTGCAGGCATCACGAAATTTTTTGAAAATTGCGATTACCATTTATATGCTGACGATGAACAATTGTACATTACATTTGAGCCCAGCGCGAATAGTTTGGCAGTAGAATAAGTTAATGCCGATCTCCTCCGGTTTTCTAATTGGTGTGATAAAAATAATTTAGTGCTAAACCCGGTTAAGCAAAAATTTTTAGTGCTGGGTTCAAAAAAGACCCATCAGCGATATCCGTGCGCACGACCCAGCCGTCTTCGTCCGTGGAGGTCGTTTAGAGTTCGAGTTACAGAGGCTCGAAATCTTGGCCTTATCATGGACGAGCGACTGCGCTTTGAGGAACATGTTTCAGAAATTGTGCGAAACTGCTTTTACAGACTTAAGGTGCTGTACCGTATACGGGATTGCTTGTCTGAGGATTTGCGAGTTTGACTGTGTGAAATGCTTGTACTCTAAAAATTAAATTACGCCGACACAATTTTTGGTGGGTGCCTATTAGCTCGTACAAAGAAAGTGATACAGTGTGTCCAGAATGCGTGTGATCGATATTGTTTTTCAGTACCTAAGTTTGGTCATGTTTCACCCTTTTTGGATCGCCACAATTAACTTAACATGTCAAGTAGGCAAACACTGCAATTCGCATTCCTTCTTTTTGGTGTTATAAATACTGGACAGCCCCCGTACTTATTTAATAAGCTGGAATTTACACGACACCACATTAGAATTGCACCACGCCTTTTATGCCCACGACACAAAACGGCCGCCTTTCATGGTAGCTTTTGTTATGCTGCCACGAAGTGCTGGAACAACTTACCACCACCAGTTAAAAACTGTAAATCTGCTTCGACATTCAAGTCCAAATTAAAACAGTGCCTAATTAATAAACAAATTTCTTAGTTGCACATACACCATCCCATTGTTACCACGCACACATCTTTTTCCCGTATTAACTTATTTATTTTACACGCACACAAACATTAATTTATATCTCGGCATAATAATATGTTGTCATGCTATATTGTTACCATGCACGCATTTTTCTCCCTTATTACCTCTCTCACACACACACTTACACATAAATTTTCATTTATTGTCTAAGTATATAGTGTTTTAAGGTTTGTTGAATATTTTATTATTATTTGGTTTGTTTAAAATACAGTACTTTGCCGTTTATATTCTAATAAAAATATTATTACGAGGAGCTGCGCCCCCTCTCAAAAGGTTCTACTGAAAACCAGCACCTTTTCAGCTGCAAGGTTGTAAATTGCATTCGAATTCTTTATGATTTACTTCTTGCTCCGAATAAATTTTACTTATTTATTTCTTTAGATAAGGGCGGATTGTTGTGTATGGATTCCTGGAATAAATCCATAAATGAAATTCATTGCTGGTAACTTCCTGTAAAGGTCAGTATTTCCATGACCGGAGTGACCCTCTCTCTGTACGAAACGGACTACATCATAGTATTTATTTCCCTTTTTGTGTAAGTAAAGGATTTTTCGTATTTTGCAAATTCCGTTTCATATAATACACACATCAAAAGTGTCTAGGGATCAACATATATTTTTGCAATAACTTTTCTCCTGATTGATATTAATTAAAATTTTCTTTAAGGATTCATCAAATAAAGTGTTTTCGTTTGTCTACAGTAACGATAAACCAAGTCACCTTTGCATTAATAAAGAAATTTGCCATTTTCCTAATAAAGGGATTTTTGACATTTGAACCACTAACATTAAAGTTCGAAAAAAATACTGAAATAACAGTTTTCTTTAAAATTTTATTGGGTAACTGAAACAATTAATAATCCGTGTTTCTACCGCGAACACTAACAACACAAGAACATCGGTTTGGCATACTCAAAATGAGTTCATCCAAATCACGCTGTGGAATGGCCGCCCATGTTCGTTGCAACAACAAAAAAAGGTCTTCTTGCGACTGGATACCCTCCATATTCGGCAGAGCTCTTCTCTGTAGCATATCCCATGCATGCTCAATCGGGTTCAAGTCTGGCGACTGAGCAGGCCAGGGCAGGACATTGATGTTAGCTGCGGCGAGAGTCTGTCTTACAACTCTTGCGGTGTGCGGTCGTGCATTATCATGCATTAACTGAAATAAGGGACCGATTTGCACTTGTAGAGGAACGATGACGTCTGATACAATCGTCTCAGCATAAATTTGAGCGTTGAGGTTGCCTCTGATCCAAATCAACTCAGTTCTTCCGCCGATCCAAATACCCGCCCATACCATGATGGTTCCACCACTATAAGGATGGACTTCCTGGCAGGATTTTAATCGCTGTTGGCGTCCAGGGGTTCTCCAGTGTCGTATACGTCTTGTATCCGGTCTCATACCAAAACGAGACTCATCAGGAAAGCACACGAAACGCCATTGTTCTTCTGCCCAATTTCTGTGTTCAAGAGCCCATTGATATCGAATCCTACGATTGTGCATTGCTATAGGTGGTACCCTTAGCGGTCTTCGGGAATGAAGGTTCACTTCATGCAAGCGGTTTCTGACTGTTTGGTCGCTAATTAAGTTCCCTGAAGAGTGATGAAGCCTCACGGCTAACATCATGGCGGTTATTGTTGGAGCTCTTCGAGTTGTGATTTGAATGTATCGGTCTTGTCTCCGTGTGGTGCAGCGATACCGTCCTCCATGGCGCTCAGCCACGGTACCAGTGCTTCGGTAATGTGTCCAAAGTCGACTGATAACACTCTGACTTGTATTCAAAGCTAAAGCCACAGTACGTTGCCGGGAACCAGCTTCTATCATTCCCACGGGTCTGAGCATTTCTTCCCTGCTTAAATGACGTCGCCGCTCCATAATAATAATAATAATATATTTATTTATTCAGATAACAATGATCCATTGGTTAGTAACAAAAACCATAATAACGTTGGTTTTATCAGTAGTAGGGAAACAGTAGCACTAATAATGGCTTCAATGCGTTGTATGTTTTTATAGGGAAAATATTGACAGCTGATTTTCATCTTTTACTCGAATTTGATTGACAGTTCCTGTTTCAAATTATGAAATGCACCAAAAAGGATCCATATAAATTTATAAAATCATAAATTTATTACAAAGCCACATCTCAATCTCAAGAAATCCGCATAAAAATGCTTGAACCCTAGACACTTTTGATGTGTGTATATATATGTAAATTTAAGAAATGACAATCTGAGCTTAATTCACATCAATACAAAAAGTTGCGAAATCGCTGTAACAGGATGTGTAGGGATGCAAAAAGGCGCCACATTCATACTACCGTAAAAGATTCTAACCCTGCTAATGTATGGAAGTTCCTACGATCGCTGGGTATCGGAAAGTCTGTTGAGTCTTCTTCCATCGTGACAGATCTTGAATCGTTAAATTCTCATTTTTCCGAGCCACCCGTTCGTTTGCATGCTCATACCAAATCCTCTACTCTTGAAATGCTTCGAAATCGTAGTACTTCTAGACCTATTTGCGATCCTTTAATTTTTGTTCCTGTTTCAGTGTGTGATGTTAAGAAGGCTATACTTTCCATTTCCTCAAATGCCGTGGGTAATGATGCGATCTGTCTAAAGATGATCAAGCTTACTCTTGACTCTGTGCTGCCTATCATTGCCCATATCATAAATTTTTCCATCACAACTAATGTCTTTCCTTCAGCTTGGAAGAAAGCACTAGTTATTCCTTTACCGAAAAGTACACCCTTCCTCTCCCGCCCAGTATCGCCCTATTCCCATCTTACCGGTCCTTTCCAAAGTCCTAGAAAGCATTATCCATGGTCAACTGACTGCGTTCTTGAACCGAAACAATTTGTTAAGCCCTTACCAGTCTGGGTTTCGTTCTGGACACAGTACTGTTACTGCATTGCTGAAAGTTACCGATGACATTAGATATGCAATGGAGCATAAGCAACTCACACTCCTTACTCTATTAGACTTCAGCAGTGCATTTAACTCGGTTGACTTTGACGTGCTCCTAGCTATCCTCCAGTCGCTTAACGTATCACCACATGCAATTGAATTGTTTAACTCTTATCTTAGAGGCCGCGTACAGTGTGTTCGTGCTGACGATGTTTCATCGAGCTGGTGTGAACTTGTTTCTGGCGTTCCTCAGGGTGGTGTCCTTTCTCCTCTTCTTTTTTCCATCTTCATTAATGCCATTACTTCGGAATTGTCCGCTCACTATCACCTATATGCTGACGACCTGCAACTCTACATCCACTTCAAACCTGACGATGTTGAATTGGCCATATCTGATATGAATATAAATCTAGATCGGATTTGCACTTGGGCTGAATCTTATGGCCTTCTTGTTAATCCTGTCAAATCTCAGGCCATTATCATTGGTAGTAAAGCTATGCACCAAAAGGCCTGTGCATCACCCCTGTCACCGTTGGTGTACAATGGGACAATAATTGATTACGCTGTTTCCGTTAAGAACCTGGGAGTCTTTTTTGACTGTTACCTTGCATGGGACCACCATGTCAATCAGGTAGGCCGAAAAAATTTTGCAGCTTACCACTCACTGAAGCGTCTACAGAATTTCCTCCCCATTCGAACCAGGATAACACTAGCTCAATACCTTATGCTCCCTATTATTGATTATGCTGATAGTTGTTATCTTGACGCTACGGAGGATCTTTTAAATAGGCTCAAACGTCTTCAAAATGTTTGCATTTGCTTCATATACGGCCTACGTAAGTATGATCATATATCTGAGTACAGAAAACAATGGAAATGGCTTCCTATACGTTTGTGGCGGAATTATCATATACTGGTCATCCTCTTCAATGTACTGTTTAATCTCGCTTCTCCAAGCTATCTCCGTGAACGTTTTACATATCTTTCGTCTTCTGGCCGAGCTCATCGCTCAGCCTATAACTTTTATTTAACTACTCCTCCCTGTAACACGTGCATGCATGGTGAATCTTTTACTGTTCATGCTGTTCAATTGTGGAACAAGTTGCCTGTATCCCTTCGCGAATGCGGCACTGTAGGTTCTTTCAAAAGACTGCTAAAAGAACATCTTTTGAGTTTTACTTAAATTACATTGGATCATTATGTTTACATGTATACATATATTTATTTATATTTTGTTTATTGTATGTATTATTATGTTTATCTATATGTTTATGTACTTATTTTAGAATATTATTTTACTTGTTTGTAAGTAAAACATGTACTTAGGGGTTTTTAGTTTGTTACGATTTTTGAATACTTATGTAACTCTCATTTCCATTTCCATTTGTATACGTTTGTCTATCCATAACAATTTTAAATGAGTTTTCCTGTCGCTATGGTCTGCTGGAAGAAATCTCTTTCTAGAGATAAGCTAACCTGTACTTTTGTACTCCTTATTGTTTTCTCTGTAATTTGTCTCTTTGTGTACGAAATAATAAATAAATAAATAAATACCGCGTAATTGACGCCGCTCTCTTGTTTTTATTCGCTATCGATCTCCAAATGCAGGGTATCGATAATTCCCCATCTGGACTCCACCATCTTGAGAGTCTTCAAATTCCCACTTACTGGTCAGTGAGTCCATGTTGATATTGGCCAGTGTTCTGGAAAATGCTTTGAAGTTGCTAGACTGCTTACGTATGAACTCGTGTAACTTGCTGTTATTGGTGCTGCCTTCAGGCTTTGGTGCAAGAACCATAGGATTGAGGTTCAAAGTTTGATTACCGGAGTAGCTGGTTTTAGCATTGGTATGCTTGGTAGACTGCTTTCTTGCTTGTAACTAAGTAGAATCTGCCTGGTTTGTTTTTTTTAACTTAATTCCGTAACTGCATATTTGGATATGGTTAGGGTTGAACTTATTCCAATACTGGTCAAGTCTCAAGCTTCCTCCTGATATAATCTGGTGTTTTGCGGTCGTGACCGTCTTTCTTAAAGTTTTTGAGAAATTGGTTCATTCCCGACATAAGCTGGTTCTGTGTTTCCAATAAAGCTTCCATGTTAAGGTTTTAAGCAAATAAAATTGGTAAGATCTTACTTGGTTTTGTTTCTGGTGTGGAGCTACGTTGAATCAACGAAGCTAGACGAACGCTCAACCTGGTGACGGTTAACGCAGTCGTGTGATGGCTTAGCCTGGTGACGGCTAACGCAGTCGTAGGATCGCTCAGCCTGGTGACGGCCAACGCCGTCGTAGGATCGCTCAGCCTGGTGACGGCCAACGCCGTCGTAGGATCGCTCAGCCTGGTGACGGCCAACGCAGTCGTAGGATCGCTCAGCCTGGTGACGGCCAACGCCGTCGTAGGATCGCTCAGCCTGGTGACGGCCAACGCAGTCGTAGGATCGCTCAGCCTGGTGACGGCCAACGCAGTCGTAGGATCGCTCAGCCTGGTGACGGCCAACGCAGTTGTAGGATCGCTCAGTTTGGTGATGGCTGGAGCTAGCTCTGGACTAGTTTGTCCACAGCGCTGGCGTAAGTTCAGGAACCTCTTGCACTTGGTTTAGCACTTAGTATAGCACTTGGTTAAGCACTCGGTTTAGCACTCGCGATTGGTCTCCTTTTACGCTCGAAGGACCATTTAAATTTACGGTACGCACGCTTAGAGAAGAAGGATGATTGAATATAAAGTCACTGGTAATGGTAACGGAGGGTTTATTCTAATAGGAAACACGATTACAATGGAATGGTAAATAGTGACTTATGGTTAAATGGTAGAATGAGTGAGAACGCGCTAATGGTATGACTATCGGATTAACACTAAAAGTAAAAATTATAAAGTTAATTAGAAATTACATTTGCGCCACGAATTGCGAGAGCGTATGCGACGGGGTAAATGCTGACGCGTGACCTAGAGGTCGATGAACGGTCAAAGATCGTACAGTACTAATTTTTAGCGTTTTTTGGCAGCTCCCGCCCTAAAAAGCCAAATACTGGGCAAATGCCTCAATCATTGAAGTCCAGTCTCGCGATCGCATCAATTGTAGCGATACCATTGATGAGGATCAGCTTAATCAACACGCTTGCCAAATGCAGGTGATTATAAACCCCGAGTATACTCCGAAAATTCGAAAACACGCTTTTACCCGACCTAAGTGTTGAATCCAAGACCTACTAATGATTCCTAATATCTTCGATTTTCAACAGCTTACCAAATATTACATGATTTACTAGGCTCACTAAATTACTAGAACTTTTAGAATGTAAAATGATACTGAAAGAACTTACAACACCGACAGCTTCGAGGGCAAATAGAGTTATTCCGATGAATATTGGTATGCTCTCTATGCTCTTCATTCTTAACTTTTCTTCATCAAAGGTGACGTCCTCTTCAATTAAGTAAAAAAATACTAGTATTAAGCCAAGAATGGTGACCACATTGGAAATGGTGGAGAGGGGAGTCAGCACCTTGAGGTTCTTCATAAGGTTGAGAAGAATCTGCGGCCCGAGCAGGTATGAGATGTGCATGCGCAGGGAGAACTCGAGCCCGTAGAAGTCACACACCTGGGACAAGAAGTCACGGTCGGGGGGCTGAGTACTTAGCCTTAACTTTTAAATTAAAAAGTTAATGGTGATTTTCTTCATTTCGAACCACCAGTCGATAGTTCTGCTAAAACCGTACATGAAAATGTCGGATAGTTTATTCAAATTAATACTAGTTGGGATAAATTTTGGGTCTTTGATCGGCTACTACAAAATTTCACTAGAAATTGTGTTGAAGATTTAGGTGGCCAGAAAAAAAGTTAAATCAAAAGTTGCTACTTTTGACAACTCCCAAAAAAAGTAATAAGGATCCTCAGTCCAAGTCCTCCGCAGGATATAAGGCATATAAAAAAGGATGTATTATTTATGGTTAGTAAGTATTTTTAGAATGCGTTTATTGCGATTGCAAACTTTACTTCAAGATAACTTAGCCTTCGTACTTGTTTAATGTTCTCTGCAACAAATATGAGGTATATGCAGCAGATGCCCAGCTGCCAGAGGATGAGCACGGTGTCGACAAAATAGTAGAAGGGGGCGGCCGCCCAGCGCAGGCAGGGCGGGCCATCCTGCAAAGCCAGGCGCATGGACTTGGGGTACGCCATGTAGCCGCGCCGCGTGCGCTTGCACAGGTGGTACTGCGCCGCTATCTGCACACGGAGACAAACGCTTACAGATCGAGACCAGTTTAAAAGTACGTTAGGTGATAGTGGGGGATCGTACTGCGCACAGGTATGGTATAAAAGAGGGTAGGAGGGTCATTTCACCAATTTGGCCCTTGAATGCGCTTACTGCGTAGGTCCTGGCTACCGTATTAGATGACGTGAACTATACGTTAGCTATCCATCGAATTGAAGGTCATAGGCTTGGTTTTCACCAAAGCGGAGAGGAGAAGAGATTGTGTTTTGGTTCCCAATCAGATTGCGGTTTTTCTACGTCTGTCTGTGAAAAGTGGAAATAACGTAATATGATTAGTTATCAAAACACATTCTCTTCTCCTCTTCACTTTAGTGGAAACCGGGCCTTAGGTGTCAGCTGTGCATGAGTCAGTTTTACAACGCCTACTGGGTATGCCATTTTGTTCTCATAATGGTCACAGGAGTCGCCCGGCAGAGGGGAACAGCCGAAAATTCCGAAACACGTTAATTCCGAATTTCATAATTCCGAAACATCAAAATTCCTAACCACACAAAACCGATATTTCAAATTTCCAAATTTCATTAATACGAATAATTTAAAATCCGAAGTTTCATTTGTATAAAAACGATATTCCGAATTTCAAAATTCAGAATATTCATTGCAAATATAAAAAGTTTACATCAAAAATACTATTTACATATAAAATTAAGCTGAAACCCGACTCGCCGTGGTCATCCCGCCGTGATATTAGTCTGCCCTACACTAGAGTGTAACTCAAAAGTCCGCTTAATTTTATACGTACTCGTATATAACGTTTTGTCACTTTATCAGTTACTGTTCCCTTTTACATACATTGATATAATGACACCACTGTTAACAAAAATTAAATGCATAGTCATTCTTAAAAGAGGACTAGTAATAATTTTAGACCGATTTAGTATGAAGCCAACACTTTTTTTTCATTGTTTTAGAACATTAACTTAGACAAACTCCAAAAATCCCGGGAACGGTGGTTGGTACAGAGACTGGGAAAGGGGGGGGGGGTGTAGTCGGGGGGCGGAGCCGAATTATCGGCAAAGTAACTATACTGCTAACAAAAAAAAAAGTTTACATAAAATATAATCGATTTCAGATGTATGATTTTTCGGAGTTTTGATTATTCGGAATTTGAATTTATGAAAGATCGGTTTATTGTTGAAGAGGTTTGAAATTCAGTTTTTTTAATATTCGGATGTATGAAAACACGGAATTTTTACTTCGGGATTCTGAATTATGAAATTCGAGATTTTGACTTACGGAGAGACAGATTAAGTTATTGATAAGTACAAGAATTCACTAATCAATTTACAAAAAACTCATCCACTGACTTTCAAACTCAGCAGTTACTCTTTTAAACTTATTTTGGGCTTACAACAGGCGTTAGTAAAGTACAATGTGTCCTTTTGATACAAATAAGCCTACTGAGTGTCTAATCTAAAGAATATAACTTGCACTTGACTATTAGAATAATAATATATTCAACAGCGTTTATACGAAATACTCACGCTAAGATAGTTTATAGCCAATATAATGAAAGTTATGACAATACGTGATAAGCTTTTAAAGTACTGTGGGTTTATAGCTAAAAAAAATATTAAAGAAAAATAAAACGTAAAGAAATAGTATAACCTGTCTCTGTAGTGAATTTCATAATTCTATTATTTAGTATATCTTTCTTTATAGGTGTTTGAGTAACTTTGTATGGACCCGTGGTGTCTTTTTTTTTAGTAGCGCCAGTAATAATTTTACCACTGTTTTAAAGCACTCTAAGAAAGACACATATCTGAGTGGTCAGAATTGTTCTAAGTAATATCAGAGCCGAGATATGATTTCTTTAAGCACAGTCAGTAGCAGATATATCGGAGCTGCCAGAGTGGTCAAATATATCCTAGCAAAGTAAATTTCAATAAGTTCTATACTGCAAAGTTATCATTAATATACAAACGTCTATTGTGTCATAAACATCTGAGCAGATCGTTTGCTAATTATATCTAAACACACGACCTAGCATAAATATCTATACATCTAGAGCACCACATGTATCTACGCAGCCAGGATAATAATATACAGGGTGTCCCTGGAAGTAAGGATCAAATCAAAAAACGCATAGCTGGGGTCATTTCTGACCCTTTTAACCCTATCAATATGGTCTGATTTCTAACCGTTAAAAAGTTATGATCAATTTTAGTTTTTTTCAGGAAATCGTCTAAGTCCATACAAAAATAACTATTAAAAAAGTGTATCAAAGGTACCAACTTATTTTTTTTGTCAAAAGATTAACAGGTAATATGTCATACTTTGGCTAGTTAGTATATTGAGCTAGAATGCCCATGTCAATTAAAAAAGTTATAATATTTCAAGAAAAAATCTTAATCAAAAAAACTACTTCATGTTCCAGCAGAAGTCGTGAAAAACAAAATGTACTAGTGAAAGTTGCCGCAGTATTGAAAAAAGTTGCACGTTTATTACAAATTCTTTTAAGGTATTAATTTCAGAAATATTCCAATAATTTCAAAAGTTGTGAGTATTTTGCATAAGAAAGTCGTGTTTTTTGGAGTTTGTATTTTTAATCCTATTTATCCTTTTTTTCACGAAAATCCATTTATTGTTTCTTTCTGACAAATGAAGGACGGTTATAAACTTGTTACCGTTAATTTTCATTATAAAAAACAAAGCAAACATTAAAAAAAAATATTTTCTGCAAAATTAATTTTGATAACCCCACAAAATATCATTTATAATCACTTTCTATAGTATAAAAACTAGTTGTTAGTCATTATCCTTTGTTGTTGTTGTGTATCACCAATCCGCAACAAAAAAAATCAAGCAAAAACTTATACTTTTTTAACTAATGGAAATGAATAATTCCACTTTTTGACTAATACTGGATTCTGATTTTCTAGTTAGTCAAACAGTTCACAATAATATTGCAGTTGCAAGTTGCATAGTAAATGAATTTACGTTGAATTATCAAATTTTATTTTTTAGAAAATATTTTTATATTTTACTTTGTGTTTATTTTTTTTCACTGAAATTTATGTTTTCAATTTTGTAACCGTTCTCTTCATTTGTCAGAAAGTAACATTAAATGGATTTTCGTGAAAAAAAGATGAATAGGTTGAAATTACAATTACAAACTCCAAAAAACACGACTTACTTGTCCAAAATATTTACAACTTTAGAAATTATTCGAATAACTCTGCAATTTATATCTTAAAAGATTTTGTAATAAACCAGCAACTTTTTTCAATACTGCGACAACTTTCCCTAGTAAATTTTTTTTCACGACATCTGCTTGAACATAAAGTAATTTTTTTCATTAAGTATTCTTCTTGTAATATTTTAGCTTTTTAAATTGACATGGGTATTCTAGCTCAATAAAATAAGAAGTCAAAGTAAGACAATGCTGGTTATAAACTGAAGGGCCATAAATAAAAAAATAAAAAAATCGCTTTTTATTCAGAAACGTGAGCATAATAACGTATATTTTGATATTTCACAAAGACAACCGTTGAAATCGACCTCTTATTCATAAATTTATGCATGCGCCCCTTTGGCATTTTGACCTTTTGATGAGTGAGTTCAGAGCAAAGCGGCCATCTTTTTAGTTGTGTCCCTACTGTCAGCGCGAGCGCACGTCAGTTCTGTGATAAACGGCCACATCGCGAAAAGTTACCGGTTTTGCAGGTGAATGAAGTGATAGTTTATAGGCAACAGGGCCACGTTTGGGAATGCGTCTGCTTTGCTTATAAGAAACAAATAAGTACACATTTTTTTAAGACAAAGGTGCCACACTTTGGACAGCGTCGATATAGCATTTGAAAAATGCCTAATAAATTATTTTCATTATAAACCTAAGAGTTATTTTTGCTTGAAGAACGCGCAGATAGTGAATTGGAAATAAGAAATATTGTCGACAAGAACAGCAAACTTAAGTGTGACCTTGCCGAACTGGAGATCAAGTACTTGAACATGGCTGATCGGTGCACCCAGCTGCAGGAACTTGTTGATTCTTATAATGCATGCAATAACACCCACGAGCTAGCACTAAATCGGATTAATGACTTGGAAATTAGTTTATATGAGTCACAAAAAACCATTAGACAGTTAGAGAGTGACAAAAATTGTACAATTGAGAGTGGCAATCAAAGTTTATTTGATGAGTTAGCTTTAGCTGATCCAAATATATGTCCTAAAATAATTCCTATGGTTGATCTCACATATGATGATTCAGTCTCTGAAACTAGATTCTATAGGTTTAATAGCAACAAAAAGTTAAAGAAATATATTAAAATTAATAAATACATTAACAAAACTAAAAAATTAGTTAATAAACAGTTGGACATCAAGAAATATAATATTTTAAGAAAAGAAAAGATAGATTTAATCTCTGAATTAGAACAAGGTAGCTTACTATTAGATAGTACTAAAATCTCCTATGAAAATGAGACCATGGCTCTTGAGCATAAGATTGCTTGCTTAGAGAGTTCTCTGAGGGACACCAAAAAAATGTATGATATATCCCAAAAAGAGATCAGTGAACACATATTAGCTGCCACAGAATTGTTAAAGATGTCAACTTACAATGCAGAGAGGTTTGATTCACTTATAAGTAAACAAATCACTTGCAATAATTGTTATCAACAAGTAGTGGAGATGGATACTGAATTGTCACGTGTTGAGGCCACGCCAACTGACTTATCAGAGCCTGCTAAGGTGGATAAATGTAATACTCCACAGGCTGCTCCAAATAATAAGAATAATACTTTTATATTTTCTGACAAGCTAGGCCAAGGATTAGGCATATTGTTGTCTAAAAAATCGAATCAACAAGTAATAAATTTATGCCATCCAGGTATGTCCTATTCTGACCTAGTTAGTAACATCTCGAAAGAGAAGCTAGGGGTAAACTCCACTGTGGTTGTCTTTCATGGGGACTGCCGATCATTGACAAAAAAAGGGTTAATTAAAAATATTGAAACAATAATGGGCATTCAATCAAAGAACAAGTGTAAATTTATTTTGTGTGCATTCCCATACTCAAGTACCTCAAGTACTTCAAGTCAGAACAAGGTCATCCAAGACCTTAATTTAACTTTGTATAATCTGACATGTCGTCATAGTGACATTGACTTTTTTGATACAAATCTGTTTGTACCATACTTTAGGTTAACTGAAGATACTATGTATCTTCCCATTAGGACTAAGCAGAAACTAGCTACTTTGTTAGCAAATAACATTAACAATGCCGCTATTGGCAGTATTTTCTATTCTGACATTAGTACTAGTACTAATTTATCTATTTCATGTGATGCTCCTTCAGCGTCTTGTTTAAACTAGGACCTAGGACAACAGCCAAGCCCAAATACTTGAATTTATTCCACCAAAATATTCAAAGCTTGACGGGCTAAGATTTAGAAATAGAACTATTGCTGGAAAACCAAAATATTGATATTTTATGTTTTACTGAACATTGGCTGACTGATGAAAACTATCAGTCTTTTGTCCTTAATAATTTTAGATTATCAAGCGCGTTCTTTAGAAAAACTACTATTCATGGTGGTTCATTAATTTTTACTGCAAATAGTTTGAAATGTAAAGATCGCACTGACATTGTAGGCCTGTCCATAGAGCGTATTGTCGAATTGTCTTGTGTTGAGTTAGAGGGCTTTGTTGTGATAAGTGTATACCGTCCCCCAAAAACTAACTTAGATAGATTTGAGACAGTTATGGAGGAAGCTTTGGGTAGGTTAAGTGCTAAGTCTAAACCCATTATTGTGTGTGGTGATTTCAATATAGATTTGCTAGTAAACTCATCTGAAAGCAATAGGTTATTGTCGCTATTTAAATCCTTTGGTCTGGATTATCAATTCCATGAACCCACGAGGATAACAGCCACAACATCTACTTGTCTGGATAATGTATTTTGCAACTGTGTACCCATTGAAAAGGCAATAGTAACTGAATTAAAGTCTGATCATTGTGGGCAGAAGATAACATTTTTAGATATAACTAACAATAGCGTTAATTACAGGAAAATAACATGTAGACCGAAGACGGGTAATCGCATTAATAGTTTTAAAACTAATTTAAAGCATAAAGTATCTTCCATTCCTTATAAGCAGGGTGACCCTGATGCAGTCTACAAAAGACTGTTTGATTGTGTTAAAAATGAATTTGATGCTTGTTTTCCCACCAAACAAGTTACTTGCAGAGTTCAATCTAAGTTTTGTGAATGGGCCACGCCTGGAATTTACAGGAGCAGACATAAGATGTATGAGTTGTACGGCATGAAAAAATACAATTTCGATCCACTTTTTGTTGAGTATGTCAAGAACTACTCCAAAATATTCAGAAAAGCCTGCACTACAGCTAAGGCATTGCACATTCGTGATAAAATATCAAAGTCCACTAACAAAATAAAAACCACTTGGGACGTCATAAATCACGAAACAGGTAAAGCTAAACAGCGCGATACCTCATACACTCTTAATATTAACAATAACATCTTACAATCAGAAGCATCTGTTGCTGAAGCATTTGATAAGTATTTCAGTAATATACCTATAATCACTACAGCTTCATTAAATTCCTCACCAACTAGAGCGGAACATTTGTTGAAAGATAATGTATCTTGTTGCAGTGTATTCTTTAAATTTAAACATGTTGAGTCACTAGATATAATAAAAGCATTCAGATTAATTAATTCAAAAGATACCGCTGATCTTTGGGGTATATCAGTCAAAATTGTTAGCCACATAATTGACGTGATTGCCCCTTATTTAGCCGTAATATTCAATGATTGTGTGGATGAAGGTGTTTTTCCAAACTTAATGAAACACAGTAGGGTTGTACCACTTTTTAAATCAGGCAACAAACAAGACCCAGGTAACTTTAGGCCTGTTTCAATCCTACCAGCTCTAAGTAAGATCTTTGAAAAAATCATTCAAGAACAACTATTAAGCCATTTTTATGAGAACAATCTCTTACACAGTGAACAATATGGATTCACGAGAGGCCGTTCTACTACTGATGCTGGCATTGCACTTCTAAAACACATCTTTAGGGCTTGGGAGAATTCACAGAACGCTCTTGGCGTCTTCTGTGACTTGTCCAAGGCCTTTGATTGCGTTGATCACGATACACTTATACGCAAGCTTAATTTTTACGGGGTAAGGGATAATGCTTTAGATTTGGTAATCTCGTACCTTAGTTTAAGAACTCAAAAAGTTGATGTTAACAGTGTACTCTCTACAGGATCACAAGTTAAAATGGGGGTCCCTCAAGGATCCATTCTGGGTCCATTACTATTTCTGATATATATAAATGATTTACCTTTTTACTTAAAAGATATTTGTGATGTTGTATTGTTTGCAGACGATACATCTTTAGTTTTTAAAACTGACAGAAATAAAAACCTTTTTGATGATGTTAATGACGCACTTTCAAAGGTTTTACAATGGTTCACAGTAAATAATCTACAGCTTAATGCAAAAAAGACTAAATGTATTAATTTTAAGTTGCCTAATGTTAAAGATAACCCCATTAGTCTAAAAATTGATGGTAATACTATGAAGCTTGTAGATACAACAGTTTTTCTTGGAATCACACTAGATTCAAAACTGCAATGGAACCCTCATATAACAGCTCTCTCAGGCAGACTTAGTTCGGCTGCATTTGCAGTGAGGAAAATTAGGTTATTAACAGATGTTGATACTGCTCGTTCAGTTTATTTTAGTTATTTCCATAGTGTAATGTCTTACGGCAGTGTACTTTGGGGTCAAGCGGCGGATATACAAACCATCTTTATCCTCCAGAAGCGAGCTATCAGATCCATCTATAAGCTTCGTGCACGGGCTTCACTTAGGGAGATTTTTAAGGAAATTGGTATCCTCACTGTAGCGTCACAATACATTTACAATTGCATTGTTTTGGTCAGAAAAAATATTGGTCTCTATGCTAAACACAGTGACATACATTGCAGAAATACTAGGAATAAGGATAAAATTGCACTTCCACTCTTTAGGTTACAAAAAGTTTTAGGATCCTTTATGGGGCAAGGTATACATTATTACAACAAAATTCCAAAAACCATTTGTGAGTTACCTTTACATAGATTCAAACATCACATCAAAACAGCTTTATTAAAAAAGGGCTATTATACTACAAAAGACTACCTTATAGATAAAAATGCCTGGGTATAAGCGCTCTTCTCGATGCGGGATTAAATAGCTCTATTGTAACAGATGTTTTATTGTAAGAGTTAATAGGTACCTAGTTTGTATGTACTGACTAACAATTTTTGTTTTTGAATTGTTTAAATGAATTCTTGTTATTATATTCTTTTATGGTTGGTTTTTTCTCTTTGTTTTATATTCTTTTAGGTATCAAAATGGCACACTGCTTGTACTTCACTAACCCCTGTTGTAAACCCAAAACAAGTTTAAAAGAGTAACTGCTGAGTTTCTCGCCGGGTCTTCTCAGCAAGAAACAACTCCGACGCGGTGGTAGAGTCGCATTATGTCTGTATACTGTTTATTTACATATCCATATTATTATGGTATTTATGTCTATTATTTAGTATATTTTGCTGTAAATTTGACGATTTGAAAGTACTGATACAGTCTATTTGAATAAAGTTATTTGAGTTTGAGTTTGAGTTTGAGTTAAAACGTCTGTTTCGCTCAAAAGATTTGTCGTGTTCTTAAGAATTCCTTCTAAAACAAAATGCTTTAATTAAATCGGATTGATTTTACTAGAGAAATATTTGCTTTAATGACGTACAATTCATATTATTTTACAACAACATTTTTTTATTTAAAAAATTATCATAATATTTTTTTAACCATACAATAAACGCAAATTTATGTTTCTTTTACTATTTTAATATTTGTAACGGTCCTCAGTTAAAATAATAATAATTAAATTTTATTTTATTGCTTTGGAAGTGAAGAGAAATGAACAGTTTCAGTGATCCTGTTTATTTATTACATAATTATATTGTTTTATGGTACTTTTGCCACGTGATCAAGTCGATTGTTAATAGTTTAGTTCGAGCCGTTGTCAATAGATGGCGCAGCATGTACGATAGATCGCGCAAGCATTTCGTTTTGTAAATTACATCTAAGGAAATTTTGGTTTTAGTCAATATATTATTTTTACGGAAATACAGTCTACACGTTTTTTATTTATTAGGATGTTAGTGCAAAGTTAATCATGGTCCTTATTCGAGCTGGATAAAGGCTATAGTTGTGAAGTGCACAGTGGTTGTTACCACTGAACCCGTACGAGCAGTGGATCGCTGCTACAAACAGAGTACGTGGTAGGAAGAGCGCCGCTTGTGGGATACGAGTTGGCTAGCTGTCTGGCGAGCTGTGTGGTAGCTGTGGACGCCGCGGTTGGCGCGCTGTGGGCTCGGCCGGAGCAGCGGATAAGGAGGACAACACTACAGTTTACTAGTGCAATCAGTGAGTTAATGAAGTGCAACCGTGAGTACTTTGGACGTTTTACAAAATAGGCGAATTTCTACCTTATTTCAAGGAACATTTTAACTTTAAAAAACATTAAGATCGGTGAACAATTTCAAGGCAATTTGGGACTCAGAAAATTTTAATATAATATTAGTTTTAAAACATAGAATAAGTTTAACTGTTGGCTTGGGACTTAGAATTTTAAGCAAAAAAACGAGGGTACGGGGAATCCACGCCCGATTTTTCCCAGAATTGTCAAACACTTGTAAAATTTTCTGAAATTGAACTAAATAGTAAAAAATCTAAGTTGTTATTTTCTATTAGAACTGGTGTTTTGTGTTTAATTTAACAAAATGGCCACTCTGGTTTCTTTGATTAACTATCAATATGATTTGTCAAATAGAATTAATAAAGCTCAAGTTAATTATAAGAAATCCCCTAAGGAGCGCATAAGTAGAGATTATATAGAAAATAGGTTACAGGCATTGGAAGAGATGTGGGCGGAGTTTAGACAGGGTCATAAGGTAGTGTTACAAGAAAATGATCCGACGTTATTAAAAACCGAAGCTTACATTATAAATGATGTGTACAATCTAACCGAAGAAGTGTTTTTAGATTATAAGTGTGGTTTACAAAAGTCCTTGTCTAATTTGCCAAGAGAGTTAGGGTTACCTGCAGACTCAATAGATAATCGAAATATTACCATAAAGTCAAGTCAAGTAAAGTTGCCAGAAATTCACATACCTAAATTTTCAGGTAAATATACCGAGTGGATTACCTTTAGAGATCTTTTTATTTCAATGATACACAAAAATAAATCACTCGATGATGTTCAACGTTTACAGTATTTAAAGGGTTATTTAACAGGAGAGGCAGAACAACTTATAAGAAATACACCTGTAACTGCAGCGAATTATGAAAGTTGTTGGAATGTAATAGAGCAGCGTTACAATAACAAGAAATTCCTGGTTCATAATATTTTAAAACGTTTTTTGAGCCAGAGAAATGCAACTTCTGCGTCGGCTGGCATTTTAAAAGAGTTTGTTGACACCACAACTGACTGTTTAACTGCACTAACGAATTTAGGTTTAGACGTCTCCACGTGGGATCCCATAATAATACATTTGTTGTGTTTAAAACTAGATCCTGAAACTCGTAAGGAGTGGGAATTACAAATATCAAAAACTGTGGATTCTGATTCCTTACCGATGTATAGTCAGTTAAGCGAATTTTTAAGTAATAGATTTCGAGCTTTAGAAGTAATTGAACCTGTTAAATATGCCAATAAACAATCAGCGTTTAATACACGCACAACCACGGGTCAGAATAGCAGCCATACCAGGGTTTTATATACAACTGATGTTCAGAAAATTGTTTGTGAGTTTTGCAGTGAGTCACATAAATTATGTTTTTGTAAAGAGTTTGCTAATAAAAATTACGAAGACAGACGTGATTTTGTCATAAAAAATAGAATATGTTTTAATTGTTTAGGAAGCAATCATGGTGTAAGATTCTGCCAAATACCCATTAACTGTAGAATTTGCAAAAAACGTCATCATTCCTTGCTTCACCCAAGGAATGCTTCCACTTCAACTGTTGGTTCAGGGTTTGTAGGTCAAACGGTTGAAGAAGTTTCGGTAAGGGTCAATAGGTCAAACGAGGCGTCTAGTTCACAAGGTGAGTCTTTGCCTATTGAAACGATAAATAATATGGCATATTGTTCTAAGAGTAAGAGCAGTCATGTGTTATTGGCAACAGCCTTGGTTGAGCTTAAATCTAGAACAGGCCAATATCACGTGGTTAGGGCTTTATTGGACCAGGGCTCTCAAGCGTCGTTTGTGACCGAAGCTACAGTCCAAGGTTTGGGATTGAAAAAAATTACTGTTACTAATGTTGTATCAGGTTTGGGTGGTGATTCTACTATGGTATCAAGATCCATGGTATTACTAACACTAAGGTCTAAAATAGATTTAAGTTTTGAAATTGAAGTCAAAGCATACGTTCTAAGTAATATTACTTCATTCCTACCAGGGAAAAGAGTATCGTTAGATAGTTGGGTTGAACTATCTCAGGTATATTTAGCTGATCCCCAGTTCGATATACCAAGTAAAATAGATATTTTACTGGGAGCTGACATTTACTGTCAGATATTAAAGGAAGGAGTGTTACGAGCACCTACGGGTACTCCAATGGCACAGTGCACCACACTTGGGTGGATAATATCTGGACCAGTAAATGCAACCACAGATGAAAACAATGTCACAGTTTTGCATACTTGCGTAGAAGGATTTGATTTAAAACGCTTTTGGGAATTAGAATCAGAAGGTTTATTAACTTCTAAAATGTTAACTATAGAAGAACAAAGGTGTGAAGACATCTTCGCTGCAACTACTTGTCGTGATCCAGATGGGAAATACGTAGTCAAGTTGCCGTTGCGTGAAGATGCCCCTTCCTGTAAAAATGGAGATTCACGTGAAATAGCAGTCAGAAGACTTAAAAATTTAGAAAGAAAATTTGCTACAAATACAATGCTAAAAGAAAGATATACAGAAGTGCTAAAGGAGTACTTACAGTTGGATCATATGATGTTAGTACAGATACCTGACGAAAGCGAGCAACAGGCGGTATACCTACCGCATCATGCTGTCATAAGAGAGGACAAGTCTACGAGTAGGGTCCGCGTAGTTTTTGATGCATCCTGTAAAAATAAAAATGGAGTGTCATTAAATAATAGTTTAATGGTTGGGCCTAGATTGCAACCGGATTTGCGACATTTGATTATGAACTGGAGAAAATATCCCGTTTGCATAGTAGCTGATATTGTGAAAATGTATCGCATGGTGAGAGTGACAGATGAAGACTGTGATTATCAACGTATAGTTTGGAGAAATAACCCAGAAGAACAAATACAAGATTATAAATTACTTACCGTCACCTTTGGTACAGCTTCAGCCCCATACCTAGCTGTAAAGGTTCTTAATCAAATCGCTATAGATTATAAAGATCAATATCCAATTGCAGCGGAAAGAGTAGCAAAGGAATTTTATATGGATGATTTAATGAGTGGTTGCCAAACGGTGGAAGAAGGAGTAGAGCTAATTCAAGAAATGAGTGATCTTCTGAAGGAAGGTGGATTTACTTTACAAAAATGGTCTAGTAACAAAGAAGAGTTATTAAGGATGGTAGATCAAATAGAAGCAAAGGACAAAAAGGAAGAAGAGGAGGAAAATAGGAAGGTAGAACAAAAATTAGACAATATAGTAAAAATTCTAGGACTTACCTGGAACAGGAACGATGATGAATTTCAGTACTCGGTGAAACTGCCGCCGCTATCTGCACCTGTAACAAAAAGGAAAATAATATCGGACGTAGCGCGTCTATTTGACCCACTAGGGTGGATAGCACCAAGTGTCATATTAGCAAAGATATTCATACAGCGATTGTGGATAGCAGGAACAGGTTGGGATGAGAAACCCCCAACAGATATAATAAATGACTGGTATACTTACCGTAATGCGTTGGCTGATTTGACTGAATTTCGTATCCCTAGGTGGTTATTCACACAGTCAAACGATGTTCTTGTAGAGCTGCATGGATTCTCAGACGCGTCAAACGTTGCTTATGCGGCTGTCGTTTATCTACGCGTCATAAATGCATCAGGTGATATCCATGTCGGACTCCTAGGTGCCAAAACAAGGATTGCACCAGTCAAACAAGTAAGCATACCACGTCTCGAGTTGTGTGGAGCTGTTTTAGTAGCAAAATTGTTGGTAGAGATTGCAGAGGTATTAAATATTTCGAACAATTGTATAAGAGCTTGGACGGACTCTACAATAGTACTAGCTTGGTTAAGTAAGCATGCTAGTACTTGGAAGACATTTGTGGCCAACAGAGTGGCTGAGATTCACACGACCTTAGAATCCTCCCAGTGGTCTCATGTGTCGACTAAGGACAATCCGGCAGATTGTGCATCACGTGGTGTTCAACCTGCAGATCTGGCTCAACTGGATATATGGAAATTCGGTCCAAGGTTTTTATGGGAAAAGGACATCACCTACACCAAATTGACGAACCATGACACTCACGAGGAAGAATCTTTAAAAGTGTATGTAGGCAATGTAGATCAATCTATTTTAGAAAAATATTCGTCACTTAAAAAACTGGTTCGTGTTGTAGCTTATTGCAGACGTTTTATTACTAGAAAGAGAATCGTTTTAAAAAATATTACTTGTTTAAATACATTTGAGTTAGAAGAGGCTTTACATACGTGCATAAAGTTAGCTCAAGGTGCAATATACGAACAAGATATTAATGAATTAAAAAGGTATGGACAGGTCAAATCAAAAACTTCACGGCTGTTATCGTTAACTCCGTTTTTGGACGAAAAGGGTTTTCTTAGAGTGGGGGGCAGAATTTCACAGTCGCAGGAAACCGAAATGATTAAACACCCAATTATACTGCCACATGAATCAGCATTGTCGAAACTTATAGTTGACGATGCTCATCGGCAAACGTTGCATGGCGATGTTCAGTTAATGCAAAACTACTTACGTTCAGCTTATTGGATAGTAGGGTGTAAAAATCTAATCAAGCATCACGTCCGTCAATGTGTTACTTGCGTTCGTTACAAGGCTAAATTACAGACTCAACTTATGGGTTCGTTACCCTCAGTTAGAGTCACACCGTCAAGAGCCTTTGCTAACAGCGGTGTGGATTATGCGGGACCTATAATGTTGAGAACATCAAAGGGTAGAGGGCACAAAGCATATAAAGGTTATATTTGCTTATTTGTGTGTATGGTCACGAAGGCTGTGCACATTGAAGTTGTCAGTGATCTATCATCAAGAGGTTTTTTAGAGGCGTTCAAACGGTTTGTCGCAAGACGGGGTCATTGTGCAAATTTATACAGCGACAATGGCACAAATTTCGTGGGTGCCTCGAAGGAATTGAAGGATCTGTTTGAATCTGAAAGGTCTAATATGGTTCAAGAGATAATTGATGGTCTTGCAATACAAGGATCAAGGTGGCATTTTATACCCCCCAGAGCACCAAATTTTGGTGGATTATGGGAAGGAGGTATCAAATCTACCAAGTATCACATAAAACGTGTGATTGGAGAGTCAACGTTGACATATGAAGAAATGTCAACGCTTTTAGCCCAAATAGAGGCTTGTTTAAACTCACGGCCGTTGACAGTGATCAGTAATAATCCGGAAGAACCGACACCCCTTACACCGGGGCATTTCTTGATAGGAGAACCTCTGGTCACTGTGCCAGAAGTAAATTACGAAAATTCCCACTTATCATCCTTAAGACGCTGGCAGGTTACACAGGCGATGCTTCAGAGCTTTTGGCGTAGATGGTCTGGGGAGTATTTGACACAGCTCATGCATCGTTATAAATGGGCTTACAAAATTCCTGAACCGGCAGTTGGGGATATCGTTTTAATAAAGGAGGACGAGTTGCCTCCGAGTAGGTGGTTGTTTGGCAGGGTTCTAGAAAAATATCCCGGGTCAGATGGGATTACTAGAGTTGTTTTGCTAAAATGTAAAAATTCCACAATGAAACGCCCAACATCTAAACTTTGTATTTTACCTGTTAATGATGATAATTAACGGTTAACAATATCATTTGTTGTCTTTTGGCTTGTTATTACCTATGTTGTTGTGAAATTTGTGTTTGAAATAGGTACAGTTATTTAGGTATATTTCATTTTATGATCAGATTATAGAAAGTAACTGTTGTTAACTGGCTAGTAGGTCATGGTGGGCGGTTTTAAATTGTGAAGGACATTAATTCTGTCCTTGGTGGGCGGAATGATCAAGTCGATTGTTAATAGTTTAGTTCGAGCCGTTGTCAATAGATGGCGCAGCATGTACGATAGATCGCGCAAGCATTTCGTTTTGTAAATTACATCTAAGGAAATTTTGGTTTTAGTCAATATATTCTTTTTACGGAAATACAGTCTACACGTTTTTTATTTATTAGGATGTTAGTGCAAAGTTAATCACCACGTCTACAAGGTGGACTGACGATTTTTAAAATGCGGCCCTTTAGTTTATAACCAGCGAATTATTACTTGCTAATCTTTTGACAAAGAAATTAAGTTGGTACCTTTGATGTATTTTTTTAATAAATATTTTTGTATGCCGATTTTCTGAAAAAAACTATAATTTATCATAACTTTTTAACGGTTTGAAATCGGACCAATATTGATCGAGTTGAAAAGCTCAGAAATGACCCCGGCTATGCGCTATTTCGATTTGATACTTACTTCCAGGAACACCCTGTATGTATATCTAAACATTTGAGAAACGACGACCATACTCTATTGACGTACCGTCCAAGGTGCATAAATAAAAACCTGTCTAAAACGATTTTGGCGTTTCACGAAAACAGTGCAGACTTGTCGCTGCATATGTTTGTCTCATGTTTAACTCTGTCAGGAGATACACCTATGCGGGTAAAAAATCCATAGGTACTTCTTAATATCATAAATTCAAAGTGTCAAATACACATTTCGTTAGTTCGTCCTTTTTTCACGTCAAACAGAGCAACAGATCAATGTAATTTTTGGTATGGAGATAGTTGAAGACAGTGAAGAGTGACATAGGCTACCTTTATCTTTCTTGACCACGGGGGCGAACCCAGCTAGGAATAAAATAAAACGACTAGTATAGCGTGGCCGTAGGGTAGGTTAGTTAAATGAGAACCACTCGGAAGTTTATGGACATGAATTTACTATTCAATAACTTAAGAACGAGTTTACATGTGTACGCTTAAATATAAGGAGCGCCGGCCTCGTGGCTCGTGACGCGCGCGCACCGTTCGCTCTCTCGAGGTGGACTAAACTAAAACTGGCGTCCGCGCCGCTTTAATACTAAGAGGCGCGGTAGGTGCGCACACGGGGTGAGCGGCGAGGCTGGGTAACTACCGCGGAGCGGGGAGCGGTACCTATTATTGTCATCGCAGTAAAAATTGTCTCGCGCTATATCCTCCCCCTCCAAGTCACAAGGACGACTCGGCTGTGGCTTGGCTGGTCGGCCTCGGCGGCGTTGGTGAACCATAGCTTCGCTAGATTGTCCCACGTAAGGTCTAAGGGCACTGGCATGATACTTCCCTTTTACTACTTTATTTTTATCCAATTTTCTTTTTCGCCGGTGAAACTCTGTGAGGCGGTCCTGAGATTGGAACCGCATCGCCAGTATCAATGCGATGAACGTAAAACTAGTTGGTCCTCCCCCTGGCTGGAAAATATCCTGATTGATATTCAGGAATTCTGATAACCTCCCGGTCGTCCGGTTGAAGACGGGCGCCCTCGCTCTTGCGAAGACCCACCGACGAACTAAGGAGTTGTTCCGGTAAACTACTTTCCGTCTCAAAGCGCAACGGCCTAAAGGTTTGGTCGTAAGCTGTGGAAAAGGTTCGTAGTTCAAAGTTGAGCATCATGCCCGTGGTCTCGATAAAATTCATTCCCAACAAACTTTCTGTTGCATCCGGCAACATGACAAACCTAAGAGGATATAACCTTCCCAGCACCGTTACATTCACTAATGCTATTTCGACGTTTCGTTTACAAATACGCCCGTCGGCAAATTTTAAATCTGTTAACAAATTTTCAAATGTTTGACCATTATTACATAAATGTTTTTTTTAAATAATGCTACCTATAGAGTGTTTAGCGCCAGTATCAATGAGCACTTTTCCCGTTTCACCGAAAATGTTTATGTCCATTACTGGTCTTACACGCGAATCTAGAACACTGGTAAGGATTATTAAGGATTGAAACGATATTTCAGACTTTAAATTTTTAACCGCAATAGAACACTGGGGACATTGGGATCGAATAACGCCGGGAGTACCACAACCGAAACACGTTATGGTTGGCGGCTCTGATACTGGAGATGTTGACGGTTGACTTTCATCAGCTAATGTAGTTGACTGTCGGGCAGCAAGCCGTCGGCAAGCCTCCTTTGTGTGGCCGTACTGCTTGCAATACCCACAGTGAGCACGACGTCTATTTTCTTGAGCTACATTAGAATTAGACGGTTCTGGTATCGACCGAGCAATCGGTGCTACCGTTGGGGTGGATGATGAAGGTGGCGGTCTCCCCCTAGAGACCACTTGGTGACTTTCATCTATCAAGTCCTCAATTCGACGAGCTTGTATCAATAACTCGCCGAAGGTGCCAAATACAGCACGAGGTATCATCTCCCTGATGCGTCGATGAAGCAGCCCGTAACACATATCGAGCTGAACTTCCTCGCTCAACGAACCCGGAGGCAACTGGGCAAACTGTGCTCGCAGTGTGCAGATGAATACATCCGTGGATTCGTTGGATCCTTCACCCGACTAAATACATTTCTATAAATCTTGTATGGAGGCAAGCGTACGCCAAAAGTGTGCTGCAGCAGCTCTATTGCTTTTTTCTATAAATAACCATTTTCCTTCACACCTTGCCACCACGTGGCTGCTAATCCTGTCAATAATATAGGCAGGCCACGCAATGCTATGACGTCATCCATACAGACACATTATTTGTATGTTACAATAGAATCGATGAATGCAGCGACATTGCTTGACTTTTCTCCGTCAAAGCGAGCAGTACATTTGGCGAAGTTACCAGAAGAGGAAGTTGTACTTATAGGATCGCGTAGCAACCTACTCATGAGCAGCTGAAACTGCTCGTTAGTAAGGGTGACTGAACCCGCAGCAGCAGTTAGCGCAGCAGCAGGCGCAGTTAGCGCAGCAGCAGGCGCAGTAAGCACAGCAGCAGGCGGTGGGCCAGCAGCGTGTGCAGCTGCAACACCAGGGGCGGGTGCCCCCGGTGAAAGCACCGGCATGCTGACAACCCTCGGGTCAGCAGCGCCTGGTGGACTACAGTCCCACACAGGCTGAGGAGCAGGCGGAATAGCACCCGTCTCCGTAGCATTCACCGTAGCTATTAAGCTCATGCTGTTAGCGCGCGATCTCGTTAACACCATTGCCATGGTAAGCCGCGAAACGCACTTAAACTGTACAGTTAATTGTCCATGCAAACATTTAAACGAAACGAAAATCCAAACATTGTAACACAAAAAACAAAACCGAATATAACCGATAAGGTGCAAAACTGTTCTCAAACCTCATTGTCATGCGTCCATTATCGCGAAGTTAGTATTAACACTTATGTCCTATATTATAACCTAAACATGCGTCCATAAGCGCTCACTTTACACAACTGCACACAATAAGTTATTAATTAGAGCACTGTCCATGTCCAAGGTCTTTCTCTATTAATTGGAATCAATAAAATATTAGGTGTACTATATTTGTAATGCCCTTACGGGGTTATGTACTGTACTGATGATTGTAATGACCATCTTTAATGTGAATGTACATATTAGCAAATAAATAAATAAATAAATAAAAATAAATAAAATAAATAAATATTATTATTACTCAACACGGGTCCACTGACGAATATACTTCACGAACTACGCTCGCGAAACACGGGTTCACTAACGATTATACTTGACGAACTTCGTTCGCAGTGTCTCGGCCAAACACGGGTACACTGACGATTGTACTGGACGAACTTCCGCGTGGCCTTCGCGCATGGAAGGTTCGGAAACGTTCGATTCGGGAAATCGCGGATTCGCGGCCAGGTGATTATTATTACGATGAACAAAATTTAGTCCTTTTTACCTAATTATTACCTACTTGCACACTACAAAAATGTTTTATCAAAATGTCAATACACTAAACAAAGTCAGACATACCTACACACACTGGATAAGAAAGCCCAGTCCGAAAAACGCACACTTGCACTAGACTGACTTCTCAGTGGAAATACGTAAATCGTCACGGTACGTAGGTATAGTGTTAACACTGCACTGATAACACACTGCTAATGTCTTAAAGTCTTGGGTATTGCCTCACGTGGTGCGCCATTATAGCGTGGCGTTAGGGTAGGTAAGTTAAATGAGAACCACTCGGAAGTTTATGGACATGAATTTACTATTCAATAACTTAAGAACGAGTTTACATGTGTACGCGTAAATATAAGGAGCGCCGGCCTCGTGGCTCGTGACGCGCGCGCACCGTTCGCTCTCTCGAGGTGGACTAAACTAAAACTGGCGTCCGCGCCGCTTTATTACTAAGAGGCGCGGTGGGTGCGCACACGGGGTGAGCGGCGAGGCTGGGTAACTACCGCGGAGCGGGGAACGGTATTATTGTCATCGCAGTAAAAATTGTCTCGCGCTATACTAGGTACATAATGAAAACAGTCGTCGGTCGTGGTTCACCTGTTTAGTTTACCTAGTCTAAATCTTACTTTTGAGTAGTTGGATCTTAGGTCATAGGAACATACGTAACGAACCTAACCCTTTTTTGCATCAGGAAATGCATTTAGGCATTCCCAAGGCCCTGGGTTAGGGACACCTGGTTTAACTGGGACTCGGAACTCCTGGGAAACCCCTACCCACTAAAACCTGAGGTAGTCATCTTCGGTGCAGAATGAAAGGGACCCGGGAACGAACCTAACCTTTTTTTTTTAACATCGTGGGGAAATCCTCATGGATACCTTTACGTTATGTTACGTTACGTTACTTACGTTATGTCGGACTTCTACCGACTAAAACCCCACGGTACTCGACCTCAACACTTCAGCGGCGAGGCGGGGTCCCTAAAAAGTTTCGCAACGCCCCGCCGCCAGTGTTTCCCCGTATTGGGGCCCCCTCCAGCCGACCCCCCAATGAAGGGGGGAGGCCACGGAAGTACCTGGAGCACGCAGGTACTTCCGCCGTCGGGGTGAAAGCCGTGCATTGCGGGCAAAAGCACCCCCGTACTCAAGCCCGCTGGCTCCCACCGTACGCGGACCCTACTAGGTCCGCAACCACGATCCACCTAAAAGGTGGATCCGCTGCCACATCTGGCGGTGCGGCCCCGCCGAGCCGCAGTGCACAGGAGGGGCTAGCCGCGGATCACTGACCCCCCCCAAACGGCTGTGCACCGCGGCTCCCACCTCGCGCCCTAAGGCGCTGCGCCCGTGGGCGCCCCTTTGGGCGGGCAGTGGTAGCACCATACCACCACCACGCCCGGCGGCAGGCAATGGGTGGGTGAGAAGTCACCCGCACTGCCATGCCTGAGCCCTCTTAGCTTCCCGGTGGTTAAACCTACCACCAGTAACTAACACTAAGCCCCCCCGCCACGACAAGGCGAAGGCTCATGGGGGGGAACGAACCTAACCTAATTCAACTTTATAACAGCCAATTTGTTGCAAATTATGAATTATGTACTGATTAGGTGAACCACAGGCGATACCGCAATGCAACATCAGTTCCATGCTGCGTTAAAATTTGACCGATTGCAAAACCATGTTTGATTGAAATAGTCATTAACCGTCATCAGCATTATTATTAATATAATCGTAATCAGAAACGACGTCGTCATAGCAATCAGGTTAAAAATATGATAAGTTAATGATAGATTCGTACAACCATCTCGAAAGTGCTGAAAGATATTAATAATAATATTAAGTCCGCAGGGCAGTTCTATGAGCTGTTGGTGCGTAGCGACACCACGGGCTACCATCATCTCGACGCTAACCCGCAGGGCAGCTTGTGGCGAGCTATTGGTGTGTAGCGACACCACGGACCCGAGTTCCCCCGAGAGTCGGTCAGGCCCTCCGCCTCCGCTTGCCTTCATTGGCCGGCTGGAGTCGACCCCAAGGGGGGCCGCAGGACTCTTACCTCTGGCTTGCTTTCACTGGCCGTCCGAGTGGGGCGTTAGAGCGGAATCGCAGGGTGGAAGTGAAACATGCCTAAGTCGCAAGTTGGGTTGGTGGTTTATCCACCTCGTAGAAAGCGGTGCACACCTCTCCACAACCTGAGCCGTTCACGTACGTGTTGCCGCCTTTGCCGTCCTTTTGTGTAAGCGCATTTTGGGGGGCCCATCTAGTAAGTGGCAAGTCACCGTCTGTCAGGTATAAAACTTTGAGACAATTTTTATGGCAGGCGTCCGTCGTCTCAAGAAATAACACAGTAATCCAGTCTACCGAATTTACACACATCAACATGGTCTAGGGATATTTCAATTAAACCTAAATAACTGAAATTCTATTAACTTCTTGGTAACACACCTACACATCAAAATAAACCTTGTTTAATAGACTATCTAATCTGATAAATAAACATTCAGAAAAAGATAAATTTAAAAAAAACATAGAAGTGGAAAAACTCAGACAAAATTGCAATCTTAACTTTATTTTTGAAACATCAAAACCTAAACAAAACAACTATTTTATTATATAAATTGTAGAAAACTTAAAATTAATAATCCGTGGATCCACTTTAGACTCTCCTGACACATCTGCAGCGGTTCTGCATACTCAAAACAAGGGTGTCAATATCCTGCTGTGGAATAATATCCCAAGTCCTGCTAAGATGAAAGAAAAGCTGGTTTTCATGCACAATTTCTTCAATGAAATTCCTAAGAGCTCTTCTCTGAAGCATATCCCAGGCATGCTCAATAGGATTTAAGTTAGGGGATTGTGCAGGCAAGTCTAAAGCTTGGATATCATGCTGTTGTAACCAACTTGTAACGATACGCGCTATATGTTGACGGGCATTGTCGTGCATTAGCTGGAAATTTTGTCCCATTTGCTGTCTGTGGGGCAAGATTACAGGCTCTAGCACCTCATCTCGGTATTTTAGAGCAGTCATAATGCCTTGTATCCAAACGAGGTCCGTTCTACCGCCGAGACGTATTCCTGCCCAAACCATAATCGTGCCACCTTGATATGCATGAACTTGTTGTGGGTGCTGCAGTCGATTCCAACATCCATGTTCTCTCCAAACGCGTACTCTTCACGAATTAGGATGAAATCCAACCCTGGATTCATCAGTGAAAAGCACAAGTGACCATTAAGAATGGTTCCAGTTTTCGTGTGCAATATCCCATTGTAATCTTCTTCCTCGATTGCCTCTCCTTAGCGCTAGTACCCGAAGTGGCCTACGAGCACGTAAGTTGACTTCATGCAGTCGTCTTCTCAAAGTTTGACCGCTTACCAGCAAACCATACGGTTTGCTGGTAAGCGGAGAGAGTATTCTCTCTGTAGCCTTTGAACCAATTGCATCGCCGTTACATTTGGTTGGACTTCGTGCAGCATTTACTATGAATCGGTCCTGTACATGTGTTGTAATGCGTTGAAGTCCTCGGGGCCGTTCCACCACTTCCCCCGTGACACGATAAAGCCTGGATATAACGCTCTGACTGGTCCTCATGGCTTCTGAAACAACAATTTGGGTAGCACCAGCTTGAATCATGCTCACTGCTCTTGACATTTCGTTCCGGGTCAAATGTCTACGTGGCATGATTAAATGAACACCGGAGATGCGTTTGAAAAAGATTTATAGAAATTTATGGAGTTTTAATCAAGTTAGAAGTTCGTGAAGATTTACTTCTTTGGAAGAAATTCATTGAATGCGAATTTCATCTTAAAACAAAACCTTTTATATACAAATTTTAATTTAAAAAAGGAACATAATAATGTTTTTATAATCTGTCATTAATAGTTTTTTTGTAAAGCCAGTACTTTTTAAGTTATTTCAAAAAGTTTTATATATCCCTAGACCATGTTGTTGTTTGTACTTCCCACAAAACTACTGGCCATAGTCCAGCAAAATTAATGTTAGGAAGAGAGTTGAGATGTCCTTTTTCGTTGCTAAGACCAAGTACAGCAAGTACTAAAATTGATTTTGAACAAGCTAAATTAACCATAATAGTAAAGATAATTATAAAATATTTGCAGTGGGACAAAAAGTGATGGTAGAAGACATGAGAAAATCTAAAAAAAAGTGGCCACTAGGAAAAAATCATGAGATTATAGTTCCAGGAGTAACATATGTGGTAGCGGTAGATGGTCTGCACTGGAAACGACATGCCACTGTAGTCAAGATTTATAAGTATTATTATTTGTCGTTTTGAGTGAAGACTTATCTTTGTTTTGTTTGTTTTTTTTTCTCGTAAGTGGGGAAGAGTGCTATTGTACGAGCAACGTCCAGTTTAAGTCAATTCATCATTTACACTTTGACCTCATTTACCAATTTTGTATATTTCACTAACCAAATCAATTCGCATAGACTCATACTCACTCATCACTTTAAGTTTTATTTTGTACCAAGTTAAAATCCGAAATTATACCTTTTTATCATAATCAAGTTTTATCATTTATCATAATCATTTTGCTTCGGGTCACGCCGAACAGCTATATCTATGTATATGTATGGTAGAGGGCAGCACTGATACTTTTTTAGATATAGATAAAAGACAACTAACATTGTCTATGCTTGAGGTGTAAATTGTACACCGTTACCGTTTAAGTAATCTGTTACGTTTTTCGGAATTTATTTATTTATTTAGAATAGGTACACAGACAGATTACCATCGTTACATGGCTTTATATAATATTTTGTACACAATAGGCTAGACAATAATCCAAAAAGTGTGTACACAGCATGATTAATTGTTATTTCCTAAGGAAGGTTTTAAAATACAGCTAAAAGATAATAATAAAAAGTAAAAAGGTAAAAACTAAAAGTAAAAAGGAAAAAGTTGAAGAGTTACGAAAGAAGTGAGGAGAATTCCTGGCCACTAAGAAAGTCAGATATGACCTTTTTATATTTTGTGAACCTGTTAATAAACCAATTGATCAATTTGGGCGTATTATTTAATTACAAACACACTCCAACTGATATACAACAAAATGGTTACCTATTTTATTGAACTAAAATATCCATGTCAATCTAAAAAGTCAAAATATAGCAAGAAAAAATCTTAATCACAAAAATTACTTCATGTTCAAGCAGATGTCGTGAAAAAAAATTGTGAAACGGAAAGTTGTCGAAGCATTTAAAAAAGTTTCTCATTTATTAAAAATTCTTTTATGGTATAAATTGCAGAAATATTACAATAATTTATATAATTGTGAGTATTGTGAGTAAATTTTAACAGTTGGTAATCGGACCGATATTGATGGGGTTTAAAAGGTCAGAAATGACTCCAGCTTTGCGCTATTTCGATTTGATCCTTACTTCTAGGGTCTATAAAGCAGTAAATGTTAAGTATTTGGCATTAGGAAGTAGAACACAAGCTATCATGAAAAACGACCTCAACGTCAATGACATCAAAAATACATTTTCTAATAGTCAATAATATGTAAATAGTTATGAGGTATTAGTTACTAACCGTCGACATTGGAGAAAAACACCTAAGTTTTTTCACCCACAATACATGAACAATAATGGCCTGATATTGCACTTACTGGCCATTGAAAACTAGCCTTCTTAAATCCTTATTGCGTCGCATGTTTTTAAGCATTTTAAATAATACCGCTTTTTTGCTTTTTCCTTGGTTTGGATCAAGTTCAATTGAGTAGTTAGTTAAAAACACAATACCTAATATCTCAGCTCCGACATACTTTAGCTGTATGTGCTCCATATAAAGTTTGTTCCCCTCAATATGTTCTTTCATATTAATAAGATTTGGTGAGTGGCTACGTAATTTCAAAAATGACTTCAACGTTACCTATATAGCCATTTGACGATTTAAAAGTACTTACTGTGAAAGTCTATTTGAATGAAGTTGTTTGAGTTTGAGTTTTAAGTAAATACTTGCTAAGGCTGCAAATAAGTAGTGTGAATGACTAACGAGTAGCTGAATACAATAGGTGGCAAATCCTCCGATGAAGACAACGCCAAGCAAGCTGGCGGCAATACCCACGCGCTGCACTGCGTCCGGCATGGCCAGGATGCCTGCGCCGATGCTGCCCTTCATCAGGTGGATCATAGTGTCCGTGTATCTGGAATTCACTTATGAAATTTTAGTGGAGTTTTGCTAAAGAATTTTTTCATTGTTTGATTAGGTAGGCATTTTTGGTGGTGAGGGACGATTAGGTTCATGTCGGTAGGTACATGTCCACTAGGTGAATGTAATGGCTACTTACTCTTTGTCTAAAATATACCTAGGTTCTAATGGTTTGGAAATACTTCCGTGGGCAGCGAGATCTACTCCATGGCTCACATTATACAAGTCGCCGAAGCGTTTCGTGCGGACGGCTTTAGCATCCACAACGTGTTAGGGCGGGAAACGAAAGTAAGTCTAGTGTTTCGATGGTGAGGAAGTGCTGGCATACCAGCCCAATTCACTGGTTATACCACTTTTGCTAGAGAGATGTTATACCACTTTTGCTATTAGATAGCTGCAAAAACAAAACTACGTGCCTTCCACGGGTGCACGGAGTTCCTAATACTATTTCAACTTATTTCTTTGATGCGATTATCTGCATGATTGCTGTTTTGCCTAATAAAAGTTAGTCCAGATTAGGTAACATGACAACACTCACGATGTGGGTTTCTCTACTTTGCGGTGTTCGTGGGGATCGTACGATTCTTCTTCTTCGCCTGGAACACACAAAGACTGTTACTAAGCGATTGGAAGTTAAGGTAAAAAAAAATTTACGCACAGGGCCTGCGACATACAGGAAGAGGTAAATGAGGCGATAACTCAGAGATCCAAACTTGCATATAATCTAAAATTCTCCGAATCTATTTCAATTGGTGTCTTCACCAATTGAAAGCACTTGACCAATAAGCTATGGTTCGTGCTTTTTTGCTTAAATCATACTTTGGAGATCTAACTTGTAACTTTATATTGTGACATGACGCTCTCCGTGCTTATTACTCACCCCCTGTGATCGTGTCCACTATTCCACCCATAAACTCGTAGATAAACATAGTGTTTAGTTCGTTTTGGAATTAGTAATAAAGTAAATATTTAAGAAGTACACTGTACAAATGATAATATTAGGTCATGATGAACAATCATTATAGCAAGTCTTGTCACTTTTCTAACAATTAAGCTAGACCAACTTGTCTTGGTTTTCTGTCCTACTGATGTCAGCATTGTCAGCTATCAGCTGTCAGAATTACGTCAATACTTATAAGGTTTTAAGCTGGTAATGTTCATTCTATAAAGAGGTGTGATATTTAAATGATCGTACCAAGTTACTGGTTTCGGGCAGCGCGTTTTCTTTTTATTTAATATTCTGAAACCAACGTAACCTTAAAAAACGACTTTCCAGCATTTCATAAAAACAGAACCAAACAGTGTAACGGGCCTAGGTTACAGTTTCACCACATCTTAACCTTGACCTAGCGTTCGGGAAACGGCGCGACATTTTCACGTCTCAAGTTCCACAGAGCCTAAAGAAAGTGATGACTTGCGGCAGTGCGGCACTGAGACATGGTGGCCCCTGAAAGTTGGCCTTTTAAATAAACTCAGGGTTAAGTACACAGCGCGCTATGGATAGAGCTATTGTTGGTGTCTCTTTGCGTGATGAGATCCGCAACGAGAATATCCGCAGAAGAACCAAAGTGACCAACTAGGTCTTCGGATAGCTAAGCTGAAGTGGCATTGAGCGGGTCACCTTGCCCGCAGGACTGATAACCGCTAGGGCGTAAGAGTCATCGAATGGCGACCACGAATTGGAAGACGCAGCGTGGGTAGGCCCCACCCGGTGGACCGATGACTTCGTGCATGTTGCAGGAAGCCACTGGATGCAATTAGCCCAAAGCCTCTTACTGTGGGGTTCTATTCGGTAAACCTATGCCCTACAATGAACTTTTAAAGGCTGTTGATGATTATGATGACTACTGGTTTCAGCCTGAAATCCAGAGGTCGTGGGTTGGTTTTCCAGATCAGGCAGAGGTTTTTCGCAAATTTCAAACCATTGCCCAAATAGATTTGATTTAGCGCTTGGTTCAAAACAAGTCTATCTAAACCAAAAGATTCAAGAAAAGATAAAGTGAAATTGCTATGCAAAACAAAGTAGGCGTTACTATTAAACGCTAAGAGCGTTAGCTGGGGGTGGATCGAAAACGTTGCATTTTTGTAAGATATCTGTAATTATTTCATTGATTGGAAATAAAACTTTAATTTTTGCTCTATTTTTCTGTGCTTATTACTATTTATAAACACATTGAACTGTCTAAAATTAGGTAGACGCCAATAGTTTACTAAATCAAATCACAAATCGTTTTTGTAAATTTGATAACACTTAAAAATTTATTGTACAAAGTTAAAGTTATAATTAAGAAATTAAAAAAGCGAACCCTCATAATACTATTTTGAATTTTCAGAAACTTTTAGTTTTACAGGCAAGTACCTAACTATTAGACGTTTTGTAAATGAGAGATGATAATTACTGTTGGTTTTAAATTCAAGGTCGTTCAATTGCTAACAGTCACATCACAGTATTTACAACATTAGCACAAGTTATAAATGGTGATAGGTGCCATTAAAATGAATTTACTTTTTGTACAGAAATTAATAGTACTTTGGTAATTATTCATATTATAATCTAATAAATAAGCAGCTCCCAGTCCCATCGTCATAGGATTGGAATAATTTATTGTAAAGGAGGAACACAAATTACGTTTTGAACCAACTCGCCATTTTGATTACGCACACAAACACAGTGAGTTTACAGGCGATTCAGCGTTCACAGCGTGTTTCAGTCAGTCGGCCAGTTGCACTGAATGACCATTTTACTTAATTTTAAGAATCAGAACGAATATTATACACATACTGCAGAATTAGCAGAACAAAAAAAAGGGGTACGTATTATAATCCCGAAAACTCAAAAAACCTACAACTAAAATACCTACGATTTAAACGTTGAAAATCAAAATACCGAAATTATGAAATACCTATACCCGATATACCGATGCTCAATATGTCTATTTTCGAATAACCGAAAGTTCTACATCCCGAAAGTTCAAAATCCCGAAAGATCAAGATCCAGAAAGTTCAAAATCCCAAAGATTCGTATACCTATAGTTGGTATGTCGAAGTTCAAAATCTTAAAAAAAAAGTTTAACCATGCGGTCTGCGTTCTGGTTTGATTTTTGTGGTAAATGTAACCAATTTATTAATCAATATATACACACATCAAAAGTGTCTAGGGATTAAGCATTTTTATGCGGATTTCTTGAGATTGAGATGTGGCTTTGTAATAAATTTATGATTTTATAAATTTATATGGATCCTTTTTGGTGCATTTCATAATTTGAAACAGGAACTGTCAATCAAATTCGAGTAAAAGATGAAAATCAGCTGTCAATATTTTCCCTATAAAAACATACAACGCATTGAAGACATTATTAGTGCTACTGTTTCCCTACTACTGATTAAAACCAACGTTATTATGGAGCGGCGACGTCATTTAAGCAGGGAAGAAATGCTCAGAGCCGTGGGAATGATAGAAGCTGGTTCCCGGCAACGTACTGTTTCTTTAGCTCTGAATACAAGTCAGAGTGTTATCAGTCGACTTTGGACACGTTACCGAAGCACTGGTACCGTGGCTGAGCGCCATGGAGGACGGTATCGCTGCACCACACGGAGACAAGACCGATACATTCAAATCACAACTCGAAGAGCTCCAACAATAACCGCCATGATGTTAGCCGTGAGGCTTCATCACTCTTCAGGGAACTTAATTAGCGACCAAACAGTCAGAAACCGCTTGCATGAAGTGAACCTTCATTCCCGAAGACCGCTAAGGGTACCACCTATAGCAATGCACAATCGTAGGATTCGATATCAATGGGCTCTTGAACACAGAAATTGGGCAGAAGAACAATGGCGTTTCGTGTGCTTTCCTGATGAGTCTCGTTTTGGTATGAGACCGGATACAAGACGTATACGACACTGGAGAACCCCTGGACGCCAACAGCGATTAAAATCCTGCCAGGAAGTCCATCCTTATAGTGGTGGAACCATCATGGTATGGGCGGGTATTTGGATCGGCGGAAGAACTGAGTTGATTTGGATCAGAGGCAACCTCAACGCTCAAATTTATGCTGAGACGATTGTATCAGACGTCATCGTTCCTCTACAAGTGCAAATCGGTCCCTTATTTCAGTTAATGCATGATAATGCACGACCGCACACCGCAAGAGTTGTAAGACAGACTCTCGCCGCAGCTAACATCAATGTCCTGCCCTGGCCTGCTCAGTCGCCAGACTTGAACCCGATTGAGCATGCATGGGATATGCTACAGAGAAGAGCTCTGCCGAATATGGAAGGTATCCAGTCGCAAGAAGACCTTTTTTTGTTGTTGCAACGAACATGGGCGGCCATTCCACAGCGTGATTTGGATGAACTCATTTTGAGTATGCCAAACCGATGTTCTTGTGTTGTTAGTGTTCGCGGTAGAAACACGGATTATTAATTGTTTCAGTTACCCAATAAAATTTTAAAGAAAACTGTTATTTCAGTCTTTTTTTCGAACTTTAATGTTAGTGGTTCAAATGTCAAAAATCCCTTTATTAGGAAAATGGCAAATTTCTTTATTATTGCAAAGGTGACTTGGTTTATCGTTACTGTAGACAAACGAAAACACTTTATTTGATGAATCCTTAAAGAAAATTTTAATTAATATCAATCAGGAGAAAAGTTATTGCAATAATATATGTTGATCCTTAGACACTTTTCATGTGTGTATATACATATATATATTTATATAGATATACCAAAACGGTAAATGTTGATCTTTCGAGACGTACGATCAGTTAATTGTTGATCCGAAAACAAATGTTGATCCGGAGGCCTTATGTTGATCCATTACGCTTTTTCTTATACTGATGTGGCTCCGATCGGATCAACATTTGGCATTTTTGTCACATGACTTGGCTGCAAATTACGCTTGTCAAATGTGGCTCCAATATACAAATCCGCTCCGATAAATGTTGAACCGATTCAAACGGACCAATGGAGCCGATGGGAGTCATTACAACGTTGCCGTTCCGCTTACTACAGTTGTTGATCCGTTGAGAATCGAAAATCAAACTTTTAATAATAGGTTGGGGAATAAGTTTCTTCGCAATTTTTGAGGAAATTCAAACATTTTTAATAAAGTTTATTTACATTTAACTTAATTATGTAGGTGCCATTTTGTGCGATTACTTTTTGCCATCTTGTAGGTAGGGACATGATCCCATTGCTATAGGAATTTTGAGGCTTCTCAAAATACCGCGACAAGTGGTTTTGGCAGTCCTCTCGTGATGTTAACCTGACACTGCCTAAATAATTCTGAAGAGACCGAAACAGGTGGAAATCTGTAAGTGCAAGTTCTACGGCGGATGCATTATCACCTCCCAGCAAAACTCTCTTAATTCTTAATTTTTGCTGAGTGGCTGTGAGAAGATGAGTGAGGTCTAGCATTATCATGATGAAAAACCACTCCCTTTGTGTTGATTAATTCCGGCCGCTTTCTCTCAACTTCTTGCTTTAATCTCATCAGTTGTTCGCAGTAGAGTTCAGAATTGATGGTCCTGCCTGGTGGTAACAGCTCATAATGAATAGCCCCGGTGGCAGGTGGAACCACTGGTAATCTAAGAGGGCTCAGGAATGGCAGTGCGGTTGACTTCCCACCCACCCATTGCCTGCCGCCGGGCGTGGTATTGGTATGGTGCCTACCACTGCCCGCCCAAAGGGCGTAGCGCATTAGGGCGCAAGGTGGGGGCCGCAGTGCACAACCGTTTGGAAGGGGTCAGAGATCCCCGGCTGGCCCCCCCTGTTCACTACGGCTCGGTGGGGCCGCAGCGCCAGATGCGGCAGCGGATTGAGTACGGGGGTGCTTTTGCCCGCAGTGCACGACTTTCACCGCGACGGCGGAAGTACCTGTGTGCTCCAGGTACTTCCGTGGCCTCCCTCCTTCATTGGCGGGTCGGCTGGAGAGGGCCCCAATACGGGGAAACACTGGCGGCGGAGCGTTTTGAAACTTTGAGGGACCCCGCCTCGCCGCTGAAGTGTTGAGGTCGAGTACCGTGGGGTTTTAGTCGGCAGAAGCGTCGTTCCCCCGGGCAGCGAGGTATCCATGAGGATTTCCCCACGTTAATAAAAAAAAAGGTTTTCAAATATTTGTGGAGGGCGTCAGAATCGAAGTAAAGGCCCAGATGAAATAGGCAGGTGGCGCTTCGGCCCGAATTTTAGCGGGCTGTCGGCGCGCCTGCTAAAGGCCATATAAGTTGTAATAGTGAAAAAGTATAAACAGCTGACAAACGGTCAATGACCGCGTCCTCGCAAAAATGTTACACTGTTTGTTTCGTTGGAAAAGTTGTTTGTTATCACGAGTACATCTATATCTTTTACTATCAAGAACTAATTCAAAGTCACCCCGTACAAAACAGGCGATTTTTTCGTGATTTCAGAGTTAGTCCTACCCAACAGTCTATACTACGGGACCAACTCTAATAGACTTATAACTGAACATACCTACCATCGCTAACTGGACATACTCTAATGACGGACCAACGGAGTCGTACTTAAAGTTTTATATCCTACCTATTTGAAGTACTTTTTAGCAGTAGTTTTGCTATTATATTGCAAGTTTGTAAGATCCAATAAATATAATATGTAATAAGAATGTGTCAATTGATTTAAAATCTTTATATAAATTAGTAAAATATTCTTGTAAATTATAATATAGTCTTTCATTCATCATACTAATATTAGTAAAGTAAAGTAAAAAATATCTTAAAGTAAAAGTAAAAAATATCTTTATTCATATAGACTTATAGAAAGTACTTATGACAAGTCATATAGTTACAAAAAAATAAAGCAAAAATAGACTAAAATAAACTTACATAAAATAATACTATGATAGTAAATATCATAATTAGTATTTTGACATTGCCTCATTGAATGTAGATAATTAAGGCAAAATAAAAGCAACGGGTTGTTTCGACCCGCCGGCGACCAGAGAAAAAAAAATTCTATCTGGTGCGTTTATCGGGTCTAAAACACCCGATGCCCGCTGACCCGATAGCCGCACTAGATGAAAGGCTAGTTGAGCTAGTGCAGCCCATGTATGAAGGTGGTTATTTGGTGAAAAAAAGAAGTTAAATATCAGGTGATTAACAATCATGAAGCGGTCGAGGAAATTATTATTTATGTGTGACCATGAAACTGCAGAAAAAAAGAAAAAATATTACGCTTCTGGCACAGGAAGTATTTTTAATGAGAAAAATAAAACAAATGATAGCATTTACACTAGCCCATCAACTGGCCAAAAACTTCAAATACTACAAAATGCAGCCACACCCGCTCCATCCACCAGAAATCCTGGTAGCCAACGTGTGCAAATATTAGAAAATATAATTATTAAACCAGCTATGACTACTATTGATTCTTCAGCTATTGATGGCCATTCTTCTTCATCCAGCGATGAAGACCTAGACATATTTTCGACTACTAAAAATCAAGGGAAGCTAAAACAGGCACGTACTATCACCTTAGAAAAGGATACGATATCGAAAGTCACTGACTTGGACAATGGCCATAACTACAATTTTACTACTCCTAAAAGCCGTAGGAAGTCAACTTTATGCAAACATGATATCTCAAGCCCAGTATTATCAAAACAGCAGCAACACAAAAGTTTTGATGATTTCTCATTTCTTCAGAGAGGAAAAAAGAGTATGACATCCTCCACTCTCACAAGTAGGTGTGGGTCTTTGAGTGACATTTCGACTTCTAATATGATGTCCTTGAATTCATCATTTAATGAAGAGCAGTTTCTCATCTCTTGGATACACCTCCTCAAAAAGGCAAACAAAAGATTGTGCCCAAAGTTGTAGCATCTCCTGGCAATGATATTTTTTTAACCCAACCATCAACTTCTAAAGTAGAAATTCCAATAACATCCCAAGCACAAAAAGGCTCAGCTCAAATCTTACATCTCGATAGTAATACTGAAGACAGCTGTGATACTTCCATTGGTGACTCCTCAGACTCGTCAACCGAAGTAGATCCCGAAAACTCACCTCCTATCTTGGCTGCCAACAACGAAAAGCAAGATATTAATGAGAGTCCACTGAGTTTCGAAGAATTCAGGGTCCAGCAGAAATATCTATCCCGCCAAATATCAAGGGCCCATACGAATATTATAAGTTGTTTGTCACTGACAACATTATAGATAAATTGGTCCTTGAAACCAATAATTACGCTGAGCAATGTTTAGAGGCTAACAATATCACAGACAAATCACGAGCAAACTCATGGAAGCCAACCGACAGAGAAGAAATGCATACATTTTGCGCAATTTTGTTAGCAATGGGCTTTGTGAGAGTGCCTCACATTAATGACTATTGGTCATGAAATAAACTGTATAGAAATGAATATATAAGCTCATTGATGAGTAGAGATCGATTTTTAGTATCATTAAAATATTGGCATTTTAGTGACAATCGTAATTCTGAAAATGACAAACTGTACAAAATGCGAGAAACATATGATATGCTACTAATTCAATTTCAATAGGTACTGAGGCCAGGAAAAGTAATCGTTATTGATGAAACCATGGTTCCATGGCGAGGCAGGCTACATTTTCGACAGTATATCAAAAATAAATCTCACAGATATGGTGTAAAATTATATAAAGCATGCACTCCAGAGGGCTATACATTTAAAATCATAATTTACACTGGTAAAGGTGACGGGGGAAGGGAACTAAATCATAGTCAGAACGTTGTGATGAAACTCGTAAAAGATTACGAAAATGAGGGACGCATTGTCGTAGCAGACAACTTTTATTCGTCAATTGGATTAGCAGAAGCTTTGATGGACAAAAAAACATTATATTGTGGCACATTACGAGCTAATAGGAAAGGCTTACCGAAAGCTGTTATCAGCACAAAATTAAAGAAAGGTAACATTATTGGCAAAATGAACAAGAAAGGTATACGCGTACTCAAGTGGGTAGATAAACGGCCTGTACTGATGATGAGTACATGTAAAGACCATGACGCAACATTAAAAAGTACTGGGAAAAAACGGAGAGGAACAAACGAATATATACTAAAGCCTGAATGTGTGTTAACTTACAATAGTAATAAAAAAGGAATTGATTATAGTGACCAAATGTCGTCTTACTACTCCACTTTACAGCGTGGCCTTAAATGGTATAGAAAGGTGATGATGGAGCTATTATTTGGGACGGCTGTTGTGAATGCATTGATTGTTTATAATATGACGAATGAAAATAAATTAACAAAAAAAGAATTTATTGAAGATATAATTCAAAACTTATCCAAGACTTCTTTCAAAAAGCCAAGGATACTCCCGGAAACTGATGCAACTTCAACTACGTCTGCGCCTACAATTAACACAGTTCATAGCTTAGAAATGAGCATCAAAAAACGTAATTGCTCAGGCTGTTACGATAAACTACGCCAAACATTAGGTAGCAAAGAAGCCGGCAATAAAGTTAAAAAGGTTAAAACCATGTGCGAAGCATGTAAAAAACATTTTGTCGTGAATGCTATAATTTAACTCTTAAGTGCAATGTCTTTTAAGTATGTTAAAATTAATTAGATTCGATATCGATATTTTATTATCACCCTCAACACTAAATAAGGTATCGATAATATAAGCAAACAGTGCGGATAACGGGTCGTAAAGATCCCATAGATTGATCTTGGCTTTTCAATTAAACCATTCAGTGAATCTACCTGCGTTTCAAGGTTTCTTTTAGTTGATATTTTTACAATATATTGCTATTTAAACTTTTTTGCTAATTATTATATTGAAGTAGATAATTACAATCAAACCAAGGCATAACCAACAGATCTTTTCGACCCATTAACGCACCAGATTAAAGTTATGCATCGGATCTAAAAAAACCCATGTCGCTCCCATCTACTCCCAATTGAAATAAGAAACGTTCCTGATAAGGACAACGAACATTTGACGACTTGGTGTCTGTAGTAACCGAAATCGGAAGGAAAATTGAACATAACGTTACCTTATCGGACCTCAGGGATGCTCGGCGCGTACCCGGCAAGCCGGGAATGCCAAAACCAATCCTCGCTGAATTTACAAAAGTTGTTACTAAAAGGGACTTTATCTCTGGCATAAGAAAGCTTAATAAAAATGCTAACAATAAGCAAAACAAATTAAACACAGAACACATTGGCATTCCAGGTATTCGTTCGATCTATGTATCTGAGCTCCTGTCAATGCAAATAAAAAAGCTCCTTTTCCGTACACAAGAATTTGCTAAAACAAATGGATATAATTATTGCTGGACATCGAATGGAGCAGTCTATTTGAGGAGGAAAGAGGGCGAGAAGCAAATCATAGTTAAATCCGAACAAACCTTGACAGACCTACAGAAGACCATATGACTAGGCTTCTTCTCTTTTTGTTTGCTTGCTCGGTTGATTTGTTTGATTTACCTCATTATATTTTTGCTTACCAATATTTACAGAGAACACCCACCACACTAACACACGCACATACTAATCTTACACAAGAACTCTCAACTCCACTTACTAGTAAACATTCACAAAACAAATAGGAACTTCTTAACATCCTTACACGTACAATCAGAGCTCTGTAGTCATTCCACAATAATAGCTTACGCATTATTCTTAAATCTAGTCATCAACAACTCGTTACTCAAGCGTATTAATCTAATAAGCTTCAGAAATGGCTAATGACAATATTCTGATCAATCAAATTGATGATCTATCTATATCGCAAGCTATTAAATGTGACCCGCAAACTTGTAGAAATTATATAGAATATCACTTAAAATCCTTGTCAATTTTGCATGTTAATATTCGTAGTATAAATAAAAACTTTGATGAACTTCGACTATTTTTAATTGCACTTAACATCACTTGCGATATATTGGTTCTCTCAGAGTGCTGGCTGTCCAAAGTTAGCAATTTACCTAAACTTGAGGGCTACATGTCTTACATGTCAGAATCTACGCGTAACCAAAATGATGGCGTAGTCATTTACGTTAAAAACTCGATTTCTCACAAGGTTTATCAGCCATATTTTGAAGATGCAAACTGCTTAATCTGTACTTTAAATAACAATGTTGCGATAGTCGGATTATACAGATCTCCTTCATACAGAAATTCTGAGAAATTTCTTGACAGCATAAATACTTCACTAAATAGTCTATCTCTAATCAATAACATTGTGCTTATAGGCGATATCAACATAGACATAAAAGTGGACAACTGTGACCCAAATTCTCATGAGTACTTAAATCTTTTAGCGTCTCATGGTATGCTCCCAGCACATCAAATCCCTACCAGATTGGACAACTGTTTGGATCACGTTGTTCTAAAGACAAAGCTACAATCTAAGACTATAGTTATAGAAACATCTTTAACCGACCACTTTCCGGTCCTTCTTACTTTGAATTTTGCGCCTATTCCTAACCAAGCAACCCGCCATGTCAATAAAATTCTCTAGAATTTTATACGTTGATAACGTCGATGAGGCGACCGACCTCCTTCTTGACATATTAATATCTACTATGAAGAATAATACCATCTCGCACACAGTTCCATGTAGGCAGCGAATTTTGAAACCCTGGATTACCGCGGGCATGCTGAGATGCATAAGAAATAGAGATCATATGCACAAAAAGGTTAAATTAAATCCACATAATAATACACTTTTAAATACATATAAACGCTACAGGAACTTCTGTAATAATCTTTTAAAAAACCTAAAGAGAGAGTATGAAAGAGCTGAATTTGCTAAAGCTAGAAAAAAACCCTAAGAAAACATGGGAAATTATTAAAAACGTCACTAACACGAGGAAATCTGTAGAACCACCATCGGAACTCCTAAATTTAAACAATGATCCTAAACAATCTGTAAATATGGTAAACTCATTTTTTGCACATATAGGGAAAGATCTGGCCACCAAAGTTAGCTCTAATACTGACTCCGAGGTTCACGACCTACCCTCTCAGCGTCAGTACTGTCCTCCTCATTCTATGGCTATTCTAGAGATCGATGAAAAAGAGGTGGAGGACATTGTTATGAACCTAAGAAATGACTGTGCGGTGGGATGGGACGGCCTGCCAGCCAAAATCTTTAAGTCCAGTCCGGTTCTTGCACCCATAATTACCCACCTATGTAACTTGGCAGTGAAAACTGGAAGGTTTCCGGTTGCTTTGAAAAAAGCAATTGTCCATCCTATCTATAAGGGTGGGGACAGAGCCAATGTTAATAATTACCGTCCTATTTCGGTGTTGCCTACCCTGTCCAAGATTTTAAACGTTTTCTGAACCGCCGTCTGGTTTCTTTTCTCGAAGCAAATAACTTAATTTCCAACAATCAATTCGGTTTCAGAAGAGGTAGATCCACCGAAGATGCTGTGGCCTCACTTGTAGAATATGTATTCAGTGAGGTTGACAGTAATAGAAAATGTCTAGGTATTTTTATGGACCTTTCAAAGGCGTTCGACACTGTCTCTGTCCCCTTACTCTTGAAGAAGCTGGATGCGTTGGAAGTAAGAGGGTGTGCACTGAACATATTTTCCGATTATCTATCAGGAAGGACACAATGTACAAAGATAGGAGAATTTGTCAGCCACCAAGAGGCTCTTGATTTTGGAGTTCCTCAGGGGAGTATACTGGGCCCTACATTGTTTCTGACTTATGTTAATCAGCTCTGTGATTTACAACTGCCTCACTCCCGTATAATAGCCTATGCTGACGACACGGTTCTAGTTGTCTCAGGAAGCGACTGGTCTGATGCTTTCGCTGTGGCCGGAAATAACTTTAGTACCTTCATGAATTGGCTGAGTCGTAACCTCCTAACGTTAAACGCAGGCAAAACTAAAGTTTTAACGTTCTCAATTCGACAATCCACACAACCACCGCATGAATATTTTAAGATGCGTGCACATAATTGCTCCAGCGAGTCCCTAAGCTGTGCCTGCCCCCAATTACAAAATACCAATACAGTTAAATACCTGGGTATCCAGGTAGATAACTACTTAAACTGGTATAGTCAGGTGGAATCTGTAGCGTGCCGTTTGCGTAAGATGATCTATGTCTTTAAGACGCTGCGCAATTCTGCGGATGGAGACATCCTATCGACAGTGTACGCTGCGCTTTGTGAGTCGATCCTTTCCTACTGCATCCCAGTATGGGGTGGTGCTTCCAAGACAACCTTCATTAAAATTGAGCGTGCACAAAGAGCAGTACTTAAGGTTATGTACAGGAGGCCTTGGAGATACTCAACCGCACAACTGTATAAGGAGGGTAACCTACTCTCGGTTAGACAATTGCATATCCTTCGGACTGTTCTGTGGCTGCACCAGTCTGTACCAGTAAACTGTCCACCTGAATCTAGGCGTCGTCCTAAACCACCTTGTCTAGTACCGACCACCAAAACGGTTTTCGCTAGTAAACAGCTGCACATATCAAGCACAAGGTTGTATAATAAACTAGACAAAATGTTACAAATACATAAATTAAACAGGTTTGAGCTTAAAAAGAAGATAAGATTGTACTTACAGGACATCACTTACCTTGACACTGAAGATTTATTGTCTTAGATCGGGTCTGGGATAATTGATCTTCAGCACAAACGCACTTGCAAACACAACACAAACACAAACAAACACACACACAAACACACACACACATACTCACATACACACACACGCGCGCGCGCGCGCGCTCATAAACGTACAAGTAGTTTTCTGTTGCTTAGTTCTACTGTAAACTATAACTATTGGTTTATTTTTGTATTTTTCTTTTTTTTTTCTTGTTCTATCTACACCAATATCTTTATAAAACAATGTTGCTAGACGTAGTACTTAATGTAATAATACCCATGTCAATGAGAGCCGAACCACTGACTCTTCAAAGCTCAGGTTTTCCTATTTTGAAGGTCAGGGGAGTAACCTTTTTTAAGACTATGAAGTAATTAATTATTTAAGATACCTATGTAATATTGTATTGTTAAAGTTTGGTTTGGAAATAAATTTTACTTACTTACTTACTTTACTTACTTACTATCTAAAGTCACGAAAATTCGATAACGCAGCGAACGTGTTAAACATAATGTGACTCTACCATCGGTTCGGAGGTTGTTTCCGATCGAGAAGACTCCGGCAAGAAACTCGATGGTTACTCTTTTCAATCTTGTTATTTAACACAAAAATGAATTGACGGAGTAAAGTCATAACAAAAAAGTGTGCAGAGGAGCAGATTATACCTAAGATGACCACAAATTCTTATCATTTCAGAAATCCTCAACACTATAATAACCTCGCTTCATTAACTTAGTTTTAATTTGTGACTTAAACTGGTGAAGAGGCAGTTCAACAAGATGTGAGGAGATAACTAGCTAGTAGTGAACTAGAATTTAGTTTACTGGTAGTAATAAAAGGTATCTCAGAGAAAAATGATTCAAATGTATTAGCTATGTCAACGTCAGATTTAATAATATTATCTTTAATTTTAAGTGAGATAGAGTTATTGCGTGGTATGGACTTACAAGTTTCTTTATTTATAATGTTCCAAGTCGCTTTGATTTTGTTTTTTGCTTGTTTTACTTTGTCTCGCAAAAACATGGATTGGGCAACATTGCAAGATTTTTTAAATATCTTAGAGTAAGATTTAACATATTCTACTAGTTTGGGACTATGAAAGTTCGCTTTTAAATCATATAATTCGTATAATTTAATCCTACTTTTATGAATACCTGGAGTAGCCCAATCACTGAATTTAAATTTAAATTTATCAACTGTCACTTTTTTTTTTGAAAAGATTGTGTTATGATCCATACATTATCAGATTGAACAAATCCTCATACTGATCATTTATATTCTGGTCTTGGTGTGCTAAGTAAGGAAGTTGATTGTTTATATTGCTTTTCAATTTCTCGATACGTTTCTTAGTAACTGGTCTGAAAATAATATCCACCGATTGAGGGACATGACGGTGTTCAAATTTGGCTAACAGACCACAATGGTGACCCTACTGAGATATGCTGTACTCCTGTGGGGTAATTCATGTCATATGCATGGGGTATTGATTGCGCAAAAACAATTTGCAATGTCGATGTTTTTACATCTTGCAGGCCCCTCTATAAGGAACTTGATTTTTTAACTGTATTATGTAACTATATATGAGATATGCGTATATGTCAAACTGAACAGCCACTTGTTCAAGCGCAATCGAAGTGTATGTAATTTTAACACGAGATATCCACACAGATTGATTCTCCCTGCCATATCGACAACCTTATACAGTAAAAATGCGTACTGTATGGCCATAAGAATTTACAATAAGTTGGATGACAAAATTAAATTTTTGCAGCTCAACATCTTTAAAAAGAAATTGAAGGAATGGATAATAGAAAAATGTTTCTACTCCTTGGACGAATACTTTCAGTGTTGATTCTCGTGTGTCCAACAACAACCACAGATAAATTTTTGTGCATGTTTTTGTTTTTAAATTGTAATAGAAATTCAGAATGTATAATGTATGTGTGTTGGAGGAGGCCTATGCCCAGCAGTGGGCGTCGTACGGCTGAAATGATGAATGTATGTGTTTATGTAAATTGGGTTTGTGTTACTTTGTATGTTGAATTTGATTTAAATGAAATGACATGTTCTGTAAATTATTTAACAATTAATGTAATTATAATACTTAACACACAAGATAATGTTGTATTTTATAAGAATTTATGAATTTTAAATGTATCATTTGCATGCCAGTTTTGGTGAATCGTGCGGACTTTACTTTATAAATACCAACTATTGTACCACTTTTCAAGCGAATAAATGAATCTGAATCTGAATCTGGTCTGATTTTAAACAATTAATTATTGATTTCTCCTTATTAAAATTTTCACAAAAAATATTATCCAAGCAGGTAGCTGATAATGCAGTGATTCTAGTAGGTTGATCAAAAATATTTAATGAATTAAATGATTTAAAAAGATTCGTTCCACTTTAATTAACATTTTAAAGCCAATACTTGTATTTTCAATGTATTCTAGTGCAAAGTGTAAAAACAAACTCATAAAGAGGCTGTATGGGCATATACCTCGTTGCCTTGTCAAATAACTCGCATTACGTTATGTTTGATTTTTATTATTATAATATTTTTTTCTTTTTTATCAAATAATCAAACTGTAAGTGAAAGTAGCCCTCCAGAATTACCTTCACCACCTATTGCAGAAAAACATAATCAAATTGAAACCCAGCAAACAAATAATAAAGCAAACAATCAAATAGCTCTTCCAACAATAAGAAAAGCAGCTGCCACTGCTGGCCGTTGCTTGTTTCCAGAGTGATGATCGAGAAAATCTTAGACTATAAGTAGTACAAAGGAGTTAACCCATTTCGGATATTACTGTTATTGTGCTGCTGGAAATCACATAGTTGGGTGTTGCTCGCACTTAATGTCCATTTTATGGTACATGGGGTACGCTTGTCATCAGGATCATTTCGGAGCTCCTGCTGCATTCTTGGATAACTTGTTAATTATATAAATAAATGTACATAAATAAGTTAATATGTTTTTATTTCGTAGCTTACATAGCAGTAAAACTTTAATATGCCTCACACTGAGCTGAACAAACTTAATTTACACCAGCAATGTACTTATTTTATTTATTTATTTATTTCCTCATCACACCATCTTTACAGATTACTTAACCTAATGCGATGGTATAACTAACAGTACAACCATATGACTATAATATACTAATTATAACTACATAACATATCTATCTATATCTACTTATTATAACATAATATATACAAAGCTGTTCTTGTGAACTCACTCAAAGCACATGAAAAAACATATAATCGCTCCGCTACTGCGTTATACGTGCGCATTGCGCGCGTGAGCGGCGCCTCAGCCAGCAGGTTGGTGCGCGCGCGCGGCAGCGCCAGCAGCGCCGGCGCGCGCCGCCGCCCCACGTACCGATCCGGTACGCTAAGCCTAATATGCCTAAGGAACTCCGCGTTGTCCACTTTTCCCCTCAACATCTTGTGGATAAGACAAGCCAACGCGAAATCCCTCCTGACCCTTAGCTCGCTATATCCTACCATTCCCAAAACAAATAGATTAGGATATCGCAGCGGATAAAAAGGATAGACACCGTAAAGCTTTATGTATAGATACCTAATGAACTTGTTCTGAACTCTTTCCAACATGAGCTTATACTTAGTTTCATGCGGTGCCCAGACAACCGCATTGCACTCCAGCTGACATCTGACTAAGGCGTTATACAGGGAAATAATAGCCGTGATGTTGGTAAAACCGTGAGCTCTTCTGAGTACAAACCCTAAGTTGCGATATGCTTTCTTACATATGCTGTTAATATGATCGCTGAAAGATAGGCTAGCAGTAAGCTGAACGCCCAGATCTCTAACCTCTGTCGCCCTTTGCATAGTTACATTTCCCACCGTGTAGCTGTTTACGACAGTTCTTTGTCTAGTTCTATAGTTTTGTGATGATGTGATAAGGGCTACAGGTGACAGATCGCGGAGCGGAGTCCGCCTTCCCGCGACGGTCATCCGCGCAATTCTCCGGAACGGAACACTTTACATGGAACGGTGCCTAGTCAGACAAAATGCGGATATTGTACGTTGCATTGTACCACTATAATAAGAAATATCGAACCAAACAGCCTCCGAAACGTGAAAGTGGAACGCCCGAACATGTCCTAGCATCAGTGTCCTTGTATTCATTAAAATAATATTAAAAACCAATAATTTAAATTATAACCTCAGTACCTTCAAAAGCTTTAACATCTTTTTAACCCCAGCTTTAAAAGAGTTAAAACAGTTCACTTTTTTGTTAGTCTAGCGTAGTTGTAATAACATCAACCGATTTCTTTTACGCGGCCCGTAAGTAAAGGTCTGAAATTATATGTAAATTCGCCGTCCTTCTTAGGCGTGCAGATAGACCATGGCGGGATTAACACAAAGATACTTGTTATCCGGGTTACGCAGACGAAGTCGCAGGCAAAAGCTAGTACTATCTGAAGATAAGTTTAATATGATACACATAATATCTAATAGTATGCTACGATTGTCAAAAACAAAAAAAAATACGACGATCGGGGCATCAAGGCCCTGAAATCTATAGTTCGAGTGAAATAAATCTGGATAAACCACCATGCTATCACTATACCACGGTAATATACCGTGACCATACCATCTTCTACTACTACCTGTGATGACGAATAAATAAATTTGAATTTGAATATAAGTGCATTGAACCCATCTACCAATGCAAACCATTTTCCAAACGACACGGAACGATACGATAGAAAAGTACAACAATTATCGCAAATACGCTACAGCTTGCGTATCGTAGTAGAGGGTAAGGTCACGCGCTAACCCCACCCTTACTATGATTGCTATGATACACAAGTTGTGACGTGTGTGTGATAAAATTGCCATAGTTCTTTATAGTATCGTTTCGTCGTTTGAAAAGTTGTAGATGGGTTCTACTTATTTCACCTGTAATTCACCATGAGCCCTGGTTTACAGACACAGATTAGTTTTTACACTTTCATCACAAAATACCTTTTTTTTTAACCGGGTGTTTAAAATGCGTTGCGTACTATCCAACTGCCAGGGGGAAGGCAGTGGGGGAGTGTGGGACTCTCGGCCAGCACATCTGGTGGGTATGCCCACTAAAACGCACCCGGATATACCCTCACCGCTTTGGTATAGGGCGACATGGCCTTACGGATTACAATGTCACCCCAGCGGTCAGCCCAGCCTTCATGCCGGGCCTCCTCACGCTACGGAGGCGTCCCGATATACTGGGACACCCCCAGACGAGAGCACCGAGCGATGAGGTGAAAGCCCCCCGGCTACACCCCGATGCTGTTTTTAGGGAGCAGGAGGAGGACGGGCGACCCACCGTCTTCGTGCTTCCTACCGTCTGCGTCGGAGAGGGGCCGCCATAGAATAATACTCTCGGGCCCTCTCCGAGATCTCCTTCTGCATCATCGCCTCCTCGCAGAAGGAGACCACTGCCATCCAGGCCATCTCACTCCCCAACATGGCTTGAACTACGGCCGGGAGTGAGAGGTCACCACCAATAACCGCCAGTAGAGCGCGGCGCTGATCCGCCCTTGCTGAAGAGTGTGCTGGACGGTATCCTCGTCCGCACGGCACACATGGCACTGCAGTGTGGGCCAGGCGACTTTAAACAAGTACTTCCCGAAACATCCATGTCCGGTATGTCAGAGGCCCCTTTCTATGACATGCCCACCGGTTGAGAGCCGGCCGTATCGCTTCTATGCTTAGCGGCCATAGAGTGGGTCAGCCAGGCCCTTCGCCCACCTCCTCATAAGCGCTTGTTACGCTCGTCTTAGGGCGCCCTCTACTTGATCAAGGTAGGGGCGCTCTCCCTGTGCTCTCACTGCTGCCCTGCAATGGTAGACAGCAGCGAGAACCTGTGCGTCCAGTTCCCATGAGGGCATACTCGCTAAAACGCAGGCCGCCCCCACGGAGGTGATCCGATAAGCTCTAATAGCTCTCACCGCCATCACCCTTTCCGGGGCCCGCATAAGTGACACATTGTGGGTGGTGAGAGCATTTGCCCAGACTGGCGCTCCGTAGAGCGCCATGCTGCGAATTCTGCCGGCGTAAAGTTGCCGGCATGACTGTCCGGGGCCACGCAAATTTGGCAAGAGCCGGCCCAAGGCATAAGACGGGGAGCGAGGCTGGTGAAGTGTGCTTCAAAGTTCCACCGTCCATCCAAAATGAGGCCCAGATACTTCATCTGGGCCGCTACCCTCACGTTAACGCCGTTAAAGAGGACTGACGCCCCAGGAGGCGGCCCCTGCCGAGGTCCGTTAAATAGCACCTGGGGGGAACCCCACACCGCATTGATCACAAAATACCTACATAAAATTAAAGTATGACTTTACATGAATAACTATACAAATGTATAATACGATACGACTCAAAGTTTAACTTTATGCCTAATTCGAATTCATTAGAAACGTATTGCTTAAATCGAATTATTTATAGATAAAGTACGTAGCGGCACTTTAAGAACAATAAATTCGGTACTCAGCACTCTCCAATCCTGAAGAATCACGAAGTAAAGAGTAAACGAGTCACGAGTAAAGTAAAATACATACGCGACATGCAGCATATTGTCTCACTTTAACTTGATGTAGGATCTTATGTTTGTTTCATTTGCACAATAGCGCGACGTTGCCGTACTTACTCTTTATATTTTATGATTAAACGAACTTACCTGTACGTGCAGTTCTATCATATCATACGAAGTGCTTCGTTCGAAGAGATGAGTAACCTGTAAAGAGTATTTTATTATCTATAATTTCAACTTGAAGTAGTAGATCCAGTTATCATCACTCCACTATGTTTGAGGGTAGTTGTTTTTTTTCCTACGGCTACAGCTCGTCCGGTTTGTCATTTAGTTTGGAGCCAACAATCACTCCAGATAAATTGATATTTCCGAAAGTACGGGGATACGTAGGCACTCACGTACGACTAGGGCAGGGCGGGAGAGTGTTACTCATCTCTTCGAACGAAGCACTTCGTATAATTATGATAGAACTGCACGTACAGGTAAGTTCGTTTAATCATATATTATACTCGTGCTTCGTTCTCGAGATGAGTAACCTGTAAAAAGTATTTTATTATCTATAATTTCAACTTGTAGACTTTGAGAGCGATTATTTGAGGAAATATCAATAAAATTCAGTATTTTTCCAAGTTTGTGTTTATTGTAAACGAAGAGCTGACATTTCTGGCATACTATGCAATAAAATACATTTGAAAGTAAAATTATGAGTACTTAGGTATTACTAACATAAGACGACTTCCTTGTTCATCTAAATAACATATAAGTGTTACAAAAAAATGATTACATATAGTTAACTTTAATTACATCATTCATTTATAATCAATCTAGCAAGAGAGTTGCTCTCATTACTGATTATAGTCCTATCATAGAACTTAGCAAACGTGGAAGATGTACCGCTCCAGCCTGCAGTTTTGCGTATTGTGTCAACGCTAAGCCCAAGGCGACGTGCACGCGACGTACTCGCGTGCCGCGTGCTGTGCGCACTGAACACCGATACATCTACACCACAATCCTGTAACGTTGATTTTATCCAACGACTAATTGTTTGTGGACCAACTACAGCGTGGGGCTTTCTATGGCTGATAAAGAAGTAGGGACACAGGTACCCCTCAATTCTCTCGTTCTATTTAGGTAAGCAAGGAGAGTATGTGCTGGGCAAATCTGAAGTTTCTGCTTAAAAAATGGCAGATATAAGGTTGGCTGATTTCTTCCTACTCGTGATATTTTTATGAGTTCTGGAATCTTAATAGTTATTTGTATATCGGATCCTACTATGTTCCTAACATCTATTTTAAAGAGCGTTTGAACTCTATGCGCTGTTGTTAACGATAGTAGCGTTGCGCATTTTTTAGACAGCTGTTCTAATGTCAATTCCTCATTTGGGTACTTTTTTGCAAGCTCATCTAAGATAGGGGTCGTGTCCCATGTGACATCATATTTGGGAGTAGGAGGTTTCAGCCGAAACACTCCCTTAAAGAACCTTTTTATTTTACTATCATTTGATAAATTAGGTCCAATCAATATGGCCAGTGCAGATCTATAGGTGTTTAGGGATCCGTACTAAGAACCTAAATTACATATATGAGTAAAGAATGACAGAATTGAGGGGACAGATTCTTCATAAAAGTTTAAGCAGTTCAGTTTTGTTTACTTATTTGGTGACCATATAAAGTCAATTCAGTGAACTTTCATCTTTTATTATCCATAAGACAATTAGACAGTAACAAGTACAGTGAATATTAACGCGCTTATAAGGGTTCCGCACAGTGGTGACCCCGACTGAACTGTTATTTCGTGAATATTTTTTTTTTCCCGGGAACAGCTGAACGTGGCGTAGGGGCGTTCAAAAGAATAGCGAGGAGCAACAATTCCAAGGACCATTTAGTGCAAGGAACGAAAAAGGGTATTAATTGTTCAATCGCCACCAAGTAGTGTATAAAAAAGACAATGACACAACCAGTATCCCAAGCACCAGTTACTCAAACTCCGGATGTAGCGGCGGTATCAGTAATGTCAAGGTTACCAGATTTTTGGCAAGATCAACCCCGGCATTGGTTCATGCAAGTAGGAGCAATCCTGAACCCACAACCCCTTAGCGATCAGGCGAAATATGACCTAGTTATCGGCAGACTGAGCAGGGAAGCGATAGTACAAATTACAGATTTACTTATGCAGCCTCCGGAAACGGGAAAATTTAACGCGCTCAAGGAAAAACTTATCCTAATTTATGAAGAATCGGCCGCAAGGCAGATGCAGAAATTAGTAACTGAGATGGAACTAGGGGACCAAAAGCCATCGCAGCTGCTGCGAAGAATGCGTGAGTTGGCACGAGGAAAATACCTGATTCCCTTTGTATTTTATGGCAAAACCGATTAGCACCAACAATTAGAGCAGTTTTGGCAGTATCGGACACCAAGAACCTGGATAAGTTGGCAAACACAACGGATAGTGTAATGGAAGCCACGAGGCCGATGCAGGTGGCGGAAGTTTCCAGGGCAGCAGGAGATAGTTCCACTTCAGAGATGGTGTTGGCCGAAATAGCGAAAATCAGTACGAGGTTAGCGAACTTGGAGTCGAGAACAAATATAGAACGGAACGGGCAGTGTCAGTGCAGATCGAGAGGAAGAAGCACATCAAGGGACAGATCAGCATTCTTCAGAGGGCGTTCAGCATCGAGAGGAGAAAGGCGCACACCAGGCAGCCCCGATTGGCTCTGCGAATATCATTTCCGTTTCAGGGAGAGAGCTCGCAGATGTACTCCACCTTGCGCACGGAAGGACAAGCAGCCGGGAAACTAGCGCAAGTGCAAGCTGTGGCGGAAGCTTGCACTGTCCAGCCGTATAATTTCTATGGGTTATTTTTATCTTTGTCACTGAAAATATTTGGTTAAGCAAAACGTGATTGTATGCAAGATAAATTCAAAATGATGTAAAAGAATAGTTACTCAAATGTATTAGACCTAAACAATCAATTATTGTTAATTGTTTCAATGTTTACCTAACAGCATGGCTTAGGCTATTTTTAGATCGTGTTTTAATGTAACAATCGGTACAAAGTATTGCAGCTACGCGCAGTCTCGGTTTTATCAGAAGGTTTTAAATTACATTCACAGGACATGACGTATTCTCCACATACTTTGTACAGATTGCATAGGGTTGTCGAAAATGAAAAAAGTCTGTTAGTCAAAGAATTTTAATAAAAAAAATTTTGGTTTGTAATAAAAATTTTGGAAGGGATGTTATGTAGGGACACAGTACGTATTATAATTCACGGCGTCAGCAGATTTACAGCGTTAGTGAGTGTCGGGGCCGGCGACGCGAGTCGTTTCCCGTTACGCTTATCGCTAGCCCGTCCTTCGTTAACCCTATTATAACCGTAGAAATTTTATAAAGTGTACATATTTTTCCTAATTTGTTGTAATTATTTGGTGACCATATAAATAAAGTCAATTCAGTGAACTTTCATCGTTTTTAAATCTCCACCTTCTGAGAGTCGTAGTGTGAACCCTAAGACAATTAGACAGTAACAAGTACAGTGAAAATTAACGCGCTTGTAAGGGTTCCACACAAATATTTAATATTTCCATTTTCAGTGACCGAAAAAGTGACTCCACCTAAAAATTTCAAAACTTCGTTAAAAACGAACTATCCGTACGAAGCGGTTCGCCGATTCTTTTATAACTAATGTGAACAGCAAAGGAGTGAAACTCGCTCCCCTCGTTTGTTTTTCCGGAAAAAAACAACGTGGGTCTCTTTAGGATAAGAGTGAATAGGCATTTACTGGGCAGCCGTGTACCATCATAGACCACATCATCACTTACCACCAGGTGCGATTGTGGTAAAATGACTGCCTAGTCAATAATAAAAAAACATCATCGCTTGAAAACTACAAACAATCGGGTAAACATATTAGGGTATTTTTAGATAACGCTGAGTTTTTTTTTTAATATTGCTCGCCAAGATGATCTCACTCCACCTGATGGAAAGCGGTTGTGAGGTCCAGATATGAGGTTGACAAGCCCAGTCATTCAAACGAATCACTGGGCTGGACATCCTCACCTTGAAGGCCTGCAGAAATGCCTTTTCACGCCCCGCTTGAAGAACCCGGGACTATACCAGGAAGGAAACACATGTGCTGGAATAGCGTTCCACGTCTGGTTTGTACGACAAAGAAACGAGTCACCGAACCTTTTAGTTCGGGCCAACAAATGTTGAATTGTGTGTGGGTGACGCCGTAGTCCAGCACGCGTGGTAAGGGAGTGGAAAGGTGAGGGTGGGATAAGCTGGAATAGCTCGTCAGAGCATTCCCCATTGTAGAAGCGATAGAGAACACTTAGCCTGGCAATGTCTCTACGCAATTGGAGAGGCTCGAGGGGCAAAGTTGCCTCTGGGTTTCCAATAATACGGATAGCACGCCGCTGCAACCTGTCAAGAGCTTCGAGTAGGTACTTAGCGGAACCGTCCCAGAGATGAGAGCAGTATTCCACACACGAGCGAACTTGTGTCTTATACAAGAGACAGAGCTGCTCAGGCGTGAAGAATCGTCTCACTCTGTTCAGGGAACTCGGAAGTTTACGGGATGCAGTTCTAATGACGCTCTCAATGTAGTCCCGCTGGTTTAGGTTGCTACGAACATCCATGACAAGGATGTTTAGGCTATCCTTAATCGGTAGCGGGGTGCTTTGAAGAGTGGGATGGGAAAGGAACGGCGACGCCTTTGCTGTGAATGCACACACCTGCGTTTTCTTGGCATTGAACTCGACAAGATTGCATGCAACCCATTCTGAAATGCGGTCCAACACTCCGTCAAGCTCAACAACAAGACTTCGCCTCTTCTCCTCGATGTCAGTCTGCTTTGCCCCAGGGCGCTCGAAATAACGCGCATGGACCGTGCTATCATCTGCATAGCAATGAATATTACCAAGAGATAACATGTCATTGATACGCAGAAGTAACAACGTCGGCGACAAGACGGAGCCCTGCGGCACTCCGGCATTAATCTGCAGAAAGCGTGATTTTCGATTATCGCAAAGGACACGAATTCTACGTCCGTCCAGAAATCCGGCGACCCAGTCGCATAGGCGAGGTGGCAGACCATATGCCGGAAGCTTGGAAAGAAGCGAACGATGCCATACACGGTCGAAAGCTTTGGCAATGTCAAGGCTGACGGCCAAAGATTCCCCATGCTTGTCCATAGCCTCCCCCCAGATGTGTGTTACGTACGCTAAAAGATCACCCGTAGACCGTTTTGGTCGGAAGCCGTACTGACGGTCGTGAATGAGAGAGTGATCCTCTAGGTAGCGGATGAGCTGCGTGTTTATGATCGGCTCAAACACTTTAGCTAAAACTGAGGTCAGAAATCTAAAAAAATATTAAGATTATTGATGGTTTTACCCTTCAGGAAACCAAGTTAACTAAGTAGGGTAAATGTCTAGTCATTGGACAGCACGCAATAAAAAACTAATTAGCGGCGGGCCTGAACGCACACTCAGGAAGTATGCCTTCATAAATTCTTCATAATAACCGGTATAGAGGTCATAAATAAACATTTAAACTGACAAAACCATAATTTTTTTGGTGTGGTTATAACATTAACGTATATATTTGAATAATTGGAATGAATGATTACAAACACCCGAAGATACTCGTAAATCTACATTAAAGCGAAAGGTCACCCGTCACGCAATCTCCGAAACTACAAGTGCTGGGAGTTTTAAATTTTGCGTGGGGGTTCTCTTTAGGACGTAGGTGCTAACTAAGACGGGGTTTTGCGAATAATATATAACGACAAGTATCGAAAGTCGGAAAAAATATACGTGTGACTTGCCCGTACGTGTGTACTTCGCCCGCGTGAACTTCATAAAAATGAAGTTCACGCGGGCGAAGCCGCGGGCGAGAAGCTAGTTAAATTTATTTTTACGTGCCATTCTGGCCGCCCTGCACCTCTGCTTTTACTCAGAACTTCACCGGGGTCACCAGGTGCGGCCCCCGGGGGCAGGCTGGTCGCAATCATGAAATTAGCATTGGTTAGGTAGTAGTTACATTTGCTAGAAAATTTTATTAAGTGGCTCTACAAGTGGAGCTTATCACTAACGTTGCCAGGGTGAAGTTAATGCTCCTGTGCTATGCGTTAAGACAAATAGAATTATGAACAACAGTAGGAAATGGGAGAAGCCGAAAGTCAATCAGTCAGTTATCTGAAAAGCTGAACAAGTGAAATAAGTATTCAATTAATAATAGATACGTTTTTAAGCCATTTTTAAGTTCATATCGGTTGAAGTATTAAATGTGTGTCCTTTTGAAATTAAATCCTTTATGATTTATTGTTTGGTAATGTCAGCTCTCAGTAATTTAAACTTTTGCATGCTATTTTGCACTTTTTTCTTTTATTTAGTGACAAATAAAAAAGATTGTTAACTATTAAAAAAACGCCCTCGAGGCCGAGTGATTTCAGAGCTCGGCCCGAAACCTGGAAATCCCGGGTTCAATTTCCAGGTCGGGCAAAGTGAGTTTTCAGATTTTTCGAAACATAGCCCGGGTTCGTGATCACCAACCCGCATTTGGTAAGCGTGGTGATTAAGCATATACCCGTTAATTGTAGCTATGACATTAATTTCAATTATGGAGGCCTTTGTCTATCAGTGGGACAAAACATAGGCAGGGGCCTATGTTTTGTCCTAACTTATTTAAAAAACGTACCATAAAGTCCAAATCTAACTGATTTACCCACATTGCATTCGTGGCTTTTCATTCCACCAATTTCTTTAAACCGGTTAGTCTTAATATTTTTCCGTAGAAGCACTGGCCATGTATAGGAAGTATGGAGGTTACTACGATAAATAATGTTGTGCACGCGTGCCACATCGGTAACAGATATCGTGACTGCCCACCGACGCAAAGGTGCTTGCACATTCATGGCTGTGGTCAAAAACAGTTACACGTTGTTTATACATGGGTAGTTAATAGATTGTAGCCACACCCCTGCCTATTTATCTAAGAATGCGTGATCATGTTTATCAGCCCCTGACACCCCATAGCTCTAAGTTTGGGGTGCAACGATAATATCATTGACATTTATTTATCTACGTGTTTGAAGTTATTATAAGCATTCGTGACGATTTTGGGGTGTGTCACGTTGGGGTGCTCTCCGTTGCGTCGCGAAGCGCCACGGCCTCTAATTGCCCTCAAGGCGGGTGGGGCGAAGGGCTTTGACGTGGAAGTTTGGCATCATTCCCTTCATTCAAGTCATAAGTATTCCAGATTAAAAAATATTTAGTGTTACAAGGATCAGTCTTAATTATGCCAATTTGACTTTAAGAATGTTGAATGTTTTAGTGATAAGGCGGAGTTCGTGTCTGATTTGGGTAAATAGCCGTTAGCTACAAACACGAAAGCGTCTGACTAACTATCTATGCTTGTTAATATTACCGATTTTCGATTTACCGTACCTATGCTATAAAAAAAAACTTGCGTTACTACAAATGTCGTTATCAATGAAATAATGAGCTCTAAAAACCTATCGCTACACGTGGCGAGTCCATACAAAATGTACATAAGGATAAAAATAACTTTAAAAAAAACATTGATCATTTATGTTCTGGTCTTGGTGTGTTAAGTAAGGAAGTTGATTGTTTATGTTGCTTTGTTTATGGTCTGAAAATAATATCCACCGATTGAGGGACATGACGGAGCTCAAATTCGGTTAACAGACCACAATGGTCTGATTTTGAACAATTAATTATTGATTTCTCCAGAACATTTTCACAAAAAATATTATCCAAGCAGGTAGCTGATGACGCAGTGATTTTAGTTGGTTGATTAAAAATATTAAATAAATTGAATGATTTAAAAAGATTCTGCTGCTGAGGAGGCAGAAGGAGCTGCATGGGAGGTTCTACCGGGCCTTAACAGGGCCCGATGTGGAACTCTCAGCCTCGGTGAACTGCTACGCTTCGAGCATCTCTTTGGGGAAACCGAGGGTTTTGTCTGTGCAATTGCTGATGAAGTTCTCAAGGTGAATAACTGCCGGAAATACATCATGAAGGACGGTACGGTCGACATTTGTCGGGCATGCCGCCGTCCTAGCGAGTCCAGTCGCCATGTTATTTCCGGTTGTTCTCACCTTGCTAACGGAGAGTATTTGCACAGGCACAATCTAGTAGCCAGGATCATTCACCAGCAACTTGCTCTTCGATAAGGCCTTGTCGAGTTGGAGGTACCGTACTTTATAGTACGTACTTATGTACGCACCGGTACCGGTTCTCGAGAATAGTAGTGCATTGCTCTATTGGGATTGCTCTATCATCACGGACAGGACTGTTGTAGCCAATAAACCTGAAATCGGGCTGGTAGACCGATCCCAACGCCAGGAAGTGCTAGTTGACATCACCATTTCGCATGACAATAACCTCCTAAAATCTGAGAAGGACAACCTCAACAAGTACCTTGACTACTTGTACTTGACTTGGCTCACGAGGTGACCTCCATGTGAAATGTTGATTCGACGATCATTGTCATCCTTGTCACGGTAGTCGTACGGCGAACGGCTTGATAGCAAAAGCCTCGACCAACACCTCAAAAGGCTCTCGCTCAGCGGTTGGATCAAGGGTAAGCTAGAAGCTCGAAGAATTAGAATTTAGGTCACTATCAACTGTGTTTTACTCAAATCCATCAGAACTGAGAGAAAGGCAAAGATTTATATGAAAGAAAATAATTTTTCCTTGAAAAATGCTTTAATTTATTTTGAAGGTCAGTTACAGAAAATAAACCCTCATTACTCCATCTTTATTTAGCCTTGCTTTAAAGTTTAATGTTTCAGGAAGTTTTTAAAAGCACTTTGAACTTAAAATCCCTCCATTTACATTTTTTCTTGATACTTTGAAAATTTGTGTGTATTGAGTGAGCTCAATACACACAATCATAATTTTGAACTTTCGAACAAATTCTAAGTAAATTCTGCAATGCCTAGATAAACCATAAGTTTTAGGGTGCTAGGTTAGACTAATGTTAGTCAGTTATCACAAAAAAACTGAACCAGAAACGTCCAACAGAATGAGAAAAAAATCGAAAACTGATGTTAGGTGAAAATTACGAAAAAAATCATTAAAAAAATTATAACTCGAAAACTACGCAAAATCGTGGAACATACATAGGGGTGATTTGGATACTTCTCATCATAAAGTATCTAAATTTTACGCTTGAACGTCAACTCCCCGGCCACCCTGTATACTTTTTTAAAATATGTTGTACGAGATGGATGGTGTGGAGGATATCTATTTTATTTCTAGTTTGGCGTGGATACATACTTTGTGATTCTTAATTTGAATTGATTTATTTTTGTTTATTCATGCTCGTTGAAATAATCTCGGAGTGTCAGTATGGGTTTCGAGCGTATTTGCCTTGAGAACGCTCATGGAGGGATACAGACTGAAGAATACACCTCTGGATAAACAACACCGGCGGATATACAAACCATCTTTATCCTTCAGAAGCGAGCGATCAGATCCATCTATAAGCTTCGTGCACGGGCTTCACTTAGGGAGATTTTTAAGGAAATTGGTATCCTCACTGTAGCGTCACAATACATTTACAATTGCATTGTTTTGGTGAGAAAAAATATTGGTCTCTATGCTAAACACAGTGACATACATTGCAGAAATACTAGGAATAAGGATAAAATTACACTTACACTCTTTAGGTTACAAAAAGTTTTAGGATCCTTTATGGGGCAAGGTATACATTATTACAACAAAATTGCAAAAACCATTTGTGAGTTACCTTTACATAGATTCAAAAATCACATCAAAACAGCTTTATTAAAAAGGGCTATTATACTACAAAAGGCTACCTTATAGATAAAAATGCCTGGGGATAAGCGCTCTGCTCGATGCGGTATAAAATAGCTATATTGTAACAGATGTTTTATTGTAATAGTTAATAGGTACCTAGTATGTACTGACTAACAATTTTTATTTTTGAATTATTGAAATGAATTTTTGTTATTATATTATTTTATGGTTGGTTTTTTCTCTTTGTTTTACATTCTTTTAGGTTTATTTGTATCAATATGACACACTGCTTGTACTTTGCTAACGCCTGTTGTAAACCCAAAACAAGTTTAAAAGAGTAACTGCTGAGTTTCTCGCCGGGTCTTCCCAGCAAGAAACAACTACGACGCGGTGGTAGAGTCGCATTATGTCTGTATACTGTTTATTTACATATCCATATTATTATGGTATTTGTGACTATTATTTAGTATATTTTGCTGTAAATTTGACGATTTGAAGGTACTGATACAGTCTATTTGAATAAAGTTATTTGAGGTCTTTATTGACATTATCCGGTACATGTACCACGATCCCAGTTCCATAGTTAGGGTTGCGGTTAGTGACACGCTTTCTTGCCCTTTCACTGTTAGAGTACACCAAGGCTCCGTACTTAGCCCGTTTCTGTTCAGCGTTATATTAACGTTCTGTCAAACAGCATCCGAGACCACCACGAGCAACCACCTTGGTTGCTCATGTATGCTGATGATTTGCGCTAGCAGATTCAGACAGGGGACGGCTGGTACAACGGGTGAATAAGTGGAAGAATTCACTTGAAAACGGCGGTCTGAAACTTAATGTGGCGAAGACGGAGTACATGGCCTGCAACACCACAGATCCCCAGTCCATCTGCATAGGCATTGACGTGGTCGAGCGCACGGACCGTGTCAAATACCTGGGATCTGTGTTGAGCGCGTCCGAGGACATCGACAGGGACGTCAGAGCCCGAATTTCCGCGGCTTGGGCCAAATGGCGTGAGGTGACTGCTGTCATTTGTGACCCCAAAATGTCGATCAAGCTGAAGGGGCAGGTCTATAAAACCATCATTAGGCCTGCCCTTTTATAAGGCAGTGAAACATGGCCATTACTAGAGCGACACAAGCAGGAGCTACGCGTCACTGAAATGAAGACGCTGCGGTGGATGTGTGAAGTCTCACGCAAAGATCGGGTGCGGAACACCCACATCCGCGGCAGCCTTCATGTTCGTGACATCGCAGACAAGCTGCAGGAGTGCCACCTTCGTTGGTATGGTCATGTCTCACGGAAATCGGCTAACTACGTGGGCAACAAATGTCTGGCTGGCATAGCCAGACATTTGCCCCCGCCAGGTACTGGTAGAAAAGGTAAATTTGGTGGGCACCAGTCTTGTTATGATCAAATAGCTTACCCCTAAGTCCTTAGTAGAGATGAAAGGACTTGAGTCTTTTAAGTCCTTTAAGTTAGGACTAGACTCGATTTTCAAGACTCGACTCCAAAAATACGACTCAAGTTCTTATTAATCTGAGGGGACTCCAGTCATTATAATACGACTCGGAAATAAATCGACTCCGAGTTCTTTATAAAAAGACTCACAACATAGTCGCGAGTTTTTTAATAAAGAACTCTAGTCGTTTAGCATACGCTGAGCTGTTTAAAATAAAATAATAAAAATTTATCAAATAATGAATACGAGTATTTTTACCATTTGGCTACGGGACCCTAAAAATTTACTTCATGTAACAACCCTAAATTTAAAACAATCAATAAATTAACCAAATTATTATGAACTAAAATTTATTACATTTCAACCGATCATCAAAAAAACTAGATACTTAATGCCTCTATAGTTACCTTGTATTAATTATTGAGTGAACAGCGTATGAGCGCGGGTTACGACTTACGACTCCAACGAGTCGAGTTTTTTTAAAATGTTTGAGTCTGTTCGTCACGACTGAGTCGTTTAAACATATCGAGTCTTTTTAAATTGACTAAGTCTAAAAATAAAACTCGAGTCATAGTCGAAGACTCCTAAAAGGCTCAGGACTCAGGGTTCAAAGACTTGATCGAGTTGTGAACTATCATAAGTCGTCGTAACGAGTCGAGTTTCTTTTAAAAGACTTAAAAGACTCGAGTTCTTTCATCTCTAGTCCTTAGACAGTCAAAGTTTTAATTTGCGTTTATCTAATCAAATTGACTTCTGTACAATTATTATTATTTATTATTTTTAACTGGGGACGCTGGCAGTGGGCCGGGTGATCGGTCCGCTTGTGGTGGACTATTTCACCAATTTCCCCTTGCATCTTTGGTCTTTAGGTTGTCATATTTTCACGGCATCCCGTTGAGTCTTCGTGGCTCTGCAGAATCTTGCTATCTGATCCACCGTCAGTTCTTTCAAATCCTCTTCATCTAATGAGTCAGACCCCATAAGTTACCATTGAATTTGTGAGTACATCGGGCATTCGGCAAGTAGGTGGAAGCTCGTTTCCTCGCTGGCCATGCACTCCGGGCATGTGGGTCATCTTTGATACCTATCACTGTAAGGTGCCTGTTAAGTCTGGAGTGTCCTGTGGCTATCGCTATGACCATGCGTGTACTATTCCTTGACAGCTTCATCAGTTGACCTGTGCTCTTTGTGTTCATGGCGCTGATAAACATTTTGGACTGTCGCATGCCTGTTGTTGTCTTCATCGTCTATTTGTTGCTTCTATGATTTTCCTTTTAATTACTCTCTTGGTGATGTTGTGGGCTATTGGCAGCCTGGGACCCACTAAGCCTTTAGCGGCACCACCTCTGGCTAGTTCGTCTGCTAGCTCATTGCCAGCATTCCCCTCATGTCCAGGAACCCAAGCCATCACTACTTCTGTTTTGTTTGCGAGTCTTCCTAAGCATTTTTTGCATTCTTTGACAGTTGCTGATGTCGTCTCTGCTTTGCTAAGTGCTTTCAACGCTGCCTGACTGTCACTGTATATGGTGGCCTTGATAACGTCCTGGTTGTCTAATATGTCAGCACATTCCATGATGGCGTATATTTCTGTTTGGAATACGCTGGCAAACCTGCCTAGGCAGATTGATATATATACATAATTGTACCGTCCTCGCACCTTATGTGCACAACCGCGCCACTTAGCTTCAGTGACTCAATCCTGGAGCCATCTGTGTAGCACACTGTTCCGCTTGTATCTATATTCCATTCGTCTCTTTGTCCTATGTGTACTCTGTATTTTTTGTCAAAAATGTTTTCTTTCCTTGTTAGGTCGTTGTTGGCAAAGACTTCTGTAATAAGCTGTAACTACTAATTTACCTAAGTCGTATTTTGTTCTGCTCAAACAATGGGCCGGACCCAGATCGCGCATGTGTAATTTGTGCCCGGATACACATGAAATGTAACCACAGCCTTTAAGAACTTACAAAAGTACTGAGATAAACATTGTTGCACTAGGGAATAAGGTGTTTTTTAAGTTGACAATTTGATCAGCTCTTTGATTTTGCTAGTACCTAAGGTTAAAAAATACAATTTTAAAATAGACATTTATTTATTTAATAAAAACAGCATACAATTTAATACTTTATTCAGACAGGAAGGTACGAGAACCTACTAAGTATACATATTTCAACAGTAAATATTTAATATTCTTGTTCAATAATGACATGCGAATATCAGTTATTATGTTATTATAAACGGTTAGGTTGGCAGATGGAACACTGTAGTGGCGTGTACGAGTATTGTGCTCGGTGACGCGTTTACGCAGGCGGTCGTCGACTGAGGCCTTTGAATCTCGCGGGTTCAGCGACACCGGCTGGGGCATGCCAAAAGAAGTTATATACTATTTACTCATTTGATTGACACTGGCAAGTTATACACCATCCCATAGGATGGTGGCATATCATATATAACCAGGTGGTTGTTCATTGATATATTAGAAAATAGAACACACATATTTTTTTTATTTTTCTTTGAAGGAGCATCATTTTTCCGAGAATCTAGCGGGAATTCTGCCAGAAGACTTGGACTTTTTCAACTCAAAAAATGTGTCAATCCTTCCTCACCACCATATTCCCCTGCCCTAGCGCCTTGTGATTTTTACCTGTTTCCAAAAGAAATTTTCAAAAAGCAAAGAAGATGCAGCACTGGCTGCCTATAATTTCGAGATTTCTGAGGTGTCTAAAGAAGAGTGGTCACAGGTATTTTCCAATTGGTTCAAACGTATGGAAAAGTGTGTACGTGCTCTGGGTGAATACTTCGAAAAGATCAATACACAATATTCAATTAATTGTAATCAAGAATAAATTTTATATTTTTTTGAGTATGTATCTATTTTATTTTGGCACGCCCCTCGTAGGTATATCTCAATGATTGAGAACAGTATAAATGGCCACATTAATTTACCTTGTTGCGACGTCTACAAATAATAGTGAATATTGAAACATCGTTTTGATTTCTACCAATACATAATCATGTAATGTTGTATCACAATACCGCAATGTTTATGTTGCGAACGAACAAAGGTACACAGTTAAATATGGAAGTTACAATACCTAATTAAATATTATCAGACTTGCGAAAATATAAGCAAATGCCCTAATAAACAGTGTGAAAGTACAGTTCTACACTATTAATGGATAAATATAATTAAAGAATAAAGATGTTCTTTTTTGGTATTTTTCTTTTTGGTAATTATTGAATTATTTATCTACAGCTTTGCAAGAATTACAAGCTTGTATGAAAGAAGATTACCAAACACTCAGAAAAACCTAAAATAAAATTATTTAATCTCTTCAAGGATAATGTATAAATCTTTTTTGTAAGAATTACCTACAGAATTGTTTTTTTAAAACTAACATTTCGGGATTTTCATAACATCCTCTAAATCACAATAAAATAACCTAACCCATTACCAAACCCATTACCCAATAATGAACTAATTACAAATGATCTATAATGAGTAGTTAAAGGTAATCTAAACAAGTGCAATGGTGATCGGCTGTCTGTAACATAACATACATACATCAATAGATCTACATAAAGTAAATATTATTATCTAGATTTCATACTTAGGTGCGTACATATGAGAGTTAGAAAATACACTTTATTATTTAGAAACATGATCATCCATCATAATTTATGTGTGCTAAGAGCTAACATACAATAAAATAGCCTTAATAATTAGTTGATGACAACAATTAATAATTTAACATAAAGGATGATAACATTGATAACACTAACCAAAAATCGTAAATCAGACCAATTTTTAGAGATTTTGAAACAACATTGCATCAGTGTACCTTAATGTGTGCTGTGTGCACTTATCACTGGCTCGCCATCACACCAAGTGTATCCGTAACGCACAACGTCCGCCACGGTCCGGGTCTCTCATACGACTGCCCATGAGCCCATGCCCCATGCTTCCGCTGGACAGTGACGTTGACAGATGAGTGACACCGACCGATGACGTTAAAACCAGACAGGTGTCAGTGTCAACTCGTAGTGAGTTGACACTGACACCTGTATGGTTTTAACCACTTGTGCATGTGAGACAGTATCTACTTAGATACAAACACGACATCAGGATAGTTTTTTTTAAATCTCTCTGCTTACACACGGTAAGAATTACAATTTTTATTTGGTTTTTGTGAAGGAGGCGGAGGCGTGACGGAGGCCGCTGGCGGAGTTTCATCGCAAGTGGGACTTCTTTGACGCTTTACATAAGGCTTTGTTTTAAACATTCATTCGTGTGAATATAAAAATCGTGGACTTGTATTTACCCTTGACGCTGAAATCTTCACCACACTGTCACCCTTCCAGGCCCTCTGTATAACTGAGATTGCTTCAGAACCCTGCATTTTGGTACATTATTTTGTTGTATAGACCAATCAACCGAAACTCAATCGTAATACAGGGTGACTGGAACACTTTAAAGTTACTGCATCTTCAGTCATCCATACCAGTATAATGCAATGCGTCTTATGTTGTTGAGTCATGATGATGAAATGATTTACCTACCATAACGACGGTTGGCTATGTTTTTTTGCATTCATCAGAATGTGAAGTATGCTCTCAAAATACACCTTCGTAAGATTTTCGGCAAAGTGCACATGTCCAATTTATAATGATAAATGACCTCACGCCTTAAATACCATACTTCCAGCACGGTAGACAGACATCAATTAGAGTGTACCTACGTGAGTTGGCAAGACAAGGCAGTCAATTTAGCGTCGAAGTTTCTCTTCTATACCGATAATCTGAAACTCATGGCTACTGCTGCATGTATTTGATTTGGTCGTAATAGGAGTGATGTGTGGAGGAGGTCGGCGCGGGCACAGGCGCGGCGGCGGGGGAGGGCAGCGCTGGAAGCGGCGCGGGCGGCGGGGAGTACACCTTGCGCTCGGGCGGCAGAGACGACGACAGCCCGAAGCTGCCCAGCCCAATGGACGAGCCGCCCAGCGAGCCGCCCGGCAGCACCTGCCCGTGTACCCCGCGGACACCGGCGAACATTGGAGCCGCACCTGCAATGAACAAGAAAAAGGTTCTTGAGTGAGGATATCTATCATACAGCGGTATGTTTGTAGTCAACGTAGGTATTGTCGCTAGCTTCGTCCTTGTTTGAAAATATTTGAGAATTCGCCAGCTTTGAACACAATTTGGGTATTAACACATAACATTTGACGTATCTATATAACCTTTAGAATAAATGAAAGTAACGTTTGCTAGTTACACAAGTTCACGGTAAACAAAATCAGAATCAATAGTAAACAGTTTTTCCTTCGCTTTGATTCACAGATAGTTTTCATTTAATAAATCGTCTTACACGCGGCTCCAGACTCATTAACACGTGTCTTACGCTTCTCAGAAAATAGACGTTGAACAGGATTTAATTCCTAAAAGTTGTTCGGTCTCTTGGTTTGTTTAAACTACGCCGGTTGCATGTGGCCGCCGACGGACGAGCGGCAGGCGCGGGAACACGCCGTAGGGGAGCAGTTATACCTACATCTGCATAATTTATCAGGCAGTATGTCTGTTGAAGCCGAGTTGTTACAGCGCGGCCGGTTGAACGGCCTCAGCGTGGGCGCTGGCGTTCAAATGCATTACTAATTCAAAGTACGAATAAATCTTGCTAATATTACAGGTTATTACTCCATAAGATAAGAGGACACAGCACGGTCGAGGGAATTGAAAAATAGGTATTTGTTAAATCTATTGTTGTCTTTTCTGCGTCAGACGGAACGTTACGGCACTATGACCGTTTAGCTTAGTTTAGTCTTGTACGTTTCATTGCCTTAATTCATATATCGGTGTTCTTAAGATTGATAGTATCAGAACCAAATAGTTTATTGCGTCGACATTTAGATGCTTTCATATGTACTCAATTAAAGTCTGCCTAACTTTCATTACGCAACAAAAATAACCGTTCTTTAGCTGCGCGTTGCGGTTGTCGTCGCGGCACCGAGGGGCGTCGACGGACATGCGCAGGCGCCGAGCGATACCAAATTACATTTACTTTACCCGTTTAACTATAGATTTATCGATATTTAAGTGGTCCGCTCAGGTATGAAAAGCACTTAGATTGAACATTTATAATATTAGAACTACTTAGCTTTCCACGGCTGAAGCTGAACTTCCCATTTCACTAATAGATACTATTTTAGGTCGGAGTAGGTAGATATGAATTATGGATGCAATTTATTCGAAAGCTATATACGGAGATGTATGCCCATCTTAGTATAAGCAATGAATAGGTAACAGTACTATTAGGGTGAGTAATTAGCGCTAAGAAATCCTGTGAAGAAGCCGTGGCAACAGCCTCATTGTGATAACTACGAATAAGTTCGAATTTGAACTATTTTTTTTGTCATCACAATCGCATCTGGTGGTAAGTGATGGATGATGTGGTCGAGGATGTTAGGTACACCTCTGTCCAGTGATCGCCTTTTCACTCTTGTCTTGAAGAGACTTAGATTGTAACGGTTTATAAATACGCATGTATTTCGCGTATAAAGTACACTATCGCGGGCAGGGAGTTTTACTCCTTTGCTGTTCATTCAAAAATGTCCATGTGTCAATATCATGAGAAAAAAACCTCGTTAGTGATGGTCGGAATCGGTCACAGTCACAGCACCTGTGAAGGCTCACAAAGTCAGCGAATTCCGTTTCACGTAACAAATAAATAAATAAATATACCTACAGTTTGGCATATTGAAAACTCCGTGACCTACTGTGCAATAAATACTGTGAGTGTAGTCACTAATTTAGATTTTTTAACCACTGCGTAATATTGGTTACCTACGTCGAAGAAATCTAAAATGATATTGATATAATACCTACCCCTCGCATGTGAATGAGCGCCAGGGAGTGCGTGCAGCTACAAACAAATGTGAATTAGTATCATCGCTAAGTAGGAATTCGCATAATCGCACAGGCATACAAATATTATACAAAACCTTCGCAGCGAGGATGTGAGTCCTAAATGCCGGCATCCGCGGTGGTTACACCAATCACAGCTTTTTATATCAATAAAGCAATAAAACATAATATCTAATTACAACATTTTATCAGGAAATAATCGATGGTGTTTATGCGAGTAAACTCGTAGCGGCTACCTGCAGACTATGTGTTGAAATTAATAAGTTTAGTCTAATTTTACCGGAGATTTGGCCGAGCCGGAGTCACTGGCATTGAGGATTCACGAGGACGCAACACATAAAGCAGTACACTTGTGTAAAAATATTTAGGGAAAAATTATGGTAACAAAAATGGTTTGTACAAAAATGTGTAAGTAATTTTTTTATACACAGTTTGACGCTGTTAGCTCATTTTTTAAACTACTTCAAATAAGCAAGCAAACTTTAATACCTTAAAGTTTTTCGTGCCGTGGCTAAATCTGACCCCATAGCTAGTAAGTTTGTTCTAGGTCTACTTAAATATAGGGCATTCTACATTGTATGTGGGTTAATATTTTTACACGGGTTTCTATAAAATGTAACATCGCAACGAAAACCAATTCGCGCTTGTGGCCGACAGCATTGGGTTTATACCTGACTTCCTAATGTCCATTTTCAAGTAACCGGCGGGGTATAGGTTCGATGGTAAACACGTGTTGCGCCCTCGATCCTCCCTAGATCAAATCAAAATAAATAATGTTAAAAAAATTGTTGCAAGTACTTATTTCGTATTCGACATTTCCCTTATACTTAAAACACCTAAACAACATACAAAACTTTGTCAATTAACTGAGTTGATATTTTTTGTCGTTCGCCCTAACCTTGGAATACGAAATATAATGTGTGTTTATAAACAGAACTAATTTTTACGACTTCGTACCTTGGGTATTGGGTTTCGTAAAAAAGTTGGGTAAACAACAAAGGGTGAGTCCGCTGAAAGGGTGAACTTTTTTCGTCGGTTTCGGGGCGTTAGCGCAATAATCACCAACCGTACGGTCGAATAAAAACTTTCTTACATTAGACCGTTTCTTCTGCGATGTGTGATTGGGCGCATAACGCATCGGCTGCCGCGCGGCGACCGAGGCCCGCACACATCGCTCGCATGCACTGTTTCAGTGTCAATTACTGACTATTTTTGAACAGTTTCAAATGCATTCGGTCCTTCATCGACACCGATATTTTAGTGCACGAACAAACCCACGAACTATGGGTTTTTATAGATTGTAACCCGCTTGGATATTTTTAACTGTTGTTAGATAAAAGCAATTAAGTACACTGACAGGGTAATAAGGAAGCAAAGCAGCAAACTTCTGCAAGATTTAACGTGACGTGAGTTTGATACGATTGCTGCATGAAAAGGCAAAATGTTGGTTGGAAATGATTACTACATAGAAATTATAACGAACGAATCGTTTGAACAATTACTTCAGTTCGGTGATTTCTGAAATTCACAGAACATCATGATTCGCAGCCCTAAGACGTGTACATACACCTGCACATACACTAGGCTAGGCTAGTAGGCTTCCCTGCACATTTCCAAAGCGACCGGAACCGAAGACAGCCTTAAACCAAATTTGTGCGACTCTCACAGACACTTCACTAGGTCCTTAGATATTTTTTCGCGGCTTGCGTTGCATTTTTACCATTTTTGTAGTAAAAATTTAAAATGTATCAATTTCTTTATTAGGTTCACTCATCTTGACAGTAAGAAAAACAAATGAAAATCACCCATTTTCCTAATTTGAATTCGGAATTATCTTCTTTAAAATTTAAACTTTTAATGATACTAAAACCAGCCAGATACAAATAGTATAGCCAAAGGTATTTTATTACAAGTTCATACATACTTTAAGCGAAAAGACTTTTTCCCCAACATAATATATTATGCAGTTGCACCGAAAACTGCGTTGCTCGGATTTTACTAAGCAATGTTAAATTTAATGAACTTCTTGTTACTTACAAGCGCAAAACCACAGAATAGGTAGTAATACCCTGTTTTAATTAACTAGCCAATTTATATAACAGATACATGCAAAACACGATGGCATGGCATTATAAATAATTTATTTACTTAATGAATTTTTCCGAATAGCGAGTTAGAAAACCTTTTTATAATGATAAAAATAACATCTTACAAAGACGGTCTAGAAACAAACTACGAACTCAACAGACGTCGTGTCAGTTTCAATCGCATGATCAGATGTTCATAAACGGTATCCACAGTTAGCTATTGTACCTATAGGAACCCATAGGCTTGTAAACATTACATCAAGGTTGTCGTTCTCAAAAATCATTCTTGATTTTTATGAAAGCGCTCCAGTTATTCCTGTAATACCTATTGCATTTATAAAGATCAAACGCGCGGAACAAACGCGCGTTCGTGTAAACACGTCGCTCGGAGTGCGCGCGCGCAGGGTAAGCCCATTATTCCGAACGTAAACTGAAATACATCACGCCTGTTTGAGCAACTTTTATATTTTTATGATTCATTTTGAAGTGTAGGGAGGGTATGCGGCATCGCGGAATGGAGCACTAAAGGCCTAGTTAGAATTTCATAATTTAAAAACATGTTTGTGAATATGCGCGAAGAACGAATGGCGAATGAACGAATTGGGGCAGAAGATTTGATAACGGTCGCAGGACCCGGACAGATTTAAGCGTTTTCAATCCGGAAATTTTGATGTCAAAGATGCACGTCGCTCTGGTCGCCCTATTACGGATAAAATTAGTGCAACTTTCGAAAAAGTGGAGCAAGATCGGCATATCAGCGGCCCGAATCTGCTAATTAATAGCCGATGGAATCGTAATTGAATGACATGATTTTGTAATTTTTTCCATACTAAAACTGTCAAAATCACGCCATTCAATTACGATTCCATTGGGTTTTAATTATCAGAATCGGGCCCCAGTAGTTACGACGTAGCTGAAGAACTGGGAATTGACCACAAAACAGTTTTGGCGCATTTGAAAAAACTGGGTACACAAAAACCTTATTTTTGTACCTCACGAGCTCACTGCAAGAAACCTAATGAACCGTGTACTCATTTGTGATTCTTTATTATGACGTAATGAAACCGAACCATTTTTGGAGAAGCTGATAACTGGTGATGAAAAGTGGATCACGTACGACAAGAACGTGCGAAAAAGGTCGTGGTCAAAACCCGGGTTAACTCGCAACAAGGTGATGCTGTGAGTGTAGTGGGATTGGAAGGGCATTATTCCTCATGAGCTGATGAACAACTGATGAGATTAAAGCATGAAGTTGAGAGAAAGCGGCCGGAATTAATAGAATAGAATAGAATAGAATACCTTTATTGCATTAAATGTGGTTGACAAGAGTAAATAATAACAATTTTGGTTTCTCACACTTAACCAAACAACTGGCATGCAACATTGGAGAGGGATACAAGTTTAATAAGAATAAATAATAGGTACCTACAATGATGAATTAATAAAATTAAATGAAAAATACAATGAATTGAAAAATATGAATTAATAAATAAGCGAGAATAAGATATCAATTAATTGTATTATAAAATTTAAAAATTGTAATTCATACTTCCACACTATAAAAACATTTTTCACATAGAATGTTATATAATTTGTATTTAAATTGTCTTATTGGTAATTCTTGTACATAACTTGGTAATTTATTAAACAATTTTTTTGACATGAAATAACAGTTTCTTTGGCAGCAGGTTGTTGAGCAGGACGGCAAAACTAACCGATTAGGATATCTCGTTGAGAATTTACACACTTCATTCTTACTTTTAAAAGAAGATAGATTAGTTTTAGTGAATACACACATTTCAAAAATGTACATAGATGGCAACGTTAATAAGTTTAATTGTTTGAAAAATGGTCGACAGGAATCCATGGGTCCAATATGACACATAGCCCTGAGACATTTTTTCTGGATTAAAAAGGCCCTAAATAAATTAAAATCCTGAGCGTTAGCGAGGGAATCAAGAGCACAAGGTGAAAAATATTTGCACTAGAGTAAATGCAAAATAGAACATTTACAATCACAAGATACTTTTATTTCAGTTGAGGTACATACTTATTTACTACAACATTATGATAGGTAAGTATTACAGAAATAAACTTCTTCGTCGCCGGAATCACTAATTTTCGTTTTTTCACTTGTTTTCAATATAACAATACGACATCAAAACAAAATGGCGCGCGCAAAGCAAAATACACCAAGGAGGTTCAGAGTCTGAGTTTTTAACAAATTTAAAAAAAGTACTTAGTATGATAAATACGGCACCATGGAGACGAAAGTAAATAAGTTTAATGATGTTTTGAAATCACATACCTAGTGCACGCGATGTTCTAAATTCAAATTTACTTTAACCTCAAGCGGGTAATCGAATAGCAAAAATACCATTTCCGAGGTGGGGGGATGAAAAAGTTTTCACTAACCAGTTTAGGATCGCGTTAGAATAGGTCTTCTTATTTGAACGGGCAGTGAATTATGTTTCTCTTGATATGACGTCGGTGGCAAACAAGCAAAACTAGAGGTAAGCCTTTTTAGAGAAGAAATATGGTCCACCAGCTGGCCAACTTGGGTAAAGTTAGGATCGTCCCGATTTTAGTCATGAGTGTTTGTCTTGGTCTCTTGGGCGCTGCGCCGTGGAGCTGTTCCGCAGGCGACTGCAGCAGCACGTGTGACCGCAGCTTTACGGCGCGCAGTCTGCGCGGGCGCTCCTCGGAATGCGCCGGCGCATGCACATGCGCACTGATAACTATTCATTACCGGCCCTGGCCCCTGACTCCCGAACCAAATGTCGCCTGATTAGCATTACATTACTGTCACCAAACATTTTTTTGTATTATAACTCTTTGGAATACTTAGTGTTCATAAATTTCTTGTTTGACATTTCTGCAATGCTTGTCCAATGAAATTCTGTTCAAGAGTCAGGCCCCAGAGCTGCGTTGGGGAGATTTCACTTGTTGATTATATGAACCTTAGGTGCTTTTGATTTTTGATGCAGCTCAAGGGTTTAGTTTATCATTTTAATAATATTATGGACTAAGTACTTATCAAATATTAAAAAACGTGCGTTGTGGTATCCTGCCAGTGTCACGAAAGTATCCTGAGCGGAGACCTAGTTGGTATTTAAGTGTATTATATTTGTAATGATTAATTGAGATGTATCAAAAATAAATCTACTTAAGAAATCTAGACACGCGATAGCGTGTCAAGCCAAGTTCAAGCTAACAGAAGGCGAGCAGCAGCGTGTGTAATTTGACCACGAACCATTTGGAGCCAAATTTGACCCCCTCATAACTCTACTATTTCACGTAAAAATGTCAAATTTAGCATATTTATTGAGACTAGCGAGATAGATAATGTATTCCAAATTTCATAAATATGGGTGAAAATCATTTAAAATGACCATTTTCACAACAAAATTTGTCAAGACGCCTCATTTAATAAATTATTCATTTCCTAATTAAGTACCTATTTAACATAGTAGAATACTTAGTGCATTTTCTTGCTAATTTTATTATAATATATTTTTCAGCGGTTCAATAACGCTCAATCGCTTAAGATGAAATTCTTGAACTATCAGAACCTGTACCACCAAAGAATAAAACATTTTTGATACTTCAAGTGACAGTATTTGGTCATTTTTATGTAATAAGTAATAATTTTTTAATATTTTTTTTGAAGATTTTTTGATTTTTTAAAAGATGTATCAAACAGCAACGTGTAGCTCAATACGCTAAAGTAAACATATTTTTTGTTATTTAAAGTCCTGCAATTACTTTAGTTTTTTTTTGATTTTGACATTAATATTTAATTAATATTTAATATTAATAGATATGTATTTTTTTATGTGATATTCGTTAATATTTTTCGTTAATAGTTAATAGTTCAGTAAGAATTATGATCACATTAAAAAGTATCTAAATTGTGATTTCTTTTAGTCTTTTAAGAAAATATACAGAATAGTAAATGAAAAAAAAATGCTTACCGATCTCTCAACTTGACTGATTAAACGAAAAATAATAGAATGGTTGAATTTTTCTTGTGTTTTACAATAAAAAAATCATTTATTAAGTGTATTTTGCACGTACATTTTGAAAAGACCCTAATATTAAATTTTCGTTATTTTTTGTCAAGAGTTTCATTTTTGTTATTTAATATTAATTTCAATGGTCGTTTTGAATGATTTTCACTAAAATATACCTCAAACGGTAATTTGGATATTAATAACGTTCAAACATCGTAATTTTTGTGACTGACTGACCGGTAGATCAAAATGCTAACCCAGTTCCAAATGATTTTAAACTTTCTTGTTGCATTTTAACTAATTCTAATAAAAAAACGGGTAAAACAGTTCACCGTAATTTTTGTTTCGTTGCAAAAACATGTTCAACAACATCAGTTCCAGATGACCTAGAAAGTTCAAATTTGGCATCCAGATAGGTGGTTCAGTGGATACAAAGGGAAAAGAAACTAGTGAATTTTTATCATTAAAGTAAAAACAATAATGTTTTAGAAAGGTTGATATTTCCAGTGTAAGTTCGAGCTCAGATATACACAGGGTGGAATTTTTAACGCCACCTGGAGGGAGAGTACTGTACATACTGGAGATAGACAATTTTACTTATAGGAAACCTTACTCAAAAAACATTTGTCAAAAAAGCTTACGTCTTTTTAGTAAGAAACACGGAAGTGCAATTTCTGCACAAGATATCCAAACAAGTTATGTATACCACCTTCAACAACAAACTGTTTTAGTAGAAATAGTAACAGAATGTGTATTAACAACAAAAAAAAAGGCAAATTAAAAAAAAAACTATTCTAAAACAAATCACTTAAAAGTAAAGAAATAATTGCGTATTCTTCTAAAACTTATACGATAATATAATGTAGGTACAATTATTGTTATTGTTGGAGATACCTATTTCTTACATATCACGTTTACGTATATATGTAGGTAGGTAGTTACAAACCTACATTGGCTGACACCGACTACAACAATAAATATGATTGTACCTACATTATATTATCGTATAAGTTTTAGAAGAATACGCAATTATTTCTTTACTTTTTAGTGCTTTGTTTTGGAATAGTTTTTTATGAAGTTGGTTTTTTTTTGTTAAAATTTTTGTTTATTTCTTGATTTTCAGTGAATAGTTGTTATTTATTTTATGCATCGAAAAAGTATCTTCCAATTGCTCCTAAGAATTGAAGAGTTCCGTTACTTTATCATGGATCCCATAATCAGAACCTAACACTCATCAAACTACCCTTGAAGTATATCTTTTCCAATAAAAAAAAGAAGCATCGAAATCGGTTGTCGTGATAACAAATTTAACAAATTCAAAAGATATGTTAGAATAAGCAAATTTATTAAGAAAACTCAAAAACTGATTAAAAGTCAGAAATTGATGAATAAAAATGTGAAATATATTAAGGAACGCCGAAGATTAGGTGATGAACTGGATATTTATTCTATAATGATAGACAATAATTTAACTGAGCATGACAATGATGTGAAAGCATTACAATCAGAAATATCTAGTCTTAAGGAAAATCTGAGACGTTTATCTGACAGATACTCAATAACTAAAAAAGAAAATGAGGAACATATTTTGGCCCTGACTAAACTCTTGTGCAACCCGGACTCAGTTTCCAGCAGTAGTGATTGCCACACTGTTACTCAGTCAGAATGTGAATCCTCTCTTCTCAACTCCTCTTCTTCAGAATCAGCCACCAACATTTCCATCCCTGATACATGCCCTGTCACAAACACTGATAATAAACTAAATTGCAACATTGTTATGTTTAGTGATGACATTGGAAAAAGTATAGGCCATATTTTATTTAATAGTCTGGGTAAGTCAGTAATAAATCACTGTTCACCGGGTGCCTCATACTGTGATATAATACAGAAAATTGCTGACTATAGTTTCAGCCCCAATACAACCCTAGTTATTGTAATTGGAAACCGAGGTACTGTGAACAAAACCCAAATGAAAAAACATTGTAATACTTTATGTTCATTACTTAATGTCAATAAAATAGTGATGTTCACATTGCCTTACAGTAGGGGTCTGTCACAAGCAGAAAATGAAAAAAGGTATACAATCAATATGACACTTGATACTGTGACATTCTCAAATAATTTAATTAATATAATTGACATCAATCCTATTATTAATAATAATATGTACCTGACGAAAGGTAGATTTCATTTATCAAATTCTTATAAACGACAGATAGCTATGTCGCTATCTTATTTTTTTATGATTTCAGCCAATCACTTGGCTAACTACTCTGCTTTTATTGAGCAGAATGCCGTTGTACCACAGACTTTGGAACTTGTTCCAAATAATTTAAATTAGATATAGAGACAACAGAGGTAAACTCTTGCAAATTGTTGACAAGAGAGAAGCCCCAAAATAATTTTATAAACTTTATGCATCAAAACATGCAAGGCTTCTCTGGCAAAGAATTAGAAGTAGGATTATTCTTAGACTGTATGGACATACATGTCTTATGTATAACCGAACACTGGTTGAAAGAAAATGATTGTATGATTAGCATTGATAATTATAGTGTCATTAGTTCGTTCTTGAGAAGTTCTGCTATTCGCGGTGGGTCACTGATATTAATTCATAATAAGTTTAAATGTAGAGAGCGAAAAGACATAGTAGCACTCTCAATTGAGCGAACCATTGAACTTTCATGTGCAGAGTTAGAGCAGATTATTATTGTTTGTGTGTATAGACCCCCTTCGGCCGATTATTGTCGGTTTGAAGAGACTATGGAAGAAGTGCTGAAGAAGGTTTGTAAAGCAAACAAGAAGGTGGTTGTATGCGGTGATTTTAATGTTAACATTTTAGACTCTTCTCAGACCTCTGTAAGGTTTTTAAATCTTTTCAAATCATTTAATTTACTAAATCTATATGAGAAACCAACCAGGATCACTGACACATCAGCCACCTGCTTGGACAATATTTTTTGTGAAAATATCTCAATTGAAAAATCAATTATAAATTGTTTGAAATCAGATCACTGTGGTCTATTGACTAAATTTGAGCACCGTCACGTCTCTCAATCAGTGGATATTAGTTATAGACTGGTTACTAAGAATCGAGTAGAAAAGTTCAAGAGTAATGTGAATAAAAACCTTTCTAATCTACTACCCCAATGCCACAACATAGATGATCAGTATATGCGTCTTTTTGAGATAATTAAACAGGAACATAATTTTATTTTTCCTAAGAAGAAATTAAAGGTCGATAATTTTAAGTTTAAGTTTAGTGATTGGGCTACGCCAGGCATCCATAAAAGTAGAAATAAATTATACGAATTATATGGTTTAAAAGCTAATTCTAAGTGTCAAAAACTAGTAGATTATGTCAAATTATACTCAAAAATCTTTAAGAAATCATGCCATATGGCTAAGTCTATATTTTTGCGTGACAAAATAAAACAAGCAAAAAATAAAATTAAAACTACTTGGAACATAATTAATAAGGAAACTTGTAAATCAAAACCTCGAGATCACTCATTGGCTCTTAAAATTCAAGATAATTTAATTGAGTCTGAGATTGACATAGCTAATACCTTTGAAACATTCTTTTCTAATATACCCATTGTAACTACAAGTACCTTAAATTCTAGTGCACCGCTAGCTAGGTCCCTGCTCACATCTAGTGTTGATGAGTGCTCATTTCAGTTCAACTTTGTTCATATAAATTCTCATGACATAATCAAGGTGTTTAAGGAACTTAATATGAAAAACACCGAAGATCTGTGGGGTATTTCGATAAGTCTACTTAAATCAATCATAAATATCATCTCAGCCCACTTAGCAGTACTTTTTAATAACTGCATTGACGAAGGTCAGTTTTCCAACTTAATGAAATTTAGTAAAGTCATCCCGCTTTTTAAATCTGGTAGCAAAAGTGACCCATCTAATTATAGACCCATTTCTATACTACCAGCTCTTAGTAAAATCTTTGAAAAAATTATATTAAATCCACACTTTACTTTAAATAAATTACTACATGAGAAACAATTTGGTTTTACTAAACATAGAAGCACTACTGATGCAGGTGTAGCACTTATCAAACACATATTTGATGCTTGGGAAGGCAAGCAGGATGCAATAGGAATATTTTGTGATCTTTCGAAAGCGTTTGATTGTGTGGATTATGAAATCCTCCTGATTAAGCTGAGACATTACGGTGTTTCGGATATTTCGTCTAAACTTATACAATCTTATCTCACAGACAGAATACAAAAAGTGAGTATAAACGGAACCACCTCTTCCGGTGCCACCATTAGCATGGGAGTGCCCCAGGGATCGATATTGGGCCCACTGCTTTTTCTTATTTATATAAATGACCTTCCCTACTTTGTCAAAGACATTTGTGAAATAGTATTATTTGCTGATGATACCTCGTTGATTTTTAAAATCAACAGAGGTAAGCAAGCATTTGACGATGTAAATAATACTCTTTCCAAAGTACTATGTTGGTTCACAAGCAACAATTTATTACTTAATGCAAAGAAAACAAAGTGTATTAAATTCACTATGCCTATTGTTAAACAGGTTGATACTTGTACCATTATCAACATGAACGATGAGACATTAGAAATTACGAACTCTACGTTATTTTTAGGAATCACTCTAGATTCTAAGTTACAGTGGGGTCCACATATAACGCCTCTGGCAGGGAGACTTAGTTCGGCCGCTTGTGCTGTCCGAAAAATTAGACTCCTGACTGATATTGAAACAGCAAGACTAGTGTATTTTAGTTACTTTCATAGCGTTATGTCGTATGGTCTACTGTTGTGGGGCTCAGCTGCAGACCTTAAAACCATTTTTGTACTCCAAAAAAGAGCTATTCGGTCGATATACAACCTTAGGCCACGCGACTCGCTCAGAGAAGTATTTAAGAAGATTGATATTTTAACTGTGCACGCTCAGTATATTTTCGATAACATAATGTATGTGCGCAAAAACTTGCAAATGTTCAAAAAAAACTGTGATACTCATACACACAATACTAGAAATAAAAACAAACTTATTACTCCAAGTCTTAGGCTACATAAGGTAGGAAATTCTTTTGTGGGTCAATCTGTAAAGTACTTTAACAAAATACCTCAAAGTCTTGTTGATCTACCTCTTCACAAGTTCAAGTCTACAATTAAAACAAAGTTGATAAAACAAGGTTATTATAACGTGGAGGATTACTTGAACGACAAGAATTTGTGGTCATAGTAGGAATAATCTGCTCCTCTGCTCAAATAATGTATTTTTATTGTTCTTTTGACTGTACTCTGAATTTATTTGTTGTAAAACAAAACAAAGTTCAAAAGAGTAACTATCGAGTTTCTTGCCGGAGTCTTCTCGATAAGAAGCAACTTCCGAACCGGTGGTAGATTCGCATTATGTTTATTTAGTATATGTACTATTATTGTATTATTTTATTTACGTCTATTATCGTTTATATATATTTTTTTTGTGAATTTTGACCTTTCATAAGTGCTTCTTTGTAAAAGCTTAAGTGAATAAATGATTTTTTACTTTTACTTTACTTACTTTACTTTAAATGAGTTATACGTCCATTTGTCGCGCATATGGCTTATCTAGATTTAAGACTTGTATGAATTTCCCATGGATGCCACTGTCAGAACTGGACCAAATTAAAATGGGACCACACGGGCACCATCAGCTTTCAAATATATAAAGAATTATCAAAATCGCTGTCTTACGTGCAGAACCAAATTTCGATAATAGACGAGGAAACGCTGGTGCGAGTGAGTAATACCTACATCTGGTTCTGATTCTGGTGATGAAATCAAGAACTCCAAGTCATTGATGTACGAATCTATACCGACGGACAAGATCAGGACAATCAAGCAAAAACAAAAGAAAGTAGGAGAGAGATTTATATTATGATATAATAAATCTGTTTAAGTCGACAGAACCCCATGTGAGCCTGGTGTTTGTGGCGCGTCAGTTGGGAAAATTACCGCCTATTTTATTCGATCATCTCGATTGCACAAAATTGCTGAAAGATCTGCTTAAAGTGCAAAATGATTTAGACGTAATAAAGTATAATTATGTAATTCAAGACCAACTAAGTGAATGTAAATCCAAATTGCTACAAATGAAGAATGACTCTTTACCTCCCACCACTAATGAGAATGTAATAGCGACCCGATAGGTCTTTCTCATATAAACAATTCATCCTTGAATGAATCCTACGATAACATCGGAAATAAATCGAACAGCTGGAGAAATAATATGTGCGGGTTTAAAGATGTGACGCGGGTGGATCAAAATAATCAAAGCGAGCAGTCAGCTGTATGTCAACGGTCGCCGAGTATTAGTGAGCCGGGAGAAATTGTGAGGTCACCGCGGCTACCTGCGGTCTGTGCCGAGCGGCGCACTGGGAACAGCGGAGTCACAGCTGAGTCGCATAGCTCCGAGCGCCACAATGTATTGAAAACATTATGTCAATCGGAACCTCTGGCTGATGGAATTGATAACGAAGGTTAGAAAACCGTACAGAAACGAAGAAAACCCCACTATCGTTACCACGGTGTATCGGGAATTTCGAGGAATACGTAAGGAAACTTTAAAGCCACGGATAAAAAGGTTCCGGTTTAGTACCTACACAAAGATACGATAGATAAGGACATAATAGACTACGTTGTTCACAACAAAAATTGTTATGATGGTAAATGATGATTTATATAACTTGGTTAGTTACCATTGGGTATGGGAAAAAAAATCAAACATGTCCTAAATCGAAAACCATTTTGAGGTTTTTTATATTTAAATATTTAACGTTTTTAAAGGAAAAGGATCTAGGATATTTTTATTAAAATAGGTTGGCAAACTGGGGTCATTAATTTGACCCCAGATTGCCAACGTACGCAAAGAGTACATTAAGGTTCATATTGGGCTCTTAACGGTTATCAAATTGACATCCCACAATTGAAACCCATTGGGTCGTTTAAACATCCTTTCACGTGATTGGTTAATTTGATATTCTATCCACCAACCAATTAAATGACGCGATCTGTTTCTTAAGTGAGATTTTTAGCTAGGTGATTCTACTGCATGGTATTAATGGTATTTCCAGATAGCAGATTTTAAATTCCTCCAGGTGAAAAATATTTTTCTACGAAGTTATATCTAATAATACGTTCATTCATTTACGCCCATGGCCCAGACGGGTAGGTAGGACTTAAAATAGCCATCCGCTATAATCACAACCCTTTCAGGTAGGGCTTGGTTTCAGAACTTAGTAAAATTAATTTTATTTGAAGTCTACTTCTCACATTCTCGGGAGATGCTACATGATGAACGGCGAGCTGTTTCAGCGGTAAGTGCTATAAATCAGTAATTTTCTCCTCATTATTTATTAACCACGAATCGGGGAGAAACACATGTGGAAACACTAAGTGAATTGTGACGTCATGAGTTCGCAATAGTTAAAAATTAAGAAAAAATTAACTACCGGCTAGAGCTAGATCAACGAAATATTCAAATTAGTAACTTAAAATAGTATAAGGCATTTATAAAAAATATTAAAAAAAAAACAAATTTTGTTCCCAATTGTAAAAATGTGAAGAGTAAGTAAACAGTAGGTACCTAAACCCTTTGAATGTTAAATAAAAAGTCTCATACAGCTGCCATTCTGATGTCAGGATGGCCGGAGTATTGTCAGATCATGCTTATGGCTACAACTATCATTTTAGGACCTATGCAAATAAACGGTACCTAAATAGTATCTTGTCAAATATACTAATTACTAATACATAATGAAATATCATTAGGAATAATAGTAAATTAAAAATAGCGATACAAGCGATAAGCAATACCTTGAATGGCGGTTTTTGACACATTAAAAGAAATAAAGTATTGACATTTGTGTTGGAAACATCTGCATCCTATGGCCAGCTAAACAAAGAAATCGTTAATTGCAAATACTATACAATAATGCCTTCAGAGCACTGTTGAGGCTGCCACGTTTTTGTAGCGCCTCAGTTATGTTTGCAAATGCAGGGGTGGATAGCTTTGGCGCCATCTTACGTAAAAAATGTTTACTTATACTTTAAATCTTTTAATGTGTCAAACAAAAACCACCATTCAAGATATTGCTTAACGCTTGCATCGCTATTTTTAATTTGCTATTATTCCTAATGATATTTCATTATGTATTGGTATGTTTGCCTACTATTTAGGTACCGTTAATTTGCATTGGTCCCAAAATGATAGTTGGATGGCTACCATAAGTATGATATGACAATACTCCGGTCATCCTGACATCAGAATGGCAGCTGTATGAGACTTTTTATTCACATTCAAAGGGTTTAGGTACTGTTTATCTCTGTGTAGGTACTATTTCTACGGTTTAGGGTACCATTGTTCAGAATACATTTCATCGCGTTTAAAGATCCTACAATAGGATAGCACATCCTGACATTCATAAGGTATTGATTGTGTCGACATGTTCGGGGTCTTTAATGCACATCCGGGTGAGCAATTTTATAACGAACTTATAAACTTTTGTAGTGATTGAAAATAGATTTGTGCAGACGTCGTTAAAATGGGATACTTGCACATATAGTTTTATTAGCGATGCTAATGGGTCTGTAAGTAGGTGTGCAGCTTTGATGTGGAGGTGCGGGGCTCGTAGTAAAAACAAGATAATTGCACACTTTCCACTTTTATTAATATTTTACTCGCAGACGACATACGTACGCTACAGACATCTTAGCAAGAAGGAAAAGTTGCCATTGTACAAGAATATAAGTATGTAAGTTATTTTTTGCTCAAAGGCAGCTTCAAAGAACTAAGTCTTATATAGGTAAGTACAATATTAATGACTAGGTAAGTAAACTTGCACGCACATGTGCATGAATTAAAAAAACATGCCTATTTGAGATTATGATGAACAAATAAAGTGCATGTAATATTCTGAACATGAACGTTAAAGAAATATTTTAGCAAACATAGGTACAAATTTATATTATTAGTTACTAGATGGCTAGATATTGAATTTACAATAAAGAAAATAATATCCTTAAAGTCAGTGGACTGTATACAAATTATAAGCACATCTTTAAAATAAGTATCCTAACTCAATAAATGTGTGCTGAATGTTAGAAGCTTAATAACTAGATAATTGTAAATTAAACAATCTAAATTTACGATAAGACTGATGTCTTGAAAAAGCATAGGTACATAACATAAAAATTAAACTGGCCTAAGCATGGTTGCTTCCGCCTTTTTGCTTAAACACAAGTAACACACTTATAAACAAAATTGAGTTTAAAACTCGGGCATTTATACTATTGTTTTTACATAATACGTCATGCCTGTAACACAGAACAAGGTAGGTATCATATTAAAATCTAAACATTAGGGACCACAAAGTGTAAGTAGCACTGTTAAACAACAACAGGTAGGTAAGGTTTGCAGTACACACACAATGTAGTCCATTATTAAGATAAGTAAGTATTAGTAAGTATTACACATTGTTTATTGATCGACTTACATTTTTAGGCTTTAGATATATATTGGTAAAACAGATATTTTTGTGCTAGATCTTTTGTGAGTATGCCCGTTAGCAGTACGAACCTGTACAGCACGGACCTTGTAATCTTGACCAGGAAAGTTTAGTTATTCGGGCCATGGGCCAGTTAAAAGGAGCTTTATTATCGCCACGTAAAATTACCAACGTACCAACGCTTACGTTAGGCATTACTGAACGCCACTTGGGCCTATTTTGCAGCATGTTTAGGTAAGTAATGTTTACTCCAATATTTCCAAAAAGGACTTCTTCATACTCACGATTATGGACCAAAATCGAAGTAAATTCGTAGGAGTGCTACTGACGTCACGCTCTGGGTAGGTATTGAGAGGCACGCCTGTAAGGAAATGACCTGGAGAAATGTACGTGAAGTCATTCGGATCAGCTGTGAGTGAGTGAGTGTGGGTGAGTGAATGCGAGTTTAGCACATTCTCTATTTTAACTAATACAGAGTTTAGTTCTTCGTACGTGAGCAGCGCTTTGCCTACGACACGCTTTAGGTGTTGTTCAGCGTTTTTCACGCCAGACTAAGTACCATAAGCCACCGAACGTGGGACTGTAACTTGGTATTTAATGGAAATTGATAGGTACCTCTTTGTGCAGCGTATGCTTGCATGTCATGTTGATGACTTTGAGAAGAATGAAATTTATAGAACTCTGCAAATTTGTTCCTTGCCCCCTTGAGTGTCGAGACATTATCGCAGTAGACGTCGCTGGGCAGGTTTCTTCTTGCAATAAAGCGCTTGAAGCATGCGAAAAAGCACTCGGTCGTTAAATCCGAGCGAGGTCGATCTCGAGGTGGATAGCTTTCGTGACGAAGCATACAAATAATGTTATTTAACCCTTGCCAATAATAGGTTTTCTGATGCGACTATTCTTCACCGATACCGGCCCAGCGAAGTCCAGGCCAACCGTTTGAAAGATACGACACGCGTTGTGTCCGTAAGGATTGAGAAGCCACTTTTCGAATCTTAATGAAATTAATATATCTACTTATTTAGTAGTAAGTTAAAAAAGGTCGTAGGATCAAACCTCGAATTTGTAGTATAATACTTTAAAAATTATACGAGCTTATAGGTGGCACCTCAATCTAAATGTTTGGATTGAGGAGCCACGTCATACCTAGGAACATAATGGATTAATATCTATTATTATTTGGTATGATTTAGTAGTATTTGAGAGTAAACCAAAAACAAAATCTAAGCTCGGCAATATTAACTGTGAAAAAGTTACTATCCATATGCGGCTCCTCAGACCACACTTACAACTTGTAATTTTTTAAAGAAGCAATTGTTCCATTAAAACGCAATTACTACATCATTTAGTATAATAAATTTGTAGGACAAGAGTCCGTAATAAAAAATTAGTATAATAATAATAGATCGCATTTTTACCTTTAAACCTGAATATAATTTTTGTTTTCGGTATCCAAAGTTTGGAAGAAGCAATTTGTATTGCAGAAGAAAAAAACGTTTGAGCATATAGTAACTACGAAACAGTGTGCAAATATACTCTATCAAACATAGTTTCATTTGAACTAAATGTTTGTACGAAGTTTATAGTAAACAAGGTACCAGAATCTATAATGATTTTAAGGAGATCATACACGTTAATAGGCGTCATACAATTTATCCCGGCAAATAGCGACGCAGGCATAGGTCACTATAAATGTCACTACCCAACGAAGGATGAGATGTTTTGTTACGACGACTATGATTCTGACTGTAAAATTCGTAAAAGCATCAACCAACCAATATTAATTCATTCTTTAACTTACGCTAAACTAGACTACTAAATATCTATCTAAACCACGTGAACACACTATATTTTTATATTGTCGATTTGTTGCACAGAGGCGTTCACATCAACCATTACATAGGGGAACCGTATGCTGCTAACACAAGATCCATTTTGCAATGGTTTTGTAAAGGTTGATGTGAACGCCTCTGTACATACCTATATTTTTACATTGTCGATTTGTTGAAAATAAAAATTTCAAAACTAGTCATCCTGGTTTCATTCATATAACATGGTCACCCTTAATAGCGATTTCTCTCAAGTAATATCGAAAATTATATACATAAGAATATTTGTTTCAAATACTTTACTATAAGTACTTACTTTTTTCAATGTTGATCTTGAACATTTTGTAGTAAATGTTAGTGTCATTGGTTTTTGTTTACTTTGTGATTTCAGGTAGCTACATTCAATTATTTATTAACTAGGATTGAGGTACCAAATAAAATTTATTTATTTACTAAATTTACTCAGTTTTACGACTTTGTCCAAATGTTACAAATTAAATTAAATGAAATGAAAATATTTATTTCTCAGAGTGGTAGTAAAAGGTACAGGTAAAGGTACATTGAAAGATGTCCAGCACAATCTACCACTAGTGGCGTAGAAATATTCATATTACCTAACTACTTACAGGTTATTACATTAAAATTCATTGTTTAAACACACTTACTATTAAATGTTTTTAGAAGTGGAATGTGAATAAACTAATTACTTTCATGGAAATTCACGCCCTTATGTATAGATTGAGGAGCCACATTAAAAGTATTGTACATTCTTAAAATAAAACCGTATGTACCTACTGAACTCAGATATTTAGTAGGCGCTATTTCGATAGAGTGATACTCACAGACCGAACCATTCGCAATATCTAATAGACCAGATATAACTTTGATTGATCACTGAAACTTTCACTGGTTATGTTTTAATAAGAAATATGTAACTATATTTTTATTCCTATTACATATTCTCGATATATTAATTTTTCCTGAAATCTAGTGCATGTTGAAGTAATGACGACATAGGTACTACATGATACTTTTTTTTCAAAAATATTCATTCAATACTTTACATGATCTCTGAGGCTCCTTAATCCAAACCTTTAGATTGAGGGGCCACCTTTATGTTTATATAATTCTTGAAGTATTATACTACAAAATCGAAGATCAATACTAAAAATTTTTTTAAATTACTAACTACCAAATGATATATTATTTTCATCAAGATTCGAAAAGTGGCTCCTCAATCCTTACGGACATCACGCGTTGACTCGTGACAAGGCAAGGAACCCATCAGCTGAGTTGTGGCCTCGGCTTTTAACCTGTGGCCGATTACACATTTATGTATTACTCTTTTTACGTTACGCAATCCGTCAACAATCCAAAATCGTTGTTTTATAGATGACAAGACAAGTTTTTGTCCTGCATGTAATAAAGTTATATGCTCGTTTCTCACAATCAAGTCAGTAATAACTGAATGTTTAGGCAATATTGCAGGGTGCTGATTAGCTTATGGAATAGATGCGTTTTGTAATTGACCACCAACCCTCCCACCCTTCATAAAGGGTGGTAGCAGCGTCAAGTTACCTGTGCCTTGCTTGTGAGAATGCAGAGACTTTATTTGATCTGAAAAAAAATGCTTTTGTTCATGTTTTACTATCACTGTCAATGCATTACTCAATTCGGAGGTAGTAATAAACCCCTGTTGTTTTTGCGAATTGGGCTTGGCTTTTTTTTGTAAGAATACAAAACCTGACAATGAAAGCAAGGCCACGAATCAATTTGTTTATGATTGAGAATTTTTTCAGCTTTTCAAAAATATTGCCATCGGTGGTGATAGCTGCAGCACATACCATTTTGTTTTTATCGCTAGCTTTTAATTCTGGAAGCTGAATGATGGGCTGCGCCACTGGTTGGAAAGCATAATCTTTATTTAATAAAACTGTTGGTCCATGCCACCACAAGTGATGAGCTTCAAGCTCATGAAGCTGAAGACCTCTGCTAAGGCAATCTGATTGTCCTCTGTGTTCACATAATGCCCTTGAAAGTCATGTGTCAGTTCTTCTATAAGCCTGACTCTATTGTTTGTAATTTTGCTACGTCGGTTTTTAACCAGGCTAATACGATTTGCGAATCGGGGAAAAGGTGAGTTTCATTGACATTTATATGCGCAGTCAGTGTGGCGTGTACCTTTTTAGCTAGGCCAGCCAATAGGATCGCAGCGTTCAGCTCTAGTCTGGGTCTACTAAGAGTTTTCTTGCAGGGATTTATCCTCGACTTTGAGCAGAGTAGATAAACATGAACATTACCTTGGTCGGGTTTAGATCGTAGGTATAGACAACAGCCATAAGCCACAGATGACGCGTCTGCGAACCCGATCAACTACTGCGTTAGCTGGCTTGACACAGTGTGGAATACTTATGGGCTTCATTTTAGAGAGGTTTTCAACTAAGTCCGACCACAATTTGCGAATATTATCTGGAGGAGTACAATCCCAGTCTGAATAAGAAACCCACAACAGCTGCATGATCACTTTTGAGTGTACAAATATTAGGCCAATTAGTCCTAACGGGTCATAGAATTTACTGATATAGCTCAATGTCACGTTTTGTGTAATGCAAGCCTTTGTAAGGTTCTGGACATGAGGTTTTAAAAGTATCCTACTTCACATTGAAGTGATTACCTAATGTTTTGACTGCTAAGTCATTATTTGACATATCATGGTCGGCAAACTGTTGCTTTTCCTTAGGCACCCTCTCCAAAACAGATCTGCTTTTTGAAGCCCACTTGTGTAGCTGAAACCCTCCCAGAGCAAGAAGATCAACTATGGTCGTCGGTTCAGCTTAAATTAAAAAATTCTTTCTTTGAGCCTTTATAAGAGAAGCCCAAAAGGTTATGGTCCTTTGTCAAAATGTTTTACTTTACCATCACCTAAAACATTAAAAAAATCTTTTGAGTAAAATCAAACTTGAGCCCGGTATAAATAAATTTGTGTTTAAAAAAAATAAGAACACAGCATCTGAAATGAACACAGAAGATAGGCTCTGTACGTTAATATTTGATGAAATGTACATCACTCCTCAACTAAAATATAATATTAACAAGGATGAAATAAAGGGGTCTGTCACAAATGGCCATGAAGAGATTGCTGACCATGCTCTGGTATTTATGGTAAAAGGCATTAAAAAAAGTTTTAAGCAACCTGTGGCCTACTATTTTACTCAGAATTTGAAAAAAAAAATAGTTGGAAGCTGTTTTGAAAGATGTGGTTAAACAGGTTTCTGCTACAGGGCTGAATATATTGTACACAATATGTGACCAAAGTACAGTAAATGTAAGTACCATTAATAGTCTAATCGAGGATACTAAACAAGAATATATAAGACAACATAAAGAGTGGAAATTCGACCAAATGGAAATTGGAAAAAAGAAAATAATACCTCTCTATGACGTGCCATATCTGTTAAAAGGCCTCACAAATAATTTAATGACAAAAGACCTGAAATACGAGTATGTGGATTTTGATAATGACAATAAGGAAGTTATTATAAAATGGAGGTATTTTCAAGAACTGTTTAAGGCATATAAATCTTATGGCGAATTAAAATATCTTCATAAGCTTACCGAAGAGCATATTGACCCCAGCAAAATAAATAAAATGAAGGTTAAGCCGGCAGCACAAATCTTAAGCCATAGTGTAGCAGTTGCAGCTGAGCATGATACAGCAAGAGGCAACATATCGTCAGAATGTAGAAATTTAATATCATTCGTGTTATTAATTGATAAATTGTTTGACAGCCTAAATGTAAGCACCTTTCATCCTCTCTAAGGGAAAATGTATAAGGGAGCAGTTAAACATAATTCTCCCCATCACAAACTTTGGCATGATGCACTAAGATTTTTGAAAAATGTTTGTTTTTTAACTCATAAAAAGGAGGGTGCTAAAAGTGGAAACCAGTGTACCTTCTATAAAGAATTTTATTGAAACTATCCCTACGGTTTCAGTAATTGTGGAAAATTGTACACCAAAAATATAATTTTGATTCCATGTTAACCCGAAACTTCAACCAAGACCCAATAGAAAATTTCTTTGGAAATATAAGAAGTTTAGGGGCACGAAATGTGTCGCCTGATTGTGTGGGTTTTGAGGGTGCCTTCGAAGCACTTCTTCTGAATAATTATTGCTCGCGTCATTCCACAAAAGGGAACTGTGAAGAAGATATAAATACGTATTTGCAATCCTAGATTTTTTTATAAATGAAAACGATCACTCTGAAAACCACGACAATATTTCAGAGCTTCCTGAATTTAATTTAACAGAAAATTTAATTGTTAATAGCGAGACAGTCCCTGATGAAGGTAGTTTCCAAAGATTATGTATGTGGTTTGGTCGTAAAAAAATGACTGAAAAACGTTGTGAAATCCTGCACATACTGTAGAAATAAAGTTACTACGACGAGGGATAACATGGTATCAAATTCATTCATTGTGGCCAAAGAATATTATGCAAATAAACAATGGTTAGTTTACCCTTCGCAAGAAGTAGTAAGATGTTTCTATAATATTCAAACTCAAATAATAAACTATTTGAAAACCAATTTTAGAAAAAAATAATATTAAAAGTGATATACAAATATTTACTGACATTTTTGTAAATTTTCCATTTGATTGTGAAATACACAGGTCGAAATTAAGGGAATGTTTTGAAGAAAACGTAATTAACAGAATTTTATGTAGTTGGTGCAGAAGTATCAATCGCACTTTAAGTGGCAAAATTTCCTATGATGGGGATGATGACGATCCAACAAAATTACAAGCTCAAACGTACTTTCATAAACATCGGCATAACAAAACGAAAAATAAAAAGTGATTAAAATTTAACTTGGTATTTTATTTCAGATAAACATGAAGGTGCTCCCTCACCTAGAGCACTTTGCTGTAATGCAACGCTGCAATCGATTGTTACATCGGTGAGGGAGGAGAACCGCGCATTACAGTGCGCAAAAAGTAATGATGCAAATTCGAAATTCGAAAAATCTCTCTCAAAATCGAATCTAAAATGCAAATTACAGGCAAATGTTCGTCATGTCAGGGAGGCAGTACAGAAAATGCTCTAGGTGATGGGAGCACCTTACATAAACCTACATTCTATTTTATTGTAATTGCTGCCGACTGCTACTGCTGTTCGTCTTACTGCCGCACTCAGAGAGGTAAATTAACTTTAATGCTTCATTAAAGTTGTTACTGCCATAATTAAGCATTCAATTAACTTAATTGACGTCTCTGGGTGAGAAAGTGTTGTAATTTTTAAAATTTGTACACAAACAATATTTAAAACATTTTGGATCGTGTGATACTTAATATCACAGTGATATTGACATGGACTAAATGCAAATGTGGTTACTTATAAATATACCTCATTGCATTTTGCTCCGTAAGGTCAATATTATCCAAAATGTATTAAATATTGTTTGAGTATGTATGTATAGTTTCTATTCTTTATAAGTACCTACCTATACGTATATTTATATATAGGAGATGTTGCACAACAGCTAATAGATGGCGTAACTATCAGAGAGCTTTAGCAGGGTGGCATAAACATAACGCGAGAGGGTGCTCTATTCCCCATATACTACTTTCGCCGTATGATGATATCCCTGACAGTTCTTAATTGTCAATTATAGTGCTCTAACGAATGTAATTTAATCGAGTTGGCAAAGGAAATGGAATCAGATTAACCGATTTTTAATTTTTAAATAAATTCTTAATAAACGGGTTATGGCTAATAAGTTATAGAATAAAACGCGATATCTCGAAAATAATAGTTAAAAAATTGCAGACAAGGCAGACGCACAGGTACTAATGCGAATGACGTTATTACAAATTAAAAAATGGTCGCTCATATTCATCGATTTTTTGACGATTCAGTAGTGTCAATACACTATTGAATGGCGTTCCTTTTCACGAATCAAGCGCTGTTAAGATATATTAGTTTAATGTCAAATACTTCATTTAATAACGGTTATTAATAATTTACGTGATAAGATTCGAAAAAACACTACTTTTTAATAGTTTATTACATTTTCTTTTGCCAGTTTCTTTTAATTCAGTTTGAAATAGTATGCGTGACACGGAACAATAAGAGCTCTCATCAGGCATATCATCTTACAGTGAGAATAGAATAGTTCTGTTTGCATTTGCAATAATTATTTCGCTGTACTGGCATTTTTGAGTACATCATTCACATTTATGTATTATTTTTAAGTAAGTATAGACGAGGCTAGTGGATAAGAATCCTCATATTCTTGAGCAAGATCAATGAGACAGCGGGTGGCTAGGTATGCCGATGATTTAAGGCCATAACTAACACTTTTTAGCCTTATGCACTTGATGTGTACATCTGGTGACTCGCGCCATAGGATATTTTGCAGTGATTGTTGAGAAGGATCTAAATCGATGCCCCTGAACATCATACGAATGTCACAAATGAAGTAAAGACCTTCTAATCTGAATGATATTAGGATTTCAAACAAACAAAAACAAACCACTGGGCCATTGAGCATTATGTTATTGAGTGATACTTTTTTATTTGTGAGCATGGATCCATCAAAAACTACTCTACGTTTTGTAGTACATTTGACTTCTCTAATGACTGCACGGTGAGCTAGGAAATAGACTGGATCTTTAGATAAATCATAACTACTGATATCACAGTACTCACCATGGTTTAATTCAATGTACTAATCAATAAACTTATTGTATTCAAGGAAAAGCTCATTTTTATGGAGCATTTTCTCTATATTTAAAAATTGATTGAGTGCTTAGTGAAATGATTCCCCTAGTTCAGAGTTTTTTTGCAGAGTTTATTTGCTGGCATTGTAACCTGATACTTATTATTCTCAAGTTTGGTTGTTTCTCGAAAAAGATTTTCAGAATATTCTGGTAATTGCTTTGGGAAGATTTCGGGTACCTTTTCAGAATTCCAGAAGGCACTGAACTGATTGCTGATAGAACTGTCACATTGTGTACATAGCAAAGATATAACCTGTTTGGAATGTTGCTCCGACCTGCCACAACATGTCCGAAAGCTGTGTATACTATTGATGGCTGCTGTGTGCTGGAAGAAGTTGCAGGAACCTGGCTGCTAGCAGACACGCTACTCTCAGGCTGTTGAAACAGGACCTGGAAAAATATATCAGCTCCAAGCAAAACATTCACATCAACAGGCATGTTGAAGCTTTCATCGGCTAGTTTGCAGTTGGGCAGAAATGTTATAGCTGACAGGTCAACTTTAGTCTGCGGCAGCTTGGTGGTTACATTCTTGACAATATGACAGTTATCATTTATCTTGAATGGATAAACTCTGGAATGTACATCAAGATTTATGCTTTTTTCAATTATTTGTTGTTTGTTGGTTATACCTATTATATTTACATTTGAATGTTATGAAGGTTTTTGTAACAAATCAACAACCTTATCTGTCACAAATGATGCTTGTAAAGCACTGTCAAGTAATGCTCTGATGTAAATTGACATGCCAGACTGACCTATTAACTTTATTCTTGCAGTTCACAATAAAATCTGGCCTCAGGTGGCGGCAGACAATGACACTGATGGATTGCATATGATGCATCATGGTGCAAAAGGCTATTGTGGTCTTTTCCCTTGCATTTGGCACAACGAAAATGAAATTTACATTTGCGCATGTGTTAAGACAATCAAATAAAGCACAATTTGTTTGTTATAGCAAACTTTTAATTGGTGCTAGTTTGAAGCGTGGTCACTTAAATGATTTATGTGAACACTTACATTACAGACAAGATGCAGCAGGCACAGTAGCTACAGCAGTAGCATGGCTTGCCAGCTGCTCAGGTGGTTTGTAGCTGGTGTCGGTGTTCTCCAACCCCTTTGCCCTTTTCTCCAAAAAATCTAACAACTCGTACAGTTTGGGGCTTGAATTCTCCATTTGGAAGGCCCGGATGGTGTTTGTATCAAACTTCCTACATAAAATGCACAGCATTATGAAATCCCACCTGTCAACCGGCTCACCTAAATTTTTAAGCGCTGCCAGGTGCTGCTTAACCACTGAAATAAATGTTCTTATGTCAGTCACATTAGTCATTGTAGGTAAGTCAAGTAACACATATATGTGTTCTTGTGTGATTTTGGTTTTGATGTACTACCAACTTTTTAATGAAGAAAGTGCTTCTTTATAACTTTCATCTTGCAGCGGCAAATTATTAAGTGTGCACTAGTTTCACCGCTGAGAAAGCTTTTTAAATAATATAACTTCTGGACAGGTGACAATGAAGTCCTTGTGGATCATTGCAGTAAACAAATTGATAAATTGGAAGTATTCAGTGTATTTTCCTGTAAATAGGGGAATTATGACACTAGATAATTTCAATTTAGAGGCTGATTTCTCGCTGTGGACTGGTTCTGGCACCAATTACACCTCTTGTTTGCGGTTTATTAGTGTCGAGACTGCCAAGTAAATAAAGGTAAGTCTCTTTCATTTCACCTACATCTTCCGAAAGCTCAGGGTCTTCGGCAGAAATTCGTATGCAAAAACGTTCGTACTCACCGAAAACCTCTCTCAAACGACTGCGTTTATCATGTAATTTTTCCAATGAATGACAAATCATTGAAACCATCTTTGTCGTCCTTGAAAGCTTTATGTTTCGTTTTTTTTCTATGAAAAGCAGTGATCACTAATTATTTGACTTTTTTTTCTATAGCTGTTAGTTGCGTTTCGTTTTACTGTTATTCACAGATTTTGACGGCTCTCTCAATAGAAAATAGCTTTTAAAAAAAAAGATAGTTACTAAACGCAAATTGCGACGCCATTTTGTTCTGTCAGTGTCACCTGTCATGATCTGTCTGTCAGTCAGCATCGTTCGTTTGTCTTGCAGTTGCAGTCGAGATCGTACTGTAACCTATTTACACCGTTTGACTACTATCATGGCGTCTCCGAAGCTTAAACAATTGAGACGCAGGTTACCATTGAATCGCACTAATCAATCGCTGTTCACACGTGTTTTCTCCTAACGCTAAGCACTTGCTACTAAGCAAAGTGTAACTGGGCCTTAACAGAGCAATAATGGCAGGCACTAACAGTAGGCAGCCCCCTGGCCCCACTAAGAAAGTACTACAATAGGTATCGTTAGGTTATGTTAGGTTAGAACTGTGACCAAAAACAATGTTTTTTTATAAAAAACTAATGTTTATATTATTTAAAAGTATGTTGAAAATAGTCATAAGCTTTCAAAAAGATATTATTTTTTAAGAACCTAACCTCAAAACTTCATTTTTTTTCTGCAAAACAATTAAACTCCTAAACTTCTTCTTCACAGGGGACGGTTCCACTCTCCATTTTCATGAGCCACCAACTATAAACTTTACGCTTTGCGTTGTAAAAACTTGCTTAAATCTTACATTAATTGTTGATCGCACGCGGCGGCGGGAGTTTTTGACAAAAAAAAAAGGGCGGCTCTGGCCGCAGCAGAGTGTTGAACGTATGGGAAAATCTACGTCTGACGTCGCCCGTCGCAGCAGGCTGTGATTGGCTGCTGAGTATCACAGCTGGCACGTGCCTGCTAGTCGATTGCAGAGTCGACTATCTTCGTTCTCTATGACCGTATGAAAAATCTGGTATGACGTCATACGTCGCAGCCGGTCCTTGATTGGCTGATGGGGTATCGCAGCAGGCACGTAATTGGCTGTTTGCCGGGTGAGAATCTTTGTTCTCGTTGCACGATCGATCGCAGAGCGTCTTTGAATTTTGCGATGTCGTCCGATGCCGCTGATTCTTGTTGGTAGAAGGACCATGTGCAGCTTTGATGTGGAGGTGCGGGGCTCGTAGTAAAAACAAGATAATTGCGCACTTTCCACTTTTATTGATATTTTACTCGCAGACGACATACGTGCGTACAGACATCTAAGCAAGAAGGAAAAGTTGTCATTGTACAAAAATATTTATTTATTTATTATTTCGTACACAAAGAGACAAATTACAGAGAAAATAATAAGGAGTACAAAAGTACAGGTTAGCTTATCTATAAAAAAAAAATTTCTTCCAGCAGACCATGGCGACAGGAAAACTCATTTAAAATTGTTATGGATAGACAAACGTGTACAAATGGAAATGTAAATGAGAGTTACATATTCAAAAATCGTAACAAACTAAAAACCCCTAAGTACATGTTTTACTTACAAGCAAGTAAATTAATATTCTACAATAAGTACATAAACATATAGATAAAGATAATAATACATACAATAAACGAAATATAAATAAATATGTATACATGTTAAACTTAATGATCCAATGTAATTTAAGTAAAACTCAAAAGATGTTTTTTTAGCAGTCTTTTGAAAGAACCTACAGTGCCGCATTCGCGAAGGGATACGGGCAACTTGTTCCACAATTAATTAAATATTTATTTTTAATGTTGCTAACAGATGGTTAGACCACTGCTTATTGACTGAATCGGCTTTGCAAACGGATAATAATGCACAAGTGAAATTATGAGCCTGTCTGGTCTGACCACTTACCCCTAGTAATTCAGTGTAATTTTAATATAATGAAACCTAAAATTAGTGTTTATTTAAATAAGTCGGAGTGTCGGGAGACCGATCAGCAGGTCAATTCGGGCATGTTCGGTAAAAGAACCGTATCGTACGACACGGTAAAACTGCTGAATCAAATATTCGATAACTTGCTATTCAGAGTAATCGACTTTTAGATTCGGTTCAGATAAAATTGTCGTGCCAAGCTGTCCTATTGTGTGGCCACAGAGTAGCTAAGCTATTCGCTCATTCATTCGTTCATTTGTATGGAGGTTGATAATTGGATTTACGGAGGTTGTTATATTTTAAGTTAAAAAGTTTATTAATTTGTTGAACCTAAAAGTAGACATAGATTATTTAGGAGTTTAGTTGTTTATTAAATGGGCACTTTCCTACATTTTAGGCTTGGGATGCGGTGGTAGCCGATGGGTGTCGGCCTCACAATCGTACCTATGACTAAAGTTTGTCTCTCATTACGTATATTTCACCCATCTAGTAGTTTTTAATGACCACTAGAAATCGTACAAATGATCTAAATAATACGTAGATACAAAAGCTTAAGTTTACATACCTAAATTATGCTTTATCGAACTTAGGTTAATTTAGTGAGCTTGCTTAATTTTATGTTTTTATTTCAGGTGTGAAGGTGATTGATGATTAGAACCATACTCAGTTACGTTCGCTGTACCTACTCAATAAAAGAAAATGCACAGCAAAATGTGTTTTTTTTATTTTAAATTATAAAAGTTATTTAAAGGCTAGGTATTAAATTATGTTAATACATAAACATCATTAAAACCTTTATTAACATTATTCAAAAATATGTCTTGGCCTGTGAAGCCTGTGATGGGTGAAATGTCATTGTCAAAATTTGGATCTACTTAAGTTGTGCGATACTACACAGGTATTAACTATGTTGCCAGTCTTTGCTGGTGTGTACTCCAACACTCGACCTCTACTTACGGGCCACGAACATAAAAGAAACCGGTAGATGTTTTTGTTCGATGTTTACGCTAGACTTACAAAAAAGTTAATTGTTTTAACTCTTATAAAGCTCGGGTTAAAAAGATAATAAAGCTATTGAAGGTAGTGAGGTTATAATTTAAATCGCCGGTTTTTAATTATTAAAATAACACTGATGCTTACACATCAGTCAGAATGGATACATGTTCCACTACAATGCAAAGTCCAATATCCGCATTTTGTCTGAGCACGCACGCACGCACTTGTCAGGCACGGTTCCATGCAAAGTGTTCCGTTCCGGAGAATTGCGCGGATGACCGTCGCGGGAAGGCGGACTCCGCGTCCTCGGGCCCACGGACGCGGAGTCCGCCTTGCGACGGGTCCCGTCGCGGGTGTACGAACAGGCTTGTTCAGTCAACAGCGCTACATGATACGTGCAATGAAAACCCTCGATGGGCCTCATCCACCACATCTTCATCCCATGCAAAGGCGCACTGCGAGTTTGTTAGTGCTTTGAAATAAAAATCATATTAACTTATTCATGTAGGTACATTTATTTAAATAATTCACAAGTGGTCCAAGAATGCAGCAGGAGCTCTGAAATGATCCTGATGACAAGCGTACCCCATGTACCTTAAAATGGGCACCAACTGTGTGATATCCAGCAGCACAATAACAATAACATCCTAAAATGGCTTCACTCCCTTGTACTACTTAAAGTCTATCAGGACCCTTCTGCGTATAAACTCAGGTACATGAAGTTTTTCCCGATCATCACACTCTGGAAACAAGCAACGGCCAGTAGTGGCAGCTGCTCTTCTTGTTGTTGTAAGAGCTATTGGGTGTTTGCTGGGTTTCAATTTGATAATGTTTTTCTGCAACAGGTGGTGCAGGTAATTCTGAAGGGCTACTTTCTCTTACAGTTTGATTATTTCATGAAAACGAAAAAAATATGTAATGATTATTATAATAAAAATCAAACGTAACGTACCTATGTAATGTGAGTGATTTGTTTGACATTGACAATATTGACATTGATGACAACAATGGGAAGGCAAAGAAGTATATTACCATACAGCCTCTTTATCAGTTTGTTTTTTAACTTTGCACTTGAATACATTCAAAATACAATGTGGCTTTTAAATGTTCATCAAAGTGTATTGATTTAATTAAAATAGGTCAAAACAGTTAACTTACCATAACACAAATTGAAAATAAATTAATTCCATGATTGAAAACTTCTGCGTAGATTGGAATAATCTTACAGGAAATAAAACCGTTTAGTTTTTGCACTTTATGTGGCACTACAGAAAAGTTTTGGTTCATTGAAATCGGGAACAGTTTATCTTTGTCCTGCCTTCTTGAAAAATTCCGATTTTATGGAATTAAATTCAACAACTTAACTTTATTCATATAACATGTTTCCGTTTGGTAACGTTTTTGTAAAATATGGAGTCGAGTTTCGCCGCCCTTCTCTGACTCCATTCGTTTTAAACAAACTTTTGCAAGCCACTATATAATCTCTCTGCATCTGCATCTCCTGGCTTTGTAGCCTTCAAAATTAATGGGGAATGTGTCCATTTGAAATAACACATTATTTACATTCTACAGAAAACATGTTGGCTAGACCATCTAATGCTATAATGTACCACTGTTAATTGGTTAAACCTTGTAAACTGGGCTGCCTTACATCCCGAGGGGCTTTCTCCTCAACCGCTTACCTGCGGAGTTCTTCCAACATAAACAATTTAAGCTACTTTTCCAAAATTATCATGGTGTCAAAGCCTGATGGTGAGATATGCTAATTTGTGACCGCAGGGGTCTGTACCAGTTTGTGTTAACAAAACATTTGCAACCAGTTTCACATATCGATATTTTGAATTTGCTTCAAATAAGACAACGGTTGGTCAAAATCAACCTCCAACAGGCCTATTTTCATCTGCCAATTACAGAGACAGGCAATTTCTCCAGGTCATTTAAACTGGAGAAATTCTTCAATTCATATCCAATTGCATTGCGGAAATCTTTTGGACTCGGGAGTCATAAATCTTGTTTATTCGCACAATTAGATACCTGTTGGTAAATCAGGCTCTGTTAATATTGGAAGGTCAAGTTGCGGAAACTGTGGCGCTCCAACAGACTCTAGGCTGGCACACCAACCACCTAAGTCAGTCATAAATCAAGTTCAACAGATAAAATACTTGGACCTGCTGTGGAACACACAAAGAAGTATTCTTCAGTTCTGAGTAGGTAATTTGTAGGTAGTGTACTTAATGTATTTTTATTTTTGGCGGTATCTGACAATTTGCGCTTATCAGGCGAATATAGTAGCAAGTAGCAACCCTAGGCGATCAGGCATGTTGTTAGAAAAAGGCGAGAGCGGTCCTTCTGTAAACTCTTTATTTTGTGGTACAAGAGTGTCATACATAAGAGAACAGGCAGCATTCGCTCCATTGCTATGTTAATAACAACCAGACTCATGGAGTTAACCGATCAGCCCAAAATAATGCTGTCGGCATGTTACCTTCCGGGAAAGCTAAACAGAATAGCAGACTGTCTATCAAGAGGTTGAACACTGCCTGAAATGGCACCTGCTACCCCAGGTCACGGAGGTTGTATTCAGAAAGTGGGAGTTTCAGAGGTAGACCTTTTCACGTCCAGAGAAACCGCTGTGGTCCCTCGATATGTCACCCTAGACTCAAACTCAATTAGCTCTTTTTTACGACACCTTCAGTCGCCAGTAGTAATTCAATCTAGCCTAAATATTCCCAACCTAAGACCCAGAATACTAGCTCACCTCAACACCGCAAATTAAGGGGAGTTACATTCTGATAGCACCTTATTGGGACCAGTGCTTTTGGCTGCCGAATCTACGGTTTTGAGACTTGATGATTTGAATACCATACCTGCGGAAGGAACCAGTAAAGTCGCTACTGATTAAGCTGAGACACTACGGTGTTTTAGATATTTCGTCTAAACTTATACAATCTTATCTCACAGACAGAACACAAAAAGTGAGTATAAACTAAACCACCTCTTCCGGTGCCACCATTAGCATGGGAGTGCCCCAGGGATCGATATTAGGCCCACTGCTTTTTCTTATTTATTTATATGAGCTTCCTTACTTTGTCAAAGACATTTGTGAAATAGTATTATTTGCTGATGATACCTCGTTGATTTTTAAAATCAACATAGGTAAGCAAGCATTTGACGATGTAAATAATACTCTTTCAAAAGTACTATGTTGGTAACAATTTATTACTTAATGCAAAGAAAACAAAGTGTATTAAATTCACTATGCCTAATGTTAAACAGGTTGATACTTGTACCATCAACATGAACGATGAGACATTAGAAATTACGAACTCTACGGTATTTTTAGGAATCACTCTAGATTCTAAGTTACAGTGGGGTCCACATATAACGCCTCTGGCAGGGAGACTTAGTTCAGCCGCTTGTGCTGTCAGAAAAATTAGACTCCTGACTGATATTGAAACAGCAAGACTAGTGTTTTTTAGTTACTTTCATAGCGTTATGTCATATGGTCTACTGTTGTGGGGCTCAGCTGCGGACCTCAACACCATTTTTGTACTCCGAAAAAGATTCCACCACCACCATTCCAGACCATTCGGTCGATATACAACCATAGGCCACGCGACTCGCTCAGAGAAATATTTAAGAAGATCGATATTTTAACTGTGCACGCTCAGTATATTTTCGATACGATATGTATGTGCGCAAAAACTTGCATATGTTCAAAAAAAAACGGTGATACTCATACACACAATACTAGAAATAAAAACAAACTTATTACTCCAAGTCTTAGGCTACATAAGGTAGGAAATTCTTTTGTGGGTCAATCTGTAAAATCCTCAAAGTCTTATTGATCTACCTCTTCACAAGTTCAAGTCTACAATTAAAAAAAAGTTGATAAAACAAGGTTATTTTAATGTGGAGGATTACTTGAACGACAAGAATTTGTGGTCATAGTAGGAATAATCTGCTCCTCTGCTCAAATAATGTATTATTATTGTTTTTTTGACTGTACTCTGAATTTATTTGTTGTAAAACAAAAAATGTTCAAAAGAGTAACTATAGAGTTTCTTGCCGGAGTCTTCTCGATAAGAAGCAACTTCCGAAACGGTGGTAGATTCGCATTATGTTTATTTAGAATATGTACTATTCATGTATTATTTTATTTACGTCTATTATCGTTTAAATATTTTTTTTGTGAATTTTGACATTTCATAAGTGCTTCTTTGTAAAGCTTAAGTGAATAAATGATTTTTTACTTTACTTTTAATTTTTTACTTTATATCTTCACAAACTTCGTCCGCGTGGACCACTTTTTATCCACAACGTGGTAGGTTGAAATCCTATCCGCGGTAATTGAATTTATATTTGTGATAAGCAGCTAACTACAACAGGGCAAATCTGCTACATTGTGGAACTTTCTATTCATTCCCTGTTTTACAACTTTATTAAACTTATTTATCTATTATAGCTGTTGCCCGTTAATCTTCTAAAAAGTATTTGTTATTTTCAGAAACGACCACGAACATTATATTTATAGCTGATGCCCGCGACTGTAGCGCTTGAGGTTTTCTTTACTTCCAAGGCTTTTTTCAGAATTCCTAACAGCTAAAAGTTCTCATCCATTTGTTTATCCTAAAATACGCAGTAGAGGGTGGCAAAAATAAGCTAAGTACTACATATTTTGTTATAATTATACAACGCTAATTTACAGTGAGCTTCCATGTACATACATACAATGGAAATGCTTCGCGTTTTGAACAGAAACTGAAACAAAGCGCTAGCCGTCCAAACTCTCTAAGAGCTTACGATAGTTTCTTAGTCAGTGAAGGTCTCCGACTCATGTGATAATGCGTGAGTCTCAATCGGCAGCAAGACGTGTTTCCCGTTCTTGAGCTTTCTACTAAGACCGAACATTTGGAGTCCAACAACTCTCTGAGAGTTCACGCGGGTTTCCTTGTCAGTAAAGGTATCAGACTCACGCGATAGTGCATAAGCGTAGGGATCAGCAGTTAGATCTGCTTCTCGTTGCAATGTGGGGACCGGGAGTAACACAAAGAGACGATGTTTGTTAGTTTAAAGTATGATTTATTCTAACTCTTATGACCACGTACATGCTATTTATAGTATTCTAACTTAGCCAAATTATGTAAAGGCGCGTCACTACGTTACATCGTTCTTCAGGTTACTTCTTAGACCGAGCACTTACTGTTCTCTCAAATCCAAAGGGCCCTCATTTTCCACACGATGTGAATCAGTCCAGGTTCCCACTGAGCTGATGTTTCTGTAGCACATAACCCGGCATGACGTTCCTAAGATGTAGTAAGTATCGCTACAACCATTGTTGTACACTACAGATAGAATTGTTTTAATACTTAAGTTTTATTTATCATAAATATTGATCCCAGAAAAAATCTATCTAACTATCTTCTAAATCTAAAATATCATCATCAACATCATCGTCAATGGTGTTTTCGATGAAACTGACTCGTTAGTGCATACGACGCAGACACTGGAGTAGGCGATGCCTGCTTTCCGGCAGCCGCATCGCACCCCACACCCCATGTCTGAGATTTTTTGGGTCAATTCTGGTTTAGCCGTGAACAGATTAGCAATTCCCACTTTACTTTCTCCGTAGATCGCAGAGGTGGTGGTGGACTCGCATCTGTAGAAGCTGTGGAGGAGGAAAATTGTCTTGGCAAATGGAAGTTGTTGAACTTGTCGCACTGGAAACCATTTGGTCTCCAGCCTCCCACGACCTGTGGGCCATCTTCAGAAATCGTTCAAATGTATGGGGATGACATAAGCTGTCACTGGCGCTCATGTCATCTCGATACATTTGAACGATTTCTACTGTAGAAATCGTCGTGGCGCGTTGCTCTTGGCTAGCCCCCCTGGTTTCATTAAGAACACGTTGATATTTGGTGGATATAAGGAGGAATATCAAGTCAACATCCTCTCCAACTTTTCTGCTTCAATATGTCGTTAAATCTTGATCCTATCGAAAACAAAATTTTCTACAAAATATTAATTATACACAGTTAATATTTTGTAGAAAATGTAATGTAAATTACTCGAGTAAAAGATTTTGTTTTGCCAACCACCTTTAACGACTTGTTTGAGAAAAACTTAAAAAAGTACCTTTACACATTTTGCTTATTGTGGTGCTCTTCAATGGAAACTTTTTTTTCATAATTAAATAAAGGGTATATTTCTGTGCCTTTCACCTGAGTATCGCGACAGGAGGCGTTTTGATCAATTCACTCTCTTTAATTGTAAAGATTGATTAGGGCACTGAGCTTCATGTCTTGTTTTATAATAGTTGTATCTGTTGATAATAGGTACGATATACGAAAATATGGCTGATAACAAGGCCTTACCACAGGTTTAAGTAACAGATAAATTACACCATAGAAAATAGACAATTTTGTCATTTATAAATGCGTGCTGTCATGAGGCTGGCATATATTGCTAGGGCTAGCTCTTTCGATTTAGGTAGATGTCAGTAGTTAGTGGGTACTTACAGTTTAGTACAGTTTATAAAATAACATAATTATTGTATTCATTCTGTTGAAGCATGTTTTAATTTATTACAATACTAGCTTCCTGCCCGCTGCTTCTCCCGCGTGGAGGTGCCAACCTTACTTTTTTGCAATATCGCTTGCGTCCGCTACGTAAGGATACCTTACTCATAGATCTAACAACAAAAAAACTTACAGAAAAATGTTTCCTCTTTATAATAGAGTAGATAGTGTAGAAGAAAAGGTTTTCATTACTTCGATTTTTAGCATTTATCAATGTTTGTTTTCTTAACGTCTGCATAATGCGAATGCGAATCGAACAAGTGCAGACTTTGATACCCTACCAAAGAGAAACATACAGCAATGACATATTAAGGAGAAAAAACCTGACCGCGTGGAAATCATAGAATTCAAGTGGCATTTTGCAGAAAACCAGTCTAATTATCCACAAACCCTTTATCAATATCTTTTTACCAATAACTTAATTTCAACATTTCAAACACAGCAATAGCGCTAAGAATATTAATTACTCTGCCGGTTTCAGTTGCATCTGGTGAAAAATCCCTTTTCTCAAAATTAAAAAATATCAAACTATTTAAGATCAATAATGCTCCAGCAAAGACTAAGCGATTTAGCTTAAACAGCAAGGATACAAGAAAAGTTGGTAGAAAATTTCGCAAATATAAATCCAAGAAGATATTTGTATGTAGATAAATGTCATAAATGGTTTAACACTTCAGTGAACATAAATAACTAAAGGTGCGCATAATAATACCGAACTACAAAATACCGAATTCCAAAGTATCGATGACCGGAAGAACGAATACTAAAATGCCGAATGATTAAAATCCTGAAAGCATACTTAACGAAAAACTAAAATCACGAAATCTATACTAACGAAGTTTAAATTCGCGGATTAACAATGATTTAAACAAGGGTAAATAGGAAATGAAAAATATATTGCAATCATATTTTCATCGATCAAAATAAATTATGATTTATGCTTTGTTTATTTTAGCATTTTACAACAATGCTTGTTCTCATGTAGAGAGACATAATGCGCTTAATTGATAATGCGTTCAGCACAATAACGTCATTTTCAATAAAAACAATCTAGCAACTTAAACATATTTGATGATAAAATGATAATATCATAATCATTTTCCCCGATACATAAAACTTTGTCTTTGGGGTTCAGTTGTGTAACAAGATTTAAAGAAGAACATTGATTTGAAGAGTCAAAATACATACAGAATAGACAAGAACTCTAATGATAGGAAGTTCGCCATCCCAAGCAAAACTGGTAACAGCAATGGTAAATACACGAACGAAGACAGCGCCCATGGAAGACAGGTGCCAAAAAGCAACAAGAGTCAGCCCTCACAGATGAGTGGTAAAGACAGAGAGTTGATGGCGAAGCAAAAATTAGCAACCAATGGGGCTCTTAAAACCAATGGCAGAATTGAAAACGGTAAGAAACCGGATCCGAATAAAGGAGCGTCTTCAAAAAGGCCAGAAGAGAAGGCCTCTCAGGGAAAATTGCAAGCTGGCTCTAGTAAGCCTAAAGTTTCGGGTGGTTTTGATTTTGACAAGCATATTAATTCAATTGGCGGAAAAATTGGAAAATCGAATGGTGCGCGGCAGTTTCCGCCGGGCGACGTCAGGAGAAAGCAGCAGCCAGACGATAGGAAAAAACCTAAACGTCGCCTAGATTCTGATTCAGAATATGATTCCGAAATGGACGACTTTATTGATGGTGGAGATGAGAATGAAGACTACTCCACACATATTAAAGAAATATTTGGCTACGATAAATCAAAATATCGGTACATGGACGACGATGACGATCCGAGCATGGAGTCCAGTTTCGCGAGGCAACAGCGCGAAGAATATATTAGTAAAAAACTTGGTATTATGGAAGACTTAGAAGACATGCGGATGGAAGCAATGGAAAAGAAAAAAACCAAAAAGAAAGGAGGCCGCCGCATCAGCGACGATGAAGACTGATTAGCGCCCTCTACCGGAAAAACTCTGACCAACACCACGATCAGCGGAACCCATCAGCTTGTCGCCTGTCTTTCGTCATTGGGTAGGGGGATAACGTGGCACATTAAGTCTAGATCTGTTAAGGAGAAGAGATTGGTCAACGTCTGTTCGTACATTCAACCGTTTGATTGTATATCTTCTGAAACATTTGTAAGACCTGAAGATAGTGCGAATGGTTTTGTAATTGCTGTACTGTAGTCATGTACTTCTCGTATCCCGTATTCTCCCTTGACCGACAGAGGGCTGCGGCAAGGCCGACACAGCGTTGGATTCCGAGGATAACTATATCTTTTCTTTATAGTAGATCTTTTCTGAATTGACTCGGGTCTGGGTGTGCTGGGAGACGCCCCTGGCTTAATTCCCTGTCGGGTACCTCATAACACTTACACAAAGATATTTATCCTTACTTCGAGACCATGACAAGTTGGTGTGTTGCCTGGCGCATATTTATATTTATAAGTTTAATGTCAGTCATCAGCTGATGTTTGTTTACTAGTCACTTTTGTGATTATACGAGTACGTCTAAGTACGAGGGCTACACCGAAATGACCGCAATGGAACTTTTGAATAAATTAGACTTAAAATCTTTTCGGTACTTATTTGAAATTTAGTATTATTTTAAACTTGATTCCGTTTTTGAATTAAAAAAAATATTCAAAAATAAAAGAGTGGTAGCCATTTCAAATTGATAAGTCAGTGAGAAAATGGAGCTTACGCGGGAACATTTCCATGCTATTATTTTTCACAACTTTCGCGGAGCTTAATCTGTTTCGTCTAGTACGTTCTTCTCTTACCACAGTTCTCTCTACTGGTCGGCCAAAATCAGCGGTAACACAAGAAAACATCCATGCTGTACGTCAAATAATACAAGAACATAGACATGTGACATATGAACAGATACGGGCTTCTCTCAGCATTGGTAAGACAGCCATTCAAATAATATTGCATGTTGAACTGGGTGTCAAGAAGTTAGTTTCTCGCTGGGTGCCCCATCGTTTGACCGAAGAACAAAAGTCGGCTCGTGTTAATTGTTGTCGGTCTGCTCTGCAACGGTTCGATAGAGGGAGCTCAAATGCAGTTTACAACATCGTCTCGGGTGATGAATCGTGGATTTATTCATATGAGCCCGAAAGAAAACACCAATCGACTGATACTAAGTAGTCATGAGACTACTTTTGAAACTGCAAAAATATGGTATCAGAGGCAAAGCCCTAAATTGGCTCCTAAGCTACTTGTTAGAGCGTTTGCAGTATACTGAAGTAAGCAAAGCGATTGACAACAAAAAGCAAACCTACAGTCAGCAGCTGAAATTAATGGCTCTGGCGTACCACGAGGAAGCATTTTGGGTCCTCTACTATTCTTGTTGTATATTACCTTCCAAAACAAAAGAACAAAAGTGCATCCTATTTGCCGACAATACGACAATAGTGATTAAATCGAAGAATAAAGGTTCTTTAGAGACATTAGTTAATACTGAAATAAGTAATGTTACCGAATGGCTTAAAAACGATTTAAGAATTAATCTGGACAAGACCAAAGCAATACATCCTAGTCCATACAACAACAAAGAGATTTCCACTAACATAAATCACATTAAGACGCAAATTAAGGAGGTACACAATGCTTTATTCCTAGGCATAACAGTTGACAAACACTTAAACTGGAAAGACTTGATCAACTTTGTATGAAATTGGATAAATTTGTATTAGCCCATCGCCGGTTAAGATTAACAGCGTCGCAAGAGACAGCATTAACGGCCTACCATGGCTATGTGTCCTCAATTATTCTGCGTTATGGTATCATTATATGGGGACACTCGGTGGATGTTATAAAAGTTTTCAGGGTACAAAAGAAACGTGTTGGCCTTGGGGCACTGTGCGGGGCCGAGTACCTAGATCATTGTACGTCACTATTTAAAAAACATAAAATCTTACCTCTACCTTAACAATATATATTTGATATATGCTTATTTGTAAAAATGCACCCACACCTCTTCCCCCTAATTGGCGAGGTGCTTGGAAACAGCAGAGGAAGGAGAGATACAAGTAAACTGTATTTACCACTGACCAGGCTAAAACTATGTTTTAATAATGTTTACCTTAGTGCAATAAGAATATACAATAAGCTTCCTCCGTCTATCAGGAAGATGACATTATGTAATTTTAAATACCATCTGAAAATTTGGCTATTTGAAAAATGTTTTTATACTATCAATGACTATTTGGATATGAATTATTAAAAATGACTAGCTTTCCGCCCGCGGCTTCGCCCGCGTGAACTTCATTTTTCTTACCCGCTTTTCTGTTGAAATTTTTCCTGAATTTTCTTTGCTATAAACCTCACGGAGCCCGCGACCTTTCCAACGAATGCAAAACCGTGGAAATCGGTTCTTGCGTTCTGGAGTTATAGCGTCAGGAAGGAAAACCCGACTTATTTTTATTTAATAGATTACTAATTGACGACTGGGAGGAATATTATTTTATTTGAATTGAATTCATTAAATTTTTATTGTTCTGTGTATTTTTTTTTTGATTGAATTATATTATCATTTTATTGATAGTGAAATAAGTAGGTAATGTGACTATCATATTATAGTTATCTAAGTAAAAATAAATATCAACGCATGTTTATACGATCATTAAAAATATTTCTACGCCACCAGTGGCAGATTGTGCTGAACTCCATAATTTTTAGGAACCGTAATACCACTTTCTTTGAAAAAAATGTTCTCATTCTCATTCTCAACCATTCCCTTACTGAGTCAGGAGCTACTTCGGCATTTTGCCTATGTTTTCGGCGTAGATTCAAGCACTAACTTTTTTAACTGTCTAAATTTGGCTCACTGTTTTTACGTCAACGAAGATTCTTATTGAAGTAGGTATTGTTAATTGGTACGTTTGTGGCGCTTTATTTGACACAGATCTTTAATTTGCAGTACATTTTGATGTTATATTCAATGCACAAATATTTTTAATAATTAAGTCTAACACAGAGACGATCTTCCCTGTGGCGATACTAGCGCCATCTCGAATATTCGTATTTGTTGCATCACTAGAACTGACATTTTGAAATCTCTACTTAAGTACAGATCAGTGCTTGAGTACGATTCTAGAATACGCGCCCAAGCGTTTGAAGTGTCTGGAATATGACCGAAGACTCCATACCCACTTTGTGCAAGGGGATCACTGCAGTCCTATTTTCTTTAACATCCCATTCCATATAGTAATTTGAAAATGAACACGAAAAAATGTGTGAAATGGCGCGAAATCAAAAGAAGTTTTTAAAATAATAAACGCGTTCCAAATTCAAAATAGTTAAAAACATAAAAAAAATATGTAACAGTATTTATAGCCAGACTAAATTAGTAAATGATTTAGGAAAACAAATTGAATATTTAAAACTAGAACTAGCTTTTCAAAATGCATCGAGCTGAGCTGCATGTGTCAAATGCAACTGCAACTATGCATTTTGCTTCGCTCAGCTACCAGGGACACATGAGTTAACTGGAGGTAGACAGATTTCGAGTATGCCCTAGTGTACCTAAGCAACGTGAATCGATACTGCACCCCACCGCCGCCCCTGTACCCGAGGTCAGTGACTGTCTGGCGAGGGTGAGGGGCGAAAAGGGATTATGTTGTTGCAAACTGGGTCACTAGTGCAAGGGTATATTATGACGGCAAAGGTTAGGGCCCTCATACATTGCGACTTTTTGCAGCGATACAAACGCGCGTTTGACTGTCGTCGCGCGACTGAATCGCGTTTGTATGGCTGCAAAAAGTCGCATTGTGTAAGGGCCCTAATAGAAATATGGTAATACGCTACAATATTTTCTATTGCAATAATCAACATTTATTATTCCTCCACAATAGCTAATTAAGGCTAATTTTAGGTCTTAACAATTAATATAGACTACGTTTTGTGGGGGACTGGTGACTGGTGCCTAAATTAAGAGACCTGTCTTACAGATAAACATGTTTAATAGACTTCACCGAGGTTTTTCCATAAGGGGCCTTAGGACAGACTCGTGTGGTGTTAAGGTGCACCCACTAGACGGAATCTGGTCGCTAAAAAAGAGGTCTTAAACATAACTATAGAAAAAAATATGTATGTACCTTGTGATGACTTGTAAATTACAATCGCTGTCCACACGTGCTCTCTTCTAACACTAAGCACCTGAACTTACTACTAAGCAAAGTGTGAACAGGCCTTAAGACAGGCGCGTGTCGTCACAGCCACATCCGCGTCATGGAGAAATACAGTTATAGATCAAAATGCATAGAATCATATTGATTTTATAAACTTCCTATAAACGTAGGTATGTATTCTACACTGCGTGCGAACGATCGAGACTAGTACAGGACAAGAGATATACCTGTCTCTGTCACTAAATCTCTTCAAGCTTCATGAGAGCCTGGTACAGACGTTGCAGTTTAGTTGCCTTGACTGCACTAAAATGCAAGGCAAGACTGCACTAAAATGCAAGGCAAGGGCAAAAGGCAAAACAGGTTGTATGGGGCATGCGCTTTTCCGAAATTGGTTGAATGTATCCCTAAAACCATTAGCTTGACCGCTATAAAGTCAACCCTCCCTGATGGTACGCGGGACGCGGGAGGGGAAAGCTTTCGGCTAATCAACTTAGAGTCTGAATGCTTTAAGCAATCAATCACTTCAGTCACCTGTCGGCTACGGACAGCGATAGACGTTCAACGTCATAGCTTGCGCGGTTGCAGCCTTGTGTCTGCTCCACATGAGATAAATACAAAAATGGAATTGCCGAGTCTACCTAATAAAAAATTAAGACGTCAATGCTTTAAAATGTGGCGAATTATTTTCAGGGAAAAAAATTGGAACAAGCGTCTTCTTCAGAATGCATTGATTTCGTTTTCTACATTGTGTTAATAAAGTTTTTATAGTACTTTCGATGTGTTTTGATTATTTTATTGCTATTTCGTCAGTATAATGTATTCATGATTTTTCGAGGTGAAGACATAAATTTAAATAAGACAATTTCAGAGGTTACTGGCGTGTCAGTTGTCGTCTGTTAAAAAGTGAAGTAAAAGCGGCCGTATTTCGTCCGTCATACGTCCCACGTCTAATAAATAATTGACATTTAATAAGTTTATTTTCATTTATAATACTAAAACAAATACTGACACAGCTGAAGTTATAAATTTCCTGAATAACAACATGAAGATTTTATTAATCATGTGTTGAGTTATAGAGGCAATAAAAAACGAGAAATATACTGACTGATTATCAAAAGACTTACAAAAACGATATGGCATACTCAGTAATTGATTTAGGTCCTCGTCCACAATGTAAGTGCAAATTTTAATTTTTACGGTTAGAGTAACTTTATTTCTCAATAAGATATAAAAATCACTTGCATGAGAAATCAGTTTTAAATATACGATTATTGAGCCTGCTGAACATTAAAGTTAGTGTGATAAAAAAGTACAAATACTTAGGAGGTAGTTCACATTTTACATTACAAAATCTAAGCCCCCGGTTATGTCGCGCGCAGTGGTTAAACTGCCGTTAACTTCTGAGTAGCGGTTAGGTTACTCGCGTTACTATGAAATGTCGCTAGTATAGTTAGTTTATTAAGTTAATTATTACTTAATATTATATCAATCTGCTATACATTAACGGCATACAAATATCAATTGCATATACAATTTTTAAATTAACTTAAACTTCAAGATCACCACACAAAATCAGTCGAAGATTTACCGAGGACTTAGAGGACAACTCAAATATTGAAAGGGAACGCAGGTCACTGGCTGAACGGTCAGTCAATGCAGTAAAAATAACGCTTTTTAAGGCGTCCAATATAATGATGCATTTAGGGTGCTTTTGGGACTGCCACGATGGTGTAGTGCTTCTGGCATGTTTTCTGAAGCGTGCACGGATGGCTTCCCAGCCATTATGAGAAAAAGGTGTGCCTCACACAGATGCCGGGGCAGTCCGAATAGCATTATCAGGGTGCTAAGTGATATATGGGACTCACCACTGCTCAAGGTGTGGCATAACAGACACACGTTATTGTAGTTTTATACTTTATTTTTAATTCAATAAGTCATTTATTCATTTTTTTAATTTAAAGTTATCGTTTCTATTTTGAGATTTTTAAATTTTATCGTTATTAATATTTTTAAATTGTGACTGGATCTTAATTAATGTTATGAAATGTTTTATATGGATTTTTATCAGAAATAAATAAATAAAGGAAGTTCTTTTCAAAAGACGTTTATTCCATAGTCACTTTTCCTCTGCAAATTGAGCATTTGTGTGTTAGATAGGTATTATGAATTAACTTAAATACATTTTTTATGTCTATGGTGAATTAGGAACTTAATAGCGAAAAAAATATATATATTAAACATAAATGTGAAGGTTATAGTTTCCCAGAAAATCATGATACAAAAATGGAATAAACTTGTTTTGTTTAGGCATAGTGGAATAATCATGTTTTGAGCAATACTTAACAGGAATAATCTTGTTCTGATGAGACTGTTTAAACATACATTACTCATAGTTTGAAACATAAAAAAATGAAGGTAAAGGTATTTATTGCTTTAAATTAAATTATTATATTTAAACAAGTCATAAATCAAAGTCTAGTCTATGAAAATCATTATGAGATAATACTTTTTTCTATCACGACGTCCACGTTTTCTACTTCTGGAGCCAGTATTTATCCTTCAAACTTCAACAGTACTTTCTCCTTCCATTTTTATTTTATTAAACACAGAATTGTATTTTAAGTGGTAACCATCATAGACTTGTTTTGGAAAAAAGTAGTTAGTGTCACAGTGTTGGCACAGATTCCATGAACTATAATTTTATTAATAATGCCTTTTATCACTACTAGGCAAATTGTGATCTGTCACTGAAATCCAGACATCGCTATACCAATAAATCAAACAAATTTCCACGCTTAGCAGTTCCTGCTGATTGGTCATTTAAAGCAGGACTATGCAGGTGAATAGTTCTCGTATTTTTTCTTTAACCTGCAAACAACGTGCGTGCTACGCCATTGCTTTTGTCAGTCTGTGTGCATCCCATTGAGCGTCAGACTAGGCATGCGCAGTGAGATCCAAACTAAGCTATAATCATAAACATCTACTTCGCGGTGCAGGATCGATTCATTCAGGTTTCCTGTAGCTATAACCTAGGTTATGTTGGACTCAGAGCAGTACGGTGGAGCCTTCTCTTTCACCCAACTTCCTGCGACGTATGTGATCCTGGTAGCGCCATGCAAATTTCCCGCGTGGCTGTCATGCTATGCATGCGAGCAAAACTTGCTCACCCTTTGAGGCATAAACAAACTGAAGATTTTTAAAAATTAAAGCTTTTTTAAGGGTTTAAATTTAAAATTCGAAAAACGTAAATAGTTTTGTTAAATTATTTCCTACCGACTGATTAAATCCAAAGTGGCAACGTTTAAAACGCAGTACGTGATCCCATAAAGGGTCGTTTCCATGTTGAATAAGTAATCAGCTTCTATGTTAGTTCATTTTTATTATTATTTTCATAATTTTTTGTGTTATTGGTTTATCCGTTAACTAAATGAATTAAAGTTGCCCTTAAATGATAAAAGCTGAAATTCGTCGCAGCAAATGTTTGGCATGGGCTAGCGAGTTCGAGTGGGGTGTCTGGCGGTGTGCATATTTATTATCTGTGGTCAGTAGTTTCAGCGGCCTTCGATTTTTGTCATCCTTGAAGATGGTGCATGTAAAAAAGTTTTATGGTGGAGCTTGCGAGTACATCTTAATTTAAATTAAGAGATTATAGGTTAATAATTTGATCACAATTAAATAATAGTTCAACATACACAATTGAATAAAATTAAAATTAAAAATCATCATATCACATATTTCCCTCCTGAGTCATCCATCAGCTAATAGTTGAACATTGTTTCATCAAATTTTATGTCAAGGTATTCTCTAATGGAATAGAAACACTTTTGCATAAGCCAGTTATTTAAGGTATATCTAAATTAATTCAACGGCAATGATCTGACTCTAGCGGGAAGCCTGAAATATATTTTGATAGCATTACAGTAAACATTGTTGGAGTTGGTATATTTCCAGTCTTTGAAAAGGTATGTATAGTTTACTCTTGTCTCTGCTATTAAATTTTCCAAGCACCGTGTCATGTAAGGGAAAGAAATGTGGTTGTTTTTTAACAAACATGCAGAGTTCCAAGATATATTAGCGTGGTAAAGGCAAAATTTTAAGGCGAGGAAAAATGGATTGCAGTAGTCTAAGTAATTGACACCGCATAAGGCACGAATGCACTTTTTCTGCACTCTGAATGCTCTTTGTACATCTACTGAGTCAACTGAGTGCCACCATAAAATTAACCCGTACTGCAAAACTGAGGCCACATATCCACAATACGCCGATAAGGCAGTGTCTTGAGAAGCTACTAGGCTTAAGCGACGCAGGACAAACACGAATTGATCAAGTTTTCTGCATACTCCATCGACATGTTCCTTCCAGTTTAAATGTTTACCTATGGATCACCCAGAAACATAATACTAATTAGTCAAATCAAATCATTATTTAAAAGAATTGACCATTTAATTGCCAATTGATCATAATTGCCCATGCAAGTGAACAAAATCACCTCAGGATGTCAAGTGGTGCCTCTGCCTAAACTTTATTGAAGCAATGGTGCCATGACAATGATTTCGGTTCTTTGAAAAAAAATGGGCAGGACTGATAGAGACGACATGACGACATGACATGGCGGGGCACTGTTGGCACCTGGCTCCATAACTACAGGCATGCGCCGTGTACTCCAGACAAATAGCGGCACAATAACACAGATATACCCAACATGCACTAACTGATCCTCGAGTGCGAATGCATTCCGAACATATACCTGTCTCTGTCTCGCTCATAAACTGTTTCAGCTTTATGAAGTCCTAGTACAATCAATATACAATTTCTACATGAGTGAAATACAGGCCGATGTTGCAACAACCTAGAGCTCCCACCAGTACGAGTTGCCACTTTAAATTTACGTTATCGTTCGCGTAACAAAATGTACTGGGATTTGACATGACATGCCATGAATCAGAATCAGAATTAGAATATCATTTATTGTGAAGCACAGGTTAACAAAATAAAGGTGTTGTAAGGTACAATAGATCTGCTGCGTCTCACTTGACAAGGCATACAATAAGTTTCTTAAGGCTATAATTATTCTCATTGATACGAGGGGCATGCCAAAAGTAATTAGATACCTAATCAAAAAATATAAAATTTATTCTTTATTACAACTATCGATCTTTCCGAAGTATTCACCCGGAGCACGTATCCACTTTTCCATAGGTTTGAACCAATTGGAAAATACCTGTGACCACGCTTCTTTAGACACCTCAGAAATCTCGAAATTATAGGCAGCCGGTGCACCTTCTTTGCTTTCAAACCTCTTCCCCTTTAGTTTAGTTTTTGGAAACATGATAAAATCACAAGGCGCCAGGTCAGGGGAATATCGAGGGAGAGGAAGGATTGGCACTTTTTTTGAATTGAAAAAGTCAAGTGTTCTGGCAGACGTGTGCGGCGCCGCATGGTCGTGGTGCCAGAGAAGGTGCCGGATTCCTGACTTCGGTCGCTTGTCACACCAAGCTGATATTACTGTTGGAGCACAAACTGCTTCATACCATTCCGAGTTCACCGTTCTTTCATCCTCTAGCACTATAGTAGCAATAAGACCCGTTTTACAGAAAAACTAGAGGACAATTTGTTTCTGTGTGCTTCGAGCACGGCGACATTTCGTTGGAGTTGGTTCATCTTCAAAACACCATACAGTCGTCCGTCGCTTTGTTTCGAGATCATAGTTATATTGTAATAGTTAATAGGTACCTAGTAAGTACCGACTAACAATTTTTATTTTTGAACTGTTTAAATGAACTTCTGCTTTATATTCTTTTATGGTTTTATTTTTACCGGTCATCCGGTATTACCGGTAATAATCATTTTTTTCTGTAAAATTAGTTAAAACGACTCTGACAAGGAATTTTGACGAAACTTTATACGTATAATATGCCAGCAGCGGAAAACGCCCTCTCAGCTTCCACTGATGTTGGAACCACTGTCAATAAGTATCTGTAAATTTGTGTTAAATACTTTCCCCTGTCACCATCGTTTTCAAAGAGTGCCATTTCTTTCTATAACAGTCGTTTTAGATCACTTTTTTCATCGCGTGTGTTGCAGATGAAGAGTTCCTCTCTAAGGTACACACAACAACATGGTCTAGGGATATATAAAACTTTTTTAAATAACTTAAAAAGTACTGGCCTTACAAAAAAACTATTACTTAATAACAGATTATAAAAACATTATTAAGTTCCTTTTTTAAATTAAAATTTGTATATAAAAGGTTTTGTTTTAAGATGAAATTCGCATTCATTCAATTTCTTCCAAAGAAGTAAATCTTCTCGAACTTCTTACCTGCGTTAAAAACTGCATGAATATCTATAAATCTTTGTCAAACGCATCTCCGGTGTTCATTTAATCATGCCACGTGACACACTTGACCAGGGACGAAATGTTAAGAGCAGTGGGCATGATTCAAGCAGGCGCTACCTAAATTGCGGTTTCTGAAGCCATGAGGACCAGTCAGAGCGTTATATCCAGGCTTTGGTCACGTTATCGTATCACGGGGAAGTGGTGGAACGGCACCGAGGACCTCAACGCATTACAACACATATACAGGACCGATTCATAGTGAATGCTGCACTAAGTCAACCAAATGTAACGGCGAGGCAATTGGTTCAAAGGCTACAGAGAGAGTATGGTTTGCTGGTAAGCGGTCAAACTTTGAGAAGACGACTGCATGAAGTCAACCTACGTGCTCGTAGGCCACTTTGGCGGTACCAAACCAAACTGGAACCATTTTCAATGGTCACTCGTGCTTTTCACTGATGAACCCAGGTTTGGATTTCATCCTGATTCGCGAAGAGTACGCGTTTGGAGAGAACCTAGACGTTGGAATCGACTGCAGCACCCACGCAGGCACGATTATGGTTTGGGCAGGAATTAGTCTCGGCGGTTGAACGGACCTCGTTTGGATACAAGGCAATATGACAGCTCTAAAATACCGAGATGAGGTGCTAGAGCCTGTAATCTTGCCCCACAGACAGCAAATGGGACAAAATTTCCAGCTAATGCACGACAATGCCCGTCCACATACAGCGCGTATCGTTACAAGTTAGTTACAACAGCAGGATATCCAAGCTTTAGACTGGCCTGCACAATCCCCTGACTTAAATCCTATTGAGCATGCCTAGGATATGCTTCAGAGAAGAGGTCTTAGTAATTTCCCTGAAGATGTTGTGCATGAAAACCAGCTATTCTTGCATCTTAGCAGGACTTGGGACAGCATTCCACAACAGGATATTGACACCCTTGTTTTGAGTATGCAGAACCGCTGCAGATGTGTCGGGAGAGTCTTAGGTGGATCCACGGATTATTAATTTTACGTTTTCAACAATTTTTATAAAAAAAATAGTTGTTTTGTTTAGGTTTTGATGTTTCAAAAATAAAGTTTTTCTGTGAAATTTTGTCTGAGTTTTTTCTCTTCTTTTAAGTTTTTTTTAAATTTAACTTTATCTTAAAGTTTATTTATCAGATTGGATAGGATAAGGTTTATTTTAATGTGTAGGTGTCTTAACAAAAAGTTAATAGAATTTTAGTTATTTAGGTTTAATTGAAATATCCCTAGCTAGACCATGTTGATGTGTGTAGTATTAATAGCCTTTTGGATTCGATCTTTCATGCTCGTAGTCATAGGCTAACTTATTACTTCGATTTCTTCGTCTGAATCTTCGTTTCTTGTTGTAGTCGCATCTCGCTCAACATTACAGTCTGGCTCCAGTCTTTGAATCAGATCAACCATCATATCTATGGTCTCTTCATTCGATGGTTTGCAAAATGTGTCACTGTTCTCATTAAAGGCAAAGTACTTCCTAGGGTTTTGGAGGTAAAAAAAAAACTTTGACAAAAAAAAACCTTCGAAAAAAACTATTCCAAAACAAAACGCTAAAAACTAAAAAGTAAAGAAATAATTGCGTATTCTTCTAAAACTTATACGATAGTTTAATGTACAATTATTGTTTTTGTTCGGTTCGTGCGGGGAGAGAGTGAATGCATAGCTACAAGCAACAACACATCCAACGCAACGGAGTCACTGTTACCAAACCAAGTGACTACACTCACTCTACTCCACTCCCGCGCCACGCTGCGCGCGCGCGATATAATTTTTTTTTGCTTATAAACGAGCTAAATAGTGCAATGAATAGATGTAAACATATCTACACCTTATGAAGATGCTTTTGCTGTGTTCCTAGTGTACTTGATGCAATTTTTAAAAAACGATAAAAAAACCGGTAATCCTTCTGACTACCGGTAATTTACCACCTGCCAAAATCGACGGTTAACCGGTAAAAACCAATACCGGTTAACCGGTAATGCATGCCCTAGTCAGCGTGTCGTCGCTTCTCGGTCGACGCTTTGCATTTGCGCAGCTTGGACATAGCCACGACTTCTTGAGGTCGGAAATATGCTTTTTTTAATATTCCACCGCCCCGCCATATTCAGGCACTCATAATGGTAGGTGCCGCCACAAGGGGCACATTTCAAAAGTTCATCTGCTCTGATGGGGTTGTTACAGGCACTTCATCTTTGATTACTTTGCTTCACCGTGGCCAAAACGAACCAAAACAAAAATAAAACACAGTCTACAAAAATACTCGTTTGTGCGGAGGTCAGGATTGTGCTGCCGACCTATTCACCGGTCAGCGCGGTTCCAACCGTACAAAAGTCTCACTTGGGCAGAGGTCAGGATCGAACTTGCGTTTTAACACTTTCAGCGGAGCGGCCTGACTCATATAAGTAAAGTAAAGTAAAGTAAAAAATATCTTTATTCATATAGACTTATAAAAAGTACTTATGACATGTCATGTAACAAAAAAAAATTGTAGCAAAAATATACTGAATAAAAATAAACTTACATAAAATAATACTATGATAGTTCATTTCATAATTAAATTTAATGTGACTCTACCACCGGTTCAGAGGTTGTTTCCGATCGAGAAGACTCCGGCAAGAAACTCGATGGTTACTCTTTTCAATCTTGTTTTTATACACAAAAATGTAATTGACAGAGTAAAGTCATAACAAAAAAGTGTGCAGAGGAGCAGATTATACCCTATATTGACGTGATATGTCACACTCTTAATCCATACATATTTAATGGACGTTTACAGACGTTCTGTATATAATACAAAATAGGAGGGTTTGTATTATGACACGAGCGTCTGTATACGTTAGAAGTCACAGAGTGTGAGGCGACAGACCAAAACAGCGCGCGTGCCCTTCCCGCTTGCGGCTTACTGAGGTGACTAAATACGTCATGCAATACACGAGGCGACGTGTCTTGAGGTTTTGTGACTGTTACGTAAGTGTAAATGCATGTGTGAGTACCTTTGTATAAAATAGGGTGAAAATGTATGTGGTGCGGCGCTAGAAACTTGGAAAATCACACTGATACGGCGCAGTGACGTAGCTAATAGAATTTGGTATAGGCGACGGACGTAGAAGAACGTTCTGCGAATAAATGCATACCTTTGGTCGACGTGACTGTACGTTGAGCCACTTCATGCACTCACAAAATGACGTAAAGAAACGTTGCCCCGCTGAAAGTGTTAATAGCTGGATAGCGCTGTTTCGACCACTGAGCTAATAGTGTTGGTAAGATTTTCGCTGAAATAGCAAATATCGGTCTTGCTGCTGATTTTATGAGAATAGTGTTTTTCTGTGATTGTTCACATCTATTGTTTATAATAGACGGTAGACTATATTTTAGGCACTGTACACTTTTGCAACACTGGAATACGCCACGGATTACTCGTCTTATTTATACTACAGCACACCTGCATTGCCAAAAACAGTACAGTTTTATTGCCCACTACTTTGGCTCTGTAATGATATAAGTTTGATATCGAACTTTGCACTTTTTCTCAACTTTAACAATTCTTTTTGTGGAGCAAGAACGAAACACAGTCACTCTTGCGAGTACCGACGGACGACGTCTGGCAGAGTTAGTCACACGAGAATGACATAATTACAGATCCTCTACCATGAGTTTTCCCCACGTGAAAACCGACAGTTGACTACAGCAACTCACAGGAATCCCGCACAAAAACGTCACCATGAATCCTAGCGACTGTCATTGGAGTAAACTCATGGGTACTCTACCTATGACTTTACCTCAAGTAAAGTGCTATATACTACGATAGTTAACTACAGCAGTGGTTTGCTAGTTTTACTACAGGACTACCGAATTCATGAGCGCTATCTACCTAAAACTTGTTCGTTTAAACTAGTTTAAAGTTGATATATATCAACTTAAACTTAAATGATTATGAAATTTGAGAGCAATATTATTTACATCAGCAAAATTTCGTTAGATAGTGGATTTTCGAAAACATGTCAGCATTCTTCTACACAAAATAAACCCCTTTCACAGTACCTACAACTAAAAATATTCTGATAGGGTAAAGCTAAGAACAAAACTAGTGATGATTTTAAATCAAATAAGGAAATCGATCTCGTTTTGATTCATTGCTGTCGTCACTATAGATTAAACAGTAGAAAGTTATTACTTACTTGAAAAAAAAACACATCGAAAGACCAGAATAGAACTACCTTATTATATTATCTACAGAGAGCTCTTGGCAGTCTAATAACGGTGGGTTCACTTACACCAAGCGAACGAATGCTCATTCCATCCCGGCTCTATGAAATGTTCTTTGTCTGTCTCTGGCCGCGGTCCGATTCACGCAGAAGTACTTCTAGCGCGCTTATACTTTGTCTATTATACGATGACAATTTTGACGCCTATGCGGTATTGCATTTTTTTGGTAATGTTTACTACTTTATTGACGGGTACCGCCCACTTAGTGAAACGAAAAACAATAGACCATAGAAAATCGGTTGTTAAATGAAATTAATATAACTTATCTATTATATAAAAATAAGTCGGATTTTCCTTCCTGACGCTATAACTCCAGAACGCACGAACCGATTTCCACGGTTTTGCATTCGTTGGAAAGGTCTCGGGCTCCGTGAGGTTTATAGCAAAGAAAATTCAGGAAAAATTTCAACAGAAAAGCGGGAAAATCTTTTTTCACATACAGCATCTGGTGGCGAAACGGAGTTCGCCGGGTTTGCTAGTGTTAGATAAATATATATTGCCAATATTGTGTAAAATGTTGTATCAGTTTAGTAAAAGTATGATTAATAAATCATCTGGCAAATGAAAAAAAGTTTAACAGAGACTTCGGCCAGTAGTAAAAAGTTATTTTGAATTTCGCACAAACGTAGTTTTGTAAATTTGCATCAAATTATATACTCCCAAAAAAAACAAACTAAGTAGGCATCTTTTTTCATGCATCGAACGCAGCGAATGAGCAAAACAATCATCTAATAACGGGAACCGATTACTTGTTCGAATTTCATTTGACCGAAAACGGTTGACCGTCGTCACAGATTACTTAATAAAGAATCGTCTTTATTGCAATCTGTATTAATTGCCAGATTTTATAACCATGATTGTTTTGCTCATTCGCTGCGTTCGATGCCTGAAAAAAGATGCCTTGTTTTTTTTTGGGAGTAAGTATATAATTTAATGCAAAAATAGGTACCTATTTTTGACGCTAAATAATTTATTTTATTGGTTTTAGTTTAACTGCCTTTTTGAAATAGTTACCTTATCATTGTCTTCCAAATGCTTTTTAAAAACCTCCTATTTAAATATATGCATTTACTGAAAAAAATATGACGTAGAAGTTTTGTATTTTATTCTGTGAAAGAAGGCCGGAATGCATGAGCAAGTGATTTAAGTTGTACACCTTACGCCTTACACTACTTTTACAAATTAAGTGCACGCGGGCGAAGCCGCCGGCGGAAAGCTAGGTAAATTATAATATTCATTAATAAATCACGATTTGGAGGTTTACTTTTGGATCCCACGTTGCATTTTTCATAATTATTATAATGTAATAAACACCTCCTCTCGAGTTTTTTATTATTAGCATTGCATTTGGATGCACCACAATGCACTTTCATGCACATAAAACGGAGCGAAACGGCACGTGAGGTACCAGGTCTCCATAAATTACGTAGAGCTTAAAGACAGAGAACAGTAGATCACCTGTGCTGTTCTAGGCACCACGCACACATACACAGCCTTCAGTACTAACACCTACACGAGGAAGGGTGCAAAAAATCAATACTGCACGACGTGTACTAACTACTACAATCATATTTGTTCTGGCCTCGTGGTTCTGGCGTAACTGCGCATGACAAATTAAATATGAATGAAAAACAAATCGTATTATAGTCAACCTCAAGTAAACTGTATATTATCTACATAATATTGTGTTCGTACAATAACTTTACGGATGCTAATACTCGCTTTGGTCAATGCACAGATACACCAGGATCCCATGAGGCATGAAGTGGTTGTGAAACAGTGACAGGGATATAACCTGTCTCACTTTACTCTAGATCACCTGTAAATACTAGTAGAATATTATAGGTAGTCTAATAAATCAATACCTCACTCACACATAGATAGCACTTTTAACTTAACTGCCCACGTCACTTGACGCCACGCGCAAGTCTCTGGCGGGGTCAGGTGCACTCCATGCCAACAGTTCGTTGGGGTGCGTTGGGGAGGCACCACGCGTTGACTGCTATCTATATTTGCATATGTATGATGATGGAGCCGTATTTCTAAAGATATTTTAATATATTTAAAAGAAAGTCGTGTTAGTTTCACCACTTATAACTCAAGAACGGATGGACCAATTTTCATGATTTTCGTGTGATTTGTATACATCGGGAATAGGAAAATAGGTATGGAAAACATTAGGAAATAGACGAAGTTTCCATATTAAACCTTGTCCAATTTAGGATGATAATTTTGACAGTTCACGCCTATGAAGTATTGCATTTTTTTTCGGTAAAGTGTAACTAAAAATATCATACTTTATTGAAGGGTACCGCCTTAATCTAACATACCGGCCACATAACTCAATAAATGATTATTATTATCAAATAACTTCCGGAAACGATATGGCATAGGTACTCACTAAGTGATGTAAAAACTATCTAAGCGAAAATGAAATTTATTTAATTAATTTTTTTTTGCATGAAAACCTTAAAATTAAAGTTAATTAATAAGTAAAATTTTCACATATATAGTTACTACATCACTTACTGAGTATGCCATATCGTTTTCGGAAGTTATTTGCTAATCACCCGGTATAAACTTTGTGAATATCCCACAATTCCCACATATGCCAAACACTCTCAAAGAATAGAGCAAATCCAGCGATCATTTACACGATCGCTTGCTTATCGCTCTCCAGGAATAAGTCACAGATCGCCTTACAACTTTAGACTGAACTTTTTCCGAATGTCGACCTTGCGCCATAGATTTTAGATTTACGTTTTTGCACGGGCTCATCAATGATGGAGTAAAGTTCACGACGAACGTGTCCATCTGGCGGTTCCATATAATTTTCCCAGAAAGCCAATAGAAAAAGTATTTCACGTCCTCAGACTAAGACAAACCTTGGCCACCATGCTCCATTGGCAAGATGCTATACTAAATACAGCCATTTGTTTAAAAAATGCCCTGACCTTGATATATCCCACGATTTCCATCGTAAATTCAAACATAAACATTCCCAGATCCTCAAGCGTCGCAAATACTCATCTTTACTCCGTGACAATGAATTTGCGGCGTTTGCGGTAGAAACACTGGGCCCGTGGAGCTCGGACGCGAAACAGCTCTTTAAAACAATCGCGTCCAAATTGGTCCATGCTTCGGGCGACCCTAGAGCTGGAGCATACTTTGCTCAGCGCCTGGCGCTGGCTATCCAGCGCGGTAACGCTGCCAGCGTCCTGGGGTCAATGGCACAAGGACCAATTTTAGAAGATGTTTATTCACTGTAAATATTTATTTTAACGTATTTTTTAATTTTATTTTTCGAAGTGTTAATATTTGTTTTAGTAATGTAAATATTTAAGTGATTTTCACATTTTCAGTTTAAATCTCTTTCTTTAATATTAAATTATATGGATGTATTACCAAATAAATAATTAAGTTTAACATAAACTGAATATAATTGTAAACCAAATTAGGATCAGTATTTCTAATGTTAATAAGTATGTGTGAAGTAGATAGTAAGTAATATATTCCGTCCATAGTTTATGTTTATTTATGTTGCTCGATGTTGTAAACGCTGAGTATACCTATAACTGGTGCTTATACTAGAATAAGATCCCTGTGATGTTATAACTGTGCTGTGTATTTGTACCGTTGGTATACCTACCTAATAATAAATAAATAAATAAACATCGTTTGTGAACAAGAATTGATATTAACTCCAGGAACAGTTCATCTATTGATGTTGACGATGATGATTATGAAAGTGATCTAAAGTGTGCACCATTATATTACTAATAACTTTCAATCTTAATACCTACCTTATTTAGTTCACTTGAGGGCTTTTATAGTCGTAATATATTTATTTAATTATCTCATTATTGCTTATTAAAATAAACAGACGATTCCAAGTTCTGTGAAATAATGATTCGATAGTCCAATCGATTCACTAACGGTTATAAACTACCCCATCCCTATTGTGAGCTGTCAAAATGATCATCCTAAATTGGACAAAATATAGTAGACCAATCAAGCGAATGCTCGGTGTGACCAAATAAACGAGCATTAGCTCGTTAAAACATATGAAAAAAATAGCACAATTATGGTAGAACCGTTCTCGAGTTTTGCGTTCAGCAACACATTTAGCTATTCATTTTTATTTATATAGGTTGTCCCTGGAAGTATGTCATAGAAGTTTTAAATTCCATTTTGTTGAAAATTATTCTTAAAATTTTTGTTTTGGTTTTTTTTCATTAAGATTATTGGTACTAAGTTAACAATCATCCTGCAGTTGCCATAAAATAACATTAAAGGCACTTTCCTGCAAAAAAAGTTAAATAGGTTGAAATGACAAACTCCACAAAAGACCACTTTATTGTTCTAAATACTCACCACAACTTTAGATTATTAGAATAACTCTGCAACTTATAGCTTTAGAGAATCTGTAATAAATGAGCAACCCTTTTATATCCTTGGACAATTACTTTCAGTAAGTAGTACTTTTTTTTCACGACATCTGCTTGAACATGAAGTCATTTTTTTGATTAAGATTTTTTTTTCGCAATTTTATTTGTGTAAAAATTGGCATGGGTTTTCTAGCTCAATAAAATAACTTGTCAAAGTAAGACAAATCACCTGCTGATCTTTTGGAAAAAAAAAGTAGGTGCCTTTGAAACATTTTTATAAATAATTATTTTTGTATGGACTTGGCGATTTTCTGAAAAAAAACTAATATTGATCATAACTTTTTATCGGCTATGAATCGGACCAAAGTTGATAGAATTAAAAACGTCAGAAATCACCCCAGCTATGCGCAATTTTGATTTTATCCTTACTCCCAGGGACACCCTGCAGATTTATAGATAATGAAAACCTCACCTCTTCTAAACAGAGGAAGGCGTGGCGAATGGCGAGCGGTAATCTACCCTTAGAATAAATAACACAGTCTTATTAGGTAGGTCGGTATCCACATAACCACAAATTAGACATGCGCGGCGCTCTGACAGATAGTCCGCTTAGAACAACACGCCATTTTTGACACACGCACACAGAGACGTGAGTTTACAGCCTACAGAGGTTTCAGTGTCGCACATTGAGATATTATTTGTACGTCGTCAGACACTTACATCATAGTTCAATGGTCAAAATGGGTTCGCGCAGATATTTCTGTTGATGTGTATTTGACTGTATGAACACCACACAAAATTGTGATTATACGTTTTTTATTTTGTGACATAACTTAAAAACTAACTTTGTGCTGGTAAAATCATACATAATTTAATGATGTTCAGATCCTAGTGGATACAAGCTATGTGTAACCTGCCTCCTCTGAAACATTTAAAGGTTATCCGACTGTAACTTCCGAAGCTTTATGCAGACAAAAACACAATGGGCAAAATAAATAACATAGCCACAATCAAATTTCCGCCTGTGACATTCTGCAGAAGGAAGTTCGTTCCAGGTAATTTTCGAAGCCTTTTTTGCCAGGAGGTACCTCGGCTTTAACTCAGTGATCTCGGGTGCTTTTACAAAGCAGGTTTGGTCATTTAGATCTAATTTTTATGAAAACTTCACAGAAAAAAGTCATAAAGGCGTTTTTGAACACATGATCATGGCGGCCAGTTGACATTACACTGACGTGAAGTTATGCGTCCTCAAGTCGGTCCACCTTGTAGAGGGCCTGCCCACGGAACGTCGTCCGGTACGCGGTCGCCATTCGAGAACCTTTCCGCCCCAACGGCCATCGGTTCTCCGCGCTATGTGTCCCGCCCACTGCCACTTCAGCGATGCAATCCTTCGAGCGATGTCGGTTGTTTTTGTTCTCCTGCGGATCTCATCATTTCTGATTCGATCGAGCAGGGAAATACCAAGCATCGCTCTCTCCATTGCTCGCTGGGTGATCTTGAGCCTTCTTATGAGACCCATAGTAAGGGACCACGTCTCACTCCCATAGGTCATTACTGGCAGCACACACTGGTCAAAGACTTTTGTCTTGAGACACTGAGGTATTTCGGACGCAAATATATGCCGGAGCTTCCCGAACGCTGCCCATCCGAGCTGGATTCGACGAGAGATATCTTTCTCGAAGTTGGACTTACCTAGCTGGACTGTCTGTCCCAGGTAAACATAGTGGTCAACAACTTCGAGTGTAATGTTCCCAACGTTAACTGGAGCGGGTGTAATATGGGCATTCAACATGATTTTTGTTTTGTCCATGTTCATCTTAAGACCCACTCTTTGAGAAGCATTACCGAGATCTTCGAGCATTATGTTCAGGTCTTCCAAGGTCTCAGCCATAAGAACTACATCATCGGCAAATCGCAGGTGTGTTGGGTACTCGCCATTGATGTTGATGCCGCGTCCTTTCCAGTCCAGAAGCTTGAAAATATCCTCCAACGCAGCCGTGAACAGTTTCGGAGAAATAACGTCTCCTTGTCTCACGCCTCGCTGTAGTTGGATCGGATTAGAGCTCTGGTTCTGTAATCGGACCGACATGGTGGCGTTCTGGTTTAAGTTCCTTAGCACCTCAATGTACCTGTAGTCTATTTGGCACCTTTGGAGAGACTGCAGTACTGCCCAGGTCTCAATCGAATCAAAGGCTTTCTCGTAGTCCACGAACGCTAAGCAAAGTGGCAAGTTATACTCTTCGGTCTTCTGTATAACTTGCCGCAGCGTATGAATGTGGTCTACGGTACTATAGCCTTTTCGGAAACCTGCTTGTTCGGGAGGTTGGAAGTCGTCAAACCTGCGAGTGAGACGATTCGTAATGACTCTCGAAAACAGCTTATAGATATGGCTCAGAAGCGAGATGGGTCTGTAGTTCTTCAAGAGAGTTTTGTCACCCTTCTTGAAGAACAGCATCACATCGCCTCTGCCCCATGCCTTTGACGTTTTTCCCTCGAGGATGACAGAACTGAAGAGCGTCTGGAGGACCTTAAGTATCGGCTTACCGCCCGCTCTCAGGAGCTCGGTTGTGATTCCGTCACCACCCGCCGCCTTGTTGTTGCTTGGCTCTAGGATCTTTAGCCTTGCTTTCAACAGGTGTTTGCGTGGAATATAACTGTCCATAGAAACTCTCAATCTCCCTCAGGATTTCAGGTGTTGACGAAATGATGCTACCTGCCTCAGTTTTCAGCCTCGTCAATTGGCTTTGCCCAATAGACAGATCTCTGGCGAACACTTTAGAGCCTTTATTCCGCTCAATTGCCTCTTTAATACGCTGGGTATTAAATTGGCGAAGGTCGCTCGTCAAAGACTTAGATATCTGTCTATTGAGTTGCCGATAACGATGGGCATCCGCTGAGTTCTGTAGCCTCATTTCGTTTCTCTGATCCATGAGTAGGAGAGTCTGACTGGAGAGTTTCTTTGATTTGGGACGGCGGGTTTTAAAGTGCTTGGACCCTACCGTACGGACAGTATCCACCACCATGTTGTACAGAACGTCCACATCGATGCTGTTCTCAAGGGCTTCGAAGCGGTTTTGAAGCTCGAGCTGAAAGCACTCGGGGTTTTGTATTTGAGCCGGTATTGGTCGGAGCGTGGATTTTATCAGTCGCGCTCTCTCAAGCTTTAGGTCGATATTCAATGTGCCTCTGACCATGCGGTGATCGCTTCCTGTCTTAACAGCGTTGATCACAGTGACATCATTGAATATATGCTTCTTCGTCGACATGATAAAATCGATCTCGTTTTTGACTCTACCGTCCGGACTGATCCAGGTCCATTTGCGGCTTACGGGCTTCTTGAAGAAGGAGTTCATCATAAAGAGGTTCTCCCTCTCCATGAAGTCTGCCAGCATCTGGCCCTTGTTGTTCCGTTGCCCAAATCCAAATTGCCCCACTCTCAGCTCATCACCGCAACGTTGTCCCAACTTTGCATTAAAATCCCCCATCACAACCGTGTAGTGGGTTTTATAGCTATGCATGGCTTTAGAGATCTCCTCATACATAGCCTCCACTTCGACATCGTCGTGCTTTGAGGTCGGAGCGTAGACCTGAATGACATTCAGCGAATATCGTTTCGATATTCTGAGTATCAGGTACGCTACCCTGCTCGAAACACTTCCGATAGTAATCACGTTGTTGACAAGGGATTTGTGGACGATGAACCCGACACCACCTAGGGACTGTTGGTCGCCCTCCCGGTGGTATAGTAAGTTACCGGATTGCAGGATTATCGAGTCCTCCCCCTCTCTTCGGACTTCAGATAACCCAATGATATCCCAATGTAACTTACTAATTACCTCTTCCAACTCTATGAGCTTCGCGTCGAGCCTCAGTGTGCGCGTGTTATATGTTGCCAGGTCGAGTCGTCGTTGTTGGCAGCCGGATCTTACCCGGGGATTCCTAGCACCCCCTGCCCCGCCGTTACCATAGCCGCTGCCGTAGCTAGGAATAGCAGGGCCGCCGGGGACTGGGGGCCGATTTTCTGGTTGTGCAGCCATTTTGGGGGGGGGGGGGGGGGGTAATTGAAATTAATTGAAAGTAGCATTAAACAAAACGAAAAACCATATGATATCAAAACGCAACTATAATGGATGTTAATAAATGCGCCCTGCCATAAGGATTTGTGGCTATTACGCACCCCGTGCACCTACACCAGAAGTGTCACTTTCATATGATAACAAGAACTGTGCTGTTAAACGGTTTATTTGGGAAGCAAGAAAAGCACATTGAATCCGAATTGATTAATCCTCCTCGTTGCAAGCAAAGATGCTCATGTAAACTTTGAGAACGCTGCCCTGATCTTTAATATGTGCTGTACTCTTCAACGAATGAAATGATTCGCCTATTCTCTCAAATTAAATTTTAACCTGATAACACGTTATCTTCCGAAGCAGCTTTCAATGGACGACCACAACTTCCTAGCCTTATCGGACAAAGTTAGTCAAGCTTGCTGAAATTAGATAAACACACTGAATATATCGCAAAGTCTTAGGAAGCTTTAAGCCTGATTATGAGTTTAAAACCGAAAGATAGAACACAATACGAAGTTAAATTGCTCAGCCGAATCCAAGTTCCGTTGGCCGAGCCGAGGCATGCGCTGTGGCAGCGGAACCACGTGGGAGAAGGGGTTCGCACGCGTTCTTGCTCACCAGGACTTCATAGATGAAGAGAGGGAAATTTAAAAAGAGCACCGTCTACTGAAGAGTAAATAAGTAAATAAACGAAGCATTTATAATTATTTAACACTTAAATAAGCAGAATCAAAAGAAATTAAAAAAAAATTGATATCCAAGACAGATAAAGACATAATTATGGAAAACTACTGAATATAATTACTAACTACAACTAAATCGGAAAAACATAATAACAGTCAAATGAATTACGGCAATGTCTCAATAAAAAAGTAGTTAGATCCAGGCTCCTCGCCGTGTGGACAAGCGTGGGTTCAATTTTGAGCACATAATCTAATCATCAATGTGGATTTTCTTGGATTGAGACATACAAACAATGAGCCATTGACACTCCGGAACAAAAAAAGACCATCCCAATTACATCGCGTATTATAAATATTGCTGGCAGATATTTAGATGTGCGAATTTTAAAGATAGAAGGCTTCTTTTTAACTTTATGAAATACAAGCTGCCACGACAGACTTCGTCCTGTCGAATGTTTGAAAGCTGGTGTCCATTATATAATATAATATTGATATATTGCCATAAAAACACATTACATTATCACATTTTGCCCGCTTTTCTCCGACTTGATTCACAAATACTGTATTATTTATCACTGATTTTTTTGTTCAATCATAAAATCATAATATAATATAGCCTATATCGCTTCTAAATACACACATCAAAAGTGTCTAGGGATCAACATATATTTTTGCAATAACTCTTCTCCTGATTGATATTAATTAAAATTTTCTTTAAAGATTCATCAAATAAAGTGTTTTCGTTTGTCTACAGTGACGATAAACCAAGTCACCTTTGCATTAATAAAGAAATTTGCCATTTTCCTAATAAAGGGATTTTTGACATTTGAACCACTAACATTAAAGTTCGAAAAAAAGACTGGAATAACAGTTTTCTTTAAAATTTTATTGGGTAACTTAAACAATTAATAATCCGTGTTTCTACCGCGAACACTAACAACACAAGAACATCGGTTTGGCATACTCAAAATGAGTTCATCCAAATCACGCTGTGGAATGGCCGCCCATGTTCGTTGCAACAACAAAAACAGGTCTTCTTGCGACTGGATACCCTCCATATTCGGCAGAGCTCTTCTCTGTAGCATATCCCATGCATGCTCAATCGGGTTCAAGTCTGGCGACTGAGCAGGCCAGGGCAGGACATTGATGTTAGCTGCGGCGAGAGTCTGTCTTACAACTCTTGCGGTGTGCGGTCGTGCATTATCATGCATTAACTGAAATAAGGGACCGATTTGCACTTGTAGAGGAACGATGACGTCTGATACAATCGTCTCAGCATAAATTTGAGCGTTGAGGTTGCCTCTGATCAAAATCAACTCAGTTCTTCCGCCGATCCAAATACCCGCCCATACCATGATGGTTCCACCACTATAAGGATGGACTTCCTGGCAGGATTTTAATCGCTGTTGGCGTCCAGGGGTTCTCCAGTGTCGTATACGTCTTGTATCCGGTCTCATACCAAATCGAGACTCATCAGAAAAGCACACGAAACGCCATTGTTCCTCTGCCCAATTTCTGTGTTCAAGAGCCCATTGATATCGAATCCTACGATTGTGCATTGCTATAGGTGGTACCCTTAGCGGTCTTCGGGAATGAAGGTTCACTTCATGCAAGCGGTTTCTGACTGTTTGGTCGCTAATTAAGTTCCCTGAAGAGTGATGAAGCCTCACGGCTAACATCATGGCGGTTATTGTTGGAGCTCTTCGAGTTGTGATTTGAATGTATCGGTCTTGTCTCCGTGTGGTGCAGCGATACCGTCCTCCATGGCGCTCAGCCACGGTACCAGTGCTTCGGTAACGTGTCCAAAGTCGACTGATAACACTCTGACTTGTATTCAGAGCTAAAGCCACAGTACGTTGCCGGGAACCAGCTTCTATCATTCCCACGGCTCTGAGCATTTCTTCCCTGCTTAAATGACGTCGCCGCTCCATAATAACGTTGGTTTTAATCAGTAGTAGGGAAACAGTAGCACTAATAATGTCTTCAATGCGTTGTATGTTTTTATAGGGAAAATATTGACAGCTGATTTTCAGCTTTTACTCGAATTTGATTGACAGTTCCGGTTTCAAATTATGAAATGCACCAAAAAGGATCCATATAAATTTATAAAATCATAAATTTATTACAAAGTCACATCTCAATCTCAAGAAATCCGCATAAAAATACTTGATCCCTAGACACTTTTGATGTGTGTAGTTTAGCTCTCTGTTAGTAAAAGAATTTTCATGATCGGATCAATAGTTTCGGAGCCTATTCAATACAAACAAACAATCAAATCTTTCCTCTTTATAATTTTAGTCTGTATACTCTACATCCACAAGACCTGTGCTTTGAGAACATACCCACGTGGTTGGAACAGTTTATGCATTGTAGTGCATCGATATAGGCGCATTGTGCACATCCAAGAACAGGAGAGGAGATCTCGCTATGGCGCCGCCTATCAATTACTTCTTCCTGTTCATGAGGTCCTGGTTCAGGGAAATAAGGGGTTATGTTTCAGCGATATGAGCGAAATTATTTCCTCCGACGATCGCAAAGTTGAAAACCTTCAATTATCCATCTAATGTAATTAACTAACTGTCTGACTGTATCTATCTTAAATTATGTTACCATTTTAATAATACCGTGCTGTGTCACATTCACAGTTTAAAATCTCACGCGACTAGAGATATACAAACTGATAAAAGGTACACCAACAGAACATACTCAGTATCTAAATAAGATGCACTTTAAAGTAATTTCTAAAATTGTTTATTTATATCTTAAAGAGGAAATATTAGATTGTATGTCGTTTGTTTGTAATGAATAGGCTCCTGAACTGAAGGACCTATTTTAAAAATTCTTTCACTAATATTATGCTACAATATCAGCAAGTGACAAAGGCTATATTTTTTTATTGGAACTATATTTTATTGGCAAAAAGCTTCCAGCGCTCTTCGTGTCCAGTAGAACAACGCATTTAGGATGCTGCTGCGGCTACCTCGCTTTTGTAGTGCATCTGGGAAGTTCGCCGAAGCTGGCGTAGATTGTTTTTGTGTGCGTCCCTGGTGCGCAGGGTGCACACAAAAACAATCTACGCCAGCTTATCCTGAATATGATTGCTAGCAGATTGGACTGCATTTATGTAAAGCATTCTTGTGCCATGTCGGGGGGAGTGGTGCAGGAATGGCCACTGTAATTTTTTTGTTTTTTATTTCTTAATCCTAACATAGTTCTTAGGCCCTACTAACAACATAAGTCTTTGTTACTTGAAATAAATAAATTAATTTATTCATTCAATAACCTACGCGGGTGAAGCTGCTGACGGACAGGACAGATAGTATTATTTATTTTAAGAGAATGGTTTAAGACATTTATTTCTCAAAAGATTACAAATAATCACTTACAGAGAAAAGACAAAATTTGTTTTGAGGTAGGGTAAGCGCAAACGGTCGGGCGCACGAGAATACATTTAAAATCACAGATTTCTGTGAGACACAAGAAAAAACTTTTTTAACGTATAAATGTAATGTAAATGGCACTTAAAGATTTCTTCTTAGTACTAGAATAGCATATTCAACTTGCAGAGATTATTAACTAGGCAATGCAAATGTTTGATTCTCCTTTATCTTAACTTTAGGCATACCCTTTAATAGAGGAAAACGTTTTCTTTATTTGTAAATGACTTGCTCTCTTCAATAACTACCGCCGTCTTCGCGTTGTTTGCCGGTGGCAGTGATGGCAAAATCGTGGTATTCGGGGCACATACGAGCAACTTCGTGTGAAGATCCACAAAACTTGCGAACAGTTGCAAAGATATTTTTCTGTAAACGGTTTGTTGTTAAATATGAGCAAGTCTAACATCACGTTTTTTTCTAGCCGTCTTATCTTGTTGCCTGCATGTTGCTATGCATGAAAAACTGCATAATGTCATCCACCGTTTCAAACATACCATGCTGTCCCAAAATTTGTAAATCAAATGTGTTGCCGACTACTGTTGTTTTAGGTTTGTGCGCTCCTGTTTTAGGTTTGTACTCATAAGCTGCTTTTTCGGTGCATTGCTATACTAATTTCGATACTGCAATGTCTTCTAAGAGTAGGTTCGTGCGCTTCACGATAGAATGCAATCTGAACTGGAAGTTTGACAAGCTTTGCGTCTGCATATTAAAGATATCTTATAGAGTGATCCAATTGAAGCATCCTAATTTTCATTAAAAAAAATACGTAACTATTTTTTTTAGTTTTTATTTAGGATGTATCATTAAACTTTGTTATAAAAAGTGTCAATAGTCAAATTTCCACCTCTACACATTCTGCAGGAGGTAATTCATCATAACACACATCTTGGCTGGCCGCCAAGATGTGTGCTCTGATGAATTAACTTACCCTGTTGACATTACCCTGATGCCTCAAAGCTTTATTAGCAAATCTTCCAACCTTCCAGTTGACGTGTGGCAAGTTGCGCGCATTTATTGAAATTACTTAAATATTGTGTTATCATAGACTCAAACTAAAAGCCTCAGAACTTTTATGTTAGAGTAGAAAGTGGTGTCCCTTTAATGCGATAATGTTAGAGTTATAATAAATAGATACATGGTCATAACAAGCAACGCATCAGGGCTTAGATTCAGCTACATATTGAAATATAATACAATTGAAACGTAGTTGCATGGCCGTGGCGCAAGCCTGGATGCTTGAGCTGCAGCGGCATGCAAATTGGGCGCGACGGTACCAGGGTAGCATGACACACTAAGAGCTCAATATTCCCATTCGCTAGATTTTCAGGAAGCCCGTAGTAAAATCAATACGCTACACTTTCAAGTAAAAAACCTTCAACTATTAGTCCTTACGAATCCAACCCTTTGTTGCCTACCAAGTTAGGGGGTGGTCATCCCTCCTTGCAGCTATTAATTTCGCAGCTTCCCTCAACTCCCATATGGTCTAGTGGTCAATGACGCCTGGCTTTAACCCAGGAGACTCGGGTTCGAATCCTGGTGTGGGAATCCGTGGTTTTTGCATATTTAAAAAAAAAATTCAGTTTTGTTGCAATGTAGATTTGTTTTGTCTTGCTTTCGAATATTATAATTCCAATTTAACCGTATTTTCTTTGGTTTAATTGGTTAGCGGAAGGGAAAATATTGCAATTTGCAAACTAATTTATGAATCAGTACCACCTACAACCTACATTTTATTAACAAGCAAGGACATCGCTCGTTCCCCATACATTTAATGCCCCAGGAACGCACAGCAATGAGAAAATACTAGTTGTGTTCGGAAGCATTAACAAATTCTCATCAGGCATTACAGAATGTATTAGATTTTGAGGTTATACTTAATCGTAAACGATGTACACATTTTATTATGTGCTGATAGACATATTGTTTACCTCTATGTGAGGACTTAAGTGATATGAACATAAAATACAATCATTTATTATCTACAAGTTCAAATCAAAAAATCATTAATGCTATGAGCATATTCATTTTGTTATTAGAGTGTTGGCAGTTGGCACCTATAATACATTTGAAACTGAAATAACAAAAAGCAGGTTTAATGAATTTTAGTTCCTGCTTGAGACGAAACACAAATTATAGCACGAACCACAGAAGGAGTGTAACTGCATCTTTTGGTACTACCTGAAACTAATTTGTCATCACTTTTGACAAACCGCCCACCAATCATATTCACCACAAACCATATCGGATTGTGTAGTTGTTACACAACTTTATTTTTCGATTCTAACCACGGAATGTCCGTTTACTGTGAATAATTGCTAATTAATTAAAATGAAGAACATTCCTTCGTGCATGCTGGGGCTGATTTTGACGGTGTCCTTTCCGCATTTCCTCCTACAGAACATTCAGAGACGGAAATTTGACAGTAAAACACTAAATATACTTTAAAAACATACTTACCGTTCCTAATTTATTTTGACTTATTGACATTCTAAATATCATAAATTAAGTATACTATGATATAACATAGGTGTACGATGTCCGCTTAGTAGACCACGATACACTTGAAGTATAGTGATAGAAGTAGATAGTAGATGAGCACGTCGAAGAGAAAAATAGCCAAAGTGGAGGAAAATAGATATATTGTAAATAAAAGTGACAAAGTAAAGTAGTATGGCAATTCTTCCCTAGAGAAGTGTTTGGTTGGGCGGTCAGTAACGTACTTTGATTGAAATGTTATTAACTCTATAATAAAGAAGCGCGCTCGTACTAGTTATTATTACATACCTAACTTACAACATCAGTCTTTTTTCTTACTTTGCCTTATGAAGTTTGGGAGTTTGATAACTTTTCATACTTATATATTTCTCACTCTCTTGGATTTGTGCAAACTCTGTCTCTTTTCGTTTTATTAATGTATAAACTTGATTGATATTTGCTTTGATTGGTGATTGTTCATCGTTGTGAAGCGGCAGCTCAATGATCTATTCATTATCTACATGAGATGAACGTGCAACCATGATCTCTCTTTTAATGTACTAATAGAGACACACACACGAATGAACAAATTAGGCCAAAGGAATTCTCTCCCCGTAACCGTAATCCGCTAACTTGCGGTCTAATCATTGCCGAAAAATGTTATAGCAAATAAATAATTATCTTATCTTATCTTAAGAAAGTTTTTTAATAACAAATTTAATGCACAAATGAGAATTTACATTACTCCTTTTGTACTTATTTGAAACTACCACAACTTAGAAACATCTGCTGCCTATATAGTTATAGCACTCTGTATGCATGTCTATAAATATCCCTATATATTGTTTCACACTTCTGATCCTCGCTACCAGGATAGCATAAATCAGAAGAGATAGCAGACAGGCGCTAAAGTGCAAAATCAATACACCTACCTATTGGTGTGAACATTACGGATACAGTAGGCATGCTGCATCTATCAACGTTCGAAAACGTAGGTAACCTGAATGAAGCATATAATGTGAAGAATGTTTAAACAAGTTCATTGTAGTTCATTGATGTTTCTGGAAATGTGCGATAATCGTGGTTATCGTTATGAATGATATATTTTTGACAGTAAGTTATGCGTACACGTCGCACGAGGTTTCAGATTATCCACATCCCACGTTGCGTGGTGGCAAAGCGCGGTCTTTCCAAAATGTTAACTTCGTTTATATGAAAATAGTTTCATTCGCGAAGATTGGTCTTTGGTGAGAGAAACTATTGATAATTTGAATAATGTTGTTCTGTCAGTAATTAAAATCTTTAGAAGAGAATAATCACCTAGGTAAAATACAACTTACTGCGCCATCTACTTTTGGAGCAAAATATTTGTACTTTCCTATCTCGCTCAGAGTTCTCTTGGGAAAAATACTCAAATTATTTTATCATGAAATATAAAAATCTAAAAAGTTCCCTTTATGATGCACAGCGACAAGATAATATTGTGATCTTTTTGGAAATGATATGAGATGTTAAATTAGGAATAGTAATTTTATGAGACAAAATAGAGATCCAAAATCACACGTAAGATCCTAGTAAGTGAATACACAAACTACCCGTTATTATCAAAGGACCATGCAAATTTCCGTCCTCACCCACCAATAGATTAACCCTAAAACCGTACCCTGGGGTACAACTGAAAAAAAATATTTAAAATTGACTATAACTTTTTTGTTTTAAAACGGATCTTTTCGCACCGGCGCGTATTTACGGGGGACGGGGGGTCGTGTCGAAGCATCAGTCGGGCGCGAGTCCTGTTAGCGTGCGGTCGTGGCAACACGTGTGTGGGGTACTCCAGCACCCCTGGGTACATGCCTTTGCCTATGCATCTACAATGAAGTATTGGCGGTATTTTAGAAAAAACACGACCTTCTAGTGCTCCATCCTCTTCAGATTCAACATCTTATAGATGTTGATTTTGTCCCAGGTCAAAAGACCGTAAATCACGCACTCGATGTTAAAAATGTAAAAGTTTTATATGTTTAGAGCACCAAAAAAAGATTTGCCAAAATTATTAATTTCAGTTTGTTATTTTTTTGTTTAATTATGTAACGTGAGACTAAAATAAGTGCCATAAAAGTCTATGTATGTTGATTATTAATAAATGTCTATTCTTATGTAAAAAAATTGTTTTCTTTAACGGGGTACACTAGAACCCCTGGGTACTGCTATTGAAAGTTTTTAATATGAAAATAAATTGGTAAGCTTAGGTATTCAGCTCGCTTAGCTCGTCCAGGGATTCGAACCAAGACCTCCTAGAGATGTTAAGACCAGGCGGCCTATCGTTAGACCAGACGAGCTACAGGGAAATCGGGGAAATATTGCACTGCTTGCATAAAATAACCAGCATAATTAGACCTAGACTGTGGAGTCCCTAGTATGCTCAAAGGGGTCTCTGGTTTGGTCACAAACAGCGCATGTGCGGCAGTACTTCCATAGCATAAGTTATTGCTCTGATTGAAACCAGTCTTCTACTCGTATATTAATCTATATATCAGTGCCATGGAGTACTTGGGTATTACTATGTATGCAATATCTTTACTGTTGTTGAAAATTCCTTCTTATTTCCTTCTAGTAGTAAAGCTCTGTTAGACATATTATAAAATCTCTAAAGGCGGTAATATTAAAAGCATTTGGTTGTTTGTTTTTTGTTACTGGGTAGAAGGTTATAATGGCTCTCTCTGTGGAAGAGACATACTCACCATAGGTTGGTCAATTTGCATATTTCGTACTTCAGTGTTCCCTTTGTCCAGCGATCCTATGGATTAACGCTTCTTCTGTTAGTGTTTAGTATTTATTTTCTTTGTGTAAATGATTTAAGTAGTGAATAAAATTATCTCTTTGCTAATCTATGTACCTGTTAGTTTACTGTTAGTTTTAGACTGTATTTGTATGGAATGACGTTTTCTCTTTGTCTAATGTAGTCCTTGTGAGCGAGAGCGTGCGAACCCCATCCCCCACGTGCTCCTGTCCGCACAGCGCATGCGTATTGCGTCGTTCCCAGCAGTTATTACCAAACCTCCGACGACACGATTAGCGTAGTGCGCCGCACGCTTTCGGATAGAGTGGACCTGCAGTATAATGCAGCCCGGTGCAGGGAATGCACAGAGCAGAGAACAGAGATGATATGGCCGAGTTACTAATGTTGACCCTTACTTTAAGTTACATTTCAAATTAGTTAAAAGTTCAAATCCATACTTTATACTAATATTGTAAAGAGGAAAGATTTGTTTGTTTGTAATAGGCTCCGAAACTAGCTCCGAAGGTATATTATCAGGGATATACATAGGATATATTTAATTTAGGGTCTATTTTAACTGGAAAGACAGTATACGGGAACGAAGCCGCTGACGGAGAGCTAGTCTATGCTAATTATGAAGAGGAAGGATTTGTTTGTTTGGATTGAATATGCTCCGAAACAACTGGACTGATTTTAAAAGTTCTTTCACCAATTATGGCTACATTATCAGAGAGTGACATAGGATATATATTTTTTTAATTTAGGGTATATTTTGACGGGAAAGCCAGTATAGGCGAGCGAAGCGGACATGACAGACAGCTAATGATGGGAAAACAAATATTGTAAAATGCTAAAATAAAAGTAATATTAATGAAGAAAGATATAAGATTACATCTACTTATGGGGGGATACCATCAAGATGATGGTATCCCCACCAAGTAGATTACAGTTGGGTATAAATAAATATACGCCAGACAACACACCTCTTGTAATGGTCTCGAAGTAGGGATTATTATCCCTGTGTTACGAGGTACCACACAAGGAAATAAGCCAGGGGCGTCTCCTAGCACACCCAGACCCGAGTCAATCCAGAAAAGATCGTTTCCTGAATTGACCCGACCGGGAATCGAACCCGGGACACTACGGAAGTCGAGGCGAGAAACCGTGCTACAGCACACTACGCCAATCGTGTCGTCAAAGTATCAAAAATAATATTATAAGTACCAAATAACAAACTATTCCTGTATGTATTCAGAAATAGTTTGTTATTCATGTATGCTATGTGGATTATAGTATTTATGTCAAGGGCACAAATCAAATATAAAATATTCATCAAGTGACTGTTTTTCCTGAGCAGGGTTCGGAATCTCCATAACACCAGGAAACAATTCAAAACAGTCTAAAATTTAAGTTTACCACTTGTATCTGGATTTAAAATTGAACTCTTCAAGCCTCATGGGATCCTAGTACGCGGAACAGGGCAAGTGCAGGGTCATGCAGCCGTCGCGTCACCTGCCCATGCAAATTCTATGCAAATCCGGACTGACAGCAGTCGCAAAAAACTGTTACATGTTGTATGACACTAAATATTCAACGATTCAAAAACGTCAGTCGCGCGAAGAAGTGGCACACAGCGGTATGTTTGAATAAAAAATATAATTTAAGTAATTTAATACGTAAGTACGATTGAATTATATTTATATTTGGTTAACCATACTCTACTTTTCCCCTAAAGAATATTTACTAGAAAAATTCACCGTTAACGACGAAATTGATTGCGCGCGAGGGCAATAACGAACGGGGCGGGCCGCTATTTACTCTAGTGTATATGGGGCACACTAAAAGTTTTGCACTTTTAGCTAATCGGAACTAGTTGAATTTCGAATGTTATATTTTTTTAAACATTGCAACCTTCTTAGTAATAAAAAGAACAATTGGCGGGAAATCATTTGTCAATTGTTTTTTATCACACATCAAAGTTCTACGTACGCAACGAAAATGGAATTAAGTCGAAAGATTTTAGAGCGATGATTTTTTATGATTTTAAAAGTTCTCTCTCTCCGCAAGACTGTGCCGCTCGCCTTCAAAATGCTTTTCAGAGAGAAGCACCTTGCTTGAGCACTGTGAGGCGATGGTTTGCCGAATTTGAGAGAGGTCGAGTTTCTTTACATGACGAATATCGTGAAGGGCGGCCTTCAACTGCGGTCAACGAAAATAATGTGGCTACTGTTAAGCGGCTAATGGAAGAAAACCCGCGGATTACCTATGAGACAATCCGAGGACTATAGGGGTTTAGTACGAGTATGAGCCAAATTCAGAAAAGTTCGGAAACTTTGTTGTCGTTGGATCCCTCATGCACTGACAGCGGAACAGAAGCGGGCTCGCGTGGAATGGTGCTCACGGATGCTACTGAAGTACGACCACGGACATTCCAATGCTGTTTTTGACATTGTCACAGGAGACGAAGGGTGGATTTATTGTTTTGGACCCGAAAAAAAACAGCAATCTTGTGAATGGGTGTTTGAAAATAAGAACAGGCCAACAAAAGGGAGGCAGGCGAGAAACGTTGTTAAAAAAATGATCGCGTTTTTTTTCTCAGCTACGGGGCCCATCTGTACAATTCCACTTGAAAATCAAAAGAGTGTTAATGCCGAGTGGTATTCTACCATTTGTTTACCCAGGGTGTTAGAAAAAGTTCGCGAAAGACGATCCAAAAGCCGCGTTCTCCTACATCATGACAACGCTTCTTCACACACGGCCAACAAAATAAAGTCATTTTTAGCTTCCGAAAAAGTACAACTCGTCACCCATCCTGCGCATAGCCCCGACCTAGCACCCTGTGAAGTGATTTATGTATTTTCCCCGAAATCAAAGATTTGATGAGAGGTTTCACTTTTACCAACTCCGAAGAGGCAGTGATAACGTTCAATCAGCACGTAGAAAACATGCCTTCTGATCTGTGGTCCTCCTGTTTTAAAAAATGGTTCGATCGCATGAAAAAATGATTAAAATGTGGAGAGTATTTGAAGCCTACCGCACACTGCGTGCCTCTACCAGGGCTTCATAATACGCTAAGAGGTACACTACAACAGAAAGAGACAGGGAAATCATTTGTGCTTTTCTCGGATATGTGTAAAGCTCATGTACTCGTACATAGGAAGCCTACCCTGCAACACTCGGACACCGCACTCACACTACGCCATGTACATACATATTGTATTGTTTCAGCCATGTATTTGTGTGACGGACTTTACAGCGCATGCCCAGCTCCAGCGTTGGCTCAGTCCGCTATCAGGCCAGATGCGCCGGTGGACTAGCACGCGTTTCCATATTCCATTTTTGGACAAAAAAGAACCCTGTTATTTAGTTATTTTTGTTCGCCTTTATGGATAGATCACCTGACGCAGTATGCTCCCGAAACCATGACCTCTTATACTCGTAGTAATATTAAAATAACCTTATTAGGAATGACGGCTGAATGTCAACCATAGATAAAAAAAATAACTGGGATTGTAAAAAAAAAAAATACACCAAGATCATCTGACCCCAAACGAAGCAGAGCTTGTACTATGGGTGTTCGAGACTGATAAACAGACTTAAATATTTCTAAATAACACACTTAAATAAAGAATAATAATTCACTTAGTTTGACTGAAATATACTTACTACAACAGACTTTGTATTGTGCTCAGCTCAGATAATATTTATAAACCTCGGAAATCGAACCTTAACGTCAGAATAGAATATTATGTTAACATGTCATTGACGCATGCGCATTGGCCACGGGAGCACGTGTCGGCGAGTTCACACCCGCTGCTGAATCACCAGAGCTCCATAAACGCACAGGGCTATCCTGCAATGCACTTAGCTAACATTTAGAGAGTAAGATGAGTATGACCAGCTCAGTAATTGTTTTGCATCACTGTGCTTGTCAGCCTCATATCTGGATCTCACGACCGCTTTCCATCAGGTAGAGTGAGGTCATCTTAAAGGGCACTATAAAAAAAAATTAACCCTATTTTTGATCATAGAAGACGATACAATGATTTAAAATTGCATCGTCAGCCTTAGGTAATGTTATTGTAAATAAAAATAATAACATTTAAAGTGAAGTTTAGCTATATGGTTGATACTAAATATACAAAACAGCACGTCATATTAAAATAATTTTATTACATTTTTGTCGATGTCGCACACACTTTATACTCGTATATAAATAAAAATATCTGGTATATAAATAAATATCTGGGAAAAATTACACCAAGATACACCAATAACAGGGTGGTCCAAACATACAGGTCAATAATTTTTTTAGCTTCCTCACACTCAGGGGTATCCGAAAATACCCTATGTATGTTACCCGATTTTTGGAGTTTTCGAGTTATGATTTTTTTTACGAATTTTTGGAAATTTCTGAGTCGTCTTACTTTTTTGGTCACTGTAGCGCGACCTGTTGAGATAAATGCCTGATTTTTTTTTCTTTATTCTATGAATACCAGCTGAAGAATTGACATCCTTATTAGCTTATCATAACTCTAAAAACATATATAAAATTGAAAAAGTTGGAAATGCTGTTTTTTCCCCGAACTTATAAGGTCGTTTTAAAAAAAAAGTTAAGTAAAATGTTTCTTCCAAATCTTTTTTAAAAACTTTACTATACTCTTAACTATGTACCATGTTAATTTTAATGAGTAAATTCGACAACATCATACCCTAAATTTTTATTTTAAGTGTCAGAAGTGTAAAATTTAAGCAATCAGTGTATCAACTATTCATTTATTTATAAAAAACGTCACAATAAGTGTTCAAAATGGAGACTATCTAGTTTCACATAGATGTGATGTCGTTTAAAGAAAATATTTAATTACAAAAAAGTCGTCTAAATAAACGCATCAGTAGCCTTAATTTTTTTGTGTGTTGATGATGTATTATGTGAGCAATAAAGTGGTCATTTTGAAAGCGTTTCATGGCTTTTTTTTTCAATTAGATGTTTCTAGTTTACTTAACAAGTTTTAGTTGATACACTGATTACTTGAATTTTACACTTCTGAAACTTTGAATAAAAATTTAGGTATTATGCCGTTGAAGTAACTCGTAGAAAATCACATGGTACATAGTCAGTGTAGTTAAACAACATATTAATAAAACAAATGTTAAAAATAATATCAAATCTTTTTATTTATCACTACTAAGAACGTAGCTAGTCTCGGAATCCACCCGTGTCTAACACTTAATAGATGTTTTTTCTGTATGGGATTTTCGTGTTGCCCGGCCGGCCGCGCGGTGTTGCGATAGGCAATGGGTGGGGAGGGTACTTTTATAAGACCATAGTGAATATTGTATATTTAGTTAGACGGGCATTAATTATTGTTAACTGAGTGAAGGCGACGGATACCAGTGTCCGGTAAAACCAAAATTGGTTTGTGTGGCATTGTAAATGTGAAATATAAATGTTTTATTTTTTGTATGAATAAATAAATAAATAAGTTTTTAAAAACTTTTTTTTTTTAAATTCTTGCAATATTATTACTTTAGAAATTGACGTGGGTTTTCCAGCTCAATAAAATAACTAGTCAATGTAAGAGAAATCTCTTGCTAATCTATTGGCAAAAATAAATTGGTGCCTTTGATAGATTTTTTTAAATATTTATTTTTGTATGGACTTCGGCGATTTTCTGAAAAAAACTAAAATTGATCATAACTTTTTAACGGTTAGAAATCGGACCAATATTGATAGGGTTAAAAAAGTCAAAAATGACCCCGCTATCCGCTATTTCGATTTGATCCTACTTCCAGGGACACCCTGATAGAGAGGGCAATGGTAGGATGTTCAAAGATTTGAAAAGTGGCCTACATGATACATTAGGTGCTACCTTTACACATGCCGTTTCCCCAAATGATTAGTGCGTAACACTGATTCTACATATCCAAAGTACGCTGTGAGAGCTGTACAGTATCCTTTGTTGCTGTTTTTGTCAATTTAATATAAATAGAAATTAAATGAAAATCTATTAATTTTATTACGTACTTTATCATTATGCTGTTTCCAGTCAAGTTTAATGTCTACTTCTATGCCAAGAAATCTTACACTATTTTCATGTTTCAGTATGAACATGTCAATCATAATTTATATTTGAGTTTGTGGAATTATTAAAATTATTATAGCATGTCTTGTCAATATTCTTTTTTAAATTATTAGAATGAAGCCAATTAACATTGTATAAAGTGATGCATTTACGTCATGTTCGTGTTTAATTATGTCCTTTTTTTTCGTTGACACTATTACTGTTATGGTGTCAGCAAACAGTATATTTTTATGTTCAATGCAGTATGGGAGATCTTTAACATAAACTAGAAGCCTAGAATGCTACCTTGTGGAACTTCAAATTCATTGGGTTTAAATTCAGATTTGTGAACTTGTATACTATGTTTATTACTGAGTTGAGTGATTTCTACCGCCTGCATTCTGTCACGTATGTATGTCATGATCCAGCTTATGGATTTAAGTCAAATGCCTTTGACACATCAAAGAAATGTTCGACGGAGTACGCAAATGCATGTCACTTTGACTCTGAACGTCTGCCTACCAGTCATGTAGTTCGCTAATGCAGTTGATTTTAAACGCATATTCCCATCTTTAGTTTTATTCGATGATAAAATGGTAACGACAAAGGCTTCCATTTTACTATTCACGTTTGGAAGTCAGTTAAATTAATCATGGAAAATCGCTTGCCAAGGTGTATTACTTGTTCACTTGGACTACGGAATTTATTAAAAAAAGAAAGATCATTTGTGAAAGATTTAATGTCAACCTTGTTTTTTCAGGTTTCACGTGAAAACGTAGTCTATGCAGAGTTTTTTGCTGGCTTACAAAATGTTGTTCAAGCTAAGCCTGCACCAGCACCTTTAATAGGGAATATAACCCATATTACTATATCTTGCTATCTGAGTTGGGGTCGCCACAACGATATCCGTGCTCAGCCCAATTTTTAATATATTTGATGAGTATATTTATGAAAATGAAGTATAAAACAGAAATCAATTCAATTGAACTTGTTTTTATTTGTACAATTTCATTTCCTTTCCCGTCCCCACCGCCTTTTTACCTCTTCAAAATACTTACGTAAAAAAGAACGCCAGTTTTTTTCGATTAATCTGTCAAAAAGGTGACATTTAATCTATTCCAAGTCATTATTTTTGCTAAATTCAAATTTGAATTGCCGAAAACTGCGGAGAGTTGCAAAAATAATAATGACTGTAATAAATAGTAAAAATAAGAAAAATTAACTATTTATATAAAAGGACAATAAATTTGATAGCGAAACAAACTTCTATAGTCACTTGGGCTTTCTCCTTTCAAAAAACTTTGCGAATATCAGACTCAGTTATGGGTTGCAAGTATCACGAGTTAACTGATGACTGCACAGAGGGACGGCCGTAAGGAGTGCTTGCGGAATCCATATTTTTACCCACGGATAATGTTTGACAGCAAACAACAGATGACGTTGATAACGCATCTTGGTCAGTAAAAAGTTCACTGTAGAAATTTAAAAGTCTTTGAGGTTAATAAAGTTATTTTTTGCAAAAAATTACACTGAAGTGGATGTTTCATACTTTTTACACTACACCGGTTTATCAACATAATCCAAACACTGTTTTTCTGCTGGTTAGTTAAGTTTAAGGTGATGCCGTGGTGGGCTGAACCGTATTTAAACATTTGTTTCTTGCAATTGTTTTTTGATCAGTTTTACACTTTAATCATTAGAATATTGTCCTGATAACGTTTGCACATATTAATCGAAGAAGTTTACGTTCATTTAGTAGGTCAACTGCGACTATTCACTAGAAAACCATTTTTAAATTAAATGTACCTACGAGCTTAATGTTTTCGGTATGACAGCGCCATCTATCTCTTCCGGTGTGTATGTACACGTTACTACAAGCATAAAGTAGAATAGCAAAAAGGTTATTGAATACAAGTGCTACTAATTAACTAACGTTCCATAGTAGTTTACAGTTCACACGCGATTATAAACTGGAACTTTAGGCGAGCTTTAGGCGCATTATGACATTTTATTTAATAATAATAATAATAATAATAAAAACGTTTATTCTCACCATAGTTTTACAATTTTAAGTTTACAATAATCTAACACACACTATAAAAAACAAAGTACAATGTGGGTAGTTTTAAAGTTAAATACTACGGTATGGTCACAGTATAGTTAAACCTGCACAGTGAAGTAAACTATGGCGGGCTAATACCTGAATTAGGTAAAACCTGTAGCTCAGGTTATTAACCCTCCACCCTTTAAGGGGGTCATGCAAAATAGTTTTAACCTGTATTTAAACATTGAAATGATTTGATACTGCACTTAATATAGGAAACAAAGCAAAGATAAGATGAAGTTATTTGAAAAGCATAATACGTTATTAGCGGAAAGTATGACCAATAGTTGAATTTACACTTTACATCCGTAAAAAAAAAAAAAAAATTAGTGAAATTATTTTATTAGTATAATTATTATTCAGATTAGTGATGACAGAATAATTAAGCATTTGAAGTTGAATTTAGAATCGGATTATATTTTCAGTCGCCTGGTAGTTTAATGAAGTCAGGTATTTTTTAAGCGTAGATTTTAACGAAGTTCTATTCATATTAACAATGATTTCCCTATCGTTAAAATACCTATAGAGAAACGGCCCTGTGTAAGTGGTTTGTTGTCTTGCAAATGCTGATTTAAGTGAGGGTACGGGAGTGCGTATACGTCTTTTGTGTTGAGGAAGGGTCGAAGGATCCAATGCTTTATGGTACCGAAGGATTGCGTTGTAGATGAAAATTTGCCTAACTGTTAACAAATTGGATTCTTCATATAGTTTTTCAGTTGGGTATCTCCATGGTTTTTTAAACATGACCTTAATGACAGCCCTTTGTGCTCTTTCAAGCTCCAATATATGACTGGTCGCTGCACCACCCCAGATCGGTATGCAGTAGGATATGAGAGATTGGCCGAGTGCCAAGTACACATTAGTTAGAAGTTCCGAGTCGGCTGAATCTCTCAAATTTTTAAATATATGGAGCAGCTTACGCAGTCTTTTGCTCAATGCTGATATATGCGGGGCCCATTTTAAGTGTTCGTCCAACACCACACCCAAGTATTTATGGGTACAAGTTCTGAATAAGTCAATACAATTGCATATAGTGGTTGAGTCACTGCCAACAGTGCATCGCGACGTGTGTGCTTTAATGCCAAAATTGGTTGGTATATTTGTTGCGTTGGAGATTTTGAAGCAAATGTATTTCGTTTTTGGGACGTTTAGCGTAAGTAGGTTGTCGTCAAGCCATTTCATAACCTTTTTGAGACCCGCTTCGGCTGATCTCTGAACGTCTGGCCATGTGTTACCACGAAAAATTCGTCGTCGGCAAAGGCAAGCGTACTGCCACAGTCTAGCTTAATGTTACACAAGTTGATAGCATACACTAGAAAAAGTGTAGGGCCAAGTGTGCTCCCCTGCGGGACACCATAGCTGATAGGTAGGTCCGTGCTAAAACTATCCCTCACCTTAACGAATTGGCTTCGGTTAGTCAGATAGTTGCGAAACAAGTCCAAGGCAATGCCTCGTACTCCCAGTTCCTCCAATTTGAACAGGAGCAGTGGAATGGAAACGGTGTCAAATGCTTTCTTTAGGTCTAGAAAAATGGCCAAGCATCTTTCACCACACTCCAGTGACTTAGTCACTTTGTCAGTGAGGCTTGCAATGGCATCTTCAGTATTGCGACCAGTTCGAAACCCGTATTGATTCTGGGCAAGAAGTCCTTTTCCTTCTAGGAAGCTAGTTAAACGAGAGTTGACTACTTTTTCAATTATTTTGCTTATTGAGCTCAGAAGCGATATAGGCCTATAATTTGACACCTCTTCCACTCCACCACCCTAGTAAACCGGAACGACTACAGCTTTTTTGAAGACAGCGGGGAAGATTCCCGTTGAGAAGCTCAGGTTACAGACATGTGCTATCATGGAACACAAGATTGAGTGTGAATTTTTAAGAATCTTGGTGGGAATGCGATCAATGCCGGGTGCACTATGAGTCTTAAGGCTTAGGATAATCTTATCAATTTCCATATGATCAGTAGGATGGATAAACATTGAATCAACACCACGATTTCTAGAATCTCTTTTTAATAGCTGTGACTCGTCAATTCCACTCTTGGCCATAACGTTGGACGCTAGTTCTTTACCGATAGATGTAAAGTAGTTGTTAACTAGGTCCAGCGATTTGTCTGGTAAAGGCAGGAGTTCTAGCAGCGCAGTGGCTTGAGTGCGATTGGTTTTAATGTTGCACAGCTCTTTAACGGTGTTCCATGTTCCCTTACTATTTTTGTAATTTTGCCTAAATTTATTTTTGTAATATTCGACTTTTTGGTGTTTTGCTATTTGATTACAAGTGTTACGATACTTTATAAATGTCTCCTTCAAAAGATTGTCATTGGGGTTTTTTCTTACCACCATTTGCAAACGATCTCTCTTTATGAAGCATTTGACAAGACCCACCGTGATCCACGGTTTAAGAGGCCTATTCTTTTTGGTGAATGTTATTGTGTCAGAACAAAGAGCTATCAGCTCTTGAAGAGTCTCAATTAATGTTGTTGCGGCTACTTCTGGGTCTTTTATTTCTAGGAAGGAATTCCAATCTCTGTCTTTTATTGAGTCCACAAGCGATTGGTAGTGGATTTTAGTCCTGGTTATGGAGTTTTGAGTGGCAGAGCTTTCGGCTAGTGAACTAGATATCGTTAAAAATAATGGATAATGGTCTGTAATGTCAGTCACTAATACGTAGCTTTGAAAAGAACCTACAAGCTTACACATGAGATGGTCAAGACAAGTGCGCCCATGCGTCGGGGTATCAACAGAAACTTGAAATCCATGCGAGCCAACTAATTCCAGGTAATCCCTAGCAAATGCATTTTGGGTGTCTAAAGTATTTATATTTATGTCGCCTGTAAGTACTACATTACGTGACTTGTTTGTAGTAAGATATGTATCCAATGAATCAAGAAAAAGAGTCGGGTTTTTAAAACAGAAGGGTCGGTAAATTCCCAAAAGAGTCATGTTGCCTACTTTGGCTTCGAGACAATTTGCTTCTTGTAGGTCTATTTCTTTAACCGAGACCTTAATATCGTCCTTAATAAACATGATAACACCATCATTTTGGTTAAATGATCTTTTACTGAAGTAGAGGTTGAAACCGTCAATAGAGGGCGGAACTGAATTTTCATCGCACCAGCATTCTGAAAGTATGATAGCATGAACTGGCGTATTCAGTCTCGTGATGTAGATTAAAAGATTATCCAAGTTTTTATTTATGCTCCTGATGTTTAGCGATATAATGTTAAACTGATTGTAACTTTTGGAGCTTAGTCTGTTGGTGTCAATAACAAGGTCTTTTGGGTCGTTGACGACTTTACAGGTAGTGGAGCAAGTAACGTCAATATCATCAAATAGTTGTGTACTATTCATGTCGGTTATTAGTAGTAAGAAGGTTAGTATAGTGAAATAGCAGATAGTTTGGATAGGAAAAATTTAAACTGTCATCTTTAGTTCTTTGTTCTGAATTACTGTAGATAGGCTTAAGTGGCCTGGAATTGTGTTGGAATGTATTTGTGTAATTAATAAAAATAACGAAAGTGAAGTAAACATTGTGAGTAAAGACTGTAGTGCTAAGGGCATGATCGTTTCTAAATATAAGAGCGTTATTTCCGATCTCCGAAAACTTACATAATATGTTCCCGCTGCATTTGTACATTGAAAAGTGTTTGTAGTCTACAACTAGTCAATTATTTCTTAACAGCTGAAGTTGGTCCTCACTTCTCACTAAGATATAGGGTTCTCCTTGTTTTTTCCGCAGGTAAACGAGGCCGTTGGAGGTCCAACAGTACTCGTAGCCCGTAGTCTTGCGGAACTCCCGAGCAACGAAGTACAATCGTGACGCTAGAGGCGTCAGATGCTCCGAGATGTATATTTCTGCCTTTGGTCCGCCTATGCCCAGATGCGATGAATTAAGTTGCTCGCTCTTGAATCGTTTTGAGTCCATGTTGTGTTTTTTTGCCGCAGCTAGGAGGTTAACCTTCGTAAGGGTTGATGAGAATTCGGCAACTATGGTCGTGTTGGTCTGGTCTCCTTTGGGTGGCAATCGAAAGACGTCACGCAGCTCGGCCGGACCCAATGCAAAACCAAGTGTTGAAGTTAATCCCCTTATCATCTCAAAGAGTTGATCTTTGGTTTCAATTTTCTGTCTGGGGACGTTTCTGATCTGGATGCTAGTCTTGCGACTTGCTCTCTCCAACGTATCACACTTAGCATCTAATTTAGTAATTTGTAGTGCAAGTACTCTCTTCTTCCAGTCGGTCTATAGAAAGCTGCACATCAGTTACTTTGGTCGAGACAAATCCTATAGATTCCTCGATTTCTCGCTAATAAGTTTTCTATCTTCTAAATACGTCGTTTTATAAGTATTTTCACTTTCTAATATACTTAACTGTATTTATATTGTCTTAGTTAGCACTGAAATTTCAGCAAACTTCAATTTATTTTTTTTGAGAACGTGAATAAGACATTTGCTAAAGTGGTTCATATTTTTCAAAAGCTGAAGCCAAAGCCCAAAACAGCTAGAATTTATCTTCAAAATATGCAAAAACCACACAAAACAAAGGGTGTTCCCATACCGGGCATCGAAACCGGGATTCCTGGCTAGAACCAGACGTCCTAGACCACTAGACCATAACAGGAGTTATCAGAAGCAGCAAAATTAATAACTGCAAGGAGGAATGACCATTTTTTTGCTCTGAAACCTATCGTGTGTGGTATTTAATGAAAGCCTTACCGAGTCAATTCTAAAAATATAGTACTTCATTATCTTTTAGTCAATAGTATAAAATTAAAATTAAAATCATTTTTAAAACACCAAGTTTGGGGCTCCTCCAGATGATACGGTCGAATATTTTTTTCCAAAACACATAATATCTATCTTCACTTATCTAACCTTCAAAAATATTTTTTTTAAACATTTATTCAGTATTTTTTTTATAGCTTTTCAATTTTACGAAATGTGATAAAATTACGATTAGTTGAAACATGTCTAAAAAGTTCAATTTTAGACACTGAGGATGATAAATACCGATGCGTGGACCTCAATGTAATGAAGCCAAACTCTGTACAATTCGAGTATTCTGTCGCAGCACATTAGATTATTTCGTATCGTCAAGGCAAAAACAAAAGTTCGAAGTGGATGAATGCACCTCACGGCACGGGGACGCCACGCCCATTTCCCCCCAAATGGAAAGTAAAGTAAAACTTCTCTCAGTCTTGTGCAGTACAGACGAATTAAAAAGTGCTACAAGTACCTGCACGTCTACCACGAGTTGCCACTTTAAATTTACGTTTTCCTTCGCGTGAAAAATTGTATTGGGATTTGACATTGTCATGTCATGTCATGTCACATCTATTTCTAATGTACAGTCTCGATAAATATGTATATATTATACATTTTGATACAACAGGAGAAATTCAGCCGACAAGTTTTGTTCTTCCCTTCTCGTTCCTTTAGTTATTAGAATGAATACGAACAGAAAAAGTGCATCGTTTTTAATCAGTAGCAATGAACATCATTTTAAAAGTAATATTATTGCTAAACGATTCCGATTCCAGATATTACTTGCTTACATACACATCTGCAGACTGCGCGAAATATAAAAAAAATACTTCAGTCTGTAACTTAATAATCTATTTAAAAGTTGGGCATAATTTTAACGAACAACGACGAACAACTTGTGTTGTCCTGCTACCCTGGTCCAATAAAATATTTCAAGGCTTAGAACAACGTTTTGAAAGTAACGCAACGCAACTCACACAATAAATAAAATAAAATAAATATCCCTGGACATTATTCCACACAGCGCCATCTAGCCCCAAAGTAAGCTAATTAAAACTTGTGTTATGGGATACTAGACAACGGATAAACATACTTAAATACATTTTCTTTTTTTGTAAATACATACTTATTATACATAGGAGACACCCAGACCAGTACAAACAGACATGTTCATGCACACAAATGTTTGTACTGTGCGGGGATCGAACCCGTGACCTCTGGTGTAGTAGCCAACTTCTTAACCATTACACCAAGTCGGTCGTCAAACATCTAAATAAGCTCTGATTTGTTTTTTGATTACTCAAAAAAAGCTGAGCTTAGTAAGTATAGCAATTCTTATGTTTTGTTTACTTGGTAGACCAAATTTAAAATGAAATGCTCTTTAGAACAGACAAATTAGAGTAGGAAGAATATCGTCATTTTGTACGAAACGAAAATATTGGGTTAGAAAATTATTCATTTACATAGAAAATGTTACTGTTACTATCGCATCGCATCGTTTTATATTATGAATAGGATAGCCTCGGCGGCATTTCAACCCCACTAGGGTTGAAATGCTGCCAACTTTCTACTAGGGACACATAAAGCCCAGGCGGGTGTGTCGTTTCAGGTGGAGTGGGGAAGTGCAATGACTTGCAGAATATTGCCATTAATCAATACCGCACGCCTGCGCATTAGGCAATGGCTACAGAATACAAGTTTGTTTCCATACTTTGTTGCGACGATAGCGATTGAGCGATTGAGAAACTTTGGTTATTCTGGAGGTCGTTGGTACCTAACAATTTATTATTCTAATTTTTATGTTAAAGTATTACAATATTTTTTCTTTGACATTGTAATTTTTTTATTCATATTTTTCTGACTGACATTATATTTTAATTTTTATTTTGAATGACTATTGTAATTTGTGAATGTAAATTGTAATTTTAAACTTGTTGCTTCTTGGAGTTGCTCTGTAAGCCTACAAGTTAAATGCTATAAATAAATAATGAAAACAAAACATACTCGTATGCTCTTGAGATTTCCAAGTCCAATTCAGCTGAGGTATAAGCCGAAGACAGTTTATTCTTGCAATCACGCCTGTACTACGTGAATGATGGAAAAGTCCTCTGACATGAAGACGCTAAAATTTTGTTAAATGAGCCCTTATTTTATATTTTATGTTTATTACTACTCTTTCACGAATTAGCAGTTTCAAGTGCTTTTACATTTATCATAGGGTTGCTTAAATCGAAAATATTGTGACAAAATTGCGCTCGATTAGTTGCCTCAGTCTCGTCACTAGAGGCAGTGGAAACATACACCAAGCTCCCTTTACTCCTGCGGTCCTAGTAACTAAGACCGTTTTGCGCCAATACTTCCAAGGCCGAAATTGCGCGCGTTTAGTTGCCTCCGTCTCGTCAGTGCCTTGCACAAGCGGCAGTGGAAACACACACCAAGCTCCATGTACTTCTGCGGTCCTAGTGACTAAGACCGTATTGGGCCAATACTTTCCAGGCTTATAGGACAGGTGGAGGAATCAATTTATGCGCTCGTAGCCTAAGCGATAGGTTGGTGAAACAGCGGGGACATTGCGAGTGTCTCTCTCGACAGTCGGCATGTTGTTTATTTTCCTTAGGTTTTTAAGCATCGTAATTGGAGAAAACACAACTATAACAATATGGGTATATGTGAAAGTTATAAACGCGTCCCGTAATAATCTATCGGACACAACATTGTTTATTTAATTTTGAAGGCTTCGGAATCTTTCACTCTCAGATTGTTTATTGCATAATAATTGTGTATTAATTATGTAATTATATTATTTTTTATATAATTTACAAATTAGAATACAGAGTGAAAGTGTACCGTAGTTAATATTAAGTATCTGACGTAAAAAACAGTAAATTAAAAGATACATACTTTGGTGATAGTTTATTTGAATGCATTATAATAATCATGAAATTTTCTAAGCGCGGGCTACACCGTCCCCAGCGCACCATTCATTCATCTCAGTCGTTCAAACATTTTTTCTGCTCACAAAAAAGGGGTTTATTTGTTTGTACATATTTGTATGGAAGCTGACATAGCTACCTGCTGTCATTTTGTTTGTGTCATTTCTGCGCACGATGAAAGTGGTTTTTATGAAAAGAGGGCACATAAACAAACAAGAAATGCCTAATTCTATGGTAGTGTCATATTAACGAGTTATTTTAAGGTAAGAACGAAATGAAAAAGCAGATTTTTATTAAAAAATTACTAATTGTGTGCAAGTGGAACCGGTTGTTATGTGTATAATCGCATTTATATGGAGTGTACAGTGTGTATGGTTGACTTTGGGATGTGGGAAGATTGCGAAAAAAGATCACAGACTGTTTAAATAACCTAAATTCTGTTGTTTGTTAACAACGTGAAAAGCCTGATACTATCGTTTTTTAATGAATATCATAGTTTTCTTTTCGATCTTTATCTTCAAATAACTCTGAAGTGTGACACTTTAGGGTAAGTACCATATTTTAAGACATTTTTTGTTGGCTTTTGAGTCCTTTGACCATATAATTATGTACATATACCACACTATATGCGCGGTAAAATCGAGAAAAAAATGTCAGCGGATATGTGGCCTATGCCACAAAGGTTCAAGCCCCTTTACATGATATTTAGAACATGGCAATTTTTATAGGCTGTTCGTTCATAGGCCGAAATATGTAGGTCAAATAGATCAGAAAGGCAGCGCCTCCCTCATTGGCCCTCGAAGGACCAATCGGGTCAACATAATATGTTGCAAGAATCGGCCCCTCCTTCGGTAACGTAGTACGTTGGCCGATACTGTATTAGATAACAGGCATAGGCCGAGCATGATAAAACAAAGGGTTAACCCTCGTTAAATCCTTTGTTACCTAATTACCTACTGTTTTGTAACTATACACATAAATTATTGCAAGCCAAATTATTTCTCTACCTAGGAGTATTATGTTACGCTGATTGAACTATGTTTTAGATTGTTTTGTACATCGGTTGATACATCGCTTGTCAAGAATGTTCATGACGATTTAAAATTACTTACTGTGAAAGTCTATTTGAATAAAGTTATTTGAGTTTGAGTTTTATTCTCTTTTCGTCCGATAGTATTCGCAAAGACGTCAACTAACTACCGATGATGCGAGCAAGACAATGAGCAACTCGTTGTCTTCTCGACCCTCTCGACGATAGTCAGCTATCATAGTCTACTACAGCAATTTGTATGGCATTTCTAAGACCCTAGCAACTGTCATCGGTGTAACCTCCCGGTACTGGAGTCATCATCAGGTCCTCGCACTGTCGCCTAACTATAGTGAGCTATCAAGTTCAAATTTTACTACACTACCGAAAGCTCAACTTTAGGTACGTTGGATAATATTGGGAACCTAGGCCATTGAAGTAATGGGAGATTAATAATAATAATAATAAATACCTGGGACAATTCACACCAAGATCATTTGACCCCAAACTAAGCAGAGCTTGTAATATGGGCGTCAGAGACTGATAAACATACTTAAATATTTCTAAATACATACTTAAATAGATAATAACACCCAGACACACACAACAAATACAAATGTTCGTCACACATATATTTGTCATGGGTGGGGATCGAAATCCTCCGGCGCTAAAGGCAGGATCGCTGCCATTGCGCCAACAGGCCAGTCATTAAACAATCTACGAGTATTATTGTAATCTTTAGATGGTGGGTATGGAATAAGGTTTTACCTGCGGCTGCTTGTAGCTGCGGTTCTTGATGGACGTTTTCTATTTTTGGTTTCGAATTCGAACTGATTTTTATAAGAGTTAATTATCCTTACTAGACGCCGAATGTCAAATAACACTTAAATCTCACCGCTTGCCGGCCTGACCCGGTAGTGATTTTTAGACTGAAAATCGTTTTATATTACGTGTATGCTGACAATGCAGGTAATAAGGTAACATTGATATAAAAATCAAAGACGGTAAATTAATTTTTACACCACCGCTAACAATAATTGAAAAGGTACAAGAACAGAAACACGCTGCAACTATGTTGCGGATGATATTAGCGGTAGCTTTTTGCCATCAGGGTGTACGGGCACCCGATAAGTATGAACAATAATGAACATTCATGAACAAGAACCTCACTGGGGTTTCTCCCAAACCTTAAAAACTGTAACACACAAGAACTTACTGCTCTTTCTCAGCTGAAAATAATGTCTCGTACATACCTGAAACAAAATGAAAAAAATCTTCCATAACGTGTATTTAATTCATGTTTTATTTCTAGCATTAAGTTATACTCAGGTATGTCATCGTCATAGCAATGTCAAATGCAAATTGTCATTCATTTTAGCACCCCTGCTTCTTATTTCTAATGTTATAATGAATGAAGTATAAGTACCTATACGGGAAAAAGGCAAGAACGGTCTTTGTGTAAACACAATCATGTGCTTGAATGCTTCTTTCAAAATTATAACTTAAAGTCACATGCCATGCCTCCCTGACTGCTCCGGGTTTTCAGTGCTGTATTTGTCATTTTATGTGTGTATTTCAAAAGAAGTTGATTCGCAGAACTGGCCCATGATTTAAGAAAATTAAACCAAGCTTGAGCACCCTTAGAACTGATGCCGTTCTGTATAAAGAGAGTGTTTTTCTGATTCATATTTCTGATACCGAGACCGGAGACAGACAGAAAATCGTAATCGGTATTTGTCATTATAGCTCTGAATAGGGCGACCTAGACTGGAGACGGGGTCATATCGGAAGTTTGTAAGCTCAAGACCACTCAACAGCTATCAGTCATATCGAGTGATTTTTGTCGGTATTTTTCCCCTTCAGAAATGGAGAGTTATTAACTAAAATCACCAACTCTTGCGTACCAATTGCGGTGGGGAGTGAGCCAGGAAGCTAGCGCGAGAGATGGTGTTTCTGTTTGAACAATAAACTTCTGTAATTAAGACCTTATATAGGTGTCACGTAGTTTAGAACTGACGCTTCGGAATCTTTAGCAATTTATTTTTTTTTGAAAAAAGTTGATGATGATGACAATGACTAAAACTAAGTGCTGTATTTTTGTGTTTTAATACTTCCCGGTCTCAGAAAAACCGTCGGATAGCAAGCGACGTACGCTGTTGACCTGGTGACGGCGTTCCGGATAAAAGCAATTTGGTTCCTTACGCACTAGGAGCACATAAAGTAAACGTAGTTTAAAGTGGGACGTCTCGCGCCTACGCGTCGAGGTCGGGAGGAACATTTCATTTTAAAAAGGTTCAATAGCTTGAAATCCTCATCATCACCTTAATCCCCCCAGTACGGGCAAAGGTATCGCAAAAAAAGTATATGGGAAAAAAACAAGAAATATGTCTTCTTTGTTAACTTGGTCTGATGGAAAAAAATTCTTTCTAGAGATAAGCTCACCTGTACTTTTGCTTTCTCAAAATTTGTGCCTTGTATTTTTTTTGTGAGCGCACTAATAAATAACCCAATATAATAAATAAGAAAGCAATGGAAAAACAAGCATTGAGTGATGATTTTACATTTCAATGTGACCTAAATTACTATAATCGATGATGGAAATAAAACAACGAAAAAAGACTACGTAGAATAAATTTTCAGCATATAAAAAGAGAAAAAGCAAAAATTTTATTAGTTCTACTAAGGTCACCGGTATGGAAAATTCTAAGGTATTGAGACTTACTTTATGAATATATTCTGTAATATTCACCTGGAGAATTTTCCTGTAATGTAACGTTTAAGATTCGATTTTAAGTATTACATTACAATAGTGCCACAAAACTTCAGGTGTATTAAAATATTACACATTGTTTCCTCAAGTTGCGCACTGTAATGCTCGCTGCTTGTCCCTCGCCAACGTTATGCTCGAATTTGTAACATTACAGTTTGCGGCTGTAATGCGCGGTTCTCTTTTCTCACCGATGTAATGCTCGACTCTGCAACGTTGCATTGCAGGAAAGAAGGACGGCGAACTTCCATGTAATTTCAGACCTCTACTTACGGGCCACGTACATAAAAGAAATTGGTAGATGTTTTTAGAACTACGCTAGACTAACAAAAAAGTTAATTGTTTTAACTCTTTTAAAGCTGGGGTTAAAAATATATTAAAGCTATTGAAGGTAGTGAGGTTATATTTTAAATCGCTGGTTTTTAATCATTTTTTTATTAAAATGACACTGATGCTTACACATCAGTCAGAATGGATACATGTTCCACTACAATGCAACGTACAATATCTGCATTTTGTCTGACTAGGCACGGTTCCATGCAAAGTGTTCCGTTCCGGAGAATTGCGCGGATGACCGTCGTGGGAAGGCGGACTCCGCGCCCTCGCAGACGGGCCCACGTCTTTGCGACGGGTCCCGTCGCGGGTGTACGAACGGGCTTGTTCAGTCAACAGCGCTACATGATACGTGCAATGAGAACCCTAGATGGGCCTCATCCACCACATCCTCATCCCATGCAAGGCGCACTGCGAGTTTGTTAGTACGGCCGCGTGCTTCTTCTACTACGCGTATAGCTCGTGCCGCATCAGTGCGCGGCACGAGCGATCTGTCACCCGTTGCCCTTACCACATAATCACAAAACTATAGAACAAGACAAAGAACAAAAGAAGTACATTTCTGGTGTACTTATATTAAGTTCGTTGAGATCAGTATGAGGCTTATTTAAGTTTTACTGCTATGTAAGCTTTGAAATGAAAATCATATTAACTTATTTATGTACATTTATTTAAATAATTTACATGTGGTTCAAGAATGCAGCAGGAGCTCCGAAATGATCCTGATGACAAGCGTACCCCATGTACCATAAAATGGGCATTATGTGCGAGCAACACCCAACTGTATGATTTCCAGCAGCACAATAACAATAATATCCTAAAATGGCTTTACTCCCTTGTACTACTTAAAGTCTACTAAGTAGGACCCTTCTGCGTATAGACTCAGGTACATGAAGTTTTTCCCGATCATCACACTCTGGAAACAAGCAACGGCCAGCAGTGGAGCTGCTCTTCTTATTGTTGGAAGACCTATTTGAGTGTTTGCTTTCTTATTTGCTTGCTGGGTTTCAATTTGATTATGTTTTTCTGCAACAGGTGGTGCAGGTAATTCTGGAGGGCTACTTTCTCTTACAGTTTGATTATTGGATGAAAGCGAAAAAAAACTGTTATAAACATTATAATAATAAAAATTAAACGTAACGTAATGTGAGTGATTTGTTTGACATTGACAATATTGACATTGATGACAACAATGGGAAGGCAAAGAAGTATATTACCATACAGCCTTTTAATCAGTTTGTTTTTGACGTGACAACGTCTTAAATTAGGTTGCGGCTGGGAGTCACTTATGAAAAAGTGTAACGCTCGGTAACGTTACGATGAGTCACCGAACGAGAGAGAGGCCCGCCGAATGCCTTACGTCTCTCTCCCACTCAACTATGATCGGTCTGCCGCAATTCTTATTTTCATTCAATTCCTTGTTCCTATTGTGCAATTTAATTATATTCATATCAATAAATATTCTACCGAGAAAAAGACGTTGTCACGTAAAATCTTCGCCCGTAAAACCGACTTTACAGGCAACCATTTTTTCACTTTAATTTGTATGAATGTATTCAATTCAAAATACAAGCATGTGGCTTTAAAATGTTCATTATAGTGTATTTATTTAATTAAAATAGGTCAAAACAGTTAAAATATGACTTACCTTAACACAAATTGAAAATAAAATTAATTCCATGATTGAAAACTTCTGCGTAGATTGGAATACTCTTACACGAAATAAAACCGTTTAGTTTTTGCACTTTTTGTTGCACTATAGAAAAGTTTTGTTTCATTGAAATCGGGAATAATTTATCTTTGACCTGCCTTCTTTAAAAATCCTGATTATATGGTAATAAATACAACAAATTTAACTCTATTTATGTAACATGTTTCCGTTTGGTAACGTTTTTGTAAAATATGGAGGCGAGTTTCGCCGCCCTTCTTTCTCGGTGAGGAAGCACCTTTATGTACAATTTAAAACAAACATATTAGCAAATTAAATAGTAACACAAAAATTTAGAAATAACTTGTTTCCGACACCTCCTAAAATACATAGGTGATATTTGGGACTAGAGTACAGGTGAAATGAAATCTCACCATAATCCCTACTGTAGGATTTTATCACCAGGATTTATAAGCAACGAGAGTTTTCATAAAACGCTCAAGAGGCGGACGGAAGGAGGAAAACTGCGAAGTGGGTTTCTAATTACCTCAAATAATATTCAGAAAAAGAAATCAAAACTGTTAAATGTGTTTTTTTTACTAAACTTACTCTATTTTCTGGATTATTTGCTTTTGGTAGACAAATTAATATGACATGACGATGAAATATTTTTTCCTCTGAGTCACGGTCCTCACGGACCACGGTCAGTTAGACAATGCATGGGTTTAGGGCCATAAGACAATTAGTGTCTATGCAAAAGCGGTATAGCGTGTAGGTAGTTGTCTCATTGTCAGGTTGAAAGATTTGGATTTTAGATTATTTATAACTCAATATAACATTACATGGCGTTAAGTTACCAAAATTTACATTGAGATCGTCGAATAAAGAAATTGGAACTTTTCATTCAAAAAAAACATTGTAACATCTATTAAACCTGTGTGAATTTACACTTAATGTATATTTAAACTTTATCAACTCATTGACTAATCTTATATTTAAACCTTGCACCTGTATATTGAACTTGTTAAATAAGTGTGTTAATACTATATTAATTGTTAATAATAACTAAGCTAACTGCTAGACAACAAAGAGACTTTGTGCAATTGTCACCAGGAGCGCAGCAAGCTCGTGGAGCTGCAACAACAAGGAACAGTCAGGTGCGGGAGAGCTTCACAAACTATCCTCTACCTACAGCATCGGGAATGAGTTTCGTGTGTGAGTTCAGACTGTACCTGCCAGTGCAGGAAGGTCACACAAAGAATTTTTGCACGTGCAGCAAAATTGCGTTTTACAGTACAAGAACCAATATTTCACGAATAGCCTGCTTTAAGCAAGTTCAGCTTTTAGTAGATGATGTAGCCGCGTAAAATAAATGAAATAAATAAATAAAATGTGATTTGTTGATGCATGGTTGTATGTTGTGACTTAATCACGAAGTTTTTGCATCCAAACTCGTCATAAAAATGAAGCAAATAGATTAATAACATATAATAGATAGATATGGGTTTTATCTAGATGAAGTTAGTTGAGCACAAAGAGACGGAATGATGGCGTCTTGTAAACCCATACCTTCATAGTTAATCGTGTAATCAAGTGATTTTTTTTTAGTGTTTCTTAAAAACTTTCACTTCTGCTTTAAAATTTTGACTACGGGAGTTTTCAGTTTCAATAGCGTATTGGTGAGCCGTTGCTTTTGTAGTGTGCGTGGAAATCGTGTCAGTGTTGTTTCACACCGTAGTGTGCGCGCAGCGGTGGATCCGAGAATGCATTTGTAGTTGGTAACGCACACAAGCACAGCCCCTAGGCTCAGACTACGAGTGAAAATGCACACGAACTCCGGCATTTTAAACTATCAATGTTTCCTAGCTAAATGACACTTCATTCAATTCACCAGTTGCAGAAAAGCATTTACAAACTGCATAGATGCATTTACAAACTGCATAGATGCATTTTGTCCGGTTCTTGAATGCAATTCTGCTCCTACGATACTGGGAACCCATAAGGCTAGTAGAGCTTTGAAACTAAGGTACAGTTGTCAGCAAAATAAATCCAGAAACTGAACTCTATATTTATGGACACAAGGTGGCATTGTGGTGAGTTATGACGCGATTTCGTTGTACCACACTGAGACGGTTTTAACGTAGCATTTACTCGTTTGTACTTGAACACACACTAACGTGTATGTAGTTTTAAAGGGTTTATAACATACTACATAGATGATAAGAGTATGTATGTGTGCATCACAGTACTTCTAGCACGAGTTGCCACTTTTAATCAAAGTTACCGTTCGCGTCAAATTTAGAACTTTAAATAAATCCCTAGCACAATATTGGCTCTCTCAATGGCAGACGACTAATTTGATCGACTTTTGGCTCACATACCTACACAACATAATAAGTGATATCTCATGAAAAATCTTTAAAAATAAATGTAACGAAAGTAGAGATAGTATGAAGCTTGTAATACTCGTAGTTCAAATGCCATAACTTCTAAATTGAAAAAAAAACAACTATGAGGCTTTGCATACGAAATGCACGCATAACATCGCTGTGAGTAGGTATTGATATTGTGCGGCAAGTTCAGTTCTTTTATTTCTTAGTTTAGTTAGGTCGAAAAAGCCTGATGCTAATTTAAGTGTACCCTCATATTTTCACAGAAACTCGGATGACCTAGTGAGTGGGGACTCCGTAGCTACAATGTTCATTTGTTTACCAAAGTCATCGATGCAAAGCCAGAATGCACATGCGAATGGGCAGCCACTACACCAGGAACCCATAAGTTAGTAGAGCTGCAATCCGGAGGTTCCCCAGAAAGCTCCTTAAACCCGTCGATACAAGGCCACACAGATGAGGAAGTGGCTGAGTATTTGCCCCTAGTACTAGTAAATCTCTCTCACACAGCTTCAAACCCTGTGTGTATTTCAGTAAATCAAGTAGGAGTGTAGTGTGTAAGCACTACGCGACAACTAACACACTGAGAGAATCGTTATGCAGCATAGGTTTTATTTATTTATTTAACACAATTAAACGGGATAATCCCAGTTACATAATTATGTAAGCTACAGGAAGGAATACATTACACCAATTTTTCGACTTTGTTTAAAAGCGATTGAGGACTGTCAATGAATATATCCAATTCAGGGTTAGCGACAGCTGCATAAGACACAGCGGGGATTGCTCACGTGGAACGACACGGTGGAATAGCGAACAGCCGATGTCTCCGACCGGAGCGAATACGTAAATATTTATCAGGCACAGACGAGACATTTGCTCAACACACTCGGGCGAGTCCATCCAACCCAGCAAGATTGCTAAGGCAGTTGAAACCTCCAAACGGGCTCTTCTTACTTCTAAAGAGTTCATCTGCAACATTCCCAGTAAAAAAATGGTGGGGTACATAAAGGGATAATACCCATACACTCGCTTATAGTAGTACCGAAGAAAAGCCTTTTGAATCTTTTCCAACATTAGCCTATACTGAGCTTCGTGAGGATTCCAGATACATGCGCTAGATTCTAATGAGCTTCTAAGAAGACTAATAAATAGAAGTTTGGTTACATCAGGACTGTGGAAGTCACGCAGGTTACGTAATACAAATCCCAGTCAGTCAGTAGGTTTATGATATGATATGACATATGAGAAGATGTGTTATTTGTTGCTATCAATAGATGGCGGTCGTAAAAACATGTCATGCCATATCAGGGGCCGAACTGGAACTGTCCAGTCTCCAGATTTAGTAGAAGTGGCTTATTCCAGCCAATTAAGAAAAAACTATCAAGTCTGCTGATTTTTTCAACCTGATTATTGACAAGAACACCTTTTAAACACTCCCAAGTTCCTTTAGATGTTAACGTCTGCAGTTGGTTGTTTTAAATAATGTTGTGAGAGATGGCGGAATTAGGCCTGAACCTGGCATTAGTCTAACACTGGCATCACTTAGGACAGTTAGGACTAATATTTCCATTTGTTTACCAGTACTAAGAGGTTTTTTATCGGTCCACCTAGACGTGGAACGCTCATCCACTGCGTGTATTTCTTTCCTCTTGATAGTCTTCAAGAAGGGCGAGAGGCATTACTGCAGGCCTTCAAGATCAGGATGGCCCACTCGGTTCCTTTGCATCACTGTGCTTGTAACCAAGGAAACACTAAAATATACCTAGCAATATACCTATTTCTTACATATCACGTTTACGTATGTATGTATGTAGGTAGTTACAAACCTACTTTGGCTGACACCGACTCCAACAATAACAATAATTGTACCTCCATTATATTATCGTATAAGTTTTAGATCCACAATTATTTCTTTACTTTTTAGTGCTTTGTTGTGGAATAGTTTTTTTTGAAGTTGGTTTTTTTTTGTTAAAATTTCTGTTTATTTCTTGATTTTCAATGAATAGTTCTTATTTATTTTATACATCGAAAAAGTATCTTCCAATTGCTCCTAAGAATTGAAGAGTTCCGTTACTTTGTCATGGATCCCATGATCAGACCTACCCAAACTCTCATCAAACTACCCTTGAAGTATATCCTTTCCAATAAAAAAAGAAACATCGAAATCGGTTGGCGTGATATTGAGTTATTCGTCCATTTGTCGCGCATATGGTTTATCTAGATTTAAGACTTATATGGATTTCCCATGGATGCCACTGTCAGAACTGGACCAAATTAAAATGGGACCACACGGGCAGCATCAGCTTTCAAATAAAAAAAGAATTATCAAAATCGGTTGGCGTAATATTGAGTTATTCGTCCATTTGTCGCGCATTTTGTCTATCTAGATTTAAGACTTATATGGTTTTCTCATGGATGCCACTGTCTAAACTAGACCAAATTAAAATTGGACCATTCGGGAAGCACCAGCTTTCAAATAAAAAAAGAACGATGAAAATCGGTTCACCCAGTCGAAAGTTATGAGGTAACAAACATAAACAAAAACCATACAGTCGAATTGAGAACCTACTCCTTTTTTTGAAGACGGTTGAAAAGTAGCGTAAAGTGAGTGATATTTTTAATTTTTAAAACTGGCTCCAACTTACACGTTTCAAACTATTTTTAGATCGGCACTACCAGGAACGCATAACTTAAAAGAGCTTACATTAAGTAAATTTCTAGAATCGATAAATGGGCTGGACTTCGTGTCGGCACACTGACACCCGCCTGATGCATCAGACAAAGACGCCGCTATATTGCATCGCATCTGGCCACGTGGTCGGTAAGTTTTCCTATTTGTTTCAATTAAAAATAAATGAGAGTGTATTAAATTCATGGTGAACGATGTGCTTTTCAGGATTTTCTTCACATAATTTGCACAAATTGTATAATTAGCAGATTTTTAAAAACTATTTCCGCAAAAGCACTACCAGGACTGCATATTCCAGAAGAGCTTTCAGTCACTGTAAGCACTAGGCAGCTACTTAATGGTAATCTGAAATCAATAAGAAGGACGGGCTTCCTTGCGGCACACTGACGCAATGTGTCGATCGCTGTGTCAATGTGTGCTGTGTGAGAAGAAGACGGCCTCATATTAACGTTGCAGTTCCCCAACGCCATGTAAATGACGTAGTACACGTGGTGATTAGATATCATAGAAGAGAATAGAATAAAAAAAAACTAATTATTAAAAAAAACAGAAAGCCCGACTGCCAAAAAAGACCACTCAAAAGGAAAAAACAGCTCGTTCGCAACGTTTCAAATCATTGCGGCGGGGACCAACATTATTCGAACATTAGCAAAACCTTTAGTAGAATAAAAGTAACTACTGACTTATTCCCTGTTTTGTCACCGCCTGCAATGTTTTTTTTAAATTTCATTTATTTACCAAATAAAAGTAGTTGCATACATTAGTATAGTAGTAATAGTTTCTAAAAAACCACTAAGGTTTACACCTAAGAAACATCGTGAGTTTACCGATCAATAAAACTATGTACTTACATAGGTATTTTGATAAAAGCAATACATATAGGTAAAATATTAAATAAAATAATTAACGTTAAAATATTTAAAACGTTGCGAACAAGCTTGTTTTTTCCTTTTGAGTGGTCTTTTTTTGCAGTCGGGTTTTTGCGTTTTTTAGTAATTAGTTTTTCATATTCTATTCTATTTTGAAATATTTTTTTAAAACCGAACAGTGAATATCTCCATAAATTAAATACTTCTTTTAAATATTGAATGTCTGTCCACGACTTTTCATTTCCAGCAAAAACTGTACCATACGTCCGCATTAAAGCTCCGATGCTTCATAGGCTCCTGGTAAGCACCGGCGCTCATAGGCCTCGTTTCCTCACTAAATGTTCGCAGCTGTCAGTCATGTCTTGCCAATAACTTTTGACAGAACGAAGTTTGTCGGGGCTGCTAGTTGGTAATAATAATACTTACTCTAGTTTGTCGCTACTAATTCAACATGGACGTTCTTAGCTTGAAACCACTATCCAAGTTCGTGGGTTACATTCATCGTTCACTACAGACAGACGTGAAGTTTATTTAAGTAAATAATTATTGAAAGTGGTGCATTTTCCTGTATTGTTAAGTTTCAGATTCGATTTAGGGCATCACACTACAGAACTGTCAGGGACATAATTATGACGAACATTCGGCTGGAATGTAGGTACATTACAGATTTGTTTTTGAGCATTACATTACAATACTGCCTTACAAAACTTCAGGGAAGTTGTATCAAAATATTACACATTGAAAGTTTACATCTTGCTCTGTCTATTGAACTCGCACAAAAATCTTGCATATGGTCCAGCTATGTTACATAAGAGACGATATTATAAGGTAGCTCCTTGTCCCCGTGTTCGAACAGTCTTTGCTGAGCGCCAATATCCTATACGTTCTTCAACAGTATATATATATATATGTATATAATACAGTAAACAAAAATTAAACATCTATGGCAAAACAACTAACGAATGTAAAAGACACTTAGTGGACTGGCTTAACACATTAGATTACGAAACAACTGAAAACATTTTGGCAAGAATAATTGACACATACATACACACACCCACACGAACACAAACACATAGTAATATAGGCTGGCTTTGCACTAATAATGTCACTATTATACTTTATGTAAAACTGTTTTAAAATAGGAGAGCGAGTCAACCCCAACACGAGTATTGCATCACTCTCTGGGGTGTCTTAATACTTTAAATGTTGATATTGAGTAATAAAGTTTTTTTATTTTATTTTATTTTTATTATATTTTCATTTTTTATTGAATCATAAAATTGCGCACTGTAATACGCTTTTCCCTCACCAACATAATGCTGTAATCTGTAACATTACAGTTTGCGCATTGTAAAGCTCGGTTCTCCTACCTCACTAATGTAATGCTCGAGTCTGTAACGTTACATTACAGGGAAATTCTCCAAGCGACCGTAATAGTATTGAAGAATACTATGTACTTTTTTTTTTATATTGCCCGTCAAGATGACCTCACTCCACCTGATGGAAAGCGGTCGTGAGGAGCAGATATGAGGTTGACAAGCCCAGTCATTCAAACGAATCACTGGGCTGGCCATCCTCATCTTGAAGGCCTGCAGAAATACCTTTTCACGCCCCGCTTGAAGAACCCGGGACTATACGAGGAAGGAAACACATGTGCTGGAAGAGCGTTCCACGTCTGGATGGTACGACAAAGAAACGAGTCACCGAACCTTTTAGTTCGGGCCAACAAATGTTGAATTGTGTGTGGGTGACGCCGTAGTCCAGCACGCGTGGTACGGGAGTACTTGACTTTGCGTTCCTTTATTTTCAGCTATTATTATTTTATTATTTCACTCTTTTTTCCTAATACCGTAGTGTATCATGAATTTGTTCGAGACTGTACATACGTCCGCATCGAAGCTCCGATGCTTCATAGGCTCCTGGTGACCACCGGCGCTTATAGGCCTCGTTTCCTTATCTTTCCATTTCAGCCAAGAGAAAAGTCCTGATATTTATTTATTTTGAATTTGTTCGAGACTGTACATACGTCCGCATCGAAACTCCGATGCTTCATAGGCTCCTGGTGAGCACCGGCGCTTATAGGCCTCGCTTCCTTATCTTTCCATTTCAGCCAAGAGAAAAGTCTGATATTTATTTATTTTGAATTTGTTCGAGACTGTACATACGTCTGCATCGAAGCTCCCGATGCTTCATAGGCTCCTGGTGACCACCGGCGCTTATAGGCCTCGTTTCCTTATCTTTCCATTTCAGCCAAGAGAAAAGTCCTGATATTTATTTATTTTGAATTTGTTCGAGACTGTACATACGTCCGCATCGAAACTCCGATGCTTCATAGGCTCCTGGTGACCACCGGCGCTTATAGGCCTCGTTTCCTTATCTTTCCATTTCAGCCAAGAGAAAAGTCCTGATATTTATTTATTTTGAATTTGTTCGAGACTGTACATACGTCCGCATCAAAGCTCCGATGCTTCATAGGCTCCTGGTGACCACCGGCGCTTATAGGCCTCGTTTCCCTTATCTTTCCATTTCAGCCAAGAGAAAAGTCCTGATACTTATTTATTTTGAATTTGTTCGAGACTGTACATACGTCCGCATCAAAGCTCCGATGCTTCATAGGCTCCTGGTGACCACCGGCGCTTATAGGCCTCGTTTCCTTATCTTTCCATTTCAGCCAAGAGAAAAGTCCTGATATTTATTTATTTTGAATTTGTTCGAGACTGTACATACGTCCGCATCGAAGCTCCGATGCTTCATAGGCTCCTGGTGACCACCGGCGCTTATAGGCCTCGTTTCCTATCTTTCCATCTCAGCCAAGAGAAAAGTCTGATATTTATTTATTTAAGTTTATTAAAACAAGAAAAACTCAAGGCGAGTTTAGCCGCCAATTGATTTATTTTCATTACTTACAAACATTGTTTCTAACAACTTAACAATGAATATCTCCATTAATACTTCCTTTAATAAAATATTGAATGTCTGTTCACGACTTTTCATTCTGTTTTTAATAGTAGTTTTAGTTTTTGCTGAAAGTGGCCAGTGTTTTCATTCCAAACTTACATTTTATGCCAATTTTCATCTCGTAACGCCGGCTGATTATTTGGATGGATCTACAAAGCTGTGCCTGTGGATACGCTCAGTCCATTCGTTTATTTTTTTGTCAATTAAAACAGTTCGAAATTAGTAACACCCTCACACGTTACCGATTAAATTAAAAATAATAATCAATTTTATTGAAATAGAACTTCCAATCGATTTAATTTATTGACTTATTTTTAGGTTCTATTTTAAGTAGGTATTCGTTTATGAATAGTTTTTATAGGTAAGTATTTAAAATAAAAAATCTAAAAATATAGTCTGATAATTTCACTTGTTTCATTTTTATCCAATTACAAATAATAAATATAATTCCCTGTATCATCATCATTCATGGAGTCAACGATACTATGAACTTTACAGAAACAATACCAATTATATTTTTCAAATGATCGATTTTTCTTTTAAGAGACATGTTTTGAAATTTATGGTTGTTTGCACTACGCTAAGTGGGCGGTACCCGTCAATAAAGAACGGCATTACTGTAGTACCTACATACATTACTCCGATTAAAAAAAACGGTAATTCATAGGCTTTAGTTGTCAAAAAGGAAATAAACGAATGGACAGGTGTCACGTGTCAGTCACGAGGCGGACGCGCAGACCAACCTTGGTGCAGTTTCGGTGCAAACGCGACCAGGAGAGCATAATCCTGCGAGAGTAGATGCACGCGTGACATACGCTACGATCGCTGTAGGACATGCGGAAATGCCTGGATCAATACGGGAACCTCACATACTGCAACCGTTCAAATACACGTGTCGGACAGAGACAGCATCAGTCTGTCTCGTCTCTCGTAGGCACACTCGTAGGTCACACGTGGTTACGCACGCACGACCCTTTCTACCACTGCATAGTGAGTCAAATAAGATTTTTACTTTACGTTTATCTAGTTTTACGATAGTAATCAAATCCACAAAAAAATCTACAACCAATCACCCAAACCAACCACTTTTAAAAACTGACCTAAGTAGTAATCACAGCTTTTGATACGAATACTCACAACGACTACGTTATATCTTTTAAGATTACCCTTTCAGTCTCAGTGTACATGACTCACTCTAAGTTTAGATTAAGCTTGTACTAAGATAATTATGTGTAACATTAGCAATGTTTCATAAATAAATATATGAAATTAATAAAGATTTCTTTACTTCAGAGATAAAAATATACCCCCACCCACGGACGAGCAAAAAAGTAAATATACTTAATAATAGACTTATATATAGTATACTACAATAATATGGATAGATACATAAATACAATGTATACATAAATAATGTGTCTCTACCACCGCATCGGAAGGTGATCTTATACTAAGAAGACCCGGCGAGAAACTCCGTATTTAATCAAATAATATTCCTTATCATCAATTATGGAACACCTTGTAGTAACAATTATACAGACATTAGATAAAAAAGCTTTTAATCGTTGTTAGGATAGAACTGTGACCACATCACATCATCAGATACATTAACATTGCACGAGCCAAGAGAGCGTGGCGCGGCAGCGGCCGGCGAGTGCCAGAACCGAATTTGTCAGCGTATGATATGAGCTTAAGTAGCAAATTAAAATATTGATTTTAAATATACAATGTACATAACAATAACTTTTCCGTCGATAAGATATTTTTTCACCTCGATAAAATATTGTTTTGGAATTGTAAGCATTAGGTATTGATCAATAAGTTGGTAGGTTGTTAGGGTGTACTGCCGCGCTGTCGTTAATGATCAGCAGTGCGACCGCGTTTGTCGCGCTACTTAAGAAATTAACCTATAAATCGTGGCAAGCGTGGTGAATAAGAAAATACCCATCAATCGTAGGGATGCATTGATTTCAATGATGGAAGTCATTGCCCACGTGCTGGCAACGATTGATGGGTATTTTCTTAATCACCACGCTTGCCAAATACTTTCTGGTGATCACAAAAATCTGAAAAAACATTTTGCCTGACCTGGGATTCGAAACCTAGGTCGTCGGGATTTCGTACCGAGTGCTCTCACAACTCGGCCACGGAGGCGTCGTAGGTCAGGTTGGGTATATCGTGCGACTCTGGCTGCGAGAGCACTAGGAAAGCATAGATCAAGCAGAAGTACGGAGTACTATTACCTATTCTAACAAAGTGTTACAGTCAACCCTATGAAAATACTTCACAAATCAAGAAAGGTTTAATATTCACAGGTTTTGTTCGTTATTTACTATGCTACTAGACTCTCTAGCGTACTTATCTTTATGGACAACGTGCTAGAGGCAAGTCCTATCTTCCTATTTGATATAAAAGAAATAGAAATTTATTTGCAAAACCAAGTGTTACAAGGGGTCTTAAATAAAATGGGTACTTTAAACTTAGTTAACTTGTTCAGGTGTAGCAAATGTTCATTTGAACATTTTCTTTTTACTTATAACAATTAATGGAAACAGTTTTAGTTTATACTATCATAACTAATATAAGTTTATAGTTGTGTTTTTTATGCAAGCTATAAACTTTACGCATTTTTGCTACAATATCGCACCAGGGTTGCATAAAATCCGAAAGCTAGCTTCAACGCATGACCTGTGACGTACAGTAACAGCTGATCTGGTCAGCCATCATGGAAATGACCTGAATCAATATCTCTAGCCTATACACATTCAAATAACTATTATTAACTCGCTCACATGCCATACGTTAGACAGAGAAAGCAATATGTGCCTCACACATTTGCATATAGGGGTAACTACGCACTTTTTTCGCAACTACTCGGAGAGATGCATCCTAGCTAGGGTTGCCTTCACCTAAATTGCCGGCCCCGGACAAAGATTGCCGGACTTTTGGGTTAAATAATCGTAGTATTTTTTCCCTGGACATCCTAGAATTTATTTTTTTGATGTTGAAAATTTCATAAAAGTTTGTTTTGTTATGGTTTTTATTTACTGAAAATATTAGTTATTTAACATCATCAGTTATTAACATCTTTCCTCTTTACAATATTAGTATAGAGTATGGATTTGAGTTTTTAACTAATTTGAAATGTAACTTAAAGTAAGGGTAAACATTAGTAACTCGGCCATATCATCTCTGTTCTCTGCTCTGTGCATTCCCTGCACTGGGCTGCATTATGCTGCAGGTCCAATCTATCCAAAAGCACAAATTAGACATGCGCGGCGCTCTGAGAGATAGCCCGCTTAGAACAACACGCAATTTTTGACACACGCACACAGAGACGTGAGTTTACAGGCGAAGTCAAGGAGTTTCAGCGTCGCGGTCAGTCGCACTGTCAAAAACATTGAAATATTATTTGTACGTCGTCAGATACTTACATTATAGTTCAATGGTCAAAAATGGTTTCGCGCAGATATTTCTGTTGCAGTGTATTTGGCTGTATGAACACCACACGAAATTGTGATTAACGTTTTTTAAGTTACCAAATGATGTTGAAAAATAATTTAAACTCAGATAACGTTTGCAAGTTAGTAGTACTATGTACAAGTATTATAAGTATATATATAGGTAGGTAAACCATTATTTTTCGTAACACATTAAAATCCAGTACAAATGGGCTTTTACTTTTTCCGTAACTTATCTTATCATGCATTGGAAAAAGACCAGTATTTTTGGTGCATTTTTATTGTCACGCGCGGCTGCTGCATCCGCGCCGCCGACAGGTGACCGCCGAAGCGGTGGCTCATGGTGTTATCTACAGCCTACTGGGTAGTTAGGTAGGTAGGACTGTATGATCAAGCCATTAGGCTAGCAGGTTGCACCTGGACCCCGGTAAATGAATTCTTATGAGATAATACTTTTATACGTATTCACCCACCTCAACTCCTTTTAATCTCCCCTTTTGTATATTTTTGTTTTTGTCGAACTAGGTGCAATTTTTCACTTGATGTATTTTATTTTATGCGCTTATCTGGCGATTATAGTAGCGAGTAGCAACCCTAGACGATCAGGCAAGTTAATAGAAAAAGGCGAGAGCGGTCCTTCTATAAACTCTTCATTTTGTGCCGAAAGCGTGCGGCGCACTACGCTAATCGTGTCGTCAGAGGTTTGGTAATAAGTGATAGGAACGACGCATGCGCTGTGCGGACAGGAGCACGTGGGGCATGGGGTTTGCACGCTCTCGCTCACCAGGACTACATAGACAAAGAGAGAACGTCATTCCATACAAATGCAGTCTAAAACTAACAGTAAACTAACAGGTACATAGATTAGCAAAGAGATAATTTTATTCACTACTTAAATCATTTACACAAAGAAAAGAAATACTAAACACTAACAGAAGAAGAGTTCATCCGTAGGATCGCTGGACAAAGGGAACACTGAAGAACGAAATATGCAAATTGACCAAGCTATGGTGAGTATGATTCTCTTCCACAGAGAGAGCCATTATAACTTTCTACCCAGTACCAAAGAACAAACAACCAAATCCTTTTAATATTACCGCGTTTAAAGATTTTATAATACATATGTCTAACAGAGTCTAACCAAACTCCCTTCAGACATAAAAAAATGCGGAATCCTTTGGTTTGTTTAAATCCAAACTTTTGAAGCATATTAAAAATAATCATGCACTACTGCAATAAACCGTTGGATCTCGCACTAAAATAAAAAGGCGAAATACTGTACCCAAAACTTTAATTTTTAGTTAGTTTTAAGTTCTCATGTAAGTGGAAAAATGTCTTTAAGAGAATAAATATCTTTGAACTGAGCTTTACTACTAGAAGGAAATAAGAAGGAATTTTCGACAACTGTAAAGATATAGCATACATAGTAATACCCAAGTACTCCATGGCACTGATATATAGATTAATATATTCAATCCGACCTACTGCAATAACTTATCCTATGGAAGTACTGCCGCACATGCGCTGTTTGTGACCAAACCAGAGACCCCTTTCAGCATACCAGGGACTTCACAGTCTAGGTCTAATTATGCTGGTTATTCATGCAAGCAGTGCAATATTTCCCCGATTTTCATGTAGCTCGTCTGGTCTAACGATAGGCCGCCTGGTCTTAACATCCCCAGGAGGTCTGGGTTCGTATCCCTGGGCGAGCTACAATTTTGCCAACTTTTTTTTATTTACTTACTTGCATCATCTTCCTGGATAAATAAATGAACCGAAACAGACTTTAAAGTGAGAACGGGATATGCAAGTACATAGTCAGCGATTAATCATCAATTCACATTACAAAATCATAAATTACATCCGACGACAAAGTAAAATAAAATTATCACACTGAGATTGTTGAAGTAAAATAAATGGTAACAATAAAAGAAAATACTAAAACATACATAATCAAATTGAGTACAATGTCAAAACTAAGTTCATTATAAAAAATGACGATTAATATTTAGTTACCTTATAATAGAACTAGTCTGGCCATAAATACTGTTACATAAAAACTTTTCTTCTTTTCAACTTTTAATTTGGAACAACTTCTTCAATTTATTTATTTATGTATTTTTTATTTATTTATTTGAATTCAACAATGTTTCAAAAGCGTTTATACAACGAAATAGACAGTAAAATGTTATTATGTATTTCTTTAATTGGCTTATGTTCAAGTCATTCCTTGTTTTATTATCGGATAAATGTTATCATATACAATTCTCTCTAAGCATTTCGCAAAAACATTCAAAATGGATATAGGTCGGTAGTTTTCCATATACATTTGGAGCCTTTTTTATGAAGGGGAACTATGTTAGCCTCCTTCCACTTTGAGGGAAATACACCTTCAGACACTGACCGATTGACAAGGATACATAGAGGGGTAGACAGCGTCTCAGCACATTTTTGGACGAAAAATGGTGGGATTTTATCGCTACCAGGGCCCTTTTTGATATCCAGTTTCGATAAAATGTTGAAAACTGTCTTTTTCGCGACTGAGATGGTATAAATGACATTTTTAGAGTCAGCTCCAAAATGTTCCAGATCCACAGCCAAAGGAGCAGAGGAAGGCTGGGCAAACATATTATGCTGAAAGTACCTGCTAAAAGCTGAGCAGATGACATCACTACCCGAAATCTGCCTGTTATTGTATGTCATAGAACCTGGGTATACTGTATCACATTTTCGTTTTGACTTAACATATGACCAGAGCATCTATGGATTAAATTTAATATTTTCTTGGCAGACCGATAAATATTTTTGATAACACGAAACCTGCATAACTTTCATTCTCTCTCTGAGCATAGAGAAGGTATCATAATGCAAAGGATTTCTGTAACGTTCCCAGTGTCGGTGTCCCTTGTGGTTTTCCCTTAGCAAGCAGATCAGGGCACGGCTAAACCACACTGGATATGATTTGAAAACGCCAGTATCTACAATTGGTACAAACTGCTCAATAATGCGATACAAAAAGTTATAGAAACTATCAACGGCCTCGTCAACTGTGCCAGATGAGAGCAAATCACTCCAGTCAACCCTACGGAGCTCTGCATTAATGACCTCAAAATCTGCTTTAATGAATAAATATTTTTGTCTAGCGCACTTTTGCAATAGTTTAACTTGAATATCAGTTGCTATGACATCAAGAGTGGTGTGCTGGATATCTTCTTTTACCAGTGGAAACAACGAAACTGAAACATCCACATTAAAATTACAAAAAAATAGATCCAGCGTATTACCAGCATTATTTCGGAAATTATTATTCTGATGTAGACCGAGAAAGCTCAATTGGTTAACTAAATTGACTCCAGCGTTCTGCAATTCAATGCACCCTTTTTTTAAATATGAGGGCCCTGTAGGTTCCCAAGCAATATTAAACAAGTTAAAATCACCAGCCAAAATGAACAAATCATCTCCGAACGAAACCGAAATGTCGGAAACCAATTGTGGGCAGTCATTAATCCGAGACGCCAACGCGCGGTCTGGCGACATGTAAGCCAACGCTATATGCAAGTTATGCGGCGGCCTATTGTCCTGCCGTCAACGGTAACCCACAGGCATTCGACATCATCACGCTGCCACTCCGTGCGCGCGCGCGCATTTAGTCGACGGGAGCACATCACCTTAACACCACCCCCGTTCGATCCGCGGTCGCGACGGAATATTTCATACCTGTTACCCGACAACTCAGAGTTTAAAACACTGTCATTTAGCCAAGTTTCCGTTATCAAAACGATGTCGTGGTCTAAGTTTATCACATTACTATAGAAATCAAGTGTTTTAGATCTCAGGCCACGAACGTTCTGGTGCAAGAAACTTAAGTGATTAACACTACCTGCGCCTTTTTACGACATTAAAATCATCAGTTATAAACTGGAAAGATATAAGTTTAACTTCACTAGTTATTAGGTAATAATAAAGATAAGGCATGTATACGACAGTGCAAACAAAAGTAAAGCAATTCATTTCACGAAATCCAATAATTACCCGTCCATCAAAAGACAAATAGAATACCTCAGATCGAGCGTGGGTGTCTTTTTGTGCAGTGTAAATGATTTTGAGTATGTAGTGAATTTGTGTAGTAAGTATATAGTATTATCTTGCGACGTGAGTGAGTTTATAAAAATTATGAAAATAAAAATTGTCACGGAAAAAATGGTTACAAAATATATAAGATAGACAAAAAAGGATAAAACGTTCTGCTATGTGATTTTTTTAAAATTTGTGGTTCGATAGGTATATTCAGGTGCGTTGTGATATTATTCACAATGGTTGGGAGACATTCACTGGCTCTCTCGGGTACACCCACCAACTCGACGTTTTGCAGCCTGCACCATTGCTCCTGCTTTGATGACGCTTCCAGAATGCTATCCACCTTAGTCTGAAGTGCTTTCAGTTGGGTGCTGAAATTTGTGTTTTCAGTCTGTAATTTCTTAATAGTCACTAAGTTTTTGTCAGCAGAGCTTTTGACGTTGTCGTATAGGCTGCTAATTGTTTTTACCGACTGTTCAAGTTCCATGAACTTTTTTTCGCCTGCCTTAGTTACTGATTTAGTAACATCGGCTAGAAACCTAGATAGTTCTCTTTGGATTGCAAGTCCAATCTCTGCAATAATCGTGGCTACCACTTCACTGGAGGCTTCGTCATCAGCACATACCACAGGTCGGTTCCTAGGGGTTCGTATTGACAAACTCATTGTTGCTATTGGAAGTGTTTTTCACCGGCGTATTGGTATTGTCACCACGACGAGTTTGCTTGGCTTTGCACTCTGGGCATACCCATGAAGGGGGTCCCCTTTTTTAATTCCGACACAATTAAATAAATAAAAAATAATAAATATCTGATTCACACCAAGATCATCTGACCCCAAACTAAGCAGAGCTTGTATTATGGGCGTCAGAGACTGATAAACATACTTAAATATTTCTAAATATATACTTAAATAGATAATAACACCCAGACACACCACAAATACATATGTTCGTCACACAAATATTTGTCATGGGTGGGGATCGAACCCATTAATTATGATGGTATTGAAGTTTGCATGATGGTCTGGAGCACGTAAGTATGCTTTCCTTAGCCTGAAAGTCACTTGCACAGCCACTGCACTTAACCATGACGTGTGATGATGTTACGTTCAGACCAAACTGACGTAATGCAAGGTCAAATAATCGGACTATTAACAAAGTTATTACTTCCAGATGTGAAGCTCACGGTACTGATGAGAATACGAATGATTTTTTGTTGAAATTTTGCGAAACAATATTTTTAAATGCTATGCTAATTTGCGGAGCTGATGTAACTGTTGCAACTACCCACGTTTTTTTTTTAAAACTTCTTTCGATTTCGCGCCATTTCACATATTTTTTCGTGTTCGTTCATTAGCAAAATTACAATATGGAATGGGGTGTCCAAGAAAATAGGATTGTAGTGAACGCCCTGCACAGAGTGGGTATGGCGCCGTCGTCGGTCATATGCCAGACGAACAGATGATTCACAAGCTTGGTATCAGCCGTTTGTTCGTATTTGTACTATACCAGATGCAAAACTTCCTCTGTGGAAAGACCATAAAAGATCGGGGCGGCCGCGTGCTGTTAGAACTACAAAGGCTGTTAATGCTGTTATAGCCAGAATTCGTCGAAACCCAATCGAAGCAAAAATCTTATCGCGAGAAATGAAGATTCTCGATAGGACTCTGTCGCGTATTATACCTGAAGCTCTGTGCTTATCGTCGATACACAGGACATGCTCTACTTCAAACTTTTAGAATTGAAGAGAGAGGATCGATCTAAACGCCTTCTACCGCCAGGTAAAAGGCACAGGAATATCCTATTTACCGATGAAAAAAAAAACATATTTGAAGAGCACTACAATAAGTAAAATGATAAAGTATATGCTCACAGATATAAAGAAGCTGGACTAGGTACGTGTGTTACAGACTACTGATTAACTGGGCAGTATTAATACGGACCGGACTTCACCGGACCTAATGAATGATGACCAAGTGCATTAGTCAATTTGATAAATTAATTACTTTGGCCGTTCCATATTAAGTAAATTTAAGTTTTTTAATTTAAGTTAACGAATAACAATTATATAAAAAAACAACGAGCAGCACTTCATGCTACAACTGAACTTATTTTCATAAACTATATTGTAGAATAAATGGAATATACAATAACAAGCTTTTTAGTTGGCCCCTACTACGAGTGCGTAGTTAAGTTAAGTGTAGGTACCTAATCAGTTAATTTAATTCGTAATTAAATGCGCCACTTCGGGAGAGCTCTTGCAGCCCGAGGTACCCGGCTACAAGCGTTATTGTTCTTATTATTATGTTGTGTGAAAAATGACACGGATGGTGTTAATATTTTCCTTACCTCTTCACATTTCAAGGATCTAAATTACATTAATGTTGATGGACCGAGGTTGTTATTTTACTTGTTTATTGAAGGTTTCGTGATTTAATGACTAAGTGGGGAAAATCTGCTCCTCTGCACTGTACATTGTGTAATTTATCTTTGAGGGACTAAGTAAGTTCGTACTCTTGATTTTTACTTATGATTGTTACCAATGGAAGTTTAAAAGAGTAACTATCAACCAAAGTTATTGTTGAGTTATTCCCTGTGGAAGAGGGATCGGGGAATGATGGAGGAACGCAGATAAATGTGTAAAATAAATAATAATATTTTAAAGCAAAGGTTATTGACAAAGAGTAAGTAATGAAGTGACAGACTGATGTGAAACAAAGAAAAGATGAATAATTAATTTGACAGTTATAATCTTCATGGAATGGAAATGAGTTCGGTTTGCCAGTATGAATAAAACTTAAGATGCGGGGCCACAAAATGGTCTTCCTGGTTTTAAAATAAATCTGTAATGTATAAGGTAGTTCATTTAAAGATTCAATTGAAGGTTATGTACACTACTTCAATGTTATCTCTGTAATTAAAGCGTTTCCTCTCTTTCATTACCTTTTTGCGTACCCGACAGGGTCCTTATTGGTCATGTCTCATACTATAATTTACCATCTTCTGTACATATGGCTTGCAAATTCTCAGTAGGATAGTTTCTTTCTTTCTAAAGGGCTCTGGTTCAGTGATCAAAACATTTTTGAAATTGAGTTTTGGATGTTTCTTTGGGCTGTCAATAAAAACTATTCAAATAACTCTATTAAACTAATTAAATTTTGGCATTGAAGTAATGCAGCGATGATGCTATCGAATCATAATGCACACTACCACTATATACTATCATAATTTTTTGAATGTACTGTGATGCCTCTATCCCGCATAGCCCTTACCCCGAGGGGTGAATGAATGACTAGCCACAGAATACTAAACGAACACAATTTATTTTGCAAGAGTAAACTAATCTCATACTAACAAAATTACACCTTTATTCATTACGAGTTACGACCGACACTTTTTGCAACAATAAAAATGAAATTTTTCAAATCGTCGGTATTACGATATTTGTTCATCTTAATGGACCGTTGGTCTGTCTCACTACTAGCACGGTGGCTGCCATTTTAAACGATCTTAAATAAATACTAAATAACTTCTAGTTAATGCAGATGGTTTCTTAGCTAATGATGCACAAAAAGGTAAACGAATGTAACCGCCTAGATTCGAACTCGCATTCCCATAGCGAAAGCTGGTGCTTCTCGAATGGTCCCATTTTAATTTAGTCTAGTTCTGACAGTGCCATCCGTGAGAAAACCATATAAGTATTAAAATTTGAAAGCTGATGCTGCCCGTGTGATCCTATTTAAGTTTGGTCTAGTTCTGACAGTGGCATCCATGGGAAATTCATATAAGTCTTAAATCTAGATAGACAAAATGCGCGACAAATGGAGGAATAACTCAATATTACGCCAACCTATTTTGATCATTCTTTTTTTATTTGAAAGCTGATGCTGCCCGTGTGGTAATTTGGTCCAGTTCTGACAGTGGCATTCGTGGGTAATCCATATAAGTCTTAAATCTAGATAAACCATATGCGCCACAAATGGACGAGTAAATCAATATCACGCCAACCGATTTCGATGCTTCTATTTTTATTGGAAAGGATTTACTTCAAGTGTAGTTTGATGAGAGTTTGATTAGGTTCTGACTATGGGATCCATGACAAAGTAACGGAACTCTTCAATTCTTAGGAGTAATTGGACGATACTTTTCAACCAAAAAAAGGAGGAGGTTCTCGATTCGACTGTATGTTTTTTTTTAATGTTTGTTACCTCATAACTTTCGACTGAGTGAACCGATTTTGATCATTCATTTTTTATTTGAAAGCTGGTGCTACCCAAATGGTCCCATTTTAATTTGGTCTAGTTCTGACAGTGGCATCTATGAGAAAACCATATAAGTCTTAAATCTAGATAGACAAAATGCGCGACAAATGGACGAATAACTTAATATTACGCCAACCGATTTTGATATTTCTTTATTTATTTGAAAGCTGATGGTGCCCGCGTGGTCCCATTTTAATTTGGTCTAGTTCTGACAGTGGCATCCATGGGAAATCCATATAAGTTTAAATCTAGATAGACAAAATGCGCGACAAATGGACGGGTAACTCAATATTACGCCAACCGATTTTGATAATTCTTTTTTTATCTGAAAGCTGATGCTGCCTGTGTGGTCCCATTTTAATTTGGTCCAGTTCTGACAGTGGCATCCATGGGAAATCCATATAAGTCTTAAATCTAGATAAACCATATGCGCGACAAATGGATGAATAACTTATTATCACGCCAACCGATTTCGATTCTTCTTTTTTTATTGGAAAGGATATGCTTCATAGTGCAGTCATTGAAGCATTATTGCTCCGAATTTTTTTACTGTGAACCGAATTGCATACAATTTTGGAATTAGGTTCATCTTACCCTTAACTTCAAAAGTGAAAATGATTTGAACTCTGCAACTACCCTGGGGGTGGTTGCCACCACTTCTCGGGGGTGATTTTTTTTTTTTTGCAAAATAACCTCGGATATCGATAGAAGGCCTAATTTTAAGCAAAAAATCATCTCTAAAGTTTTTAAAAAAATCCAATACTTTTCAAGTTATTGGCAATTGAAAATTCGAAATTTTTTCACGTTTTTCATCGGTTTTTTGCAAATATCTCCAAAAATATACGTTTCATCGAAAATTTTACGAAAAACAAAATTATAGCAGGTAAAACAATGAACAATTTCGTTTTTTATAAAGTATTCTAAGTGCAATATTAAGCTAGATATTAAAGATCAAAGCCGTTTTTTATTTTGTCTGAAATTTAATCGATGTGGTCAATGCCATCTAGCGGCGAGCAGATGCATTTTATGCATTCTAATACAAAAGGGTTTTGTAGTGCTTGAAATAAGCTTTAAAATGAGCACTATTAAAAGTCTTTTGCACGTAAAATAAGTGAGCTGTATTGCAAATAAGGGGAGCATCTAATGTTTTTTCCTTTAAATCAATGGGTTTCATAAGTGCCATTTCCACCAAAATTAAAATTAATCGTATTCCGCCTAGAATTAACTTTATTATGAAGAGTTTGATAGATAGTATCAGTTTGGCTGCTTCAGGACACATTTTTTTTTTGTAAATTTTTTTGTTTATTAAATAATCATAACGATTTTAGACGATTTTAGAGATGACAAGGTAGTAATTACTTGTATTGATGAGCTGTCTTGGTTTAAATATGATTTTTGTGAAGATGAGGGTCTTTAAAAAAATGAATACACATTGATACAAACTACGTCTATGAAAGACTATCGCAAAACTTTCATCGAGTTACGAGAACATTACGTAAGTTACACAGCGTTACCACCTTCGGCCTCGCCATCGCTTACCACCAGGCGAGGCTCGGGCCAAACGCAAACCCGACAATATTACAAAACTCACATAAAAAGGGTTTTTTGGCCAGAAAAAAAACTCATGTTAGGGCAGTTTTTAAAACTATCGGAAAGTACATTTATTTTCAGTGATTTAATGTAAAATTACAAAAAAAAAACGGTTTTACGTGAGAATACAAAAAAATGTGCATAAGCATACGATAGCTACATGGCCACACTTCGTTTATGCCAACATTCATTAAGTTCAATTTTATTAGGCAATTTCAAGGACAAGAGTGGCTTTCAGAATTGCTTTGATGGATCATTACTTCTAAACGCAATGTTTTCATTTTAAATGAAGTGGACGTCCTCTAAATCCTTAAAATATGTCTGAGCCACTGCAACTGGGCCTGTATTAGATAAACAAAACAAAATCAATGAGAAGGAATAAAATAGAAATGAAATAGAGTTCCTGCTTTTATTTCTATTTTCTAAAATTACCGTAAGTGCGGAGAAGCAGAGGCGCACGTTATGTATTAAGATTTTTATCAGTTCATCGATCGTAAACGCAGTAAGTGTCCGGGCTTCCCAAAACAGGTGGCTTCCATAAACTCCTCTTCTATACCAGGCGCCCTAGCCAAGAGCAAAATACTACTTTCGTGTCGATATATCAAACGTAAAAAATGTACGGGAATGACATATAATCATCTTATTAAGATGACATTTGATGTCAGTTCCATAAATTTTGAAATTTGAAATGTCGAAACACGACATTGTCCAATAATATTGTGTGTACTTATTAATTTGATATTCATTATTTATAGTAAGGTTCTTGTAGTTAGCATTTACTTGGCACCAACTTCAAAGTTATAAAATAGGTACGTATTTAATAATGTCGGTTTAACTAAATCAAATTATTTATTACTTTGTGCGAAGTAAATTCATTTCGTACTTTTTGGTTTCATTTTGAAGTCGGTTTCTTTTAGTAATACTCGCTGATAATGTAGCTCTATAATATAAAGCAGTAATCAGCCCAATACTGTCCCACTGCTGGGCAAAGGGCTCCATCATTCAAATCAAGTCATCGCTACTAATAATGGGTATTTAATGGGTATAGCCCTAATCACTACGCTTACCAAATGCGGGTCACAAACCCGAGCTACTTATGTTCCGAAAAATCCGAAAATACTTTGCCCGACCTGGGATAAAGCTCTATGGTACTTATTGATAAACTATTTTTTTCAGTCCATATTTTTTTAAATAAATATTCCTTTTTGTAATAAATATTACGAGTAGTACAGATTTGCAATGTGAAGCTTTATTAATAAAACTCACTAAAACTGTTAGGGCTAAACATAAATATAACGGATAACTAATGTTTGGCCAAAAATCATCCCCCAAAATATCACATCGCAAATTATTATACGCTAATTTTTATTTGACAAAAGAACATTTCTCGTAAAACCTTGTCGCAAATTGTAAGTTGGCAAATCTTATTTAGAGCAAATTTTAACAAATAAATTGCTTGGTCATAAGATAATATAAGATAAATAATCTTCATTGCACAAACAAATACTTACAGCACGTAAAAACAAAAAAGTATATATCAAAGTACAATTTAGGCGGTCATGTTCATTTTGCCAAAGGACAGTGTCCAAGTTGGCCTATGAACCAACAAAATCCTCATATAAATATCGTTTCAGGCAGGCTCAGTTCGGCTGCATTTGCTATTAAAAAAATAAGGTCTCTAACAGATGTAGACACTGCTCGTTCTGTTTATTTCAGCTACTTTCATAGTATTATGTCTTACGGCATTGTACTCTGGGGTAAGGCAGCAGATATACAGACGATTTTCATCCTTCAGAAGCGAGATTCATATATAAGCTTCGCGGACGGGCCTCGCTTAGGGAGCTTTTTAAGGAAATTGGGATCCTTACAGTAGCTTCTCAATACATTTACAACTGTATTGTTTTGGTTAGGAAAAATATCAGCCTGTATACTAAACACCGTGATATACATGGCAAAAATACTAGGAATAGAGATAAAATTGCGCTCCCATCCTTCAGGTTACAGAAAGTTTTAGGTTCATTTATGGGGCAAGGTGTACACTTTTACAATAAAGTCCCAAAGGCAATACGTGAGCTACCACTAAACAAATTCAAAAACCACATTAAGACAGTATTATCAAAAAAGGGCTATTACACTACAAATGACTACCTTTTGGATAAAAAGGCCTGGGTTTAAGCTCTCTACTCGGTACATGATTAGTTAACTCTTGTAATATTTATTTATCTAGTTTGTACTGACTAACAAAAATCTAACAATTTCTAGGCTTGAATTGTATAAACTTTGTACAATGTTTTTGCTTTATATCCGGTAGTTTAGATGTACTTTTAGGTCCTTATTTTAAGGAAATGTTAGAACGTAAGCATTTTTTTTAAATACTCTTTGTACTTTACTAACTCTTTTTGTGAAACCGAACCAAGTTTAAAAGAGTAAGTACTGAGTTTCTCGCCGGGTCTTCTCAGTATAAGATCAACTTCCGATGCGGTGGTAGAGTCACATTATGTTTGTATACAGTGTATTTATGTACTCATATTATTATAGTATTTAAGTCTATTACTAAGTTTTTTTATTTCCTTGTAATGACGATTTAAAAGTACTTGTTACAGGTCTATTTAAATAAAGATATTTTTGTTTGTTTGTTTGAAAAATTTAACATTTGTCATAATTCTAGCCATGATTGAAGACATAATTATCACTTATTAGATTGTCACGGACACTTCTGGTTTTTGATATCAAAATTAAAAATACTGAAAAGATTTATAGTACGAAAACATTTTTTTAATACCATTTAAGCTGCGTTCGTCTGTGCCCTCTGTTGTTTAGCCGTCGCAACAATATTTTAATTTACTTTGTATTAACAAAAGAAACCTTGTTTGTGCAAGAAAATGTAGTTGTGAACTTACTAAAGGCTCTTAAAAATGAGAAACAATACATTACTGTCAATGCGATAGATGTTTAATCAACTTTTCATTTTAAATCAGATTATACATTGGCTTAAATCAGCTTTGTACGAAGCCAAAAAAAAAAGAAGTTTATGACGTTTGGTTGACTTGACACTTCGACACAAAAAAAAAACCAGCTTGGTCATAAGATAATATAAGATAAATAATCTTCATTGCACAAACAAATACTTACAGCACGTAAAAACAAAAAAGTATATATCAAAGTACAATTTAGGCGGTCATGTTCATTTTGCCAAAGGACAGTGTCCAAGTTGGCCTATGAACCAACAAAATCCTCATATAAATATCGTTTCAGGCAGGCTCAGTTCGGCTGCATTTGCTATTAAAAAAATAAGGTCTCTAACAGATGTAGACACTGCTCGTTCTGTTTATTTCAGCTACTTTCATAGTATTATGTCTTACGGCATTGTACTCTGGGGTAAGGCAGCAGATATACAGACGATTTTCATCCTTCAGAAGCGAGATTCATATATAAGCTTCGCGGACGGGCCTCGCTTAGGGAGCTTTTTAAGGAAATTGGGATCCTTACAGTAGCTTCTCAATACATTTACAACTGTATTGTTTTGGTTAGGAAAAATATCAGCCTGTATACTAAACACCGTGATATACATGGCAAAAATACTAGGAATAGAGATAAAATTGCGCTCCCATCCTTCAGGTTACAGAAAGTTTTAGGTTCATTTATGGGGCAAGGTGTACACTTTTACAATAAAGTCCCAAAGGCAATATGTGAGCTACCACTAAACAAATTCAAAAACCACATTAAGACAGTATTATCAAAAAAGGGCTATTACACTACAAATGACTACCTTTTGGATAAAAAGGCCTGGGTTTAAGCTCTCTACTCGGTACATGATTAGTTAACTCTTGTAATATTTATTTATCTAGTTTGTACTGACTAACAAAAATCTAACAATTTCTAGGCTTGAATTGTATAAACTTTGTACAATGTTTTTGCTTTATATCCGGTAGTTTAGATGTACTTTTAGGTCCTTATTTTAAGGAAATGTTAGAACGTAAGCATTTTTTTTAAATACTCTTTGTACTTTACTAACTCTTTTTGTGAAACCGAACCAAGTTTAAAAGAGTAAGTACTGAGTTTCTCGCCGGGTCTTCTCAGTATAAGATCAACTTCCGATGCGGTGGTAGAGTCACATTATGTTTGTATACAGTGTATTTATGTACTCATATTATTATAGTATTTAAGTCTATTACTAAGTTTTTTTATTTCCTTGTAATGACGATTTAAAAGTACTTGTTACAGGTCTATTTAAATAAAGATATTTTTGTTTGTTTGTTTGAAAAATTTAACATTTGTCATAATTCTAGCCATGATTTAAGACATAATTATCACTTATTAGATTGTCACGGACACTTCTGGTTTTTGATATCAAAATTAAAAATACTGAAAAGATTTATAGTACGAAAACATTTTTTTAATACCATTTAAGCTGCGTTCGTCTGTGCCCTCTGTTGTTTAGCCGTCGCAACAATATTTTAATTTACTTTGTATTAACAAAAGAAACCTTGTTTGTGCAAGAAAATGTAGTTGTGAACTTACTAAAGGCTCTTAAAAATGAGAAACAATACATTACTGTCAATGCGATAGATGTTTAATCAACTTTTCATTTTAAATCAGATTATACATTGGCTTAAATCAGCTTTGTACGAAGCCAAAAAAAAAAGAAGTTTATGACGTTTGGTTGACTTGACACTTCGACACAAAAAAAAAACCAGCATCTGTATAGTGTCTTTTATTTTTCGCTTTCAATTTGCAATGCTGTGTTATTGTTTTTATATTAATAATTTTATTCTTATGACTCTGCTTAAAAAACGGACGTTGATGGCTCTCTGTAGTGACCTACCTCCTTTTAGATTAAACAGTTTAAAGACTTTATAACCTGCACATAGCTAACTCAGCAATAATAACGAATTTACGATCATCGCAATGGAATCAACATTTTGTGTGAATTGTGGCTCAGCTAGTGGTTCCATAATACTGGCACAAGTGGCAGATCAACAAAATATGTGCTTGAAGAACATTAGTCCCGTCCCACTCACGTAAATAAAACTTCGCATTATATTATTGAATATTACCTCAAAAATTTTCAGTATTTTGATATTTAACGAGTTTTCAGAAGTGTCCGTCTATAAATTACGTTTTGACACTAAAGTGTATGTATTTATGAACCCTCAGAGGTATTTTTCATGACTGTAGGTTCATAGGCGGCAATGTATGGGCGATTGTACACTATCCTTTACTTCATCAACGTTTCATTTGGCGCAACAATACTCTTCCCAAAATGTTGTATGGCATACGATTTACATACAAATTTGCGTGGTGCATAGCAGTTTTTGATTAAATAATACTAAAAATGATAATTTAATTTTCCGTTACAATATAAACACTTTTTTATCGCTGACAATTCGGTTCTGGGACCTTATCACAATCCCTTAAAACTCGTCAAGTTCATTCCCCTAAACTAAACGTAGCGAGCAAACTCGTAATATTATGATCTTTAATTTCCAGCCAGTCAGCGGTCACCTGGCACTAAAGTATTTTCTTAGCTGGATATTTACTAACGAAATTGCTCACTACCCCTCAGTTTAGGAAATTACCTTGACTGGATATAAGCGATGTACTAAGGCTCCTGGCGCCCCACGCCGCCCGCCTTTTTAATACGAGGCGATGACCGAGGTTGGAGGACCTTCAAAGTTAAATTGAAAAACAATCACAAAAAAGTGCCCGTACTGGGAATCGAACCCAGTTCCTCCTGATCACCACAGACCAGGCGTCATATCCATTAGACCATACGAGCTATACGAAATTCAGTGAATTATTGAACTGCTTGCTTATTAAAAACCAGTATAATTAGACCTACGCTCAGAAGTCCCTATAATGCTCGGAAAGGTCTTGCATCTGGTCATTTAGGGCGCATGTGCAGCAATACTTCCATAGTATAAGTTATAGCAGTAGCTCTAATTACAAAACGCAATCGGAATGTTCGGACTTTTCCCTCGCCCTGAGAACGTTTGTTGGTCATGAAAGTATTTTGGTGTACTACGAACAGCTGAAGCACGTATATAAATGTTCTGCCATGCACTTGGCTTGTCAATGCACGTGCAGTGTAGAAAAGGATTTTTCACATTCATGAAGAAAAAAGGTGGAAGAGATCCCCAAATAATCAAAAAAGAGGCCGCCAGTGCTCACACGCATATGTGAACAGCTACAGCCAAGCTTTGTCTCTGTCCAAAGATAGAAACTATAAAAAATCGACCTTAGTGCATTGTCAGATGCTACAAAAGGAAAATTTACTATGACTATGTTCTGTTCAACAAATTTGACTGACTTCAGCCACAGGAGTATGTAACACATGTGGCTCAAGTTCGCTATCATATTCCGAGAAGGGTACATAACTGAATACCTAAAATGAAAGTACCGAATGTCAAAATGCTTGTGCTCAAAATACCGAATGCTTCAAAATGTTTAATGACGGAGATACACCGAAATTCGATTGAGTAAAAAAATATGTAACCAATAAAAATTTACACTATCAAAGAGTAACTAGAAGCCGCCATGACCAGCCAGCGAGGACAAAGTCGCGAGCAAAAGTTAGTAAACTATACGTATGGTCACAGACAGCCAATGTTACTGCTTCCGCTGCTGCGAGTACTGTGTCACCAGACGCCCCGCCCACTGGTCGAGGGATGGGGACTACGTTCATTCATTCACTTCTACTCCCGGAACAGAAGTAATTAAATTTTATTTGGTTTGGTGGTATTAAAACACAACATCCACATCGCGCAGTGAAAATAACAATAGATTATTTCGTATTCGTAAAGATGTTAAAAAGCTAATTACTTTTTGGAACTAATTTGCGTCAAGTTTAAGTAATGCAGTTATTCACTTTTCTATGTATAGTTTCAAAAGAGAGTCATTTTTTTTTGAAATTCCGCTGCGAAAGTCTTAATCCTCTTCGAATCCTTCATGCTTAGTCTTCGTTCGAGCATGTGCGTGAGATTTGTTTGAGCACCTCCTACGTACCTAGTAACTATTCAATACTTAAGCAGTTGAATCATATTATACCTTTCTGGCATAAGTCGGTCAGACCGCTGGCAAGCTAATATTTTTGTAATAGCTCTACACGAGCATTATGTCTATCTTTTGGTAATACGAGAACCTAGGCTATCCTGATGAGATCTTTGGGCAATACCTTGCTTTCCAGCCTTACATTACCCCTTCCTTCCGAGATCTTTAGGCAATACCTTGCTTTCCAGCCTTACATTACCCCTCCCTCCCTCACCTGTAGCACGTGTACATTTGCGCACTTTCTGCGGTTCATGTGATCCTGGTCTTGTAAATTCATCAAAGACGTTCAAGATTGATCTTGTGGGTCTGTTGAACATACTAATTGTAATACTTAATACGTAGGTATTACAAGTAGGAATAGAACTACAAAGGTTTTCACTCCCTACTAGCTGAAAGTGCCAATAATAGACGTGTTTGGAGGGTAGGAAGAGAGGCCTTATATATTATGATAATGATGGCTTGACGAATCCAAAGTAGCGTGGTAGAAAAATAGAAATATAATAAAATTGCAAAAAATGAAGGACAAGAAATACCACGTTGGGCGCCACAGGAATATGTCATCTAAACTTTATACTATAGCAAACATAGAGCACAAGCGCTCAACTTTTGATAAAGATAGATTATTTATTTTTCTACTGTTAAGCTACGTATTTCATAAATTAAAATTTTATTCGTACTTCGACATGTTCTTGGTCTGAAACTTATTTCTGGCCATAAAGATGATGAAGGAGAACTTCAACCCGCAGATTACAGGTAAAATGCCACTTTGCTTTTAGTACTTATATGCTTTTTAATTGGGTGAATAGAATATAATATTTATTTGTGCAAAAAAACATGTGTACAGAGTGGTGAAGGTGAAGAAAATAATAGAATATCTAGGTTTTTGAAACCTTATCTTTATAATAAAATGAATAGAGTTTGCCCCTTTCATGAATTAAATGTGTATGATGCAAAACGAGTTGTAAAGACTGAGCTTCTGCAATGGACCTAGCAAGCTTCAGAGGATATTTTAAGCGAGGTTTTTGATAAACGTTGTGTAAGATTATTTTAATTTAGTTAATATTTAAAAATAGTTCTAGTTTGTTTATCTTCCTACTCTCTATTTATTTTCATTGTTCAAGTCTTTTTAATATGACTAGCTGTAACTTTTAGAATTAGTTATTATTATGATTTACCGAAAATTCATACAATAAATTAATAACTCGAAAACTACCAAAAATCGCGGTACTACCAGCGGTCGCTCGCATTGTCACTCCGCGTACTTCTGCGAGCTCGGTGCAGGTGTGAGCGTGTGAAGTTAAACTTTTCCTACATTACCTACATAAAACAGTTCCCTAACCTATCTTTCACTCGAATTATTTTATTACGAATGATATAGTATAATAGAACACAAACCATAGATATAACTTACAAAAACAAAAATATTTACCTAAAACAAATATTTAAACCAGAATAACAAATCGTAAATTATGAGTTTTTTTAATTTAAAATAAGATTGGAATTTTTCGGCATTCCTTTTTCTAATAATTGTTCTTCCGGTTTGCATATGTTATTTGGTTTTGTAACAAAACTAATTCTCATTAAAAAAAAAAACATCTTAAAAAAATTTATACTTATTGGACAACCTAAAAAATAAACATTCCCACCACTTTACACGTCTACAACTCTGTTGTTTTCAAACAAATAAGATAAGTTTTGGCAGTAGGTTATTCTTGGGACCTGAACCAGTAACCCATGGTGATGAGAAATTTAATCCGCGGAACCAAGCAGCTTTCACTGTAGCAGGTGAAAAAAGCAAAGTCGGCGCGTGCACCATCCTCCGCAAAAGTTGGACTACTAAGTACTCTGCAAGTAAATCCCCCACCCCCATTTCCATTCAGATATCATCACTGCCCCCCACCCTCCGCGGTAAACACTACACGGAGCACTCTGACAATTTCTGCATCCCTAGTACAGTGAAATCAAAATCCACGTGGACTGCAACCTGTTGCATGATCCAACCAAAGTCAAATAAAATAAATAAAAATCATTTATTTCAGAGTAAATCCAAAGGAATATTAGAACAAAAGCAATAACAATAGCAAATTAGCCTCAAAATTTGATTTTGAAAATAGTTAGAGACCCGGTGGTAGAAGAGTTGTATGGCAGTGAGTGCAGTTGTATGGCAGTGAGTGTAGGAGCTGAAATCATATTTCATTAGGCGACAGCTTCTCTACTGGTTGGCTCACTAAGTCTTAGTTAAATGTTCGGGTTCTATCTTAAATTCGAACTATTTTAGTACGATTTTCAAATGTTTAAATTGTTTAGCACTTTTTTGTTTTCCATATTTTAAAATCACCGAAAGCACGATTGACATAATCATATTGCTGAAATTCCGATCTTCAATTAGTTGTTTCTTTTTTTCAACTTCCCAATGATTTGATTTCTTACTCAACATTAACTAACACTAATGTTAGTTGATTTAATGTACAGAAAAACATTTCTAATGTTTATAAAAGAAACAGTTTATCTTTCAATTGAAATCCATCAACTTTAATAAATACCAAATAAATGAAATTTTCAATTTCGCTTCTTATCACATTGATGCAATAATATTATTAACATTTATGAACTAATTGGAATTATTCAGAAAGTAAATAATATGAAATATATACTTAAAAATGTGGTAGGTATTTATGAAGCTTAAAAGCATACTCGCGCTTCTCCGGCCGCTGCGGCGGCTCGCTCGGCTCGCGCGTTCTGGTCAAAGTTCTAATCTAAAGCAGAATTTGACCGCGCCATTTCGGATTTCTTCACATTTTATTGTCATTTTTACAATTTCCGATTAATAATTAGGATTAACAAATATAAAACTAGATAAAACACAAAATGAAAAACATAAGTTCTTGTAATTCAAATTATTGTAAACAAAACTACAGCGAGATAGGTTCCCGTTCCAACCATCCTGCGGCCTAGCGCCTCTTCCATAGTAACGTATGATTGAATAAGATTGAGCGAACCCTATTGATGAATATTTGATACTTGGCCGTAGAACGGGTCAACGGACAGACGCACATTTACGAGACGTACACTTCCGTTTCTTTTATGTCTAAAATAAGTAATATCAGTCCATACAAAAAGTATGGACTGATACTACTTCTATTGACAAATGCCCTCAAATGCCATTTAGATTAAACAAGTGCTAATACGTGTATCATTGCCGTACATAATTACACAATTTGACATGTCGAATCGAAAGTTTCGAGAGACAAACTGTTTTGCAGTTTGGCAGATGTTGTAGTAGAGTACTGTACTGTGATAAAGGAACAAATAAATAAAAAAAGTAGCGTGATCCTCTTAGCCTCTGGTAATTGACATTGACTACTTTAAAATATAATTATGATTGTGTTTATCTGGATTGTAGTATCAGTGTCACCGAATGTTAGGTAAGTTAGATTGGTCACGAATTAAACAATGATGAAGCACTTAATAAACAGATGAGATAGTTTTTAAAGTTCTGGGATTAGAGACCGACCAAGTTCCCCGTTCTCTTTTGTGTTGCTACAGCTGTTTGATATCAGTGGCATTCTGGCATTATACTGCAAGTTTTACGCTTTGACAGCATCGTTTAGATGAAAACAACCTCAGCGATTCAAAATTTAAAATGTGATCGTACAGACAGTGACAGTTAATTGACACTGACCATAATATCAGGTAAATAATATTAGACATAGATTAGACAGGTGTGAAGAAATGTTTTGGCAGAAGAGATTGTATCCTTGTACATTCTAAGGCAAGTACGTATACAAGATCTAAAACCTAAAAATCTGTGTTCCATCCTTTCAGATTTTCAGGAACAGGACTGCCGCCAACACCGCCCTTCTCCCGCACCCCTGCCAACAGTGCCCCGCTCTACTTTTCGTTAAACTCCTTATTATTTCAGGGTTCCTGGTAGCTAGATATCAAAACCACGTGGTCGATCAATAACCAACCGTTGCACATGCGCCTCGTGTGTTTCAGTAGTAGCTACTGTATGCAACGCAGTGATCAGAAATACCAAACAGCAATGTTTCTGGAATTCGGTATACGCTCACTAAAACACCCAGAATGTATATTTAGTTCTATATTTTTTTAATAAATCTCCATCGCACAAAATTATGAAATAAATTGGCGCACTTATGGTCAAAGACATTCTCTACCAGTCAACCAGACGATCAGACTGCTAAATTATAAACGCTGAAAAGGACCAAATAAAATTTAAAGAAAATACCAATTTTTAAAACAAATCTAAGTTTAACCGGCTAAACTCAAGTTCATGTTCACATCGAAATTAAGTCGTAACATTTATACTATAAAAACTGAAGCAACCGATATTTACTATATTTTGAGTTTGCATGATCATTTTTGTTTTAGCCGACAGGACCAGACATCATCATTAGAGAAACCACGTGCAATTTCACGTGCAACTTCTCGAAATTCAGATGCAGTTCAGCCATTTGCCGCCTTCCAGTGCCGATAAACTCCTTTTGCCTCCGAGTAGTACTTGGTTCCGAGTAGTTGCGCATGAAAGACCACGTGACTAGCCGTAGCACATGCGCATTAGACGTAGATGTTCAAAGTAGGTCGTCATTGGTGCGACGCTACAGCGGCTACCTGTTGCTCTTTTATGTGGTAGGTATGTTTTGATTGGTTCTGAGTAGGGATGGAAAATTACTTAAGGCGCACCATACCGGCACCACAATAGCACAGCTACACGGAATCGCCACGTTTTTATATAGGCTACAGTTAGCCGCCAGCGTGCAGCGCGCTCACTACGGGTCGTCCGCGAGGTGCAAGCACGCTGACCACTCGCCCCGGGCTTTTTCATATTGCCATTGTAAAATATGAACGTTAGTACACAATTCAATGCTCTTATTTGAATGGCAAGTTAATTGCTGAGTTGGAGCCGTTGCCGCGCCAACCCGGCATCGCCTTGTATTAGGCGGACTGCGCGGCGTGCTGACCGCCCGTTTCCGCCCCTTTTATTGACATTGTAAAATATATCATAGTACACACAATTCAATGCTCTAATTTGAATGGCAAGTTAATTGTCAGTCTGGAGCGGTGCTGTTGCGGTGCCGGGATAGTGTGCTATGTGATCATTAATCTAACCGGTCATTTACTGTCAAATTCAGTCAAAGCGATAATTAGAATATTTTGACTAAACTAGATATGTGTACATCACAGGCTTTTGTTTCCCAGAACATTGTAAAAGAAACCACGTGCATCCTGACAAATTCCTGAAACAGGAATACCGTATTGAACCATCTTTCCGGCTCCCCCACCTATTTTCAAGGAGTGAACATTTTAAACTATCTCCTTTCAACTTCTGGGCTCCGAGTAGTTGCATATCGAAGCCACGATGGCACATGCGCAAATTCAAGGTGGCAGGGACTTAGGGGCTTTATGCTAATGATAATATGATAATCAAATAATGGTGATAGCAAGGAAACGTTCCTAAATCTACAATGATTTCTAAAATACAGTTTAGCGTATGTAATGTGAATTCAAATATCGTGAGAAATCACGATATCTGCATACACATTACATCAAGTCCAATCGCAAGTGGAACAGTCATGGGCCACCGGTTTCACTTTCAAGTGATATGTTTTGGTTTATCTTGAGCCGTTGATTATTTCAATATTTTGATCAACAATCGAATCTAATCTCATATGAAATTAGCCACTGAGATTCCACTGCTGGGCAAAGGCCTCTCTTCCCCCCTTCCGCACACGTCTATCTTTGGCCTATTTCAGACCAGTCCCCGGCGAATGCATCCAGAAGATCTGTTTTATTTTCGTACACAGGATTTCGTTTCTTAGACCATTACAAGAGAAACCACGTGCAACCTGACCTACTCCCGAAACAGGACTGCAACGACAGACCCTACTTACCACAAAGCTTTCAAGGAGTGAACTTTAAATGATCTCTTTTTAACTTCTGGGTTCCGAGTAGTTGCATATCGTTGCACATGCTCATAGTATTTTGTTCAGTCCAAATGCAAGTAGTGGAACACTCAGTGGCTACCTGTTTCGCTTCCATTAGGTATGCCGTTTATTTGTATAATATTTTGAGTCAACAAGTTTTTTTTAAGACCACAGAATGTTTATTCTCAGACCATTTTAGGCTACTTCTTCTACTACTTTTGTTATGTGGCGTTCTCTGGGTTTTTTTAACCGCAATTCCGCCAATGTCACGTGAATAACCTTTACACGATATTGAAATTAGGCATGTATTACCTAGTATTAGTATGCAGATTCTAGGGCAAAGCACGGGCTAAGCAATTCATCTACCATTTTAAGCTCGTAAACCCAAGAGTTTCGATTCGACAGGTTGGCGTTGACGTGCAACCTTACATACTGCAGAAGCGAGACTAGTCAATAGACCCTTCCTCCCATACCCCTAGTACCTATTTGAAGGAGTTAACACTTTAAAGTTTCCTCCTTTAACTTCTGGGTTCCGAGTAGTCTAAAACCACGTGGTGTACGTTGCACATGCGCACAGTATTCAAATCGGACTTTAACTCCGGCATTTGTCACTTGTTTTTAAGTGCAGTAAAGAATAAATAAAAAAAGCGTTTGTTTACTTATAACGTGAGAGTTTATATGTCGTTTAGTCCTAGCCAGTGAAATCGTAATTAGAGGCAAGTTGCACTTCCAAGTGGTGTCAGTATCGTCATGAAGAGGAATATTCGATATGTCATCTGCATGTTGTCATCGGCCAACACTACAACCGACACGATCCAGCATCGGACTGCTCCGACGCTAAAACGCGCGTTCGGAAGCAAGAGGCCGCGAAATCGTGATGCAGCATTGATAGAAACCCTTACACGCGCGATTCTGATGCTGCGATCGAACGCAGAGAGTCGCTTAAACGTGATGCAGCATCAATACCACCGCCAATGCTAAAAGCAGCTTGTCTGCTATGGCCCTAAGTCATCACTATACCTGTTAAAGCACCTAGGATGCCACACTTTAATAATATACAGTTCACAGGTCACATGATCCACCTATTTTTGAAAAATCGAAATTCAGCGCTACCGTATTTCTATGCAATAGATGTACTTTTAAAGCGAAATAAATGTATAAGTTGTTGAATCAACAACATCAGTTTCGCTTAAATCCACCGTAGCTCATCTCAGAGTCAGGCCATTATGAGGGAAGTGACGTGCATCCTTTCAGAGTGCAGAAACGTGTCTACCACAAATTGTTGTGGGTGCGGGGCGGGAAGCGATCGCCCTCCCCGCCCGCACCCATGCGACATCCAGGTATACCATAAGTTATGCTCCTTTTTACTTCTGGGTTCCTAGTAGTTAGATTCCAAGAACCACGTGAGAAAATCAATGAGTAACCATTGCACATGCGCATATTACCAAAAGAAAAGCTTTGTTTCTTCTTGTATGTTTGCTACTAAACTCAGAAGTTCGTGTGCATCATGGTCATCATCAAAGTCCCAAAATAAGGAAAACTGTTTCGCGGTACTAGACAAGGCTTTGAGCCAGGGTCGTCTAGACACAGCCAGAGGCTCACTAATTCAAAGCATAATTGTTCATTGTCACAATTTCATGTTCCACATTTCCGATTTTCCTAATCGTCACGAGCCATAATATTGTGTGACATATTTTCAGAAATCCTAATTGAGGGCTAAAATTGTTTGGCATAAGTAATAAAACGCATTAACTCGAAGGGCAGAATAATTATAATGCATAATGTTTCAAAGCATAATAATCAAAAAGAATAATAACTGAACACCCACAAATTGGCGGTACGTTCGATTACGTGACGTGAACGTAATAAATCACCTTCACCTGACACGTGACGTGCACGATCGATGGGGCACATTATGGTGTTTGTTTGATTGATAAAAAAAATGTCACTTAGTAAATACCTACGTTCCTTTTTTTTCATATTATAGGGAAGTCATATTTCTTAAAAGCATAATAAATAAAACGAAATAAAAGTTGACAATAATATGACAATCCACAGTATGCTTAGAAAAATATTTATTGGTTCAATTATCCTATTTTAACTAACCAAGTATAATAAGTATAGTCGTGTACCTAATGGGGTCGCAGTTCTAACTTCACCTAAACCTATCTATTTCGGTAGAATTGACCTAATAAACCAATTGAAATTGGTATTAAGGATTTTACTAATTATGCCAAAAGTAATTATGCTAAGTAATAATATGCATTTAGACTTTTATCCTAAGTTATAATTTGCATTAGGACTATTATGCTCCTTAAAAGTGCCAAGCATAAATTATGAGAAGTTAATGTTATGCTGTATGATGTTTGTCTATGGAGTTACGCGAAGCGACTTTAGGTAAATCGGCGTTATATGAGTCCCCCGCAGCCCTGATCCGGGCCAATTTACATGTTTTTATCTGAATTGACTTTACCGGGTACTACGCAAATCGTATTATCAACTTAGAAATTTTAATATAATTCAAAGCTGTATTATAATATAAAATAAATAAATAAATGAATATCTGGGACAATTAACAGCAACATTATCTGACCCCAAACTAAGCAGAGCTTGTACTATAGGCGTCAGAGACTGATTAACATACTGATATATTTCTAAATACATAGAAAATAACACCCAGACACACAACAAACACATGTTTGTCACATAAATGTTTGTCATGGTGGGGATCGAACCCACGACCTCCGGCGCTTAAGGCAGGGTCGCTGCCATTGCGCCAACAGGACATTCAACAGTAAACAGTATAAATAAGTAACTAAGTTACAATGACTTTGCTATAATAAACAATGCATGTAAGTAGATAGTTAAATAAATATCCTAGCTTATTGACAGTTTTGTTATTTTGTGTGAACAACATCAATTTCCTTAAAAATATCGGGGTTTCTGTTTTAAGTCAGATCATTATAAGAAAAAGTACGTGCATCCTCTAAGACTGCAAAAGCAGGACTGCCACATCAGCTTCGCTCTTCCCGCTCCCCAGCCGGTATAAAAGAGTATTCACTGTACATTTAACTTCATTTTACTTCTAGGTTCCTCGTGGTTGGATATCGAAAAACTCGTGGGTTGGTCAGTGATTGAGCGTTGCAAATGCCAAGTTTGTTTTCAAAGCAGCCGTCAGAGACGCTGAATCCAAACAAAGCGTGCCGTATTGTTGAAAAGGTGGTAAATTATTTTCCAAACTGTGGACTTAAAATAGGTAAGCTTTGATAACGCCTTAAATGAAATATTTAGAACACGTAATAAAATTTATGAATCCGCTACAGTAGCCACTGCGCACATTACAGATATGTATTTTTTTGTGATTCATTCAATCAGAGATCAGTCTCCAAGCTTACAGCTTTCGTACAGTGTTGCCCATAATACAGGGATCGGCCTTGAAGACACCACGGTTGTAGGTATCCAGAAACACAGACGCGGGGAAAACGTTCCACTCCCCAGCGGTGCGGACCAGAAAAGACTAAGCAACCCGGTTGAGTACGGAAGCTGGACAATCAACCACATGCAGGTGGAAAAACTCCCGGCGTCTAGTGAAAACGGTCCGTCCATGGTATCTACTGGTCTGGATTTATTAGCTGAGAACTAGTGACTTCCCAATTATTTGGTTGGAGAAAAAGTCTTTTCGCATATAGTATGTATGAATCTGTAATAAAATCTCTTTGGCTATACTATTTGTATCTGGCTGGTTTTGGTATTATCAAAGGTTTAAATTTCAAAGAAGATAATTCCAAATTCAAATTAGGAAAATGTGTGATTTTCATTCTTGAATTAAATGAAGAAATTCGATACATCTAAAAATTCTACTACAAAAAAGGTTAAAATACAACGCAGGCCGCGAAAAAAAATTGCGATGTTTATGGACCTAGTGCAGTATTTGTGAGAGTAGCACAAAGGATATTGTACATTCGCCCATACATTGCCGTCTCATAACCAACAGTCATGAAAAATACCTCTTAGGGTTCATAAATACATACACTTTAGTGTCAAAACGTAGTTTATGGACGGACACTTCTGAGAACTCGTTAAAAGGTTATATTTAAAATATAATGCGAAGTTTTATTTACGTAAGTGAGACTAATATTCTTCAAGCACATATTTTGTTGATCTGTCACTTCTGCCAGTACCATGGAACAACTATATGAGCCACAATTCACACAAAATGTTGATTCCATTGCGATGATCGTAAATCCGTAATTATTGCTGAGTTAGCTATGTGCAGGTACTACGGCACTACCGAGAGTCATCAACGTCCGTTTTTTAAGCAGAGTCGTAAGAATAAAATTATTAATATAAAAACAATAACACAGCATTGCAAATTGAAAGCAAAAAAACAAGACAGACAGATGCCGGCCGGTATTTTTTTTTGCGTTGAAATGTCAAGTCAACCAAACGTCATTAACTTCTTTTTTTTTGGCTTCGTACAAAACTGATTTAAGCCAATGTACAATCTGATTTAAAATAAAACGTTGATTAAACATCTATCGCATTGACAGTAATGTACTCGTAGTGTTACTAATTTTTAGAGCCTTTAGTAAGTTCACAACTACATTTTCTTGCACATACAAGGTTTCTTTTGTCAATACAAATTAAACTAAAATATTGTTGAGATGGCTAAACAACAGAGGACACAGACGAACGCAACATAAAGGGTATTAAAAAAATGTTTTCGTACGATAAATCTTTTCAGTATTTTTAATTTGATATCAAAAATCAGAAGTGTCCATGACAATCTAATAAGTGATAATTAGGTCTCAAATCATGGCCAGAATTATGACAAATGTCAAATGTTTGTTGGTTCATAGGCCAACTTGCACACTGTCCTTTGGTTTGAGCGTTTTCAATCCGGAAATTTTGATGTCAAAGATGCACGTCGCTCTGGTCGCCCTATTACGGATAAAATGAATGCCATTTTTGAAAAAGTGGAGCAAGATCGGCATATCAGTAGCTATGCCGTAGCTGAAGAACTGGGAATACCCCACAAAACTGTTTGACCACAAAACAGTTTCAGCGCATTTGAAAAAAACTGGGTACACAAAAAAGCTCGATATTTGGGTACCTCACGAGCTCACTGAAAGAAACCTAATGAACCGTGTACTCATTTGTGATTTTTTATTACGACGTAATGAAACCGAACCGTTTTTGAAGAAGCTGATAACTGGTGAACACTCGTAGTCACGTACAACAAGAACATGCGAAAAAGGTCGTGGTCAAAGGCCGGTCAGGCTTCACAGACAGTGGCGAAACCCAGATTAACTCGCAACAAGGTGATGCTGTGTGTGTGGTGGGATTGGAAGGGCACTATTCATTAAGAGCTGTTACCACCAGGCAGGTAGGACCATCGATTCTGAACTTGACTGCGAACAACTGATGAGATTAAAGCAAGAAGTTGAGAGAAAGCGGCCGGAATTAATCAACAGAAATGGTGTGGTTTTTCATCATGATAACGCAAAAATTAAGAAAGTTTGGCTGGTCCTGACCTTACACCTTCAGATTTCCACCTGTTTCGGTCTCTTCAGAATTCTTTAGGCAGTGTTAGGTCAACATCACGGGAAGACTGCCAAAACCACTTGTCGCGGTATTTTGATCAGATGCCTCAAAATGCCTAAAGCAATGGGATCATGTCCCTACCTACAAGATGGCAAAAAGTAATCGAACACCTTTGAATTTTCTTAAAAAATGATAAAAAAACGTTTTCCCCAACCTATTAGTTTATGCGTAATTAGCCTGCCTATGTAATGCGTACATAGCCTCCTCTTATTTATACACAACGTATTACTTAACCTAACCATAGGAAAAGCACGTGCATCCCTCCCGACGTTCGAAGTAGACTGACACAATTATGGTTCGATATGTGTGACATACGTATAAAAGATGTACATATAATAATACAGAGCTTTTCAGCAACCCCATCCCCATCCCCACGCCCACCCCACCCCACCCCCACCCCACCTCCTGAAAACTCGTGTACAACCTCTTGATAACTTCTAAAGTCCTAGTATTGTAGAGTCACAATCGGACTGGTTGCCTGCAAACTGCACATCCAAATGTGGAATGCACTGGCTTGCCACCACTTTAAAGGTTTTTTTTATATAAAGTGCAATAAGAAAATACATTTAATACGGAACGAATGCATAACTATGCATTTCTGCAAGTGCAACTGCACTTGAAATGCAGAAGAACAGCACAGAAATGCATAGTTAGAAGTGCTGCACTTGCAGTAGTGCAGCTCAGTGCAGTCCTAGGTGCTGGCTGCACTGTCCTTATGCACATTTTTGCAATGGGCTTACGCGGAACGCATAAGTGGTGAAGAGGTTCAATCGACACCGGTGACGTAGCCTGTATACATAGTCAGACCTAGGAAAGTACGAATAGCTTAGCTGTACATAGGCCTAAAGGTCAAGGACTGACCAAAATCAATAAACGGCGGCACACATGCGCTTCTGTTCGTTGCATAGTTGGCTCGTTTGCTTCACTGTGTGCATTAGACAGGGACAGCGCTCTACCAGCGGTCCTCGCTCTCACTCAACGTCAAGTGCAGTGACCTCAAGGTGAAATGTTAGGTTAAGTAGCGCCATCTAGTTAAGGTTTAGGTTTAAGATATTTATTTCTCATAAGAACATTACAATTCATTTGCGAAGAAACACAAGATAAGTTTTAAATACCTACCCAGACATACGATACATAAAGGTACAATGTTAAGCAATTCAAAAACAAGAGCATCATGACCTAGGGGTTAAGCACCCCAACTCGGATCGCGGATCGTGTGGTTCCGACAAATATTGCCATAACTAAAATCTCTGTGTTCATTGTTTCCGACTTACATTCCAGTGATGAAAAACAACGTTGGGTTTTAATACCATTGGTGAAAACTGAAAAGTGGGCTTCTGAGTGTTCCGTTCACCATGACGGCAACAATCACTTGCTTCTGACCACCCCGTTTAGGATATATTTCGGGAAGTATTCAGAGAGATAAATATTTTTTCTGTGTATTCTCAATTTAAATTGAAAATGTAAAATATATTTTATGTATGTCTGTAAAAACAGTTCATAATCTCAATACTAGAAATAAAAAATAAGCTCGTGACTCCCACTCTAAGACTGCAAAAGGTTAGGAAATAAATCATTTGTGGGTCAATGTGTAAAATATTTGAATAAGATTCCGCAAACTCTTGTTGAACTGCTTCTTCCCAAGTTTTAGAGCGTTATCGGCGCCGCACCGCAGTTGTTTCGAACTTTAGGGTGCGTCTCCACCAGAGATGTGCGAGGATGCGTTGCGAGGAATGTGTTGAAGCATATAATTGTTTATGTAACAATAGTGTAAGTAACTGTTTGAGTTATTTAAATAATCATAATAATGGATATTGCTTTAATTGTCGACGGCCAGCAATCGAGTTATCTATACTAATATTATATTTTAATGACGCTAACCGTTTGTGAGTTTGTGTGTTTGTATGTTTGGGGCAGGTATTCTCCGAAACTCTCTGTTTGGGTGGTTTCTGGGGTTGATAGTTTGTTTGTATGAAACTTCGTTACTTCAAGTGCTAGGAGTCTCAAATTTTGCATAGAGGTTCTTTTTAGGACGAAGGTGCTAACTAAGACGAGATTTTGTGAATAACAAGTATCGTAAGTCGGAAAAAATCCCGTTTGTCATAAAAATGAAGTTCACGCGGGCGAAGCCGCGGGCGGAAAGCTAGTCCTCTATAATCTGTGGTAAGAATTGATGTATTCATATACTGTGGCCTGTTTTATCTGTGGCGATTGATGCTAGGCGACTGTTTGTTGGCAGTTCACTTAAATTTCACTATATACTTCACATTTAACTTACGAGGAAATACTTTCAGATTATCTAATTGGACATAGGAAATTCTATTAATTAAATTAGGTAACATGTTAAATAACGTTACACAAAATATTTATATTTTATTAAAATTACATTATAATTATGATTTTAGTATTTATAACCGACTTCATAAAAGGGAGAGGTTCGCCATTTGTGAGTGTCTTGTTTTTTTGCTTAAATAGGCAATATGACTTAATGATGGAAATATTAGGTGAGCCTTCTTTTAATTTGGTTGTTTTTCCCTTAAATCAGAAATTAAAGTCATATTATTAATTATTGCATTTCCAGTAGGATGAAAAGAGATTAAAAGTATCATCTTTTTTAGCATATGCAATATGGTCATAGAAATATTCACGGCGGGCAATCACTAAGGAAGCAGAAGCCGTTGTAGTCGGAGTTCTATGACATCACTGGCGACCGGGAAGAGAGCACGTAACAGGATGAGACGCAACATGCCTGAACCAATGCCGCAACGACTGCAAGTGCAATTGTCTCGTTCCCTCGCAGGACCATTCGGTAGCTTCACACTCTTGCTGATTTATAAACTCCTAGTATCGCAGAAATTCCAAAGTTGCAGTTTACAGATTATATTGAGATTTCGCCAGGCAATTAATACAGTAAAAGCGCAATGCTACCTACATCTTCTGCAGGATTGATTTAGCACATACAGCTGTGGCCACATAATTCAAGACGCCAGTCGCTTTCACACAAAAAAAGTAACTTTGAAGCCTTGATTCTACGCCAAGGATTGACTGAGCTGTGATCTAATGATAGCCATCTAGGGAGTGAACAGAGGAAATTGCCATACACAGTCATAAGATCTGATCAGCATTTTATTCTAAGAGATGGAAGGGTGAGAGTTCTCTGTTTTAAGATTTCTATACATTGTAATGCTATTTATGCGTTTTTTTAACATATCATTATAACTATTAAAGTGCTGATCAGATCTGATGGTGTGTATGGCAATCTGGATCTCCTTATCTGGATCAGATCACAGCTTAGTCAATCCATGGCGAAGAATTAAAGCTTCAAAGTTACGGCTTTTGTATGAAAATCGACTGGCGTCCCTTATTATGTGGCTACCACTGTATTTCACTTTATAGGTTGGACTGGCCTGTAGGCGCAATAGTAGAGTTCCTGCTTTTAGCACCTGAGGTCGTGGGCTCGGTCCTTCCCTGATGTGAGCTAAACAAAGCTTAGCAATCAAATGTTAGAACAACCTGCTACCTGCCAAATGAGCAAAACTGAGTCGACCCTCAAGCTGAACTTACTGTTGCAAACCAGCTCTGAAATGGCTTGAAAAAACATCGTAAAATAATATGTGAAGGGTTTTATTTTCATATTACACAATAATGTGTGAATAAGGCAAATATTTCGTTCTCTGCGTAATAATGTTTGCTTTGCTTGGTTAAGCTAAATGATGCTTTATTACGATACGAGTACTGTTAAAAACACCGTCAGTCAGAGTTGAAGTCAAGAATATCTTCATTTGGGTAGACCATTTCATACACTACTATAAAATCGTCTTTTATGTAACCACAAGATAGAAATACATTGATTAATACAATATTACATAGGTACCATATATAATACATAATATACAATGTGACCCATTCGTAGTGTTACAAACTTTAATGTTGTAAACAAGGATTAAATTTATCGACAAAAAACATAAACTAGTAGCCAGTAACTAAGAGGGATGTCGGAGCATGGCGTCGGCCGCACAACAAATTCAACTTTATGGATGAGTTCAAAAAAATAGATATTTTTAGATTTTTCACTTTGTTCCTTTTTCAGTATAATATAGAATAAGATTTGCTGAAAAATAAAGATGAAAACAACTACATTTATTTTTGTCTTGGTTTTCATGTGAAGGCGGACAGCCGGCTGACAACAACATCGTCAGCCGTTTGCCATCTACGAGTATCAATATTAAGTTTGCTGCGTTTGTACCATGTTTTTTTTTTGTCATTATTTGCGGTTTTGCACCGACTAAGCACGAATTCTGACTCCGACGATCCTTCTTTACTGGCCGACCATGTCATCAACACGGATTCCGCTACCACTGTCAACGAAGACTCCAGCAATACCTCGGTTTTGATGCTAGAAACTACTGACGACCCCGCAAGTTTTATAGATCCCCTACCTATGATAATTGGTTATACTTATTGGTATTACATATAACATACAAGAATCCCATAGAGTTTCATACGTTTGCACTGAGGACCTAGATTAGCCAGTTCAATTTAATTTTCCAAATTCTCCTTTTAATTTGTTTGATTACTTGTAACAAACTTGTAATAAGTTGCGGCCTCTTATAATGTTTTCTGTAGCTGTTTACTGAGAAGACTCTGCAATTAACTCAGTTTGCTGAAGTAAAGGAACCTCATTCTGATCTACTTGTTATAATTTTACAAGGGGGTCTTTGCGTCTTTGGCAGGGGTGGCTACCCTTGCAGAACGCATGTTTACCAGAAGCAGTAGGCCTAATAAATCACTGACACCTCATCTCCCGCTATTCCATTGGCCAAGGAGACGGTCGACGGCGCCGGGTGTTGGAGGGGGGACCCGCCCTTTGCTCTTTTGTGGGTCGAACCGATAAGATTTATGAACCGAGGGTAACAATGGGGGTACCTTTTTGCTACCTGTTGAACGTGCAATAGAATAATTAAGTGGAGTGTTGGAGCAACTATTCTATTGTTTTGTCTAACTTTTTTTTTTTTTGGGTAATGTTTTTGTTCTAAGGAACCTTGCTATTTTATTATGATATTAAACTTGTCAAGGTAGAGGTTAAATTAATCCCCAGCTGTTGCCCTCGCCTTTGTCAACGTAGGTTAAACCAAATTTAATATTTAGCGTTTGACTTCGTAAGAAAAAATAGCACACCGAAACAGATCACAATTGATTTGCCAATAGCATTGAATGTACGAGTACCAGTGGGAACCACCACAGTTTCATATTTTCTTACAATTACATGACAAATACAATAAATTCAGCTACGACGTATCTTGCGTTTTATGTAGTAGTTGTGCTACGAGCAGGCCTACGGAGCTTCGTAGCATCGCGAGTGCAGCGTAGATACTCGTAGCTGCAGTTCTTCACTCATAATAAGTACTCGTTTAGGTTAGGTTAGGTTAGATTAGTTCCGAAGGGTCCTGCGAGGAGTCTCTCCCTCGTTGGGGATCCCGGGTCCCTTCCATTCTGCGCCGAAGATGACCACCGTCAGGTTTTAGTGGGTAGGGGTCTCTGTTTCCCAGGAGTTCCGAGTCCCACATATCCCAGGTGTCCCGAACCCAGGGCCTTGGGAATGCCTAAATGCATTTCCTAAGGCAAAAAAAAAAAAAAAAAAAGGTTAGGTTAGTTAGGTTAGTATAGGTTTTTTACAACGTACGAGTAACGTGTTGTATTTTTACCGTTAAAAGTAAATGTTTGCAAAAAGTCACCAATTAGACGTTGCAGGATGAGTTTTTTTGTAACTACGAGCCGAACTTTTTAATAATATTATTTAATCAAGTAGTATTCTTAATTCATTATATTGTTTCATTATTTTATGTGATGTGACCAAGAGTTTCTAAAAAGCAAAGCAAAGGTAGGAACATAGTATCATTCAGACACAGTAGAAACGCGTATGTACATGAATCTATCTAAAATACATAATGTCGTATCTTTTAAAAATACGATAAGTTATAATTTTAACTCCAAAATATAGGATTTATATGAGTTGAAATTTAGATTTTAAATAATTTATGATCGTCTAATAGCTCAATTCACCTAGCCGCCAGTTCTGCTAAGCAAATACAGTGTAAAAACGCGAGCACTAGAATGTATCCAAATTGTACAATTATGCATGCCAGTTTCTGGAAAATTGTGTGAAACTAAGTAAGTAAAGTCAAGTAAAAAATCATTTACTCACTTAAGCTTTTACAAAGAAGCACTTATGAAATGTCAAAATTCACAAAAAAAAATATATAAACGATAATAGACGTAAATACAATAATACAATATAACATAATAAACTATTATTTCTTAAGATCTGTATGTACCACATTTGAAGCAAAATAAAGTTTTTATCTTATCTTAACTTTATCGTCGTGATCGTGAACGGCAGTACAAGTGATTTATTTGAAAGAATACCAGCAAAGCGCGCAAAAGCTTCCTAGTTTCCAATTTTGTGCCAATGTTATCTTTCGACTATTGTGCTTCGGACCCTGTGCATTATAGTTATTCTGCTTTTCGATTTTATGCGTTTTATTATGTATGAACGCCAAACAAGTTTAGGCTACACTATATTATGCTTTTTAGAAATATGCCACTCAATATGAAACTGAATTAGGTAAAACTGAAAATATGGAACACGATATTATGACAATGAACATCACGCTTAGGATTGGTGAGCCTTTATTAAGACTTGGTAAAAATCAGTAGATTGTCGTTCAAAATTAGGCTCCCAAAACAGCACAGCAGTTCGCCAGTGACCAGCCCACGTGGTTTAAATTTTCTTGTAACTAGGAATACAGGAATATCTGGAAGCACGATGTTAACATTTGCAAATAATCGGTTGGCAGGGGGAAAGGGGGGGCGCGTTGCTGGCGCAGTGAGGAGACTGCAGTCAACATCTGTTTGTTAGGAAAGATACACGTTTTTTTTCTGCAAAATGCAATTTTACTAGTTCTACGTATTTACGTTGAAGTAGGGAAAACGTATTTTATAGCGTCAGCCGTCAGGCACACACGCCAGGCATGGTGCGAGTTTCCTGCCGACTTAGTGCGTAACTAGGACCAATAGCAGACTTAGTAACCGTTTGCTAAAGAACTTCTATATTGAAGTTGGCCTTTTGTTTTAGATTCCAGTCTTTTCAGTTTATTTATCAAAAAAAATGAAAAAATGTAAATGACCATTGCCCCCTTCCCCAGTCCCCTATTAACACCTCAGTGACCATAGTGAGCTCAGTTCATTTATTGAGTGCAGCACGAACTTTACTGTAAATGGAAGCCCGTCAAATAAAACCCAGGCTTGGCGAAAATAGCGTAGCGAAATTTTTGTAAAATTTGGTTTTTAGTAAATCTAAAAAGTCTGCATGTTTGAAAACGGTAGTGAACTTATTTTTGCCTAGTGTTTTTGAAAATAATTAATAAATCAACTGCCAACAACTGTTTGCTATGGTGGTCTCACTCGCACTCACTGAAAACGAGCAAGAACATTGTGATGGGAGCCGCTAGGATCTCTCACCTAGCGGAATAGCGACAGCGCTTTAAAGCTATCCTACTTATAGTTGCAGCGTGGAATCATATTATTTCTATCAATTGAGAATACTTCAAAAAAATAGTCCATGTCTAGTGTACTTGGGTTACGGCTATCGCTAGAAAATTTGTCAGTGTGAAAAATTACTAACCTTATTGTAATACTCGTTGCCACAATTTCCAGGCCATCCTTTGTTTTTAGATCATGCAACAGGTTGCAGTCCACGTGGATTTCGATATTTTAATACTAGGGGTGCAGACATTGCTGGGGTGCGGATTTCCAAGCGGGAGAGTGCAGAGGGAAACGGGGGCAGGGTAGCCTTCAGTCAGAGTAGTAGCGCATCATTAGTGGAGGAGGGTGCACACGTCGACTTTGCTTTCGTAGTTCAATATAGAGACTATTTCGTCGGCTGCAATCAAAGATACTTGGTAAAGCAGGTTGAAATTTGCATTCATAGCGCCAGGTTGCTGGTTCTATCCCGAGTATTTATAATCCCTTACCAATCATCTTTTATGATATTTTGGTTGACTTTTTGGGTATTTTGGTAGAGTGGTTTTAATTATCTCGGCATAAAGCAGAGCTAAAACCAAATTCGAAGATTTAAAATGAAATTTAACGTTATTTAATTTACGTTAAAATTAATTAATTACATTTAGTAGGTATATTACGTATGCATGGATGTTTCTTCAATTTTCTAGCTAGATAATATAATATCATCAAGATCATCAAGCCCAAACTAAGCAGAGCTTGTTCCTACTATGGGCGTCGGAGACTTATAAACATACTGATATATTTCTAAATACATGCAGAAGTATTGGTATTTAGCTTTCAAATAATCTTCACTAACAATAAAGGCAAAAAAAGCTTTTAAAAATTGGAAAACTCTGAACCATTTATTATTTGCTAATTCAGGTAGGTAGCAATAATGGATGAACATTTTCCTCGTGTAGAATCTGCCCTAGGTACTGACTCAAGTGATGCTTACGATGAAAGTTATCTGTCATCGGAACTGCAACAACACGTAAAATATTAACTCCATGGGATAAGAAAAAGCAATTCTGACCCAGCTTGCTTTACCCTGAACCCTGATCCTCTATTTGGGTATTTACAATGTGTGCGTACTTGCAGAGATCCTTTACCGCCAATACTGCATACAAACATGAGTAGTAAACAGTGATTTAGCATATTAGAACTGACTTATTAGGTAAGCAAAATCTATAACAGCTGTGATAAACATTATAAACATCTTATTCTTATGAGTGCGGCAGTGATAAGTGAAGTGACGGTCGTACAACATAATATGTTTACGCCGCAACGACATCACAATATTACTCAAACCATATCAAGTAAAACCGACTCCCAATTTTCACCTTAGAATCTTGACGCTATTTGGAACAGCGGTCACGCCGGCGCGGCGGCGGCCGCTCAGGGTTCGAATCTGCGTGCCGTACATTTTTTATGTGAATTGTGAATTTGTTTATTTCAAAATGTCAACCAGTGGATTCAAGTGTTCGGGATGTCCAAAAGTAATAGAAAACAGAGAATACTTTAGCTGTTCAAAATGTGAAAATAAATATTACGTAACATTTAAAACTTTATTGTTGCATTTTAACTAATTATAATAAAACGTTAAAGTCGAGAAAATAAATAAATATCTGGGACAATTTACACCAAGATCATCTGACCCCAAACTAAGCAGAGCTTGTACTATGGGTGTCAGAGACTGATAAACATACTTAAATATTTCTAAATACATACTTAAATAGATAATAACACCCAGACACATAACAAACATAAATGCTCGTTACAAATGTTTGTCATAGGTGGGGATCGAACCCACGACCCCCGGTGCCAAAGGCAGGATCGCTGCCATTGCACCAACAGGCCAGTCAGAATAGGTAAAACAATTTACCGTAGTTTTGTTTCGTTGCAAAAACCCGTTTTATTAGAAATATATTACGATTTCGAATGTTCTAATGTGACCTACAAATGGTTTACATTCTTGCCTAAATCTGCCTGCAAAAGTATTGAATGCTAAAGCAAGCGACGTAAATCGTAAATATCGTAATCGTAAAAAATCTCTGCTATACGTCTTCAAATCGAAAAAATAAATGAAGATCGAATTGCCGCTTTCCCGCCTATTTTGCTTGTTTTTTTTTCTGTGGCCGGCCAGCTATTCAGCCATTATTTTTTATTTTCATCTTTGGAAAAATGGTAAATATTTTGCCCAAATCTAAGTTATTTTAAAGAAATTGTTGAAACTAAATTATAATAAAGTTATTTGAAAAATATATATTCTTTAATCAATACTTAACTTTAAGTTATTTCAATTTTACATCGTGGCTGTATAGAAAGTTGGAACATGGTTCAATAGTTAAGTGAAAAAGAAGTTTTTTTTTTAATAATTTGACAGCTGTCAGTTGAAAGTGATTCTCCCTAGGGATGAAAAGTATTACTTTCATCCCGCTCCTCTGGCAACTTCAGACCTACTTTCAGAGTATGAGTAATGAGAAAATGTTGATTGCTCAACCATTTTTTTCCCTCTAGAAAATTATTTAGTCAATTTGAAAGATGGTAGGTGTTGTAAAAGGTTCGTTTGCTGTTGAAAACGCACCGCCTGTTGACGGGGTGGCAATGATTTATTGAAATGAGAAAGCACTTAAAACTTAGCAATGTACTAAGCTAGACTAGACTAGCACGTTATTCTGTTGGTCCATCACTAGATGGCAATCGTGCAAACAGGCCATGCAATGAAGAGGCCCTACTTGGCCTTTTGGGCCGAGATCTTTATTTTTGTCTTATTTAAACATCAACTTAGTTATTCGTTAGTAATAATTATGACAATACTCAATTAGTGAGATAATAATTAAAGCGATAAGTCTGCTTTAGCTAAGTAACGATCAGATAGAGCGCGGTATTAATCTGGTAGCGCTGGATTTTGGTTGAAAAAAAATAACAAAGTTGTTTTTATTGCGTATAGGTTACGCCCGACCTGATATGATCATAATAATTTGTGCCAATCTAGTTGCATGTGTAGATAGAGATTGAGGTCCTTCCGACCAATATCAGACGAAAAATATTGCGATAAGAGTTCTACTTTCCTGATAATAATTAGGTAGTAAATCCGTGGTACGGCGCGAATGTATTTCGTACAAATTGCTTGTTATTATTTTTATGATTATTGCTGATTAGGTACCCTAACAATAAGACTACACTACTACATAGTAGTCTACTAAACACAAATACCAAACACATGTTCGAGGTTTAAATTAGGGACATTAAAGTGGAACATGGTCCATTGGCAGTTTATGGTTTACTCGTACCAGGATAACATAATTTAGGAGGAGGTTTGAGAACACACATACATACAAGGTTTTCCGATCAATACGTATCGGGACAGAGCACGTACAAGTGCTTGCACCGCGCAGCCGCACAGCCTTACACTCTCAAAATGGCGCTAAATACAAAAGCCACTCTCCTTGTTTTAATTTACCTATGTAGCAGACCAGTTCAAACTTTTACACCCGAGAAGTTTTTCAAAATAGGTATTATAAGGTCTTGCCACAGCCCGCTGGCATGCCAGTAGAAGTCACTTGATATCGGAAGCCAATCAATGGTATTTCGGGCTAAGTTTCTCTTATCATCAATATTTATTATGTATCGATGTTCCAATAATGAATTGAATACCCACAAATTACGCATGCGGTGCGGTGGCCCGGACAGATAGTCCGCTTAGAACAAACCGCCATTTTGATCACGCACACGAGAGTCGCACTGTCGCGAGTGTTGTTGTTTTTGGCGAACTTGGCGCAATTTTTCACATGATGAATTTTGTTTTTGGCAGTCAAGTATGTCTAACCTACTTCATTTTAAAAATTCAGAGCAAAGATAGTAGTAACCCTAGGCGGTCAGGCAAGTTTAGGAAAAAGGCGCGAGCGGTCCTTCTGTAAACTCTTTTTTTTGTGTTCAAACCTATTGTGTTTTTTCATTGTTGTTTCCTATACAACATCAGTGGTATACAAGCATGCGTCTGATGGTGAGAAGCTACTGCGGCCTCTAAACAAGTGCAATATAGAGGCATTAGTCGTGCGTGTTACATGTCTAATTTGTGTCCTAGGCGTGTTCTATACAAATTAAAACACTTGCACACAATTTTATAAATCTGCCGCCCCGCGCACCGCGGCGCAGCGCAGGGCAGTCGAATCGCCTAAACACTTGTACCTGACATTTTGTAATTTGCACAGTGCAATCATTTACGTAAGATTAGTATTAACACTCGCAATTATTTTCTTAAGAATAATTATGTGATTTTTTTTAAAACAGCCAGTTGCGAGACCTGCCCGTTATCTGTTACTGCTACTAGTTTGTGCATTCACCTACTAGGGTACTTACCACTTAAGAAATTAACTATTAAAAATAAACTAAAATTGTACTTTTTGAATAATCTTAAACAGTACAGCACCTTAAGTGAATTATAGATAGATCTACCCAGTTTTACATTTATGATTTGTCTATCTTTAATTTGTGATATTAACTGTAATTGTATTTAACCATCCATCCGTCAGCAGTTAAGACAGCCATTTAATTGTATCGTTGTTTTATTTTTTGGTCATTTCGTCATAAGCCTAAGTGGTTTTAGGATGTGACCGTATTATGATCATATTATTTAAGCATTTCAATAGTAAATATATTTAAATATATATATAAAGAATAATTACTTAATAATATTTACAGTAGTTTTCTTTTATTGTTTCCTACGGTCCTTTGTGAACCGTTTTTAAAACAAGATTTATATGAATACATTGCAGCATTATCACAAACCTTCGAGGTTGTTCCGATGCTCAGTTATATCGAATTGTATTGTGTGGTTTAACTATTTAAATTGGTAAATAAATAAGTAACTAACTATTTGTTACGCAGCATCTGAGTTATTGACCCAACATACCTTACCTAACCATACCAGACTGCACGTTAAGGCGATTTTAGCCGCCAACTAGCGCCATCAATTTATTTATTTTCATAACTTCCAAATCCAACATTGTTTTTAAAAACTGAACATTGAATATCTCAAAAAATACTTCTTTTAAACATTGAATGTCTGTCCGCGACTTTTCATTATGTTTTTTAGTAAGTAGGTAGTTTTAGTTTCTTCTAAAAGTGGAAGTTATAAAAATAAATGCGGCTAAACGGGCCATAAACCATAATACGTTGCCAGTTTGTGGCCCATTGCTACCAGGAGTGCATAACACTGCGGAGGTTGGTACACACACGCGTGCAGTTTGATGATGTTTATAGGACACATTCAGACATTGAAGCGGAAAAGGGAGAGTATCGGAAAATCGTCTTTGTTGCACTTCGTCATGGTGAAAAAGAGTGAGACAAACGCAGGTTAGTATTTCTGATTTACAACGAGACGATTATCATAAATAATAAATAACACAATACGAACACGATTTGCGTAGTGCGCTGTAGCGCTGTTCCTCGCCTCGATTTCCGTAGTGCCCCGGGTTCGATTCCCGGTCGGGTCAAGGAAACTATCTTTTCTGAATTGATTTGGGTCTGGCTGGGAGACGCCTCTGGCTTATTTTCTTGTGTTGTGTACCTCGTAACCCTGGGATATTAATCCCTACTTCGAGACTATTACAAGAAGTGTGTTGTCTGGCGCATTTTGGCGCATTATGTTCATGTGCCAAACTACACTTCAGCGCAGCTCTTAAGTGTGGTCATCGATATTCTTTCTATCCCTGTTTATTTTCCAAGAGATAGAGACTGACAGCGTTTCACGTCCAAATTGACTCCACGCGCCACGTCTCACTGCAGGCAATACTGGTTTACATTCTCTACTAAAACTAAGTGCCTTTGTCTCGTACCACGATCGGCCATGTTTTTTTAAAAATAAACCCCATTGTTCAAATTCACTGTTCGAAAAGGCATCATTAACCAAATAGGTAACTAAAAAAAAGAACGTAAGTTAACGTACATTCGAGCTTCACAAAACTTACCTTTGCCCTATCTTGACGTAGGTAGAGTTTAGTTATACCGGGTGATTATCAAATAATTCCCGAAAACGATATGGCATACTCAATAAATGATGTAGAAACTAGCTAAGCGAAAATTAAAAACTTTCATTTCAAGGTCACCATCACTCGAGTGATTTGGTTTGGAACGGTCAGTATTTTTTGTATGAAAACCTTAAAGTAAAGTTAATTGAAAAAATCTATTTAATATAATTTTCGCCTATATCGCTACTACATCACATACTGAGTGAGTATGCCATGTCGTTTTCGGAAGGTATTTGATCATCACCCGGTATCAAAGTCAAGTCATTTTTGCTGGAAATACTAAATGTTAAAGTAAACATTATCAGTTGGAAAGTCTGACATGTAAGTTGTCTATACTGATACTACAAAGAGGAAAGATTAATTGTTTGTTACTTTGTTTTTTTGTTTTTTATATTGGATAGGCTCCGAAACTACCAAAACAGTTTTAAAAATTCCTTCACCAATATAAAGCTACATTATCAAGGAGAGACAGAGCCTTTTTTATATTTAGGCTACATTTTGACTGGAAAGACAGTTTGTTTACACCTATTTGAAAATTACCGAGATGCAGGTGAACCAGACTGACCCAATGTACTTGGATTTCATGAACTAGGCAGACGCTACCGGCGGTTGTGCAACATGCAACTCGACAGTAGCAAGATTCTGTTTGCTAGTAAAAGTACTAGGACACACCTTTACCTACTATCAGTAAATATAAGCTTTATTTCATAGGTCCAGAAGAGTAATTTTTATTTTGACTGACTACTGAAACTGTACTCTCACAGTACAGTTTCTGAAGGTAGTCCGTCAAAATAAAAGGTTTCAGAAGTATTGCCATGGTACTAGACACGTATATCTATGTTGTCACTGCCATTTTGGCACTCATGGGACATGATGCATTTGTTTTTATCGTGTTTTCTTAATTCTGTCTGATTTGTTCTGGGGTCAGTGTTGTAAAAGAGAGGTTTATGTTTTAGTTTTTAGAATATTTTATCTTTCGTTGAATAGTAGACCTACACCGAACACTTTTTGGAATATAATTTCTGTAATTATATTCCAAAAAAGTGCATCATGTCCCATGAGTGCCAAAATGGCAGTGATAACATAGAAAACATCAGAATTTAAAGATGTACATTCTGTAGTCAAGAATATACTGTTGGAAGGGGAAGGCCTAGACGGACGCACTTAGGACAAGTCCAAGACGGGCACAGAAAAGGTCAGGTCAGGCATACCCATAATCGACGAGCATGTATGAAAAGATTAAGGACGCCTATCCGTTCTGTAAGAAAAACCACGGTCTTTCAGTTTATTTATTGGGTTATTTGGCACTAACAAAAACAAGTTTAAAATTTTAAGGGGTTATTAGATCCCTTGTCTACAGTTCATGTTTATAAAAAATTAAAAAATGTTATGCCCTCTTTTTCTTCCTTGATTTTTTTTTCAGAATCATTTTTGAGTAAACGGCTAAAATACTATCTGTTTCGGTAAATTAATCTGATCAATTAAATAATTTAAAGAATCAATAAAAATATTTATGGACGGCATAAATAGTCTATTTTAATTTGTATTTGCAAAACATTACAAGGCATTAAAACTCATGATTTTTTTTAATAATTATGGTAAAAAACTCGATTCATATTAGCCTTATTACAATGGCACGAGAGTAAAAATCGCTCGCTGCATTAAGGCCCGTATTCACTTTGATTAGTGCGAGTGCAGGTGATTAGTGCAGGGGCTTAGTGATTATGAGATAACACGAATAGACAGCGATGGATAATTGCAAGTGATTAGTATCCTGCGTCGTGAAGAGATTAAAAGCGTGTTCTATTCAATCGCACTAATTAATCGCTGTCCACACGTGTTTTCTCATAATCACTAAGCTCCTGCACTAATTACCTGCACTTCAAAGTGCAGGTAACTACTAATCAAAGTGAATACGGGCCTTTAGATTTGCGTTTTCGAACAACACCCTCTCTCACACTGATGCCAGATTGGGGGGAATCCCCCCGAATTTGGGGTTTTTTTTTTAATCGTGGGGGGAAATTTGGGGGTAAACATTTTTGGGGGGATTTTTGGAGGGAAGAAATGGGCTTTGGATGGAATGGGGGAATTTCAATTGTCAAAAGTTTAATCAAGCAAAAGGCGTGATTATAATAATATTTATACTAATAAACGCGATTAAACCAATTACTAACCGGAAAAACAAAATGAACACTGCTGAATCCATTTTGAGGGTAAGATACACTTTACCTGAAGGGTGTATTTCATATTAAATTCCATTTCAAACTGAGTAAAAATGCTACAGAGATTCAACTCAAAAATGTCCAAAACTACAGACGAAGCATGCGAAGTTGCTGATCCAGTAATGAAAGCCATTGATCAAATAATTTTAAACTAAATTTGACAGTGATTGGCGTAATGCGCTGTAGCACTGTTTCTCTCTTGATTTGCGTGGTGTCCCGCGGATCGATTTCCGGTCGGGTCAGTTCACAAAACGATATTTTTATAAATGGGGTCGGGTCTGGGGCCTGACTCAAGAACAGAATTTCATTGGACAAGCATTGCAGAAATGTCAAACAAAAAAATTTATGAACCTTATTCCAAACAGTTAAGATTTAACATTTTTTTTTTGTTAAACAGTTAACATTTTTTTTGGTGACAGTAATGTAATGCCAATCCGGTGAAATTTGATTTGGGAGTCAGGGGATGGGCCAGATAATTGGTGGGTTGTCTGGCGCCAATTTATTTTACAATAAATAAATTATTTTGCTTTTGGGGGGTATTTTTCTTCAAAATCTAAGTTTTGGGGGGATTTCAGGCCAAATTTGGGTGTTTATTTAATGTTGAATTTATTTGTTTTTAATTAATAAATAATTTTGCTTTTGGGGGGTTTTTTTCTTCAAATCCTTAGTTTTGGGGGGATTTCAGGTTAAATTTGGGAGAACGCGAGACGATCATCTGGCAACACTGCTCTCTCACCTCACTCAGTCTACGCCTGAGCGCCTTCGAGGTCGGGCTTGTGTTGCTCTGTCTGGACTCTGTTTATGATCGACTCGCTCTATTCGGATACAAAATATTCCTTTAAAAGTATTTGATTCTAGCGAAAAATAAGGTAGTTTTAAGCACGGTAATAATAGATAATATTACCGTGGTTTATGCAATACAAGTAACGAGGAAACTACATTATTGTCAAGAGATTTATCTATTTCATATTTTGACTTGGCTGACCTGATGATGGACTCCGGAGACACCCCATGGAACTCCGAAACTGTGAGAGGTAGGTATGCCGAGTTTGGGCTCATTTTGTTAGTATTCGTTAGTACTTACATGCTGGATAACTTGGCTGACCTGACGATGGAGTCCGGAGACATCCCATGGAACCCCGAAACTTTCAGAGGTAGGCTTGCCGAATTTGGGCCCATTTTGTTAGTATTCGTTACTACTTACATGATGGATGACTTGGGTGACCTGATGATGGACTCCGGAGACGACCCATGAAACTCCGAAACTGTCAGAGGTAGGCTTGCCGAATTTGGGCTCATTTTGTTGGTATTCGTGAGTACTTACATGCTAGATGACTTGGCTGATCTGATGATGACTCCGAAGACGCCCCATGGAACTTCGAAACTGTCAGAGGTACGTGTACCGAGTTTGGGCTCATTTTGTAGGTGTTTGTTAGTACTTACATGCTGGATAACTTGGCTGACCTGATGATGGACTCCGGAGACATCCCATGGAACTCCGAAACATTCAGAGGTAGGCTTGCCGAATTTGGGCTCATTTTGTTGGTATTCGTGAGTACTTACACGCTAGATGACTTGGCTGACCTGATGATGGACTCCGAAGACGCCCCTGGAAACTTCGAAACTGTCAGAGGTACGTGTACTGAGTTTGGGCTCATTTTGTAGGTGTTCGTTAGTACTTACATGCTGGATGACTTGGCTGACCTGATGATGGACTCCGGAGACGCCCCATGGAACTTCGAATCTGTCAAAGATAGGTATGCCGAGTTTGGTCTCATTTTGTTGGTATTCGTGAGAACTTAGTACATGCTGTATTACTTGGCTGACCTGATGATTGAATTGAATGCCCTTCGTCAGCCTTTGGGATGGAACCAGACGAAGTTATTAAACAAAAAAAAAATATTTTGGCAACAAGGTGATAAACATCAGTTGATTGTAAATAAAGACCACAAATGGTTCTTCCAAGTCCAAGGTCAACTTCATGTTACTGGCTACGAATTAGCAATTTGGACGGAGCCAGGAAAAATTAAGTGCGAAGCAATTGCCAGGGATGATCAATTTTGGAAAGACAAAATGTAAAGCAAATTAGTTGCCTTCTACAATAACTGCCTTCTTCCCGAACTAGTTGACCCAAGAGTAAGTCGCAATATGGAATTAAGGGCACATTCATCACATGTCAAAGTTGCAAATATGCTAAAACCTAAGAATTTGAATGTCGACTGACGTTCATTTTCAAATAAATAAGTTTGAGAAGTTCAAATTGTCTTTTTATTATCGTCAGATTAAATTAAATTATCGCTTCCTCAAAAATGTATATGATGACCATTTAAACTCAACTCGGGCAATATGCGAAGTTCCATGGGTAGCCTCTGGAGTTCATCATCATGTTTCATGGGGTATCGCCAACTCACATAGCATGTAAGTACTGACGAACACCGACAAAATGAGCCCAAACTCGGGATACCTAACTCTAACAGTTTCGGAGTTCCATGGGGTGTCTCCGGAGTCCATCATCAGGTCAGCCAAGTCATCCAGCATGTAAGTACTCACAAAGATCTACAAAACGAGCCCAAACTTAGGACACTTACCTCTGACAGTTTCAGAGTTCCATGGGGTGTCTCCTGAGTCCATCATCAGGACAGCCATGACACGGAGATTTCCAAATTTGTGTCAAATATCCAATTTTCTATGTACGTTTATCTTAATCATAAAATCTCTATTATAAAACGTAGTATTTTTAATCAGTTCCAATATTTATTCCCATTTTTGTGAAAATATACAGGTTGGTACTAAATAACAAAAAAAAATTATTTGAGAAACAAACAAATAAAAATAAATTGTAAAATTTGTCTGCTAAATTACAACAAGTATCAAGATTATCGGTAAAGTTTGTTTTTTTGCCTTACCGACAGCTTCACGGTGTGTTTGAGCCGCGCGTGTGTGCGGTATAGACTTCTATTTGACAGAAATCAAAACGCACGTTTCAGAAAACGTATAGGCGTCCAGAGGCATCCTTAATGAGAGTGGAAGAAGCGCAAGAGGTGTGTCAGGACCGTAGCAAGTGGAAAGATGTGGTCTCTGCCTACCACGTTGGAAAAAAGGCGTGATGGTATGTATATATGTCTGTAAGGATATACTCGTTTGGTGAAAATCGGGAGCAGTGTAAATTTCGTACGTCCTTACTTGGTTGTTCTCGATGAATAAAAGTCAATTTCACGTCATTAGGTACGAGTACATAGGGTTAGCGCAAAAACGCATGCATAAAAGTTTATTTGCAGATGGCGTTGGGCGATGTCCGTAGACAGGAGATGTGTAATAGATGGACACTCACCAAACACATCCCTGATAAATCACGCCATGCGATGTTTTACGCAATATAATTTTCTCAGGTTAAGTAAACTTACCTTCTATTTTATTTCCTACGATAAAACACAAAAAAAAGGAAAAAACAAATTCTAAACGATTTCAATTTAATTCGGGGGTGTAATCTACGAGTAATACTGACATGCTGTCCAAAAACTAACCTGAACTGGAATTGTTTATACTACACTTACGAAAGTAAGGGGGTGTTCGGCTGGCATTACTGACAACAGCGCTACTTTTAATTTTTTTTTTTTTAATATTGCCTGTCAAGATGACCTCACTCCACCTGATGGAAAGCGGTCGTGAGGTCCAGATATGAGGTTGACAAGCCCAGTCATTCAAACGAATCACTGGGCTGGCCATCCTCACCTTGAAGGCCTGCAGAAATGCCTTTTCACGCCCCGCTTGAAGAACCCGGGACTATAAGAGGAAGGAAACACTTAAAAGGTTTAAAAGGTTTCACCTCTAAAGTAATTTTTATGTGACGAACATGAACCATACAAGTTCTGTCTTCATTTCAAAATGAATCTTCAAGCGAACAAAATAAATTTAGCTCTGAAAAGACATGAATTTACACACAACAGTGCTTATTAGGCGAAAATGTGTTGATTTTGGCAGCTGCACTTCTGCGCATGACTAAAACTCCTTTGATCTTCCGTATTCCTAGTCAGTGGGAAGCAGAAGCAGAATAACTCATATGAGTTATTTGCAGGTTATACGCATTTGAGGTTACGCCGCATTATTTTGTCCTGCAAGTTTCAGGAAAAGTACATAATCCAAAGGTCACATCGCAGCAATATTCTAAAAGCTCTATTCTTAGCTTCAACTAAAGCTTATTCAACGTCCAGAACTCTTGCGCTAGATGCTGTTTTAATATCCATCCTAATAGACCTCATGTAACCCCGTATGTAAAAACCAACTTCAAAAAAACTATTCCGAAACAAAGCACTAAAAAGTAAAGAAATAATTGCCTTCTAAAACTTATACGATAATATAATGTAGGTACAATTATTGTTATTGTTGGAGTCGGTGTCAGCCAAGGAAACGCTACAAGATACCTAGCAATATACCTATTTCTTACATATCACGTTTACGTATGTACTCGTATGTAGGTAGTTACAAACCTACATTGGCTGACACCGACTCCAACTATAACAATAATTGTACCTACATTATATTATCGTATAAGTTTTAGAAGAATAAGCAATATTTTTTTTACTTTTTAGTGCTTTGTTTCGGAATAGTTTTTTTTGAAGTTGGATTTTTTTATTGGTAAAATTTTTGTTTATTTGTTGATTTTCTGTGAATAGTTCTTATTTATTTTATACATCGAAAAAGTATCGTCCAATTACAATAACACTCATCAAACTACCCTTGAAGTATATCCTTTCCAATAAAAAAAGAAGCATCGAAATCGGTTGGCTTGATAATGAGTTACCCGTACATTTGTCGCGCATTTTGTCTATCTAGATTTAAGACTTATATGGATTTCCCATGGATCCAACTGTCAGAACTGGACCAAATTAAAATGGGACCACACGGGCACCATCAGCTTTCAAATAAATAAAGAATTATCAAAATCGGTTGGCGTAACATTGAGTTATTCGTCTATTTGTCATCCATTTGTCGCGCATTTTGTCTATCTAGATTTAAGACTTATATGGTTTTCTCATGAATGCCACTGTCAGAACTAGACCAAATTAAAATGGGACCATTCGGAAAGCACCAGCTTTCAAATAAAAAAAGAATGATCAAAATCGGTTCACCCAGTCGAAAGTTATGAGGTAACAAACATTTAAAAAAAAAAACATTCAGTCGAATTGAGAACCTCTTCCTTCTTTTGAAGTCGGTTGAAAAAGAGTTATCTCTCAAACATGTCACGGTGTTCATTACATTATGCAACCTTATTATTCGGAGGAATTAAACATAAAAGTCCACCTTACCTTTTTAACAAACTTAAGTTCACTCAACGTCAATCGAGAATTCCTGATTGTCTGATACTCGTATGTCCGCTTTAAAGAACTGCTGCGTGTCGCGGCAGCTTCCGATATACCGCCACTAAGTGTTGGAACAATATTCCACCGCCACTAAGTGTTGGAACAATATTCCACCGCCAATAAGGAAGTCTTTATGTGTTTTCGCCTTCAACGCAAGCGACACCTATTTGATGATCCAAAAAATAAATCGTGTATAATGTAATGTGTACCTATGTTTAATGTGTATGTGTAATGATTATGTGTCATGTGTATCTGTAAACAATTTTAAGTTAAGCCCACTTTTTAACCGACTTCATAGTTCTGACAGTGGCATCCATGAGAAAACCTTAAAAGTAAATTGAGATAGACAAAATGCTCGACAAATGGACGAATAACTCAATAATACGCCAATAAAAGTAAAAAAAACATTTATTGTACAAAGCACTTATGACATGTCAAAAAAAGTATATAGAACTAAATGAAACACAGTAGCGTTGTACCACTTTTTAAATCAGGCAACAAACAAGACCCAGGTAACTTTAGGCCTGTTTCAATCCTACCAGCTCTCAGTAAGATCTTTGAAAAAATCATTCAAGAACAACTATTAAGCCATTTTTATGAGAACAATCTCTTACACAGTGAACAATATGGATTCACGAGAGGCCGTTCTACTACTGATGCTGGCATCGCACTTCTAAAACACATCTTTAGGGCTTGGGAGAATTCACAGAACGCTCTTGGCGTCTTCTGTGACTTGTCCAAGGCCTTTGATTGCGTTGATCACGATACACTTATACGCAAGCTTGATTTTTACGGGGTTAGGGATAATGCTTTAGATTTAGTAATTTCGTACCTTAGTTTAAGAACTCAAAAAGTTGATGTTAACAGTGTACTCTCCACAGGATCACAAGTTAAAATGGGGGTCCCTCAAGGATCCATTCTAGGTCCATTACTATTTCTGATATATATAAATGATTTACCTTTTTACTTAAAAGATATTTGTGATGTTGTATTGTTTGCAGACGATACATCTTTAGTTTTTAAAACTGACAGAAATAAAAACCTTTTTGATGATGTTAATGACGCACTTTCAAAGGTTTTACAATGGTTCACAGTAAATAATCTACAGCTTAATGCAAAAAAGACTAAATGTATTAATTTTAAGTTGCCTAATGTTAAAGATAACCCCATTAGTCTAAAAATTGATGGTAATACTATGAAGCTTGTAGATACAACTGTTTTTCTTGGAATCACACTAGATTCAAAACTGCAATGGAACCCTCATATAACAGCTCTCTCAGGAAGACTTAGTTCAGCTGCATTTGCAGTGAGAAAAATTAGGTTATTAACAGATGTTGATACTGCTCGTTCAGTTTATTTTAGTTATTTTCATAGTGTAATGTCTTACGGCATTGTACTTTGGGGTCAAGCGGCGGATATACAAACCATCTTTATCCTCCAGAAGCGAGCTATCAGATCCATCTATAAGCTTCGTGCACGGGCTTCACTTAGGGAGATTTTTAAGGAAATTGGTATCCTCACTGTAGCGTCACAATACATTTACAATTGCATTGTTTTGGTCAGAAAAAATATTGGTCTCTATGCTAAACACAGTGACATACATTGCAGAAATACTAGGAATAAGAATAAAATTGCACTTCCACTCTTTAGGTTACAAAAAGTTTTAGGATCCTTTATGGGGCAAGGTATACATTATTACAACAAAATTCCAAAAACAATTTGTGAGTTACCTTTACATAGATTCAAAAATCACATCAAAACGGCTTTATTAAAAAAGGGCTATTATACTACAAAAGACTACCTTATAGATAAAAATGCCTGGGTATAAGCGCTCTGCTCGATGCGGGATTAAATAGCTCTATTGTAACAGATGTTTTATTGTAAGAGTTAATAGGTACCTAGTATGTATGTACTGACTAACAATTTTTGTTTTTGAATTGTTTAAATGAATTCTTGTTATTATATTCTTTTATGGTTGGTTTTTTCTCTTTGTTTTGTATTCTTTTAGGTTTATTTGTATCAAAATTACACACTGCTTGTACTTTACTAACGCCTGTTGTAAACCCAAAACAAGTTTAAAAGAGTAACTGCTGAGTTTCTCGCCGGGTCTTCTCAGTAAGAAACAACTCCGACGCGGTGGTAGAGTCGCATTATGTCTGTATACTGTTTATTTACATATCCATATTATTATGGTATTTATGTCTATTATTTAGTATATTTTGCTGTAAATTTGACGATTTGAAAGTACTGATACAGTCTATTTGAATAAAGTTATTTGAGTTTGAGTTTGAGTTTGAGTTAGAAATAATAATAATAAACTTAAATAAAATAGTACAATAATAGTACATATTGTGAATATACATAATGTGAATCTATCTACCACCAGTTCGGACGTTCTCTTATCGAGCAGACTTCGGCAAGAAACTCGATAGTTACTCTTTTGAACGTTATTTGTTTTACAACAAATAAATTCAGAGTACAGTCAATGAGAGTAGAAAAAAGAATACAACATTGAGCAGAGGAGCAGATTATACCTACTATGACCACAAACTCTTGTCGTTCAAGTAATCCTCTACATTATACTATTCTTGTTTCATTAACTTTGCTTTATTTGCAGACTTAAACTTGTGAAGAGGTAGATCAACCGGCACCCTGGCTGACTGAGGAGCTTAAGGCACTGCGGGACAAGAAGAACGCTGCTAAGCGTAAATACAAGTTAGACCCAAGTGACATAACTCGTGAACAATACAAGATAATTCGGAATCGCTGCAATAGGTTGTGTAGAGACGCTCAAAGACGCCATATACATAAATCTGTTGAAAATGGAGATTCAGCTAAAGTCTGGAGGTTTCTTAAGTCTCTTGGAATTGGAAAAACACGTAAAGAATCTATCTCACATGATGTAAATATTGACCTTTTGAATAGGCACTTCTCTTCGTCTACTCCTGCTAATAGTACACTTAAATCTGACACACTTCGTCGTCTTTTATCACTTCCAATTCCTGACTACACTCCTTTTAATTTTAGTCAGATTTATGATTGTGATGTTGAGAAGTACGTTCGTTCCATCGCATCTAATGCGGTGGGTAGTGATTGCATTAGTCGTAATATGATCATTCCTATTCTTGATATCCTTTCACCTGTCATTACCCGAATCCTCAATCATTCTCTCCTGTCTGGAGCTTTTCCTAAAGCGTGGAAAGATGCTCAAATAGTTCCTCTCCCTAAGAAAGCAAATCCTTCTGTATACTCAGATTACCGTCCTATATCCATTTTACCTTTCCTATCAAAAGTACTTGAGCGTATTGTCCATCAACAGCTCAGTGCTTTCCTTGCCAAATACCAACTCCTCAATAACTTCCAATCCGGTTTCCGTCCTGGTCATAGTACGACTACTGCACTTGTCAAAATTACAGATGACATTCGCCTTGGCATGGACCAGAAATGTCTCTCGGTATTGGCACTTCTGGATTTCAGCAATGCCTTCAACACTGTTGATTTTGACATCCTACTTGGCGTGTTGCGTTCTCTCAACATATCTCCAATCGTAATTAACTGGTTTCATAGCTACTTACATGGGCGCCGGCAATGCATTCGTGCTGAGAATGCCTCCTCGTCATGGTGCGACCTCAATGCCGGTGTACCGCAAGGTGGCGTCTTGTCTCCTCTTCTCTTTGCTACTTTTATTAATTCTATTACCCGAAATCTATCTTCTTCTTATCACCTATATGCAGACGATCTTCAAATTTACTCCCAAGGTAGTCTTGTTGACCTGCCTAGTGTTATTCAAACCATAAATACTGACTTGAATCTAATTTCAGACTGGAGCAAGTCGTTTGGGTTAGCAGTTAACCCCGCTAAAACTCAAGTAATAATTGTGGGTGGTTCATGGCTGATTTCCAGGGTGGACTGGGATGGTCTGCCTTCAGTTGTATTTGATGGCGTTGTAGTTCCTTTTAGTAAAACTGTCAAGAATTTAGGTGTTTATATTGACAATACATTAACTTGGACAACTCAGGTTGGTCAGGTTAGCCGGAAAATGTTTGCTGCTGCAGGTTCTTTAAGTAGGCTTCGAAATTTTTTGCCAATACCCACCAAAATTGCGCTTGTTCAGGCATTACTCTTTCCTATTCTTGACTACGCAGATTGCTGCTTTTTAGATCTTAATGAGAATCTACTTGACAAACTTGAGCGGCTCCAGAATTTTTGCATTCGCATTATTTTTGGACTGCGCAAGTATGATCATGTCTCAGAGTACAGATCTCAGCTCAACTGGCTTCCCATCCGTTATCGTCGAGATTCCCATGTTCTTTTTCTTCTTTATAACATCCTATTTAACCCTTTGTCGCCACGTTACCTCAAGGAGCGTTTCAAATTTCTGCAGCCAGTACGAGGTCAGGCGATGCGGTCATCTAAGAAGCTTCGCCTTCAATTCCCTCCTCATTCCTCACACTCCTACACACAGTCGTTTACGGTTAAATCTGTACGACTTTGGAACTCCTTACCCTTATTTATTAGGGAGTCAGAGTCTCTATCTATTTTTAAGAAGAGGATTAAAGCACATTTCCTCGGCCTTTAACACTCTACTTTTTCTCCTAATTACTTTCCTCCTTTCACTTCTCCTCGTCCGTTTATTTAACTCATTTTCCTTTTCTGATCTCTTTGGTTATTGGTGGGCTAATTAGTACATATCCTGTATTATTATTTTGTTATTTAAATTTACATTTGACTATTATTGTGCACATACTTACCCTTTTTTTTAACATTTTCCTCTACTTGGGTTGTCTGGAAGAGATTGCTTTTTAGCAATAAGACCGCCTAATTGTGTCATCTTACTATTTCGTGTAATACAAACCTTCATTGTTATTTTTTGATGTGCAATAAAGAATATTTATTATTATTATTTATTATCAACAAGACTTGACTTTGAGGTATTTTGTTAAAGTATTTTACAGATTGACCCTCAAATGAGTTTCCCACCTTGTGTAGCCTAAGACTGGGATTTTGTAATTTGTTTTTATTTCTGGTATTATGTTAATGAGTATCACTGTTTTTTTTGAACAGATGCAAGTTTTTGCGCACATACATTATGATATCTAAAATATACTGAGCATGCACAGTTAAAATATCGATCTTCTTAAATACTCCCATAAGCGAGTCGCGTGGTCTAAGTTTGTATATGGAACGGATGGCTCCTTTTTGAAGTACAAAAATGGTGTTTAAGTCTGCAGCTGAACCCCACAACAGTAGACTATACGACATAACACCATGAAAGTAGCTAAAATATACTAATCTTGCTGTTTCAATATCAGTCAATAGTCTTATTTTTCTGCTGAAACCTGATGCTGCCCGTGTGGTTCCATTTTAATTTGGTCCAGATATAACAGTGGCATCTATGGGAAATCCATATAAGTCTTAAATCTAGATAAACCAAAGGGACGAATAACTCAATTACACGCCAACCGATTTCGATGCTTCTTTTTTTTATTGGAAAGGATATACTGCAACGGTGGTTTGATAAGAGTTTGGTTAGGTTCTTATTATAGGATCCATGACAAAGTAACGGAACTCTTCAATTCTTAGGAGCAATTGGACGATACTTTTTCGATGTATAAAATAAATAAGAACTATTTACTGAAAATCACGAAATTAACAAAAATTTTAACAAAAAAACCAACTTCAAAATAAGCTATTCCAAAACAAAGCACTAAAAAGTAAAGAAATAATTGCGTATCCTTCTAAAACTTATACGATAGTATAATGTAGGTACAATTATTGTTATCAACTAACGTATGGCGTTAAATTGATCTAATTTTGTGAAACATTCTTATGAATCAATCAAGAAAACCAAATCGGGGTTAAATGCGTAATTAAAAAAATATATATTAAAATAAAAAACGTTATTAAACATTTAACTACGCCATGGATCGTTATTAGAAGCGACTTATAACTTAACTTACTTACTTAACAACAAAAAAAATGTGGAAAGGCAATTTTGAGGGTTTATTAAAGAAAGCAATGTATAAATCATTATTGTTATGCAAAACTAACGCTAACTATATATTATTAAGAGTGGAAGAAGCGCGAGAGGTGTGTCAGGACCGTAGCAAGTGGAAAGATGTGGTCTCTGCCTACCCCGTTGGAGAAAAGGCGTGATGGTATGTATGTATGTAAAGATAAGAAACCACTTTTTAATACAACATTAACTGTTTGTGTATATGGCAGGTCATTGTCTTTTTAGGTTCATAAGGCTTGAAAAATCTGAGTTGCAAGGTATCTCTTGAAGTGAAGCCGTTCGCTCGCAACTACTGCGCATCGCGGCGTGCTACGTTTATAATGTAAATTCACGTCTTTTTCCGTATTTATCACGAATTCTTTCGTAATTAATCTTATTACTTAGTACGCGTAAGTAGTTCTTCTATGGAAGTGTACAAATGGAAACTGCGTAGATTTTTATACTGCCTTTTCAGTGCGGGGATTTAGAATTTTACTTGAGGGTTCAAATGGCCATCATTATTTTTAGCAATACAACATTGAAAAAATGGTATTAATTTTTAATCCCACTGCACCTGTTCATATTCGTACTGTCGCAGAGCTTATTCATGTATTCTGAATCAATATGTCGGCCATGTCTATTATTTATGATTTGATCCACTTCCTAATACTCTCACAAAGTCGGGACAAGATCCAATGCACGCTTTATTTGAATCGCTTTTCGTATTAAATGCACTATGAATAATCCAATGTTCATTTAAATAATTTAATATTCATTAAGGTATGAAACATATTCTTCTGACCAACCTTTTCTTCTGACGTAAAGTAACCATTTGAATTTGCACAAAATGATTTATGGGTTGCAATACATAGTTACCGATGCATTCCTTACTGCATGTCCCTGCAGTTTACCTGCATCGTGTACTAGGAGCTCATGAGGCGGGAAGATCTATAGTTTGCCACATGAACCTGTCGGGCAACTACCTAGTTAATATACTAACATACACAGGTAATATTATTAAGTAAAGAAAATATAAAAGTTATGTAATAACAATTTTGGATTTCTCATTATGCCAGGTTATTCAGGTGTACCCATACAAGAAGGGAGGACATTTTCATAGCATTTTAAATGTTACTAGTAGGTAAAAGTATTAGGTTTGTTCCATTTCTTTTATTCAATAGGTGTAGTAGTATAGTAGTGCCTATCGCCGTTAGTGACATCGTGTAGAAATGACAAACGCGAAAATTAATTAAGATTGCATTAGAACCTAAAGGTATTGCTAGTCAAGAATGTTGTTCTGAATCAATTAAATAGCGCTCATAACAGGCAGCGACGTCATAGATGTCGTTATTAACTGTGTTTTCTTACACTCATCACGAACTTGCAAAAAAAATCCGTGATCATGGGCACATTCATATATCTAGACAAAAAAAAACATTTGATGTTAAAAAAGTATGTAGTTTTCAGCCTTACCCTATCGTACGACTATTGCATCGTCTGGTCGTAAAGTGCAATCGAAGGGACTGGTCGCAGCGAGCGAGTGCAGCGGTCGATCGTGACGACCGACCGTTTCACTTATCATGAGGGCCCGCATGAAGTAGCAGGTAGGGGCAGTGCATTTAATTAAACTATTTCCCTGCACTTCAGTTGCATTTAATGCCCAGCTTGCATCAAGCAAGCTGCAGTTTTAGCCTACCGTGCACTGGGAACCCAGAAGTGCGGTGGAGCTTCATCAGTCACGAACTGCATATAAGTACCTACGTATACATGCAGGAATATCTCTCTGATCACTATTATAGACATAACTCCTATACTTCGACGTGTGAGTAAAATTTATTTGTGTGCTCTCAAAGACACTCCTATCTCTAGGGATGAGTGGCACAACATCGCTTTAATACATAAGTATATTAAATGGCACGTAAAAGGTTTAAAGTTTAAAAAAACTTCAAAAAAACACTTGCATAGCCATAGGTGGATTTCTCACGAGCCTAAAAGCACTAGGAACCCATGAGTTGGCAGGAGTAACTCGTGTTCAAAATCAATGAACTACCCTGCGCTGACTGAAAGTGAAAGTTTTCAGTTTAAACACCCGTACCTAGGAAGTAACGCGAGCGTGTGTGTGAGTCGCATTGTGCATGTGACTCGTAGAACAAGCTCCGCCCATGACTCACCCCCATTGTGGGAGACAAGGATGGAAATATATAGCGTTACCCTTATACGTGAAGGACAGGCAGACCATAAATAAGAATATGTACTAAAGTATAGATATCCGACTCGCTAGTTTGATGAAGTGCTGACATCTAGTTCCCATACCTGAAACTATCAGCTAATTTGTAGGGTTCATAAAAATGGTTCCTAAAGGAGTAGGTGTGCGAATTTTAAAATTAAATATTGAAGCTTGTCTTTCCCCTAATTTTATTTTCCTCAAGAAGCATTGTAAAGAAAACCAAAACAAGCGAAAATAAAACGATTGGTCTTATTTTTAATAAGTACATTGAGAAAATTAAACATAAATTATTTTTCAAGCATTTATTACCAAAACAGACTCTGTTTTCAGTGCTGACTAAATATTTTTTTCTTGTTATAGACTTGCTGTAACTAATAATACTTTTTTAGATATTGTAGTTCTTCCGGTGAATAATAGTCAACTTACAAAAATATGTCACAGTTAAATAAAAAAGTAAGTAAGTATTACTGATTGTAAAAAAATAGCAGCTAGTAGAAATATTCCTACTCAAATAACTTTATTCAATTAGACTTTTACAGTACTTTCAAATCCTCAAATTTAAAGTTAATCTTAGCAAAATGTACACAATAATAGACATAAATTCTATAATAATTGTATAGAAAACAGTATTTACCTGCTGTAAATTCCACAGCGAAGATAATAATGAAAAACTTAGGAGCTGTACTTGACCATCATTTTCAAAATTATGGTCAAGTACAGCTGCGGCGTGCGGTCAGTTTTGTTACTAATCATATTGTACTCTCCAATATGTAAAATCCTGCAATTTCCAAGTAACTATTTCTTTTATTAATTCAAAAATCGTCTATTAATATTTATTAGACAAATGGTAGTACCAGAAGACGGCGAGTTTTTGCTGTAAGTATTATGATCATGTGGACCTCCCTCTACCACAACTACGAGTATTAACTTCGCAACCACAGTTGCTCTAACGAGCCTCACTCATTAGGATTGAATAAGAAACTAAAAAATAGAAACGCTATGTATAGTCAGTCAAGTTTCAGTTTCCGTCAGCTAAACATTACTTACTTCGTTTCATGTGTGAACAAGGTCGAGACTGAGTGAACTCTGACCTCTTGCCCGCCCACGGGGGCAGACAACGATAAAAAAACATCTGGTAGTAATTTGGCTCCAACATCTAAAATATTAATTTGTAAAATCGCTCAGATGCGACGCACTCGTATAAAAGCGGGAGTGTTTGATGATGTTCTGTTAGCGTATCAATGTTACGTTATCTACATTTAAAAAAAGCAGTGCTACATAATTATCCTTCGTTTTTCGTTCAGTTAACCTGTACCTATTTGTCATAAAATAACAAATAGGTACAGCTCTACTTCAAACCACTGCTGGGCCTCACCTCAACCAGGTTTTTATAAGTTTATATATTTTGCCTCTTTTCGTAAACAAAACAGGTTCTAACTGTTGCATCAAATACGAGTTTACTTTGAGAGTCAGAGCTGTTTTGAAACGAGGTTACCAAACCTTCGAACTTGGTTTCTTAGAAATTGTTTTTCACTTTTAGGGTTATTCAAGAGTATTTTGTTTTCAGCAATCGAAGTGGTGTTATTATTTCTCAAGTTGAAACTCCTCAAGCACTTCACTAACATTCTCGTTCCGGAGATGCGATGATAGTGCTGTGCATACGAATATCAGTCTATCATTCCAGACCTCGGCTACCAGGAACCCAGAACCGGTCAGGAGTCATAGAGATAAAATCAATAAGTTCAGCGCTTACATAGACATTAAATAAGGATGCACGATCCCAACCCAATAACTGAAACTATTAAGGCCCAGAAAAAAATTAGTTATTCGATTCTATTGCGTTGTAGGAAATCATTAGATCACCATACGTTAGTTATTTAGTCGCATATCTTTATTTTCCGAGTGCCATCTCGCGGTAGCAGCCGAAACCAATAGCTCTCCGTAGCACGGGGCAAAAGCTGCCAGTCGTTGCAATGTTGCAATCACACTAAGTACAGCACTGATGGACGATGAAACTAAAACGCAGATTGGTCTACACTAAAAAATAGATCCGAATAATCCAAAAAAATAATGTGCCCGACCTAATATTTTCAGTAAAATTGATTTATTTTTCTAGTATAAGTAGTAGTATTTTTTATATCGAGGGACTAAACGAAGCCATAATATACTGATGTGTTTTGACTCCCGAGATGTAACTCGGGACTCGAGACTAAACGCCAACATGTTAAGTTGGCGTTTAGTCTCGAGGTGCAATGCAAACTGTACTTTTCACTTTGAGTACGAGAAAAATAGTCAATTAGTACAAAAACATTTAAAACCGAACAAATTTACACTCAACCGAAATTCTGAAATTTTGCGGTCAGATTTTTCTTCTAATCCAGTCAGAGATTAACAGTTTAAAACACATGCTTCGCGGACAAACCATGGAACTAAAACTGTCAACATTTTCGCAATGAAGACGGTCCACACTCCACAGAAATATTAACTGGCTGTTTGAGTTTGTTTATGTAACATGAAGGAAATTAAAAAACTAATTACTTTAGACTCCCTAGAGACTAAAGTGGTCACTTTAGAAAGTGACCACTTTTCCCGCTTCGTAGGGCTATATTGGGGTACTTTTAGAGCATGAGAAGTGAAAAATAGTATTCCGAAGTGTTTTTCGAGTAAGTCCATAATTTATCGGTGGAATAAATATAAAAAATATGCGCCAGACAACACATCTCTTGTCATGGTTTCGAAGGAGGGATAAATATCCCTGTATTACGAGGTACCAGACAAGGAATTAAGCCAGGGGCGTCTCCCAGCACACCCAGACCCGAAGCAATTCAGAAAAGATCGATTTCCTGAATTGACCTGACCGGGAATCGAACCCGGGGCACTGCGGGATTCGAGGCGAGAAACCGTGGTACCGCCACTACGCCAATAGTGCCGTCAAATGATAAAATGATCACATTATTTTAGCATTTCACAATGGTTTATTTTAAAAGTCGCAGTTTAGCTGCTCAACAGCACTCGGCTTTAACCGTTCATAGATACCGTTGGCTCACATTTAGAAGATACACTAGGAAGTTCGCCACATCTGACGGTCCTAATAGCTTAGTGGGAAGAGCAGCTGTCCGAATCGTGGAAGGCGCGGGTGCATGACCTAGAAATCTAGAACTGTTTCTTTTCTCGGTTTCCTATCGTTGGAATAATCTTTGTTTTTCCTATGATGGGTTTTAGTCCTCGCGCCTTTGCGTAGCACTGGGATGATTATAGCATCCCAGTACTCAGTCTGATGTTATAAAGTGGCATAGCTATATTTTTTGGTAGTCTTGTGGTTTTTATTTCACTTTGTGCTTGTGGTGTGCCTTTACAAAAAAAACTAAAAAATGTGAAGAAGGGTTCATAAACAAAGAAATCCGCAGACATGAATATTCAAATTATACGAGAGAATATTATAAAGATACCAAAAAATTTTAATTTTAGCTTGGCAATAAACTAAAATTAAAAAAATTCTCTGACCAAAAACTCATTAATTAGGAAAAATGAATGATAGCTATCTTTTTTCGCCGACACACTATGTACTTTGAAGTTTGGCGAAATTTTTATGAATTTTTTTTTGACTGGCCTGTTGGCGCAATGGCAGCGATCCTGGCTTTAGCGCCGGAGGTCGTGGGTTCGATCCCCACCCATGACAAATATTTGTGTGACGAACATTTATATTTGTTGTGTGTCTGGGTGTTATTATCTATTTAAGTATGTATTTAGAAATATTTAAGTATGTTTATCAGTCTCTGACGCCCATATTACAAGCTCTGCTTAGTTTGGGGTCAGATGATCTTGGTGTGAATTGTCCCAGATATTTATTTATTTATTATTATTTATGTAAACTTTTTTGTAATCTTGTTTTGAAATAAACGTACAAAAAAAAGAGTTTAAGCTGGTACTGGTATAACTTAACTATTTAGTCTGGGTTGCAAACGTGTCCGCTAGTTATACTTATATTTTCAAGCAATGCCGAATTATTGTAATATATTGACTGCAATTCTCATATACAAGGTACATCTCGAATGGTATTGAAGAAGAGGAATGAGCTAAGAAATCGAATTTAATGTATTCCTAACTGAACGAGAACTAGATTCTGTCAAACACCCAACTATCACTATGCGCCGAAGCAAACAAAGCGTATGGGTCGCATCTGTACGCTTTGTTTGCTCCTACTGATCCACCCACTTACTCCCTCAATATATACTAATAATATAACAATATTATAAAGAGGAAAGATTTGATTGTATGTTCGTTTGTTTGTTGAATAAACTCCGAAACCACTAGACCGATTTAAAAAATCTTTCACCATTATAAAGCTACGAGTACATCATCAGGGAGTGGCATAGGCTATATGGTATATTTTATGATGATATAACAAAACATTCAGTGAGAAATAATGGGCAAGATGTGCTGCTTTACCTTACCGAGGCCGCGCGTGCAATTACTTTAGACAGAACGAAGACTGTCGAGGCCTATAAATAAATTGATTTTACGTAATATAACTAACTTTTCTCATAACGTCGATTATCCTAAAGTCACTTGGCATAACTCATTAGGCATAACATCATGAAGCATAATATTAACTTCTCATAATTTATGCTCGGCATAACATAATCGGCATAATATTTTGTGTAGCATATTAGTCTGAATGAAGTCTGAAAATATTACATATCATAAGTAGTGAAAGCCCTAATTACTTTTGGCTTAATATAGTTTATCCTAATATTTTAAAGCATAATTTAAGATGGCATAACTAGTAAAATCCCTAATACCAATTCCACTTGGTTTGTTAGGGTAGGTAAATTCGACCAAAATAGCTAGGTCAGGTTAGGTTAGAACTGCGACCCCATCGCACAAGCCGAGCGAACGAAGCGAGCATTCCGCGGCAGCGACCGGCTAGTGCCCGAACCAAACTTTACTTATCAAACTTGGTTAGGTAAGAGTATGTTAATTGTACCAAAACATAAACTTTTTCAAAGCATAATGTTCATTGACATAATATGATGTCAACTTTCTTTTGTTTTGATTATTATGCTTTGAAACATTATGCATTTTAATTATTCTGCCAAGATACACCAATTTCAGATTCCCTCAATAGTTCCTACCTAACTATTCGGGATTATAGTATGAGTGATGGCTAGTTTTGCTACCAGGATTGCATAAAAGGCAAGAAGTTGTGTATCGTTTCGCGCCAGTCAGGAAGTCTTGTTCAATTCAGTAACTTGACCCAAGTATACTATTCTATTTTACGAATCCTGTACACAAGAGGCAACTTTAAACCAATTAAATGTATCACTCAGCTGCAGAGACTGATCAGTACGTGGTTTGATTAATAGACGTTCATTTGATACTTTTTTAACGTCTGTTACGCCGAAGCCGAGTGGTCAGATCGATAACGCATGTCTGCGCATCGTGATTTATGTACGTCACCTAAGGGCTTGTTTGCATAATTTCACGGCTTGTTAGTATTAACCGTTGTCGGTAAAAAATCGTGAGGTGCTAGTGAAAATCGGGTTTACACAATGAAATCGATCAACTTGGAAGAAGGTTGTGAACAAATGTACCTTCAAGCCCACTACGGAACAAACTAATTAACAAAGAAAAACACTTTGAAGATAAACAAGGTAAAACCTTTTCTGTAACCATTCTGAATTACAAGAAAAATAATTAAAAAAGGGAACCATTAAAAGCTTTCGTATTGTCCTCATAGCTCTAAAACGCAGGTAAGCTAAATCAAATTTAATACTGCTTCGGAGACGTTGTTGTAACAGTGGAAACGGGTGTTTTTCCCGCGGAGCTCCTATGAAGTTATGAGCTCCTGGTAGAGCGGCATCGTTTGGTTGCAACTAGTCAATAACTCAAAGAGAAGGGGGGGTCGCTATGCTGCGCGAAATAAGATATATAGCGGAAGAGCCATGTCTCACTCCGGTCGCGGAAGTGCCATGTCATAGCTGTCATTTATCATAGTGTAGTTTAGACAGTGGAAATAAAAAACATAGTAAGCGCGGCAAAAGCGTTTCCAATTGCGAACCTCTCCACGAAATTAGTTAAAAATGAAACATTTTAGATACCAAGCTGTCAGTATTTTTAAAATATCGTTGGAGTGTTGTGATTGATAGAATTGAGATCGATTCCTAGGTACTGGTAGCAATAGCTCTTCGCTACGATTGTGAACTGCCTTCACTTGTTTTCCAGTATCAGCATTAAGGTAATAATCATGATATGAACACAAGCAACTTGAACTAAGTTGAGCATCTTTCAGTTTTTGAGCAACTCAGTTGAATAGCAGCACAGAGTTTCGTTATTTTAAGAAAAAAATTAAATTCGGTATATTTAGACAGAAAACAACTAATAAGCACCTACTTACTTCACCAAAATGACCAAAAAAAACTGAAAATTTCTAAAGAATGTTAAACAGAAAGCGTAATAAAGACGCCAGTTTAATACCACCTATTGTAAAATATTTGAGGTAGCTGCACTAAAGTACATTAATGAAGTAGTTTAAGATTAATAAAAGTAAAGAAGATTTCAGGAAAGATCCGGAGGACAGAAGATATCTCAAAACTACAGCGATACCTACCACACTAGTTACTGAAAGATTCTACACAACAAAAGGACTACGTGATCACGTGTACAAGTCGCAGGTCGTTAGTGGAGTGTAAATAATCCTGCATTATTTATCAGGTAAATATAATGAACAATAACTTTACTTTAATAACTTTAAAAAGAAGCTAAAAACATAAGTTGCCAAAAATATCATTACTCAAATAAAACAACAAAAAACGGACTCAAAGGGGTCTGTGGAATGTCTGGTATCGGGTGCCCTTTAAGTTCGCATCGTTAAGCAGTAGGCAAGTCGTCAGTCAAGGGTCATGATGAAAACAGCCCGGGCCGATAACAGGCCACTCGAGGCGAGGAGCTGCAGGGCTGTCATCGCGCGCTGTCATCCCCTCGAGAGCCGGCTCGCGAGATTAATGCGTTGCTGACGGCGGGAAGTGCTGACTCACGAGAGAATAACGTGGCGTACTTGGACTTTTTATAGACTATTACGTAGAGCGTTTGGTCCAAGTTGTTAAATGTAAACAAGTTAAATTCAGGAGTCGATTCACGCTATCGCCATTACACTCTATTTAGTGCACTATCTAGTTTTTTATGGTAGCAATATCCAGATGCACTTTCGTGTGCAGTTAGTCTAGTTTTGAGAAATATTTCTCTGATATAGATTTAGTTTAACTGCAATGCTGCGAATGTGCAGAATGCCATAAATTTTGATCAGAAACTAATGTTATTGTACTGTTCCTAGGTTTTAGCCGTCAAATTGTAGGGTATTTCCGTCGACCTCTGTTTTTCCTAATTGTGTTAATAATCAGCCCATAAGACTGATAACTACGAATAGTAAGAATAATAAGTTATTAAATAATCGGACTGAGTAAAATTCTGAACAAGATACTTTCTATTAATTAACTAACACACTAAAGAATTATTTTACACTAACGTAAGATCTATCACAGAGAAGCCATCTCGAACATGGGACAAAGCAACAAGTTTGCCTAATAATTGCACTTCACTTGGTCTTCTAGCAATTTATCCCTATGAATCATTTTGACTTGAGTTAAATTATTAAAACATTTTTTTACGAAAGTTGAAATAATCTGGTGTTATTGTTCCATGTGATGGATGAATCACTGCTAAACAAATTGATGCAACAATGATTAGAACACCTGATTTTGATCGTTCTGCCTTTCAATCAATGGCCCGGAGGGCAGGCAATGTTACGCAGAAATAAATATGCACATTCTTTTCTTTAAGTTATTTATAAATACTGGATGATAATCATCAAGATAAATAAATAATTACACCAAGATGATCTGACCCCAAACTAATAGCAAACAGAGCAAGCTCTGTGTATTAAGGGGGTCACAGACTGATAAACACACTTAAATATTTCTAAATACGTACTTATATAGATAATAAATAAATAAAAAATAAATAAAATATTTTTATTGGCATTAACAATCATTTAGGTTATTAAACAGGTAACTTCAGTATCCTCTTTTAAGCCAATATAAGCCTGTGTCAGGGAGATACCGCTCTTCTTTCAACAATTCTTATCTAATAGCTTATGTAGTAGGTACTTAGTGGCAAAACACTTCTTTACATTTACTTTTATCCTAATCTTAAAATTTAAATTAATAAGTCTGTAATAATGACATCCAAACACACAAAACACGATGTTCTTCACATGAATGTTTGTCATGGGTGAGGATCGAACCCACGACCTCCAGTGCCAAAGGCAGGATCGCTGCCATTGCACCAACAGGCCAGTCCAGATAATGTCTTGCATCAAATAAAATTTGAATTTTTCCTGTTTTCAGGCTAAGGACACCTAAAAGGTCTATGTGCCTAGGAGCAGCACCTTCTCAAGAGATGTTTAGTTTTTTGGTTTAAGACTAAAATTATTGGTATTAGAATTCAAAGATGACTATTAAAGATAATGCAGCCGTAAGCTTGCTAAATCATGCTCTGGAGACAACATACTCGTAATATTCCCAACCTGGCTGGAATTCACGCAGCTACCGTGCCGAAAAAAACAGAGAAGAAAGTTAAAAAAAAAACAAGAAAAATATCTGTTGCGCACAGACAATAAAGAGTTTGCTGATGACTGATCAGACACATGGGGGAGTAAGGGGGAGAACGGACCTAATATCTTTCCGGCCCCAACTGTCATCCTCACCTGCTCGCACCAGTGATTTGTATGAATAGCTAGTGGGGGGCGGTAGCTTCCGGGCTGTCGCGGTGCCCCCAGCTAGAGAACGGACGAGGCTCTGGCGACCGAGCAATGGCGGTATAACCACACACCTGCCCGGGCAACCAGACGGAAGGAGCTACACCGGCCTTGGGATCTAAATTATCTCTAAAATGACTGGCGCAGAAGGCAAGGGGAAACAACTGCGGCTACTTTCCCAAGAAAGTCACATGAGAGCACAAAGAAGTAAGACACGATCGCCCTGCGAGCCGTCCAGGACGCGCAGTGTGAAGTTCGCTACCGGCCATATCGGGGTGAGAGACCAGGCCCTCCATGGAAATTCTACTACTGGAAAATCAATCAAGCTGCGACACCTCCAGACGATGGGAACTTGGAATGTGCGCGGCTCAAATCATCCAGGGAAACTTACCATATTAGAACGGGAGATAGAGTTGGTGTGAACATCGGTGGTCTAAGTGAAACACACTGGAAGGGCAGCGGACATTTATTGACAGACCATCACGTCGTTTACTTTACTGGCAACGACATTAGTAGCAGCAATGGTGTGGGATTCCTTATGCCGATAGATCAGAGAAGTTGCGTAATGGGGTATCGAATTATCAGCATTGAGATAAAAGCATCACCGATGTATCTGAATATCTTCACATGAATTGTGTATTTCTTTATGCGGCAGAGACGTCGACAGTGCGTGAGTTGGGAAAGGGGAAGATAGATTATCTATAGATGTGGTGCTGGAGGATATGCTTGGCATATCGTGGACAAAGTTCCGCACCTACGTGTCCATACTGAAGGAACTCGGCATCGCAAAGCGTCTATCGACCATAGTACAGACCCGCATACTACAGTACTTCGGTCATGTCTCTAGACGAGATAACAACTCAATAGAGCGGCTAGTCGTGCAAGGAAAGGTGGAGGGAACTAGATCACGCGGCAGATCACCTATGCGCTGGACTGATCAAGTGAAATCCGCAGTGAGAAACCATGTGAAACACGGTTTGTGTCAGACTGAAAAATGGCGGGAGATCGTGTAGAAGTGTCCGCATCTAACACCAATGTGGCCGCCTCAACGTGACCACGACCGCTTTGCCAAGAGCGAAACGAAAGAAAAGAAGAAGAAGATGAGACACTGTGGGTGGAACATTTAATTTTAAATTGGTAAGTAGTTTCTATATTTTTATTCATTAGCGGGAGCAGAAACAGTTTTCCTAGGGAACAACATGAACCCAAGTCTCTGTAGAGTGTCAGCTAGTGTCGTATAAAGTCCGAAATATACTCAAACTCTCAAACTCAAACTCAAATAACTTTATTCAAATAGACTGTATCAGTACTTTCAAATCGTCAAATTTACAGCAAAATATACTAAATAATAGACATAAATACCATAATAATATGGATATGTAAATAAACAGTATACAGACATAATGCGACTCTACCACCGCGTCGGAGTTGTTTCTTGCTGAGAAGACCCGGCGAGAAACTCAGCAGTTACTCTTTTAAACTTGTTTTGGGTTTACAACAGGGGTTAGTAAAGTACAAGCAGTGTGCCATTTTGATACCTAAAAGAATATAAAACAAAGAGAAAAAACCAACCATAAAAGAATATAATAACAAGAATTCATTTAAACAATTCAAAAACAAAAATTGTTAGTCAGTACATACAAACTAGGTACCTATTAACTCTTACAATAAAACATCTGTTACAATAGAGCTATTTAATCCCGCATCGAGAAGAGCGCTTATACCCAGGCATTTTTATCTATAAGGTAGTCTTTTGTAGTATAATAGCCCTTTTTTAATAAAGCTGTTTTGATGTGATGTTTGAATCTATGTAAAGGTAACTCACAAATGGTTTTTGGAATTTTGTTGTAATAATGTATACCTTGCCCCATAAAGGATCCTAAAACTTTTTGTAACCTAAAGAGTGGAAGTGCAATTTTATCCTTATTCCTAGTATTTCTGCAATGTATGTCACTGTGTTTAGCATAGAGACCAATATTTTTTCTGACCAAAACAATGCAATTGTAAATGTATTGTGACGCTACAGTGAGGATACCAATTTCCTTAAAAATCTCCCTAAGTGAAGCCCGTGCACGAAGCTTATAGATGGATCTGATAGCTCGCTTCTGGAGGATAAAGATGGTTTGTATATCCGCCGCTTGACCCCAAAGTACAATGCCGTAAGACATTACACTATGGAAATAACTAAAATAAACTGAACGAGCAGTATCAACATCTGTTAATAACCTAATTTTTCTCACTGCAAATGCAGCCGAACTAAGTCTGCCTGAGAGAGCTGTTATATGAGGGTTCCATTGCAGTTTTGAATCTAGTGTGATTCCAAGAAAAACTGTTGTATCTACAAGCTTCATAGTATTACCATCAATTTTTAGACTAATGGGGTTATCTTTAACATTAGGCAACTTAAAATTAATACATTTAGTCTTTTTTGCATTAAGCTGTAGATTATTTACTGTGAACCATTGTAAAACCTTTGAAAGTGCGTCATTAACATCATCAAAAAGGTTTTTATTTCTGTCAGTTTTAAAAACTAAAGATGTATCGTCTGCAAACAATACAACATCACAAATATCTTTTAAGTAAAAAGGTAAATCATTTATATATATCAGAAATAGTAATGGACCCAGAATGGATCCTTGAGGGACCCCCATTTTAACTTGTGATCCTGTAGAGAGTACACTGTTAACATCAACTTTTTGAGTTCTTAAACTAAGGTACGAAATTACCAAATCTAAAGCATTATCCCTTACCCCGTAAAAATTAAGCTTGCGTATAAGTGTATCGTGATCAACGCAATCAAAGGCCTTGGACAAGTCACAGAAGACGCCAAGAGCGTTCTGTGAATTCTCCCAAGCCCTAAAGATGTGTTTTAGAAGTGCAATGCCAGCATCAGTAGTAGAACGGCCTCTCGTGAATCCATATTGTTCACTGTGTAAGAGATTGTTCTCATAAAAATGGCTTAATAGTTGTTCTTGAATGATTTTTTCAAAGATCTTACTTAGAGCTGGTAGGATTGAAACAGGCCTAAAGTTACCTGGGTCTTGTTTGTTGCCTGATTTAAAAAGTGGTACAACCCTACTGTGTTTCATTAAGTTTGGAAAAACACCTTCATCCACACAATCATTGAATATTACGGCTAAATAAGGGGCAATCACGTCAATTATGTGGCTAACAATTTTGACTGATATACCCCAAAGATCAGCGGTATCTTTTGAATTAATTAATCTGAATGCTTTTATTATATCTAGTGACTCAACATGTTTAAATTTAAAGAATACACTGCAACAAGATACATTATCTTTCAACAAATGTTCCGCTCTAGTTGGTGAGGAATTTAATGAAGCTGTAGTGATTATAGGTATATTACTGAAATACTTATCAAATGCTTCAGCAACAGATGCTTCTGATTGTAAGATGTTATTGTTAATATTAAGAGTGTATGAGGTATCGCGCTGTTTAGCTTTACCTGTTTCGTGATTTATGACGTCCCAAGTGGTTTTTATTTTGTTAGTGGACTTTGATATTTTATCACGAATGTGCAATGCCTTAGCTGTAGTGCAGGCTTTTCTGAATATTTTGGAGTAGTTCTTGACATACTCAACAAAAAGTGGATCGAAATTGTATTTTTTCATGCCGTACAACTCATACATCTTACGTCTGCTCCTGTAAATTCCAGGCGTGGCCCATTCACAAAACTTAGATTGAACTCTGCAAGTAACTTGTTTGGTGGGAAAACAAGCATCAAATTCATTTTTAACACAATCAAACAGTCTTTTGTAGACTGCATCAGGGTCACCCTGCTTATAAGGAATGGAAGATACTTTATGCTTTAAATTAGTTTTAAAACTATTAATGCGATTACCCGTCTTCGGTCTACATGTTATTTTCCTGTAATTAACGCTATTGTTAGTTATATCTAAAAATGTTATCTTCTGCCCACAATGATCAGACTTTAATTCAGATACTATTGCCTTTTCAATGGGTACACAGTTGCAAAATACATTATCCAGACAAGTAGATGTTGTGGCTGTTATCCTCGTGGGTTCATGGAATTGATAATCCAGACCAAAGGATTTAAATAGCGACAATAACCTATTGCTTTCAGATGAGTTTACTAGCAAATCTATATTGAAATCACCACACACAATAATGGGTTTAGACTTAGCACTTAACCTACCCAAAGCTTCCTCCATAACTGTCTCAAATCTATCTAAGTTAGTTTTTGGGGGACGGTATACACTTATCACAACAAAGCCCTCTAACTCAACACAAGACAATTCGACAATACGCTCTATGGACAGGCCTACAATGTCAGTGCGATCTTTACATTTCAAACTATTTGCAGTAAAAATTAATGAACCACCATGAATAGTGGTTTTTCTAAAGAACGCGCTTGATAATCTAAAATTATTAAGGACAAAAGACTGATAGTTTTCATCAGTCAGCCAATGTTCAGTAAAACATAAAATATCAATATTTTGGTTTTCCAGCAATAGTTCTATTTCTAAATCTTTGCCCGTCAAGCTTTGAATATTTTGGTGGAATAAATTCAAGTATTTGGGCTTGGCTGTTGTCCTAGGTCCTAGTTTAAACAAGACGCTGAAGGAGCATCACATGAAATAGATAAATTAGTACTAGTACTAATGTCAGAATAGAAAATACTGCCAATAGCGGCATTGTTAATGTTATTTGCTAACAAAGTAGCTAGTTTCTGCTTAGTCCTAATGGGAAGATACATAGTATCTTCAGTTAACCTAAAGTATGGTACAAACAGATTTGTATCAAAAAAGTCAATGTCACTATGACGACATGTCAGATTATACAAAGTTAAATTAAGGTCTTGGATGACCTTGTTCTGACTTGAAGTACTTGAGGTACTTGAGTATGGGAATGCACACAAAATAAATTTACACTTGTTCTTTGATTGAATGCCCATTATTGTTTCAATATTTTTAATTAACCCTTTTTTTGTCAATGATCGGCAGTCCCCATGAAAGACAACCACAGTGGAGTTTACCCCTAGCTTCTCTTTCGAGATGTTACTAACAAGGTCAGAATAGGACATACCTGGATGGCATAAATTTATTACTTGTTGATTCGATTTTTTAGACAACAATATGCCTAATCCTTGGCCTAGCTTGTCAGAAAATATAAAAGTATTATTCTTATTATTTGGAGCAGCCTGTGGAGTATTACATTTATCCACCTTAGCAGGCTCTGATAAGTCAGTTGGCGTGGCCTCAACACGTGACAATTCAGTATCCATCTCCACTACTTGTTGATAACAATTATTGCAAGTGATTTGTTTACTTATAAGTGAATCAAACCTCTCTGCATTGTAAGTTGACATCTTTAACAATTCTGTGGCAGCTAATATGTGTTCACTGATCTCTTTTTGGGATATATCATACATTTTTTTGGTGTCCCTCAGAGAACTCTCTAAGCAAGCAATCTTATGCTCAAGAGCCATGGTCTCATTTTCAAAGGAGATTTTAGTACTATCTAATAGTAAGCTACCTTGTTCTAATTCAGAGATTAAATCTAACTTTTCTTTTCTTAAAATATTATATTTCTTGATGTCCAACTGTTTATTAACTAATTTTTTAGTTTTGTTAATGTATTTATTAATTTTAATATATTTCTTTAACTTTTTGTTGCTATTAAACCTATAGAATCTAGTTTCAGAGACTGAATCATCACATGTGAGATCAACCATAGGAATTATTTTAGGACATATATATATATATATTTTAGGATATATATAACTAGGAATAGCTAACTGACAGTTCAAAGCGCATGGTTTTTTTTAAATGTTGCTAACGTGGAGCATTAGTGTTATAGTATGGCTGATTCATTAGTAATAATAGAGGTTTTATGACATGACCACTCAATTTTACTTATGGGAAATGATTTTTTATAAAAAAATACGAAATGTTAGTTATGATTGAAATGTGTTATTTAATAGTAGCACTAGCAAGCCCGGGCGGCCGGCCCCCTAGCTAGGCCACCATTCATGTACGAGCACATCTGTGTCAGATTTAGCTGGCGGGTTGCCTGCCAGGCAACAGATGTGCCCGTGCGTGTTTGGTGGGCTATTCTCTAACTAGCAACGCGAATCAATTGCTAGTCACTTGCATTTTGACAGCTTGTCAGCCAATGATGGTGCAGTATTTTACATCAAAGGCAATAATCGCGGTCTAAATTGCAATTTCCTTGTGGTTGAAGTTAGCGATTATAGATTAGATTACAGTTTCAGTTTCAGAGTCATTTGGAACAAAAGGCGATGTTGGCATCCAAAAAGCTCGGCTTGTTAAACAGCGCGAAGCAGTACTTCACTTTAGGCAAATACTGCTGCTGGATAAAGCGCAAGTCAGGCCACACGTGGAATACTGTTGTCGCCTTTAGGCAGGAGCACCTGGATATCAACTCAGTCCAGAGGCGTGCGACCCGGATTGTCACTGACGAGCGGTTTAGAGCCGTTAAGTCTGAGGAGAGACTTCGCCTGCGGTAGCGGTAAACGGTAGAACACGCATAGAGATGCGTGTTCTACCGCTTGCGCAACGGGTTTTGTTCTAAAGAACTGTTCGAAATGATGCCCACGGCTACTTTTTACCACAGCACCGCTCGCCACCGACAGGCGTTCATCCTAACCCTCTGAATCCGCAATAGTCTCGTACAGTTCGGTTTCAGAGATGTTTCCTTCCAAGGATGCTTAAATTGTGGAATGAACTCCCTGTCGAGGTTTTCCCGATGAGTTTATAGTATGGAGTTCTTCAAGAAGGGTTTGAAAAGGTTTTTGCAGGGTCGTCAACGCGCGAGTCATACCCCTGGTATTGCACGTGTCCATAGGCTGCGGTAACCGCTTACCATCAGGTGGTCCGCATGCTTGATTGTCACCGAAGTGGTATAAAAAAAAATAGTGCCGGCTATTGTGTGAAGACGGCCAGAAGGTTACATTTTCATCAGTAGATAAGTTATAAGTTGTAGTTTGCTACCCAAGCAATGAAACAAAATTAAACACATTCTGGTAATTTTTCTTGTGTACAAAAGACTCCGAAAAATTGAGAGGAAAGGTGTGTTTGTTTTAATTTTCCATTTATTCTTCTTTGCGATTAAAAACTGACGGAAATAAGTAATTTAGCATGTTAACCGTAGAAAGAGTAGTTTGAATTTGTTTTCATACTGGGTACTTACCAACTTTAATGACACTTCTTATTCCAATTTGATTTGGATTTAACAAAATATTCAAATATCACAAACGCTAATTTGTTTAACCTTTTCACAATTTATTCACAAATCATTAATTCACTATCTTCTAACTCCATTACGTAGGATATTATTTCGACTGGGGACGCTGGCAGTGGGCCGGGTGATCGGTCCGCTTGTTATGGGCCATTTCACCCATTTCCCCGGGCCCCCTTTGCAGGGGGAAACGTAGGATACAACACTATTTAAAAGTTACGATAAAGTGGCAACCCACCAATCGTCAGTTTAGTGTTCTTAATTAATTATCGGAGTTCAGAAATAAATAAATATATCTTTATCTTAGAAAGAGTTGTCTTGGATGGAAGATCTCAGTACCAAAGTTATCCATGGAGATAAAAGCGACCTCTCTGGCTTAGTATACTCTAGTGCCTTTTAGAGCGTTTACTATCAACCCCGTAGACCAGCTGTTTTTAAACTTAAAATTATTATCTCAAAAATGCAGCTAAAGTGTTTTCCAACTTCTTTAAATTCAGTGAAGTTCAACTTCAAATAATTTACTCACTATTTCGATCCTTTGCAGCTTTGCACAAAGTTAATAATGTACTCGTTTGTATTTTACAGATAAATCTGGCCCGAGCTGAGGTGAGATGGTGGGATAGCAACCAACTCGACGTTCGGTTGACGACTCTACGAGCCGAAGCTCCAAACCGACAAAAACAGATGAGTTCATTTCATACTACTTATGAGAAGAGATAGCTATAAATTCACACAACCAATACACTGTCCCACAAAGACTGGGCAAAGCCTTCCAGCGTTGAAATCAAGTCATCGACGCTTGCCAAATGCGGTTTTGCGATCACAAACCACAAGCCAACCAAAAAATCGTAAAACATACTTTGCCTGACCTGGGATTTGAACCCGAGATTTCCGGCTAAGCTCTGTTTGATAAAGTTGTAAGTACCTATGTTAGTGAATTACATTTGTATTCTCGAGTAGTCTTTGGCAGAGAGCCAAAAGACCGCCCCGAGGTTTGCCGACGGCAATGAATCGCTCATCGGGAAACCACTTGTAGATCGCGGTGGGAATTCATTTGTAAAGCCGTTGTTGTTACAACTTTCATTTTTTATGCAGGACCTCGCCGGCCAGCCAGGCCAGGCCTATGAATAAACCATTCGATAAAAATAAAGTAATTTAGACCCGTAGTGCTGGGTTTTGAGGTTTCGAAAAGTTCGTAAAGTTCTTTCTTTTTGGCATGTAGTTTCGTAATCCGTTGTCCAACCTAATACATTAACTTATGTCATTTTAGGTAGTCGCATAGGTAGAAATTTAGGTATTTGTCTTTTCGGTCAGCATTGAACGAAAAAAATATTAGAGATGAAAATTTTACTTTCAGTAGTAACTGATGTACAGAGGCATTTTGTGTCAGCTCTGTCCACAGGAACCTTGACATTTAACGAATGCTTAAGATTTCGCTCGACTAGCTCCAAAATAATATTACAGTTGGATAAACAGGTGTTATGCGTTTTAGAATACTAAACTCAACTCAAAATCAAATAACTTTATTGAAATAGAACTTTTACTAATATCTGTCATACAACGTATTTCGTGTCGAATTTATCCACGACATATATATTATTTGTTTTTTTATTACAACTCTCTATACAAGCCACAAAAGAAAATGCAATTTTTTAAATTTTACTTGTTTTTATTTATTATGTTGTAATTAGAACACTAAATTCTTAATTTGTGTAATTTTTATCTACAAAATCTTATTATTTGAAAAAGTCAGATTGGTTCGAACGAAACGGTGCGAGAGTTCATAACTGTTGTTACATACTGACCTTATGACAGTTTGTGCTGGACGAAGATGACACAAATTAGGTTTGCACACTCCGCAGGCTATACTAGATATGATACTATAAAGATTTTACACTTTAAATTATTTTGGCAGATTTATTTTGAATAAAAAGTATGGCATACAAATAGTTGAATTGCTGATTATGCGACAATCAGATGTGACACAAAACGCAAAAATAAGCCTGTTAGGTAGATACGATTCTATCCACAGGCAGCAAATAAGAAACTTGAGAATTTTTGAAACTTATGACCTCAAAATAGCCTAGCGCTACGGGTCTAATTATGTACCAACACAATCCTCAATCGCTGTCGGAAACCTTACAGGTACGTACCTAAGGTTTCCGACAGCGCCAAGAGCAAGCGGAAAGAGGGCTGGACTGGTCAGTCCGTAATGTCCGTGAGAGAGAACCCAAACTGGTCTGAGCAATATATCTGAGCGACACTGACCTTTCGTCTCTGTCGTTGCCGCCGCCGTGACCACCGCCGATCGAGACGCTGGTGTTCTACCTATGCGATGCTCTTGCTAATCAATATTTTGACCCGAAAAGGCATCAGCGCCAGAAAGCGAGCTGACCGAACTGACAGCCCGAAAGGTGTCAAGTCTTCGACAGACGGGTGTGACAAGCAGACAAGGCGTATGACTGCCAGTCTTGTGCCACCACAGATAATGCTCATTCACTACCTACTCGTACTATTACATCAAAACTATTACGTGAGATAACAAGACTCGCATCGAGCGGAGAGCTAAATTCCCGTCATGTTATTTAAAAGGTGTTTTTTCTTTACCTTTTCTAGGGTAACAAACTCAACATGTAAAATGTGAAGCAAGTTTGTTAGTCACCATTGTACGTGTATTATATCTGCCACTCTACCGATATAAGAATTCATTGTAACTGGTATTCGGAAGAAAAAAACATGGTAATTCTAAGCCACAGTGGTTGTTCTCTAAGGCAACCACTTACATAATGAGATGCCTAACTTACTTAAAATGCTGAAAGTACCCTGATATTTATATCAAGATTATGTGTACCGTGTACCTGGCGGGCTACAAATACATTCTGCCAGCACTGCAGGCCATGCCCCGTAAAAATATCGTTACAAATATTTGTACATTACTTTCCCTAATGAGTAGTAGCTGCCTCCTTGGCGGACCATTTCCAAAACATTTTGGACATAAACAATCTAGGCAACAAAAGATGCTTCATAGAACTATCCTTTGTCAAAATGGATTTATCTTCTTATTCCAGGTGGAGCTCTGGACGAGTAGAAAGACGATGCCGAATCCTAAGTATCAACATAACTAAAGTATAGTAGGATTGTTATTAAGTAAGTAGTAAGTATAGCTGTACCTAATAACAACAGATGGTGCTGGAGGCGGTGCCCAGATAGGCCGGCGCTGGTCATATATACTACTCTCAACGTATAGTGAGAAATAATAAACCATAAGCATTTTTTTCTGTTTATGGTTCATTATTTCTTCAGGTAACAGGTAAGTTGGCTAACAAAGTTGGGCCCCTTTTTCTTTTTATTTCTACTGCCATGGTAAAACACTTCTGAAGGTGGTCAGGTCAAATTCAAGTTGAAACTTTCATTTTCATTCTATTAAAAATGCATCGGTTTGACCTTCCTCTTCTGAGGTGTGAGTTCTGCCGGGACGATGCTTATCGCAATGACGGACTCTTACCAACAACAGCTTTGGTCTGTTCCGCGAACAGAACTCTACCATCTCCTTATCAACTTTAGCATCTACTTCTTCAAATGATCACCTTATGGGTTAGTTCAGACGTACGCGCGTTTCGTTATACATCAATTGATGTAATGCATAATCAACAAACTAGCCTCTATCCGATTGTGGAATTCTAATAGGAAATCTATCTTCAAGGCAAAGGTCAAATCACATTATCTTTCGCTGTGATTATTCATATTTATCTTTTTCCATTTTTCTAGCTAGCTCTGGTGTATACGTTATTTGTTTAAAGATAAGTAAAATTTAATGATTAAATGTTTCTGTGATGTTTACATTCATACTATAATATGTAACTATTTGAATATCTTCATATGAATAAGGACAAACTAGCTATTCCCTCTTCTAATTCAAAATGAGTAAGCTCTGGCGCAATTTGTATGTCAGTGAAAATCTGCAATGAATTACCATTAAAAATAATAAATATTGAGTGTACCAAAAAATTTTACAAGACCCTTGAGGAATATTTAATTGAGAAGAGTTTTTATAGTTTAGAAGAGTGTTTTGAATAAAATTGTGTTTTTTTAAGTTCTGTATTGTATATTGTTAATGTAACTATTTGTAGTTTCAACAGTTTAAATAATTTTAATTTTGTTAAACAATACCTAATGCTGTCGTTTTTGTTTTTGTTTATTTAAATATTGTTATGCCCTTGCAGGGTTTATGTGCCTGTACTTTTCACAAATTTATAACACCTTAAGTACCACATAACTCAATAAATTATTATGATTACCTGTAGGTTGCTTGGTAGAGATCGCTATTAGCGGTAAGGCCGCCTGAATTGTGCATTGTTTTTAATGTAATACTTAGAATTAAGTTCCTTTTATAAAATGTACAATAAAGAATATTATCTATCTATCTATCTAGCTTAGTTCTCAGCAATCGATGTAAAACGAAACGCGCGACTATCGCCAAGCAATATTATCGCTACATCAGAAGATGTACCTTCTGATGTAGCAATAATATTGCTTGGCAAGGAGTAGTTTGATTTGAGGTAATTGATTTGGTAGTTTAAATTCTGTATTACGAATCCATGAACATATCTATAATCACATATTAAACAGAGGATTAGGACTTGAACGGAATCTGTGGAACAAACTACACCTAGCCATTATAAAAAATACGGTAAAGGTTGCAAGCTAGAGGAATCACTATTGTTTATAAAAACACAAGACTCTTTGCGATAGAGGAAGTCAATCGAGTAGTCGCCATCGATCGGCTGCCTGCAGCCAACCCAGTGGCGTCACGATAGCAGCAACAACAACAACGTCACGTGGCAACTGCTGCGGTCCTAGTATATTTAATAAGAAACATTGAGCATCAAATGAGCCCGAATCAACGCCATGATTTTCTTTGTAAGCCATCACGATTCCTGCTACTTGGAGTAGAACGGCGAAAATGTGATATTTAGCCACACAAATACTTTTGATCACATTATATTTCTCTCTTGTTTTCCGTACGTCTACCACGAGTTGCCACTTTGAATTTACGTTATAGTTCGCGTAAAAAAATGTATTGAGATGTCACATGACATGACATGACAATGTCAAATCAAAATTAAGGAAAGAGATTGAGTACATAGGGTTTGGGTTTATTTAACTACGACATGATGTACTTTAAAAATTGTATCTATACTAATTCATTTTAACATTAGAAATAAGAAGCAGGGGTGCTAAAATGATTGACAATTAGGTTTTACATCGACAATATAGTTTGATGCAAGACAAAATAAATCATTTAAGCAAAAGCCTACATTCTGAAGTTACTTTACTTTAAATGAGAACAATTAAGTGTGACAGCTGCTTTTTAAGTAGATTTTAATAAATTCGGCCTTCAGTAAATCTTAAAAGTGATAATGTACAATGTACCTTCACCACAAAGTGTACCCTAAAACGAACCTTTTTTACTTCTGCCTAATGCTATAATGAATGGGGTATAGTACAATAGTTTTAGGTCTGTGTAGGTTTGTAGATTACAACTTTACTGGCGATGGCTAAAATCGTGCACACCTTTCAGAAAACGGCGTATGTTTGTAAATAATCGATGCTCACCAAATACACACCCTACTCAGTAAAGTGTGTTGATGGATAACAATTTGACTAAGGAATACTAAAGAATGTCAAATAAGCTACCATCGTGTAAAATACTACACCAAATTGTATTAATTTATGCATGGTGTAGCAGCCGCAAGCAAATCACAGTTATACAACACAAAATTATTTCCCAGTGGACTATAATTACCCACCAAATTAACTTAAGGCAAGTGTATGGATGGCAAGTAAAGTATAAACACGAAAAAATAGAGGAATTACCATCTAAATATAGAAAAATAAAGACTCACCATGATCGTTGGACACGGCGTACTGGTAGTTGGGGATGAGATCGGGCAGGTCGTGGTGCGCGGGCAACGACGCCGGCGGGCGGTAGCCGTCCACCGCGCCGTACAGCGGCCACTCGCGCTCCGCCGGCGCGTAGGCGCAGTACTCGCCGCCGTAGCCCAGCTGCTGCCCTGCGCCGTGAGGGTACGCGCACGAGCCGTACTCCAGCGACGAGCCGCCCGCGCCCGCGCCGCTGCCGCTCGCCAGCTCGTAGCCCGCGCTCTGCGACGACGGCAGCGCCGGAACACCACTACCGCCCAAGTAACCCCCGCTCCCGAACTGAGACTTCAACGCCTGGCACTTGCGCCTGAACCCCCGGGGACGCCGACGGCACGATCCTTCCTCGAACATGAACTCCGACGACGGGTCGATCGTCCAGTAGTGCCCCTTGCCCGGCCGGCCGAGGCCTTTAGGCAGCTTCACGAAGCATTCGTTCAGACTGAGATTGTGGCGCACCGAGTTCTTCCAGCCCTGGTAGGAACTTCGGAAGAACGGGAACTGCTGCTGGAGAAACGCGTAGATTTCGCTGAGCGTGAGGCGCTTGTTGGGCGAATGTCTTATGGCCATAACGATGAGGGCGATATAGGAGTACGGTGGTTTCTCCTGGCGCCTCGTGGCGGGCGGCCGGCGCGCCGCCTCCTCGGTGGTTTGGTCCTCGGTCTTCATGCGTGCGCGGGCGCGTGCGCGTCGGAGCGCGTGTCGGTGAACAGTGCCGCGCGCCGCCCACCGCGTGCGCGCGCGCCGCCTACCGGCCCTCGCCCCGCGCCCCTCACCCTCGCGCCGCCTCACTCCCGCGACCGCCTCCACACATAAGCTTTCGCAAACTAATATCCTAATACCAATAATATCTTAGTAGCATGTAGGAGCCAGAAATTCTGTAGCATTAGTAGGTAGGCCCTAATAATACTCCACACTAAATTCTGACTTATTAGAACGTTGCATCCAGTTTGTTTGGTATTCTGGGGCTGAGACTACGGGAGTGTGGCGGGGGGACGTGTACTAAGCGTCCGACGCCTAGCAACAGTTTTAAAATCGAACCGTTTCGAAAATATCGAAGCAGTCCAATGAAAGTGCCGGTCCAATGATCGCAACCTTCCCCTACCAATCTGCTTGATATGTTGAGCTGCCCTGTAGCCCTTGATCGGGTGGTCAAGAAGTCAAAAAGGCATTTCGGCATGCAGTGAAGTCAACGGCCGGCTGAACGCAACACTGTAGAGCGGAGACCCGCTTAGACAATAATATTTACCCGCCGCAAGGACGGCTGTCGAACGCGTGCTCTTGACCTAGCACAAAGAGCAAACATTTTACTAGACCTATAAAACAGTTATACGACGTACACCAAATATTTACCATAAAGCGTAAACCAAAAGTTTTGCATTAAACCAGCCCGATTTATTTTCTCGGGCTCGTAAACGAAACACTCCAGCTGACTTTGAACCTTACGCAGGAGGGGTAAGATCAGTAATAGTCTGATGAATGTTGTTACTGATGCGGTCGGCACTAATAAAGCAAATAAGACAAACACTAACAAACTAAAGTTACTGTTCAAAATATTACAATTGTGTTACGATAAGAAATCTTTCACTGGTTACTGACCAAAACAAAAACAAGAAATACGAGTAGCTATAGGAAGAGTTGGTTTAGCAATTGCAAGTAATTTTTAAAAGTTTGTAAGTACCCAAGAAAAAGGGTTGTGTTTTTAGGGCTTTGGTTGTTTGTCAACATTCGTTTGTAAGTCTACTCCTATTTTGGTATTTATGAGCAGTTACGAAAGGACGTGGGCAGATACTATTATGAAAATGTGATATAAACCTATCGGGAAGCGTCTGTCGAGCGCCGAACTTTGTTGTAAATATTTGCTTCTGTAGTAAACATTTTAATACTATCACCACCGCATTCTACCCATTGACTATATGCCAGACCATCTTACGACTAACTATCGACATGTCACGAGAGCTTCTTTTAACTTTTTTGTAAGTTGCAGGCAACTCACTCAAGGCACAAAGGTTTGAGACTGTAAATGATTTCTTAAAACTGAGCAAGCAAATTAATATTGCAGCGTAGGAGGCATCACTAATTGGTTGGATAAACGACAAAATAAACAACTGATTTTATTTTGTTCTAATTAGAGTAAGAAGAGTTGTTGCAAAAAGTATGTTATTAGTTATCATTTATGTAACTACTTAGCAGGTAATGTTGGTGTACCTACAAAGGGCTCTCGTAACTCTTCTACTGATTTAGCTGTGATACAGAACTCACTGGAAAGACTAAACCGATGGTATACTTATAGTTGATATTGCCTCCAAGTTATAACATTTATTTTATTTTGTTTTTAATTATCCTGTTTGCATAGTGGGAAGGTAAATATCCTGTAAAAGAACGCAGAGGACTGAAGAATAGATCTGCCCACGGTACTTACAGTGCTGGAAACTGCTCAAACATATCAGTGTGCAAAATTTGTGGTGCTGCTAAGCTTACCAACGTAGCGCTTTCCATGCCGCCGAGTTAATTTTAACCGAAGCGCGAAACGAAGATGCGCGGGCGCCGGGCCCCGCCCCCAAGATGGCGCAGGCGCGGGCGCGGCCATCGCCTGCTCTTGAACTCTCCATTCATCATCTTTACGATTGCGGACTGTTTGCGCTGAGCCTTTACGGTTTCGCCTTATTCTTGACGTACACGATACGTAACGGTGAGACGGTTTCACGACCGCTCTGATGCGTGTTGCAATGACTCAATGTTTCTGTTATTTAATTCAATGAAAGGCTTCTGTCTTTCATTGTGTTTCAAAAATGAGACGGAAAAGCAACAACGAGAGGTACTATTTTATAACAAATAACTACTACCTAACTGGTAAAATGTGTTGAAATTTGTGTTTCGTGGCGATGATTTGTGTATTGGTTTACCTGGTTTTTACATGTGATATAATTGTATGGCTTACCATTATTGTTATTGTTGGAGTCGGTGTCAGCCAATGTAGGTTTGTAACTATACTATTTTCACTGTAAGATGATATTGTTCTGACAGCTCTTATTGTTCCGTGTCACGCATACTATTTCAAACTATATAGATAAAAAGAAACTGGCGAAAGAAAATGTTATAAACTATTAAAAAACTATTGTTCTTTCGAATCTTATCAAGTAAATTATTGTTATGATTATTATTAACTGTTAATAAATGAAGTTAAATTAAATTAAATTAATATATCTTCACAGCGGCTGATGTGTAAAAAGGAACGCCATTCAATAGTGTATTGACACTACTGAATCGACTAATAATCGATAAATAGGAGCGACGATTTTGTAATCACGTCATTCGCATCAGTACCAGTGCGTCTGCCTTGTGTGCTATTTTTTAACTATTATTTTCGAGATAGCGCGTTTTATTCTATAACTTATTAGCCATAACTCGTTTATTAAGATTTATTTTAAAATTAAAAATCTTTAAATCCGATTCCATTTCCTTTGCCAACTCGATTAAATTACATTCGTTTCATTACTATAATTGACAATTATGAACTGTCAGGGATATCATCATACGGCGAAAGTAGTATACCTACATAGGTACATGCGTAAACGTGAGATGTAAAAAATAGGTTATATTGTAGTGTTTCCTTGGCTGACACCGACTCCAACAATAACAATAATTGTACCTACACTATATATTATTATCGTATGTTTTAGAAGAATACGCAATTATTTCTTTACTTTTTAGTGTTTTGTTTTGGAATAGTTTTTTTTGAAGTTTGTTTGTTTTTTTGTTAAAACTTTTCATCTAGCAAAACGCAATTTAACCAAAATCTAACATTTTGGGTTTTTGCAAAGAACAACTACGGCAATTTGCTTCACATTATATAACACGACGTTTACATTTTAAAATGTTTTAATAAGTAAACCCCTTTTCTTCTAAAGGGTCTCTGTGAATTCGCCATAACAGGTAATTTGTCATCAGAAAAACGGCAAATAATCATGTGTAAATTTGCCACATGTACTTAGCTATAGAAAAATAAAAATGTTCTGAATGATTTTAGCCTATTGTAAATTCGCCACTGTAGATGTTTTCGTGTGGACTGCAGAAAAATCAAAAGACATTAATTATTTACTTATTTTTAAATCACATGTTTGATAACAGAATTAAATATCTATTTGAAGTATATATTTATTTATAAGTAGTAAGCCGCATAAAACTAAAGTAAGTTCAACTACAAGTAGTAATAGAATAGTTTTTCATAGAACCGCACCGTAAAATTTATTTATTTATTTACTTTAATTAAAACGGCGGTACACCAATAACAATAATTAAAGATACAGAAATAAAAAAACTAAAACATTAAATTAGACCTACATTAAAAGAAAAAACGTATGAGGCTATTCGTCCAAACTTGAAGAGGTTCTCGGAATCCGAGGACCTCTTCAAGTCCGAGGTTCGTACCAGTTGCCCAATTTGAATTAAACAATATTAAATATATTTTTAAAAATTTCCAATAGTGTTTGTAAACATCTAGCCACCAGGTACCAGGGCCGCATAAACCTAAAGGAAGTTCAACTACAAACTCGTACTAACTTGATCGTGGCCTGCCTGGTTAACCATACTCTCGACATACTCGCGCGAGCAGCCAGTGGCTTCTACGGCGCCGACCTGGAGAGTATGGTCAACCACGCCGCGCTCAAGTTAGTACGAGTTTGTAGTTGACCTTCCTTTAGGTTTCTGCGCCCCTGGTACTTTGTAGCTAATGTTCACAGATACTCTTGAAAATTAAAAAATATATATAAGATAAATATGTATATTCAATTCAAATAAGTCTACTGGTCCGAGGAACTCTTCAAGTTCGGACGAATAGCCTCATACGTTTTTTCGAATGAGGCAACTCGTCCGAGGATCAGTCTTAGCCCGCCCGGACGAACCCCATAAGCCGAAATAGGTATCACCACGTGCCGGCAAGGTCAATGTGTCACTTGCATTGATTAGATAGTATTCCCGAGCTTTATGAAAAAGTTGTTTAAAGTTCGCAAATACATTTAAAGAGATAGAAAGAGCGCGCAAGCGCATTTAAAAAGAGATAGATAAAGCGTACAATTGCATGATTGGTTTATGCGAAAGTGCTGGGGAGGTAGGGGGGACGGAGCGTGCTCCCCGCACTACACACCCCTTTCAAAAATTATTGCTTGCAATTATTTATTGGCGGCCAACTTGCTTGCTAACGGTACTTCTTCTAAATATGTACTATATGGAATCGTTAATCCTAGTGGCAAGTTTACAATAACACGTATCTTCCTGTGACGAATTTACAAAAACATTCCATAGGAGTGGCAAATTTACTTTGAATGTAGATATGGAACTTTTCAAAACGTGGCGAATTTACAAAAAATCACATTGAAGTAGGTAAAGATGAAAAACACAAATCATTCCCTCAACCAATGCGTTGTAACAAGAAGCACATTTAGGGACCTACTCGTACATTATTCGAGACCATATTCATGCAAAATAAACAATGAATTTATATTTATAACATCCATCAAAGTACTATTTACATTGCTGAATTTATTACTTGTAATCAAACGTGTTAGTCTTTTGAGGAAAAAACCACAGCAGTTCAACAAAACTGATTTATTATGTCTGGATATGATGCCGACAGCATGGAACATTATGTGTTACATAACTAACTTAACATTTTCGCATCAGGTAGCTACTCGTATGTAGATAGCTTTCGAAAGCTAACTTCATAGGAACTCAGATTGCTCAGACAAAATCAACACAGGAATAACACCAAAATTCACACACAAGGAAGTAAATAGCAAATAATTTGTGTAATGACTTTAGGGACCAAATAAAATAACATTGGAAGGGATTGCAAAATCAGATTCTAAAGATTTAACTCTGGTTAGTATGGTATAATCAGACATTATAATTCTGAGAAAATGTAGGCATACTTATCGCTCAAACTATAAGATCTCATATAACCATAAGGTCTTTGAAAACTCATCAACAGATGTACTTCTTTTTTTTTATATTGCCCGTCAAGATGACCTCACTCCAGGTGGAGTGAGGTCATCTTGACGGGCAATATAAAAAAAAAGGTGATCAGGTGATGGAAAGCGGTCGTGATGTCCAGATATGAGGTTGACAAGCCCAGTCATTCAAACGAATCACTGGGCTGGCCATCCTCACCTTGAACCTATTTCCTCTGTAACATTGCTTAGATACTGACTGTTTACTGTCTACTGCAACAGATGGCAACAGGTAAAGAGCCTTCTTGAGGAAAAGTGAGTAGGTAAGTATATACGACTACGTAGGTAACAAACATAAAAGTTGGAATAACATGTCAACCACATTTTACTCCAACTTTTCTATAATTCAAATAAGTATATTCCTATAAATGCGACGGCAGACTATAAATAGTTGCTAATTGCTGAAGAGTAGTACCTACCTAGAGTACCTACAGTAGTAGGTACCTAGTTCGCTTACGCGTCACAGAACTTGTAATTGGCTATATACTAGCTGGCTAGACTATCCCGTGAACTGATGAGCTGTGGAATCAAAAGATTCACAGTTTGTGTTTATGTATTCCTCATTGCACAACATTAGAGGTATAATAGGTGGACTTAATGGCAAAAGGGCATTCTCTACAAGTCTGACTGAGTGGTGCACAAAAAAATAATTCCAATTGATTGATTAATTGACGACCGACTTGGTGTAATGGTTAAGAAGTTGGCTACTACACCAGAGGTCGCGTGTTCGATCCCCGCACACTACAAACATTTGTGTGCATGAACATGCCTGTTTGTACTGGGCTGGGTGTCTCCTATGTATAATAAGTATGTATTTACAAAAGAAAATGTATTTAAGTATGTTTATCCGTTTGTCTAGTATCCCATAACACAAGCTTTAATTAGCTTACTTTGGGGCTAGATGGCGCTGTGTGGTATAATGTCCAGGGATATTTATTTATTTATTCATTTATTTAATTAAAATTCCTACTTTAGCTGGAATTTTAGTCGATGAAATAGATTTAGGTTGGGTCTAGGTGTTTACATCAGTTTTTAAGTGTGATTGGGATAAGTTCAATTTTTGTGGGATTGTACAAAGAAAACGCATAAATTCGTGCTTAAATTTTATGAACGATATGAGGTAATCATAATAAAAAAGTTTTATATTTTTTTAAGTTTTTATTACAACACCGACGATACATCCAGGACTAGTTTAAAGTCCGGCAGAAAAAGTTGAAACTTTCTATTCTACGACGACAACAAATGTAACTAGCACAACATCGAAGCGGGCACAAGCCGCGGAGCGCTCTAGGCAGAGGCGTCCTTCGTGGTCTTCTTCGTGCGCTGCAGGCGCCTCGTGATGAGCGCCCTCTTCTCACGCTTTTCATGTCTCTCGCGCAGCTCGCGCAGCACCCCGCACAGACCGAAGCATTCGATCGTGCACACCTCGCCTTTCTTCGACACCTGACCGCCCTTGAGTTCAGCGTCCGCCGGTACGCCGAAATTCGCTCCTTTTTCGAGGGCTCTAAGGAAGTTGGCCGGCCTCAGCCTGATTTTGCGTTCCAGCTCCGCTATATATTTATCCATTTCTTTCAAGTCCATTTCGTCATCCCATTCGTCAGCATTCGGATCCCCAAAAATGGAGTTCCTCTCCTCCCGATGTACGATTACTATGTTGCCGACCTCACTTATGACCGGCGCTGGTTTGGAATTCATTCTTGTAGTAGCACGTTCCTTCGCGTCTGGCTCGGGTTCGCAACTGAGTTATCAGTAGGTGGCTGGATTCCTTTTATAGAAGCTGGCTGGTCAATACTTCCTACGCATGCGCGAGCACCCCCGCGATGTGATGCACTCGTGCGTTTTGCCGATTGGTTGATTTACGCTTGTATGTGCCTAGTTATGTACAACCGGTTGCTTTTATCGTGAAATAAATCAATACAGGTAAGCTCAAAAGGTCACAGGTAGGGCATCAAGGCGAGCTTTGCGAGAGAGTTTGAGTTTTGAGATGATTGAATTTAAACAAAATATAAGTAATATTTTGGTTCTGTAGCATATTATTACAAAGTTAAAATACTTTTGAAACATTATATTAAGTGCGGCCATATTTTTGATATAAAAAGGGTCAGATTACAGAGATAAGTATTTCGCCCCTGTGAAGAAGTACTGAATGTAAACATTTGAAGAACTTTTGTTTACAGACTGTTATAAATTAACACAAATTTTTCTAAACCGCATAATATATCTGCCTTTTTTTCATAAACAAATTTACAAAAAAAGGTTATTAATAACTGGTTTAATAATCTTCCCTCAGCATTATAAGATATCTTTTTTTTTAATAGTCATAGTTATCTTATTACTTTTGCACTGCCTACCTCGTTTTGCTTTATCATTCGCTCTGCCAAAGGTTGTCGGGAAGTGATCGTTCTGTAGCAATAATATATCAAAGGGTTACAAAATGATTTACTGGCCCACTGCTGGGCAAAGGCATCCATCATTGCAATCGAGTCATCGCTACAAAACATACTGTGAATCTTAATAATTGGGGTTGGCTTAACCCGCTAATTGTGCCTTATTAAATTCATTTTACTTGGTGTTTTTAAGATTCTTCAAGGTTAGTTTGATTATCCAGCTACACAAAAAACGTTCGCAATTTGAATAATGGTTACTTTCTGGAGATAAACATTTTTGTACTCTGGATATTTAGTCGCCGGAAATGGGAATCATAGTCTGACGATCCGCACCCATCAGCCAACACACCCACGCGTGTAATTAAGTGAGTAGTTACGAGCGACCGTATCGATTAATTGGACACCGCCCCGGGCACGTTCGCGTCGCGCGCGAGGTGATTTGGGAGACCAATATGGCTCTATTAGAACGGCAATTATTTAAACCGAGGGGGAAAATTATGTAGATTACTCAGTGGGAGATGTGTAACTAACTCAGTTTAGCACGAATTAGATTTTTTAAATAATTTAAATTCTGAATTGAAACACTTTAGAAATAGCTTAGATTGTCAGTGCACTTACTCAGTAAGTATGCCTTCTTATATTCTATATAATAACCGGTACAGAGGTTATAAATAAACATTTAAACTTACATAACTATGATTTTTTTTTTGTTGTTATAAAAAAAGCGTAAATATTTGAATAATTGGAATGAATGATTACAAACACCCGAAGACACTCGTAAATCTATGTAAAAGCGAAAGGTCACTCGTCAAAAAAAATGTAGTACGTCATAAAAATGAAGTTCACGCGGGCGAAGCCGCGGGCGGGAAGCTAGTTAAATATATTTTTACATGCCATTCTGGCCGCCTTGCACCTGTGCTTTCACTCAGAACTTCACCGGGATCACCAGGTGCGGCCCCCGGGGGCAGGCTGGTCGCAATCATGAAATTAGCATTGGTTAGTAGTTACATGGAGGCCTTTGCTCATCAGTGGAAAAGAACATATGCTAATTACTTACTTAAAAAACGTACTATTAAGTCCAAATCTAACTAATTTACCCATTTTCGTGGCTTTTCATTCCACCAATTCCTCTAAACCGGTTGGTCTTAATATTTTTCCGTAGAAGCACTGGCCATGTATAGGAAGTATGGAGGTTACTACGATAAATAATGTTGTGCACGCGTGCCACATCGGTAACAGATATCGTGACTGCCCACCGACGCAAAGGTGCTTGCACATTCATGGCTGTGGTCAAAAACAGTTACACGTTGTTTATACATGGGTAGTTAATAGATTGTAGCCACACCCCTGCCTATTTATCGAAGAATGCGTGATCATGTTTATCAGTCCCTGACACCCCATAGCTCTGCTAAATTTGGGTGTAACGATAATATCATTGATATTTATTTATCTACGTGTTTGAAGTTATTATAAGCATTCGTGACAGTTTTGGGGTGTGTCACGTGGGGTGCTCTCCGTCGCGTCGCGAAGCGCCACGGCCTCTAATTGCCCTCAGCACGGGTGGGGCGAAGGGCTTTGACGTGGAAGTTTGGCATCATTCCCTTCATTCAAGTCATAAGTATTCCATATTAAAAAATGTTTAATGTGACAAAGATCCGTCTTAATTATGCCGATTAGACTTTAAGAATGTTGAATGTTTTGGTGATAAGGCGGAGTTCGTGTCTGATTTGGGTAAATAGTCGTTAGCCAAAAACACGAAAGCGTACCCTACTAACTAACTATCTATGCTTTGTTAATATTACCGATTGATTTACCGTATTCTATAAAAAAAGAACTTGTGTTACTACATGTAGTTATCAATAAAATAATAAGCTCTAAGAACCTTCTCATCAGAACATCTACCACGAGTTGCTACTTCAAATTTACGTTATCGTTCCCGTAAAAAATTGTATAAGGGATCTGACATGACATGAAATGACAATTTCAAATCCCAATACATTTTTTTACGCGCACGATAAGGTAAATCTAAAGTGGCAACTCGTGGTAGACGTACAGGTAGTGTTACATCAGAATTTGTATTGATTTATATTTGGTCGTCAAAGCGCAAGTCTGAACTGAATGTATCAAGCTACCGCCGCCCGGGTCGAAGCCTGCTACGAGTACATCGAGAATAAATTATGCAACCGTTGACTCGCTACTCAGCGCCACCCTTGCAATCCATTTTAAAGTTTTCCTTACCTTATTTTCTAGAATATATTTTATGAAAGGTCAATACTACTATAATAATACTAGACTAACTGAAAAATGTAGAACCTTTATTTTCAGAATCGCGGTTATTTATTTAGGTCCCGATCCTTCCACTTTGCAAATAGGTCCTCGGTGTGGCACAAATGAAACAGCGTAAGTTGTCAGAGGCAAGTTAATTTGATGGGCTAAGACAATTTATTGTATTCAAATGAATAGTTTTCAAAGGGGCATGGGTACTGTTGGCGTCATTTTTGAAATTTTATTTGAGATAGCTGCGGGCAAATTGGAAAGTTGGAAATAGTTGAAAGATTGGACAGTTGTAAAGTAAGTATACAGAATAAGTTTAAAAAATGTTTGCGGTACCAGTTTAAAGATTTTAATACCAAAAAAATTGAGAATTTGGTAACTCGACGAGAGCACAGGGATCAACTTCTACTTTACAAAATCATTCAAAACGTAGTCGACTCTCCATATTTGTTTAGTACCTTACCTATCAACCTATGACGATGGCGACTCTTTTAGTAATGTTAACTCCAGGAAACGGAAGGAACGCACCGAAGTGCAAGATTACAAAACAGACTTTGATAATTTACGTATAGAAATATTGAAGTGCTTGGAAGGATTTGGCAACACCCAAGCCCAACAACTGAGAAACATACACGAGGAAATAGCGGAGTTTAAAAATAAAATCAACCACAGAAACTCTTACGCTACGGTTTAACCAAATAGATACCGAAATACAAACCTTAGAAGTCGACAATACCACAACACAAGACAAAATAAAATCTATCGAAACAGAGATATTAGAAATCAGGGAACAGCAACCCACTGAAACATCTTTAGCGAAAACGCCCGTCTCTGCACACGAAGCCTCGAACTAAAAGACCGTTGCGATCGCGAAAAAAACGTAGTGATTGTGGGTATCCCCGAAATAAATGAAAAAACTATAACTTAAGGAAATTACATGACGAAAGGAATAATGAAACTGATATCATTTACATTTTAAATCTGTCCTAAGACCATTAAAGCACTAAGGTTGGGAAAATGTTCCTAGCAAGCCCCGGTCTATATAGGTTTGTTTAGAAAGCAATGAAACTCCAAAAGTTCTCTTACGGAGTAAAGCAAAACTGCCCGAAAATATTAAAATATACTCTGACCAAACCCCAACACAGAAATTATATTTAGAAACACTAAAAAAGGAGTTACACAGTCGTACGGAAAAAGGTAAAACTAACATCATTATCAAATACATAAAGGGCGTACCCAAAATTGTCAAGAATTATATTCACAACGCAAAAAACTAGCAAGCTGTCAATTACACAATACAAAACACACAAATAAAGAAAAAACTTGTCGCCTAATAGTTACAAAGTATGAAGATATAGCATTGCAGCCGTCATCATTAAGATTGCTCTACGCTAACTTACTCAGCATTCGAGCAGCCGGCAAGTTTGACGAGATTAAATGTTTGTTACAAGCTATACGTTCGACGACTCGCATATTATTTTTTACTGTGACGTGGATAACCTCGTAAAGTGACGCTCATGTATATCAATTACCTAAATACAACCACGTCTATAATTATAGAAAGGAATCCAAGGGAGGTGGCGTATCCATTTACGTGCACAACAGCATAAATTACGACGTAACGAAAGAACTTTATGAAAACGGAAACCACTACTTATGGATTTACATAGATAAATTGTGTTTAAACATAGGAGCAATATACAAACCTGGTGAAACAAACGTGAGTAATTTCTTGGACATAGACTCTTCACAATTAGAGCATCGAAAAAAAAATAGTGTTTGGTGACTACAACATCGACCTGCTTAGCAAGGACGCCCGCGTTATACAATACCAAATTTAAATAAACGAAGCTGGGTATGAAATACTGAATAGTCTCAACAAACAGTACTCGAGAAACTAGCTCGACTGACACTATATTCGATCATGTGTGTACAAACATAAACAACCAAACATTCAGCATGTCAATAGTGGAGTCATCCCTATCTGACCACAAACAAATTTTTCTTGAGATTGGCAGTGAAGAATAGAAAAGTACATTACAAGGCCCTTTATTATGAGAAGTTGCATAATGCCGCACTAAAGGCACAGGCTGTAATTGTGAAGACCATGACTATTACCACCTCGAAAAAAATATCCAAAAACTAGTGCACAGTATTAAAATAAATAAGACGAAAATTAACAACCCTCCCCGAAATTATTGGATAAATAAAAATATTATTGACCAGATTAATTTACGTAACGACATAAGGGGCCAAACTAAAGCGGAACCGTATGATATCGAAATACAGAAGAACTTTGAGAAGCAATGGGATAAAGTGAGGACTGAGATCAAGAAACAAAAGAGAAAACACCACTACACTCTATTCCAGAATAGTACAACCACCCGAAAAACTATGGGAACTCATTAATAGTCTGGCATTGAATAAAATCAAAGACAGCAGTGCTCCACCGAAACTGATGTCAAACTCCGGGCTGATCACAGACGGTAACGAAGTTTGCAGTTTATTTAATACTTTTTTTCTCAAAAATAGGCTCTGATTTGGCAAACCGGATTGCAAACACTTATCACGTAAACACCGGTAATATTTTAATGTACGGAAATAATTATTAACATGACAAAACCTTATCGTAATTTATACTACTCGTATGTATCTACTATAGACGAAATATCGAAAATTATTGATGACTTAGACAGTAACACCGGTTTGGATGGAATTAGTAACAAAGCGATAAAATGCCTAAAAAATGTGATGATTGACAGGTTGACAAACTGTATAAATGCGTGCCTACAAAGTGGCGTCTTCCCGGATACCCTGAAGGCAGCTAAGGTTACCCCGATCTACAAATCTGGCAGTAAGACCCGTCTCAGTACTATCTGTAATATCGAAAATTTTCGAGCAAGTTCTGTATAATCGCTTGAGTACATTAAATGTAGTGTTGCCACTCGACACGATATGAAGTACATACTTACAAGAAAAATAATTTCTAAATGACTGGCAGTACGGATTCCGCGCGCAATCTTCTAACACTCTCGTCGCGGCATTAGATCTGATTACAAATACTAAAACTCATATTGACCAGAAAGACCTTGCATTGGGGGTATTTGTTGACCTAAAAAAGGCGTTCGTTACAGTAAGTCACCAAAAGCTTTTACAAAAATTTTAAAACAAAGACATATCAGGCACAGCCCTTAGTATGTTTACATCGTGTTTACAAAATAGATGTCAACTTGTCATGTTAGATAATTCTGCGAGCTCAGTTTAAAATCTGTCATACGGCTCAGGGCTCCATAGTCGGTCCGCTCATGTTTTTAATATACTTAGATAACATAAATAAAATTGGACTAACCGGATATTTTTTAACACTGTATGCAGACGACACATGTCTTTTCTATTACGGCAAGTGTGTTTCACACGTTACTAAGCGATGCTCAAAAAGACCTTAATTTGTTAAATGAGTGGTTCAAATACAGCTTTCCGTTAACGCATTTAAACGTCTCACATGATCTTTGCGGCAAAGAATAAACTTCTTCCACCAATCAGTACTGTTACTATAAATAATGAGATAATTCAGCGTTCTCAGCGTAAAATATCTCGGCCTATGGATAGATGATAAACTTACATGGAAGCCGCATATTAACTGGTCAGACAAAGCTAACGTCAATACTGGGAGCGCTGCGTAAAATATCAAATTACATTCCGAAAAAAGACAGCACTATTATCTACAATTCACTAGTGAAGTCACATTTAGAATACTTGATCGAAATATGGTACACAGCTGCTCCAAGTAACCTAAATCATTTGCAATGAATCCAAAATAAGATAGTCAAAGTGCTATTTCATTATCCCTACCTAACACCAACTAAATAATTGCATGAGGAAACCGATTTATTAAATATTAAACAACTGTACGCTTTTGGCACCTGTATTTTAGTCAAGGAAATTGTTACGGGTTCCATCCAGACTAGTATAAAATTACCTAAAAAAGTAAACAATCATGGCCTAAGAAATAAAAACAAACTAAGTTTAATTAGCCCGCGCACTAACTACGGCAAAAGAACGATATTGTTCGAGGAAGCACAGCTGTTCGATGGACTACCTAGCTACATAAAGGAATGTGATAGTGTCATACGTACATGGATGGACTTAAGAAACATCCGAAAGTTCTAAAATGTAATGTAAATGTAAATAAATCCAGAGGCAAACAATAATAACAATAAAATTAACATTAACTGTAAATAAATAAAAAATAAATAAATATCCCTGGAAATTATTCCACACAGCGCCATCTAGCCCCAAAGTAAGCTAATTAAAGCTTGTGTTATGGGATACTAGACAACGGATAAACATACTTAAATACATTTTCTTTTGTTAGTACATACTTTTATTATACATAAGGAGACACCCAGACCAGTACAAACAGACATGTTCATGCACACAAATGTTTGTACTGTGCGGGGATCGAACCCGCGACCTCTGGTGTAGTAGCCAACTTCTTAACCATTACACCAAGTCGGTCGTCAAAAAACTAACTAACTGTAACTTTAATAATATTTATGTACTTATCTCATTGTAAGTGAACTATTTAGTTTTTATGAGAAATACATTTCTTTAAACCGAAATCTCACTTTACTATATGTAGTACTATGTTCTAGCAAGCAAACTGACATAAAACTTAGTTGATATCTTTGAGTATTGTTTTGACAACCATTTTCTTTTTGATCGCAATGTAGTCTAGATCAACACTTTAAGCAGTGCCCAACAGTGAAAACATTAAATCGTTATGTACTATTTTAGTTAAGTTGGGAAAATGTATTGAAAATAGCTGTTTGTTTTACTTAATAAAGAAAATAAAATAAATCTAACGCTGCTTGCTCTCCGTCAAGACGCGCTGCCTGCAATATCTTTCTACATTTGAATGCGAAACTTCCTCAAAAACATCTGTTTTTACCGACTGTGAAAGTAATTAACGGATTTGAGATATATTGCAGGCCTGCACGTGTTTCTATATTATGTTTATCTTTTAAGCGTGAAACATTTCTGTAATTAGTTTCGCGTGGAATGTGCCAAAATGGTCTGTGTACTTCTTTGATTGCTTTCATCCTCATTCCGTAGTGCCTTAGAGTACCCGACCATCTACTCGTACTTGCTACCACAGTTTAGCTAACTGTTGTTGCTTTTACATAATATTATAGTCACTTTATTTGATTTGGTCGATTAGCATGTGCATTTAAGCATTCTCTCCTAACAATTTCTGAACGGCGAAAAATCATCGATTTAGAAATTTGTAGATATATTCAGTCAGAATTTGTCTTAAACTTCACTGGACATTATGCATCCCTTATCAGTGCCGGATTAAGACTACTTGATGCCCTAAGCAATCCACGGCTGTGGGGCACCTTATTCATGAAGTATAAAAGTCCAAAAAAATAAGCGTTTATTTATTCATTCGCCAAAAATAAACTTTTTTTCGCGAATTTAATGCCCGAAAAGTTTTTAGCATATTTGACTCAACAGAGCGGCCCAGTTTCAGTGGACCAGATTTTTTTTTTTCATACGCAGAACTCATACGAACGTTGACGCGCTTATAAACTCGTATAATCCATAAAGATACAGATTCACCACTACCGGTTTAAGTGAACATGCCACAATAAGCCCGTGTACGCGCGTTTGGTTTTCTGAACCTTGAAATGCAGCGCACGTGTAAGCTAGTATGCCAACGCAACCGGATACGCGCGAACAAAAACGCTCATCGGCAATCGCTCTTAATCTTTTCTTTTTTCCGTGCTACGGGTCAAATTGATTCGTATAAGGCCTAAAGATCAATCGTTCCGATTTTCATGCCTTTAACACCTTTTGCAGGTTATTTAGCGTACCCTAGCACTATGCTGTTATGAAAATTTGGTAGCATCGTCAAAAATAACATCATGCAAAGTAGATCGATTAAAAATTTCCAAAGTCATCATTTGGAGAAATCGCTGTAAGAAATGTTTTGACCACTGAAACAGGGCTATCCTGTTAAGTATAATATTGATAAAGAATCGAGCTTTAGACATCTATGATGAATTGGGTATGGGAACAATTTATATAACGAGTATATTAATTTGGTTGCTGGTTCTGGTGCCCCCCAAGACGTGATGCCCTAAGTAATTGCTTAATTTGCTTATGGGTTAATCCGACACCGTCCCTTATACTTCTGTTTCGTAAGAATTGCATTTTGGATGTAATTTTTTAACTTAGTACACCCACAAACTTTTAAATTAAAGTTGAATAATTAATACACACATAATAAACCGATCCGATTAGAAATTGTCATCAACAAAAACTTCGAAAGAGCTGAATTTTGGTAGACATTGGGTACACCAGTAGGAATAAAGTGCCAAAAATCACAGAGACCAGTAACTACACTGTGGCCGATTTAGTGAAGGGAATACTAAGAAGACCCCATTTCTTTTTCAATTTATTTATTCACAACGGTATTACATACTTATTTACTAATGAACCCTACTACTAAAAAACCTTATCGAGTTTAACTGATCGCAGGGTGAGATCGCATTGTACTTCTTAAACAAACCAAGCATAAACACTAATTAAATTAATTACTTACATCTTAGCTGATAGTATCTTTTTAATGGTTTTACATTTCTTTGCCTGGTTATTACATATCGTCCACTAATTTATGTGGAAAACTAATCAATATTTTAGGTTGCAAGTACTGCATAGTTTTCCTTCCATATGTATTATTATACTGTGGTAATTTAAACATCCAAGTTACGTGATGACTGATGGAGCATTCGGTTCATTTTCCCACGTACGTTTTTTGACGTGTCTGTACTGAAAATCGATGCGTAATGTTTGACTAGCATGAAAATGTAGTTTTTTGTATATAGTTTTAGTAGTGATTTACATGATAACGAAGCTTTCAAGAGAGTAGCTTAATATTTTCAAATTGAAAAAAAATTCAAACACCCGTAAGCTAATTCCGGTGCAGTCAGGACGACTTCATTTTTATACACAAATTGTTTTATTTCATGTTTCTGGTACATTACTTTAATTAAAGAGTAGGTAAAGTAATCGAAAAATATGTTAAACGAGCTAATCAGAATAGCCGTATGGAGTGATCGAGCTAATCTTTATAGTATTTTAAACAACCTTTTAATATTACTTATAATTTTTTTTGTAATTATTTAGTTTTTATACTTATAATTGATAAGTTGTTTTTATTGTTGTAAATCTTTGTTTTTATAAGAATACTGTACAAATTTTATACCTAAGTTTTATGCTGAATAAAGAGAATAATAAAATAATAATAAAATGTATTTATTTGAAATATTAACCATTTTTACATAAAACAGGTAAAGCGTTAATGTCTGCAGTAGTCGATGACTGTGTCGCACTCATTAGCGCCCGTCTCCCAGACAGGCGTTTCGGGCTTTAGCATATAGGTACATTAGGTTTTAAATAACTTAACCACAAATTATACATGGGCGGCGCTCTGACAGATAGCCCGCTTAAAACAACACGCCATTTTTGACGCACGCACACAGAGACATGAGCTTACAAGCGATGTCAGTGAGCTTCAGTGAGTCGGAAAATCGCACTGTCGCGAGTGTTTTTGTTTTTGTCGAACTTGGTGCAATTTTTCACATAATGAATTTTGTTTTTGACCGGTTCTGTCAAGTAGGTATAACTTACTTACTTCATTTTAAAAATTCAGAGCGTATATTGTAGCAACCCTAGGCGGTTCACGCAAGTTTTGGAAAAAGGTGCGAGCGGTCCTTCTGTAAACTCTTTATTTTGTGACTTAACGGCCAGCTTGCATTAAATATAACGCGCGCGCGCGCGCGGTGTGTGGTTACGTGTATGTGTGTGTGTGTTTGTGCGTGAGATAGAGCGTGAGTGTGTGTGTGGTGTGAGTATAACATAAAAAGATATCAATTAAAATAAACATTTAAGAGAAAGATCTGGTAACTTATGAAAACGAAGTAAAGAGTGCGGTTGATTCGGTAGTAACGTGGTTGAGCAGTAACAATTTTAATGTGAATCTTGGTAAAACTAACTACATACAATTCCAAAGTTATGGTAGTAAAACATTGGAGCTTAACCTTAGCATAAATGAAGAACGGAACACAAGGTTTCTGGGGATAACGATCGACAAGTTCTTGAATTGGAAGTCTCATATTCAATTGTATGTGGTAAACTTAATAAGTTTGTGTATGTTCTTGCCAGACTAAGACAGACATATACCCTATCGACAACTCTAACGGCTTATCATGGTCACGTCTCGTCTATTGTTGATTTGGGGTAATTCATGCGATATAAATAAGGTTTTTATTGGCCTGAAGAAATGTATACGTGCAATTTGTGGTTTTCCTCCTTTTTTTCATGCAAACCCCTTTTTAAACAATTAAATGTTTTGCCGTTGCCCTGCATGTACATACTCTAGCTCGTGTGCTTTGTAAAAATGTATCCTCAATATTTTAAAAGCGCACGGGATATATATCCCAGGAATACGCGAAATCCTGACAGATTGGTATTCGATACACAACCTAGAACCACATTGTATAAAAAACAAGCTCATGCAATGTGTATTATGGTATTTAACGCCCTACCTCTGGAGTTTAAATCTCTTACATTGCAGAGATTTAAGAAAAGTGTGACTAATTGGCTTATGGATAAATTATTTTATAGTGTTGAGGAATTCATTAATTGAGATTGATGACATTAGAATATATTTATGAATGGAATTATGTAACCTAAAATTCTTAAATTAAAAATTTACATGCTTTAGACTAAGGAGCTAAATGTGATGGAACTATATGACTGTGTGTAAGACCTTTTGTAACCACTTTTATTGCAAATAAATTCTGATTCTGATTCTGATTCTGATTCTTTAAAGATTATTAACACATGTATACAACGTGTTAATGAAAAAGCGCAAAACCTCAGACACCCCAACTTATTATTATTATGAAAGAATTAAATAAATGATTAAATTTAATTTTAGCGGATTTTTTACGAAGATATTAGTTTTTTTTTTCTTGTGTTTGTCTGCAAATAAAAAAGTCTATGGTAATTACGCGCGATCTAGTGCGACGTCGCCGCTTCGCGTGCCGCCGCAATAAAAGAGTTAAGTAATGATTATGCACGGCATAATTAAAATATTTTTTTTGGTTAAAATTCGACCCCTGTTTTTTATTGGTGGAATCGATTCTACTCTCGATTCTGACCAAACTATTTTCAGGTTTTGCGCTTTTTCATTAACACGTTGTAGATATAGTGAGATTCTACCACATCGTAATTAACCTTAGGAAGCCACTCGGTTAAAAGAGTCTTACATTGATATAGGTTCGAGGATAAATATTTAAATCTTTTTTTATTTTATTATAAAGCAGCAGTGCTTTATAATTGGAGTGATGTTTGACTTATTCAATTCTACATTTACCCGGCTGACATACTTTATCTTGCCTTCTTTTGTTCTTGAATAAATCTGGGCAATATTCAGGAGTTACATGTCTGCGCAAAGTAACATTCAAGACATACAGTTTCCGAACAGAAAGAACTTACCAGAAATCGTAGATCAATTTGGTAGAGAATCTCATCGGTTTAGAGGCCAAAACCTTCAAGACCGCTCTCTGTGCCCTTTCGAGTGGTAACAATTTAGTTTTTCTAGTGGCACCCCAGACAGTGATGCAATAGTTAATAATAGATTGTGTAAGGGCAAAATAAACAGTCTTTAGAGTAGGAAGATCAGCTCCAGCTCGAAGCCTACTAAAAATGAAAATCAGTTTCCTAATACGCGCTGTAACTGCTTTTATGTGTTCATTCCACGACAAGGTGCTATCAAGCACCAAGTTTTAAAAATGTCCTTCGTGAAATAGCAATAACGGTGGCGCGATTTGAAAACACCACTACGTTTTTATGATATGCTCTTAGAGATGCCAAGACATATTTTCCTGCTTTGCCATGTTGCGTTCTTTCTAATGGTTTTCCGTAAAAACTATAAGTTCTTGTTGCGGTGGCGCTGGAAAACAAATTTATTCAATTCTGTTGCCTACTGATTAAGCAAAACTTGAAATCAGATTAAGAATGAAATTTGTAGATACTAAAGATTGGGTATTTTGACGTAACTGTAGATTAAAAGTATGTATTTGAAAAATGGATTTTTTTGAAATTCAAGTTTTGTTACTGTTTCTACAAAAAGGGCCCCCGTAATTAAACAGTACCACCGAATTTATTAAAGTTACTCTAACATAAGTAATTGTAAAGATATTCATTACTTTACTAGTGGAATCGCCTTGGTGATCTCCAGCTATAATCAGACCATCATGGTAATGTTGTTGTAAAAACATTAAAGCACCTCATACCATACGAAAAGAAGAAGAAACAGAACTGTTTCTTTTTCATACAAGTATAAACCGATGGTCATATCAAAGGCTTCCTCATAGTCTACAATCGCTCAACATAGTGGTATACTATACTCTCAGGACTTTTGAATAATCTAGCGCAACGTGTTGCGCTAGATTATTGATTTTGTCTTAGGGTTCTTAGACCTCAGAAAGATGTGTGTGATTATCAGAATGCAGTTTGTCCGGGAGGCTAAAATTCAAAAAAGCTGCATCATGGTTCGTGGTGACGCTTAAAATAGCTTGTGCTCAAAAGCGATATGTATTTGTACTTTTTCAAAAAGGTTTTGTGTCCTAGTTTTTTGGTTTTATACCTTCAAACAACGCGAAAATAAAGAACTAAGCCTAAGCTTTGAGCACCAGCGCTCCTCTTGCCTTGAAAAGCTCTGCAATGATTCTATTACTGCTGGCCTGGCCTCTTGTTGTTCTTTTGCTGTCTTTTTTCCCGTTGAGAGGACTATCTGATGAAAAGCGTGAGTTCCTGTTCGTGAGGATATTCAACCTCATTTTGAAGGTCCGCTTTTCGTGCCTCAGTTAAAGACTCACGAGCGTATAAGAAAGGGAACATAATGCGCAGCGAGAGCGTTCTATGTCGGGATGAAAGGGTGAGGATGGTTTGAGTTGAATAAATTTGTCACAGCATCCTCTATTGTAGCAATGTAGTTGAGAACGGACAACCTGGCAATGTCTTTACGTAGTTAGAGAGATTCAAGGGTCGTATATACATCTGGGTTTCCAATAATCCAAATGCACGCTGCTGCAAACTGTCGAGAGCTTCGAGCAAGAATTTGGCACCATCCCAGTGATGAGAGCAGTATTTCACACATAAGCAAACCTGTGTTGAAATTATACGAAAACCTTAGATGCTGAGGTGTGAAAAATAATCTTAATCATTTCAGGTTTGCAGGATGCCTTTTTTAAACGCTCAAAGTTGTCCCGTTGGTATAGGTTGCTACGAACATCCATGCCAACGATGCTTGTCTGTCATTTACTGGTAGCGGGGTGGATTGAAGACAGGGGATGAGGAAAGTACAGCGGTAAAAGGTTGGGAAGCACCCAGCTGTCTTTACTTGGCGTTGAACTTGACGAGATTATATGCACTCCATACTCAAATGCAGCGGAACACTATAAGAAGCTCAACAACAAGACTCTTTTCCTCGATGAACGACATCTATGCCCCAGGACGCTTGAAATAGAGAGCGTGGACTGTGGATTCACATAGCAATGAATATCATCAGAAGAAACAATGTCGGCGACAAGACAGTGACCTGTGGCAGAAAGCACAATGCACGTTCATCGCAAAAGATATTCATTCTGCGTACTTCTAGAAATCAGGTGATCAAATCGCAAGCTGGCCGATTATATTCCGGTAGCTTGGAGAGAAGCTAACGATGCGACGAACACGGTCAAAAGCTTCCGCAATGTCGGCTAAAGGTTCACCATGCTTGTCCTTCCAGATATGTGTTGCGTACACTAGAAGATTCACCATGGGCCGATTCAGTCGGAGACCACGGTCCTGAATCTGAGAGTGGTCTTCTAGGTAGCGAATGGGTCTGTGCGTTCATTTAGCTGCTTTGAGAGCTATCCTGATTTCGTAGAGGTTAAAGTCCAGCTACGGTATCTTTGGCATTCCTCGTATAATGCTGAATTAGCTTGGCTTTTTGGCCGTTCTTATATTTGGTTTGGCGATTGAATCTATAACTGTGATAAAGTTTTATAGACCTTCGTTGATTCGGCTGATTTTGAAGTTAATTAAAGTAAAAGATCACTTATTCACTTAAGCTTTTACGAAGAAGCATTTATGAAATGTCAAAATTCACAAAATAAATATATAAACAATAATAGACGTAAGTAAAATAATACAATTAGTACATAATATCCTAAATAAACATAACGCGAATCTACCACCGGTTCGGACGTTGCTTCTTATCGAGAAGACTCCGGCAAGAAACTCGATAGTTACTCTTATAAACTTTGTTTGGTTTTACAACGAATGAATTCAGAGTACAGTCACAAGAACAATAAAAATACATTATTTGAGCAGAGGAGCAGATTATTCTTAATATGACCACAAACTCTTATCGTTCAAGTAATCCTCCACATTATAATAACCTTGTTTTATCAACTTTGGTTTAATTGTAGACTTGAACTTGTGAAGAGGTAGATCAACAAGACTTTGAGGTATTCTGATAAAGTATTTTACAGATTGACCCACAAAGGAATTTCCTACCTTATGTAGCCTAAGACTTGGAGTAATAAGTTTGTTTTTATTTCTAGTACTTTGTTTATGAGTATCACGGTTTTTTTGAACCTAAGCAAGTTTTTGCGCACATACATTAAGTTATCGAAAATATACTGAGCGTGCACAGTTAAAATATCAATGTTCTTAAATACTTCTCTTAGCGACTCGTGGAGCTTTCAAACTTCTAACTCTGTCTTTAGCTTTGTGAACCAACTCACCTGGTAGTTTATTTTTGCAAACACTTTAGAGATGTCCAAAGTGAATGTTGGATGTTGTATAGATGTCTGGTTATATAACAAGGTCGAGAGAGTGGAGTAAAGGCTTTTACAGTTTTTTTCGGACAGCCAGGCAAAAAAGCCAGAGTTTTCAAACCCCTTTTTTTTGCGTCAGGAAATGCATTTAGGCATTACCAAGGCCCTGGGTTCGGGACACCTGGGATATGTGGGACTCGGAACTCCTGGGAAAACAGAGACCCCTACCCACTAAAACCTGACGGTGGTCATCTTCGGCGCAGAATGGAAGGGACCCGGGATCCCCAACGAGGGAGAGACTCCTCGCAGGACCCTTCGGCGCGCAAGGCCGCCTGGCAGCCAGCCTCGGGAGGAGCAAGCTCAACTCCAGTGCAGAGTTTTCAAACCCCTGACCTAACCATTGGGTGGCTTCTGGAAGCTAATCGTAGCCAAAACCCCTGTTTTTTAAATAAATCGGTCAGCTCATATCATCTGGGGTTTCGGAAATATCTTCGTATTGGTTCACTATACGCTCGTAATCATTCTTGCCCAGCTTTGCGTTGAAGTCCACTTGAACAATATTGTAACCGGTTGCATGCCTATGCACGACTGCAACAATGTTTCCATACAAGGCTTCCTAAATATACGGAGGGTTTTTGATATGATTTTTATGGTAATTAAATTATTAAATTGATATTATCTTCTATTATTGTCATTCCAATGACATAAATTGATTTTGGTGGAATGGTTTATAATTCCGGTGGGCCTAAACCATTTCGGTGGCTTTTAATAATTTCAAATTAGTTTATCTCAAAAACTAATAAATATTTTGAGATCTCTATTACTGCATACAACATCTCAAAAGGTATTATTAATGCCACAAAAAATCCTTGAAAAGTGGTAACAAAAATTCGCCACTGGAATTAGGCAAAATTCGAGTTTGTTGAAATTGACCGATTCCATTTATTCATTTGAAATAAAATTCGTGAATAACTTTGATGATCCTCTGACTACAAGCTAAGTATGAAATTTTGTGAGTACTATGAAAATCATGTACGAGTCTATGATTAACCCTTAAAAATGTTGTTATTTTATTATTAAACGTATAATTCGATGGTGCCTAAGTACAGTATCGAAATTGAAAATTTAGGTATTTTTTTTTGCCCTAACGCATTCCATTTTCAGTATACTTTCACACTAAAAAGAAAAAAATCCATTAAACGCCTGTTAAAGCTTAAATTTCTCTTACTTAACAAACGGTTCAGCGTTAACGATCGAATGTTGAATTTCGAGGCCATACGCGGAGGCAAGACGAGTGTGAGTAGGTCGAAACTACCGCTTCCGTTGCTGTACACCGCGCCCCGTGCCTCGTAGTTTTATTATATGCCTATGTACAATAGGTGATTTACTGGGCTTATATAGGAAATGAATGCCATTTGAAGTGAATAATCAATCACTCAAAGTATACTATCGTATGTCCCGGATTCGAGTTTTGACATCGGTAACATTTTTTATTGGGGTATCGTAGGTGACTGTTTCGATATTATTCACTGGTATTACTTTCATTTACGTAATCTAATCTGGCACATTCGTTATTATACGCAGGTGCATGAATCAATGACTCTATTGAAAATACCATTTACGGTAGTTTCATTTGGAATAATTTTTGTTTAGTTGTATTTAAAAAAAAATTCTCAAAATGAAATTTTACTGATTAATTTTTTTAAATATGATAAAACTACGTTATTTTGATTATTTTACAATCACCACTGCGTAATAATATGTACATTTCATAATTCTTATTGGAAAAAATTAGAAGGGATATTTGACGCTGAGCAATAGAAATTTATATTAAATATAAATAAATAAATATGCGCCAGACAAGACACCTCTTGTAATGGTCTCGAAGTAGGGATTATTATATCCCTGTGTTACGAGGTACCACACAAGGAAATAAGCTAGGGGCGTCTCCTAGCACACCCAGACCCGAGTCAATTCAGAAAAGATCGTTTCCTGAATTGACCCGACCGGGAATCGAACCCGGGACACTATGGAAGTCGAGGCGAGAAACCGTGCTATATTGTAGTTTGGATTATTTTTTCGAAGTACTCACAAAATTGTGTCATGATTCGATTACTAAACTGGGGTAGTTTTAGATTTATTTGGGCATCATTATTATTAAAAGTAGTTTCATTGAGTACTGGTCACCCTGGTGTCGTGCTTGCTCCTCTTTGCAGTATTAAATGAATCGATGGAGGTGTCCGAGACTGATTCGACGTTGGCTCGTCGCAGTGATGACATTATGCAGGATTGGAATGTAACATAGTCTACGAGTAAAAGTAAATAAAATTGTAAGCTTTATCTGTGCATCGGAGTTGTAAGTACAATACTATTCATTGGTGATGAAACGTGAATACGTTTCTTGCCGGTTCTTCTCAGCAGAATCTAGGTTACGAACCGGTGGTAGATTCACGTCAGTCTAAATATAAATACTATAAAATATTTTAATAACTATATATATTGTTTGAATTCCATTACTCTTTCTGAGGTCGTTCATTACGGGTCTAGTTCAGAATATCGACGGTCACTACATCGACGGTCGCTGCATCGAAAACGTTCCATCGACGAGTTAATGTATCGACAGTACTCCAAATCTATGGTACGCTACATTGACAGCACACCAAATCGATAGTACGCTATAACGAAAGTACGTTAAATCGAGAGTACGATATATCGACAGTACGCTACGTCGACAGTATGCTACATCGACAGTACACCAAATCGATAGTACGCTACATCGACAGTATGTCATATCGATAATATGTTGTATCGACAGTACGCTGCATCGAATGCACGACCCGAGTCAAAAACCTTCAAATAAATAATAATAAAAAGTTAAATTTATAATAATTTTGTTACTACTACTTTAACATTGGGCAATAAATGAGACATTTAATATATCAGTCGTATGGCTTTTTAAATATCCAACAAAAATACTTTTTTTTATTTACAGCACATCTATAAAACGGCAACACATTTACTCATTACAGCTTGGCTATAAACAAGATTTTTTCGTACTACCCTCATGAGTTTGTGATTAATTTGTTTTAAATCTTTTTGTCATCAGTCTTAGTGTTTATTAAAAAAATGGACGAAATTAAATTAGCTACAACGCATAACAATAAGATCTCCGCCAAGAGAGTCTGCATAGCATTTCAGTTGTTCTAAGAAATGAGTATAGCACTCTTGAGATTTACTAGATAAAAGATTATTATTGTGTGCGTCATTATGTTTCGTGCATGATTGGAGGCCACTCTCCGATGGCACGGGCATAATTTGGGGCACATTTGTACTTGAATTGATTTGCATGTTCATATCTAATCAGGAATACTCTCCAAGAATACTAGCGTATATCAGGGCGCTTATATTACAGTATTTGATTTATTATTTTACCTGATATTAACCTTAATGCATGCTACTCTCAGATCGTTTTCTTTTTAGTGTAATTTAAATTGTGCCCGATCGTACTTAGTTTATATGAGTTAGAAAGCATAAAATTTAAACACGCCACGGCGTTGTTGATCTAAATAAAATTTGGTAAGGCTACTCTTGAGATTATAATGTTCTGCTGTATCATTATATCGCTAGGATCATTTGATGAAGGCCACTCCTCAATAATTTCCTGTGGAGGCCTTGAGCACGAATAAAGAATTATAATATAAACAAGTTAAAATGGGGGTCCCTCAAGGATCTATTCTAGGTCCATTACTATTTCTGATATTTATAAATGATTTACCTTTTTACTTAAGAGATATCTGTGTTGATGTATTGTTTGCAGATTGTTAGTTTTTAAAACTGACAGAAATAAAAACCTTTTTGATGATGTATATGACGCTATATCAAAGGTTTTACAATGGTTCACACTAAATAATCTACAGCTTAATGCAAAAAAGACTAAATGTATTAATTTTAAGTTGCCTAATGTTAAAAATAACCCCATTGGTCTAAAAATTTATGTTAATACTATGAAACTTGTAGATACAACAGTTTTTTCGGAAGCACATTAGATTAAAAACTGCAATGAAACCCTCATATAACAGCTCTCTCAGGCACACTGATACTGCTCTTTCAGTTTATTTTAGTTATTTCCACAGTGTAATGTACTTTGGAGTCAAGCGGCGGATATACAAACCATCTTTATCCTCGAGAAGCGAGCGATCACATCCATCTATAAGCTTCGTGCATGGGCTTCACTTAAGTAGATTTTTAAGGAAATTGGTCTCCTCACTGTAGCGTCACAATATATTTACAATTGCATTGTTTTGGTGAGAAAAAATATTGGTCTTTATACTAAACACAGTGACATACATTGCAGAAATACTAGGAATAAGGATAAAATTGCACTTCCACTCTTTAGGTTACAAAAAGTCTTAGGATCCTTTATGGGGCAAGGTATACATTATTACAACAAAATTCCAAAAACCATTTGTGAGTTACTTTTAAATAGATTCAAAAATCACATCAAAACAGCTTTATTAAAAAAGGGCTATTATACTATAAAATACTACCTTATAGATAAAAATGCCTGGGTGTAAGCTCTCTGCTCGATACGGGGTTGAATAGCTCTATTGTAACAGATGTTTTATTGTAATAGTTAATAGGTACCTAGTATGTACTGACGGAGATTTTTTTCTTTTCGCATTGTTTAAATGAACTTTTGTTTTTTATTCTTTTATGGTTTTTTTTCTCTTTGTTTTATATTCTTTTAGGATTATTTGTATCAAAATAACACAGTGCTTGTACTTTACTAACGCCTGTTGTAAACCCAAAACAAGTTTGAAAGAGTAACTGCTGAGTTTCTCGCCGGGTCTTCTCAGCAAGAAATAACTCCGACGCGGTGGTAGAGTCCCATTATGTCTGTAAACTGTTTATTTACATATCCATATTATTATGGTATTTACGTCTATTTATTAGTATATTTTGCTGTGAATTTGACGATTTGAAAGTACTGATACAGTCTATTTGATTAAAGTTATTTGAGTTTGAGTTTAATTTCGAAACAAGTTAAAACATGAAATACAAATGTGAAGAATCAATCCATAACGTTACTTTTAATGCATATATATTATTAACTACTTTGGTAGCCCAGCCAATGAACCCTAGTTCTAGCTGTTCAGGCACACACCGCCAACCTTAGATAAACACTAAAAAAAACGTACCTGATCTGCTGCCGCCGTAAAATCCGAAGCTCCAGCGTGGCTGCTGCAGTGATCACCTTGACGCCGCCGTCTAACACAGTTTTTTATCCACACAGCACTGCACTAGGCTGGCCAGCCTTGTTAATCTCGTAATTGTTTCATTTTAGTAAAGTCAGTCACACAAATTATTATAAAACCGAGGAGCATTAAAAATCCGTGCTCACCGTCGCTGCTTCGCGTGCGAGAGGAAGAGATTCTTCTTTTCGCCACCATTAGTCGTAATCCGGCGACAGCTTGACGATTAACACCGTACTGAACTTATACAAAAGTAAGAAAGTAAGAAACCTTCTGTAAAAAAAAATGGCGAGACTCTTCTTTGAATAAACAAGGTGAGCTGACTGGCCTGTTGGCGCAATGGCAGCGATCCTGCCTTTAGCGCCGGAGGTCGTGGGTTCGATCCCCACCCATGACAAATATTTGTGTGACGAACATTTGTATTTGTTGTGTGTCTGGATGTTATTATCTATTTAAGTATGTATTTAGAAATATTTAAGTATGTTTATCAGTCTCTGGCGCCCATATTACAAGCTCTGCTTAGTTTGGGGTCAAATGATCTTGGTGTGTAAAAAAAAAAAAAAAGTAGACTCTCATTTATTGTTCAAACCTAGACGTGCATTAATGCATTTATTATAAGGCTATATGCGCATTTATTTTAAAAGGTTAGAATCACGTTAATTAAACAAGGCTAGATTCGCCTTCAGTAAATATGGCTAGATTCGCCTCAGTTAATATAGCTAGATTTGCCTCAGTTAATATGGCTAGATTCGCCTCAATTATTATAGCTAGATTCGTCATTAATAAAAATTGCTAGATTCGCCTTTAGCCTTTTTTGATAAATGTACCAATATCAGTAATATTTTGTTTATGCTTATCAGTTTATTTTGTGGGTTTATTAACCCCTGGCTAATTGAGAGAGCTGCATACGTTTCGAACGATTTAGGGCGACGATGTGTGTATGCTTATCAGTTTATCTTATGGGTTATTTAACCCCAGGCTAATTGAAAGAGCTGCATACATTTCTCCGGATTTCAGGAGGCGATGTGTGTATGCTTACCAGTTTACTACAAAAATTTGTCTTTTGATTTGTCTTATCATTTTTTTTATTATTATGATTGGTTTACATACTGAATAATATTATTTTCTATAAGTTGATAAGAACTCAGTATCCATACTTTTTTAATTGATTCATTAATGTACACCGAAAAGCATTATTTATAATGCTTGCTAATAGAATAATGGGTTAAATTGCTTACTGTAAATATGCCCAGGTACGTTACGTTACACGGCCGAAGATACTTTGTGAGGTTAAATCTAAAAGCTATTGATCATTAAAGTATAAAAGAGTACTCACTAGTTATATGTACTTCATAAGCTTTTGCCCCTTTAATGATATAATGATAATAATACAGCTTCGTGATAAATTAGGGGATCGCTGCTGATAGAGAAGATTAATCTATTTCTAATTTATTGATCAGATTTTACTGTTCACAAGTTTATGAGGTACGCATGTGCAATACTGAGTATGGTTTATGGTCTATAGTCTTTCAGACAATCTGTAATTTGGGCAAATAGCATGTACCTAATCATCGTTTCAATATTTTTTAGTGGTTATCTTGGTGAATACTCCTTAAGTTAATAAATCAAAGTGTTCATGGCAATCATGTGGTTACGAAGGTGGTGGTGGTGAATACAATACATCGGATAGTAACTATTAAGTAATCTGTGACACCGGTAGGCACCGATAACATAAACCCTGCCAGTGCATAGTCACATTTCAAAATAAACAAAGTATCTTATTAGGTTTCACAGCCATAGCAAATGAACCAGGTGAATTAATTTCGATGTGGGATTGATATTTAGACTCAATTTTTTGGGTCGTTCTTGCTGGGGACATAAGTGGTAGTGTGTTTTTCTATGCAAATTCATTTTTCTAGGCAGTTGTTTAAATATATGCAAGCTAGTGTTAAAATTGTATTCACTCTCGAAGAATTATATGCAACTCGTCCTTTTATCAATATAAACATAATATCGCCCAAGCAGTTTGTTATTTCTCATTGAATGATATACCAAGTTGGATCGTGGAACTGACTAGGTATCCCTGTTAATAGCGTTCACCATCTAAAAAACCAATAAAAAATATAGTAGCGAAACCCATTTTCACAGTAAGATCCATAATGTTTAAGCAAATAGTTTATTTCATCATACAGCTGTGGTTGGTCAAGTAGCTGATGTGCATAATTGCCGATAATCCAGAATTTAGGTATTTAAATGTGAATAAATATTATTTGATTTGCTTTAGGATTTTGCATAAAGAAAGAAAGGAAACAAATAAAAGAGAGACTTTGCCCTAAGATTCTGTATACCTACATGTTTTAAGGAGACCGAAGAGCTGACAGCTACCTCGGACAAAGAATTAGTTTAATTAGCTATTCAAAGAGGGAACGCTGCCAGTATCTTCGGAACCTTGCCTAAAGGGACTTCTTTTAGTAATATATTTTAGTTATTAAATTATATTTTTTAAGGTTTTTAGTTTTAGGTTCATTTTAATAACTTCAGATGTGTTAGTATTCGTTTTAGTATTATAAATAATGTAAATTTTTATAAATTAAGTATATTTTATTTAACTGTAATATTTCAGTTTATTATAATATTAGAGTGTATTACTTAGTGACTACTTTGTTTGATGTGCAATAAAGAGCTATAGTTCGACTGGCCTGTTGGCGCAATGGCAGCGATCCTGCCTTTAGCGCCGGAGGTCGTGGGTTCGAGCCCCACCCATGACAAATATTTGTGTGACGAACATTTATATTTGTTGTGTGTCTGGGTATTATTATCTATTTAAGTATGTGTTTAGAAATATATAAGTATGTTTATCAGTCTCTGACGCCCATATTACAAGCTCTGCTTAGTTTGGGGTCAGATGATCTTGATGTGAATTGTCCCAGATATTTATTTATGTTATTTATTTATAGTAGGTACACACAATTCAATGTTCTTAATCCCCAGGAAGGGAAAAGTGTTTTTTCGAAACATAGCCCGAGATTGTGATCAGCAACCGCTTGAAGGCAATTTAAATAATAACCATGACATAACTTATCATTATTTATGTAATATTATTTACATATTTCAGAAGTTGCTAGAAACTACATAAAATTAAGACAGACGCTTATTACTTACTAGCTCTCCGCTCGCGGCTTCGCCTGTGTACACAACACACAATTTTAAATGCTGTGAAGGAGTTTCGCTTGTCAATTTTAAATTACTTATCGCATACATAGATACTTGACAGCCATCAAATTTAAGGCAATGTAATGGGACAGTTTGTGTGTTATTTAGTTGTTGTTGTTGTTTTTTGGAATGTTTGGAATCTAATATCTACATTTAATACAATAGTATGATGACGATTTGAAACACTTATTCCGATACGTTTTTCAATATGAGATTTGATGTTTATTTCTTACTTTTATATAAAAATATTTTTTTCAGAATATAAAATGTATTCTATAACTCGTTTTAATGAATTTAAAGTATTTCTCTATTTATTTCAAGGTTTGTTATTAGAACATTATTTTAATGTACTTATCTTGTTTTTAATAAATACAAAGTTATACTTGCAATCTTGACTTTAAGGGGGTGTTCATTAAAGCATATAATGTAGGTATTCTTCATTTCAATGAAGACGACACGATTGGCATAGTGCGCTGTAGCACGGTTTTTCGCCTCGATTTCCGTAGTGTCCCGGGTTCGATACCCGGTCGGGTCAATTCAGGACACGATCTTTTCTGAATTGACTCGGGTCTGGGTGTGCTGGGAGACGCCCCTGGCTTATTTCCTTCTGTGGTAATTCGTAACACAGGGATATCAATCCCTACTTCGAGACCATTACAAGAGGTGTGTTGTCTGGCGCATATATTTATATATAGACTTTATCCATAAAAAAAAAAAAAAAAAAAAAACAAACAAAATTTAAATTTTAATCAATTCAAAGTGATACAATCTTTATTTCAAAGTCTGTTATCATAATTTAATGTGTTTTCTTTATGTCGTTTTAATGAATTCGAATTGATACAGTCTTTATTTTCAAGGTGTTAATTTAATTTTGTACCTCACCAAATTTTGATGTGATATTATAATAAGTAATTAAGTATGTCATTTTAAATTAATTTAATCTAATTTTGACCACTAATAATTTTATTCACCGACTGGGTGAACCGATTTTGATCATTCTTTTTTTATTTGAAAGCTAGTGCTTCCTGAATGGTCTCTTTTATTTTGGTCTAGTTCTGACAGTGGAATCCATGAGCAAAACCATATAAGTCTTAAATCTAGATAGACAAAATGCGCGACAAATGGACGACAAACGGAAGAATAACTTAATATTAAGCCAACCGATTTTGATAATTCTTTATTTATTTGAAAGCTGATGCTGCCCGTGTGGTCCCATTTAAATTTGGTCCAGTTCTGACAGTGGCATCCATGGGAAATCCATATAAGTCTTAAATCTAGATAAACCATATGCGCGACAAATGGACGAATAACTCATTATCACGCCAACCGATTTCGATGCTTCTTTTTTTATTGGAAAGGATATACTTCAAGGGTAGTTTGATGCTAGTTTTTTACAGAATGTTTTTGGTGGGATTTCACTTCTTTTTGTAGAAACGGGGGCATATTGATTTATTATATAAAGCTGCGTACGGATAGCGCGTACCCGGGCACGCGTATTTGTGTTTTCTAATCAGGGTCACAAGGTACTCTAGATCTTCGATTATCCTAGTTTTTATAGTTTTCCCTTTATGTGGCCATTAAACCCTAACTCTGTACCAAATTTCAGCGCTCTGAGTTTATGGGAAGTACTAGTTCTATTCTGATGATCATGAGTGAGTGAGTGTCATAAATGCGAAACTTTCCTTTCGCTTAACTTCGGAACTAAATGACCTACAGACTTGAAATTTTAGATTTTAAGTATGTGATTATAGCTTACTGGATGACGAAAATTTCTGCGTTCTGGTTCTATCCAGAGGTTCTCAAATAGGGGCCTGAAAATGCGGCGAAATGGTTCCAGTAAAGGATGGTACGGCAGTGTTTGCTTCGCGCTCGACTTGGCGGGGGCACTGCCGTGCCCCCCGATTTCGTATTCTTCTAAAACATATACGATAATATAATGTAGGTATAATTATTGTTATTGTTGGAGTCGGTGTCAGTCAAGGAAACACTACAATATACCTAACAATATACCTATTTCTTACATATCACGTTTACGTATGTATGTAGGTAAGTAAAAACCTACATTGGGTGACACCGACTCCAACAATAATAATAAATAAATAAATAAATAATTGTACCTACATTATATTATCGTATAAGTTTTAGAAGAATAAACAATTATTTCTTTACTTTATAGTGCTTTGTATTGGAATAGTTTTTTTTGAAGTTGGTTTTTTTTTGGTTAAAATTTTTGTTTATTTCTTGATTTTCGGTGAATAGTTATCATTTTATACATCGAAAAAGTATCGTCCAATTGCTACTAAGAGTTGAAGAGTTCCGTTACTTTGTTATGGATCCCATAAGCAAAACCTAACCAAACTCTCATCAAACTACCCTTGAAGTATATCCCTTCCAATAAAAAAGTAGCATCGAAATCGGTTGCCGTGTTATTGAGTTATTCGTCCGTTTGTCGCGCATATGGTTTATCTAGATTTAAGACTTATATGGATTTCCCATGGATGCCACTGTCAGAACTGGACCAAATTAAAATGGGACCACACGGGCAGCATCTGCTTTCAAATAAATTTTTTTTTATCAAAATCGGATGGCGTAATATTGAGTTATTCGTCAATTAGTCGCGCATTTTGTCCATCTAGATTTAAGACTTATATGGATTTCCCATGGATGCCACTGTCAGAACTAGACCAAATTAAAATGGGACCACACAGGCAGCATCAGCTTTTAGACAAAAAAAGAATTATTAAAATCGGTTGGCGTAATATTGAGTTATTCGTCCATTTGTCGCGCATTTTGTCTATCTAGATTTAAGACTTATATGGTTTTGTCATTGATGTCACTGTCAGAACGAGACCAAATTAAAATGGAACCATTCGGAAAGCACCAGCTTTCAAATAAAAAAAGAATGATCAAAATCGGTTCACCCAGTCGAAAGTTGTGAGGTAACAAACTATTAAAAAAAATATATAGTCGAGTTGAGAACCTCCTCCTTCTTTAGAAGTCGGTTGAAAAGTGTAAGCTATATCTGTGCATCGGAGTTGTGAGTACTATACTATTATTTCGTGATGAAATGTATGGGCTGCTGAGTTTCTTGCCGGTTCTTCTCAGCAGAATCTAGGTTCCGAACCGGTGGTAGATTCACGCCAGCCTAAATATAAATACTATAAAATATTTGAATAACTATATATTGTTTGAATTCCATGACCCTTTCTGAGGTCGTTTATTACAATTGGTTCAAATTTCAAATGATATTAACAGTGATGATAATATTTCAGTTGTACTCAATAGCTCGGAAGTAACTCTAAATTCTATCTCCGTATGTTTTCACCAAATCATACAACATTGCCTGCTTCTATAACTTTACCGATTTAGATACCATCATAGTTTATTATAATGAAGCATTTAGCCTTACTAAGCCACCGTATCACTCACTTATAAATAGTTATATTAACGGTGTTTAATTCTCCACTTATGATGGCATTAAAATGTGAGTCTTCGTCAACTATTACAAAATATAGTAAATCTACTTTAAAAGTTGATCCTGGAAACAAAAGAAAAAAACTGCAAAGAAAACTGGATAGCCGTTAAAATTAGAGCTGCTTGAAATTATGGTGGGTTTTACCTTATTTTAGCTAAACCATTCGCTACTAACACCCATGCCTAATAAATATAATACAATAATATACATTTGTGCTCGCTCTCAATCGATCAATGGCATGGCTCCTTGGACACGCCGGCACTGAACGCTGCGAACACGTCATCAAATAATAAGCTAACCCAGTAAATTGTCTGTCAAGCTCACAAAACATTTTAAGTTTTATGAGTTACTTTCTATAGTTCAAATGTGGTACATTCGTTTTATTTCGACCATTACCCAATATCCTAAGACTAGTTAACAAGAGGAAATTACTTCTACACAAACACAGAAAACTGTCTTTCAGGATATTTAAAGATTAAAACGAAGATTTTCTTAAGAAAACAGTTACCCTGTCAGAAGAATGGTGATCGCAATAAAGATTATAAATCTTTATTGCGATCACCATATGCGTATGTACTTTGCATGAGAATTTCTTATAAAACCTAAGTAAATAACATCGAAATAAAATTTTGAATTATACCGCGCAGTGCGCGCGCAGAGCAACCCCCCTGTCTTACGAAGATATGGTTTCTGTTGCTGCTATTCATGTATATGTTATGTTTCTGTAAAATCATTTAGGTTAACAAATCCTATGACCCATCTTTATACAGTATTTCTTAAACACATTCAAGTCGCTTTAGATACTTTTCTAGTTTTTTTATTTTATCATGCTGCCTGGCATATTTACTCGTATTTCTGAACTGTTAGGGAAGTATTGATCGGTTTATTAGTATGTACTTCCCTTGAATTTTCCATTTTGAATTTTACCGCGCAATGCGCGCGCAGAGCGACCCTCCTGTCCTGTCTACGAAGCTATGGTGTCTGTTGCTGTTATTCAATAAATGTTGTTTCTGAACGAAAAATCATTTAGGTTAACAAATTCTACAAGCCATCTTTATACAGTATTTCTTAAACACATTTAAGTCACTTTAGATAGATTTCTAGTATTTTTATTTTATCATGCTGCCTGGCATATTCACTCGTATTTCTGAACTGTTAGGGAAGTATTGATCGGTATATCAATATGTACTTTCCTTGAATTTTCCATATACTGGCTGTTATGCATCTGCTACACGGTCGGCAACAAGACCACCAACAGAGGTGACTTGTGACCAAGTCACCAAGTCCTTGTGTCCCTGACGGGCGGCCGTCGATTCATTGTTATTTGGTTGCCAACGGCCGTCCACGCGGTCCAAACTGACCAAGGTCAGCTCACCTCTGTCGGACGCTTGTCGGCGACCGTGTAGCACTACTATTATAACTGTCCATTTTACTGTCCCACTGCTGGGCAAAATGTTTCATCATTGAAATCAAGTCATCGATACAAAGGATGGCTAATGACTTAGCCAAACGTTTGCCAAATACGGTATAGTGATCACAAACCTGGGCTATGTTGCAACAATTCGAGAACACACACTTTGCCCAACCTGGGCTTTAAACCCAGCACCTCAAGGGTTCGGGTTGCGCTTTGTTACTACTCGGTTACGAAGACATAATATTACATTTATTTACTTTTGGTTTTTTGCATTGAATTATGGTAACTAGGTATACATGTACATCCTCGGATGTTATGCAGAAAACTTCTTGTGTAGGTAACGTATAATATAATAACGTATTGTATCAGGTACCGAATATCGGTGTTCAGCAAAAAATGCTAGGTTGTTCCCATATACCACCGCTGCCTCCGCCCCCACCGGTGGCAACTGGGAATTTATTTTAAAATATGACCCAGTTGCCACCGGTGGCTAACCTTCAGGTAACAACTGGGTCATGTGTTATTAAAAATGACCAAATATAACATTATCTATTGAATGAAGCAATTCAAATATTTTAAGTGTAGGTCGCCTCCTGTTTATAGAAAAAATTAAAGTTCTTCACCTTGAGGTGAGCCACCGGGCGCAACTGGGACATGTTTTTAAATAAATTCTCAGTTCTCAGGCAGCGGTGGCGAAAAGGGAATAACCCACCCGCGGGTGAAAATGCTTTCTTGTTGGATGAAAAGGTTCTGCCATTCAGAACGAAGTTATCGATCGATTCGGTGAAGTATGGGGAGTTTCTATTTTATTAATATGTTCATGAAAAATTAAGATTTTTTAATACAACCAATGGAGTTGATGAATAATATTATAAGAAATTTCCCGAATCAGTCGATAACTTTGATTTAAATCTGGGGGCTGTAGCGCCACGGCTAGACTTATTTTGTAGTAGGTATGCTATAGTACTAGATTGGCATGAGAATTGAACTAAGTAAACCTGAATAAACATCGTCATGCCAAGCAATAAGCAAGTCAATTTTGAATATTCCGCGCTATGCGCACGCAGGGAGCTCCGACTTCTTTAGTCTGTGATAATATTTGTAGTTACTTGTTACTTTTTACGTTTCTGAACGAAAAGTAAATAATCATAAAGTATTTCAGAGGTTCAAACAATCTTCTTTAAGTGAATTTGTTCATAATTACTAACAGTGTGAGTAGTTAATTGACTCTATATGTATTTGAAATCCTCGTCTTGTCATGCATCTGTAAACTTATTCCTGAACGGTACATGGAAGGAAGTATTGATCGACTCCTATGAATTCTATTTATATCAACTGTCGATTCTGCTCATATTTTAGCGCATGCGCTTGTCGATATAAGCTTCACATGTACCCCTTGTACCTTTGATGCCTGATGTAGCCCTATTGAAGGCCGTTAGAGGTTATGTCGGCTTGGGACTCGGAAAATGTATCGATACTTTTTGGTATCGAGTACTTTCTCTAAAATACTGATCATTCGGTACTTTGATGCGATACTATACTGGTAAAAGTAATTTTAAAAAGTATAATTCTCACCAGGAGCATAACAATCACAAAACATACACTTAAGGCCGCACTTAGCCTCCTTTTGTTCCTCGCAGCAAGAAAAATAGCGCCAGTATACTGCAATAATCCTTTCAAGAACACTATGCAAGTCACATTAATTTAGTTCTTCTCGAGATCAGATTGACTATAAAAGGATTAAGATAATTAAATGATGATTTAAACTATAGGGTATGATTTTTAAATAGCAGTATTTTTTCTCAGTCCCTTAAAGTCACTAGCGTGAGCTCAACTTGTTTTTTTACATTGGATTAGTTAGGTAGGTACGTGTTTATTATTTTAATTTCGGTCCAGGTCAAGTTCTGAAATATTCTGATATTAACAACTGCATAGATCTCATATGTATTATTATACCTACTTCTGTGGTTATTGAATAAGCGTTAATAATGCCGCTGCCTCTAAGTTGGTACTTTTTTTATACATACTGGGTGATTACATATGCTAATGTAAAATTTCTGCTATTGAAGCGCGATATGGCTTAAATAGGTAATAATACTCATTCATAATATATTTGTACTTTGCATTGCATAGTCGACTTGCGGTCTACAGATACTATGGAAAAACCTAATGACAGGGTTCCTTCACTCTGCTCTATATAGTTCGCTCACGCAGTAGCAGGGCATAAACTCTATTCTTCTCATTGCTCTACGTTAAAGTATTTAAAAAGTAGTAATGTCTACATGCTCAACCTTGCCAGTCTAACATCATCAGCATTAGGCGGACATTTGCACTAACATCTCCTATCCAGCGACTCATATTATTTTTTTCCAATAGGTGGTACTGTAGTTAAATACGTCAAATCACTCTCGTCTTGGACATCAACTGAAAGAACGAGCATAAAGTAAGTGATCACTCTAACTCCCTTACTTTAACAAATTCTAAGTTTCATCAATAATCTGGGTTAAGCATTGTTTAATTTTATAGTTAGGCTAGTAGAGCTTAGCTTCTAGATTTAAATATGTATATATATCTAGAAGATAAAATAAATAAATATCTGAGACAATTCACACCAAGATCATCTAACCCCAAACTAAGCAGAGCTTGTAATATGGGCTTCAGAGACTGATAAACATACTAAAATATTTCTAAATACATACTTAAATAGATAATAACACCCAGACACACAACAAATACAAATGTTCGTCACACAAATATTTGTCATGTGTGAGGATCGAACCCACGACCTCCGGCGCTAATGGCAGGATCGCTGCCATTGCGCCAACTAGGCAGTCAGGAATAGTAGTAAAGGAATTACGTTCAAACGTATAGGTACAGGTTTGCTTTTAGCACGTCACTGGGTAAACATAATGTTAGCAAGCGGCCATAATGTTAGCTAGATTTATAGAGTATTGATTTAAGCGTTATGTTTCTGATTCTATTTGATGTAATTGATATGAATGAATGAGTTGTTCAAAAGATTGTTTTTCTCTTGATACAGTCAGCCACCCATCAAGTGTAACCAGGGACCGGAGAACCCGCTTAATTTTAATACCCTTAAAAAAGGTGAGCCTTTCATTTGGTAACCATAATCATTTGGGAAACCCTATTGAACAGGTAACCAAAAATAAGGGTAACTCTTTGAATTGGAAAAAAAAAACCGGGCGTCCGCGTTGCTCACGGCCGTGTTTGTTCGTTAAACGTTAAAAAAAGTGTATAATTAAAGTAGGTATCTATCTTATTAAGAAAAAAATCAAACTACATTTGAGGTTAATCGAGTCGAGTGCAGCTCTCGCAGTGCGCATGTGCCAGCCGGTAGTGAACGCAAACGCAATCAATAATTAAATATAAATAAATATAATAAATAAATATGCGCCAGACAACACACCTCTTGTAAGGGTCTCGAAGAAGGGATTAACATCCCTGTGTTACGAGGTACTACACAAGGAAATAAGCCAGGGGCGTCTCCCAGCACACCCAGAACCGAGTTAATTCAGAAAAGATCGTTTCCTGAATTGACCCGTCCGGGAATCGAACCCGGGACACTTCGAAAATCGAGGCGAGAAACCGTGCTACAGCGCACTGCGCCAATCGTGTCGTCAATAATTGACCCTATTCATACAGCATCACAATCTAAAGTCGCTCGAAAAGGTTACTTGGTTAGCGCTTAGGAAAGTGTAACCCTTTTAGATATTTTATGGGAATCACTTGGAAAGGGTTTCCTTCACAACGGATTGCCAAATCATAAGGGTTACCAAATAATAAGGGTTTTTAATCAACCTAAAGTAGCCAGGCTTTCGAAATACCCAATCAAAACCCTTTCAAGAGTAAGCGCTACCGGTCCCTCAGTGTAACACCTTGAATTTTGGTATCACCTTTAATCATTGCTCTAAAGGTCATTTCCAAACTGCTATGCTATACTTAAAAGGTCGGTCGCCAGTGTACGAATAGGTAGATGTAAATGAATAAAAAACATAGCATTTTATTTTATAACTGTATTAATATACAAGCATAGAATAAATAGACAGAAATGCTTGGCACTAAAATTAAGCACAGAATATATTCAAAACATTTGCTTCAGTTCACACTGCAATTGCACTTAGCAACCATGGCCGCCCGAGAGACGAACTAACCTCCACGTACACACTTTCACCGCATTACGCTTTACGGTAGCAAAACACACAATTAGTAGTTATTAACGGTATCACAGTCCTTTTGAAAGTAATTTTCACCATAATTTAGTCCGTAGTATAATCAGAAAATCTTAAAAACGGTTTAAAACTCTTCTTCAACACAATGGATACGGTCTTGCAGGTTGGAAATGTCACGAGCGCAAAGAAAGCGCATGCGCCAACCCACCCCAAGACCAAGCGCTTGTCGTTTTTGCAACCCTGGTAGCTGCAGTTCCTTGTTTGACTCTACTGGAGGTTAGACCACATAAGCCCCCCTTTAGTTACTATAACACACCGCAGTTACCCACCGACTCACAATTACCTTGCAGCAAGCATGCACCCGGGTATGATCAATGCATCATATTATCTACAATTTAAATATATACATACGCGATTCAGTATCGATACAGTCGCAAGACATAGCGATACAATCGCGATTCAGTCGCGCGACAGTCAAACGCGCGTTTGTCTTGCTGCAAAAAGCCGCAACGCAACGTATAAGGGCCCTTCTACCTAGGCCAGGTAGGTTCTTCAAATATTTAGCAATCTATTGATACAAATTGGCGCATGCCCAGTTGCGCCCGAAAGCTCTACACTACACTTATGCGTTCCTGGTACCGGTGGGTCGTGCGTGATTCGATATTATTCGAGGTTATAGACATTTTTTAGGTAATACCTGGTCCCTTTGTTTTTACGCCGATTTCAAGTAGTACCTAAACGAGTTTAACATCATTCGAACGAATCAAATTTTGTTTTGAAAGAAATTACCTTATGATGCGCATCTTAGCCAGGCTGGAAGCCTGATGCGCATCATAAGGTAATTTCTCGTTTCTCGTCACTGAGAGTCGAGTCGAGGTAGACAACACAAAGTTTCCTCGCATGACGAAGGGGTGTAAAATAGACATGTGTAACACAGATTTATTAATATTATAATCGATATTATCAAAGTACTGATTTGAAGACACGATAGTATCGATACAAACAATCGATACCAATAATCGATTGAACTAATCGATATAAATAATCGATTCGACTAATCGATTCAACTAATCAATTAAACTAATCGATTTAATTATTCGATTCGAAATAATAATCATTGAAAACTTAATTAATTGATAAATAACAATCAATTTATGGTAACGAATATTCAATTAATCGATACAAATAATCGATTTGATCGAAAAACAAAATCGAGATAAAAAAATAATCATACTATTGATAATTATCCTATTTATATAAAACTTGTTTTTATGGAAATTATACCTAAATAAATTTTTTCGCATGAAGCGAAAAAAAAACAGTCCTCTTTTTTGAATTTAATATTTTTATGTAAAATTTACACTCATTAATAAGTAAAATAGCGACGGCTCATAAATGCATCGCTTTATTACTGCACTTAAAAAAAATGTTAGCAATTTGACGCACCGCAACGCCTGCTTCATGCTACTTTAATGCATAATTGGTTTGTCGTCCAAAAAATGACCGACGAGTTCACACACGAGATATCTCTTCTAAACCACGACAAAATTATAGCGCCATGTTAGGAACGGTAGACAAAATAGAGAAATCGAGAAATGTCGAAATTTGGTTGGAGTATTTTTGGTCTACGCTTCTCGTAGGGCGCGCATCTTAGCCCCGCATCTTAGCGCCGCTGGACCATGCATTTAACTATCTTACCTACTTTCTTTTTTGTATCAAACGTTTTATACAATAGCGCTTTCAAAGCTGGAATATAGAAAATAAAAGAAAACTTAACACAATTTAGCATGAATACCATTCAAAAACCGATTCAACTTTGTTTTTAATTCATAGAGAGCGTCGTGGCCTAGTGGTTAAACACTCGAACTAGGATCGCGGATCGTGTGGTCCCGAGTTCAAATCTGGCCAGAACCAAAATCTTTGTGTTAATTGTTTAATTGCCGACTAACTCTCCGGTGATGGAAAAAATCGATAAAAAACCAAATCAACCCGGATAGCAGCGGAAGGCTCACCACCTACCACGTTGGGTTCTGATACCATTGGTAAGAAGTGGGTGGTGGGCTGAGTGTTCCGTTCACCATGACGGCAACAGTCACTTGCCTCTGACTACCCCGTTTGGGATAAAGTCGTGATGGTATGTATGTTTTAATTCATCAATTTACAGTGTTCACTCATAAAACCGTTAAAATTGCTAGAAATCTTGACTGAGACAAAAGTAAGGACTTCATGAAATTTTCGTCCAAATATATCTTAAACATTAAAAAGGTAGTATGTACTCGTACTCATACATACTTTCTACTATGCAGTACATTTAAACAAAAGTAAAAGACATTATTGAAACGTTATTTTAGCTAAAATGCTGGAGTACACAACACGCATGCGTCATGTTAGGTACTCACTTCAGAAAAGCTATGAGCTCCTAATCCTACTACCAAGATACTTTTTGTAAATATAAAAGGTATTGCACAATGCAGCAATGCTTGTCCAGTTTATTTTATCCGTTTTATTCCTCGATCGTAAATGGCTTATGCTTAAAACGTCTAAACTTAATGACGAAATTAAACCTACTTAGGTTTCAGTCTTAGATATAGTAAATAGAATAATGCTAACCACTAGGACAGCAGAAAAAACAAGGAGTAGCTCAACCGAGGTCTAGACAGAAGGCGAGTTAGACCTTGTCCAGATTGCATGGCAATGAACATCTATGACATTCGCCAATTCATGCATAATGCAATGCAGACCGTTGAGTTAGCGTTCCGGGTTCCTTTTGCATAAGAGCACAAATGGTTAAAAAATAGATAGTTATCACATACAATTGTGAGGGATCGGAAACATCTTTCAGATCAGATTTTGTTATTTGAACTAGAGGAAAAACTTTACTATTTTAAGAGTCCCTGATATTAACTCGAGACCTATGGAGGAACTTTGGACCTTTGCTCAGCAGTGGGACATCACAGGTTGTTAAAACAACAAATTATAAATTATCAGGAGGGGAGGTAGTTGCAGGTCCGATCGTCGTAATCTGGTTGTTTGTGTAGTTCTTTGACCGTTTAGCAATACGACTCTGCTTACATTACAGATTGCCTGTCTAGACTGACTGTCTGTCCTGTTCCTGTCTGAGAAAGTTCTTTAGCGAATATGGTTTCAAGTGCTCGCGCAAAGCACTTCAAGTGTTTAAGTTTTTTGGTTTTTAATCGCCATGTCGGGTTATTTCAGTTTTCTTCTATCTTAGTTATTATAAAACATTGTCTGTTTAACCTAAATACTGGTCTTTCGCTAAAGTTATAAAAATTATAACTTAAAGCGGACTTACACTTTTTTATTGGCAAACATTTTACTTGATAAGTGCCAGTATGCAGAACCCTTAGGGGGAAGCAAAACACGCACTAATGTTTTTCCGAAATGTTAACCCAACAAAATACACCATTCGTGCTACAAGTAAACGATAGTTTGAAAGTATGCAAATCAAAACACTGCCACTTCATAATTTGAGATTCAGAATAATTGAGTGATTGTGAAAGACCTGTTTTAAAATTAGTAAAGATGATTACTGAAATATTTTTGATGAATCATTTCATTGAATCGTCATTTTCATCAAAATAACTTAAAATGAACATTAAACATTATATAGTTGAAATCAGTCATAAAAATACTGACGTAATGATATGTATTATTATATTATTTCCAATATATCCGTTAAAGTTATAGAAAACTGCATTGCATTGCCTTTATGTATAGCACTCAAGTTCTTTTACACGTAATGGAAACGGTTAGGCTTGGAAATGATATCTTAGTTTTTTATCTAACTCTGATAAAGTTTTAGTTTTTGCTGTTGTTGAGTGTGTTAAAGTCATCTTATTTATCTAATACTTTAGCTTTAATTAATTGTTTTCAGATTAGGCATAAGGCTTAAAATAATATATACCTAATTGAACAATGTAATGTAAAAACCGGTAAGTTTCTAGTCCTATATTTCGCGCCAAACTTGAACAATGTATTGAGTGGGTACTTTAATTTGACTTGGACTGTATAGTCAGACTGGGCGCTTGCGCAACAGTTTGCATGCTTATGCAGAACCTAAATCGAAATATTAGGTTAACTGAAAGAAAGATACTAAACTTTTTAACAAGATACTTACTCCCGGAAATCAAAAGTGTCGACTCGTTCGACATTTTCTAAAAACCGACTAACAAAACAATTACTTATGTAGTTATCGTTTCGAGTAGGTAGGTATGACAATATTTAGATTCACAAGGGGACTTGTTTTTTGCTCTGTCTTGATTTGTTTTGATATTTAGGGGTTCGTTTAGCATTTTAAGTGTGTTGTGAACAGTAGTTCACACTTCGAAAGTTAAGTACAAAAAAATCTTATATTGTATGTTTGCTCAGTTTATTGTTTTGTAATATATTCATGTTCTCATGTATGGCGTATATCTTTATGAGAATAAATAAGTTTTAACCCAAACCTAACTCTCGTGACCAAGTCTCACTGTGCGCATGTGTGAAAACTACTTGATATTCATGCTACACATGTCGTGCTTCGCTACAATAACTGTCAAGATTACAATAAATACAAATTGTAACAACTTTATCTGCCGATCATGAATGTGAGACTAAACGTTAATTTAAAGTTTACATTTGACTATATTTGAGCGGTAATTTTCATATGCAAAGGCCACGGAATTTAAAGTAGTAGCGCGCGTAGCCAACTACTAGCCACCTCTCCGCGAGCCCTGCGCGCCTGGTACGCCGAGACCGCGCGACGACAGCGTTGAAGGTTAAAGACGGACGATAAATAAATACAAAACAAGTAAAAAATAAAAATTTGAATATCTACTAAAAACGCACATTTTTATCTCGCCACTGAAGCTCGTCACACGTTTTCTCGATTTTTTTTGTACATTTAACAGATGTCTGCCAGGCGATATAGTCTAGAACGTTTCTCAACGATGGAAGTCAAGATTTGGGTGGCGTGGTATGAACTATGTTGTCGACTATCTTCTCGAGCACCTGAAATCAATGAGATTTGAGTATCATTCTGAAAATGTTACCGACATTACATTTGCCTGCGGCCATCTAAACACTTTCAGCTCCTGTAATATAGTCCCTTACGTCAGGATACGAAGAAGATTTCATATGAAATAACAAAGATATAACTAGAACGGGTTTCTCAGCTATCAGTAACGTCCGAGGCGCGTTCGGTAGAAGCGTGATCGTAAGCAGACAGCGCGATGTAAATAGCACTTAGTTTGCGCTTTGTTGCGGCGCGTTGCAGCGCACTCGTCCACCGAGGAGGGCTTCCTTGGATGTTGTCAAATACCAGCACAATAATATATGTATCTTATAATAAACACACCAGTTGTCATGGCCTCGAGGTAAGGTTAAACATCGTTGTGTTACGTGGTACCAGAAAAGGCCAGGGCATCTAACAGCACACCCAAGCACGATCCATTTTAGAAAAGTTCCTAACGGGAGTCGAACCCGAGAGACGTCAGGTCAAGGGCAGATACCGCGCTACAGGGCACTACGCGTCTTTAAAAATATAAGTATAACAGCCAAAATGTTCGGTTTGCTATAAAGTGGAAGTGAGCTTATAGCTGAATCGGAAAGCTTAGGAAATCCTTGCATCTCCGGCCAGAAATGAGTTTGTCTATGTCACATTAAGGAAATTAAAAAACTAATTACGAGTACTTTTCGCTCCCTAGAGACTCAAATGGTCACTTTAGTGTCACTGTCAGGTTGGCGTACTTTTAAAGCATGAGTAGTGAAAAATATATATCTAGGGATAGGTATGCTGCTAGTACTGAATTAAAAGGCGGCGCTGTACTAGATACTATGAATATTTGTCTTATATGTGATAATACATTAAATACACCGTCCATAAACTCTCTTATTATGTAGGATAGGTACCTACTAGGATATGGAACTTCGCTGCTAACTTAAGAGATTGCTAAACAGGGAGGCATATGTAATCGAAGATTTATAAACCCTTTAAAACATCAAAGAGTATTGGTAAATGTTCAGTGGTACACATGTTTTCATACACGCAAATAAGTTATTTATTTTACAAAAGAAGTGCATTAGAATCTTTGTCAATATTAGGGGAACAGAAAGTTGGAGGCCACATTACAGAAACCTAAAAATATTTATTTTAAATAAGTTTGTAATTAAATTTACATATTTCTCCATCTAAATAGTTTCTGTTATATTTGTGCACATACTTGCCTTTCGTTTACCATTTTTTCTCTACCTGTAGTTTGCCTGGAAGAGATCGCTATTAGCGATAAGGCCGCCTAAATTGTGCATTGTTTTAAATGTAATACTTACCTTTAAGTCTCTTTTTGTTTTTGTACAATAAAGAATATATCTATCTATCTATCTAATAATGACTATGGAATAGATTACATTTGATTATTATTTTGAATTAAATCCGAAATATCAATTTAAAGATGAGTAGTAAAACATTACTAATGTTTTAAACTATTTTGTGAAGCGTCTCGCGCACATCAGCAGGCCATCTCATAATAAAACCGAGGAAACGAATGTGCTTCCTCGAAGTCTGTTTCTCTCGCGTCGGCTTCTGCGCGGGCGCCGACGGACGCGCCGCACATGGCACATGGCCGCCGTCATAAAAGTAGATTTACTGCTCTTCACGAGCGCACGTCGGAGCTGACTTGCTGACGCTCCCATACATATATTTTCTCAGGGGTCGACTCTACTTTTAGTTCCAATCACGTAAAGGTGCTCATGGAGCATTCGTCTGTAGTGTATCTACATTTCAGATTAGATTTTGAGCATTACCAGTAGGTAGGTAGGTAAGTATCATTAGAAATTTATTGGCTGATTTTCCCTCACAAACGTAATGCTCGAATGTGTAACATTGCGTTTGGGCACTGTAATGTTCGGCTTTCCTCCCTCACTGATGTAGTGCTCGACTCTGTAACGTTACATAACAGGCGAATGCTCCAAGTGAGGGATCACCTTGAAACGAACGCTGGCCTTTATTGCCGAATTGAGGACCAAATAGGTCGTATGAACCCCTCGTTCTTGGTGGTCCCGTTCATGATGTATCCATGCGCAAAGCAGATTCCATCTACAGCAACGTCTTCATTAACTATATGTAATGGAATACTTAATTAATATGGTTTTGAATAAATTCAAAAACTGATGAAACATAAAATCAGTAATAAGTTTGCATACGAATTAGATTACGAGATAATAGCTGCATTTGCAGTGAGAAAAATTAGGTAATTAACAGATGTTGATACCGCTCGTTCAGTTTATTTTACTGTAATGTCTTACGGCATTGTACTTTGGGCTAAAGCCGCGGATTTACAAACCATCTTTGACCTCCAGGAGCGAGCTATCAGATCCATCTATAAGCTTCGTGCACGGGCTTCACTTAGAGAGCTTTTTAAGGAAATTGGCAGGTATTGTAGCTTCACAATATATTTACAATTGCATTGTTTTGGTGAGAAAAAAGATTGGTCTCAATACTAAACACAGTGATATACTCGTACATTGCGAAAATACTAGGAATGGGGCTAAAATTGCGCTTCCACTTTTTAGGTTACAAAAAGTTTTAGGATCCTTTATGGGGCAAGGTATACATTTTTACAACACGATCATAAAAGCAGTTGTGAGATACCACTACATAGATTCAAATATATCTACCACAAAAGACTACCATAAAGACAAAAATGCCTGGGTGTAAGCTCTCTGTTCGATGCGGGATTAAAAAACTATTGTATCAGATTATTATTTATTTATTGATTTATTTCTTATAACAATTAAAATTTGAGCATTATTGGCTTAGCACCCCTAAACCATTACTGGTTTGTCTGGGTACTGCAATTCCTCTTAACAATATAGGTACACACAAACACTATATGAAATGTCTCAAATACATGAACATAAAATAAAAACACATTCACGGACAGAGATATATAGATCTTTTATTGTAATACCTACTTAATAATAGTATGTACTGACTAACAATTTTTCTTTTTAAATTGTTTAAATGACCTTATGTTTGTTTTTTTCCATTGTTTTATATTCTTTAGATTAGACACTCAGTAGGTTCATTTTTATCAAAATGACACATTGTACTTTACTAACGCCTGTTGTAAACCCAAAACAAACTTAAAATAGTAACTGTTGAGTTTCTCGCCGGGTCTCAGCAAGAAACGCATTATGTCTGTATACTGTGTATTTATATATCTATATTATAATAGTATTTATGTTTATTATTTAGTATTTTGCTTAAAATTTGACGATTTAAAAGTACTTACTGTAAAGTCTATTTAAATAAAGTTATTTGAGTTCGAGAGTTAGCGAGTTCGATTGTTTTGTATACCTACCTATACCTACTTATTATCTACTCAAGTACACTATCTGCGTAAAAAAGCAATGGGCGAATCTATCTAATTTATTACACCATCTGTTACTATTTCCGATGTGTGGTTTCGATACTTATGTCTGACTTTTGTTGCTAATCCAGGTTTTTCGTTAACTCGGTCAACGGCGCCAGGCCAGTCTCACTAAGGCTTATAAATATCTCACGTAGTGTGGTGTGGTGATCGCCGGCCCAAAATCTAGAGGTCTTGTGTTAAAATAACAGTCTCTTGACTCTAGAATCGAATTTCGCCGAATTGGCATTAGGTACATTAACGTCACCGTAATTTTTTTGAACCTTATAGCTTTGTAAATTTCTTGTATTGAAATTTCTACAATGCTTGTCCAACGAAATTCTGTTCAAGAGTCAGGCCCCTGGTCTGGGAAAGTATCTGTTGACCTTCCGGAGCAAATCCCGGGCTTGTGAATATAAACATTGCGTTTCACCCGCATAGCGGTGGGGGCTGATTTCTTGCTTTTTAATTAGGTACTTTACTATGAAAAATTGTAATTGTATCATAAATAAAACGTTCAGTAGGTAGTTCTCCTACAGCCGAGCAAAGCTCCTATCGTTGTAAACGGCCGTGTCTTTTGAATCCCGACACCTAATCTTAAAAAATTTAACCGTTCCGTGAAGGGCAAAAAACCGGCATACATCACACGGCTAATATTAGATGTCTCATAGCTGCATTCGCATTCACGGGATCCATTACCGGTGCTCTAATGTAAATTAACTCGCCGGCAAATGGGAAGTTGAAAGGGAAGATCTCTGTGTCTGCGCCGCCGGGACAATGTCGTCTCGTTACATTATCACTTGCTGAGTTGTCGCGATCTTGCGATGGAATCGAGTGAGTCAGACTATCTTAATTGTTTGTGTCTGATTAACTGACACATTCTGGAAAATTATAGGTAATAATAGTGGGAACTATAATCGTATACAAAGACTTTCTAATTATATTCTCAACTTGGCCACGAAATCTGTGCCATCCCTGCAATAGGAACGTGGTTGGGGTTGGAAAAAGGAGTTATGTAGTATCTACATATTGCGAACAATAAATAAACACTTGCGGTAGCTTATAATTTTTCGAAAACTCATCAGAGCTAAAAGGTTAATAAACTTACTTCAGTATTAATGAACAAACACATAAAGAGATATCTAATAAATACACCCATAACATGGAACAATCACATTCACATCACACTGAGTGGGGATCAAATTCACAACTTTTAGCACCATGAATAAATATTCAATTTGAGCCAGAGAACCCACCAGTGGTTATGGTGTCGCACTCTCGATTGAGATATCCTTCTGTTACGAGGTACCAGAAAAGGATTGGAGCCAGGAGTGTCTCCCAGCACACTCAAACGGGAGCCCATTTATAAAAGTTAGTTTTCTGAATCAGACCGGGAATTGAACCATGGACACCACGCAAGTCAAGGCAAGACTATATGAAGGAACCCTAACGAAAGCGCTAACTATTCTCTTTATTTATTGGTTCGGGGCCACCAAACGAAGTTGAAAGCAGAGTAAGTCACTCCCAGTGGTGTTATTTTAAGCCGTTCTGTTTAATCCGCCTGAATTGGACGTTTTCACATGAACATGCCGATTGCCGGTGAAGCGGGGTCGATGTTCCTTATTATTTTATGGCCACCCTTACAACGGTCTATCGGTAACTTTTAACCCTGCCCTGGCGGATGTAAACAAATGTAAATCACGCCAGCGGACCATATGCGCCGCGCCCGGTCGAAGTTAAAAAAATTACTGAAGAAAAAATATTCTAAAGTTTTACAAGAAGTCTGGTAACGATAAGCGCAATGCAAACAAAGACCTCGACAGATGACTGACTGTTGCATGTGATGTAAAAACGCACGCCGCAATCGAGACAAAATAATAACAAATAGGTTTAGCCGCCCGGCAGACTGAGGATCAATAGCGCCCACCCTATTTGCAGTTCACCTATGATAAAATATTGCGACGAATCTATTCAGGCCGCGCTCTTAAAAATAAGCTTCAACGACCTAGATCTGGCTAGTATAGGAAAATATGTTTCAATGTTTTACTTAGTTCATATTACTTCTCACATAGTTTAGCTAAATATAGATACTCGTATTTGCACAAATTTAAATTGACTACGCTGTTATAAACGAAGTGAGAAGATTCGCTAACGAACAAATCTTTTTTAAAGTTTGATAATTACGTGAACAGGTTTAAGTCGTTTTTTGTGTTTGATTGCAATTTATTTATTTATTTGAATTCAACAATGTTTCAACAGCGTTTATACAAAGAAATAGACATAAGCCAATTAAAGAAACATACTTTGTTACCTAAAATAATAGGTACCTATATTAATAGTTCCTACGTAGCTAATTTTTCAAGTTAAAAATGAGAGACACAAATTCACACAATGTCGCAATGTTTGTCGCAATCACAAACTGGCATTACTTATAGATATAAGTCTATCCCCCGGCATTCAAATAAGTTTAATTAACCGATCCCTCGTAAGCCTAATGCGTCTCAAGAAGCACGCGGAGTCACGGATACAGGCATCACTCGCCCTTTGTTTTAGACGATGCGGCTCTGTCAAAATATACAGAAGCCAAATGTAACCGCAGAGCATGCGGCCCCACGCTGCGGCCGGCCTTCCCTGTTTTGACTACGGCCAACGAATCATTGTTAAAATACCTCAGTACCATTAGGTACCGAAACCTAAATGCGTTCCTCGCCTTCAGAAGTTGTGTTAATTTATTCGAGAAGCTGTATTTAAATTACGTACTTGAAATTTTTACCTAAGTACGATACTTTTATGAAACTTTTCGTAGGATATTTCTATGTCTTCAAGGCAAAAGCTCGCCTCATTGTGACGCTCAAAACCAGATTGAAAGGAAATTCATTAAAATTTCATTTACGGGTCTGAAAATAAACTACCGCCAGGTGCCACAATAGAACCTGCTTGTCCTCGTCCCATCAAAGTAATCAATACTTCGCCCCATCCAGGTTTCTGTCTCTTTCCAATTTGACTGATTTATTCAAAATTGCATCGGTGTGAAAGAGAGATTCAATGTAGAAGTCTATCTAGGTTGCCTTTTCCTTTATTTCTGTCTGTTACCTAGGTTACCGTTACGTAAACGTGCAGTGCGAAAGGGAGGGCGGAAATGCATCGATTTTGTACAAGAGTAAGCAGCGCAAAGCTACTTCATACTTCAGATCCTCCAGTTCCTGGTAACTGATCTGTTTAGAATGCACTGTATTGCTTAAAATTCCTCTCCAAAAGAACGAATGAACAGATTCTGATGCAGCCAGGCAGGGTTCATTGACTGTACAATTTATTTTCATATTAATCAAAGCTAGGTTTTTGTGCTATAACTATCAAGTCGACATCCTCTCCAACTTTTCTGCTTCAATATGTCATTAGATATTGATCCTATTTGAGTTATCTTTTGTGATGTAGGATAGACGTAAGTTATGTACCTACGTACAATGTCAACGCAAAGTTAAAATAAGCCAGCGTCTGTAACTTCAGTTAAGTCTTTAAAGTTTAAAAGGGATCTCTGCACTCGACCAAAATCTGTAACATACATTAACGTAATAAAAGGTACAGAGGCGTTCACATCAACCTTTACATATGGGCACCTTATGCTGCTGACATAAGACCAATTTTGCAATAATTTGTAAAGATTGATGTTAACGCCTCTGTAATACATAAATCACCTACATGTCACTATTAGCAATTTCTCTGAACCTTATATTACCACTCCAATTTTATCAATACTCATAGCAACTGCGGAGCAAAAAAGTCAGAGAATTGAGTATTGTAAATGACATTATTTTCACAAACTAAGCCTAATTGTAGAATTTAGCATACTTATGTGAAATATTTCTTCACACATTCTTAGATGGATAAAAACAGTCCCAGCTACAAAACAACATCAATGGCAGTGACATGATGACGTTGGACCGGGTGCCGATCGAACCCGCGACCTTAGATGCCATGCTATACGCAAGACCTCTATGCACCCATTCCCACCCGTCTACAACTATACAATGAAGTGTAAGTAGGTATTATCTCATTTGAAAATCACTATCTTCACATCATACTAAACGCGCACATAAATACATGCACAAATATATGAAAAGCGGAAAATAATAAAGCTCTGCTACGTAAACAGGGAGCAGCATTCGCAGAATTTATGAATACCTCTCATTTTCAACCAAATAATACACCCGTGAGCGTTGGCAATATTGCATTCCCTTTAATTTGCTAGACTTAATCCCTCCCGCCACCCTCGGAAGGGTGGTGAGCTCTGATTGAAATTTCACAAAGAGATACCGGCGAGGGTTGTTATGTTGCAAAATCCAGCTCTCTCTCGGCTTTATGGAATTTGCGTAGGGGGGGCTCGGCATCGACAGTCCAGTGCACTAATTCCATTCAGGGAACTTTCAAAGGCTAGATTTAAAGGCTATTTCAAAAGCAAATTAAAACGAGGGTGATTCAAATGCATTTCATGTGTTTTGTAACTTAAAACATGATACCAAAGAAATAATGCGGAACAAAATAATGTTTTTTACTGTCTAAAGATTCAGGCTACTGCGTGGTCGGACGAGCGCGGTAGTGAATAATGAAGTATTCTTGGGTTTTTTTTTAAATGACAAGATTAATATCATTCAAATTCAGTTACGCCACGTTTTTCAATGGTTTTTGGTTAGCCAACAACATGACGGTATCGAATCCCGTCGCTATATTTTTAAAATGAGTTTGAAATGATTTTTGAAAAAAGTTAAAACATTTATATTGCAAAAGGTAAAGAAGATCTAATTTGGTATATTGTCCCTTAACACTATTCACTATTTCTTTCTATGATGTGTTCGAAAATACCCCTGAAAAATGTATGTAGGACGGGAAGCAAAATAGTTTTTCGTTTTTCTTCGTGTGTGGAACCTTAACACTGTTCTGAAGCGCCAAAACAACCGTTTAGCGGCTTAGCAATGTTGGTTTAGTCCAGCCAGCAGCGGCTAACGTATACTCTGTGTCAGAAACTCTTAGCAGATGTCATTGACCGAGGAAGGGAACACTTTCCTTTCTATATTTCAGTACGTCTACCATGAGTTTCCACTTTGAATTTGCGTTGTCGTTCGCGTCAATGCCAATGTCATGTCATGTCAAATCCCAATACAATATTTTTACGCGAACGACTACGTAAAGTAAGTGGCAACTCCTGGAAGACGTACTGGTGTCTAAATTTTTGCCTTAAGTACTGATATTTGGTACTATACATTCCATAATCAAAGATTATCGACACTTGGTACTACTTAAATGCAAATGTTTAAATTGCGATTAAGCACCAAACCAGCACGGATCGTCACGTAACGGCTCATACTTCCTTCGGTGACGAAAGTACGTGTATTGAATAGCTAATAACAAATAATTCACAGCTCTGGTTTAAATTCAGATAGGTATTTTAAAAAAATCTAGCCGTGTATAATTCAGATAGGAAAGCTTTAATTTTTGATAGGTGATTAATACGTTATGAGATTGGTATGATTATTGGCCTGACATGAAATAATTTAATTAAAAGTATATCCGGAAAATCTGGTACTGATTGTTAGCTATCCATTACTCTTTGTCTGTGCCACAGTCTGTAGCGATTCCGGGAACATTGTTCAACGCAGAGCTCCGTAAACGCAAGCAGACCGCTTTTGTACAAAACTGAAATGCAATCACGCTCCGCCAATATTTATTTCAATCATTGCATTATTTCGTTTCATAAAGCAGTGCTTGTATTTTTTCTCTCCATTTACCTCTTAATTATTGAATCAAACATTCTCAGGTAGTGATAGAGAAATCAATACGCCCACACATTACAGAAAATCGCTGTTATTCGTTTTGAAATGCGATATCGTCTATGAAACACCAATTTGGATCAGATCTGCCAATTAGTGACACGTGCTCTAAGAAACAGATATAAAATATCGCATGTACGGACGACGACCCCGGTCAGGTTAACCTTTACAAATTATTGCGAATTAGGTATTTTGCCAGCAGCAACCGGTAAAGCTGTATGAAAAGATCGATGTGATTTCGTGTGTACCTAGTAGGATCTGGATCACAAACGCAGACACATGCAAAACCTATTTTTAAATACAAAGGATGATTCACAATATGAGCCTCCTGGTTTACGAATTTGTGTCTACCCTTCACCTGAGAAAGTCAACCTACTTTTCTTGAGGGAATCTAGTACATAATCTGCATTCTTAGTCTTGTGAGCCGACGCGGTGTGCAAAATCCCCTTTTTCAACATTTTGGATTGGACCCAGTTAACTAAAGGCCTGAAAATCACGCACTTAACCTAAGACAAATGTTTTATGACCTATCTCATAATAGGTACTTAGCGCTTGAAAAAGCTGACAAATATATCATAGATCATGTGCGTTTCGTTAAACCTGAGGCGTTATATATAAGTTTTTCGTAAATTAAATAGGTTTACTTAAAAATCTTAAAATACACAACATTCCTTTAGAAGAGGAGTATGGTCGCCACTGAGCCTGAGGATGGATCCTCTAATATTACTACTTTCTAATTAAGTTGAATATTTGATGTTACTGATGTAAAAAAACTGCAGACTGTAAGACTTTATTACCAAAAGTTCAGATGAGTCGACCGATTTTAGCTAAGACGACTACTCAGATGATACGTTTTGTCCTTTACGAAAACAAAACACACATATTAAATGCAAAAACAAAGTAGCAAAGTACATAAGTAAAATAGTTGGCCCTGTCCCACCCACTGACCCACTGCTGCACAGATTGAAATTAAGTCATCTCTACATTCGAGGGGTATTAGATTAGTTTAATCACCACGCATCACAAACCCGGGCTATATTCCAAAAAATCCAAATAGTCCATTTTCCCGACCTTGATTTGAAACCAGGAATCTTCGGGCCGAACTCCAACCACTCAGCCACGGGTGCGTTAAAAACACAGGTTACAATAAAAATGGATGGAAAACTGCGTACAAATGACTAAATTTACTTTAGTAGTTCGTTAGCTATTCAAATATATCCAATAAAAATGAAGACTAAAATTTCATATCTTTTTATCTAGAGGATAAAATCTCGTAAGAACCTGCATTGTTTAGGGGATCGTAGCATCTAAGCATCTATCTCATAATGCAATATCTAAAATGACATGATATTTGCTTAAATACTCGTACCTCATAGTTCATAATAATAGACGAGCTTGAACAGGTATGTTGTTATTGGTAAATGTCGATTCACTCAGACCCCTTCGAGGTCATTGCTCGCACAGAGAACTGGCGGTTCGATAAAATCATATAGCATCTATTTTAAGTCTACCCTGAGCTGGGGCGGGCGGCCGCCGCCGGGTAGCTGGTTCATGGATGTGTGCATATTGCAATTGATGTAACTGGCACGTGCAAAGGTAATACCGCGCGCGTGTGTGCGTGTCAGCTCTGCCCGGGGCCCGGGAATGTTCCCCTTTGTTCGTTGCACGTTGGCAGATTGGGGCTTAATAATAATGGACGTAACACTAATTATTTCAGACTGCAGTATCGATAATGATTTTTAAGCCGGCGCCTTTGTCCGTTTGTAGTTTTTATTAATAACTATAGTTTGTCCAATTATGGATGAGTATTTTGCCAGTTCACGCCTATGAAGTATTGCGTTTTATTTTGGTAAAGTGTACTAAAGATATCGTACTTCATTGACGGGTACCGCCCAATTAGTGGCCTTGCAAACGAGTAACAGAAGACAATAGAAAATCGGCTGTGAAACAAAATTAATCTTCAATCTAAAATAGAAAAGTAAACAAAAGATGTTTACAAAAACAAGAATTGAAAATAAACTCCAAGGGACAGTTCTTATATTGATATTGACGAGGATGATTAAAAAACGAAAATATGCGCCAGACAACACACCTCTTGTAATGGTCTCGAAGTAGGGATTATTATCCCTGCGGTACGAGGTAACACACAAGGAAATAAGCCAGGGGCGTCTCCCAGCACACCCAGACCCAAGTAAATTCAGAAAAGATCGTTTCCTGAATTGACTCGACCGGGAATCGAACCCGGGACACTACGGAAATCGAGGCGAGAAACCGTGCTACAGCTACAGTGCACTACGCCAAACGTGTTGAGAAATGATGGAAGTGATTTAGGGTGTGCACCATTATATTAGTAATACAACTTTAAATCCTAATCATCATCATCATCATTTCAGCCGAACGACGCCCACTGCTGGGCATAGGCCTCCCCCAAGGATCTCCACAACGATCGGTCCTGCGCTGTCCGCATCCAGCGGATCCAATCCTAATACCTACCTTATTTGATTCACTTGAGGCTTTCATAGTCGTGATATATTTATTGAATTATCTCTTCATTTCATTCATTTCATTTTGACGACCGACTTGGTGTAATGGTTAAGAAGTTGGCTACTACACCAGAGGTCGCGGGTTCGATCCCCGCACAGTACAAACATTTGTGTGCATGAACATGTCTGTTTGTACTGGTCTGGGTGTCTCCTATGTATAATAAGTATGTATTTACAAAAGAAAATGTATTTAAGTATGTTTATCCGTTGTATAGTATCCCATAACACAAGCTTTAATTAGCTTACTTTGGGGCTAGATGGCGCTGTGTGGAATAATGTCCAGGGATATTTATTATTATTTATTATTATGTATGTAAAGATTTCTCTTTCTCCAACCTTAGAAAAAGGCGGGTATTCTACCTAAGACGCGGACCTCAGTCAAGCGTCATAGGGTTGAGGGTGGTTGATCCAGAGGATAAGAATTTTCGGGTTATGCGACAGGTGTTGAGGATTACGGCTTTTTGGAGTAAATACGTTATTTTAGTAGGAATGTTCAGGACTTCTAGGCTCCTACTAAGGGTTTTCGGTATGACTCCAGTGGATGATATCACGATAGGGACTATGTGTACTGTTTCTGCGTGCCACTGGATTTTAAGTTGAATAGCCAAGTCGTGATATTTGGATATTTTCTGAGATATGGTAGTTTGGAGGTTATGCGTGTTGGGGACTGCAATATCTATCAAATATATGGTTTTATTATTTTTGTCATGGAAAGTAATGTCTGGTCTGTTGTAGAGTATTGTGCGGTCTGTTATTAGTGTTCTGTCCCAGTATAGCTTGAGTTGATTGTTTTCAAAAATTGTTGACGGGGTATATTTGTAGTATGGTGTTTTTTCTGTGATGAATTTGTGTTTGTGTGCTATGTGCTGATGAATAATAGAAGCAACCTGATCGTGACGATGTTTGTAGTCGTTTTGCACCAAAGTCTATTATTTATTATTATTATTATTCATTGCACATTAAAATAAACCGACGATTGCAAGTTCTATGAAATGATGAATCGATAATCGAATCGATTCACTAACGATTAGACGAATTCGTTTCCATCAACATATCTTGACGACACGATTGGCGTAGCACGACAAGCGCTGTAGCACGGTTTCTCGCCTTGAATTCCGTAGTGTCCCGGGTTCGATCCCCGGTCAGGTCAACTCAGGAAACATGCAGGAAACGATCTTTTCTGAATTGGCTTGGGTCTGGGTGTGCTCGGAGACGCCCCTGGCTTAATTTCTTGTCTGGTAACCTCGTAACACAGGAATACTTATCCCTGCCTCGAGAACAAGACAAGAGCTCTGGCGGTCTGGTGTCTGGCGCATATTTATTTATTTGAACCAGCAATCGTTGCCTATTTAATCAAAATCAGTTTTTAAATTCAGGTACTTTGAGAGTAAGTGGATGTGCAGTGTGTGTGGAGTGGATTTGCATTAGGATTCAAATCCTAATGCAAATGTCCAGAGGTACGTTGGGTAACCGCTTACTGTCTGGCGGTCGACGGACGCTACGGTAGGATATTTATATATTTAAAAAGATAATTGAAAATCGAAATCAAACAATTCTTTAAAATCTTATGGATCTATATTTGACTCTTAAAACAACTAAAGCATGTAATTATTTAAATTTAAAATAGGTTAGCGACAATCTCTTCTTCGAAAAATATACTTGGATTGTTTATGTTTGTAATAATGTGAACTTCAATGCTTATAATAATATTAAGTATAGAATAGTCTTAGAAAACAGTAGTCAGACGAATTTTATTGGTCTTTATTTTAAAAAATCTAATAGGAACTTTAAAAAACAATCATACACTTCATTGAATTTCAAAAAAAAACTCACATCGAATATAAATACAATAATTAGCACATATTGTAGGTAATCTGAGTAGGTAGTTATATCGTAATTAAAAAGGATCATTTAGCACGACTCCCGACGGGTAAGGGAAGGGATTGGGACGCGCGACCGGCAGCTCGGCCAGCTCCGCGGCGTAGTACAGGGTCTCGCCGTCCTGCACTGGCTTCAGATTTGACAAGTTCAGAAACTCCATCTGATTCTGATGCTGCACTGCCTGAACGTATCGCTCCATAGAAAAGGAGCCGCCTTCCCCAGCGTGAGATCGCGTGTGGAAGTTCAAATGGCTACTCTGTTTGAACCTCCTTCCGCAGATGGGACACTCGAAAGGCTGGATATTTGTGTGGGTCCTCATATGCTGCCTCAAATGGACCGACTGCGAAAAGCATTTGCTGCATATTACACACTTAAACGGCTTTATTTTCGTATGAGTTCGCAGATGTTGGTCCAGTCCGGCTTTTTGCGTGAATGCTTTAGGACAAAAAGTGCAAGTGAACGGTCTGATTCCTGTGTGCATCCTCATATGCTGCTGCAAGCCGCCTTGCTGGGTGAAACGTTTAGCGCAGATAGAACATTGGTGAGGTTTTGTTTTTGCGTGCACTAGACGATTGTGCTCGTCGAAATCTGAGCTCTGCAAGAATGTTTGACCGCAAATTCGGCATGAGAAGGTGAAGAGGTTGACCGCTTGGAGCTGTGCGGTCAGTGTGTCGTCGGGATAGATGTCTCGGTCCAGGCGTTTCTCGCAGACCTGGCACCTAAGGGCCGCCTTGCGTCGCTTCGTGTGCTCCTCTCGATAATGAAGGGAGTAATCGCAGCAGTTGAAGAAGATTTGTCGGCATTGGAGCTCCGGGTGCAACATCGACGGAAAAGTGCATGTAAACGGACCCCTGCAGAACAAAAAAACTGCACTGCAATTTTCCAGGTAGGTATGTATAAAAAGCAAGCGGAAGGACGGTTGACAAAGACAGAGTCGTCAATAATAAATAAGTAATGAGTTTACTTAGCCGAGGACTGAACAAAACCTTTGCTGAGCGTCCTTCCTTCCTTTTGCATCGTATAATGACAGCTTGAGTTTGAAGCTGAAGAAACAGCCTGTTATTATCAACCAAGGATAATTAATATTGCATGTGTATGACGTGTATAATTTCCAGTGCGATGTCACTGGCAGGTTTACCGCCAAGTCTTTTAACAAAATATGATGACCAGTATACTTAGGGAAATTGACCTAGCTCACCAATTGAATGGCTCAGTTGGCACTATAAAAACCACTCGGCCCAAAGTTTCGATTATAAAGAAAACTTAGCTAAGCCCTTCCAATAAGCCCGGTGGGATCAATTGCAACGATGGAAGCCTTCGCCCACCAGTAGAATAACCATAACCAATAAATGAAAATAAGCTTCTCCATGTAAAACCTACCGTAAATCAACGGCCGGTTCTCCGAGCTTGATCTGGGTCCTCTTAGCCTCTGAATGCGACTTGGCCTGCGCGTCCAGGTCGGCTCCTTCCACCGTCACGAACAGGAACGTGGTGTCCTGATCGAACACGCGCGGCTCCAGGCCACCTGGGCTGCCGGCCGCGTCGCCCTTGGCCAATGGGAAGAACTTGAAGCCACAGAGGTCGTTGTAGTTCTAAGCCAAATATTAGAAAAAATACTTTATTTACTGAGTGTTCCCCGATTTCTCAAATTGATGGCGGAAGAAACAACTCCTTAACAGTTGAGAGTTGTTCACTTCGTGTTACTGCGCCGTGCTAAAAGCAACATATCACAATACCTACTTCACACTAAAAATGGAGAAACAAATACATGTGTCATTTACATTATGTGCTGGTTGGTATTATAATCCCTCCCAGGTGGTAACAGGGAGGGAGTATCCAAATAGGCCTCAACACAGCAGACCGGTTTTACTGTCATACTATTAATGTCGTATGCGTGACAAGGTGGTCCCCACTCCATTAAAACATTTTGATTCTTACCTGGTCGAGATACCGCCTGTTCGGCGCCTCCGGTGTGGCGTCGCCGTCGTGCTGCACGTTGGCGTGGTTGCGCAGCGCCGTGGCGTTGTAGAACGTCTTGTTGCACACGCGGCAGATGAACTGCGCAGGCAGCTCCTCTTCTCGGAGGAAACCACCCTTAAAGTAATGAACGGATTAACGGGCCCTTCTACGCACTAACATCGCTATCGATAAAAACCTCTTCCACACCAGTATCTTTATTATTGTACTTTCACAGTATTAATACATTTACGTTCGTTTTGTAATTGATTTGAAATGATGCTTTTAATATTTGCTGACTGACTGCTTTTAGCGCCGAACATTAATCTGATCTCCACCCATAAGAAATCATCCAATGAAAATTGTGTTGGTTCTATCTGAGTGTCATTATCTTTCTAAGTATGTGTAGCTTACTTAATGTTCATCAGTTTCTGACACCCATTTCACAAGCTCTGCGTAGTTAGGGGTCACATTAGCTTTTTATAAATAGAAAACATTGAAATCAAGTCCAACAGTCCAAACAGGTTATTTTTCTGTTATTATGACTAAGTAAATCTGACTAGCTAGCTACTGATGGCATTTACAGCATTGCCTAACTGCCCCGAAATAAGGAATTAAAGCTTGGTAGTTCGCTTCTGAAAGAGGATATTGCACCTAATGGGGATATTTTTATTATTCTAGAACTTAATTTATGACAAATATGACAAGGTGAGGATGGCCAGCCCAGTGAATCGTTTGAATGACTGGGCTTGTCAACCTCATATCTGGACCTCACGACCGCTTTCCATCAGGTGGAGTGAGGTCATCTTGACGGGCAATATTTAAAAAAAAAACAATTTTGTTGTTACGTGTACGTGCTTTCAAGGTGGCCGCGCTGCGTTTTCACGGCGGTTACCACTTTTAACGTAGCAACGGGCGGTCTGAGTTGGGCATTAAACTTACTCAGGCACATTGACAATGATAAGAAAGAACTAGTGATTAACACTGTTTTGTTTTTACCTAACTACCTACCTACTTCACTTGTATTAAAGTTGGATGAAAGGGCAACCAAATCAGTTAAAACAAAATCGTTGTAGGTGCCGAACATAGGTTTAGAAGCTAGAAGCTTTTAAGTTCGTATACTTTTATAACTGACTGTGACCAGTTAGAAAGATGGCATAATGAATTAAAACCTGTACATTCATTAATGAGGTAGGAATTGCAGGAATCCCAAGTTGAATGTTTTGTATGTCTTTTTCATCAATTTGATCCATAGTCATTCTGGAAAGAAAGGAAAAAGTCAATGTAAATAACCGAAAGTAGGAACATTTGAGTATAAAAACGAAGAACCGCCTGCATTCGGAAACTGTTTAATGTAAACTATTTACCTGTTTAGAGTATTTAAGGGTTTTCTTTTTAGTTATGCCGTCATGTAATCCAATGCAAATTTGTTTTAAACTTTTGATCTGTCTTCCATTTTGATTGAGCCCGCCGCCATCGCCATTAAAAACCGCAAAGCTTTTGTAAGGCAAAGGCGAAAGGATAACAGAGCCTATAACTTCAAGTAGGACATGAAAAAATACGAGTAACTAAGGCTGCGTTCCAAAACGAGTGGAATATCACTCTGAAGAGTGAAAATCACTCGAACCCGTTCCAAGCATGACCGAGCTGACACCTGACAGTTTCATAGCAGTCTCGGAACGGGTTTGTCTGTCGAAACAATTTTTTATTTTATATTTTTAAATACCTTTTACTATTTTAAGTAACTAACTTGAATATTTCGTTGATCTAGCCGGTAGTTAAATGTTTTATTAATTTTTAAACATTGGGAACTCATGACGTTACAAATTCACTTAGTGTTCCCACATGTGTTTTTTCCCCGATTTGTGGTAAATAAATTATGAGGAGAAAATTACTGATTTACTTTAGAAAAGTACTGCACTTACGACTGAAACAGAGGTCGCCGTTCATCAAGTAGAATCTCACGAGAATGTGAGAAGTAGACTTCAGATACAATTTGTTTTGCCAAGTTCTGAAACCAAGCGCTACATGAAAGGGTTGGGATTATAGCGAATGGCTATTTTAAGTCCTACTTACCCGTCTGGGCAATGGGCGTAAATTAATGTATGTATTACTGAAATTACTTTGTGGAAAAATATATTTCACCAGGGGGAATCTGAAATCTGCTATCTGGAAACACCATCAATACCATGCAGTAGAATCACCTAGCTAAAAATCTCACGTATAATACAGATCGCGTCATTTGATTGGTTAATGGATAGATTATCAACCAATAACGTGAAAGGACGTTTATACGACCCAGTAGGTTTCAATTGTGAGATGTCAATTTGATTACCGCCAAGAGACCAATAATGATGTACTCTTTGCGGATTTTTAATTAACAATATCCTAGATCCTTTCTTTGCCTATAAGAACGTTAAATATTTAATTAAGGTATAAAATACAAATACCTCAAAATGGTTTTCGATTATGGACATGTTTGAATTTGTTCCCATACCTACCCAATTCTCTGCCGAATGAAATTCACCTGACAGCTGTCAGACAAAGGTTTTGTTCCTGTTGTCTCTTTCTAACTGACGAGGGTGAAAATCGCTCTGAGAAAAGCGATTTGGAACTGGCCCTATGTAAATGGTACCCAATCCCAAGTATTAAATTTGGTTTGCCGCCAAAATCTGTTGCTAACACGTGACGCAAAATATCACAAAAATTATCATAACGTTCAGCTTGAAGAGTTCAATCAAACCCAATGCCTTAAACTTAAAATAATAAAATAATACACACGGATGTTCATGTTCTCAACTCAGAAAAAAAAGCGCGGGAACCTAGAAAGTGCAAGGCGCAAAAAAATAATTTTATTTTGAAATAATTTAAATAGCGTTGGAATTTTACATTTGTTTTGTAAATATTACCCAATCTTATTGCTGTTGAAGTTTTGTTTTGTGTAGTGCAGGATGGGAGGAGTTAAGAAGCGAAAAAAAGATCCCCCTGACTGTCTCACCAATCAGACAAACTTCGTCGGACTCAGGTGAAGAGGATTCCACAAAGAAATAAGAGGTTTTTAAGGTTACTCCAGAATGTACGCTGAAAATTGTAAAAAAACGGAATATATCGTATTTCTCTCCCATAAAAATTAAGATAAATATTTCACAGATAAAGACAGGCTCGCCATTTCTCATGCTATACGCAAATATTGCGTCACTGGCATCTTACATTTGAGATCAATAAATAAATGTAAAATAGGCATCACATTTGATCTGTCCAACAATGCGAATGTGTTTTGCAGAATAAAAAGTTGTTGGAAGAGCTTGCTTTGACAGCCACCATGCCGGCTAGTGACACAGAGGTAAAGGTGGACGGGATTTCTTACCTCAGTCCCAATTGATTTATATATAGAAATAATATTTGCATTATTGGCAGTTATTATGAATGTAATACAGGTGAGACGTTCATGCGTCGAGTGCGAAGTGAGGGGTGGTGCGGTCACCTATCAGCCCACTCAGACCGTCGCAGTGACCTTTGCATCGATCGAGTTACCCCAGTATGTATACCTCGACTCCTGGAGGCACGAGGTAAGCGTGTACGTGCCACCAGGTAAACAGTGTCTACATTGTTTAAAGTTCGGGCACATTGCAAAATTTTGTAAAAATGTCGAAGTCTGCTCCATATGTTCAGAGAACCGCAGCTTCAAGACATGTATGGTAGGCCCTATTAATGCTAAATGTTGCAATTGTGGTGGTAATCTTATAGCCATTTCAAATACATGCCCCCAGAAAAAGATCAAAATAGAAGAGAGTAAAATTAAGTCAAAAGCCATCCAATATTGTGATGTTTTGTGAGGCTGTATCCATGAAATTAATCAATGTTTTTTCTATCTTTCTTTCTTTCTTTCTCAATATTCAGAATTATTTAATGAAAATTCATTCCCGCAACTGACAATGAGAAACATTGAAAATCAGTTTAATATTTGACCAAATCCGACTTTTTTATGAACACATTAAAAAATGCGATTACTTAAATTGTTTCAAATCAAAAAGATAACCCACCCCATTAATTCAGCATCTATAAAAGAAATTCTTCAGCAGACATTCAGAATTTCTTCTTCTTCCAGTAATGGAACTTAATATAATGCAGTGGAATGCTCAACGCATTATCTATCAGTAACAAGATTTTATTTAGTCAATTACTTCATGAACACAGTATAAACATAGCAATAATCTCAGAAACTTGGCTAACTCCCATTCAAAAAAATATTTGAAAGAATACAACGTTAAAAGAAATGATATCGGTAACAAGCTTAATGGTGTCTATTTGAATTCACAACAGTATAAATTATATAAAAATATACACATATTCTGATAGTTCCCTCTAAAACATATGTGTTGAAATTATTGTGAATAATAAAGAAATAAGTATTGTAAGTTTTTATTGTCCAACTAATTGTAGTCCATCTTTTGATAAACATAAATTTGAAAATTTAATTAAAGCAGTGCCTGAACCCATGATATTTGCTGGAGACTTCAATGCTCATCACAAATCCCGGGGATGTCATTCTGTTAATCCTAGAGGTCGAGATATCATGGAAATTGTTGATGGTAATAAATTGGTTTTACTGAACAGTGGCGAAATGACAACAATTGGTTCTTTAACATGGCGTCCAAATGCATTAGGTAGATCTCTCGTTAGTTTCTTCATCATTGGCTCTTTCCTGTAATTGGTCTATACATAATGATCCACTCGGCAGCTATCACCTCCCTGTAATTATTAAAGTTATTGTGAATATTTTTTTAAATAATAATGTACATTTGCCCATCAACCCTAATTTTAAAATGGTAGATCGGAAAATGTATGAACAATATGTAGATTTGGAACTGTCTAATTTTCAGGTACAAAACTATATTCCATTATAGGCTATACTTTTTTTTGTGAAAGGTTACATTTTGCTGTTGTAAAGTCTCTTCCGTATCGTCATTCGCGCATTTCGCCTTCTACATGTACTTCTGTTATTAATAGGTTGGGGAAAAAGATTCTTCGCATTTTTTAGGAAATTCAAAACATTTTTTAATATAGTTTATTTACATTACTAAAGTATGTAGGTGCCATTTTGTTCGATTACTTTTTGCAATCTTGTAATTAGGGACATGATGCCATTGCTATAGGAAATTTGAGGCTTCTGATAAAAAGACTGCGACCAGTGGTTTTGGCAGTCCTCTCGTGATGTTAACCTGACACTGCCTAAAGAATTCTGAAGAGACCGAAACAGGTGCAAATCTTATGGTGCAAGGTCAGGACTATACGGCGGATGCATTAACAGTGTTTGAGATAGACCTCCCTCACACATCTTTAGCCACTCAGCAAAAATTAAGCTGGCGTTATCATAATGAAAAACCACACCCTTTCTGCTGATTAATTCCGGCCGCTTTCTCTCAACTTCTTGCTTTAATCTTATCAGTTGTTCGCAGTAGAGTTCAGAATCGATGGTCCTGCCTGGTGGTAACAGCTCATAATGAATATTGCCCTTCTATCCCACCACACACACAGCATCACCTTGTTGCGAGCTAACCCGGGTTTCGCCACAGTCTGTGAAGCCTGACCGGCCTTTGACCACGACCTTTTTCGCACGTTCTTGTCGTACGTGATTCACTTTTCATCATCAGTTATCAGCTTCTTCAAAAATGGTTCGGTTTCATTACGTCGTAAGAAATAATCACAAATGAGTACACGATTCATTAGGTTTCTTTCAGTGAGTTCGTACCCAAATATCGAGCTTTTTGTATTCCCAATTTTTTTCAAATGCGCCAAAACTGTTTTGTGGTCAATTCCCTGTTCTTCCGATATGCCGATCTTGCTCCACTTTTTCAAAAATGGCATCCATTTTAGTAATAGGGCGACCAGCAGAGCGACGTGCATCTTTGACATCAAAATTTCCGGATTGAAAACGCTTCAACCAAATTTGTGCTACTCTCAGCTCTCACAGACACTGCACCAGGTCCATAAACATCACAATTTTTTTTCGTGGCTTGCGTTGCATTTTACCTTTTTTGTTGTAAAATTTTAAAATGTATCGAATTTCTTCATTAGATTAACTCATCTTGACATTAAGAAAAACAAATGAAAATCACCCATTTTCCTAATTTGAATTCGGAATTATCTTCTTTAAAATTTAAACTTTTAATGATACCAAAACCAGCCAGATACAAATAGTATAAGCTTAAGAGAGTATAGATTTTATTACAAGTTCATACATGCTATAAGCGAAAATACTTTTCCCCAACCTAATAATTCGCACCATAGGAAGCTTAACAAAACCCCTCCTGCCCCCCCCCCCCCTGGTGGAATTTGCGATGATGATGATTCATTCATAGAGTTAAAAAGATTGCAAGCTCTCAAAAACTTACTTTGAAGACTGAAAATCCAAAAAGCTGGATTTTATTATGCAACTCCTTTAACAGATGTACTCCTCTGTCCAGAATCTGGAATTACATGCGCAAGTTCAACAAAACATTTTCTTGGAACAATGGTGATAATAGTTAGGTTCAAGATTTTTTACAAAAATATACTCCAGACTATGTGAATAATAGATCCAATGTATCCCACCCTGTCAGTGAGCAAATTCTGTGAATAACTTTTTAAACAAACCTTTTTCAATGCCAGACTTGAAGTCTGCAGTTTTTTCTAGAAAGAATAGTGCTTTTGGTGTGGATGGTGTCTCTTATGATATGTTTAAAAAGCTCAGTGAAACGGTTTCAATTTTTTCTAAAAGTTTTAAATTATTTATGGCTTAGTAATGATATACCTGTACCTCACACATGGAAGGAGAATTGTTTGGTGCCCATTATTGGAACCAGAAAAAGATAGGGCAGATGCAAATTTTTATTGACCTATTGCACTAACATCTTGTGTTGGCAAGATCTTTGAGCAATTATCAAAACAAAGGCTAGAGTTTTATGTGAAACAAAATAACATTTTATCTGCTAATCAATTTGGCTTTCGAAGAGGAATGTCAGCTCGTGAAAGCATCTGTCAGCTACAGCTTGATATCCAGAATAGCTATCTAATAAAGACGTTTTAATGACAGTATTCTTAGATGTTGCTTGAGCTTTCAATAGTGTCAATGTTGATGTTCTTTGTTCTGAATTGCTTTCCATTGGAGTTCCAAATAAAATAGTTTTTCATGAATTCTTGATTGAGAGGCAAGTTTACGTAAAGTATAGCGGCAAATTACATGGACCAAGATTTGCTTCACTTAGAGTGTGTCAAGGAGGAATACTCTCTCTCTTGATTGTCATCTTGTATATCAGACGTTTAAATCTGATATTGAGCTCAGAAGTAAAAAATCTCCAATTTGCTGATGATTTGGTTGTTTATGCATCTGGAAAAAGTATTGCACATATCACAAATAGTGTCAATAAGACTTTAGAAGGGTTGTGTACACATTTTTCCTATTTGAATCTTGATATAAATGCGCTTAAATCCAAGTTAGTTGTTTTTGGTAAAATTTGAAATGTTATTCATAATGTGTTCTACAAAGTGTTTAGGTGTCACCTTTACACAAATATAATCTTGGAAAATTTAATTAGTAGGTAAGCTCAAGAGCTAATAGAGATCCAAGAGCTTTCAATATCTTGTAATCATTGTATAGAACCTCCTGGGGTATATATCATTGTATAGCTGATCCTAAAATGTTGTTGTTTTTATACAAATCTTTGATACGGAGTCATTTTGAATATTTTATGGTTTTCTCTGTTTTGCTGGTGATAGTAAGTTGGTAGATATCTTGGACAATATACAAAATAAAAGCTTAAGAATTATTACTGAAGCATTTAAAAGTACTCCAATCAATACAATGCAAGTTGAGTGTAAACTTCCTCCTTTAAGTATCAGATTTTCTTATTTGAAAGAAATTGTTTTGTTGAAACTGTATAGCCAAAATAATAATTACCTGTTTTTAAACTTTCAAATTTCTCCTGCACATTCCAATCGGTATTATCTTTTTCTACTTCAGGGCTTGGTCAATGCATCAATTTTCTTGAAACTCTCCAAATCCATAGATCATCGCTTCTCCCATGTTATCAAGGAGACTAAACCAGTAAATTTCCTGAAATTATCATAATTATTGATCACAATTTATCCACTAAAGAAAAAGTCTGCAGTAAATTTTCTGAATTTTCGAATTATAGATATTTATATACTGATGGGTTCAAAACTGAGTCTGCAGTCTTATTTGCTTTTCTCGATAGGCTATTTAATTCAGGTATTGGTTATAAAATAAATTCAAATACTTGCAGCTTTAAAACATATAAAACATAAAAATGAAGGGTCATGTAAATGGGTTATAATAGTTAGTGATAGTGTGAGGCCAGACAGACAGTCCAGCTAGGTAAGTCCAACTTCGAGAAAGAGATCTCTCGTCGAATCCAGCTCGGATGGGCAGCGTTCGGGAAGCTCCGGCATATATTTGCGTCCGAAATACCTCAGTGTCTCAAGACAAAAGTCTTTGACCAGTGTGTGTTGCCAGTAATGACCTATGGGAGTGAGACGTGGTCCCTTACTATGGGTCTCATAAGAAGGCTCAAGATCACCCAGCGAGCAATGGAGAGAGCGATGCTTGGTATTTCCCTGCTCGATCGTATCAGAAATGATGAGATCCGCAGGAGAACAAAAACAACCGACATCGCTCGAAGGATTGCATCGCTGAAGTGGCAGTGGGCGGGACACATAGCGCGGAGAACCGATGGCCGTTGGGGCGGAAAGGTTCTCGAATGGCGACCGCGTACCGGACGACGTTCCGTGGGCAGGCCCTCTACAAGGTGGACCGACGATCTGGTCAAGGTCGCGGGAAGCCGCTGGATGCGGACAGCGCAGGACCGATCGTTGTGGAGATCCTTGGGGGAGGCCTATGCCCAGCAGTGGGCGTCGTTCGGCTGAAATGATGAGTGTGAGGCCCGTATTCTAGAATCGTACTCAAGCACTGATATGTACTTGAGTAGACATTACAAAACGTCAGTTCATAGAAAAACGTCACTCAGATCTATGCTCAAGTACAAATTTTGTTTTAGAATACGGGCCTCAGTGTTTGGGAAAATCTGACAAATAATAAGTTTAATGTTAATACTATACTACTTTCGCTCTATGATGATATCCCTGACAGTTCAAAATTGTCAATTATAGTGATGTAATGAATGTAATTTAATCGAGTTGGGAAATGGAATCGGATTTACGGATTTTAAATTTTTAAATAAATTCTTAGTAAACGAGTTATGGCTAATAAGTTATAGAATAAAATGCGGTACCTCGAAAAAAATAACACATAAGGCAGACGCAGTCGTACTGATGCGAATGACGTGATTACAAAACGCTCCTATTCATTGATTTTTTGTCGATTCAGTAGTGTCAATACACTATTTAATGGCGTTCCTTTTCAAGCATCAGGCGCTGTAAAGATATATTAATTTAATTTCATTTACTTCATTTATTAACAGTTAATAATAATAACAATATTTTACTTGATAAGATTCGAAAGGACAATAGTTTTTTAATAGTCTAAAACTTTTTTTGCCAGTTTCTTTTTATTTAGTTTGAAATAGTATGCGTGACACGGAACAATAAGAGCTGTCAGGCATATCATCTTACAGTGAAAATAGTATAATGACGACACGATTGGCGTAGTGCGCTGTCGCACGGTTTCTCGCCTTGAATTCCGTAGTGTTCCGGGTTCGATCCCCGGTCAGGTCAATTCAGGAAACGATATTTTCTAAATTGGCTTCGGTCTGGGTGTGCTGGGAGACGGCCCTGGCTTAATTCCTTGTCTGGTACCTCGTAACACAGGGATTTTCATCCCAACTTCAAGACCATGACAAGAGGTGTGTAATTGTCTGGCGCATATTTATTTATTTATTATTTTATAATTACCTTATTCGGATGACTCTTCGGGGTATTCTGGAACTCCGGTAATTTCAACCTCATTGAGGATAAGCATTTGGTCCCGGTCATTGAGCTCAGTCTGCATTTGTTCAAAATTCTGACCTCCAACAACGACACGGCAGACAGAGAGTTCTGTTTCTTTTTTACGTTTATCAGTTCAGAACTAAGGCGAGAGTTTTCCTGCTCTAGTTCTCTTACTTTCTTGTCCAATGAACACAGTTCCGACTTAAAATCCCTAATCTGGTCACTCAAGAAGTCCATGGTATCTGAGAATTCTTTTTTAATTTGATCTTTAGCCATGGCAAACTCGATTTTTATTTCTTTAAAAATTTCCTGTTCAGTACTACTCAGTTTTGAGTCTATTAAGACCAGTTCTCGCTTCACACTGGCTAGTTTTAGAGTCCAACATACCTATTTGTTAAGGAGTCCATAAGTTGACTCATGTCTGTTTTTCTGTGTTACTGGCATTTATGGTATGAAGGACAAACTCATCCACCCAACTCACGTGTTGTTGAGACGAATCATCGCATATGGACTCCCACCCAGCTCTAGCTGCTATGGCCAGTGTAATACACACTCGGCCACAGAGCCCGTAGTCACGAAACTAGGTAAGGCACGCATTACCTGCCATGCTCGGGATGGTCACTGGGAATCAGAGTCACTTTTCAATTTTTACACTCGTAACTGTTACAATTAAAGCAAATATTGTTGAAATACACTTTGAATTGTTAATAAAATGATTTAATTTTTACACCACTTGATGCACTGTTCTTTCCTGCGCATTTCCATATGTTTTTCTTTGAGAACTGTTCAGTTTTTACACCACTTTAAAGGATGATGGGCACAGACCAATCGAAGTAAATGATACATCGTTAAAAGGTAGTTTTCTATAGAATAAGAATAACCAAAGCGCTAGTCCTGATTCACTGTCCGATTAGAGTAATCCCGCCTTGAATTTTTTTTTTTTTTGTGACGTTATTCTTAATTTTGGTTTAGTATTTTATTTACTATTTTAATTATATATGATCATTATGAATTACTATCATTGGATGTTTATAATAAAAAATAAGTTCAAAGTAAGTGTGTCATTTTTTTTATGCAAAATTCATATACACAGTATATTATTCTTCATCTAAAATAATGCTATTTAAAAATAATGCTGGCTCAGTAAAGCCCACATGTCTAGCATATCCTAAATACCACGCAATGGAAATAATATGCGCGCAGGAACCTACGGCAGGTACGGCGTCCAGTCAAACACGTGCAATAATGTTGTAAGATGTTTCCATTTCTATTTAACAATATGTAACAAAAATATTGTTTTGCTCTGACATGTCGGGACTGTATGCGTGCACGCAATAGCCACGCATCTTTGTTATTGCCATATTCTGTTATGTCCTCTGAAGCAGTTTCTCCGTATGTCTCTATCAGGTACAAGCCGTTGTTTAGGTGTTCGCTGAAGTAGGATTTCGCTAGTTTTAACTGATACGTCCCCAATGTGAGCAAAATCACGTCCTGCTCCGTCAGTCGCGGAAAATCTTCTAAATCGTTTGCTTCCAATCTTTGGAAATCGGCTCTTCTGTTATTTAACCTCTTTGCTTCCACATAATTATACAACACGTTCGGGGTTTGAATTTTTTCATTAATTTTTTTTAGAAAAGCGTCTGTGTATTGGCTATCTACAATGGGCACGTGGAAGTGATTAGTTAATGCTGCGGCTATCTTAAAATCTCCAAACATATTAGTCATTGTATTATTGAAATATTTTTGCCGCAGCAGCTTAAAATCTCTTTTGAAGCGCCCGTTAACCACTTCCACTACCCATCGGCATATTGTAACAAGCCGGGAATCATTCGCTTGAGAAGTAGTGAGCTGTGACTCATCTCTGTTCTTCGTCGGAGGAACGTGATATTCATAGCCACATGCATCTATATGACCCAAACTGTCTCTGAACCCTCGGTCCAAATTAAAGACGTCATCGGGCTGAAACAATATGTGAAGGGGATTTTCCTCGTCAATCATCAAGTCGCTCATTATCTGTGCGTCAGTTTTGGTTGCTGCGTATGGTCCTTTAACATCTATAATGTATCCATCAGTAGTTACAATTAAAAACGGCTTCAACAAGTTTTGGAACTTGTGCAAACTGTAGGACTGCCTCTGGAACAGAAAGTTAGAGCTCTTATAAATATAAATATTGGTACCGTCGCAAATGATAATTGCTTTACTGTTATCTGCATTACCATACAGTGCTCTTGGAATCCTCAGGTTTCTCGCCAATATGTCTTCTCTATTTATATGATCCATTCCTAAGTGACGCACAACGTAATCAGTACTAAGACACTCTCGTGCGATGGCCAACTGGCGTTCGAGTTTTCTTCGCGACATATTAAATAACGTTGCAAGTCTGACGTTGGATTATCCTGTGCGTAGTTTTGTTAATAAAATGCCCAAAGTGGTTCTAGGATCTGCACATCTATTACCTAACTCCTAACACCTAAGTACCTAACTCCTTTAACTATTGGGACTTTTGAAAATGAAAGATGTGATTTTCTAAAATTGTTATTAAGAACTAAAAATTCTATTTTTTCCGAAGTACTATTATTATTATTATTACTATTTCGAAATGGACTATTTGTACGGGTTGGTCGTCATAGCACTTTTTTGTTCACTTGTAAAGGGCTATCCAACGATGTAAGATACATCTTGATTGAACACAAGTGCCAACCGATACCAAAATGCCCATCATCCTTTATTTGATTGAAGCAACTTTTGGTACGTGTACTTTGGCGAAAGGTAGCCGAAATCCCTCGTTAGTTTCTTCATCATTGGCTCTTTCTTGTTATTGGTCTATACATAATGATCCACTAGGCAGCTATCACCTTCCTGTAATTATTAAAGTTCTTGTAAATAATTTTGTAAATAATAGTCTTGGAAATAATAATGTACATTTGCCCATATACCCTAATTTTAAAATGGTAGATTAGAAAATGTATGAACATTATGTAGATTTGGAACTTTCTAATTTTGAGGTACAAAACTATACTCCATTTGGAGCCTATACTTTGTTTTGTGAAAGGTTACATTTTGCTGTTGTAAAGTCTCTTCCGTATCGTCATTTGCGCATTTCGCCTTCTACAAGTACTTCTGTTAATAATTCGCACCAAAGGAAGTTAACCAAAACCCCTCCTCTCCCCTGGTGGGATAAAAATGTTCTGAAGCAGCTCAGAAATCTAAGTCCGCTCACATCCTTTTTAAAAATTATTCCTTCAGATGATGATGATGATTCATTTATAGAGTTTGAAAGATTGCAAGCACTCAAAAAACTTACTTTGAAGACTGAAAGATCAAAAAGCTGGATTGAATTATGTAACTCCTTTAACAGATGTACTCCACTTTCCAGAATCTGGAATTATGTGCGCAAGTTCAACAAAACATTTTCTTGGAACAATAGTGATAATAGTTGGGTTCGAGATTTTTTACTAAAATATACTCTAGAGACTATGTGAATAATAGATCCAATGTATCCCCCAAAGCAAATTCTGTGAATAAGTTTTTAACTAAACCTTTTTCAATGCCAGAGTTGAAGTCTGCAGTTTTTTCTAGAAAGGATAGTGCTTTTGGTCTGGATGGTGTCCCATAAATCATGTTTAAAAAGCTAAGTGAAACACGGTTTCAATTTTTTCTAAAAGTTTTAAATTATTTATGGCTTAGTAATGATATACCTTTGATGTACCTCACACATGGATGGAGAATTGTTTGGTGCCCATTATTGGAACCAGAAAAAAATAGGGCAGATGCAAATTTTTATTGACCTATTGCACTAACATCTTGTGTTGGCAAGATCTTTGGGCTATTATCAAAACAAAGGCTAGATTTTTATGTGAAACCTAAAAAACATTTTACCTGCTAATCAATTTGGCTTTCGAAGAGGAATGTCAGCAGCTCGTGAAAGCATCTGTCAGCTACAGCTTGATATCCAGAATAGCTATCTATTTTTAAGACGTTTTAATGTCAGTATCCTTAATGTTGCTGGAGCTTTCAATAGTGTCAATATTGATGTTCTTTGTTCTGAATTGCTTTCTATTGGAGTTTCAAATAAAATAGTTTTTCATGAATTCTTGATTGAGAGGCAAGTTTACGTAAAGTATAGCGGCAAATTACATGGACCAAGATTTGCTTCACTTAGAGTGTGTCAAGGAGGAATACTCTCTCCCTTGATTTTCATCTTGTATATCAGACGTTTAAATCTGATTTTGGGCTCAGAAGTAAAGAATCTCCAATTTGCTGATGATTTGGTTGTTTATGCATCTGGAAAAAGTATTGCACATATCACAAATAGTGTCAATAAGGCTTTAGAAGGGTTGTGTACACATTTTTCCTATTTGAATCTTGATATAAATGCGCCTAAATCCAAGTTAGTTGTTTTTGGTAAAATTAGAAATTTTATTCCTAATGTGTTCTACAAAGTGTTTAGGTGTCACCTTTACACAAATATAATCTTGGAAAAAAGAATTAGTAAGTTCAAGAGCTAATAGAGATCCAAGAGCTTTCAATATCTTGTAATCATTGTATAGAACATCCTGGGGAGCTGATCCTAAAATGTTGTTGCTTTTATACAAATCTTTGATATGGAGTCATTGTAAGGTTCTAAGGTTTTCTCTGTTTTGCTGGTGATAGTAAGTTGGAAGATATCTTGGACAATATACAAAATAGAAGCTATGGGGAGCCCTACTTGGGAGTGAAAAAAAGTCAACGAAAATAGGATCCCTCCATATAATATTTACACAAAATTATTTACAAAGAAACAGAACAAAAGATCGCGTGAAAAATTAGGAGCGAAACCGGGCGTGCATTCGCGGTGCTAACTAGGAACGGACTGCTGGCTGCTGATGGTGTCGGCCGGCGTCAGCGGGCCGCGGTTGCGCGCGCAACCGCTTTCGACGCGCGCAGACGGCTCCCATATTGAAATGGTACCGCCGCACTGCGCAACGCGGTAAAGCGTGAGAGGTTTTGCCTCTCTAGTCCCACGCCCGGCCTTGCTCGTACAACCAAAATATGTATCTAAAAAAATAAGAATAAAAATAAATAAAGTTTATGAAAACACACGAGTGACGCCACACTACCCCCCTGCTGAGACCGAGGCTACCGAGGTTGAAAGTAGTCAGGAAACCGGACCGTCCTTCCAGCCCTCGTCTTTGTAGTGGCGTCGCGAGGTACCGCTGATGGTGGAACTTCTTCGGTGTCATCTTTGGTGACATAAGCTGGCTTGACCCTGTCTATTGATACCGTGGTCTCTTTGTTTCTGACAGCCAGCTTTATCGTCTTCTCCGTTCGGGCCAACACTTTGTAAGGCCCCGTGTATGGCGGCTCAAGGGAACGCCTAGAAGCGTCTTGCCGGAGATAGACGTACTCTGCTGTGGCCAGATCCTTTGGCACGTAAAATGTTTCTTTGTTGTGTCGCGCCGCTGGTTTAAGTGTTAGGTTGGCCATGTGAGATCGCAGCCGCGATGTGAAACTCGACGGGTCGTGCAGAACGTTAGCGGCAGGAGCGAAGAATTCCCCAGGGAGGCGGAGTGGCTCCCCGTACATCATCTCTGCCGCTGATGCCTCTATGTCTTCCTTCCAAGCGCTGCGGATACCCAATAGCACCAGAGGAAGAACCTCCGCCCAGCTTGGGGTGGCGTGACACATGATGGCTGCCTTCAGTTGTCGATGGAAACGTTCCACCATGCCATTGCAGGCAGGATGATATGCCGTTGTTGGACGGTGCTGCGTACCGAGGATGGATGTCATCGAGTGGAACAGCTCACACTCAAACTGCCTGCCGCGGTCGGTGGTGATTTTTTCAGGGCAGCCAAAGCGGGACACCCAGCCAGCGATGAAGGCCTGGGCGCATGTCTCAGCAGCGATGTCAGCCAGTGGAAACGCCTCGGGCCACCGGGTGAAGCGGTCGATGACGGTGAGGAGGTATCTGTAACCATTGGAATATGGTAACGGTCCGACAATGTCCATATGAATATGAGCGAAACGATATGATGGAATGGGAAATGAAGAGATAGGTGAATGAGTATGTCTAGCTACTTTGCTTGCTTGGCAATCTGTGCATTCTCTAGCCCAAATGCGGCAGTCTCTTTTTATCCCAGGCCAGACAAATCGTTTTGAGACTAACTCCACTGACGCCTTCACCCCAGGATGGCTCAACGCGTGAAGAGCATCAAATGCAGGCTTCCGAAATCTGAGAGTCAGGTACGGTCGTGGATGTTTAGATATGTCACATACAACCTCTGTGCTGGAACCAGGAATCTTGACCTTCCGTAAAACCAATGCTGTTGATCCCTGCAGTATGAGGTCTCGCAGCTCACGGTCAGTGCTCTGGGCTTTGGCTAGATCTTCGTAGCTGATTGGTGGTGAGATAGCCTCGATCCTGGAGAAGGCGTCCGCTACCACGTTGTCTGGGCCTGTAATGTAGCGAATATCAGTTGTGAATTGACCTATGTAGTCCAAGTAACGAAATTGTCTGGGTGAACAGTTGTCACGATTGTGGTTGAAAACAAATGACAGCGGTTTGTGGTCAGTGTATACCGTGAACGTTCTAGCTTCGACCATGTGTCTAAAGTGCCGTATGGCCTCGTAAATAGCCAGAAGCTCCCTATCGTACGGACTGTACTTCTTCTGTGCAGATGTTAGGCGTTTGGAAAAGAATGCCAGCGGCTTCCAACTGTTGCTGACGCGTTGCTGCAGCGATGCCCCTATGGACGTATCTGAAGCATCAGTGTGAATCGCCAGCTCCGCATCTGGCTCGGGATGAGCTAACAGCGCCGCTTCTGCTAGACTTGCCTTACAGCCATTAAAAGCCTTTAACATGTCTGGTGTTAAAGTAATATTTTCGCTACCTTTCGTCTTAGGTCCGGATAGGAGCACGTTCAGTGGACCTTGGATTTGCGCTGCATCGGGGACGAACCGACGATAAAAATTGTACATTCCTAGAAAACGACGTAACTCCTTGACGGTTTTGGGTACTGGAAAATCCTGTAAAGCCTTCACCTTTTCTGTCACCGGATGGACACCGTCAGGTGTTACTTCGTGCCCGAGAAAGGTGATGTGGGACTGACCGAACTCACACTTAGCAGTATTGATCAGAATACCGTAATCTGCTAACCGCTGGAACAGCCGCTGAAGGTGCTCGTGGTGCTGGTTTTCTGATTTAGAGTACACCAGAATGTCATCGATGAACCCGTAGCAAAATGGCAGGCCTCTGAGCACTTCATCAATAAACCGCTGGATGGTTTGCGCTGCATTTCGCAACCCAAACGTCATGTAAGGGAATTCGAACAGCCCGAACGGCGTGGTGATAGCTGTCTTCATGATGTCGTCTCCATGCACCGGAATCTGATTATAGGCTTTAACTAGGTCAATTTTTGAGTAAACCTTGCTGCCGGCTAGTTGCTGAGCAAAGTCCTGTATATGCCTGACGGGGTACTTATCTGGAATAGTGCGAGAGTTCAGTGCTCGGTAATCACCGCAGGGGCGCCAGCCATTATCCTTCTTGGGCACAAGATGAAGAGGCGATGCCCAGGAACCCTCTGATCGTCGCGCTGTACCATTTGCCAACATGTCTTCGAATTCTTTCTGAGCTATCCGCAGCTTGTCAGGCGCCAGGCGCCGCGGTCGCGATGTCACCGGCGGGCCGGCTGTTGTTCGAATATAGTGCACCGTCTGGTGTTTCACCGATCGCTCGACACCTGCAGGTCTAGTAATGTCAGGATACTCACGCAACAGCTGGTGATACCTGCAGTCTCCTCTAACCATCTTGACCGAAGCTACATCCACTGTCGACTGCTGTGCTGATTGGGCTGCTGCGGTGAGCGTAGTTAGCCCGTCGATCAAGCGGTGGTTCCTCAAATCTACAAGCAAATTATAAAATTTAAGAAAGTCAGCTCCAATGATCGGTTTGGTAACGTCTGCAACCACAAATCGCCATCTGAAGTCGCGCCGTAGACCTAGATCGAGCCGTAGATGTGCCCAGCCATAAGTGTGGATGCAAGATCCGTTGGCCGCGAAAAGCTCGTAGTCAGTCTTCTCACGCCGCTGCTGGAGTGCTGACCGCGGATATACACAGAGATCGGAGCCAGTGTCTACGAGAAATTGCATTTTTGTCACTCGGTCAATGACAAACAAACGGCCTGTTGATAAGGGACAGTCGCTAGCCGCTAATCCCGACCTCCCTGGTGGTTTTCCGTCTTGAAACTACACGGCTGCTGACATTTTCTAGCTTTTTCGCCAAACATGTAGTGATAGAAGCAGAGCTTGTGGTCTGAGCGGTATTCCCGCGATCTCGAGCGACTGCGTGAAGGGTTTCGATACTGAGAGCGTCCCGGCAAATTATTCCCCGTAGCGAGTGCTGCCATCTGCTGACGTAGCAAACTGACTTCCTCCACGAGATCTCCGTAAGATGGCAGCGCGCCAGCCGACGAAGAGCTCGTAGCCGGCGACATCGACGCGACACGCGGCACAGGCGGGACAATCTCGAACACCTTATCTGCGAGATCAGCCAACTTGCTAAGTGGTAGGTCGGCTTGGGACGCCATTATGGCCTGTACATTCTGCGGCAACCTACTAGACCACAGTGATTGCAGAAAATCTGTAGGCACGGCTGGACCAGCAAGGCTCTCCAGATGTCGCAAAAATTGCGAAGGCCTGCGGTCACCTAGCTCTTCATCTGCTAGCAACTGCTTGATACGCCTTTCCTTTGATGCGGACAATCGACGTACAAGCTCCGACTTCAGTGCGTTGTACTTGTCTTCTGCCGGCGGGTTGGTGATAATATCTTTGACCTCGCGGGCGTATGGCAGGTCCAAATTTGATACCAAAAAGCTAAATTTTGTCTCATCTGTGGTTACTCGGGATAGTAAAAATTGATGCTCCAACTGCGCAAACCACAGGGCCGGGTCCTCGGGCCAAAACGGAGGTACGCGTACTCCCACGCGCTGCACTTCCATTTTCTCTCCAACAGCATTTGCAGTCTGCTCGTCCATTGTTTTTTCTTGCTGCGTTTTTCTTTTGTTCCGCCAAACGTTTTTCTAGAACAATCGATGGGCGACGCGCGTGTATGTATCGCGTACTTTATTGTCCAACGTTCGCGTGCTTCTAAACTTGGGGTCACCAGTTATGGGGAGCCCTACTTGGGAGTGAAAAAAAGTCAACGAAAATAGGATCCCTCCATATAATATTTACACAAAATTATTTACAAAGAAACAGAACAAAAGATCGCGTGAAAAATTAGGAGCGAAACCGGGCGTGCATTCGCGGTGCTAACTAGGAACGGACTGCTGGCTGCTGATGGTGTCGGCCGGCGTCAGCGGGCCGCGGTTGCGCGCGCAACCGCTTTCGACGCGCGCAGACGGCTCCCATATTGAAATGGTACCGCCGCACTGCGCAACGCGGTAAAGCGTGAGAGGTTTTGCCTCTCTAGTCCCACGCCCGGCCTTGCTCGTACAACCAAAATATGTATCTAAAAAAATAAGAATAAAAATAAATAAAGTTTATGAAAACACACGAGTGACGCCACAAAGCTTTAGAATTATTACTGGAGCATTTAAAAGTACTCCAATCAATACAATGCAAGTTGAGTGTAAACTTCCTCCTTTAAGTATTAGATTTTCTTATTTGAAAGTATTTTTTTTGTTGGAACTGTATAGCCAAAATAAGAGGCTGTGGCTATACTTGCAGCTTTAAAACATATAAAACATAAAAATGAAGGGTCATGTAAATGGGTTAATAGTTAGTGATAGTGTGTGTTCTAGAAAATCTTAAAAATAATAAGTGTAATGCTAATACTAATGACGACACTATTGGCGTAGTGCGCTGTACCACGGTTTCTCGCCTTGAATTCCGTAGTGTCCTGGGTTCCATAACCAGTCAGGTCAATTCAGGATACAATCTTTTCTAAATTGGCTTGGGTCTGGGTGTGCTGGGAGACGCCCCTGGCTTAATTCCTGGTCTGGTAACTCGTAACACAGGGATTTTTATCCCAACTTCGACACCATGACAAGAGGAGTGTTGTCTGGTGCATATTTATTTATTTATTATTTCATAATTACCTTATTTCATTAATTAAAGAGTCTTGGCTGGATTTTTTCAATGTTCATAATATTAAGGTTGTATTTATGTGGGTTCCTGCACATATAGGAGTGCTTGGTGATGAAAGGGCTGACTTTCTAGCAAGAACCATAACCAATTCTTCCACAATTGTCCCTGATTCTAGTGCCTGTCTTAATATTTCTGTCCCTTGTACAGATATTGTCTTAATTCTGAAGGAAAGGTCTACTGATAACTAAAAAATATATTGGAATCACACAGTTCAAATAGGAAACAGAGGTTTGTGGTATGCCACATACAATGTTCCCATTGGAACCATGCCCTGGTTTTGCAAAGTTTGCTTTCATTAACAGGAAATTTTATACAACAATTTTATGGTTAAGTGACAACAGTTGGTTCTTTAACATGGCGTCCAAATGCATTAGATCTCTCGTTAGTTTCTTCATCATTGGCTCTTTCTTGTGATAGGTATATACTTAATGATCAACTCGGCAGCTATCTATCACCTTCCTGTAATTATTAAAGTTCTTGTAAATAATTTTGTAAATAATTCTCTTGAAAATAATACATACATACATACACACATACCATCACGCCTTTTTCCCAACGGGGTAGGCAGAGACCACATCTTTCCACTTGCTACGGTCCTGACACACCTCTTGCGCTTCTTTCACTCTCATTAATCCTTTCATACATGCTTGGCGATTATGGGTACTCCTGACCTGACCTTTTCTGAGCACGTCTTGGACTTGTCCTAAGTACGTCCGTCTAGACCTTCCTCTATCAACAGCTCCATCCACCCTCACCTTGTAAATTTGTTTCGTTAATCGCCTTTCATCCATCCTTTCCATATGCTCAAACCATCTTAGCATTCCAATCTTAATTTTTGTGACAACATCCTCTTTCACACCACATCACTCTCTTATTATGCTATTCCTTACTTTATCACTTAATGTCACTCCTGCCAAACTTCGCAATGCTCTCATTTCCACTGCATTTATCCTACTTTCATCCTTCTTTTGCCATACCCAACTCTCACTTCCGTACATAAGCGTAATTGAAAATAATATTGTACATTTGCCCATGTACCCTAATTTTAAAATGGTAGATTGGAACATGTATAAACAAAATGTAGATTTGGAACTGTCTAATTTTCAGGTATGAAACTATACTCTATTGGAAGCCTAAACTTTGATTACAAGTACTTTGATACAAGTACTTCTGTTAATAATTCGCACCTTAAGAAGTTAAAAATCATTTTAAGGCTTCGGTTTGGACACTGTCGTCTAAATTTTCATCTCTTCCGTTTAAAAATGGTCCCTAGTTCCCACTGTGACTATTGTCACTCACGAGTTGAACAAACTATTTCTCACATTTTCTTTGACTGCTCATCCTTTGGCATTCAGCGCCTTGTGCTGATGGATGAGTTAATCGATATATATGAAACTCATGATGAGGTACCGCGCTTCATCCAGGATCTTCTTGTAAATAGTTCGACGTTCATCAGTTTATTTGAATTTATTTACAGTTGGGCAAATTTAGTTTTGTACTTTGAAGTATTGTTCTGTTTATATTGAACTTAGTAATGTGTTGTATGTATTGTAGATACCAGAATGTGATAAATAACTTGTTTTTTTCAGCAGATTTTAATAATTTCGCTTGTTATGCTGATAAGTATTGAACAGAAAATGATTGATTTGTTTGTTGTTGACATGACATGACAGTGACATTTTTAATTTTTTTTTCTTTCGCTTGGATCAGGCTAAAGTCTGAAACGATGCTGCCTTTGACATTTTCCATTAAGACATAATATGACGTCGCTGAAAAATTAGAACTTGAAAACTTGAAAGGATGACGATTTACGGATTGACGTAAAAAAAACGTAATTTGTATATTAAATTATCGTGCATTTAATGATGAGGTTTTTTTATTGTAAGGTAAACCTCATCATTGTTCATTCCTCGCCTTGTCCGGGAAGGTGGTGAGAAATAAGAATAATCTAATAATCTTTATTAAAAAGAACATTATAACAAAAACTATTTACAATACAACAGTTTGGGAATGTACATTCAACAGTGCCGGTTAACAGCGCTTACCACACTAGGACGAGCCTGTATCGTGGTTACCTTTTAAGTACCATTTTTAACATTGCGAGCTTAGTTTTTTTGACGACCGACTTGGTGTAATGGTTAAGAAGTTGGCTACTACACCAGAGGTCGCGGGTTCGATCCCCGCACAGTACAAACATTTGTGTGCATGAACATGTCTGTTTGTACTGGTCTGGGTGTCTCCTATGTATAATAAGTATGTATTTACAAAAGAAAATGTATTTAAGTATGTTTATCCGTTGTTTAGTATCCCATAACACAAGCTTTAATTAGCTTACTTTGGGGCTAGATGGCGCTGTGTGGAATAATGTTCAGGGATATTTATTTATTTATTTATTTATTTAGTAACAAAAATATTTCTTTGAAAAACAAAACAAAAGTTATCTGACAATTAAGAACATAATAAAAATTAAAATAATTACAAGTGGGTGTGTGTATATTTGCGCGTGTGTTGTGTGTGTGTGTGTATGAACTCCTGTGAGTGTGTAAGTGTGTGGTTCTGTATTTTCGTGAGTGTATATGTATTGATGGGTGTGTGTGTGTGTGTGTGTAAGTGTGTGGTTCTGTATTTTCGTGTGTCTGGTGTGCTCACGTGTTATCGTTAATCGATTTATCCTCAGTAAATTTTCAGTATCATCATACGATAAAGTTAAGAGCCACTGAAATACCTTTTTTCTGGCCTCAGATACAGAGCATGACCGTATGTCGAGGTTGCGTGCAACCAAGTTTTATATGAATGGCAATTTGAAGTTGAGGTAGTACCTGCTAAATGTAGTTTTAACAGTAACTTGTGGTATACGGAAGACTCTCCTTTTTATCAGCTGTTGGTAGTTTGAGGAGTTAATGGTAGAGCGGTGACCTAGTGCAAATACTTTCGCTATGTACAATTTTCTTACAATCAGAACAGAAGCTTCTTGGTACAGGTCTGAAGTGGGATGTGATCGAGGTTTTTTAAGCATTACTTTAAGAATGGATCTTTGTGCCCTTTCAATACCTATCATCGTCGTCGTAAATATTTGTTAAGACCTGCTGAGGGGTAATGAGTTCAATAATTTAAAAAAAACACTTTTGATGAAAGTTACAGTTCCTGCAAGGAAAGTGTCCTAAAGGCTTATGAAACTAAATGAAATGAGCAATGAAAATAATAATTATAACAACAATAAAATTATTGTCTTTAAGAAAAAAATTAAACCAGGCACGCTTAATCCAAATGTTGATTTAATAAGAGTTAAAATAACATGCAAGCATCACTTAGCAAAAAGTATTCCCAAGCAAGCCAATCATAAATTTGAAACTAAATTCAATTTAATTAAACACAATCAAACAAACACGATATATTTTGTACGTTATTGTCAATAGTACTGCTTCTCTTTATTTCTTTGCAGTAGACGTAGTAGTGATTTAGAAGGTCGAAGCCTGTTTCCAGTTTTCTTTCCTAAGGATGATGTCAATTGGTACATTACAGAGCCAAATGAAAGATGCTACAGTAGATCTACCACTGCCAGGACTACCGTCGATACCTGCCAATTTCTAAATACTTTTTACCCAGTTAGCAATTGCAGTTCTAGAAGCAAACTTCGACTCACCTTGGGTTGTAATGAAGACTTGCTGAAGTGAGCCTCTTCTTATGGCCGACAGCTCTATGACTTTATGTATCCAATATACTGGGCTCAACGTCTGGTATTTTTGAGGAGTTCCATGAGAGTTTCCATCCCGTTGCTGAAATCTGAAATCGTACGAAAGTGTAAACTTCCATGGATATGTATTCGTTTGAACTTTTCAGATTGAAAATAGGCCGGTACGATTGATCGGATTTTTCTATCAAAAACATTGGAGAAACAAAACTGGGCGTAACTTCTGCCCTTTCGAGAATTTATTGGTCTAACAGTTGTTGTATTTCTGTACTCATTTGGGTTGTCTGATGTCTGACAAGAATTTAAATTTGGTGTAATCAATGGAGGTGTATTCGGAAGTTCGAAATAACTTTTAATATTACTTGCGGTGTCTCCATATCCATCCACCTCCCGAGAAAATGCTTTAGGCGACCCGCCTGAAATTTTGAGTCAATCGTAGCGGCGTTTTTTAAACCTACCGCTATGACGCCCTACACTAAATTTTCTAGCTTTAGAGTAGTTCGCTTTCCACAAAACGATGAATCCCTTTTGGAATTACTGGAAGGTCCTTCTAGTCCACCAGTAAAGGGTTGCACAAATTGCTATTTCAAAACTGCTTTACATTGCCCCCGAAAATGAACAGAATTTTTCTTAAAAGTATTGGGCCTATGGCCGCCTTCTTTTTCCAAAAATCGTTAAATTTTTCGACTTCAAATAAAAAATCTGAAGATAGAGGGTATCTTTTTAAATTTGTCAACCGTAAAATTGTTACTTATCGATTTTAACAATTCGGTACGTCGATTATTTAGTATTGACACCCGTTTGCCGCAAATAATCTGCATAAAATCGTTTGTGACGGTATTGTATTCTCTGTTTTCACAAAACAATTCCACAACTTTCATGTGGAATTCTTCGAAAGATACGGATTGTAAGTCTTTGAACCACCCTAATAAGTTTGTCACATTATTTTGCAATACGTCCCTTTGAGAAATAACTGCTTTTGATAATGCGGCTGACTTGCGTTCGACGGAGTTTAGAAATTTATTTTTATCAAATGGTTTTAATTCGTCATTACTTTCCAGCTCAATAAAACCTGGCTGATATAATTGCTGTGCTTCAATGAAATTGATATCAGACCATGTGGATCATGATCCAAACCTCTGTAAAGAGTTAATAATGTCGTAACGTTCTTAGCTAGTTTTTTTAGACCGGTATCCTTCAATGTGGTTTGCAATACTTTGAAAGGGATTTCATTACATTTTGACGGATTAACTGGGTCACTCGAATCCGAGAGTCTGATTATTGCTTTTATACGATATCCTGTAATCTGTCACTACCAATGGTTCTGAAATATTATTCTCTCTATTAAGCATAAAACTTAGGTATAAAATTTGAACAATATTCCTATGTAAATAAATAAATACCTGCTGACAATCCGTCCCGTGTCCAAGAGTACAACCTTCGTTGGTATGGTCATGTCTCACGGAGATCGGCAAACTACGTGGGCAACAAATGTCTGGCCATGCCGCCCACGCCCGGTACCGGTAGAAGAGGTCGACCCAAGAAGCGGTGGCTCGACATCACTCACTACTGAGGATGCACAAGACCGCGAGAAGTGGCGCAAGAAAATAAGAAAGGCGGACCTTGGGACCCCACACACCAGTGTGGGTTCACAACCGGGATAGTCCGCACGGATGATGATGAAGAATATAGTTATAAAAACAATGATTTATAAACATACTATGAAAATTTTAACCTAGGGTGCCGCCGGCAGCGGGGCAGGCGAGGTCTAGACTACCGGTGGTTGGGGCTGCAGAGAGAGGAACCTCCTGACTATACGTGCCGTGTCCAAGAGTACCGCCTTCTGTATCTGACCCTTGATGCAACAGCTAAGCGATAGCCTCTCGAGGTGTTGGTCGAGCGGGGCTCTTCGCTATTAAGCCTTTTACCGAAAATTAAGCACGTAATGTGTTCATGAAATTCGTTAATATTTGAACCTGCTGACATAATTGATCAATAGGGAGTATTTGACTTAGCTTGTCTCCAGTTTGCGCGTTCCACAGAGCTGTCCGGGCTTGCAGAAGTAGAGGAGCTTGACGGCGTCCTACGTCTCTGTGCCGACTGGTCACGTAGTGAGATTAGGCATACCTACACAGTGTACGTATTTGAGTTCGTAATAAGCCTTAGTAAATTATATTAAACCAGACTATTACCAACTGTTGTCTCATTACACTGCCATCCCGTCTGTGTTTATAGTAGTGACCCAACGCTGGACTAGCAAAATGGCATCTGCGGGAAAATTGTGTATCAGTGCATCGCAAGAAGTCGCTACTAGCACTGCCGTCATATCCCATATTCCGGAATTCTGGAAGGATCAGCCAGTTATTGGTTTGCCCAGTTTGAAGCAGTCATCGCACTACAAAAGCAAGCCGTCACAGATTCTTCGAATCTAGATAGAGTGAGTCAGATTGCTGCAAATAAAAATTTGGAAACCGCAAACAGTTAACGAAGTCTCAGCAATATATAGACGACAGCGCAAGCGAAGGTCATTATCAAATATTAGAAGGTGTACTGACGCAGCTAAAACAAGTACAAACGGAGTTGTGTGCAAAAACGATACGAAACGCAAAATAGCCGACGCAGCAATTATCGCAAGTATGTATTACGCGCCAAAGTCAAGTTCAAGATCGCGTAACCAAGAAGCAACAGTTTGTCATTATCATCGTAAATATGGAAAATACGCTTACAGATGTGAGAAACCATGCGATTGGAAGCAACCCTATAATTTTAGGAGTCGGGGGAAACTAAATAAGCACAGGCCAAGGCGGAATATTCTGCTATTTTCCCGAGGAACCCTCATTCTTACCGACCGAAAAGGTCGAGACTCGAGGTAGAGGTTTTTTGATCGATACGGGAGCAAATTGCCCAGTAAAGTAAAGTAAAATAATTTATTGGCGAGAATACATTTGGGTAAATAAGATCTTAATGTGAACCTAGACATAGTATTCGGCCTGCTAGCAAGCGTGCAAATTCTTGCATTATTATACGAAATATTTTTTTAACACAACAATTTCGTAACTTACATAATAGTTAATATTAATATGTTAATTAAGAGAGGTTAACACCAATAAGAACAAACATTTATTTTATAGATCTTATAACATTATGCATTATTAATTCTATATGAGGTGTACAAACATACAAAACAAAACTTAACAAAGGAGTTAAAGTTGCTATTAAGTATATACACTTTTTTAATATTTACATTTACCTACTATTGCTACAATTAAGAATATTTATAAGTTATTAATGTTGACACCATTAAAAACAAATATTTATTTGACAAATCTTAGCAAATACATTATTTATTTTAGGTATATACAAAATTTATAGTAGATTGTTGATTGAAACGAGCCAAGGGATACGCCAGGGAGTAGAAATATAAAGCATCAACAAGTTCCCTAAACCAAGGACAATAAGGAGCTTAAAAGATTTTATTTCACAATATTGCACACATGAGTGGCCGTGACGATATTGTTGTAAAAATGCATAGGCATACAAAATAACCTATGAGAAGGTACTTGCCTGCACAGCGTTTATTATAAATAATGGTTCGAGAACGTGATGGTTGGAAAAAAGAAAAGGGCACGTAAGATCCCCCAGTTTCAGAACAAAGTTATCGATTCGGTTACTTTATTTTATTTTTAATTCATTTTTATGAAGGGTAGATTTTATGTTATTTAGTTAATGAAAACTTAAGGCTTTTGGCTTTATCATAGAAAAATATTGATAGCTACCGTTGAGCGAATCACTTACTATAATTTAAACAAATTTACCAAATCGGTCGATAACCTAGTTCTGAATCAGGGGCTGGAAGATTATTCAAACCAGTGCTCAGTTTCCGTTGCAGTGATATAATTATATCATCCTCCTATGATAACATTGCTATTTTTCAAGACTTTAATTTTGCAAGAGGGTAATTTTTTTTTAAGGGGGTAATACTGTGCTTACCTACTGGTCACGTAGTTAGATTTAAGCACACACAGTGTACGTGTATGAGTTCGTATTAAGCCTTAGTTTAATTATAATTAACCAGACTATCACCAACTGTTGTCTCCTCTATGGTTGTCTCATTTCACTGTCATCCAGTCTGTTGTTATAGTCCCCTTCGGTGCTCTTTTTCCCGATGTCTCCGCCTACCAGTGCTACTAGACTGCAAAGTGTCCTCCAATAATGAACAGAGTTCCATTCTGTGTATCACCGCGAAGTGCAGCAACGCAATGAGGAACAGTCGTGAGCTGGGAAACTATCTCCCCCGCCCTCTGATGGGACTAATTCGTTTATTTCAGAAAATTGGCGGTAAAAGGGTGATAAAAAGGTAGGGAACCAGTGTTACCAGGCGTTAAACGTGTATTTACTACAAAATAAGCAATGGCTCTCTCACCACCACCTTCCCGAACAAGGCGAGGAATGCACAATGAATGAATGAAACTGATGAAGAACTGTGCAACTGTCAGACAGAAGAAATAGTGACGTTTAACAATTTGACAGTTGACACATCACTCACTGCACTGCACGCAGTCACGCACGAATGGATTGCATTCATTTCAAGTTTTAGATTATTCCTAATTATTGTTGTGTGAGTGGTTTGTTTCATCACAGAACTTATTTCCATTCATTAGAAAAATATTAAGTATACATTATGGCTGGCTCCGCTCTAAGGCGGCTTATGGCTGAGTATAAACGTAAGTAGACACGTATTTTAGTAATATAAACACGTAACTTTCAACTGGGTTCTTGCCAAATGTCCTATCTGTTACCTACTGTGCAAGGAGTGTTACACTTGAAAAATTAGGATAAACCTTAGTAACTAAATAATATGAAGTGTCTAGTCTGCCACGAGTGGCCATTTTGTAAATAGCATAATCCAGCCGCTAGAGGTTAAGAAAAAAAACTTCTGCCTCAAGTTACTAGGTATTGCAATTTGTTCTTTAATGCAAACCAGTAAACTTCAATTTTGCAAACCACTTTCTAATAAAAGTAGCGGCAGGCAGACTAATATGAAAAGCTATTCCGCCACAACATATCAGTCATTGAAATTTGTCCCGTATTGTATTGCTTATAAAGTAAATATTAGGGTACACCTTAATGGTATCGCGGAAAAAATAGAGACAATGTCAACGAAAGCAACATTTTATGAAAAGTTTTCTCCTTTGTTGTTTTTGTTTCGGCGTACTTTAGATTTTCTTATCATTACTGCTTTGCATTACTGTAACCTTATGTGTTAAGTGCTACAAATTATGTAGAAATGAGTGTTAGTTACCCAGAATTTTCATCTTTGGAACTTTACATACATACATACCATCACGATTTTATCCCAAACAGGGTAGTCAGATGCAAGTGACTGTTGCCGTCATGGTGAACGGAACACTCAGAAGCCCACTTTTCACTAATGGTATTAGAACCCAATGTGGACACACATGCGCACCACCTAGCCTTCCGCCACTATCTGGGTTGATTTGGTTTTTTATCTGTATGTTTTCCATCACCGGTGAGTTAGTCGGAAATTAAACAGTGAACACAAAGATTTCGGTTCTGTTCAGATTTGAACTCGGGACCACACAATCCGAGTTGGAGTGCTTAACCACTAGGCCACGACCCTCTTTAGAACTTTTAGATCAATATATTAGAAACTGAAAACTGTGTGCAACTGTGGAAACGGGATTGTCAAACAATAGCAAAGATGAAAGCTCGCTAAAATTAACTTTACTTTACTTTACTTTTACTTTTTAAAAAATTAAGTTGACTTTAACCAACGATGCCACCAAACTTAAAATAGTGCATCTGGTTAAAAACCACAACCATCCTGTAAACAGGTAACTGTTTAACATCATGCCCGAACAAAGAAAATTACAACCAGAAGAAAAAGTCAAGGCAATAACAATGTTAAACATGCATTGCAACCAAAAACTAGTACAAGCCTATTTACAAGAAAACCTCGGAAAGCGCGTACAATTCAAAGACTTGAAAAATTTGCGTTATAGTTGCGCATACTCTCAAAGTGACATTGAAAAGGAAAAAGACGCAAAATAATGGCATTGGTCATGGTATTTACTACCAAACCCCTTTATGAAGAACTGTATTACTGCATACCCAGAATGAATGCTGATCTAGGACATACAAACCTAATAATTTGGATATGCCTCTGTATGTTTTGATGTCAATGAATGGTAACAGCAAAGGAGAAGTGATATATTTGCCGAACATTTTTGTACATCTGGGTGTTGTTATATTTATTTATTTAGAAATATTTAAGTATGTTTATCAGTCTCTGCGACCATTGTACAAGCTCGGCTTAGTTTGGGATCAGATGATCTTGGGTGTAAATTGTCCCAGATATTTATTTATTTATTTCTACTCTCAGATGAAACGAGCGATGTCATTAAGACATATGGTTAGAGTTTTTAAAGATCTTAATCCAGATTGGATCAACATAAAACATTAATGACAGACAAGGATTTTGGAGAGGGCACCGTTCTTTATGATGAGTACCCAGAAGCTTTCCATCAATTATGTTTGTATCATGTTTTGAAACGTTTCCGCGCCGCTATCACAACTGAATCAATGCAAATTACTGCAATGAAAAAAAATTATGAAAATGCAATAAATATATTTGAGACACACAAGTAATGATGCTACAAATCAGGTAATAAAATTACCAGTTGTCCGAAAACGCAGAGGTCGACACAAAAGGCATGACTTGACAGTAGCAGGCCTTAAAAGAAAGAAAAGGAGAAGCACGTACATAATAAGTGTTTTATTTCATGAAGAAAACATATGTTACTTAGAATTTTTTGTATCTTTTATGTGATCCCCTATTTAATCCGAATACATCTCATTTACTATTGTCTTCAGGATCATACTACCTACCTACAGTCATAAAGTACAATCAAAACTGTTCTTAGAGGTGGAAAGCTAAATATGGTGGCTGAATAATTTTTTTTGATTTTCTACCTCTAGCGGTGTACTTTGTGTACTATGTTGCCACATGTGAAAAAAAAACATGTTATTTTGCCACCATAGGTTGAACAAGAAAGGCAAAATAACATATTTTTTTATCCAACCACTAGTGGTAGAATATTATTTTTTATTATATAAGTAGCCACTGGTTGCTGACTAGACACTTCAAATAAAATATATTTTGCAGAACTCACTCTCAATCCTCCAGAGGGTATCATTGCTGGTCCCGTAAATGAAGAAAACTTTTTTGAATGGGAGGCTCTTATAGCGTAAGTGCTGTGTTTCTAAGATAATTACAAATTTTACTGAGAAATAAATACATTTGGCTAGTAAGTGTGAATGTTCTTGTTTACTTATTGGTCAAATCATTTCTGTTTACAGTGGCCCAGAAGGCACTTGTTTTGAAGGAGGGATCTTCCCAGCTAAACTAATATTCCCACCTGACTATCCATTGAGCCCGCCTAAGATGCAATTCATTTGTGACCTGTTTCATCCAAACAGTAAGTTTAATTTATTACACTAGTTACTAAAAGATTTCTCAGTTTTAAAATGGGTGATTTTAAACCAAGCAACATTGGAGAGTGCATTTGTATGGCTGTCGTGTGTTCGGGATTACTACATAATATTCAGCAGTTGCGACTTTTACAGGTATGACTGAATATCAATCAGTTGTTTTACTAAATTATTTCAAGAACCCATGAATAAGTTACCAACAAGCCACCTAAAACAGTTAAAGGGTGATCATTTAATATCTTGTTTTCTTTATCGAAGCATTGTAGGTGCTGGTGGCATATGAAAATGCATGGTCAGAGTAGTCAAGCCGAAGTTAATAACAATAATTATTAAATGCTCAGCGGAAATAGTGGTCTTGCTAGATAAAAAAGGGTAGTATTAAACTGCAAATCAAAAATCTTCCTTTTGTATGAAATAAAAATACCAATCAAATATACTGATTGCACAGCAAAATACCTACCTCAAAATATTAATATTTAAGCATCAATTTATGTTCGTGACTCATTACTATTTATATAAATATAAAGTATTTTAATTAACGTATACCTAATAATTACTAACGCACAGTAAACTATTTACTTCTTTTTTTTCAAACAGAGGGTCTATTTTCTTATCGTATACTGCAGTTTATATGAATAAAACGTCTTTTTATTTGAAAAAATAAGCTAATTAGATCAACAATAAAATTCTAAAATCAAACTCAAACTCAAATATCTTTATTTGAATAGACTTAATCAGTACTTTTAAATAGTCAAAAAAATATACTAAATAATAAACATAAATACTGTAATAATATGAATAAATAAACAGCATACAAACATAATCCGACTCTACCACCGCGTCGGAGAAGTTGATTCTTGATTTTTACTCACATACAAATCACATCTTAGGTATAATCTGCTCCTCTGCACACTTTTTTGTTATGACTTTACTCTGTCAATTACATTTTTGTGTATAAAAACAAGATTGAAAAGAGTAACCATCGAGTTTCTTGCCGGAGTCTTCTCGATCGGAAACAACCTCCGAACCGGTGGTAGAGTCACATTATATTTAATTATGATATGAACTATCATAGTATTATTTTATGTAAGTTTATTTTTATTCAGTATATTTTTGCTACAATTTTTTTTTTGTTACATGACATGTCATAAGTACTTTTTATAAGTCTATATGAATAAAGATATTTTTTACTTTTACTTTTACTTTACTTTACTTTCTGTAGATTTGTTGAATAATAAGAGCACATCTTGCCTTGGCTGGACCTCCGCGCCTCCTTTTCTGGCCAATAGGTATATTTTTGGGGTACACTACATAATTCCGAAAAACATAACGCTCAAAGTCAAAATTCTGAATGATTTAGAATCCCGAAAGTCAAAATTCCGAATTATAATAAAACACGAATATTAAAAATCCGCAATTTCAATACTCCGAATGTTCATAAGTCCGAAAGTCAGAATTCCGAATTTTGCAATCAATATTCCCGAATCATTGAAATTACGAATCAACAATAATCCGATCTTTCATGAATACGAATTCCGAAAAATCCCAAATCCGAAATCTATCATATTTTTATAAACATTTTACATGTTATGTTTGCCGACAATTCGGTTCTGGCACTCGCCGACCGCTGCCGCGGCACGCTCGCTATGCTCGCTCGGTTCGTGCGGGCTCTTGAATTACACTCTAGTGTAGGGCAGACTAGTATCACGGCGAGATGACCACGGCGAGTCGGGTTTTGAGCTTAATTTTTATATATGTAAATAGTATTTTTGATGTAAACTTTTAATAATTGAAACGAATTTTAGGAATGTTGAAATTCGTTATATCGTTTTTCGGAGAAATTAAACTTCGGATTTTTAATTACGTACTAATGAAATTCGGAAATTTGAAATATCGGATTTGTGACTTTCGGAAAAATAACTAGTAAATATCGGTAGACTAAACATAAACAAACAACTATTCCGTGGTCTGCATAAAGCATAAACGCAAGAGTGATAAATATATCCTTCTCACTCGCTCTTAGATCCGCGCGCACTTTGCCGACCGCGAAGTGATAGTAATCGCGTGAAATCAGTTTTCAATAAATTTGATCGATTTTAAAAAATAATGCTATTTAAAACTCGTTACTTTGTTATAATGATTAATAAACTTGCTGAGCGTGTTTTCTGAAATTCTAAGACATTTATGTCAAGCAGGGTTTCCGATGCGCAATATGAAACTAGTCGTAAGAATAGTATAGAATAGTAGTCGTATTTTGTTATGGCTGTAAATATTATGTATGTGCACGAATATTTCGAATAAAATACATCAATAGTAGGTATGTCATATTTCAGGTTAATTTGCTGTGCAATCAGCATATTTGATATGAGAATAGTTTTTTTGTATTCTAATAAAGTTTATTGTCGCGCATCTGAGGAAAAAATGTGATATACCTACTATTGATGTATTTTATTCGAAATATTCGTATTGCTAATTTTGCTATACAATTGGTTTCCTTGCAGTCAAATGATATATTTGATGAGAAAATAATTAATTGATTAATATAAATAGATGGATGATAAGTTGTTTGCTGTGCATTTTAAAAAAAGCTGAAAAAAAAGTTCTAGCAAATTGCCCTGACATTTACCTTTCTCTTCACTTAATTTTTTTTCTAATAAACCAGCTGTTGTTTGCTAATGCGGCTACTATTATTGCAAATGCTTTGTCCAGTTGGCTTATGTTACTTTTAAACCTGCATGTGCGAATCAATCAGAACTAAAGATTTCAAAATGGTTTTAAATTGCCTAATATCAAGATAAGATACCTACATCAATGAAAGGGTAGGCATTGACCAACATTTTTATTGGACTTCCTACCTTAAATCTTGGCGACTACAAAAAGCTAAAGTCGATAGTCTTAATTTTTTTTTTTAATTAAATAGGGTTAAAGAATATTTATTTTCTCATTACACACCATACAGTCACTTACATAAGAAATTTACAAGCGTGGAAACATATTAATTTAATTTGTCCATTAAAAAATAAGTAAGTTGGGAATAGTCTTTAAGGTAGATGTACTTACGTGTTCATACAAAAACACAGTTCATACCTTAACATGTTTCTTTCATTCACTTTGTATCGTTGACTACTTAGTTTGTAATGGCTAATGGCGCATGCGCGTAAAGTGGTGTTAGGCCTGCGAGCGACTGACTGGCCGCGGGTACGGCGCAGGAATCAGCGGATTTTTCTGCGTCGTTCAAGCTGGGTTTTATGAAGATCTGAGCACTTTTTTGCCACTTGATACAATGGCAAACTTAGGCCCGTTGTATGACTACTTAGCAGGAACAGCCACGAAATTTGTGCAATTTCATAAAAAGCGGACTTCAGTCACACATTTTTTTTCAAGTTTTCACCTAAATTGTATTTCCTGTCTTACGTTTCTTCAACTAAGGGCGTTTGAAACGTTTCGCCTGATACGATATTTTAGGTGCAATGTGCCTTAAACATTTCTCTGAATCATAATATCATATGCATGTCGCTTGATACATTTAGCTTGCATCTTAAATAGATACGCAGCTTATAACAAATAAATAAATATCTGGGACAATTCACATCAAAATCATCTGACCCCATACTAAACAGAGCTTGTACTATGGGCGTCAGAAACTGATAAACATACTTAAATATTTCTAAATACATACTTAAATAGATAATAACACCCAGACACAAAAAATACAAATGCTCGTCACATCAATATTTGTCATGGGTGGGAATGGAACCCACAACCTCCGGCGCTAAAGGCAGGATCGCTGCCATTGCGCCAACAGGCCAGTCATATGTACCAAAAGTATATTTTTGTCTCCATTTAAAATACTCAACTGTGATTAAATTAGCTTTTTGACTTAATCATGGATGTCGCAACATCCCACCTTTAGTGAATGTAGACTATGTATACGGTACGCATACTTAGAGAAGGAAGGTTAAATAGAAAGTCACCGGTAATGGTAACGGAGCGAGGGTTTATTCTACAGGAAACTCGATTACATGGGAATGGTAAATTGTGACTTATCGTTAAATGGTAGTATGAGTGAGAACGCGTGACTGGATTGACAATCAACTTAACACTAATAGTAAAACTTATAAGTTAGTTAGATAATACATTTGTGCCATAAAGTGGGGCGTATGCGACGGGGCAAAATTCTGACGCGCGATCTAGAGGTCGCTGAACGGTCAAAGACTGTACACTATGACTGTAATTTCAAACCATTAATTTTCGGCACAAAGGGCCTGTAAATTATGTGTAACCTGTTACTGAGTTATGCTTTGCATTTGAACTGAATAGCCTTTGTCTATTTTCTTGCTTACATGGTACTTGAAACGTTTAGGTAGGTAATGAGTTACTTATACCATACTTGAAGCGTTCTGCTAGGACCTTTTTATTTTTACACAGGCGTTTAAATCTTTTTGCCTTGCACTAAAAAGGAGGTATTTGGGCATTTTGTATTAAGCGACATTTATCTCTGGTATTCGTAGCTTTAATAAAACTGAAACGAATTTAAAATTAGATGTTTATATTAAAGAAATAGCTAAAGTTAGTTTTACCTGACTTTATTGTTTTTTTTTTGTGCGAAACTTTGAATCGCTCGCTCTTATGTACTTAACTAAACTGAAAATCTGCCACCGGAGTTGAAAAGTTGTTGTTTCTTGACTGAGAAGACCTTACAAGAAACTCAGCAGTTACTCTTTTGGAGTAAAGTTTTTTTGCAATGTATTGATTGTAGTGCTTTGTTATAAAATCTGTGTACATTTTGACTGAGGCATATAGTATTTCAGAAAATGCACTGAAGCTATAGTTAGACCGCTTAATTGAGTCCTCGCCTGCGGGGTACAGGGGCGCGGGGGTAGGACGAGAACGGGGGCCGGCGGGAGGTGCGGGCGGCAGGCAAGGTGTTCTGCCTGCCGCCGCAGGCGAGGGCTCAATTAAGCGGTCTAACTATAGTAAACCTGTGAAGATCTGCTCAAGTTACTGAGTGGAAAACGGAATACCGGGTAATTATCAAAAGACTTACAAAAACGCTATGGCATACTCAAAGTGATGTTGTATAGTTACAACATCACTTATTGAGTATGCCATAGCGTACGTAAGTAAACATTTTGTTTTTTTAACTTTTGAACTGACTAATTTTAAGGTTTTCATACAAAAAATACTGACTGTTCGACTGATTAGTATAGTGACCTTGAAATTAAAGTTAATTAAATAAATTCGATGTTCACTTAGATCGTTTCTGCATCACCTACTGAGCATGCCATATCATTTTTGTAAGTCTTGATATTCACCCGGTATATTTAAAGCTTCGAGCTCAGATTACAACTTGTTTTTATTTTGTTATTTTGCTGTACAGTAGCTACGTTGTATTTTGTGTAGGTAGTTAAAATCATATTAGTAAAAAAAGTGAAGTAAAAAATCATTTATTCACTTCAGCTTTTACAAAGAAGCACTTATGAAAATGTCAAAATTCTCAAGAAATATACATAGATAATAATAAACGTAAATAAAATAATACAATAATAGTACATTTTGTAAATATTTCTGATTCTGAATAAACATAAGCGAATCTACCACCGGTTCGGACGTTGCTTCTTATCGAGAAGACTCCGGCAAGAAACTCGATAGATGTTACTCCTTTGAGCTTTGTTTTGTTTTACAACAAATAAATTCAGAGTATAGTCAAAAGAACAAGAAAAGTACATTATTTGAGCAGAGGAGCAGATTATTACTACTATTATTGACGACACGATTGGCGTAGTGCGCTGTAGCACGGTTTCTCGCCTAGGTTTCCTTAGTGTCCCGGGTTCGATTCCCGGTCGGGTCAATTTAGGAAACGATATTTTCTGAATTGACTCGGGTCTGAGTGTGCTAGGAGACGCCTCTGGCTTATTTCCTTGTGTGGTACCTTGTAACACGGGGATATTAATCCCTACTTCGAGACCATTACAAGAGGTGTGTTGTCTGGCGCATATTTATTTTATTTATTTACTATGACCACAAACTCTTGTCGTTCAGGTAATCCTCTGCACTCAGAATAAATTTTACTTATAGAAACCAAGTTCGAGCGCCCATTTTGAAGCCCCTTAATTGGAGCCATAAATGGCTCCAAACGGACCACTTTGCAGTGTTCATTACAGCTCCGCAATGTTTAATCTCAAAGCGCGCCGCACGTGAGCAAGTAATAGTCACGCATGTGTGGATCGGATTAGTGCTTCATTTTTGACGGGGCGGTTGTATGAAGACTATCCTTCTATACGTTATTATTATAAGCCTCCACATTATAATAACCTTGTTTGATCAACTTTGCTTTAATTGCAGACTTGTGAATAGGTAGATCAACAAGACTTTGAGGTATTTTGTTGAAGTATTTTACAGATTGATCCACAAAGGAATTTCCTACCTTACGTAGCCTGAGACTTGAAGTAATAAGTTTGTTTTTCTAGTATTGTGTTTATGAGTATCAGTGTTTTTTTAACATAAAGTTTTTGCGCACATACCTACATTATGCTATCGAAGATATTATACTGAGCGTGCACAGTTAAAATATAAATCTTCTTAAATACTTCTCTGAACGAGGCGCGTGGCCTAAGGTTGTATATCGAACGAAGGGATCTTTTTTGGAGTACAAAAATGGTGTTAAGGTCTGCAGCTGAGCCCCACAACAGTAGAGGATATAACATAACGCTATGACAGTAACTAAAATACACTAGTCTTGCTGTTTCAATATGAGTCAGGAGTCTAATTTTTCTGACAGCACAAGCGGCCGAACTAAGTCTCCCTGCTATATGCGGCCCCCACTGTAACTTAGAATCTAGACTAATTCCTAAAAATACCGTAGAGTTCGTAATTTCTAATGTCTCATCGTTCATGTTGATAATGGTACAAGTATCAACCTGTTTAACATTAGGCATAGTGAATTTAATACACTTTGTTTTCTTTGCATTAAGTAATAAATTGTTACTTGTGAACCAACATAGTACTTTTGAAAGAGTATTATTTACATCGTCCAATGCTTGCTTACCTCTGTTAATTTAAAAATCAACGAGGTATCATCAGCAAACAATACTATTTCACAACTGTCTTTGACAAAGTAAGGAAGGTCATTGATATAAATAAGAAAAAGCAGTGGGCCCAATATCGATACCTAGGGCACTCCCATGCTAATGGTGGCACCGCAAGAGGTGGTTCCGTTGATACTCACTTTTGTGATGCCAAAATCAACTGTCAAAATGACAGCGTTGTACCTACCAATAAAACGCGTATTAAAACACTTGCCTAATTCGAAGCCTTTGTATGGGAGAGTGACTTACTTGTTTCCGTAGCTGTGGCGGTTCCTATACATTCGTCTTTTCCCTACCTACGTTAGTTCTTATTTCCGTCTCTTCCACACCTGCAGTTGCTTGTGCTTTTGACGTTGGTTAATAAAAGCGACGGCATCAAGCGCTCGCCTCATATTTATGCTTCACATATACCGGCAGAAATGAAATAAGGCTTCGAATTAGGCAAGTGTTTTAATAAGCGTTTTATTGGTAGGTAAAACGCTGTCATTAAAATACTGTGCCGTAATTCGAAGCCTTTGTATGTGAGACCTGTTTGTTATCGCCTGGTGTGATAGAATCATTTATAATAATAATAATGCGTGTGGTACGCACATTCACAAGTAAAATATATAATATGTCTGTGGGTGGATTATGTTAGCACAAACAAGTGAGCATTAGTGTAGGTAGGTTTTATGTTCTGTCAACTTAACAATAAACAATAAACAACATAATACCCTACAAAAACATGTTTATTTCATAACAAAAAAACAATAAGACACTTCTTCTTAGTTGCAAATAAACCAAAATATTTATATTTATTTTATCTTGTCTAATAATTATATACTGAAACAAAAATGATATCAGTATCACAAGAACACTTTTTAACAAAAAAGCTAATAAACACAATTAGTACAATTTTATGTTTAAATAGGAGAAAAGAAACGAGTAACTGAAGTATTATTCAGTTCGGTTTGGACCATTCTTTTGTAGAACTTAAGGAACGTGTTCTGTGAGCGCCAGTTTCCTCTCCGTAGTATGTCGTCAATCAAAAAGTTCTGAATCCAGTTTTTGGATGCTACAGAGGGGCGAAAACTACCAGGAGTGGCCTTTATTCCCGCCTCTGTGAGCAATGTTTTTAACCAATTTGCAATAGTGGTTCTAGAGGCTGCTTTTGGGGGACCGTATACTTTCAAGAAAAGGTGGTCCAATCTGCACTCATCTCTTCTATCCTTCGTGAGATTTATAATTTTTCTGATCCAAAATACAGGGTCTAATCATTTGACCAGTCGCTAAGTGCGTCACTCCACCCCCACATTTCCAAATTTCTATGCACATTTCTTGTACTTTCGGGGGAGGCTTCCCGGTTGACATGTCTATCAGGACTTCTTCTAAATGATTGATTGTGAACGGGCTTATGGCTCGATTGCGCTGGTCTGGGCACCAATGAGCTTTCTCCTACTTGGGGACCACAATCAGATAAACTCCCTGAGCGCTGTTTAGGTGGCTCAGCACTCGAAGGAGAAGGAATGGGGGCGGAAAGACCCATGCCAGGGAGTAATTCCATTTCTGACTCAAGGCATCGTGGAATTCTGCTTGATTGTCGGTTAAATCCAGGCTTACATATCGCGGCAAAACTCGACTTCTTCTGGAGGCGAATAAATCTATTTCGGGTAGGCCCCATTTCTGGAATACTACTGAGGTTATTTGTGGCAGTAAATGCCATTCCGGAAGTAACCTCTGTCGAGACAGATGGTCTGCTTCTACGTTGAAACGACCAGGAAGGTAATGAAAGGTCAGTTCTATGTAGAAAAGACTCGGTACTGCATAGACTTGTCGAGTCAATTGCGACAGGGCTCGAGATCTGGTGCCTCCTTCGTTCTTCAAATAAGAGAGAACTGTTCGATTGTCCGACTGGATGGAAATCCTGGAGTTTTGGAAGGAAGGAGCTAGATTTTGAAATACTTTGAGAATAGCAAGCATCTCTTTGAGATTCGAGTGTGAAATCTTTTCTAGGTTTGTCCATGTACCCGTCATACCCGTTTTTTTGCTGTGGCAACACTACGGCTAACAGCTGATCTTGACTTGTCCCGTATTTTAAGTTGATTTAAACCTGTAAATAACTAATTTATGGCCCAATAAGTCGTCGTAAACAATAATTAGTGTTAATTACGTGTTATTTAGTGTTTTTTTTGTGAAATAAGTTTAAACTTGGTGATTTATCGGTGCCGACAGTGCGTGTCAGTTGACCGTTCAAATATTTGTGAATCATTGTTTTCTCTTGGAAAAGGTATTGTATTGTTTGTTTAGTAACATTCATACATTTCATTCTACGACCTTAAATTATACCTGAGTAGTGAAATATTCGAATTGTCTGACTCTGTTTGTCAGAAACGCGAAGAGGTTAGAATACAAAAATACTCTTGAGCTACACAACCTCTTGATTGTTTAAACAACACTTTGGTATTCTACGTTGTTTGTTGGATTTATACTTTGTCAATTTAACCATGATGACCCGCGCAGCCTCATCTCGCCAGCTGGAGCTGACTTTGCAGGAATTGAAGGCATCCAAAGAGTTGGCTAAACAATTGCATTTTGAAAGAGAAGACAATGAGAGGGAATTGTTGGAGGCGTTAAGTAGGAACGCTTTGTTAAAAAAAGACATGGCTGAGATGCATGAAAGGTATTTATTAGTATTAAATGAGCGGGATAGGTTACAAATAATAGTAGATGGGTTCAGTGACTGCAGCGATGAATATGTGCAAAGCCTCAAACGCATTACCATGCTTGAACAAGAGCTACAAGAGGCCCACCACCTGATATCTTCCATGGAGACTGAAAAACTACACACAGTTGACACCCAAAACCAAAGTTTGTTCGATGAGTTAGTTCTTAGTGTGCCCAGCCTGGTTTCTGTTGCACATTCTTCAATCCCTACTGTGGCTATTGATTTGGCTAGTAATAATTTGATTAATTCCACTGCTCCAGAGGGTGTTGCAAGGTGCAGCAAGAACAAATTTAGAAAATATGTTAGGATAAGCAAATTTATTAAGAAAACTCAGAAACTGATAAAAAACCAGAAAATGATGTATAAAAATGCAAAATATATTCAGGAACGCCGACGATTAGGTGATGAACTGGATGTCTATTCTATAATGATAGACAATAATTTAAGTCAATATGACAATGAAGTGAAAGTATTACAAGCAGAAATATGTAGTCTTAAAGAAAATCTGAGGCGTTTAACTGACAGATACACAATCACCAAAAAAGAAAATGAGGAGCATATTTTGGCCCTGACCAAACTCTTGTGCAACCCGGACTCAGTTTCCAGCAGTAATGATGGCCATACTGTTATTCAGTCAGAATGTGATTCCTCTCTTCTTAACACCCTTACTTCACAATCAGCCACCAACATTTCCATCTCTGATACCTGCCCTGTCAGTAACACTGATAAAAATCCAGGTTGTAACATTGTAATGTTTAGTGACGACATTGGAAAAAGTATAGGCCACATTTTGTATAATAGTCTTGGAAAGTCAGTTATAAATCACTGTTCACCGGGTGCCTCATACTGTGATATCATTCAGAAAATTGCTGAATATAGTTTCAGCCCCAATTCAACCCTTATTATTTTAATTGCAAACAGAGGTACTGTGAACAAGAACCAAATGAAAATACATTGCAATACTTTATGTTCATTAGTTAATGTCAGTAAAATTGTGATGTTCACATTGCCTTACAGTAGGGGTCTGTCACAAGCAGAAAATGAAAAAAGACATAGAATCAATTTGACATTTGATACTGTGACATTTTCAAATAATTTAATAAATCTCATTGACATTAATCCTATTATTAATAATAATATGTACCTGACAAAAGGTAGATTTCATTTATCTAATTATTATAAACGACAGATAGCTATGTCGCTATCTTATTTTTTTAACATTTCAGCCAATTATTTGGCTAAACGCTCTGCTTTTATTGAGCAGAATGATACCATTGTACCACAGACTTTGGAACTTGTTCCAAATAATTTAAATTAGATTCAGAGACAATAGAGGTAAACTCTTGCACATTGTTGACAAAAGAGAAGCCCCAAAATAATTTTATAAACTTTGTGCATCAAAACATGCAAGGCTTCTCTGGCAAAGAATTAGAAGTAGGTTTATTTTTAGACTGTATGGATATACATGTCTTATGTTTAACTGAACACTGGCTGAAAAAAAATGAATGCATGATTAGCATTGATAATTATAGTATCATTAGTTCGTTCTTGAGAAGTTCCTCTATTCGCGGTGGGTCACTGATATTAATTCACAATAAGTTTAAATCTAGAGAGCGTAAAGACATAGTAGCACTCTCAATTGAGCGAACTATTGAACTTGCATGCGCAGAGTTAGAGCAGATTATTATTGTGTGTGTGTATAGACCCCCTTCTGCTGATTATTGTCAGTTCGAAGAGACCATGGAAGAAGTACTGAAAAAGGTTTGTAAATCAAACAAGAAGGTGGTTGTATGTGGGGATTTTAATGTTAACATTTTAGATTCTTCTCAGACCTCTGTAAGATTTTTAAATCTTTTTAAATCATTTGATTTACTTAATCTTTTTGATCAACCAACCAGGATCACCGAGTTAACAGCCACCTGCTTAGACAATATTTTTTGTGAAAATATCTCTATTGAGAAATCAATTATAAACTGTTTGAAATCAGATCACTGTGGTCTATTGACCAAATTTGAGCACCGTCATGTCTCTCAATCAGTGGATATTAGTTATAGACCAGTTACCAAGAGTCGAGTAAAAAAGTTTCAAACGAATATAAATAAAAATATTTCTAACCTACTGCCCCAAGGTCATCATAACATAGATGATCAGTATAGGCATCTCTTTGAGATAATATTGCATGAACATAACCATATTTTTCCTAAGAAGAAAGTAACTGTTGATAATTTTAAGTTTAAATTTAGTGATTGGGCCACTCCAGGCATCCATAAAAGTAGAAATAAATTATACGAATTATATGGATTAAAAGCTAACTCAAACTGTCAAAAACTAGTTGAGCATGTTAAATTATATTCAAAAACATTCAAGAAATCATGTCATATTGCAAAGTCCATTTTTTTGAGAGACAAAATAAAACTGGCTAAAAATAAAATCAAAGCCACTTGGAACATAATTAATAAAGAAACCTGTAAATCTAAACCTCGCGATCACTCATTCTCTCTCAAAATTCAAAATAATGTTATTGAGTCTGAGATTGAAATAGCAAATACATTTGAAACTTTTTTTTCTAATATACCTATTGTAACTACAAGCACGTTAAATTCTAGTCCACATATAGCTGAGTCCCTGCTAACATCTAGTGTTGATGGGTGCACAAATCAGTTCTGCTTTGATCATGTTGATTCTCATGACATCCTCAAGGTATTTAAGGAACTTAATATGAAAAATACAGAAGATTTGTGGGGTATTTCGATTAATCTACTCAAATCAATCATTAATACGATATCACCCCACTTAGCTAAACTTTTTAATAATTGCATAGACCAAGGTCAGTTTCCCAACTTGATGAAATTTAGTAAGGTCATCCCGCTTTTTAAATCTGGTAGTAAAAGTGACCCATCTAATTATAGACCCATTTCTATACTACCAGCTCTCAGTAAAATCTTTGAAAAAATTATATTGAACCAGCTGCTTTCACACTTTGATTTAAATAACTTACTACATGAGAAACAATTTGGTTTTACTAAACACAAGAGCACAACTGATGCAGGTGTAGCACTTATCAAACACATATTTGATGCTTGGGAAAACAAGCAAGATGCAGTAGGAATATTTTGTGATCTTTCAAAAGCATTTGATTGCGTGGATCATGAAATATTACTGATTAAGCTAAGACATTACGGTGTTTCAGGTATCTCATCTCAATTAATACAATCCTATCTTACAGATAGAACTCAAAAAGTTAGTATCAACGGAACTGCATCTTCCGGTGCCACCATACGTATGGGAGTGCCCCAGGGATCTATATTAGGACCTTTGCTTTTTCTTATTTATATAAATGATCTTCCTACCTATGTCAAAGATATTTGTGAGATAGTATTATTTGCTGACGATACCTCGTTGATTTTTAAAGTCGACAGAGGTAAGCAAGCATTTGACGATGTAAATAATACTCTCTCAAAAGTACTATGTTGGTTCACTAGTAATAATTTATTAATTAATGCAAAAAAAACAAAGTGCATCAAATTCTCTATGCCCAATGTGAGACAGGTTGATACTATTGTAACTATGAATGACGAGCCATTAGAATTAACAAATTCTACTGTATTTTTAGGAATAACTTTAGATTCTAAGTTGCAATGGGGTCCGCATATAACGGCCCTGGCAGGGAGACTCAGTTCCGCTGCTTGTGCTGTTAGAAAAATACGACTCTTGACTGATATTGAAACAGCAAGACTAGTATATTTTAGCTACTTTCATAGTGTTATGTCGTATGGTCTACTGTTGTGGGGTTCAGCTGCAGACTTGAACACCATTTTTGTACTTCAAAAAAGAGCCATCCGCTCTATTTACAAACTTAGACCACGCGACTCGCTTAGGGAAGTATTTAAGAAGATCGATATTTTAACTGTGCATGCTCAGTATATTTTAGATAACATAATGTATGTGCGCAAAAACTTGCATCTGTTCAAAAAAAACAGTGACACTCATAAACATAATACCAGAAATAAAAACAAATTGAAAACTCCCAGTCTTAGGCTACACAAGGTGGGAAACTCATTTGTTGGTCAATCTGTAAAATACTTTAACAAAATACCTCAAAGTCTTGTTGATCTACCTCTTCACAAGTTTAAGTCTGCAATTAAAGCAAAGTTAATGAAACAAGGTTATTATAATGTAGAGGATTACTTGAACGACAAAAGTTTGTGGTCATAGTAGGAATAATCTGCTCCTCTGCTCAATATTGTGTTCTTTTTTCTACTCGCATTGACTGTACTCTGAATTTATTTTTTGTTAAACAAACAAAGTTGAAAAGAGTAACTATCGAGTTTCTTGCCGGAGTCTTCTCGATAAGAAGCAACGTCCGAACCGGTGGTAGATTCACATTATGTATATTCACGATGTGTACTAATATTGTACTATTTTATTTACGTTTATTATTATTATTTCTGTATACTTTTTTTGACATGTCATAAGTGCTTTGTACAAGCTTAAATGAATAAATGATTTTTTACTTTACTTACTTTACTACTTACTATAACACGAAGTTGTCGATTTGGGCTCCCCAACCCAGATTCGAGGCATCTGTCGTTACATAGTGTGAAACTGGGCTCGCATGAATTATTGAACGGTTCCTTAGATTTGTCAGCCACCATAGCAACTCGGGGTAAGTTTGAATTGGTATCGGAACAGAATCGTGAGGACGATGATCTCGTAAGCTTTGACAGAATTCTAGAAGAATTCGATGATTGAGTCGTCCTATTGGAACACAAAAACTCGCGAAGTTCAAGAGGCCTATTAAGGATTGCATTTGTTTTAGGGTAGTTACTTACTTTCGATTTCAGAATAAAGACAATTTTTTTCTTCAGCCGACAACATTTGTCCTCTGGTAGCCACTTCAGGTTTAGAGTTGGGTCCCAAATAATTCCTAGGAACTGAATTGACCTCTGTGGTACTAGTATAGATTTTGTGAAATTGATTGTCCAAACCAGAAGGGTTAGCAATTTGATTGCTGTCTGTACTGCTTTTGCAGCATTTTCTTGGATTGATGGGCTATTAAAAAATCGTCCAAATAAATTACAAGGCGTTCGCGGCTCGTTCGCGGAGAATTTGCGCAACCCAATTCGTTATTGACGCAAATGTTTTTGGGGATGAGGCCAGACCGAATGGAAGGCGGCATGTCATCTGAAGCAAAATCCCTTGATAAATCAATCTGAGGAAGCACCTGTGAGCTGGAGCGATTGGTACGCTGAAGTAAGCGTTTGTTAGGTCTATTTTTGTTAATCAAGCCTCTCCTTGTAGGAAAAATGGTATTCTTCGCATGTTCACAAGTAGTTCGGAATTTTCCTAAGTAAACATATTTGTTTAAGTTGCGCAGGTTGAATATCGGACGCAAAGATTTGTCTGGTTTCGGCACCAAAAACATTTGGAAAATATAACTGGGGGTTAAGGGACCCCTACTTCTAATACGTTCATCTGAATCAATTTATTTATTGTCAGTGACATCTCCCTCGAGCTGGGTGTTTGGAACGAGTGACTTCCTAACTGGGGTAAATGTAGAGGTGGTTTTGTAAAAAACGGAATTCGGCAATTCTGAATCATGTTTAGAAGTGGCATTCGCCCCTAGCAGTTTCCACCTGTCCGCAAAATTCGCTAGTTGGCCTGCTTTGAACAGGTAGTCAGATTTTTTTCCGGTTGCGCTCATCTCGTCGAGCTTGTGATGAAGCAAATTGCTTTGTGTTATTTCGGACTCCACTTGTCTGCGCGGGACGAGCTGCTCTTGGGGGAAAAAATCTGCTCTGAGTGGGCATACGCGGATAAGATAAGACATCGCGGAGTAGCTCGGAAATACACCTTGCGGAGGTGCTAAAAAACTGTTGTTATTAGCAGAGAAGCCTTGCGCAGGCAACATGTCATAATTAAATCCATTATGCGCTAGTGGCAAAGAAAAATTTGACTGACTTAAGCTGTCTTGCATTATCATAATTGGATAATCTTTTGGGACGAGACTCCGATTTTGCTGGTCAAAATATCTTGCTACTACCCCCGTTTTTTCCAATTGTGGAAGAAAACTCGTCAATTCTAAACAAATTCCCACAAGAAGGTGGTATTTTGCGCAGTGCACCCTTGACAAATTTATTTTTAACAGATTTTAGTAAAAAATCTCTTCTTTGTTGCACCATGTCAGCACGGTGACCACAGGTCATTTGAAGCAAATCATTTGACATTTTATGGTATTCTCCTTGTGAAAAAAGTTCACATATTTTAGTTTCAACTGATTTTGTATCGGTTTTCTCAACTGAACCTAACCATGTTATAAAATGATTACCTGCTCCAGGGCATCATTTTGTTTAAGCAAACCTAATGATATGGCTGCGAAACCACGCTTAACTTACGAACCAGTAAGATTCAGGTTTTGACACGTATCGTAAGGTTTCAATTCTTCGTTACATTCTAATTCTACAAAAGCGGGGTTAGCGCAATAATTTTTCTAAACTTCCGCATACCTTACTTCTGACCAGTTTTCAGATTCAAAATGTTGAACGTCTTTTCACATACAAAGGCTTTCGAATTACGGCACAGTATTTTATTAACAATTCGTTACACATGTAATTACTATTTTCAGTATTTAACATGTCTGAATACTAATTGTGCTTCTCTGTTATGCTGTTGTAACAATTTACTGCACAAATAAACATTTCGAAGAAGCTTTTACCTCGATTAATTAACATCTGTAAGTTCAGATCCAGACGTGATGTCCTGATATTTGTGGCATCAAAACAGGTGCCCCGACTCGCGTTCTATGCGTAATTATTCTAAGGTTATGGTAGTTAGAAAAGAAAGGTTTTTATTTACATTACTTTTGAACTTTTCTACTCCATTCTTAGTAACCAGTCTAGAACTAATATCTACTGATTGAGAGACATGACGGTGCTCAAATTTGGTCTATAGACCACAGTGATCTGATTTCTAACAATTTATGATTGATTTTTCAATTGAGACATTTTCACAAAAAATATTGTCCCAGCAGGTGGCTGATGTGTCAGTGACCCTGGTTGGTTTATCAAATCGATTTAGTAAATAAATAAATAAATAAATAACTGGGACAATTCACACCAAGATCATCTGACCCCAAACTAAGCAGAGCTTGTAATATGGGCGTCAGAGACTGATAAACATACTTAAATATTTCTAAATACATACTTAAATAGATAATAACACCCAGACACAACAAATATAAATGTTCGTCACACAAATATTTGTCATGGGTGGGGATCGAACCCACGACCTCCGGCGCTAAAGGCAGGATTGGAAAAGATTCAAAAATCTTACAGAGGTTTGAGAAGAGTCTAAAATGTTAATATTAAAATCACCGCATACAACCACCTTCTTGTTTGATTAACAAACCTTCTTCAGCACTTCTTCCATCGTCTTCTCAAACCGACAATAATTCTGCCGAAGGGGGTCTATACACACAAACAATAATAATCTGCTCTGACTCTGCACATGCAAGTGCAATGATTCGCTCAATTGAGCTACTATGTCTTTTCGCTCTCTACATTTAAACTTATTATGAATTAATATCAGTGACCTATCGAGAATAGCAGAACTTCTCAAGAACGAACTAAAGACACTATAATTATCAATGCTAATCATACATTCATTTTCTTCCAACCAGTGTTCGGTTAAACATAAGACATGAATGTCCATACAGTCTAAGAATATTCCTACTTCTAATTCTTTGCCAGAGAAGCCTTGCATGTTTTGATGCACAAAGTTTATTAAATTATTTTGGGGCTTCTGTCTTGTCAAAAATTTGCAAGAGTTTACCTCTGTTGTCTCTATATCTAATTTAAATTATTTTGAACAAGTTCTAAAGTCTTCGGTACAATGGTATCATTCTGCTCAATAAAAGCAGAGTAGTTAGCCAAGTGATTGGCTGAAATCATAAAAAAATAAGATAGCGACATAGCTATCTGTCGTTTATAAGAATTCGATAATGAAATCTACCTTTCGTCAGGTACATATTATTATTATACCTTGTCCAATTTAGGATGATAAGTTTGACAGTTCACGCGTATGAAGTATTGCATTGTTTTTCGGTCAAGTGTACGACATATAATATCGTACTTTATTGACGGGTACCGCCCACTTAGTGAAGTGCCTTGCAAACGAATTACAAAAAATAATAGAAAATCGGTTGAGAAAGAAAGATTTGAAGAGAGAAATTGATCTAACATGTACATTTCGTGAACCAGAATTGATAATAAACTCAGGGGACAGTTCATCTATTGATGTTGAAGATGATGATTATTAAAGTGATTTAGAGTGTGCACCATTATATTAGTAATAAATAACTTAACATCCTAATACCTACGTTATTTAATTCACTTGAGGGCTTTTATAATCGTAATATATTTATTCAATTACATATCTCTTTATTGCACATTGAAATAAAATGAAGATTCCAAGTTCTATGAAATAATGATTCGATACTCGAATCGATTCACAACTACCCCATCCTAATTGTGAACTGTCAAAATTATCATCCTAAATTGGACAAACTTATGTATTGATGTCAATTAGATTAATTGAATTATTTGAGAATGTTAAAGTATCAAGTGTCATATTGATTTTATACCCTATTTCATTTTCTGCTTGTGACAGACCCCTACTGTAAGGCAAGGTAAACGTCACTATTTTATTGACATTAAGTAATGAACATATTGTATTGCAATGAATTTTCATTTGGTTTTTGTTCGCAGTACCTCGGTTTCCAATTAAAATAACTAGGGTTGAATTGGGGCGGAAACTATAATCAGCAATTTTCTGAATTATATCACAGTATGAGGCACGCGGTGAACAGTGATTTATTACTGACTAAGGGTGCACACCCACGTCAGATTTTTTGTGGAACCGATAATCGGGCCGATTTTGTATTTCACTTTATTTCTGACCTACTTTTTGTCGGACGTGTGCGTTGCTCCATTGCTATCAGTACGTTCTATTCTTCTCCTACAAAAAATCGGTCACCGATTATCGAACGTGGGCGAGCAGCCTTACCCAGACTATTCAATAAAATGTGGCCTATACTTTCTCCAATGTCATCACTAAACATAACAATGTTGCAAATTTAGTTTATTATCAGTGTTTGTGACAGGGCATGTGTCAGAGATGGAAATGTTGGTGGCTGTTTCTGAAGTAGAGGAGTTGAGAAGAGAGGATTCACATTCTGACTGAGTAACAGTGTGGCAATCATTACTGCTGGAAACATCAATTTCTGACTTTTCATCAGTTTTTGACTTTTCTTAATAAATTTGCTTATTCTAACATATTTTTTGAATTTGTTTTTGCTGCACTTTGCTATACCCCCTGGAGCATTGGACACATCAAATCAGTACTAGCCAAATTATAAGCTACAGTGGGGATTAAGGAATGTGCAGCAGAAACCAGGCTGGGCATACTAAGACCTAAATCATCGAACAAATTTGTTATTGGTTACAAAGACATATCAGCCAAAAAAAGAAAAAAATTATTCTTTCGTGAAAAATTTCTTTTTTTATTCCAGTTAATTTAAATACCAGATAAATAATTCTGATTTTAAGAATGTATTTTTTTTTACAATAAATATTGATTGTTGTGATGTGAAATGAGTTCTGTGTTTAGTTTACTAAATTATTACCTTATATATTTATTCTACCTAAAGACATTAATATCCTTGTTCGAGGCTTATGTCCAGCTGTGGATGTCTTTCGGCTGAAACGACGGCGACCAAGAGAATAAGAGGATAATACCTGAAATTTAATAGACACAGTTCAATGCTCTACTTTGAATAGCAAGTTAATTGCCGGGTTAGTGCTGGCGGTGTCGGAATAGTGTGGTATGACCTATGACCATAACTCGTAGGCGTTACTAAAGATAGAAAAATTCGATTTCGGACCTTGATGATCTCGAGCGGGAATCGAACCCGCATCTTTCACAATCCGGGTGACTGCTCTAAACCACTGAGCTACCAAAACCTCAAAGGAACGAACGAATCTTTCCAGTATATGCTTATGTTGCAACTGTTGCAAGTCAACGTTATTCCATCAATGGTTCATGGCAAATACCTATAAACATTTCATCAAGGTCCGAAATCAAAATTTTCCAGTTTTTCTATCTATAGATATGACAAACAAGCATATTGTACAATGCTAAAATAATCAAAGTAATAATCGTAGGCGCAATTTATTGATTTGTCTTTCTTTGTAATTATTTCAGTTTATGCCGACGGTCGTGTTTGCATATCAATTCTACATGCACCAGGCGATGATCCAATGGGTTATGAGAGCAGTGCAGAGCGGTGGTCTCCTGTTCAGAGTGTGGAGAAAATACTACTGTCCGTAGTCAGTATGCTAGCTGGTGAGTAACAGAATATTGGTTAGATTACTATGATTGCTGTACCGGAATGTGAGAAACTAGAAATAACTAAATCAAAATTAACAAATGCCACAGGCGGCTGCCCGACTCACCCGTTTTGGAAGTCTTCTTCGTGTCCAGGGCCCCGGCAATGTTTGCTGGTTCGTCGAGAGGCTTTCCTTCGGGCCTTTTGTGCGTAAATGTTTTTTCAACACTCTTGCTCGTAAACGGGCTCTTATTGCACCATTTGTAAGTTCATAATGCAGCTTATTAAACACGCGTGGTTTTTACTGTACGTAATCGCACTAGTGCTTTTCCATTATACTGGGTGGAATTCTTTAACGCTGCCTGGAGGGAAAGGACTGCACATACTGGAGATAGACAATTCTACTCAAAGGAAAAATTTCCTTTATTTTTAAAAATTAACATAACTGCATTCACAGATTTTCGAAAGTTCGCTTGCTACACCCGGTAATCGAACCGGGTAAAACCCGAAAAAATAACTCCCTGTACTACGGCATCGATCGATAAGGTCAATCATAAGGATCAAATCTCTAACAAACGTGGTAAATTAAACACAAGGAAATCTGATGGACCAACTGGTAATAGTATATTTTATATCAAGGGACTAAACGAAGACAAGAAAACCCTAATAGACCAGACTCGGGAGTCAATGAAACCGAGGGTATATTAAGTTGGCGTTTAGTCTCGAGGTGCAAACTGTACTTTTCACTTTGAGTGCAAGAAAAATAGTCAATTTAGTACAAAAACATTTAATAAATATTACTTAATAAAATAAAAATCACAAATGTTTCTTATTCCTCCAGTCCATAAAACTTTCGTAAGTTTTTAGGTAAATCTTCCGCGATTTCAGCGGCAAAAGAATATCCATTATGTCTTTCGGTCTTTGCTCGACTTCAGACTGTCACAGGTAATTCATAATGAATTTATTTAAAACCGACAGATTCTATAAATATTTTGAACACAACTCAAATAAACTCTAGCTCAACCTCGATAAACGTACTAAATAAAAATATAACGTTATCTTTCCATAATTGGACTAATGTCTCCAATATCAATTTGCACTTTTAATATGCTGTAATAAACACTATCTACTAAGCCTGGTTTTTTATTGTCTCGCATAAAGTGAGAAAAGTAGAGTATACACCACCGGGATAAAACTGTTTTTTTCTTGGGCGCTTGAATCCCTCACTGCACTCAGGACTCAATCTTAATTTCCCCGCTTTGCTCGGGAATTAACTTATAACACCCTCGCTGCGCTCGGGAGTTAAAATTCCTTCGTTACGTTCAGGATTCAATGTAGCGCCCGTGACATAAAACAGTGCTTTATCCCCTTGGTGTATAATCTGCTATTATCTTATCCCATTGAATTTATAAGTTTAGATTTCATGGTTTTCCTTGTGTTTGTTAGAGAGATTTGATCCTTATAATTGACCTTATCGATGGATGCCGTAAAAGTACAGGGTGTTATTTTTTCGGATTTTACCTGGTTCGATTTCCGGGTGTGGCAAGCGAATGTTCGAAAATCTGTGAATGCAATTCTGTTTCTTTTTAAAAATAAAGGAATGTTTCCTTTGAGTAAAATTGTCTATCTCTAGTATGTACTACGTTAAAAAAATCCATCCTGTATTTTTTTTTCAATATCAGCAAGGAGTTTTAATGTCTTAAAAAACAGTATCAAGCTTTGATCGAAAAAATAAACGGGTCAAAATATACTAAATAACAATTCAATATTATCAAATTGTTTGTTTTTATCGACATTTAACAATATTTTTTTGGTACAAATACATAAATTCATATATAATTTATTACAATGTGTTTGTGCTGTTTGTTTGGCGGCTTTGTCAGTGCCTTTATCTAGCACCTGCGCGCGCATAAGTTAACACAGCGCGCGGAAAAATAGAATCACTGCCGCCATTAGCGGCCCGCCATATCTTCCACATTATTTTGTTCATTCATAGCTGCATTTTGTTATTGTTTTGTTTTGAAAAATGTCGACTCCAACTAATGAAGAGCTAAATATAGCGTATACGCCGCCAGAAATTCTAATTAAAGAGCAAAATACTAGTGACAGCCTGTTGCCATTGAAATCCAAATATAAATACATGCTAGCCTTCGCAAGTTTCATACAATGGAAAAAAAGCAAAAATGCGAACTCCTTCTCCGAAAATGTGTTCATGGCTTATTTCAGTGAACTAGCAAATAAGTACAATAGCCCAGCCCAAGCAACAAAGGAAAAATAGGGGAAATAATTCGTGTAAAGGCGAATTTTGGCACAAATGTAGGGAATGGTGTCTGAAGCAACATAGTCAAAGTCCTGATGGATAGGGGAGGAGCTAACGGGTAAGGTTCCAAACAGTTTTTCGCTGGGTATCAAGATTTTATGACATTGTAGCAGAAAAGTTGGAGAAGATGTCGACTTGAGGATTGTCTCCACCAAATATCAACGTGTTCTTTATAAACCCAGGTCGTGGAAAGGTGGAGACCAAATGGCTTTCAGTGCGACAAGTTCAACAGCTTCCATTTGCCAAGACAATTCTCCTCCTCCACAGCTTCTTCGGATGCGACTTCACAACCACCTCTGCGATCTACGGAAAAAGCAAAGTGGGAATTGCTAAGCTGTTCACTGCTAAACCAGAATAGACCCAAAAAATCTCAAGACATTTGGGGTGTAGGGTGCGATGCGGCTCAACAAGGGAAAAATAGGGGAAATAATTCGTGTAAAAGCGAATTTTGGCACAAATGTAAAGAATGATGTTTGAATTAACAAACTCAAAGTACTGATGGCTGGGGGTGGAGCTAACGGGTAAAGAGGGGTTGGAAAGGTACTTTTTAAAAGTTTTTCCTTAACAACTAGTAAACGGTGGCTCATGGCGAAAAAAAACTTATACTCAAGTAATTTACATAAAATTCTCTACGAAAAACGTTCTTTTCCCTATTTCTCTGGGATCAATATTTAGTGAGATACTCGTATGAAGGAATGAAGATGGACAATAATAAAAAAAACTTCATTTCTTTATGTATGTACTTAAATCACGTATTAAAACAATTTTAACTTTCTCCTGAATCTAAGTATCATCATCAACATCATCGTCAATGGTGTCTTCGATGAGGGCTCCGTTAGAGCATGAGCCGGAGCATACACCGCAGACACTGAAGCGGGCGCTGCCTGCTTTCCGGCAGCCGCATCGCACCCCACACCCAGTTGTGCATCGGCAAAATATAGTGTTGAGGATGGAGTCAGGTGCCACTGGATCGTTGGTGATCACCGGCTTTAGGATGCCATCGTCTCTTCTTGTCCAGCCCCATTGAGTAGGTGGTAGGTTGTTGCCGAGCCATTGTTGTATCTGTAATAGAAGCAATAAATTTAACGTATTTGGCAACTGCTGAGATTTATAATACCTGTAGGTACACTCTAAACGAGTGCTGCTTCGAAGCTCCTCTGGTAGGAGGAAGAGGGGCTAAATCTGATTTCGGCTTCATTGATGCTTTCAAAAAAGCTGAATAGAGGCTTATAGAAATTTTGTTGATGGACAGGCGGTTCGTAAATTGCAATGAACAGTTTTTCACCAGCCTGTTCAATGCTCTCAGGTGATGTTGAAAGCTAGCCCCCTCCTTTACCCGTTAGCTCCACCCTCAGCCATCAGTACTTTGAGTATGTCACTTAAGACATCATTCGCTATATTTGTGCCAAAATTCGCCATTACACGAATTATCTCCCCTATTTTTCCTTCGTTGAGCCGCATCGCACCCTACACCTTAAATGTCGTGAGATTTTTTGGGTTATATTCTGGTTACAGCTTAGCAATTCCCACTTGGCTTTTTTAGTAGATCGCAGAGGTGGTTGTGAAGTCGCATCCAAATAAGCTGTGAGGAGGAGATTCGTCTTGTCAAATGGAAGCTGTTGAAGTAGTCACACTGGAAACCACTTGGTCTCCACCTTTCCCTGGTTTCATAAAGAACACGTTGATATTTGGTGGAGACAATCCCATGGGGAGAACTATCAAGTCGACATCTTCTCTAACTTTTCTGCTTCAATATGTCGTTAAATCTTGATCCCAGCGAAAAACTAGCTTTAGAACCTTTTTTGTAGGAAAGGATAGTGTACATTCGCCCATACATTGCCGCCTAAGAACCAACAATCATGAAAAATACCTCTCAGGGTTCATAAATACATATACTCGTACTTTAGTGTCAAAACGTAATTTAGGGATGGACACTTCTGAGAACTGAGTAAAAATTTTGAGGTTATATTTAATAAAATATTGTGAGGTTTTATTCACGTGGTTGGGACTTACTCGTATGTTCTCCAAGCACATATTTTGTTGATCTTCCAGTACCATTTATCCACTAGCAGAGCCACAATTCACACAAAACATTGTTTCCATTGTGATGATAGTAAATCCGTAATTATTGCCGAGTTAGCGTGCGTATGTGCAGGTTACGAAGTCCGTAAATCTAGCCAGGTAGGTCACTATATAGAGCTATCAATGTCTATTTTTTAAGCTGAGTCGTAAGAATATCATTATAAAAACAATAACACACAGCGTTGCAATTAAAAATCGAAAAATACAAGTGAGTGATGCCGGTGTACCTATGTCAACCAAACGTCGTTAACACTCTTTTTTTTGGCTTCGCACAAAGCTGATTTAAGCCAATGTATAAACCAACTTTAAATAAAGAAGTCGATTAAACATCTATCGCATTGACATTAATGTATTGTTACTCATTTTTAAGAGCCTTTAGTAAGGTTACAACTACATTTTCTTGCACATGCAAGGTTTATTTTGTCAAAACGAAGTAAATTAAATAATGTTTTGATGGCTAAACCTCAGAGGGCACAGACGAAGCTCAACATAATGGTAGGTAATAAAAAATATGTTTTCGTACGACAAGTATTTTTAATTTTCATATCCAAAATCAGAAGTGTCCGTGACAATCAAATATGTAAAGTAAAAGTAAAGTAAAAAGTCATTTATTAGCCCACACACAATTTGGCACACAATATATTAAAAGAGAAATAAACACAACATATTAAAAGAACATTAAGTGATGTGATAATTATGTCTTAAATCATGCCCAGAATTATGAGAAATGTCAAATGTTTGTTGGTTCATAGGACAATTTGGCCATTGTCCTTTGATGTAGATTACTTGAGTAGAAGATTTTTTTTGCTATGCCACCGTTTACGAGTTGTAATAAGAAAAACTCTAAAAAACTAATTTTTACTTTTTTTACATACTTTAAAAAGTACTGTGCGGACCAAAAATGGAATTGACATCAAATCTTACACCAATTTAACTGCGTTCTTGAAGAGACGCTCGGATATCTAGCGACAAAGGTCAGTTCATATACTTAATTTATACATTCATATTTCATATTTATTATTATAATATTTATATGCTGTTTCGTGTGTTAATTTAATAACTAAGTACGATTTCATCTTTTACAGGTTGCATTAATATTCGGTATTACCTTTGCTTGTAGACGTCAGGAATTAAACAACATCACTACAAAGGACATAGAGAATCACGGCGTGATGCTATTAGTCAAAATCACCAACACTAAAAAATAAAATTCCTCGATCTTTCACTATTGACGGCCCGTTTTATGAAATAGTGGAAAAATATGAGGGTCTACGTTCAACAGGAGCAAAAACTGACCGCTTCTTCCAAAATTTCCAAAAAGGTAAATGTACGAGTCAGCCCATCGGTGTGAACAAATTTTGTTCGATGCCTAAAGAAATTGCCATGATTTTAGGGTTGCCATGATTACAGGCTGACTCTTACACAGGACACAGTTTCAGAAGAACATCAGCTACATTGTTCCCCGATTCAAGAGCCGATGTATTGACTTTAAAACGCCATTGGGGATGGCGATGTAATAATGTCGCTGAATCATATATCGAGGACTCCATCCAAAATAAACCCAACATAAGTGCCAAGATAACACGGGCCATCCATTTGGAGCCACAATGTAAGAAGTTTAGCTCTGAAGCGCGTCCTTCCACGTCATATGCCAATTATAATTTAGTATCTCCAATTTTTACTGTTGAGGAATCACAATGCTCTTCCACCTCCTGTAAGAATGTTCCATAATCTTCAATATTCACAGTCTCTCAAGATCAAAGCAATGAAATAATTAATAATACCATAACAAAAAATACTGTACAAATGCCAGCTAAAACGGTAGCATATCATTTCAATAATTGTACATTAAATAGCTGTTTTAGAAATTAAACTTTTTATTAACTAAATAAGACTGAACTTTCATTCAGTTTTCCTCGCAAGTGTGTTGAAAAACGTCGTATGCAACACTTCTCGGCTCCATTAAGCCTTCGTCTTCGACTTAGGCTTAAAATCCGCCTCGAGTGTAATGACCAACTTAGCACACTTGTATCGTAATGTACTATTTTAACGTATTTGCTCGTAAAGGGTCTCTTATTTCACCAATTTCGATATCGTATTGTATCTCATTACGTACCTACTTGTGCGTTATTGTAATGTAAAACGCACGGTTTATGTTAAGGTGTAAGACCTCCGCGTATCTTTTAATATATTCATAACACTCCCCCTTACACAAGCATCCATCGCCATACACAAGCATAAGCAGTCCTCAAGCACAATGTAATCAACATACATGCCGATGTAAGGACAAGCGTGCAACACACTTTTGGGACTTTATGCCTCCCAATGGCTTTGTGAACACATCAGCTATGTTGTTCTCTGTTGATAACAAAAAAAAAGGTTACCAAGTAACAGTGTCATTAGATGAATATATTGAAGGACACGCGGAGGACCTACACCTCAACACTCGCTCTTAAAAAAGCATCCATCACCATACACAAGCATAAGCAGTCCTCAAGCACAATATAATCAACAGTTTATCAAGATGCTCCGTCTAAAACGAACGGTACTTTTTTAAATCTTAGCAAAGAGTTTTTATGTCAGAAAAGAGGTCAACACTTAATGAATAAAATTAACTTTGGGAGATAAAATGTAATAAATAAACATTTAATTTATTAATTTTCACGATAAATTACAACCATTTATCTGTAAAGAAAAAACACAAATATATTGATTTACTTTATTAGTAATACTGGCTATTTTTATGCCTTTGCCTTAAAAAAAGCGCTGATGCGCGCGTATCGCTAATTTGTGAACAAGTAATGTGTCATTTTGAAGATACTACAATACTAAGGCAAGTCAAATATTTTTACTATTCGGAGAAGCTAACATTTAAAATGGAGAAATTGTGTTCGAGATGTGAAAATCATATATCCAATAATCGACACCTAACTTACTCGCATTGCAAGAAATCTTATCATTTAGAACCATGTATAAAAACATCTGAATTTTTTTTCAATATAATGGAAATAGATAGGAAACGAAACTGGAAATGCATGAATTGTACTATTGCTCTCAAAACACCTCAGAGCTGCGAGTTTGTAACTCAACGACAGAAATGTAAGCCTAATGTGTCAGTTCAAAACTCATTTCATTCTCTGTCCATTGAGGATGACTCAGACTTGGAAGAAGAGGTGTCACAGTCAGATAACCCATTACTAACAAGAAGTTGCCCGGATCTAAGATTGAATCTTTCAGATATTAAAATTGAAGAAATGGAGCAAACGATAGCATCTCTGAATGATCTTTTAGAGAATAAAATTGAAGAAATGGAGAAAACGATAGCATCTCTGAATGAGCGGTTAAACATAGCTAATAATGAAATTATAAATCTCCTATCTGAAAACTGTACCCTAAAAAAACAAATGATTGGCTACAATAACAGTGTGAAAAACCTAAAGGAAATTTGCCGATCATCTACTAAGAAGCGAATCTCAAACAAAATTCCAAAAAGTTCAAGTACCAAACTCGATTTTGATCAAGACAAAGACATCTCTCTGATACATATAGACCAAGCAGTAACTTCTCATGGCCACACTGAACTGCAGTGCGCAAGTAGCACTCCTGAAACCAGTCCATGCGTTGTGACAGATAAGAGTAGAATACATATAGTTAGTACAAATAAGAAGAATAGGATGCTTGATATTACAAAGGAAATGCTTCAGACTCAACAGAATTTTAAACTGTGTCACTATCTGCTGCCTGAACGGGGCTTGAAGGACTTGCTCTGTGGATTGGATGCTAAGTTGAAGGATTTTACACAGAGACTTTTGTGTTATTTTCATTGGTGATGAAGATTTTAAAGTTACATGGAATGGTAGTGAATTGCTTCAATTTACTCGTGAAACCTTAATTAGGGTCAACTACACAAATGTTTTGATTTGTCTTCCAACTTATAAATTAAGTCATTACAATAACTTCATGTTGTACAATCACAGAGTAGAAATCTTTAACAACATAATGTATAATAACGTTATTAGGCATGAGTATGCGTGTGTATTTGATACCAATTCATACTTAAATCACTCTGATACAATGTTTGATGCAATAACTGGCTCTGAATGATTCCGGATTGCGTACTTTTGTTGCACATTTAAATGAAAGCATTGATCATATGAATAAATGGTCCGAGAATAATTTAGTATTTAAAACACATAAAAATTTCTAAAAAAAGTTAAAAGAAAATATCAGACTATTTTTTGAAAACTAAGAAATCCAATACTTTTTTTCGTCCCCAATGAAGAAATTGAGGAGCAAAATACACATTTTAATATTTTTCATCATAATTACAAGGCATAAAATCAAAAGTTGATCAAATTGAAATATTTACTAAAGAAATTGAGGGGATTTAAGAAAAATGGTTTGCTTACATTAACCGGTATCTATATATAAGAATCTTGTTCATTTAAAAAAAACAAACAAACATTTTTTAACAAGAAAATCATCGTATCGAAGCAATTTACGTAGTAATTATATCCATGATTTTTGTATTCCAAAATCTAATGAATGTTCTATTATGTATATAAGCATTTATGTTTATGGGGTAAATTTTTTTAATCATCTACCTCTCGAAATTAAAACACTTGAAGGACATCAATTTAAAAAGAAACTTAAGACATGGTTAATTGGTAAAGAATTTTATAGTATACAGAAATATTTTAGTTCATATATTTTTTTAAATGTATATTTTATCGAATTGTAAAGTATTGTGTTAAATAATTTCCGATTTTATTGTTTTATTTAGTGGACATATTTTATTTTATTAATTTGTGAAGGGGATATTGTGGATATTTGTTCTCCTCACAGCACAGCGGATATTGTACACCCAATTTTGGTTAAGCTGTTTTGACACTAAATGTATTTTATGACCTTATGTACACAGCTTTTCACAATAAATGATTTCTGATCTCTGAGTGATTAAAGATTTATTCGTTTAAGAAATTCCGAGTTTTATTTATTTCCTCGCAAATATGTTATAAAACGTCGTATGACATACGTGCGCTTTGATAATTACAGCGTCTGCTTTCTTGTAGCCCTCGCTTACTGCTCGGGCTAGCAATATCGCCTCGGCTGTAATTTTCAACTTACTGCACTTATATCATAATGTACTATTATAGTAGTATATCGCGATTCGCGGCGGAGGCGCACCGTTGGGCGCGATGTACAAAGAGTAATTAAGTTCTACGCCGCGGAAGCGGGAGGGCGCAGAGTTTACATTAGTTGTTTTTCCTTTTATAAAGTGAGCGAGCTTTCGCCTGTTAGCATTGAGTATGAATCTTTTGCTAACAAAATGAATATTGTTTGTGCTAAACATAACAGAGAACTAGTAAGTACTAATTATACGAAACAATTTGCAAACAGTTGTAGTTCCAGACTCATCATCATCATCCGTGCGGTCTATCCCGGTTGTGAACCCACACTGTCCCAGGGTCCGCCTCCAAAGTTGTAGTTCCAGACTACCTTTCTTTTTTCTACCTTGTTTTCATTATAAATTCTCTGGTGGTGATGGAAACCACTATTAAATATTTGAGCACCAGATTAAAGGCGTTAAGCTCGCCAACTTATACATTGAGATCTTTATGCAAAGGGTGATGTATTAATAACTAAGTCTCTTCTTCTTTAATGATTGAAAAGGTCTATGCTTAACACAATACAAAGTCGTAAAATTGTCAAAATCCAAAAAGCCAAATACAAGCAAATGTCTTTTCAGAACCAAATGATGAAAGTGGTGCCAACGTCGACGCAGCGAAGATGTGGAGAGAGGACCGCGATCAGTTCAACAAAATCGCAGATCAACTAGTGAGGAAAACCCTGGGCCTGCCGCCGCCATAGTTGACACTGTAGTGTCGTTACTGTTACGATGCTGATGCAAATTGTCGTCAAATTAATCGCCACTTATTTACAAACAATATTAAACTATACTATTTTCACTGTAAGATGATATGCCTGACAGCTCTTATTGTTCCGTGTCACGCATAATTCAAGCTAAATAAAAAGAAACTGGCAAAAGAAAATTTTATAAAGTGGTATAAAACTATTGTTCTTTCGAATGTTATCAAATAAATTGTTGTCAATATTATTAGCCGTTAATAAATGAAGTATTTGAAATCAAATTAATATATCTTTACAGCGCCGATTGCGTGAAAAGGAACGCCATTCAATAGTGAATTGACACTACTGAATCGACAGTAAAAATCGATTAATAGGAGCGACCATTTTGTAATTTGTAATCACGTCATTCGCATCAGTACCAGTGCGTCTACCTTGTGTGCAATTTTTTAACTTTTATTCTCGAGATACCGCGTTCAATTCTATCACTTATTAGCTATAACCCGTATATTAAGAAAATATTTTCTGATTCCATTTCCTTTGCCTACTCGATTACATTCGTTACAGCACTATAATTGACAATAATGAACTGTCAGGGATATCATCATACAGCGAAAGCAGTACCTACCTATAGTTGATGTAACTGTAAAGGGTACATACTGTGTCACACATATTAAATTGTTATTCATCTACATTCACTTGTAAAAATCTTTATAAATAATAAAAGAAATATGTGAACCTGGTGCTTTCGCCACGTAAGTACACATTATTCAGAAATGATTATTTAGAAATATTGTTATAATATTATTGCATCTGCCTTTGTAATGTATGTTCTTTTGATAATATAGGATGACGATAAGAGAAAAGGTAAGCAATGTTAAATATTGGCAAGGCCAGCGTTTTGTTGGGATTCTCAAATCAAGTTGCAATCATCACATCATCCGTATGGTAAGAAGATGGGGTAAATTGATGGGAGTTTAATCCGTAGATATTATATATACTATACTTTAATTGATTGTTAATATAGGCTGGTTGTTTTGCTGAAATGTTATTTACAGAAAATCTGTAATTATTGTGTCGAAACATCATAAAATGCACAATCACGTAAGCCTGATGAGAGTGATCCCTAAAAACTCAATTTTTTTAAAGAATAAAAATAATATTGTTGTCATTATTAAAACAGTGAACTCAATTAACAGCTATGAAGTTCTCATAGCTGTTATTTGGATTAGGGCAAATGAAACTTGTTACTTCACAAAATATGTATATCTACTGTATTCAATTGCCAAAATGATGTATTAATTTTGTTCACCACATATAAAAGTACCAGTAAACATACTTTTAGTCTATATCATGTACCAAACTTGTTTAACAGGCAGATAGGTGTAGGTACCTGTTTTTATATATGATCTAAAAGGTAAAATAGCTGAAGTACTGCATGCGAAACCATTTGTGGTTTGTTTAAATAACGTATAAATATGTAAACAACCTTTTCCGAGGCACGTTACGATGGCGAGCGATACGTCTCTGTTCCAACTTGCACGCGAAATTGTCATGAGGAGCGAGCGCTCTATGATTCAGGGCACGTGAGGTCTTAGATAATAAGTCATTTATTTGTATTATTACTATGCGTTCGTAGCATTCCGCTGAAACATGTTTTAAACACCTGATGCACCAAACTTAAGCTATGCCCAAACTAAGCTCAAACTCAATATCATAGTGTTATGGCATTTAGGAATGTCTCTCATTGTATGCCAGACTGCCTCTAAAACTGACAACTAACGTCCCTTAAGTCTGGTGGAAACAGTCACACAGCGGTCGCTGGCGCTTATGTCATTCCCCTACATTTTACACATTTGACATGTCGACACGAAAGTAGCGTGTTGCTCTCGGCTAGGACCCCAGGAATAGAAGTTTGTTTCCATTCTTCAGCTCGTTGCGGTGGCCCAATATACAACGCTGCTGCACTGTAGTAAATCATAATAAAAAGGAGATTATCACTGTACCTAAATAAATGATTAAATAATAGTTTTGCTAAGCGTTTTATTAAAATATAATTTTGATATAAGGTCGGGCGGGGCAATTCCGCCGGATGGGCTAATACGACGTTTCGCTGTAATGCCAGTATTTTAAAGTATTAACGCTAGTGACATCTATGAGTTTATAAAGAAGTTACTACTTGATGTTTAAAAATATTGATGTCAGATCTTTTCTGAATCGACTCGGGCTGGGTGTGCTGGGAGAAGCCCCTAGCTTATTTCCTTGTGTGGTACCTCGTAACACAGGGATATTAATCCCTATTTCGAGACCATTACAGGAGGTGTGTTGTCTGGCGCATATTTATTTATTATATGATTCGATAAAATTACGATTGTTTTCTATACTTTAGAAGCATTAAGAGAAGCGAAGCCGCACGCGAAAAGCTAGTAAAATATACAAGTTGCTACGAAATTAACCAATTAATCAACATAAAAAAATTCTTTACTTTTATTATCTGACGACACTAAAGAAATCTTATTTTTAGTTTTTCTCATTTTTCCTTCATTCCTATTTTTTCAATATTACAACAAAAAAAAAAGTAAATAATATATTATTATGCTGGTTTTAGAAAACCTATTCGTTTTATTAAAAGACAATGTCAGAAAAAATGTCCCAAAGTGTCCCGTTACTGAGATATTATACTTCATTCATTATAACATTAGAAATAAGAAGCAGGGGGGCTAAACTGAATTGCAATTTGCATTTGATTTTGGTATGACGATAACATACCTGAGTATAACCTGGCAAAATTGAAAACCCTTTCCGCCACAACGTATGAAGGGATTATGTAACATTTTAGATTTGGTAGAGTTATAGTGACAGTAAAAATAAAAACCTAAAAAATTGTTTTAGGTTTTTACATCGACAATATAGTTTGATGCAAGACAAAATAATTTATTAAAGCAAAAGCCTCATAAATTCTGAAGTTCCTTTATTTCAGATGAGAACAATTAAGTGTGATAGTTGATATAGTATAATGAATGGAGTATAGGTGACAACAATAAAATTAAAAGCTTATAATAATATTTGTCTCCCCTTAACTCGTAACTGGATATCTTCGGATACTTTAGCTATGACTAAAATACTATAAATATATTTGAAATAAATAATATAATATCGATTGTTCGAGGTGCTTCGCCATTTTGAAGGCGAAAGTGCTAGGCTTCATAGTAAAATGTTCGTACCCTAATTTAAAATAACAGTAAAACTATCGAATAAATGCGGTTCATCAGTAGCATGTATGAGAGCTCGGCGGAATTGCCCCACCTTTGATAAAAAATAGTTTTTATTCAATCTTATTAGCGATCTATAGAGTTCATAATAGCATGCACATTTTTTCATAAAATATCTTTATCAGGGTTTTGTGTTTGTAGCTTTTCCAATAACGGAGATATAAGTGAACGGCGTAACACATGTTTTTTTGTCTAATTGTCGTAAATATATTATTATGTGGTTCTAAGTTAAAAATGATAGTATTTTTAAAGTATTTAAATTTAATAATTTAGAGACGGATCTATTGTTCTATAAAAATTGCATTTGATGTCAATGTTATTTTTTATTCGTCAACGTCAGTAATATGCCATGAATAATTAACTATTAGCAAGGAGTACTCACAAAAAGACATAAAATACCACTAGATAATAATAAGTTTATTTCACACAACCACAATACTTTCACAACTAAAAATAGGTAGGTAGGTATTACAAAATAATAATTAAGATCGAAGTAACTAACAGAACAAATATCACTTTCTCCACTGATTGATTTCAAACTAAATTAATAAAACCACTACGGCAAATCACAATTTAACTTTACGAAAGCTGATTATTGATTTATCTTGCTCATTTATCTAACCACGTTATTTTATATTTAGAAACAATAATGTAGGTAATTAGAACTATTCTGGAATCTAGATCAAAATGAGACTAGCGATAGGCTGACGGGCAGGGATTCGGCTAGCCGTGCGTCCAGGACACAGACTAAATATGGAACAAGTGTCCAGGAGCAAAAATGAGGTGAAAATGGTGAAATGTTCTCTGCGCTGCCCTTGTATGCGGCCGCCGGAAGAGGTCAGCCCCCCGATTCAGAACGAAGTTATCGACCGATACGGTAAATTCGTTTTAATTATGGTAAATGACCCGCTTATCGGTAGCAATCAATATTTTTAAATGCCTTTAGTTTTCATAAACTAAATTATATAAAATGAAACCATCTTAAAAAACGAATTAAAAATAAAAGAAACTAACCGAATCGATCGATAACTTTGTTCTGAATCGGGAGGCAGGTCGCTGGTGATGCCAGGCTGGTCGGTGTGGCCAGCTTTGGCGTAACATAAGTTTGTGCTTCGTTGTATATATATGTATGTATTTGTTGATTTTTCAGCATCCTTTATCAGCTGTTCTTTAATACTATTCTGCCGAAATGTACAATTTAATTGGTGTCTGTAAAGTTAAAATTAGTAGCTGTAATTTGTCGAAATGTGTAAGCGGTGCTACGGCAGCCAGTGCAAACTCAGCCTTTATGCTGGTTTTGGTCTTTTTAAAAAGATTACAATTTAAACGCATTGGAAATATAACAAAAGATTTTAAAGCTTCAATTATTTATTACATTTTAATATATTTATTTAGTTTTAGGAGAATTTTATACTTACACACCAATAGAATAATTTTTGAATGAAAAACATATTTTATACACTGTAATGGAACTATTTATAAATAAAGTAATTATCATGATACATGATAATGGAATTATTTATGCATCGGAAAATTATTTTAGTCACGGTAATGGAACGATTTATACATGCAAAAGTAATTATTATTTAAAATGGGAAAATTATGCTACTATTACTTATTTAGGTATAAATTCTTTTTTTTTCTCGGGACAATATATTGTATTTGTGCGTATGTTTTGCTATTTTTCCCAATAAAATATTTTTTTTACGGTCAGAGTTTATAATGCGAGGTCCCTAGGGAAATTTCATGACAATTTTATAGCGGCAATCACTGGGCTCTCCCCTGACATTTTGGCAATAAATAAAACGTGGTACGGTTGTGATGCGAAGGCCCCGGTGGTACCAGGCTACAAACTGCGACATACTTCGCGTCCTAAAAGTATCCGTCGTGGGCATGCGGGTGATGTAGGCTTTTAGTGCCTAGTAGTGTTGCGGTTCGGACATTACAACATCCATCAGTTAGCATTGAACAAATGTGGTTAAATGGCGATAGGTACTGCGTACAGACCCCCGTGGATGAGCGTGGACACCTTTTTGAATGCGCTGTCGGATAGCTAAGTCTTTTTTTCTCACTACGACCTTATTGTGCTGCTCGGCTATTTTAACATAAACATATTGGACATCGCCAGCATTAAAACGAAAAAATTGAAAGATTTTTTAACAGTCGTAAATCTAACGCAAATTGTAAAAAAAACCTACCTACACATTTCACAGAAAACAGCAGTTCCTTTATTGATATTATCTGCACGGATGCACGAGTGAGAGATGTGAAGGTCACACACATTCCGGACTTGAATCGTCATGCCATAGCCAGTGCTACCCTAAACCTCAACAAAGACAAGCCTAAATCTAAAACCTTATTAACTCTGCCCTTACGGGCCATTGATAGAGAGTAATTTGATAGGGAACTTGTTATGTTGAGGTGGGATCTAATCTTCACGGTTAGTCCCGTGAATGATGTGGTCGATCTAAATATTTAAAATGTTAGTTGCCTTGTGTGTGGGCGTCAAGCCCATGCGCCCGTTAGCGAGATTAAAGTAAAAGAGTAACCTACCCCATGGCTAACCAGCAATATAAAATAAAATATGAATCTTCGTTATTCAGCTCTAGCTAAGTTTAGAAAAAAGGTACATACCGAGGCAAATAAAATTCTGTACAAATAACTTATTTCCCTTGTGAAAGTGAAAGAGTTGCCCCGTTTTTTTGATGATCCGGACAATATCAACAGGTATCTTTGAACATATACAATAGTCAACACACGTACCTACTTTGAATTCAATCGACACAGTGATGCCACTTTTGATTTGAAACCTATCTCGAGCTCGACAAAAGAAGTAGCGAGATTTATACTTCAGTTGAAATCCAATGCAAAGGGGTTTGATGATATAAGTTTAGACATGATTGTGTTGACTTTGCCGCATACGTTACCGTTCATAACCCACATCGTAAACCGCTCTATTCTAAGTCACGCTTTTCCTGATGCTTGGAAGGCGGCTGTAAGTTGTACCACTACCCAAAATTACCGATACCGAATTGGCCTGCAGGTAGACGAAGTTTGGCTGGCTTTTTTCGATAGTTCCTAGAACAAACAAAAGGGTTGCATTTGCAACAAGCTTCACATTGTTTTTTTTTTGAGGATAATAATAAAGTCGAGAAGGAGGAGGAACCTTTTTTTGAAGACTGTTAAAAATAAGAATGCACTATAAGGCCAGTTCCAGCCATTCAGGACTATTTTTCACCGTTCACGACTATGTTTCACGGTTGATGACCTTTTGCATCTTAAACCTAAAGAGTTTTGTTGATTTTTTTTCAAATTCATCTTGCCATCATAGCATAACGTTTATCGCTCTTGAAATTGTTTTGTATTATTTTCAAACTGAATCACATTTACTACAGAACCAACATAAAAATCGCGAAAGCAACCATACTAAATTATTATTACTAATATTTTTCTTCCTGTTTGATTTTCTAAAAGCGCCAGCCCTAATGGTAGGCGAAGTATGGTAGGAGACTGTTGAAGATACCCTTCCTAATATGCCTGTCACGATATTTCTGTTCAATTCAAAGACATCCTTTATTTATACCGGGTGATTATCAAATAACTTCTGAAAACGATATGGCATACTCAGCCTAAGTGATGTAGTAACTTTATAGGAGAAAATTAGATTATTTCCATTAACTTTAATTTTAAGATATTTATAAAAAATAAGTCACAGTCAGAGTTTTATTTCACTCATGTGGTTGCCAAAGTTGTTTTTTGTTGTTGTTTAAATAAATACTGACTGTTCGAGTGATTTGTATGGTGACCTTGAAATATAAATAGGGGGATACATTTCATTTTCGCCTTAGATAGTTTCTACATCCCTTAGTGAGTATGCCATATTGTTTTTTGGAAGCTATTTGATAATCACCCGGTATTAGCGCAACGGATGCCCATCTTAAGAGTTATGTAAGGATATCAGAACTTCTCCTTTAGTAGTTTCCTGGCGACGTGTAACTTTTCTGGGTATCACGAAAAATTCACATACACCTCGCGCCACATTTTGACTCACACATACAAGTTTCTTTGCACTGCTTAAATGGTGGCTTTGATTTTGACAAATGCATTGTGAAATTCGTGAATTAACCAATGAACACAAAGCAATTTTTCCAGTACAGTTTAAAAAATTTTAGGCGAAGTAGGTATGCTACCTAAGGCGAAGTAACGAGTTGACGGTACCTACTAAGGAAAAGCTCATTGAGAGGTAACTTTATGGTACTAGTATTTGTTTACACAATTTCATTTGGTTTTTTAACTTCTCAATTGCAGTTATTTGTGTTTCATTGAGTTGTAGTTGAATAAATCAACGTATTTTAATAAAGCATATTAGACCACGCTTTATTAATGTGCAATAATCCACTACAACTCACAATACTCAAAATACTATAACTGTATACTAATAAAACATAGTAAACCATGCTTTATTAGCTAATATACATTAATCAACGAGGCTATTTTTTTGTTGGAGTAAATTTATCACTGAATGGCTACAAGCCACTGTTTTAATCGGTATTTATCTCCCACCGTGGGAAACGTATGCCCTCCTGTTTTATTTGCACACATAGGCAGTGCACAAAACTGTGACCTTTAAAAAAATCCTATAGTAATGTTAATTATAACTAAAAAAAATGATCGAAAAATACGAAAGGGACAGTTGATTAGCCCTCACGCTACAGTGCTGCCATCTCACGCAGGCCATTTCAGAAATTTTCACTGATTTTTGTGAACTGGCTGAGCCTTATTCTCTCTCTCAATATCTCTTATTCTCTTTCTCAATTTAACTAGCAACGCGAATCGATTGCTAGTCGCACGCATTTTGCCAGTTCTTCTGAAGAAAAGTACGTGACCACGAGTGATCGATCATGCATCTGTAGGTACCTGATATGCTAAAAACTCACGAAGTTGGCGGGTAAATCCATGCCTGCATTCTATAGACTCCGCGGGCGGGCCGTTAGTATGAATAACCACCGCCGACCCTCCACAGCGGCGGGCGCGGGTGAAAACCGATCCGTGCCTGCTTCTTAGGCTCACAGCGGCCTTATTGAAGCTTTATTTCGTTTATAAACTCATGTACCAGGTTCCAGGATGCAGCTCACCAGCTCTCAGCCACCACAGTCAAGTGAGTGAGTCCATGTTAAAAAACAGAGTTTTGAAAGACTAGAGTTCGAGTCATAGATTACCTCATCTATGGTTCGACTAAATAACAATTGTAAAGTTGCTTGAAATGAAACGTTAAATTCTGCATTTGACGTTTACTTTCCGGCCAATGGCAGACGGTAAAAATCCATAAAATCCAATAGTAGCAGGGATTATAAATAGAAATGGCTAGCTTGACCAATCGGATACCCTTAAAAACCTGTTAAAAAGATACTTGGGAAAGATTAAAAAAAAGAAAAAAACTTTCTTTTGCGCTTGGTTGGTTTGGGAATCGGAATTCCTCGTGATAAATTTTGAGCAATTTTAGAAATTAATTGATTACGTCGCGTTGTTTACTATTTGAAATTATAATGCAATGTGAACTAAATCATCAAGTGGTGAATAGTTACTTCATTCATAATGAACATAAGTTTTTCAGAATAATTTGTTTACTGTTTCACTGCGCAATTGGTTAAAAAATGTGTTTTTACTGTATTATTTTGTAAAACGTGTTACGGATTTTATACAATGGCTACATCAAGTGCAGAGTCATACGACAGACTTAAACTGTACCAGTTTACAAAGATATTGACTTTAAAAGTTGCTCAAATAGTTGTGCAAAGTAGACAAGGGAAAAAGATCACCCACGATACGAACGCCAGTGTTAGAGCTCTCGAACATACTCCAGCTTCGTCTGTTTCAAATTTGCAATGGGTAAGCATGAACCTAAGTATAAATCATTTCCTTAGCATACATACCTGCAGAAATGATAATTTAATAGTTTATGGATTAATAGCTTGCTCCTTTGAATGGTATTAAGTGATTTTATTTGTTGCTGTGCTCGACGCAAGTTGTATTTCATTATTGCTTTCAATTGAAACATTTCATTTACATTAAGCATATGAATGTAAAACACAGGGTAAGTTAAAATAGTAATGTTTCCTGTATGTCTTCTTTATAGTTTAACTTGTCTATACCTGATGAACCAGCAGTGGTACATGACACAAAGCGAGTTTTAAATGGAGAAGTCATTGACGCTCTAGTAAAAGTGCTATGCATTGAAATATCCTTACGTACCAATGATGGTGACAAGATGGTTCTTGAAATGTGGACTGTAAGAATTGTACCTGGAGGAGACACTAGCATGAACTCCATTTCAACAATATATTATCGCATGAGTATCATGCTTAAGTCTACGTTGAGTATATCAAGAATAACTCCAGCATACAAAATGTCAAGGTCTCAACATAAAGAGTCTTACATTCTGTCTCACAAAATTTACGGTGGAGAGCCTAACTTGGATTTATTGGGTAGGTTCAACAGCATATTTCAAATGTTTATAATAGTTATAGTAGGAAATTTTTGTGTATGAAGTTAATGCAAAGGTTTTGGCCATTTAATAACTTAATATTTGAAAATTTGTAGCATAAATGGAGTTAGGCTAAAAATAACTTTAGTTGTAAAAATATTCCATTTCCTTATCCAATGATTGCTAAGTGAAAATTTCAATTTAATTTAATTTTCTATATATTGCATTTTCCAAGGAGGAACATTGACAAATGTATAGTAAGTTCGTTCATATATCAACCTGTTTGTGAGGGTGTTGCAAGGATTCTTATGAATATGATAAACAATTAAATAGCAAGGTTCAACTTCAAAATATCTAAATAACAATATAAGTACACAATGAAAAATAGTTAAATTAAAAATAACACCAAGAGTCCTGCTCTTATTAATACAAGATCTAGAAGTATCATCACTAGAATATAGTTGGATATGTATAATAAATGTAACAATGCCTGTAAGTCTTAATCTCCCAGACTTTTACTTACAAAATTATTGCTCATGGTAACAATCTCAGAGCAACAAGATAGCTAAGTCAAATGATAACAGATGGTTTATAAATACAAAGTAACTATGTAATCTTATTAAAGAAATTCTGTTGTCCTCTGATAAGATCAATACTTCCACTTGTAATATCAAACTTTTATAACATTGTGATGTTACCGCAAGTGGGACAGTATAGATAACATTTGTAACAAACAATGAGAATTACACAACAAACAAATGTTGATAAATTATTTATAGTAGTACATCTGTCTGTGTGTGTGTAATGTTGATTTCATATCTGATACTTAAGCAGACATTGTTTTAAAAATAAATGTCACATTATGGAAGTTAAACTTCTTTAAATTAAATAAACTTCTAAATGTATTTTATATTTTACACTTCAGGAGAAAGGTATAAAACTATAAAAGTGAGCGACCTGCACACTCCTATGGGCACTATAATCATTGACGTAGCATACAGAACAAAGATGACAATTCTTCCGGAGGACAAGATTAAACCACTAGATAATGTGTCGTCTTCTTCAGTCACGGACATTATGGTGAAAAGTGATCATTTCTATGAAAGTCCTAAGTATGTACCTTTATAAGTTAAATTAAAAAAGTACTGATTACCATAGCTAATACTAACTACTTACTCAAGATTTTCAATAAAATAACTAGAAAAATTGGTCCAAATGTTACTCAAACCTGTACGTCTACCACGAGTTGCCACTTTAAATTTACGTCATCGTTCGTGTAAAAAAATGTATTGGTATTTGACATTGTCATGTCATGTCAATACAACTTTTTACGGGAGCGATAAAGTAATTTTAAAGTGGCAACTCGTGGTAGAGGTACTGAACAGCAACTATCGGAGACAGTATTTTGGTTACCTTTGACAACTGTAAATGAAATAAATAAATAAATAGAATAAATATCCAGGAAAAATTACACCAAGACCATCTGACCCCAAACTAAGCAGAGCTTGTACTATGGGTGTCAAAGACTGATAAACATACTTGAATATTTCTACATACATACTTAAATAGATAATAACACCCAGACACACAACAAACACAAATGTTTGTATTTTACTGTGAGTTAATAATAATAACAGTAATAGATATATAAATAATGATATATGAGCTTTTAGGCCTGCAGAAAAATACCAATATTTAACATACTGATATGTTTTCTTCTGTTTTTAGGAAAAACTATGACAAGAAAGAGATAGATCTAAACAAGCCTCTTACAGCTGGTGCATTTGTCGACATGGTGCAAATCAAAGAGCTGCATGATGCCTTGCAGCTGCAGGTGCCTCCTGAGCCTCCTATGTCCTGGCTTCTGGCCGAAGAGGATAAGGTGGACATGGAGAAGGTGAGTTTTAGAGATTTATCTCAAGTAAACAACTAACAGTTTGGATGCCTTAAGCTTTAATTCCGAAACGGGCTGCTGTAGGCTGCGGTGCCGCTGCAGTGTGCAATTAGATCGTTTGACCAAGGAGTAGCAGTGGTCTGTGTTTGCGCGTGTGTCGTATAAACGCTCAGCGACACTATTAGTAAAAATTGCATAGAAAAAATTGAGAATGGTGTAGAAAAAACACATCTCTTGTATGATCATGCATCCTTTAGTTACGAAAATGCTCCATCAGCAAGAGTTTTGTGTCAGGTTCGCACGGCCGGGCCCGTAACTATTCCGACGGGCTTATCGCGTAAATCCCCTATACTGTCACTTGCAGTCAGCGGGCGAACTTGAAATCCCACCTTTATGCTGATTAAGCTATGGACATAAAAACTTTCATGTTTTTTATTTTACTTAAAGTCCTTAGTCGTAATTTACCACAAGAGAGGCCTCTCTGTGGTAAATTACGACGAGATGGATGATAACTCTTTTAAATAATATCTTACTTATTTTTATGCAATCCAACCTTAGGCAAGCTCTAATGTGGTGGATGTTGCAGTGTCTTTAATGGCCATCCACAAGCGTGTATTTGGTTTTATCTTACTGTACACCCAACTTTAACTTAGATAGTTTTTAGCCCATGTATGCGGTAAATCCACTGAGTCTGCTCTGATGGAACTAACGGACAGACTGGAAAAGGCTATGGAAGACAAAGAGACAGCTTTTTGCGCCTTCCTTGACGTTGAGGGTGCATTTGATAACACCTCAACCGAAATCATAATCAAATGTATGAGGAACAAGGGCGTGGACGAAACCACCCTAAGGTGGATTGAATCCATGCTAACATCAAGGACGGTAAGAACGTACCTCCTTGATGTGCACGTAGAAGTCAAAGTGACAAGAGGCTGCCCACAGGGCGGCGTATTGTCTCCCCTGGAGTGGTCGATTGTCGTTAATGAACTTCTTTACCGTCTGAACAACGCACACTTCACAACACAGGGATATGCGGACCACTTGGTGATAATGGTGGTTGGCAAATGCCTGAACACCATCTCAAGCCGAATGCAAGGTGCTCTGCGTCTTGTGGAGAACTGGTGCCGGGAAGTTGGCCTGTCGGTCAACGCAGACAAAACCACACTGGTGCCGTTCAAACCGTGCTTTTTCTTCAAGGATGTCAAATACCTGGGAGTGATCATCGACCAGAAACTTACTTGGAAATCTCATATCAGCTACATATCCAAAAAGGCGCGAATGGCTTTAGGCATATGTTGCCGTCTGGTCAGCACCAAATGGGGCCTCAGCCCTAAGGCTGCTCTCTGGATATACACTGCCATAGTGCGAACCATGATTGCCTATGCATGTGTCGTATGGTCCAAAAAGACCACCCAAATAACGAGCAGCCTTGCTCAGCAGGGTCCAAAGATTGGCCTGCTTGATTACAACTGGTGCCATGAGTTCTACACCCACCGGGGCTCTAGTAGCCATGCTGTCACTGTGCATCTTGAGATTGAAGCCAGAGCGGCCATGCTGTGGCCATGCGGTGGAAGTAGCCGGTACCAGTCAAAAACATGAATGACCTGATGCTCTGCACAAAATGCCAGTCATGCTCATGCCTAAGGACAGCATGTCGGTACAGTATCTATTTAAAAAATGGTACTCAGTTGAAATACCAGGTAGGAAGGAGTGGGAGGATGGCACTCCTGCAAACTTCCAAACCGGAGACATCGTGTGGTATACTGATGACTTTAAGATAAATGGGCTGGCTGGCTATGGAGTCTATGGCGAGAGACCAAAGGCGCAGATTCACAGCAGTCTGGGCCTACACGCCACCGTCTTTCAGGCCGAAATGACCGCCATCTTGCACTGCGCACAGGAGAATCTGGAACGCGCTTTTAAAAACAAGAGTATATATATACTATCAGACAGGCAGTGCTGAAAGCGCTTGACGCAGTTGAAATCAACTCAAAACTCACCCTTGATTGTGCCGAAGCCCTGTACAGACTCGGGGCCAACAATAAGGTGATGATATGCTGGGTAACGGGACACTGTGATATCCCAGGTAACGAAACAGCAGACGAACTGGCCAGGGCGGGTGCGGCAACCATCACACATACCCCTGAGCCTGTGGTGGGTATACCTAAATGCGCCCTGAGGGAGCCGCTATTAGCCCGAATGGAATACCTTAGCAGGAAACACTGGACCAGCAGCAATGTTATGGTACATGCTAAGGTACTTATCGAAGGCTACTCACATAAGTTCACCACAAAGGCCCTTGTTTTAAGAAGGGGACAGATAAGAATCCTTACCAAAACCCTTACGGGGCACTGTAGGCTGAACAAACACGGACACAGGATTGGTATCGCTGAGTCATCAACCTGTAGATTCTGTCGCGAAGAGGAAGAGACCCCGGTCCATGTACTATGCGACTGTGATGCTTTAATACACAGCAGAAGCCGCGTTATCGGCGGGCACAAGCTTGCCCCTTCGGTCATTGACATCACTCCCAGGAAAATAATTCAGTTCATGATGGCTGTAGGCCTGAAGAGTGATCTTTGAGGGTCTTTTGAGTAGTCAATCGCTTTGCCGACATCCTAATGCTAAACGAATAACGAATAGCCTATGTACTGTCCCACTGCTGGGCAAAGGCCTCCATCATTGAAATCAAGTCATCGCTATGTGTATTGCCAGCCTAATTTCCACGCTTGGCGAATGCGGGGTGGTGAACACAAACCCGGGCTATATACACATATTAGGGATTTCGTCCCGGGAGTCTCGATTCTCGAAATCCCGGGAGTCTCGGTACTTTTACAATCGAGACGACCGAGACCTCGATGGAAGGTCTCGAAAATTTCGAGACCAAAGATTTCGTCGTTTCGGTAGAAATATAAATAATAATACACTATGAAATATTCTTAAAATCAGAGTTTACATTTAATCCGTATATAAATTATGAATTTGACATAAATTTGTGCCATTTATATCTACTGGGGATCAACTACAACCAGGACTAAAGGCTGGGAACTTGAGAAAAGTAAAGAACGATTATAAATAACACTACATCTGCTAGATTTGAAAGGAATACTGTAGCTGTACACAACCCTAGAATCAAGGCTATAATAATGCAAGCGAATCCAAAAGAAGTCACTGGCTTTCATCTCATAAAATGAGTTAAGTAAACACAAACGCTACCTCCTTTGGGGTTCTGCTAATAACTCAAGCCACATATCTAAATATTACAATTCTTCGCTTGCTGAGTAATGAAAGCATTCGTTTTCGAGAGACAGCAAAATTAGGAATATTTAATATCGCAGATAAATCGCCTCTCATCACAACATCCGTGCTTGGCAGTTGCTTCAGCCGCACAGTTTAAAAAAGATTGAAAAGATATTCGTTTGCTAAATCTCGACAACTGGGCCTAAAGAGGAATGTTTTTTGCTGGTAAACACCTTGAAATTCATCAAAACTATACTAATCCATCTAATTATGACTATTTATGCGGCCAATAGATCAAAAAACCGGGTCCATTTTGGCTCACCTAAAGTTCTTTTGATTTGTAATCCGAATGATCACTCTTCCTCAAGTTTTCATTCATCAGTACTACCGACGATGTTCATAATTTCCATAATATTTTTACTCAAATTCGGAAAGTAAAGTTATATATACTAATGTGAGAAACGCCCTGAAGTCCCACTGTATTTATATAAACCTAAATAGCTCGTCGCTTCGCTCCTCGCTAACCTAAGCGAGTTTATTTAAAATATGCTTCTAGCCCTCGCTTTGGTTAGCGAAGAGCGGGTTAGGTCGACATAAACGCTAAGTTGCCGAGTTAGTATGTGTTCGGTTTACAAATCGGTATAAAGAACAATTTCGTGTAAAGAACTTTAGGTGAGCCAATATGGACCCGTCATGAACATACATTAGTGAAATTAATAATTAAAATTTTCGGAAACATGGGTGTTATGAACATCGTCGGTATTACTACCAACTGTATGAATGAAAACTTTAGGTTTTTTTTTTTACTAAGAGTGATCATACGGATTAGGAACATTAGAAACAGAGTAGTTAGGAGTTGTGATTGTTAGGATGAAAAATGATAGGAACAACATTTTCGGAGTTCCACTTATCGGAAGTGAACTTAGGCGCACTCCAAAAAGCCATATCGTTTTGATAAAAAACTGGGTCTCGAATTTCCCGGGTGCCCCGGGACCAACTGTAAAGTTTCGAGACTGGTCCCGGGACCGAAAATGCTTCCGAGACCGAAATCCCTAACACCCATCAACATGGTCTAGGGATATTTCAATTAAACTTAAATAACTAAAATTCTATTACCTTTTTTTAAGACAGAGAATGGTCCCGGGACCGAAAATGCTTCCGAGACCGAAATCCCTAACACCCATCAACATGGTCTTGGGATATTTCAATTAAACTTAAATAACTAAAATTCTATTAACTTTTTGTTAAGACACCTACACAGTAAAATAAACCTTGTTTAATAGTCTATCTAATCTGATAAATAAACTTTTAGATACAGTTAAGTTTAAAAACAACTTAGAAGAAGAGGAAAAACTCAGACAAAATTTCAATCTTAACTTTATTTTTGAAACATCAAAACCTAAACAAAACAACTATTTTTTTATAAAAATTGTTGAAAACTTAAAAGGACTCAAGTCATGGGATTGTGCAGGCCAGTCTAAAGCTTGGATATCCTGCTGTTGTAACCAACTTGTAACGATACGCGCCGTATGTGGACGGGCATTGTCGTGCATTAGCTGGAAATTGTGTCACATTTTAGAGCAATCATATTGCCTTGTATCCAAACGAGGTCCGTTCTACCGCCGAGACGAATTCCTGCCCAACCCATAATCGTGCCACCTTGATATGCATGAACTTGTTGTGGGTGTTGCAGTCGATTCCAACTTTCAGGTTCTCTCCAAACGCGTACTCTTCGCGAATTAGGGTGAAATCCAAACCTGGATTCAGCAGTGAAAAGCACAAGTGACCATTGAGAATGGTTCCAGTTTTCGTGTGCAATAGCCCATTGTATTCTTCTTCCTCGATTGCCTCTCCTTAGCGCTGGTACCAGAAGTGGCCTACGAGCACGTAGGTTGACTTCATGCAGTCGTCTTCTCAAAGTTTGCAGCAAACCATACTCACTCTGTAGCCTTTGAACCAATAGCATCGCCGTTACATTTGGTTGACTTCGTGCAGCATTTACTATGAATCGGTCCTGTACATGTGTTGTAATGCGTTGAGGTCCTCGGTGCCGTTCCACCACTTCCCCCGTGACACGATAACGTGACCAAAGCCTGGATATATCGCTCTGACTGGTCCTCATGGCATCAGAAACCGCAATTTGGGTAGCGCCAGCTTGAATCATGCCCACTGCTCTTAACATTTCGTTCCTGGTCAAGTGTCTACGTGGCATGATTAAATGAACACCGGAGATGAGTTTGACAAAGATTTATAGAAATTTATGGAGTTTTAATCATGTTAGAAGTTCTTGAAGATTTACTTCTTTAGAAGAAATTCAATGAATGCGAATTTCATCTCACAACAAAACCTTTTATATACACATTTGAATTTAAAAAAGGAAAAGTTATTCAAAAAAGTTTTATATATCCCTAGACCATGTTGTTGTGTGTATTTCCGGAAAATATGAAAACATACTTTGCCCGACCTGGGAGGTAACCCGGCTAAGCGTTAACGCTTAACATAGATAACATGAGTAAAATGATGTTTATTATATACAGGGCTACTTGATAAATACCATCCAAATTGAACTATAAGGATCTATAGAGAAAATTTCAAAATACGTATTTTTCTGTTTGACAACCTTCAGGCCTAAAATGTTGAGTTATTAATGTTATTACAAATACTCCAAGGTATAAAAAACCACTAGTTTCGTTGATACTGCGCGACGTGAGTGGCGGGGAGCTCGCAGCCTCTCAACTGCCTCTCAACTCCCCGCCTGCGCTTTATTCAGAAGTTGAAATTAAATTTTGAATAAATAACAACGCCGCACGAAAAATCTTTTGTCTCTGTCTCTGTTAGAAAAAAAAATAATAATGTAAAAGTAAGAAAGATTTACCCTTTTTTCAAAAAGCTGTCTTCGATTGATGCCTAATGGCTGGGAAAATTTTGGATGGTGTTTATTAAGTAACCCTGTATAAAACAAGCTTTTACCTGCGATTTCGACGCCCACCTAAATACAAAACATGTTCCGTTCACCATGACGGCATGATAATGGGTTATAGTCGTGAGCGTGAGCGTATGTTTGTAATTTCAGAAAATGAAGGCTCTGGCCCTCCTCGAGCAGACCATCAAGGAGGAGCCGGGCTGCAGCAACGGCGTGTCCGCGCGCGCCAGCAGCAAGGCTATCGAGATCACCAAGGCCAAGAACGGCGATAAATACAACAGTTTGATGGTAATTATACATTATTTTAGCTTCGTCAAGCACAAAGTTTATTGGAGTATTTGATTTGTAGTATTTTTACAATGTGTCATATCGAAACGAAAGTAACGTATCGGTTCTCATAGGGTACTTTCGGTAGTGAAATAAAAAAAAATATGAAATTTGATAAATACTTATTAAGATTGAGAAAATTCGAGGGCGTCGTGGCCTAGTGGTTCAGCACCCGAACTCAGATCGTGGATCGTGTGGTCCCGAGTTCAAATCTAGCCAGAACCAAAATCTTAATGTTCATTGTTATATATCTGACTAACTCTCCGGTGGCGGAAAACATCTCTAACAAACCAAATCAACCCGGATAACGGCGGAAGGCTCACCACCTATCACATTGGGTTCTAAATTTCTAATACCATTGGTGAAAAGTGGGCTTCTGAGTGTTTCGTTCACCATGACGGCACAGTCACTTGCCTCTGACTACCCCCCGCTCGGGATAAAGTCGTGATGGTATGTTATGTTATGTTGATAAATATTAAAATTTATGTAGAACCCGCATTTGGCAAGCGTGGTGATTAAGCCAATACCCATCCATTGTAGCGATGACTTGATTTCAATGATGGAGGCCTTTGCCCAGCAGTGAGACAGTATATAGGCTAATTACTTACTTACTTACTATGTAGAAACTATTTAAACATTCTGATTTTGAGTCATAAAAGCACATTATTGTTTTGTTATATTGAAATTAATGTAATGTAATGAAATATGCTTACACACATATCTATCAACTTGACGTTGATAGATACCGACGGTTCTACAAGCAAGACTGTTTTTTTTTTGCTTGTACGGCTTGTGCAAAGGTGATCACATCAACCTTTACATAACGGCACCTTATGCTACTGAGATTAAGACCTATTTTGCAATGGTTTCGTAAAGGTTGATGTGGACGCCTCTGTACATTAGCCACGACAGATATGGAATGTTTAAGTTATTATGTTTATGATATATTAATTATACAAGTGATTTGTTTAAATTTTTATTTTGTTATGAGTAATGAAGGTTGATAATGATCTATATAATATTAATATCATTCATAAATAATAAACAAGGAACATAAGTAGGAAAAGGGACACGAAGGGATAAAAGCGAGGACAAAAATAAGGAATGATCATACTTCCGACAGGAAAAAAGATGTGATTAAAGCATCCTACACCAGCGCCACATTCGCACATATTGCTTTCTAAGATGCCAAGTTTCGCTAAATGTTCAGGAGTACACACTTGTCCAAGCCTCATTCGAATAAGTATAGAAGTATTTATTTTCTCAAAGCAAACTTTTGAAAACCACGGTTTAACAGGAATACATGGTTGTATATATTTATAATATTTCCCTTTGATCTGACTACTGTTGTTCCAGTGAAATTTCCAGGACTAAATGAGGATCGGTTTTGGGGAGAATAGCTAGGTCATGGCAATAATTTTTGTAAGGATAACGGTCCCCAGAATCTACAGCATTCTTAGCAAGTATATCTGCCTTAACATTTCCTAATATATTCGAATGACCTGGAATCCATACAAAAACTATATTAAATTTATTCAAATAACAGATATGTAATAATATTCTGCTCTCTATGACAATTGCATAATTATCAGATTTAAAGGGAAATTTCTTTAGGGATTCTGATGCACTTCGAGAATCCGTGAAAATAACAGTATTTTTAAGTTTTAAAAGCATGATATACTCTGGGGACTTGAAGATGCCAAAGCATTCTCCTGTAAAGACAGAATATTCCGGGGGCAACATAACAAGCTGATTTATTTTATATTGGTGGTGACACCAACCCCTACATTTCCACAAGAGGAAAGTTTTGAGGCATCGCAATATATCAGTCAAGCCAGTTTTTATGTTCAAAAAATTCATTAAATTTAATGTTAGCAGATTCATCTGTTTTGGAAATATTTATTTCTAAATAAATTTCGGGATCAAGAATTAATGATTCATAATTTGTATCGAAAATAGGAAGATATACAGATCTATGTGTGGGTGCTTGAAGAGCAAGAAATTTCCTAAAACTAATAACAGTACATGGAGGAGACTTATGAGACCAGTAAGGAGAAAGGTCCACATATTCTGATAATTTTGTAATTTAAGAAATAAAGGATGATTAGCAAGCTGGAAGGCTTTGAATAAAAATTTGTCACATAAATACTGTCTTCGGAGACTTAAAGGAGGTTCTACATATTCAATTTGTAATTTATTGTTAGGAGGACTTCATTGCACCAGCTACAATCCGAAGTGATCTAGTTTGTACAACGTCTAATTTCCGTAAGCCAACGACGCTACATGGTTCTAAAAAGAATGTATTATATTCAAGAATACTTCTGATAAGAGCGTTATATAATAGTTTCATACTATTGGATGAGCTTCCCACCCAACTCCTGAAAGGCATCGCAACATGTTAATAACACGTGCGCATTTTGCACTTATGTAATAACAGTGTGGAAGCCCTGTTAATCTTGAATCTAGAATTATTCCTAAAAACTTTGCTTCTTTTGCTACTGGAATAGTTATACCATTGTAGCATACAGTAATAGGAGGCGGACAAGGCATTCTGGAAAATAGAACGAGTGTACTCTTTGACGGAGATAAACTTAAGCCATTATCATCTAACCATGTTCTAAGAGTATTCAAAGAATATGATATACAGTTACTTATTTTTTCTACATTTCTGCCAGCTGTGTACAAAACAATGTCATCAGCGTATTGCAGAACATTTACACTATTATTAAAAGATACTTCCCCACAACAGTAAATGTTAAAGAGTATTGGGCTCAACACAGAACCTTGCGGAATACAGACCTTGTTTTCCTTTCTAAATCACTATTGACAACACAAATAAATATCTCATATAAAATATTTATAATCAAATTTATTAGAAGATCGGGGATTTCTAAGTTTTGTAATTTTTGATTAAGTATAGGTAAAACTATATTATCATAAGAACTTGTTTATCCAAGAATGCTGCAAGAAGAGATTCATTTTGTGAAAAAGCTATTCGAATATCACTAGTTATTATACCAATACTGTCTGATGTGCTTTTACCTTTTCTGAAACCAAATTGATTTTTTCCTAATGTACCCCTAGTCTCAACAAACCATTCTAATATATTTTTTACTTGATGCTCCAAACCATTCTAATTTTTTTTTTTCTAGATGCTTTGCTATTTTTGCTGATACTGAAGAGAGAGCTATTGGTAGATATGAATCTGCTGCTGATGATGATTTATTTGGCTTTAGAATTGGAATTAACTCTTGTGTTCTCCACGATAACGGAATACATCCAGAGCGCATTACTAAATTTATAAGAGATCAATAATAATTTAAACTTGAATCACTTAAATTGGAAAGAAATGAGTATGTATATATCCCATCTATACCCGGTGCAGAATTCTTAATATAACCAAGAACACTTTTTAGTTCTGATAAGTCAAAAGGAACCTTCAATCCTGTGAGATCTGTGAGTGTTGATGCTATGCCACTGTGAGTAATAATATTTTGAGAAACAAAAGGAGGAGCCAACTTGTCCAAAAATGTATCTACTTATTTACTGTCAAGAATTACGGGTCTTGTTTCCTTAAAAGCAGATCTGAATTTTCCAATATTATTCCAAACTATAGAGGGAGGAGTATCAGGAGAGATGGAATGGCAGAACGATCTCCAACTTTCCCATTTTTTATGTTTAAATAATTTTCTAGTGTTGTTAAGAGACTAGATAGAACGTTAAAGTTTTCGTTTGTAGTATGAGACAAGTATGCTTTTTCAGCCGCTTTTCCCTTTTTAATTGCCTCCGTACATTCGCTATCCCACCAAGGAGGGGAAGGAACACATTTATTGTTATTATTTTTAACAGGAAATAGCTCATTTGCTGAATCTATCAAAAGTTTAGCTAAAGCTTCTGCACATACTGATTGGTTATTTTCTTGTACTGCAGGTGATAAAGAAATTCCACATTCTACTTTTGATTTAAATAAACTCCAATCAGCATTATCTAACTTATATTCAAGTCGCGGACGTTTACTCGATAGTTTGCTGTTAATAAAAGGAAAAGTTATAACAATAGGGTAATGGTCACTTCCAAAAGACGAGTCTAAAGTAGACCATGTTAGTGATGAAGCTAAATTTGGAGTGCAAATAGTTAAATCAGGAGTGCTCGCAGCTTCATCAGGTTTGGTACGACGTGCAGGAAATTACGTGTTAAGAATACATTATTATCATTAATATAATCTACAACTTTATTACCATAGTAATTAGAAGTAGCACTTCCCCAAGATTGATGTTGAGCATTCCAATCACCCATCATGACAAAAGGTTTAGGTATAGTTTTTAAAATATGTTCTAATTCATAATAAATGGAAGTAGATGGATGAGGTATACACACAACAAAAGATATATTATTTACACGGACGGCCACTAAGGACCAATTGTCATTATGTTGTGCTAAAGTTAAATTACTAAATGTGACAGATTGATTCACAAGTATTGCAACACCTGCGTATCTGCCAAATCTGTCCTCTTTTTTACAAGAATATCCAGGAATTTTAAATAAGGAGCCTGGTTGAAGCCAGGTCTCCTGCAAAGCTAGTACAAATGGGTTTGTCCATAAACAGTGTTATTGTTTACTACAGAATTATTATCCTCATGGGTATTGGCAGCCAGGTATTGGACGGTTGTGAAAGATTCTTAGAAATCATTAGCTATAAAATCTTAATAAGTAGTTCCTTAGGTGACAGTTCTGACAGTGAATCAAGTTCACTGTTTAAAATACTTTGGCTGGGGTAACAGAAGTATAATAGTCTTTAATTAACATCTCATGGGCTGTTCAGTCATAGCCCTTATCAAGTTGAGGTGGCACTTTTGGTTTGAAAAACGTTTTTTTTTATATGATGTATTAACAGGATTATTACTTTTGGTGTTGTGAGGTGATATTGTATTTATGACTATGTGTTTGTGGCTGAGAAGATGAGGGAGAAGTAATTGCATCTGTATATAATTTTGTCACCGGCGGGTGTAATTCAAGAGCTTCTGCATATGTAATACAGTTCTTAGCCATAGTCTCTTTGATTCCCTTCTGTCTAAATACTCTGGACACTTTCGACTAGTAGCCGAATGAGAGCCAGACCATAAAATACATGTTATTTCTCCCTTATCGACAGAGCAGTTATCTCCAGAATGACCTAAAGCACACTTGAAACATCTCGGCAGCGACCGGCATTGAGCTTTAATGTGTCCATAACGGTAACACTGAAAACATTGTACTGTTGGGTAAATATACAGGTCAACAGGTAAGGAGTTGTAACAAAGATATATTCTATCAGGGAGGACTTGCTCGTCAAACTACAACTGTTTGAATGGGGTTAAATTCGGGATTGCCAATAGTAACAGTTTTTTTTAAATCGTTCCACCTTTAAAACTGGGCCGCAGTTTGTAGGAGTTGTAATATTATTCATAACTTCTTCCTCTGACCATTCAATGGGTACTCCTCTTACTACCCCCTGTCGTGTAACATTAATTGTAGGTATAAAGGTTTTGAAATGATTTAGTGGTAGTTTTCTATCTTGGAGGAAAGCATTGGCATCCTCAAACCTTGAAAAAGATACTGATATTGTATTCCTACCTATTCTTTTAAGGCTGCCATTAATGATGTTTTTGAAACAATGTTTCTTTAAAAAATATCCATTGCTATGGGATGTGAGTAGTTGTTTTGATCTGGGGTAATCTGTTCTTTTTGTACATTTACTATGTGAGGTAATCAGGTAAAAATATCTACCAGGAGGTGGACTCTGTGTAATCTTGTCTTTTTCTTGTGTCAAATTTGGTGTAGGAGTAATGCTAGAATCAATGTTCTCTAGTTGTGGTTGAGTTTCTGGTTCACTTTCATTTTGAGAATCGCACTGAGAATAAGTACCTGTACTACTACCTGCTAAAGAAGATTGACCATTCTTTCTCTTAGTATTGCATCGCTTGCAAATTTATTTGTGCCGTTTATGGCTACTTCTATGGGTACTGCGCTCAGAGCCCGCCGTCTCCATATCGGAAATTGTAACAAAGTTGGACGCCGGGGGGACCAAGATCCCCCGGTCGTCAAATTCGTTCATTTAATCAATAAATAATTGAGTTGCCTCACCTATCGCCAAGAGAAAATGCAGTTATAAAGTAAATATATACAAATTAAAATTACAATATATACAATCCACTACTTATCTGATCCAATTAATGAGTTAAAATTAATAAAATTTTCAAACCCAAAAAAGTCGTCCGCACTGTTCGACGTTTCCCCAGCAAGACTGTTGCTTTTACCAATATTACGTCACGAAAATGGCTGACAGCGTTTTCGCGGTAATAAAAAAAGGTTTTAAATTAGTTGTAGCTTTATGGCAAGAAAGAGTGTTTATTTTTCCGAAATATACTATATGTGGCTTTTTATTAGGAAAATTAACATTTTAAAGTACTTTTCCGAACATAGCAGAATACCCTATTTCCAGGAGTTCCCGTTCGCGGACGGCAGCCCGCTAACGGAGCTGGCGCTGTTCTACCAGGACTGCCTGGAGGCGCGCGCGGCCAGCGACGTGTGGCCCGAGGGCGCGCGCGAGGCGCCGCTGGCCGCGCAGCTGCAGGCCTTCGAGGACGCCGTGCCAGAGTTCGACAGCATGGTGGCCAGCATGCTCGGCACCGACGAGCACGACCAACGCGAGTAAGGTGAGCACCAGTGTTGGTTCATTGTCGGTACTCTTGTACCGATTCAAATATATATTGCCAAAATAACATCAGTTTTGATTTTGATGGTAATATTTTCGATAGTTCATGCGCAGTTATGTCTATCGGTTTATGTAACAACAGATTTTGACTAAGGACAACCAAATATTAACAACACAATACTAACGCAGGCCGATTATATCGATAGATAATTAATTATGCCCTTGTTAGTCTTGTTACACGCCGATGATAATTTAAAATTTAAACATCGGTTCCGTCATTTTAGAATTTATCCATTACCAACGTACAAAAAATTACATCTTTCCACTAAATGATTACACACAGTGACTTTGATATTATTGGCATCCTATGAAATAGCCTCATACTTGGGGAAAGTACTGTACATCATGACTAGGTTCTTACTTTATAAGGATGCTAATGATATCATAATCACCCTGTAGATGTGTAAATCGATAAAATTCTCTCAATCAAAATTTTAGTTACGTGCAACCAATATTCTTGCTGCAAAAATTATTGTTATTTGACTATTTATCAACAAACACTACGCTTTACACGCTATTTGTCACCCAAGTCAACAATGGGACTACCAGCTGTCAAAACGGAAAGTCTTTGAATCACATAAATATGTATAAACACTTGTGACATGTTTAGCGAAACAATTGACCGGAAAATTTTATTATACAATAAATATAGGTATCTAAATTCCCATTTTTGAAGGATTTGTATGATGTTCTTTCATTTGAATGATGTTAAGGAATGCAAAATGGTTAGAGTCCACCTTAGCTCACGACCTGGGTCATTTTCACTGTTTGACATTCCCCTCATAGGGGAAGTGCTATTCAAACTAAACTACGCCTTATTGCCACGTGGCGAGAGTTGTTCTACATGAATATTTGCCGAATAAATTTACAATCACGGTATTTTTGGGGGACAAGCTGGTTCGCGTCCCTCGTAGAAAAATGTGCCAAGGTGGCCCTAGATCGGTCCTAGGAGGCTCTTACCATTGAACGAAAGGTCTGATGAAGGAATTATGGAGGGGGATATAGACTATGTACTGTTTCTTCTAAATAAAATACTGAGTTGTGTAGAACATCCTTTACCAATGTTTAAGGCAGACATTCTGCTGTGTGCTCAATTCAACGAGTTATTGGTGTAACTCAAAACTTGTAAATACATACTTATATTGATGTAAAAAATCTGGCGCGAGTGCTGCCGAGTTTAAAATGAACAAAATATTTATTGCATTAAAAAAATTAACGATACTTAATCCTAAATCAATTTACATTCGGAAAATCAGAAGTATCGTCTCTTCGCCACTTGCAATTTGTTTTATTGAAGTCTTAAAAACTATGAAATGAGTAGAACTTCTCGTTGGGTATTAAAATGTGAAGAAATATAATTAGAAATTAAGTTAAGTGCGTAACCTGTTTCTCAACTTGATGGTTTAAATAGAAATAAAAGATTGAAATTTAATGTTATCATATTATTTATGTACACTTGTTATTTATTCTTAACTTGATAAAGACAGATTACATTTATAGTCATTGACAAAATAATACAAACAAAGCTAAAAGTTCAATATCGCCCCACCAATGTTTTATAGGTTTATTGTTGTACAGGATGTTCAATTGATATTTGTTATGGCTGTTCAATATTTTTTCCGATTGCACCTAACTCTAGTAAAGGTTAGACTCGATGTCATTTTAGGAATGTTGAGTTGTCTTTGGAACGTTACACGTTACTCAAGTTTGGTGCAACCGGCCAGGAGTGCTAGCGGATTGTAATGATTTTTTGATTGTCCATGTCGCAGAACACGAATGAGCCTTTTCTGCTCGCGAGAAAAGATTTGACTTACATTTCTGTATATCTGTTTTTTTGCAATCTTCTTTCAATGACAGATCATGGCTTAAGTAACATTCTACAATGTAGGCCTGAGTCTCTTTACTCAAATTCAACTTCTAAATACTATTCTCAAGTTATGATTAAATATAAATCGATTGACCAATTAATTCTTACAATAGTCAATGTAGCCTTGAAGGCATTTCCCGTGCGACTATTTATTTTCTGTATGCAGTGTGTTTAAGAGGGTTAGATAGAGGCCATATTAAGTGTTTAATTATGATATAATTATCTTTAGGTACTACTAAGTTCGTCGGTCAGATTTTTATTTTCTTCCACACAACGAAATGTACACCTTGACAAATAATGTAGAAAATACACTTTGTTATTTTTATGAAAACATCAAGCTAAGTCGAAAAAATAGGAAAAAAATTATACTTTCTTGAAAGTTTATTATAGGTAAGTTATGGGAGTTTCTCTGTTTGGTGTTGGACGTCCCCAGTTTCCTATTGAGATAAAAATACACTGAAATAATAACAATGTGTCAGTCCAATAATGCAATTTAATGTTGATTGAAAAGTGAAGTCGCAAAGGACAAGACATATCTGTGCTCGCTGCAAGCCGTATGCTTGGTGAAGCCAACCGTCACTGATGGCAAACTCAAGGGGGTCAGGCGGCGGTGAATAACGTGATGTGCACAACGTACCATGTGTGTATATGGTACGTGGGTAGTGAGGGATAGTTCGCTGATTGTTCCGCAACCAAGCGGAGAAGGCTTTTTTGCTCACAAAGATACTAGTATTTTGATTAGAGGCGAATACCAATATTTTCCAAACTAAATTAAACAACATTAAGTAATATTGATTAACTTACTTAATTTTTTACAATGTTACATTTTTCCTGCTGATACCATAGGAATGCAATCTGTATATAGCCTTGATAAAAAAAAAAATTCAACTGAGTAGTTTTATCACCCCTAGCAAAATTATATAAAAAAATTATGTAAGTAACCAAAATATAAATCTCGAAAAAATTGAAAAAAAAGATGATTAATTAAATTGCGCCAAAATATAAAAATGTTATACGGTCACGTATTTAGAAATTATATATTATTGATTAACATTTTAAATAGATAGACAAGAAACTGTTATTAACTGATGTTTCTGTGCCATAAAATAATCAATTTTGCATACCTACTGTTTAATAACATCTTGGTGTTGTAAAAAATACTATCGAAAATAATCACTTGGGCTTTGGATAATTACATTCAATGCAATGTGTTGTGTTATAGGTTAATTATAAATATAAAATAGTTAAATTCTCTGTGGGAGTTTACGATAACATTTGGTTCCATCCTTCTATTATTTTATAGACTATTTTATTGCATTTACACCTCAAATCACCTAATTTATATTAGTTTTATGTCGTCCATAGAGCTATTTATTCCCATTGCCTTAACAAAAGTGTAAAGCATATTTTTTTGCTACTTTATAACAATGTTCAACTGTGAAAGAACGTTTAATTATTAGTGTTATTAGGAAAAATATTTTAGCTAATAATAATTTGGTGTTTAATATTTTATAATGTTACATATTTATGATGAATAAAGATAATTTGCTTAGAAACACATATACTTAAAGCTCATGATAATGACTGATAGTTAGTTTTTCAGTGTTATACAGATGCTTGGCGGAAGGAATATTCTTTTATATATCATAATTATTAAGTAGCCCTATGTACTCTTAGATAGGTAAAATATATCTTCTGCTGTGCGTTTCCAATCGATGAACAGAACATTGAGACATATTGGGATATAAATGGCCTTAAGAACAAGCAGTCGAGCTTAAAACGTTATTAAAACATCTGCTTGATCTGAGGCACCAATCTAACTCATCCTCAGCCTGTCCGATTGCATCTTTTATAAAAATGACAATTGTGGCTGATTTGATTACACTATGAAGTTGGCCAAAGTGAGGAATTCCTGTTAAACCACCAAGCCCACTGAATACCACTAAATACCACATATTATATGTTTAAAGTTTTCTATCTTGTTTATAACAAACAAGCTGGGCCTAGATTCGGCTATTTAAATGCCAATGGAATCGTAATTAGATACCATTATTTTGACACATACTAATACTGTCAAAAGTCGCCATTCAATTACAATAGGCGTGACGACAGCATTGAATAATCAAAGAAATGATGATGAGACAATACCTACATATTAAAAGGATTTGAAATAAAGATTTAGTTGTATTTAAAAATTGGTGCAAACAGGGCGAAGCAGTACTTCACTTCTAGGCAAAGACTGCTGCTGTATAAAGCGCAAGTCAGGCCACACGTGGAGTACTGCTGTCACCTTTGGGCAGGAGCGCCTGGATATCAACTCAGTCCAGAGGCGTGCGACCCGGATTGTCGACGATCCCAAACTGACGAGCGGTTTATAGCCGTTAAGTCTGAGGAGAGACTTCGCCTCCCTATGCGTGTTCTACCGCTTGTACAACGGGTTTTGTTCTGAAGAACTGTTCGATATGATGCCCAAGGCTTACCACCACCGCACCGCCCGCCACCGACAGGGCGTTCATTCTCACACTCTGAATCCGCAATGGTCTCGTACAGTTCGGTTTCAGAGATGTTTCCTTCCAAGGACGCTTAAATTGTGGAATGAACTCCCTGCCGAGGTTTTCCCGATGAGTTATAAGTATGGAGTTCTTCAAGAGGGATTTGAAAAGGTTTTTGCAGGGTCGACAACGCGCGAGTGATACCCCTGGTGTTGCACGTGTCCATAGGCTGCGGTAACCGCTTACCATCAGGTGGTTCGCATGCTTGATTGTCACCGAAGTGGTATAAAAAAAAACCAGCAAGCTGTTTTAGCGCACTATTGAAAAATATTAGAAAAATGGCTTTAAACTTCGTTAAACTTTATTTCGGTAATAAACAAAAATAAAGTTTTTTTCGTAATCAGTAAATGTCCACCTTCCGGAAGAGGATTTCAAAATCCTTCGTCATGCCTATTCTATTGAGATTTAGGGTGCGTTTCCACCAGAGCTGTGCGAGGATGCGTTGCAATGGGTTTGTTAAGATGGTTCTTATTATAGAATCGCGAAGCTAGATGAATGAAACAATTCTATGGGTTCTTAACACATTGGTTGCGAGGAATGTCGCAACGCGTCCTCGCACATCTCTGGTGGGATCGCAGCCTAAAGCTTGTGGCGCGATCTTATGCTATAAATTGCGAATAAAATAAAATGTAAATAAATAAATTCCGTTATCATTTATTTCGACGTTATGATTTTTATTTCTTTATACTGATGAGAGAAAATCCTACTTCGTATGTACTATGTACTTATAGTAGGTATAATATTTTTAACGGCTAGGAACGTAATGGTATGTACTGTAAAGGGCATTGAGGTCGCCTCTTGTGCTTAATGTTTCAGCTGCGGATATTTATTTCACTAGATAGGATCTAGCTAGACTTCGACGAGCCAACGATGTGTTTTCGTTTAATCGCAATATGTGCCAAGTGTATGTTAAAGAGATTCGAACATTATTTCAACATTACGGTTTGTTAATGATATTACCGTAATATGAATAATACTTCAGCAATAATATTCTTAATTATTCTTTTAAGTTTCTTATTCAGAAGACGGCCATCAGGCCGGGGGCTAGAGGATGATCATGTATCCTGTTCGAATCACTTTATGATGCAATGTTTTATATTGTAATAAATCTCAATGTAATCATAGTTTTTCTTAAGTAATTTATTATGCTTCTTTGTATGGGGTGTTTAGTTAAGTAGAATTAATGTATTTGACAGCAACTAATGCAGATTTAATGATACACGTATAGTATGTTGAATTTCTATTTAATTTAGGTTAAAAATAAGATTGGAAATGGAAATAGATATGGTTTGGATTTGGTCGGTTTCATTCATTCAGATCATGTCACTTGTGGTGCACAGTCAAAGGATTCCTCCGTCGGCAACAGTCGCACTTAGTTGGCACTGCCTGAATAGACTTGCATTGATTGCTGTCATGTATTCATATCACACTTAACATTTGAAAGTTCGGGCTCTTTATTTACTGCCACCGCTGCTGGAGACCATCTACTTTGTTCTTAAAAGTATTTTTTGTTGAAAGTTTTATTGGGTTTATGCAGTGCTTGATTTTATACCAAATAATATTTAACCGGCTATAGTTGAGAGTAACTCCGAGAGGGGATAGGCCAAAAATTGTTCTTGTTTCGTAAATGTAAACCAAAAACTTAGTTTTTTAGCTTTTTTAAAGTCTACACTAAATTGTTTATAAAATACTATAAATGTTCCATGTATTGCATCTTGTCCTTTTTCTAGATGTCTCAAAAAGCCCACTAGGCGTTTAGTGCAGTCCGTTTCGTCATTTCTGAATGTCGTTTTGCTACTGATAAGCCTTTTGATTAAACTTGTTAGGCTTTTTTTGTGTTTGTATAAAATTACAAGATTTCATTAGTGTGTTTTTGGCTTAAATGCCTACTGTCGTCACTACTAATATGTATGTCATTAATGTGCCTAATAATTTGATAAGATAGATTTCGTTCTTCAAAAATCGCTAAGGATTTACTGCAAAACCCAAGTTGTGTAAGCTTCTAATATTATAGTCACAGTAAAAAGCTATTTATGTATTTAAATGGGTTAAATAAACACTATCATAGAGGTTAACTGTTTTATTAACTTAATCATATACCTACTCCGAACAAAAATGAAATACGTAAACATTGCGAGAGAGATTATGGAGACGCCAGGTCTTTTCTGGGTTTCGGTTTGTTTTTGGGGTGTATGCTGTAGACTTTGACGTTCTGGCCGGTGATGTTCTGGAAAAAATTTAGAACTTATTGTAAAACTAATTTAGTAAATGCTGGTACCTGTGGATATAAATACATAATAGGTTGCGGAAAAAGTTTTATCGCATTTTTTAAGAAAAATCGAAACATTTTTTGATATAGTTTATTTACATTTAACTAAAGTATGTATGTGCCATTTTATTAGATTACTTTTTGCCATCTTGTAGGTAGGGACATGATCCCATTGCTATAGGAATTTTGAGGCTTCTGATCAAAATACCGCGACAAGTGGTTTCTGGCAGTCCTCTCGTGATTTTTACTTGCATTTTTACCTTTTTTTGTAGTAAAATTTAAAAATGTATCGAATTTCTTCATTAGATTGATTAGATCTTGACAGTAAGAAAAACAAATGAAAATCACACTTTTTCCTAATTTGAATTTGGAATTATCCTCTTTAAAATTTTAACTTTGAATGATACCAAAACCAGCCAGATACAAATAGTATAGCCAAAGAGATTTTATTACAAGTTCATACATACTATGTATGCGATAAGACTTTTTCCCCAACCTAATATTATACCCCCTCGGAGTATAAAACGTAAAGTCATTTATATGTAGGTATATATAAAAGAAAGTCGTGTTAGTTTAGTTATACCACTTATCACTCAAGAACGTGTGGACCGATGTTTATGATTTTTGTGTTTTTGGATTTGTCAACATCGGGAATAGGATAGGGAGGGTAGGTTGGTATTGGGTAGGGATTTGTTAACTGACATTAACATCTCATTAGTTCAATCTGTACTGATATACCTACTGTATACCTGTTTGGGGAGGGCCAAAACCCGCCTTATTGGTGTAGAACGTGCCCAACGTAGCCTTATACAGGGTCATTCATTTTAAAAAGATGCGATATCCAATATGCAGCCTTTATAAGTTGAGTAACCTTCTGTCGATTAGAAAGCTATATTATATGCAAACGGTTCTAAAAAGACATAACGTTACCATAAAACATTAATAACGATACTCGAAGGAGGAAAAATTGTGCTTTTCGAGCAAACAAGGTAAATACTTAATTCGCTAAAGCCCAATACGATAGACGATTAATTGAATTGTACAATACCACTACCAAAGAGTTGAATATAAGTAACACACAGTTCTTCGAATGTAAGAAATTGCTAAGAACATGGCTACAATCAAAAACATAACCTAGTTATGATGATATTGAATCACTCTGGGCAAGCTCGCTTTATACTAGACCACATCTCTTCCCTATATTGTGGTCAGGAGCGAACCCATTGACGGTGAAAAAATCATTTTCTGATTTCTCAATCACCAAAAAGTCAAAACCTGATCATCCAAAGTGGGTCCGTAAGTCCTCAAGACGGGCGCGTCCAGCTTGCGGGCGGCGAGCGAGCGGCGGTGGTGCGCGCGCACGGCGTCGAGCAGCAGCGCGTGCGCCGCGCGCGGGCGGTCAGCCGAGCGCGCCGCGCAGCGCACCAGCCGCAGCGCCTCCAGAGCCGTGTGTAGGCGCACTCGCGCTAGGAACGCGTACAGAGTCGACTCTTCGTCATGCTCCTGCGAATCAGGTAACATTATTCGCAGCCACGAGACATGCTCTGCTGAACATTAGCCTCAGCAGGCCTGGATTATGCTTTTCAATCCCTATAGAAGCGTAGTTGGATGGCAAGATTTTGACAATTGGTCCATACTAAAACTGTCAAATTCTCGTTATTCAATTTCAATCCTCTTGACGTTGGAATAGCAGAATCTAGGCCCTGCACTGTAATCATAAATTACAAAATAGAGAACTACGCCTCCAATACGTATCCTATCAACGAAAACGGTAGTGCAACGATTGAGATTCATTTCGATAAAAAAAATCACCATCGATTGGTCATCAATACAATGCGTAAGTGTGTTATAAACATAACAAGAGTAGTAGACCAAGTCCCATGCTTTCTCAACACTACTTAGGCCGAGATCCACTATAGAGTGCTTAGCTTAAACTTATAGTGCTCTAGCGGTACACCCCGAAATTCAGTCAAAACCTGCAAACCTGTTTGTTATATTATAGGTTTGTAAATCGGAACGATTGATCTGTAGGCCATACGAATCAATTTGACCCGTAGCACGAAAAAAAGAAAAAAAAAGGGAGGAGTTGACGTCATTTTTTTTGTATTCATGGGTTAAAATAAATTTTGGTCTGAAACCTACGATACGTTGTGTGGTATGTGGTATCTAATGAAAGGGCTTACGAGCCAATTCTATAAATATATCACATCATTCCCTGTTAGTCACATGTGTTAAAACAAAAAAAAAAATTCATTACATAGGTAACCAAGTTAGGGCTCCTCCAGATATGATACAGCTGAATAAGTTTTTGTGAAATATGCTTTAGATGGTACGTAATATCCGCATATCTAACCTCCAAAAAGGATTTATTTATACTTAATTATAAAATTTTACGAAATGTGATAAAATTACGATTAGATCAAAAATCCTTTTTTAGGGATATGAGGATATTACGTACCAACTAACTAAAGCTTATTTTACAAAAAAATATTCAATCGTATCATATCTGGAGGAGCGCCCAAACTTGGTATGTTTTGATTTTTTTTTATTTTAATTTTATACAAGTGACTAAAATGTAATGATGTGTTATATTTTTAGAATTGGATCAGTAAGCCATTTCATTAGATTTCATCAGAGCAAAGAATATTTTTTTCCCATAAAAAGAAAGGATGGCGCCATAACTCCTCCCCTTTTTTTTCTGTGCTACGGGCCAAATTGATTCGTATGGCCTTAAGATCATTTGTTTCATGCCTTTAACACCATTTGCAGGTAAATTAAGCGTACCGCAAGCACTATTAGACTTATCTTACACTTTTACAAGTGTATCTACATTCTTTATCAGTTACTTCTTATTGATAATAACTTATTTTTGTCTCAGATAAACATCAACTTAGGTATCCGTTAGTAGTCATTAAAACGAAACTCAACAAGTAATATAATAATAAATAAATAAATAAATATCCCTGGACATTATTCCACAAAGCGCCATCTAGCCCCAAAGTAAGCTAATTAAAGCTTGTGTTATGGGATACTAGACAACGGATAAACATACTTAAATACATTTTCTTTTGTAAATACATACTTATTATACATAGGAGACACCCAGACCAGTACAAACAGACATGTTCATGCACACAAATGTTTGTACTGTGCGGGGATCGAACCCGCGACCTCTGGTGTAGTAGCCAACTTCTTAAACATTACACCAAGTCGGTCGTCAAACATCAAACAAATAATTAATGCGATAAGTCTGTGCTTAGGCAAGAAACGATTATAGATCTCGGCCTAAGAAGCAGAGATAGCTTTATGGGGAGGTGGTTCACAAAACGCGTTTTTAGAATTCATTTTTGAAGTAGTAAACAGGAAATTAAAATCTAATAAAATTTACTGATATTGTTGATGGGATAATACAGGGAATTCATCCGGTGGAAACATGATTTGATAAAGTTGGCTCGATAGAATAAATTCACAAAGTTTCCTCTTTTCGTGACATTTTGTCTTCTATTTTTGGTTTTATTCCTGTAATAATTTATCTGATAATATGGGTCCTTTACCAAAACAAAGTTTGAAGATAACTGAAGGAATTTCATCCGATGGTTTTTTTGATTAATAAAATAATAAATATCGGGGACAATTCACACCAAGATCATCTGACCCCAAACTAAGCAGAGCTTGTAATATGGGCGTCAGAGACTGATAAACATACTTAAATATTTCTAAATACATACTTAAATAGATAATAACATCCAGACACACAACAAATACAAATGTTCGTCACACAAATATTTGTCATGGGTGGGGATCGAACCCACGACCTCCGGCGCTAAAGGCAGGATCGCTGCCATTGCGCCAACAGGCCAGTCAAATTATTACATCAAAATTTTTTTTAATTGATTATTTTAGTGATTTTCGGTCCGCGTGGCGCTCACCAGTTTCCTTCGGGAAATGTGCAGAACCACCTCGCCTTAAAAAGCCACTACAGTTTCAAAAATGTTATCTTTAATAGCTTCTTCACTTGCCTTTTTTCTATCCTTCTCTATGACGTCCTCTTGCTGTTGTTTTATATTTTTAGCCCAGCCTCTAAAACATGTATAACAGATATTTTATTAATCGTTATTAAGTTTTCTTGTTGGTATAAATACCTATGCGCTACGGTACGCTGTGTGGGCCGGATGGACCGACCGGTGTGCTCACTAATAAACTGCCGTGATGGACTACCAAAATCATTTCTTGCCACTATTTTTAAACAACGCAAACCGGAGCCTATCCAAATTTTGTCTCTGTGTGGGGACCCTACCTACTGGAGGTTCTTTAAAAAAATAGCCTCACTTGCCGACATGCAGAAACTCTGCCAGGACTTCGTTGTCGTGGGGCAACAGGCCCGGCGATTGGATCTGCGTCTCCAGCCAGACCTCGCCGAGCTTCACCGTGAGGAAGTGGGAGCACAATACCAGGACGGCCTGCACGAGGAAAGACGAGAAAGCGTAATAGACCACACATAAGCGTTACATAGTTAGTCAATCGTTTTGTTTTTTTACAGTCTATTACAATTACATATATTACATTGGTTATGTTAGATAGCAGGACAGGGTAAGAAAATAGTTTTTCAGAACGCACAATTTGCTTCACTGGCATGCCAGCTACCGGCTTAATGAATGGGAGTGCTCCGACAACTTCCCTGTCACTTACTGAGGCTTCAGGATCAGGATAAGTGCTCACCTCATCATCTGGAGATAGTTTTATGTTCTTGTACATGTTATAAGCCTCATCTGCCAGAGAGACTATGTCCTTCAAGTCATCAGAGAGCATGTGTAGCAGCGCAAATGCCTGAAAAAGTTGCGTGCATCGCTTAAGTATGAGCTAAATAAGTACATATTTAAAACTTATTTGGTGTTGTAGCGGTGGTAGTTAATCAATTTGAAAACTGTATGGACTCGAGAGTTGATCATCACCGCCACGCGGCGCGCTGGTGCGCTGCCCTCGGATGCGCTCGACTCCGACAGCGGGCTTAGGTACATCGCTGTACCTACATTTCGAAACAAACTCATGCTGGTGCTACTATTCGGGTTTACTAGGCACTGCTAGGCACATTTAATTGAATGAAAAATATTTTACAAGTTAACTTGAGATTCTGATGAAGAGAGATTTACTCGTAACATTTAGGCCGAAATATTATCACGCCACAATGTACATAATAACTTAAACGGGTATTTAAGGCCTACTAGGTATACCTACCTTAGAGAGGCGCGAGCCAGCGAGGTCCGCGGCGGCCAGGCATACCGGAGTCCGCTGGTTCTTGTCCGTCCTGAAATCAGGATCCTGCAGCATTCCCTTAACCTCCGACGACATGAGTGGGGCTTCGAGGTCTATCGGACATTTCAAGATTTAACTAAGGCAATATCACGTGCTTTTACGTACTCGTGACAAACTTGCATTTAACCGAACATTTTAATACCTATTTGTAAGTCATTCAAGTTTTTATGTAGGTAGAAATAAGTCTATGCAAGCTAAGTGAATTATTAAGTTCGAAGATCTGTTGAGATGAGGGGTCAGCACTCAGCATAGATCAGCCACATAATATCTGTGCATATTTGGCTTGGCCATCACATGACGCTGAGCGAGCACACCTCGTTCTACCACTTGGCAACCCTTATTTGCTAATAACACCAAAAACAATTGGATTGAACCTAGTATAACCCCATTCTCGTCGAGACGGACTCCGGTGCGCCGGCACTCGTCCCTGAAGATGGCGGCTAACAGCGCAGCGATGGTGGCGCCGCGCTTCACCACTAATGGATGCTGAAATAATTGCTTAAAATGAGTCCTAGTACTAGTGTACATTTTTGAAGCCCTGACTTCTAGATGAACGTAAGTAACTTTCCAAAGAACGTCTTCCTTCCCAAAACGTCTTCTACTTTAGATCCCAGCAACTCATTGAAAACAAAATGTCATAAAATTTAACATACCTATTATTCATTACAAAACACCCCAATACATAAAAAAAAACAACCCCAACCACCCCTAAACACCCCCGATCAGTGGACAAAAAGGGGAGAGTGCGTTGCGTCGTTTCAGTTCCTCGTATGTAGGTATGCATTATCATAATCGGTGGCCTTTGCAAATAAATTAAGGTGGTTTATCCGCACGTACGTAGGGTGAACCAGATACTTAGGTCTGAAATCAGGTTAGGTCAGTGTTTAAATTAATTACCATGCATAGACCAGCTGGGATATAGGGTAACTCGGTTACTCGAGAAATGTGTAAATCTATCTACCAATAAAAAATAGGTAAGTAATCTGGTGTTTACTAATTGTTGATAAGGAACCTCTATTCTGGTAAATGTGCATTAATAGTCGCCAAATTGCAGTTATAAAAGGAGATGTCTAAAAATGTATGGAGTCTTGGCCTTGTCTATGCACATAACATAACATACCATCACGACTTTATCCCAAACGGGGTAGTCAGAGTCTGTTGCCGTCATGGTAAACGGAACAATTAGAAGTCACTTTTCACTAATGGTATTAGAACCCAACGTGGTAGGTGGTGAGCCTTCCGCCGCTATCCGGGTTGATTTGGTTTTTTATCAATGTTTTTCCATCACCGGAGAGTTAGTCGGAAACTAAACAATGAACACAAAGATTTTGGTTCTGGCCAGATTTTAACTCAGGAGCACATGACCCGCGATCCGAGTTGGAGTGCTTAAGCAATAGGCCACGACGCTCTCCATAACAATAAATGTAATTTTTTTGGTATGGTGTCTTTGTGCACCATACTAAAAAATAGGAAAAACTACGTGGAACAGTTTTAAAACATTAAATTTCCTTAGAAAGCTTTATTTACTTGGTTCAAACAAGATTTCCAATAATAGAATTGCAACACACAACAAATAACATAATTGCGTAAATGTGTCAACACATTACGCAGTGTCAATTGGAGAAGACCACAACAAAAAACATGGAGGTTGTTTTCACTTCTCCTGTCGTTACAAACAACTTTTGACGTTATTGTTGCCTGAATAACATAAGAAGTTCTCGGTTCTCATAACAAAAAATGGTCAGCGTCCGAATCGCCGGTCACTTTATTATTAGACGTATTCATCGTTGAAATTGTGACCAATAATTGGTGCCCTAATTGGTAAAGCAGACAATTAGTGCCATCACATTTGAGATCAAAAAAAATATTCAATGGTGACCGGCCATCCTGACGTCAGGTTGGCCGGTCACCTAGCCGTAATGTACGTAGAATCACTGAATTTTTCGTGCACCAGCCATTGGTGCCCATTTGTTGCCGTAGAACTTTTGAAACCCCGCTCCTGTAGCTATCACAGAAAAAATAAAAACATCGATCAAGTTTATTAGCGCCTGACAGAAATTATCGATCATGTTTACACTCGAAATTGCTATGACAATATGTTCAGGCGCTACAAAGAGAGAGAGAAGTTAATTTTTTTTCTTTGAAAATTGTTGATTGAGTCAGATAAGCGTGTGATAATAGTATATCACATACACCCTCATACTGCAGTTAGCATAACTTGCAGTTTGAGCATTGTTCGACGACACAATTGGCGTAGTGCGCTGTGGCATGGTTTCTCGCCTCGATTTCCGTAGTATCCCGGGTTCGATTTCCGGCCAGGTCAATTCAGGAAACGATCTTTCCTGAATTGACTCGCGTCTGGGTGTGCTGGCAGATGCCCCTGGCTTATTTCCTTGTTTGGTACCTCGTAACATTGGGATATTAATTCTTACTTCGAGACCTTTACAAGAGGTGTATTGTTTGGCGCTTGATTATCTATTTATTAATTGTTGATGTTAGCGACACGGTAATCTATCGTTTTTCATAATTTCATTTGGCATTAGATATTTCAGTTTACAAACTTATCAATTTACACCAGTCAATATTAATTTGCCCTATTTTGATTTATTCTAAACTACGCATGCCATAACTATTCATTTTCTATGGTTTTAATTCCCATAATTTTTTAAATGGACAAGAATACTGAATTTTCATTCCTTTTTATTTAAGAACCAGAAAATGAGTAGTTAGGTATTCTTATTTTTTGTTTTTTACCGGAATCAGAAGATTTTTTTTCATTTCAAATAGGCACTTGGCCAGAAATGAGACATCTCCTTTGACAGTTGATAGTGCCCACCAAAGTTAGCAAAGGGCTCACTCACCGCATGAGAGGCGCCGAGGGCGGCGCGCCACGTCACGAGCTGGCCCACGGCGCCGCCCGCCCGCGCCACGTCGCACACCACGCCCAGGGCGATGCACTGCACTGGCGCGCTGCTCATCTAGGCGACAAGGTGGACAAATGTGTCAGTTGTCATTATAAGTTACCTAACGCAAACAAGCATACTTGTTGGTTGGAGGTTACAGGAGTCTATGAAATGGAGAAACAGCAAAGAGGTGACTGACGTGTTGGTGACGTGGACGAACAAACATAGCGAACCTTTGGTCGTTCCAACTGACCAAATAGCAGCTCCCGGATAAGCACTGGATTTAACACATAGCAGCTGTGTGGTACCCTAGTTGGAGATAGGGCAAGATACGATATTTTCTACGTCTATGTGCTTATACTTATTGTATATCCTCTAGAACTGCTGAAGGTCCAAAGATTACCCTTCTCCGCTCTATGTGTCGCGTCCACAGCCACTAAATGACCACTGGGCCGCGTGCGTCTGAGCATTTCCTCATTTCCAACTAGACTGTTCTGCCCATTAAAACAATTAGTAACTTTCATTAGACAGCCATAATTATCTGCCATCGGACCACTGCCTACTAAGTTATTGTAATAATAGGTGGACTACAAGATAATATTGTTTCTGTTGTCCCAATTACATAGCGAAGTGAAAGTGACACCTACCGGCCGCGGCACTTAGCCGTTTGCGTTACACATTGTTATACCTACCGTACATTACGATTGATCAAATTAATTTAAAGTAGGAGTTTGTAGGTACTATTCCAGACTTAGACTTTTTACTTTAAATAGGGTTATGTAATTCATGCGAGATCATTGTTTAATTTCTTAAGAGGTAGCTTAGGAGTCTACTCCTACCCTTAGATAATGATCTGAACTCAGTTCAAGTCCCTATACTTTGCACCTACATATGATGATATAAAATCATGGACACTAAGGATCATACCGCATTTTTTTGCAAATTACTCATCCAAGTTTGGAAATCACCGTTATCAGATCCAGAAGTTTGTAGATGCCGTTGTTGGCTATGAATATTGCTCTGTATTCAGCCTTCCATACAATCCCTTCCCAGATGAAGTTCAAGAAGGCTACCAACCACCTGAATGAAAAGAAATCGGTTACACATAAGAGATGGATGGAAAGGAACCATGATAATAGGATTAGAGACTCTTTAACAACTTTGTTACAGTCATGGTTAGAAAATACCTAATAACCAAGTGACGTTTCATGTGTAATAATGACAAACCTACTAACTTATCATTCTAAGTAAATATGGTGTTACCTTCAGATTTGGCGCATAGTTATTTTCGCGCAAGGCAAACTAGGCTAAAGATAATGTACGCCGGCTCACAAGTTTACTACATTGCGCTGGCGTTGTTCGTTTACTTACAATGGCCTCTGCGGTTAACCCCTTATTTAAGAACTCAATCTGACTCACAATATTATGAATAAATAAGCCAGACATGACAACACTTGGTCATGGTCTCGAAGAAGGATTAATATCCTTGCGTTACGAGGTACAGAAAGCGATTCAAGCCAAGGGCAACCCAGCACACCAAGACCGCACTCAATTTAGAAAAGTTCCTGAATGGACCCGACCGGGAATCGAACCCGGGACCCCGGAAAGTGTTAAAGTACTAAATTCGCTTACATATATCAAAGAGGTAGGTACCTAAATGTGCCTTACAGGGACGTTTCTCACGTATAAGTAAGGAAACAAATAAGTACAATTTATAAGTAAATTTATGTGTATCTAATAAATAATAATCTCGCTTAACAGTCGATACAGGATACGTTGTTGAAACGTACTGTCTGTCTGTCTGTCGGTAACAATAAATGTTCGTTGCGGAACAGGACGGAGTTTATCATATTCTAAACGATACTGACCCCTTCGGCGCTAAGGAGCTAAGAACCTAGTTGATCTGTTACTTTAACTTTTTTCAATGTTAAATTGTTTAAATGTGTAGTTCTTGTTTTAGCGAAAATTCTAAACCATGAAAAATAGTAGGTAGGTACTCAAGCAAGCTCACTAAAAATGAAATGGCCCAGTGTGTTTGTGCGTTATGCATAGGTACCTATGGTCATGAGTGGTGGTCCACCACACACCACCACATGACCAAGATTTGTAGAGTGAGAATTAAAAAAGTTGACAAATTGGTCAACTTTTTTAATTCTCACTCTACAATGTGTTTCCTTCCTCGTATAGTCCCGGGTTCTTCAAGCGGGGCGTGAAAAGGCATTTCTGCAGTCCTTCAAGGTGAGGATGGCTAGCCCAGTGATTCGTTGAATGACTGGGCTTGTCAACCTCATATTTGGACCTCACGACCGCTTTCCATCAGGTGGAGTGAGGTCATCTTGACGGGTAATATAAAAAAAAGTCTACGAACCTGTCACTAACGATAAAGTGCTTATCGAGCGAGTACAGAACGGCACCAATCATTTTCTTGACCAAGTAGTTGATGGAAGTGGGCCACTTGATGCTGGGGTAGACGCAGCAGGTCAGGCGCGTGCCCACGTACACCGCGTGCGTGAGCAGGCGCAGGCAGATCGCGAGGACGGCCTGCGCCTTCTCCACCGGCGGCGTTTTCTGCTTCAGCAACGTGTAGCAGAGGTCTGGAAAGAAATTTCTCTACATACTTGTGTACATACGAGTATTATGCCACTGTCTATTAAAGTAAAAAACAGTCCTGACTGTATGCTTTATTTGTATTTACGAGTAGCTACATGATCCAGCATCCCAAGTTTTTTTTTTATTATGTTTTTAGACAATCACCAAGAATTTACCAAAAAAAGTATCAGGTGTACCAAATTCTTAGCCTAATAAGAAGTAGAAATAGCGCTTTGAATTAACGGTGGTATGTACAAGGTCAAAGAATAAGGGGAGGGAACGAGTTACGCCGAATTGAACCAGTGTTTAGCGGTTTTTTATTTTGTCTTGTAATTATAAAGATTTGCAAGTGTAAGATAAACCTAAAATCTTTAAAGATGAGAACATGAACGTCCCCACCAGTACTAACGATTGATAATGATAACTCCGTGCGTGTCGAAGAGGTCCTTCAGCGCGCAGCGGTGGTCGGCCAGGTCGCGGTGGTACACCAGCACGTTCAGCAGCCGCATGCACCAGTACAGCACGCCCAGCTCGTACGGGCTCTCGGAGTACCACTCGATGTACCACATTATCCTTTAAACACTCATCGCTGCGTTTACCTTGAAAAGGTATCTAAAGTCTTGTCTAAAACTTTTACTATATGTGGTAAGCCGCTGGGCTAAGTTGGTCACTTTAGTTTTCTGAACAATATGTATGTACCTCCAAACCTGCTGTCTGTCAGCGGCGTCGCCTGCGTAGATTATTTCTCCGGTCAACATAAAAAAAACTCCCTGATAATGTAGCTTTATATTGGTGAAAACAATTTTAAAATCGGTCCTGTAGTTTCGGAGCCTATTCAATACAAACAAACAAACAAATCTCTCCTCTTTATAATATAAGTATAACAGCTGTCCGTCAGCGGTTCCGCCCTCGTAGACTATTTCTCCTGATAAAATATAGCCTAGCCAGGTGACTATGAGGATTAACATGAGATTATACATATAAAATCAGTCAAGTCATCAGTCATCAAGATGTTCACCTGGACCGCGGAAAAATCGAGATTGAGTAGATTTGTTTATATATTGCAAATTAATTTTTTTAACATCTGCATTCAGTGACTAGATTAAAAAATCAAGGTAGTTTCAGTAACAGATTTACCTTCTGGTCAAGCCATAAGCTTTGGAGAGCCTCTGCGGTGTCAGAGGTAAAGTACAAACTAGCGCTTGCAGCGCGGTCTTGCGCAGCTCCGCGAAGAGGGCCGGCGACCAGCGCGCGCGCAAGGCGCACAGCCCCGGGTCTATCAGGTACATCAGCCCCAGCAACCAGCAGCGTGACTCGACCATCTGCAAGTAGCTAGGAGTTTTCAGCAAGAATTTTGCCAAATGAAAAAGCTTTGTGGTCAAAGGAAGCTTGGTCGGTCTGTCAGCTCTCGATAAGCAGTTCTGTCATTCAAGAAATCTAACGCCACGCGATTTTGATTAAAACTACGGTCCTTGGACCACAAACTTACTTATCCTAATACATATCAACCTAGGAACAGAAAATACAAATATTTGAACTGTTTTTTTTATTATTCTTGCTAATAAGTAGGTAATGTCCAAAATGAACTAAGAAGTACTCACGAATTTGTTGTAAGGGAAAACTTTGATGAAGTCGACACTGAGATTTATTAAAATCTTTTTAAACTGAACATCAAGTTGTCCGGTGTTGAAGTTGACCGTTTTTATCCAGTCTGACCTGGGGGGCAGTTCCGTCAACACGGACAAGGACATGATATCTGGAAAATAAAAGAAAACGATACTTAGGAAATTGCAATGGTTTGGTTGCGAAGCAAATGAAAGCAGTTCTGCATCCTCCATCATCAGCGGCTTTTGCGTATAGAAACAATTTTGCAGTGCCGTTGTAGTATTTCTTTTTATGTCTAAAAATACCTATCCTCATTCACCATATGGCCTCCCAAGTCTGATTGTCGTGAGGTCGATTTTGGCATACATTTTTCGGCTTTACCCGGCATTAGTAGCGAGGAGAATGCCGTCAGTCGGTCTCCGAAGCAGTAGAGCAGGACAGCCACGACGACAGTCAATGTGTTTCGCTCGTTCTGGTGCGCTCTAGCCCTGCACTCATAGCGGTATGCCCAGATGAAACATCTACGACAGAAAATAACAATGTTCTTTTAGCTGCCCCAAGCGAGCTGTCTTAACATTTTTTTAAAATACCTTTGGCTGTAGACGTCTGGACACGGTAAGAGTAAACGCCTCTTTGGGTTTTGATCCAAGTATTCTTTTGTCGTCTTGAGCAACACCAGGAGCAAGGAAAGGGTCGTAGACATATACACAGTGCTGTCACCTATAATATTGGGTAGGTATTATGGAACAGACCCAGACCAGATTGGAAAATAAGGTTAAAAAAATTAAAAAACAGACAAACTATTTTGTGCAACCATGGTCAGTGCTTATCTGGTGAAGTAGGTACCTATCAATTTCAATTCATTCATAAAAATGCTTACAGTCAACTGTGCCCATATTTACATTACTAGGTACTCAATTTTAATCGATGGTGGTACAATGTCTACTTTCCTAGCCTTAATTGGTTTGGTAGAAAGTGATTAGTCCACTAACCTAGTTTAACATTAAAATCCTGAGGATCAGCTGGATTGATGTCATACACAGGTAACTTTCTGTCGGGAAAGTATGGGTTGAACCGGTAAAATATATTCTCTATTATATTTTCTTTCATCATTTCTATACCTGTAAACATTAGTCATTCTAATTGAATTGTTATTACCCGATATTACATTAAAAGGAATTGACTTAAAATAATTTTTAATCTACTTTATAGCTGTAGAAATAGAAGTGATTGAAGCTTATCCTTGGCGTGTAGATAAACATTCTACCTACGGTAAAAAAAGCGCATAATTTTATTTATTAGTTAGTGCACCATAATATTCTCCCCGGACAACGGCGGCAAGCTCACCACCTACCCACCTACGTTGAGTTTTTACCATTAGTGGAAAGTGGGCTTCTGAGTGTTCCGTTCACCGTGACGGCAACAATCACTTGCCTCTGAATACCCCGTTTGGGATATAGTCGTGATGGTATGTTATATTATCATAATATTCTAATGAATTTTAATTCATAAACATTATTGGTTGCCATGTCTGTATGGTGAGGCACTGGATAATTATGTTCGTTTGCAGTGCAACTATGGCAGCTCTTGAGCTGGCTTATCCTTCTTTTCACAAGAATGGCCAAAATGTCAAGACTGTTATTATAATATAGTTGTCAGGTTGGTAGTTGCCTAAGTTCAGCACAAATGAACATCAGTCACATAAAAACCTCAAACCTCTAGATCTAGTTCTCGAATAACCGCAAAGTGAGAAAACATAATTAGCTGGGTGGGCAAGGCCAATAAAAATAACTAAATTGTGGGAAAATACACACAGTGTAGATGATCTTACAATTGTCGACGTTGTCACAGGCTAGCAATAGGGCGATCTCCAGGAAGGTTGGGAACCGAACCGCGTCGGTAACGGCCAGCATGCGCGCCGTGGTCTGGTGCAGCATGCCGGCGGCGGCGCCCAGGGCGTGGCGGCGGTGGGCGCAGCCCTGGCCGCGAGCGCAGTCCCGCGCCGACAGCTGCCAGATGACTGCGTTACTGACAAAGCTGAACAGGTCCTCATCTTCCAACCGCAAAAGCAAATACCCTGCAGACGAAATGTATATTTGTAGTCTGTTTGACAAAACACTTAGGGATAGTTAGTAATACATTCTGGGTGGGTCTGATATCCCCGTTGGCAGAGGGTACGAGTATAGCAGTATAATTTTATATAATGAAAATAATACAATGCCTGCGAAAGAGACTCGATAAAAAATAACTATCAAAGCTGCCACGACGTTGTGATAAAGATACATGCAATTGACCACATTTAATCAAAAGTGGAACGTTGCATTCATCCATGTGAGGCACGCATTGGGTCCATGACCATAACGACTCTATAACGGAAGTAAAATCCCCCGAGTGCCGATGGCATTGTCCTCATTGAGGTGTAGATAATGGATTAGATCACGTACGGCGACTCTGATATTGTCAGAATACCTACCTAGTATACCCATCACTAAAAGTGTTGACCTAGTAATTGTTTGCTCTTTGCCTCGCCAATTGAGCGTTCAGCGCTTAAAATTCCAGTTGGTTAACAAACGTGATATTCATCACATTTACCCAAAAATCCAATATACGACTGAAAAGCGTCAAAATAGGTGATAACATCCGATGCAGCGTTCAGCAACACTGGCTTCTCCATGTTCCGCAGCAGCATGATGAGCGGCTCGCGAAGGCTCGGCTTTTTCTTATAGGTTTCCACCAAGTAGTCAACTATTATGCAAATCGACCCTAAAACGTCTATTTTCTGAAGGTCACTGTAGTGGAAATTATGTTTTATTTTCATTTGAAGTCTAGTTTGAATAGACTAAAACGAAAATTGATCATCATTAGGAAGATGATTACCTACCTATGTAATGGGTGAGAAGAGGCAGTGTGTGCTACTAATAAGTGCCCTATCTGACGTACGGAAGCTGTCATTAGTATGCTCTCTGTAGGTAAACAGCTGTCGCATTATGTAACTGGAAAGTAAATGTTATTATGATATTGAAGAATATTTTACAGATCAAATATACTAAATAAATAGATACGTACATAAATGTAAATATAATATATGTAATATAAATAATTATAATATATTTTGAATTGTTATTATAAATGTTGAAATTTTTCGAAAATGTATAAATGTGATATTGATTATTGTGATTGATGCATGTTCGTATGATAATTTAGTCATTAAGTTAATTTTAATATTTGTCTCTCTGTTTCCTACATTTGCAGCGCCCTACAGGGTCCATAATTGATACTTATCTTCAATACTATCTTGTGTACCTACCTACATTATGGTTTGCAATAAATAAATAAATAAATAAAACACCTAAAAAGGGAATTGACTACACCACAAAAACGTCGTATAATTTTTTTAAAAGATATTACAACTTGTAATCTGATCAAAAAAACTTTTTTATAAAGTAAAAACGCTTCAGTCTATCAGAACTATTGTCAGTTATTTATAAATCCACCAGTACTACAACTAGATTAGCACGTACGTAACGGTTTTCACACACTTAAGTAACGCGGGTAACTATCATCTAGTTTTACGTAACGAAGTGGATAGGTGACGGTGTGCTGTCCGCAGCAGGTATCTATTGACCACGTGGAAGCTGGACTTCAACATAAAGTTAATTAACATTGCATATACCAGCGACAAGCGTATACGAGTAAAAGGATACATATCCCTTCTCGGAGATTCTTGCCAAGTCTAAGAGATGTGCCTGCAAGCGATGTTCCTGTTTGACCCCTTCAGTGTCTGTGACGAGGAACTCCAGCTTACTCGCCATGTCCCAACCGAAGGCTGGAGGACAACTATCAGTCCACTCTTTATCTAGAATCGAAGAAACAAGAAATGTAGAAACATACCAAATTTACTCATTTATTAAACATTCAAGAAACTAAGAGAAAACTGTTATAATATTACGCATGTGCAAATGTTGAAACTTCACATTTGAAGAGAAGATATTTATTCAAATAAAATTCATTATAATCATATATATATACCAGCAGATAACATACGTAGATGTACCCTTTTTTCATTATGCAACACAATGCATTATTGAATCCAAATTAAAAGTTGTTACAGTTATCTACATATTGTTATTTTACTTAATCAAATAGGTTAGCCCTAGAAACTACTTATTTGTAAACGGTTTGAAAACATTTAAGAAAATTGGCCCAACTATATATACATATACAACTATATACATATATATGCGGATATTTTATTACAATTCTATATGCAGGCGGCCTGATGTGACACTTGATCAAAAGGGTATGTGGGTGAGGGAAAGTGCTGTACATTTTAGACCCATGGACTTGTTCCATATAATATTGAACTTTCATATTATTATACCTACTTAAACCTAGCGACGATATTCATTGCAAACTAGAAGACATCGACACCTTTTCTAATCGTGTCACAGCTGTTTAAGCATGGGCAATATTTATTATGTTGGAAAGTCATCAAAAACACGAGTAGAGCTAACCAAAAGATTAGGTAATGAGTAGCCCTACTTAAATCGGATTGATTAAAAGAAATGAAAGACTTCGGAAAATTTACCCAAAACACCATTTTGCTTTAATGACGTCAACCGCAACGTAATAAGTTTTAGTAAAAAATCCCCTTGGTAAAAGCGTAATCAGTGTACTGTATACTTCCTTAGCCACCTATAATTACTCTAAGATTAAGAGAGACAAAACAGTTGGTGGAAATAGCAGCTGTAAACACTACTAAAGTTTCAGAAGTAGATGAAGCTAGCTGTTCAAAATCAGATGCAACAGTCAGAACAGAAACACTTTTCTAAAAATGCTTGAAGCATTTTGGGTTAAAATGTTACCGATATATTGACAATTTTAAGATAGCTGACATGCGATGCGAATCACTACATAAACGGCCAGACCAACAATACAATCAAAATCCTACTTCGCTAAGGTTTCAGCTTAGGTGAAATATTTTCGGAGCCACTTGTTGAAAACCTTCATGCGAAACGAATTCGCTAAGTAATCCAGTATCTAGCGAAGTGATGCCGCGACTAGTCGTCCAGTGTCTTCGAGGTTGTGGAATCTATGTTTAGTATTCTGTGTGTAATGAGAATTCAACCAGTGAAGTGTGTTTCACTGATAACCATTCTAAAAGAAATCCAGAATAGCGCTGAGAGCTGGAAATTCGAGTCTAATATGCTTACTTAGGAGAATTCATTCAATAAAGTTTCTGAACTATTCTTTAAAAAATTTCTCTGTGTTTCTGCGATTTCTACTCTAGAAATGTAAGGAAAAAACTTTGAAAAGGTTGTTTCTCAGCAATCGATTAGAAATTGCTGACTTTGACATACGAGTATCGCACGATCATGTTTCTTGCCAACATCATCTACTACCGCGACATCTGTGTCGTCGCTACGTAAAAAATATGATATGGCTATTGTTATGGATAATGGCTTTTGATAACATAATATACATCTCATTATTATGTGATGTGTTTGAAAAGTAAATAATATAATAATATGGTATTATTTGATAAGTTCCCCCTCCAAGCTTTCGGTCGTGTCAAGCCATCGAAAACTCGTATTTAGGTTCATTTTCTGCCTTAGCATATTATCAATAGATCTGCAAACTTATGTAGTGAATATAACCCTATTCACTACATAAGTTAGGTATTGTATTGTAACCACAATACAATACCTACGCTGTGTGGTTTGTTTGTGATCATATTTGCGACATCTTATAATAGAATGTAATTTTTGTTGTATTATATTACTTACTCTAATTATTACTTACCAATCGGTATCGGATCCAGTTCCTTCACAAGATTTCTCTTTAGAAGAGCTTTGCTAGTGTACTGTTTACCTTCCAGTCCATGAAGGCAATGGAAGGTGGACGACGATCCAGACATAGACTCCGACAAGCCTACGTACTGGTCGCTGTCAATTCTCTCGAAGGCATCACCGTGCCTTTTTCTCTTGAAATATTGGGTCCCTGACGAACTAGGAGGTGTCACGCAATACCCCTTCGTCTTCTTCGCTGGTTGAAGGCGCTTATTCAGTAGCGCAGGGTTCGAAGACTCCTCTGTAGACTTAGAACTCGTCGATGAATTTGGCGTTTTGCTTAATCTATTCGATATTTCATCGGGCGATTTGGCGATGTCTTGCTGGGGGCTGACGGCTGTGAACGGCGAACGTTTTTTCTCCATGATAATCAGTTTAGCAGGAATTCATTAAAATAATACTTATTCTATCTAACCGTCACCCGTCATCAATCAAAAAACCTGCGACACTTTCTGCCTCAGTGACAAATATTTATTTTTTAATTACGTATAGTTTAAGTTTCCAGTCAGTATGCAAAGTTTATATCTACCCCTTAAAAAAATGCAATACACACGCCAGAAACTAAGAAAACATTAAAAAGCTTGAAATAAATATCAGTGAGTGAATTACATGACATGCATTCGCAGTACTAAATAATTTTTTTACATATGTGAAAACTTAGTGTAACATTGCTCGGGATGACAGTGTTAGCTATATCAAGTATACAAAAAAAAATTGGGGCAATTCACATCGAAATCATCTGACCCCAAACTAAGCAGAGCTTGTACTATGGGTGTCAGAGACTGATAAACATACTTAAATATTTCTAAATACATACTTAAATAGATAATAACATCCAGACACACAACAAACACAAATAATCGTCACATAAATGTAGTAGGTATGACTGCAGGCAGCAACCGTCGACCGCAACCTTAAGGCTGACTGCAAGCGAATACTGTTAGGAATCTGCCTGTATGTATGCGGAAGCTGCCTGCTGTCAGTTTCAGAGTCAACCCCAAGGTCCCTAAGGCGATTATCCCACTGCACCGCGTTTTCTTTGCGTCGGTGGTTCGTTTTTAAAACGTTCGTGATTCCAATTGCCTTTGTATCGCTATTTAAAATCATTGAATGAAATTATGCAATGTAACATTGCGGATTGCAAAGTATCCGTGACATCTCTTTTTAAGTGCCTAGCGGTTAGCAAAGCGAATCGGTCAGGTCCCCTGCGCCGGCGCAACTATGTCGGATTTGTCCGCGCGGGGACCACCGCAGCGGCGTGTGAGTCCCGAGCGGCGTGCGCCGTCAGTCAGTAGCTCTCCGACGTCGCGCACGTTAGCACGTGCCGCAACCGTCCGCGATCAACCCACTACGTACTACACGATAATTCATAAGTTTTCCCAACGTGAAAACCAAGTGAAATAAAAGTTTGCAGTGGACCAAATTGTTATAAGTGGAATTTGCCGTCTGTGCTCGCCCCTGGACACTTTTGGAATCAGGTGAGTGCTCGTTATTTATTTTCCTTAAGAACACGGCGACAAATTGTTTGTTGACATTATTACGTGTAATGATAATGTATTATGTTCGCGGTGAATCCTTCTGAAGGTTAGTTTTTATAATTAGTTGCTAATTTTAAAGTTCGTTACTTACTACATTTTTACCGAGACATTACTAAACTGCTCGTGAATAACGTTTACGAGTTTAACTTTCGAATCGTGATATCTAACTATTATTATATTTTTTAACCTCACAAGAACAGAATACACAAGCTGAGAATGAATGATAAAAATGACATAGTGTTTTTATGCCTCTCATTAATTCAGTTTTAATTGGACTCTTCCATTACTGCTGTTCGTTGAGATCTAAGAACCCATTGTGATGTTAAATTAGAACAACTGCACAATTAATGAGGATGGAACGAGGACAAAAACAGAAAAAACTGAACATAATGAGCTGTCCAACGGTCTCCATTGGCATGGAGCTATCGGGCCTAGCTGCACGACAGGTGTGACTACAATAGCAACGTGACGTGACGAGCGCGCCGTGACGTGACGCAAGGACTAAGCGCCTCTTTCAGTTTCATTAATGAACTAATTTAGACAATTAGTTCACTTTTTCATTTTTTCATTTCGATTTTCCGCCTACTGTGGGTATCATATTTAGAAAGAGGTTTAAATAGAAAAAATATATATTCAGGTTGAATAAGCAATTTTATCAAATAAATTTTATTAAGTAACTAGGTACACTTAGTTACAAAATTTATTTGCACTAAAATATGGTTAACAAGATGTCACATAAAATAAGACCAGCATATTATTTTACCTTTATATGGCATGCAATAGCATTATTATGTTATTTAGTGGAAGTTGATCATCATCGCAAACAAGTATAATGCTGATAATGGCTTCCCATAGCTTCCCAGAAGACCAGCTGCAGCTGCAGAGGACCAGTCTCCGTTCACTTGACATTATACCGGCTTTATTACCGGCTCGAACAAAATCCTGAGAAAGATTACGCCGTCAAATGTGAAATTTCCCACACAACTCTTCATATACCTATTTATTGTACCCATTTTTTGAGGAAGCAAGAAGAAGCATTCGAAAAAAAAAAAACTAGTAATTTTAAGACTTCAGTTATTAGCGTCGTCCAGATTGGGTGTGGAAGTAGGTATACTTAGTCTTTTTTTCGTAATTACTTATATTAAGCAGCGATAAATAAAACATTACCGCCATAAAAAAGGTTTCTACATAGGTACGTGATTTATCAGCGGCATCCTCTACCTGCAAATTTGACAAAGAACAATGGAAAACAGACATAATTTTTCTGCTCCGAAACCGAACTAGTACCTACTAGGAGCAACACCTGAATAACTTCATCATGACAGTTCACTGCCTCCATGAGCAAAGCAGTTCATTGCTATTTAAGCACAAAAGTGCTCCTTATTTATTATAGGTACATTATGTGGTTTCAGTACCGTTGTACTTACATTATAAGTAACTTCTATGCAGGCTCCTTTTTACCCTTTAGCACTTTGGGCACTTGCCCAGGGTCCCACGATCTTAAGGGGCCATGTAAATCAGTTTTTTTAGAGTTTAAAACAGAAAAACAAGATAAACTTAGAATAGAAGGGCCACATCATCCTATTGTGCCCAGGGCCTCAAGGGCCAGGGCCCTGGTTAAAGACGGTCCTGCTTTCAGGCGAGGCAATTTGTACCTAGTAATCGCCGCTGCACGAGATAGTTCAGTATCGCGATGTTCTCTGTATTACTCAGCTCTTAGATGAATACTTCTAGTAAATATAATGACTAATAAGTAAATTTGAAGTGAGCAGCAGGGCGACCTGCACACCGCATGTCGTTGCAGTTGCACCCGGACTTAATAACCACAACTCACTAACCCCGTATTACCTCCTCGCGGATAGTGGTATTACGCCTGCTTAGTTTGTTAACTTGATAACTAGCAGCCTGAGCGTGACCTTAGCTACAAAGGTCTCCGTAAATTTCAATATGCGAGTGTCGGCTGTCGGTGGAACTTACACAGTGGTTTCGTAGTCCGACTTTGAAGCATATTCGCTCGGAGTATCAGTAGTTAAGTTATTTTTCCAAATTAGCCGCTAAAAAAGAGTGAATAGGACTTTAGGCTTAATAACCAAACATGTTTGCAAATTATGTTCGAAAATGCAAACTTACTCACCACGTCGCCATTCAACATAGTAGACAATATAGAAACCCCAATAAAATGTACCGCACCTGGTGCATCGACTGACGAGGTGGAGGGATAGAGTTAGTGTATAACTATATGAAGAAGCTCGAAAGCTATTCAGAAATTTCTAAGATAGTAGGTAAATATTCTTATTTATTTATTTATTTATTCGTTCACCAACGTTCATTTACACTGAAACACACATACACATAAAAACGTATGATATTATAACTAAGTGTAATAATAAACAATTATAGGTAAACACCTCATGTAAAAGAAACTTACAATCTAAATACTAACTATTTAATACTTCTAAACAATAAAACTAGAATTATACAGTATTAATAAAACAAAAAGAATAACAATAAACCTGGTAGAGCCGACATAGTATATTTTGCGCGAAGCATCTAGGTGTGTCTTAGAACTAAATAATATCAAATTAAAATGACTTCGTGTCATTCGTAAATTCTCAAGAAAAGGCGGATAAAAAATACTTCTTTAGGCTCTTTCTGTGTAATCAAATTGATCAGAAGTTAAAAGTATATTTTTATTGCAAAGGTTTAGCTCAAGGAAAATGTAGATGCGAAAAGTAAACGGGTACTTGTAAATAATAATAGTCGTATTACATAACTAACCTGTCGGTCGCAGGTAAATAAATATCCAATTACTATTGTCAGTGTTGCGTCACGACACGGTGCCGGCACGTCGCAGTCGCCGGTCTCGGGTCGGGTCTGGGGAATCAATGCACTCTGCAGATCACAGAACGAGGATCTATTTATTTATTTGTTTATTTATTTATTTGCAAGTCACATTACAAAATGTTAAGGTGGTATTAATAAAGTAACTAAGGTTTACATGTGATGCCCCGCAAGGGCACAGCAATAGGAGAGGGCTAACATTGTTTTAAAACTTTTGAATTATAAACATATTCTTAAAATTAACATCATTAACATTATTAAAATCAATAACATTACAAAATAATATTAACTAACTTTTAAATTTAGAGTCTGCTAAATACAAATACATCTCTTACCTATAGAGGCGCATTAAATTTATTTTTTAATATAGGTATTTGTTTAATTTGATTTGTCGTCGAAGTATTCTTTTAAATTATAATAACATTTGGTGGTGAGAAACTTCTTTAATTCTTTATTAAATAGCCTTGGTTTTTCTATATTTTTTAAGTAATTCGGTAAATGGTTGTAAATCTTAATCATCATAGGACGAGGGCTTGATGCAACTAGCTTTAATTTTGTAAATGGTACTTTGAGTTTATTTAGATTGCGGTTATTTCTTTTGTTATTTACTACGGGACAATATAGGTCCGGGTGTTTCCTCACAAACTTACAGGATTCACAAATGTAAATACAGGTAAGGGTAAACGATTAGACCGAGGTACATGCAGGAGTTTGTGGAGAAGCTGTTTTAGCTGCCATTCCCTTTGTCGCGGTATGGTTTTATGATTTAGTTAGAGCATTTTCTTGACCGATTTTAAAAGAGACTTTGTACAATGTGTTTAATCTGCTGAGCAGTTTGAATTTTTCTCGTTTCAGGCGAGTCCGTTTCATTAACTTAACGAAAACGTAACGTGTACAGAATTTGTCACCGAGTCAACATTCTCATCCCAAGTTTACTAGAGGTTAACATTATGGTTTTGTGAAGCGATGTACACACCTACTTAGATTTTTATCGGCCTGATATCTATCCATTAGGCTGCGTTTCCACCAGAGATGTGCAGGATGCGTTGCGAGGGATGTGTTTGTTGATAATGATGATAATTATGGAATCACATCATGTTTGTAAAGAACCAATAGAATCGCTTTCATTTAAGTACCTAGCATCGCGATTCTATTGGTTCTAACACATTCCTCGCAACGCATCCTCGCACATCTCTGGTGGAAAGGCACCATTGCCGTGCCGTGCCGCTGCTTACCAAACCAACCAAAGAAGCCCGTTTGCATAGGTACACCTACTCCTATTAATTAAAGAACATGGTTGTTGTCCCGTTGCCACAACAAAATCTTAATTGTGATGAATACATGACGTCAATACACTACAAGTCTGTATGGTGATTAAAATTCACACCGCGGCACACAAGGCTTAGTTACCTTGAGTTGGTTTTCATTCAATTTAAATGGTTCTTACTCAAAAATTAAAAAATGTAGGTGGAGCATTTCTTGTATTGCGTAAGATTCCCAGAGTAAGTTTAAAATAAATATCCCTGGACATTATTCCACACAGCGCCATCTAGCCCCAAAGTAAGCTAATTAAAGCTTGTGTTATGGGATACTAGACAACGGATAAACATACTTAAATACATTTTCTTTTGTAAATACATACTTATTACACATAGGAGACACCCAGACCAGTACAAACAGACATGTTCATGCACACAAATGTTTGTACTGTGCGGGGATCAAACCCGCGACCTCTGGTGTAGTAGCCAACTTCTTAACCATTACACCAAGTCGGTCGTCAAGTTTAATTAGTTTCTATAGAAATCACTAGCTTTCGTAGGGTTTTTATGGTAACATTACATACTCACGATGAATAGTGCTTTGCGCTATCCCAAAAGAGGTAACTTCCTTATAAGAGGCAAAATGTCTGTTTCCTCCACCACAAACTAAGCAATTATAATTGTAAATAATTATCATGCTTATGAGGTGAAGTGTAGATAAACTGAACTACATTCAGATAAGTTCCTCCCAGGATTGAAACACAAGGCATCCAATATGGGGTGTTTCATCACATTGTTATCAGACGTCCACTACCGACCATAGGGCCCTTAGTTCCCCAAGTGGCCGGCTGCGAGCGGCCTGCGTCCACCGATATCCTGCGTGTATGGTCGCAGTGGGACGTTCTCTCAGGCGCCTACGCTACAGCGTACCCATGCTGTCCACTTCGCAGAATGTTTACTAAAGCAACCTTATTTGTGTGTACCTTCTGCGGATAGTATCAATCTGCAGCAACCAGCTGAGACTTAAAATTATATATTAACAAATAGTTTAATGAAACTGAAAAGCCGAGAAATATGCCACAAGCCACATTCCTCAATTTATCAAGTATCTGTTTATTAAAACTTAAAGGGGCGAAATTGACACGGTGGAAAATTTACCAGTATGTCGAATTGTCCCTACAATTTTCTGTATTATATGCGACAGGTGACGATTTGTGGGGAAAACTGCTATTTTTTTTAACAGTCAACTGACGCGGCGGTGCAACATAATTGTCAAGATAATCCTGTACGCCTACGAGTTGCCATTTTAAATTCACGCTATCGTTCGCGTAAATTAAATTGTATTGGGATGACACATGACATGATGACAATGTCAAATCCCAATAGATACATCCTTTTACGCGAACGATAATGTGAACTTACGTAACGTTTAGGATACCTGTATGTTAGAGTGCACTCATATGTTGATATTATGCTTAGGTAGATATACAATTTGTATCTCTTTTTATTATTAATTAATGACATGGGTAGGACTTAATTTAACCATGACATTAATTTTAAACCTGACATCTAAACCTTCCGTGTTGACATTCTTGCATGTAATGTTTAATTGACTTAATGCTTATAATTACTGGTTTTATTGATTTTTTGTTGTTATTTCTTAATTATTTTTATTTATACCTGTTTTGTTTCTATTATTTCTGTAATGCAAAATGTACGAGGGGCATGCCAAAAGAAATTAGATACACAAAAATTATAAAAATTATTACAAGTATCGATCTTTTCGTAGTATTCACCCTGAGCACGTATACACTTTTCCATACGTTTGAACCAATTGGAAAATACCTGTGACCACTCTTCTTTAGACACCTCAGAAATCTTGAAAGTATAGGCAGCCAGTGCATCTTCTTTGCTTACAAACCTCTTCCCCTTTAGTTTTTCTTCAATTTTTGGAAACAGGTAAAAATCACAAGGCGCTAGGTCAAGGAAATATGGTGGGTGAGGAAGGATTGACACATTTTTTGAGTTGAAAAAGTCAAGTGTTCATGCAGACGTGTGCGGCGCCGCATTGTCGTGGTGCCAGAGAAGGTGCCGGATTCCTGACTTCGGTCGCTTGTCACACCAAGCTGATATTACTGTTGGAGCACAAACTGTCACATACCATTCAGAGTTCACCGTTCTTTGATCCTAGAGGATCATATTGCTACTGTAGTGATAGAACACTACAGTAGCAATAAGACCCGTTTTGCAGAAAAACTAGGCGACAATTTGTTTCTGAGTGCTTCGTGCACGGCGACATTTCGTTGGAGTTAGTTCATCTTCAAAACACCATAAAGTCGACTGTCGCTTTGTTTCGGGATCATAGTTATATAGCCAGGTTTCGTCACCATTCGGTATATCATATACGTTTTTTTTTCGCCACCGTCTAATTCATCTATCATGAACAGGCACATCATTCTGCTCATCGGTAAGTTTGTGCGCACCCATCTCGAACAACGTATACGGAGAGAAAGGTGGTCGTGAATTATGGTTTGCATTGCTGCTGATCCAATTCCCAGTTTTCGCTCCAGCTCTACATACGTAATTCGTCGGTTTTCGCGAATAAGTTTTTCGACTGCACGAGCGTTTTCTTGTTTGACCGCGGTTGGCGGCCGAACTGTCTTCGCTTCATCTTCGAGACATCCCCGTCCACTTTTAAATTCAGCAAACCAATCAAATACTATTGCTCGTGAACAAGCAGACTCACCAAAAGTAGTAGCCGCTTTAAACCTTTTTTATAGTCATAAATCATAGCGCGAAAATCACGTCGAGCTCTATTGCTGCATGCGAATTCCCGCCAGATTCTTGGAAAAATGATGCTCATCCAAATAAAAATAAATTAGTGTGTTCTATTTTCAAATATATCGATAAACAACCAGCCTATAAGATGGTTATCATGGATGGAAGTTATACACTTGCCAGTGTCAATCAAATGAGTAAAGAGTACCTATCTAACTTCTTTTGGCATGCCCCTCGTATGTTGCCCTGAGACTTGCTGGCGTGTTGGAGTATACTGGAAGCCTACAAGTTGTTTTTTTAATAAATAAAGTGGCAACTCGTGGTAGACGTACTGATAGGTGCCTGACAGTTCCACTAAACAGTAACTTGTCAAGTTGTCAGTTTTGTTAAACAGGGCCCTAGGCGCCGCGTTGAAATGTTGAGATGGTCGTAGAACACAAGTTACGCCACAGATGGCCACACCACGCAGCTATCGGCGACGTCACAGTTGACTGGTTATTTACCAGGTTTGTGAAATCGAGACCACATTAGATTTCAATTTACTAGCTCTTTTTGAACTTCAGGATCAGGTACTCTGGTTAGAACTTATCAGAACGATCGATCACTTTACCTTTCGTTAATTTATGCCTTCAGTCACTCTCCGTTCTGCGAAATAATCTCTGCGAATTCGTTTAGCTTAGTTATTATGTTTATTTCATAGTTCATTCATTTTAGATTGAAATGTTGTAATTATTTTATAAGCTATGTGATTTTCATGTCTAAGAAGTTTCTTAGTAGCTTAACAGCCTGTCTTTTATCTAACTTGATGTTGCATAAATGACGGGCTGGTTAAATAGTTTGGAAGCTCCGCAAAACCAAGGGTCAGAGTTTGGTATCAATCCTTGTCACTCCCCACCAAGTGCGAAAGTGTTCAAATGACTGCCCAGTTTTATAAAATAAAACGACCACCAAAAAAAAATTAAGAAAATAGTTGATTAGTTCTTGTTTTTCCTCATCTTATTGATAAAATTAATAGTGAAATAAATTGTAAATAAAAAACAAAGAACTGGGCCTTAAAGCATGTCAAAAGAATAGCTGATAGGTCTAGCAGATGTCCGGTATGCTCTAATAATACAGGTCTTATCACCGAATCCAGAAAGTTGAGCACCGTTCAACTTGATGAAGTCCTGTTATACGTTAGTAGAAATGAAAGGGACAGCTATACAAGTAAGGGCCGCTCAACTTTGATTGTCGTTTCTGGATTCGTGCATTAGTTTAGGAGCTTAAAATGGTTAGGTCTAATTTGATATTATTAATGCATGCATGCATGTTCGATAAGTGTATACGAGTATGTTAGAACTGCTAAGTGGTGGTTTGTAGAAGCAAGAACAAAGCTTCTTGAAGCTTTATACTTGTATAAAAAACTGAAACTACTTATATCCTTGTAAAAACTGCGAAACTAATGTTTCCGCGATGTATCCGACTGTCAACACCAACGAACATGCTTTACAAGCTAAACAGCTTCATCAACTTACAATGGTTTGGTCAAAGAAAATGAACATGGTCGGTTTGAAATATTAAGTTACTAATTTGTGCAGTGAATTATAAATGAGGATTCCATGTGTGTGTCTAGAGGAGGTGCCCGTGGCTAAGTGACGGCAGCGGATCGGCAACGATCCGGTGTTAAGCAACGCCAGTCAGGTCGGGTTATGGATGGGTGACCATCCCGACCTAAATTAAGTGATGTGTTTTTCGGGCATCTCCGTGCTTCGGAAGGCACGTTAAACAGTTGGTCCCGGCTGACGTCGCAAGATATCAGTCGTAAAGCCTAGTCAGCGGCCTAAAGATTCGGCTTGATAACATCTGACGGTAGGGTTTTTTCACTGGCCTTACATTCACCTCTCCAACAATCTGCACTGAGCCCGCGTGTTGGAGTATGGCTCGTACCACCTCATAGTTGAGGTGAGGCCTGTGCCCAACAGCGGGACGTAAAAGGCTGTATTGGTATTGGTATTCCATATGTTTGTAGAAACTACAAAATTGTTAGTACAAGGCAAGATCACTATTGGCTCAACAGTCTGAATCTATTGGCGTAGTGCGCTGTAGAACGGTTCGATTCCCGGTCGGGTCAATTCAGGAAACGATCTTTTCTGAATTGACTCCGGTCAGGGTGTGCTGAGAGACGCCCCTAGCTATTTTCCTTGTGTGGTACCTCGTAACACAATGATATTAATCCCTACTTCGAGACCATTACAAGAGGTGTGTTGTCTGGCGCATATTTATTTATTTATTAGAACAATAACATCCCAGTCAATGCCTTTTATCAGTGATATAATCGCATTGTAATAGCTCACCGTACAGTTGTTTCTTCGATCAAAGGCGAGAAGGAGAAAACTATAGAGGAGTTGATCCATTGTGGTAGTTAAGCTGTATGCTCCTGTACCCGGTCCCGGTTAAACTCCAACTTTAGGAGCAGGCGATGGGTTCTACTATGTCTACATCAGTAGGGGGTTATGTCATGTCCCTTCAAGGCCATTCGGTTATTTCATTTACAGCCATTTTCAAATAACGCATATAAGATAACAGTCATTCCTTAAAAGAAAGATTAATACTTATTTTGAGAGTATGAATTGATATACTTAGTATAATAAGGCAGTTACTAATTTACCTGAACCTGTGTAGCTTTCGCCTTTATTCACTTAAGAACTGTATCAGATCTCAAATTCTTAGTTTATCGACTCATGTTCAATTGCCTGAAGCAACGCAGCCATTTGTCACGTTTTATTATTCAAATAAAACCACAAAATCAGATTTTAAAAATAGTTATTAAGTTTATGGTTACAGGGCCGCAGGTAGCTCTAGGTCGTGTCAACTTGGCGACTCGTAACTGCTCCTGATGCTCAGTGCCCGCTGAATAGACAGCCTCCTCCGAGACTCCCAACGGCTAGATACTGTCCGATGCTGTACAGGCTGGTAGATTACTGGCCTCTAGCTTGGCCCAGGCAGCATCGAAGTATTAGATACTCTTGAAATTATTTTTTATCGATATCCTTCAATGACTAACATAATGGCGCTACTGCTGTTTTGCAAAATAGTTAAAGTGCCACCTTCCGAAGCTTGTGCCCTACTCTGCGTGCAATTTCCGCACAGCGTTCGTGCCGAGAACAGTAACTGTGATAGTTGCGTAACCTAATGATGATAGCGTCAGCCTGAGACGCCTGAGTGCATGCCAGGTGCTATTACTCGCACCATTGTACTTTTTACTTTTCATACAAATAACCACGCGGAGTGACTGGCCCTCTTGTTCTGACGGCATTAGCTAGTCATCTTTTGCCTTTCCATCTTATGAAGAGGCCCACAATGATGACACTTTCAAATCTGAATAACTATCTTGATATTTCGAAGCTGCTTTGAGCGAGGAAGTATCCACGAGACAGTTAAGACAGCAGCACAGAGACTTAATATATCATCCTCCTTGTTACAAGGATATTTATAAACGAAATGCGTATAACATGAGCATAGTAATTTATAATTTGCTCCTAGAAGACTTAAAAATATTAAAAAGTAAAATTTTTAAAAGTAAACTGACGAAATGTTTCATTAATAAGCATTTTTATAGTCTGAAGGAATATTTTGATTGGAAATCGACGTAATTTAATATAATATAATGTTATTCTGAATTTGATGTCATTCTAATTTTGTCGATATTTAATTGGTATTTATTGACATTGTTCAATCTTTATAATTGTACTGCTATTTTTAATTTTTTTTGCACGTCTGCGGGCAGGCTAGACACACTGGACTTGCATTATTATTTCACCATTTTATATACTGTGTTTGTAGCAAATAAATATTTCTGATTTCTGATTATGCACATATTAGTTTTAATCCTTTGTTTATGTCTTTTATTCTATTGTATTTTCTGTTATTTGTTTTACTGCATTTAGTGCCAAATAAACTTATTTATTCTTATTCATATCGACAGGTTGTTAACATACAGTCACTATCAGCTCCCGACACGAGCAATACGAACATGTGTCTTATTCATAAAGAATTAAACTTTATCCTAAAATTAAAACCGTTTTCACTGTAGGAATCCAGTTTAATGCATAAGTGGATTTAGCACTATCAGTTCAATAATGGCAAAATTTTCCTTCATTTAAAAAGAAATAGGTAACTTTTTCCATAAGAAATAAATCGCCACCAGTGTAGAACAAAATAGTTTAGTCCAAAAAGGACATTCTTATGCTAGCGTAAACATATAACCAAATTAGTCATAAGAAATAACCATGATTCATTATCTTTTGAGTCACATGTATTCACAATGTTATAATAATAATAAAATGCAAATTGAATAACATGGTAATTAAACTGAGCTCAATATTCTTCGATACAAAGAAAACTCGAACGACAAGTCGAGACATTGTCTGTTCGTAACAGTCTGTAACATAACGTCTTGTATCGTCAACTGTTGTTATCATTCCTTCAGCAATTTTGTAGGAAAACACGACACAAATAACGATGACTCTATCTATAAACCACAAAACAAAGGCTTTTTCACTCTATTCATATATGTACGAGTAACACTCGCAAGAAATCATTTGTAAGATGGGTATCGATGCTATTGGTCAACAACAGGCAATGAAAATAGCCATTATACCACCCCTCACGCACTCTTCACCCACCCACACTCGCTACCGAATATTACATTCATATAAAAAATTATACGCTCCCCGCTTGAATTTGAAACAAATAAATAAAGTCTTGTCAGTACTTGGAGCTGGCCAGCAAGAAACTGAAAATGAAACAGAATCCCAAACTGCGGGGATATGTCTGGTACATTTCCGCGTGACTGCCGGAGATATCAGAGCAGATAAGTGCCTGCAAGATTGACATGTTGTTCTTAGATTGCACTGATAGTGTTGACAAGAGTTCGATCTGTCACGATAGCCTCCGCAGTGCGGCCGCGGCGGTGACGGAGGACCTGCGTCACTTTCCACACAAAGGAACCATCCTGACAATGTTTGTGGACTAATTTTGGAAGTTACGGAAACAGTGCAGTGTGGAAAACATGGCGGGTCTGCTCAAGAGGTGAGTGCGTCCGTTGATGCCTCTACAGATCGTCGTGCTTCTTCTTAGAGTTGTTGAATTTCAAAATAAAGTATTGGTAATAACTAACGTTCAAGTTGTCACTATTTACGATGAAACGTTTACAACCGCCAACTATCTCTCATTCAAATCTTCATTAAGTAGTTCTATGAAAACATGTGGGTGTAAACCTTCACATAATAAAATTGCAATGGCAAATTATGTATATTGAGTCCGATAGTTATCCTCCCTCACAATCATTTCCATGCACAGCTACGTTTGAATGTCTGCCTGAATCTGACAATTCAGATTCAGGCAGACATTCAAACGTAGAGCAGCTGCGAAACGTAATTGCGAATAGGTAAAAAAGAACCTAAATCAATATTTAGGTTCTTTTTTACTTATTCGCAATCTTTACTCCGTAATAATAAGAAAACCCTTAAGAAAGTACCCCTTACTATATATACTAGGGAGTAAGTAAAACATTCTGATTTAGAAAAAAACATTTTCATAATGTAAGAAAGTGCAACTTAGACGTGTTATCAGGACAATAAGATCTAAGACTCCTAATTTTATCTTGACAATAACGCTGAAACATTCTGATGAGGAGGCAGCAGATAACGCAACAAGAAAAAAGTAAAATGAGAACCTTGAAAAGAAGGTTATTTTTTGAGGCTTGCTCTCAACAAATAATTCATGAAATCCTAAAAATGAAATAATTAAACTCAGTGGAGGGTTAATAACGCGAAGCTTCGTAAGCTTTCAATTGTTAGGCTAATTTAAATTTCAAATCATCCACAGCGCTGTACTAAATTAAAGAATCGTATCTGTATAAATAATTGATGAATCTTAAATGTAGAGGCAAAGCTAATTAGTAAATCGTCGAAGTATTTTTGGTTAGATCGGACACACGGACAGGAGCCGCGCCGCGGCCGAGACGCGAGCGCACGGGCGACGCGTGGGACAGGCGCGTATTTTGGACGTGGTTAAAATACGCGGTTTTTGCACCTACGTTTAAAATACCAACACCTTGAAATTACTAATTAACAACGAAACTGTGTGGGGTTAGGTACACTTGTCATCATTATGATCTTTATTGTAATAGATATAAAGGTTTTATAAAGAGACATCAGTCAGAAGTTCGATTCTGTCTAAAAGTATGTGTAAATTTAATGTATATTTATCCACAACATGCCTGTTATAACTTAGAATAATCGTCATGATCATCGCTTGTATGATGACTATATAATATTGCTGATAACAAACAAATCATGCAAGATTTTCTCTCAATTAGTCTTGATATAACGACACGATTGGCGTAGTGCGCTGTAGCACGGTTTCTCGCCTTTAATTCCGTAGTGTCCTGGAATCGATCCCCGGTCAGGTCAACTCAGGAAATGATATTTTCTAAATTGGCCTGGGTCTGGGTGTGCTGGGAGATGCCCCTGGCTTAATTCCTTGTCTGGTACCTCGTAACACAGGGATATTTATCCCTACTTCGAGACCATGACAAGAGGTGTGTTGTCTGGCGCATATATATATTAGTTCACTGGAGCACCGCCTAAGTGTATCATACATAATCATAATAACATTATGAAACCTTTACTTTGAATTGATATATTGCGCTATTCCAGTGTATCCGAACATAATAAGTTTATTTAACCCTGATAAACGCGGGTCTAAAAGTGTATCTTAATTTGCGATTAATTTGTGAACGGCTACTTTCAAGGTGGATAAGTGATATTTGGAGAAAGAGCTTAAGGAAGCTTTACGGCGATACCAACCTACACAGTACGCATGCAGGTGGCTGCATATTGTGCAAGGCCGGCGGGCAGTCATGACAGGGAAGGGCGGTGGTGGTGGAATTCGCGGGCAGAAGCTAGTAGGTAATGAAGGGCCGATAACTAGGACTTTTATAAATTCGTTCATTTTGACGTAGTACAATGTACATACATAATAATACCAATAACGGTAATTTCTAGGATATATTTCATAACATCTAGTCCGCCAGTAGAATTAGTGTAAATGAATGGAACGGGACAAAACTTTATGCATGGTAAATTTCCTGGCAAGAACACGGAGGATATTCCTAATTTTTATGTGGTACATACTCAAAAAAAGTGTATTTTTAATGTACTTTTGAACAAAAGTACTTCTAGTTTCGACGTACCGGCATACCTTAAGTGGTCATGCCCTAAATAGGGATGTACAAGGCTCGAGGCTTCCGAGTCCTTTTGTCTAGAGCTCGGGGTCATTTACAGGGCTCGCCTCGTTTGTATGAAGCTTGACGACTCGGGAGTCTTTTCCAGAAATCGAGTTGATCTCGAGGCTTTTTCGGGGCTCGATCGAAGCCTCGAGCTTTTTAAGTGTGTACACTCTGTGCACCCTAACTCGGCCGCTGGCCGGCCGGTGTGTGAACACGTTTCTCTCCTTACGCTGCAGTGTTTCCGCAATCACGGTTAGTACGAGTACGCCCGATTTTATGGTTCAAAGAGCCGTAGTTTACTCATTCATAAACTTGTGATAAAGTGCACTTGCGAATTCATTACAAAACTTCCTCCAATAGCGATGTTATGAAAACCGCGTTGTTTAAACACAAGTAAATTATTTTTGTTTATATTTCAGCTTGTTATTTATTCCTATCTTTCACCTTGTTATTTCCGCACACACTAAAGCTAGAAATATAATTCACTCGGAGTATTGCCTTTGCGTGCGCCTGCGCCGCTCCTCCAATTAATTTGGGGCCAATTAACAATCTAATGTTATTAATTATACAGAGTACCTACTCGTTAGAACGGTCTCCGAGGTCTGTCACCAGTATCCAGGTTAATAGTTGGAAAATATACGAGTTTATCCCGGGTTTAACGACAAATAAACGAATACTTTTTAATATTTAAAACCACCTCTTAAATTCACTATCACTCTCGTTACACGCTGTTGCATACCTACTAGCGGTGTTTAATGATAACAATAAAACCACTTGTGCGGAAAATGTCTTACACTGCGTCTGCATCTTCTTTAAAATTCTGTTTAGCTAAAATCATCAAAAATGTTTTCAATGCAGTGGAGAGTGAAGGCTTTTGTATGTTTTTTATTTTATTAGCTAAGTGATTATACCTTTTGATTAACATGGTTTGTGGACTAGATGAAACTAAATTAAATTTGGAAAAGGGTGTCTTAGGCTTATGCTGATCCCGGTTTCGGGGATTTCGCAACGTTTCGTTAACAGCCCATTCGCGTGCAAGTCGCTAACGCGGCCTGCGAGCGTGTCAGAACTTGTGCATCTGTTATTTTTTTCATGGTTTTTATTGGAGAATATTAATTAGGGTTATTTTTTACAAATTTACATTACTCATGAATGTAAATAGACGTTGGGGTTAGAAATTAGAATTTGGTTATTGAAGAATAGTGGTCTGCAGGATTCAAGTTGATCTACCTATGTTTGTTAATGTTCTTACGCATTTCTTTTGTGATATAAAGACTACGAGTTACCCCACAATGTTATACCGAATGATAGTCGTGAATAGGCACATGCATAATAAATAAGCTGAGAGGGCAATTTAAAAATCCGTTCCGCGTAACAATTTCGCTAAAAGTGCTTAGATGGGGTGCTTCCAGTTCAGGTGCATGTCCAGATCTATTTCTAATAAACTGGCTGAGTTTTACAGTTTTCGGAAGCCATCGTTCAAAAAATATAAAATCTTAAAGGTAGGGAGCTCCTTGATCCCCCCACCACTGAGGATTCAATCTTCGTGTCAGTTTTAATATACCTTCTAGCAGTAACCGCATTCATGATCAGTTACGCGTACTCAAGTAACTACTTATCCCTCTAGAAATATTTGAAAAGTAAACATTGGTCTGACTGCTAGTGAATAATGCAACAGCCGACACAGTTTGAAGACAATGTGGCAGAAGACACCTGAACAAATGCCATCGACCCCGCATGTTGGGACATGCCGACTAACGTCTACCAACAACTATTTTCCACTCGTCTCAAAGTTTCTGCTATACTCATTTTGGCTGGATTGGTAAGAATCCTTTTCTGAGGGGAAAATTCATCACCAATATATTTACATGGGAAGAATTTGTTACTGTTTTTTGTTAAGTTTTAGATTTGTAATGTTTTTTATTAAAGTATCTTGACACAAGCTCTCATGGTTTCTTGATGTCAGGGACCAAACTACAGTCACTGACTAGCTAACTTAACTCAGGCTAACAGAAACCGTATTTGCTGAACGTAGCCCTAGCCACCAATTTAGTGCATTTTTTTATTTGTTACAGATCATATTTCAATCCAATGCAGCTCGTTTACTTACGACTGACATGATTATTAGGCTCGATTAAAGAGTTTTACAATTGAAGACAATGTCAAACCTCAATTAATACCTGTCTTTCAGTAGAACTAACCTTAAGTAGATACCTATTCAAAACAAGGTTAACTGATCCTCACCAAATACGAAAAACTCGTTGGGTAGGACAGTGTTCGTACATGTGACTCTCCATATGTTGCCTTCGCTGATATGTTTTGTGTCGGCTACCAACATTTAACTATAATCATTCATCAGTGTCTCTATGCCGGGGAAACTGTAGAATATCTTTACTGATTAATATATTTTAATAAAGAATCTCTTAGAAAGTCTTCTTCAGTCTTAGTTTCCTGACCCCATGGTTTGATGTTCCATAATTCTTACGTACCGTATGCTTATGGCATGTGCTAATAACTTTTATTAGCAGCAATACTACTGTGTGGCTGTCGACACCACAGATCATACAACGCTGTCTCCATTTTGTTGCATAATCCCACTACGGTCATTTCGTTGACCGCAACACCTCGTCGGGAATCGTTGGTAGGGAGGGACCGTCTATAGGAACGTCAAGTAAACTCTTCTACCTTATGTTAACCAACATGAAACTAATTGATCAACTCATAACGTAATGTGCTACATAACTGCTTAAAAGTAGATTAGATCAAGTTGATTCAGAACGTTTAAGTAGGTATAATGTCTAAATTCTCACGGAAACCGGACTAAATGATCAAAGGCCACGGGGACGGACGTCCGCTGCTGCTGTGACATACAGAGTGTTGTAATTTTATCCTTCGGGCCACTCCGTGGTTGCTTGCACACAAGCGATCTTTTTAAATAGTATCACGGGTATGGCCACCCGCGGCGAGGCGTTTCTGGGGAGCGCCGAGCGTCACAACAAGACGCCGCGGTCTCGGCATTCGATGCGCCCGCGTAGGTAGGTACCTACTTAAAGATTGCACTCGTATTATCTTTTCACATTGATGCTATCTTTCTTTATTTTTTAGTTCGTGCAGATCTTCATCTACTCCTCGAGTCGTGTTTCTCTTTGTTGATTGTCGTGCTCGTTGCGTGGTTTAAAGTCAATTCTAAAACGATGATTTAGTTAAATATCCTTTAACTTTTATTTTTATTTCTACTTTAATGTTTCAGAATATGTAGGTATTAGAAGTGTGGTAAAACTTAGGTACTAGAAGTGGGAATCTGCAAATCTTGATATTGTATAGTTTTAATTACAAAGAAAACAAACTATTCAATATCAAACAAAACACCAAAAGAAGTTTATTGTGTTAAGTAAAATTAAAAAAAATATAGATAAGCTATTTAAATCAAAGAAAGTAAAATAATATAAGTAAGCAAAAGCAACAAATGATGGAAACGTACTTTCCAGTCGTTTGAGAGGGGTTTGCAACTGCGTTCCAAGTTCCAATGTGTGCACCGAAGGCTTCCCTTCCTCTGTGCAACTTCAATAACTACCGTCCTCGAAAGGAATAGGCACAGCTTCGTAAGTAACTTCTCAACCGCTCCTCAGTCGATGCACCAGATGCGGTAAATTGTATTGTTGTTTATGTTGTGTCTACTACGTCGACTGACACGTTTTTATCATTCAAGCCATTACTCCTGGGCTATAGCCAGCAAACGTGCAGTAATCAAAAAAAATGTTCACCCAAATAGACTCTGGCCACTAAAGTTTATCTTTACGACTATTTTTTTTATTAAACTTCAATGTGTCCTCACTATGCAATCAACTGGCCAGTACCTACATGACTTCTCGCTAAGATTGTCTGGCCAGTCTGTGACGTATTTTCGGCGTTCTCCGCTGATAGCATTCAAATGTTGTCCGTTACGTAACGGTCGCGACCGTTGGGATCACGCGCGAATAACATATTACAAGACGATTTATCACTTTGATGTCTCCACAACAAATGTCTCGCTTCCTTTCTCTGTAGTATTAAACGCAATATTAGATAAACAATAACGGCTCGCACAGCTGGTTTATTCAAATAGTTCTCAATTATCTAAGCCTCTGATAATAGTTATGATTACTTATGATATCCACACTGGTCCTATATTTCACGGAAGTCCCAACATTTTAAAGTTTTGAATATCCCGCTAGGCCGTATTGGGGACTTAGTTTTATTTGCTTTACACATAACAGAAAGCAAAGTACCTAGTTTAATTGAAAATAACTGTGCTATTCTATGATGAACTAGAACGCAATGCAAAATATAATACTTACTACAGTAATTACACAAAACTTGACAAGGATAAATAATAAGTTGGAAGTGATACGTGCCACTCGCAACAATTAGCGAGTCGTTATTATACAACTCTGACTAGCTAACCAAACAATTACTAAGCCTGTTTTTGATAACGAAGATATTCACAAACCCGGTATTAGGTAAAAGGCAATGATTCTAGAACTGCATTAATTTATAATTTAGTAAATTCAAAACGATTCAAGTAGTTATTGTACTTTTAATATAATTAATTTGCCGATTTACGAGTATCATTGAACGCTCTGGTGGCCCAGTGTATAAAAGCGTTATTTTCCAAATTTCTGGGGTCGAGGCAACATTCTCAGGTTCGTTGGACTAAGAGTATTTTGAGGTTTTGCAACCAGCATGGAGAAATAAGCCCTAAAAATCGAATAATATTCTGCACATAATTGTTTTGGTATTGGTATTCTATCTACACATTTACAACAATGCGATAGCACGATTTTATTTCTTAGTGCTGGTAGTATTTGTAAAAAATTAGCGTCGAGTTGAAAGCCAATAGTGATTCCGTTTGTGGCAATCCCAGATGTTAGATGGGTATTTTTGGCCACCACCCAAATTGCACTTTTTAACAACATTAGCTTTCGAAAGCCAGCTCTTGAGATCTATTTTCGATCCACCACATCTACATAAAGTTTGTATTCGTGCCGTCTGAGTGGGAAGTGTTTAGTTTTTGGCCGTGAACTCCATATCTGTTCACCTTTAGTTACTAGCATTCTTCGAAGAGTTTACTTACACTAGTGCAAGCATTGTTATTTTTACGCACATTTCATTTAACATTTTAGGCAACTCCTTAAATATGCAGCCGCCATATAGTCTTTAGGACAGTTTCATTGCTCAAATACCCAAACAACTAAATGAATAGCCAAATTAAATGACAGTTCTGTGAATGATGATTTTCTCTATCCCCTTTACTGACTAAAGAAAAGTTTAAGTGACTTCAAAATGCAAAGTGACTTTTGGGAAATGTTTAAAGCAGGAAGAACATTTCAGCAGTTCCAAAGAGCAAGCCCGCTTCATGATTATGAAGTGATAAGATCACTATCAGATGTATGAAATTACGTATTAAGTACGTAATTGACACTGGTGTGTATATTTCATAACGGAGCCGTAGAAACGCGAGCTGTCCGCGTTTATATACGCTTGCGCAATCAGCAGTATTTGGCTCATTAATGCGGCTAACAGGCAGTTTATTGCAAGTAGATACGATATTAATTAAGAGGACCGCTGCAAGTACGGATTTGGTCTAATCACCCTTTTTACCTCAATGTTTATTTTGTACATTATTTTAGATGTACACTGGTTTTTAACCAGAATAGCTACCAACTTTAGCTGCGCAGATCTCTCCACAAAGTCATAGATACATTGATAATCAATCATCCTGCATACCAAATCTGAAAAATCCTGAAGCACACTTTTGCCCGACCTTAGATTAGTATCGCGAGGAGAGTCTACTCCTCGGCTACGATAGTGTATTCATTTCAATATTTTTATTTAGATCCATCCAATTAACTTCTAAATCCGCACCAATCAAGAACAATTTCGACACGTTGTCGGCGCATTCGAAAACAATGGCATCCTTCCTGAGATCCGCTGCACGAAATACTAACGAAAGCCAGCGTAACGAGACCCCTTTTGGTTTGGATGTGTTAAGTGAAAGCAGGTTTAGATGGGTGGTTGCCTTTGAAGGGAAATCAACGTAAGGATCGGCTTCGAATGACAATCGATTGCGCGACGAAAGTGTTGCAGATTGATACTCGGACACTTTCACTGGGGCGGCGACCGCGTGACGTCGCGGAGCCTCTCCGGTCGATCGGACGTCCGATTCGTCTTGGATTTGTCATGTCAACTGAACCATTATTCCCTCGTGACCCTAATTCGACTTGGCCTCAAACACAATAACGGGTAATAAATCAATAATACATAGGAAGAGACCCTGCTAAAAGATAAGTAGATAATTATTGTGCTAATTTTAAAAATTATATTATTTATTAATTATACTATGTAATTTACTAATTACATCATCACCTGCGAATAAATCAAAATAAATAAGTAGTATGGACAATTACATCCCTGGCTTTGAATTATTGATTTCGAGTATGTTTTCCCAAAATAATGAATCTAGCAAATCATTGTTAAGAAGACTAATTTGCTTTGAGGTAAAATCCCACGACCCGAAACCAAGTCGTCCGACCGTCATATCTTCAAGCAATATTAAAACTATCATACCCACAACTCACAACATATACAGTTATTCGTTTTAACGATTAATTTGATAATCAAAAACTATAAAAAAAGTTGAGACAGCGTTTAGTTTTAAATGACACCGTTTCACTTCCATACAGTGATTACCGGAATACCAAACCGGAATGGGTAGTGTCGCAGTACGCTCAGACTTCTAATCATTACCACTCAAGCCAACGTTGCAAATAAATCGACTTTCGTAGCTCTTATCGATCAACTGCGATCGACACAGCGGCTGCGAACCGATTGCGATACCGATGCTCACGTAAATTAAGTAAACTTCGTTTGGCGGGATAAGGTTGCGTCTACACAAGAACACCAAGTTGTGTTTTGGCTTTGGCACAAAATAAAGAGTTTACAGAAGGACCGCTCGCACCTTTTTCCTAAACTTGCGTGACCTGCCTAGAGTTACTACTATATTCGCTCTGATTTTTTTAAATGAAGTAAGTAACTTATACTTACTTGACAGAACCGGCCAAAAACAAAATTCATCATGTGAAAAAGTGCACCAAGTTCGAAAAAAACAAAAACACTGGCGACAGTGCGACTTTCCGACTCACCGAAGCTCACTGACTTCGCTTGTAAACTCATGTCTCTGTGTGCGTGCGTCAAAAATGGCGTGTTCCTCTAAGCGGGCTATCTGTCAGAGCGCCGCGCATGTGTAATTTGTGGCTTTGGTTTCCATTTTTCAAGAAAATTTACCGAGCTTAGCGGAACGTAAGAAAAGAACTATCTCCCAACGATTAATCATAATTTGCTTTATAATAATTGTCATAAAGTACTTTAGACCAATGAATATCGTCGAGAGCGGCGTGGCCTAGGGTTAACCAACCCAACTCGGATTGTGGCTCGTGTCGTGTGGTCAGTTCAAATCTGGCCAAAACCATAAATATTTGTGTTCATTGTTTTTGATTATCTTTCGGGCGATGGAAAACATCGATAAAAAAAAAAACAACTCGGATAACGGCGGAAGACCCCTACCACGTTGGGTTCTAATAACATTGGTGAAAATTGGGCTTCTGAGTGTTCCGTTCACCATGACGGCAACAGTCAATGGCCTCTTGACTATAGTAGTTATGACCAATATCATTGTGTTGATCGAACAACTGACCTATTGCAGACGCGGCCCTCGCGCCTCAGACCAGCCGGCGCCCGTTACTTCTGCAGTACTGCACTAACTAAACGTGTACTTAGGTAATAAATATATATACTAGGTAAATAACAGTCTTTTATTGTGTATCTTGCTAGCTTTTGGCAGCTGTTTACCGATAACGAGACAGTATTTGCTGTAATTATTCTAATCGAATCTAAATTAGCTATTGGGTTCTCACTGGTAGGCAAAAGCCTCTCTTCACCATCCTGTTCGTCAGGTCAACGTGGTCGACCTGGTCGTTGGTGCTGCTTCGCTTAGGCTCACTCCGTGGTTTTATGTACAGATCTTCCGTCATACTCCAGATGTGTCTCGTCTTCCCCAATCCCACGTCCACTATTGTTATTCTTAGTTGAATTCGACCACAAATACTGAATAAATCCGCGCTGGTAAAGTAGACGCAACATTCACGCATTCCGACTCTTTCCCTGCCCATGTGCAACGCCCGTCGTCATAATTAATGTATACGTATAGACCTGTCTTAAAGGCCTGTCAATAAAATTGTAATGTAAGCCTTGAATTCTTAAATTGGATTCGACGTTGATACCCATTTCCGATAGTATTTGGCCATGCTCGTTTCAACTTGCGCGCAGCCGGATCTGTATCATTGATAATTAAATGTAGATAGATTAACAAATAACCTTTTATCATTTATTAAGCAGAGCTCTGAAGCTCTGCTTAAGAAAAAAAATTATACAATTATAAAAAATGATACGAAATTCTGAAATTTCCTTGGAATATGAAATAAGGTCGTGTTGGAAAGAAAACCGGTCGTGTGTAATTTGTTAGCCAACTTGCAATACTGAGCTCCAGCATAACCATACCGCCCTCCTCGTGAACCATAATCAGTACTTCAACATAATCTCAGCTGATGTGCCGTTCCGTCATTTTCTATCAAAAATTGTGATTAAAGGACTGGATACTTTTTCTTGATACTGGAAGTTCCTTCAGCCTTGTAGTGTTGGCAACGAGCTGGCGATATCTCTATATTCGAGCAAAGGGCATTCGATGTCAAGTAGGGAAAAGTCCTTTGAACGACCAAGAATATTGTAATGGCGGTAGTTTATTTTTCAAAGGAACTCAGGGGAACTCGGAAGTAAAGTAATTAGCCTATATAATGTCCCACTGCTGAGCAAAGGCTTTAATCACCACGCTTGCCAAATGCGGGTCTATGATCACAAACCCGGGCTATGCTCCACAAAGTCCTAAAACACACTTTGCCCGACCTGTGAATTGAATCCGGGACCTCCAGGTTTAGAGAACTCGAATGCGATCGCCACGGAGGCGGGTCAGAAAGACTCTAATTAAAATTGAATTAAGTACTAAGCGCTGTAATTGGCACTGCATACATGCATATTTTTATCAACAAGGAAATTTGTATGACCCCGCGTGACATCATTGTATAGTTACGAGTGTCTACTATACCACCGAACATCTGACTCATGTCCAGTAGTAGTTCAAATACAACAACCTACCCTATACCTAGTCCAATACCTGCCTTGTAATGGCCGCTAATCCATCTGGCACACGTGAATACATCTAACGGCAGTCATTTTATCTGATGAGGCAAACAGATTATGTGCTTTTTCCCACTATTATCTTTGCTTTCAGTTCCAAGTGAAACATTTCGGTAAAATGTTTGCGAAAGAAGATTTTCTGATGAATACTTTTAACGTCTTTAATTTACCCGATTCTTGCAATTAACCATTGACTCAAGCTAAACAGTTAAACGCGTAGATATAAATCTTCTGAATTTTTAACTGACTGGCTAAAAATAGCTGAACTTAAAATTATTGACTGACCCATTCGCGCAATGTGTTGAGGTCCTCCTATCCACAGCGCTAATATGTAGTTGTAAATGTTGTAATATTGATGACCTCCCTGGTCTAACATTGGGAAAGCTTTTTGTCTGGGTCTTCAAGTTGTGTATCAGTTTCTAACACTCATAGTAAGAAAAGAAGATATTTCTATTTGAAATACTCATCAGGGGCCTGACTTTCGAATCTCGAATTTCTTCAAGGCTGATCCAATGAAATTCAGTTCAAGAGCTCGCAAGCAATTACATGTTACAGAGCACCCCCGACTTCAGCAGAAGCGTAACAGCCGCTATTTGCTGAACTATCATTGCTTTGAATTTAATTTCTCTGCACGGACAGTACGAAGTCCGAAGTGTTGCGCTTTATTCCGGTCAGATTGTTTGATACCCCTCGCAAAACACGGATCTTACTCATATTAACTTATTCCTGACTAAACTAAAAGTAATAATAACTAACTCATTAATTGCTTATCGAAGGTCTTTGTCAATGAAAAGCCCTGTTAATGAAATTCAACCATTGTCTCCGATAACTATTCCGCTCTCTTGACCCACATTTGACAGGATTCAATCAAAACCATGAAATGGGCTGGCCGTAGCGTGACCGGCCGACGTTGGCCCTTAGAACAATGCAGCATTAGGATGCTTCCATCAAGGCTCGTCCGCTAGAGCTAAATCATTTGCATTATGTATTTTTCAGAGATCCGTATTAATCTGTGGTCATTAGTGCCTTTTTGATTTAAGTGGGAAATCTTCATGAATACTTTGCCGTGTTGGCAGTAGCGATTATTCCTGCCTGATATGCCAATTGAGCAGAAGCTTCTTATATTAACGTAGTGCGCATACACCGACCATTCTTGTTGTGCTTTTGATCACTCTTGTTTTTTGAATCCTTCATAGTACGCCAAAGATCTTGGATTCGATTACCATGTTTATTCTGTTCCTATGTGTGTTACGTATCCCTGACTCCCATAGTACGATAACAGTTTTTGGAGCTTAGGTCTGATGGTTTCTTAAACTTGGATATTTATTTATTTATTAGTTCGAAATGAGACGGCTTTATTTATGAATAATTGCAGACGTAATCAATTGGTATGATTATTTGATCCAACTAAAATGAACAGAATGCCTCTAAACTAAAAAAAGCACTTATAAATGTGTAATCCGATGACACAAGTTCCAATTTGTGCAGAATTACAACAGAGTTCGATCGAAAGTGAACGAAAGCGTCGGATAGCCGCCATCGTGGCGCAACTTATTTAGGCGACACTTGAGTAAGGCCGTTATTTTGATTGCGTTGGTCAGGGACGAAGAGCGCGGGACAGGTGCGCGTGGGGAAGCGGCGTGATGACAAAAAGAGGAAAGAGCACGGTCGAGAGAATTGAAAAATAGGTATTTGTAAAATCTATTGTAATCTTTTGTAAGCCGCGAGCGCCCCGCAGATAGATGCAAATCGGACCGGAGTTACCTATCAAAAGTACACAAAATCGAGGTTTCGTAGTCCCATTCACTTTTCGAAAAGTTGACCGATTTAGTTGCTTTTTTCATTAAAAATTAAAAAAGACCTGTGGTCGTGTTCCTATGTTTATCTTTTTTTGAAATAAACTAGTTAAATTAGATTAAATCTTGTTTTTAGTGTTTAAAGTCTATCTAATATAAACACCCTGTATACTGATGACCGAGTCACGCAGCTTTTTGCCGGCTGTGTTCACCCGTTGACGCACGCGCCCGCAGTCTAGCTGCTGTGCGTGACTTGGGAATAAAGACTTTAAAAACTGTTAACAAAATTTAATTTCCTTTAAAGATTGTAAAATCCGTTCGAATCCGACGCGATGCGGGCCGTTTGGTGGGGTTGGACCTAAATATAAGGCAAAGCATTAAATTACATACTTTAGATCTTAGGAAGTACTATTGAGATTAATTTGTAGACAAACAACAAACACACCTGAGGAACCAGCCAAGAGTAACACGGCTAACTTTCTTCTTGAGAAAACTTTGAAGTTTGAGAATGTTATTTTATGTTTTTTAATTGTAGAAACTTAAAGGCGGGCGCTTCTATCGGCTAGACTCTTGGTAGGTTAGTTGTAATCTATGGGTTTTGAGAAAGGCTCTACCTCTGTAATCACGCCACCACGTGGTCTGAGGCGGGCTTTACACACGATGATCAGTAGCTTCTCGTATAGAAACAAAAAATGGGAGTGATACCGCTACCTTAGTAAAAAGTCATATACACACTTCATGGGATTTATGATCAGTTGGTACTAATATGTGAGCAGTGCGTGCAGTGAAGCGTGTGGACCGCTAGCCAGTGGTGCGCAAGCGCCGACGCGGCCGCGGGTGCCGCTAGCTAGTCGCGCCTGTGTTGCGCACCACCACAGGATAGTGACAGACAGTAAAAATCTACTCTAGATCTACAGGTTGCGTAGTAGACCTAAGCTCTCTGGGCAATTAGAGCTTTTACAATGCAATCGGTTGACGGTCAGACTTTTACGTTTGCTTAGAATAGACGTGTTCTACTTACCTGAACGGTTTTTTGGAATTTAATGGAGCTGAAAATGCATCCACCGACCGATTAAAGGTCCAAACGCAGTTCTTCATAAAAATCTAGTGTGTGCATCCCACTTTCGGTAACCCAGAATATACGTATTTTTTAGGCGCAGCTGTGAATAATCCATGGCTTAAAATAAACGTCCAGGTTACTAAAAACACGACATCTCTGTTTCTGCTATCATGCAGCCTGGGGCTTCCGCAACAGACAGAAAGTCTTGTACAAATTCTAACGCACTTTCTGGGTACCGACCACGGCAAGGCTAGTTGCATGGATAAACACACGCATGATGCAAATAGCTGTGGATGAGCTACACTTATTTTGTATTTTGTTCCGCAAAAGAGGACGAGGGAGGACACGTCTAGTGCCTCTTGCTGCCTGGTTAGCTCTGTTAACAACTGGCAATTCAAACTAGGAGGCACTGTTACAAAGATAACACTTATTCTACGGATAGCATATTATGGTTTACGCGCCAATCGGCCGCTCTCAACTGTGCCACAGCAATTGCATATAGTCTGGCTGCATATTCCTGCATAGCAAGGAAAGCATAAAGCGCTTTCTGGAGTGCCACCTGTACACATACAATTGAACTAACGTTACATCATTAGAAGATAAAACCTAGTGTACCTACCTATTTGTTAGTGCATAAACTAAGTTTTCAAATCATTGGATTACTTGATTTTGAAAAAAAACTTAAACCCTTCGGGTTTAAAGTCAAAATCAAAATATATCAAGATTTCACAGGACATTTCTTCTGTAAAAACGTACATGTATGAAGAATACTAATGTGAGTCTAACACTGAATCGGTCAGCGATTCTCTGCAGGTCTTCTCCAATTAGAAAACATTACTTACCAATTATTAAGATTACACATTATGTTATACATAAAATGATTATTGCATAAAACATTATACGCAGAAGATCTGGTTTTTCTCTATTCCTAAACCAAATGTACCTAATATATAATTTCCCAGTCAACTAGACGTTATTGATTAGGAAATAATACTGGCTTGTTACACGTCTGACGAGACATGAACACGACAAACACAAATTAACATTATGGTTCGTAGTAAACTTGTTGAGAAAATCTTCCCATTGTTTAACGTGCACGTCGCGCGCAGGTACCTAACCTGCCTCTGTACCCACGCACACGTCGGCGGAGCTGGCCATGTGGGCGTGCGGTGATAAATGACTTATCTATGCAAGAAAAACAAATGAATGTGTCCAAATTACCACAACCACTAGGGGCTTGAGAACAAATTCTCCAGCTGGCTTCATGTCCTACCAGCTCTGCCTGCGGCTTCTCCCGCGTTATCGTTATATATCATGGCCAGATTACATAAAATCTTCATAAATTGTAGCCTATGTCTTATTCTGAGGTCTAAGCTGTATTACCGTAAAGTTTCAAATAAATCTGTTCTGTAGCTTTTGCGTCAAAGAGTAACAAACATACAAACACCCTCACAAACTTTCACATTCATAATGTTAGTAAGAATATTCCTCTAGCTAGAATAAGAATTAGTAAAATTTATTTATTGCATGCCACACGGTATTTACAGGGCTTCTATTTCATGAGCAGGACATTCAACACATAGCATCTTGTAAGGGCACTGCAAATGTAGTATTCTAAGACTAAAAAAGAGATAAGTACACACAATTTAGCAGTCTTGCGAAAAAATCACCTGGCCCGAAATAAACCTTTTGTAGATGATGATAAGTCTCTAGTTTATAATTAAAAACTTAACGCTTAACCTTGATGTAATTTGCTTAGAATAATTACATATAGAATCCAAGTCCGCGCGCCTATTTTGAAGCACCTTAATAAGCACACAGTATTCATTACAGCTCCGCAATGTTCAATGTCAAAGCGCGCCGCACGTAAGCAAGTAATAGTCACGCATGTGTGGATCGGATTAGTGCTTCATTTTTGACGGGGCGGTTGTATGAAGACTATCCTTCTATACGTTATTATTCTAAGGTAATTTAGGATTTACACACATTGTGTGTACCTTCCTAATTACGTATCGTGGTCAATGTATTGTACATTGACATGTTATTCTAGTCTGTACCTAATTTATCGATGTTGTGTAGAGTGTAATAATAGTTATTCATTCACCAAGAGGAGTAAGGCATTGATTACTCAACGAGTGGTCATTTGAGCGATACGAGCCTTAGACAACACGAGTTAAGAAATCAATACCTCGAGGAATATATCATTATTTATAGTACTCTTACGAGGGAAAAAACCACAAAATCTCGTATAAAAATTTAATTAAAAAAAAAGGATTTACTTACACGCATCCATCGCTCGTTTTGGAATTTAAAGAAAAACATAACTGTGGAATAATGGATTTTCATACAATATTACTACACGGGTAAAGTGTGTAATAATGAATTTGCATACAACATTGTTAATTTATATTTATCAATGAGCAACTTTCTCCCCGATTATTAGGTCAGTTTGAATGGACTTTCAGTAGGTGTAGTATAAATATCATTGTCAAATGCATTTTTGAAGATATTATTTAACATCGAGATCAAACCGTTCGATACATGAATATATGTAGTGGTTTTGAACTTAATTAATTAAATCAAATTAAACAGAATTAATTAAGTGAACGAGACCCCAGAGGTAGTGAACAGGGTGTTGTCAGAAGAAACCCAGAAACAAACGAACCTATCTGATGATACAAGCTAATGAAACACTTGTCTGGCACGTAGACGAAGCATTGCAATATTTACTTACCGAATACTAAACATATACATAGTCGCGTGCTGCTGTGAAAACATTTCTTATGTTGTAATAATATCCGGGGCAGTTGTACTTAATAATAATACTGAATTCAACAAACACGCCTCGGTGGGTATTAGAAAGAATCCACAGGCTCTCCTGTGGACTCTTTTGTATAATACAAAAAAATAAAAAAATAAAGTCCTACAAAAAAGATTACGCCACTTCAATATTATCACACTTGAAAATCGTAGAGACTTGCTGGACTTATCTTTTTTGTTTAAAATTTTTAATAATAAAATTTGCTGCCCCCCTCTCCTTCAAAAATTTAGACTTCGGGTTCCTTTCAGGAATCCTCGCGCCCCCATTACTCTACTTTGCCCGCCTTTTCGAAAAAACTTATAGGTGCAAGTTCTCCTTCCACGATTGTGTAAACGGCTCAATGAGAACAGCCACTTGGTCGACAAACACGCCGATTCGTTTGCCAGACTTAGATTCATCTTAAACCAAGCCTGGCTCGCTGGTTGATGATGAAGTTTTTTTTTTGTTCTTATTTTTTATTTGGTGTGCAAGTTCGTACCATTAGTAATTCAATACCTTTTTTAGTTTTATTTTTGTATTCTTCTTTTGCATGTTGTGTTTGCCTTAAAGGATTGATGCATTTAGTTTAAATCATTAGTTTAAGTTATTTTGTAAGAAATGATGTAAACAATCACTGGTGAACCTTAATAAATAAATAATTTACTTCATCTATTATTCATTTTATTCTGAGGCACATTAGGAAACGGTGCTATGACGCATTATAACCAAAAACTTATAGGTAACTTCGTACACGCCAGCACAAAAAGTGGTGGCACAGATATGTGTTGTTTTGGCCTAATTTGTGGCACCTCCGTTGCTTTGGTACCAGGGCAAACTACCTTCGCCAACGTTGTCTTATATTCCATGACTAAAACCTTCTAATGATTGTAATATCTTTTGCTCGCAGGTACGTTCATCTAAATGTTATTCTGGCGATTACAACACAGAGGAGGAATGCGGTGAGTATGAGGCCAGGTGGCCCGCGGCACAAGATGATTGGTTTTCTTGACCCGTACTGTCCAAGCGGCACCTTTACCCTCTTACTCCATTTGATAGTTCTTCAGCCAATGGCTTCGCAGTGTTATTTTGTCTTAAAATGTCTATTTTTTATTGCGAACAAAATTAGTGAATTACTCTACGGTTTTAACGTAATGCACTTGTTCGAATGCAAAAAATACTTCTCTATAGTTTACTCGGGCTGCAGTATAGCAGTCACAAAGTTCTTATTGACAAATCAGCCCCCCGATTCAGAACGAAGTTATCGACCGATTCGATAAGTTTGTTTTAATTATAGTAAATGAGCCGCTTAGCGGTAGCAATCAATATTTTTATATGTTAAAGCTAAAGGCCTTTAGTTTTTATGAACTAAATTATATGAAAACATCATATCTTAAAAAAAACGAATTAAAAATTAAAGAAAATAACGGTTGAAACTTTGTTCTGAATCGGGGGGCTGGGGTCCTCCTAGCCAAGAGCGTTACGCTACTTACGTATCGACATGTCAAATTAAAAAATGTACGGGAATAACATAAACACGTACTCGTGTTCACGTAGTTACATCTGTTGTCAGTTCCAAACGTTTTAAAAAAATGACATGTCGAAACGAAAGCAACGTGTTGCTCTTGGCTGATCATAATCATAAATAGATATACGAGTACCTATGCCTCGGGGAAAGAGAAGGATGTTAGCACAGTGAAGTAGACTGCGTCTTCCACATTAATGCAGGATTACAGCTCTCATGGCGTTGACACGTGACAGCGCTCTCGGCTGAAGCATCTCCACTTATATCTGAGCACGACAGACGCTACGTGAGCGAAGCCGGCGAGGCCGGTGATAGCGCCATGCGAACTGATAGCGTGACCATTTTCCATTTCACATGCTCCGTGTTAATTAAAGTGCCCCAGTCACGACTTGACAGTAGGGTCACCATAACTGTTGACATCGACGTCTACTGAAGTACTCGTAGACACCGCGGGCTAGGCTGTTACTTCTAGAAGGCATGAAGATGACTTCTTATGAATCGTTCGCTGAAAAAGTGGCATACTTTCAGGGGTTTTGAAGTAGTTTCCATTTAGGTATAAGTTAACCGGCTTGATCAAATCCTATCCTCCCACTATCTACACCTCTCTGTTCTTGAAACACATATTGATTTACTCAAACAATCTATTAGAAGCTGAGTCCAAATTTGGCATAAAGGTTGAATTAAATCGAGCACACATTATTTTATTAAGTTTACATCATTATCACTAATAATTATGCAAGTAGTAATTTGCTACATACCATCGCAATGTTTTAACCTTGGCATTATTTTATGACTTTTACACCGTACCCAAAATACAGTAAAAACACACTCGAATTTAAATCACTCTTTGTTAACAACCCTATTTCTAATAGCGTGTCATTAGCAACTTGTCCGAGCGATTTCAGAAAGATTTATACGACTAACGAGAGCAAATACCTCAAAATGATTGTATCTATTCAATGGACAATTGGACATGCATGTGAATTGAGATCTCTGTTCTTACCAGTCTATTAGCAACGCAAGTGGAGCGCGGCGGTATCGGCCTCACGCGGGCACAACCTCACCATGTGTGGTGGAGCGCGGCGGTATCGGCCTCACGCGGGCACAACTACACCATGTGTGGTGCGCCGCTTAAAAGGTGATGGATTTGAACACTCACTTTTAAAGAACATCGAGCATTCGTCGTTCTTTAATTATCTCTTACCATATAGCGAACATAACCCCCGAAACCGACCAAGAACCTTACATTACATGGAAATGTTTTAAAAAAATTGATCATTTGCTTGTATTGTTACGTAAAAACCCACCCGCGCTACGTCGGGTCAACGCTAAGCGGTTGATAAAAATGTACCCATAAAAGTGTCCTTTATTTTGAAATCCTAAAAAGGCTATTTAAGCAAGAAAAAATAAAGTTCTTTGTCATACGATTGCAAGACCGTAGCATGATTTTATAGATGGAGGTAACGTTATCGTTTCGTTTGGGTCGATATACTTCCACAGGGTTGTGCACTTTTTAAAAGAAGTATATTTTTTATATTAACTAGGTAGTGATGACGGATTCAAAAGCCGAAAACAAACCGAAACAAATAATTGGCAGACACAACTACTGAAAATCATAGCACTGGTCTAATAACTTTTACAACGAACGAAATTAAGTACTTTTCTAACATTAAACAATTTTCTTTACAAAGTCTTCAAACCTGAATAAGCTAACTAGCTTAATTAATATCTCGGGTTCGTATCATTATTGTGTGAATACAAAATAGATTAGAAAAAGCTTTTGCGATTATGTTCGTAGAGCGCAGCCCTAAGCTCGAAGGTCGGTGCATATTGTCCAACGACCTACCATATAAGATTTCTACCGAAAAAAAGCGATACAGCAACCGAAGGTCAGGCGTCGGTGCCAACGGGACCTGCTCGTACTCGTATCATGTAGGCAAATCGGATTTTAACTTTTGCATCGAATGGAAAGTATCGATACAGTTGCGGTAATTTGTATGACAGAGACACACGACAGCCTCTGTGCGACAGTAAAGTTACTTAGTGTATTTTAAAAAACCTGTAAATGGCCACCTTTAAGGTACCACGTTTGAGTGGTTTAAGTCACTAAAATAGATTTGACTGGGCTTATTAATAAACGAACTATCTTGTCAATATAAAACCTTTTTTTTTTTAATAGTAACAGTTTAACATTGTTTACCTTTTCGGAAAAGTGACAGCGCGGAGAATGCACATAAAATCATGTTAATGGTACTGAACCATAATACAATCCTTTATAACTTGTCAAATTTAAACTGAGCATACCGAGCAAATTTCGTGAAACATTACATTATGATCTTTAATTTGCAGCCAGTCAGCGGTCACCTGGCACTAACGCTTCTTCTGGCTGGATATTTACTGACTTCTTCTTCTTCTTCTAAGAAGTTTAGGGAATTAACTTGACTGGATATAAGCGATTGTATCAGGGCCCTTGATGACGTTTTTTCCCTCCATTACCTATTATCTCATAGACATACTCTACCTGCTTCACATTGGTTTTTCGCGTGCTAACAATCGAAATTTCTGCAGGTTTTAATTTATAATATCGGGATTTATTGGAAAGAGTTTTCAGTGTAGAATTTAATTTTCTCATTAATATAAAATCTATCAGTGATACTACAATGCTTAAGCCCTCTTCGTGATCTTTCATACTGACTCTGACGTTATTGACATCAGCTAAAATGGTGCTTAAGGACTGGATAAGCTTTCGCAAGGCTTGTAGGTTTAAACTTTATTTTACTCGAGTATTGATCTATGCTTGTTTATTTGACGACATGCATACATAAAAATCACTAGTACATTTGTTATTGAGTCGGTAACTTTATAGAAAACGGTCCTTAACTGACAAGGTACGAGTAGGTCAATAATTTGGTTTTGAAATGAATCGGTGAGTGTTTTTATTGTTCCAATTGAAACTGCACCAAGATGCGTGCGTACTGCTGTCAAAGTCGTAGCATTTTTAACCCTTCATGTGTGATCAAGGGCAACTGGTCGCCATGTGTCCCGCGCGCCTGCGTCAAGTCGCAGACAGGACGGACTGTCCTTTTTGTCCCTTTGGAACTGACTCATTGCTCTTTAATTGCTTAATTTGCATAAACTTGGCGAGAAACATAGTCTAGTTAATTAAGTCTGAGTTTTTCTTGTTTTTGTATGGCTTGGTAAATCTGTTAATTCTGCGGGTAACAAAGTTAACTACGGATATCACCAACTTTAATCACCATCCGCCCGCCTCTTTGTTTATGCAATAATTGAGGAGAAAAGCGACACAGTATTAAGAAAAGGCAGAAAAAGTATGAAGTACGGTGCGTTAGGCCTCTACCTGTAAGATGGATCGATGGACTGATGGACCTTATGCCTGGCCGTCCTGAGATATCTATTAGGAACGCCCTTGTTTCGCCATTGACGTATTATGGATGATGATCATGAGTCCACAGATATTTCAAGATGTGTTACATAGTTAAAGGTCAGATGATCTTGGTGTGAGCACCTCTAGAAATGTATTTATTTGCTGATGGCGGAGTGGCGACAGAAGGCGGACCGTTGCAACACGCGACAATTCCGCAACAGTCGTCCTGGCCGAGCCGAATGTGTTGCAAAGCGCGAACTCGTCGATTAGCGCCCGCTTCCTAGATTAAATTATCATAATCTAGAACAAGCCAACAGACAAGAACAACCATTTTGAAACCAAAACGCAGGGCTGTCCACGCCAATAGGTACCGCTTACGTTTCCGGGTCAATACCGGCTTAGACTATTGAACCGTAAGGATTAATTCGTATGAAATTAGCAAGCAGCATCAAAGCATTGCATCCGAACAATGAAAGGATAGGATGTGTGTTGATATGATGATGATGATGAGAGAAATGTTATGACAAGCGGCAGCGTTAGCAGGTAATAGATAAATAATTAGTTAGCTTGCTGTACACAGTCCGACTGTTGGCCAAGGTCCCTTTTATTATACCAATCGGCGCAGCTGATGGGTATTCCGAGATGCGGCAAGCCTTGCGTATATTGGAAAAAGTCAATCATGCTTGGTCTGTCCTGGAATATGGTTTACGACTTCAAGGCGGCACTCTCACCACCCACCCACTAAGACATAAATGTGACAGGTTAGCAGTTTAAACAGCATCCTTAAAACAAAACCTTTTAAACAACAAAAATAAAAATAAATCTTTTAAACAACATTCAAGTTAATATGGTGTGAGCGCACGTATCTCATTTCTAATGACGTAGCGGAGATCTGATCGCGTTCTGTTCCTGCGCAGGCCAGAGCCACAGTAAATATCAAAAGCGTGACAGTAACACTAATTCCACTTAATGACTAAAGGTTATCGCGCTGTAAATCTGCTTATAAATAGCTCAATGTGAAGGGTTTCCTTAAGTTTGTGGACTTACATTACCTACCTGTAACGCGGAAGTAATTATATCTTTCGTCTGAAGCCAGAACTCTACTTAAAGCGAAAAGCTACTAACAAAACTTCCGATTTCTACTGACATTTTTGTTAATAAATGTTTGGGCCCTGACTACAAACCTGAACTTTTTGTAAGTACAATGGGTGTCGCAGATACTCAGATATCTCAGCACTCGTTGATCCTGGGGATGGAGATCGAAGCCACCATCTTAAGGAACCAACCCACAGCAACCAACAGGCGCCAAATTGTTTTGCTTTGAAAACCTATGCGGATTCAACTGTAGTGGTTTATCTTCGAGGTGGAGAGATCCCAAGTGAGATATTTTGCGTCGCCAACCATTCTTGGCTTCTCTTCTCAGCTCTGGTAGAAAACGAGGCTACATTTAACTCATCAAAAGCAACTTCCCACTGTCTATATTTGGACTTTGGTCACAGATATCGCTGACAACAATGTCATCGGCGAAACCTCGGTGGAGTTGCAGCGGCCCCTCTGTCTCAGGCTAAGAACAAACAACATTCAATTTTAAGGTCAAATAGTTGTGTCGATATCAAGTAAAATGTCGTATCTGGGGAGGAGACTTTGTTTATAACATTTGCTTGCTAACATACACATTCTTAAGAAATAGAAGTACACTTTTCCATATGCATTAACTATTTACTGCAGGCCAGGTCCAATATTTTATTGTTATGTAATAAATATAAATTCGTTAGCAAATGTTGTAACTCAGTGCATTAGATATGAAATGTGCGCAGTTTGCGTACGCCACAGCGAGGCCCCATTACTCTTACCAACCAATTTGGTGAAACCTGTTTTAGTAGTTTAACTAATCATATTTTAATATACCGGCTGTCACTTATGTGTGTATTACTTATCTACTCTTTTTAATAAGTATGTAAAAGAAATAGGTAAGTTCAGTCCTTGAAGAAACTCAAAATTATATTATTAGTTCGATGAAGATAGTGTCTGGAGAATGGTCAGTTTAACTACCCGGTACGTCCACCACGAGTTGCCACCTTAAATGTACATCACCCATCGTTCGCGTAATTTTTTTATTGGGATTTGACATTGTCATGTCATGCCATGTGTCATCCAGAATTTATTTACGCGAACGATATTGTAAATTTAAAGAGACAACTCGTGGTAGACGTACGAGTACAGCACGGCAAACGAATACGGAGAACGGCCAGTCAACACGGCACCGCACGGTCCGCGTGGGTCTGTCATTTCGGCAATTAATCATCATTACTAATTAGTGCATCGCCTTTTAAATTACACAATTCGTTTTAGAATCAATTAATCACGCCACATAAGACTGTGCTTTGATTAATGAAACTAATGTCTTATTCTGAGCATATAGCACCGAAAACTAGACATTTATTACTATGATTACTTTTGTACTATATAAATTGGCGCACATCGTGAAGCCTATTGGTGCTTTCGGGAAAGAGTGAAATTAGTAATGTCCTTACTAAACTATATCTTCATCAGCACACCAGTGTTAAAACTACACCACAAAACCACCTTTGCGCACCCTTGTTTTTAACTATCTGGGTCAAAATCTACACCCTAAAAACGCGTCGTCAGGTAGTGATCAGAGGGCTGAAGGTTGGTGTCATTCTAAATCAATCTGTCAAATCACTCAGCCAAAGATCTCTAGTAGGTAGCCAAGGACCTCTAGGTAGTAGGTAGGTACAGATAATTCGTTAATACTTCGATACAGAAATACAATAATCGTGTAGGATCGTGATCTATAACAGCGTCGTGCGCCAGACGCTTCTTAGCCAGCTGACCCCACTCACAGAGGCCACTCCCATGATTTCTGCAATTATAGACACACACTTACGAGAGTATCATCAAAGAATTAGCGGCAGGTGATTTTGCGAATGTGGGTCTTTGTTGTAAGCGATATATCAAAATTAACTTTCATTTTTTACGTAAAGGCGTAATTCCTTACGTAACATAAACAGCGATTTAGAAATAAGCCGTTAATTTGGTGCTGAAGACGGCTCAGGCAGCCGAGCGCGCCTGCGGGCGTGATGCGTGACGCGCCAACCTTGGCCTTCCTCATCACTGCTACATTTTCTGCTAATCTGTTTACCTTGCGAGAAATTCTATTGTCTTTAAGGATCTTATTGATAGATACCTAGGATGGTTAAAAGACTTGATAGTAACTATAGGACCCAAAAAAAAAACCCAAATTAACTGCACACATTAAATGCAATGCGACTTTAGATTCGTTATTTAAAATAAGTAGGTACGTAAGCTAACACGTCTGTCAATTATTATGCGATTGTCGATTTAGTGACTCTCACATTCAACATGGTCTTCTTCAGACCGTGTATTTCAGGGCCGCGTCATTGCATTCCATAATTAACAACAGCTCATTCCTGCACATAAATGTTCTGACCTTCCTATATTCAATACCGAACTGCGTTCGCTATCATTTCCGTAATAATATGACACCTTTTCAATTTGCGTATTGAGTTTTGTCAAGCTACCCTGCTCCTGCCTAGCTTTCAATGTTCAGGGTCGGTACAACAAAAACAGATTATAGTTTGGAGTGACACGTACCTCATGTTGTTTAGCAAACAATACCTTTGGTGTACGGTATTGAAAAGGTTTAAATATTATGAACTGTGTCACAGTACTCACAGTTTACTCAACGTGATATTTAACTGTTTAACTAATTGTTATCTATTGTCTTGCTTATTTTTAGTACCTTACTTAATCAAACGGTGAGTTACTGGCTCTCTCGTTGAAGCATATCGTGCCCTGAGTGCCAAGTGCGAGTTCCTTCGATCGGACGCACCGAGAAAGCAAACGCGGATTTGCATAGAAAAACAAATGGTTGCGTAAGCGTGCCACCTGATTGGTAAACCGCGCACTAGGCTGTCAGGGCTCCTTAGCCTAAACCATAAACTAATGAACTTCTCTTCCATACCAAACGCCCCGCCACCATCACCACTTTATTAAAACCTTGTTCTTTTGTGTGAACTGGCTGATTCTTCCATAACAACCAGCTGTTCATGAAATTCGTATCCCTAGCGACACAGAGCCTTCAATACTCGTGTCGCTCTGTTGACCTAATTTAAAGTAGGTTTTTCCTTTCTGGTAATTGTCACGTCCGCTGATCGACAATAGTTTCGCGCCAGTATCGCATTGTGTTGCGCCAACCAGGGACGCCGGGAACCCGACCGGCCGTGCTCACCGAACTGACATTTGACACCGATTTGACTAATAGGTCTACCACATCAACGAACGATTGCCCTTTATTTGTATTCATGTGGCTCATTGTTTTTCGTTTATAGCGAGATATTAAGCACGTTAAATACTGCTTCTCAAAATCGTTAAGGTTCGCTCCTACGACTGAAGAAGTTGTGAATGGATGTCACCAACTGCTACGATAAACGCACTAATTCCTTTTCGAACCTTAAATGAAGAAATTTAGTAAGAATGCTGTCAGATCAGCATCAGATCAGAATCAGAAGTAGGTAATAAATATTGAGCAACCTTACAATAATTACACCTAAAAGGATAGTTCCATAGAAAAAGGCGCATCATTTGTGATGCCAAAATCAACTGTCAAAATTCGATACACAAAATGTTATCACAATTTTCGGTATTGAACAGTATGAATACTATTTGTGCTCCTCTGTTATGTTTTTGCAACCATTTACTGCACCAATAAATACTTTGAAGAAGCACTTACCTCTTGAAATTGACATCGGTGAATTCAGATTTAGCCGCGTGACATCTAGCTAGATGTTTGTATCATCAAAACAGGTGCGCCGGCTCTCCTCCTACTCGCATGCGTAATTATTCTAAGTGAGCGACAGTACTTTGTGACAACAACACTGCTTTCAGTAAACAAACGATTTGAACTGTTCATAGACTTCAAAATATGTATGAGACTGTAAAATGAGAGTATAGCTAATTGTCAACTTCTTTAGGGTTTTTGATATGGGTAAGCAAGTTTTTAAAAACACTAAGCGTTTTATCTAAAAATTAGACTGGAAATTCTTTAATTTATTGAATTTATGGAAGTGGTTCTTCAAGTATCTGTAAGATTTCCACTAAATTCTAGTCGTAAATCCTAGGTAAGTAAAGTAGTTAGCCTATATGCTGTCTCACTGGTGGGCAAATGCCTCCATCATTGAAATTAAGTCATCGCTACCAATTGATGGGTATCGGCTTAATCACCACTCTTGCCAAATGCGGGTTGAGGATCGATCACAAACCCGGGCTATGTTCTGAAAATTCCGAAAACACACTTTGTTCGACTTGGGAATTGAACCCGGGACCTCCGGGTTTCGGCGTTGTAAGTCCTACTTCAAAAAACAAACAGCCCTTAATTACAGTTTACAACAGCCTTCACTGAATGAACGTTTGAATTACCTCATCAGTCGGCCTCACCGTGTCTTCGCGCTATCAGATGAACACAGCATGGTGCGGAAGGGTTAGACGATGCCTCGGCGTTCAACATTCGGCGTTCAGTCGAGGAGTACAACATTGTTATGCAGCATTGGTGTGAAACCGACACTCAACAGATGCTTATACATCCACTTTCATTGCTAACTATAATAAAATCTAGAGTGGGTTACACGGACACCTGTTTTAGTGTGTATATATTACCTAAAAGATGGTCCAGCACTTACCTAGTACTTCTCATACGCGTTCAAGCCTCAGATCATTTTCATGGGATCGATTCCAGGGAGACTTTGCATGCGGAGGCAATGCTGCCGGGTGATACTCGTACACGGACAGCAGGCCAGTTAGATCTAATATACGCTTGGCAAACTTGGCTACTATCTATTTGACTTGGGGCGCTTTTAAGTCCTACAAAAATGACATGACCTGACAATGTCAAATCCCAATAAGTAAATTTTTTTACGCAAATGATAACGTAAATTTAAAGTGGCAGCTCGTGGTAGATGTACAGAATAATCATGACATTCATTACGTGTCAAGAAAATCTGAGGTTTGGCAATGGTCGATATTTATTAGCACGCGTACTAAGCAAGATTTATTCACCTTAAATATGCAAAACGAAACTTTGTGCTGTATTAGATTACATTTATAGCTAATATTCTTAATAAGATTCTTCCAAACACTACATCACCGTCATTGCCAGAATTTTCAAATCATTAAAATACGTAACATGAGGTAAATCGTTGCATAAGTCAGTAATTCTATTTGCAATTAACAGAGCTGAAGTGCCGACACAATGGCACGTAACTGCGAAATTGATCTGAGATTCGCGCGGCAATAAAACGAATGTGCTTTCACTGTCCTTCGTCGCATTGTCTCAGCCATCGCGCCGTTAGGGGAAAGTCTTAATGCGGACTTAATTGAGCGCCGAGAGTCGTCAATTATATATCATTAACATCTGCTTCCTCGCCCGTCGCGAGTTTTATGCAAATTTCCTCGATGACCACGTAAGATTGAATTATTTAAGACGCATCAGATTCAGCTTACGTAAGCGAAAATTTATGAAAAATTAATGCCGCTTTTCGTTCGCCTAGAATTAAATCACGAGTGGAACAACCGCACAACTGTACAGGTGCTTTATGCTCCTAATCGGCTGCCAATTGCGCTAACGACTCGTCGGCGACGTGCGCGCGCATCTGCGCTAACGGTCGACAGTTTCACAATGGTGTAAATAAGCCGAGATGTACTTCGCCACTGCCCCGATTGGTTCATAGTCGCAATTGACTTCAATAGAAAGGTCGCCTTAATTTAATTAGCAGACGTCTCCTAACGAGGGATATGGGCTCAGCGGTAACGCTCTTAGGACAGTTACACGCAAAATTGGGAGAAAGGCCAAGCCATTCAGCTGGAATTGTGAAACACGATCAGTCTGAATTTTGTGGTTAGTCTGTTGTGGTTTTTTTATTTTTCGCAGAATCAAGAACATGGTTTAGAAGAGGGTGTTGCGCCAATTTGCGGCAAATGACGATAAATGCACCGATAATACTATTTTGGTGAAAAATTTGAAACCTCCACATAGTGCAAAGGTATTGATTTACTTATTAGATATAATAACTTACCCGATAGCGCTTTACCTTCTTTTTCATCAAAAGCTAAATCATGACATAATATACGTACTCAAAACAGCAGTCGTCAATAAAAGATAAATATGATGGTTTTTTTTTGTGATATGTTCTTCAGTTCTTTTAATTCGCACCAAGTGAAAGATACACCCGATTTTGATTTCAACTGGACGGAGTTTAGTGATCCACTAGGAGTGGTTGGAAGGTATTGTAGTTCAGCCGTGGGATCAACCCTAGCGTCGTGACAGTACCAACGGGAGACGGATGGCGACGAACAGAGACGCTAATGCCTCTAACGGGGTCAGTGGTACCTGCGACGCACGACCAAGCATCTACTTAAACTTGAACAAACGGCGCGTGCCATCAGGGCACAAGTAACGCATGCTATCTAGGTTAGCAAAATAAAATCTTGAATGTTTAGCGCCGAACCAGCTGAGGTGACAGTATTTAGAGCAATATGGCGCTGACGCAAGCGGACAGATGAGGTTTAAGGTAGTAATGGAGATTTAGAAAGGTGTCGGCGATTATACTCGTACACTTGCTGTATCAGTGGATCGGCTGTGAACGCGGCGCAATGCAGACACGCTTCCTGGCTCGCGCACAATGGTTAAAACGTTAGACAATGAAGGTTTTGCGAGATTGTGTGTTTACAAAACAGATGCGGTCACTGCAACCTTGATGCGGCGATACTGCGCTAGCGCAGGTGCCCGTCGAAGTCGCCATGCACTAAATGCCAAACTCGCTGCAGTCCTACCGCTGTAGTAAATCGTAGTAATATCAAATAAAAATAATGCGTTCGATTAGAGAATTCAAAGTAATCATGCAAAAAGATCTACCGAAACAGATCTCGTAATTATTCATAATTTTAGTGTAATCACATACATCAAGTATTTATAAATAAATCAAACACCACGTTGCGTATTTCTATCTCGAAATTCGTCACAGAGTGCCAGCGAAGTAATTCACAATAAACACAAAATAGCCGAAACATTTAAACTGTTTTTGAATATTGCCAGTTGGCTGAAACACATTCGGAAGGAAAAACTTTTCACAATTACCGCGTCAAGCGTGATTCTGCAACTTGTACATTCTGAGTGGGACTTTGCCACAAGAGCAGGTTAAACCTGCCACTTAAACACATAATAATTATGTTTTACTCGAGTTTACTTTACCTATAATTATTATACCTAACAGGGCGCTAAACGCTAAATCCTTGAGAGGCTACTCGTATTAACATTAATATTTAATTTGTCATTTCAAATAAATTATTGAGTGGAATACTAACCATTGATTTAATTTTAATTGCAGGCACAAGTATAAGTACATTTTAATGTACAAGTTATTCGAAATACTATGATAGCAAACATAACTGACAGCCGTTGGAGCAGTTTTTGTTTGTATGTGTGGACAGACAGACAGACAGACCATCCGACAAAAGCCGCAGGACAGCCGTGCGGTAGGCAGACAGTCGGTCAATTACGAGTATGTAAGGGGGAGGGGAGGGTGGCTGCGATGTTTGTTAAATTATGATTAGTTTTGTTACTTTCCTCTAAGGGGCTAATGTTATGTTGGCTTTTATTGTTTCTTTTTTGCTACTGTAATGTTATTCGTTCTAATTAGCAACAGGCATTTATCTCTTTCGAGTAGTTAGACATATCGAGTGCACCAGAAATAGAATTAAAATAAATAGCAGCTCGTGCTTTCAGGAGAAAGCAATAAATCTTAGAATCTCGTAAATCCGTTCTTGGTTCGAGTAGTGATCAACGATCACGCAGACAGGCGCAAGCGCAGACAAACATTCAGATATGCCCGAAAAATGAGATGTTTTCCATTGAAATGGAATGCAACAGAGCGTTCGTTCCAAAGGTCAATTTATAGAACTTTAAGTGAAAATAATAAAATAACGTGGATTATCTATAAAATAAATGTAATTTGCGTTTTCAGAAAATAGTTTCTTGAAACGAAAATTATTACAGAAATTAAGTACTATACATTTGAGAAAAATTCGCTATACAAGAGAGTTGGTCGAAAAAGCTGTCCACGGTGAAGAGTGTCATTTTACAAAAGCTTTGTTGGTGTGTAGTAAGTGTCCAATAAATCAGATGACTTACATAAATAACTTATCCCTCGTTTCTGAAAAGATTATAAAATTTTGTGATTAGATGGCTTAAATGTAAGATTACTTCTACTATTTATAACAATTATGTGGTAGCTAAAGTATGCAGAACATTAATTTAATTTTGTTTTACCAAGCAGACGCTATTTATTCATAGACCTTTGAAAGTACATATTCTAAATAAAAACTTTCATCTACCTCAGCCAACACATTCATGATTATGCCTTTTTAATTATGTTATAATAAAACAGTGCATCGATAACAATTGTGCACTATTATAATGATTGAACAAGTTTAGTTAATTGATTCGAGAAAAAAAATTGTCAGCTTGAAATTAAAGTGCAAATTATAACGACTATGCCATAATTTCCGGACTGGATATTTACTTTGTTGCATAATTTCATTTGACGTAATAAAGCAACAGTGTTAGTAGGTGATACTTACTTCAGTTTTGGCTGGCCTAAAGAAACGAATTATAATTACCCTACTTAGGTACCGATTTACATATAAGAGGAAACCTTTCGCTAATCGTTAATTATTTACCAGTAGGTACTTTTATGTACTGTTATATAGCACAAAAATTGACCTTTATAACAATGGACGTTTTATTTCATTTTCATGCTATACCTATAATCACAACATAACATACGTCCTCAATTACGATAATACAATACAAACTTAAGATCGAGAAGAGATTATCGTCAGCTGTGCGAAAACGATCACCCGTACTGAAGACTCCATGGGACGCCTGGTAGTGCAAGGGAAAGTCAAAAGCAAAAGATCTCGTGGGCGCTTTCCGAGACGGTGGGCAACCTCATCAAGTCGGTGAAGCACTCCAGCCAGCAAAAGCGATTGCTCCCATTCTGCCATACATTGAGCTGCATGGCGAAGCATCGCGAAAGCAGCGGTGGCGTAAAAATCGACTATTAAGTTGTGAATGACCACGAGAGTGGTCGTGGTCATTCATAAGAGTGAATAACGAAGAAGAAGAGAACTTACGCCCACGACTATCTCAAATGGGTTAGTCAGAACCAAGTTTAATGTTTCGTTATGGAATACGAAACACTTGAAGCCCACATTTCTCACATAACACTCCTATCATAAATTAACTCCTAATGCCTCCAGGACACCATCAAAATTAAAATCAGTATTGAATTGACTGGAAGTATAACTCAAAATATATTTCAGATGCCACCAACGCCTTCAAAACGAAAAAAAATCGCTAATGTTTATTTAAATAATAATACGTCGGAACCCCGCTAAGTCACGACGTCGCATTCGTCCTATCTTTATCGCTTTCTAGTGCCATCATTAGCTAGACTAGGAAACCACACGATCGCGGTTAGCTCGTATCTAATGTAATCACGGAATTCCTGACACCACACTCAGTTATTCATTCTCACCAGCAGTCGGAGTAACAGATACGATACGACTGATACGAACGGAGGCTTAATCAAAATGACTAATTATTAATGTAAGCCTATAATATGCTATTTTGAACTATTATTTTAGTTTACTATAAAACAATATCCAGCTCCCCTTATTCACCAAAATGGGTTAGGCAATTGTTACTTGGGACGATTGTCTATCCATGCTGAGTTTGGGTCAAACCTGCTTAAAGTTTCAATAAGTTTTCAAGGGGGGACTAACTTCTCGCAAAATGCCGATTTTCCTAAAGTGGCTTGGCATAACTCATTTGACATAAACACCATACGCATAACATTAACGTCTGATAATTTATCCTTCGCATAGCTTTTAGATAGCTGCGTAACTTATAATAATATATCATAACAGTTCAAATGCATATATTATTACACAGCGTAAGTAGTGAAAGCCCTAAGAAAATTTGGGATACTTAATATAGTTAATACTAATATTTTGAAGCATAACTGAAGATGGCCTGATCAGTTTTTACTGATTTTTCCCTAATACAAATTTCACTTGGTTAGTTGGTTAGGGTAGGTCATTTCGTCCGAAATAGGTAGGTTAGGTTAGAACTGCGACCACCAGATTAAAATAATACTTATTTTACTTTGTTAATTAGAATGGTTCACTATGTTAGGATTTCTGAAAATATACCACACAACATTATGGCTCGTGAAGATTAGGCAAATCAGAAATATGGAACATGATATTATGACAATGAGCATTATCCTTCGAATTAGTGAGCCAGATTCAAGTACGTAGTCTGACAATATTTAGCGACTGAACATGGCTAACCAAAATGCTTGCATAAAAGTTTCTTGGTTTAAACTAAGTTCTGATTGACTTAAGTACGTTGATGGACTTATGAACGTTAGTGCTGTAAGTCTGGTAAGGAGGCCTACGTTCCACAGTGACGTGTTGATGATGCAACTCTGAGTTACACTCCACGGAATATTTGACACGCAGACCCAAATTAGACCGAAATTACCAGATAATCTTCCTAACAAACGTGTTCATCGTGACGTGACGCTCCCCTCCTCGCGTGTGACGGTTTAGCTGCGATGACACCAGTTCCGTCACGCTCGATTTATTACAACTGTAATCTATACTCCGTGCTCCACGTGACCTTGGAGACAATGGATTGCAGAAAAGTATCTGAACAATTGCTGATACAAGTAACATGAGTACTTGCATTTAAGATGTCCGTTGCCTATCCTATGGGGATTAACATCCAATCCATCCATCTTGACAATCTTGACCTACTTAGCTAATATACCAGGCTTGGTGACGATCAGAAGAACAGAAAAATCACCATTATCATAAGTAACTGTGATTCAGTGATGCATTGTTCTTACATCTATCTTTGTAATGCTCCTTTTATCTCTGCTGACGTCGCTAAATGACAGTCGATACCTAGTCGAAGGCCTCAAGGTGGCTTGATAATAAGGTTCTGATTGTAAGGTTTATCACTAACCTTACGTATACCTCCAACAATTTGCACTGCGCTTGCCAACGCGGTGTTGGTTAGTGTACAATCTGGTCGCAGTTACGATGCGACCTGTGGCCACAGAATAAAATGCAGTGGCCTGTGCTCTAGCTTGTGGGACGTATGAAGACCGTATTATTTACTTCTGGGGCATTGACTTACTTAACTTCACTAAATAAATATTCCCTAGTTTCATCGTCGTGACGTTTTAATCGCTTTAGATATAGTTGGTTTAACGTTTAGTTATGTCACTCGGCGTCGGGCAGGCGTTGAATTGATTATCAGTCATCGCGTTGGTCACGCCCCCGTGCGCCGGCGCACTGAGACTAGGTACTATGAGGGAAAGAATAAGTGGCACACTTACGTAAACAATCATTTTCTAAACTACTTAAAAATTAAATAATAAAACCGTTTTGCTGTAATTTTGCTATTAAGTGTATTTGGGCAAGCGCATCTTTATTTGATGAAGCAAATCCTGCAAACAACAACTGCTTCATCGTGAGTCGTCACTCTGCCTGCATAGGGTGTTATGAGATCTAACTACTTTGATCACATATAGTACTAGGGGAGTAGGTACGACAAGGAAATATACTTAGATATTTATAAATATATTACTACAACATCGCCGAACCAGCATTCGCGAAGTTCGTCCTCCACCTAGTGGGTATGATCCTAACCAAACCAACACAACAACCTTTTTAATATTACATAATTATATGCCGCCCTAGAGACCTAATTACCGACTGATTTTATTAAATATCTGACTTAGCGCCTACTGAAAGCTGAAACAGGCAGTTCTCATTAAATGATCGTCTAAAAAACTGTAAACTGCCATTGGATATAACTCGTTATCATGTAACTGTAATTAAGTTACCTTGTGCTCATTTCCCACGAGAATCGTGTCTGGGGCCGCGCGCGCAGGGTGCCAGCTCGGGGGCTTCACACGTGTATCTGGTGTGCCCGGGGGCGTCGCTCGGTCCACTTGCACACAGCTATGCGCGGGCGCACGGATCAGCGCTCCAGGCAATTAATGAGATGCTCGGCTTTCCATCTCCTATTTGGATATCGATGAAATCGCATCTCTTTACACGCGAATTCCTAGAGATAGCTTTGCTGCCAACAATTTGATTTCTGTGTTGCATTTTCAGTAATGATTTCGATTCAAACCATAATTTTGTACTCGCTTAGCCAACATTAGTAATATCGTTTACTGATTATACTTCTATTTATATAGTTTTTAAAAGCAATAGGTACCACTAAGTAATCTAAAATTCTGACATTTCATAAGTGCTTCTTTGTAAAAGCCTAAGTGAATAAATATTTTTTTACTTTACTTCTTACTTTTTAATACTGGACATAATAACTAGCAGTTACTTTATTAGTAATTCGACGACGGGAAGTATACTGGACATACATGTTGCGGGCGTCGTAAAAACTAAATGAAACTAACTGAGCCTATTAAAACATTGTAAGTAACTTTTTGGGTATCTTATCTTTAGTTTTCAAGCGATAAAATAATGAATATAATATATAACACATCTGACTGAAATGCCGCGCAGCCCATTCTTCATTCTCGTGATGTTGCCGGCGATAGCTCACGGCTCATCAATGTGATTGCGTTGCTGATTTTTGACAATGTAGGTAGATAGTTCAGGGTGCAATAAAGCACCAAAAGCTCTGAATAAACTATATTTTTTTCGATGCATTTTTTTTTCTTCTAATGGGAAGTATACTGCACGGCGTCTAGTTAAGAGTTGAGTCTGAGGTATACTTACCTGTCAAAGCGTTTGACGTACTGTTCTAAGATTTCCACAAGATTTCACTGCGCTTTTGAGTGTCATTTTCCAAATTGTATGATTCTCTTTTCAGTTCTCTTATTGCATTCAAGCTTTTACGAGTATTTACTACTTACAGTAAATTGTTGACATTATACCAATACAAAATTTCCCCTAACCATTGAGTCTATGTGAAATCACAAAGAAAGTAGCTATTTTATTAAGCACGTCAATTGAAATCAATTCTATTAGAAGGCGTTATTTCGACTTATCTTCTCGATGGCGGCAATAAATAGCCCACTTGGAGATAATAACATAATAAACGTTAGCATTCAGAAAGTTGTCCAGTGTAAGTAGGTCTTGCGCGGGCGCACACCGTACTCTACTGTAATAACGTGAAACCTGAGCTTGCAAAACGGGTCATCTCTCTAGGCAACGATTTCCTACAGATTTAACCTTATGCTAGAGTGGATACTCTATTTACATTTGCGGGTATAAAACAGACTAGCCTTTGCTAGATCTGACTGCAACTTTGCCTTCTTCACCCTTCATTCATTTCTTATGGCAGAACATAGGTACGCGTCAAGTTATACAAATTATTATGAGCCTGATCGAGTCAAATGAGGTAGTGATGAACATTTCGCCCGACAATGCTGTAAAAAATGTTTATTTTATAAGACAACCGCCCGAACCCACAAACGTCAATCAAAGCTGAGCAGTCCTTACAGTATAGATGTCCCTTACATTTCCATAGACATGTGACAGGCCAGCATCGATTTTAGGTGTCCTCAACTTTTGATTAGCGTTTGTGGATACGGGGAAACGTCTAATAATTAGTTCGGTTAGACGTTATTCCGTGTGCAAGTAATAAGAAGCAAGTGTGCTGGATGAAGCATTTCTCGCCGGGTCTTCTCGGCAAGAAACAACTCCGACGCGGTGGTAGACTCGCATTATGTCTGTATACTGTGTATTTATATATCCATATTATTATGGTATTTATATCTATTATTTAGTATATTTTGCTGTTAATTCGACGATTTGAAAGTACTGATACAGTCTATTTGAATAAAGTTATTTGAGTTTGAGTTTGAAGCAGATCAAACATCTGAACTTAACGGTCTTGACTTGTAGTTTGATCTCTAGCTTGTACTCAATACGTAATCGTCGCCTCAAACAAATTAATTCAATCGCTTCAATTAAGTCAACATATGTTGCCGTTTCAAAAACTGGTATTTTGGTACCGTAACAGATGTTGACTCGTGGTGTCGATTTCGTACTTAGATATTGCAAATACGAGTACAAGTTGTTTCTAAAACAATCGCAGCTAATGAACCTAACAACTATAATAAACTGCGAATTTCTGATGAAGAGTCGAACCTATTAATTTCGCTATTGACTCCCGACGCTTCCGGCTGCTCGGCGCTGGCGCTAATATCTCGCGAAAACGTCTCATAATTATAGCCGATGAGTAAGTACCACTCAGGCGTTACGCATGCTATAGGAAGTGTGATTCACATAACTTGCCCGATCCTCAATGCCGGAGCATTTCGCATTTTCGCTAAAATACTGATAGTGATAAAGAAGTATAGGTACTTACCTAGTTAGTGCCTTCAGCAAAAATTGAAGCACATACGATAAAAGAGAGGAAGTTAACTAATCGAAGTCATTCACACAGTCAACACACTTCAGCTGCTAAATGTCAACCATGCATGTAGGACAGGTCGGTAACCTAGTAGCCGAAATTATACTGAAGTATGCAGGATAACTTAGTGCGTTGTTACGCTTTGATTAAAATGAATAAATACTAGATACTTACCCCACAGTATGAGAGTAAAATGAGGGGTTGCTATCGTCATGATTTTTACAGAAAATGTACAGATATTGATACAATTTCTTTTGTAACTTCAAGCGGGATAATTACTTATAATTACCACTTGTTTGCTTTGTTCCTTATCTTCGTCGGTTCGGTTAAGAAATAAAAATTTATTTTGTCAATATGTTATATTGTTGCAGAACGTTCAGTGCGATAGGCAGCCGAGAGAACCGAGAGAGCCGTGACGGGCGAGCGCCACGCGAAGGCCGGGAGCCCTGCGAGGGCCGGGAGCCCCAGGCGGGCGGGGAGCCCCGGGCGGGCGGCGGGGGCGACGAGGCTGCGGGCCAGGAGGATGGCGACGCCATGAACCGCGAGAACGTCTCCACCAAGATCGCCGCCGGCATGGACCGGTGGCAGAACACGCTCGAGGACATGATCCACCTGCGATCCAACCACAACCACGTCTTCAAAGACAACTATTGGGTAAGCTACCGCCACCACCTGTCTTGAGATTACCTCTGAACGTATTATTACCATACGTAAACATACTGCCTGCTGAAGGAACACTGTTCCAAGCAAATGACGGATAGAGTTCATGTACTGATTGTTTTATGAATAAAATATAAATAAATAGGAATATTTATAAATAGCAATGAATTTAAACAAATGTACAAAAGTAATAAATTAAAAACCCTGTGCTGTGCGCATTCCAGCCGAGTCATTCTGTTTCAACATACATTTTAAAACGTTACCTAGTAGGAAACTCAAGAAGCTTTGCGTTCCTAGAAAGCAAGCCAGAATCTTTCATGACAAAAAAGTTACTTTTCCGCCATAGAATAATAACAAGCCTTTCGGCTAATTCTCTGCTTCCTTACCCACACATCTCTACTCTAAATCTAACATATTGGGTGAATACACAATGGAAAATGAGTAGAGTAGTAGTAGAAATCTGTTTTTAACTACTCCCAAGCTCATTGTATGTAACCCGTCAATGATGCATTAATGACGCAATAAAAGAACTAATCATTATTGTTCTCGCTCGAGGCATTACAACAATAACTGAGAAAGTAAAATGGGTCCGTAATAAAAAGAGTTCAATACATGAAATGGAAGAAAAATATATCGACGTAGTAGTACGACGTAGGCGAGTCACGGTTGTTCGATAAAGCGCAAGTTATGTGAAGATATTTCATAATTTCTAATGTAGGTCTTTTAGTTTTATTTCAATACCAATAACAAGATATGAACATCTGTTCGCTATAAGATGTTAAGAGGACACAGCACGGGCGAGAGAAAGCTATTGAAATATAAATATAATATGTGAATTCTATTGCTGTCTGTTGCTAACCTCAAGTCCCCGCTGAGTGCGATAGGAGCGAACATAATATCTCAATAAGACTGTACAAGTACCTACTTATGAATTGTCAAAACAAAATAAAGTATAAATGTATTAGTAAATAATAAACATGAATACTATAATACGAGTAATATGAGATGAGTATATAAATCCACAGTTTACAAACATAACCACAACCGCATATCTCTACTACCAGCGCGTCGGAGCTGCTTGCGTCTCTGTAGACCCGGAGAGGAACTAATGTTTCTGTACACCACAGATTTGTAAGCATATGTCTGTGCTTTACACGAAAATTTCAGAATAAAACCTACCGTCAATGTATAAATAACTCATGACCGTATTTATTGAAAATCGAGAACAGTTAATGGTTGCATAATACGCTTAATTATTAAGCTTTATGCAAAACTATTCGAAATATTATGCACAAAATTTGTTTTTTTTATGACATTACGCCATACAGTCTATTAAAGCCATTCGGAGGCAGGTCAGTCGCGCTCTGTGTTACCATAACATAACATTCTGCATAACTTGATCCATCGGCCAGACAGAGGTTTCCTTCTTTCTATCATTGCGCAGACAGGGTTTCTTACAGTCTGGATTCTACGATGTTCTAAGATGTTGTCGTACAAGACCTCTCGAGGTTAAAATGTCAGTATACAATTTGGGCGGCTTTATCGCTAAATTAATGTGAAGACATTTGACAAAACGTTAACGCACACCGTATACTATTTTTGACAACGTTTTGGATGATATTGTATTTATGCCAAATTCCGAATGAACATCTACACCACAAAGTAGCATTGTGTCCTGTAGGTAGTACTTCTGCAATTAGACGTAATCTAACGGACGTCGAGGAAAATTTTAAAATGTATTCATTCCAAGTCCGGAGCATTTATTTCATAATAGTAGTGCATACTTCCCGTGCGGAAGCCCGCGCTCGTCTCCATTCAACTCACGCGCAGCTTTTAAAACCGCCGTAACCGTCCACAAAAGACACGACATAATTATCAACCGTAGTTCCTAGGGCTTTAATTCCATTTCTGCAGAAGGAAAAGCAAGTGTTGTGAAGAAAGTTTATTGTGTGCTTGTGTACGCTTAACGTATCGGTGGTACTCGAATAATTTAATTCATTGATGTATACCGTTGTGGACTGCGCGTGATTTGGCGCGAAGGATGACACTTCGGGCTGCTGTAATAGTAATCAAAAATTGTTGTCGGAAATTATATTTTCCATAATTATCTAAAAATAGAAGAAAAAAACAAAAATTCAAGCCGGTACTAGGCATGGGGGGAGGGGGAGTAGAGCCCGCGCCTTTTACAAGCTACCGAGACCGTTAACGTAACTGGCCAACTATCTGTGTAATTTTCACGTTGCAAGCCCACGTTATTTCGTCAATATAGTATAATAGAAGTACCTTTAAACGGGTTTGACGCTGTTGGTGCACACCGCAACTTGTACATCAATCAGAGCAATTCGCAAGATATGCACTTCTAAAAACGCGCACTTCGCCAGATGAACACTTTCTAAGATCTGTGGAAATTTATCTTAGGTAAGATTTTTATTTTGACTGGCGCTCCACCTCGTCAAACCTACCACGTGTCAGCGGGCACCGCAGCTATCTCCCGCCATCCGCACGCTAGGCCGATGCGATCAGGTTCGTATGCATCCAATTTCTCCATCTGCATACAATGGCCGTTTAATATTCAAATCAGATATATCGCTCTCGTTTGCAAAGCACTGCTTTTACTCGCAGTTTCATGTTTTTCTACTCATAAACTGATTCTCCGAAAGCAGCTTGCACTTCGTGGAATGAAATGATACTATTGAATAGAGTGAAAGTGAAAAAAGGTAGCCCTTAGGTTTTCTAAAGCGCGTTACTATTATGTGTAAGTGCCTCTCGCTCAGGGTGAGACAGGGGTGGCCATCACAGCCACCACAGCCGTAGCCTGCTGATCAACGACACCGCTCCAACCTGGCATCGCCTCGTATTAAAAAGCGGGCGGCGGCGCGCTGACCGCCAGCCGTGGCCGCCGTCCACTTTATCAAATTGACATTGTAAAAAATACTATGGTACACACAATTAAATTCAATGCTCTATTTTGAATGGCAAGTTGGCATGGTGTGCTATGACCATAAGCTTTTCAATTGTATGATCTGCATTATCCAGTTATGAAATAAGAGTATAGTTGCTTGCCAGTAACTAACCAACTCATAACATAACATTTCAAACTTTCTTGTTGCATTTTTCACTATAAAATTTTAAACACTATCGGGTTTTTGCAACGAAATTAATGTTATGGTGAATGGATTTACCTATTCTATCTCGACGTTTCGACGACAACTGCATGTCATCGTGGTCCGCTAGTGACCGGTCGTACCATAAAATTAATTTCGTTGCAAAAACCCGATAGTGTTTAAAACTTTTAACTTATTTCATTACTTCACTTCGTTAAGGTAGAGAACATTCTGATCATGCTTCAATGTGTTATGACTTTGCAAATGTAGATTATTAATTTAATGAAATTTAAAAGACACCCGATCCAATAAATGAGATTTTAGTGTAATAGGCGGACTTAATGCCAAACTTTTCTTGTAAAATGTGCTGCCTCCGTAATGAAAATTCAATTACACTAATGATTGTAATTTTTACAATCACACTGCTTCATATTGAAATAACATTTGAGCCGATGATTGATGTCCTGCCGTTTTAAATATAACGTTTCTACGTAAAACCCGTACCATTAATACAACTCTTCAGCAAGTTTTCTCTTTACATTGAACATAAACGGCCTCGTATCTTGTTTAAGGACATTTATCGTTAGGCATTTCCTTTCGACTCGGATAACCGATACGCAGAAAGTCTCGACTCATGCAGTTCCTGCCACTTTAGCCTTAACTATTTGTTTTAAGTTTAAATGTGTTAAAAAAAATAATTTATTCGTTTGAATTTATTTATTAAAATTAGTGCCTCAATAAAATATTTATTTTTTTGTTTTTTTGATTCTCCTGTATCGTTAATCATTGACGCTATAGAAAAGCTTCAATCATACATAGAATGTGAAGTCTACGACATCCTTCTCAGGTGGCGCCATGTGAAAAAGATATGGAAAACTTGAATTTTTACTTCTTCTTAAAAATTATGAATATTTTGTCATTGTCAGTCGGTTTTTGCCTGCACCGAAACAATGATTCTCCTCAGTCGACTGGCACTAGTATATCAGCAGTAAATTGTTGAAAAAGTGTGATTTGATTGAAAATTAGCTAGGAAAAAGCGATCCTAGAACTGAAGTGTCTCGTCGATCTGCAGCCCTTATTAAATTGAAGCAATGCTAGATTTGAACTGTTGATAGCTATATTAGTACTAATAACTCTATACAAGTTATAGAAGGAAGTTAAATCGGAAGAGCGACAAAAGGTTCGAAAAGATTTGCAATGTTTTAATAGTAGGTACTAGTCTTTCTTTTGTTTTACATCTGACCCCAAACTAGGCAGAGTTTGCACTATGGGTTTCCAATTACATACTTAACTAGATAATAACACCCAGACACACAACAAACACAAATGTTCGTCATGTAAATGTTTGTCATGGGTAGGAATCGAACCCACGACCTCCGGTGCGGTGGCAGGATAGCTGCCATTGCACCAACAGGTCAGTCTAAACCACCAATTTGTTTTGACGGTCGTAAAGGTGAGATGTTGTTCATGAATAAGACAAGAACTATATTGCGGAGACACACTATTACAGAAGAGCATATTTCCATCATATCAGAGCCTATTCCGAATCTAGATATTCGGAATAGGCTCGTCGTCCTCTGTTGAATAAGGGATAGCAGCTGTAATTGAGAAGAATATTCTTGAGTTTTATCAAGAAAAGTGTGAATTTCGTTTTCCATTGAAGAAAAGTGTGAATTTTTGTAGCAATTGGATGATGCGATGTAATTGCAGTTAACACAGGAAACAAAATGGGCATCTTTGTTAAACTGGAAAAACACCTGGATCAACCAATCAATTTTAAAATATTTTTTAGAATCCAAAGCATACATGTACTCGTATAAACAATATAGAATCTGGTTTTTATCTTAAATACTTTATTAATGTTAGAATTGTGGAAGTATAGCGCCCTCTATTATATTGTCATGTCCAATCCGGACCCAATGTGCTATGTATCTAATTTTAAGACTTTTAATATACTTATGCAGTGCATTATACTGATTGAATTGAATTGAACCTTTTAAATTGTCAGTGTGTTTTTTGCATGGTAATGAACTGCCACTTGCCATTTGTTTTCCAATCTCGACGGTGCGGGACAAAAGGCGCTAACAGTCTTTCTGACCGCATAGAGAGAAAAGTCTTTGCTTCAAAATGGAAGCATTCGAACCCATCTCAACCCTCAAAACTTGGTTTGACACCAAGACCAAACCATTCAAATATGGCCGGATTTATTTGATCAATATGGTTAAAAGGTGTCTTAGTTTGCGAGACAAGCTGAATAACATGGTTATAAAAGATATAAAATGGAATGCCTTCGTTGTCCATCCTGAAAATCTTTTGTTGGTAATTGAACGATGAAGCGGCGCCCTTCAGACGGTTTTCTCTTCGGAGAGCCAGAAAAGAGTCTAGAGCAAAGAAAATCCGCGAATTCCACCTTCCATAACTTAGAGTCGTAGCGTCTATTTATTATGATTTATTTAACTGGGCGACAGAGAAGGTAGCACAGCATTCAAAGGCAATAAAATACAGCGACGTGATTCCGCAGGAGAGCATTTGCAACAAATTGAAAAGTATTCTATCCTTGGCACATCGAAGCAGTAGAAAGGTGCGTGAAGCTTGTGACTGAAACAGATGCTTCCTTATCTGTCTGCGGATGGTCTCGTTCTAACCAGAATAAATCCAGGCAAGACACACCATATTTCAATACCAAAACTCAGCATTTTAGCCGAAAAGAAGACAATGTGGGTCATTCAAGATTTTGAAATGATTATTAAATACGTGCTTTTCATATTTTCTAGTTAGTTGTTTTAGTTGGTATTTTAATTACATATTTTGCACAATACTTACCAAAATCACCTTTTTAAAGCGCTCATTCGAAATCCTAATTTGCTTTTTTTTTCAAAACTTCAAGCTTATCGCGCCACCTATTTAGCACGTGTATAAAATTTCAGCAGATTTAATAAGAATATTGGTCATCCATTCATAGTACAGGAAATACAAGATTAAAAAAAAATCGCTTCACCCTACTGTACCTACTTAGTCCAAAGTCCAAAGCAGTAAAAATACTACCTGCTTGCTTGCAATACATATATACTTATTAGGTGTATCTACTTTCATAGCACAAACGATTTGTTCAATATAAGCGGCCCTTCGCTAAAGCGATTGCTTCCGGTCAACCTTAGCAATTTGTTGTTGTAGTAAATATTTATGTTTATATATGTGAAATGTCCAACCAACGACTTCCAAACGACAAATAGCTTGAGACGTGGTGCTAAATGTTTTTTCCGTATATTATATAATAATATTACTAAATATCTGGGACAATTCACACCAAGATCATCTGACCCCAAACTAAGCAGAGCTTGTAATATGGGCGTCAGAGACTGATAAACATACTTAAATATTTCTAAATACATACTTAAATAGATAATAACACCCAGACACATAACAAATACAAATGTTCGTCACACGAATATTTGTCATGGGTGGGGATCGAACCCACGACCTCCGGCGCTAAAGGCAGGATCGCTGCCAGTGCGCCAACAGGCCAGTCAAATTATATCAAGCCAGTCAAATCAGTATGATTCAAGAAATACCACCCAACGGCATCGCAAACGTTTAGAATAAGTCTTAAAACAAATCTAGTGTGCACTATGATGCGGGCATGGTTATTTTCGTAAAATTAATACTGACAGTAAAAACTAATAGGTAATCTGGTGTTTAAAGGTAAAGTTAGTTAAATACTTAAATTCACATAAGAAAATACTTCAAATAACCATGTTACAAAGAACGCACACCTGCATGCATAATAACAACCCATATAAAGCGAAAACAAGTACATTTATTTTAATTGTTATTCGCAGTATTTTACAACTGTGAAATTAGTTCAATTTCTATATCGTTCAAGATATTTGCATGATATATGTACCTGCAGCTGTACTAACCTATAATTTTGTTGTTAATCTCTAATTATATTTTAACGTAGCATGTGAAGTTTCAAAGTATTTGCGAATATATATAACTTATTTATCCTTATATATAAAAAAATAAATGAAATAAAAAAAATACAAAATCCTTCAAACTGCGACTTTGCCTTGCCTGCCATCCGGCCGCAGAGCACCGCCGCAATAGCAACTCGACCAACTAACAGGCTGCGGTACACTGTAGTATTTTTTATATAATGTGTCGTGACATAACACGGTATGGTTTTGTTTGCAGGCTCAGAACGGCTTCGACGAGCTGCGGCGCTACGTGAAGCAGGGCAGCGACTTCAGCAAGGAGCTCGCCGCGATCTTACAAGAGAGGTGCGATCATCACTTATAATAAACAAATTCAGAATAGACTTGTGAATAAATAGAATGCAGTGATACAACCTGGTGTAGTAGAAGAGTTTATATCGGAGACCTTATCAAGGCAACGCAGCGAGGGACGGGAGGTAAACGGACGACCTGGCAAAGACAGCAGGATCAGGACCGTCTTTAGCGCTGGGCACATTAGGGCAATGGGGCCCTTTGAACTTTCAGTGTTAAATATATTATTGAGCTGATTCTAGGGGAGGGGGACCTCAGGATCGCGGGGCCCTGGGCATGTGCCCAAAGGGCCAAATGTGAAAGAAGGGCGTGAGCAGGATTCCGGTGGTTGCAAACTGCCTGCAACCGGTCTGCAAATCTGTAGGGGAGGCCTATGTTCAGCAGCGGACGTATTATTGCTGCTAATGATGATGATGAAATTCATGTGATCAGATGGTTTAGTAACAACATCAACGCGGTTCACCATCACCTCGAAACCGCAAAGCCGACAATGCTTTTCCTGACCGAGACGCAAATATCTTGCCCGGCCGATACATCTTACCTTCACTACCCTGGGTACAAGCTTGAGCACAATTTTGTGCCTCACGCCGGGGTATGCATGTTCGTCCGGGAGGACATTTGCTGTCGCCGTCTTTCAGGGCTAGAAGACAGGGACCTGTCAATTATGTAGGTGCGTATAGACTACGGTGGCCATACCCGTATATACGCGTGCCTCTACAGGTCTCATAGTGGTAATCTGGGCATAACTCAACTTTTTGAGCACCTGCAAGTGACGTCCGGCAAAGTCATTGAGCAGTATCCGACAGCCGAGTTGGTGGTCCTGGGGGACTTCAATGCTCACCACACTGAGTGGTTGGGGTCTTCTTTGCCCACTGACTACGCTGGAAGGTCTGCCTACGAGTTTGCCTTGGCCTATGGTCTTTCGCAACTAGTACCTTCTCCCACGAGAGTACCGGACGTCGTCACCCATAGGGCAAATTTACTGGATCTCCTGCTGACTTCGCATCCGGACGGGTACACCATCTCAGTGGATGCGCCTTTGGGCTCGTCTGACCACTGCGTCGTCCGGAGCCAAGTGCTTTGCGATTCACCTGAAAAGCGTAAGCCTATTGGGCGCCGCCGCGTGTGGCACTATAAGTCAGCGGATTGGGATGGTTTGCGTGAGTTTTTCGCGTCGTATCCCTGGAGGCAGCTCTGTTTTTCATCTGGTGATCCCGATACCTGTGCAGCTGCGGTCACTGAGACGATCCTGGCGGGTATGGAGTGCTATATTCCTAATCCGCTAGTGGCTGTCGGGGGTAGGAGCCAGCCGTGGTTTGACAAGCACTGCAGAGAGGCCTTGCGCCTCAAACAATCTGCATTCAAGGCTTGGACTGCGGCCTGTGCTAAAAGGGATCACTCTATACCAGATGCAAAGCGCAAACTGAATGCTGCCTCGAGATCGAGTAAAAAAGCCATCGCCAGGGCTAAATTCGTCTTCGTCGGCCGCATTGGGGAGCGGCTCGTGGGCCACCCTTCAGGGAGTCGTGCCTTTTGGTCGCTTGCCAAGGCTGCCGAGGGAAACTTTTGCCGCTCGTCTTTGCCACCACTCCAAAAACCAGATGGAAATCTGGCCCACAGTGCTAAAGAGAAAGCCGATCTCTTGGGCAACCTCTTTGCCTCAAACTCGACTTTGGACGCTGGGAGCGCCGTGCCACCTACCATCCCTTGGTGCGGTCACATTATGCCGGAGATCCGCATAACCCAGCAAGAAGTCCGGCGAGAGTTGCAAAATCTGGACGTCCACAAGTCGAGTGGGCCGGATAACATCCCGGCAGTGGTGCTCAAAGTGTGTGCTCCCGAGTTGTGCCCGGTATTGACGCGCCTTTTCGCGATTTCCTACGCAAAAAGGCAATGTCCGTCTTTGTGGAAGACCGCCCACGTGCACCCGGTGCCTAAAAAGGGTGACCGGTCGGACCCGGCGAATTATAGACCTATCGCTATTACCTCCCTTCTTTCAAAGGTTTTGGAGCGTGTGTTGAATGCCAAGCTCTTGAGGTACCTAGAGGATCACGATTTGATAAGCGACTACCAATACGGCTTCCGTAATGGTCGGTCGACTGGCGATCTTCTGGTGTATCTCACACACCGCTGGGCTCAGGCCATTGAAAGTCAAGGCGAGGCTTTGGCTGTTAGCCTAGATATAGCTAAGGCCTTCGACCGGGTCTGGCATAAAGGTCTTCTATCAAAGCTTCCATCTTACGGACTGCCCGAGGGTTTATGCGGATGGATTGCCAGTTTCTTGTCCAGCAGACGCATTAAAGCCGTAGTAGACGGTAGTTGCTCCGATAGCTTGGACATTAATTCTGGCGTCCCACAAGGCTCTGTGCTATCTCCAACGCTGTTTCTGTTGCATATCAATGATATGCTGTCCAATGACGGTATTCATTGCTATGCGGATGACAGCACTGGAGATGCCTATTACACAGGCCGAGCAAATATCCCTCGTACCATTGTGGAGGAAAGTCGAACTAAACTTGTGTCTGAAATCGAGAATACCCTAGCTTGGGTTTCCGATTGGGGTCGGGACAATTTAGGTCAGTTCAACCCCACTAAGACACAAGTTTGCGCGTTTACCACTAAGAAAACTCCATTTACTGTAGCTCCTCAGTTTCAGAACACTTCCCTTACCATATCAAGTAGTATTAGGATCCTTGGCGTTGACATATCTAGTGACGTACAGTTTCGGAGTCATTTGGAACAAAAGGCGAAGTTGGCATCCAAAAAGCTCGGTGTGCTAAACAGGGCGAAGCAGTACTTCACTTCTAGGCAAAGACTGCTGCTGTATAAAGCGCAAGTCAGGCCACACGTGGAGTACTGCTGTCACCTTTGGGCAGGAGCGCCTGGATATCAACTCAGTCCTTTTGACTCGGTCCAGAGGCGTGCGATCCGGATTGTCGACGATCCCAAACTGACAAGGGGTTTAGAGCCGTTAAGTCTGAGGAGAGACTTCGCCTCCTTATGCGTGTTCTACCGCTTGTACAACGGGTTTTGTTCTGAAGAACTGTTTGATATGATGCCCACGGCTACTTTTCATCACCGCACCGCTCGCCACCGACAGGGCATTCATCCTCACACTCTGAATCCGCAATGGTCTCGTACAATTCGGTTTCAGAGATGTTTCCTTCCGAGGACGCTTAAATTGTGGAATGAACTCCCTGCCGAGGTTTTCCCGATGAGTTATAGTATGGAGTTCTTCAAGAGGGGTTTGAAAAGGTTTTTACAGGGTCGACAACGCGCGAGTGATACCCCTGGTGTTGCACGCGTCCATAGGCCGCGACAACCGCTTACCATCAGGCGGTCCGCGTGCTTGATTGTCACCGACGTAGTATAAAAAAAAAAAAAAAAAAATTAGGGGAGAGACAGGCGGCGGTAAATGGACGTTACTTTTAGTTTAGCCAGACGAACGTAGGTATCTCAAAACTTATTCAAACCGATCTCAAAAGGCAATTACAAGATTACGAGTAGGTACCCTTAGCCGCCAAGTACTTATTTACGTATGCATTAAAGGATTAATAGTTGTAGATCAAGCGTGATATGTGCTACTGTACTTCCCTCGCAGCAATTCCTTTGTCAATGGAAAATAGTTGGTAATTACAAAATATTTCAGCAGTTACCTCTTCGCGTTACGAATAGTAAAAACATCGCAGAATGATAACCACATTTGAGAATTAGTTTTATCACGATGTGTGCGTTTACAAAGCTACAAGATAGTGTTGGCAATGCAAATACACACATCAAAAGTGTCTAGGGATCAACATATATTTTTGCAATAACTTTTCTCCTGATTGATATTAATTAAAATTTTCTTTAAGGATTCATCAAATAAAGTGTTTTCGTTTGTCTACAGTAACGATAAACCAAGTCACCTTTGCATTAATAAAGAAATTTGCCATTTTCCTAATAAAGGGATTTTTGACATTTGAACCACTAACATTAAAGTTCGAAAAAAAGACTGAAATAACAGTTTTCTTTAAAATTTTATTGGGTAACTTAAACAATTAATAATCCGTGTTTCTACCGCGAACACTAACAACACAAGAACATCGGTTTGGCATACTCAAAATGAGTTCATCCAAATCACGCTGTGGAATGGCCGCCCATGTTCGTTGCAACAACAAAAAAAGGTCTTCTTGCGACTGGATACCCTCCATATTCGGCAGAGCTCTTCTCTGTAGCATATCCCATGCATGCTCAATCGGGTTCAAGTCTGGCGACTGAGCAGGCCAGGGCAGGACATTGATGTTAGCTGCGGCGAGAGTCGGTCTTACAACTCTTGCGGTGTGCGGTCGTGCATTATCATGCATTAACTGAAATAAGGGACCGATTTGCACTTGTAGAGGAACGATGACGTCTGATACAATCGTCTCAGCATAAATTTGAGCGTTGAGGTTGCCTCTGATCCAAATCAACTCAGTTCTTCCGCCGATCCAAATACCCGCCCATACCATGATGGTTCCACCACTATAAGGATGGACTTCCTGGCAGAATTTTAATCGCTGTTGGCGTCCAGGGGTTCTCCAGTGTCGTATACGTCTTGTATCCGGTCTCATACCAAAACGAGACTCATCAGAAAAGCACACGAAACGCCATTGTTCTTCTGCCCAATTTCTGTGTTCAAGAGCCCATTGATATCGAATCCTACGATTGTGCATTGCTATAGGTGGTACCCTTAGCGGTCTTCGGGAATGAAGGTTCACTTCATGCAAGCGGTTTCTGACTGTTTGGTCGCTAATTAAGTTCCCTGAAGAGTGATGAAGCCTCACGGCTAACATCATGGCGGTTATTGTTGGAGCTCTTCGAGTTGTGATTTGAATGTATCGGTCTTGTCTCCGTGTGGTGCAGCGATACCGTCCTTCATGGCGCTCAGCCACTGTACCAGTGCTTCGGTAACGTGTCCAAAGTCGACTGATAACACTCTGAATTGTATTCAGAGCTAAAGCCACAGTACGTTGCCGGGAACCAGCTTCTATCATTCCCACGGCTCTGAGCATTTCTTCCCTGCTTAAATGACGTCGGCGCTCCATAATAACGTTGGTTTTAATCAGTAGTAGGGAAACAGTAGCACTAATAATGTCTTCAATGCGTTGTATGTTTTTATAGGGAAAATATTGACAGCTGATTTTCATCTTTTACTCGAATTTGATTGACAGTTCCTGTTTCAAATTATGAAATGCACCAAAAAGGATCCATATAAATTTATAAAATCATAAATTTATTACAAAGCCACATCTCAATCTCAAGAAATCCGCATAAAAATGCTTGATCCCTAGACACTTTTGATGTGTGTATTTGTAAGACTAAAAAAACTTTGCATTTCTTCCAATTAAAATGAATTATTAGACCTTCCTACTTTAGTAAAACACTTTATTAAATTGCTACTTATCCTAACCACCTAGAGGTGTCCTCGCCTTCATAGATGTAAACTAAAAATATCTATACAAACAAATGGCTACAGATAAAACTGCAACAGGCAGCAAAATTGACAACAACCAATTTTTAATTGTTCTTTTTTTAAACCGCAAGCATAGAAAAACAAGGTTGTCTTGTTCCTTTATTTTTAGCGTCATGTGGCACCGTCATCACCACCTAAGACGAGAAAAATGTTTAAGATTCCCGGACCTCCCGGCGCGCCGCCTTATAAGTCAAGTTTTTTTTAGCCTTCCACCTAAGAGTTTATTCATGGTTTTAAAGTTTTATGAAGTGTTTCAACGACAACTCGGGGTTAAAAAATATTCAGTCATGCTGAGGTATGAAATATCAGGTGAATCTTGAAATTACCTAATACGAAAAAACTTGAGTCATTTACAACAGCGTAATGCGGCGCAGTCGTGCTCGCACTAGATAAGGCTAATCGACATCTTTCCGTAACATTTACTTTCCAACCGAGCACTAAAACAATACCTTATTGTTCAGATCAGATCATCGATAGCTGCACACATTCTCCGAGCGACTCATCGCTCGCTTCTATCGATACATGTCCCACGGCAAAAACATCTACATTCTGTAAATTTACCCAACACGCGTAACATTATTTCTCTGAGGAATGAAAAATAATCAAAGTCACGGCACGGCGATGGTCACAAATCAGAAATAGCAGTTTCAAGGCGCAGCCAAGTGGGCCAAGACGGTCACTAATATAACGTTCGTTCTACAAATTTAAATCGTATCATTGGCCGAGACGGCATTATGCTTTTACACAAGAGATAGTGGTATAAAAACAAATCATTACGCCACGACTATAACTTCTTATGTTTACTTCCGTGGCGGATTGTGAAACTGTCTTTGGTTAAACTCGGCGTGTTTCTTTGTAGGGTTGAGGCGGAAAATTACTATTCGAAATGCTTGGCCAAGCTCGGCACGAAGCTGAGCAAGGCGTGCAAGGAGAGCGTGGGCTCCTGCGCCGACGCCTGGAAGCACGCGGCCTTGGAGATGGACAAGCGCGCGGAGATACACAGGTACCTACTTCACTTAGTGTTCTTGCTCTAGTATTCTGCTAATTCAGGAGAAACCATGTCCTAATGTTGATGAAAATGCAAGTGAAACTAATACAGTCGTTCCTATTTCAGGAATTATTCCACAGCTCTATCGGATGAGTTGGTGAAACCAATGAAGAATGTCATTGATAACCAATTAAAACTTAGGAAAAAGGTGAGACGCTGGTTATAATAATAATAAATACACACGTCGTCGTTAGGTGAATCGTTATGAACGGTGTATGAATCGTTTTCCCATTGCAGATTGAAGGAAATGTTGACAAAACAACAAGAACACTCACGGAATGGAGGACGGCTGAAGCCAAGTCTAAGAAGCAGTCGCATACGGCGGCCAGGGAGAACGAGAAGTTACAAGACGCCACCCTGGAGATGAGGTCTGCGCATTGAGGTTGCGGTACCTTGGCGAAACAATGCTCAAGTTCCTCTTTGAGCAGTAGTCAAAGGGCATTGTTTTGCACAAGTTTTTGAAGGATCCTTCCGCTACGCGTTTGTGCTATGCGATTTTTTTGCTCATGCGATTTCTTTTTTTTGTCTTGGTCTGGTCACAATGTTGGGTTTCCTCGCAGCCGGATGTCACGGAGCTCGAGCGTGGGCCACATCCCGCACTCTATCCTGAGCACGGCGCGCGCGGAGCGGCACGCCGGCGCGCCTAACGAGAAGGACGCCGCCAAGCTGCAGGTGAAGAAGAGGAAGACAGAAGATGCTGTCAAAAAGACTGAAGTCGAGTACTATAATGTTTGTGTTCATGCTGAACGCTCTAGGTGAGAACCTTTGCATTTGAGTGTGTAGAACTAACACGTTCAGTCTTCATCAATTAATCGTAAGGAGACGTGTGTCCGATTTCAATAAAATTACCTATTTTTATATTACCTAACGTTTTTAATACAATGATGTCAAAACTAAAATCTTAAAATCGGTTTATTGGAAGAATTAAATGAAGTCCAGACGTCTACTGGTTACTCTAAAATAAACAAAGCTCGACAGACCATTAAATTGACTAAACTTTTCGGTCTGCCGCACTTTTTTACGATAAAAGAGAAGGTAATCGCTTTTAACAGCAGAAAAGCGAAACTGGCAATAGTCCAAGACGGTCACTGTACCAGGTCGGTCGGTTGCAGGCTAGAATGGGAGTCGAGCGTGGTGAAGGGCGCAGGTATGCTGGAGTCGCTGGAGGAGGAGCGGCTGGCGCAGCTGAAGGCCTCCGCGGACTGCTACCTGCGGCTCACCGCGGCCGTGCCGCCGCAGCTGGCTGAGGTAAGACCCCTGCTTCGTTAAACACAGAGGCCAGAGAATGACACTTTGGTGGTCTTTGCAGCATGCCTCAAGCAGTCCAATCGAACAATAGTTATACTTAGGTACCTAGTAATAGTAGGTAGTACATACTTAGTAATTAAACGGTAAACTTCAAAACTTTAAAAAAGCCATAATTTTACATTTGTTACTTTATTACTATATAGTTAATTTTTGACCGAATTGAAAAAAAGGAGGAGTTTCTCGATTCGACTGTATGTGTTTTTTTATTTTTATTTTTTATTTTTGTTTCCTCATTAACTTTCGACTGGGTGAACCGATTTTGATAATTCTTTTTTTTATGAATTTGGTGTAGTTATGACAATGGGATCCATGAGAAAACCACAGTCACAAATCTAGACAAACTAAATGCGCGACAAATGGACTAATAACTCAATATCACGCCTACCGATTTTGATAATTCTTTTTTTATTTGAGAGCTGGTTCTTCCCGTGTGGTCTTATTTTATTTTAGTCCAGTTCTGACAGTGGCATTCTATGAGAAAACCCTATATAAGTCTTAAATCTAGATAAACTATATGCGCGACAAATGGACGAATGTAGACCATACTTCAGAGAACTGAAAATTTTAACAATAATATGTTTATATATATTAGATTCCTGTAAATTTGTCATAACTCACATGTATTTATACTCACCAAACACGCTATAAAACGCAATGACTGGTATAAAAACCAACTACATCTTCCCTCAGGTAAAACTCTCCAATTAGGCCCCCACTGGATGTCCATACGTATGTATACAATAGATAAGAGATAAGCCTAAAGCTTTGATCAATAGACTAAAGGGATATCTTCTGCAATAGGCATATTACGGGATGGACGAATTTTTCGCAGACAAATAATTATTTTGTGTATCTCTTTTTTAGTTTTTCAGTTTTAACATAGTGGCGTCATAGGTGCGTATATTTGCAGTGCCCTTACCGGGTGCCATATGTAATGTCCTATTTATTTAATGTTAGATGTTAATGTATCATGTGGCATGCAATAAATAAATAAATGAATAACTCATTAACATGCTCAATATCATGCATGATTTCGATGCTTCTTTTTTTATTGGAAAGGATATACTGCAAGGGTAGTTTGATGAGAGTTTGGTTAGGTTCTGACAAAGTCACGGAACTCTTCAATTCTTAGGAGCAAATGAACGATAATTTTCGATGTATAAAATAAACAAGAATAAATAAAATCACTGAAAATCAAGCTCAATGGCGCTGCGGTCCAGGTCCGTACCCGAGGTCTTTATTGACATTATCCGGGACATGTACCACGATTCCAGTTCCATAGTTAGAACTGCGGTTTGTGACACGCTTCCCTTCCCTATCACCAAGGCTCCGTGCTTAGCCTGTTTCTGTTCAACGTAATATTAGACGTTCTGTCAAACAGCATCTGAGACCACCACGAGCAGCCACCCTGGTTGCTCATGTATATGCGCATCCGCTGATGATATTGCGCTAGCAGACTCGGACAGGGGACGGCTGGTACAACGGGTGACCAAGTGGAAAAATTCACTTGAAAACGGCCCTCTGAAACTTAATGTGAAGTCGGAGCCGAAGATGGAGTACATGGCCTGCAACACCACAGATCCCCAGTCCGTCCGCATAAGCGATGACGTGGTCGAGCGCACGGACCGTGTCAAATACCTGGGATCTGTGTTAAGTGCGTCCGGGGACATCGACAGCGACGTCAGAGCCCGATTTTCCGCGGCTTGGGCCAAATGGCGTAAGGTGACTGGTGTCATTTATGTATGACCCCAAAATGCCGATCAAGCTGAAGGGGCAGGTCTATAAAACCATCGTTAGGCCTGTCCTTTTATATGGCAGGGAAACATAGCCGTCACTAGAGCGACACGAGCTGACAGACAGAGCTGCGCGTCACGGAAATGAAGATGCTGCGGTGGATGTGTGGAGTCTAACGCAAGATCACGTGCGGAACACCCACTTCCGCGGCAGCTTTCGTGTTCGTGACATCGCAGACAAGCTGCAGGAGTGCTGCCTTCGTTGGTATGGTCATGTCTCATGGAGATCGGCAAGCTAAGTGGGCAACAAATGTCTGGCCATGCCGCCCCCGCCAGGTAGGTACTGGTAGAAGAGGTCGACCCAAACGCGCTGGCTCGACGTTGTCAAGGGTGACACGCGTGCCAACAGACTCACCACTGAGGATGCACAATACCGCGCGAAGTGGGCCAAAAAATAAGAAAGGCGGACACTGGAACCCCACACACCAGTGAGTTCATAACCGGGATAGACAGCACAGATGATGATGATGATGAGCCTTATGAACAACAAATTTTAAGGTACCGGTTGGCGCGGAGACCGAGCCTCGCGCGTCTGTCTCCTGTCTCGATCGTGACACCCACCGCCACCTTTACTTCTACTTAAGTGTTTCAACATTGTACTTATTGTTCCAGTCAACAAACATGCTAGTGGGCCCCATAAAGAACGCGAACGCGAACCTAGACATGCGCGTGGTGCGCGGCGTGCGCAGCGTGCCCGCCGGCGCCAGTGAGCAGCTGCTGCCCGACTTCTACTGCGAGCACACCACGCTCGCCATGAACAAGGAGCGGCGCAAGCAGGTAGCCAATTAGCCTGTTTTCTGTAGCTGGCAAAGGCCTCCATCATTGAAATCAACTCATCGCTACAATTTATGGGTGGCTTAACCGCCCTTGCCAAATACGGGTGATCACAAACCTGGAAATCACAAAATTACAATAACAACCCTGGGAGATCTTGGTGTTCAACAAGCGACAGTGGAACGAATTATTATACGCACGAGGTGTGTCATCATGCCACCAATTTGTCTTAAATTGCGCTCACTGCGTAAGTCGCGAGAGATAACACAGATTACTTAATAGCTACCTACTAACGTAACAGATAAATCACATCAATAGAAAAATGACAATTGTCTTAATCCTAAATGCGTGCTGTCATGTGTCAGGCATACATATATTGCCGGAGCTACTTCTTTCGATATAGATGTCAGTAGTCAGTGCCTACAGTACGTCCATCGCGTCCGGTTGAACCGCAAGATTGGCATGAAAATGCTCTACTTACGCGGCCGTTGACCATCAACTGCCAAATGGGCGTTCCACGTTCTGGCAGCTGGTATGTAATCTTCACGCGCAAGTTCGTGAAGTGACAGGGCCTGGGTATACTCTGTATCCTCGAAGCCCGAGCACAAATTAGGTTTTCGTGCTGTTTTTGCTACTAGTTTCCATAACTCGGAAAACTTTGGGGCAAGAGTTCTTTCTTACCTATATTGGTTAGTTCAATATGAATATTTAAGTCTTGTTGCAGGCCTTGCTGAAAATTCTTCAACTAGTAAAGCAAGACATCGACCGTGAGCGCAAGTCCAAGCAGGGCCTGGAGAAGCTGTCCGCGGCCATGAAACAGACGCCGACCTTCGGCGGGGACGACTCGCAGCAGAATGTGGCCGACAAGTTGTACCACGTAAGCTCTACTTACTTTATAGGTTCGCTGTAAATTGACAATGTTGGTAAACCTCCTTGAAATGTTCTACAGGTTAGCACCGACCGACCGACTAATCTAGATGCCTGTAGAGTTTAGCGCTCACATGACTTACAATTTGTACAACTTAAAAAAGGTTTTTATTTGACTTGATTGTTATCTAGAATTTTACTAGTAAAAGGATTTCTAAATGCCTAATTGAAATTTTATACATCTGGTCAATATTGCGACTTATGGATTTTTACTGTGTTTTTGCTACTATTCTGAATAGTGTTCGTATTTATTTCACGCTGAGATCAGTGAGTACTATTTGTGTTAATCCGGGTGAGATTACCAAATAAATGTTTATTCTATTATATTCTTCTATTCTACAACTTGTGCCATACATTGACGGGTCGTTTCATGACCACACACACATGCCTAAAACACATGATACATTGACCTAAAATATGGTTGAGTGGAACCATGGCTGGATCATACGTCAACTTGTGAACAGGTGCCATTTCAGAAACTGTTTTGCTCGGGTTCACTATTATTTTGTTGTATTTCTCTGGTTACAAAGGCAAAAATTGTAAGTGACTAACCTGAATTGTATACCACCTCCTTTTTAAAAGAGCAAGTACTGAGTTTCTTGCCGGGTCTTCTCAGTGGAATCAGCCTTCCGATGCCGGTAGTAAAGCACATTATATGTATGTATTACTTTTATTTTCATTTCATCAAGAAAGTACGCTTGAAGTTGCCTGAGCATAGGGTTGAAAGCTTCACTTTCAGCCCTAGGGCTGTAAAGTTTTTTTCAGCCCTGGGGCTGAAAGTAAATAAACGCAAATCAATGTCACCTTCTATTTTGACATTCCTTTTGCGGCAAGTCGATGTATTCTATTCAGCCACAGCTGTAATTTGAAATTTCTTTATCTTGATTTCAAATGAATATTTGAACAATCGAAGCAGGAATATACTCATTAATGTATGTTTCACTTAATTAGTATTTAATTGAATAAATTTGAGCTAAGCATTTACGATAGAAATGAAAAAAAAGTATTTTCTTTAAATAAAATAAGGCGGGGGAATTCCATCATCATTGTCTAAGTATGCTTTTTTACAAATATTTAAAAAAATGGTTGAATTCCACAGATAAAAAAAGGCGGGATTGCAACTATTCGAACTTCATTCAGTTGTTTCGTAAATCGAGTGAGAAGTTTATTTTCTGCAAAATGAGTTCATCAGACTTAGATTAGGATTTGACTCCTGATTTCAATAGAGAAGAAGCTCAAACGGTTGTGGAAAACCTTTTACCGCCGAAATCAAGAGAAAGATACATAAGAGCATTTGCATAAAATCTTCATATGAAGATTTTATAAAATGGCGCACTCAAAAAAAGTTAAGTCTTTTTCAGAAAACGAGTTATTAACATATTTCAATCAATTATCCAAAAATTATAAATCTTCAACTCTTTGGAGCGTATATTCAATGTTAAAGACGACTTTAAACACACAAAACACGATATACATTCGAAAAATTTCGCCAAACTATCATATTTCCTAAAAAGGCAGCCGGGTGGATACATAGCGAAAAAATCCAAAGTTTTCACTGCACAAGAGATCGAAACTTTCTTAAATCAAGCGCCAGACGACATTTATTTAGCAATAAAGGTAACGATTTCTTTTAAATAACATCGCATCCATAAAAATGTGTTCAAAATTATATACAGGTAACCTACCTACAATAAAAACCCCATTAAAGATTTGTATTTAATTTTCAGGACGTGTTGGTAATGGCCATAAGTGGCGCTTGCAGAACCATTGAAGTGGTAAATTTGATGGAACATGACATAGAGAAACAAGGTGGAATTATGGTAGTCAAGTTAAGAGGTACTAAAACAAAAGTCGACCGAACTTTCGTAGCAAAGAAAGAGTTCGTACAAATAATAGAAAAATACCAAAGGCTTCGACCACTTGCTATGGGAACTGATCGTTTTTTCCTCAATTACCAAAAAGGAAAATGTTTGAGGCAAGTAATTGGCAAAAACAAATTATCCAGTATCTCGAATCAGATAGCCACGTATCTTGATTTACCAAATCCAAATTTATACTCGGGTCACTGCTTCCGCAGGACTTCAGCGACTCTATTAGCTGATTAAGGCGCCAATTTGACTACAATGAAAAGACAAGGTGGATGGAAATCTAGTACAGTAGCTGAAGACTACATCGAGGAATCGGTCAATAACAAGGCAAACATTTCAAATCAGTTGACTGAAACAATACATTAATTACCAAGTACTTCAAAAGATTGCCCGGATGAAGAGATTTTTCTATAACCAACATTTACTCAAGATGCTCAAGTTTCACAAAAAATATCAACTATCAACATCCCAGGAAGTAACCTCTCTCTCTCGTTTAACAATTGCTCTAATTTTAATATAAACTTTAGATAGAAATATCATCAACTTTGTTGTAGGTAATGTTTCAATAAAATTTTGTTGGTTGAACTTATGTACCTGATTTTTATTTACTTTCCTTATATTCGTAATGAAAAGCAGAGTGTTTACCTCGGAAGAAAGACCTTTTCAATGCCCTCGAACTATTAATCTCGTGCATTGAAAAGGTAACTTTCTCACCTTGTGTAACAATCTACTATTGATAAATAGATTGTATTATCTAATATTATGTTTGTTTATACTATAGCTAAATTTTCAATATTAAATGACGATTCAAAAGAGCTGTAAATTTATGGTCTACTTGAATGAAGCATTTTTGAACGGATTTTCGAGAGAAGTTAATGATACAGACGTATTCGCGTAATAGGTTTCAATAATGTTATAACCTTATTATAAGTGTTGTCTTACACCCCTAACCTTCTGAATTTAAGCCTCCTACAACAATCTCCTATCGAGGTTATCGATAGGCCGAAGAAGGCCGAATAAAAAAATATGTAGCCGTAAGTTTATGTGTGTTTCTGTGTAAATGAATAAATATCAGCGTTAAATTTACATACAAATTATCGAATGCAAAGTCTCAAATCTGACAATCCTACTCGTACAGTGAACAGAAAAAGTAGAGGATGATTGATCAAACTTCCAATAAGGTTTTATGAATGAAAACTACGTTAAAAAAATGTTCACAAGCAGCATATCTATTAACATTAATGAAATATCTCATTTGTATTCTTGGTAGTTTAATAAACTTTATAGTTTTGTAAGTATAATCATTAATTTTGGCACGTTAAGTTATCACTAACTTCTGCGGTTGACTGTACACTTCGAACACCAAAAATGAAACTAACAAAGGTTGTGGTGACAAGCTCGCGTAAATGTCTTCATTTTTTGTGTTATTAATTATATTATTATGTCTTCTTGTCTTTTCAGTGTTTCTTTATCATTATAATTGTTTGTATACATCATTTTGTTTGTGTTTAAATGTTTTTGTACTGTACTTGTGTGTAATGGTGTAAAAAAGAAAAAAGAGGACGCTCGACGATTAGCAATGCTGCCTGCGCGCGATACTTCTTACTTAGCTAAATACTGTGAATTCTGTACCTACTCTTAAGTATGTCATTTAATGCGTCTCGATTGTTTAACAGTTCATACATAATATATTAATCAAATAATGAACAACTTTATGTCCTTGTCATTGCAGGTAAGATCAATGCTAACGTATTTAGAAGCCATAAGGTTCAAAATCACAACGAGCCTGAACGAGCTGGACAGCCGGCCGCCCGCGCAGCACCCGCTCGCCACGCACATACAAGTTGTGAGAGACAAACAGGGACTGCAACAGAGTGTACTGAAGGTAAGAAACGATCTTTGATTTAGCTGAGTTTTTTTGAGCTTTACCTTTAAGGGCGATTAGGATTTATTTTCACGACTTCTGACTGCCGCAGTCAGATAACTTAAAATTAAAAATATATTTAACGCGAACGTGTGTCAGAGGTAGGATCTTTCGATACCATAGCGCCAGGGGAATGTCGCCACTATTATATTTGGATTGACTGTTTCAAAAAAGTAAAAATAAAGCGTTACAATCTATTCCAGGTCCCCCCATGGCTCCAATCGGACTACCAGCACGAGGTCAACAAGAACCTGCAGCCGAACTACACCGCGCTTACAAAGAGCGTCTCCGGCGGTGGCGAGGAGCGCGAGCGGCGCGACTCCATCATGAGCCGCGCGTCCAGCAAGCTGCGCATCGAGCACCTGTCCTTCCGGCGCGCGGAGAAGGCCGCGCCGGACGCGCCCGCGCTGCCGCCGCCGCTGCCGCTCGCGCCGCCCCCGGAGAGCCCGCTGGACTGGAGCGAGCGCGGCGCGGGGGATGGGCTGTCCAATCGGCAGGATAGCGATTTTGGTAAGTCAACTTTCACATCTGGACACAGCACTAGCACGGTTTCTCGCCTTGGTGGTGTCCCTGGTTTGAATCCCAGTCGGGTCAATTCACGAAACAATATTTTCTCGATTGCCTTAAGTCTGTGTATGCTGGGATACCCCACGGGCGCTTAGTATCTTGTCTGGTATCTCGTAACGCACGAATATAACTCGAAGACTGGTGTGATGTCTTTAAAAATATCACTTCTTCAATCCCAACCTTTGAAATCAGAAGTAAATTTCTAAAGAAACTTAATATATAGTGTCCGTCATCTAGAAAGAACGCTAGCCAAGACATTAACCCTTCGTTCATTCTTACTGTGCCCCTGGGCAGAATCATCCCCTTACACTGGCCGCCTATACTCCATTTATTTTAACATTAGAATTAAGAGGCTCATAGAAGATCTTACAGTTGCTAAAATGAATGACAATTTGCATTTGACGTTGCAATGCCGGATGACTTACCTGAGTATAATCATAATAAATCATTTATTTATTTTCAGGCAACGAATTACATTTAAAGATCTAACTAAACATAATCGGCCCATAGATAAATACGTTAAAACTAACATACATATAATACAATATTTAATTCACACACGTATGGTTCATCGGCGACGTGCGACGCATCATGGTGTCCGGTAACCGACCTCGAAAGCGCCGGTAAATGACACCTTACGGCCAAAACTCCTCTTGTAAGTCGATAGATCTTCAGTCGGCACTCTTACCACAAATGAATTAAAATTCACATTTTGGCGGGATACCAACCGCACGACCCTCAAGATGAAGTTAGCTTTGATGGTGACCTTATCCTAGGACAGGTTTTTATAAACTTAATTGGATAAGGTCCTACACATTTTTGTAGAGGCCATGTTTATTTCAATAAATTATTTTGTATTTGTATTTTGTACCTTGTTATACTCTGCGATTTCCTCAGCCTTCGTAAAGTAATGGAGGCGGGAAACGTACAGCAGCGTCGTCGGTATTGCAGCACGCAACAGCAGCTTCAGTCCGGCCGGCGCAACACCACACAGATTGCGGCGAACGGGCTTCTTCTTCTTCCTTTCTACTTTTTAGAAGCCTTCATCGTCGCAAAGATGTGATCGTGGCTCGACAGCCACACCAACATCCACGTTTCCTTTTTTCCTCTCGATCGGCCGCCGCTCAGGCTGTAGGGAGGTGGTGGCAGATCGGCTGGCGGCTGCAGCGGCGTAAGCACGTTGAGGTGTTGACGTGCAAACGTCAGGGGCAGGGGCAGGGGATGGGAAGTAGGGCATCGCGCGAGGCGTCGATGACCGGTGACACAATCACATGCGCCGACTCGAAACTGCCGACGGAGGCATTTTGCGCCCCGCGACGAGTGTTCACATTGCAGGCCTCAGGTGACCTACTTACCAAAGCAGCGTTACTTAATAACACCACCTGGGCACGCAATTCACCAATGACCTGATCTGAGGCCTCCAACCTGCTCACTACCTTGGCCAGGCTCCCTTTAGGAAGTTGATATCCTTCAGCAGCCTGGTTGCGTCGACGTGATCGAAGGTGACTGGGGGAAGCTCATGTAGCTCCTTCGCCACGAATGAAGGCACGTCGTCTGTATCCATCTCCTTCAGCAGGGTGATGATATCCTGCACACTCTTCTCTGTTACATGCCTCCGGCGAGATGGCATCTGGTCAGCCTTGCCGACAGTCCGGAAAAGCAGCGCTTTGCCACTGCAAATCTCCTTAAAGTTGGATTTGCAGATCTGCAAGATGCTGACCTCGTCCTTATTGTCGATGGCGTATTGAATAAACGCCAATAAATCATTGACAACAATTTGTTGAGAACTCATGTTACAAGACACGCGCTACGGCTGACGCCGCGCAAATCACGAATTAGCAAATTCTCACCGTGCAGAGGCGCACGACCGTTTTCAAACGCGCATCGCACTGCACTCACCTAACCTGTGTCACCTGCTGTATAACCTGGCAAAATTGTAAACTCCTTCCCTTGCGGGACGGCACATCAGACTATATTTTTTATGCCAAATTCACACCTATTATAATTATAACTAAATACGGTGCCGCGGTGTTTAGCTTGATATGCTGTCGTCTGTATAAAGAATATATAGGAGAAAAAAAAAGAAAAAATTGTGAATGACATTTTGCGAAAGTGACGTTTTGCGAAAGTAGCCTTTTGAGAAAGTGACCATTTGCGAAAATGACATTCTGCGAAAGTGACCAGTTGCGAAAATGACATGCTGCGAAAGTGACCAAATTTTTCGTGATGACCATTTGCGAAAATGACGATCTGCGTCAAAACCCTCCGAAATACAGCTTATAATAAACCTATGGACAGGCGACTTTACGCCGATGCTCCAAACTCTGGAGTTTGGTTCCAAGGAGCGCATCGTCGGTCAATGAGTTTCCTGGTTCTTCGGTCCACTGAGTCCAATGCTTCTAGCTGGTATTTGGCAGAGCCATCCCCCAGGTTCTGCATTAGGTACTCCATACACGACCGAACTTGTGCTTGATGCAAGTGGAGCAGCTGTTCCGGTGTGAAGTATCGCTGAACCTTAAAGAGGATGCCAAGCTTTTTGGCAGCGGTTTTTGCACTTATAGCCACTATGTATATGCCAGTGTGCGCTTCCATTTTCTGCAACCGACTCTGGGACAACAAATGCGATCATCTCGAATACTCCGGCGTAAATTCCCTTCTCATACCTCGCACTCCTATACACAATCTTTTACTGTACAATCTATCCGATTGTGGAATTCCTTACCCCTTTCCATTAGGGAATCTCAATCCCTTCCTACCTTCAAGGCAAAAGTCAAAGTGCATTATCTTGCGCTCTGATTATCCCTATTTATATTTTTTACATCATTCCTTTCTTTTGGTTAACTTTTGTTACATCTACTTGTAATATCTGTCTGTCACTGGTTCTTTTTCAATTATGTATAGTTAGTTTATTGTAGGGTCAAAATTATTTTTCCGGTATCTGCTTGTTAATATTAATACTCTAAATATCTTCAAATATAAAGTAAGTTTATTTTTAATATGTTTGTTATTAAATTTACTACATAATTCTCCATCTAAATAGTTTCTGTTGCATTTGTGCACATAGGTACTTGCCTCTCGTATACCATTTTTCATCTACCCGTAGGTAGCCTGAAAGAGATCGCTATTAGCGATAAGGCCGCCTAAATTGTGCATTGTTTTAAATCTTATACTTAGCTTTAAGTCTCTTTTTGTTTTCGTACAGTAAAGAATATATCTATCTATCTATGTACAAGACCTTGTAATCCCGTTTGAGTTCGATAAGCGCGCAAGTACAGTTAATTATTATACACGGACGGACGACTTCACGCATATTTATAGCTCACTTACAGTAAATGCCCGATATTCTTAGAAATGCATTAATTCAAGCATTAAACAATTATCTCGTGTGTTCACAACGGTCGTACATTGCTATTGAATTATAAATGTGATCGCGAGTTAGGTCTTAGGTTTCGTTTTTATTATCCCAGTAAAATAATGTGTATCTAGCGCAGCAACGCCACCGCTCCAACCTGTCATTGCCTCGTATTAAAAAGGCAGGCAGCCCCGCCGTCCGCTTTTTTATATTGACATTGTAAAATATACTACACAATTCGATGCATTAACTTGAATGGAAAGTTAAATGCAGGGTTGGAGCGGTGCTGTTGCGGTGCCGTTATTGTGCTGTGACCTTCACACGTATCATTACATGACATCAAAACTTTGGATAGAAACCATAGTGATAGACGACCTGTGTTAGTAGATAAGATCACTACGAACAGGGCCAATAATCAATTAAATACACACTATTTGTAACGGAGTGTCCGGGTGAAGGGCTTAAGAGAGAAGAAGGGTTTTTTGTTTTTAGTTGTATTAAATTAAATTAGCACAACAGCGTTGTAGACTAAGCAACGCGTGTTACCAAATATTGTTATAAAACAGAAGTTAACATGTCGGGCGTTAATAATTAATCTCACTAATATTATTAATGCGAAAGTTTGTTTGTTTGATATATGTATGTTTGTTACTCTTTCACGCGAAAACTACTGAACGAATTTGGATGAAACTTTACAGTAATACAGCTAATACATCGGAATAACACATCGGCTACAATTTATAAAGTTTTTATGCAATTTGGCCATAATATATAACGATAACGCGGGCGGAAAGCAAGTAGGTACTGCTAAATCCCGTAATGCTGTTTGCTAACAGCTGAGTAAGGCAACACTGCCCCCTCCAATACTCCACCAAGCTGCCGCTCGTTGGGGCAGTCGACGCCTCGAGTATTCATTCATTCATTCCTTCGATTCCTTCACTGGCAGTTGACCTAAGCGGACACACTATATAAAATATATTCTCAAAGTAAATAGCGACTAACTGATTAATTGTACCTGATAAAGAAAACTTTAATTCCAACTAAGGCAGTTTTTCTGATCTACCTTCACACGCGACTCACTTACTTTCGTAATAACTATACTATAACTATACTAACTACGTAATAAGACTTTAGTAATTCAATTTAACTTGTGAGGACGCTCGTTGCAAATTTAGTTTTAGTTAATTCAACCGACTGCTGCTGTTTGCATTAGTGTAGGTATAGTGCCATTGCTCAGCAATGCAGACAAGAGGCTGATTAAATCTTGACCTTCTCGTGTTCTCAGATGAGTTCTCGTCGCAGAGTGACAGTTCGTCGGACCTGACGGACATCATAAAGAACGACAACAGCGAAGGGAGCCCGCAGACGCCCTCTGTCGGGAAGTGCCGCGCCCTCTACACCTACGAGGCCAGGCTGAACGACGAGCTGACTCTGACACCAGGTACGGTCCAGTATAGCGAAACGATACGCACATAAGACCCTCTTCAGAACAACACGCAATTATGTTATCTCATCTTAATATCGTGCATTAAAACGCGTCATCTGAACAGCTTTTTAACCGAGTATTCTACTCCCAGATCGGGCAAAGTATTTTCGAAAAAGGGTTCGGGACTTTGCTCAGCATTAGGACATAATCTTGAAGCCTAGAAACTGTGACCGCTGAGCCAGTACTGTTTGCCCATAGGATGCAAGTTTTGGATTTCTGCTGAAGTTGACTGTAGCAGAATTGCTATTACGCATTCCACTCACGACACTGGTTAATGTGAATGTTTGTATGTTACAGGAGATGTGATCAATATCCACGAGAAACAAGACGACGGCTGGTGGACCGGCGAGCTCAACGGTAGCTTCGGCATCTTCCCCTCGTCCTACGTAGAGGAAATCACTACGTGCATATGAATAGTTTATTTTTATGAAATAAAAGATACAATCTGGGGTAGGGTTTCGTTATATTGGGTTGGCCGTGCGAACTCATTGTATTGTACCTTAAGCAATAACTTAAAGGTACACCTACGGCATCAGTTAGATTATGTTTGCAATAGCAATATCGCTGTAGTCTTGCATTGCATCAGAAAGGAGCAAGCATCAAGTTGGAAAAAACCATAAGTGGGTCAACATTTATGTGATACGTTGTGTGGTCAAATTAAATTGGTTAAATCAGCGTTTACAAGTTTAAGCTGCCCAACCGCCCCAAGAAGAGGGCACTGGAAAATACCGTTTTTCTTTAATTGCCTCCTTTTATGTTTTTTTTCGCCCCACTAACCTTTCGTGGTACGAAAAGTTGATTTATTTTATCAGATTTTACTACAAAGTGAACCAAATTCTCTCGCTACTGATTGAATCTTACCAGATTTTGCCAAAGAACTCAACAAGATATCTTAACACTTTCGACCCAACAGGATTTGCCTCAAAGTGCACTAGTAAATTTGTGCTTCGAGTGGCGAAATCCGGCAGAAGAAAATCACGCACAGTAATGTTCAAACCATCACAAAACTTTGATTTCGTAAAGATACTTATTATGCTATGTGCCCAGGGCTGAATGAAATAATGTTTTTGTAAATACAATAAAAAAATTGATGGACAGAACTTTAACTAATTATAGAAAAAATAACATTGTAGATAAATATGCACTTCATAACTTATTTATATTGAATATATTTAGATATGTTATATATGTTCAATTAAGAATTATTGTGATTAATGAAATGAATTGTAACAGTCAAAATATTAAGTAAGATTATGTAATTGAAAAATCTTGTAAAATGGTATACTTACTTATCAATTATAATAAGCATGTAATAATAACAACTGTTGATGAGACAGTGTGTCTATGCTGATCTTGTGATTAATATTTCATAAAAGTTGTAAATTATTATAAACCTAGCATAAAGAATAAACCAAAGTGTTGTTTAATGTTGAATTAAAATGTTCAAAAAATTTGTGTTGTATTACTTATAAATATGTAATCATAACGGGTACACTACATAATTCCGAAAAACATAACTCCGAAAGTATCCCGAATTTCATAATTCCGAATGTTCAGAAGTCCGAAAGTCAGAATTCCGAATTTCACAATCCCGAATCATCGAAATTCAGAATCAACAATAATCCGATCTTTCATAAATACGAATTCCGAATAAGCAAAACTCCGAAAAATCATAAAACCGAAATCGATTATAATTTTATAACCATTTTACATGTTACTTTGCCGACAATTCGGTTCTGGCACTCGCCTGCCGCGGCACGCTCGCTCGGCTCGTGTGGGCTCTTGAATAGGGCACACTAGTATCACGGCGGGATGACCACGGCGAGTCGGGGGTCTACTTAATTTTATATGTAAATAGTATTTTTGATGTAAACTTTCAATAATTGCAATGAAATTACGGAATTTTGAAATGCGTAATATCGTTTTTCGGACAAATGAAACTTGGAATTTTTATTCTTAGTACATACTAATGAAAGTCGGTAATTTAAAATATCGGATTTGAGACTTTCGGAAAAATAACTTTCCTGCTTTTGAATATCAGGAATTTTGTTGTTACGGAATTATGAAATTCAGAATTAAGTGTTTCGTAATTTTTGGGTGTTCCCGATCATAACTCCTTCACTATCAACCAGTAGAAGCATATATTTAAACATGCGAAGGACGGCACGTCATACAATTGACATGCTGCATGCTACACGAGTTGACACGAGTGACATCCTGTCTCTTTCTGACATGTTTGAGTGAAGGGAGAAGAAATACATTGTGACGTCAAGTACCTACACTTTTTGTTAGTTGTACCGTTGATAGCGCGCAGATGGTACTCGTAGCTATCCTTCTATTTTGAAGGTCATTAAATAAATAAATAAATATGCGCCAGACAACACACCTCTTGTAATGGTCTCGAAGTAGGGATTAATATCCCTGTGTTACGAGGTACCACACAAGGAAATAAGCCAGGGGCGTCTCCCAGCACACCCAGACCCGAGTCAATTCAGAAAAGATCGTTTCCTGAATTGACCCGACCGGGAATCGAACCCGGGACACTACGGAAATTGGGGCGACAAACCGTGCTACAGCGCACTGCGCCAATCGTGTCGTCAAAAGTCTATTATTATTATTATATTAGTGCTTGAGTTGTGAAAATCTAAATATGGAGAAAACAATAATTAACATTTCCTAATCCACTATACCTAAGTAGTAGAGTCAAAAATAAGGTACTGAGATCCAATACTTACTACATAGGTGCTTAGTTCGATGGCCGCAGTGCTGGGAGAAAAACCACCAAGCCACTCGGGATCCGAAGATCTGTCCGTGCACTTGTCGGGTGTCGGATCCTTATATTCATCTGATGTCAGCGCCTTTGTTCACACTTTCGTTTAATAATTATCGGTTGTCGGCCACGGCCAATTTTTAGCACTCTACGCGAGGCGACTGTACACAATGGACGTCGACGAAATTATTGTTGTGATCTATTATTATTTAAGAAGAAAACAAAGAAATAGAGAAAAGTAAGGAAAATATTGGGTGCACCCAGTCCTGAAGTAAAGATTTGGTTTGGGAACATTTCAGAACTTAATAACAGAATGGAGAAATGACAAAATTAAGTTTTTCGATTATTTTAGGATGTCTCTAACTACATTCAATGATCTACTGGCTGTAGCGGGGGAAGGGGTGTCAGCCCCTACATCCGACAAATATGAACAGCGCTATTCTTACTCATAGGCGAGACGATTTTTTTCCGGGCGTAGAGGGCTGGCAAATACCCGACATTTATTGTCAGCGCCGACACAAAATCGGTTTTCGACTAGTGTGAATAGCTTCTTATAAAATGTTCTGCCACTGGAACCTCCGATTAATATATTCACGGATCCGACATCCGACAAGTGGGAACGCGCTCTTAATGCTTGTTGCTTCCACCAATCTTATACCGTGTTATCCGTATCGCGTCTTTTAGCGTGAATCGTAGGAACTTAACGCTAGGTTGTTATCCTGAGGGCTTGGGGTAGTATTTGTATCTTAGGCTAGTTAGAAACGAGACAGTAACTATAACAACAAGATTTGCTCACCTGCCACCAGAATAGCCACCTCGATTGCCATGACCTGCCTCTCATTTATAAAGGGTAGACTCAATTTTATGGGATTAAATCATAGCAAAACAATAATAATCATTCATGAGATGAACAAATTGTTTATTAAAATAACGTTCTTAGATTACTGTGTTGGCAAGAGAGAAAGTAATAAGGTATAATTCGAATTACGTACCCAATCATTCTTGAAAAAGAAGAGTAGTATCCTGATATTTTAATACAAGTTAATTTGAATAGCATTACTGAGAAGGTTGTACGCAGCAAAAATCAATAGATACAAATTAATTACGTTTCACATAGACATAATTAGTAATTAGTAGTTAATGTTACATATATAATTGGGTTAATATTTTTCCTCACAAAACCAAAGATATTTCCAACTTAATTTTACAATTTAATTATTAATTAAGCATTCATTCATGCCTGTGTGAGAGCAAATATATATTTTTGTAACATACCTAACATAATACCTAATTAGCGCTAAACATTATTTTAGTTACACAATTGGAAAGTACCTAAGGCGATGAAATAACTATTTTCTTTAGTTGACATAACTGAAAAGATTTGAAGAGCTAGGGCATTGAAAAGATTGAGAAATACAATTTGGCCAATTTTACAACCTATTACATACAAAATTCACCACCGCTTAAACTTGGGCTTTGTTTTTATAATTTAACAAACAATTAGATACAAAAATGGTGACTTTGTCACTACAGTCTAACATACTTCCATACCACTATTCAATTAATTGGTATTTCACTTACACATACACTATACCGATCACAATAAAGCTAATTTCTAAACTGTTTTTCACTTGTTGTGTGGCCGAAAGGTACCGGTACTCATTACAAACCTAAAGAATAAAAATATTTATTTCTCTTCATTATTCATTCTAAGATATTTATTGACTACACTTACAATATTCGCCATGAAATGTTGAATGTTTACATTGACCGGACGGCTCCGCCCATGGATATAAGAAAATTTAACCTCTAAATTTCAATTCTTGTGTTTTAAATTGGTAATGCTGCGTGCTACGGAAAAGTGATTCGTTTTACATTTCGACAGATATCTACGTAGCGAAAAGTGAACATTTTTAAACCAAGCTCATTTTTATTTTAGAACTGATGTGTTTGGCACTTGTTAGTCTCGCGTTCTTTGAAAAGATGATAAAACGTGTTAATTTCAGAAAAATACGGTGAACGGAAAAATAAGCTGTTGGCAGTTGGCTAGTTTCTGACGGAATTCAATCATTGCAGAATCAGCTGCTCACCGAACTACCTAACCTCATAATTCGCATGGTATGATAGTGATTGAACAATGGTTGGTGTACCTATCATTGGAGTGTGAATAAACTCCGTTGTTAAACCAAGTAAGTAAAATACAAATGCTAATACAAAAATTTGACATTCAATACATATTTTCAATCTAAAGAAGTTACGTGCATGAGTGAAGTACTTAGTACGATGGCCAAACTGCAAAATGCCTACTGCTCGAAGTGATTCGTATGTTTTATATAATATTAGAGGGAGTTTAAAAATATGGTAGCATTACAACATTCATTTATAGTATTTTATAAGAGAAAGTGTATTGTTTTTAAGGCAGTGTTATTTTCCTCTACAGGCACGAGGTCAACGTTAGGTACTAACGGGCATAATCCGTGTCTAAAATCTAGCGACTGTATTGTTAACATAAACCACCTTTACCGCGAAAACGCTTAAACGGTAAACCGCTCCTTAACATCTACTATTGCAAAGTTATGCGGACCACTAACTCTTATTAATTATTACATACGTCTTTTCATATACTTACAAAAATATGTACTAATTCTCGAAACAAAAAACTAACAATTAATAGCAAATCTCTTGAGTTTCATCTCAGATTATTTGAAATAAACAACGTCTTACGTCACTATTTTGCAAATTGAATTAAAGAATAACACATTAGGCCGAACCTAAACTTGTGTCGGAAAGTCTGTCCGTCACCACGAGGCTTGCTCAAGAGGCTTGCGCTGTTGTGTCGATAATATAGGTATTAATCAAGTTTAGAAACGTTAATGTGTAATAGTAGGTACTGAAAAGTTGTACAGTAACTACTTACTAAGTGCTAATGCCAATTTATGGTAGTTATATTTCAGAATATAACCTTCAGAACGGACGTTTTGAGGACGTTGTGTATTTTGTTTGTACCAGTGTGGTGCCCAATGGATAAGAAGTACATACTTATATACAATTTAAACCATAAGTTCTAATCAATATGTGCCTAATGGCCTGCGCAGACGACAGACTTTACTAGAAAAAAGTACGCTCCGTGAATAAAAAGTGCGCCGCGGATTTACCGCGGATTCAACGCACACGGTGTGCGATCATTTGTTGACTTGTTGCCCGAAAGTATTTAAATATTCTGAGATTACATAGTGCTCTGATTTACATGAAGTTTAAGCAAAAGCGAATACTGGGTGCATCCCTTCATTTCGAATCAATTTTAACGCAGACTAAAATCCGCCGTGTGCGTTGACTGCTTATAGTTCGTTCGTTCTATTTTTTTCGCGGATGCGTGTACTTTGGTTCGCTACGCTTTGCTACACTCCGTGGGTGTCTGCAGTGTTTCGGCGCACTTTTGGATCGGCGTAGTCGAGTGCGTTGCCCGATACAGTTAGTAAAGGCCTGCGCAGACGACGTATCATCCGCGGCGTACTTTTTTCTCCGTCAAAATAGATCCCTTAAAAACTGTGCATCGAGCAACGCACACGACCGCCTAAAAGTACACCGAACCAAAAATCCTCCGAAACACCACGGACGCCCGCGGAGCGTAGCAGATTAAAGTGCGCGGGCCCAGTATTCTCTTTTAAAACGTCTTCTCTTTTGCTTAAATTTCATGTAAGGTACAACACTACATAATCTCAGAATATTTAAATACTCTCGGATAGCAAATGATCGCACACCGTGTGCGTTGAGTATGCGGGGGACTTTGTATTCCCGGAGCGTACTTTTGTATCCGTGGAGCGTACTTTTGTGTTCGCAGAGCGTAGGTACTTTTGTTCGCGGAGCGTACTTCTTCGCGTACGTCATCTGCGCTGGCCCTTAGGGATCTATTTGGACGGAGAAAAAAGTACGCCGCGGATAATCCGTCGTCTGCGCAGGCCTTAAAATTGGTTTATGGTGCATTAACAGAAGGATTTCTAAAGCTTGTTATTGTACCTGTGAAACTATTGTTTTGTTTATCTGTTTCGGCCTCATTTTTGTGCAAAACTACAATTGAGAGCTTTCTTTGCTTTTGCCAGTAAAATCTATATGTATTTTAAAATCAGAACTACTGTTGGATTAAATTTAACTTTATTCTTAACGTAGATTTAAATCTAGTTTCAATTTTATACACCACATTATACACCACAGGAATAGTGTATGATGATTGAATTCAAAATCGGACTATGACCATCATAACATCAGTGTGTTTACTAGCTGCTAAAACCTATCACACACAACCTGCAAACAGAAGCTTTAATGCAGCACATTTCATTATGATTATATCAAAATACTTTCACTCTAGTGTCTACGATAAAACCTATTTTGTGTCTCACCCGCAGTCTTCGTAAATCATAACTTACTTGGTAAAATCTGTGTGTTTGTTCTAGGCAACTACAAAAAACCCTTAAATTTAATATCTGATTGGCAGTGTTCGTTCTCATTCAGACCCGTATTCCAGAACGCAACTTAAGCGGATATAGTACTCAAGTAACTCACGTTGTCAAACCTGGGCCGTGTATCGATCCCCGCCACCATCGCAGCGCGACCGTTAGCGGTTCTAAAATGCTCACTTTTAGTTTTAGTCTATACAAAGTGAGCATTTTAGAACCGCAAACGGCCACGCCGCGACAGTGGGAAAAGGTTGTAATACGGCCCCTGTTCTCAGATACAAAGCGCTGCTGGTGTTAGCGCCTTGAACACGGGGTTGGCTATTTTACACTTCTTCGTGTTGGTCTATTACTAAATCTCGTAAGAGATAACGCTTCAATATTACAGTTTTTGTAATTACCATCTAAATGACTTATCAACTATGACAGGTATTTAAATGGTCGATTAAAAAAAAGAATCCTACTGTTCTTATATCGCATTAGTTGTAAGTTGTAGTTACATAGCTGAGAAACAGTAATCATTAATTATGACATACTTATACTTAAACTTACTAGTGCGACGTCTCTAGTGCAGCTAGATTTTAAATAGATGATTGATTTCAGTAATGTTATGCCTGATCTGTCCTATTCATTCAGAAATTACGACATAGTGATACTCGATGATGTTCGATCTGGTTAGTGCGTGGGGACTACTGGGGAGTCAGGGTAAATAAAACAAAATTAAAATAAACTAAATACATTCAATAAAATGATATACATGTAATAACATCAATAAAATAATCTAGAGTAAGTAAATATAAAAAAGTAGAAACAATAATCGAATAGGTACATACTCAATCACATTATAATTATTATGTTTAAATACTTTAAGCCGAATAGATTTAATTGAATACGTGTATTTTTTTAAAATACTTTAGGCGATAACTCAGAAGTTTGAGTAAAAACGTTACTTTTTAAAAACATTTAATTTTCCCACTGTGCAATTTAATTTTCTGAATTTTACGGTGCGTTTAGACCAAACGGGCGAATGCTCATTGGATCCCAACTCTATGATTTTTTTGAGAGAGTGGGGATAGAATGAGCATTCGCTCGCTTGATGTAAACGCACCGTCAGACAAACGTCAAATTCAGTAAATTTACTAAATGTATACTTAGCTGTAAATTTAACCTAAATTTGAGCTTTGTTGTGTGATTTAATTAAATACCTTACACCCATTATTCTCAGGTCATAATAAAGCAGTAACATAAAATTAAATGAAAAATTTCTAAAATATTTGCCAACAAAAATTACCAGTTTTGATTGCTGGCGAGTATACGCGAGTGATGTAAGAGTCAAAAAATAACAAAATACAAAATAAGACTAGAAATGGAGAGTGTGCCGAACAATAAACAAAAGGAATAGTGTCTGAACCACGTCTTGCGCGCGCCCTTTACGTCCTATCTCCTACGTTACAAGTACAATATATACAAACTTTGCCACGTCTAAATGCAAGTGGCGAACCGGACGACGCTCTGCGACACATCTCCAGCCAACCAGTTCACCGATCCTAATGATAACTTTAGAATATATTCAACATTACATTGGACTGCAAAGAGATATCTAAATAAAGTAATCCATGGAAAAACATTTGTGCTCTTAGCGTTGTAACAACTAAAATAAACTTTGGCCAAATAATAACTTATCACATATTGAATAGAATGTACGCGTTTTACTGATCACTTGAAAACATTTTTTCTTGAAATAATGACTAATTTAATAATGCATTTGATTTTCTTCCTTATTGTATATATGTTTCAATAATATTTACACTAGTGATTAGAAATAGACATACAATAAACACATAATCAAATAGTAAGTGTCTAGGACAAAAAGTAAAATAAATACGGACTTAAAAACGTGTTCATGTGTACACTACCTACCTACCTTTCAGGTTAAATTTAAGGGATACATCCGAAAACAACATTTTTATGCTTAGCATTGGCGTTAATCGTTTCAATAAATTTAACATCGAATACAAGCGACCTTAAAATGAAAGAACCAATTATGTTAGTATACGAACAATAATAATACTTATTTTTTCATAAAATATTTTCTGCTAATTCAATTCAATTCCTGTAAGTATTTTAACTTACAGTTAAGTTTCTTAAAGTGTACCCACCCGTTCATCACATCCAAATAGCATTGCTTTTAGTAATTTCGCTTCGAAACTAACACTGAATAGAGGATGGATGGAGGAGAATGAAGGAGAAGGAACCCCTTCCGGACCTCTGTCATCATCCAACTCTGGTTGAGTTGTGCCACGGACTGCTAATCCCCCGTAGGTTACCCTCCTGGACTTCTAGACAGTCCCACTATATTCACCTCCCATCCTTTGTCTGACCTCTACAACTTTCGGGAGAACAGCTCGATGGTATTAGACCATCATTACCCTATATATCCTGTGACCGTGTGGAAAGTGGATTTTCAAAGGCAGAGTGGGGTAATTGTTATGGACAGAAAAGATCACTACTTCTTGTTCATGGGAGTTCTTCGGAACTTATAAGGCATCGGAAGTGTCACCACCGATCCACTCATCATCATGAAATGGACATGTACTTTAATGCTGTCTCTTTCTGTGACCGCACTACTCGTCGCTTGCATGATTTCAACAGTCTCATGTCCCTTCGTAGATCCAAAACGTCAGTAACATCCTGGGAGTTCTAAGATCACTTGAAAACCTCGGCCGAGTACGCACAACAGAGATAAAAACAGGCATTTGTTATCCGTCAAATCAATAAAAGCTTCGATCTACTTCAAAAGACAATAACAAAGGTCTCCCCCTGATTTCACACGAAAAGTTGCACATTACATCACAGGTAACATTTTCTCTATTGGAGATGCTCACTTTGGATCATATAAGGTTCAACAGACAACAAAAGTTATCTCTTCTATAGAGCTTTTGCCTTTCCTGTGGAGACAATCAATAGGATGTTCAAGGTTCGAAGACAAGGAATTGAGGGCAGCTTCCTATGGGTCAAACCAGCTACTGGAATCTTATACCGGGATCCAATCCGCGCTCACTCCTCTCTAAGTGCGTCCTGGCTTCCCGGGAAGAATGGGTCCGGTATTGTCCCCATAACAGGAAAAAGTTCTGATTCCTGAGATCACTCTTGACCATTTGGATACTATTCATCAAGCCGTGGTATTCTCATCCAAGCCACTATACAGTGGCTCTCAGTATGAGGAGTCAGAGATATACAAGACTGTCTGTTCGAGATCAGAGAGGCCACACAAGGCTCGATGTCCTTCTGGACCCCCTGGGTGGTTAACCTGGGGATGTCGGTAGTAATTGGTTTAGCAATCGCTGTTCTGGGCGCCCCCACGCTCACACTATTCAGACACCTTGTGAGGAAAGGTGAAATCTAGATTGAGGAGGGATTACACGTGCGGAACAACATCAGCAAGTCAAGAATCCCAACAAGCTCCGGGTGGGGCAGCTGCTCCAGTTCTTAACCATCCACACTCTTCGTATCTTATAAAAAATATATATAATTTATTTGGACAATTCAAGCATCGCATTCGACTCCTCCACAAGAGGTTTTGGCAAGAAAGACGTCTACTTAGAAATACATATAAATACTATATGTAAGAAGTAGTTTTCAATAGATAATTATAATGTCAATAGTAATTTCACAAAAATTTAAAAACCAACACATTGATATATCAGTCGATGAACTGAATTCTGTTTTTTTTTATTGTAAATTTATGAGGCTAACATTTCTTCATCATATTTCGAACTTTTCGGATTAGGAAATCTTGCTCAACAATTTAAATGCAAGCTGTGGGCCTCTATCTTAATTTATGATGTAGTCCTTGAAATTGTTAGCTTTCTTCTAGTAATACGAGCATTGGCTCAAAGTAACCTCTCTTCAGGAAACCTAGATATAGATTTGATACAGACTGACGATCACTGTCTCATCATTGAGAGCATCTCAGAGGTGTTCAGCCACATTCTTTGTATTACTTCTTCCTATTTATGTTCGATCGTTTATTACCATAGTACCTACTATTTATTTTTAAAAACGCTTAAGCGTTAATTGAGCAAGGTCCTAAATACTCGTATAAGTACTCGTAGTTGCTATATTTTAATTACTCAGAATCCGGATGCATACATCAGTTGAAAAAATGTCTTTAAGATTTTGATATGAATCAGTTCATCGATTGTAAATGCCAGTTATTTAATTCGAAAATGTTATACAGTGTATTTTTTTTAACATTGAACTGAGTCACAAGTCACAACACAATAACATACAGCTTGAACACAAAATTGACTATGTCAATATCATTTCAATGAAAACCTACTGATACTTAAGACAGTTTCCCTGTATCTACTACGCTTGCGGATTCTTTTATACCGTCCCAGTTAGAAAATCACACTGTATATCGTTGATTTTCACATCACATAAGTTTCGGTATGTCGTCACAATCAAGTCTGAACACTAAATACTAACATACAATGAATATTCCAAAAAGACACAACACAACCATATCTCAATTACATAGAGTTCAAGACCTCGCAGGCTCGGGCAGTGTTCGTCTGAGTCGGCAGTCAACAGCGGTGTGACATTGTCCGTATCGGTGGTTTGTAACCAGATAGACGTCGTATTCATGTTCCCTATTCCGGATCAGCCCTCCTGATAGTTTTGCGCCACACATGGCGATCTTGTGTCATTTCTAGCGTGAAGAACATTAACAGAATACCACTGTGGATGGCTCATGTCCAATAAAGGAAATACATTATGCTCAAATAATATTCGTCTTGACGTTCCTGTTATCGTTATAACAGGAACGTCAAGACGAATACAACAACGTTACATTTTAATATATTTTTAATATCTTTATTCCTTTTATAAAAAAAACTACACCGTTTTACTTATTAACTACTTAATGCCAGTATCAAAATACTACGGAATGTATATTAGTGTCGTCTAATCTCCCTAGCATGTATTAAAGATACATTCTGCCATACTAGGCTGTGTCGAGTGTATAAATGCATCAAAAACGCTAAAATGTGGGTAACGCTTCTAACGCGAGTGCGCCCGCGTCGGCAGCCAATCCACTTAGGCCTTGAACCCCGTTTACTTATAAGTAATTCTTGTATAGGGAGTGCAGTTTACATATTATTTCATAGTGCATATTTTTACATACGAAATAAATTACTATGATATAGTTTTTAGTAAAGGAATGTTTACAGTGTCACCTCAGTCTATGAATTAGTCAATTTGGCAGTTTACAGCTTGTCAAATGTTTTTCAATAAAACTTTCCCTTTTCTATGCTGAGCTCAATTCCAAACATTCACAATCAAAAGCCTCAACAGCATTATTGCAAAAAATAATAATTCGCTTTTAATTGTTCAGGTGCATGGTCTAGTTGCTTTACGAGCACAACACTCAATACAGTGCCACAACGTGGAATTTTTAACTATGCTCTAATGAAGATATCACACAAGAGTATTATGTAAACTTCACTCTCTAACCCAATTATAATCATAATACAATAATATATGGAATACAAATATACGATTAATAATAATGATAACCACTAATATGCATTAATAATTATTATGAGTGGATTTCTTATAATACTGGATACATAGAATGAAAATTAATTTCGCTCACCCCTATTATAGCACTTTCTAACCTTTCTTTTATCAAATCCACCTGAAATCAGAAAAAATAAAATCACAGAAATTATAACGAAAATAATACACGTTCATCAGAAAGGCGACATTTCGTCGTTAGTCAATTTGACACGATGCGTAATGCGAATCTCACAGCGGATTCACTGGGTGAGGTTCGAAATGAGTTCTTCAGAATAGCACATGCATAAGTATTAAACACCGATGTTTAATTATGAATACTAAACTGACGTTTGGTGGGTTGCCACTTTATCGTAACTTCAAAATAGTGTTGTATCTGTGATTCAATGATTTTTGTTGTAAATTGTCAAAAGGTTAAATAAATTAGCGTTTGTGTTATTTGAATATGTTAAATCTAAATCAAATTGGAATAAGAATTTATATTTGGATTATAAATTTTGTCATTAAAGTTGATAAGAAGTATGGAGGCAAAAAAAACTACTTTTACTACGGTTAACATGCTAAATTACCAATTTCCGGCAGTTTTTAATCACAAAGAAGAATAAATGGAATATAAAAATAAACATTAATCTTTCTTCTCAATTCTTTGGAGTCTTTTTTACACAAGAAAAATTACCAGAATGTGTTTAATTTTGTTCCATTACTTGAGTTGCAAACTACAACTTATATTTAACCTATCTATACTAATATTATAAAGAGGAAAGATTTGATTGTTTGTTTGTTTGTATTGAATAGAATTTTAAACTCTCTTGTTGCATTTTAACTAATTCTAATAAAAACGGGTTTTTGTAACGCAACAAAACTACAGTAAATTTGTATTGAATAGGCTGCGAAACGACAGGACCGATTTTAAAAATTCTTTTACCAATATGAAGCTACATTATCAGGGAGTGACAGGGCTATATTTTATTCAGATAGAATAGGCCACCACACAAGCACGGGCACATCTGTCAGGAAAAAGCTTACGTGGGTAGAGAAAAAATATCTCAGATCTGCCGGGAGAGCGGTTCACGACTTTGCGCTGGCTTATGGTCTGACTCAGCTGGTTTCAGAACACGTCCCTTCCCTGTTGGACCTTCTGCTGACCTCGCATCCAGACTTCTACCAAGTCTCAGTTGACGCTCTTCTGGGGTCATCCGATCACTGCCTGGTACGGAGCGCAGTGCCTCTTACGCGTGCCAAATATCCGCGATCCGCAGGTAGCCGCCGTGTTTGGCACTTCAGGTCAGCAGATTGGGATGGAATGCGCATTTTCTTTGCTTCCTGCCAATGGTGGCAAGTTTGTTTCACATCTGCAGATCTCAGTGCTTGTGCAGACTCTGTTGCTGATGTTTTGCTGCAGGGCATGGAAATGTTTATTTCAAACACTGCAGTGCCCATCGGTGGCAAGTCCCAGCCTTGGTTCGATCGTTCCTGCAAATCTGCCCTGCGCCTGAAGCAGCGTGCTTGGGCAGAAGCTCAGGCAACTGGGAATTCCAGCAGCTTTTCCCTCAAGAAGCTGTACAATCTTGCCTCCAGGTAGTACAAAAGGACAATTGCTGGCGCAAAGGGCGATTACATCCGCAACATTGGCGCAAAGCTGGCACGGTTTCCTTCCGGCACTCGGGCTTTTTGGTCATTGGCTAAAGCCATGCACGGAAACTTTTGTCGGCTCTCGTTTCCACCTTTATGCCGAGAAGACGGTTCCATTGCCCATTCTGCAAAAGAGATTGCACAACTTCTATGCCGTCCTTTTGCTTCAAATTCGACCTTGGATGACTATGGCAAAACAGTATCCCACAGTGTCTAAGTTCTATGGCCGACATCAAATTCCAAAATCGTGCCGTGCGTAGAGCTCTACTCTCACTGGACGTCCATAAGTCGTCTGGGCCGGACAGTATCCCCGCTTTAGTGCTAAAAATGTGCGCCCCGGAGTTAGCTCCAATTCCCGCGCGATTGTTCGAGTTGTCATACTCATCTGGAGTGGACCCTGATCTGGTGTTGGAAGATAGCGCGTGCACCCGATCCCTAAAAAGGAAGACCGCAAAGAAACGAGCAAAGGAGAGGCATTAGCGGTCAGCTTAGATATTGCGAAAGCCTTTGATCGGGTCTGGCACAAAGCGCTCCTAGCCAAACTTCCATCATATGAGGTTCCCGAAGTATTATGCGCGTGGATCGCCAGCTTCCTCTCTGGGCGAAGCATTAAAGTTGTCATCGACGGCTGATGCTCTGACTCCATGCCCGTTAATGCTGGCGTTTCACAAGGCTGTGTGTTGTCTTCGACTCTGTTTATCTTGCACATAAATGATATGTTGCAAACCAGCAACATTCATTGTTACGCGGATGCCAGCACTGGAAACGCACTGTACTTCGGCCAACGCAATCTCTCCAAGTCCGCAGTTGACGAAAACCGAAGAGAGCTTGTGTCTGTAGTTGAGGCGTCCCTTAAACAGGTCTCACAATGGGGTCAAAATACCATCGTCTGTTTCAACCCCGGTAAGACACAACTCTGAGCATTAACCGCGAAAAAAGCCCCATTTGTCGCATGTCCTATGTTTGAGAGCACTCCCTTGAGTATCAGGCTTGGCATCGGAATCCTTGGCGTTGACATTTCGAGTAATGTACAGTTCCGCAGTCATCTGGAGGGTAAAGCCAAATTGGCCTTAAATAAAACTGGAGTGCTAAACAAAGCAAAGCAGTATTTCTACACAAAACACACAAAGTACGGACAAAATGCCTCAGCTTACTTCCCTAGCTCTAATAGAGACTGATCAAAAAGAAGTACACACCGTCCTCATGGGTTTGAAATCTGATAGCGCTCCTGGATGGGATAATATCCCAACTAGCTTTCTTAAAAGTGCAAAAGACGAGGACCCATTTGGCTAAGCTATGCATAAATAAAGGTATATTCCCATCTCTTTTGAAAGAGTCCATTATAACACCAATATTTAAGGGCGGAGATGTAGACGATGTGGGTAACTACAGGCCCATTTCGGTTTTGCCTTCACTGTCAAAAAATTTAGAGAAGCTGATAAATAAAAGACTGTTAAGCTTTCTAAATAGATACAAATAATATTATTTCAGTTTCTCAATTTGGATTTTGTGCCGGAAAAAGTACCGAAGATGCTGTTAAAGCCTTAACATCTCTTATAGTCTATAAGTTAGATAAGAAGAAAAAATGCCTGACAATGTTTTTGGACCGTAAGAAAGCATTTGACACTGTCTCCATTCTTGTAAGGAAGCTGTAATGTGCAGGTGTCCGAGGGGTAGCTCTTGATCTCCTTAAGAGTTATCTGCAGGGTATGACACAGAGAGTGAAAGTGGGGAAAATCATCAGTGAAAAGACCAGCATTGAGTATGGCGTCCCGCAGGGAAGTGTTTTGGGCCCTACGTTATTTTTGGTCTACATTAATGACCTTTGCAATATGCAGATCAAGGACTCAAAGATCTTCTCATACGCGGATGAGACCGCTGTTGTCTTTGCTGGTGACTCGTGGAACGAAATCAAGACAGGAGCTGAGTATGGTCTTGCAAAAATCAGTGAGTGGCTAAAAGTAAATTTATTAACATTAAACACTCTAAAAACAAATTATGTGTGCTTTTCAATTCGCAATAACACACAACCAGATGACTCCTATGAAATAAAAATACATAACTGTAAACAAATTCATTCTACTTGTAACTGCCCTGTAATACAAAGAGTAAACAGTTTTAAATATCTTGGCATCATGGTTGACCAGCGACTCTCGTGGCATTCGCATATTGATCTGGTAGTGGTTAGACTAAGAAAATCGATGTGGATTTTCAAAACTCTTAGACACGTAGCCGCAAAGAAATTACTTAACCAAATTCATGTTGCGTTGGTCCAATCTGTCACCATTTATTGCATAACTGTGTGGGGAGGGACTTTAAAAACTAAACTCTTGGAGGTAGAACGAGCGCAAAGGGCGCTTTTAAAAGTTATGTTCTTTAAGAAACGTAGGTTTTGCACCAAAACACTGTACTCATTAGCTGATTTACTCACGGTTAGGAAACTTTACATATTAGTCTACAATCCAAACATCACACAAAAGAGAAGAAAACAGAATGTAATTGCAACACAACTTACACATACTAGTTTTGCCAGTAATCAATGCTTGCAATTATCATCATACCTATGTAACCATATTAATAAAATTATAGAAATTGACTCAATGACCCACCGGGAATGTAAATTTATTGTCATTGCTTGGTTAAAGCAGTTAGAATATAATGACACAGAAAACCTACTTAAATATAATATGTTTTAATTTATGTTGATCATTTATTTTTCGTCAGACCCACCACACTCACTCACTCACACACGCACACACACACGCAAACACACACGCAAACACCTAAGCTTGTCAAGAAATATAAGTCACCTTGGTTTTGTCTTTATACTTAATCTTAAGATAAATTGAATCAGTAAGTTTCGGTAAATTAGAGAAATGGCTATTTACTGTTATTTTATTTTTATTTGTTATGGAAGAGTGGCTCATTCTAACACAGGTGCTGTAGCACTTAAAAGAAAGAGCCCACCTCTATATTTGTTATCAAATGTCTTTGGTTATAAATAAATATTTTTTCATTTTCATATTCTTGCCGTCTCAGCGCCTTCAACTTTACAAGGCACAAGCAAGGTCTCACATGGAGTACTGCTGCCATCTTTGGGCTGGAGCACCACAGTATCTTCATCCTCTTGACCGTATACAGCGGAGAGCCGGTCGAATTGTCAACGACCCTGTGATTTCCGACCACTTAGATCCTTTGGCCCTCTGGAGAGACTTTGTTATATTTAATCTACTTCGTCTTTTTTTATGAAAAATCATTTCCCATGAGTAAAATCGAGTAGTCATGTCATAGAATCTCGATCATTAATTATGAGCGATGAGATTATTACATATGAATCAGCTATCTAAATCTCCATCACAACAAAAATGCTCCAAGCTAGCAACATTTAAAAAAATGTGCGCTTTGAACTGTCAGTTTGCTATTCCTAATAATAATTCTGACTTTAGCTTGTCTCACCCGCTAGTCGCAGCGGATCTGGTTGAGCTCGGAGTCGGAGTCGGTGGGCGGCGCGTGCTCGGAGCCCGCGAGCACGGTGAGGTGCGTCGAGTCGGACTGCAGCGTGCTGCACTCGCCGGCGCCGCCGCAGCCCGCGCCGGCCCAGTTGCCGCACTGCGCCTTCTTCTGCAGCGCTTGCACGTACGACTGGGGGAACAACGTGATTGAATAGCGCAAAGTATACGCGTTTTAACCCTTCAAAACACGGGGCCGACTCACTAACGTCATTCCCGTAGTTACGATCAAACTAATGTGAAAAAAAACTACAACAATATCATATTCTTGTATATTTACTTGTGTATGCTGAATATTATATTCAAAAGTACCAAAATACATAACGGTGTTCAAACTAATCTTCGTTTTTATACCAATTATGACCATGTTAATTTGCCCGAAACTACGGAAATTGTGTTAGTGAGTAGGTACCCAGGATTGCCGCATGAACCTTATTTATTACGAATTAACGATATTTCGGCACGATTGTTAGCGAAGTGACTGAAAGCACGCCATTACATACCAAGATTGGTCAGACAGGCAATTGAACTCACAAAAATAAAAATTTCAATGGTCAGGTTTAAATGGTCAAATGTCAGGAATCCAATGGTTCAAATGTGCAAAAACCGAGAAATCAATTAAAATTCGTTTCACGGGAAGATACTATTAGGCTTTTGAGTGAGTTCATAAACAGTGGTACCAGAGACGAGCGCAATAAAAGACTTCAAAGGAAGGCGGACCAATATGTCTACCAATAACAGCTCACCCGCAAGATCTTCAGTCAGTCCGTGATCATGGCGCTTGCGACAGTGCCGAAATATCGGAAACTCATATCAAATGGGATACATGCTAGCAATCCCGTTTTGAACTATTCTAAAGTTAATAACCATGAAACATTAAAGAAATATATAAACGCGCTTGTCAGAAAACCAAGCATGACGTTGAAGGCGGTGTCCTAAACAACAAAGGCGATACGACCTAGCAAGCCAGGCATACATTGCTTGCAAATATAGGCCAACTGCCACTGGATGACTGTGCCTGCCGCCTCGCATCGTGTGACGATTGTTGCTCACGCTGGACACAAGACGCTAATCGTGACGTCACGATAACGTTTAAGTGTCCCACAGCTCGTGCCATACATTGTTAAGGGCAGTATCATATACTTGTTGACATCATACGTATTAAGCCCAACGTATAAACGAGTTCTTTATGTTTTGATACTAACTTGCGGCATTATTATAGTTTTATAAAACTGTTTTAAAAAATAGGTTTGGGAAAAAGTTTCCCCAAACTATTTTTATTTTATATATTTATATTGTTTTTCAAAACTATTTTATTCTATGTAAATGGTCTTGACATGGAACTGTTGCCGCCGGACTCACATACTTTTACAAGCTCTGCGAACGGGGCCATCCGTTGGCTGGATCACTGTGTTGTGACGAACGCGGCCAGACACTTAGTAGCAAATGCAACCATTTTCTATGGTGTATATGTATCAGACCACATTCCATTTTTAATATTCATTTAATTAAACCGAAAATTTTAAATTCAAAAATTGTTGATAATAAAGTAATTTGGGGTGAAAGGGACCAACAGCAAATAAAGGAATACTATGAATTTTGTAATGATAAATTAAAACAAATAAATTTCCCGGTAAGTTTAAGTACATGTGCGGATAGTATGTAAATAAATAAAAAATAAATAAATATGCGCCAGACAAAACACCTCTTGTAATGGTCTCGAAATAGGGATTAATATCCCTGTGTTACGAGGTACCACACAAGAAAATAAGCTAGGGTCGTCTCCCAGCACACCCAGACCCGAGTCAAATCAGAAAAGATCGTTTCCTGAATTGACCCGACCGGGAATCGAACCCGGGACACTACGGAAATCAAGGCGAGAAACCGTGCTACAGCACACTACGCCAATCGTGTCGTCATTTTAGTTTGTGCTTGAGCCATAGTTATCTGCCATCTGAACTTACCGAAACGACTGTAGTCCCAATTGTAAAGAATGAAACAGGGGATGCCTCCGATATCTCCAACTACAGGCCTATCTCTTTCGCAACAGTGATGGCAAAGGTATTGGACAGTCTACTTGATAAAATTTTAGCAGAAAACATTGTTCTAGTCTAGAGGATGGCTAGTTTGGTTTCAGACCAGGCTTATCAACTGAAAGCGCAATCTTGTGCCTCAAGCAGATTGTTCAATATTACACAGAGAGAAAAACGCCTATATTCGCCTGTTTCTTGGATTTATCGTGGGCATTCGACTTAGTTAATTATGACATGCTCTGGTATAAACTGTCTCACGAAACCACTGTACCCGCGCACGTTACAGCGCTGTTAAAATATTGGTACACCACTTAGAAAAACAGAGTGAAGTGGGCAGGTTCGTACTCGGACGCATTCGGCCTAAATTGTGGGGTAAGGCAGGGGGGACTGAGCTCTCCTCGTCTTTTTACCCTCTATGTAAATAAGCTGATAGGTGAGCTTAGCAGCGCCAAGGTGGGATGTCACATAGACGGAGTCTGTATAAACAACATCAGCTAAACCGACGATATGGTGCTGCTGAGCACATCTATTGGCGCTCTAAGGAGGCTCCTGTGTATCTGCGAGTCATACGCGGTGGCTCATGGGTTCAAATACAACACCAGTAAGAGTGAGTGGCTCGTGTTTAAATCCGGTACTTCTACGTATATGCAATTGCCACAACTCTTACTCGCTGGTTCCCCATTGAACCGAATACAGCGATTTAAATATTTGGGCCACTAGGTCAGCGACAAGCTCAAGGACAACGTGGACATTGACCGGGAACGAAGGTCGCTGGCTGTCCATTGCAACATGTTGGCCCGCAGGTTTGCATATTGCACTAGGCCAGTAAAAATGACGCTTTTCAAGGCCTTCTGCCAACCGTTTTATACGTGCAGCCTGTGGACCAAATTTACTCATCGGACATACAGCGATCTGCGTGTTCAGTATAATAACGCATTCAAGGTGCTGTTGGGGTTGCCGTGGCGCTGTAGCGCGTCAGGTATGTTCGCGGAGGCGCGCGTTGATGGCTTCGCGGCGATAATGCGCAAGCACTGCGCTTCCATGCTGGCACGCCTGCGCTTTACCACCAACGGCATCATGAGTGTGTTTGTGGACAGGTGGGATTCTCCCCTTTTAAAAAGGTGGGTGAAAACTCACCTGAAATAATAATTACTTGGAGTTTTCATATAGTCACAATGTAATATACTAACATAGTCTGTAAGCAAATGTATACTGACATCTATGGACCTTTCCGAAATATTTTTTTTCAATTCAATTGCGATTTTTATATGGATGTAGATATTTATTTCTAAGATGGGGTGTGGTTACAATATGAATATTATTTCAAACAAATAAGGTAGGTACTATTCAGAAATCGCTGGGTCTGTTAACGGCCTCTGTAGCTCAGCTGTAAGAGCAGCTATCCGGATTGAGGAAGGTCGCGGATTCCGCTTGAGCCCCTAGGATCAGGTCTAATTTTTCTAGTTTCTATCTTAGTAATGTTATGTATGTCTTTAATATCATTAGCTAGAGTTAATTGTTTTTGACGATTCGAAAGAACTGTAATTTCGGTCTAATTGAATAAAGTTTTATTGATTTTGTTTTTGTTACACCATGAGCGTAGGTACCTGTGATATGACGTCGCCGTGCGCCGTGCGCACCTGGTACAGGTAGCGGTACTTGCGCTGCTTGGCCTCGGCGCGCGCCTCGCGCGTGGCCGGCCGCGCCTGCGCCGCCTTCAGCCGGCGCTTCTGCGCGGAGATGCCTGGAACGCACGTTCATTTGGAAGATTATATGTTGACCCAACAATGCACATTACATACATACATACATACATACCATCACGCCTTTTTCCCAACGGGGTAGGCAGAGACCACATCTTTCCACTTGCTACGGTCCTGACACACCTCTTGCGCTTCTTCCACTCTCATTAATCCTTTCATACATGACAATGCACATTGTCTACACTAATATCAGAAAGAGGAAAGATTTGTTTGTTTCTCTGTTTGTATTGAATAGGCTCCAAAACTACTAATCCGATCGTGATAATTATTTCACTAGCAGAAAGCTAAATTATTCAGGAGTGATACAGGCTACATTTTATTATCATTAAACAAAAAATCTGTGGAAAATAAATATATATTAAATCTAGTCGGAGAAAAGTGGGAAAAATATGATAATGGACACCAGACAGAACGAAGTCTGTCGGGACAACTCGTATTGTATAAGCACTTATTGAACAAATAATGAAATTAATATAAACACAAGCTGGTCTAAATATACTCGTTTTTTATTTTTATTGCTCACACTTAGGGTATCGGAAACTAGTCCCCAATTATGTGACCCAATTATTTGTAGTTTTCGAGTTATATTTTTTTCAACTACGTGAATACTAACTAAAGTTGATTTTAAAGCATTTACATCCGCTAAACGCTTTTCAAAACTCTAGAAAAAGATTATGAAAATGAAAAAGTTAAAATTGAAGTTTTTGCCCTGAATGTTTGGACCACCCGATATATAAACAAATATGCACCAGGCAACACCCTAATAATTGTCCTAGTCTTAAAGTAAGGATAAACTATCTGTCGCAGTACGCGATTAAATCTAAACAATGGGGTAAGTGCCTGTTTTTTTTTTATATCGGACTAGACAGTCATTTCATCGCAATCGCACCTTTCTTCAAATAAATTTATTATACTAAATTAAAATAAATCAGCAAATTTACTAGTGAGAGTAATGTAACCATAGTTATTTCATTACTTTGCATGTAACTTATTAGGTTATATTTCGAAATTAACATCTTACTTATATAACATTGTCCTTTTCAACTAACTAATATTTTGTTAAAAAAATGGTTTCTTTAATTATAATATTGAAGGGTTGATTATTACGTGGGGCGCACTATAAATAAATAAATAAATAAAATAAATATCCCTGGACATTATTCCACACAGCGCCATCTAGCCCCAAAGTAAGCTAATTAAAGCTTGTGTTATGGGATACTAGACAACGGATAAACATACTTAAATACATTTTCTTTTGTAAATACATACTTATTATACATAGGAGACACCCAGACCAGTACAAACAGACATGTTCATGCACACAAATGTTTGTACTGTGCGGGGATCGAACCCGCGACCTCTGGTGTAGTAGCCAACTTCTTAACCATTACACCAAGTCGGTCGTCATACACAGCACTAAAAGTTTCCGGAAAGCGCAGTGGGTAGGTGGTTGTAGTATGTTGGACCGATTTACGTGGGTTCTTTTCTGCAAGCGCCATGCGACGAGGGACCGCATTAAGCCGGCCTACTAGATGAGATCGCTTACTCGCACTCATGCACTGATAATCCGAAATGGTGGATCTTATGAACGTCAATAGTTCATAAAGATAGACTGAGTAGTGCGTCAGTATACGCTGCTTCACAAACAAATCCCTGCACGAGTGTCTAGCTTTCACCCCGACAAGTGTACGTAAAGCGCGCTTTTGCAAAACGAACACCCTGCTGGCATCCGTTGAGTTACCCCAGATAAGAGTGCCGTACGACATCAGGGAATGAAAGTGGGCATAATAGGCTTGCCTCAGAGCATCCGCAGAGATAAGTGGTCTTAGTTTTCGTAAGGCAAAGACTGCACCACTCAGTCTGTCGCAAAGCTTGTCGACATGGCACTTCCAGTTCAGGTTGCAGTCTATTGTGAAGCCCAGGAACCTACTCTCACTACACACCGGCATTGGGCAATCTTTCAAACATGCAGGCAACGAGATGGGACGGCCAGAAAAAAACATAATGTTTTGTTTGATTTGCTCACATTCAACAACAAACCGTTTGCTGTAAACCATTTCTGCAACTGTTTGCAAGTTTCGTGGATTTTCACGCGTAGTTGCTCGTATGTGCGAGCACCGACTACCACAGTTGTGTCATCGGCAACCAACACAGTAAGGCCGGTAGCTACTGAAGCGGGCAAGTCATTAATAAACAATAGAAAAAAAGTATTCCCCAGCGAAAATCCCTGAGGAATGCCTAAGCTATCGTTGCCCGGGTCAGACGTCACTCTCCTACCGCCTATAGTTACCTGTACGACTTGCCTGCGGTCAGATAAAAAGGACGCAAATAGCTGATGGGCGCTATCTTTGATGCCATAGCTCAGTAATTTGTCCAATAGGATCTGGTGGTCTACCACATCAAAGGCCTTAGACAAGTCGCACAGTATACCAGCCATTTTGAGTAATAACAACACGGAGACTTTATCTATTATGTGTTGAGATATTTCGCCGTGGTGGTAATGCCGTGTGTACCCAGCGCCCTGCGTCCCGCGGACCATCAGGAGGGTTTACGGCGGCTAACTTATAAGCTGGTTCTATTGTGGCGCCCGTCGCGCGCCAACATAGAACCGGTTTTACGTGGCGCGCCATACGTTTTCGATGTACACCCGTGTGTACATTAGATACTCAATGGGTTAATTCGCGCGAACGGGCATCTGGGCAGGCTCTATTTGATGTTGAAAATAAATCAGCGAGAGAAAAAGCCCTGCGCTCTGACAGTTAAATCGGTTTTGTTTGGCGGCATAAAGGGGAATATGAACGCTTGTGCTACGCAATAAGTTACGATTCCGCGTGCTAACTACCTGAACTTGATTTTGTTTGATAGCACGGACAAATAAAAATTCCTAGTGAGATACGGACTTTTAAGAGTAAAGAAGACTAGTAAGTAAGTAAAGTAAGTAAAAATATCTTTATTCATATAGACTTATAAAAAGTACTTATGACATGTCATGTAACAAAAAAAATTGTAGCAAAAATATACTGAATAAAAATAAACTTACATAAAATAATACTATGATAGTTCATATCATAATTAAATATAATGTGACTCTACCACCGGTTCAGAGGTTGTTTCCGATCGAGAAGACTCCGGCAAGAAACTCGATGGTTACTCTTTTCAATCTTGTTTTTATACACAAAAATGGAATTGACAGAGTAAAGTCATAACAAAAAAGTGTGCAGAGGAGCAGATTATACCTAAGATGACCACAAATTCTTATCATTTAAGAAATCGTCAACACTATAATAACCCCGCTTCATTAACTTAGCTTTAATTTGTGACTTAAACTTGTGAAGTGGCAGTTCAACAAGAGTTTGCGGAATCTTATTAAAATATTTTACACATTGACCAACAAATGATTTCCCTACCTTATGCAGTCTTAGACTGGGAGTTACGAGCTTATTTTTATTTCTGGTATTGAGTTTATGAACATCACTGTTTTTCTTGAAGAGATGCAAGTTTTTACGGACATATACTACATTATCATAAATAAATTGAGAGTACACAGTTAAAATATCTATCTCTTTGAATACTTCACGAAGCGAGTCGCGTGGTCTAAGGTTGTAAATGGAGCGGATGGCTCTTTTTTGAAGAACAAAGATGGTGTTGAGATCCGCTGCCGAGCCCCACAACTGAAGACCATACGACATAACACTGTGAAAATAACTGAAGTACACTAATCTTGCTGTTGCGATATCAGTCAGGAGCCTTATTTTTCTAACAGCATAAGCTGCCGAACTAAGTCTTCCTGCCAGGGCAGAAATATGCGGACCCCACTGTAACTTGGAATCGAGAGTAATTCCCAGAAATACAGTGGAATTCGCAATCTCTAATGGCTCGTTATTCATGTTTATAATGGTATCGACCTGTCTTACATTGGGCATAGAAAATTTGATACATTTGGTCTTCTTAGCATTAAGCAGTAAATTGTTACTCGTGAACCAATGCAGTACCTTAGAAAGAGTATTATTTACGTCGTCAAGTGCTTTGTTACTTCTATCTACGTTAAAAATTAGAGAAGTGTCATCAGCAAATAATACAATCCCACATAGGTCTTTGACAAAATAAGGCAGGTCATTTATATAGATTAAAAACAGCAGAGGACCCAATATTGATCCCTGGGGCACGCCCATACGTATGGTGGCACCGGAAGAGTTCGTACCATTGATACTCACTTTTTGTATTCTATCAGTGAGGTAAGATTCTATAAGGCTAAGTGAAATATTTGAAACACCGTAATGCCTCAGCTTAATCAGTAAGATTTCATGATCTACGCAGTCAAATGCTTTTGATAAATCACAAAAAACTCCTATTGAATCTTGCTTGCCTTCCCACGCATCAAATATGTGTTTGATGAGCGCAACACCTGCATCGGTTGTATTCCTATTTTTAGTGAATCCAAATTGATTACTATGTAATAATTTATTCAAAGCAAAGTGAGAATGTAATTGATTCAATATTATTTTTTCAAAAATTTTACTTAAAGCTGGTAGAATAGAAATACACACATCAAAAGTGTCTAGGGATCAAGCATTTTTATGCGGATTTCTTGAGATTGAGATGTGGCTTTGTAATAAATTTATGATTTTATAAATTTATATGGATCCTTTTTGGTGCATTTCATAATTTGAAACAGGAACTGTCAATCAAATTCGAGTAAAAGATGAAAATCAGCTGTCAATATTTTCCCTATAAAAACATACAACGCATTGAAGACATTATTAGTGCTACTGTTTCCCTACTACTGATTAAAACCAACGTTATCATGGAGCGGCGACGTCATTTAAGCAGGGAAGAAATGCTCAGAGCCGTGGGAATGATAGAAGCTGGTTCCCGGCAACGTACTGTGGCTTTAGCTCTGAATACAAGTCAGAGTGTTATCAGTCGACTTTGGACACGTTACCGAAGCACTGGTACCGTGGCTGAGCGCCATGGAGGACGGTATCGCTGCACCACACAGAGACAAGACCGATACATTCAAATCACAACTCGAAGAGCTCCAACAATAACCGCCATGATGTTAGCCGTGAGGCTTCATCACTCTTCAGGGAACTTAATTAGCGACCAAACAGTCAGAAACCGCTTGCATGAAGTGAACCTTCATTCCCGAAGACCGCTAAGGGTACCACCTATAGCAATGCACAATCGTAGGATTCGATATCAATGGGCTCTTGAACACAGAAATTGGGCAGAAGAACAATGGCGTTTCGTGTGCTTTTCTGATGAGTCTCGTTTTGGTATGAGACCGGATACGAGACGTATACGACACTGGAGAACCCCTGGACGCCAACAGCGATTAAAATCCTGCCAGGAAGTCCATCCTTATAGTGGTGGAACCATCATGGTATGGGCGGGTATTTGGATCGGCGGAAGAACTGAGTTAATTTGGATCAGAGGCAACCTCAACGCTCAAATTTATGCTGAGACGATTGTATCAGACGTCATCGTTCCTCTACGAGTGCAAATCGGTCCCTTATTTCAGTTAATGCATGATAATGCACGACCGCACACCGCAAGAGTTGTAAGACAGACTCTCGCCGCAGCTAACATCAATGTCCTGCTCTGGCCTGCTCAGTCGCCAGACTTGAACCCGATTGAGCATGCATGGGATATGCTACAGAGAAGAGCTCTGCCGAATATGGAGGGTATCCAGTCGCAAGAAGACCTTTTTTTGTTGTTGCAACGAACATGGGCGGCCATTCCACAGCGTGATTTGGATGAACTCATTTTGAGTATGCCAAACCGATGTTCTTGTGTTGTTAGTGTTCGCGGTAGAAACACGGATTATTAATTGTTTAAGTTACCCAATAAAATTTTAAAGAAAACTGTTATTTCAGTCTTTTTTTCGAACTTTAATGTTAATGGTTCAAATGTCAAAAATCCCTTTATTAGGAAAATGGCAAATTTCTTTATTAATGCAATGGTGACTTGGTTTATCGTTACTGTAGACAAACGAAAACACTTTATTTGATGAATCCTTAAAGAAAATTTTCAATAATATCAATCAGGAGAAAAGTTATTGTAAAAATATATGTTGATCCCTAGACACTTTTGATGTGTGTAGGTCTATAATTGGATGGGTCACTTTTCTCACCTGACTTATAAAGGGGTATGACTTTACTAAATTTCATTAAATTAGGGAACTGACCCTTGTCTACACAGTTATTAAAAAGTAACGCTAAACTAGGGGAGATGGCATCTATGACTGATTTAAGTATATCAACAGAAATACCCCATAAATCCTCCGTTTTTTTTATGTTAAGTTCTTTAAACGATTTGAGGATGGTATGAGGAGATATATGATCGAAGCAAAAACTAGTGGCGCACTCATTAACACTTGATGTGAGGAGATAACTAGCCAGCAGTGAACTAGAATTTAGTTTACTGGTAGTAATAAAAGGTATCTCAGAGAAAAATGATTCAAATGTATTAGCTATATCAACGTCAGACTTAATAATATTATCTTTAATTTTAAGTGAGAAAGAGTTATTGCGTGGACTTACAAGTTTCTTTGTTTATAATGTTCCAAGTCGCTTTGATTTTGTTTTTTGCTTGTTTTATTTTGTCTCGCAAAAACATGGACTTGGCAACATTGCAAGATTTTTTAAATATCTTAGAGTAAGATTTAACATAGTCTACTAGTTTGGGACTATGAAAGTTCGCTTTTAAATCATATAATTCGTATAATTTAATCCTACTTTTATGAATACCTGGAGTAGCCCAGTCACTGAATTTAAATTTAAATTTATCAACTGTCACTTTTTTTTTTTAAAAAATGGTGTTATGTTCATACAATAACAGATTGAACAAATCCTCATACTGATCATTTATGTTCTGGTCTTGGTGTGATAAGTAAGGAAGTTGACTGTTTATATTGTGTTTAAATTTTTCTATACGTTTCTGAGTAACTGGTCTGAAAATAATATCCACCGATTGAGGGACATGACGGTGCTCAAATTTGGTTAACAGACCACAATGGTCTGATTTTAAACAATTAATTATTGATTTCTCCTTATAAAATTTTTCACATAAAATATTATCCAAGCAGGTAGCTGATGACGCAGTGATTCTAGTTGGTTGATCAAAAATATTAAATAAATTGAATGATTTAAAAAGATTTAAAAATCTAAGTGAGGTTTGAGAAGAGTCTAGAATATCTACATTAAAATCACCACAAACAACCACCTTCTTGTTTGATTTACATACTCTCTTTAACACTTCTTCCAAAGTTTCTTCAAACAGTGAATAATCCGCAGATGGTGGTTTATACACACAAACAATAATAATCCGCTCTAACTCTGCACATGAAATTTCAATAGTTTGCTCAATTGAGAGTGCTACCACATCTTTGCGTTCTTTATACTTTAACTTATTGTGCAATAATATTAGTGACCCACCCCGAATAGCAGAAACTCTCATGAACATACTAGCGATGCTATAATTATCAAAACTTAACAGACAGTTGTGTTCCTTAAGCCAGTGTTCTGTTAAACATAAAACATCTATATTCATACTGTCAAGGAACAAGCCTACCTCTAAATCTTTGCCAGAAAAGCCCTGTATATTCTGATGAACAAAATTGAGGTAATTACTGTTGGGCTTTTCTTTTGTCATAGATGGAGGTTTGCTAGAGGTTTCCTCTGTTGTCTTAATATCTAATTTAAATGATTTGGAACATGTTCCAAAGTCGACAAGTCTGTCTGCTCAATAAAAGCAGGTTGAGTAGCCAAAATATTGGCTGGAGAAATAAAAAAAGAGGATAGCGAATGTGCTATTTGTCGCTTAAAATAATTAGAAATATAAAAATTATTATATGTCACATGCAAATTATTCATATTAATTAATCTGTTGATGTCAATTACATTCATTAATTTACTGTTATGAAAAGTCACAGTATCTAATGTCAAATTCATTTTGTACCTCATCTCATTTTCTGTCTGTGGCAAACCTCTACTGTAAGGTAGTGTAAACATTATAATCTTCATAACATTTAATAAACACAGGTTATGACAATGTTCTAACAGCTGTTTTTTGTTTAAACTACCTCCATTTCCAATAAATATAATTAAAATTGAGTTTTCATTGAACTTATGGCCTCTTATCTTGTTCATGATATCAGAGTAAGAGGCCCCCGGTGAACAGTGATTGGTTACTGGTTGGTTTAAATATGTGCAGACTAACTGGCCCATATTTTTCCCAATATCGTCACTAAACATTACAATATTTACAGTATTTGATCTCATTCTGACAGGACTCTCAGTGGTGGTGTTGGAAGTCTGGTTATCAGATGTTCTCTTGTGAGTGCAAAGCTCACATTCTGACCGAGAACCAGCCAAAGAATCTGAGTTCTCCATTAGCTTTTTCAGGGCCAAAATGTGTTCCTGATACTCAAGTTTGGTAAAGTGGTACCTATCGGACACACTTTTTAGCTGAGACTTAAGGTTACATAACTCTGACTGTAATAATTTTACATCATTGTCATGCTCACTTAAGTTATTTTCTAGCATAATGGAATACACATCTAATTCATCACCTAACCGCCTTCGTTCCTTAATGTATTTTACATTCTTAAGCATGCATTTGTTCCTTTTAATAAGTTTCTGCGTTTTTTTAATCAATTTATTTATTCTAACATACTTTTTAAATTTGTTTTTGCTGCACCTTATCAAACCGACTGGAGAGTTGATGATAGTGTCATCTTTAGTCAGGTCAATGGTGATTGTGGGAGTTGAACTAGGTGCAGCAGAAACAAGGCTGGGTGCACTGTCGACTAACTCGCTGAATAAACTTTGATTGTGGGAGATTAAGGTGTCAATCTTCTCCGACTCCATGTTTGTGATTTGGTGGTGGGCCTCTTGTAGTTCTTGCTCCAGCAAAGTGATGCGCCTGAGGCCTTGCACATACTCTTCACTGCATTCACCGAAGCCATTCACCACAACCTGCAACCTATCCCGCTCATCTACAACTAACACATACTCATTGTGCAACTCAGCCATTTCCTTTTTGAGTACAGAATTCTTATTTAAAACCTCCAACATTTCTTTCTCATTGTCATCTCGTTCCAAATACAATTGATAAACCAACTCTTTGGATGCCTTCAATTCCTGCAAAGCCAGCTGAAGCTGGCGAGATAAGGCTACGCGTGTTTGCATTTTAAAATGTTTATAAAATGTGAACGAAGTCCAAAGTGTTGTTCAATGAATCGGGAGGTCAAGCACTGGGAAGTAAAATAAAAGCACTTTCTAACCTCTTCACGCGTCTGACAACCACAGTCAGTCGATGCGATTTACTAATGATTGATTAATATCCAAACATAAAAAGTAATTTGTACGTTATACATACAAATTATTACCTTATTCACAAAATGACAATGATTCACACAAAATAGTTTAAATTCGTAACTGACAGTCACTGTTGTCCACAACTAACACTTTCAATCCACTAAAATAATCACTTAGACACTATTGCTTAATATCTACGTCTATTTATTAACACTTCTTCGTGTTTTGGTTTTATTTAGTGACGATTTTCCTAATTTTTATGTAAATTATAAATAAAATAGTCGGGAGCAAATACAATCAGCTGTTAACCGAAGTGTTGCCACAGGCAAAAAAAAAAAGTTTTTTACTAGTCCGCGTTTCTTGAGTGAACCTTCTATACGGAGTATTATTACCTATTTTGTGTGGGGGGCAGAAGCTAATAATGAATAATGAGCTATATCTTACTCTGTTCGTGGTAGACGCCGCTGGGCGTCAGCGCGCACTGCGCAACGAGCCCGACGAGCGCGGCGGCCGGCCACGCCGCCAGCGCCAGCCACGACAGCCGGCACGGCGGCGCCACGGCCGGCTCCAGCTTCGCGCGCTCCCACAGCTGACGACAACATTGGCACGAGCTTAAAATGGTAACGTATAGAAGGCGAGTCTGAGCAGTCGTTTTGATGCCACAGATTTTCATCCCTCACGGCTAAATATGAAGTTGCTGTTGGTGCTCCATGTCAATTTCTCGAGGTAAAACCTCTTTCAAATTGTTATTATTTTGTTGATATAAGTAATGTACAAAGTACAGTTTATAGCAAGCTGGCAAAATGTTATTTACGCAACGCGAGTCATTGTTAGCTATTGTCATTGCAGCCTTTATCTGTGTAATCAAGTAATATTAATAAATCAAGAATATCAAGTTTTCGAGTGTTGTTATTATCAAGATTCCCAAGATTCATCATCAATGTGTGAACCTAGCAAGGACTCATACATTTACTCGGGCTAAGGGCGGCTAAGGGCTCATATACAAACTCGTATGATCTTATGGTCCTTCGAGCATCGTTCTAGCGTGTCCGTGTTTTGTCGTGTGATTGCGAATCGGCTCTCGGCCTCCCAGAAGCGGGTCTCACCGAGAAGTTGTGAAGGCGCATGAGATCATACGAGTTTGCCGGGAACGCTAAGACTGAACAAGCGACAAGTGAGAAACAAGTCCTACTGAGTGATCGAGTCTCCAGCACAGCGAGACAACAATCAGATCATGTATCAAGTTATCAAGAAACTAAGCCGATACGTACCTATCAAAAAAATTGAAGGCACGAAAGCAGAGCTCTGCTTTCAAGTTATCAAGTGTTTCTATCATGGAAGTCCTCGCCAATCAAGAACAACTTTCGAACGCAATCAAAAAATATTTGCGTAACTTCTGAAAATATCAAGAGACTAGTCGAAAAATTAGATTTATACTGGAGCAAGTACTAGGAAAATCATCGCAAGTTATGCTAAGTGCTGCAAGATAATCATAAATATTTATCTGAAGATGAATACAACATCACACAAAAAGTTTATCAAGAAACAAAAGATTTTTTGAATAAATACGCATTCGAACTTCGTCAACCTCCCCCTTGCTTGTGTTCAGCAAGATAAAAATCCACTTCGAGAAGAACATGTAGCCAGTTAGACGACATGATGAAGAAGCAAGCTTCTAATTTCAAGGCCTTTTCAAGAACTGTATCTCAAATTAACATAGATTCAATAACAGAGAAATGGGAGTTTGAGGATACCCTGTGGTCCCTACAGTCTCGATGGCAGGCGATAGATTCTCTTCACTGGGAGATTGACAGTATCCTAAATGGCTTAGATATAGGTTTCGAAATGGGTTTCACGCAACATGAACAGAAATACAATAATATCAAGATAGCTATCAATCACAAATTACGGTCTGTTTCAAACCGCGAAAAATCCACTCCACAATTAGACATTCCAGTTTTCCCAGAAAATTACCAACAATGGGCATCCTTTAAGGATCTTTTCTGTGAAACAATACACAACAATCCTGCCCTGTCGAACGCTCAAAAGATGCAACACCTCAAAAGCAAATTGAGAGGAGAAGCAGAGCGTTTGATTCAACACTTGCAGATTGGTTCGGAAAACTGTCACGCCAGTTGGGAGATACTGAACCATCGGTACAACAATAAAAAACTCATATTCACTTCCCATATGAATACTTAGAAAGCATGCCAGTTGTACAGCAAGTTACTTCGAATCAAGTTAAACGTATTCATGATGTCAAGAAGGAATGCTTAAACGCTATCAAGAACTTGGGGGTTGACATTGGCAGTTGGGACCCGATCCTCATACACATTTCGTCTCAAAAATTGGATGCAGAGACGCATAGTGAGTACATGAGTACTCTGAAGGATCCCAGAGAGTTACCGATGATGATCGATTTCATGGATTTTTTGGAGAACAAGTTCACTACTATGGAATCCTCACGGCGAAAGCAAGAGTCGCATCAAAGACCGAATTTTCACGCATCAGCTCCTTCAGGGAAGCAGGAATATGCTTATCAAACAAGAAAATATCAACAAAATTCAAGCAATAAGGCTATTTTTCAGCAATCACAATCAAGTCGTAATAAACTAAATAACGTCATTTGTGATAGTAATGAACACGGAATTTATTTCTGTAAGCAATTTCCAGACATGACACCGACGCAAAAATGAGACTAAACTATTGCGTAAATTGCCTTTGCAGTCACTATGGAAAACCTGCACATCAAACAAACGTTGTCGTAACTGTAACGGAAACCACAACACACTTCTACATGACGCATTTGCCAAGTTCAATAACCCAGTAACAAGAACCGGGAATCAAGGAACGACCCTTCATAGCTCAAACACCAATACAGCCCAAGAGTGGCAATCAGCTGAGGTGCTTTTAGCGACGGTTGTAATCCGAGTCACAGGAGTCGATGGAGTATCCCGGACAATGAGGGCTTTAGTGGACCCGGGATCACATATATCCATCATTACTGAAAACGCAGCTCAACAACTGAGGCTGCGGCAGTGTTCTGGAATAATCACTGGAGTTGGTACCAAGGAGACCAACTGCAGAGGAAACATTATCATTCATTATGCATCCTTGGCAGAAGACTTCTCGTTCACAACAGAAGCATTCATCATGAGTGAATTAACAAATAATTTACCGAACTTCACATTCCAAAAACCAACTGGGAGTACCTTAGCAAGTTATCACTCGCAGATCCAGAATTTTACATCAGACGACCGATTGATATATTAATAGGAGGCGATGTTTATTCAAGTATTTTGATTTAGCGAAAGGACTTCAAAAAGCTGATAATACACGACCAGTAGCATAGAAAACGCTACTAGGGTGGATTTTGTATGGCAAGACTACCCCACTGCAATGCAACGTTGTCCTTAACAATATAGAAGATATTCAACGTTTCTGGGAAGTCGAAGAAATATCAATTGACTCTTCTCAATCAGCTGAAGACCAGGAATGTATTTTCTTCTATAAAACAACCATATCGAGGCATAATGACGGAAAATATCAAGTCCGACTAACGTTCAAAAAGGATATCCATGAATAAGCCATTCAAGAAATAAGGCCATGGCCGAATATTTTCAATTAGAAAGAAAATTAAATGCGAACACAAAAATAGCAACCGAGAAAAAGTCATTTATGCATGAATACCAAGAACTAGGTCACATGCAAAAAGCCGCCGTCAACAAAACACCTGAATATTTCTTACCACATCACTGTGTGGTGCGGGAATCTACTACCACTTCACAACGAGTGGTATTCAACGCCTCCCAAAACACAAGTAACGAGAAGAGCCTCAAAGACTACATGCATAAAGCACCTAACTTGCAGCAAGGTCTTTTTGAGTTGATTTTGAAATGGCGCCAATATAGCATTGCTTATACACGGCAGATATTGAGAAAATGTTTCGCCAAAGATGGGTAGCTACATCCTGACGATTTGAAATTCCAGAAAATATTATCGCGCGACTTTCCTAATCAAGTTGTACAAGAATATGAGCTAACCACGGTGACATACGGGACCCAGGCCACACCTTTCCTCGCCATGATAACGCTGAGACAGTTAGCACAGGATGAAAGACAATCGTTCCCAGAGGCTGCAGTAGTAGAAACAAGTTTATACATGGATAATTTACTGCACGGATCACATACCCTTGAACACGCCATAAAGTCACAACAAGATTTAGTAAAATTACTACAGAGAGCCGAGCAATGAATGTAGCACGCTACAGAGTTCAATCTGAGAAAGTGGACCTCTAACCATCAAGACTTATGGCAAGATAATCAAACCCCCGCTAAACAAGACGAATACGACTTCAAGCTTTCAACGTCAACAAAAACTTTGGGACTTCGCTGGGTTCCATAGAATGATAAATTTATTTTTGAATCAGTGATTGTTAACCCTAGAGATAACAGCAACAATACCAAGAGAAAACTGTTATCTGACTTATCCAAACTGTTCGACCCTCAGGGATGGCTTACTGGGTGTAAGCCATCTCCACAAAATTGAAGCTGTTGTTCCAACAAGTATGGGAAAAAGATATTCCCTGGGACGCCAAGATACCCGAGAACACTAACATAGAGTGGATTAAATTAAAACAAGATTTAATCAACATTAACAAAATAACAATACCAAGATGGTTAGGTATAAAACCTGACACAGAAATCAAATTACATGGGTTTTGTGACGCATCACAGCAAGCATACGCGTGCGTTATTTACTGCAAGTTACCCAGTGACACAGATTCGAATATTACACTAGTAGTTGCAAAATCAAAGCTAGTACCACGAAACAAAGAGGTTTCCCTGCCAAAGCTGGAACTAGTTGGAGCTCATTTGCGATCTCAGTTAATGCAGAAGGTCTATCAATGCTTATCGAACTACAATGTCTGCACTTATGGATGGACTGACTCGACAGCGGTACTTGGATGGATACAAGGAAATCCAGATCGTTGGAAGACATTTGTTTCCAATAGAGTACGCAAAATCACAGCGGTTTTACCAGCAAAGAATTGGCGATACGTAAAATCAGCAGATAAGCCAGCCGACTGTGCCAGCCGAGGAATAACACAATAACACAACATAATCGCAATTACAACAGCTTAAGCTTTGGTGGCAAGGACCAGCGTGGTTATCTTTACTTAAAGAGTAAAAGACGGAACAAGGAGCCTTTTTCACAAACGAAGAATCAAGAGAAAGTAAACAAGTTAATTTGGCAACAAGGGAAGAAAACATTATCAAGAGCTTATTAGAAAAATAAAAAAAATATCGCTATCAAGAGCGATACGCGTTCTAGGCTGGGTACGCCGCTTCATATCAAGAGAAAACAGGAGACACGAGGCTTACATAACCTTGTCAGAAATAAAACAAGCAAAGACTGCCAACATTAAGCAAATGCAAGCTGAAGTATATCAAGGGGAAATCTCTAACTTAACCATTAAGAAACACATTTCACCAAAAAGCAAGATTCTGTGCCTAAATGCATATCTGGACCAAGAGGGAATCTTAAGGGTTGGTGGAAGATTGCAAAATGCACACATAAACACAGAAATGATGCATCCCATTATCTTATCCTATAATAGTCGATTGACCGACCTCTTAATTGATGACGCACATAAACTGGCCTACCACGGCGGAGCTCGAGTTACTTTGGCATTTATTCGACAAAAATATTGGTTGATAAGTGGAATTGAGCTACTAAGAAATACATAAGGAAGTGTGTAATTTGCTAGAAACAAAAACCAATTAAACAAGAACGGATAATGGGTCAACTACCAGGAGCTAGAGTCAATCAATCCCGCCCGTTTCTTCACACTGGAGTTGATTTTACAGGAAACGTGTTTGTCAAAGCCAACAAGGGTCGTGGAATAAAAACACTAAAAGCTTACATAGCAGTATTCGTGTGTATGGTGACTAAAGCCGTCCACCTCGAATTAGTGTCAGATCTTACAACGTCTTCATTCATAGCAGCCCTGCGCGATGGCACCAGGATGGCAGCGCGAAGAGGAAAGCCCAGTCATATGTACAGTGACAATGGTCGAAACTTCGTGGGTGCGAACAAAGTACTCCAGCAAAAATATCAAGATATACAGCAAGTTTTTACTGACGAGTTGATGACAGAAATAAGGGATATGGAAATAACCTGGCACTTTAACGCTCCAGCGTGGCCATCAGCAGGAGGAATTTTCGAATCTGCAGTAAAAAGTTTCAAGTTTCACTTCAAAAGAGTGATTGGTCAGCAATCACTTACCTTTGAAGAGTTCTCTGCGTTATTAGCACAAATAGAAGGATGCCTAAACTCAAGGCCTTTGTGCGCTTTATCAGAAGGTCTTGAAGATCTAGATTTTCTCACTCCATCACATTTTCCTACTGGTGGTCCTTTATTGACCATAGTAGAGACTGAAAGAGATACAAAGGTCACGTTGGCAATTAATACAAAAGATACTTCAAGACGTATGGACACGGTGGAAGTCGGAATACTTGACACAATAACGACAAGAAGGAAGTGAAGAAAACCACAACTAAATGTGAAAATTGATGACGTAGTCATAATACACGACGAAAATCTTCCTTCAGGCAAGTGGATCATGGGGAGAGTAGTTGACACACTCCCTGGTCAAAACGGTCATGTGCGAGTTGTTACATTGAAAACAAAAAGTGGCTACATCAAGCGCCCAGTCACAAAAATATCTATACTCACTGAACATCAAGAGTTCAGTTCGAATGACGTAAACAATCAAGTTACAAATCGAGCAAGCGAAGCAGAACAAGACAGTGTCCGTACAAGACGGCACAAACCGCAGAAGTTCACATTCACCACACTATTTACTGCAATTTTGTGTAACCTCACAGCATCTCCCGCCCGGGAATATGTACAAAGTACAGTTTATACGAGTAGCAAGCTGGCAAAATGTTATTTACGCAACGCGAGTCATTGTTAGCTATTTTCATTTACATTAAATTAGTTCATTGCTGCCTTTATCTGTGTAATCAAGTAATATTAATAAATCAAGAATATCAAGTTTTCGAGTGTTATTATTATCAAGATCTCCCAAGATTCATTATCAATGTGTGAACCTAGCAAGGGCACATACAAGTAATACAATTCAGTAAAAGCTGAAGTCAAATGAAAACTTATCCAATGACATAAGCGTCGTCACATAGGTCAGATAATTACTATAACAACCTCTTCTTCAGCCAGGAAAATCCTCAGCTGCCCGGGGGAACAACGTCGTTAAATCGGACTCCTACCGGCTAAAAACCTGACATTTTGCCCCCAACCACTTTCACGGTATGGAGAAACGGAAACGGAACAATAATTTTCAAAGTATATGTACTGAATAGTGACTCAGCGGGACTTAAGTTGCAATAAACACAGAAACCATGCTGGTATACAATATTGTCATTTAAAAAGTTAATCAACCAGTAGCACCCCGCTGCTCAGCATTTATGGGATGAAAAACACAGTTCGTGCTTGTAATCCAATTATCTCGTGTTGGGATGACGTAAATATTATACCAATGGAACATACTAAGCCAATACCCATGGCTGGCCTCCTTTGCCTTTTTACAATTAATTTATAATTAACAATATACTAACCCATTTAAGCATCATCATCCTTTCGATGAAGTAGTCTAGGGCCGTTGCGACAACCGCTCCGCCGTACACGCTTGTTCCGAAAATTGTTAGCACTGGAAAAATAATTATTTATGACGATTAGTTTATTTACTCCTCAATACCAGACAATTACTAGATAGTGGTTATTCATATGACTTAGGACCGATTTTTCAATCCTCAGATAATGAAATTTATCTGTCGAATAAAGTTCATTCGAAGGCTAACAAGATTTTTAATTTTTCAATGGTAAGATAGATGTTATCCGTTGAATAAAGCCGCTAACTGAGAAATAAAGTTATCTGCTTCTTGAGGGGAAGGATAAGATTTATTTATGCGTTTTCTTCGTCATTTTGAGGTTATGTAGTGTGCTTATATATTGTAATTCGCACGCACACATTCTATTGAATATTTTTAACCAAATCGACAACGCAAAGAGTGAGCCCAATACGAAAGATCGAGTTGTAAAAGAGAGACCTAATAATTTTAGTACATGGAATGAAAAGGAGTTTTAGAGTGTTATTATAATCACAAACTTTTTACCACAACTTTAGACAACAAAAAAAGCTGAGGTTGTTTTTCTTATACGTCAGTGTCAATTTTTCAAACATCAACTTTCGTCTTGTTTCATTCTACAACTATACAATGTTAGAATGAAACAAGACTAAAGTTGATGTTTGAAAAATTGACACTGACGTATAAGAAAAACAACCTCAGCTTTTTTTGTTGTCTAAAGTTGTGGTAAAAAGTACATCTGGCTTGTGCATAATCAGTGTGAAGTTAGCGATTTAATTACATAGACAGCCGATAGATAGCTATTCTTTGGATAAAAGAAGATTGAAAAATTTAAAATATATATCCACTTGATAAAAATCCAGTTAACTTTATACTTCAGTTAGCTATCTAGGGACTTAACTAAGAATTGAAAAATCGGCCCATAAAACAAAAATCGTCTAAAAAGGAGGAGAATAATTATGTCACAACTTCTTTCGTAAGTCCTCGAAGTATACATAATTCCTCGACATCCTTGCCTAGTAGGCGAGTTAACAATGATGAGTTCCTTTCGTTAGACCTTGGTGGCCAACAAACGTACAGACCGCCGGATGGTAAGTGGTTACCGCAGCTTAAGAACACGTGCAACATCAGAGGGTCTACCGGCACTATAACTTGCTATAGTCATCAAGAATAAATAAGGTCCTCAAACTGACTAAGAAACATTCTGATGGGCTCTGGCTATCTTACTTACCTGCAGGATCATAACTAGGACAAAACATTTTTCAGTTAGTCTGTAGGAATTGAAATCCGCTGCACGCTCTGCTCAACTGGGACTGGGAGGATGGCCAGCTCAGTGATTCTCTTGCATCACTGTGCTTGTCAACATATCTGGACCTCACAAACGCTTTCTATCAGGTGGAGTGAGGTCATCTTGACGGGAAATATAAAAAAAATGAATCTCTTAGGATAGGATATAGGATACAATGATATAATCACCTTTCTTCCAGTACAAGTTGATGATAGCAAAGAATATCCCCGAAGTGAGCAGCACCACTACGCACAGCCAGTACTGTAACAAGTAATGCAAAATTATTCCCTTTGAAGTAAAGCTATTACAACGGTTGCTGGTGACCCTGCCCACCGCATCAATAGCGGGTTAAACGCCTAAATGTGATAACCATTACAGCTAGCGGGAACAGGTAGTGAAATAGCTTCGTCATGTTAGATGCACAGGATTGACAGGAATAACCTTCACTATTTTAGTCGCAAATCAATAAGAAGTACAGCATATAATTTCTAATAAACTCATTAACGGTCTTTCAACCGTTACGTTCTTTTACAAGGTGTTATGTAAGCCTAAAACTATATAGGTTTAAAGATATTTATTTTCTCATAAAGATTTTACTAAATAACTCACATAAGAAACATAACACTTAAAACATGTTTGGGCTAACTACTAGGAAGAATTAATTTCAACACACAGGTTAGGTATTCAATTTCTATCACAACACAAAACGTACAATAACAATTATCAATAATTATGGAGGTAGGCCAAGTTGCACTCCGCCCGCGTTCAACGTCAGCCCGCCCACGACATCTCAATAACACCGACATAGCGCACAACTGGATATGCTAGATGGTAGTCGCAGGTTTTGGTTAACTGAGTGAGATAGTAGTTCTAAATTGTTTTTTTTGTATTTGGTGTTTTTTGGTGAAGGTAATTTGTGTGTGTACTTTCTTTTCCACGTCATACTACTGTACAAGATTAATCCTAGGTATTTTTCTTGGTACACTCTATTTAGGGGTAAGTTATTGATTGTAAGAGGTGTGAATTGTGGTATTTTCTCATTTTAGCTGTAAATATGATATAATTTGTTTTTGCAATGTAAATCGAGGTTAGGTTGGAACCAGGTATTTAAAACATTCAAATCTTTCTGTGCATCAGTTAAAACTGAGTCCAATATTTTCCCAAAATAAAACAAGCTGGTATCGTCAGCGTACAGGGAAATATCACCAATCAGACCCATATCTTTTACGCTATTGATGTACACGAGAAACAAAAGAGGTCCCAAAATTGAGCCCTGAGGCACTCCGTACGTTATAACACTGGTACAACTCTGCGCTTGAACTATTCCAAGCACCTGTTTACGATTGTCAAGGTATGATTTCAATATGTCCAACGCAGTGTCAGTTATACCAATCTGATCTAACTTTTTAATCAGTAGGTCGTGACTGATGGAGTCGAATGCTTTTTTCAGGTCGATAAAGATTCCCAAACCTATTTGCCTCCTATCAATGCTGATTCATAGTTTTGTTGCTATATCTATTGTTGCTGTGAGAGTGTTCGACCCAGGACGGAAGCCATACTGCTTCTCATACAAAAGAACCAATAGAACTCAGAAACGTCTCAAGTCGTTTGCAGAGCACTCTTTCAAATATTTTTGATATTGTTGGTAGGACTGAGATGGGACGATGCTTTTCTGGATGTAACTTTCCTGGTTTGAAGATAGGTGTTACTTTTGCAATTTTTAGTGAATCAGGGAAGGATTCCGCCTTGAGACAAGAGTTAATGCAATTTTTTAGCTAATGCAGCATTACTTTGTTTAAACTTTCTATTATCTTAGCTACTTAATCAACGTTTGTTAGCAACAGTTGACTTAGAGTTTACGAGGTGCTACCAGTACATCCAGCTAAGTTCGAACCGACATTTAATGAAAACTTATTAAAGTGTTCACAGATATCCTTAACGTTGGTGACATATCCATCTTCTAATTGTAATTTACTTGGCCCTGAGACTTCCTTAGCTTTGTTACTTGATAAATTATTTATGAGTTTCCACATTTTTGCTGTTTTCCCTTGCAATTGTCAAAAGATTTCATATAATACTTGCTTTTCGCACTTTGTATATTCCGGGCTACTTCATTTCTTTTCTGTTTGTATTCATTTTCTATTGTTTTATCTTCGAGATTCTTTTTAAGCTGAATCTAAAGCATATTTCTTGCAAAGATTCCATTTATAACCTCTTGTCTTATCCAATCTTGCTTTGGGGGATTAACTATTTTAGTTTTCACTATCTTACATTGTTTAATGCCACTTAATATTCTTTCTTCAAATAAGTAGTTCGTAAGAGTGTCGGTCGTTCGTTTTTTGATTGTCTTTTACAGCTTTATTCAGATCTTCGTAGTTAATTACTTCATAAGTTCACTTTATTCCTAGGTATTGGTATAGGTATTTTGATTTCACAGAAAATTTGCTGGTGGTCAGACATTGGAGTATCTATAACTGCCTTCAAGGTGAAGATGGCCAGCCCAGTAATTCGTTTGAATGACTGGGCTTGTCAACCTCATATCCGGACCTCACGACCGCTCTCCATCAGGTGGAGTGAGGTCATCTTCATCATCAATCTTCCCTTTCGTTCAAAACGTTCAACCGTCTTAGAGCCATCGCCCATCATACCTACCATCGTCTGCCACGCGTGCCCGCCTCGGTGGAAGGAGCAGAAGAACATGCCGCCTTACAGGCCGCATTGACTAGCCTGTTAGAGCGTATCGATAGTCGCCATCGTGCCTATAGTGCTTCGTTAGAGGACTCTCTTCCTGAAGTGCCTCTGGTCGCTTTCACTGTTTCTCCGTGCTCTCACCGCGACTCTATCGTTGTGCAGTGTAGCTCATCCAACGAGCGTATCATTTCTAGACTTAATCACCGATTTAACGGTCCTACATGCGTTCGATCCTTCCTAATAAGACTGTCCGAGTTATGTGGAACTCGCAACGACCACGAATTAATACAAAGTCAGCCATCACTCAGCCTATTTCTATGTTTTCTAATTACTAATGACGCTTTAGAAAATAATCTCTCAGCAGATACTGAAGTGCAGGTATTGAATGAAAATCACGGGCAATCTTCGATAAAGTCGGATATTCTGTCTCATGTGTCCTACACTACTACTCTAAAATGTCTTCCGAGCTGGGTTTACTTAGGTACTCCTCCAACTCGTCAAAATCTAAGCCTTGAAGACAAGATCCAGATCCAAATGACGTTGAGGGACATGCATACAGTTTCTCAAAGTCTATTACGTCTTCATGTTCATCTTAATCAGTCCAATTTTCCATTTTTTTTTTTATATTTTTTGGAGTCACTAAGCGTATACCCGAACTCCAATACTCCCTGGAACGACACTTAATCCTAACTACAAGGCGCAAGAGTCTCGCAGGATTAGTCTTGTTCTTGCTCAAATCTTGCACGGTCAGTCTTGGTCTTGATCTTGCTAAAATTAGGCGGTCTTGTTCTCGGTCTTGGTCTTGCAAGAACAAGACCAAGACTGCAAGACCAAGACCGATTTTGGGCAACACTACCTGGGACCCTAAGATGTCCAGTGCTATAGGATTGTAAGGTTTTTTTTTGTAAGCATATGAGGTCAGCATGGCCTCCTCTATTTTTTCCTATTTTTGTTATTTTTACAAGAGAGTACAATATTCTCTGATTTTCGTGTACGTTTCCTTGGTAGTACTACTACTACTAACTACGAAGTATTGTTTTGTAGGATTTCTCAGGGTACAATTCTCGGTTGTAAGTTGTTGTAGTTGGTATATTTTCATGTTCCCTGCGGTTAGGGGAAGAGAATACTACCGAGGTATCCCTGCCTGTCGTAAGAGGCGACTAAAAGGGCCCTTGGGGTCGCGAAGCGCACGCGGGGGGGCCTGCGTGTGTTTCGGTTTGCGATCCCGAGGATGACGGTAACGCGTGTCTTCGCAGTACACAGTGGTATGTGTTATCGAGCACTGGAGTTGAGCTTTCTCCTCCCGAGGTTGGCTGCCAGGCGGCCTTGCGCGCCGAAGGGTCCTGCGAGGAGTCTCTCCCTCGTTGGGGGCGTTTATAAAAAAAATAAGTTGGAGTGCCAGAGGTTTTACGCTTTTTAATTAAGACGTTGTATAAACGGGTGTAGTTTATTATTTATTCCTCTATAACCTTCCATAGTTTATTTAGAGCGGTTGGTAACTACCAACTTAAACTAAGCCTTATTACCAGGAGCGGCTTGGGAACTCCTTAAAAATAAGCCTTAGCCCCTTTGATTTCTCAAATACCATATTGTAGTTTATGTAAAAGTTTATTCTTATTCCAATTTTTTCCATAGTTTAGGAGCGGTTGGTAACTCTTCAAATAAGTCTTACCACCAGGAGCGGTAGGTAACTCCTCATAAATAAGCCTTAATTTGATGTTAACCTTTTTATGGCTACCTCATTAGTGAATCCCGGATATTGAACGGGGTCACTTATTTTCTTTTCTTGTTGGTTCATCCAGTCACTGGTATTAGCATAGCCAGGTATTGTTTGATTCTGAGGTACTGTATATTGTTTTGAATATTAAGTGGTATGTATTCTATAGATTATTCATGTGTGACTCCAACAATAACAACAATTGTACCCACATTATATTATCGTATAAGTTTTAGAAGAATACGCAATTATTTCTTTACTTTTTAGTGCTTTGTTTTGAAACAGTTTTTTTTGAAGTTGGTTTTTTTTGGTAAAATTTTTGTTTATTTCTTGATTTTCAGTGAATAGTTCTTATTTATTTTATACATCGAAAAAGTAGCGTCCAATTGCTCCTAAGAATTGGAAAGTTCAGTTACTTATCAAACTACCCTTGGAGTATACCCTTTCCAATAAAAAAAGAAGCATCGAAATCAGTTGGGGTGTTAATGAGTTATTTGACCATTTGTCGCGCCATATGCGTTTATCTAGATTTAAGACTTATATGGATTTCCCATGGATGCCACTCTGAGAACTGGATAAAATAAAATGGGACCACACGGGCAGCATCAGCTTTCAAATAAAAAAAGAATTATCAAAATCGGTTGGCGTAATATTGAGTTATTCGTCCATTTGTCGCGCATTTTGTCTATCTAGATTTAAGACTTATATGGATTTCCCACGGATCCAACTGTCAGAACTGGACCAAATTAAAATGGGACCACACGGGCACCATCAGCTTTCAAATAAATAAGGAATTATCAAAATCAGTTGGCGTAATATTGAGATATTCGTCCATTTGTCGCGCATTTTGTCTATCTAGATTTAAGACTTATATAATTTTCTCATAGATGACACTGTCAGAACTAGACCAAATTAAAATGGGACCATTCGGGAAGCACCAGCTTTCAAATAAAAAAAGAATGATCAAAATCGGTTCACCCAGTCGAAAGTTATGAGGTAACAAACATAAAAAAAAAACATACATTGAGAACCTTCTCCTTTTTTTGAAGTCTGTTGAAAATGCAATTGCACGTCTTCTTATGATTGATAACAATATTCTTTCTAGATGTCAGTTGCTTGATATCTTGGCTTCGAACGTTGTCACAGATTTATAAAAAAAAAGTCCATGGCAACACTCACGCCTATTTTCGCCATTTTATACGGTCATTTTACTCTCTGCTCAGGCGCGTCCGCCTTATTTTTTAAACGAAGTTTATTTGTAGGAAATAGCTAAAAGCCCGGTAAGTAATTGTTGTTTTCCGAAATCCATATTCATCGTTGCAGAATATGTTCAAATTAATATCGGGGTTATTTATTTTCAGCTCGTTCATTAGATTTGTAACCGCCCCGTGTCCGATGGAAAGTTATGCCAAGTATCTACCCGTTCTAAGCCTCCGGAGTTGATTGGCTATCAAAGCATAAAGCGTTAGCTTTAACCTCCAATAGGTATGTACTTTTGCTTACTCTAATTAAGGATTTCAAAGCACTGCATGTTGTCGTGGCACGGCTAGGTTACACCGACACCACGCTGCTATCTAAGTGCATCCAGTTCCTAAACAGACCTGAAGGCTACACCTGCTTCATACTGTTACGGCACCCTCGCTTTGCCTCGGCAGCTGCGGTTTCTATGAATATTTTCCGACTCCGTCTTTCCGGGGCCCTTTCTCTTCGTCTCAGTCTCAGACACGTGTGACTTGTTTTTAACGCTAGTGCCTGTACACGCTTACAAGAGGTTTCCAGTGAGGGCATTCCAGTGAGGGCTTTCCAGTACGGGCCTTTTCTGTCCAGGTGTTAACTGCTCTGAGGTGTTCTGCCCTGCAACGGCGTTGCCGGTGTCCTGCTTGTCCCAGTGGAGTGGCCTAAAACACTTGAGTGAAGTGTCATTGGCTGGCCGGACCTGCAAGCAGAAGCCCTCGATGCAGCTTCTTCAGTGCTCCCTCGGATTACAAGTAAAATCCATACATACTTCTTCTTTATCCACGCTCCTACCAGCGTGGTGGCGCCCTTCATAAAGTAATCTAGTAAAAAGAATCTAGACAAACTCTCGTCACCCAAACCCAAAGACTGCCGAGTCTAGCCGGCTCCATTAGGATCTTTGTACTTAAAGTTAGTAGTGCAAATTTAACTCAGAGTTGAAAAAATTAACTATTGTTTACTGTTCAACATCTCTTCTTTCCAAATCACCACCCCTTATTAGTGTAGCCTAAAATATTGTATTGTAACAACTTTATTATTGATCCTGAAACCAGATTCTTGTAGAGTTTCGTCGTACATTATAGTAGGGCGTTCTGAATGGAGTAAGTTTATGTTATAGTCTCCGAAGAGTATGCCTCTTTTGATTTTATGTAACTTGGCCGAGTAACTATCAAGAAAGTCATTTATGTTTGCTGACTCAGGTTTCCTGTAGACTGCACCGATATCCAATGAAAAAGTTATCAACGTGTACTAACAGGTAGTGGTTATTATTGTGGCATTCATCTTCAATTAAGTCGCCTCTTGTGTTGTTTTTACAGTTATGGTAATGAAAATATCCTGGAATTTGAAGTATCTTCGCGTCATCGCAATTTCTGATCCATGTTTCGGTTAAAATAATAATATGAAGTGTGAATTTGATCGACTGGATAACACATTTTAATTCATCTAGTTTGCCTGGTTTCATTATGCTGCGTACATTTGCATATAGGAATTTCAGGGATTTTCTACCTGTGGTGATTTCATTACAATTATCAACAGCTTGATATATTCTGGATACCATTTACAAAAACAGCTAATAATTCTTAAAACTTGACGTCTGTTAGTGCGGATGCAATATTTCTAATACACATTGTATGATAGTTGTGAGATTGCACGCACATATTCAACTAGCTGGTGTCGTAACCAAATGGCGCTGGTTTCTGAAATTACAATATCGAAAAACATATTCATTCACAGTACCATAATTTGTAAAATAGCAAAAACATCATGCACCCAGCATATCCGCTCTGTCTGTACAAAAATAGTTCCTGTTTTCTTTCCGCTTTACACAAATCGTTGTTTTTTTCAGCGCACCAACAGTAACATAAAACTTACAATAGCATTACAATAATTTCACAGTTCGCCCGAGCATGGAATTGAGAAAATACACATCGCGCAAAGCACGTCGCGGGCCGCACACGGCGCGTTGGCGAGAAACATTTCAAATCAAACTTTTTTGTTCGGTTGCAGTATAAATTTGCTTTAGATGAGTAGATTACTTATAGGATTTCTGAACATTCTGATAGCGTAACAAATACATTGCACTAAATAGCAAAGGCTTAATGACGCATGACGTGATGCATAAAACAATATATTACGGTTGTCTTATTTTGACAACAGCGGAAATGTCCACACCGAAGATGGCTTATCTATGCCATAATGCTTACCTCTAGTTGTCAGACAAGTTAATAAGTGTAACTGTATGCAAATTACAAGCAGAGTAATTGCTTGGAAATCACAGGTCAAATTGCCTCGTCCTCGCTTGGCGTTCACACACACATCCCGCTGCCGACAGAACGCACACACAGAGAAGCGATACAAAACAGTTGCACTGGACCAATTAATTATACATACTTAAACTGGCTTACTTTGACTGGCCTGTTGGCGCAATGGCAGCGATCCTGCCTTTAGCACCGGAGGTCGTGGGTTCGATCCCCACCCATGACAAACATTTATGTGACGAACATTTGTGTTTTTTGTGTGTCTGGGTGTTAGTTATATTTAAGTAGGTTTATTATTCTCTGACACCCATAGTACAAGCTCTGCTTAGTCTGGGTTCAGATGATCTTGGTGTAAATTGTCCCAGATATTTATTAAGTATTTATTTATTATTTATTAAGCACTACTCTAATCGCTAGATAATTCTCGCATTGCAGCATTTGCAGTTTAGCGAGCAAAAAACTTCCGCCAAATAAAGCCGATTAATGTTTGTTAAGTAGTTCGCTCGGCACATCACAGTTGAGTCGTTAATTATACAACACTTTCACTAATAAAACAAGCTTTCTCAATACAACTAATTTTAACATATTATACGTTAGCCAACATCTGAGGAGTTGTTAAGTAATCATTTGTCTGGTTCGTTATCAAGATCCAATTAGGTTCCATCCGTCTTATTTTTAGAAATTGCTATTTAATTATAATCACGCTGCGTGTTAAGAAGCGCAGGGATTGATCGACATAATTAAACGATTTAGCAACGACCTTCTGTTCGATTTTATTAGTCATAGCAATGTAGTTCGTAATAACCCGTTGAGTTCAGACACCCACGACGCCCCCACGGCTGTGGGCCCCCCTAACCATGAGTAGAAAAGTCCAAAAAACTAAGTGTTTGAGTAATACAACGGTAATTATCCCTAAAGAATATGTATTAAGGATGAAAGAGATACGTTAAGTTAAGTAGGTTTAACTGCATACAACAAAAAACCACAGATTGTCTTATTCATACATTGAAATGCTACTTTTCGGGCTAGGAAGAGGTATTCGCGAATTTAATTCAGGTAAAACAGTTAATTTTAGCAAATTTGACACAACAGAGCGGCCCAGTTTCAATTGAAGTGTTTTATACGCGCGCATAAGCTCGTTTTAGGAAGCGAATGAATCCTTATAAATACTGACTCACCGGTTTGAGTGAACATGCCGCAATAAGCCCGTGTTCGCGCGTTTGGTTATCTGTACCGCCAAATGTATCGCACGTGTCAGCGCGTATGCCAAAGCACCCGTATAGCGCGAACACAAACGCTAGTCTGATACCGCTCTTGAACCATCATTACAAGATTTAAGAGTCATTTGAACCAAAAATATTTCTCGAAAATTTTGTTTCGCAGTAAGAAGTCATTTGTTTTTTTTCTCTGATCTGTCCATGGAAACAATTATCCAATTAAACTATTTCAATTTTGGCATAGGGTAGGTGTGGTCATGTACTTAAAAGATTCACACTTGTTTGCATTTTCAAGTAATTCCAAGACAGTTATTTCACTTTTTTTTTAACTTTTTGCTATATTTCGAACAGTTAGAATGTTTTAAAAATCACTATAGTTAAATAAATGATCCCAGAGAAGATTTGTTCCCAGCTTCAGAAACTGCTTTAAAATGTTCATTGTCTGGACAAAAACTGCAGTCACGAGTATGTAAGTTTGGTAGCATCGTCAAAATAGCATCATGCAAAGTAACTCGATGGAAAATTGGCGATCTTTTCCCAAGTCAATATTTGGTGAAATCGCTTTTTGACCACTAAAACAGGGCCACCCTGATGTAAGTATAATATTGATAAAGAATCAAGCTTTAGACGTCTATGGTCAATTACCTACAAAGCGCAGATTTTCTAACAGCCTTGCCATTCATGTGCTAGCAAATACTCTTATTTTAATTTTGTTGCTGGTTCTGGTGACGTGATGCCCAAAGCAATTGCTTAATTTGCTTATGGGTTAATCTGGCACTGACTGTGACCTAGATTATAGATAAAGATATTGTCCGTGATGGTGGATACGAAGGTGCAACAAACACGATCACATCAAGCACCATTCACATGGAGGCACCTTATGCTGCTGACATAAGAGCCATTTTGCAATAGTTATGTAAGTGTTGATCCCGCCCAGCACACCAGGTTGCGAGATAGCCGCCCTGTCAACCCGAGAATACTATCGCTGCTCCATTGACACAATTCGCCGATGCCAATGCTCCCGTTACTTATCTACGTGTTAATAATAGCCTACCAAGCACGGGCCTCCCTCCCTCCACCACTACTAGACTCCACTCATAAAAGTAAGTAACTACTAGATACACACACCGGTAGAATCAGCGGAACATAAAAAAAGGTAGAATATTAAGTAGTTAATTTTATTTTTAAACAAATAATAATCAAACATGAAACAACAATTAAATTAACATGTTTTGATATTAATTTGCATTGCAACACTTCACTGAAAGTTTAATGAAACAAAAACGGAAAATCAAATTCGAAGCAGTGGTTAAAGAAAGAAAAATCAAAATTAACGAATGAAAAAAGTGTTTGTCGACTAATGTTCCATTTTCACATTAGACCTTTAATTAAAAAAAAGTAGTGTAACCCGCCTGTGTTACTAAAAAAATACACTAATCATCCCTTGTTTATGTTCCGCTAATTCTGCCGGGGTGTTGTGTGTAGTTGTGCTAGATACTACATTACAACTCGAACAATACATTTATCAGCTAGGTAACATTTAAAATAACTGAAACACTGTGTAAGTAAGGTGATACGAACGAGAGTTATGAGTCGATTATCCTACGACGTATAGACATATTAAGAATAAATATTCTTCCTAGATTGAAACTACGAGTAGATGTTCTCATAATTGAGTTTTGCCTAAACTGACGGTTTTCTGTCTTCTTAGGTATGCTTTAATTGACAATGTTATGGATGATGTTATCAGTGTTTAGGCATATTGCATGTATGAATTTGTAGACTGTCGCGTTCTGTCAACTTAGGAGTCGATTTACAATATTTGGATTACTGGTTTACTACAGAACCTTCAAAACAAACAAATGACATGACCGCGAGAATCAGAGGCTACGCATCGCTAGGGCGCGACGGCATCATCTACAATACGCATTAACCGCGATAGTTCCGTGTCCAGCGACGCGTGCGCACGGCGAGTAGCGGTCCGCGTGCAACCACTTGCACGGCAAATGAAGTGACCTTTATGTGCGTACTAGCAAATACCGGGTCGTGTTTCTCCCTGAATGTATGTTCGATTCCCACGAACAAATCAACGTGTGCGGACAAATATCTTTTGACAGTCACCCTGAGCCGGAGACCGTCCTATGAACTTAGGGTCTTTAATAAAATACGGGTTGAGAGCCATCTGCGCTCACCTTGCAATTGAGTAATGCTTGCAAAGCCATCTGCGGCTAAACAGCAGTCATGAGAAAATGAAAGCAATCACATTTCATTTTTACATACACTTTTCTGGGACTCCAGGGTGTTATTTAAAAATATCAGGCAGTGTAGGATTCTCGTGGAGCCGCTTCTTACTCTTGTCTTTCAAATAACGATTTCAAATTAATCTAACCTTATAATAATCTAAAACTGAATAGTAGGTATTACCTAAACCGTTCTGCGATTTAACGTGATCAATAGAATAAAAGCCACTACAATTGAACTGTCTCTGCAGCTCAAACGGCAAGTTCTATTTTTAGAAATAGATCGAACATAATAGCCTACTAAGAAATACACTGTTATGGCTCCGTTGCCATGGTGCTGAAAAAAAATATATTCAGAAAATAGAATCGTCTGCAAATGTGACCTAGATCGAATGCACTTGCAAGTCGCATTACGTCCGGAGCTGGGCGCTCCGCACACTGAGTTATTCTAACATGACGATCACCCCTCTGCGATGGCAGCAGTCATTTGCCGCATGCAAAGTAGTCTCTATAAATAGAAAACCAATATTTTTACTCCACTGCTACCATTTTAAATAGATATCTAACGAACGACTCTTGAGGAATCGAAGATTTGAGCTACGTGAAAGTTATATTAGATTTCTTGGCGCAAATCTTAAGAACTCAGCCACTTATGAGAATTTGACTTACAAAAATATTGCCACAGCCAACAGTGTTCTCAAACGAGATGGTGAAACTGTTATTTACCGAATTAAAACAAAAAAGCTCGATTGGCAAGAGCAGTCACCCGGATAGCGAAAGAAGGGAGTTCCCGTTTGATTCCTAGGAAAAAAGCTTTTTTGGATTTTTTTATTTACTGAACTGAGATCGAGTAGATTCTAAACAAAAAAATTAGGAAGTACATAGGTTAATTACCTCCTGTCTCACTTCCTTTAGAAAAAGATGCAGTAATAACATAGTAACATGTAAAACCACAACAAATTTAAAAGAGTAACTACTGAGTTTCTCGTCGGGTCTTCTAAGTAAGAATCAACTTCTCCGACGCGTCGCATTAAGTTTGTATACTGTTTATTTATATATATTCATATTATTATAGTATTTATGTCTATTATTTAGTATATTATTTGACTATTTAAAAGTACTGATTAAGTCTATTTAAATAAAGATATTTGAGTTTGAGTTGAGTTTAGTAACATAAAGGGAAGATTGAATTCCAGCATATTAAGCGATCTTTAAAAAAAAAATACATATTTTAAAAAAAATTGGTGGACTTGAGTTACGTATTCCAGCGGAACAGTAGTAATACATTCGTACTAACCAGATGCATTATCCCGCACATAATGTATAACGTGGGTGTATAAGTACGCGAACAGCAACTCTCGCGCATAGTACAAGGGTGCCTCGTGTTCAGCGCAATTGAGGCCACCATTATATTGTTAGACAGAATGCAGCAATTGAATACTATACAATACTGATACATCTACATACGTCATCACAATTGCACCAGATACGAATATCTTCATGAAATTGCAAATGGATTTGCAGATACATAATGTAATAATATTTGGGTCACATGTGAATTGTTTCTCACAAATATATGGGCCAATAAAAGATTAAGATTAGTGGTAAGAAGCGTCTTAATAAAATGAATCACGAATTATTGGAATGTAATGTAGTAACTTCCTATTTTCAATGCTCTAACTAAAGTGACGTTAATGTAGGGGAATAATTTTAACAGTCTTATTTTAACTTTTTAAGATCTTCTACACACACAGAATCCCTACTAATAATATAAAAAAATACTTTATTCGGAAAAATCCATTACAATTTCGTTTACAAGGCTTCCCGGTAATTAATCAAAGATACTTGAATACTATGAATGCGAAAATAACTGTCTGTTACGTTTTAACGTCATAACTAGTCAAATGGTTTTGATGAAATTTGGTAGGGTAGATGGACGAGAGCTTGAGAAGAGACATAGGCTACCTTAGACTTGGATGCCGACGCATTGAAATAGGGGATGAAATTTTTGTATGGAAGTTTACCTTTGTATTTAGGCGCTTGAAAAGAAATAAACAAATAAAACCCCAAATTGAAGAATGTCTTTCAGATGTATTTTAAGGGTTCGGAATCGACGATATATCTTTACAATATTCGGATTAACACGTATTTAGATTTAAACAATGCATAATGACATATTACTGTAATAATAAAACGAAATATTTGTTGGCTGTCAAATATTTCGTTTTATTATGATTATGTATTAACTAAAAAAGAAAAAAGGTTACTGATTTAAACTAGAAGTCCATTAGAAGAATCGGGCATGGGAACAAATTTTTAGGTATTTTTTTTATATTTCATCCCTTTTCTTATTTTAAGGCCCGTATTCTAGAATCATACTCAAGCACTGATGATCTGTACTCGTCAGTTCACACAAAAACGTCACTCAGATCTATACTCAAGTACAGATTTTGTTTCAAAATACGGGCATAAGAAACGAGTTTTAATATTTTTTTAGATCTAGCCAGTAGTTATTTTTTTATTTATTTTTAAACATTGCGAACTCATGACGCCACAAATTCGCCTAATGTTCCCACATGTGTTTTTTCCCCGATTCGTGGTAAATCAATAATGAGGAGAAAATTACTGATTTACTGCACTTACGGCTGAAACAGAGCTCGCCGTTCATCATGTAGCGTCTCACGCGAATGTTAGAAGTAGACATAAGATACAATTTATTTTGCTAAGTTCTGAAATCAAGCCTACCTGAAAGGGTTAGGATTATAGCGAATGGCTATTTTAAGTCCTGCCTACCCTTCTGGGCAATGGGCGTAAATTAATGTACGTATTATTAAAAATAACTTTGCACAGCAATTATTTAACCTTGTAGAAAGATATTTTTCATCTCAGGCAATTTAAAATCTACTATCTGGAAACACCATTAAATCACCTAGCTAAAAATCTCACGTATCATAAAGATCGCGTCATTTGATTGGTTGATGGATAGATTATCAACCAATCACGTGAAAGGACGATCCAATAGGTTTCAATTGTGAGATGTCACTTTGATTACCGTCCATTAAGAACCTTAATGTACTCTTTGCGTATGTTGCCTTTCTGGGGTCAAATGAAGGTCCAACTTATTTAATTAAAAATATCCTAGATCCTTGATGCCTTTAAAAGAGTTAAATATTTAAATAAGGTATAAAATACAAATACCTCGAAATGGTTTTCGATTTTGCACATGTTTTATTTTTTTCCCATACCCCATTGTGTAGTCCACGCGGGCGAAGCCGCGGGCAGTGAGATAGTTATTTAAAAGCATCTGCTATAATAGACAGAAATCAAAATATTAGCACTTACCGTTGTCGGTCGACTATCTAGGAAATGGTCATAAATAGCGAGCCCTGCCAGAGCCAGGAGTAGGCCAGTGTGGAAGCCGGTCATGAAGAGCCCCACGTATTGTATCAGCATCGTTATCAGCCCGAACAGCAGGCCAGCACAGAGTGCCACTCCTAGGCAAACATAATACAATAAGGATAGTATTTAATGGAACAAGCGACATACTAACCTAACCTATTCTAAAATCAGTTTTGTGGCTAACCTATTAATTCTGGGCCACGTTTCAATATTTTTACTTGCTCAGTTTATTTTCTCACACAGCATTTGGCAAGCGTGTTGATAAAGCCAATACCCATCAATGATGGAGCCCTTGCCCAGTTTGAAGACTAGTCACTACTTTACCTAGTTATGCATAAAATGGTACACTTACCAACATTGCCATATGGTGGCATCAGATACTCTTGGAGGCAAATTAGATAGACAACAGCCGATCCAAATGTGAAGCCGGTGAGAAACATGCTCGCCTTGAAGCATCTATATCCTGTTAAACAATTTATTATTGTAGTATTTTGTAATTGAATTAAACCAAAGCTCAAGCAATGCTGCACACATGCTTACTAACTGAACAGCAGAAAGTCTACTGTTACTGTTGTTACGCTTAATATTATCAAGTAATAATGTAAAACATGTAATCAGATTCCCTATCTATAAACACTTACCAAACAGTGTATAAACAATGCCGAAAGCAATGTACATTGCACAGATGACACTTATGATGGGGTCATAATCATAATCAATGGACATGCAAAAGGACCCCTCAATGTGGGGCCCATTAAATTTAATTGTCATGTTGGGGGGGCCTCGCGTCACCTGCGGGACCAATTGCCCCACTGATGACATGCTTACACCTAAGGTGCTAATGCACTCCCGTCAATTTAATGAGATGCACTGAAACAATAATGACACTGTTAATCAATAAATAAACAATATTACAGACATCACGATTTTGCTATGACAAAAAATCTGTTATTTTTTACAAAACTTGTCTCAAATAACCAACTTGAAAAAAGAAGAACTATCCAATTTGGTGCAGTCCTTCAGAAGTTATGTGCATTCATATTTTTCCATGATTATTTTTTTTATTTAGATAGTAAGGCTACTTGACAAGGCTAGAGAATTTTAATTCAAAAAATAAATCTAGGGCCCCATAACTCATACTGTCCCTCCCCAGAGAGTTCACCACTCCGTGGTCCCTGTTTAATAAGACTTACAATTCAACAATTATGTTGCAAGCAACAATTTTACTAGTTTCTGCTTAGTAAAACTGCAGGTGACCAAATAGGTATGGTGGAATTGTCAAGACAATACAAAAAAATCATTGAGGGACTGATTTTAAAAATTCTATGCTAAATGCTAAAAATTTTAGTAACTCTATTTTCACAGGAGAAATATAACAGGTGGGTGAGCTAAGCTGGAGCCACTAACTTATTTTTTTATTCCCTATACCAACCAATCAGGTCCCTGATCTGTATGTACTTTGGAAGATAGATGAAGTAGATTAAGGTGATCTGCAATATAATGAAGTAGGTACTAAACTTTGAGAGATCTTTATAAAGAATTTGCCCAAATAATACTAAATAATGTTTCTAGAATTCCAAATTACATTTAGTGCCTTTTTAGCTAGATCAGTGGAAAGCAATTTAACTTATTTAAATGTTAGTTTAAACACAACAAGGACAGGAGACACTGCTAAAAAATAATAATATTACAAACAACAAAATCTTGACACCATAGGATCAAAATCAAAAATACCCACCTCTTGTTATTTTTGGTGTATTCAGTGAAAGCCAACTACTTTTACCAATGATAAAATAATATTAAATAAGCCTTTGGTACATACTTCAGCAGAATTTGATTAAATATGTTCTACAAATAACAGATCCACCGGAACGATATAAAATAAACCTGAGAACTAGTCTGTTGACTGATCAGACACTTTCACCACCACTTACACCAATAAAAAATTACTCATTCACACAGCAAAAACAACCAGACTTGACTGTTTTGGATTGACAGTTTTTTACCAAAGGGGGCTTTGTCAATATAAATACAGAAAAACGTAGTAAGAAAACACTCACCATCCTACTTCAGATGTCGATTTCACATTGCTATGTATTTTGTAATATCCAGACTAGGTACTCAAACACACTAATACAAGTCAGAACCGCCTGAGTTATTATCAGTGCAATAACTTTGAAAATTCATCACAGAATCTTAGGATTTACTAACAACTAAAAAAAAATTAACAAAGGCTCAGCACTCTCAGCAGTTTTCCTTTGGAGTTTTCTCATACAATCATCCCGGTCACTCATCGAAGTTCGGACTAGTTTTTTTTTTTTATAGTGATGTGACTCAGCTCTCAAGCTGCCTCATTGACTGACAGTTGAATCTTGTCTATCAGTTTGTTTTACCAACAAAATAATAATTTACAAAATTATTTATTTTCAATAAACATAATTTTACATTCAAACGGTTTTACATTCAAGAAACTTAAAAGTAAGTAAAAACATGATTTATTGTGGAGTTAAAATGTCAGATTTAGCTGTGGCACCCACACTAGACATAGTCTGTGTCGCAGGCACCGGGGGAAGAGTTACCAGAGTTGCGGAAACATTGTGATCCTATTCGTTAAACCTTATTAAAATTATAATATTAATTTATGTATAATAGATAATACACTCGCGAGCAACCAAATCGACTCAAGCCCTAACTCTGAGTATAGACTCAGTTTTCAAGAAAAGTATAGGAGATATTTTTAAAGACAATATTTATAATATTAATAAGATATCAACATTACCAATATCGTTGATTATTTTTGTAATTAATGATATCTGCACATAAATACAGGAAAAACAGGAATTTGGGAGAGGTTGTTGTGGTTGGGTATTTTACAAATAAAAGAAAATTGATTAAGAAAACACATAACAATTTATTTAATCACCGCTTGAAGTCGATTCTTCATTGATCTGATCAACTTTTTGACGTCCTCTTGAGGTATGTTATCCCACTCTTCCAACAATGCTGTCTTCAATTCTTCTACCGTCGAAGGGGCTTGATTTCTGGCTCGTACTCTTCGTTTTAACTGGTCCCATAAATGCTCGATCGGATTCAAGTCTGGACTGAGCGCAGGCCAGTCCATTGTACGCATCTCTACTTCATCCAAAAACTCAATCAACACATCAACTTGTGATAAGCGACTGTTATGGTGTGCCGGTTGCCAGAGCTTTTATAGGGGTGGCAGTTAGCGCAAGTCGCGGGTAGCGTAATGAGCAAAACGACTCATAGTGCTGTTGATGTGAAAATGAATGCGTTAGATTTAAAAAAAAAAAACAATATTAGTGTTTTATGAAAGCTTGCATATTGAGCTTTCTAATGATATTTTTTTTCTATAAATACCTTGTATACTTTTCGTAAAAACAAAGTTTGTAAGCAGAATGAGGACTTGAGTCGATTTAGTTGCTCGCGAGTGTATAAATAAATAATGTACATTCTTATATTTAAAATGTATAAAAATATATAACATAATATAATTTTTAAAAAATGGACAGTAGGTACTTATAATTAAATATTATTAAATCATTTTGTAATATTGTAGACATATCATTAAGAAAACAGATTCTTAAATCTTATTCTAAAGTAAATTTAGGACTTGAGTAGTCTTGACGCTAATAAAGGGAGTCATGAAATGAATAAAAAAATGGACATTGAGTCCATTTTTTGTGATTGTCCATGAATTGTGATCGATGACAAATCAATTGAACTAATCAGTGGAATCAAATAGTACTAGTGCTATCAGAACGAGAGATAGCCCTAGCTAGCAGCAACTCAACTTCACAAAGTACTTTTTTATAAACGGAAATAGAGACCTCTCTCGGCGGCTAAAAAAGGAAACCATTTGAAGTTAATGCGCTCTGCATTTATTTTATGGAACTACAACCACATTCTGGGGGCACGGCAGCAGTGCCCCCCCCCCCCCCCCCCCAAGTCGAGCAAAAAAAAGCAGCAAGACCGCGGCTGTACCATCCTTTTCTCTATAGATAATATATATAAGCACATGTACCCCTATACTATTGAACCTACATTCTAAAGATACTATTTTAAACTAAAGGGGGCAAAAAACTAAGAATCGTTAACTTCTAACAGTTTTACTTAGTTCAGTTGGGTAACTCTACAAAACAAGGTTAATTAATTAATCATTCTTAGTTTGAAAAATGAAAACATCACTTTCTTTTTAAAAAAAAAAAATTCATAGGTCTTTTGGAACACTTTTTTTAATATTTATTCGCTCTTACTTGAAGCCTGTTCTAGTCGTCATAGCAGCCCATTTTTAAATTTAAAATTCTGTTCATGTCTGCAATAATTAGGTATGGGAACAATTTTTTTTTTTAAACCTTATACTATTTTCAGTAACTTATTTGTATATTTTTTGATCTAGCCGGTAGTTAATTTTTTATAAATTTTTAAACATTGCTCATGACGTCACAAATTCACTTAGTGTTCCCACATGTGTTTTTTCCCGGATTCGTGGTAAATAAATTATGAGGACAAAATTACTGATTTACTGCACTAACGACTGAAACAGAGCTTACCGTTCATCATGTACAATCTTACGAGAATGTGAGAAGTAGATTTCAGATACAATTCATTTTGCCAAGTTCTGATACCAAGCCCTACCTGAAAGGGTTTGGATTATAGCGAATGGCTATTTTAAGTCCTACCTACCCGTCTGGGCAATGAGCGTAAATTATTTTACATATTATTAAAAATAACTTTGTGGAAAATATATTTTGCCTGGGGAAATTTTAAATCTGCTATCTGGAAACCCCATTAATACTATGCAGTAGAATCACTTACCTTAAAGTCTTTCGTATGATACAGATCGCGTCATTTGATTGGTTGATGGATAGATTATAAACAAATCACGTGAAAGGACGTTTATACGACCCAATAGGTTTCAATTGTGAGATGTCAATTTGATTACCGTCAAGAGTCCAATAAGAACCATAATATACTCTTTAAGGACGTTGGCAAACTGGGGTAGTTAAATATTTAAATAAGATATAAAATACAAATACCTCGAAATGGTTCTCGATTTAGGACATGTTTGGTTTTTGTTCCCATACCCAATTGTACAAAAAAAATCTAGCTGTTATATTTATTAAAAAAATCACAATATCGTTTTTGTCTACTTCACATCCAAAAAAATTAAAGTCAATTCATATTAGCTCATACGTTTTTATTAATTCTTTAATATGATTTTTTTCAAAACATTGCTTCATATTAGCATTAACTACATCTTGGACTGCTGATATACACTTTAAAACAGATTCGGTGAGACTGCAAAGCAAAGGCACTGACGACCTGCATGGCATGATATTATATAAAAAACTAGCTTTCCGCCCGCGGCTTCGCCCGCGTGAACTTCATTTTTCTTTCCCGATTTTCTGTTGAAATTTTTCCTGAATTTTCTTTGCTATAAACCTCACGGAGCCCGAGACCTTTCCAACGAATGCAAAACCGTGGAAATCGGTTCGTGCGTTCTGGAGTTATAGCGTCAGGAAGGAAAACCCGACTTATTTTTATATAATAGAAAACGCCAAAACGGAGCAATGCACATAATCATACATAGATACATCAATGTATGGACGTGATTTATTGCGGAGGTAGTTAGTGTGGGCTTGTAGTTTGTTGTAGACCTCAAACATCAAGCTAAAAGAAAACCATGTATAAGATTTTAACAGTGTGTTACACATTATTACCTGTAAGGTATCACATATTTGTTGCTACAGCTCTGTTAAATATTTGACCTGCAAATTTAACTTTCATTTTATTTTTAGATACCTTTTCAAGTATGACATTGTTTTCGGTTAAATTACGTATGAGCCTCACACCCTTGTAGCCAGGATTTCCTTTATGCAGCAGTAGTAGGTGCTCCAATTTTGCTATATGTTTTTTTTTATTTCCAAAATACTCTAGGTTTTTAGTGAGCAAATTATGGCGAATACACTTTAATAAATGTGGAGGGTCGTACAGTGGTATCACCTCTTGGTCATTTATAATGACTACATTTTGTTAGGGTTCGAGTCCCTTCTTTAAATATATGCCACGGGTTTCCTGTAGCAGTAGTTTTATAGCATGCCTGTTGTTGGCGCCTTGATCGCATACAGTTGCTACGACGATTAATCCTGCTTTCTGTAGCTGGCTAATAATCTCCTTTAACTGTATGGCAATTTGCTGGCCACTTGTGGCTGCTGCAGATAACGTGTATGAAATTGGCTAATTGTAGTTTTTCATGACACCCCATCATGAACACCTAAAAATAAAAAGCAAAAACGCAAAGCGCAAAAACTTGCATATGTTCAAAAAAAACAATGATACTCATACACACAATACTAGAAATAAAAACAAACTTATTACTCCAAGTCTTAGGCTACTTAAGGTAGGAAATTCTTTTGTTGGTCAATCTGTAAAATACTTTCACAAAATACCTCAAAGGCTTGTTGATCTACCTCTTCACAAGTTCAAGTCTACAATTAAAACAAAGTTGATAAAACAAGGTTATTATAACGTGGAGGATTACTTGAACGACAAAAATATGTGGTCATAGTAGGAATAATCTGCTCCTCTGCACAAATAATGTATTTTTATTGTTCTTTTGACTGTAATCTGAATTTATTTGTTGTAAAACAAAACAAAGTTCAAAAGAGTAACTATCGAGTTTCTTGCCGGAGTCTTCTCGATAAGAAGCAACTTCCGAACCGGTGGTAGATTAGCATTATGTATATTTAGAATATGTACTATTATTGTATTATTTTATTTACGTCTATTATCGTTTATATATATTTTTTGTTTTTGACATTTCATAAGTGCTTCTTTGTAAAAGCTTAAGTGAATAAATGATTTTTACTTTACTTTACTTTACTTTTACAAGTTTTAATTGTATTCACAAACTACAGCAAATGACAAAGACATGTATTATGCAGGTCTTCAAGACTACTCTACAATTTGGTCAATCTATAGATTACACTGAATGTGGATACAAGTGGTTTGCTATGTCTTTACTCTATGCAACGCTTAACTTATTTTGTGACAAATTATTGAAATATTTTAACCTTTGCATGATCTGCAAATTCAGACTTTATTGTCTTGCTATCAGTCACAAATCCAATTGCTTTATCTTTTCGCTCATTGTATAATAAATTTGCCTTTAAATACATTTCATCAAATAACAAAACGCACAATTTGTGTTCAGTCTTGATTTTGTCTGCAACGCTTTTAAGTTGACTAAATATTTTGTTAATAATGCCAGGTTCCATGTTTGCATGACTTATTCGTTTTGATAGGGTTTGAGGTGCTGTTAAAATCAGGATCCTTCTTAAAAACCTTTAAGCTTTATGCGACAACTTGAAAATTGACAGGGCCAATATCTTTTCTAGCAATAAAAAAGTCTGCATTTATTTTGTTTTTTAGCTTCTATACATTGCAAAAACATTAAAAGTTTTGTTGTGATAGGCAGTTTTTCCATTGTAGCCACATGTGCTGGGATTGATGCAATGTTTTTAGCTGCTTTTAGGTTGGCAGCTTGCTTCTTATTACGACATTTGTCTAATTTTATCCTAATTTTTAACAACTTCTGATGCAATTTTTTTTCTTCGGTAGTTGCTCCTAAATTTTTCTTAATGGCCACAACTTTCTTTTAGTGGATTGCTGAAATAGAAAATAAAAATATTAATTTAGCACCAGAAAAGTGTACCTAATATAATATAATATTTTATGTTTATCTATTTAAGTAGTAAATAAATGTTGCTATATTTATTCAGTATAAGTAGTAATTAACGGAAATGGAATAGAAACATTAATCACCTTTATTGAATTTCAAAGCAGTCATTCTGGCTGGCAATGGTTGTGTAACTAGGTCTACAACAATGATTATAAGATGAAAACAATCAGACAATATAATTGTTGATTGATTAATTTAATTAAAAGTAAGCATAGAAAAAGGCATTTACCAATATTTTCTTTTAATGTAGAGTCGTCCTGAATTCGTTATTATCAACTGAAGTTATTACTTCAACAGCTACGGAAAGTGAGTGTATCTGAAGACCTAAAAGTTAAAGAATTGTTAATACTATGCTTCAATAAAGTATCATTAAAACTAATTGAGCACACTTAAACAGTTCATATTATTGAAAGTAAAGATATATTCATAGTCTTGTGTTCTTAAACCCAATTATCTATAAATTATATTTTATATTTCTTGAGTAGATACAATGAGCATTTGAGCATAATGAAATATGCTAATGAGAATGCAATCAAATTCTCGATTGTAGTACACTTGTTTTTAAACATACTAGGAAGTAATAATAAAACCATAGTATGGTAAGCAGGTGGGATCAAAGTGAAACTGAAATGGTAAAATACCTGTTAAGGATGCTGAAGTAGACGGTATAGTTGAGGACACAATGGTTGAGGGTGTATTTGTTGGACAATTTTGTAATTGTCGCATGGGCCTTCTTTCACTAAATGTAAATTTTGGAATAGTTGAATGTCCTGAAACATGAAAATTTTGAATAATTAGAATAAATAAATACATTTTCGCACACTGACACCAATTATCTAGCACAACTAAGCTTTTCTATGAAACTTGTTAAAGTGGTTAACTAGACAATAGATAAACATACTCAAATTACATAATATGAAGCTATTTTTAAATGTTTTTGTTTTGTTTATATATTTTGATGCATTTTGTTCGCAACCAAATCAGATGCTAGCATACTTTACTGGGACTTATTTTATTTATTGCCTTAACTAAAACAGGACATTCACTTAAATAATTTATTAGGCAATCACAATAAACTGTTTCATATATGCAGCATACACTTTCAAACACACAATTGAAGATAATTTATTCAAGTAATCACTTATATACTGAGATAATGATAAAAATAAAAGGTGATAATAGACTAACCTAGCAAACTCAGAAAAGGCACTGCAATGTTACTTTGTCGATTGAAGCGGCAACAAAACTTTTCTTCGAAATGTAAGTGACAGACACTGCGATGTTTATAGATGTCCTCATTGTTTAAGCCAATAACATCACCCCCAATCGAGAAGACCCATTGATTGAAACGTTCTATATCTTTTGCCGGTTTCGGGAATAAATGCATAGTCAATGTGAACCTGAAAACCCAAATTAAAACATCACAATCTATATATTCCTATAGACAACAGCAGGCCAAAGGTGAGCAGTGAATGATATTGAGAAGCAGTTAAACTCTTGTGTTAATGTTATGTTCTAAGTTTGGTAACTGTTGGTAAAATTATAGTTGAGTGGCTACGTACTGATTAACAGTATTTTAAGAAGTAGGTGTATTCCTCGGAGAGCCGGGTATTTAATATATTTAGGCACAATAGAATCAATAGAGTAGGTTGATGTGCGCTAAATAACTTAAGAAGTAATGTAACCCTTCCTGAATCAGAACACCCAGGAACACAACCCTTTTTCCTAGACATCGGCATAATGCCTTCAGAGTCCTGTCTCAATGAAAAAATAACACAAAACCACGAGTCTCTTTCTCAACACACTAACAACTGGGTTTCTATACAACTGCACTATCTGGAGGAGAAAATCCTATCGTATACGTGTATCCTACCGTTGTCAATTATGGTAGGGATGAAAAACTCTACTTTGGGTTGATAAATTAGGTAAATATTAGGAGGAAAACTCATCACATTCAAGCAATTAATTATAGAGCTTTTTATTCTTTTAAGTTAATTTAAAAAGATTTAAATACCTTTCATTTTTATTTTAAGTTAACTATTTGTTTATAAATGTCTTTGATGATCATCTAATCTACCAAAGCGTAAGAAATTGACTGGATGGTCGCAAAAATAATACCACCAGAATTAGAAACTAAGTCCCTTTAGTGCTTTCAATTTCTGAGACGTTAATACAAATTTAACTTTGCATCTTTTGAACGCCATCTGTATTAGTTTTACAGAAATAACAAATTATAATACTGCTAAATGTAAATGACGGAACCTTTCCCGATTTTGATAGTATTGCTGTTCTTCTAGAATTTGTAGCATATCTTTCATAAGGATTACCAATGACACTAAGTGAAGATTGAAGAGTCTGCAAAACTTCTTTCTTCCCACCTTGCAACAAAGTGCAAACGAATATTTTTAACAAGAGAGCGGTTCCAAAAGTTTATATTAACGCGTATTTAGCACACTCATTGAGTATTTAAATATAATAGGTGTGACTAAATATCATGTTTTGGACAGTCATTCCTGAAGTATAAATCGGTCAACCAACACAAACCAAACTCTGAGTGCAGTGATCGCTTCGTGTTCGTGTCTGCATATCGTCAAAATTGCAACATGAAAGTTACCGTGACCACGCTCAACGATGAGATATTCGTCTTGGACGTCTCAGAGGATTTGGAGTTGGGGAATTTCAAGGCGTTCTGTGAGATTGAGTCTGGTTTCCCGGCTAAAGATATTACGTTGAATTACAATGGCACGCCTCTTCTGGACGACAATAAGTCGCTGAAGGAGCTCGGAGTGCGTGACGGCGATGTGATCGTGCTTCTCCACATGCTGCAGTCAGCGACCAACACCAATGTGGCCGACTCAAACCAAGGTACTATTTTGTGCATTGTTTACTTGAAACTGCATTGTCATCCTATCTTGTTGTTTATGGACTTTGCATGTCATTATGATGTCAAAAATAGACTGGCATGCAGTCATCTAAATCTCATTTGATGTAAAAATTATGAATTAAAAATGACATTTTAAGTCTACCTTCAAACTCAACTTACATTTTATTAGTTTTAAAAATTCAATAAAAAACGTGTATAATTTGCAGCTTTGCCATCAGGCTTTTCAAGTCTAGACTTCAGTGGTATCAGAGTGCCACCAGGAGCAGCAGGCACTTCCATGGCTGCGACTGCTGCTAGAAATCCGCCAGTGGAGGAGGACCCTAGAATAATTCGGGAAATGTTTCTTGCAAATCCTGATCAACTCGCATTGCTGAAACAAAATAATCCTAGATTAGCTGATGCCCTGCTCAGTGGTAACCTTGGTAAGTAAAACAGCGCCCACCGCTATTATTCGTGCCTATTCTGTGTGAATTGGAAGTAGTCTATCATCAATTCAAATCTCCTATTTTCCATAGATACATTTGCATCAGTGCTTCGTGAACAAATTTCTGCTAGGACTGAGCGTCAGCAACAAAGAATAAGGTGAATATTGTTTCTGCAAACCAGTAGATATACATTTGGATTAATAATATATTTCATTATGCCCCTAAATGTGTTATTTGTTGGCAGGATGATGAATTCTGATCCTTTTGACACAGAAGCCCAAAGAATGATTGCAGAAGAAATTAAACAAAAGAATATTGAGGCCAACATGGAAGCAGCAATGGAATATAATCCAGAAACTTTTGGAACCGTTGTCATGTTGTACATCAATTGTCATGTTAATGGGTAAGCTGGGAAAATTTTATGACTGTGAATGTTATACATATACACAATAATTTAAATCCATTTAAAGAAACCACTATTTTATCAAAACCAACTGGTGGCTGTTGACCCCTGTTAGCCTTTTCAGGCCAGTGCTCTGTGTGGGCATCTAGTAGGATAAACCATCTGCATCTTTGTTCACTGGGCTTGTAATAATCCAATACAAATTCAAAATATATGTTTATTAATAAATATGATGATTGTAACGTCTCTATTTGTACACGAAGACCAACTGATAAAGAAATATCAGTAAAGTAATAGTAATATCAGCTCTTTGTGGCATGGTCATACAGTATAACATGATTGCTAAATTATTTTAGATGAATCCTTTACTTTATCACATTTTCCTGTGATAAGTTAATAAATAAATGAAAATGCATGATTTGCATTAAGTATGCTATTATTTGATAAAGTTAGATGAATCTTTAAAGGGGTGGCCATTTTTTTTCTTGATGTTTCTGCGCACCATGAAAGTGGTAGGTAATTATGGATAGAAGACACATAAACAAATGAAAATACCCTAATAAAGTGTTATGTTACAGAGTTATTTAAAAGTAAAGATTGAAATGAAAAAGATGATATTCATTGAAAATCTAGTAATTATGACGCTTTTCGCGTTATTTTATTATCAAATAACAGATTTTAGGGTATGGTATAGTAGATTTTTTATAAATATCACCTTTTTCATAACGGTTTTTCCTTCAAATAACTCGGAAACGTGACACTTTAGGGTACCATATTCCAATACCTTTTTTGGTTGTTTCTCTATGTTCTATCTATAAATAAAACATTTAACGTGCGCGGAAACTTCTCAAAAAAAATGGCTGCAGGTGGCTATGCCAGCTTCAAAAACTTAACTTATACAAAAACGTTCAAACCCCTTTATTTTTCATTAGTTTATTTATTCATCTATATGTTATCTTTTAGATTTCCTGTTAAAGCATTCATTGACTCAGGAGCTCAAACCACTATTATGTCTGCGGCTTGTGCTGAAAGATGTAACATTATGAGACTCGTGGACACTAGGCAAGTTTTTTTTCATTTTTACCTATATTACAAAAAAGTTTTAATAGGACTGCCTCATTATTCAGACATTGAATAAGGACCAGAGTTTACTATTTGCAATTTAGAATATGTTTTGGTTAGTTGTTTTTTCGGCCTTAAGTTTTCAGGACGGGAATGTTGTGGAAACCAGTGTACATTATTTTTTACTAAAATGCAAGTTTCGTAAATTCACTGGTCTAGGGCGTTGGGCTGCTGTTTAGATGCGGGGTTAGTGAGGAACCCTTATAGCGGCTTGCCGCTCCTCCGGTACTTGCCTGGATAGCAAGGAGATGGGTATCCGCTAGATTGTCATCCGGCCACCCTGCTGTAGCTAAGGGTAGATGTACGGCAGTGCATCGAGATGTGAGCGTGCTATACAGCTCCGGCACCATACTGGAGATATGGTAGTTGGCTTCTCTGACGTCCCCAGCGGGGATTGAAGCCGCTAGCGTTCTTTGGTATGCGCGTGGTGAGCGACTAACTGCTCCGGTACCATTCTGGATAAATGGGAGTGGGTTATGCCACGGGCTACTCGCCTATGAGTACCATAATGTGTAATGCATTGTGCATTGTGCTTTGTGGCGGCAGGACCTACCGACAGATGGTCCCTGGTACACTTCACGGTGTACTAGGAATAGTGTGCCCTTCTGCATAACCGAGAGGTTGGTCAGGGGGGCCACTAAAATAAATCTCAGTAGAAAAGAGGGGGTGTCCATAGATAGTATCATTTTATGTAATTTTATTTACTATATTTTTGTAATTATGTAATTTTATTTACTATATTTTTGTAATTTTTTTTATGACTTGTCATAAGTACTTTTTTAAATCTAATCTTCTCTAAATATATTTTTTACTTTGTACTTTACCTCACTTTAAACATATTAGGCACCAAAAATAAAAGGAACAAACTAAGAAAAAACATGCAGTGACCAACATTGAATTAACCGCCAACACGATTTCTGCTTCGCCCAGTGGTTGACTGGTAGAGAATGCCATTAGGCATTAAGTCCGCCAATTGTACTTTTTCTTTGTGCAATAAAGAATAAATAAATTAAATAAATAAATTAATTTTAATTCCTTTCTTCAATAGGGTACCTAACTTATTTTTTGTGGTACGAGTGTATATTTATGAAGAAAAATAATAACTGAACACAATTAATTCAGGTGGGCAGGCATAGCTAAAGGAGTGGGCGTGCAGAGGATCATAGGTCGCATCCACATGGTTCAGATGCGAATTGAAAAGGATTTCTTGACCACTTCCTTCTCCGTGCTTGAGGAACAGCCAATGGACATGTTGCTGGGCCTCGACATGCTGAAGAGACATCAGGTAAGTCACCGTGCCTTAAGCATGTTGTGGATAAATTCCATACCAACAGGAGTAATCAGTATTTTGATATGTAGAAGCTAGCCCCAGATTGATGTAAGTAAATAAAATAATGCATTTAGATGTGTGAAGGATCTGTTCAACAAAGGTTTCTTTTCATTCATTTAGTGCAACATCGACTTGAAAAGGAATGTTCTTCGTATTGGCACCACTGGAACTGAAACGCCGTTCCTTCCCGAGTCTGACTTGCCCGAGTGTGCGCGTCTCTCCGGCTGCTCCGAGGATGAAATAGTGAATCAGTCCATCAAAGACCACGAAGCGCGCCAGGTCAAAGAAGCCATGGAGAAATCTAAACAAGGTGGGCGAGGAAAAAAAAAGTAAAAGTATACAGTAAATCTATGTTTAAATCTATAGTGTGCTAAACGTGAGATGATAATGCAGGGAACAGTAATGTATGTAAAGCAATAAAAATCGTAAAAGTGTTTATTGTTTTTGTGTAGATAGTGAATCGGCTAAGTTCAGCTTCGGCCCCAAAAGGTCATCAAAGGAAACGTTTTACAGTTTTTTTTATATAAACTTCAAACTCAAACTCAAATAACTTTATTCAAATGGACTGTATCAGTACTTTCAAATCGTCAAATTTACAGCAAAATATACTAAATATAATAGTCGGATGATCTTTGTTTTATATTCTTTTAGGTTTATTTATATCAAAATGACACACTGCTTGTACTTTACTAACGCCTGTTGTAATCCCAAAACAAGTTCAAAAGAGTAACTGCTGAGTTTCTCGCCGGGTCTTCTCAGCAAGAAACAACTCCGACGCGGTGGTAGAGTCGCATTATGTCTGTATACTGTTTATTTACATATCCATATTACTATGGTATTTATGTCTATTATTTAGTATATTTTGCTGTGAATTTGATGATTTGAAAGTACTGATGCAGTCTATTTGAATAAAGTTATTTGAGTTTGAGTTTGAGTTTGATGTAAAAACCTAAAAGAAAACCTTAATCTGAACACATTTTTACTGTTACTATAACTCTACCATCCAAAATGTTACATAATCCCTTCATACGTTGTGGCGGAAGCAGTTTTCAATTTTGCTAGGTTATACTCAGGTATGTCATCGTCATGGCAACGTCAAATGCAAATTGTCATTTACTTTTAATCTGAAGTATAGTTTGATGCAAGGCAAAATAATTCATTTGAGCAAAAGCCTCATAAATTCTGAAGTTACTTTTCGTTAAATGAGAACAATTAGCAACAGCTGCTATATACGATAGATACGATTACGATTTACGATGTAGATTTTTAATAAATTCGGCATAAATCTTAAAAGTAATAATGTTTATTGTGTACTTTTACCATCAAGTGTACCCTAAAATGAACCTTTTCACTTCTGTCTAATGCTATAATGACTGGAGTATAGTTTTGTAATGTTTGCATCCTTTTCTATCATGACATTGTCTTGCGGGACTTTGAAGAGCTAGCAGCGCCGAACGAGTAGGTAGGATCTCCACTAAACAGAAGCATTTATATTGAATTTTGTCACTATGTTGTGTTACTATATCTTTAGTAAACAATGATTTTTCAGAACTAGATACGGCACATCACATAATTTTGACAAATTCAAACATGGCACACACGTCACAGTGACGTCCAGCTTTCTGTCTCTTTCTGATATGTATGAGTAAAAGGAGTAGGAATATATTGTAACTAAGGAAAAAGTAGCTTAGAATGACGTTGAGCCACAATGAGCGCTAATGCGGAGTCCTTATAATTCAAATGTCATTGATAGTAATATAATAATCCAAGGTATTGCAAAGGTTAGTTATTTGCATCGGTCTCTAACCTCTGCTTGATATTAGTTTATTTTTACAACTACTACTACTACTACTCTGACCATATTAGCAATTTTTTCTGTGTGTTATGGACTTAACAATCTGGAATAAATAATTTTGGATTATATTGCAACATTCCATACAATTTATTATTACAGAAGAAAACACCTCATTTTAAAATCTTCTCGCATGCAATGTGAGTTGTTTTCATTATTTTAGTATTTAGCGTTTTGTTTGTCAAATGTAAGACTGATTTACCACATAAATATGATAGAAGACATTTCGATTTTTGAATATAAAAAAAATATAATTCCAAGTATAATTCTTATTTGCATTTATATAGTTAACATAAAGTACTGATACTGAATCTTGATTTCATTTCTCATCAGTTTCAAGAGATATTCTTACGAACATAAGACGTCACAATACAGCGTGAGTCCCGGTAAAGTGCACATATTAAAAAATAGGAAACTATAGTCGATGATATCGACGGTAAAATTAAAGAAAACCAACATTTTTTTAATTTTGAATGGACATTTTTTAACTAAAAGCTTTATCGCAATGTAAAAAAAACTTCTAATGATAACTAATTCAAGGTCATGCTCATAAAAAAATACGAGAAAATGAATAGCATAGACGCATAGATTTGTAATTATATAATTTGTGCAGAAAATCATTTGGATAACAATAATTAAATTTCTAAATATTTGCTCCCATTGCCATATTTTATTTTAAGTAAATTTACGTCGTATTATCTTTCATATGGTATAAAAACCATGTTCTTAACTCAATTACAAGATTTTAGTTCAGCGCCTTAGCTAAGACTTGTGCGTAGTTTCGCACAATTATTAAAAGGAAAACACACTATTTTGTAAGTTATTAAAAACGGGAGCGGCTCCTGGTGCAAGGGGAGGCAAGATTAAAAGGAATTGTACTATGAAAAAAAATCTGGATAACAAGTGTGCGAAACTACGCGCAATTGTGTTCTTTAAGCGCTGATTTAAAATTTTGTAATTGCGTTACGAACATGGTACTTATACCATATGAAAGCTGTTACGACGTAATATTATTCGAATTAAAAAAAAAATGGGGTAAAGGGGACAAATATTTAGAAATTTTCTGATTGTTGTAAAAAATTACAGACAATAATAATGATTTTCTGCAAAAATCATTTAATTACAAATGTATGGTTTCTATTTTTTATTTTATGAGTATGCCCTGTTATTAGTAATCATTTGTTTCATTGCGACAAGGCATTTAGCCTAAAAGTTATAACAATATTTCTGCATAGAGTACCTACTCAACTACAAATACTTTTTTCTAAATCTCTGTAAAAATTAAAAAAAAGCTGAAATTGTTTAAATATTTTTTTCATTGTTGAAATTGACTCAAGTTTCCTAATTTTTAATAAGTGCACTTTATAGAGACTCACACTGTATACTTGAGCCAAAACAACGGACAATACAAACGTATCGTGAACATACTTTTTACTCGTATTTAATAATTCAAAAGTAGAACAAAATAATTGAGAAGTAAACTAACGTTGCTTGTGATTGTGACACCTACTTTCAGTCCTTAGAATCTAGGACTGTGATTGAACTAAAATACTAGTATCCTGTCGTAGTTCCCAGGCAATTCCCGCCCCCTAGTCGGCGCGCGGCGCTAACTGAAGTACTTCCAATTGACTGTTCTTGTCTGCTGCAGGTTTCTATAACACAAAAGACGAAACCTTACTTCTAACCGAGCTCATATACTCGCTTTTTTCTCTATTTATTTAGTAACAAAAAACATCACTGATCAATGATCATCCTGGACACTAGCAAACTTCATTACTATTGAGAGATCATTACTAAAAGCATGTACTAAATAACATTGTTAGTTGTAGTTGTATTTGGTGCGTTCTGTTAATAAACATACTTTACAAGCATTATTATAATCATTATGCTCTTAATACACCTAGAAGTTCATATATGTAGATATACTAACGAATTGGATTGTGTTAGGCGCTGCGCAAACGTAGATACTTTTTGTTGCCGACACGGCACACCATCACAGGGAACCGTAGTTGCTGTGTCCTGTAGCGGTGATCGGACACAGTATCCGGAAGCGCAGGGAGTGGATGATTTCAATATAGAAATAAAATATTCATCGATAGCTTGTATCTGACACGAGGCACAAAAGTGTTAACGTTTGCGCCCTGTTACTCACTCACTGTAGTCATCTAGATATAGTGGTAGGAGTTATAGTATATTTTGCGGTTTTAAAAATCAAATCTAATTCGATTGGTATGTTTTTCAGCTGCAAGCATGCCCCAAGCGTCCGGCTCGGCCGCCGTCAGCCAGACTCCGTCCACGTCCAGCCAGGGCACTCCCAGGATCGGTGAGGAACATGCTTTTATACTACACCTGCTCGGAAAGTACCTTGATACTTTATCAAATTTACGGTAGAAAGTACGTCATTGCATATCGAACAAATATGCGGGGAGAAAACGCATCTGAGCGGGATAGAAAAGTGTATGAAAATCCATTTCTTACGTGGTTTTTCTTTTTTAATTTTGGGTAAGACTATGCGCCGGTAACCTAAATATCAAAAGCCAAAAAGTTTTTACAGTGAGTTTTTATCTCCAAGTTCGCAAAATGACACTGGCCACTAGCTGTGTGTCGGATGGTGTCGGGCTGGCAGTGCGACCCTGCGGCGGCAGGATAAACAATTTGAAAAAAGAACATGTGAAAATTGCAGACGCCATTGGCGCCATTTTCAATTTGTGTGTTGTTTGAGGATTCAGTTTTCGTAGAAAGTAAAATAAAACTATCAAAATGATAAGTAGTGATAGTGATGATAAAGATTTTTTAACTCCGCCGCAGTTGAAGGAAACAGCAAAAATAATAAAGAAAGAAAAAGTGTTACATTAAGCTTTACTAACTGCAACAATTTCAATATAAATTTCAATTAGTAAAGATTTAGTTTTTTATTTTCCTCGTAGGTGTAAGTAGTTTAGAGCACTATGTATCACTCGAGAGAAAGTGCGATTCCCGATCTCGGGTGTTTTAAAGCCCTCGCCTACGGCTCGGGCTTCAAACGACACCCTCGACGGTAATCGGTCTCTTTCTCCTCTCGGTGAACAAATAGTACATTGTCAGTGTATTTACTCAATAAAGTCGCTCTGACCATGTGGTTTGCCTTTCTGCACAACCGTGAGGTTGGTCGGGGGGGCCACTGTAATAAATCTCTGTAGATTGGAGAGGGTCTTGGCCATGTGGTTACAGAGGCAAGGTCAAACCCAGGTCAGTGTTTGTGATAATCACCAACCCGCAGTTGGCAAACATAGGTTTTAAGCCAATACCTATCAATTTCTATAACGAAGTCCTTTGCCCAGCAGTGGGACAGTATATAGGCTAACTACATTACTTTATTGAATAGATCCAAATTTATGTTTAGAGACATTTTTATAAAGTTTCAAGATTAAAATGTAACTTTTGCTTTCATATCTAAAGATAGAAAAACTGGAAAAATTAGATTTCGGGCCTTGATGATCTCGAGCGGGCATCGAACCCGCGTCTTTCACAATCCGGGTGACTGCTCTAAACCACTGAGCTACCGAAACCAGTTTTGCTATCTTTAGATATGAAAAACAAGCTGTAAAATGCTAAAATGATCAAAGTAATTTTGCTTTCATATTACTTGGTGACAAATAATATTGCGGATTATAATGTTACCAAAAAATGTTTTCCAAATAGTGTCTGGGTTTCACAATGGTGTGATTTAATCAGTTCAGCCTAGTTTTCTGGCTGAAATTTATGATAAATATAACTGATGTATGTAAAATTAACCATGCTGAGCCCATGCAATTCTTTATTGATTTTGAGCTTTATCTTTGAGTGTGAAGGTTTTAAATAATGTGGTGTCCAATTTAGCTAAGCGTTAACAAACATTTTGGCAGGCCTAGGGGACCCCAGCCAGATGATACTGCCGACTGACAGATTTGGGGAGACCGAGGTGGACGAGATCGTGGCTCTGGGCTTCACGAGGGAACAAGTATGGATTTAGTTTTAAAGATAGTTTTATTATGCTGCTACTGCATACTATGCTTTCACCTCTAGGTTTGATTTTCCAAATATGTCTTTTATGTTATTGCTTGATTGATAAAGAGGCGTATTTTTAAGTATAACCTGCCAGTATGCTTAGCGTTTGTGAATTATGAGAAAGCCTTCGATTCGGTGGAGACTTGGGCGGCGCTGCAGGCTCTTCAGCGGCGCCATATTGACTATCGGTATATCGAGGTGCTGAAGTGTTTGCACAACAACGCTACCATGTCGGTCCGAGTACAGGAGCAGAGCACGAGGGCGATTCCACTGCAGAGGGGCGTTCGGCAGGGAGATATCATCACTCCTAAACCGTCAGCCAGCCGCACTGGAAGACGCCTTCAAACTCCTAGAATAGCAAGAACTCGGCAACTATATGGCCGGTATATCGCTCACCTTCCAACATACCTCTGTGCTTGATATCGAACGTGTGCTTTACGATCAGTGTTTGTTACCATTGATAATTTACGGAGCTGAAACGTGGCCTCTGACTATGGGCCTCATAAAAAAGCTCAAAGTCTCTCAGCGAGCTATGGAGAGGGCTATGCTCGGTGTTTCGCTACGTGATCGATCAGAAATGAGGATATCCGTAGAAGAACGAAAGCGACCGACGTAGCCCAGCGGGTAAATAAGCTGAAGTGGCTGTGGGCAGGGCACATAGCGCGCATAACTGATGGCCTTTGGGGCAAGTCCCTTCCCAAGCTACTGAGATTTATTTTAGTGCCCCCCCCGACCAACCTCGTGGTTATGCAGAAAGGCACACTATTCCTAGCACACCGTGAAGTGTACTAGGGACCATCTGCGGTAGGTCCTGCCGCCATAAAGCACAACGCACGATGCATTACACATTACGGTACTCATAGGCGAGTAGCCCGTGGCATTACCCACTCCCATTTATCCAGAATGGTACCGGAGCAGTAATAGTCGCTCACCACGCGCATCCAAAGAACGCTAGCGGCTTTAATCCCCGCTAGGGACGTCAGAGAAGCCAACTACCATCTCTCTAGAATGGTGCCGGAGCTGTATAGCACGCTCACATCTCGATGCACTGCCGTACATCTACCCTTAGCTACAGCAGGGTGGCCGGATGGGCAATCTAGCGGATACCCATCTCCTTGCTATCCAGGCAAGTACCGGAGGAGCAGCAAGCCGCTATAAGGGTTCCTCACTAACCCCGCATCTAAACACTTAGCGGCCCAACGCCCTAGACCAGTGAATTTAGATACTCGTTGCGCGCGAGGAGGGACGCTCGGTACACACTACCGAGCAGACGAACATGCCCCACCTCTGCAACTAACCACATGCCACCACGAATCCAACTCCAAGTTGGGGCCTACCTTAACAAAGGCAGAGCTGGGACCCCCAACACCCGTGGTACCCTGATCCTAACAGCCAGACCCGTAGTTCCGGCTGCGAAAACCCTACCTACCCGGGTGAAGTAGATAGGGATGGGCCTTTGGGGCAGGAAAGTTCTAGACTGGAGACTGTTTCAGGGCAGGCGCAGCGTGGGACGCCCACCTGCAAGGTGACGGACGACCTGATAAAAGTGGCTGGATACCGGTGGATTCAGACTGCAATCGGTCGCTTTGGAAATCGGTGGGGGAGGCTTATGGTCAGCAGTAGACGTCTTGTAGCTGCAATTGAATTATGATGATATTTTTAAGATAAGGTTGACCCATACCAGTTTTAATGAAGGGGTTTTGGTTTCGAAATTGACATTATAATTATTCAAATATGTGTATTTTTTTAAATTGTTTTCCACAAGTTTTTTTTTATTGCCTGTCAAGATGACCTCACTCCACCTGATGGAAAGCGGTCGTGAAGTCCAGTTATGAGGTTGACAAGCCCAGTCATTCAACGAATCACTGGGCTGGTCATCTTCACCTTGAAGGCCTGCAGATATGCCTTTTCACGCCCCGCTTGAAGAACCCGGGACTATACGAGGAGGGAAACACATGTGCTGGAAGAGCGTTCCACGTCTGGATGGTACGACAAAGAAACAAGTCACCGAACCTTTTAGTTCGGGCCAACAAATGTTGAATTGTGTGTGGGTGACGCCGTAGTCCAGCACGCGTGGTACGGAAGTGGAAAGGTGAGGGTGGAATGAGCTGGAATAACTCGTCCAAGCATTTCCCATTGTAGAAGCGATAGAGAACACTTAGCCTGGCAATGTCTCTACGCAATTGGAGAGGCTCAAGGGTCAAAGTTGCCTCTGGGTTTCCAATAATACGGATAGCACGCCGCTGCAACCTGTCAAGAGCTTCGAGTAGGTACTTGGTGGAACCGTCCCAGAGATGAGAGCAGTATTCCACACACGAGCGAACTTGTGTCTTATACAAGAGACAGAGCTGCTCAGGACTCCGAGTTTACGGGATGCAGTTCTAATGACGCTCTCAATGTAGTCCCGCTGGTTTAAGTTATATTTTTGAACCTTTTTGTTTTTATCTTAAGCGCCGCCTTGAGTTTGAGAAGCATTGTATAAGAGTAGTGTGTATATCCGCAGGCGGTGGTGGAGCTGCGGCGGTTCAACGGCGACAAGACGCAGGCCACGGTCGCGCTCTTCGCCAAGTCGCTCAAGTTCTGAGCCGCTGAGCGCCAGCCGCCCCGTCCCGCCGCAGCAGACCCTCGCGCCGGACCCACCGCGCGGCTCTGTGCTCACAGCGCGTGGTAAAATACACGGACTTACGTTGGAATAGACGGCGCATATCCCTCCGTCTCTGATTTCATTTTTAGTGATAGGGTATTTGACTACATCATCGGATTCTAAAGATAATTGAATATAATCCAAAAAGACATTAAACATTAGTAAAGGGCCATATAAAAATATTTAGTTTATTTGCTCATGTCCAATTCATTTTATGGCTCTACAAACCCATTTTTTTAAGTATAAAGTAAAAAAAAAATACGGTTCGTTAATCTACTCAATTTATAGCAACTTATGTTAAGAAACCATATACACAAAAGCAAAATTTTATATAGCTGCCGAACCAATGCTTTGCAGAACGCAAAGAAACAGATATCAAATGACGTCACTTGCTAGCGGCAGTTTGTAGGGAGTGTATTGAACATTTTTTTTCCAAAGATATTATTATTGAAATTGCTATATCTCGGGGAGTTTTGGTGCTTTCGAAATAGTATTTACAAATGTTTCTATCATTGAGAGGTCTTTCGATAGCACATCAACAAAAGTAGTCAAATACCCTATTGTCTATTACAAGATCAATCACCTTTATGTACAACATTGATGCAAAATAAATATCCTTATTATTATTCAATTTTAATCAAGTGAATAGACAAGGGAATGACAATTTGAATCTACTGGATTTCGTCATCTTCTACCATACTAATAGAGCGCTAAATGAAACAGCAAACAGCATCTGAAGACGAACACTGTTCTCCCATTTGACACGCAAAGCTGCGTTAACTATTTCAATCTATGTCTGTCTGCGGTAAAATACACATCTCCTCGCGTATTGACATGGCATACGATACACACGGTCATTTTTATTTTCGTTTTAAGGCAAAAGTTGTGTTAATATTTTTTAACCTATTCAATAAGAATAGTTATTTTGGGTATATTGACAAAGTTAGTTTAGACGATTGCATTGTAATAACTATAGTTTGACCAATTTAGGATGTTAATTTAGACAGTTCACGCCTATGAAGTATTGCATTTTTTTCAGTGAATTGTACTACAGATAATATTGTACTTTATTGACAAGTACCGCCCACTAAGTTGAAATATAAAATCGGTTGTGAAATAAAATTGATCGGACATTTAAATTTAAGATTTAATTTTGATTTTTATTCAAGTTTTTTGCTATTATCTATCATATTATTATTCCTTAAAAACATTGTTTAAATACAATAAAGATTTTGAACTTAAATATTATTAGGTTGTGCGTTTGTGAAAAAGAATAAACAGCAGGGACAGCTCTTCTAGTGATGATGAAGATAATGATTATGAAGTGATTTAGGTTGTGCACCATAATATAACTAATAAATGACTTCAAATCGTAATACCTACATCATTTAATTCACTAATATATGAGTATTTATTTAATCATCTCTTTATTATAAAATAAATAAATATAAATATAAATATGCGCCAGACAACACACCTTTTGTAATGGTCTCGAAGTAGGGATTAATATCCCTGTGTTACGAGGTACCACACAAGGAAATAAGCCAGGGGCGTCTCCCAGCACACCCAGACCCGAGTCAATTCAGAAAAGATCCGTTTCCTGAATTGACCCGACCGGGAATCGAACCCGGGACACAACGGAAATCGGGGCGAGAAACCGTGCTACAGCGCACTGCGCCAATCGTGTTGTAAAAAGATCCTTAACGAAGCCGTCCTACGTATTCTGCACATCATCAGGACCATTTTTTCTTTTTAGACCATACCTGGGAACTCAATAGTTACCAAGTTATTGAAGGTGACGATGACGATGAAAACAAACTAATCATTATTACTTAATTTTTGTCCTAAGAAACATTATGAAAATTTCAAGTATTTCCTAACAAAAAATTGCTTCAAATCATTCAACTCGCAATGTAAATCATGCGTACCCCTTGACTGTGCGTAACAGCCACGCGCTAAAGCCTTAGAGTCAGTTGCGTAGTCCGTTTTTAGGTTCATAATTTCGTTTCCCATCAATAATTATTTTTGCTGTGACTTTATTTAATGGTCTGAGTGCGTAAGTGTCGGCTTCGTTAAGGGTTTTTTATACCCTGTATAAACTAACCATTACAAGTTCTTTGAAATAATAAATCGGTAATAAACTACCTCATCTCTATTGAAAGCTGTCAAAATTATCATCTTAAATTGGACAAACTATAGATCTTCTTTCATCTATACATATAAAAGAAAGTCGTGTTAGTTACACGATTTATTATAACCCAAGAACGGCTGGACTGATTTGGTTGAAAATAGAACCAGGAGACGGACATAGGATACTTTTTATCCCGTTCCCGTTTTTTTTTTTACTTTTTTAACATTTTTCCATTCTGAATGTTCGCAGCTGTCAAGCATTTGCCAATAACTTTTAACAGAACGAAGTGTCGGGGCCGCTAGTAACTGATAAAATTTAAAAAAGGTATAGCCGTTCCTTCAAAAAAAAAACGAGGAATTTAGAATGTGCTTCCAGTCATTGTTATGACATTTCAAATATGGTGAGCAACAAGCGAGTCAAGCTAGTCAAACCGGAACTGTGCGACTTCGCGCTCACACATTTTGCGCTTAAGATAAACTTCCATTTTCATGAAAACTAAATCAGTAGGTCTTCCATGAATTTCCGTCATGTAAACGGCGCTAGTTAAGTTCAGAAATAAGTGCCATTTGTAATCACTAATGGCGCTGTACCTAAATTTTATACATAAACGTCATCATGGACGCTAGGGACTGACATTGTTGTAAACTCATTGTAGGAATACAGTTCTGTAAAAATGTTTACCGGATGCAGCGTCTGTTTGATTGTTGTTATGCGAATGAGGGGGGAAATTCCTAATCCACGACAAGCCACTGACTAATGAATTTAGTTCAAACTGCCATAGTGAGCTATCTTCCTCACACTCAGTATCCGAAAATACCCCATGTGTGTTACCCGATTTTTTGTAGTTTCGAGTTATGATTTTTTTTAAGAATTCTCGATAATTTCGGGTTTGAGTCACTTTTTCAGGAAAAAAACTGTTGTTTTTTCCCTATCTGTGTATCATCTAAAACTTGATTATAAGTAAACTAAAAACATCTAGATGAAAAAAGGCATAAAACACTTTCAAAATGACCATTTTATTGCTCAATACAGATAATTAAGGCAATAAATACGTTTATTTGGACGACTTTTATGTGATACAATATATTTTTTTAAACGACGTTATATCTATGTGAAACTTAAAATTCACCATTTTGAACACTTGATGTAACGTTTTTTTAATAAATAAATCCATTAAGTCAACCTGTAATCAAGTTTTAGTTGATCCACGATTACTTGAATTTTACACTTCTGACACTTGGAATGAAAATTTAGGTATGATGCCGTTGAAGTTACTTATTGAAATTTACATGGTAAATAGTTAAGAGTGTAGTGAAGTTTTTAAATGAGATTCGGATGAAAAATGTAATATAACTTTTTTTTTAAAACGGCCTTCAAGGTTAAAGGAAAAAAGCGCATTTCTAACTTTTTCAATTTCATATTTTTTTTTCAGAGTTATAATAAGCGTTGTGAATTTAAATTCTTCAGAACCATCTAGTGCTATTATTCATCTAATAAAAAAAAAAAACAAGCATTTATCTCAACAGATCACGCTACAGTGACCGAGAACGTGACACAACTTAGAAATTTTCAAAAATTCGTAAAAAAAATATTAACTCGAAAACTACAAAAATCGGGTAACACACAGGGGGTATTTTAGGATACCCCTAAGGGAGAGGAAGCTAAAAAAATATATTGACGTGTATCAATCTCCGAGGCATAGTGCAAGCTCAGCTTAGTTCGGATAATCTTGATCTAGAATTTCCCAAATATTTCAAATTCAAGAGTTTTCAATATCGTGCGTACATAGTAATGTTACTCAATAGACTGATATACTATTGTGAATTATAACTACTTTTTAACTATTAGGACACCAATGTTAATGCTGTTTAAAGCATTTATTTGATTGATCCTGTAATGTTAAGCCATGCATTATTATTTCTCTATGCTGATAGGAACTTATAATTGGATGGTTTATTTTTGTAATATGTAAATCCAAGGATTATTTTAAACTTTTCCCAATTGAAGTCGATAAGCTATAAATTGATAGTGATTTATACTACTTTCGCCGTACGATGATATCCCTGAAAGTTCATAATTGTCAAATATAGTGATGTAACGAATGTAATTTAATCGAGTTGGCAAAGGAAATCGAATCGGATTTACCGATTTTTAATTTTAAAATAAATTGTTAATAAACGGGTTAGGGCTAATAACTTAATAAGTTATAGAATAAAACGCGGTACCTATCTCGAAAATAATAATTAAAAAATAGCACACAAGGCAAACGCACTGGTACTGATGCGAATGACGTGATTACAAAATAGTCGCTCCTATTCATCGATTTTTTGTCGATTCAGTAGTGTCAATACACTAGTGAATGGCGTTCCTTTCTCACGCATCAGGCGGATTCAGGCGCTAAATATATTAAATTAATTTGATTTAATATTAACATTCATTTATTAACATTTAATAATCATGACAATAATTTACTTGATAAGATTCGAAAGAACAATAGTTTTTTAATAGTTTATAACATTTTTTTCGCCAGATTCTTTTTATTTAGTTTGAAATAGTATGCGTGACACGGAACAATAAGAGCTGTCAGGCATATCATCTTACAGTGAAAATAGTATAGTAAATATAAAGGATGAACAGACAGACATGTAACGAAAGAAAACTTTTTCTCGACTAGGTAGGGTATTTCTTTTTCTAAATCGACCAATGTAGAAGACAAAATCGGAAATACATTTTGTAAATCAGGATAGGCAAAACAACATTTTATAATGGTCTGATTCAAGGAATCGATGAGAATTATCCACATATACCGATTGTTTTTATATTAATTCTGACCTTAACATTATCACCACACAATATTTTATTCACAGTAATAGGTTTTTTTATAACCAATAGGATAAGAGAGAATACTGATGAAGTGTGTTTCTAGTTCATATTTTCTATTTACGACAAATGTGTGTATCACCTTCACATATTTGTATACAAATACTTGTGTAAACGTTGACCGTCTTATACTGTAAAGATTCCATAAATGTCTACTTTTATAGCAATCGTTTTATCTACAATTGCTATTGGAAACCACATAATTAAAAATAGTCATATTGTCATTTACGTGAAAGCACAACTTTCCTTGCGAACGGAAACTTCAACTCATCAGCCAAAACGATTTCTGACTGTACATTACTGTGCTTACTTTGCTGTACATTGTACAAACTAATTAGTTGCTCTTGTAAGCGAAGGTGTGCTCGACGTTTAGTAAGTTATTTGTTTTAAGCGTCTGTCAACGCGCGTGACGCACCAATTCAGAGCTATAGTTTGTCCAATTTAGGATGATAATTTTGACAGTTCACGCCTATGAAGTATTACACTTTCGGTAAAGTGTACTACAGATAATATTGTACTTAATTGACGGGTACCGCCCACTTATAAAGTGCTTTGCTTACGAATAGCAATAGAAAATATAAAATCAATTGTGAAATGAAATAAATCTGACATTTAAATTTAAGATTAAGGGCGGCTAGCGCAATATTTTATTTCAATACAGTTATTTGCAATTATCTAACAAACGGTTAATCATAAAAAACATTGATTAAATATAATAAAGATTTTGAACTTCAATATTATTCGATGCTTCTAGGAGTTCAGCAACACCACAGCCAGTCATGAAAGTCCATATGAAAAATGTTTTAACAAATAGACCATAAAATATGAGTACTTCCGAATAGTCTAATCAAATTAACTAACTTTTAAATATAAATATACATACAATAATACGAAAATATTAAATGTCTACCACTGGAGTCGGAAAGGTGTTGCTTCTTGACTGAGAAGACCCGGCGGAGGAAACTCAGCAGTTACTCTATTTCAAATAATGTTCTTCTAGTGATAATGATTATGAAAGTAATTTAGGGTGTGCACCATAATATAAGTAAAGAACAACTTCAAATCCTCATACCTACCTTTTGCAATTCACTAATAAATTTTTGTTTATTTCGAATAACATTATTTTCTTTGTTATCTATTCAATATAAAGTAACGATTCCAAGTTCTATGAAGTAATAAATCGATAATCGGATAGAAAAGTTAATTAATGGAAAAGAAAAAGTTAATTTGACACAAAAATTTAACCAAAATAACATAAAATTCTTAATACTAAACTTAAACATAATGTGTCATAAGGGCTTCCACTCAGCATTATGTCGTGGTGCATGTATGCAGCTCCACGGCGCTGGTTTTCAGTGGATATATTCACTAACGATTATAAACTACCCCATCCCTATTGAAAGCTGTCAAAATTATTATCCTAAATTGGACAAACTATAACTGGTTCATGACATGTAGTGCAAATACCCGAACGTAGAATTGAAGACCGTCTCAGAATCGCACTGCGGTCTAAACACAGATTTTATATAATTTATTTAATGCGCTGGCGTATATATAGCCTATGTAATAATAATATTATTAATTGTATACCTAATTTTACAGCTTTTTGTAATATGAAGCACGAATGGGGTTACGTGGAATTTATATAAATAATAAGTAGGTATAATACGTAGACAAAATTAGAATTTATGTCACATTATTTTGTATGTTTTAATTCTGGGAGTAAATAAAGAAATATCATAAGTCTTGTTTTTCCTTTTAATCATCCGACTATCTAATAATCCTGTCATGTAAGATTATTTTAAAATCAGCTCAGTAAATTTTGATCTTGTAGGGCGATAGGTAAAAATAAAAGAAGATTAATATCAACATTATTTTTATTTTATTTGATGACAAATGTTTGATGAAACATTTGCAAAGCTGAAGAGTTGGTTTGTTTGCTTGATCGCGCTAATCTCAGAAACTACAGCCCCCGATTCAGAACAAAGTTATCGACCGATTCGGTTATTTTCTTTTATTTTTTAATCATCTTTTTAGTTTGGGGTATGTATGAGTATGCTACCGTTTAGCGGGTAATTTACCATAATTAAAACCAATTTACCGAATCGGTCGATAACTTCGTTCTGAATCGGGGGGCTGGTTCAATTTGAAAAATTATTTTAGTGTTAGATAGCCTATTTATCGAAGAAGGGGGAGGCTATAGGCTAGATATCATCACGCTAAGACCAATAGGAGCGGAGCTCCAAGAATGTTTCAAAATCCGGGGTTTTTTCCCCTTTTAAAGAGCTTCTGCTGCGTGCGCTGCGTAAACGGTTAAAGTTTCGCAAAAATCATGTATGACAGAATAATTCTTATTGTTCCTCTTTAAAAGTTCCAAAAAAAAGTCCGCAACAGCATATGTCTATCTTTTATGGTTGGCCTAACCAAATTTGTTTTAAAATAATGCATTATTTGCGCAGGTGTTTTTATAAACATGATAATAATCCTCAACCAAATAAATACGTCATTCATCACAATTATTTGATTTAAAACAAAATTGCCCTTTACATCATTCGATTTCAATGAATATCTTAGATGTCGCAGTTTTAAAATAACATCGCAGCAAAATAATGATCAAGTACTGCGCGCGCATTTATGATGTGCAAGGCCGGCGGGCAGTCATGAGGGTTAAGGGCGGTGGCCCCAGTTTTTTACCTTCTACGTAAACGAAGTCGCGGGTTAAAGTTAGCGTTAGCCCAAATTAACCATACCACGCGGACCGGCGACCAAAAGCTAGTGTTTGATAAAAATTAAGTACATACGAGGGGCATGCCAAAAGAAGTTAGATACTCTTTACTCATTTGATTGACCTGGCAAGTTATACACCATCTTATAGGCTGGTTGTTTATTGATATATTTGAAAATAGAACATACATATTTACTTTTATTTTTATTTGAATGAGCATCATTTTCACAGATCAGAAAGAAGATCATTTTTCCGAGAATCTGGCGGTAATTCGCTTGCAGCAATGGAGCTCAGTCGACGTGATTTTATCGCTATGATTTATTATGACTTTAAAAAAGGTTTCAAGCCTCAAGTATGTTTTGAACTTTTGGCTACTTCTTTTGGTGAGTCTGCTTGTTCACCAGCAACAGTATTTAATTGGTTTGCTGAATTTAAAATAGGACGGGGATGTCTCGGAAGAAAACGTTCATGCAGAAAAACTTATTCGCGAAAACCGACGAATTACGTATGTAGAGCTGGAGCGAGAACTGGTGATCAGCAGCAATGCAAACCATAATTCACGACCACCTTTCTGTTCGTAAACGTTGTTCGAGATGGGTGCCGCACAAACTTACCGATGAGCAGAAAGACCGTCGGGTTTTGGTGCCTATTCATAATAGATAAATTCGACGGTGGCGAGAAAAAATACGTGTATGATATACTGACTGGTGACGAAACATGACTATATAACTATGATCCCGAAACAAAGTGACAGGCGACTGTATGGTGTTTTGAATATGAACTAACTCCAACGAAATGTCGCCGTGCACGAAGCACGCAGAAACAAATTGTCGCCTCGTTTTTCTGCAAAACGGGTCATAATATTGCGACTGTAGTCCTTGAGGATCAAAGAACGGCGAACTCTGAATGGTATGTGACAGTTTGGTGTGACAAGCGACCAAAGTCAGGAATCCGGCACCTTCTTTGGCACCACGACATTGCGGCGCCGCACATGTCTGCGAGAACTCTTGACTTTTTCAACTCAAAACAAGAGGTTTGAAAGCAAAGAAGATGCACTGGCTGCCTATAATTTCGAGATTTCTGAGGTGTCTAAAGAAGAGTGGTCACAGGTATTTACCAATTGGTTCAAACGTATGGAAAAGTGTACTTCAAAAAGATCGATACTTGTAATAAAGAATAGATTTTATAATTTTTGAGTATCTAATTTCCTTTGGCATCGTACATTATAAAATATTTACGTTTCCAAATGACAGCTAGGGAATTTATTTTTTGAGTAGAGGACCTCGTCTGCTTTACGAACCAGGTCAAAAGATATGGAACTTTACAAAATTACTCGCACATAGCAACAAACTGGCCCAAGATAAGATAACATGTTTTACAAGATAGCGTGTAACAGGTTCTTCCAGTTGAATAAGACCCCTTGACAATTATCAGATGATCATTTGCTCTGCTGGTGGAGCCTAGCAAGGAAAACACGGAGGTGAAAGGCTGTTTATATGCTCGATATATTAAAGGATTTCAAAATGAACTTCAGAGATGGCCCGGTTTTATACCGGTCGATTAGATTAAGATTTAGAAACTGTCATAATAATAATAATAAAAAATAAAGATCATATGTAATCATTAACATTCTTTATTAACTTGAAACACGGTACATAAGGTTACATGGTTAAAGTGGTAGATTCACATGTTTCGCCAAACATATGGCATGTAAATGTTTTAAATATAAGTTAAGTAACTCTCCAACGCTGTAAAAATTCTTATTTATTATAAAATAATGGAAGTCTTAGTGATTTTAACATTTCTGGAATTCTGTTATAAATTTTTATGCACATATTCAAACAGTTTCACATTTAAAGAGTGGTTCTGGAAGAAAACTTCAGTACTAGTCTCTCTGGGTTTCTTTTATTACGAGGATTAACGTCACCAGCCCTATCAAATAGTCAGATTTCGTTTTACAAATTTACCAATTTCAAAAATGAAAAGGCTTGGCAATGTTAATAAATAAACAGTTCCTTAAAATGCGGTTAACATGTCTGGAAGACAGGAATTCTAATTGTCTAAGTGAATATGTATAAGAAAACATAATCATCTTTTATTTCAAGGTTCTCGAACAAAACTGGACTGGCCTGTTGGCGCAATGGCAGCGATCCTGCCTTTGACGCCGGAGGTCGTGGGTTCGATCGCCACCCATGACAAACATTTATGTGACGAACATTTGTGTTTGTTGTGTGTCTAGGTGTTAGTAACTATTTAAGTATATATTTAGAAATATTTAAGTATGTTTATCAGTCTCTGACGCCCATAAAACAAGCTCTGCTTAGTTTGGGGTCAGATGATCTTGTGAATTGTCCCAGATATTTATTTATTTAAAACAGACTGTCAAATTGTATTTTTCTTAGTTTTTACATCTCTTACTGAGCAGCCATACTTTTATCATTTTCCTTAAGGTGTTAATAATAACCCGGGATATATTTTCTCTACTGAACGATCAAATTCATACATATGTATAGGTAATAGGCTCAGCTGGCTTTAAATAAATCGTCCTAATCACAAATTGCTAAGCTTTAAAATTATAGTAAATGGTAGTCTACTCAATAAAATGCTGTAACTGTGATAGACAGTTTTGTCTCAGCAGTCATTACACCACATTATTACTGATAGGTACCAGTCATCTGGTCGGCAGGAAAAGCCACGAAAACTTTAATTTTCAATGAAAAAGTTGATAAACAAAAAATACCGATTCAAGATTTTAGTACTAGCATACTAAATTTAAAAAAAAATCCAAATCTAATACAATTTTATTTCTTAATGAGTCTCCCCGTTGAGTAGTCATTGACACTCGTTAAGGGAAACAAATAATTGTTTAGGTTAAGTAATTTTCTGTAATGTTTCTAGAAATATCCGATTTTATTCTTAAAGGTTCAAGAAATTCGGGATTCTACGTGATTTACCTTCATAAAAGTGAAATAAATATGTTCAACGACTTCTGTTGCTGACCATTCGTATGTTACAGTACAGCCGATTTCACGCACCGCCAGCCGGCCATTACAGTAAGTCTGCGGGCACGACAATGGCGACGGCCGAGCGTAGGCGACCGCGGGCACAGAATAACGCGCACGGGGCCGCCATAACGCTCGTTTCGTGCGCGTCAGTTACACTGTCTATGTTGTTGTATGCATCGCCGCGTCACCTTCGCTCGGCCGGCCGTCGTCATTTTCGTGGCTTGTGCCTAACAATTATAGTCACTTATGTTTTTATACAATGTAGGTTAATAGTTACTACTCAAAAAACTTATGATTATTTACACTTGGGTAGGTAGTCTTTTTTTTCAATTCAAACTTTGACTAAGATTTAAATAAAACAAATGATCGATTTTTTCGATTTTACCCACCGGAAGTCAATTAAACATTTTGTCTTTCTAAAGCCTCGTATCCCCTAGGCAACAATTGACGAGCAACACGTAACGCTCAACAAGATCGGCAACTTTGCATAACAACGCGTGACGTTGCCAGTCGTCGGCCACGTAGAGGCACTAATAAAGTTCCGCGTCGCTGTTCAACATGTTCAACAATGATGAGCAGCAATGTTGTGCAACATTTCGCGCGTCAAATGTTGCCTAATGAATACCTGGCTTTAAATGTACCTAAAATCTAAATGAGTACGTTCCTTGTGTTTGTGTCATGCCAAGACGTAAAATACCTCAGCATAAAACTCTTTAAAACATAACCTATGCTTAGGCGCAACGTTGTGATATAATGTTTAATATGAGTGTTGCCATAAAGTTCAAGTTAAGTCAAATTGCCATATGTTTCTGACTGATCGTTGATCTAAGCAACATCGTCGATCTCGGCGGGCTGGCTGGCCAGCTTGTTGGCCATGGCGCTGAGGATGTCGGTCAGGCGCGCGAAGCGCTGGTAGGGGGTGGTGAGCGCCCCTCGTTCGCCCCACAGGAAGTTGATATGGAACTCTGGAAAGTAAAAAAGATGTATCGTTGATCAGGATTCCTAGTCAAGAATGTATAGCTGGCTATACCGTTAAAGAAAATCATATAGCATACTCAGTAGGTGATGTTTTTGTAGGACTTTGAGTTGGAAGCTATTTACGCTCATCTTGAAATTCCGACGTACTGAAAAATAGAAAGTTGTCTTCAGTTCTTGGTAGCGTGTGTGAGAATGGTTTCCGGTGCGCTATTGTTCTGGTGTGTTTTCCATCAACCGATCAAATGACGTGATCTGTATCATAAGTGAGATTTTAATCTAGGTGATTCTCCTGCATGGTATTATTGGTGTTGTCAGATAGCAGATTTAAAATTAAAATATTTTGCACAAAGTTATTTTTAGTAATACGTACATTAATTTACACCCATTGTCCAGACGGGTAGGTAGGACTTGAAATAGCCATTCGCTATAATCCCAACCCTTTCAGGTAGGGTTTGGTTTCAGAACTTGGCAAAATAAATTGTATCTGAAGTCTACTTCTCACATTCTCGTGAGATGCTACATGATGTACGGCGACCTCTCATTATTTATTTACCACGAATCGGGAAAAAATCACATGTGGGAACACTAAGTGAAGTGTGACGTCATGAATTCGCAATATTTTAAAAATTAATAAAAAATTAACTACCGGCTAGATCAATGAAATATTCAAATTAGTTACTCAAAATAGTAAAAGGTATTTAAAACAAAAAATAAAAGAAAATAGTTCCCATACCCAATTGGAAGAAGTGTGCATTCTGAAGCAATCTGAAGAAGAAGAAGTGAGGCCTACCTCAGATGCCCTCAAATAAATCAATTTGTCCACAAGTCACCTGTTCTGAACAACTCCAGTAAAGTCGGGTCAAGAGTCGGTCCGAGCGACGACATCTCCTGGACCACCGTCCGTGCGTTCCGCTTGAACATGTCGACTTGGCTGGGGAAGTGGCGCGCGGTCTCCAGGTGCGCCGCGGTGGCACCGAAGTCGAACTCGATGCTGTTGGCCAGGCTGCCGGGGAAAGTGGCGTCTGGCGGCAGCAGGCCTCCGCCCTCGCCGTCTGATGGTAAGGACATTTTACATACTGTTTAAATATGTTGTTTACTTTGGTGATTCATTTTTATTTATGTAGATGAGCGACCAAAACCTAAGGAGTTTTGGTGATCCAAAGTAGATCAAGTCAAATAGAACTCGTTGAGAATATGCAGTCTTAGTCTGCTTATGTTCACATTTACAAATTCGGCATTATCATTGACACTATGCTAATGATAATTCCGCTCCCTATTTATGTACTAACCGAATAAATGGAAGCACAAGATCGGTGGCAACACGTAAGGCGTAGTAGTGTTAGGGGGCAATGGGTTTGTCCCCTCATTCATGCTCTTGAAGCATGGTCGTAGCTTTGCCTCGAACATGAACGCGTTGTCTGTATAAACACGTCGCAATATGTTCCACGCATTTTCCAGACACTCCACCTGAAACCAAAACATGAAAAGTTAAAAAAAGGTTTCTTTAAAACTATAGATGAAGCTCCTTGTGGAACGTTTTTACCTGCGGCATACATAACCCAAACATTATTGCTGAGAAACCATAGAGATTCCCGAGGGCGGTCTTCGTCTCAACTGCTAGAAGAATCCAGTCGTTAATAGTGTCAGCTCGATGCCGGTCAGTCTGACAGGTCAGTATCGTTACAGCAATCAGAAGGCGAAAAGTTTCAACCCTGAAAATGTTGCAAATTAGTCAAGAGTCTTACTCCCAAGTGGTCAATTTTTTATAGGTAACTATAAAATTGACTACCTCTCAATTACGTCCATGCGTAGAGGGCGCCCTTGAGGCAAAAAGCACAGCTCCAAACCCGAAGCTGTTTTATCTAGCCCTTCTATCTGAATTGAGTCGTCCAAAAGAAAATGTAGATCAACTTTAGTCAGGTGATTGGCCAAAATCCGCGGGCCAGAAGTCCTCAGTAGCAATTTGATATTGCGCAGCGTTTCAGATTCCAAAGGCTTCGTAAGTCCCGTCGGTATGATTTGTGACTGAAAGTTTTCCAAGCTAATCCTGGACTCAACAACGTAATCCAAATTTTCAGACTCGAGTAGTTTGGCTTCTGTCAGTTCGTAATCAAACTGTTGTTTTATGGTCGGTGTAACTAAATTATAGTCTGAATCGATTCTAGACTTATTAGGGTCGCTGTGAGCCGAGCTCTGGGTAGAATCACCAGATCCATTGCCGGAATCGGAACCCGAGACTTGGTACAGCCTTTGGAGTTCTAGCCGCCTGTCATCAGCTTTGGGACCGTCGTATCTCGCTGGTTTTGCAGGAGGGCTTGTTGGGAGATTAGCATCCCAAGTGTTCGAACCGGAGTTTGATTCGCTGGAGAAAATCTTATTGTGTTTACTGGTTTGATTTTGAATAACGCCGTCTGCACTGGCACTTTTACCTTGATTGACTTGCTGGCTCATATCTATCGGGGTTAGAGAGTGTGATCGCTGCTTCTTGAAAGGCACTCTCAGCTGCATCCCGGGCTTCGCCGCAAAGTAACTGTAGAGGCTGTAGGGGTTGCCGTAGTTGCCTGCGTCGCCGTCCGGCGAAGCCACAGAGTTAGCGTCATCACTCGGTATATAGTTCGTCAAAGGGACAATGCGGTTAGCTGGATATTGAATTCGGGCCCCAGATGCTGCTGATATAGGTTTCCCTGAGCCGACGTAAGATGTGATAAGATCTGCTACTGTATCGTAAGCCTCATCCTCAAATTGGTACTGATACCTTTCGTATACGGTTTCTGGGTGGACAACAATCTGTACCGGGGTAAAATAAACAGATTTTATTAATTTATTGGTAATGCTGTGCGACATGTATGTAACATTTTCGGTTAGGGATTATCACAATCTCTCCACCCAGGCTGATCCCAGCTTCAACGGATATGTAATACAATAAAATTTCCAAACGAAAATGCATCCGATAATATGAAAAAGAAAGAACTTACCCGCTGTATAACAAAGTGCAGATGTTGTCCATTAGAACGGCAGCTCAGAACATAATTGTCTGGTTGTGAGGAAGAATCTCTCACAAGGAACTCTCGGTCTTGTTGCAAAAGGTTCTCGGCTCCGGTCCGGCTGAGCGCGCCGTGGTACCAGCCGTGCGATATGATCTGATCAGAAGGCAGCGAAAATTCCCATTCCAGCAGTCCAGACGAGGTCATAGCACTTGTATCCTGAAAAGTATCTTAGTGTAAATCGTCGCTAACTTTCAGTTGGTTTAGTTGTAGTTGTAGGTGAAATTGAACTATCACATAATACTATCATTCCAAAACGCATAAGTCCTAAATTCGCATCGAAACTTATTGACATCTTGAAGCACTTGCTGGTAACCGAACTGTAAACACTTGGAACAATTGTTAATACTCGTTCTCAAACCTTACCATATTTGGTTTATTTATTAAAGCTTTTTCATAGGAATACGTATTACAAGAGAGTTACTGTATCAGGAGGTATGTTTGATAGTTTTGTTATTATGGCTGTTCGCTGCCGGCGCCCTTCGCGTTGCTTCGCGCAGGGGTAGTGCGTACTCAGGGGTAAGATGGATCGATACGGCGCTTTTGGCACCCCTTGCTAGTTGAATGTTGGCAAACCTGTTGAGCCACGACCTAAATTTGATTGAAGTTAACGCGCATGCGCCTTATTTATTAGTAAGTAGGTCTGTTTTTAATACAAAATACTTAAATTAAAAATCTATTTTATTCATACCGTATTATTTAATCTGTAGTAGGTGAGATAAAGTTGAGTTTTATTTTATAATCTAAATAATATGAATAATAAAAAGTAAAGTAGGAAAAGTAAAATATTGTTAATCATATCTACATATTATATAAAGTGACTCTACCACCGGCTCGGGGGTTGTTTCCGATGTATATAATAATGAAAATATAAGTAGATGCACGTTTAATCACACTTAATAACATAACCACCCAAATTTAATATCACATAATATTATAAGAATTAAGTGTTATGTTACCCATTTAAGATATTCTAATTCGTTAAGAATTTTCATTAATATTTTGTTATTAAATTAAACACTTAGATATGTACTTGCCCCATAAGTATTGCCATACCCTTGCAGGGCGCCACGTGTAAACCTTTCCTGTACTACCGCCATACCTAATTGTGATGTAACATGCAATAAATGATTTGAACTTTGAACTTTACGTTATTTAAAAAAAAAGTTCTGCGGAAGGGACAATCATATTTTTTTTTATATTGCCCGTCAAGATGACCTCACTCCACCTGATGGAAAGCGGTCGTGAGGTCCAAATATGAGGTTGACAAGCTCAGTCATTCAACGAACCACCGGGCTGGCCGTCCTCACCTTGAAGGCCTGCAGAAATGCCTTTTTTTTTTTAATTTCCGAAAAATACATCAATTAACCAGCGGCTCCTTCTGAGGAGTAGCAAGGTGCTTGCTTGACCTCTTGTTCCAAACTGCTCAAACAGAAATGTACTCGTACATGCCATTAGGCACGAAATTTTGTGTTTTTACATAGATATGTGAATTGCTGTTGATATAAAAATTTGGCACCGGGAAAGCAGCACATCTCGACCGCGTTTTACCGACTTGATTCACATATAAGTACTATTATTTTAGTTCAATCATAATGAAATATAGCCTATGTCACTACCTGATAATGTAAAAAGAAAGAATATTGGTGAAAGAAATTTTAAAATCGGTCCTTTAGTTTTGGAGCCTATTCAATACAAACAAACAAACAAACAATCAAATCTTGTCTCTTTATAATATTAGTATAGATTAGTATAGATGAATCCTCATGCTACGTGATTTCTGCGTATGAGAAGTTGTTAATGTTCTGCTCATACATGGTAACGAGTACGAGTAAAGTACATATCAATCAGAATTGAATTTGGTAGATTTTGGTACTGCATTTGCGAAAGTGATTAAACGTAATTACCCATTTAACCAATCAATAGTAGCGGTAGCTTTATTTCAATAGATAGAGTTGTATCAAACTATGCCTGCGGTAATCAGGCCTGGCATAGGAATGATTACATAAAGCGCGGGACAAACTGACCCAGTGAGCGGTCCTGAAGCGGCAACGGGAAATGTACGGTCTCTGTGTGGCCTGGTGCATAGCATCCCGAACATTACTAAAATTCCCACCCCCGAAACGCTCCCGACACCGCTTACGTATGGTCTGCGCTTAAATGTTTTATGGGATTCAAGACAATTCGAATCAAATTCAAACAATTTGCTGAATCAAACATCAACATTTTGCTATGAAGGTGAGGACAACAGACAAAAAAACAATTCCTTGTTGAAAGTTTACTTTATAAACATCCCTCTTAATCAGTTCCAATGACCCACTTGCCGTCAGTGCCATGGCGCGGAAATACTGTTTTTGGGCTCTACGGCTCATATTGTTTATATTGCCGATACAAATTAATTGCTATGAAAAAAGTAAGTAGTTTTTCATTTGAAAGTAGTAACTTTAAAATTGTTTAACTAGTGCAATTTAAATAGTATAAATCCCAATTTTATTCTAGCACTACGAAAAATAGTCCGAAATCAATCGAAAATGGTTCAACGTCCTTTCAGTGATGATGAATCTACCGGGCATATCGTGTGGAGTAATTTATCTAAAGCCCACCAACCTGACCAGGCACTGATACCACCCGGTTACGCTCAAGTCAAAACGCTCTTCCACAAGAGACAGCGTCCCAAAATGGCAACTATCCTCTCCTCAGTAGAGACGGGACGAGGCAAGTCGACTTATACCAAAATGAAAGAAGCGAGAATCGAAAACTTGACTCCCATCGAATTCAGAATGGCAAGAAACACCTTCAACAATATTACCACGGCTTTGCAGTCGCCCACTGAAGATAGTATTCTTTTCCAACAGCAAAACATTAGTAACAACAGTTATCCCGGTGACGTCGCCGCAGAAACATACTACCATATGCCCACTCCTACTAGATTTTTTCCACCTACGGATGCTCGTGATTCACAGAGCTCCGAACAGAAAGTACACAGTAAAGACAATACTATTGTAATTCCAGCAATGGCCCAAAGTGAGAAAGGAAATAACAGTGTCCTAGTAAAAGGAATGTTCATAGCAGACACTGCTGAAAAAGTGTCCGCCCAACGATACGATGTAAGAAATGCTGTCAGCAATGAGAAAGACGACAAAGCAGACTTCTTGATAGGAGAAGTTTCTGCGGAAGTCGCACTAAAATCCAGCTACAGTTACAATGCCACAGATATTCCTTACACCTGTAACATAGTGGTGGGAATCAAAGCTGATATTGATGCTCAATCACAATTTAACAATTTGGACATTGAGGTAAAGTATTGGTAATATCTACACCATTAACTAGGGTGGGATAGTTTATTACTTAAACTGTTCAAAGTTTTAAACACAGCACCTATTGTATGTTTGACCACATGTTATTTTTGTTGTAGCCGCCATGGATAACTAAGAAACACTACTGGAATCACATTTTTGATAGCCGGTATGAATCTCTAATGCGTAGTTCAAAGTGGCCTCCTTTGCATGTATGTGTTTTTTTATTATAATAAGGGCCGATTTTTCAATCCTCAGGTAATGATGTTTATCTGTAGAATAACATTTATTCGAAGGTTAACAATATTTTAAATTTTTCAACGGTCAGATAGATGTTATTTGTTGAATAAAGCCGCTAACTGAGGAATAAAGTGATCTGCTTCTTGAGGGGCTGGATAAGATTTATCTTTGCGTTTTCTTTGACATTTTGAGGCTATGTGGTGTGACATTTGATATTATTTTCATTTTCTTGGGTGGTTGAGGAGGAAAGGCAGATACAGTGTCACAAACTTATCTGACCCGGTGGCAGCGTCGCTGTTGTCTAATTTCGTGTTACCGCTAAATAATAACAAAATAGCTATTCTTTGGATAAAAGACGATTAAACAATTTAAAATATCTATTCGCTTGATAAACAGCCAGTTAATTTCATACTTCAGTTAGCTATCTAAGACTAAAATAAGAATTGAAAAATCGGCCCTAAGTAGGTAATTTCTTTCCGACTCTCGAACTCAATTCACGAACGACTTTTCCCGCAGGTTATATTAGTACCATATTCACGTGTGGATTCTATTTGGAAAAGATCCTTCGAACATTACCACAACAACACAGTAAACAAGATCATTTCTAACGTCATTAAGAAGTTGCAGTATTACAAGAAGTTAACTTTTACGTGGAACGAGGTGTCCCATTTAAGTCAGTGGTGGAAAAAGACATCGCAAAAGAGCCGGATGGTAAAATAGATTTATCAATCTCTTTTTGACCTACCCTTTTTGGCACTCTTGATACTAGCGTTTCCAAACCATGTATTTTGTTAAATTTAAGCACAGATGTTTAAGTTAATACTACATTTTTTTGCACAGGCATTTCGCAAACTGTTAAAAAGTGGCAGATTAGAAATCACTACAGGCGGATGGGTGGAATCTGAAGAAGCAACTTCGCATTTATTTGGACTTGTCCATCAACTTACTGAAGGTAACGGCCTGAACGACTGTAAAAACATCTGACTAGTTAACAGATTAGCAATAGCTTTATGACGCCTACTTTTCAGGTCACCAGTGGCTGAAACACCATTTGAACTATACTCCGAAAGTCGCTTGGCTGACGAATAGTGTAACTCACAGTCCCACGATGCTGTATTTGATGTCCGCTGCCGGAATAGGAAAAATTGTCACGACCAACGTTCACTACTCATGGGAACAGTTCCTTGCTGAGTTCCAGATCAGTGATTTCATTTGGGTTCAGAATTGGGATGGCGATAAACATTCCTTGACCACACTTAACCAAGCCTTAGGCAAAATCGGAAACGACCGTTATCCTAAAAACTCCGTGTTAACACATTATTTGCAGTTTAACTCAGATAATTTTAAAGCTTGTGGACCAAACAAGCAAATCTGTTCCGAAAACTTTGATTTTAATAAATCAAATAAAAATAAAGATATTCAATCTTACAACATAAAACAAAAAGCGGAACTACTTCTCGAGCAATATTCCAAAGCAGGAACTCTAACTCCTCATAATATTGTAATTGCACCTTTGGGTGGCCCATATCGCTATGAGCTTCAAACAGAGTTTGACTTTCAGTATAATAACTATCAAAGACTGGCAGATTTCATAAATGCGAATAGCAATATTTACACAGCAACTATCGACTTTGGAACGCCGAGTGCCTATTTTAACACTATTCTTAAGAAACATAAAACATTCCCAACTTTACAAGGAGATTTCTTCAATTTTGCTGATGCTAAGTCAGGCAGTCCTGCCTATTGGAGCGGCTACTTCACTACCAGACCGTTACTAAAAATGTTACTACGCCGCCTTCAGGCTACCTTACGCTCTTCAGAGGTACTTCTTTCATTTGGTATTAATTTCAATGTATTTCAACTACATAACATGACTCGCCTATTTGACATTTTAGCTAAAGCTAGAGAAAATGTAGCTCGATTAGAAGACCGCCACGTTGTGGGAGGAACGTTAAATATCAACAGTCTACATTATGTCTACAAACAAATTTTAACGACAATCAAGGATTGTTGGCATATACAAGAAGTCGCAACGAGTCTATTAACTTCGAAACCGGAAAACCGATCAATTTATCTTCAAAAGTTAGTTTTTCGAGATGGTGAATTAATTTCAGTGTTTAAAACGATAAGCCCTGGAGATCAAATCTATATATTCAATTCATTAAGTCAAGAACGAACGGAAATTGTTGAGTTTTTAACCAAGTATCCAAATATCAGAATAATGGACTACAACAAAAAGGAACTTACGATTCAAATTAACCCTGTTTGGTCGTACACGTCTGATAATTTTATTAAGATATCCAGCATGTATTATAAAATTTCATTTGCGATTATCATACCACCTATGACTCTAGAACTATACAGGATCAGAGAGACGTACGATGCAACGCATAACGCGGCGACTATTTATTGCACACATTGTTTGGTAGACGGTATCGATAAGGTTTCAGTCTTTCCTTTCAACATTCAGCCACTAGAATCGGGTGATATACAGCTGGAAAGTTATAAACATAGAATCATCATAGACGAGCTGTCAGGGCTTTTGAAGACTGTTATCGAAAAAGATACTAACACGGAGAAGTCGATGATAATCGACTATGGAGCTTTTAGAAGTGCTGATGCTAATGCCGGGATATTTTTGTTTAATACAAATATAACGAGACCCCTTCACGATATCTTATTGCCTTTTCGAGATGGCACTAAGACCAAAATTGCTATTATTATTGCTGGACAAGTTACAACTGAAATGACTACAATCTACGGAGTTTTTTTGCAACACACGATTAAACTATCTAATCTTGTTGATAGCCCGTTAGCCAAATGTATTACCATAGAGAGCAAGGTAGATTACGAATTATCTCCGAAAAATAGAGATCTTGAAGTATTCCTGTCTATAAAAACTGATATATCAAATGGCAACCACCCAGAAATTTATATTGACAACAATGGATTTCAATTTACTCCGCGCATGTTAAATATAAGTAGACGGGTAGAATCCAATATATATCCTATGACAAGTATGGGTTACATACAAGACGACAGAAGCAGACTGACGGTCATCACAGATCACGCACAAGGAATAACGGCGTTACAAGAAGGACAACTTGTGGTCATGTTGGACAGACGAGTTCTCTTCGACGATGGCAGAGGCACCCACGAAGGGTTGGCGGACAGCAGCGCGACGTACCATCGACACTACATACTACTAGAAAATTTCATCGTCTCAGATCACTACCATTTACTTCGATCAGAAGTGAAATTGCCTAGTTTTTCAGCGATTTACCTTGCCAACTCTATCAACTATGTTTTAGACATGTTTGTCAGTGATAAGAAAAGTGCGATTCTGGCGCATTATGCATTCTTACCTCTGGTCAAGACATCTTTTCCGTGTGATGTTGCAGTTGTGAACTTCAGAACAGTAGTAGACAAAACCTCCTCGCAACTTTTCACGCCGACCTCCGCCTTGCTGGTATTGCAAAGGCAAGCTTTTTCGTGCCGCATTGATTACTCCACCCAACGACATTGTAATGGTGACAACAGCTTCTACTTGGAGAGAATCCTACGCGATGTAAAAGCAGTTTTTCAAACTAATTTGGTGGGAACTAACGAAGGTATGCCTTCACGATATATCAACAAAGATAATTTCCCAGCCATGGAATTGATGACGCTTAAAGTATATTTTCAGATTCCTACCTAAACTTGTATAGTTACTTAGTATAAAGCAAATAGGTAGTAGTCGCAAATAAAAATCTTGTGTATAGTAAAACAATGCCTTCTTTCTTTTTAATGTCATATTCACTACCCTCTCAAATGTCTTGCCAGTAGGTACAAGTACCTACCTATGGAGCCTGTAAAAACTGCAAACTTTAGGTTACCTATTTCTTTCCTGTTGAAGGTCGTTTTCTTATTCGGATCTTCTACTATATTACGTAATTACCTGCAATTAGGTACCTTTGGGGCAACAGATCTCCAAAAACTAGTGGTGTACCTACCCTAAAGTGACTATGTCTTGCATCCTGCCCGGTTCAAATTAAAAGTAAGCCTGAAGCATTTTTCTGTACAAGAACATCACAAAAAGTTTTGAGATTGGTGACCTTCTTGTTTAAAACCAATCCTACATAAAGTAAAAAGAAATATTTTTTGTTTTGTTCAAAAAAATCATCCATATAAACGCAATAAGGCCTTTTTCGGTGGTGTTGAATTTGAGGCTAATAGCGATTGTCTTACAACCGCTATTTTAAAAACTTTTGTTGATGTGTTTTTTGAAAAATGCATTGAGTTTACTTAAAATTAACTTTTATTTGCTCCCTGATTTTAAATTTTACTCTTCTGACGCTTTGAATTAAAACATGTATGATGCCCAATAAGTAGGTATCTCATTGAAATTCATTTAATAAAATAGTAGTTTAAAAAAAAGGGGTTGGAACAAAAGTTCATGTAATTTAAGTGAATTTTTGATTTTTAGCATTTAACAATGCACTATTTTTTACACAAAGATAGAAACTAGGAAAATATGACCTGATCCATGGGACTCAAGTGGGATTCGAACCCGCGACCTTCCACAGTCTGGGTGGCTGCTCTTCTAGTTCTAACTGAGCTATCGAGGCCTTTAGCAGGCCTGGCGAATTTATCTAGTGTATTTTACGTTGTGGGCCGACGTTTGTTTTATCAATGTTTTAAGGCAATTAATTGCCTTTATAACACCCGAAACAAAATATTTGACTCAGAACGTAAAATACACTGGATAAATTCGCCAGGTCTGCTCATTTTTTAATATTTAATAAATCTTTCTGACATTTAGGGTGAACCTTTACAGAACCGTGGCAAAATAAGACTCATGTCGGCAGCTTAAGAAGGTGTTCATGTAAATCTTGCTTGACTTGTAAGCTTTATTCAAAATTAGCTATGTATGCAATTAACAAATTGTTTTATGTTGTAATTAAGTTGTAATGAAGCGAAAGTAATCCACAACAGAAATTATCGTTTTGAGACTAGTCGATTCTATTCATGCGATTATGTTTCTTATAAAAACACCGGTATAGGCATTTCGTCATGAGGTAAAAAAAATACTTGCAAGTATTTTGATACCTGGTTTTTGGCCCAGGTATTTAATAGAGTACGTACCATACGTGGCCCTGGTTTTTTTTTTGCAAGTGCGACTCATGCTTACCTGGAATTACCGTCTAATACGGCAACGTATGGTTCTTGCAAATCACGAGCGCGCGTTAATCTAACGAAATTATCTTTATTGTTCGGTATTAAGAGCGTCGACACGCGCGCTCGTAAAATGATCGTTCTCTACTATCAATAATAACTGTGTTCCCAATTTTATTAGGAACACAATATATAAAAATTGTCTTATTACCAATGTGAATATGTGTTGCGTTGTGCCGGTGATTTTTTTTTTTTTTTTTTGTATGGACGCCGCTGCTTGGCCTCGACGGCCTTAGCAGCTTCACCGGTCTGTAGGGTGAGCGCAGAAGGCTCTCAACCCTAATATTTAAAGTAGCAGGTGTCGGTGATAGAGAAACCTATCTACTTAATCAAAACCCAAGACACAATGATAGCGCGATTCAATGACGTATAACGCCATCTGTTGGTGCTCTGCCGTATCACATCTGTTTCAATCTCGCGAAAGCTAGTAACAGTGGAATGACGTTTTTAATATAAATAATAATACGTCATCTCATATTATTGCAAAAGTATTTATAAAAACAAACTATTGTGAGTGTATTCGTTCGCTAAGACTAGTTTTTTCTTCACCGTTCAGAGCCGATTTTCTAAACACAGTACCTATAGCATTTTTAATTCGAATTTATAAATATAATTTTGTAATGCTTCAACTGTGTTTATAAAATTGTTTGAATAATCCAGGTGCGTCTCCCAGCACACCCAGATTAGATCCAATTTAGATAAGTTCTTTTCTGATTTGTTTCGACCGGGAATCGAACACATGGCATGTCAGAGCGGAGAACCACGTACAGCCAGCGTACTACGCCAATATATTTGATATAATATTTCATGCAGTGTGCAGCGTACTACGCCAATCGTGTCGTCAAAATGGTATTGGTCCAGCCCCCCGATTCAGAACGAAGATATCGACCGATTCGGTAAATTTGTTTTAATTATAGTAAATGATCCGCTTGAAGGTAGCAATCAATATTTTTATATGTGAAAGCCAAAGGACTTAACTTTACAAAAATTAAATTACATAATAACTACCATACTTAAAAAATGAATTAAAAATAAAAGTAAATAACCGAATCGGTCGATAACTTTGTTCTGAATCGGGAGGCTGGTATTCCATAAGTTTTAATTAAATTCATTGATAGAGGATTGATGAATGAGTGTAATGTATACTAATACGAGTATATAAAGAGGAAAGATTTGATTGTTTGTTTGTATTGAGTTTACACAAGTAATTAGGGCTGACCTAGGAGACCACTTTACTTGGGGGAGGCCCCATGAGTGTTTTACGAGTATCTAGTACGTCCACGTCGTCTCCCCTGGCTCTCCCAGTCCTGGTTACGGTAACGCAGTGCCAGGCTGGTGACCAAATCTAGATACTCTGGGGCAACTTTGCGGTTTTAGCTTACTAGTGTTCCCAGCTCCCTGGCCGTCGAGGTATCTCCGGTTTCAGGTCGAGCGGGCCCTAATAGGCTTCTCGTGAGGTTGAATCAACACTCTCGTGTTTTGATTTTTCGTGTTATTAGTGTTCTCAGCTCCCTGGCCGTCGAGGTATCTCCGGTTGCAGGTTGAGCGTGGCCTAATAACGCGCTCTTTGATTGTAGTTTGTTTCTTGTTTTGTGTTTTTATTTCATTTTTATCTTTTGATTGCAATTATGTCTACCCGACATAATCCAATTGAGGGTCTCGCAGTCGGGGAAAACTCGGCCGATGAGCTGGACCAGATGGTTACGCGGGCGTTGCGTAGCCAACGGCCTAAGAGGCCGGCGGGTTCGCCCATTTTTGCGTCTGAGGCTTCGGTCTCAGACAGTGAGGAGGTGGCCACAACAACACGGTCGTCGGCACCTAAAAAGGCTACGGCCAAAAAGGTCGTAGCCAAAAAGGCTAAAAAAGCGGCGTCTGGCCCAGCGGCCAAAAAGGCGGCGGCCAAAAAGGCGGCAGTTGCCACTGCGGCCGAATTTCTGAGGGCCAAGGCGGCGCAAGTCGCCCTGACCCGCCTGGAGTCGAACTCGAACGCATCTCGCGAAGATGCACAAGAGGTGGAAGCCGACGAGCCTGTCGACTTCACGAGGAACCCACTCCCCGAGGAATGCTCACTAGCGGAGTTGGACGCAGCCGTCGACACCGAGACGTTGCGTGCCCGGGCGGGTAATCTGAGGTCCCTGATCTTCCAAATTGCCAGAAAGTCCGGCAATCTTAAGGGTGAGTACGTGCGTGACTTAAAAAACCACGCTACGGAATACCATGAGATTGTCGAGACGATAGCGGAGCGGACGATCTCGGATGAGACACGGCGGCTCAGTCTCGAAAACCGGAGACTTCGCCGCCAAGTGGAGGACCTTGAGAAAGAGGTGAAGGCTATGCGCCGGGATTTCTCTCAGAGGGACAAATCCCCGGCGCGGCCGGCCCTTACCTCCCATGACCCTGTGGGCATCTCGACCAATGACCTGATGGGTGAGATGTCCAAGATGGTGAAGGACATGGCGGAGGAATTAAAAGCCTCGATGTGCCGCACGGTCGGCAATATGATTAATGCCCGCTTGGCGGTGGTTGAGGAGCGCCTCCCACCAGCACCAATCGTGCGTCCTCCACTTGCCGCCGACAAGAGGAGAGAGGAGGCAGCCAATGCTGCAGTTGCCTCACCTGCTCCGGCCAAGCCTCAGCCCGCTGCAGCTCCCAAGCCGAAGCGGAATCGGAAAAATAAAGCAAGGGCGGCTCCGCAAGAGGCACTCCCCGCTGTTGCCGGTCCGTCATCCGTTGTGACTCCGGCTGCCCCTGCGACACGCGAGGAAACATGGAATGTAGTAGGTGGGCAAAAAGGAAAAGGCAAAGGCAAGAAGAAGTCTTCCACACCCGCCCCAGCCCGAACCCCTGCCCAACCCACTGTGAGACAGGTGCAGTCCACACCAGCGCCAAAACGGACGCAAAATAAAAAGGCGGTCAAGTTGACCCCCCCTCGCTCATCGGCTGTAGTGGTGACACTGCAGCCCGACGCCATCGAGCGGGGGTTCACCTACAAGTCGGCCCTGTTGAAGGCACGAGAGGTGGTGTCGTTGCCAGACTTGGGCATACCAGGAGTGACCGTCCGGCAGACGGCCACAGGAGCCCGCATGCTCGAGCTGGCGGGGGCTAAGAGCGCCGAGGCCGCTGACCGTCTCGCGGCCAAGCTGACGGAGGCGCTTAGTGGAGTGGCCGCTGTGTCACGGCCCACAAAATGTGCTGACCTCCGCATCATTGGGCTGGACGACACGGTCACTCGCGAGGAGGTGGTGGCCGCAGTCGCAGCCAAGGGTGGCTGTGACCCGGCCCTGGTAAAAGCGGCCGAAATCCGCTTTGGGCCCAAAGGGACCGGGTCGGTAGTTGTCAAGTGTCCGATTGCGGCGGCAAAGGCGCTTGTCAGCGGAGGTCGTCTCCTCATCGGATGGAGCTCGGTGCAGGTCCGAGCTCTCGACGCACTCCCCATGCGCTGTTTCAAGTGCATGGGGATCGGGCACACCCGTCAGCTGTGCCCGTCCGACAAGGAGAGGATGGACCTGTGTTTCCGGTGTGGACGACCGGGGCACAGGGCCGCCGGATGTATGGCGGCAGCGCACTGCGTCGTGTGCGCCGAAGCGGGTCGGCCTTCGGGCCACACGATGGGCGGGAGGAGTTGCAACCCTCCCCCCACTAAAGCAAGGGCGGCTCCAAGGACCCAGGCCGCCGCCGATAGCGGGAGGCGCGTAGCGCCAGCGGAAACTGTAATGGAGCAATGAGTTCAGTCCTCCATTACAGCTTCCTACAGGGTAACCTCAACCACTGCGCCGCGGCCCAGGACTTGCTCATGCAGTCCATGGCGCAGTGGGAGATTGACGTGGCGGTGGTGGCAGAGCCCTATTTTGTTTCTCCCCAGCCTAACTGGGCCGGGGATACTGCTGGCTCTGTGGCCATAGTGGTTGCAGCGGGGTCTCGCTCGCGGCCGCTACAAGTGCGGGAAAGGGGGGCCGGATATGTGGCCGCCACCTGGGGGAACATGGCAGTTGTGGGAGTGTATGTCTCCCCCAACACTGGGCTTGCCAGTTTGGAGTCGTTTTTGAGGGGGCTCGGTCCGGTGATCCAGCGGTTGGCACCTCTCCCAGTTTTGGTCATGGGCGACCTGAATGCATGGTCGACCCTCTGGGGGAGCGTGTCAACAAACGTGAGGGGCCTAGCCGTCGAGGAATGGGCTGTCAGCTCCGGGATGTCCCCACTCAATCAGGGGACATCCTTCACGTGTGTGCGTAGGGCAGGGGGGTCCGTGGTGGACGTAACGTTTGCCACCCCTTCCCTCGCACGGCGCGTCCGGGGCTGGCGGGTGCTGAGTGAGGTGGAGACGATCTCGGACCACAAATATATTAGGTTCGAGGTTTCCACCTCCGACGGCTCGGCGGCGCCGAGTAGGCGGGAGGGCCACGCATTTTTCCCGCGGTGGGCCCTCACCAAGCTGGATCCCGAGCTGGCCGAGGAGGCGGCTATAGTGGCGGCTTGGGGCACGACTCCCACAACATCGGGGGTCGATGAGGCGGCGGGCCATTTTCGAGACCTAGTCTCGAAGGTCTGCGATGCCGCCATGCCCCGAATAAGAGGACCCCCTCCGCGGCGCCACCACGTTTACTGGTGGTCCGCGGAAATTGCCCAATTGAGGGAAATGTGCTCCCTTTCGAGGAGGGCATATACGAGGGCCCTGAGGAGGAGCAACAGGGACCAGGAGAGGGAAGGCCAGCTGTACGTGGTTTATAAAGCCGACAAAAAGGCACTACAGCTGGCCATCTGGCAGGCCAAGTCCAGGGCGCGGGACGAAATGCTTGAGGGTCTGGACCGAGATCCATGGGGGAGGCCTTACCGCGCTGCGCGGGATAAACTGCGCTTCCAAGGCCCCCCTCAAGGAGACCCTCCAGCCGGAGGTGTTAGAGCGGGTGGTAGGGGAGCTTTTTCCAGAGCCCCCACCGTTCACACCTCCGAGAATGACCTCTCGCACGAGAGCCCTGGACGGCGAGCCGATCCCACTAGTCTCCGACGAGGAGATGGAGACAGTGCTGGATCGGCTCAAGGGCAAGAAGAAGGCTCCTGGTCCCGACGGGGTGCCGGGCAGGGTCCTCGGCCTGGCCCTGAAACACCTGGGGGAGCAGCTTCGGGAAATTTTTAACGCCGCGCTAACATCAGCGCGGTTCCCGAAGCTGTGGAAGGAGGGACGGCTTTGCCTCCTACAGAAGGATGGCAGGCCCCCAGGTGTTGCCGGCTCATACCGGCCGATTGTCCTGCTGGATGAGGCTGGGAAGGTCTTTGAGAGACTCCTCTCTTCCCGCCTCATCCGGCATTTAAATGAGAGGGGCCCAAACATCTCCGACCAACAGTTTGGCTTTCGGGCGGGGCGCAGCACCATAGACGCGCTTGCGCAACTTAAGGTGGCAACGGAGGTAGCAACCGCTCAGGGCGAGCGGTCGTTGGCGATAAGCCTGGATATCGCCAACGCCTTCAACAGTCTGCCGTTCGGCGTGATAAGGGAGGCGCTTCAGTATTTTGAAGTGCCTACTTATCTCGGCAGACTGTTGGAGGACTACCTCCGAGGGCGGGAAGTCCTATACGAGGGAGGAGGACGGTTAGTCCGCCGGCCGATGAGATGTGGGGTCCCGCAGGGGTCCGTTTTAGGGCCCCTGTTATGGAATCTCGGCTATGACTGGGTGCTCCGCGGCGCGCTCCTTCCGAGGATGCGCGTCATATGTTACGCGGATGACACCCTAGTCATAGCGGGCGGTGACACATTTGCGGAGGCGAAGAGACTGGCAGAAGTCGGCGCCAGTCTAGTGGTCGGCCGCATTGAGGCGTTGGGCCTGAAGGTGGCCCTTAATAAGACCGAGGCTCTCCTCTTCCATGGGCCTCGGCAGGGGCCGCCTCCCGGCGCAGTAGTCCGCCTCAACGGCATTGATCTGAGGGTGAAGGCCCAGATGAAATATCTGGGTCTAGTGCTGGATGGGCGGTGGAATTTTGGGGCACATTTTTCCAACCTCGCGCCCCGCTTAATCCGCACCGCGGGTGCTCTGGGCCGCCTCTTACCCAACGAGCGCGGCCCGGGCCAGTCATGCCGGCGTCTCTACGCCAGCATACTTAAAAGTATGGCGCTCTACGGAGCGCCAATCTGGGCGGGGGCCCTCAACGCTGAAAACAGGCGCCTGTTACGGGCGCCTCAGAGGCAAATAGCGTTGAGGGCCGTGCGGGGTTACCGTACGGTATCGGGGGGGGGCTGCCTGTGTCCTGGCAGGCATGCCCCCCTGGGAGCTGGAGGCGGACGTTCTTGCTGCTGTGTACCAGTCCCGCACAGCAGCGAGAGCGGGAGGAGGGCGCCCGTACTGGGACGATGTTGAGGGGGTGCGCCGGCGTGCGTGGAGCGCGCTGCTGCGGAGGTGGGCGGAGGACCTGGCCGACCCGCTCTATGGCCGACAAACCATAGAGGCGATCAGGCCGGTCCTCGACCAGTGGGTGCGTAGGGAGAAGAGGCCCCTTACGTACCGGCTGGTGCAGGTACTTTCCGGACACGGCTGTTTCGGGAAGTACCTGCATAACATCGCCCGGAGGGAGCCCACCCCGAGGTGCCACCAGTGCGACGCCGAGGAGGACACCGCCCAGCACACCCTTGAGGTGTGCCCTGCTTGGGCGGTGCAGCGTCGCACACTTGTGGATGTGGTCGGCACCGACCTCTCGCTCCCGGCCCTGATACGGGCCATGCTGGCGAGCGAGAGTGGATGGGAGGCGATGGTCTCCTTCTGCGAAGAGGTGATGTCGCAGAAGGAGACAGCGGAGAGGGCCCGGGAGGAAGATCCTCAGGCGGGCCCCCTCCGACGCAGACGGCGGGGAGTGAGGAGACGGCGGTTTGCACGCCTTCTCCCCGCTCCCTGAAAGCAGCACCGGGGTGAAAGTCGGGGGGCTTTCACCCCATTGCACGGTGCTCCTGTCTGGGGGTGTCCCCGTATACCGGGACGCCCCTGCTGCGTGAGGAGGCCCGGCGTGAAGGCTGGGCCGTCCGCCAGGGACGGCATGGTAATCCGAACTAGGCACCATGTCGTCCCGTCAAGGCGATGAGGTATACCGGGGGTCTTTTTAGTGGGTATGCCGTCACCTTCAGTGACGGAGAGTCCCACACTCCCCCGCTGCCCCACCCAGGCAGCGGGATAGTGCGTAATGCATTTTTTCCCCCGCAAAAAAAAAAAAAAAAAAAAAAAAAAAAAAGAGACCACTTTACTTAGGGGGAAAAAAACACAAAATAAGGCTCTGAATGAGGTAAAAAAGTACAGAATGAGGTATAAAATGCCGGATGAGGTGTAAAAACACAGGTTGAGGTATAGAAAGATATGATGTACAAAATACACATAGTGTCAAAAAGTTTATGATGGCAACAACACCAGTTTCCGGACTGGACGACGTAGAGTTCCGGCTTTACAGGCCACTTCAACCAACTCTGTCTACGTCGTCCTTTCCTGGGAACGTTCGGGTGGCACTGCCACGTAGCCAGACTCCACGTGGGAGGTTGCCGTCGACAATTAGCACTTAGTCGCCCACCTCTATATTCTTCTTGGATGAGGAAGGAACTTTTGGTATAAGCGTATAATAGGTGAATACTCTCGCGTCCATCGCGTCCAAAAATGGTCTGCTATACGGAGGCCTCGTCTCCACTTTACTCGGCGAATCAGGTCAGCATCATCAACATGAGCGATAACCGAGTAAGGTGAAGACGAGCCCAGCAGGAAGTGAGTGGGCGTAATGGCGCCATCCTCCCCAGGACTAACGCTGACGTGGGTAAGTGGACGCGAGTTTACTAGTGATTCCGCTTCCAGCATGAAAGTATGAAAAACTTCTCCGGAAGGTGTTCGTTGCTTCAGAGTTGCCGAGAGCGCGGCCTTAACGCTCCGCACTAAGCGCTCCCAGCGCATGAACTTCCATGAAATTTTCAGATTAATTGGCGAACTCTTGCAGTGGCTCTTTATATAATTTTAGCAGCAACCTGTTTGCCCCGACGAAAGCCGTTCCGTTATCTGAATAAATGGTGGTCGGCGTGCCTCGTCTTGAGATAAATCTGAGTAAAACCATTATTGCCGAGTCAGTGCTGAGGCTCCCGACGACTTCGAGGTGGACGGCACGAACCGTCAGGCAAGTAAATAAGGCTACGTAGCGTTTCTCGCTGTGCCGTCCAACGGTGACAGAGACTGGGCCAAAGTAGTCGAGGCCCACGTGCGTGAATGGACGATCGTGGTGGGCTAAGCGCTCGGGTGGCAGGTCGCCAATCGTGGGTATAGCTGGAACAGCTTTTCGGATGCGGCATCGCGGGCACGAAGAAGCCACACTCTTGACGGCTGGTCTCAGGCCGATGATGTGGTAGGTTTGACGTAACTCGTTGACCACCAGCTCGTTACTAGAGTGAGCTGCTCGTTCATGATGGTAAGCAATAAGGAGTCGTACTACTCTGTCTTTGCCGTCCAAGACTATAGGGTTCGGTGATACAGTAGGCACGCCTTCCACCGCGCCTATCCTTCCAGATAAGCGCAGTAGTCTGGTTGACTCTTCGATAAACTGCGTAACATTCTGTAGGCGACTGTTCATAGCTGGGAGTGCGCCGCGGTCAACTCGTGCATAATCTTCGCGTAACGAGGATAGCTGGGAGTGCAGTAGAAGGTGCCGTTCTACGCACACTATATCTTCTGCCGTTGGCTCTCGGCAAGCTGATGTTGATCTTGAAGAATTAGAAGTGGGGTCCAAGACTTGAAAATACGCCAGTTGTTCGTAATAAACGGAGCCATTTACTAAAACGTGTGGTGTCTGGAACCACTGGGACAGGCAAATCACGCGTGTTTGTTAAGGCCACCACTTCCGGGGTAGAACATTTTAGTTCCTCGAGAACTGGTGGGGGTTCCATTAATAGCTCAGTTAGCCATTCGGACTCAGGCAAGCTTAGGAATGAAGGCCCTGAAAACCAAAGAGACGAAATTTTTATTTTTAGCAACACGTGTAGCGTCGTCCGCTACGTTCAATGCCGTTGGCACATGTCGCCAATCAGATGGGTTTGTACTTTCAGAGATTTCTCCGATGCGATGCGCGACAAAAGGCTTGAACGTGCGGGCATCGCTGCGTAGCCACCTCAGTACGGTTAGGCTATCGGTCCAAAAAAATAATTGAGAATTTTTTATAAGCTTGTGTGCTCCTGCTATGTAGGTGGCAAAGCGTGCCGCAATGAGAGCCACCTGAAGCTCAGTTCGTGGTATCGACAGCGGCTTCAGTGGCACAAGCCGGGCTTTGCCGCCTATAAGGCTCAGCTTCACGCTTCCATCAGGGCACTCAAAACGCCAGTAGGCGACACATGCGTCGGCAAAAACGTGAAGCTGAGCCTGGTCATGAGCTGGTTTGTGTGCTAAGCAGTGTCGTGGAATAGAGCAAAAAAGTAACGCCTCACATCCCTAAACCAAGCGTTCCATCCTGTTGCAAAATTAGGAGATACCTCTTGATCCCAGTCGGTACACAGTCTCCAGGTCTTTTGGAACAGTATCTGGCCGCGAATACTTAATGGGGTCAAGAGTCCAAGGGGATCATATAATCGCATAAATGAGACAAGACGGAACGCTTCGTCAGTTTCTCCGGGAAACTATCGCCACTGATCAACCATTCACTGGATTAGCACGTCATACAATTAATAAATAAACATAGGTAAATATGTGGCAGACTACACAGCATTGTGGTCTCGAATAAATACCTATCCCTGAGTCACGTACGAGGTACCAGACAAAGAAATTAAGCCAGGCCAGGGGCGTCTCCCGGCATTCACCCGAGCTAATTAGAAAACATCTTTTCCTGAAATGATTCGACCGGAACTCGAACCCGGGACCACTACATGAGTCAAGGAGAGAAATGAGAGTGGTTTCAGACTAGCGTTTTCTATCGTGCGTATACGGTCGCTTTGGCATACGCACGTACACGGGCTTATTGCGGTGAGTTCGCTCGAACGGGTAGTGGTGAGCAATCTTTTAATAGATATTACCGAATCAAAAAATCACCGCTTTTAAAAACTATTACTATTACCTATTCTGTGCTTAGGCGCACGTAAGGCTAGTCTAGAATCCGTAGAATCGCCCGTATTCTAGAATCGTACTCAAGCACTGATCTGTACTTGAGTAGAGATTTCAAAACGTTAGTTCATACAAAAACGTAACTCAGATCTATACTCAAGTACAGATTTTGTTTTAGAATACGAGCCTGAGAGACCTTAAGAGCGTTAGCTGGGGGTCGCTCAAAAACGTTGCATTTTTGTAAGATCTTCGTGATTATTTCATTGAATTGAAATAAAACATAAATTTTTGCTCTATTATTGTGTGCATAATACTAATTAAAAACAAATTTAATTGTCTTACATTAGGTAGTCGCCAATTATTTGCTAAATTAAATAAATACCGTTTTTTTTTCAAAATTGATATGACACTTAAAAATTTACCGTACACAGTTAAAGTTATAATTATGAAATTGAAAGGTGCATTCTATAAAGAGATAATTTATACTTAATTTGAATTCAGCTAAATAATCACGAAAACCTTAAAATGATGACGTTTACGATCTACCCCAAACGCAAAAAACGAACCCTCTTTAATTAAAAATAGCACACGCGTATTGGCGGTGACATTCTGCTTTCCGTCTTCTTTTGACATCTACGAGTAGGTATATCCATCCTAATATTATATAGAGGAAAGATTTGATTGTTTGTTTGTTTTAATGAATAGGCCCCGAGACTACATACTGGACCGATTTTCAAAATTCTTTCACCAATATGAAGCTACACTATCAGCGATAAGCTATATTTATATTAGGCCATATTTTGACGGGAGAAACACAGTCTACGCAGGCGAAGCTAACGGACAATGCTGAGTGGTTCCGCCATCTCCTTTTCACCATCGGAGCACAAGACGCACATTAGCCTTCCACCCGCACGTTGTGGATATTCCAGTTCCATACTGGCCCACACAACCTTGGTTCCCCTTATTCAAGAAAATTGTTACCTCAGAACCTTTATATTTTGGCCCTAATATTAATTTACTCACGTCTCCTTTCAGATTGAGTCACAACTTGCACCAAACGTTGAGATCAGTTGCCGCGAAGCTTTCAGGCAAGCTATATTGAAGAAATGCTTATCACCAAATACTGTAGAAATTATGTTATCATCGTTATCTGATTTTAAAAAAGCAATACAATGGTTGCATTAAGTCATGGATTAATTATTGTAATATCCACAACTATGATTACACATCAGCTTCAGTTCCTATAGTTCTTCACTTTGGTTATTAATGAAATGCTTTTACTCTATCAAGGAATATTTAGCTTCTAAAATTGACATAACATTAATTGTGACACAAAAGTTGCCTAATAATTTTGCATTGTTTCATCTGACATTCACATGCCCTGCGCTTGACAAAATAGACGCTTAAAATCACCATGTATTTTATGTGAATAAATATTATTTGATTTGATTTATTTGATTTAATAAAGTGTAATGGAAATTTAGAATGTTTATTGTATGTGTTTAAGTAAATTCGTTTTGTGTGTCACTGTATGTTGAATTTGATTAAAATGAAATGACATATTTTGTAATTTATTTACCAATTAATATGATTATAATAACACACAAGATAATATGTATTGTATTTTATAAGAACTTATGAATTTTATATGTAACATTTGCATGCCTGTTTTGGTGAATTGTGCGGTGCTATTTATACTAACTATTGTACCACTTTTCGAGCGAATAAATAAATTTGAATTCTTACGGATATTTTTTATAAGGGTGCCAAATTTGGCACTATCAATTCATATAAGTCTGCTTTATCTTTGTTGCTAGATAACTTAGATGATAGAAGAATTAAACGCTTAATTAAACGGGTTTTCAGATCGAGACATGAATTGAAAGAGAATTCAATTTCACATGGAATCCAGGCATAGTTCTCGAGTACTTATCAAATAAATGGCCTAGTAAAGATCTAGATTTAGAAACTCTTTCTAAAAAACTTGTAACCTTGTTAGCTTTAGTGACGGCTCATCGCGTCCAAACCTTTTTATCAATAGCGCGCAAAGAAAACAACATACTATCGGAAATATTTGTTACCTTCTCATAGCAAAAATATGTCTGTCAACTATCTGGATCACTAATTATAAAGAAAAAAAGAGGACAGTTATCATATTTACAAAATCGATTTTCTGCCCACGTTCCCATACATAGAAAAATACTGTGCCCCGGTATTTGAGTTGAATTGGTTTTTTGTCGATGTTTTACATCACTGGAGAGAAAGTCGGAAATTCAAGTTATTTAAAATCTGTTTTGAACCAAAATCTTTGTGTTCGTTACAAAGATTTTCGTTCGTTTCAAAAAGTTAAACTTCCACCTGAAACATCTGTTTTTACCGGAAAATGCTTTGGCATTCTGAAGTGTATTTAATATGTCATACTTATGAAAGTTAAAAAATCTTTAATAATTACTGATGCGAAGAGCGTACTACAAGCATTACAAAAGTTTCCTTTCAAAAGTAAAGATATGAATACTGTTATATTTGAATGTAGGAATATTCTTTGTAATTAGTGTTTAGCAAAGGAGTATGCATTCAGTTTTGTTAGGATTCCCGGACATCAAAATATTTCGGGAAATGTTAAAGCTGATAAATTAGCCAATGATGCGGTACAAATAGGTGACATTTTCCTATACAAAAATTATCACTACGATTTAGCTGCTCTTCCTAAAGTCTACATACTAGATGGCGGGTTGACATATTATGAACAAAGTAGTAAGTTGAAAGGTAAAGTTTTCAAACAAATGCAATATACCGAACAAACCATGGTTTTTTAGAATAAAACTTGGAAAACTTGCCACCACAGTAATAATTCGAATGCGTCTTGGACATGTATGCTCGCCTGCACATTTGGCGAGGCTTCATATTATTATAAACAATGCTTTAGGTGAATGTGAGATTTGAATCATATTTTCTTTACTTGTCCTAAATATAATCAATCCTCATTTCTTTCTTTCCTCATTTCTCTCCGTATCCATACCAACATCCAAATAAAAAGTCACATTAACAGCAAAAAAAATAATGATTTACCAATTTGTCCACATTTCAGACAAATACTTGGTGATCTTCTGAAAATCTGTTTCGAAATACCCATATTACAAAACAGAGCCAACAAAAGAATATTTTGATATACACCACCTAAATACACAATTCTAGCATATTTAAGGAATTTACGAACACTACATCATCATCCATGATAGGCGGCAGCCAGTTTTCACCAAACTTGAAACTTAATATTCTGTCAGTTCTGTCACTGTCATTTAAAAATTCTTTGATTTATTTTATCGAACGCATGACTTTGAGTGATGCATTTGTCCTTAATCTATGGATTTTTTTTAATATGTAAGAAACGGCCTAGTGATTTAGTTATTTGAGCCTGTTGAGTATGCGAAGCGACCCTCTTGCCGCCGAGCAACCGTGGTTGCTTAAAGCACTTTGGACGTCTGTTTTCATGCAACCGTGGTTGCAGAAAGCACTTTAGTGGATTATGTCTATTGCATTTGAACAATAGATATATCTATAGCATATTATCTGAATATATTTTAAAAAATATAATATAAATTTTCTAACTTTGGAAAATATATATTTCTTTTTGTATCTACCATCTCAAAACCTTTCTGATCCTACCCAAATTATATCCTGATTTCTATTTTAACCTTTTCGTTTCCCAACCTTTAAATCTGCACATGGCTGATGCACAAATCGAACAATGCCAATGGAAAAAAAAGTTATTTCCTGCTTTGTCCCCGCCAAGTGAGCTTGATTTTTCCTTTGGGGTGGTCATTTTGGCAGTCGGGTTTTTTTTTCAATAATAAGTTTTTATTTCACACATTTTAGTTGAATAACCAGTTTTTATGGAATAGCTATTTCAAGTCCTTCATTTTGATACCTCACCAAAAACCGCTATTTTTTTGATATACCCAGGGCCAGTGTCACTCTCACAGTAAATACGAATCTAACGACACCTCTCAAGTTAAACTCCATCGCGCTTTTCAGGCTGCAGAGCGTGCCAAACAAACATAAATACTTCGAAAAATATAACCCTCCTTCTGGCGCAGTCGGGTAAAAAAGATGAAATAATGTCAATTTACTTTTCGCCTTTCGGATAAAACTCCTTTCAGTATATTCGGCAGTTCAATTGAAATGATTGATTAACAGGCAAAGATCAACAGAAAATTGGAAGCAAACATACAAAAAAAATGTAGGCCCTAAATCGTTTTTTCCTACAGTAACGCACTCATTTTTAGCTTGAAAATAACACACACACATACAGACACACACACCATCATAGATATTGTTCATTATCACACTATAATACATTACATTTATCAGAAACATTAATCCATACATATTTTTATATAAAAAAAAAATATAGGAGCATTATTACTAAGTTTTTTTCAAATACCTAAATATTTTTAATTTATGAAATATGATCAGCCAGCAATTGCAGGTTACTCTCGCATATTATTATCATCGTAGAGAGTAGGGAGGTACTGGAAACTAGCGCTACCCGGTAATAATACTTTCCGCGGCAGCAAATGTCGAGCACCTGCTCCTTTTGTTCACTTAAATTTAGTAATTAAGATTTAATAAGAAGAATTGTTGTATGTTGGACAATAAATATTTTTTATTCTTATTCTTATTCACTATCGACGTTACATCACTAAAAAAGGGCTGTCAACCGTGGCAACTCTGGCAACTAACAAGAAAGACAGGCTGATTTTAGGTATGCCGTCCGAAGCCGTAAAAAGTAAGAAATAAAAGGCTGGCTGTCTCACTGACTGACTCTGTGGACTCGACGAATTCGACGATTGACTTTACTGCTTTTCTTCCGAAAGAAATGAAAGTTCGACGCGTAACATATTTTTACTAATATGGTCGTAATAATGATACTGATCAAGAATACAAAGGAAACAAAAGTGTAAACCAAAGCGTATTTTATATTCTTATCTGTTTTATGTAATATGTCTTAGCCTGTGGAGATATTTACTGTTTTCTGTAATGAGACGCAAGTAGTGAAACAAGTACCTAGTTTACCTTCCAGTCTTTGTCCCTGTGATCTCTTTAAAGTGGTTATTACGCTACGCTGTCACTATGGGTTTACTCATATCAAAAATTTGGAGCTTCTTCGGAAACGAGGGTAAGTCAAGTTTATTTTTTCTTTACACTCTTTCAATGCCATCCCGCGATAAGATAAAGATGGTACAGTTTATCCACGATATTTTTATCAAGTTCATATAATAACACAGCAGCAGAGTCTTTAAGATGGATATTTCAAGTTATAGGTAATTTTTTTGGAATATTGTAAATGAAGCAACCTTTGATGCGGTACATACTTACTTCAATAATATATCCAATGCAGTACATATTTTACAGCATTTCTGTCTCATCCGATGGTTGACTGATAGAGAATGCTTTTAGTATTAAGTCCGCCTAATGTAAATTTTTGCATTGAAGATTAAATAAATAAATATTTTTATAATCTTACCATGTTCAAATAGCAAGCAATCCATCGCATGTTGCATCATACAAAATAAACAAAGCCAATTGAGTATCACTACATGTTTACCGATACTAATTTAGTTTAGTACTTAGTAGACTTGTTGTGCAGTTCATGATAAGAACATTATTATTCTTGAGATATAATTGTCTTCTAAACATGGTGACTGACTATGTTTATTGAATTGTGTCAATAAAGAGAGCATGCCACTTCTTGCACAAGTTACAGACTTCTTAAATTTAGTGCTGCCAAGGTCCCCTTGTTATAAAGTGAATGCATAAAATTTAACAAGGTTATTATCCACAGAACACAAGTTGGTCCTAGTTGGCTTAGATAATGCCGGCAAGACCACAATACTGTACCAGCTGCTCCTGGGTGAAGCAGTACACACTAGGCCAACCATAGGATCAAATGTAGAGGAAGTGGTCTGGCGTAACCTGCGGTTCGTCATGTGGGACCTGGGAGGACAGCAAAGCCTACGGTCGGCATGGAACACATATTACACAAATAGTGAGGTGAGTTACCCCTTTTCTGACATCCAATAATTTAAAATTACTTGGATATAGTCTAGATCCTCTTACGTGCCTTATTATGTAAACAAAGATCACACCGTATCAAAATCACGTTGATCACATACTATTTGGTCGCAAATAAACATCTTGCTTTGTTAAAAAAAACATAGAATATGAAATTCCTGCAAAACTTAAAATTAAGCATTCATAAACAAAGATAGAAACTAGAAAAATTTGACCTGATCCTGGGACTCTAATAATAGAGCATTGTTTAATTCTAAAAATAAAAATTCACTTATTCTTGAACAATTTTTGTATCAAAAACGAAATAATGATAAAAATTGACAGTAATGACTTAAAATAAGTAGGTTGTCTTTGGACGGAACGTCACATGAATCGGAATCATTTATTTCAATTGAAAGTAGTCCAATTATAGTGCTGCCGATTTATAGTTCCTACTATCAATAAAAGAATATAAAATTAAGTTTGAATTATTTTGCTATTCATAACTTTTATAAAATATGTGCCAAAAAAATACATTGTAGAGTTGTCACTAAAAATCAGCAGATCTTGGTAGATTATTTCTATTGTATTGTATCTACGTTTTGTTAGGAATAACTATGCATTATAGTTTAATCAGATTTTTGACTTTATGCGTTTTAATACGTAAGCCAAACAAGTTTAGGCTACACTATATTATGCTTTTTGAAAATATGCTACTCATTAAGAAACTCGGTACAATCAGAAAAATCTGAAATATGGATCATGATATTATGACAATGAACAGTGAGCCATTATGAAGACTTGGTAAAAATTGGTAGATTGTCATTCGAAGGGTACATATTAGAATACCAAAAAACAAAACACCTTAATTTAAAATGCACGAACTCGAAATATCTGAACTCAAAATATTCAAAAAATAAAATATTCAAATAACCTTACAGTTGAATAGCCTAAGCTCAAAACAACTTATGACGGAATATAAAAAAACAAGTTTGTGTGGTGATCAATAATTTTCACGTTAATTTATTGGTTATGCATTTGTGATCATTTTTGTCCTAAAAATCATCATCATAGCGAGCGATCAGATCCATCTATAAGCTTCTAGCACGGGCTTCACTTAGAGAGCTTTTTAAGGAAATTGGTATCCTTACTGTAGCATCACAAAACATTTACAACAGCATTGTTCTGGTGAGAAAAAATATTGGCCTATACCAAACACAGTGATATACATTGCAAAAATACTAGGAATAAGTTAATCGAGTTTCCACTCTTTAGGTTACAAAAAGTTTTAGGATCCTTTATGGGGCAAGGTATACATTATTACAAAAAAAAAACCAGAAGCCGTTTGTGAGTTACCACTACATAGATTCAAAAATCATATCAAAGCAGCCTCATTAAAAAAGGGCTTATATACTACAGAAGACTACCTTATAGATAAAAATGACTGACTAACAATTTTTCTATTTTGATTTTTTAAATGACCTTATGTTTATATTCTTTTATGTTTGTTTTTTTCCATTGTTTTATATTCTTTAGATTAGACACGCAGTAGGTTTATTTGTATCAAAATGACACATTGTACTTTACGAACGCCTGTTGTAAACCCAAAACAAGTTAAAAAGAGTAACTGCTGAGTTTCTCGCTGGGTCTTCTCAGCAAGAAACAACTCCGACGCTGTGGTAGAGTCGCATTATGTCTGTTTACTGTGTATTTATATATCTATATTATTATGGTATTCATGTCATTTATTTAGTATATCTTGCTTTAAATTTGACGATTTAAAAGTACTTACTGTTAAAGTCTATTTGTATAAAGTTGTTTGAGTTTGAGTTCACATAAACAATTCAGTTCATGAAGAAAATAAATTATAAGATCATCATAATTACTTCCCAACTTTAAGCTAGTGCACACTGCTTCGAATTGCATAGCAAAAGTCAATTGGAAATGTTTTACTGCTCATTGAAATGCTTGGCTTTCTTGCGGCTTTCTGATTGGTTCTCGTTCCCCTCGCTCCTCAGCAGAGAAGCGAAATGTTTTTACTTTGATGCTGGCGATGCTGCGCGGTTTTTCCCTACACTGTAAGTAGGTCAAGGCTTTTGTATCTAGTACCAAAAGGAAAGTTTTGTAGTCAGTATAAAGGAGTAATCAATATTTAACATTTGGACGACAGTAGTAAATTGTTGTTATGTATGTTACATTAGAAAAAAATGATAATGTATTCTTATATTCTTATTCTTTATATATTGTATTCTTGCAAATAAACGTTTTATTCTACGAGGGTGGATTGAGAAGTGTCCGGCCTAACTATGAAAATAGACACACACAAAATGAATAACATTTTTATTTTTCTACGTAATCACCATCAAGTCAAATACACTACTGGCACCTCTCCTTCAAAGCTTTTATACCATTGAAAAAAAATTAGTCCTGAGAGTCAAAATACGCATCTACTGCTGCTTTGACCTCATTGTTTGTCGAAAATTTCTGACCTCTTAAATAAGCGTTTTTTTAGGTTAGGGAATAGCAAGAAGCCTGATGGTGCCGGGTCAGGGGAATAAGGCGAATGCTGCAGCAGTTCAAAGCTACAGTTAACAGTTATGAATTTCAGCCATTGATTGCACAGATGTGTGAACACGGGCATTGCCTTGATGAAAGAGGACTTTTTTTCTGAGCATTACTGGGGTTTTTCTTTTATTTCCTTACGCAAACGACGTAGTAAGTTGCAATAGTAATCAGAGTTCATATTCTGACCTTTTTCAAGCTAATCCACCATAACCACGTCCTTCGAGTCACAGAAAACCATCCCTTTATTTGCCAACAAAGTCGTCTTAGCTTCTTTAGAGGGTGGTGATCCAGGACTTCTCCCCTGTTAGATTGTTGTTTTGTTTTTGGTGTACTGTGATGGAGCCAGGTTTCGTCCATAGTATCAAATATACTTAAAAAATATCTGGATGGGCTTCAAATAATTCCAAACAGTCGCGTGAAATTGTAAATCACGTTCTTTTTTGTTCGACTGAAAGCAGCCGTGGCACCTACCTCTCTGACACCTTGTGAAAACCCAATTCGTTCACTTTCATGTTTTGTAATCGTTCATAAGAGATACCTATAATCTTGGCTATCTCTCTCATTTTTAATCTGCGGTCTTGCAAAACTAAATTAAGTACCTTTTCTCTATTTTCGTCAGTAGTCGACGTTAAAGGCCTTTCAGTGCGGGGTCATCTTTCACGCTCTCTCTACCACGTTTGAATTCTGCTAGTCATTTTTTATGATTGAATATAACAGAACAGATTCCCCTAATGTATTGTCCAGATCATTATGGATGGCTTTCAATGATAACCACTTCATAAGGAGGTACTTAATCACAGCACACTACTCAATTTGCTCACTTTGCGAAAATTATGGCGCATTGCTTGATTTTTTAAAATCACAATTAGTTATCGCACACGTTTCAAACTTCGCATAGTTAACTAGACTGAATTGAGGTAAATCATTTGGAAAGTTATAATTTGAAGAATTGAATAATTCTGTATCAGGCCGCGTACCTTTCAATCCACCCTCGTAATATATTTAATAATTATTATTAGGTGGTGTTGACGTAAGCCGTTAATTTGGTTCGTTATTCGTTTTTCGTCGAACAGATTTAAAATCACGCGCAGCACGAACTAACTATGGCAAGAAATGTATCTTGAATGAAGGGGTTAAAATTAACAATAAATTACTAAGAGATATTTAGGGAAACCCAATCAATGACAACCTTTAAAAGATTGCTAAAATTTCACCTATTTAATAGACTAACGGAGTAAATTCTTAAATTAAATTCAAATTTTCAATTTATAACAATAATAATGATATATTAATATCTTGGTATGTCAGAGTCATTGGGTATATCAGTCAGTAGGAGACGTCAAGCAATCGGTGAAGGAGCGCTTCTTTAGTCGCCTTACAAAGGTACTTAAGAGTTCTTTGTCAGGTGGCAATAAGGTGCGCGCCTTCAACGGTTGGGTGATGCCCTTATTGATATACTCCTTTGGCATACTGAGATGGACTCAAACTGAGCTGGGTGCTCTGGATACACGAGTCCGAAAACTGCTCACAACGCATCGCATACTACACCCACGCTCGTCTGTTATGAGATTGTACATCCCACGGAAGGTGGAGGGTCGTGGCTTCTTAAATGCAAAGGACCTTCACAACCGTGAGGTGTGCAATCTCAGGAGGTTTTTCCTCAACAACGAGTGTGGGATTCATCGCGACGTTGTGGCAGTTGACAAAGGGCTCACGCCGCTCTCCTTGGCAAAAAAGAACTGGCTTCAACTACCGGTGCTCACCACCGACGACCGGAAGGCAAGGAAATATGGAAGAGCAAGGAGCTGCATGGGACGTTTTATCGGGCCTTAACAGGGCCCGATGTGGACCTCTCCGCATCGGTGAACTGGCTACGCTTCGGGGACCTCTTTGGGGAAACCGAGGGTTTTGTCTGTGCAATTGCTGATGAAGTTATCAAGGTGAATAACTACCGGAAATACATCAAGAAGGACGGTACGGTTGACATTTGTCGGGCATGCCGCCGTCCTGGCGAGTCTATTCGCCACGTTATTTCCGGTTGTTCTCACCTTGCTAACGGAGAGTACTTGCACAGGCACAACCTAGTAGCCAGGATCATCCACCAGCAACTTGCTCTTCGATATGGCCTTGTCGAGTCGGAGGTACCGTACTATAAGTACGCACCGGTACCAGTTCTCGAAAATAGTCGTGCATTGCTCTATTGGGATCGCTCTATCATCACGGACAGGACTATTGTAGCCAATAAGCCTGATATCGTGCTGGTAGACCGATCCCAACGCCAGGCAGTGCTCGTCGACATCACCATTCCACATGACGATAACCTCGTAAAAGCTGAGAAGGACAAACTCAGCAAGTACCTTGACTTGGCTCACGATTTGACCGCCATGTGGAATGTTGATTCGACGATCATTGTCCCGATAGTCGTATCGGCAAACGGCTTAATAGCGAAGAGCCTCGACCAACACCACGAGAGGCTCTCGCTCAGCGGTTGGGTTAAGGGTCAGATGCAGAAGGCGGTGCTCCTGGACACGGCTCGCATTGTCAGGAGGTTCCTCTCTCTGCAGCCCTAACCACCGGTAGTCTGGGCCTTGCCTGCCCTGCTGCCGGCGGCACCCTAGGTTAAGGTTTTTATAGTATTTTTATAAGTCATTGTTTTATAACTTTAATTTAAGCTTAGGTTTTATAATTGTGATTATGTATTTTGTTTTTATAATTATAATTCTTAAGTTTTTTTATTGTTGTAAATCTTTGTTTTTGTAGGAATACTGTACAAATTTTATACCTAAGTTTTATGCTAAATAAAGAGAATAATAATAACCACTTGACATTCTAAATAAAATAAAATAAATACATTTAATAAAAATTATAACTAAATACAGAAACACAAATTCATATTTCGAATTTTACTGAAGTATCTATTGACAAAATCAACTTAATGCTTAAATTTATTTTTTAATCAAATATGTTATAATGTTCTAATCGTATAAATATTCATTCAGTTTTTTGTTCTTTTTTCATGACATAATTACATCTATCTCAATAATGTACCAATTAACTAATATTATATTAATTAATATTAATTCTTTAGCAACTGCAATTAATAATGAATTTCCTCTTCTAAAAATATTAAAAATTAACCTAACACATCATACAAATAAATTAAATGTAATTAAAGTCTATTGTTTTAAAAGATCCACTGTTTAAATACCACTGTTCATACTTAACAATAATACAATTTCACCATTATTAATAATTTCGATCTACTTGATTTGTACAACCGAAATCTTGACTTGTCTAAGATGTTGCACCTAACTAAACTACGCACGCGCGTGCCGCTTCCAGTCTCGCTAGTTCAACGTATTTCCCTGAGCCATTAGCTAATGAGTGTGCTAATGACAACGACGGTTCGCACAGAGCGGACCAACCGATTTAAGTTTAATATTGAACTGCTGCCGTCGCTATGCATTGTATTATTTTTGTTGATCTGTGTTCGAAACTAGCTTTGTATATTTCTTTAAGTTTCTCATATTAGTGAATTGTAATTCGTTTCGGAAAATAAATGTCTTAAACCCGTTATTCGTTTAGCATTAGGATGTCGGCAAAGCGATTGACCACTGCGACCAGGATTGATCTATTGTGGTCATAATCCTATCAAAGATCACTCTCCAGGCCTACAGCCATCATGAACTGAATTATTTTCCTGGGGGTGATGCCAATGACGTCCGAAGGGGCAAGCTTGTGCCCGCCGAGAACGCGGCTTCTGCTGTGTATTAAAGCATCACAGTCACATAGTACATGGACCGAGGTCTCTTCCTCTTCGCGACAGAATCTACAGGTTGGTGACTCAGCGATACCAATCCTGTGTCCGTGTTTGTTCAGCCTACAGTGCCCCGTAAGGGTTCTGGTAAGGGTTCTTATCTGTCTCCTTCTTAGTCCAAGGGCCTTTGTGGTGAACTTATGTGAGTAGCCTTCGATAAGTGCCTTAGCATGTACCATACTATTGCTGCTGGTCCAGTGTTTCCTGCTAAGGTATTCATCATTCATCATTCATGTTTTTTGACTGGTACCGGCTACTTCCACCGTCTAATGCCCTCAGCATGGCCGCTCTGGCTTCCATCCCCAGATGCAAGTGGAGCAGGCACAGTGACAGCTAAGCTTCTAGAGTCACGGTGGGTGTAATTTGGTTAGGAAGTGTTTCAATTACTGGGTGTTACGTTTACTTTATTAATGTTTATAATTTGATGGAGACTGTTCGGAACTTATGCAGTATGAGTATTTTGATCGATCTTATTTCTATACGTGACAGGATAGGAGAAAAAGTGAGAAAAGTTGAATAAATAATAAAAAAAACTTTATTACTCAATATCAACATTTAAAGTATTAAGACACCCCAGAGAGTAATGCAATACTCGTGTTGGGGTTGACTCGCTCTCCTATTTTAAAACAGTTTTACATTGAGTACAATAGCACAAAATAAAGAGTTTACAGAAGGACCGCTCTCGCCTTTTGCTATCAACTTGCCTGATCGCCTAGGGTTGCTACTCGCTACTATATTCGCCAGATAAGCGCGATTTGACAGATACCGCGTAAAATAAAATACATCAAGTGAAAAATTGCACCAAGTTCGACAAAAACAAAAATATACAAAAGGGGTCCAGTTAGTTGAGATGGGTGAATAGTATAAAAGTATTATATTATAAGAAGTCATTTACCGAGGTCCAGGTGCAACCTGCTAGCCTAATGGCTTGATCAAACAGTCCTACCTACCTACTTACCTAGTAGGCTGTAGATAACACCATGAGCCAACGCTTAGGCGGTCACCTTTCGGCGGCGCGGCGCGGATGCAGCAGCCGCGCGTACCAATAAAAGAATATACCAAAAATACTGGTGTTTTACCAATGCATGATAAGATAAGTTACGGAAAAAGTAAACGCCCATTTGTACTGGATTTGAATGTGTTACGAAATATAATGGTTTACCTACCTATATACTTATAATACTCGTACATAGTACTACTAACTTACAAACGTTATCTGAGTTTTACTTACCTTTCAACATCATTTGGTAACTTAAAAAACGTTTAATCACAATTTCGTGTGGTGTTCATACAGCCAAATACACTGCAACAGAAATATCTGCGCGAAACCATTTTTGACCATTGAACTATAATGTAAGTATCTGACGACGTACTTACAAATAATATCTCAATGTTTTTGACAGTGCAACTGACCGCGCCTCTCAAACTCTGACTTCGCCTGTAAACTCACGTCTCTGTGTGCGTGTGTCAAAAATGGCGTGTTGTTCTAAGCGGGCTATCTGTCAGAGCGCCGCGCATGTCTAATTTGTGACAATAGTGACATTATTAGTACAAAGCTAGCCTATATTACTGTGTGTAGAGCGTGTGTGTGTGCGTGTGTGTGTGTATGCATGTATCAATTATTCTTGCCAAAAGGTTTTCAGTTGTTTCGTAATCTAATGTGTTTTAAGCCAGTCCACTAAGTGTCTTTTACATTCGTGAGTTGTTTTGCCATAGATGTTTAATTTTTTGTTTACTGTATTATATATACATATATACTGTTGAAGAACGTATAGGATATTGGCGCTCAGCAAAGACTGTTCGAACACGGGGACAAGGAGCTACCTTATAATATCGTCTCTTATTTAACATAGCTGGACCATATGCAAGATTTTTGTGCAAGTTCAGTAGACAGAGCAAGATGTAAAGTTTTCTTATTGATAAGAGGCCGCATAGATTTTACAATTTAATAGTCGGAAATCGATAGGGCTTGAAGCACATTGTTTTGATGACCTTTGTGCCCTTTCAAGATAAAGAAATTTGGTCTTAGTTGCACCACCCCATATAGGAATACAGTATCTGATGACCGATTGAGCAATAGCAATGTAGATTCTATTGAGCAGAGCGCTTTGCATTACGTGTCTTAGTTTTTTAAAGATCCTTGTAAGTTTTCTAATTCTCTCGGAAATCAGTTCTAAATGCACGTGCCAACTTAATCTCTGATCGTTCAGCACACCTAAATTTATGATGCAATCAACCTTTTAATGTAAGGTCACAGACAATTGGCTGATTTGAGCATCCATGGATACGAAGACTGAAATTTACATTAGGCTGTGGCCTTTTAACTGGAGTAGAACATATAAAATTCGTTTTTTCTATATTTAGAGTCAACAGATGTAGTTTCAGTCCTCATTAGAACATCTAGCCAAAATTGCCCAGAGAATACAACTGCTGTGTCATCCGCATAACAGAAAATCTGCCCTCCGCTGTCTTCAAGATTACATAACTGATTTATGTAAACCAAGAACGTTGGTCCGAGTACCGATCCCTGGGGAACCCTATATTCAATCGGTTCTTTTCTGCTGTTTATCTTTTCTATTTTGACAGTATGTTCCCTTTTCAGTAGGTAGTTTTTTAAAATAGCAAGGGGCGTGCCTTTTATACCTATGCTCTCAAGTCTTTGCACAAGGATAGGGACAGAAACGGTGTCAGAAGCCTTTTTCCGGTCTAAAAACACAGTAACACATTTTTCTCCTTTATCGACCTTATCAACAACGTGCTTCGTTAAATCTTTTATAGCATCTTGTGTAGACTTGCCCTTTCGGAAACCATATTGTACGTCGGAGAGTATATTATAGTTGGTTAAGAATTTTATGAGTCTATTATCAAGTAGTCTTTCTAAAATTTTTGATAAAGAAGATAGTACTGATATCGGTCGATAATTATTGACAACGTATCTGTCCCCGCCCTTGTGTACGGGAGTTACTATTAAGCGTTTCAGAGCGCAAGGTAAGATACCAGAATTGAAACAAAAATTGGCCAATTGTGTTATTAGAGGGACAACAAAACTTCTGGACTGCTCCAAGAACTTGGTCGGTATACCATCCCATCCTGGCGCCGCATTAGCGTCCAAGTTCTTAGGTATAGAATCAACTTCTTGGGGATCACTATCCAAAAGCACAAAGGAATTTAAATTTTGATTACTGAACCCAATGTGTGTCTGTGAATGAGAATTGGTACAGACAATTTCTTCAGCCAAAGTCGTTCCAACACTACTAAAGAACTTATTGCGTTTAGATCGGAGGAATCATCTCATCATCATCTCTTCCTTAGGATCGGTCATAATACTAATAAGGTTAGCATTTTTACTCTTTGAAGGTATTATGTTGAGAAATTTCATTTACAGCACACCATAGTTTTTCTATTTGTTTTTTATGATACAAGCGCTTTAGTTTTCTTATAAGATTTGTGCAATAGTTACGGTAACGCTTGAAAAAAAAAATTAAGTGTACGTTAGTTGGGTCGTTCTTAAGTTTAAGTTGCAGTGCGTTTCTAAGCCTTATGCACCTTAAAACACCCGTAGTCATCCAGGGTTTAAGCTTGTGTTTACTACTGTGAAATTGCTTGTTAGTCGTATGAGATTGTATTGCTGTCTTTATGATGTTAATTAATAGATCGGCGAAAACGTTAGGGTCAGAACAAGTAGCAAATGAATGAATGTTATATACTTGTGTTGATGGTGATCGTTGTCCATAGTTTGTGATAATGGTGATCGACTCGACGGACCGGCAGCGCCTGGGCATCTGCCGCGAGGAGCTGCGGCGCATGCTCACGCACGAGGAGCTCGGGCGCGCCTGCCTGCTCGTCTTCGCGAACAAACAGGTAACATTCAATCTTCGCTCTCAAGACCAAAACGCTACAGTCGTTATCACATGACAAATTACTAGTAACAAAACTGTCTGCCGGGAGCTTGCCTGCCAGGCCTGTGAAATTTTTTCGCGACACGCGCACAGTTCTGACTGCCAGGCAACTGTTATCGATGTTAGCTGATAATGATGCTTTGTTTGATGTGGAATAGCAGAAGAAAATACGTCCAGGATGCGTAAGGAAATTTTTTACCATTTCACAATGCACTTTTTCTTGTTTTAATATTGGTGTAGAAAAAAGTGCATTGTTAATGCTAAAAATAAAAATTCACTTATCTGACCTTTGTTAGGGGGCGTTTTCACAAGAGATGTGCGTCGATGCCTTGCGAGGAATGTGTGTGTTATGAACCAATATAATTGGGTTTCATTCACCTAGCTTCGCGATTCTATTGGTTCATAACAAACACATTCCTCGCAACGCATCCTCGCACATCTCTGGTGGAAAAGCACCTTTATTCCGTAAATCAATTCAATATTTTTATGTCAATTAATAGGAATACGAATGGTAAATACTAATACACTCAAACTAAATAAACAATACATAACTTAACGGTGACTTCACCAATAATATTGGTCACACCCAAAATCATTATGACTGAAATACCGTTGACAGCTGCAGCCTTTCCTGTGACCTTCTTTCGACGTTTTTACGCAGGAAGTTAAGTATCGCGTTATTGCTCTTTCACTCAGTAATATTATGATCAACTCAACAATTAAGCAAAACAGTGCGAGACCTACTGAATGTGCCGCGGTGCGTGACGATTGGGAAACCCTACGATCGCGACGGCTGGCTGTGAAAATGTTAATATTTAGAAAGTAATGAAGATTTATGTGCGTAACCGGAAAGTTATAACAACTGGAGTCGCATTGTCTCCGTTTGTCTAATTCGCCGGCGATACCGGATCTGATTCAATGATGAATAACGTGTGTTTGCACAAATATTATATTATTTTACTTTCGGGGTGACTAGCGATTACCCAGCCCATGAGCAACTCGAGAGGTACATCTCAGGCATTTCCGACCCTCTGAGGCTTTGGAAGACTTCTGTATATATTCAACGAGACAAACAATGCGACATCACCTCACCCAACGAGCCCTTGCTGCCTCAGGCCTCTTCCTCACCGGCTCGGTGCGTTTTCGTTTTCGTACAGCCCCCACACATTTCCTGATAGCCTCTGGATGTTTTCGGTACGTTAATGTTTATTCGATGTGATAGCTGTCAGTGAGGCACGCGGTGGAGCTGGCGGGGGCGTGAGACGGGGGAGGCCGGCCGCTCTGTACAGATTCTGTGCAGAGGTGTGCGTATGCCTTGGTAAAAAATCTGTACCGTAACGAGTCGGTCTTAAATCTCATTTGATGCCATGCGCTCGGTAAACAATCTGTACAGATGGTTACCGAAACGCACCGATCCGGTGAGGAAGAGGCCTTACCGCCGTATGTTGGATGCACACACCTGAGCACCTCTCAGAATATTCAAACTCAATACTTTTTATTTCAATTGACCTGTTAAATGTATTTTTACATAGTTAAGTACAAACAAGTTAAGGAAGAATATACCTACTTAATTTTAGACATGGATACTATAGTAATTATATGAGTATATACACAGTTTACCCCTAGCGTGCTGGCGTAGCACGGTTTTACCTGTACTGACTGAGACACCTGACAAGAAAAATCTCATTCACATTACATATTTCTTTTCAACCGACTTCAAAAAAAGGAGGAGGTTCTCAATTCGACTGTATGTTTTTTTTTTATGTTTGTTACCTCATAACTTTCGACTGGGTGAAAAACAAAAACCAACTTCAAACTTCGGTGTCAGCCAATGTGGGTTTTTAACTACCTACATACATACGTAAACGTGATATGTAAAAAATAGGTATATTGTAGTGTTTCCTTGGCTGACACCGACTCCAACAATAACAGTAATTGTACTTACATTATATTATCGTATAAGTTTTAGAAGAATACGCAATTATTTCTTTACTTTTTAGTGCTTTGTTTTGGAATATTTTTTTTTGTTAAAATTTTTGTTTATCTATTTTATGCTCACCAAATAATTTGAGTATTGAACGATTGCGTGAACAGTATATAATCGCCAATTAAAATGAACGTAATTTATCCGAAAAATAATTATCATCGGCCATTACTACTTATGACGCCCGAAATCCATATACTGTCCAATAGCAAATACCAATTATATTTTAGTGTGTTCAGCCGGTTACCGCGAATAGGTCGCCAATTTCCTGGGTATAATGTCACGAGGCGAGTTACTGTAAGCAAATAATGCCGAGGTTACATTCTGAATCAATATGCGATGACCATTCTCAACCACAATCAAGGTTGCCCGACAGCCATAAAACCTTATTTTTCAAATTACAACAGAAATATAGTTCACACTGAAACAAGTATACCTACCTACCCTAATCGCTAGTCCATGTGTCTGCACCACATGGGTCAAGGTCAAGGGTCTAATTTTAAGCCGTTTTGGGATCACCATACGATCTTTTCATTAAACAGATGGCTTCCCTCCTGCAATGCAATGCAAAGCGATTTCGGGAGATTTCAAAAAGCCAAAAAATAAAGATCAGATACAACTGCAGGAAGCCTTATGCCGATTGCGATATTTTTGATCTAATTTATACGATTACTAAACAATCATACTTTTTGAAAGTAAGTTTTTTAACGCCTTAAGAATTTGGCTAAGTATTTGGCGGATAGTGGAGGAAGATTGGCGGGGGAAGGCCTCCGTACAAAACACCGTTAAAAAAAGGGTCAAACTTTTTTTTGGTAACGAATTAACAAATGGGCAGCGTATGATTTACTGCAGATTTGAGTCCAGCTGCCAGCTCTCCAAGATAGGGGCTGCTGGTGGCCGCTAGAGACCGTAGGTGCGTTACTGCTACATCAACAATGATATGCGCCGCCTGACCTCAATTCGAATACTAAATTATCCATTAATATTATTCTGTATTTTTAAAATTAGCTGCTTAAATTTCTTACACTATTTGTATTGGTTAAATAATAACCAAAACACACTAAATTCGTTGATTCGTTTGCCATTAATCTTTAGCCCTTCGCGACACGAGGTTTGACCACTTTACTTACAGCAATTGTAATCGCGGAATGTTACAAAAACGTAGGTGGTAATTTTTCATGAGTAGTGTTGTTATCATTTTTTAGGAGTTTAAAGTCTAGATAAATATAGATAAAGTTGATTAAGCTGCAAATCTTAGCCGACTACTAATTGTTACGTGACAACTGGTTCCGCAACTTATCTCAAGATTTATCTTTGACACGCGTTGCTACGTATGTGGTCGTGCGCTATCTAGCGTGACGCGCTCCTCGGCTCCCGCGCATGTCTTTTGATAACACAGTAGCTAGCTACTACGCAGCAGTTTGATAATGTCTGATTTTGGAAACGTCGCTACTGCGACGATCTCCCAGGCAGGGCCATCTTGAGATACCTTTTGGAATCCCGAGACAGTAGGTGCCGTTCATTGACAATAATTTAAGAACTGATTCCTGAAAGGCATCGATTATTTTGTTTTCAATCTAACCATAAACTCTGGCGACTAATTCTTTCATTGATATTTTATATAGGGGTTTTTTGGTTCATATATCATAAAATGCTGCTTCAAATCTATCAAAAAACTGTCTTTAATTTTTGACAAACTTTTGTAACTTAGTGACCATAAAAGTTGACAATATATTATAATATCTAGTTTTTGAAGCGGGCAGCTGTTTCAGAGCGACGAACGATCGCATCTCAAGGGCTCTATTTTATTAACCAAATGTCAGTACAGTAGTTTGTAATACAAAGGCATTTGTTGCATCATAACCACGTACGTGACAGAACGAGCGCCAGATTCCGCGCGATATTTGGTAACACGTCGATGCGCCGGCGTCGGTCCCCATGTGCTGCATAAACTGCCAACACTTGTGTAAACTGATGACGTCACGAATAACGTTACATGCATGTGCTGTATTAGGTAAAATAATATTAGACTGTTTATTTCTCATTGTGGTAACGTATTACTTGAGTAAAATTATTGTATTTATAGCACGTAACAAAATTACAAATGCAAATCACTGCTGCAATAAAAAAACTTTCTTCCCATAAGTCCACATTCACTGTTACCCCACAGCTCCTCAACACGACACTTACCATCTAAGAGTATTGGGGTCCTCGGTGTAGACATCTCCACTGATGTGCAATTCCGAATTCATTTGAATGATAAGGTCAAGCTGTCATCCAAGAAGCTAGGTGTGCTTAATAGAGCGAAGCGGTACTTCACAATGGATCAAAGACTGCTGTTATATTAATCGAAAGTGCGGTCCCATGGATAACTGCTGTCACCTTTGGGCGGGAACACCAGGATACCAGCTTAAAATATTTTAGTCTGTTCAAAGACGAACTGTGAGCATACTCGTAGTTGACGAACAAACTCGCAAGTGGTATCGAACCATTAGGTCTGAAGAGAGACGTTGCCTCCTTATGTGTGTTCTACCGCATGAACAATGGGGGGTGTTCCGAGGAACTGTTCGAAATGATGCCTACACCTACTTTTTATCATCGCACCGCTCGCCATCAACAGGGTGTTCGTCCTCACACATTGGAACCCCAATGGTTGCGCCAACTGCGGTTATAGAGGAATTTCCTCCCGCGAACAATACGTTTGTGGAATGAGCTCCCTGCCGAGGATTACCCGGGGGAATACAGTATGGGGTCCTTTATGAGGAGAGTTAATAGGTATCTCTCAAATGGTTGGCAACGCGCACGTAGTGCCTCTGGTGTTACAGGCGTCAGTGAGCTTCGGTAACTGCTTACCATCAGGCGGGCCGTAAGCTTGTTTGCCACCTTGCGGTATAAAAAAAGTACGTAAGTGTAATTAGTTAATTGAATTAGAACATTTGAAATCAAAGTAAATAAATAAATATGCGCCAGACAACACACTTCTTTTAATGGTCTCGAAGTAGGGATTAATATCCCCATGTTACGAGGTACCACACGAGGAAATAAGCCAGGGGCGTCTCCCAGCACACCCAGACTTCTACTATATATACTAACCTAATGCTGGTTAACGGCCTGCTAATTAAAATGGCTTATTCCTTACAATAAGGTTGTGATAAATACGCCAAGGCTATATTTCCTAAAAATTGGATGTCAACACATCAATAAATCTATTTATATAAAAGAAAGTCTTGTTAGTTAACCACTTATAACTCAAGAACGGGTAGACCGATTTTTATGATTTTTGTGTTTTTAGATTTGTCTACATCAGGAATAGGATAATACGTATTATACACATTGGGAAATTGACGAAAAAATAAATAAAAGCAAAAACATTTTTCCATATTAAATGTTTACAGCTGTCAAGCATTTGCTAATAACTATTGACAGAACGAAGTTTGTCGAAATATAAAAACTTACGAACAAAACATCCATATCCCAAACGTCGGTATTGTCATATTAAAAGAAGAAGGAAGTAAGCCAACTCGGGCCCCGAGCGTGAGATAATTGCCTAAACACGCAGGGCTGTTGCATGTAGTTCATTCAATCGTCAAAAAGGCTGCGTCAATCTCTGAAGAATCAATCTGCACTACACATCTGTATCCGATTAAACTCAATATTATGAATCTTAGTTAAGTGAGGGACTTAGGTACTCACAGTTCTTATATGGAAGGTAATATGAAGAAAGACAATTCTGTATATGATGAGTTGTTATTTAGTCATCCATAAACACTGCAATACCTATTTACGCATACTAGTTTGTAGCAATTTTTGAGCTCGAATATAGGACGTACGTCGTACACGCACACGAAACAAAATTTCAAGCTGCAGCTCAGCTTTGCGTCGACATGCGCGGCATTACCTACGCACGGCACAGCCACGACTGTCTTACCCTATTTGTCCTTATATTTTATCAGTGTCTGCGTGCGCGTAGGAACGGGTACAGTACGGGCACAGAATAAAATAAAAGTACGGGCGCGCTCACATATAAACCGCGGTCGGGGCGTATGTATGAAGACAACCTACTTCTATCCATTTACTATGGTATTGTCGGTCGGCAGTCGGAAACCAGTTGACTGTTGTCATAGTGATCGGACCACTCAGACTTTTTACCAAGCGTTTTTAGAAACAAACGTGGTAGGTGGCTCCCGTTGGCGACGCCCTTGCCACCTACCTGGAGGGGCTAAAGGACAGGTGAATACCTAGTGACCCTATCGCTTTGACCGATTTCTTCTAGTCGACTATGAGATGTGGAGAGATTGCACAGAACTGGCTGTTCAAATGTTTTAAAATCTTTATTATGAACGTAATAACACAAAAAGCCTCATAATTTGCAGATTTTTCTTTTTAATATCACCCTTTTTATATCGATCTTTACCTTCAAATATCTCTAAAATGTAACACTATAAGATCCAAACGGGCCGCATCGCGTTGGATAGGAACGGATTTTACAATCTTTAAACGAAATCAAATCTTGTATACTCACAGTGTGTTTTATTGATTGATTGATTTATTTAATATTGAGTATATTATTTATTTGTTTTAATTGGACAATCATAGATTAAAACTATTATGCAAAATTAAAATTATCATACTTAGGTGTCATTCCTTGTGGACAGCCCTTGGCACACAACACAATTAAATAAGTAACACTCTAGATATAAACTCCTAACACGCCTCACATTCGATAAAGGAAAATTTAAAATGTGTGCCGAATAATTTGAACAGTTATATATTTTATCACAAAACGATTTAAATTTTGCCGTTACTAAAATCTTTGTAGTCTAAATATTCTTAGTCGGGATGAACCTTTGAAGATGCGTGTCCACGCACGCTATATCGTTACAAAAACGATGTGGCATACAACAGTGAAGTGGTGTAGTAGCTATGCAAGTGTTATAGTATATTTTATAACGAGGGACTAAACGAAGCCATAATATACCAGAGCTTGGGAGTCAATGAAACCGAGGGTATATTAAGTTGGCGTTTAGTCTCAAGGTGCAAACTGTACTTTTCACTTTGAGTGTGAGAAAAATCGACAATTTAGTACAAACACATTTAAAACCGAACAAATTCACACTCGACAAAAGTTCTGAAGTTCTGAACCAGTCACAGATTAACAATTTAAAACACATGGCGCCACCTTCTTTGCGGACACACCATGGAACCAAAACTCCACACTCCACATACTAGTTTTAATAATAGTATATTTATTGGTTGTTTGAGTTTGTCTATGTCACATGAAGGAAATTAAAAAACTGATTACTTTTTACTCCCTAGAGACTAAAGTGGTCACTTTAGTCCCGCTTCGTAGGGCTAATATAGGCGTACTTTTAGAGCATGAGAAGTGAAAATTTGTTTTTTTTATTGACTGACTTCAAGGACACCATACAAATCAGTCGAACAGTCACTATTTTTTGTAGAAATACCTTAAAATTAAAGTCCATTGAAAAATCAATTTTTCACTTACATAGGTTACTCTACAGCATCTACTGAGTATGCTATTCATTGTATTGTGTTTGTATTGATTGATTTTAAGTTTTATTAAAGCGTCAATTGAGAGCGCTGCATAATAAACAGTGCTACGAGGGTCATTCAATAAATACTTAGCCTACAAAAAGTAAACGAAAATTTTGGAATAGTGACAATTTATTTTTCAACATAGTCTCCTTTTAGTTCGATACACTTAGCCCAGCGATGCTTCAACTTTTTTAACCCGTCCGAAAAATAGTTTTTGTCAAACTCTGCAAAATAGGCCTCCGTGGCGGCGATGACCTCCTCATTTGATCCATATCTATTCCCGGCGAGTGATTTTTTCAGATTAGGAAACAGAAAGAAGTCACAAGGGGCCAAATCTGGAGAATACGGTGGATGGGGCAGCAATTCGTAGCGTAATTCGACCAATTTGGCCATGGCAACGGCAGACGTGTGAACCGGTGCGTTGTCGTGGTGAAACAGCACTTTTTTCTTCGCCAGATGGGGTCGTTTTTTCTTTAATTCGGCGTCGAATCGGCCCCATAAATCGGCATAGTAAAGCCCTGTAATTGTTTTACCCTTCTCGAGGTAATCGATGTAGATCACACCTTGTGAATCCCAGAAAACGGTGGCCATAACTTTTCCGGCCGATTTTACAGTTTTCGCCTTCTTTGGAGCACGTTCCCCGGTCTGGATCCATTGTTTTGATTGCTCCTTGATCTCTGGTGTGTACCAGTGGATCCAGGTTTCATCGACGGTCACAAAACGACGCAAAAACTCCGCTGGATTCCGCTTAAACAGCGCCAAACACGTCTCCGATGTGGTCTCACGGTTGCGCTTGTTTTCCGGTGTGAGTAAACGCGGCACCCATCGCGCCGGCAGCTTTCTCATGCCGAGTTCCTCGTGAAGAATATGATGCACTGTTCCTTCTGAAATGGCTACAGTCTCAGCTAGCTCCCGAACCTTCAATCGGCGATCTGCCAATACGAGATCATGGATTTTTTTAATGTTTTCCTCCGTAGCAGCTGTTTTCGGTGCACCTGGACGTGGTTCATCAGAAACCGACGTACGGCCACGTGCAAACTCGTTGAACCAATTCTTGACGGTGGCCATCGATGGAGAAGAGTCACCGTACACAGCATCCAAGCGCTCTTTGATTTCGATGCGCGTTTTCCCTTCCAAAAATAGGAATCGAATTACCGAACGATATTGCTCTTTTTCCATTTTTGTAAAACCGATCGACACGTTCGCTTCCATAAGTTGTCAAATTAAAACAAATGAAGGGATTGGAATGAAAATTTGAAAAAAGAATTAGAAAAGAATGTGCTACACTGTGGTAAAACTCTTTTGAAACTACAGCGCCCTCTGGCGATGAGGCTAGGTACTTATTGAATGCACCTCGTAATAATATAACATGTCATTGTGTGCCGGCTCATGAAACAGTTGAGAACCAATGGTGAATGTAAGCTGTCTTCCTTTCCAGGACGTGAAGGGGTCGATGACGGCGGCCGAGATCTCGGAGCAGCTCGACCTGACGTCCATCAAGCAGCATCCCTGGCACATACAGGCCTGCTGCGCGCTCACCGGAGAGGGGTACGTGAGCAACCTCTACTGTCCCACTGCTGGGCAAAGGCCTTCTTCATTGGAATGAAGTCATCGCTAGTATTGATGAGCATGAGTCTGGGGTCTAGTATTCTCGGCTCAACTTGGACGTACCGTACTAACAACATATTACTATTATTATATTATTATGGTATTTACAACATCATCAGATTCTACAAATAATTTGAAATAATCAAAAAATCCGCTCGTCAGACCAAGTCAAAATAACACTCTTTAGGGCTTACTGTGCTTGTGCCGTGTAGTGCCGGCACATAAAAAAGAATAGCACTACCCCCTCTCTTCCCGTGGGTGTCGTAAGAGCCGACCGAGGGAAAATTGCCATAAGGAGATGGGCAGCAGCGTCTCCGGATAACAGCAGGCCATACTGCGATCGCCAACCCGCCTGCCAAGCGTGGCGATTATGGCAAACCCCCCCCAAAATGGCTGCACAACCAAAAAATCGGCCCCCAGTCCCCGGCGGCCCTGCTATTCCTAGCTACGGCAGCGGCTATGGTAACGGCGGGGCAGGGGGTGCTAGGAATCCCCGGGTAAGATCCGGCTGCCAACAACGACGACTCGACCTGGCAACATATAACACGCGCACACTGAGGCTCGACGCGAAGCTCATAGAGTTGGAAGAGGTAATTAGTAAGTTACATTGGGATATCATTGGGTTATCTGAAGTCCGAAGAGAGGGGGAGGACTCGATAATCCTGCAATCCGGTAACTTACTATACCACCGGGAGGGCGACCAACAGTCCCTAGGTGGTGTCGGGTTCATCGTCCACAAATCCCTTGTCAACAACGTGATTACTATCGGAAGTGTTTCGAGCAGGGTAGCGTACCTGATACTCAGAATATCGAAACGATATTCGCTGAATGTCATTCAGGTCTACGCTCCGACCTCAAAGCACGACGATGTCGAAGTGGAGGCTATGTATGAGGAGATCTCTAAAGCCATGCATAGCTATAAAACCCACTACACGGTTGTGATGGGGGATTTTAATGCAAAGTTGGGGCAACGTTGCGGTGATGAGTTGAGAGTGGGGCAATTTGGATTTGGGCAACGGAACAACAGGGGCCAGATGCTGGCAGACTTCATGGAGAGGGAGAACCTCTTTATGATGAACTCCTTCTTCAAGAAGCCCGTAAGCCGCAAATGGACCTGGATCAGTCCGGACGGTAGAGTCAAAAACGAGATCGATTTTATCATGTCGACGAAGAAGCATATATTCAATGATGTCACTGTGATCAACGCTGTTAAGACAGGAAGCGATCACCGCATGGTCAGAGGCACATTGAATATCGACCTAAAGCTTGAGAGAGCGCGACTGATAAAATCCACGCTCCGACCAATACCGGCTCAAATTCAAAACCCCGAGTGCTTTCAGCTCGAGCTTCAAAACCGCTTCGAAGCCCTTGAGAACAGCATCGATGTGGACGATCTGTACAACATGGTGGTGGATACTGTCCGTACGGTAGGGTCCAAGCACTTTAAAACCCGCCGTCCCAAATCAAAGAAACTCTCCAGTCAGACTCTCCTACTCATGGATCAGAGAAACGAAATGAGGCTACAGTACTCAGCGGATGCCCATCGTTATAGGCAACTCAATAGACAGATATCTAAGTCTTTGACGAGCGTCCTTCGCCAATTTAATACCCAGCGTATTAAAGAGGCAATTGAGCGGAATAAAGGCTCCAAAGTGTTCGCCAGAGATCTGTCTATTGGGCAAAGCCAATTGACGAGGCTGAAAACTGAGGCAGGTAGCATCATTTCGTCAACACCTGAAATCCTAAGGGAGATTGAGAGTTTCTATGGACAGTTATATTCCACGCAAACACCTGTTGAAAGCAAGGCTAAAGATCCTAGAGCCAAGCTTACCCGACACTATACCGAAGATATCCCGGACGTCAGCCTGTACGAGATTAGGATGGCTCTCAAGCAGCTTAAAAACAACAAGGCGGCGGGTGATGACGGAATCACAACCGAGCTCCTGAGAGCGGGCGGTAAGCCGATACTTAAGGTCCTCCAGACGCTCTTCAGTTCTGTCATCCTCGAGGGAAAAACGCCAAAGGCATGGGGCAGAGGCGATGTGATGCTGTTCTTCAAGAAGGGTGACAAAACTCTCTTGAAGAACTACAGACCCATCTCGCTTCTGAGCCATATCTATAAGCTGTTTTCGAGAGTCATTACGAATCGTCTCGCTCGCAGGTTCGACGACTTCCAACCTCCCGAACAAGCAGGGTTCCGAAAAGGCTATAGTACCGTAGACCACATTCATACGCTGCGGCAAGTTATACAGAAGACCGAAGAGTATAACTTGCCACTTTGCTTAGCGTTCGTGGACTACGAGAAAGCCTTTGATTCGATTGAGACCTGGGCAGTACTGCAGTCTCTCCAAAGGTGCCAAATAGACTACAGGTACATTGAGGTGCTAAGGTACTTATACCAGAACGCCACCATGTCGGTCCGATTACAGAACCAGAGCTCTAATCCGATCCAACTACAGCGAGGCGTGAGACAAGGAGACGTTATTTCTCCGAAACTGTTCACGGCTGCGTTGGAGGATATTTTCAAGCTTCTGGACTGGAAAGGACGCGGCATCAACATCAATGGCGAGTACCTAACACACCTGCGATTTGCCGATGATGTAGCTCTCATGGCTGAGACCTTGGAAGACCTGAACATAATGCTCGAAGATCTCGGTAATGCTTCTCAAAGAGTGGGTCTTAAGATGAACATGGACAAAACGAAAATCATGTTAAATGCCCATATTGCACCCGCTCCCGTTAACGTTGGGAACATTACACTCGAAGTTGTTGACCACTATGTTTACCTGGGACAGACAGTCCAGCTAGGTAAGTCCAACTTCGAGAAAGAGATCTCTCGTCGAATCCAGCTCGGATGGGCAGCGTTCGGGAAGCTCCGGCATATATTTGCGTCCGAAATACCTCAGTGTCTCAAGACAAAAGTCTTTGACCAGTGTGTGTTGCCAGTAATGACCTATGGGAGTGAGACGTGGTCCCTTACTATGGGTCTCATAAGAAGGCTCAAGATCACCCAGCGAGCAATGGAGAGAGCGATGCTTGGTATTTCCCTGCTCGATCGAATCAGAAATGATGAGATCCGCAGGAGAACAAAAACAACCGACATCGCTCGAAGGATTGCATCGCTGAAGTGGCAGTGGGCGGGACACATAGCGCGGAGAACCGATGGCCGTTGGGGCGGAAAGGTTCTCGAATGGCGACCGCGTACCGGACGACGTTCCGTGGGCAGGCCCTCTACAAGGTGGACCGACGATCTGGTCAAGGTCGCGGGAAGCCGCTGGATGCGGACAGCGCAGGACCGATCGTTGTAGAGATCCTTGGGGGAGGCCTATGCCCAGCAGTGGGCGTCGTTCGGCTGAAATGATGAGGGCTTACTGACAGAATCTGTACACGGGCGTGAATTGTACCAAATGACCGCTAAATGCCCTTCGTATCCAATACAATAATATATTTAGGATGATGTTGAGACTTCCACGCTTTTGCAGTGTTTCCGAAATGTTTGCGCAGGCAAGAGCTGACGCCTTTCAAGCCCTCGTTAGGAAAAAAGTGGCGACACTGATAAATCGAGTGCGAGGAAGTGATAATAGCATCTTAAAGATAGTGGCAGATGATCCGTATGCACCTATACTCAGGCACTTCGTGCGGACTATGACTGGAGTAGAGGTTAGAAGCTCCTCCGGGACGAGATCGCAGGGAGTGCCTCTGAGGTACATGACGCATTTTTTAAAATAATTGAAATAATTAATAAATAAATTGTCCCTAATAAAAAAAAAATGCGCCACTCATAGTCCAACCTAACGTCCGAGCTTGACTATTTAAGCCACGTGGGGGCGGGCACTCGCAATAAAATTACTATGAGAGTGACCAATAGGGCATTTGCAAACCTTTTAACCCTTAATAAGGCAGAGGTAAAATAGTTCCCACCCGATTTCAAACCTTAATACTTGGGCATACAGGCGAAAACCTATGAATTTTTTCACAATGCAATGCCTTATTAAGGGGTAAAATGGGAAAAGTGAATAGAATATATAATTTGCGGCCGCTGCCCGAGGGTCGCCGGGGCGCATCTGGAGCCGGTGCTGGATGCCTCAGTATATGGTCCATTGGGGATGAGGAGTTGAGCATGCGGGCTCCCATCAAAGATTAGACTACAGGCGAACAATATTCCCGTTCAACTTCAATAAAAACTCTTTTTCCTTCATTACCGTCGTCTCCACCGTCCTACTTGGATTTGAACTACAATGAGCTCCGCTCGTCACCATCATCTTATAGGACTCTGCCATCTCCAAACCCTACTGTGGATGTTGTGAAGGAGACACCTGTCGCCACTATCCTGCACCCGCCACAGCTGGCCGTCGTGCTCGCAAGAAATGAATATTTTTAGCCTGCGCACGTATTTCTTAATTACTAATTTATCCGACACCAAAACTTACCTCACCGAATACATGCTATATTTACAGAAGCCTTTCCTGAAATGCAGGCTAGTACACAGAGACTTAGCTGTTAACGTAGGGCAGTAGTCAACAATAAACTCTTAAGTACATATCAAATTTATCAGATCCGAACAGAAGTAGAAGGAGAACTCCGTCAAGGGCCGCGAGCAACGACTACTTCTCACATTCAAAATTCCCAGAAAAGGGTGAGATGTGGAAACAAAATCAACGAGACAATATTATGCGGGTTCTTGATAATAACAGGAATGGAGACAAATGTATCATATATATAATATATGTCTTTTATTTAGTATATTTTGCTGTAAATTTGACGTTGTGAAAGTACTAATACAGTCTATTTGAATAAAGTTATTTGTCTTGAGTTTAATTAGCTCTTTCTAAGGTATTTACGGGCATTGCCGAAAAGGGAGTAGGTAACTACTAGAAAGCAATGCAATTTCTTGGTGCTTTGGAGGATTCTGGAGTGTTAAAAGAGTGTACTGACAATATAAGCATAATTCACACGGTCAGCAATTACACTTTCAAAGTATTGCATTGCTAATGAATTGATGATGACCTATTGAATTATGTACAAACTTCAAAAGTTAAAACGGAAAGTAATTTTTTAAATGAATTTTAAAAGCCATAAGCCTCAAGGAAGTAATTATAAATTTTGCTCAGCCTACAGACCACTCAAACTCAAACGCACTCAAACTCAACTAACTTTATTCAAATAGACTTTCACAGTAAGTACTTTTAAATCGTCAAATTTAAAGCAAGATATAAGTACTAAATAATAAACATAATTACTATAATAATATAGATATATAAATACACAGTATACAAACATAATGCGACTCTACCACCTTGTTTCTTGCTGAGAAGACCCGGCGAGAAACTCAGCAGTTACTCTTTTAAACTTGTTTTGGGATTACAACAGGCGTTAGTAAAGTACAATGTGTCATTTTGATACAAATAAACCTAAAGAGTGTCTAATCTAAAGAATATAAAATAATAAATAAAAAACAACCATAAAAGAATATAACTAAAGGCCATTTAAACAATTAAGAAAAAAAAGATGTTACGACTACACAACAAAATCCCGAAATTTCACATGTCTCGGAACAAAGGATTGCTGATCAACGTCGAGTCATTATCAACCATAAGATGCTCACTGATGAAAGAATGCAGCAAATACGCAACGAGGTAATAATACAACACTTGCATATCACTCAGAGGTCTACATCTCCGAATGTAATTCCAACAACAGATACTGAAACACCCTACGTCTCCAACACGGGCTCCACTCAACCGACATGCTCACCAAGTAATTCGCCGCCTAGACTTAACAATGAACCCATCACAGTGTCTGACGAATGTACTCCTAATACACAACTCAGTGAAATAGAGACTACCTTTATTAATATAGTTGAAAAATATAAAAATATGGAACCTACTTCAAAACCGTATTTACCCAAACAAGACCCTTCTAAAAAGTTAGCTAGAATCGTACAGCATATTAATTCTGCAGTAATCTATACACGAAGATGATTACTTCCTACAACAAAATATATAGTGCAGCATATACTGCTGTGATCAGTAATAATGGTAAAATACACGAAACAAATAACATATCTTGTAGGGTTTTTGTGTACCCATTAGTTACTTACATAAGATCGTTATTAGTTTCTTGCATAAATAACTTTGTTTTTAGGAAGCTTCACATTTTACAATATCCTTTAGTTTCTCTGGAGTTTTCCTGACGAAACGTTTTTCTAAACTTCTTCTAGCACTGTTTTGGTCCTTTTTATAACATTATGTACCTGAAATTAATCGTTGTATCCTATTTTTGTAAAGATCTAGGTTATAATTATTTGTTTATATTCTGTCACTGTCATTTTTAATTATTCAATGTCGGATTTGACAACCAGTGGGACGTCAAAAGAGCTATAAATGTAACAACCTCGATTCTTTGGAGAGGCAGAATGCCATAAAACAAATTCGTGTTTAAACCAAAAAAGAATTCTAGAAGCGAGCCAAAAATGATGACATTACAGACACATACGTGTCTATTATAAAGTTATCAGTCTTTACCGCTAATAGTATAGGTAAGAATTAAAATAATAATTCCTATGCAACAAACTGTGAACGTACAACAATTGAAAATATAACATTATGCACTGTATGATATTAAGATACAGTTCAATTTACACAAAAGGACAAGAAACAACGAATAACCTATATATTATTTAAAGGGCCAATGTTCTACTCTTAATGACTAACTTTACCAGTAAAAGAAGTAAAATTCATCTTGGCATGTCAGGTTCGCTACCGGAAGCCACACGGTAGATGAATGATTTTTACTTCTCTTACTGGTAAAGTATGTAATTTAGAGTAGAACGTTGGCCCTAGGTAAATTTTTATAAGGAGTGTATCGAAGTCAAGTATTTTTATTCTCTCTTTGAACATCATTTTTTCAATATTTTAAAGCTACTACAGTTTCAGATGACCTCCTGTAAAGAAGAAGTGGCGCAAGAAACTTCACAGATATTACTTTGAAAAAAGTTTACAATTAATAATTTCAACGTTAAATGTGATCTATCGCTTTGTAAACTAGACTTTAGAATTCCATCACGTAACGTTTTTCATTCCGCTAATACGTAACGTTATGTAATGGATGTGACGTATTATTGCCGGCTGTTTTTATTCGCACTTTCTGATCAATTGTGATAAAAGTTAAGTATTATAACAGATAATTCAATGAAACCAATAATCAACCTTTCTTCTAAAATGTAAAGCAAACAAATCAAACAAGTATTTATCTCTAAAATCAGCGATCGTAGGTGGAACATCGATTTGTCGGAAAAACGAGCTGCCTGCTATGTCACGCTGTTTTGGACGACTGGCATTAAAATCTGAAGCGGCAGCTGTCATAGACTAAAAATAAAGTTGCCAGAATTATAATCAATACTTAGTTTGGTAGGATTTTGGTAAGGAAGAGTGAAAAAACGACCCGTGAGGTATAGTGGAATTCCACTACATGTTTTTTTAAGGACACGACAAAAATGTATTTATCTTATTAAATATTAACTCTATTACTATAATTGTAAAGTCTAAGCTTGCATTGAGAAACATTTTATTTCAAAGAACATCCAATTTTATATATAATACGGGCAGCAGTTTACTTGAAATAACACACTGAACAATTTGAAGTGACGTGAGGCGCGCCATAATTATGCACTTTTTGAGCATTGATTGGATTTATTCATAAAATTAAAGGTATTTTACACGCTTTCAGGCACTGATTGAAGACAATAATTACTATTTTACCATAAAACTTTGTTTAAAAGAACCCACACGCCTTTTTTGTCTAACAATAAACTTTCAAACTTGTGAGGCATAGTCGATATGCCCTAAGCAAAAAATTCTGAAAATGCCCAACTGGCAACAAACGTCTTCAAAATAGAATTGCTGACTTATCAACCAAAATATCCAGACTGACAGAATTAATTAACGGTAACAATACCCATCACTCCAGAAACATGTCGATTCAATTAAAAAACATTAAAAAATTCCCGCAAAACATGAACTTGAAAACACAAAATTGTCTCACTTTCTCGACTGGGTTATTTAATCAACCGCACTGTTTTTTGGTTGACATCCTATGGATTATCTCTGGATGAACTGATTTACTAATTCTTTCTTCAAATAGACTTTCACAGTAAGTACTTTCAAATCGTCAAATTTAAAGCAAGATATACTAAATAATAGACATAAATACTATAATAATATAGATATATAAATACACTTAAATTTTGACGTCAAAGTTATTTATGGACCGATGGTTTTGGTCTTTAGTTAAATTTTTCCATAAATCATGTACCTATGTAAACTTTTGAAACATTTTATGTCTATGAGTATTAGATGTGTAAAGCCGGATCGAAGACAGTTTTCAGAAGGCCGCTAGTTATTTATAAAAATAAACAGAACTTGGAAATGTTTTAAATAAATATAACCATTTTTATGTTATATTTTTGCAAACAACATTTCGTACGTTTATTTTCCTGTAAAACACCGACAATTCGGTTTTTTTAACTGATCAGAATTTTCAGTCAGAGCATGATAAGTTACCCAGGAAGTTCACATAATGGCGGATTAACGATAAATTATGCAAAAGAATAAATATTGCATTTGTGACAAACTCACTATGAATGATTATTAGATGACTGGTGATATAAAATAATGCAGGGAATACATAGGCACAGTATTATTTAAGACTGTGACATAGGTAAAGAGTATACCTATAAGTAAGAAGAGTATCCATACAACCAATTGCGACAGTTGCTTCATTCCCCGCTTCCTGCGCGTAACTCGAGGGCCTGTCACAGCGCGTAACCGCCTGTGCGCGGTGGATGGCTCGCGACCATTTAGGGAATATTTTTGATGACTTATGTTGTGTTCCAAACATAATTGTGAAACTACGCTGCGTGTACACAATAATTTAACCTGAGATTAACTTTGGTTTTCTCACTCAAATTCAGGAAGGTAATGTAAATAAATCGTGAAGTCTAACCTCTGACACTGCATATTTGTTAGTAAAAGACACTACCATTGGCCAGGTATTTTGAAAGTTAGCGCATATAAGTAGTCAAGAATTATAAACGCCTCTTTTGAAAAATAGTTTATGTTACACCCTGCCCTGACTCGCGTGACTTAAATTATTTATTTGGTCTGTAATTGTGAATAATTGCTTTAATGAGGCCAACAGTCTCTTACTTTCGGAGCAGACATAATGTCTGCTCTGTATCTGTTCAAGGCAAGCGCAGACGATGTAATCACGGCGTCCTTTTTTCTCCTTCAAAATAGATCCCTTACAAACTGTATCGAGCAACGCACACGACCGACTAAAAATACACCGAACCAAAAATCCGCCGAAACAAACCTCATGTAAATTACAGCACAACGTAATCTCAGAATATTTAAATACTCTCGGACAACAAATGATCGAACACTTGTGCGTTGAATTCGCGGGGGATTTTGTATTCGCGGAGGGTACTTTTTTCTCCGCGTACGTCGTCTTCGCAGGCCTTTATTGTTATTGTCAACGGCGTTAGACGTTAAACAGAAACTGGGTTTTTGGCGCTTGAGAGGATGATAGTGCGTTATAATCTATGTTGGCTACATCGGCGCCATATCTGCAGGCGAGACTTATTTAGGCCATCTATCTATCGGCACGACAAGGTTCGGCTTGGGCTGCTTCGACGGCCAGAAGGCATGCCTCACCATTGTTGGGCATATAGCTGAATATCCCTTGGCATTCTCCACTTTGGCAGCCCAAGGTATGTCTATGGGCGCCTGGGAAGCCTCAGGCAAGATACCTATAAACGCCGAAGCAGTCCTCGGATGGAATCAGCAGCTAAAGAAGGCCGCCGAAGCAGCCCTCTGACAGTTCCGGCCGTCTTCGGGATACCGAGACAAAACTGGGACTCTCTTTTACCCTGCCGCGCGCTGCCATCATAAATAACAATATGTACCTACTAGCTGCCATTTGCTTGACACCATAACTAATTGCATGTGTGCAGGTGTATAGTTTCACAAACCGAAGCTAGGGGCCAACCCCCGATTCAGTACGAAGTTATCGACCGATTCGGTAAGTTTATTTTTAACTGTAGTAAATTCCCCGCTTAACGGTAGCAATCAATTTAATTTTCATGAAATGAATTAATATGAAAACTACCCATACTTAAATAATGAATTAAAAATAAAGAAAATAACCGAATCGGTCGATAACTCTATTCTGAATCGGGGGACAGGTCGTTGGGATAGCGAACCTGAAAAGAGGATTAGGATGCCTTGGCATTATATTTGTACGAGTATGCCAAAAGATCCCTTGCCGTGTCGTCCTGATAGTGGGCGCCGGGCCTTATCTGTTTACTAATAAATTGACTGACCTGTTGGTGCAATGGCAGCGATCCTGCCTTTAGCACCGGAGGTCGGGGGTTCGATCCCCACCCATGACAAACATTTATGTGACGAACATTTGTGTTTAGTAGTAGTATTAGACCCGTAGCGCTAGGCTATTTTGAGGTCTTAAGTTTCAAAAATTCTAAAGTTGCTTATTTCCTGCCTGTAAATAGAATTGTACCTAAGAAGCTTATTAATGCGTTTTGTGTCACATCTGATTGTAGCATAATCAGCAATTCGACTATTTGTATGCCATACTTTTTACTCAAAGTAAAACTGCCAAAATTAATTTTAAGTTTAAAATCTTTATAGTATCATATAGTATATAGCCTGCGGAGTGTGCAAACCTAATTTGTGTCATCTTCATCCAGCGCAAACTGTCATAAGGTAGTGTCAGTATGTTTTCAAATTAAGAATTTAGTGTTCTATTACAACATAATAAATAATAACAAGTAAATTTTAATACCTTTCATTTTCTTTTGTGGCTTGTAAAGAAGAAAATTTATATAATATACTAATGTCGTGGATAAATTCGACACAAAATACGTTGTATGACAGATATTAGTATTCAAAAACGCATAGCACCTATTTAACCATCTGTAATATTCTTTATGAGCTAGTTGAGCGACATGTTAGGTATTAGTTAAATGTCAGGGTTCCTGTAGACAGAGCTGACACAAAATGCCTCTGTACATCAGTTACTACTTCGTTATCTTCATGAAAGTAAAATTTTCATCTCTAATTTTTTTGCGTCCAATACTGACCGAATAGACAAATACCTAAATTGCTACCTATGCGACTACCTAAAATGACACAAATGAATGTCTAATACATTGGACGTAGGATTCCGAAACTACATGCCAAAAAGAAAGATATTACTAATTTCAAAACCTCAAAAGCGCTACGGGTCTATATGTTTATCAGTCTCTCACACCTTTAGTACAAGCTCTGCTTAGTTTGGGGTCAGATGATCTTGGTGTAATTTTTCCTGGATATTTATTTATTTGAAATATTTCGCTAACTACTTACTCTTATGCTTACGACTTCGTTTTGATTCTGAATTCTGAACTTTGAATTCAACAGGTTCAGCGGTTAAGGCTTGCTTGAAACGTAACAAACAGGTAGCATTTGGCATTCGCAATATTGTATGAATACGAAGATTACTAGGAAATTACATTGTATGTTGTCGTTTGAACTGGTTTTATGAAAAGCAGTAAACTGCTTTTGTTTCACATTTTGGCGGTAAACGACTTCAGATGTGAATGCTTCGTGTGTTGCTCAAGGTTGTGTTTCGTTCCAGATTGCACCTGGGGCTGGAATGGATCGCGAGCAGAATAAAGAAGAAATGAATATTAAGCGAACGAGTTGAATTCTACTTTTAAGTTAAGGAACTAATAATTTAATGACAAGACATCACTAGGATTATTGTTGATGTTACATTATTTCGATTATGGATTATATTTTTAATAAATGTCTAATGTAAATGGAAATAAACGTCTAATAAGATTATATATATATATTCTAAAAAGTGAATGTCAAGATTATACGACCGTTTCGCGTTTGGATGATTATAAATAAAATTTGTTTCTGTATTTTTATTATTTATTTCATCTACAGAATTCTTCAACAAAACTTGTACATAAATGTAGTGCCTATATTAAATTATAACATGACTATTTGAGATAGAAAAGTACAACCCAAAAAACGACGTACAAATAATGTACAAATACTTGAGACACAACACATCGTTCACAGACTATTATAAAGCATGATAACTGTAAAATTAATTTAATTTAATTTAAACACCTAATAACACAAATACAACAATGTTATTATGATAGTATACTCGTAAAGACATTATGCATTATCATCTATTTAGATACCGGTAAACACTGAGAGAGAAATCTATGATATCAAGTGGGGAATGAGCGGTCTAGTGGTGTCAAGGCTCCGGGTACGCTTGCTACTCTTGAACATCTCCCCTATCGTGTAATATTTATCGAAAATTGCTAAATTTCTATACTAGGACTTATTTTAAACAGCAATACATGTGAATATGCGCATAAACCGTAATTGCTACACGACGAAGAACTATCAGTGGTAATCGGTACTTACATCCATTCTTAATTCTATTTCCCATTTATGGTACAATTAAACTAAAACAATTATTTACAAATTAAAAAGTGTCTTTATATACAAATAAAAATAATCATTATCGAAAATCGGCGTCAACAGTTGGAAATATAAATGCATTCTAATATGTATGTACTAAAATAAAAATATGTTAGGTACATTTATTCATCTAAAATAATATCAACATAACATTGTAATAAATAGATGTGTGATGTAATGAGACCTAAAAATACCCTTATAATTTGGATTACTTTTTATATAAAATATTTAAAAACAATTAACTTACAAAAAACATTAATACTGTATGATCTCCTTTTGACGTAGATTATGTTTGTTTGAACGAAAGATCAGATTTTAGTATTACTAATTTACAAATTAATTACCTGTGTAAAATTTCACGTTAATCATATAATCCAATTATCTTAGGTATAATATTATTATGCTTCTATCGATGTCATTAGTACAATTACCTACTTACTGAAGAAAATTGTAAATGCAAGTGATTTCTAAGAATATCCATAAAATTACGTAACTATTTCGTAAAAGTAGTTCATGCAACTGTCAAATAGGGAAAAGGTATTTTATTTAGAGCCGAATGCTTCTCAATAGTTTCCCGCAAACGTGTTGATACCTCATTATGAGCAGTTGCATACGTAACCTATCTAGATCACTATCGGGAATTCTCTATTAGATAAATGATCACAGCGGCGTACATATCTCATATATCAATGCAATAAAGAAGGATAAACGATAGTGATGTAAATTTACTAGCTAGTCGAAACGAATTATTTATTACATTAAATTTAAACAACATCCAGCAAGATTAGTTTAATAGGTGCACACTTATTATGTCATGGACACTATCACAGTTAACTAATTTAATTATTTTGGAATAAATATCTACCTAGTGAGCTCATGCAGCGAGTAACGGAAACGACAGGTGAGGGAGGAGACAATTGTTAAGACAAGCAAGGGCTGTATGTGAAGTTAATTTAAAGTAAGTATGTAATTACAATACAACAGCGTAGAGATTATTCTCAAGAAAGATGACCAGCGCGCACTGGCCTTTCTGTCAGTAGGGGATAAAGGTCAAAGATCTGACTATCAAATACAATAATTGAACTAATATAATATTATTTCTTTACTCTCTTAAATGTAGTATAGATTCAAAAACAGGTATATAATTTTGGTCCTGAGGTAGATTAAACTAGACTTTCCTGATACAATAACTTGGGGTTAACTTTAAATAAATAGGCATGTGATGCGACATACATGCTAAACAATTTAATAATTAATTGTAAATAATTATTTGCAATTCTACAAGATGGGGACGTGGCATCACTACTGTAAATTAGCCTACAGTGAACAAATTGCACCTTTGCTTATTCAAATAGCAAAATGCCAAAGCACATTTAGGTAAGTCTGTCCACTACAGAAAAAGTTTATAAAATTACAAATACGTACACTTACCTATACTACTAGCAGTCTTCAAAACTTGATCTTGTAAGTTTTAACTTCCATTGATTGCAGTTTGATATCGTGCAACCCCGATAGAGCCTGGTAAGTCTTCAGGCCAGTCAGACTGACCGAAGTTATGTTCCTAATGTGTAGTCCGTTAAATCTAGTTTTGGGGGAGAACGCAGTCGATTTTTTAGTTTTATCTCCGACGCTGCAGCTGTAGCCGGGTCGCTGGAGGACCATGAAGCAGGATTGGCTCGGGAACTGCTCCAGGGAGTCGTCGGTGAGCGTCCGCAGCGTGACGAGGTGGATCCCCGGGGGGAAGTTCTGGATGAAGCTCTGGTACGGCTTGACGTTCACTTCGCCAGCTTCGCTGGAGTCGATTAGGAAAACGTTGACCGGGTAATTAAGCGTACGGCTCAAATAGTCTGCTGTTTGCGAGGGTAGTTCGTAGCGGGAGCCCTGTCCCGGGCTGAATTGTCGCTGGTTGACGTGTCCGAAGCCCTTCTCGCTGGTTTCCCGCTTGGTTCTCTCCGAGTTCATGGGTTCGAGCAGCAGCCAGTGGCGGAAGGTGGTGGGCTTGTTGTCGACGACGCCCTCGCCGATGCCGCGGAAGTCGTCGTAGAGCGTGCGGCGGTCCAGCATGAGCTCCAGGCGGCCGGGCTCGCTCGCGGCGGAGCCCTGCGCGTGGTCCGTCACCAGCGTCAGCCGCGTCTCCTCGTCCTGCAGCCACGCCATCGTCGTTATCGGATAATAATTTCCCTCGATTCCCAACTTACCTATCTTCACCCTCTTTTGATACTGGAACCCGTTCTGATCCGTATAATACTCCGGAATATCACCGTTCTGTATATCAGTCTGTATTCTCATAAACAGCTCCGTTTCTCTATTCTTAGGTGGGCTTTCGAAGTCTACGATGTTCTCTATAAACACGCCCCTCGAGAGAGCCAGGTCGTCGACGTTGTAAATCCTAACGGTGTGCACTAAAAATGGCAAATATATAGTCGTGATTTCAGTGGAAATGGGGCCGGAAACTATGATTACATTATCGTCTAGCTGGTTCGAATATGGGTGCAGTACATTTTTCTCAGGAGAGTCATAATCGGGCATGAAGAGGTATGCTCCCGAGTGTCGCTGAGCGCTTTGGTAAGCACCGAATTGCATCTCTACTATATGACGCTTTCGAGCCTCCTTCCTGAAGATCTGCCTCAAAAAGCCGGTGTTTCTGTTTATCAATAAAGTCAGGTACGAATTCTCCAGTTGAATGTCGCCAGGCATCATCTTTTTGGTGTTGAACAGTTTTTCCGAATCCGGCTTGTCGGGTTCGTTGCAGTTGTTACAGAAGATTTCGCAGTGGTGGGACTTGTTAGAGTGTTCCTCGAGGTTAAAGGAGACGGCGGTGAGCGGCGGCAGAGTGGCCACGAACAGAATGTCGAAGCTGGTCTCACTTATAGAGCGTTTGCCGTCCTTGCGCACGTCCACGTTCGGCGTTATCTGATACTGGACGTACTTCCTCTGCCGATTGTCGAACACCCTCACGTTAGTCGTGTTAGACCTGACAGTGATCACTTCGGTCCTCACTTCTGCGAGCGGGTTGAAGAGAACCACCTTCTTCTTATCAATGTATGACACTTGCAGCTTCTTCACCGGTTTTCCGTAAGTTTCCCATTCGACTTCACTCTGCAGGACGCTTTGGCTGTGCAGCTGCTCGTTCGGAATCATAATAGCGGTCAACGCGGCCTCTTGCAGGCGGATACAGTAGTAGATGCTGGTGAACAGCTTAGTTCCGTAGTCGTACATGACGTTGGCTTTGGACGTGCCGGTGATGGCATCGTGGTGCTGGAACAAGCCGAAGTTTCGTCGCGCAGTGATCAATTGTTCGTACAGTTTCTCCAGTCGCTTCTCCGAGGCCGCCAGGCGAGGGTCACCAGACTGCTTGATGAAGTTGGACACCAACGTGAAAACGATCTCCGCCGTTCTCAGGTGGTGCTCGAATTGCCTAGCAAGAATCTTAATATACGGTCTGGTTGTGTAATATCCTGACCAGTACGCCGGTTTCCCTTCGCTGAATATGTCCGCGTAAACGAAGAAGTCGCCTTTCAAGGTCGGAATGTTGGAGTGCCTCTCCTTCATGGCGTTGAAATAATCGAGGGGTGTTCCGAACTGGACTTCAGCATTAAACAGGTCCTTGTGGCTGTTGATGTAATTAAACATTTTCATGTAGTTGACGTATTGTGCGTCAAACTCGATGTCGTACTCGTATCTGAAGTCGTCGCCGAGCGGCACCAGGACCACGTTGTGCGTCGTCAGCGTCCCGATGCGCTCGTATTCCTCCATCAGAGTTTTGGATTTGCTGTGGAGGTTCTGATCCGTGATCTCCTCATGCTTGGCGGTGTACTCCGAGTATTCTCCGGGTATCTTCCTGAAGTCGAAGCTTAGACAAACGGATGGGTGAGGGCCGCATGTGCTTTTTATGGAATAGATGTCAAAAGGCTGATTGTGGACTATGAGAGACGGCTTAGTGGTGGCCCAGCCCGGGATCCAGTGGAACTCCTCGATCTGTCTTTGGGCGAAATATTGCTTCCACGCGTAATGAATCCGCTGAATGATGGTTCCTTCCAGACCGCTCTGGTCCAGTATGTAGGGCACGGTGGGTCCGTGGCCGAACGGGTCAATGGACCAGCCCGTCTTGGGAATGACTCCGAGGTTGCTTTTCACCCAAGTGTGCCCTGAAATTCAGTTAGATTTTGAATTTATTAGTTTGACTATGCAATAGAGAGAAGTAAAACGTAGGTAAACTATAATACAAGAAAGTTACCTTCAATAAACTGATCAATAAGCGCATAGATATGTGTGCAAGCTTCGTCAGGCATAACCCAGCCACCGCTGGTAATCTCCAGCCGACCCTCCTTGATTAGCTTCTTTAGGGCCTAGAATGTAAAGACAGGGTCAGAAATTGTTTATTAATAAAAAAGAAACCTTTTGACAAATAATGTAATGCAAAACACCCAAATTTAATGGATTTAGTCGTAGTAGTTGATGCAAATCAATTCGAAAATATGAACTTTGTCACCACTTTTACCGTCGAAAGCGCGACGCTTGACCGGCCATGGAAGGCCAGACTAAGAAAGCATGACGGAGAACGCTGTGGGCAACGCGGAGGGCGTTACTCCGCTGGTCAATGGGTCGGAAACTGTCAAAGTGGCCGCAAGTGGCGCTGTGTAGTGGTACAGCACTTGCTAATGATCTCTATATGGTAACCAAAGCTTACGACAATCGATGACCGAGTTTTGTCTAATAGCCGGCCACCGGCCGACTGCATTAAAGCTTTATTATTCTATTACTACTGTCATTATTCGTAATTACTTCGAAGGTTTTGCATCAATTTTTCCTACACTGTGTAAAATAATAACTCGAATAACATATTATGTATATCTGTGTATGAACGAAGAATACCTTTTGTTTGACGGGATGCGAGCGCTCCCACCACGCGTTCAGAAAGGAGATCTCAGTCCAGATGAAGGTCATGTTCGGGAACTGGTTGAGCTTCTGCACGATGTTGTTGATGATGTTCTTGGTCTTCCACTCGAAGTACTGTTCGAAAGTCTTCAGCCAGCCGGGGTCGTTGTGAGAGTGCGGCACCACTATTACCTGGGACAGTTGGATTGGGTAAGTGTGGACCCAATAAAATGTTTCGAATCATGAGCAGATAAATCCAGTCCAGATATGTCCAGGGATATTTATTATTATTTATTATTTATTAAATACTGCCATGAGTTCTGGCATTTTGGCTCCACTATGACATTACTGAAAGAATTTGGGGTGGTCTTTGTCTTGCAGTTGGACAGTGAATATTAGTTAACTAAAAACAATTTAAACAGGGAATACGACTATAGATATATACTCCAATGTTATATGTATCATAATATGTGATACATGGGACAGGAAAAGGGACCTGTCGACCCGAACCTATCAACATTTTAGCACTTCTTATTTGAAGAGCACATATGCCTTTAACCAGAATGACGCAACTGTTTTGAATCTTCGTTCTTATCGCAGTCATTTTTGCTAGAACCTTGCTGCATAGTGAATTCGGTTTTTTCAGTTTTTATATTACTCATACATACAATCTAGAAGCAGTGAATAATTCATCCACACAGTAAAAACCTAATTCAATGTGACACCTAAAGGTGCATTTAAACCAAACGAACATAGAGCTAGAGAATGTTCTTTCGTGATCTTTTAGTGTCAATGATGATACGTTTTTCATTCACACCAAAATAATTCGAACGACAAAGTAAGAAGAATCAAAAACGAGCATTCAAGCTCGTACTCTAGGGTCTCCGAGAACATAGATAGAACAACGAAAGAATGCTCTGTCTTTGTTTACACAAAGAGAATTTGATAGAGTGGGGATAGAATGAGCATTCGCTACATGTTCTTTCGGGATCTTTTAGTTTCAATGAAAATTCGTTTTTCTTTTGCTAGTTTGTTCTAAATGCACCATATCAGGATGAAATCTGTTCGTCATTCTAAGAGCGGTTATCATAATCATAATAATTATCATGGTGTTCATAAAACAATGAGCTATTATTGACTGCCTCGGTAGCTGCGGCTGCGCTGAGTGGCAATAGCGCTTGCCCAGGTCTTTGATTCGAGTACAAGGCAAGTAAATGCATGTTTAGCGTTCTACTGAGATTTGTATTAGTAGCTTAGGAACTCTCATGAGGACCAAGTGGAAGTAAGATCACAGTCCAATAGGGTTTTGAGCTGATCTTCGCCGCCTCTTGATACTATTTTATTGCATAGCATATTTCCTTATTCTATTCTGATGCAAAGTGCAACTAGGTTATCACAGATGGCGTTGGTTTACACGCGTCTGTAAGCAAAGTGAAACTAGGTTATCACAGATGGCGTTGGTTTACACGCGTCTGTCAGTTGTCCGCATGTTGCGTTGCAAAGCAAGCATCCCGCCGCGCTTTGAGAGGCGCGATGTTACCCGATGCAAGAGATGGCGCTACGATTAGCATATTTCCTTGCCTTTGCGGAAGTGTAAGTGAGATTACCATGCAGCAGACTGCATGTTGCGGGTTATTTAAAGTAATCTACGGAAGTCTTAATCCGATTTGCGATTGACATGAAAACGAACTAATTAACCTGTATTTGCAGTATCTTACGAAGCAGTGTCTGAAACTTTTTGTTAGTTAACTCGGTATCGTTATTAAATCTATATCCGGTTTTAGTAATGTGGATTTCTAAAAAAACATATTAGTGACTGACTATGCTGCTTGTAATCAACGCCGCGCGCCGTAGATTACAGCCGAGCACTGACAGTGTTACCGGTAACCCATAGTGGGGCATGGACCCCTGGTAAGGGCGTTTCAATGAGATGGCAATAATGTATTGTTTCTCATTTTTATATAATAACAAAACCAGAAATAGAGACAAATTCTCAAATTTATGTGGCGCGTAAAGTTTTCTTTTATGAAAAATCGCATCTATAGCGTGTTGTATTTATTCACAAAACTCATTTTTATACTAGTTTGCTCACCAAACGTAACTTCGGAAATGTGAGCACACTATTCTGATGTATAGACTACATTGGACCCTACCATTTTTTGCGGGGACAGATGGAAGTGAGTGATAGCCCTAAAAAAGACAAAGCGAAGAGCCGACAGCACGTTTTGAGTTGGACGCGTTATTCTGATACATAACTCCTGAGCGAGTCGCAGTTTACCGAATATTTAATGAACGTAAACACTGCAACTGCACAAAATTCCCTTCAATGACGTAATGGGATAATTGTTTCCGAAGCTCATTTGTGGCTCGTTAGCGAATCGTCGACAGCGAAATGAAATTCGAAAGAATTATGCCGCTGGTAATGGGTACCCGATTAGACGAAAATCGAAAACATTTGATGGATCCTATAATCTGTACTATTATACTATTCCTAAGAGGGCACATCGTCAATGCGTTTCTGTTCTTGGGATATTAAAAAAAAACATAAAAAAACCTACTGGCTTTGTTTTACCTCGAGCTCTAACTACGTTCGTTTGAGTTTCCATTTGAAGGTCTCATTAGGCCGTGCTCCGAAAATGTCCGGAATATCCCCGCTCTAGGTGCGATAGAGGATATATAGAGCGGGCATATTCCGGCATTTCCCGTGCGTTTCGTAATTATCGGCCAATTGCCATATAGCCAGCCAGCGCGGGATGCCGATGCAATTATCGGAAAACAAAGGTAATATAATGTGAGCTCCATTACTTACTACAAAATTTTTACTCCTAGTGGGCAACGTTTTTAGTTACATTAAATATGTTAATTATGTTATGTTAATTTGGACCAATATTGATAAGCTGCAAAACATAGAACACCGCTTTGGAATTTATTGTGGGTCATGCTAGGTAGTCGACGAAGTCAACTCAATCTCAACAGTAAGTTAGATTAAAAAATCCAAGCAACAGGGAACGTACTGCTCAAAAGCACGGTGATGTAACAATTTTACCCTGTCAAAAGTCCTGCCTCGTCCCGAAATTTACACGCTTTTAAACCTATAAAATCATTCAAAATAACTTTTAGATTTCCGTTTGGGTTTCCGCGCGGCTGCAGCGCAACTTCAACAATTTAAAACCTCACGCAAATATTGTTTATTTTTTGTTGAATTCAAATCAAAACGAACTCTGCGACTCGGTGACTCTTTTACTGTTCATGCTGTACAACTGTGGAAAAAGCTGCCCGTTTCCATTCGAGATCGAGTGTCGCACTGTGGGTTCCTTTGAAAGATTGTAAAAAGGACATCCTTTAAAAAATGTTTGAATTGCGTTGGATCATAATAATATTTTTTTTTTTTTTCAATATGTATGATTAATTTAGTTAAGGTACCTAACTCATATATTTTATATTTGTAATAATATGTCTATTTGTAAGTAAGCTAGTCTATTTAAAATAATTATGTACACAGTTTTGACTATCCATCACTGTTTGTTTTATGTTTTTCCTTGCACCATGGTCTGCTGGAAAAAATCTCTCTTTAGAGATAAGCTCACCTGTACTTTAGCTATTCTTATTTTTCTATGTAAAAAATTTCGATTTGTGTACAAACTAATAAATAAATAAATAAACGAGTGAATTTTATAAGGTTCTCACTCGCTGGGAACTTTTGTTTGTAACGTAAGAACCGACCATCACATTGCTCACCGTAAGAAACAAGTGAGCTAGACGTGATCTAAGATTACACGTTGAGCATGACTTTACAATAGTAAAGTCATGCTCAACACTAATCTAATCTCATATCTAGCTCACTTGTTTCTTACGGTGAGCAATGTGATGGTCGGTTCTCCTCCCTCAATGATATAATGTCCAAATCTGAACTGTTACGAGTACATAACAAATGGTTTCGGAAATTAAACTTTTTTCTATAGTTTTATGAGTACACAAGCAATGCTTGCACATGATTAATTTTAATCGAACAAAGCATAGAAATAAGTAACAGTTTCGTTCCTTTACCTTCAGTTGCGGGCGGCTGGAGTCGTTGTGCATCTTCTCGTAGCGGTCTTCAAACTTCTTGTCCCAGAAATCTTTGGTCCGCACCCAGCCCGGCTGCAAGAGACCAAACGCCAAATTAGTGTCACAGACCACTCGACACTTTTTCACTTTCCCCCTTTCAATAGTAGACTAAAATTCGAGTAACTTAAACTAATTACTAATCCATGTTTGAAATTCATAAAAATAATGTTTACCACTAAAATTTAGAAACTGGTCGAAGTACTTTTAAGTACAGCACGGACTCAAGCTGAGCTAGGTCGCGTGCGATGCCGATGACTCCGCATGATGGCCGCTTGTCGTATCTTGGTCATGCCTCTGACCGCAGAGCCGGTAACTTCGTCACTCGCACTGTCTGCACATTTAACCTAATGTTTTCCCCTGATGAAAGCCTTTACCCACATATAAATTGATAACGCAAGCCCTGCCTCTGTTTGAAACCTAGGGTGCCACTTTTTTGAAGCTAAAGTGAAGTCAGAATAGCGCGTTGTTGATGGAAATACTCCATTTCATAATCAATTTGAATCGAGTTCATAGACAGAAGAATGATAATGTAAGTAATTTCTGCTTAGACAGTTCTAGTATATTTTGACATCCGTTGCCATAACGGTTGAGCTGAGCGCAGACTAAAATGGCCAGCGGAAAGGGTTGCATTGCACTCTTTTTAGACACGCGAAGTTCATACGCTCGCGTCATTTATTTTTATTTACGTAACTCTATATTTCGCTCTACGAAGAGCTATTAGGGCAAGCCGAATAAACGTAATTGATAGCCTATCATCGCCTCACCGGGACTGTACCACTACTATACCATCCCAAACTATTTTGGTTGAGAGATCCCTTTTCCAAAATCAACTGATACGTGAGACCCTCCTAGCCAAAGTTTTCTTTACTTATTTTTCTATTTTAATACAAAAATACTTACAATTTAAAAACTTTGTTGTTGATTATTTATGATCTATCTAAACAATCAAGACGTACAAGGCGCTAGACAAACACACATAATGCAAAAACACATACTTTGCAGATATCGTCTTTTCTTATCATTGAATATAACCGATTCTGAATAGCCAAGATAATGATAGTTTTTCTCCTCAAATAAGGAAAAAGACATACTACAGAGAGTAGATCGCGTTTTAAAACGACTGCTATTTTTAATCTGCAACTAAAGAATCATTGCGTTTTAACAAAGTACGTTGATGATGAAAAATCGTTGTTTTATAGTGTACCTACATAAACGTACGGTATTCCAGTTTTCAACAATATCAGCGAACTCGACCCTAATCACAGAATTGAAAACTGAATTCAAGTTTACGTCTGAATATTTTTGCTGTTGCTCATTCTTTATTCTTATCGGAAAATAAGATTTGAAATGCAGATATACACTGCAGCTGCAGGGAATTGGGCAGCGTAAGTATGTCATTGCACAGGGGTCACTCGTGATGCCGGAGCCCGCGTAAACATCATCAGATCTCACACATCATTACGGTCTACATTAGTACGAAATTATTTAGGGGAATTATTCCGGCTGCGCGAGTAGCATTGCGAATGGTATGAAGCTACAGTTACACATGCTCATTACAAGCTTAGTAGCATGTGTGTTGAAGCCTTGCTAATGATGAGCATGCTTAGTTATGTGAAAACTGAGCATGCTCGTTTTAAGCATGCTAATAAGCAGGATCATTTGTAACTCAATACAAACCATAAATGAGTTTTTAACTCTTAGTTAGTTCGTTTTTAACGTCTGACCATAAATGAGTTTTTAACTCTTAGTTAGTTCGTTCGCACTGCCTGTAATATCTCCGTCTGAGCGTGTGGTGTGGTTGACTGTTAGAGAATGTCTCTAGACATTAAGTCCGCCATTTGTACTTTAAATTCAGTGTGTAATAAAGAACAAATAAACAAATTCTTAATTTTAGAAAGCCAAACCAAAAGGTTTTTTTTAATTTAGTCTCCCTACAGACAAGTAATTAATAAGTTTGCACGCAAAAGTCAGAATTACATTTCAACATGTTTTATCTTTGAATTTTAAACCTGTGGTTTGAACATTAACTGGCAAAGCTATTATAACACACAAAGGGAAGATTATGCCAGACCGTCGCAAAACCGAACAAATTCGGTGCAGGAAAATGTTACTTTATCTAATACGGAAGCCCGCAGCGATCCCGCATGCTTTATTATAGTCGAGCACTCATAATAAACCTGCCAGAATACAAAGTGATTCCGAACGAATGCTTCCCCGTTTATGAAATCTTGAAAATGTAAATGTTATGTCCGTTGCATTGCTACCATGTATATCGGGGTCGCATTCAATAAGGTTCATAATATCACTTGAGCTCACTTGATATAGTTGTAAGGCAATTAGATGCCGACTTAGAGGCCTTTTGATGAATTGAATATTGAACCTTAAGCATTGGGCCTGCCGCCATTAATCGGATTGCTTGGGTTTTTTTTCGGGGATTTTAGTTAGCCAAATATTCTGGATAACTTCTACTCAGGATCAAACCCAGCTTACATTTATGCTGGTTTTGACAGTCTTAAAGTCAGCTCCGTTGAATACATGACTACGCTGTTATTTCTTCTAAAATAATAACAGTTTAGTTAAACTTTGAGCGACTTATGGGTGTTCTGGGATAGTACTTTCAGTTTCCCCTTTCGCTCTACTCTGATTACGTGAAGAATAGCCTGTCTGGTAATATAGTTCACAAGAGCATGCGCGAGGCAGTTCCCAGACACGCGGAAGCGTGTCTAGCCAAGTTCAAGCTGTTAGCTTGGACTTGGCTTGAGGAACTGGCGAGCAGCACCGTGTGTAATATTTCACGAACCATTTGGAGCCACTTTTGACCCCCCTCACAGCTCTAAAACTATTTCACATAAACATGTCAAATTTGGCTTATATATTGAGACTTGCGAGATAAATATGTATCCCCATAAATACACCTCAAACGGTTATTTAGATATTAACTGCTAGGCATGAGCGTTGAATAAACCAACGCGTCAAATTAACCGTTGCTTTACAATCAACGTTTCAACGGTTGCCCGTTGTTTGATTAACTAGTTAATTCATAAACGACAAAACCTAAAAGTCCATACGTTTTTTTAGACGGCGTCAACGACTCCTTAACGTAGCCGTTTAATACAACTATTCGTTTGACCACGTCTTGCGTTGCCCAATCATCCACGGTAATCAACCGAAAGTGAACACTAATTCAATAAAAGTTAAGTTGTAATTTCAGTGACTCAAATGAAGTTTTAAGTCTAGGGAAGCAAGATGCATATTATTATTATAGTTTATTTTCACGGGCGCAAAAGAACGAGCAATAGCGATCTTCGCATTGCACTCGTTGCGCAGCTTGAGCGGTTTATACCTACCAGTTTATGAATGCGTGTGGTGGATGCGATGATTTGGTTCTGTTTTATTGCATTTGGTGACAAATTACGCTCAAGGTCAAATCGATAGTAAATTACATGAACGCGGGATAGTTAAAAGTTATTGATATAATAGTATTTAGTACTATTCTATGTTAGTTTTATAAAAGTTAGTATATTGTTTAGGTGTAATTATAGAAAATTATAGTCCCTATCATACTCTTAACTTATACAGTTGGCACGTTAACTAGTTGACCAAATCAACTGTTTAACTCATTGACGAACGAAATTTACCGGTTTAGTTTCGTTGATGCTAAAAGCGTCAACGACCCACCCCTGTAACTGACCGACTGACCTATAGATCAAAATTCTAACCCAGTTCCAGATGACCTAGAAAGTTCAAATTTGGCATCCAGATAGGTGGTTGAGTGAATAAAAAGGAAAAAAATCAATAATTGTAAATTTTTATCATTAAAGTAAAAAAATATGTTTTAGAAATGTTGATATTTTACCAGTCTATGTTGAGTTCAGATATATATTATGAACCATATTTAATAAGGTTCAGCTTAAGCTGGACGGTAGTCGACTGATTGCCGTAAGCATTGCATCACACACTTACAAAAATAAATCATAGACGTCGCTAGTAAATTACGGTCGTCAAAAGTTTATAATAGGCGGTGTTAATATTTTTGTCTATTTAAAAACCACCCCGAAATCCTGTAAGATGTACGAACACATACACTCTTATTTATTTATAGTGGGCATATAAAAAATCGATATTACGTATGTCATCGTCAGAAGTAGGTAAATATTACTACGTATTTTGTACAGTGAGTCGGACAGTAGATTTACTAGTGGGTGACCATTGACCCGTGCGTGAGATACCTACCTTACACCAAATCATTCCAATACAATGCCTCTCGATGGAAGCTGCTTATTCCATTCGATTTTGTTATGAATAATTACCAAGGTACTAATTTCTGTACAAAAAGTTATGAAATCCCAACAAAAACATAAATGTGAAATGAGATCCAAGTTCAATATTATGATATATGCCTGGGTTGTTGACTTGAACGACAAAAGAAGTGAGATCTAAATGGGTGCCAAGTTCAATGGTCAGTAGGATTATATGTTGAAGCCTATGGTCTGACTTGGCAGGTTTTAATATACGAATTATATCTATTATAGCCTTCAGAAGTTCTAAAGCTGTAAGTTCTTATTTTATTCCTCCGAAAATTTGACTTGCTGGTAGAAACTAGCCATCGAACAAAGCGCTCTGTTGTAGTAGGTAGGTACTTAATAATAATTCATATATAAGAACTAGCCAAGCCAGGCGTTAGGCTCCAATATATTATCCTATTGACCATTGAACTTGGCACCCATTTAGATCTCACTTCTTTTGTCGTTCAAGTCAACAACCAAGGCATATATCATATTATTGAACTTGGCTCTCATTTCACATCTATGTTTTTGTTGGGATTTAACAAGTACAAGTCCCATAACTTTAAGGAAGGGGCTTTCAACTTAAGGGAATGATTGAGCCTTCAGCATACACAATACTAGACTATAGGGACGCTGTGAAAGTATCTGTATACTTTAAAGAAAATGCCTCTGAACATTTCAGTTATTTTTACCAAAATGATATCAAGGGAACCTCTTTAAGACTGTCTATTTTTCCATTTGATTAGACCTAGGACACATCTATTCTATATCTTTATAATTTTCTGTATGGTTAATCGTTTCCTCTTCGTGCAAGATATCTTAAAGTTTTTAGTTCGTCAATATGTTAAGTTCCTCGCGCGCTACACTGCCGCGAAACATTTACGGCGAAGCAACTTTGCTCGTTGTGAACTGGCGCCGTAGGGAGGGCCGGAGGGCTGATCAACTTTTCCTCGCTGTTGTGAGAATTAAGTTTGATCGGTTTTTAAAGCGGTTTGAGCGGTCGGCAGTTAGCGAAACATAACAAATTGCTTTACCATTCTATTTGAGACATGCTTACTCGGGCACAATACGTCAAGACTGCGATGCGACGAACCACAAAATCAAGAGTTTACAGAAAGACCGCTCTCGCCATTTTCCACGATAATTACTTAAACTTGCCTGACCGCCTAGGGTTACTACTATATTAGCTCTGAATTTTTAAAATGAAGAAGGTAGAAGTAGAAACCACTATAAATGTATGTCTGGGCCGCCTGCGTAATTTGTGGACGAACTAAGGAGCTTCAGAGTGTAGCGGTCAAGGTTCAAACTGGTTAAGGATTAGAGCTTCGTGTGAAATATAAAGTAGTCATTAGCCTATACAGTGCCGCTACTGCTGGGCATAGTCCTCCATCATTGCAACCAAGTGACCGCTACATTTGATTATAGCTTAATCACCACTCCCCACCGAACTTTAATAACTTTATAGGCTGGTAATAATCTTGTTATCATGGTGCGGTCGCTCTAGCCGCCAAATAGCCGGGCGTACTATAACAATTTAAAATTCTGGGAAAAGTATTCATCCATTTAACAGACGAACAAGGCAAAAGCAAGGCGAAGTAATATAGTAATATCTAGTCTAATCATATACTTCTGAGCATTCATGACGTTTGAATGCCAACATTGCTTTGCATTCTCCTGCTTTTAAACGAGCAACCGTCACCCCTTTGAAAAATACGCCACCATGCCTGTAGTTATGCTAACTGTTAAATGAGAGACTTGGCAACAGTATTGACGATTTCGACGACATGATTGGCATAGTGCGCTGTTGCACGGTTTCTCGTCTTGACTTAAACGTAGTGTCCTTGGTTCGTTTCCCGGTAGAGTCTTACCTAAATTGGCTTGTGCTAGGAGACGCTCCTGGCTTAATTCCTTGTAATGGTCTTGTGCGGAAAAGAGGCCGAGTTGATCTTCGGCCTTGGGTCCATGTGGTCCTTCGGGCGCTCTTTGTGACTAACATTGCTGGCGTTTTGTCGCCAGGCAGACATTTTCTATGTCGTGCTCATGCGACACTCACCGTTCAAATGTGTTTTTAATATACTACGTACAGTGAGCAAAATGAACGCGGACCGCCTTATGGTAAACGGCTACCGCAGCCTATGGACGCGTGCGTGTGACTATTGTAGAACTTCATACTATAGCCCTACAATTAAAGCTTCTTCGGAAGAGAAGCATCGCTGAAGCCGAACTATATGACTCCCTATCGACGGCGAGCAGTGAGATGACGGTAATGGATAGTTGTGATAATCGAATGAGGTGTCTGAAAATGTGGCAAGTTACCTGAAAGACGAAGGAGGGGTAGATGGCGACGGTGTCGATCTCGGCCGAGCTCTGGCGCAGCGCCGGGCACGTCTCCTCCACATTCACCTTAACCAACAATAAAATTAGAAATATGGCCGCCTTAACTGTTATAACTAACGTTCCTTATTAGGTACTAAGACATTCTCAAATATAATAATTAGTTATCTGGTGAGGGCCGGGATCTGAGTTAGTGCTTAACCCCTTAGCCATAAGGTTCTATAATTTGATTATCTACTAAGCTTGTTGACAAGATAGCACAGATCAGATGCCCGACGCAGCCTAACCGGCTCCGGCGGCGATGTAGCGTGACTAATTCTTAATTAGGGTTAATTTATCAATTATGTCCCTCGAAGTTTCATAAATAAATAGCAGGGACAGCTCAGAGATCACCTGACCCCAAAATAAAGACTGATTATAACACACCAAAATATAAAAAAACAAACACATTCATATTCATTTGATAATAACATTCGTCATCTGATTGTTCGTCTTGGGTGGTGATCAAACCCACGAACAAGAATTAATTATTTATTATTATCATTACGTCGAAAGGAGCTACGTTTTTCTCGGAACATAGGTTTAATCTTATTAAATTTAATCTAAATTAGTTAGTTAATTTAATTTTTAGTTTAATCTCCTTCAATATATTTTTTTAATCTTGTTTGTGGGGTTTTTCCGATATTTTTTTATTTATTTTATTTATTTAATTATTTACAACAAATCCACAGCACTCACACTATCTTAACATATGTTATAACTTGACAAATCCTACTGCCAATCGAGGATTTGAATTTTATTAACTAAATTTTATACACTTAAAAGGCAATTTTTGGTGTTTAGTTCGCTTAAGTAAAGTGTATTTTTATATAAATAAATAGTTGTCATTAGGGTGTTGATGTTATGTATTTTTACCGGATGTTGTAAATGCTCGTAATCTTGTTAGTGATCTATTCGCGTCACGATAACTCTGGATATCATGATACACTAACCTAATGAACCATTCATTTCACGTTAAACACATACTCAAAGGTTGTATCCCCTCAGAGCTCCATTTCCATTACGGAAGTGGTCTTGACTCTGGATTGAATGGCACTGCATGCCGCATGCTGCTTTACGCACGGGCTCCCAATCAGGCTTCAGTAATTTGACTTAAGTGCGCATAGCTTGTGATATTAGTGCACATAGTCTGACCGCATTTGTGCCCAAATAAAGGGAGAGGTAATTCGATCAGCTTTCACAATTATCTAAATAGTGAATGACCGGTTGTTGACTGTTATTTTGGCGGATAGACAAACAAGTTCACTGTATTATTTCGAAAGTAGAAAAAGACATCTACAACATCGCAATTTTACAGGAGAACACATTTAGTAAAAAATAGTTGTCATTTTGAGAGTTATTGACCGATTAACATGAAACGTTGAGCGATGCTATATCTGTATATTGTTTTTTACTGAATTAATGCAGATGTCTTTTTTACTTCTAAAAACTTTGACGTATATGAAGATACTCGTATCTGCCGGATGTCTTCTTATCAGGTTTACTTTAAGACTGTCAAATCCGAAATCTGATTGATATCCTTCTGTATACCTTTTTGGGCCATATTTAACAGTAATTAAACTAGTTTCGCCGTATGATGATATCCCTGACGGTTCATAATTGTCAATTATAGTGCTGTAACGAATGTAATTTAATCGAGTCGACGGCAAAGGAAATGGAATCGGATTTACCGATTTTTAATTTTTAAATAAATTCCTAATAAACGGGTTATGGCTAATAAGTTATAGAATAAAACGCGGTATCTCGAAAATAATAGTTAAAAATAGCTCACAAGGCAGACGCACTGGTACTGATGCGAATGACTTTATTACAAATTACAAAATGGTCGCTCCTATTCATCGATTTTTTGTCGATTCAGTAGTGTCAATACACTGTTGAATGGCGTTCCTTTTCACGCATCAGGCGCTGTGAAGATAAATTAATTTAGTTTCAAATACTTCATTTATTAACGGTTAATAATAATAACAATAATTTACTAGATAATATTTGAAAGAACAATAGTTTTTTAATAGTTTATAACATTTTATTTTGCCAGTTTCTTTTTATTTAGTTTGAAATAGTATGCGTGACACGGAACAATAACAGCTGTCAGGCATATCATCTTACAGTGAAAATAGTATAATTCCCTAAGACATCAATTTTTCAATGAGACAAGTGGCAGATGTCTTTATTGACGTTTGAATCACCTGCAAAGTTGCGAAGTACTGGCGGGTAAAAAAAAAACCGTTTTACTGCGTTGTTTTTAAAAACCGAGTGTAGATGGTATTCATTTACGTGCTAGATAATGCTTTTTATTTTGAAAATCGGAATAATTTGAATACAGACTTTTAGACAAGGTTTATTTGAAGCTAATTTTGAGAAAAAACACTTTCGCAAAAAATTTAGATGTCCGTATTTACGTTGCTGCCATCGATTTAATCTTAAATTACGGAACAAACAGAGAGCAAGCTCCAACCACCGCGCCGTGACAGGAACACCGCACGCGTGAGCACGGGCGGACTCGGCCCTTGCTCCAATTTAGTACTCACGCGCACACGCGTAGCTGTGTTCCTGTCACAGCGCATCGCATTGTAGACGTAGTCTTTCTTCCGTTCATTTACCACTGTGGTAACGCTCGGTTCTCTCCCTGAACGTGAACTTTCTCATTACAGGCAAATGTTCGCGGTGAGTAAGCGCCCTAACTTAGACGACGTTAGCTCAATAATTGGTTTTGCAGCTCATAGCGCTGAATCTTAACATAGGGACGAACATCACGATCGTTTGTGTTTGTTCTTTGGTGTGATATATTACTATTAATATTCAATTGGTTACTATGAGTTTGTTTCTTTTGGGGTCAGATGCTTTTTGTGTAATTTGACTAAGATGTTTATTTATAAAAACAAAAAAGGGTTTTCAGCTTACCAGTTCCTGCTTCAAGGGTTCATGGGAGAAGGGCGGCGGTCCTTTGAGATCGAGTTCGTCCTCTTCTTTTTCTTTGTGGATGGGTTTTCCTGAAACAAAGAAATCAGGATTTATATTCCTCGAATGACATTTTTAACTCTGGCTTAAAATCAATTATGATTTATTTATGCAGAAAATTTTAGACAAACAAATATGGAAACGTCAACTTACTTAACCTAGCAAACTAAACAATATTAGGTATGTTTTGTTATACAATATAACCACTAAATAAATTAAGTTTTGGTTAAATAAATAAATAAATAAATAAATACTACCCCAGGCGATCTAAAACTAAGGTTTGTTTTTTTAAGTTATTAGCAAGTGCACATGTTAACTGCTTCATACAGTTTTGATTTTGACATGAATATGATATAATTTAAGTGAAAAAAGAGATGGTAAATAATAACGAATAGTCTAGTATCAGAACAAAATTCGGCTTCGTTTTACCACGGATCTGTACTTCAGTGCCTGCTATTTTAAATGTTGATAGTCGATAGGTACTACATGTTGTCATCGAATATCGTTTTTGTTTGATCAAGGATTAATCAAACTAGGTGAGCCTATCTAAATTCCGCGTCGTTGGCGTCGCGGCACGGTGCCGCGGTCGCGCCGCCATAGCCTACTCCCGGCTGCCCGGATCGTCCACGTAGCACATGAGTAAATATACGGAACAGAGCTTCAACACTACGAGCGCTGTGACAGGCACACTCTACGAAAATGTGCGTGAGCAGTAGCGGTGTTGGGTACGGGAAGAAAAACGATATGAGGCCACAGCACACTTTACCCGCACCGCAACAGCACAGCTGCAGCACGGCATCGCCTCGTATTTAGGCTACGGCTAGCCGCCAGCGCGCTTACTACGCGCCGTCCGCGAGGTGCAAGCTCGCAGTCCACGCGCCGGCCGGCGCGCGGTAAGCATGCGGCTGGCGCGCCGTAAGCTCGCGGGCCGTCGGCTTTCTCATATTGTCATTATAAAATATGTTATAGTTCACACTATTCAATGCTCTTATTCGAATGGCAAGTTGACTGCCGGGTTGGAGCGGTGCCGCTGCCGCGCCGTGATAATGCGACCTTTATTGGGGCTCGGCCAGTGCTCTAATGAACACTAGTTCACGCACAGATGCGTGGCCGAGTACCTGACCCAGCGCTGTTGTTGTAGCTTTATATCCGTGCCAATAATGTACTCATGTCCACGTAGTACTGACCGCCACTGTCCCCGACGGCGTAGCACTCAGCGCCACTGTCCCGGAGGGTCAGCGTCGACCAGGTTTTGTATGCTAGCGAGCAGGGAGCAAGCGTACAGCAAAGGCATTTTGACGGATACGCGTCCTCAGCGATTACGTTAAAATTCAAATCTAAAAATTACTCATCAGTCATCACGCAATCATTTTTAATTTATTTTCTTTAAATTCGTATATATGGCAACTATACATTTGGTAAACTAGACGGCATTCCCGCGTCGGAATCGTCAATTCATGTTAGCAATATTGTTGCTAAGAGAATGAAAATAAAAATCTATAGTTATTAAAATGATGAGCAAAGCTTTTTAAGCAAAAATGGTATAGCTTATTCTAAAAGGACTTTCCTCATATTCAATTAATTTCTTATTATATACATACGCCCTCTCACACACCCGCTTGCACAAACACACACACACACACACGCACACACACTCGCACACACACACGCGCGCACTCGCACACACACACACACACTCGCGCACACACACATACACAGACCATTAAACTTGTTTAGTGAGTCTACAAGTTGTGTTCTTTAAAATGTTCTCTTATAAACTCCATATTGGCAATATTATTATCCTCCAAAATTTTTATGTGTAATTAAGCTCTATAGTTTCGTTTCGGTATAACCTATTAATAAGATTTATGTAAATGGCTATTGAAGAGCGGATCTCCTAACACAAGCAAATTGTTTGTTTAAAAGGAGACTCCAAACCTTGTAACAAACAAGTATATTGTAAGATACTGAAATAAATATTTTGTATTTTGTTTTTGTATATTGTATTTTTCTGCTAGATTTTAAAATATTTTATGAAAGCTGGTTCTAGCAATTGCAACTCTATTGTATTTTGAAGTCCTTTGGGATTTGTCACACGAGTCTTGTTAAAACGATTTGTTTTACACTACTGAATCATAAATGTAAAAACTATACATACATACCATAATACATATTACATTATTTAGAAAAACCTACTATAAATTAATAAGTAATTAAATATCCGCCAGACGAATACAGCAATCGTCACGACCTCGAAGTGAGGATAAATATCCTCGTGTTACGTCCTACCTACTCTATTAGTAGGTTTATATTACAAAACATGAGAATGGAATTGTTATACACACTACTTAGGGATAAAAATGGGCTTTTATCTACGTTACTTTCTTGGCATAAGTATTTATAGAGATTTCAAATTTTAAAATTTATTTTTTCACGCAATGATAACATTTGATTTACAAATTTGCTGTAAGAAAATGTACGAAGAAGTGTTATAATGAGGACAGCTGTCCACCGAAAGACACGAATACGGGGCGCTGTAAGGTCATATAACACAGGCATGAAGGCCAGCTGTCCACCGAAAGACACGAATACGGGGCGCTGTAAGGTCATGTAACACAGGCATGAAGGCCAGCTGTCCACCGAAAGACACGAATACGGGGCGCTGTAAGGTCATGTAACACAGGCATGAAGGCCAATCACTATTGGCATCATCACTATGAGTGCAAAAATGAAACAACCGCGGTTCTAGCGATTGAGACCAGTATCTGCAATGAAAAAATAGAACTAACTCACATTCAAGTAATGCTTACTTGAATGTGAGTTAGTTCTATTTTTTATTGCAAAAATCTTTGAGAACGAACAATTTTCCAATGATTGCATAGTCACGGGTAGTCCACTGCTAGCGTTTATTATTATTCAGCACTCAACTAACTTTGTAAAACGTACCTAAGAAGCGAGAACTTCAGATAATAGCAAAATCTTGCTAACGCACTGTCTAGTTCTGGAATTAATACTAGTTTTGCTGAACACACACTGAACTACTATTCGGCTATGCAGTATATAAGTAGTTATTCTCATAAAGCCCATATGAGCTCTGTTGGAGAACTCGCGAAGATGTCTTATTATGAGGATCTCACAAACTAAGAAACAGTACCTATCTCTTATTTGATACTTAAATGAAATAAGACTAGTTTTAGTTCAAAATTGAAGAAGTTTGTTTGCTGCTATTGCTACTAAGTTTTATAATTACTATCGTATGTTTTTACCCGACTGCGCCAGAAGGAGGGTTTGTTTTTTCGAGAGTATGTATGTATAATTGTTAAAACCCGACTCCAAAAATTACATCTCAAAAGGCAAAAACAAGCTCGTTCGCATCGTTTTAAATCATTGCGGAGACAAAGCAGGCAATAACTTAGTAGTTACTTATACTTCTACAGAAAGGTTTTTTTTATGTTCGATTAATGTTGGTTCCCGCCGCAATGATTTAAAACGAACTTGTTTTTGCCTTTTGAGATGTAATTTTTTGGAGTCGGATTTTTTGTTTTTTCGAATAAATACTTTTTTTGAATGTGGAAGTTTGATTCAAGGATAATGCCAAGATCGCCCGTCGTACGACTACTAAAAAGACATGTGGGGTAGAACAACATCTTGCAGCACCGAATTGCACTTTCTTAGTCTTCTATCCTTTTTTATCATTTAGAAACGTCTTTGACTAAAGCGAGAAAGATAGGTGTTGCGGAGCGCCTAGTGGTCGCACTCACGCTCTTTTCATTCCAGGCCCTCCAGGGTAGAGAGGGATTACATACTATACTAGGGAATATATGAAACGATTTTGGCGCAACGATAAATCATAATTCACGACGCAAATAATAAATATTTGTTCAAAGCTCATTTTAATTGGTTGGCTGAGAGCATAATTTTACCACAAATTAAAAACACGGCTCAATTTAAATCATCACATCCAGTACAGACCGCGCGCGCTATCGGAAATTGGGATTATTAAATGCTATTTAAATCCTCAGCGTTTCAATAAATGATGGTTGGTTAAAGTGAACGAAACAACTGTTACTTTTCTTGATTGTATTATTCATTCATTAGCACGTGCCTTCCACGAACCTTCAATAACTAAGTTTCAGAAAACAACTGCCTCTTCACCAGTTTAAGTCACAAATCAAAGCTAAGTTAATGAAGCGAGGTTATCAAAGTGTTGAGGATTTCTTAAATGATAAGAATTTGTGGTCTGCTTAGTTATAATCTGCTCCTCTGCACACTTTTTTGTTATGACTTTACTCTGTTAATTAAATTTGTGTGTATAAAAACAAGATTGAAAAGAGTAACCATCGAATTTCTTGCCGAAGTCATCTCGATCGGATACAACCTCCGAACCGGTTGTAGAGTCACATTATGTTTAATTATGATATTAACTATCATAGTATTATTTTATGTAAGTTTATTTTTATTCAGTATATTTTTGATATTTTTTATTTTGTATATTATGACTTTTCATAAGTACTTCTGATAAGTCTATATGAATAAAGATATTTTTTACTTCACTTTTACTTTACTTTACTTTAACTCAAAGGGTCCCGGAATTAGTAACAATAAAGAAAAAAATAGGTCGGGTACTCTGTCCTCAAATGTTTCAAGGTATATTATAATTAGGGACCTAATGTTAACGAACGTAGGCACATCAAGCTCAATGCAACTATTTTAATAGCTGCATTTTCTATCTGAAGCGGTCGCTGGATTCCAATGATCTCCTGAATGGTACCTAAGGTTACATAAAGTCTTTTATCCTAATGGAACCGTGGGCGCGATTTTAAGTGATTCTGCTCAGTGCGCCACTGTCGTCCACCCGAGACTAATATTCATGTGACCAGAATTTGTGCTAATTCTCAGTTTGAAAAAAAGAACCAGTCTTCCTTTTGCCGCATCTGATAATTTTCCGTAAACATCAGCTTGTTAGAATTAGATATTCGACCGTACATGATAATTTCACCCACAACTATGGAAATAATATATTTTATCACCTATGATTGCCGTCGTTCCATGTAGAGCTTGTGCACTCGTAGATGAGATGGTAATCATATGAATGGTGCGTTGTAATAAATGAATATTTATGATGAATAGCAGGTTACTGCTCCGATTTTCTGCACGAACGTTGTGTAAATAGGAAACTGAGGTTCGCATCCGGCGGACGTACCAAGTGAGCTAATGACACCTGAGTGGATCTCTGTCTCTGCTGCAGGGGAGGTGGACATGCTGAGCCTGCGATGTAGAGGTCCTAGCTAGGTTAAAATCCCTGGACCAGGGAAAAAAATTGTGGCCATCGACCCTGAAGAGTTACGGTTATACATAACTCACTGTAGTGTGTCTTCATTCCACTAATGGTACCTTGGACCTGCAGTGGGGCACTATACTTCTGAAGTAAATTTTAATTGTCATTTGTTATATAAATCATCTAAGAAATAATCGATGGGTTATTGTTTTCTTTGGGTAACTAAAAACGTACAACACAAAAAATCTTATGGCATATACATTTCAACATTTTCTATAAACTTGAATCGTTAATAACAAATCACTTGACGACATCCAAGTAGATAGATCCAGTTGACCTATACCTATTATAATGAAATAGTAGCCTATGCAAAGCTGTACACAAGACATCACGTCAAGCTTTACACGCAAGCCAACCTTGTGCCACCAACACAAGACACATTTTGTAATCGTTGTGTTAAAGGTTGACCTGCTGTCCACCGTACATTTCATATTTTATTGAAAATATAAATTAAGTATTAAAATATGAACGATACAAATAACTGTTTGTTCCAGCATCACGTGAAAACTACTGGAAGGATTTTTTTCTACAAAAAGTTAATTTTCACATTATTTTGACTTACGAGTCAATTTTGACTACAAAAGCAAGATTAAACTGCATACTTTAATTCATCTACACAGTGAAAAGCTTTAAAAGCAAAGTCCATGCAGTCGCAGCTAGTAAGGAATGAATAATTTTGCAACACGCAGCGAACGTGAACTAACTCTGGGAGTTCTGGAACCGTATCTCTATTACATAACAAAGTTCCCCAGGCGTCGCTTCTATGACGTTGATACGTTTAGCTCAAATGCCAGTTAGCTATCTATTGTAGTTATCGGTGTTAAAACACATTTTCTGAATAGTGTGATACTCATAATAAATATGATTAATACAAGGCCTCGGTCGTCTTTGTTTTGCACGCTGCGTTATTGTATGCTGCCGGGCCTGAACTAAGCCACAGAATAAAATAAAAACTAAGCTACGTCATCACATTATTGCGATATCTATATGCTCGAAATGCTTGTTTTATTCAAACATTTATTGGAAATATTTAACTCTTTTATAAGTCATAAAGTCATATATTCCAATGAGCAAAATATACATTGTGTTGAAAATGAAAAATTGAACCCAATTTAAAACGAAAAAATACAAAAATTAAGAAGTCTTATTTGATTGAAAACTTAAATATTTTATTAGTACCTATGTCTAATTAGCATTAGAACACCCAGAGACACCAAACAAACACAAATGCTCGGCCCTGGAATGTTCGTGGTTGGAGCAGTAATCGAACCCACGACCGCTGGCCACCCGCAGAACATCTACTTGTTACTTAACATTTTAGTATTATCTTACTTTAGGGGATGATTTTGTTTTAGTTTTTTATTTTAAGTAATTTTATTGCATGCCTTCCAGATTGAGTATTTAGCAACTTTACTAGTTTTTACGCAATTACCTCATCACGCCTCGTGGTTGTCACAGAAAACAAGCGACCAGATGAGTGGTAACCATTTTGGTAACATTGTCACACATGTCTTATTTGTAGTTAATTTTTTTGTTTTTGTCTTTTGTCTATTGTTATTTTGTTGTGTTCGTTTGTTTATTTTTATTAATATGTGATGGTTTACTAAATAAATGCTCATTATAAACACGCGTTTTTGAAATAGTTTATATGATAGAACATTATTAATCTCAACTTACTACACCATTTATGACAATTAATCTAGTATGATAAAAGATATATTCCTAAAGACGCGAATAAATAGTGCTTTACTCCAAGTTTTAACAAAGGCATGGATATACAGGTAAAAAGAATAAACATTCAGCCTTGTTCCTAGGGATCATTGTACAACTGCCAAATATTAAATATATTAAGCATGGATTGCGAGTATTGGCAAACAATAAAAGAAGAATACGGAGTTTCGCGACTGAAACGATTTATTCGCACTTGAGTCATAAATGCGCCTTCGTTAAAATCACAAAGAAAGATTGATTTTGAACATTATATTATTTGTAATATAGAAACAAAACGAACAATGCTTAAAAGAGAAGATAACTACAATAATAAATATATTTTCGTTCTTTCTTTGCTTTCAATGAGATAAATGAAAATTGTGCTAATAATACAAGTCTCAAATAATATCGCACCAAGAAATCTCCCACGCTACTTTGGCGAGTGTTTTCTGTGAGAGGGCGCTACGGTCGAGCTACGGGCCGTAGCTGCGTAGTACTCGTAGCCGAGGGGCGCCGGCTCTTTTGCTGCTGTCTGTAAACACGGCTTTTCAGTTCCGTTTTTAGTTGTTGCCGTTTCATTTTAAATACACATGTGCCGTTTGAAGTCCCGTGTGTGCCGTGTAAGCAAACCATTTTGTAGGTTTATTCCCTTCTATTTTCTAATATTTACTGTTCACAAGTACTGTGTTTATTTACTTTTCAAGTACCTGCTTTATTAGTTCTACCTCCTTTAAAACATTTAGGTTATTATATCAATAGCTCGAGATTTTTCAATGGTAACAGTCGCTGAAAAAACTTACAGAATAAATAGGCTTTGTTCCCTTTAGTTTTTAAACATTGAAAATTGATTTAACATTAGAATAAAGACTTGACTTCATAAAATATCAGGTTAATCTGTGAGATTTTACAAATGCTATCAACTATTATCAAATAAATAATAACAAAGTCCCAAAATGCTTCATGAAGAGACAGTACCTAAATCTGATTTAAAAAGAAATAAATATCTATGGGGTGTTTCCGAGACGGTAGGAATCAAGAAGCTCTTCAGGCTGAAGCGGTATCGTATCCAGTTCATTACGAAGCTAGCGAGTATGCCTTCACAGATGATTTAACGTACAGTTTTCAAAATCAGTATATGTATTTTTGAATCAATAATCTATTCACCTGCGAATTTAGACTGATTCGACCATTTGGTACTGTACGCATCGTTGAAGAACCTATTTACCATTGCGACTAACAATTTTAATCGCCAGCAGGAAAGATAATCAACAATGGACTGCTTACGGTCGATAATAAGTAATGATGATAATTCATAATGATGTGAAGTGACGTGGCAGTTTTATAATAACGTGATAATGTTACTTCAGTGTAAGCGCTCTGCTGCTTAGAACACACATATTTCATGAGTGAATTCATGCCAAAGTGTTAGGCTTTTTATAAGTGTGTGCTGGGTTTTATATGTAATCAGTGTAATTGTGTTCTTGAGTATGCTTCAGTTTTGATTATAATTGAGTGAATCAATTTTACAGAGCCATCCGTTATGATATGATATAAATTAGACATGTTACTTTGAGGGTTTCTCACGAATCGCATAGCACCAAGGAGCATTACACAGAATTGCACAAAAGCCACTATCTTCTTACTTACCGAGTGTTTGTACGATCACATAATGTTCGACATTCATAATGCTACTGTAGAAGCAGGATTGCGTAGTAATTAATCATGGACAGTGCAAATTAGTCAAAGGGAAACTGCAGATCGAGGGAGTATGTAATAAAGCCGGTAGCCGAGTGCGAGCGCGGGAGGAAGCCGGGAAACGTTCAAGCGGCAACTTTTTTGTTTATATTGGACTAGACAGTCATTTGATCGCAATCGCACCTGATGGTAAGTGACGATGCGATCTATGATGGCTATGTCTGCCTAGTAAATGCCTATTCACTCTTGTCTTGAAGAGACCCAGATTGAATTGGTTCGGGAACACATGCGCGGGCAGCGAGTTCCACTCCTTTGCTTTTCGCATTATGAAGGAGTCCGCAAAACGTATTGTGCGAATGGCTGGAATATCCACAACGTGCGGGTGGAAGGCTAATGTGCGTCTTGTGCTCCGATGGTGAAAAGGAGATGGCGGAACCAAACTCATGTAGTTGCTAAGCGGATCTCGTCTCTGCTGTTTCGTATCTAGATCTGCTAATTGTTTACAATTATAGATGTATTTCAAGGAACATTATGATCGGCTTGTAGCGAGTACAATTATATTTTCTTAAACATGCTCGGAAATATTGTCATTACTTTTGAATAAAGAACACGCGAAGTATCATTTTACGTAGACTGAAAACCCAAAATCACTTCCCGGCGCGTTCTTTGAATTTCGAACGAAGAGCGCGCCGGCAATGTTGTATGAAACGGTGTGCTGTTTGAATTTAGAACTCTTTCATCTATTGCGTTCTCGTGGCTGTATAGCCACAGATGCGTTTACCTTTCGGCACAAATTGTAAAATAAAAAAAAACAAATTGGCGGTAAAGCGGAGTTGTTATTTTGTTAATAATATTAATTAAATTTATTATGTAAAAGGCCCTTTTTATTTCCTTGCATTTTTTTAAGAAAAGCACTATATATGCCTCGGCCGAAATGGCAATTGCCTGTCTCGTATCATTGAAGTCCTCGCCTGCGGCTCGGCCTTCAAACTCATACTCGACCTGCAATTGCCTATTTCGCTGCCTTTGCAATAATGTACTATTAATTCCCTTATCACCTCCCCAGTACGAGTAATTTCTTTTTTCTCTGCCGAAACGTATGACAGGATCAATATTTGTCGTTGGGAAAACAAAAATGTAGTGGGTTTTCGCCAATGACCAGGCGAACGATGATTACGTGAATGATATGGTGCTGATCAAAACTTGACAGCTTTTTGGCCAACATGGTCTCGATTGCTGTACCAAATCAAAATAAAAATATATTTGTGAAATTTTGGCATTGAAAGTAATTAGAGAGCAATAACATGTAAATTGGTGTTTTCCTCTTAATCCTTTAGTGTTTTCGCTGGTTCCTTCAGTAGTTAATAGGTACTACTTGTCTTGTAGCGCGCATACAAGTAAAATCCCGTTATTTACCGTTCCTTATCTTCTCCTAGTGCAATTTAGCCCCCAGGAACATACATGCCAAATTTAAGCTTTCTTCGTAGGTACCGTAGTTTCGGCCGTGCCCTGTCGTCACTCACTCACTCAATGACGGAAGAGTTTTATATTGATTTGATGACTGGCCTGTTGGCGCAATGGCAGCGATCCTGCCTTTAGCGCCGGAGGTCGTGGGTTCAATCCCCACCCATGACAAATATTTGTGTGACGAACATTTGTATTTGTTGTGTGTCTGGGTGTTATTATCTATTTAAGTATGTATTTAGAAATATTTAAGCATGTTTATCAGTCTCTGACGCCCATATTACAAGCTCTGCTTAGTTTGGGGTCAGATGATCTTGGTGTGAATTGTCCCAGATATTTATTTATTATTTATTTATTTATTTAGTGCGACTAGATTTAGCTACGATGATACTAACCCCAGTAAGCTATATTTGGTAATGAAGGATAATTGAGTTCCGATGCGCGCAGTGGTTAGCCGCGGGGATGTTGACGCCGCCCCGACTGAATTATGATATCGGGGAACATCCCCCTCCTGCGTGTGCTCAAAAACAAACACTGCTCAATTACCTGGGTGTATAGGCTTACACCCAGGTAATTGAGCAGCGTTTGTTTCCTGGCACAAGTACCTCAGTACAGACTACAGGTGTGGTTGAACTAATATATGTATATTCAACAAATTAAACATGCGGTTGGCCCTTAGAGCGGCTATTGTTATTATAACCATTTTAATTTGGCTCCTTTTTTGCTGTTTTAACGTGTCGATAGAAAATAATGTATTTCACTTCAGGTTTCAAAGTATCTAGATATAAATTTGTTTTAAAACATTTACTAAGTTTTATACGCTATTCAAATGGAAAGCATTTTCAACTATCACCTAATATATACATTTTAACAGTTACATTGTGTTTTATTATTAATGCAATTGGAATGTGCACGCCTGTCATTTTTTAATATTTCGTCTAAGACATCCATGATGGTCGCAAACACTTTCTTAATGTTCATATTCAGGCTAAAAAGTTTTAAACCAGGGACGAACGACGATAAAATTAAAACAAAGAAAATAAACGACTAACTTGCATCACGCCGCTTTAATTGATCGAGGAAGTAAACGCCAAGTTAGTATATTGTGTTACTGGGCAACTGCTAATGAGCGCGCAGGTTCGTCTGCCGAGCTGAGCTAAGCAACACTAATTGACTTATAACCATCAATTAGCACGGGCGCTGGCGATTTAAACGAACTCTCGTCTGGCCTCTTTCATTCGCAGCTCCGCTTACCTTAACAAAGCCCTGTAGTGTCAGATTGCAAGTTCATTACAAACCGTTGCATTTTCTACAAAAAATATAGTGTACGAGTATTTTTCTCGAATCCACTAAATTGATTCGCCGTAACAAGATCTCCCCTGCTTGGGAACAGATTGATTGACTTTCACTTTGACGACGCGATTGGCGTAGTGCGCTGTAGCACGGTTTCTCGCCTTGGCTTACGTAGTGTCCCGGGTACGATTCCCCGTCGAGTCAATTCAGAGAACGATCTTTAAATTTAAAAATGATGGGTCTGGGTGTGCTAGGAGACACTCCTGGCGAGAGGCGAAAAATCGAAAAAAAACTAGACTTTTCCAGGAAGGTGTGGTAATAAAATAGGTATTCGACATCTTCTGTAATTTCGTGGTTTGCTGTTTTCGTCATGAGTGCGTGTTTCAGCCAGCTGCAAAACGAGGTTACGTTAACTAGGTACGAGTAGTAGTACCTAAAGGTACATCGTATCTTCATATCAGACTGTGGCGTGAATATTTAGCTATGGTCCTAAAATGCATATACATATTTAACAGGTTTACGTACCTAAAGCATTAATTCTACAATTGAAATGCCGATTAATTAAATTGTCTCGTTTCCGATTCAATCCAAAACAGATGTCAGAGTGGTTTATACTACAGTTCTGTGATCAAATTATTGGGAAAATGAACATGGGAAAGATGATTTGTTAAACTCGTTACCGATCAATCACGCCAGGTTGACTTTTGAACTTACTGACCATTTAATCATGTCCCAGAGGGATAGTGCAAATAGGATATATAGATACTTGCCATAAATAGCCAATTTAATATCTTGGGCTGATTTTCAGGACAATATGAAAAGTAAAGCGTCATCAATAGGGGTTTCGATTTGCATACTTAGATAAATATTTGGATCAACTTATTATTATTATTTTCCACTGGGGACACTGGCAGTGGACCGGGTGATCGGTCCGTTTGTGGTGGGCCATTTCACCCATTTCCCCGAAAATTGGATCAACTTACTGCAAAATCTCACAAGACAGAGCTTGAACTATGTTTGCCACGTTACCATATCTATGTTATTGAAAATAAAGATTCTCTCTCGTTTTTTATTATATTTATTTTACACGAATGTTAGTGTAAGAATTTTACGTCTGGATGGGGATCAAATCTACCACCTTCGACTCTTTAAGCAGTCAATAATGCAAAGCATATCAAATATGGATGCTCCGCGAACGAAGCTGCATTTTTGCGGATTATGTGCACCGTCGCAGCCGCCGTGACGTCACACGGGCGGAGAAAGTTTACAGAACGGATACGAGGGGCATGTCAAAAGAAGTTAGATACTCTTTACTCATTTGATTGACACTGGCAAGTTAGACACCATCTTATAGGCTGGTTGTATATTTATGTATCTGAAAATAGAACACACAATTATTTTTTTATTTTTATATGAATGAGCATAATTTTTTCGAGAATCTGGCAGGAATTTACTTGCAGCAATGGAGCTCAGTCGACGTGATTTTCGCGCTAGGACTTATTATGACTATAAAAATGGTTTAAAGCCGCAAGAATGTTTTGAACTTTTGGCTACTACTTTTGGTGAGTCTGCTTGTTCACTAGCAACAGTATTTAATTGGTTTGCTGAATTTTAAAGAGGGCGGTGATGTCTCGAAGATGCAACTAAAGACAGATCGGCCGCCAACCGCGGTCACACAAGAAAACGTTCGTGCAGTCGAAAAAATAATTCGCGAAACCGACGAATTACGTGTGTAGAGCTGGAGCGAGAACTGGGAATTGGATCAGCAGCAATGCAAACCATAATTCACAACCCCTTTTTTCTCCGTAGACGTTGTACGAGATGAGTGCCGCACAAACTTACCGGTGAGCAGAAGGACCGTCGGGTGGATTGGTGCCTATTCATGATAGATAAATTCGACGGTGGCGAGAAAAAAAAAACGCGAATGATATACTGACTGGTGACGAAACATGGCTATATAACTATGATCCCGAAACAAAGCGACAGTCGACTGTATGGTGTTTTGAAGATGAATCAACTCCAACGAAATGTCGAAGTGCACGAAGTACACAGAAACAAATGGTCGCCTCGTTTTTCTGCAAAACGGGTCATATTGCTACTGTAGTGCTAGAGGATCAAAGAACGGTGAACTCTGAATGGTATGTGACAGTTTGTGCTCCAACAGTAATATCAGCTTGGTGTGACAAGCGACCGAAATCAGGTATCCGGCACCTTCTCTGGCACCACGACAATGCAGTGCCGCACACGTCTGCCAGAACACTTAACTTTTTCAACTCAAAAAATGAGTCAATCCTTCCTCACCCACCATATAACCCTGACCTAGCGCCTTGCGCCTGTTTCCAAAAATTAAAGAAAAACTAAAGGGGAAGAGGTTTGAAAGCACTGAATATGCACTGGCTACCTATAATTTCGAGATTTCTGCGGTGTCTAAAGAAGAGTGGTCACAAGTATTATCCAATTGGTTCAAAAAGATGAAAAAATGTATCCGTACTCAGGGTGAATACTTCTAAAAGATCGATACTTGTAATAAAGAATACATTTTATAATTTTTGAGTATCTTATTTCTTTTGCCGCTCGTTAAGTTACGATACGACTGAGGACTGATTTAATATATTTACTGTGAAAGTCTATTTGAATAAAATTACTTGAGTTTGAGTTTGAGGTCACCGGGGTCACCACCGCGGCGGCTTCTGCAGACGCCATGAGGCCCAACGCACTATGCGAGTCCGAGGTGCGACTGAACTAAACTACATAGCAACGAGCACGACCTAAATTAATCACTTCTAACTAACGATGAATAATAAACGCACACGCCTACTTATCGCCCGAAGACACAAAGTCATGATTCAACAACCATTTCATTAGAAGTGCTCGAAAAAGCGGAAATCTATTCCAAAAACTTCGCCTTTTAAAGCGAATTCAACGAATTTTCTTTTAAATTTTCCGGACTGTATTTCATTAAAACACAGTTTCCCTTTGCATTTTCACACGTGAAATTTACACGTAAAGTTGAAAGCCGTCCCCGGTTTTTGCAGAAGTTAAATAAATAAAAAAGCAAAGGCTTTGTCAACCTGCAGCTCAATAAAGCAAAATTGACGTTCAACGAGGACAGAGTCGCGCGCGAGCGGTTCACGCGCGCTAGTAATTTGGACAGGCACTAGCAACATCGATGAGAGCACGAAAGAACACATTCTACATGCAATTTAAAATTCATTTTAACGTTTGTAACGAAATCCTCGTTGCAGGCCAGCAATACAGGAGTCGGAGCGCCGGGATTCGTCACACAATATTCAGTAGTAGATGTGGTTATGGAGTAGTGAATAAAAGATCGGCCAATCCAGTGACGTGTTTATTGTATAGGGTAAAAGTATAGGTAGAAAAGAAGAACTCGATACACGGGTTCCTGTTACATTATATATAATGGGTATTTACAATGGGTTATTTAATAATCACCATCACGTATGTAATTAAAACTTATACTGGTTATCTGGTAAAATGCTCGCAAGCTCTGTTCAGTACGATGGTTTTGGTAGGAATGACTCAAAATGCTGAACATGTGGAACGATACATTAAATTTTGAAAGGACAGGTACAGAATACTATCGATAGCCACAAGAAGGCTAGAGACTAAGGAGAGATAACGCCCGAAGTGGGGGTAAGCTTTCGAGGGCCGAAAGTCGTATACTCTGTGCCGGGCAAAACGCTGTATTGCGCATGTGCAGCGGCAGCTATTTGTCATTTCATGGTCACATGGTTTTGTTTTGAACGGTGTCACGTGCGACAGTTGTTGTTTTTCGAGGTTGTGTTGACCAATTTTGACACTTCGCGAGGATCATTTTGACACTTCGCGAGGATCGCGGCAAAGAAGCGTAATGCGCATGCGTCACTGTGGGATACGGATTTAGTCCAACCCTTTCCAGGGAGTTATCTCTCCTTAGTTTCTAGCCTTCTTGGATAGCCAGTAAGTTAGACTATGAAGTTTCCAGCCATCGTGGAGGTTCTAACGTCCATGAGACTGAAACGAAACGGCATCGTTCCACGTTTGTGGTCTGTTTTATCTTACATGTCTTATTTCTAAACAATGGCGGATTGACAACCATAGCCAATTCGTAGTGATGGGAAATCGTCGCTTATTTCTAAACAATGGCGTATTGAAAACCATAGCCAATTCGTAGTGATGGGAAATCATCGAATGAATCATACTGAGTCATTAGCCTACCATACACGTAAAGGTTTTCCCGCCGGGTGTCAGACGGACAAAACTGTGCTTGTGTGGAGAAAACGACGATTTTGCCCTGTAACTTTACGAGTATGGAAGCTAATAACTTTAAAGATGTTGATTCAATTCAGTAGATCTCCCGAAATTGGCCTTACGTTACTGAAATACTGATTTTGAACGTCTATCTACCGATTTTTACTAAGGCTTCATAAAGGCTAACTAATCCTAAGCATAATGTTAATTGTCATAATATTATGTTCCATATTTCTGATTTTCTGATCGTCACGGGTATCATATTGAGTGGCAAGTTGTTTAAGCTACTTTCGAAAAGTAAACTAAACTTGTTTGGCTTACGTATTAAAACGCATCACTTCAAAAAGCAGAATAACTATCAAAATGCTCAAGGTACGAAGCACAATAGTCAAAAGAGCCAGGCATAAATTTATTAGAAACAAGCATGCTTTTGGGCGCTTCGCCAGCCACTGCCGCTTTGAGTAGGGTATTCCCTTCAAATCAATCACTTGTATTGTACGTTCACGATCACGACGATGGTTATAGATATATATATAATCGAGAGCATTGTATTTTTACCACTTTCAATCGAAATAAATGATTCTGATTCTGATTCATGCGACGTTCCTATCACTATGGTCCAAAGACCATACCTATTTTAAATAAGAGGTTAAAGTTGTCAAATTGCTGTCAAGCAAATTTCACAATTATTTCATTAATTAGTTTTTGATTAAAATTATATGAGAATTCTTATAAATATGAATATTCATGTACTCATGAAGTTCTTAGTTAAGATAAAAGAAACATAGTAATGTTTCTTTTTTACAACGCAAGACGTTTATGTGCGACCTATGGTGTGTGATCAATGCGGAAATTCGTGATTTTGTTACGGTGTGATCTTTGTTCACTTAATAAGCCATGAAATCGTAAATCGACTATAACTGCCCGATGTTAGGTACACAAACACTATTTAAACTCGCTTTGAAAAAAATAACATCAATATTTTTATCATGAAATTGATTATGTTGCCAAGCGCTCGCTAAATGTGGATGAAAGAAGACTACCAAGAACATCAACTGACCTACTGACATTAAAGATAAAATGTAATACAAATAAGTTGACTGAGATTTAATTATAATATATTATGTTGATTAAATTATACTTTTTTATTAGGATAAAATTGTATCATTTTAAAATAACCAAGCCGAAAAAATTATCCCTAATTAACTCAAATCAATAAAAGACAGACATAACAATATCAATAAATAAAACGAATAAGAAGCACTGGACCAACACAAATATTAAGAGTTCGTACTCACTATACGGGTGTTCCTTGACTCTCCTAAAACTATTAGTCCTGGCAAGACACAATTATAGCGCCAGCTATCTTCCTATAACTCCATCTAGTATTAAAAAAAGTTAAAACTAAAAAGAGTACTACCCCGTAATCACAAACGCTAATCAAAAGTTGAGGATACCTCAAATTGATGCTGCCCTGTCACATGTCAATAGAAATGTAAGGAGTGCTCAGCTTTGATTGAGGTTTGTGGATTCGGGCGTTGGTCTATGAAACGAAACAAATAAGATGGATTTTGCCAAACTTCCAAATAATAAAAGCCCTAATTTGAAATTGAACTTTCGGCATTACACTTTGGAGCGTTTTCACTTTGTGCTCAGTATTCGTGAAAAGAAGAGAATATTGTTCCATAAGAAGAATTTGTAAAGTGAAAACCCAACAAAAAGAGTTTAGACGGAGTGAAAAAAACTCAAACAAGTCAGGACTATTCAAAATGCATTTGCACACGCAAACAATAATAAAAATTATCTGTTCAAATAAATACGAGACAGCACACATACGAGAGTAGGTACAATAAAGTTTCGTATGACGTTAGACGTAGTTATCGCCGCCACAAAGGCTTACCATTGGAATGTTTTAATTGCCACGAGCTGAATGCGCCTCCCAAACGGAACCTCGAAGCATTCTTGCCACGGGATGTTTCAGCTGCTGGTCAAAACGAATCGATAGCTAAAAGAATCCATTACCCTAGGGCAGTTTATCTAGCAAACAGCCAACAATCACTATACAAAGAAAGGGCGTGGCGGACATTAGGACATTAGGCGAACAAACTTTTATAGCCATGGAAAATAACATATATAGTGTACAGTGCGAAGAGGCAGCAATGGTTTGCTTTGCATTGACCAATAAAGAACCTAATAATATCTGCGCACTAAATGTAGGTCATAAATACAAATATGTAGTTGAAAAAACTAAAGGAACAATTAAGAAAAGCTAGTGCATATTGTTTTTTTTTTTGGAAAGATCCTTTAAGGCGCAATAAAGAGAAAGTTGCTAAAATAACCTACCCGCTAACCGATATAGCGGGTTAATAATTAATTACTAACCCGCTATATCGGTTATGGTTTTTGATCGATTTAGTATGAAGTTGACAATTGATAATTTTTTCTAGGTTTTTATATACATAGAACATTAACTTAGATAAAATCTAAAAATCCCGGGAACGGTGGTCGGCACACCCACCGGGAAGGGGGAAAAAAACTCAGTTAAAAATTCGGTTAGGTTAGGTTAGAACTGCGACCAAAAAATGCACGAGCCGAGCATGCATAGCGAGCCTGCCGCGGCAGCGGCCGGCGAGTGCCAGAACCGAATTGTCGGCAAATAGCATTCTGCTAAAAAAAAACTTTATAAAAATATAATAGATTTCGGATGTATGATTTTTGATTATTCGGAATTCGTATTTATGAAAGATCGGATTATTGTTGATTCGGGATTGTGAAATACGGAAGTTTGACTTTCGGATTTATGAACATTCGAAGTTTTGAAATTTCGGGATTTTGACATTCGGGATTAACGTTATGTTTTTCGGAATTATGTAGAGTACCCGGTGGCACAATTTTTCTAGAAAGCCGGAGGACGTCCGGCGGTCGCGTCTTGGCGCACGGGGTAATTTCCGTAACCTACATAAGCCGCTAATAAGTCGCTACTAATGCTACCTATGACTCAGGTGTTCTAGTTTACAGGAATAACACACTTATTATCTTTATGAAAGTTCAGTTGGGTGTTTAACAGTAGTTCTTTAAAAAACCGGTGTCGTGAAAAGCGACCACCATTCATTAAATTATTTTCTTTGGCGTCTGGCATATTGTTATTAACTAGCTTAGTAGCTAACTAGGTTAGATTAAATGAAAAAAAAGTTATAAATACACGCCGCGCCGCTGTGAGTTCTCGATTTAGGTTTGCTTTCCTGGCGTTACAACTTGCTAAATAAACTGCCATGTCACGGTAGAACTATATAGATTACATTTACAATCTTAGAGAAGAGATGAAAATTAAATTTGGACTTTTTTCCCACCAAACATATACATTTCTCAATGAAAGATCCAGCCTAAGTGGAAGTTCTTCGCTGAAGTGGATCTATTTTTACTTTAACAGACACAGAACTAATAGTACATTATTGCAAAGGCAGCGAAATAGGCAATTGCAGGTCGAGTATCAGGCGAGGACTTCAATGATACGAGACAGGCAATTGCCATTTCGGCCGAGGCATATATAGTGCTTTTCTTAAAAAAATGCAAGGAAATAAAAAGGGTCTTTTACATAATAAATTTAATTAATATTATTAACAAAATAACAACTCCGCTTTACCGCCAATTTGTTTTTTTTTATTTTACAATTTGTGCCGAAAGGTAAACGCATCTGTGGCTATACAGCCACGAGAACGCAATGTGTACGATAGATGAAAGAGTTCTAAATTCAAACAGCACACCGTTTCATACAACATTGCCGGCGCGCTCTTCGTTCGAAATTCAAAGAACGCGCCGGGAAGTGATTTTGGGTTTTCAGTCTACGTAAATATGATACTTGGCGTGTTCTTTATTCAAAAGTAATGACAATATTTCCGAGCATGTTTAAGAAAAAGAAATTTCAGTTACGAGTACATTAATACAGCAAATATGAAATACATCAGACATTCAGTAATACTCGTATTTTGGTCAATTTCGTTGTTTCGATTTGATACATCAGATTATTTATTGATGCAGCGAATGAAAGAAAATGCTTTTTTGCTACTACTAGCAATATTGGTTGTTTTCCAATCAGAACGGCGTGCATCTGAGCCCGCAATACGGACGCAAGATGTTTGCGATTCATTGAACTGTAAAAGTTTTCTGATATTGCATTTCCTCCCGAGATATTGGAAAAATGTTTACAATGCGCGTCTTCCACCGCTCAGCTGCCTAGCTGGTTGGATTACGCGCGGCCGCCGGCTCTCACTCCGCGCCATTTGCAAAGGATATCGTGCTCGTGGAAAATGATATACGGAGTTTCAATTTTGCGCTCTGGGACTTTACAGAATACGGCCATAATACAGTTGTTACTAGGAACTAACTTATCTCAGTATTGTATTTTTCAGTTCTTGCTACATGCATCGTTACTCTTGAACGCAGATAAGACGTTGTTATTCTTATTATTTGCCTATTCTCAGTATTGTTAGGGTCTGCTTACAAACAGTGAATAAAGTGATGCTTCTTCTGGGCAAGCTTGCTATCCATAACTAGCTTACCATGTAGGTACCGTAAAAGCATCAAACATTATAAGGAAATGCTTGTACAGATGAGATTCAAGATTTCGTTACTTCTGAAACTTTAGTTATGAATATTTCAAAATATAGGAAAAACTCGATCCTCTTTATGAAACTTAATCATTGCAGTGTTCATTTTAATGCTGAGGCACAGCTCTTTCAACTTTATGTACAAAGGCGTTCACATCAACCTTTACAAAACCATTGCAAAATGGGTCTTTTGTTTTGACAGAAGCATAAGGTGCCCCTATTATGTAAAGGTCTATGTGAACGCCTCTGTACGTACAAAATAAAACTGTGCCTTACTAAAATGTGTTATCAAGACTGATTGAGTTGTTCTGAATTAAAAAGGTAACTAGGTTTTTATTGGAAAATCCGTGGTCTTAAAGTGTAGTTCAAAGGTGAACGATAAGCGCCAGTATTCGCGGTTAGGTGCATCCCGCTATCGGCCGCGCTCCGTGCGCAGCTACTTATCGCGCAAGTGCCGCGTCAAGATATCTCGCGCCGGTGGCCGTTGACCTGCGACCCTGTGCACTTGGCACTCGGCGGTTACGGAGGCCATTGTCTTTATCGTCTCGCTGGGCAGTGCGTGGCCTTCTCCCGCTCAACATATGTTTTCGCATATCGTGCGGATCAACATGTTATTGAAAACATCAAGATCAGTCTTTTGGAAAGGTGACCAACTCAGCATTTTCCATTCTTTAAAAATATTACTAAATACTAGCTAGCTTAGAGATTAAGAGACTAAGTACCTAGTCAATTGTATTGCAGCTGGTTCGGAACGACCGCTATCTTTCAATAATAAAGATAATAAAAGAAACAGTTTTGAATAAAGAGGAACACATTGAAAATCTTAAAGCGAATCGAAAAAAATAATCAGTTTGACCCACACGCATAGGCTCTGAGTTGCGTCAGATACAGCGGTTTCTCTACAAGGACTAATTTTGTTCATAATTTGTTTTGTTAATTATCTGAAAAAACTACTCAATTACTATTAAAAAAAACATTAATTGTTTGAACACATTCAGTTTAAACCTTAAAATCAAAATGGAGGATGGGGGAAGACGCGGGTTCGAATCCTGCCTGATTCCTTCAAGGTCCGAAATTAGAATTTTTCTAGTTTTTCTGTCTTTACATATGAAACACAAGCATTGTTAAATGCTAAATTATACAAAGTAATAATCAAATAGCATATTTCATCTTAACCGAAAGTTTAAATATTTGTAAAAATATTTCTTTCGGATGTTTGAGGTGCTTGCCAGAACACTGATGAAATAACGTTGGCTTGCAACGTAAGCATATACTGGAAGGATTTGTTTGTCCCTCTGAGGTTGCGGTAGCTCAGTGGTTTAGAGCACGTCAAGTCACCCGGATTGTGGAAGACGCGGGTTTGAATCCTGCCTGATTTATTCAAGGCCTGATTTTCGAATTTTACTGGTTTTAACTTTAGATATGAAAAACAAGCATTGGTAACTGCTAAATTAAACAAAGTAATAATCAAAATGAGTATTTTAAAAAATCATAGAAACTCAAACTCAAATATCTTTATTTAAATAGACTTAATCAGTATTTTTAAATAGTCAAAAATTCACTAAATAATAGACATAAATACTATAATAATATGAATATATAAATAAACAGTAAACAAACATAATGCGACTCCACCACCGCGTCGGAGGAGTTGATTCTTACTGAGAAGTCCCGGCGAGAAACTCAGTAGTTACTCTTATAAACTTGATGTGGTTTTTCAATGCGAGTTAGTAGAGTACAATTTGTTTGTAGAGAATGAAAAACTGCTCAAATTCTAACATTAATGGACAGAACAACCTAACAAGTACAACAAAGCAAGAGAATAACTTTAGTAATTTCATATTTGACATTGTTTCGTGATAATTTTGATAACTAGGCGTGTTAGATTATTAATGAGTCTTAATTAAGACTAAATTAATCAGATTCACTGATGATTTTACAGATGATGGACAGAATTTAGGTCAAAGACAGAAATCGATAACCGACAAAAATCGACACCTATCTTTGAGTCGAGGATGAGTCGAATCAAAGCTTATTTTTATTAGAAGTTAGGGTGTTGGTTTAGGTGTCACATTTTCACAATATTTTGCCTAAAATTCCTCCTTTTGCAGGACTCTGCTGAGTTAAACTAGATAATTATTAATATTTCCGAGTGAGAACGTAATTATTCTAATACCGTGCAGCCCTACGGACAGAACTAACTGGATCATTTAAGTTCGACTGCAAACGTACACATCGTAATGCAATTACACCTAGTTCTATTGACTGTCTTCACATCGATATTGAACCACCAAATTGAATCGGGTAGCTCTAATCCTGGTCCTAAGAGCAGTAGTTCCATTTGTTTGTTAGCTCCACTGGTTCGGGCGAGCATCGAGATTGAATTAGCGATTCGAGGAGCTGGTTAAGACCCGTATTCTAAAACGTTTCTCAACCAAAATCTGTAATTGAGTTGGCTCAGATTTAAACTGACGTAGTCAAAGTGATCAATGCTCGAGCCGCGTTATAGCATACCAGCCTAAGTTTGTTATCTAGCTTTCACCTACCATTTTGCCTTCGGAACATCTTCAAATAGAGTCACACACACACACCTTCACAAAACACTCTCAGGAAGAAACCAAAGTAAGAATTCATAAATATAAATCATAATCTTTATTGCATAAAATAGAAAATACAATGTTCATTTTACGTAATTCACCCCCGCATATGAGCTTCAAAAGGTGGAACGGGAAGGTAAGCGCTCAAACGCCCGGTTGAAAGCTTACACCACATTTGTGTGTAATTGATTGGCTAGATTATTACCCTTTCAGGAAATAATCTAGCCAATTTGAATACATTTTGATCAGTCAGGGTGAATATTCCTTAAAGTAAGACTTGTTGACTTTGAATATTCAGGTCGAGAGGCCATCTACAGTCCCAAGTGACCCAGAGTGGGTATTGCCCACTTATCTGTGGTATTACCAATCATTTTCGAGGCAGATAATTTATTTTGATCCACAGGAATCTCTAAATCAAAATATCCTGTTATCTTAAAAATACTTAGTAGCAACTACGAGTACAACACGATAATCAAGTCCGCAAAATGGCACTCTAATCTCATTGTGAAACAAGCAATTTTATTTATCTTGAGGCCAGGTGTTTAGTGATCTAAAACAAAATAGCCGTGTACGTCCCCCAGTGGGACTGCTGGGCACTCTGTTCACCTATGAGGTGGCACAAGCCAAATCCCAAGTAATCCCTACACGCGAGCGCAATTTTATTGTTGAAGTGGTGTACATTTAAGGCGACTCTATCAGTCGATTTTCTGGCTCGTTTGGTGTGGTCTACCACTAGATAGCCCCTTCGTATCACCATCAAATCGTACTTTCTACCTACCCGAAAAGTTGGTTGTGAAATAAGATCAAAAGACCCACTCTCAATTTTAAAAAGGCTCATTGAAGCAATTATTTATGAAGCAAATGAATAATTCCGTGTATAATTCTTATTTTTCGACAGCTTATCAAGTTAGCTTATCTAAAAAGCTGGTAAATCCAATGAATACCGAAAGATTAGATTAAAAGCGAGCCAGGAATATAACACATTTTAATATTTATTTAAAATAAAAGTATCTTGCTGAAGTAGGAATAAACAAATGAGTGTGACTATAATCTCTGCATTCTTCTAAACAAGTAGGATCAATTTAGTATTCAAAGACAGGTTCCAATCGTATTTTCAATAAACTCACACCTATAGTTGAGAAGCCTTAGCATATTGAAGTTTTACAAAGACCCTTTTTTTTCTGTAGAGTAATTACTACGCAACGAATATTTCGAACGCACAGAATGAAGATAAGATGTGTAAAGGATCATGCCCATCTTAGTTTGGACCGCGGTACAGATTTGCTTTAATACAAAAGTCGTCTAAGCGGTAGATAAAATAGCGCACTATACGAGATAGTTGTTTTTTTTTCGGAATATTAAATTTGAAGCAATATTTTATACATTTCCTGTAACATTTCTATCAGCATGTATGTTCATCAGTCAGTGTTGGCACGTCCACAAACATGGCATTTAGTTAAGATGGCTTAAATATCCGAACATACAAGTCTATATTTTTTTAGTTTCCTCTTAGTCAGTAGTATCCAAAATACCTCATGTATGTTAGCAGGTTTTTTAAGTTTACGAGTTTTTAATTTATTTACGATTTTTTTAAAGTTCTGGGTTGAGTCACTTTTTTGGCACTACTACAACTATCCATTAATACCCAATTAAAATCGCTAAACCTTAGCTAGCAAGTAACTACATTTCTAAAAATGTTTTTAAATTTTGCAGCGGATCAAAAGCGAAGTGGCAACCGGTTAAAACTGAAATAGACAAATGCCAATAACATTCACGGTGCTCGGATTTCATAAAAAACCTCCGCTTAAAATGCTTTCACATAACAAAGCTCTGAGCGTTGAGGTAGGGAACAAAGCCTGTCAATCATTTACTGCCATATCACATACCTTTTTTAGTTTTTGCAACACAGTTTTAACCAATCAACTGTTTTGCCACTTTTTTATGTAACAGGGAGCAAACGAGCTGGAAGGTCACCTGATGGAAAGTGATCACCTCCGCCCATGGACAACTGCAACACCTGAGGAACGGTGACACCGTTGCGTTGCTTGCTTTTTAAATGGAAATACGCTCTCTTGAAGGCTCCGATGTCATATCCCGTTGGAAATACCGTAGCAGAAAAATCATTCCATATCTTGGATGTACGCAGAAGAAATGCACGCGAAAAATGCACGGTTGTTGAGCGCCAGCCTTCCAGGTGATAAGCATTGAATTTCGACTTATGGCGTTTCGTGCGATGATGAAATTCAGCGGCAGGTTTAAGGTCATACAGCTCGTCTGAACACTTCCCATTGTATATATAGACGGTAGAAAATGCAGAGCGATGCCACGTCTCTCCATAAGGCCAAGAGCTTCATTAGCTGTTGCTAGAAAGTGACAGCTCAGATAAGTGCATCAGCTGAAGTGCTGTTTACGTGTTTAAAATAAGAGGCGAATCTAGAGAGGAAAATCAAAGTTGAGCAATCCTTATACGTATAGCTGTCTTTTTCTTTTTTACTTCTTTTGACAGGACAGGAAAGATGCTCTACTTTCATTGTCGTTGCCGGATTCCAGGGTAATACTTTACGTTTTTAGGCACTGCTGTTATTGACTTTCTAATTTATTTGGAGTACCCTACCCTGCCAAGAGTTTAAATTTTAAACCAATGTCAGTCGCTAGCATCCGCGTTGACGTTTTGTATGTGATTGCGGTACAACGCTTCTAGTGATCAAAAATGGCACTAAAATAGCATACAATTGCTGAAGTCAACCATCGTTGTTAACGTGACGGAAACTCATGGTCGAGGTACTGCTAAATTTTCAGAATATTTTTAAAACAATGATGTATTCAATTAGACTAGTGTCGCAAAAAGCATAGCGGCAATTTAATTGCCGGAAAATGACTCGAAGGCGAATGTAACCGCGCGAGCGCGTCGGCTCCGGGATGTGCGCACCGCACCGCAGACGTAAATGCAAATAGTCCCTGAGTCCACACCGTAAATCGAAGATCTTGCGTAGCTTACTGTGACGATGCGTTGCTATTGTTCATCTCTCGTACCATTATTTCAATGCATAATTTTATAATATAAGTCTATGTATGTATTCGTATGCTATTCATTTCTATATAATATATTTTCTTTTAATTATCTTATTCTGTTTCTAAACTTTTAGCAAAGGCCTACGGGTGTGGTTGTTTGGTACAGAATGTCCCTAGACATTAAGTCCGCCGTTTTTACTAAATTTGTATGCTATAAAGAATAAATTAATAAATAGACACGATAAAGCTAGTCATTTGACGACACGATTGGCGCAGTGCGCTGTAGCACGGTTTCTCGCCTCGATTTCCGTAGTGTCCCGGGTTCGATTCCCGGTCGGGCCAATTCAGGAAACGATATTTTCTGAATTGACTCGGGTCTGGGTGTGCTGGGAGACGCCCCTGGCTTATTTCCTTGTGTGGTAACTCGTAACACAGGGATATTAATCCCTACTTCGAGACCATTACAAGAGGTGTGGTGTCTGGCGCATATTTATATATATTTTTTTAAATTGACTTTTATAGCGTTCATCTACTCCTATATAAAAAAATAATAAAGAAAAATACTTCTTATTGTTTGTAATGGATGAACCCAAAAACTACTGGACCAATTTTAAAAATCCTTTCACCAGCATGAAGTTACACCATAAGCGAGTGAAATAGGCCATATTTTAACGAGAGAAAACGTAACAGTCGCGGGCGTAAAGCTAGATAGACACTGATAAATGAGATCCGCTTATTTTTTACAGCTGTTGCCACAACGATCGAGCGCGGACTACCTAAGTGAAATACGTACTCACACTCTCGACATCTATCACGATTCATGTCAGTGGTGCGTACAATGCAGACGTTTGTTCATCTGCAAGAGGTAATGTTTGTAATACTCTTTCTAGTCTAAATAATTGCAACTGCAGCGGTGCAATCTGCGCAACATAATCTGGGTGTGCGACGTTCTACGACCCACAGAAACGTACGATCTAATATTAAAAAGGACTTGACGTGTGGGTGGATAGGCCCGATTAAATTAAAATAGCTTCTTTTTGTTTTACGTCCCTGTGTTATTTTATTATCTAGGTGTATGCATAAGAATCGAAGTATGTTGTGCAAAACAATTTGGAGTCAGATACGAGTAGTCGTTGTTTTAATTCATAAATTAAAATATCTATAGCCATATACCAAAAACAAAAAAACATTAAATTCTATTTTAATACAGAATTACATAAATGGTTGTTGTCAAAATCCTTTTACCATATCTATACTAATACTATAAAGAGGAAAGAATTGTTTGCTTGTTCGTTATCTGTTTTTTTTTGGTTATTTTTTTGTTTCGAAAGGCTCGGAAACTACTGGACCGATTTAAAAAAATCTTTCTTGAATATTAAGCTACATTATTTGGGAGTGACATAGGCTATTTTTTTATTTATTTAAGCTATACTTTGACTGGAAAGACGCGCGGAAGCCACTGACGGACAGCTGGTATAATTTAATAAATATTTTAATATTAAATATGGTATTTTAATATGTATATAATATAATAATTATGGTATATTTTATAGAGGAAAGATTTGTTTGTTTGTATTGAATAGGCTCCGAAACTACTGGACCAATTGGCTACATTATCAGGGAGTGACATATTATTTATTAGGTTATTTTTTTACGAGAAAGACAGTCTACACGGGCGAAGCGACGGACAGCTCGCACCATATAAATTAATTTCTAGAAGTGCAGCACCAGTTACTGTTCTTTGGTGTGTCTTTATAATACAATTTCGTATTGTGCATGTCAATAATGCGAAGTGTTAAAACTTTAATTTGTACCTAATTCTAATTGTATCAAAATCTCAAGTTTACCCTTTGTTTGAACTTGTGTAAATTATATTTGCCTGTCTCTTTTATATTGACTAAGCATGACTGTTCTGTAAACTTTTATTTAAACCATTTATACCATGTTTTATGCGAATGAAGTATTCTTATCGCACCTAAAAAAAGGAATCAAACTTGACCATATTGAAACACACTTAATGGTCAGCTTCTACCAAATCCAAATGATCTTTTCTATTTCCACAAATTTTAGTTTGACGGAAGCTCTTTAGTGTTTGTTGCATATTTCAGGCACATTATCACCTGCGTTATATTCCTGTTACGACCGACGCATTTGGAAAATCTAATCATAAAAGGGTTAATTATGTATCAGTAATGAGGTACGGCGGGAACAATAGTTCCGATCTGATTACAGTAATAAGTGCATTCAATTCACTAACCTGACATGTCTGGTGGATGTGTGCACTTGATTTGCTTATTTCACCGGATATTATATTCTATCGTATCGTGAATTTATGCATTGATTGATTTTTAAATGAATTACCCGCGATTACAGTAAGTAACGATACAACATAGCAGGTTATTCGTCCACCTTGCGAGTGGGAATTTAACAAATAGTCTTTCTAGAAGTTTTTTAGCCGGTCAATGATAAATTCGAAACATTTGGATACATAATTATAAAAGATAATGAAGAAGCAACTGTGCAATACAGGTTACCTCAATGGTTACTAAATACAGTTTGACAAATGAACTGTTCAAAATTTTGATTCACTCAATTTAATTTACTATTCTTAACATAAATAATAGGGATATTGTACCTTCTTATCCGAAGCATTGCGTTCAATAGTTTTAATTGCAGAGCATGGTAAAGACGCATTGTCATTTGTAGAGGAACTGATTTTATCAACGATGACTACAAATTTGAGTCCATGAAGTTATACTCTACATTAAAATAACCTTGATTCAGGAATTTGCTACAATTTGTGACTTAAACCTGTGCACATAGGATCCACAACGAAACCCACATGCCGGATGAAGGTTATGATGCTGATTTATTTACAAGTGTAAAATTGCAGACGGTAGCATTTGAATCTAAACTAGCCGCATGCGGAGGTGAAGGTTGGCAGCATGCGGAGGTGAAGGTTGGCAGCATGCGGAGGTGAAGGTTGGCAGCATGCGGAGGTGAAGGTTGGCAGCATGCGGAGGTGAAGGTTGGCAGCATGCGGAGGTGAAGGTTGGCAGCATGCGGAGGTGAAGGTTGGCAGCATGCGGAGGTGAAGGTTGGCAGCATGCGGAGGTGAAGGTTGGCAGCATGCGGAGGTGAAGGTTGGCAGCATGCGGAGGTGAAGGTTGGCAGTTTTCTGTAAAGTTCGTTATGAATCGTTCGATGAGCAATCTTCCACAGTTGTGGAGACCGTTTTCAGGACAGACAGTGGTGAATCAAAGGCGGCAAAGTCATAAATACACTTGAACACAGTCGCGGACTTATGATGTAAAATAGTGTAATCTTATAAAGTGGGACACAATGAAAGCGAAAACAAAGATTAACTCGCTGAGCTCTCTTTCAATAGCAACGCAAAAAGCAGAAGCGATAACAACGCGAAATAATTCGCACGGCAGACAAAGATACGATAGAAAACATAAAACGCAACACATACTCCTACATATGAGACACAATAGGATATCGCAATAGACTCGATAATCAAACATCATTACACTACATAAATGATTCAATGGTAAACGATGAAATGACGAATGCTGTGAAATTTCAACTCGACAAGCTTGAGCAGCTACGAGTATATCCAAAAACTCCATTCCTTTCAAATTAATTAAATGAAAAGACAGCTTACAGTTGTCTTAGATAACATTTTCAGACTGAGTATTTAGAACTAGGTATCAAGATTAAAAGATAGCGAAAAGTTAAATTTAATTCTCATTTCAGATTTACAGTTTGAGAGATGTCTATCCCATTTTATTCCCTAAGAAAAAGGAGCAAGGTTTTAGCAAAAAATACTGCAAGAGCATAAGCACGAAACCATTTAATATTATCTCTACAGCGAGAAGTTGATGCTATTCAACATAGCATCAACTTCTCACTGTAGGGATATGATATAAAAATAATGATAAAAAAGCCATAAGTTTTGTTACAAATGAAAATGCAATTATTTTTATATACTAATGTAATAATATTACTGAAACTTATCTGTAAGCACATATTTATTAAAGTCTCAGCAAAAAAATCGAATTCGGCTTTTATACTGGCCTTTAATCTGTCTGGCCACGAATCTATGGATTAACGCACTGTTTTCATGGGAAATTTCGCTACTGCTTGCTCCAGAGATTATTTAAGACTCAATGTCGCCGTGTCGTTTAGAGCAGGCCATGTCCTCTAAAACTGAACATAATTTGTAGTCTAAAGGGTTGAGGTCTGGGCTAGGTGAGCAAGAAGTTTTTAGAATAGTAAACGCGTTCTAAATTCAAAATAATTAAAAATAATTTAAAAGCTCATAAGAAACAGTTATGGCCAGACTAGTTACAATGTGGCGACACATGCTGAGATGGAGACAGTTTTGCCACAGTAGCATTGTTTTGTTCTAAGTTTGTTTTTTCAAAATTGCATGTATTTAGTGTTTTGGTATGCAAAATAAATCTGAACTATGATTCTAATGGCGTCCGTTAACTTTGTCCAAGTGGTCATAGCAATTATAAGGAGAAATGACAGATGCCAGGTAAAATAAAAAGAAGTATGACAAAGTACTGAGGTGCTGACTACTGCTGTCGCTGACCGCACATACAGCAGGGACTTGCTTATTACCATACATATGACAGCGGCGCGACTGCAGCGCGACTAATTCCAAAACCTTTGGAAGCAATTCACGATAGTGATATGTACGAGTATACACGGGGAATACAAAATTACTTTGGGCTGCCGCCGCACAATATGAGCGTTGCAGAAAACTGAATACGAGTATAATTATGCATATAAGACCTTACAAACACTTAACACAGGTCAGTGACATAGAGTAGATTTCGGCAAGAAATTCGATAATTATTCTATTTAACATTGTTGCTTACAATCATTAAATTATCAGAGCACAGTCAAGACAACAAATGTCTAGAAATGATCCCGCTGAAATCGTTTAAAGCGGCCATTTGATGTTACAAGTCGCGTTCCATTGGCTGAATAATATTATGATGACAACCGTCGAGACAGGGAAAATCGTTGCAACGATTGAATCAGAAACGTCAGTGGCACTGAACCCCAGGGCAGCAGGAGCAACGCCCTGCCGCGTGTGGTCGCAGGAATACAACCCTAACCCAACCCCTTTACTCTATACCAAACGATCTAGAATAAAGCAAAAGGTCAAAACATCTTATAAATTCGTTATGCAGTCTGAAGTTCAAACCCATTTGTGTTGACATCAATGATAGAATTTTTAAAAATACACTTTCATTTGAATATTCTGTGAACTGATTCTCGACCGAGGGTTCCGAAATGTATAAAATTGAAGACGATGAACAGGATTTTACACTTCACAGAACTACATTTTAGTAGTAGTAGATACTACTTAATTTTTTTATTTTTTAACATTTATGGGTGGAATTAGGATAGAAATCTTCTATTATTTTAAAAATCGTTAAATTATTCTAAAAATCAAGAAAAAAAATAACAACAGACAGCGGTGTTACAACTTATAATGACCAAATTAAAATTATATTCGGGAATGGGGAAACGCAAGGTCACTAAAGTAAGGACCTAATGCTAAGGGCAATACCGTTTCGCAGAAGAAATCCGTATTATTGTGAGACCCAGTGTGACAAGCGCCTTCCTAGCGGGCAAAGTTCGTACGTTGAATGAAACGACCCTGATAGCGCGAAGAACTGATGAAAATCTTTGGCAGACGTCTATCTTGAGCGGTAGACCTGCTTTTGGCTGCGAATGATGATGAAATGAACATCTGTTTCAGGTGGTCTAGAACCGACATGGAGTCTACCTAATCGGGACAAAAACGCTCTGGCGAAATGACGTAACGTGCGTCACGCTGGTACCTGTCATTTTTTGCGTGACCACGTCGCGACATTATGTGGAGTTGCAGTAACTAACACCACCACTTTAAAACGTGGTAACGATGTAAATTAAACTTAATTAGGGGAATTCATTTCAATTGTTGATAAGTGTAATTTTTAAGCACACTAAAGCGGAATTTCTGACCAAGGACCGTATTAGTTAACTCTAACAACTATTTTGCATCGGGCGAACTATTTTGCATCGGGGCTCGTATTAGTTTCGTACTTCCAAGTGAGTTGACTTATCACGGCACGGCTAGCCGGTGTCGCCAATAATTTGGCTGAGATGGTGTGACAGTGTTTCTCAAATTAAATGTAGTAAAAATTATTATGCCTCGAAATAGTTAAAAAGTTACATATTTTTTAAATTAATTACACAAAGGAAAAACAACACAACTCTGTAGGATGAATATTAATCTATACTAATATTGTAAAGAGGAAAGATTTGATTGTTTGTATTGAATAGGCTCCAAAACTACTGATCTGACCGTGAAAATTATTTCACTAACAGAAAGCTTAACTATTCAGGAGTGATATAGACTATATTTTATTATGATTGAACAAAAAATTCAGTGAAAATAATAGTATAAGCTCAAATTAGACATGCGCGGCGCTCTGACAGATAGCCCGCTTAGAACAACACGCCATTTTTAACGCACGCACACAGAGACGTGAGCTTACAAGCGAAGTCAGTGAGCTTCGGTGAGCCGGGAAGTCGCACTGTCGCGAGTGTTTTTGTTTTTGTCGAACTTGGTGCAATTTTTCACATGATGAATTTTGTTTTTGGCCAGTTTTGTCAAGTAGGTATAACTTACTTACTTCATTTTAAAAATTCAGAGCGAATATACTCGTAGTAGCAACCCTAGGCGGTTCACGCCAGTTTTGGAAAAAGGTGCGAGCGGTCCTTCTGTAAACTCCTTATTTGGTGCTATAAGTAAATCTAGTCTGAGAAAAGCAGGTGAGATATAAAGGACACCAGCTGTCAAAGATTTGACGGAACGAAGTCTGTTGGGGCAAAGAATTATCACTTTAATATTAATTACCAAATATTTAGATATTTTTTAAATATGTAAGTGGTGTCTTTTTACCTTTTATACAAAAATCAGTTTGCCCACTCTACTTATCTCATGTGTTTTTATATCTACATAAGTAAGTTACTACCTTTTCGTTGCGTACATTTATTTTGAGGAATAGTCATAACAGCCTCCGAATATGATTATCTTTGCTTATAACCTATTATGACTATTCGTGAAAAACTAAGGTTTTCAGTTCCCTAATTGTGTTTTAGATGATATTCGCTGTGATGAAACAAGACTTTCGTGTTGTATTAGTCACACATAACGAAACGTACGAAGTAATTGAAAGTCCAATACCTACGTATTTTACAGGGAACTGATGCGGCGCCGAACACATTCGATATCGACAGTGACTGACGAGCAATTCCAGTCAAATTGAATAACGAACAGAAATACTCCGGCTGACGAGACTAGAAACACATTCTGAAAGCAGGAAACGAAGCGCGTTGGAAAACAGACGTGCCTCAAATTCTGTTCGACACCAAATATATATTTTTGAAAAAGTTCAACACTCTTTTAAAAATCAAATTAGTCACCTTTACCACAAAGATGTGATTGAATAACCTGTTTTATAAATTTCAGTTACATCAATGGTTTATTTATTTATTTAGTTTATTTATTTATTTGCTAAGAATAGGTGTTAGTAATATGTTTGTATCGGAACAATATAATAAATAACGCACGATTAGGCAGTGTGAATCGGCTGATATCAATTAGCAACTTCTCGCAGTGGCTTAGACGACAGATCTCAGTGCAATTACTTATATTATTTTTCCTCGTAGGCGACCTTGGGATTTTTCTTCGTATAACAGTTCCTCGTGTGTGTATACGATTTATTATTTTAACAGGAAAAAAATGTTAGGAATTAGCAATGTTATTATTTGAAATAAGATATTTTTTTAAAATTAAGTAATGTGTTACTTAATAAGCAATAGGAAAATAGTTTTCCGCTATGGGAGAGCGGCTTCTCCTGTTACAGAAAAGTCAACCTCGCTTTATGTAGAACCTAATTATGTTCAATAATAAACAATTTTTAATTTTTTCGTAACTATTTTAGGTTCATTCTGTTTAGTACACTATTAAGATAGGTTAGGAGGAAAAATTATGCCAGGATGCAATTATTAGTGTTAATAAATCAAATAAAAGCGAGAAAAGCAGAAAAGGGTTTTGTATTTTTATTATAATTTTACGACATCTTTCAATAGCCCGTCTCGTTTTTCTATTGTTCTGGTTTTTCCATTGTTTGCCATTTTTTTCTTTGGTTTTTCTTAGGAATACCCGTGTGTTCCGCAGACACTCAAGGGGATAGTTTACTGAAGGACTTAAGTAGGACTAAGTTACAGATGTGTTATCACTCAATTTAGATACTTTAGATAGAGTTAGACGTTCTTTTACGGAAGGGGTTCGTAAGTATTCTCGTCATAAAAGTTTCTCCGTAGTTTTGCACTCAGTAGTCGAACGTATGTCCTCGTCAAATCGGTCAGACAGGTGATCATTACTTAAATAGCGATAACGCTTCAACCATGACCATTAACCATTATACAATGGACGGTAACTTACACCAATTACTTATGGAATATACGCCGATTAGGCAGAGCACCCGATATTGTTATTAAATTACAAGCATAGATAAAAGAAAACAATTTTGTAATAGGGTAAAACAGCACTACTCAAATAGCATTATATTAACATAGTCATTAAGTTGCACAATAAGAAGGTTATAATTTTTTCGTTGAATTTATATAATTAAGTTCTGTTGCTTGGTTAGAACTCTTCACTCGCGGATAAACCGTGCAAATGGTTTTACGAGTATTTATTTAAATTTTAAATAAAAAAGTCAATAAATTAATAATAACAATTGCAATAACAGCAATATCAGACAGCATGGCTACAAATTGGTTTGACTTCTTCACCGCAATTTGCACTGAAGTTTGTTTAGTTTTGTTTTTCATACGGTTGGCACTGACATTATACTTTTGAAATTGTCGTAGAATCGTCGTAAATCACATTGTAACAATAGAAGTGTAGCACAATGGTTGTAATTGTCTAAATTAAGAATACAAACACAAGCCTTCATGACAATATTACCAGTATTAACAACTCAAAAAGTAATAAATGAAAGCATTCACATTATTTGTACATTTAATAAATTGATAGCAGTTGAAATAAAAGGCCATTCAATACACGGCAAGAACTAATTGGCAGCGTTCGGAAACAAGCCGGATTAAAACCTATTTGATGGACGCACGAGTATTTTCCCGCGAATAATTATTTTGATCCATTGCCTGTCGAGAGGGATTCCAAAATTTTCCACTAGCTTTTAGCCAGTGTTGAAAATGTGCAATCTTTATTTGAATAAAACATTTCTCATATTTATATTTTGGACATGAATGATTTATCGATCAACGATGTGCAAATATTTTGTCGTCATGCAATTTATTAACATCAAATTGTGTCATTTCTTAAGCACAGTAACTATTCCCAAGAAAAAAAACTAAAGTTTATCAAAATTAAATAAATTACCTAAATAAAGTTTAGTAAAGTTAGTCAATAAAATTAAATTCAGATGTCAAAAGTTCAGTTAATATTTTCTCGGTCATAAAATAATTCTCTGGTAGTACAATGTCAACAATGAAATTGGTAGTTAGCTTATGAACATTTAAAAAAAAAACAAAAAAAATATGTCAGATGTCAATAACAATTCGCATAAGGTGACCAGCACGGCAGAAATTTATAAATTCACATAATATGGCATAAAAGCAGTTGTCGATTAGAATTTTGTGAATATGCTTTTTTAAAATATTTAGATGTGCATTCTGAAAATGGTTCGGTAAAAAATTAAACAGTCGAACGCACATACTATAGCTATTTCTAGCAAAACCAGCTGTGGCTGCAGGTGGCACAGACAACTTCCAAGGGTTTCAATTAGTAATCTCGGGTTGCTCGATACGATGACTCATGCGCCTTGCTTTCGTCTGTGGTGCCACGCTGCAGTCATTATATGTTTAAAAACTCAATTCAACATTTTCTCACGGCAATGAATATTTCATAGATTTTGTTGAGATTCGTTATGTACATACATCACACTGATGGTAAGAGCATCGCTTACAATTTTAAACAGTCAGTTCGGATCGGAGAGTACTCGAGACGTTTTGGGTATGTGGCGAGTCGCGCTCAAGTTTGTTTTCCGTTTGGAGTCTTCCTTTTTAAATAGGCAATAAAATGTGTTTGTGGGATTTAATATATGTGACCAGAAGGGTATTTAGAAAAATAGAGGTTTAATTAATAGAAATGAGCGCCGTGGCCTAGTGGTTTAAGCACTCCCACCCGGATAGCGGATCGTGTGTCCCGAGTTCAAATCTGGCCAGCACAAAAATATTTGTGTTCATTCATTGTGTAATTTCCGACTAACGGTGATGGAAAACATCGATAAAAAACCAAATCAACCCGGATAGCGGCGGATGGCTCACCACCTACCATGTTGGGTTCTAGTACCATTGGTGAAAAGTGTTTCGTTCACCATGACGGCAACAGTCACTTGCCTCTGAATACCCCGTGTGGGATAAAATCGTGATGGAATGTTATGTTATGTTTTATTAATAGAAAAAGACATTGAAAAATATTATAGTAAAAAGGTTTAAGAAGACTCTAGCTCTTTTAAAACTCTTACTCTTTTGATAGGTTTAAGCTCTTTTGATAGGTTCGAGCTCTTTTGAAGGCTCGAACTCTTTTGAAGCCGCGAGGCGTGGCTCAGGGAGCTCGCGTCTCGTGTGGGCTCGGGCTAACGAGCCTAGTGAGCGCACTGAGTCCGTCCAATCCTCCTCGAAGCTTTAAAAGTAGAACTCGACGCTTTGAGGGTTGTACATCACTAATCGTACGGGGTAGGAGACTGGGTTCACTGCAATATTGCATAGTCAACGATAGCTCTTGTTACATTTTAATCATGCATTTTATAAGCATGGTGGTACCGTTGGATACAGTGAGTTAGATTAGATATCTATTAGATAGAGTACAAATCCATTTATTTCGCCGATTTTAAAGTTGTGTAGAAATGAATGAGAGTGTTTTGGCCTTAGTAGGGTTAAGCCTCAGCTCGGAGCCCGGATGGTCCCAGGTTCGAGACTGGCCAGTACTCCAGGAGCATCTTCAGTTGACATTAAAATTTGCGGCCCACTCCCCAGCGATGAGACCGTATTGACTTTATTGCTGTGCTATTCCCCCAGAGACCAATAGGTCATAACTGAGCTATGAACTATCGAAATGGACGCTCCTCATTGGTATCCACTAAGACACATCTTTAGCTGCGTAAGGCTGCTTTTCTGAAGTTTTCGGAATACAAGCCGTCCTGCCTTATCAGGCACTAACTATCGTTAATGAAAGCAATACTGAGATCGATCTTGTTATGAAATGATGTTTTATGGATAGTTATAAAAATGTTTGATGCTCCATTGTACATGCAAATTTTATCTCTACAATTGTAACATATTTTTTTCATTTAGCGAAAGAAATTGTATTTTCTTCCATTACAATATACTTTCTACTCTTACAGTATTAAGAAGGGTACTTGCAAGAAAAATCCAGTATGCGTTAGTCTCACCAGGTTAAAAAAAGGTCACTGACGTACCGAAGTGTTCAAACTGCCTTGCACATTGTTTTTAGCGTGAGTAACCCTACGCGCGATTCCGGCCCGTATTTAACCGATGTTTTGATTGTGTTTATTAAGTCTCGGTAAACGTGATCATTGTTGAAATTGGATTCCTCTTTGACAGTGCGAATCCATTATTTGTCCAACATATGAGTTGACACGAGACTTCATGCGCAACGAGCAGAGTGTAGGGGTCCATTGGTTGTACTCGAATGAGTTGTTTTTTTGCCTTTTTTTATTACACTTTCCTTTTTATTACAGGCAGTGGCCAGGCCTTCATCAAGGTATTGTCACTATAGGTTGTTCATATAACGGTAACAATTGCAGTTCTTCCATAAATGATATTCGTGTATTTTGATTCAACAATGTTACAACAGCATTTAAACAAATAAATAGACAAAAACATTACTTGAACATAAGCCAATTGTTACACAAACATACTTTGATACCAAAAAATATAACTATCAGTACGTTGGTAATTAATAAGTTACAAATGAGAGGTACCTACAAATTTCGTTAGTATGTATGTTTCATTAAAAAGTGTTTGAACTAACATTTGTTTCCGGTTTATCTACTCGAAATTCTGCTGAGACTTGCCTGTATTTTAGAGAAACATCACTATTTTAGAAAATGAACGATATACCGGTCATCTTGTCGTTTCGGCAGCAACATTATATTTTATGTGACCGGTATTATTTCACCTTAGCGGCTAATTCAACCAATGACAGTGTCATGGAGATATTAGAGTTATCGACATTGGCGCCATACACCAATATTTATAATTCAAATGTGGAATGAGCTGGTGCTGCGTTTTACCATTGAGCTACAGAATACAGAGTTCTTCAAGGTGGGTTTGAAAAGGTTTTTACAATGTAAGCAACGCGCGAGTGCCCCTGGTGTTGCTGGCGTTCACAGGATGGGGTCACTTACAATCAGGCGGATATGCTTGTTTTCCAACAACGTAGTATAAAACGTAGAATTATATTTAAATGTGTATGACGCTCGGACCCCAGCCCACCGTGCGTCGTGTGCACGTTCATTGTCAACATCGTCGAGTCCCCCACGTCCGCTGATAGCGACACGACTCTCTCAGACAAAAAAAGTATCACGCGATCATAGCACATCTATACGCAGCATTACTAGAGTACAGTCACGACGACCATATCAACACATTTAAGTCGACGGAATAATATTGACATGAGTTCATATTGGCGCTGGTGGCTGACTGCATATGCTCTAATATGGGAGTTGTTTCAGTTCGAAGTAATAAAATGATCATGATATAGTTGCCTATGTGTTATTCTGATGTATAAGCTGTATAACTGCAAAGTTACATCTAAATCCGTTCTGTAGTTTTTGCGTGAAAGAGTAACAAACGTACACCCTGACAATCTTTCGCATTTATAATATTAGTAAGATTACCTCTCCCAATACATTATTACCGGATGATGGTGTGGAGATACTTAATTGGCGATTAATGATGGTTAACTGCATAACAAATACACCCACATACATACTCGCCAACGTCTTCCTTCATAATATCAGTAAGATACTAAGGAAGATTTAAATATGTGTGCTATGGGGATTGACAAGTTTGTCAAAGACTTTTGAGACAGCAAGCAGGATTGCTAGCTTCCATATTAAGTTAAAATATATTAAGTTACTACCGATAGACTAATATAGACTAATATCGGCTAATATAGACTAATATCGAATAGAATTATTTAACTATTCTTACAGGACTACCCAATACAATAATGAAGCCAAACAAAAAATTAATTAGATTTAAAAAAAACATTAAAATAATAATAATACTATATTTATTTTAATTAAGGATTTGTTATTTGAATAACAAATCCTTAATTAAAATAAATAATATAAGTAATTCTTCAATTTGATTAAATTAAAGAATTTTCATTACGTAAAACAAAAAGAATCGCTTTTGTGTATTCAGTCAAGGAGCAGTGGAATATGTCAACATAATCTGCATTATGTAGTCACTAGTAGGCGATATTTCACAGGGAGCATTTAAATAAAACATTGCGCAGGCAGATAATAGAGAGAAGTTTTACTTCAAGTATTCAAAGTTGTTTATTCGCACGCTGTTTTTTTCGCTTGACTCGTTTTTACTCGGCAGTTTAGTAAGAGGAAATAGTATTGTGAGTACTAGTACTGGCACTTAACTAATTTTTATATTTTAACTCTCAATTTATTCATGATAGTATAGTGTACGTCCGTTTGAAATTGTCTCTTCAAGGAACAAGTGATGAAACAGAATAAATCGTTAAACATTTCTATACTTACGATTCGTAGTGTTTAATCACTGTCTTCCTTGTTAACTTAGAAATTGTTAAGACATGCTATAATTCTTGGTATGTTACTCGTACACTTACAGTTTTAGCTATACATATGCAATAGCAGAAAAAAGAAAATATACTTCTGTTTGAAGTCATTTCAACGAAATGGTTACGAAAAAATTTCAAACATGCGGTGTAATCGACATACTCGTATGTTCAGCAGTCACCATTTCAAAATAAACAAAAAATAACATAAACGCATAAAAACACCGAGGACTTGTTTAAAAGAAACAGGTAATTGCTTTTATTAGCTTGTCCTATTCTCTCTAATTTGTTTTTAGAAACTAACTCCAAAATGTCGTGCTCGTTTCAAGTTGTAGGACATCGAGCAACCAAAAGCGTATTTTTCATTTCTCGAGAATGGTAGTGTCATTAAAATCATCATCATTCGTCTTTCGCTTTCAGTGCTGTCACCTATAGCTTCACACATGCCTAACGTATTTCCAAAGTGGATGTCTTTATACAAAACCAAATAAGACACCACTATTATGCTGAGTAGTCATATTCTAAGCCCTAAATAATATTGAAGTGGCTTAGAACTATGTACGGCTTATCGGAAAAGTAATTGCATGGCGACCACAGTCAGCAATGCCAGTTCTATATGTCGCATTTTATGACGACCGAACATACAATAAATCGTTTTACGAGTAATCTGCCGTCCGGCCGACCGGAATATAGTGCGGCTCGTATTGAAATGTAGGTATGCCGGCCACACACGCACCAGACATACTCGTACCATTCGAAATGGTGGGTAAACTTAGCAATTACGAGTACTACGATGCTCATCAGATTAGATTAATTATTACTCAATATAGCATTACAATGTAAAAGGACATAGTGTCAAATTACATTTATTTATATTGAGATCGTAAAAATGTATAGAAAATAATAAAAATAAAATGTACGTGTATGTGACGACATAAAAACCAAAAAAAAAACAATAATCATAATTTGTCAATAACAACAATACAAACATTAAATGGAAATAAATTAGTAATAACTTTGTCTCATAAATAATAATATTTCATACAGGATAGACTGAGTAATGAGTCATTTTACGATGCTTTTTGAACAGATTTTCATGATGGTTTATGATATTTAAAAAATAACTCCTTTGCCGGCCAAAAGTTTTCAAGTCACATAAAAGTTAATTGGTTTTCAAATTAACTTATACTATGTCAGTCTTCGTACACTAACTTGTTTTCAGTCTAGTATATCTCTACTGAGAACTGACCGAAAAAACTATTCTTGTAAGGCCTGCTTAGTTTTGAGTCAAGGTAAAGAATTTGGGGGGGAAAGACTATGCAAGTTTGAACTTTTAAGTTTGTAGAACAAGCAAGGAGTATTGCTTGAATTGGCTTCACCATTGACATGACCCCCCCATCACAGGCGCTCCACACGTCTCGCAGTGAGGGAGAGGCAATCCCGCGTGCGTGATGAAATTCGCGAAATATTAAATCACCCTTGAGGGTGTTTTTCGTTTTTCGATTGTAAATGGTACCAATCGGAAAGTAAAAGAACAAAAGAAAAGAAAGGTAAATAAATGACGGATCCTGAGCTAACACACAAAAAAATTTAGATCTTTTTTTTGGAGTCGGTTAAAAATAATATTAATTGCCGTACAAAATATATAATTATTCAAGTAGGCGAGCTGCTATCACCTATATTTTGCTTGCGTGGTTTTCATATTGCATTTTTCTCTCAAAAAGTTAGCAAGAATTACAAACTGCACTCACTTGCAGTGAGACTTGGGTAAGCAAAGAAACAACCAGTTGGGCAGCCACAGACTGCAATATAGGTAATTCCGCTGCGGTTGGGTACACTGCTGGCCTGCCAGCTCTCATCATATCAGCAAACGTATGTGCCGCGACCGCAACTATGAAGTAGCAATAGCCATAGTCTAACAAGAGAACGGTCTTGGAGAGCAGGAGTTTGAGGTGGTCAAGCGCACCAGTCGGGCGGGAGTAAATTTCCGGAAAACGCACCTTTCGATTTCGGTCGGAGTAGCCAGCGATCTGTTCCGATCCGCTGTCGCCACCAAAACATGGTCACCTTAACTAAAAAACGCTGTACGCTAACTATAAATTTAGCAGACGATAAACATGACATTATAATTTTAAATACAATACAAAAAGTATGTTGTTGTACAGACCACGAACGCCGGTTTACAAGATTAAAAGCGAGTTATGTGAGAATGCCGTCGCCCCAATATGGGCCAGGAAGGTAATCCTGTTAGCGCTCACGCGAGCGTGGCTTACTGCGAACATGATGAGAAAATGCACTTTATGACCTAAATGTAAAAACTAATTTTGCTGAAAATTATTTTACATGACAGGAGCAGAGCGAATGCAATATTCTGCTGTAACAATCCCTTTGATAAGTTCGTATTGTTCGTTACGAGACTTTATGGAAGCTTTTGTTTGATCAGTAAGAACTGCGAAACAAATGAATCTGAAAAGAAATAGAATTGAATAATATTTACAGCCAGTACTTAAGTATGCATAAAGGAAAACGTTTTTCCATTCGCACAAAAGGCAGCACGCAGAACTGTTGCCATTGTTTAATCTCGTTATTTCGATTTTGTTTATTTGTTGTGTTTAAAAGTATAATATTACAAAGAAGTTATGAAGTCCCGAAGAAGAAACCCTTATCAAACAATGAAAGAACAAGAATCCATATTAGCGTAAGACTTGCCTCGTACACAAGGCAAGTCCTGCGCTAATGCTTTGTTCATTTCGTGGTGTTGTTTGGAGGTCTGTACGTCTGCCACGAGTTGCCACTTTCAATTTACATCATCGTTCGCGTAATATAAATGTATTGGGATTTGGCATGTCATGTCATGGGTCATCTCGATACCTTTTTTTTACTGAATACTGGAATAAAACGCATATAATATAATCTGACAGCGTCCATAGGCGTCAAAGAGCATTTTATAATTACTAAGTTCGTAAGGCGCCTGTTAGAAATTGATGTAGGTATGTTTATTTATTGAGAAAAGTTTCAAGTAGTTCCCGATTATTAAACTTATCGTGATTCTGCGAAACCTACTTGTATATTTTCTACGTAAATTAATCTGAAACCTAATGAAATATTTCAGGAAATGGCTACTTCAGCTCGTAGGTATGAGCTTGTGCATGTGGAGGTCGAAACGAGCAAGTATTCCAACAAGTGCTCTTGCGATTAATTCAATCGTTTCGATATAATTCGTAACTACGTGGCTAGTGTAGCTGAATATTTTTTCATTAAAAGTTTTATAAATACTTCACGCAAAAGAATTGCATGCGATCTAGTCCAAGTCATACGAGTATATTTCGGCTGAACGTGTATGTATCAATCAAGAGTACTCGTATTAGGGACATTTCCTAGGTATAGATGTGTCTTTAGGTTTTAGTGTGGCAAAAAGAAGAAATGTAATACAACCTAACCTAAACATACGATAATAAAAAATCAACATCAGTGCTATGAATATTTAAATGGAATTTGACTAACTAAATAAATAAATACCTGGGACAATTTACACCAAGATCATCTGACCCCAAACTAAGCAGAGCTTGTACTATGGGTGTCAGAGATTGATAAACATACTTAAATATTTCTAAATACACACTTAAATATATAATAACACCCAGACACATAACAGACACAAATGTTCGCGACATAAATGTTTGTCATGGGTGAGGATCGACCCCACGACCTCCGGAGCGCTGCCATTGCCCCACGAGTACGTATCAGCAGGGGACTGGCCTCAAAAGGCCAAAGATGAACGGTGTGGCATGTGGAAGAAGCTAGGTGAAGTCTTTGCCTAGCAGTGTGATGTCGGTAAAGATATTTCATGAATTACCTCTTTCAATATATTGATATAAAAAAAAATCAGTATAAAATTGAATAGTTAGTCCTTATTCAGTTCTAGTGTCAAAAAAATTTGCTTAACAAACTGTTTTCATTCTCTGCAGGAGTATTTCGAAAAAAAAATAATTAATGAATATTTTTTTAAAATGCCTAATTATTTTAAAAATATCTAGCAGTGCCCTAGCAGGGTTCATGTGTATGTACTATATACTTATTTAGGTACCGTAACTTACCACATGAAGCATCGAATAAATCAATTATGATTATGACCTAACCCAGCGTAATATATAATTTAGATTAGACGTTTTCCAATATACTTTTCATTCTAAAAAGTTTTCTCTTATTGCCACATTTAAATACAGCACGGCTCAATTAAAAACAACTCGTAGTGTTCGCTGTAAAAGTGCATTCATTAACTTATCCAAACATAATATTAAGAAAAAGTTCAAGGAATGATAGTCCGCTAAGGTGTGTACAAAACTGCGCCATGGACAAACAAACCGGCGCGTTTTAAAATTGTATTTTTAAACACCACGCCTATTGGACTGAAATGTTAGTTGGCGCCGTACTGCCGCGTAAATGAATCATAGCAACAAACTTTGCCTACGAGGCACGATATTTTTCGTTTAACATTTCACTTCATTTCTTCATTTATTTAGCACTGCTACATCATTTATATTTACAATACTTACAAATAATTGTATGTACTACTTCGGATAAACATGACAAGTACGGCGTACATAACATTCACAAAAATCATAATTACATTAACAAACAATAAAATTACATTTCATAGCAAACGGCGTTCAAATACTGTCCCGCTGTCTATATCGAGTACATATGACTGGCCTGTTGACGCAATGGCAGCGATCCTGCCTTTAGCGCCGGAGGTCGTGGGTTCGGTCCCCACCCATGACGAATATTTGTGTGACGAACATTTATATTTGTTGTGTGTCTGGGTGTTAGTATCTATTTAAGTATGTATTTAGAAATATTTAAGTATGTTTATCAGTCTCTGACGCCCATATGCTTAGTTTGGGGTCAGATGATCTTGGTGTGAATTGTCCCAGATATTTATTTATTTATTTATTATTTATATGGCAGATACTAAACATTGTAACTTAAATGAGCAGTATATGTGAGCGAACTAATGGAGGAGCTTACAAAACTGAAAGTGACAGCCATAATACCTAAGCGCCTAGACGTGCAGTGCAACACGCCGGCCGGGCGCAAGGTAGGCAAGGTAGAAGCCTATATAGTAACACGAAGTGACACGTTTTAACATCACCACTAGTAGAGTGCTAGGAAATGCTGCTCAACTTTGAAATTCAGCGGAAAATAACCGAAACTGAACGTCCGGTTACGAGTGTCGTGTACACGGAAAGCTTTACCGTGTCCGAGTGGGAGGGCTGGGAGGGACGCATTCAATTAGGTGTATTAATAGTTATCAGCGAGCCATTTTAGTGGCTTTTAAACTGCATGCTGAAAACTATTCATAACGCCGTAGTATTTTGGTCCATGCCACACTTAAGCAATGCCATATCATCATTAAGTTATCCAGTGCCCACAAAAAATATTGATTTTAATAACCACGTAACATATTATTTACTCAGGAAATCTCATCTTGAATTGCAGAGAATGACAATTACAGCATTATTTTTTTGATGCTCATTAATTTGATTTTTTTCACGTTCACACTAAACAGAAATAGCACGGTTCTGACTAAACACCTCACGCGTCCATTCAGTCCAGACTAGACTGATGAAAAATAGTTGGAGCGAAAGAGTAATGATTGCTTCGGCATATGGTTCCCTCGAGAGTGGAATGAAGGTGGCGAGAGTATGAGTATTCCCATACTGTACTGTTGCCTGCTACTGTGCAGGCAGAGAACAAGCGGCCGGCAATGTCAAAAGTCATATCAGACATATTTGTGTAATAGTTGGTTCGTGAATAAAAATAGGAACCAATTATTCTGTTTTCTGCTGCTCATTGTTCAATTATTAATAGGAATTCTCAATTTCTCAATCCATTTCAATTTAGTTCATTCATAGATCGAGAAATCCCCATAATTCAAACAATTAAGCATCTATAAGAATCACAGAACTGCATCAATCATGTATTTCAGCTCAAAATCTAAAAAAAAACAATAGACACCGGGACTGGCTGAGCCAAATACAAGCTGGCAAAAATGCAGCTTGTTCAGTACAAAATCAGAAATACTGAAATAGTTGGTTCGTGAATAAAAATAGGAACCAATTATTTCAGTATTTCTACGGACTTATCTATCGCCGCTAGAAAACTAAATTGGCTATTATTTTCAATAAATTAAAAAAAATAGCCAATTAAGTTTTTTTTATTCATTTACTGTTTAAAATTTAAATGTAAACATAGTTTCTTGCCACTTTATAAGCCATTGTCACATACCTGGCAAGAGGCTCTCGCATTCAGCCAACGGCAAACTGACGCGGAAGCTTTTGTGCAGACATTGCTGCCGAATGCACTCCAATTTCAAACGGCTTTTACTGTAGCCTTGTTGGAGACGACAAGGGGTTTATTATCTGTTATTTGATAGTGAAGAACATTTTCGCAGAATTGGGAATAAACTTCCTTAGGGAGTATTATAAATACGGAATATTTGATTCATATGTCGTATGTATTTTCGGAACATGACCGTAAAGTAAGTATAAGTATAAAATGTATTTTTTATAGGTTTAGTGAGTAGTGTCTGATATTATCCCTAAATTTTCATAGAAGTGGTGGACTGTACCATAGTATTACTATGACTGTACTGAATGACAACCAAATAGTATTCATTTAACTATCACGCAGTAAAAGCGCAGTGTTTTTTATCTGATTAGCGAGAATTTTGCGTTGACGGGTTGCATAATTATTAATTAGTGTGTGTGTGTGATAGTGTCCATTAAATGGCACAATATCAGAGCATTTCTTGGCTTCGGAGCTTCCGTTCAACTGTTTGTCTTCGTTTTATTTTGATAGTAGTAGCTAAGTTACGACAACCAACGGTGTTCGAACACCTTAATCACAACAGCTGATAACTTTTTAAACATGATATTTCAATTGTTGAAAGTTCAAAACAAAATCACCAACTACATTCTGAAAACTCTTTTCATAAGCAAATACTTTAAAGGAAACGGCTTCTCCTTTATGTTACGTAGCTAATCAGCCAGAATACGATTAAACAAGGGCTGGAAGCCAAGAAATAATGAGCTGATACTCGTATTACACGAGGATAAAGTAGGGTTGTCTTGGAATCGATATCAGGTGGCCCAAGAAGCAGGTGATGAAGGTTTATATCTAGCTACGAGACGTAAAAAGGAGTTCTAAAGAATGTCTAATTTAAATATCACTTTCTGAATAAAAAAACCTCTATTTTGCGTTTTCCATTTCACTTCCAGACCGGTGGTTAAGACATTCCAGTGCCAAATAAGAATAGTCCTGTAAATTTTGTTACTCTCTCAAATCTGCTCATCTTACGCCTAATCGTTTAAATCAATTACGTCAAATAAATGCAATGTAATGTATCATACAGACTTGCGTTAAGTACCTATTCGATTGATGTCTGTCGCTCGAGAACTGTTTTGATCACGCTGAGCATGAAACCCCGGAAATTCATTTTATAATTGCAGCGAGATTGAGTTTCGAGCTTGATTTAGCAAAAAAGAATCCGTGGAACCTGCCAAAAAAGGCATAGGTTCGGATTCCTGTAGGTAGTTGGAATGAAAAGTTGAAATTGCTAACAAATATAGTGTTACCGTGAAGCGATGGACCGCCTGGTTCAACCGCAATTCGTACACGTGTCCGACAGCCGGAAATGCGTTGCGGATACACCCGGGCGCAGCCATCGCTCTGACTCCAGCAATGCGGTTATCGCATTTCTCGTTGGTCGTGTCATGACGTCGCTAGAACGCACTTATGGAACATTCCACTTTAGTGATTTTATATTTTTGTTATGGTGATTAGAAAATGAACGTATTGCTTCCATATTGAACAACTTCTAAGATATGGGAAATTATTATTGACTTTGTGGAACGACGAAGTAAAATCGGCCGTTCCGACTATGTATCTAGAAATAGGTCACGGTCTAATATTTAGAACTACCGGAGGAAAATTAAATGAAAAAGGTCATTAAAATAAAAAAAAACATCATTTAAAACCAACTCGTGTGTTAGGCCCCCGGTGTGTGACGCCCCCGTGGTGGAGGTACCAAATTGCAAAAATGGAGCAGGAGTGCAGGATGTTTGAGTCGATCGCTATTTAAACCTCATTTCCGAAAACTGTCAGATGCGTCTTTTTTTCTGATGACGGCAGAGTCATCTTAAAACGGTAAAGTCTTGTATTTGTGTGTGTGTGTGTGTGTGGGTGTGTGTGGTATTTTTAGTCTCATTTAAAACTAATATTATAAAGAGGTAAGATTTGTTTGTTTGTTTTTTATTAAATAGGCTCCGAAAGTATTCGACCAATTTTAAAAATTATTTCACTTATGAAAAGTTATATATTATCATGACATGAAGTAGGCAATTTTTTTTTTAATAACGTGACAAATATTCTACGCGGGTGAAGCCGCTGACGGACAGCTAGTTCTCTATAATTTTTAAATAATTAAGGCGGCATTCTGCCAGATTGATTGCTCGTAAAACTCTTTTTTTCGATTCTATGATACGCAAGGATATTTTCCAGAACCTGTGCTAATTTGTTATATGATACGATGTACTTAACTCGATCATAAAAAATTCGACACCTGGCTTAATGTAATTTTTTACGAATTAAAATGTGAAAAAAAAAACACAATTTTTATAACAAATTTCATATTCGTCTTCCAATTCTTTAGTGACTGTGCTAAATTATTGTATTTTATTGAGATATGATCCTTATGCCGATGTTTGAAAGTATGGTAAACGCATTTATGTTTTTCATGAAGTGACAATATGATGTGACGTATTCTTTAACTTGTCGCTGTCAGAGACAAATGCAGAGACGACATACAGAGGGATGTTTTTTTTAAAAACATTATTGTGACTATTTTAATTTCATGTAAGGAATATAGTAAAGCGAATCAAATCACCTGGTAAAGCATAAGGATAGGATAGTTCCATACAAAAAGGCTCAAAAATGGTGTGTCCATTATTATTCCATATAAAAAGGCTCAAAAAAAATTTCAACATAACAGTATTTTAGAGATGTTACATTTATATTATTCACTTTTAGGGTTCCGTACCTCAAAAGGAAAAAACAGAACCCTTATAGGATCACTTTGTTTACATTTCGTACGGCTGTCTCAAACTCAAATAACTTTATTCAAATAGACTGTATAAGATACCGCCGTTTATGTCGCAAATTTCCGCAAATTTTCGACACTCGCAAGGGAATCAAAACCTACAGGGTACTTCCCGTGAACCTTGAAATTTGGTACGAAGCAACGTCTTAGCACAGATGAAGGAAACATTGCGAAAACCGTAAATTTTTAGTTACATCATATAATAAAAATATTTTTAATAATTTTAAATGACTCGATTGTCGTGATGGGTGAACTTTTACTTATATACCATTCAGTTCATTGTTAAATATCAGACTTACTCTCCGGTGATGGAAAACATCGATAAAAAACCAAATCAACCCGGATAACGGCGGAAGGCTCACCACCTACTACGTTGGGTTCTAATACCATTGGTGAAAAGTGGGCTTCTGAATGTTCCGTTCACCATGGCGGAAACAGTCGCTTGCCCCTGACTGCTGGATCTTATGTTCAATTAATCTGTTAGCGCCCAGCGCGAATAAATGCGACACAAATCAAGGGCTTTGTAAAGTAATATAAGTAACGACAACAGGAAGAATGCTGGCAGTGAAAAGCCACGCGAATAATGCAGCGTTCCCGCCAATATGTTGTGCTTGTTATTCGCAATAAGGCTTCCGAGACACTGCATATTGGCTCTTACAAAATAAATAAATAAATATCTGGGACAATTCACACCAAGATCATCTGACCCCAAACTAAGCAGAGCTTGTAATATGGGCGTCAGAGACTGATAAACATACTTAAATATTTCTAAATACATACTTAAATAGATAATAACACCCAGACACACAACAAATACAAATGCTCGTCACACAAATATTTGTCATGGGTGGGGATCGAACCCACGACCTCTGGCGCTAAAGGCAGGATCGCTGCCATTGCGCCAACTGGCCAGTCAAAAGGTTCAAAAACGGCTTTACATAAGGTTACATACACATTACTTTAAAGTCACAAAATGAAGGTAAATTAAGGTAACGTCAACCAGACTGACCGCCTATAGGCATGCAACATCAGAGGTATCTCTGTTAGGACCCTTCAAACCTCTATTGAACTCCATGATAAAGCTTACTGAGAGAACTTCAAAGGCATGAAGTGACCATACATTCGTAGTAATATTTTTCACGCATACAACTTTTTTAGTGCTTTGCTTACCACCCATCATTGAAATCACAATGGATAGATTGTGGTTCAATTAATACGCTTTCCTTGAGGACAAACCCAGGCTATTATTCGATGACCTAACGTTGGATTTCGAATGTGACAATTTGCACGACTTCATAGCAATTATCAACAATTGTTTCTTTTTATCGCAGCTCAATGTAGTTAAATTGGCAACGATCAATAAAAAAAACCTATAAATTCAATTTATTTTAATTACTTACAACAATCAAAACAGTAATCTTTAGTTTTAACTTGTGTACCTACGTTTTTATAATTAAAAGTAGAAATTCAGTGCGATTGTTTACCCTTATACGAGTACCATATTGTGTTTATTCAGAATGTAGGTAATATGGGAATCTGAATCCACTAACGGAGCGCCCAACGAAAACACTATCGACGGCGATGTTGATGATGATATTTTAAATTTATTACCGTCACACCTTCATTCCTTCATCTCACTACATATTGATCCCAGCGAAAAAGTGTACAGAACCTTTTTTGTAGGAAATTTTATGTAGATTACTTGAGTAAATGATCATTTTTCTAAGAACCACCGTTTACGAGTTGTTTAAGAAATAAATAAATATCTGGGAATTCACACCAAGATCATCTGACCCCAAACTAAGCAGAGCTTGTAATATGGGCGTCAGAGACTGATAAACATACTTAAATATTTCTAAATACATACTTCAATAGATAATAACACCCAGACACACGACAAATACAAATGTTCGTCACACAAATATTTGTCATGGGTGGGGATCGAACCCACGACCTCCGGCGCTAAAGGCAGGATCGCTGCCATTGCGCCAACAGGCCAGTTTTAAAAAAAAAAGACCTCCCCCCCCACCCGCTAGCTCCACCCCCATCCATCAGTACTTTGTATGTTGCTTCAGACACCATTCCCTACATTTGTGCCAAAATTCGCTTTTACACGAATTACTCGTATTTCCCCTATTTGGCAGCTTTTCGTCTTCGTTGAGGGCTGATGGCCAACGAGCCGAATTCGGTTGTAGCAACATCTATGTTACTTAAAATAACTAAAGTGTAAAATATGGAGCTGATTATCGCAGTCCCACAAAAATACTGGCCCACTAACAAGTCGGTGAGCAAAATGCAATACAATAAAACTGTTTTAAATCAGCCCAATAACAAAATATGCAGGTTGAATTATGAAAGCAATATCGCCACCCTACAAGCTGTACATATTTAATGTGACTGCGAAATCAATACAGTAAAACGACCACAGCACAATTTATAACTCAAGGATTTTGTAAGTGGAAAGAAATCGATTCACGAGTAGCGTGCAGAGATTGGAACGGCGAGTGTAATTAGAGTACCCGCATACAGCAGAACTATTGTACATCTCGATTGACAGAGACAGATGAGTCACAAGCAAGCTCGATTATTTGTACAAGTCGAAGGAACTGGTCTAACTAGTTCTCACGGAGACGTGACGTTGGTCGCCGTCGCCAGGCGCCCCCTGTTCTCAGAGCATTTCTCACGCAGCAGACGCGTAAGGTCAAACTGTCAAACGTGCGGACCTTTGTACACGTTTTGTACAGAGTAACTTTATTGCGAGATGTCAGTTAAACGGTTCCTTTTGTTCGTTCCTCAGCTGCAGTGAAGTAGCCTCATTTTATGTCGTTTGCCATCAGTGCGGCGACGATGCGCTCGGTGGAGTAATACTAAAAGATGCGGGGCACTACGGATATTAAAAGAGATTGGCTACCTACCTTGCAAGTAAGACTTACTGTCGTTTGAGAAACGATCCCAAAATTCGAACGCTTTACTTATTGTTAGGTGATAGGTATACGTGAGTTGTAATATTTAGATCTACTGACTATTTTACAGTACAACATCACTTTGTCGACAGAGAACCCTTGTATGGAAACGCAAGTGGATGGGCGACCTAGAATGAGATGCAGTATTTCGGTGGATGTAGCCTACCGGTTCTGGCCTATTTATTACCAGATGTAACACAAATGTTTATACCGGGTGGTGGCATACTCTGTGTAATACAGTAGGGAATCATATGTTTGTGAACTGTTCTTAAATAATGGTAGGTTTTTTCTATTACTGTTATGAAAAGCAAGAAAAGGTATCGCGTTAGCCGTACAACCAACTTCAGATACCATACCGCCAATGCGCGATGTCAACACCAACATGCGACCGCACGCCACGATAATTATATTGTTGCTTAAAAATATATTTAAGTGTAGTTAGAAAGAAACTATTCACATAATGATGACCGACAATTCTGCATTAATAAAATACTCTCTCTGATCTAGTAACAAAACAAAAATCGAATAACAAGATCTTAGATAAAATAAAACAGTAATTTTTTAAGCATATTTTTTTCTTTTAGAGAGCGTCGTGGCCTAGTTAAGCACTCCAACTCAGATCGCGGATCGTGTGGTCCCGAGTTCAAATCTGGCCAGGACCAAAATCTTTGTGTTCATTGTTTAATTTCCAACTAACTCTCCGGTGATGGAAAACATCGATAAAAAACCAAAACAACCCGGATAGCGGCGGAAGGCTCACCACCTTCCAAGTTGGGTTCTAATACCATTGGTGAAAAGTGGGCTTCTGAGTGTACGGCAACAGTTACTTGCTTATGACTACTCCGTTTGGGATAAAGACGTGATTTCCCATACAATGCCGGGGATGCAATAAGGAGGCACGGGGCGGGGGGCGGGCAGGTGGCTTTGTACTGCAATCCTACAAGCAGATTGCTAGCATCAACGTACAAAAGATGAGAAACGCTCTTTTATTTTCAAAGTAACTAGCTTCCCGCCCGCGGCTTCGCCCGAGTGAACTTCATTTTTACGACATACAGGATTTTTTCCGACTTACGATACCTGTCCTACAAAGAACCCCCGAGCAATATTTGAAACGAACTTGTAGTTCTTAGATTTCGTGTTAAGTATTTCGTGCTTTTATACTTACCGGGTGATTATCAAATAACTTCCGAAAACAATATGACATACCCAGTAAGTGATGCAGTAACTATACAGGGTGTCTAGGAAATAGTACGACATACTGCAGGGGGTGATAAAAGGGACCAATACCTTTTTACGGTTTTAAAGTTGTACATGTATGTAAGAGTTTTGTACAACATGTTTGAAAATAGCTTGTTTGATGGTGATTTTGAAAAGATACAACACTATTGCGTTTTCATTAAAAAATAAAAAACAAGTGGTATTCTAGTCCCAGAGGAGCTGATTTTATTGAAAATGTAACTAACGTAATTTTGACAAAAACCATTTTGTGAGTAAGTAATAATAGCTGCTTATTTGCGTAAATTATTAAAAACAAGTTGTGACGAGTAAAATGCGACAGTAAAATGCAAAAATGGTCTGTAATTTTAAAAAAAGAAGGTACTTTTATAAAAAAAATATTTAAAAATATTAAATCACAACAGATGCTCGAATTGCTTCCCTTGTGCCCTAACACACGCTCGGTATCTTGTTAAGAACGAGCTTTACAGTCTTCGAAGGCTTATTTGGGCAATTTCTCTCGCTGCAGTGGTAATCCTTGCTCTTAGTTCTCGGTCATTCTGGATTGGATGTATACACAAGAGTACACGCGGATAAAGCTCCCGGCAACAGCTAGTAAACTATTAACAGAGGCAAAGCAAAACCGCAGAATGTAGACAGTATGCACTAATTTATAAATCATATTTTTTCACAAAAATGAATATGTCTCAGTTCACTCCAGTTGAGACCGCGCGAATTGTCGAGTTATTTTTAGTTTTCTGCGGAGTCGGAGAACATTTATTTTACACTATTTCAGTACTGCGAATCCTATTTTGTGTAGGTACCGTCGAGTGTACAACGACGACATCACAAAATGATAATAGGTTCCCAAGAATCGCCTGAATATTCCGGGACTTAAATATCGAAGTATTCCTCGAAGGGCACACATTTGGTACTTTTAGTCAAATAAATAACTTTAATAGTAAAATTATAAAGCCTGTGCTTTATCATTAATGAGCCAGAAAGAAAGAAGACTCTATCACAGTAGTCTTCTTTCTTTCTTTTCAGCCTATAGCAGTCCACTGCTGGACATAAGCCTCCCCCACGGCGTGCCACAAAGCCCGATCTCCCGTTTTTACCATCCAGTCACTTCTACCAGCCACTTTCTTTAGGTCGTCGTGGTAGTAGGGTAGGTAGCACCTAATTCCAGTACATTTATGATTTCCTGATAGTTTCAATAAATTATTATTACAGCTTGAATAAGTTCTAGCGATATCATTTACTACAAATCTTGCATGACCTTCTCTATGTTGAGCCTCATGTGCGCTTCGAGGAATAAAATTTTAATATTTTTAATCTTTCGACGAAGCGGTTCGAGGAATAAAATTTTAATATTTTCAATCTTTCGACGAAGCGCACATCATTTGTGAGCTGGGAGAGCGTTCCACGTCTGCATAGTACGACAAAGAAACGAGTCGCCAATGCCTTTTGGTGCGGGGGAACAAATGCTGGACTGTGAGTGGATGACGCCGTAATCCAGCACGCGTGGTACGGGAGTTGAAGGGTGAGGATGGAAGATGTTGGAATAACTCTTCAGAGCATTCATCATAGTAGAAGCGATGGAGAACACTTAACCTGGCAATGTATCAACGCAATTGTAGAGGCTCAAGGGTCATAGCGTTCGAGTGTTGCACTTGCCGCCGAACACTCACCACAGTCGCCGCCTTCTCGCGGCGCTTGACTGCAGCCACGAGCGCTTTGGACTTTTACTAGTCGCCGGGTCTAGTTGCCAAGTGTCTTCAATCTAGGTCTTATTCCAAAACGCTAGTGTTCTTTGCCATTTCAACTTACTATCCGCTGGGCTACGTCGGCTACTTCATTTACTATCGTGATTCACAAGTACTTCTTGAAGTGGGAATCAAGTATCGACTTCGTCTGCTTGTTCGTTAAAATATTGGTTGCGATATATTTGAGTAAGTTTTATTTTGTGATGGCTCCCGTTGGATACATTTATGGTCATGTGAATGTATGTAAAAAATGGACATATGCTGAACAGATGTGATGAGCTGGAGCGTTTTTTAGTTGCGAATCATACATTATTAACTGATTCATGTCGTTACTAAGCATTGCACCAACTTTTGTGTAGGTACACATTGCATTGGTTTAAATAAATAAATATCCAGGACAAATTACACTAAGATCATCTGACCCCAAACTGATCAGAGCTTGTACTATGGGTGTCAGAGACTGATAAACATATTTGAATATTTATAAATACATACTTAAATAGGTAATAACACCCAGTCACACAACAATCACAAAAATGTTTGTCATGGTTGGGGATCGAACCCACAACCTCCGGTGCTAAAGGCAGGATCGCTGCCATTGCACCAACAGGTCAGAGATTTAGTCAACTTAAATCTTGATCAGTCTTATTTCTATTTAAAGAAGACACCGAATGAACCAGGGCCTATATTTTATCGGGAAATAACGTTAAATTTATCACCTTTCTTTAGTTTAGTTCATGACGGACGCGAAGAGGAAATTGATAATGAGGAAATTCTTAATTAATCTTAAATAATTTCAGTTAGAATTCTGACAATGTGACCCCAACGATGAAGAAACCTAACACCTCCTACCTCATCAATGGTCAGTACAGTTCTTGCGCCTATCTCTTGGTTTATCGACAATATACAAATAATCAAAGTTGGCGTAATGGCTGAAGACCATGGCGATATTGTCGAAAACCACAACAGAGTTAAGTGGCTCACAAGGGGACTAGATGGGTATGTCGGATGCGCAAGTAATAACCGCACCAGAATATGTTTGGAACTCCATTCTCGAAGTCGTTGACTATTACGTCTGGGATCACAGATATACATATGAATAGACAACGTAATGCGCTCCGTTTGTTAGAAACCAAGGATGCCACATTTTGAAGCTTATTGTAACGTCACGATAGCATTTCAGCGATAGGAATCTGCAGTTTTTAAGAAAAGTGTCAATCGAATGGATTTTGACATCAGTACGTCTATCACGAGTTGCCAATTTAAATTTACATTATCGTTTGAGTAAAAAAAATTGTTGGGATTTGACGTTGTCATGTCATGTCATGTGTCATCCCAATACAATTTTATAATGCGTACGATAACGTAAATTTTAAGTGGCAACTCGTGGTAGACGTAGAGTACGTCTACCCTGAGTTGCCACTATAGATTTACGTTATCGTTCGCCTAAAATCTTTAAATTGGGTTTTCGTACAGTAACTCATGGTAGACGTACTGTTGCCATAGCGGTTTTCGTGGATTGAAGCAGTGTCAAGAGAGGTGCACTGCACTCTTTTATTGGCACGAGAAGCGCGTACATGTCGTCTATTGCATTATATGTCTAAGTTTGGGCAGCGTAGGCCATCTAGGCAGGTTTAACTTATAGTAGAGGATAATTGTCGATTCTAACTCGGCTGGGTCGTACGGGAAAGTGCGCGACGCATTCTCGGCTGAGGGTGCATGAGGAAATACCTAGTTACAGGTTACTGTTGGTTCCCAAAAACCAAATATGGTTGCATATGTTCTCAACTAAGACCTTTTAATTTTTTTTTCAAGATTAGTGATTTCGTCAACTAATTTACTTTTAAATTTATCTTTATTAGTTGGAAAATTATAACTAAACATACTTACTTATGTTTAGTTATAATTTTCCAACTAATAAATTAATCGGTAATTATTTATTAGGAGGATAAGATGTCAATTCCAACAAACGACACTTAGAACAAGTAAAGCGAGCGCCATAAAAATACTATTTAAGTGGCCAAGTGACGGGACGATATTGAAATGGTGTTTGACTTGTACAAATGACCAAGAATAAAATATCCGCACCAGGATTATTTGTTATCCTCAAACTCCCAGCAATGTGGTCGTGTGCCATTTTAAGCCCTTGGTTAAAGCGAGCTTATTTTTAAAACTGCATAGAAACTGTCTACCTTTTGCAACGCAGCTGCCTAAGCGATGGGCAGACAAAGGCAACTAAGCCATACCACCCTCCGTTTTTGTATAGATAGAAGGAAGAGGTCAGTGAATCGAATTTCCAGGTAAGTAACTTTGATTATACCTGTAAAGTTAGTTGCTCTACAACGGACCAACAGACAGACAAATTCATTTTTAAAAATTAATGCGCGTTCGCTTGCATCCTCATTTGTAGTTAATAGTGTTCTTTTACATAATATTTTGCAATGCATTCAGATATTAGATGATGGATTCACTAATTACTTTTGTTCGACGCATACAATTATTTCGAGTTGAATTTTAGTACAGAGTTAGAATGTTAATGCCAGAAACAGGAATGTCTTGTTGATAGGATGAATAGTACCTTTTCAATCTTAATAATGGTTTATAATTACGCAAATCTGTATCCACACCAAAGCACTAGAAAACGTGAGTTAGGCAAAACCATCGGAAGCTGCATGAGCGAAATATTGGTGAAAGGCTGCCCCGGGCGATCCGGACGTGGGATTAGTACGTTGAATTAGCTACGCAAATGTTATGCATTTGCTCAGCTAATTCGCGTTGCGGACCACCTCACTGCCATATCCATGTCCATGTTGTACATTCGCTAATATTGGTTCGTGTTACAATAAAAATGTATCTACATTATTTTTACTTTATCTAATCGTTGATTATATTATTTACTAGCTGCCCTGACAGACTTCGTTCGGGCAAAAGTTATGTTTGACAGCAGGGAACAGAATGGTTTGTATTTTGTATGGGAAAAGAAAAAGGGTTGTTTTATTATTATAGAAGATATTAATGGGTTTCATTTTATATGTCAAGTTGTCATGGCCTGTGTAATCAGCAACTTTGGTAACTAACTTGTATAACACGAATATATTCGGTAAAATACTCGTAGTTTTATTTCAAGATATTGTTCAAAGGAATTAAAATCGTTTGAGAGCCATTGGGGACACAGCTGAGCGCAAAAAAAGGAACCAAAGTTTACTTTTATCGTCTCTCTTCTCTTCCCCCCTTTTGCGAGTCCCATTGATTCTTTAGCAAAAAAGATATCATATTGAGATGGCACAATAGCTAAAAGAGTGACAACTTCGCTATTGTTCTTGTTAAAACAGATATTGTTTGTTTATTGTAAGCAACAATTGGCCATTATTACCCAACATAACATAACATCACGACTATATCCCAAACGGGGGTAGTCAGAGGCAAGTGACTGTTGGCGTCATGGTCAACGGAACACTCAGAAGCCCACTTTTCACCAATGGTATTAGATGGTGGTGAGCCTCCCGTCGTTATCTGGGCTAATTTTGTTTTTATCATTGTTTTAATAACCATTTGATTTCTGACTAGCTCAGTCAGAAATTTACACAAGAATTTTTCTGGCCAGATTTGAACTCCAGACCGCACGAGCCACGATCCGAGTTACACTATTCCATCGCGTAGGGAAATACCGATCATCAAAGCACTCTTCATGATGACGCTGCCATGTCGGAATATTGCTTTGTGTTTACTGGACATTGAATGTCGGATTCTGTCCGAGAGTGTATTATATTTGACTCACCGCGCGCCGCACGTAACATTGGGTAACGCAAAAATAAAGTAAGGAGGGTGTGTATTTAGCATTTCACAGGTTTAGAACGGCGGAAATAAAAGAAGTTTCTTTATTAAATCAAGCTTCAGTGTTTTCCCACATCGTCCGCGTGCCCGTCAGTCGCGCAGTCTGTTCATTTCTTTTTTTAAACATGTTTTCAAGCATGAGAACGGCCTGCTTATGTGCGGGCACATAGCACAGCGCAGCGTAGGCCACTTGCAACATCAGAGGTGTCATGTTTGTTGATCCTCACTTGTTAAATATCCGAAGCAAGTTTAGTGAACAATTTAGGTCTTAAGAAGGTAGTATCTGAGATTTCCGCGGCCATCCTTCGAACTCTTCGAGACCAGACTCCCTGTAGAGTGAGATAAAGAACGCCCTGACAGTGATGGCAGCCATTACAAAACAGTACGTCGACCACGAGTTGCCTATTATATTTACGTTATCGTTCGCGTATAAAAATGTATTGGAATTTAACATTGTCATGTCATGTCATGTCAAATCCCAATACAATTTTTACGCGAACGATAACGTTAATTTTAAGTTGCAAGTCGTGGTAGACGTACAGATCTCAAAACAAAAGCTGTTGACTGCAACCTAACACGTACTTAGCATTTAGCATTTGACGGTCGCAACGCAAAATAAATTAAGGACTGCGGCGCCTCAATATTAAAAGGACTACAAAGGCTAATTTGGGAAAGAATTGATATTGAAACTTAGAATGATAACGTATGGAAGGATAGTTTTCATACAACCGCCCCGTCAAAAATGAAGCACTAATCCGAGCCACACATGTGTGACTATTACTCGCATACGTGCGGCGCGCTTTGACATTGAAGTGATTGAACGTTGCGGAGCTGTAATGAACACTGCAAAGCTCCAAAATGGTGCTTCAAAATGGGCGCGCGGACTTGGTTTCTATATGTAATTATTTTAGGTATTGAAAATTAACTTATTTATCAAATTGACATAAAAAAAAACAAATAGCTGATTTTCAGATGGAGGCCCCTAGAATGTTATCGTAAATGTGTCTATTTGTGCTTTAAGAATTGTTATTTGCATTTTGAATAGTTTGAAAAACATAAAAGTTATTTATACATTTAATCAAAGAATGGAGTAAATTTTTACAGTAGTAGTTAGTATAAAAACGTGAATATGTGCGTACGGGTCGCTTTTATTCGCTACTTGGCACGCCCGGTAGAAGCCTGCTGCCTCTTCTAGCCTAGCCTATAGTTGCTGTTATAGTCCGCACCGTTTTCCAACTTATATCGTCGCGACTACCGGCGGGAAAAGCGCTCTCTCTGAAATCCAGTAGCCCTGATTTCAAATGCCAGATTGGTGAATGTTTTTCGATGTCAATGATCACCAACCTGCATTTAGCAAGCATGTTGATCGTTGTCAATACGTATTTTTCAAAGCAATGTCTAGATTACAACGCAGGCGTGTTAAGACTGATTATTTTGCTTTAAAAGAAATGGTAGGTAATTAGAATTACACGTTACTAGAAAAAACCATCAGATGATACCAGTCCGCGCTGTCCGCGTGCGCTGCATAAGCCGAGTTAATCTGGTCGTTTCGTGAGCATTTCGCGGCGCTCACCTCACGCCGACTACTTTATGAATAATATTGTACTTAGGTATATTCGTACATCACATACACTCGCTTAGCTTGAGCTTAGTGATGCATATTATTATGCATGATGCGTGTTCATTTTCGCTTTGCCTGGGATTTGTTATTAAAGATGCGGTATATTTTACAACTTTCGTATGAAACATTCATCTGCCTTGATGTTTTGAAGCGCTCTTAGAGGAGCATGTTATTTTCAAACGCCATTTTCTCGAAATATCAAAATCTGACGTAAGCAGTCGCGCTGTACCTGTTACCGAAAAATACTCATAGAATTTTCATTTCAGTCTGTTTTCTTCCGCAGAACGAAGAAGGCGACTGCGTTGGTGAAGCTCTTAACGAATAACCGTAGCTTATAAAAAATGGAAGGTGACTTCGTGTCTTGTGGCCTTGGCGCAGGGTCGACCTTGGGAATCAGTGCCACGTGATGACGGAGCTTCCCACAGCCGACGCCGCCTTGCCAACGATGACGATAATAATAAATGACCAATTACTACTACGATTCTAAGAATCGTAAATTAACCAAATTACTTTCTCTAATGTCCCCTTTTCATACTGTCTAATGAGCCTGTAAGTGGCAGGCGACGTAAGGAATAAAGGCTTATTTAAATCGTGTATAATTTTCTTTATACTAGGGTGACAATTTTACACTGAGAATTTTGAGTTAGTAGAATATATTGTTAAAGGTATTGAATTAAACAGTTTCACCCAAGATAATCTACAGTTTGGATATATTTTGTAGGCACCCCAGAGAAACATATTCTTCTCTTCTTGCATCTACCAGTAGTGTTATATTACGTTGTGTAATTTAAATAACACTTGTTAGTTTATTAAAGGCGTAAGTCGCGATATCGTAGCTCTCCGAAACTTTGCTGTTCAATTTTTGATACCGTAAAGTGGGGCTATTTGGAACATTTATTTCTTGAAATGGGTGTTAACGAATAAAAAGTTACTTAATCAACACAGATCTTTATTTTTGGGTAGTGATTTTAGCAATTTAATAAAGTGACACTCACTTTTCGTTTACTGTGATCGTTTCTGTAATTTGTAATCACCTAAAAGTACTTGTTTGTAGCATCTACAAATTAAACTTTTTAAAGCAACTTAATTTTGAGTGAGATCTTATAACTTAATTTGTTGTATGAGATATATTGTAAGAAGTTGTACCTAATAGGCACAAAAATGCCAACATTTAAAATCTAACAAAGCAACCTGAAAAGAAATAAAATGAAAACATTCCTTTTGAGTTATAACTAACCTAAGACCTTATAGCCCTTCATTTAACCAGTCGGAGCAGATGAGATAATTTTGCCTCTGAATACATACAGGAGGGTGGCCAAATAAGGAACTGAATGCAGACCTAGCTTGTCCTTTATCCTTAAGAGTAAACTAACCTGTTTTAGGCAGTGAAGGGGAAATGTAGTAGTAGCAGTAAGCACCGAATGCCACCAAGAAGAACAGTAGAGCCATCAGCCGCACTGTGGACGGCCTGCACCGCGGCAAGCGGGTCCTCATTGTGGTTACTGCAATAACACACAAGTAAATAAACATTGTTAACTGTGAAAATATAAAAGTGTCGGGCCAATAAAATGAAATCAGAATAATAGGAATTAATAAATTGTATGTGTATAAAAAAATGCTTCTATGGTGTGTTTACTCATTTTTTTGAGCTTTTATACATTGTGTGAGAAAAATTAAAAAAAAAAACTTGGGTGATATAGCAATAAAACAAATTACCAGAACCAAATAATTAAACAAATGAGCTGTTTTACTTCATAAGAAATCATAATCATATTTTTTTTAACCTTGTATTAAATTAAAATTTAAAATAAGAATTTTAAATCGATTTACTATTAAAATTTTAAATACACTTGAGTAATAATAATTTACGATTTGTGGTTCAAAAACAGTTATTTCTTTAATCGTCGGCGTCAGTGTTTTGAAGCGGTGTTTCCTAGAGGAATTCGGTGTTTACGACGATCACTAATCCAAACTTCGTCGTAGTTTTTATAACCCGTAGTGATGCTAATTCTAAGGGTTTATGATTCCTATTTATATTTCCAACTACACGTTACTTTCGACCTTTTTTTCATCTAATGTTTAGTGAAAGTTAAGAAAATAACCTAAATTAACGTTAATGATCGATTATATCATCAATACGTTACTGTCAGTGTAGCTAATTTATATAGAAATGTTTGGCTATTACCGTTACTTATATGGGCATTAAATTTTAAATTAAAAAAAAATGTATTTTCTTATTTTTACTAAAGTAAATAGTGTCGTGTCGTAAAAGTACTCGATCGAGACTTGTAAACAACTACAGGAACATCGGTTTATGCAATGAGATATACTTACATTTAATTTATCAATAACGGAAACAGGTGTGTTCACATCTTATTTTTATTTTCATACAAGAATTCAGTAAAACTTTTATTACGATTTTAACAAACTAGCAGAGCCCGAATGCACCGCCACATACGACCGTCCGTCGCAGAACACGAGAATTATATATAATACCGACCGACCGATTGTATACAGTCCCTATAGTGATGCCCGATCTGAACCAATCTTTGAGAAGATCGAATCTCGACAATACGATCTTCCGATTTTTTGGATTTCGATTTTCACCCAGATCAGATCGTATGCTTGGAAGATCGAATGGAAAAATCGTTACAACAAAAAAATATATACGAAATTGGCAGGTACCTCTGTACTAAAGCAAAGTAAGATTACGCCTACTTCTCTTTCTTGTTTGTTTTTAGTTTCGTATTACTACACTCGGGGCAGTCTTAGCCCCAAGTGTGAAATGAAGGTGCGTATTATTATTTTTTTAGTTGAATGTTAGGGTACTGAGCCTGTTTTCGTTCAAGTCATTGTCCTTAATACTACATTACGGATCTCATAGTGGTCAATTTTGAGAGCGTGACCTATGATTTAAAATATTTTTTTAACATGGCTCCGCCATCAAAATCGAGCGTTTAGAGTTTTTTCTTCACTTTTATAGTACAACACACAGAAAATACAAATAAATGAAATTCAATGGGAGATAGGTATTTATTTATATTATTTTATCATAACACGGGTCATTGTCACACGTATCAAATGTATGAATTTTTCACTGCCATATACTACCCGATTAATGTACAATTCTTCTGATTGCTATCTTCATAGTACTTACTCCGATTCATGTCGTTTTCTAATGCTCTCGACATGACTAGGAGGTGCCATCAAGTCAAGTCAGTTCACTAACAGATCAAGTTAAATAAAAGCTTGTAAATACTGAATATGTAAGAATAAATAACCCTATTATTATTCCACTCAACGAAGAAAAAATAGGGGAAACAATTCGTATAAAAGCGAGTTTTGGCACAAGTGTAGGAAATGGTGTCTGAAGCAACATGGGTAGGGGGTAAAAGTACTTTAAGTTTTTCTTAAATAACTCGTAAACGGTGGCTCTTAGCGAAAAAAATCTTTCACTTAAGTAATTAACATAACATTTTCTACTTAAAAGGTTCTGTTCACTTTTTCTCTGTAATCAATATTTAGTAATATATGAAGGAAGGAAGATGCACAGTAATAAAATAAACTTATTATAAAAACAATTCTTACTATCTTCTAAATCTAAAATATAATTATCAACATCATCGTCGATGGTGTTTTCGAGGGAGGCTCCGTTAGTGCATGAGCTGGAGCATACTACGCAGACACTGGAGCAGGCGGTGCCTGCTTTCCAGCAGCCACATCGCATCCCACGCTCCAAATGTCTTAAGATTTTTTGGGTCAATTCTGGTTTAGCCGTAAAAAGCTTAGTAATTCCCACTTTGCTTTTTCCGTAGATCGTAGAGATGGTGGTGGAGTCGCATCCGGAGAAGCTGTGGAGGAAAAAAAATGTTTGGAAGCTGTTGAAGTTGTCGCACTGAAAACCATTGAAAAAATCTATAGAACCTTTTTGTAGGAAATTTAATGTAAATTACTTGAGTAAAAGTTATTTTTTGCTATGAGCCACTGTTTACGAGTTAGAGAAAAACTTTAAAAAAAAAGTACACTTACACCCACGTTAGCTCCAGTCCCATCCATACTGATGGATTTGATGAAATTTTGGCACAAATGTAGGGAATGGTGTGTCATTTGTGCCAAAATTAGCTTTTACACGAATTTTTTTCCTCGTTTGGTAGTTTTTCGTCTTCGTTGAGTGGGCTAAATGCCTTATTTATTTATTTTTTAAATGTGATACGATTTTCCAAGATTGAATGAGATCGATTCAATGTAATACGATTCAGATCGTGGATCGATTCTAAGGTTATCCAAAACAATCCAAAAGATCGATTCGAAGCCAAAGATCGGACATCCCTACGATAGGCTTATTTAGTACTGCTCTCTGGGGTTACCAACTGCGCGATCTTTTCTACTATTTCAGGCGTCGTGAATATTAATTTGATTTATGAGATTTATAAAATAGTGTGTGTTACATCACCACAATTGAAGATTATCACAATACTGAGTTAGATAATTAGAGTGAGATAAGTATTTTGACTTATTCCTAAAGTTTTTATTTCTATTAATGAGACGAAGTAAACTGACTTTTGTTAACTGGGTTGTCAGGTTTTGATAAAATAAAAATAACAGTGGAGCCAAAGTAAGTGAATGAAACAATCATGTTATTATATTTATTTATCATAGAAAACACTTAAAGTATTTAAACAGACCTTTTTTAAACTCGCACGTTCGATCAATGGCCCATGTGTCCATAACATCAGAAAATGTTTAAGCAAACACCGGATTAAGACAAACTTTTACACGTTAGGTGGCGCTGTCATCGGTCAAGCATGGTATTTCTTTTTTTGATGGACTGACAACACAGTAACTGCAGTTGAGCTAGCCGAGTTTGACATCATAGGTACACAGATTAAAAATATAATGCATGGGCTTGCCAAGGGGCTTGCTTTGCTGCCCTTGTTGGGTCAGACTTTCCGTAATCTGTGGGGCGGACATGCGGATAAGGACAACCATGTAGAATAATATTTTTATTATGCTAAGCTATACAATATTTAGGGATCAGTCTTTCATTTGATTTTCCTTTCAACCGTTTTATTCGAGTTGACTGTATGATACAATAATACGGTATTAATAATACAGTCGCTCGAATCGATCGGACAAAGCTGCAAAGGGTAAAGCATTACATAACCCAAGGGCAGATCATTTTGCAGTTTTTCATGTGTTTTGGACCTTTAACCAAGATAATTAAGTTAGAATAATAATATGGTGTCCAACTTTTGAACGTTTAAACATCGCTTCCTGCTCTTCAGTCTCTCTCCTCCCTAACTAAAATGGTTAAGACGTACATTGGGCCTCAAAACTTAAACCTTCTTAAAGATATTTTTTTAACGACTCCGTGGCCAATTAGGAACAGAACTCGGTCTGAAATCTGGAGATCCTGGGTTCAAACCCCAGCATAAGTTAGTTTTAACTAAGGTAAATGACCCGCTTATCGGTAGCAATCAATATTTTTTTACCAACGTAATTGTATGAAAACTACCCATTCTTAAACAATGAATTAAAAATTAAACAAAAAAACCGAATCGGTCGAATACTGTTATTAGACAGGGTTCGTGATGATCACCAACCCGAAATTGACAAGAAAATCTTTAAAGTTGACCATTTGAAATATCAAATATTTGTTTGAAACTGTGGTAAAACTAACAAGTAAACAAATTACAACAAAAGGACTGATAAGATGACTTGATATTATCAGTCTTATTATCATAATATTTTCTAATGATAGGTAAAACATTTTAAAAGCCTAAAAACAGATGAATGAAGCAAACAAGCAACGACTGCTAAGACTTTATTTAACTATATTATTTATTTTTGTTGTATTTTTTTAAAGTCGGCTGTGCGCTCGTCCCAGTTGCAACGCGATTACAGATACTGAGGAGTAGTCGCGGTCTTGAGTCAGAAAGTGCGGGCGTGTATTATAAATATTTGCACAAATTGTTTATAAAATAGTACAATGAAGTATAACGAGCTCGGCAATACGGGAATGAAAGTGTCCCACATCAGTTTAGGAGGTGCAGCTTTTAGCAATTATTACGGGTAGGTGTGTTTGAGACTTAAATAAATTATAAATTCATTTACGCGATTCCGTCTGGTGCGAGACTGTTTGACGCAATTCTGCGCAAGGTTATTTGTTTCATACAATGTATATACATATGTCATGTTGATTTCGGAAAATAAAATATTTTTCGTCGTTACTCAGTTGGGCACTAATGGACACAGTCTTTTGCTGCTTTAGGCAATGACCTTTGTGTAGACAGTAAATAAACAGACTGCCATTAATGTCAGGCGTTCACTTTGACATATGGCACAACCGTATGTCATTACAATAAAGGTTATTTTCCTTCAGCTATGTTATGTTTTTACTGACGACCGCATTGATCACCAAATAAATATAAACAGACCAGTACCACCAGTACGTCTACCACTAGTTGCCAATTTAAATTTACATTATTGTTCGCGTAAAAAAATTGTATTGGGAAGACACATGACATGACATCATCAAGTCAAATTTTTAATGGCGGGCATGGCGGCGTACACTCATGGCAGAACAGACTCTGTTCTTGCCCACTTAGGTCTAGGGAATCCAATCCCGCCAATGCGGGATCTTGCATTTACAAGATCCCGCACATTATTTGCGGGATCGCTCATGCGGGATCCATGTTTTCGGGACTGTAAAAAAGGATTTTAATGAAAATTGGCTCGCTCTTTGTTGATTTAAATAACTACTTACTTAAAAGAAAATTGGATTGACGACCTTAATCCCGCAGGCCTGCGGAACTGCGATTTTGATGCGGGATTGGATTCCCTACTTAAGTCACAGATAGGTAATCATACAAGCACTGTTGTACTCGTAATGCTCGGGAGTTAAAGATGTTATACTTAAGCTTGAATCTGTACAGTTACTTACATTACAGACGAATCTTTGCGATGATCTATTAATCTCACACACATACTAAGGTGGCTTTGTTAGTTTTGTATGTAATAATAAAACCCGCCATTATGTTAGCAACTGTAGATAAGATTAAGCGCCTTTAAATAGGTAGGTAGTCATTCTCGTAATAAACACGATCGAGGTCATAGTGGTCACCCATCAGCGCGACCGTAGAATTGAAATTCAGACAAAATGCTAAATAATCTAACCTCTGCTTACGTCACCTTTCTGTCAGTGAATCCTAGATGTTTTACCTTGTAAAAATATTAAAGACAATACTTAACTGATAAAATGTGGCGTGGGCCAGCTGGACCAAGCATTCGAAAAGGAATAGAAAGAAAATGTTTTATAATTTTGTTAGCGTTTTTTAGCGCATACACCTACGTAGATTCGTTGTTAGCGTTGGATGAGTGGTCGAAGTTAGGCCTCTGTTACTACATAAACATATACAGCCCCACTTATATTTTTTCTTCCAGGAACTTCGACGAGCAACGAGGTTTGGAATTGATCAAGCACAGCTTAAAACTTGGAGTGAATTATTTGGAAACCGGTCCCTGGTATGGCCAAGGCAGCTCGGAAAGGACCATCGGAAAAGTACAGTCACGTGCATAAACTAAAGATCACCACTGTTGATTGAGTCCATTTTAACATTTCAAAAAACCACCACTCACATCTGATACGATGTTTTTTGAGTAGAATTTTACTATAGTGACCTATAGTTTCACACAGATAGAGAGAAAATATTGGGTGAACAGTTACATAATATACTCTTTTTATTCAATGTTTGTTTGTAGCTATTGTGTTCTTAACTGTATCTACCTATTGTAGAATGACACTCAATTTATGTGAATTAATCTGTTTGTTTTATGGCATACGTCACCGAAATAGATTATTGATAGGTACAAGCGTTTTTAGCTATAATAAACCTATGATCACTCATCATTATTCTACATATACTTACTCGTACCTAAAGTTAATATCTGGGTCGTTACTAAAATCTAAGTTTGGATGTATACCCCCACCCCGCCAAAACCAATCAATAAACCTATTTGTGACATGCTACGCTTTACGGCCTTAAGCATTTCCAGAGTTTCAATAATTTTCGCAAATTTGTACCGTAGTAGGCCCCCTGGTACTTATACAACACTTTGCATATGAATTGATTTGGTGGTATTATTGCAAGCAAGCAGTTTTTATGTGACTTCACAGAGTCGCAAGGGGCACGTACCTGCGGTCGGCGGGGGCAGTTTAAAAAAAGTAGCAACATTTTAATTTAACCGTAAACTAAACCGGTTTAGCAAAAATTAATAACACCATCAGGTATAGAGAAATATGGATTATTACACTTCTAAAGTTCTCGTTGTAAGATTTTAGAATGAATGTCATCCTAACAAATAGTATACTAAGTATATCAATCAATATTATACGGGTTATGTTTCATGTAGGGTAGGTGTTCTGTCTAGCCACCATTTAAAATGAAACTATCTACTAACAAACCCAAACTTTCAATCTACATTGTTCTGAACAATATTTTACGTGTCACATCTAGAACGAAACTTGCATTATATTTTACAATGCCGTAACAATTTATAGGCGCTCAAAGGTGTCCCGAGGGCGTCTTACTTCATCGGCAGCAAAGTCGGCCGGTACGAGCAAGCCACGGAGAAAATGTTCGACTTCTCATCGGAGAAAACCGAAGCCGGAGTGGACAGCACGCTGGCTCTCCTCGGCTTGGATTACGTCGACTTGATACAGGTCAGAGAGCCAAGGCCGTAAGTCGTCACGCCAATTTAGAGTAATTTGGACTCGGTTAGCGTCGGATCATCGCGGCCGCTTCTCGTCATTTTGTTTCGGTGCAAAACGAAAATATGTTGAATTTTGAAAAATTTTGTTTTTATATATTGCCCGTCAAGATGACCACACTCCACCTGATGAAAAGTGGTCGTGAGATAAAGATATGAGGTTGACAAACCCAGTCATGCAAACGAATCACTGGGCTGGCCATCCTCACTTTGAAGGCCTGCAGAAACTTAAACTTATAGGAAGCAAAAAAGAATGTATGTAAGGGTTCCCTTTATAAATTATTGTACAGTAAAATATGAATAACAAAGAATCACGATAAATTTTAACTGCGTCTCAACGCCTAAAAGTAGTGTTCAGCGGAACGGGGTAGCACTTAACCACCCTTGTTCGGTCCGACACCAGGGACTTTGTCCTAGTACCTAGATATAATTCGAGTTTATCGTAACTTCACCGTTAGTTCTGTAGAAAGTGTTCAGCAGTTATTTTGTTTTTTGCTGAACCAAATAGCACTATACTATAGATACTGTGTACTTTAACATTTAGATACTGTTATGCGTACCTATGTACATTCAGAATATACTTGCAATGACTTGGTAGTTTTATGATCGCAGTAGGTGCATGTTCAGTTCAGTAGCTGTTTCAAACAGATACGTCCAAGGGAAGCTTACAATGACGTCCTGAGAACATACATTACAACTTGTGACACTTCTGCTATAGTATTCTTTCCTGCAATTTATATGCTGACCCTCGATAGCGCACCAAGAAATAGCCTATCCACCACTTGTTGCCACTTATCTCTATGATTAAATGAGTTCGTAGGTAGTAGGAAAGGTAAGCATATACCTTGGTTCTGAGATAACAGAATCGATGGGGTTTTTTCCCCTTACTCCTAAACGCCAATCAAATGTAATGCTGTAGGTAATTGTTATTAGAACTGAAAGATAAAACTGTATTAGGACATCTTTTCTGCCTTCCGCTATCGGGACTAGTCCTGGGACTTACTGCGGAAACTGTGGGAATAATTACATTGCCTATACTGTATTGCATTCCCACTGGGAATGCTAAAGACTTGTCTCTAACAAGTCCCGGGAACTTTCTTAATCAAGAGGAGAGTGGACGTGGCTGTTCTGCCCGCTGCCTTGAGCGGTTATCCTAAGCAGTAGATATAACAAAGTAAATATATGTAGCCACATGCAATTTGTGAATCATTGTGTCGACCAAAGGCTAAATAATATAATATGTACTGTTGTAATAAAGATAAACACAAAACGTAACGCTACCACTGGTGCATAAAACACCTTGTCGAGTAAACATGAAACAAATCTTCTGTTCCCGCTTCAGCCTTCAATTTCTTTACTAATCCAGGTTCATGATCCAACCTTCGCTCCAGACATCTCCGTAGTCCTCAAGGAGACGTTGCCGACGCTGGAGCGGGCCGTGAGAGACGGCAAAGCACGGTACATCGGCCTGGCGGACTACGACATCGACCTGATGAAGGACATCATCGAAGAGTCAGACGTGAGGATTTCTTCCATCCTCTCGTACGCCAAGTCGACACTTTGTGACAACCGGCTGCAGAACTATACCAACTATTTAAAGGTGATTTAAGGACAAACTGTGTTTTCCGATTTTTCACATTTTACGGATCATGATGATCAAAAACTAGGGCTATTCTTTGATTTGCCAAGCGAGCGGTCTCACGACTCAGCTACAGCTGCTCGGAGTAATTACTATTAAGCATCTGCGTATAACAAAGTTCTGCATGCATGTTGTGTTTGGTTAGGGTGTGTACATCGCAGTTCGCACGTACTGATTGCCCACGGCTTTGTTCAGCGCCCCACGGTGCATAGTAAATAGCCTTTATGTGCATTGGTTGAGCTGACATACCTAAGCCACGCTCGCAAACAAAACGTGATCTAGGTACACGCATTAGGTAGGCTTAGTTTATCTACAGGCTACATTATCTGATTCACGAAGAGTATCAAAATATAAATGTAATTTGCACTAAAAATGTGAGAGTATACTAAATGGTCAATAACGATAGGATAGGATGTCAATCAGCCCCTCACGTCACGCCCTTCACAATTGCCCGTATGGTCTACTGCAGAGCGACATTTACGAAGTTTCGTAAAACTTTGGAAGCCAATAACAACAAGTGTATCTGATGTTTTTTTTATGCTCATGAATAATACCAAACTGAAACATGATTTTTGAATGATGAGTTATGTTTTCCTAACGTCTTGAAGGTGGCGATTGGCGTCGATACCGAAATAGGAGACACTACTTGTTCGTTTAAGCGTCCATTTTTTATTCATTCATACTATCACAACTATACATATAATATGCCAAGCGGAGTAATCAGAGGCCAGTTGACAGTTGCCGTCATGGTGAACGGAACACTCAAAAGCCTAGTAGCCCACTTTTCACCAAAGGAAGTGAAAAGTGGGCTTCTAGGCTTTTGATTGTTACGTTTGAGTGTTCCTAATTTCAATAAATCTATATATTAGAACTAAACGAGGTGGTTGGTGCTTTAAAACGTTTTGCTTTGGTTTTTATTGATGTATTCCAGGGCCGGGGAGTTAGCCAGAAATTTAACAAACACAATGATGGCTCAGGCCAGATTTAAAATCGGAACCACACGAACCCCATTATACGAGTAGGTGTGCCTTACCTCTAGGCCAAGCCATGGCGCTCTCTCTGTGTATTCATAGGCTGTATATATTTTCTGTGGCTGTAGTAAGTTTGTGTTGCAGAGCAAAGGCGTTGGAGTGATAAACGCCGCCGCGACGGGCATGGGCCTGCTGTCCAACCGCGGGCCGCAGCCGTGGCACCCGGCCAGCGACGACGTCAAGGCCATATGCAAGCGCGCTTCTCAATACTGCAAGGTGAGTTACTAATTTACGAAATTCCGCGAAACTTCGGAAGGGTGAAAAGGACACAGCGTGTTGTAAGTATGTTATGAATAGGTTTCCAAAACTACTACTAACGGTATGTTTTTTAACGATTGAATATTCACGTTGCCTACTACGTGTTCGTCGAACGAGAGTAGGCCCCTGGTTCCACTGACTAAGGGCTTAGTAGAAACTTTGACGTCAGATTCCGATCAAATATGTACTTAATCGATAATTGCCCGGAGGAATATGTTGGTGCCTAATTCATTTCGAGCTTATTCTTACCGATATTGAACAAAATACATTTTATAGTTTTTGTGAGGCTGTTTCATAACCTACATAATGAGTTTTTACCTCGAAACAGTTTACAATAAAAATCATCTGTTCATGATGACCTATGCACTTACCACTGTGGTCTTAAACCTACCCTTCACAGGAACAAAATGTGGAGCTGGCCCGCATAGCCACCTGGAGCACGCTGAGCCAGCCGGGCATCGACACCAACGTCTGCGGGTTCTTCAACAAGGACCAGCTGCTGGACACTGTGGAAGTCTTCGAGAAGGGGCTCACTAACCATGAGCATAAAATTTTATCGGAGGTTCAGGCGAGGTGAGAGCAATGGCATCAATACTACAGATAATTCCCCTTCATAGAATGATCCTCTTCACCCTAAAAACTCAATTCTAGGAAACCGTAAGTACTACGCTATTTATTGCCTTACGTGACAGTACAATAGTGTTGTTAAAAAGTGTACAGCACTGATCAAGCTTTTTAAAGGAGGTCACATTACCAGAGGGCCTTTATAGACAAGAGCAACAAGCTTTCGTATCGAAATACCAAATTCAAAAACGTATGTAATGGGAGTGACACTAGCACTTGCCTTATCGAAATGACATTTGATGTCAGTCAGTTCCATACATGTTTGACAGGTCGAAACGAAAGTAGCGTGTAACTCTAGGATAGTCAATCCACCCTGATCCGCATGGCTGTAGAATTCCCTAAGCCAGGACCGTACAAAATCTACAGTTACACATACGATAAATACGAGTACCATTAAAGCTGAATATAACATTTATTCCACAGATTTTTCGACAAGATTACCCTGCACTGGGATGACGTCGAGCTGCCGATATACAGGGCTAAACTGGAGACAATACTGAGCAAGTGATGCATAAATAGGTACACAAGCAACCAACACTCTGTATCTTCTTATTGTTTTTCGTATTAACGGGTGATTTGCGTTTCCAGAAATAAACGCTGTTGCCGGCCAGCGACTTAGGCCGGGTTTGAAAACACCCAGTATACGTGTGTATGTAGCATACCTGCCTTATACAAAGACATCTGAACGACTGCACCAATTTTTTTTTTCGTTTTTGCTTATGTAAGGGCACGGTTAGTTAAAAAGAAATCAAACACAATTTATATGACATGGGTTTACCCGTGCAAAGCCAAAGCAGGTCACTAGTGTTATATACATACTTGGAAGCAAATGTATCGAGTCATCCCCGTATTTAAGTTTCGTCATTATTATTCGTGGTATTGTGTATTATGAAGACAAAACCTTAAAAAACGGAGGTGGCTTGATTTCTCTGCTTGCAGGTGTACTTCTCTTGAAAACTGTTATATTTCCCGAACCTGTAACACCGATATCACATTCTAAATTGGATAGCTTTTTTAAAACGTTATTTTACATATTTCATAAAGTAATTATTAAAATAAAACAATATTTTTAAATTCAACCGAAATTTTATTTTTGCTAAATTCTTCTCTATAGTGGAATACATATTTCACAAAACTTTATCACAATATGATAAGTGAATCACTCAATATTACATAGAATCAGGTAGATACTTATTCTACGATGTAATAAATACATGCAAGTATTTTGTGATTTTAATTATAAGTCTCTATCATATTACTATTATCAAGGAGATTATATGAAAAATAAAGAAACAAACACTAAATTAATGGCAACTCTAATTTCGTAATTAGTCCGGTAGCGCTAGACTATTTATAAATCCTAAACACCCTAAACATTCTTTTACTGGAAAAGCTTATTAACCCATTGAAGTGCGTTTAGTGCTGTGTGTGACACTTGCATTTTCAGGAATTCAATGATTTGTTATTACCTAGATTAATTCAAACCAAAACTTCCAAAAAGTAATTACAAGTTCAAAACAGTTGGTTCGAAACGGCGTGCAGAACAATTGGTGGCGTGCCGTACTGTGCAAAATAACATACGGTCAGGTTACGGTTATTGTAATAAGATTTTATGGATAAATATGCACACAATAAAGAAGATTTAAGGGTCTTGTGCGAAAAAATTAAACAAAAACTACAATTTCCATGGATGAATTCGAAACAAAATTATTTTGAACAAGTAGGTACCTACTTGTAAACGAGTAACACCCGTTTAACCCATTAAACCACATACCTAGCTCCCTTGGCTCATGGCACAGCTATTCAGGCAAAGGTACCTACTGGTGAGCCATGAACCGGTTTCCCGGGGACAGACATAACTAGACTGAAAGCGTCGCGTTGGTACATCAGTCACTATTACTTCATTATTGTCATAAAAGTGCCATTTGCCACTCTTATTTTTGTTTGCCCGCAAATATTCGTAAAGACAAAGATCTAAATTTCTACTAAGCAAGCACTTGCAATGGCACATATAAAAATTATAAGTTGGCCAAATGGTCCGATAACTTTGTGCATCAAAACAACTACTTTATAAATATACTGACTGACCTGTTGGTGCAATGGCAGCGATCCTGCCAGTAGCACCGGAGGTCGTGGGTTCGATCCCCACCCATGACAAATATTTGTGTTTGTTGTGTGTCTGGATGGTATTTTATATGAGTATGTATTTAGAAATATTTAAGCATGTTTATCAGTCTCTCCATAGTACAAACTCTGCTTAGTTTGGGGTCAAATGATCTTGGTGTAAATCGTGTCTGATATCTATTTATTTTTATTCAAACATATAAAAGTCTAGCGCTACCGGAAGAATTGTACAAACATATAATTTTTCAGGAAATTTAGAATAAAGTCATCAGAAGCTAGACAAGGTGTAGCTAAAAGGAGGCCAGCAGGTCTGCAGAAGCTGCCAGCTAATATTATTAAGAACTAGTGGTTCTCGAAACTCACGAGCGAACGTGGCGGCGCGATAGCGTTTCATTTATAATTAAATTCATAGCTACTTGTAGAGAGAGACGCATGTACAGAGTGCCGAGTGCGAGTTGCACTGAGAGAAGTGAATAACTTCACCATCGCGTTTGCGAGAAACAAAACGCGAATTTGTATGGCATCGAGTGAGCGCCATCTAGCGGCCTGAATGTTGAACGAATTCGCCGCTAGATGGCGCTGACTCGAATCCATACTATTTGACATTTACGTGCTCGCAAAACGCGATGGTGAAGTCATTCACTTCTCTCACTGCAACTCGCACTCGGCACTCTGAAGAATGATAAGTCATCATAAAATTATAAAGTCACATCGCCACGGAAATACCAAGCCTGCACAAAAGGGAAGTAGCTATTTACATTAATAATTTTATCTTCGAAACGTTTCTCAGATTTATTGGACCATGAAACCATCCCTTTTAGAGGCTTTTTTACATTAAGCATTTGGTTCTTCGTCTTGGCAGCTTTAACATAACTATTACATTGATCATGATTGAACATTCTATAAACTTAAGTAATAAAAATATATCCAAATACTAGAATCTAGTTTAGGCCGACGATATAAGCGTGAAATTATATGTTAAAGTTTGTTCGTTATTTCGTGCCTAAATTTTATTTGCAATAATTTCGTTTGCCATTATTCAATTGAAAATAACGTTTAATTTGCTATGACTAACAAATGGTTACTGATATCATTTTAGTTGTATGCCTAAACAAGCAATCAAATGTCATTTTTGAATAAAGTTAATTTAAACTAGCTGCCCCGACAGACTTCTTTTGTTAAATGTTTGACAACTGGGAACAGAGTGGTTTGTATGGGAACGAAGAGTGTGAGAACATTACTTGTTGTGCCTTACTAAGAATATTAAAAAATAAATTGCCGAATGAGGGTTTTCTGAAATGGCCTGCGTGAGATGGCAGCACTGTAGCGTGAGGGCCAATCAACTGTCAGATACATATATTAATTGTATATTCCGATTTTTTTTTTGGTTCATTTATTCTTTTAAACATTACTATAGGAATATTGTTTTCTTAAAGGCCTCAGTGTTGTGCACTGCCTATGTGTGCAAATGTTACAGGAGGGCATACTCGTAAGTTCCGTACGGGAGATGAATACCGTTTAAAACAGCGGCTTGTAGCCATTCGCAGTGATAAAAATTTACTCCAACAAAAAATAACCTCGTATTGAATGTTGAAAGCATGGTTTACTATGTGTTATTACTATAGTCTGTTGGGTTTTGTGAGTTGTAGTTGATTATTGCACATTAATAAAGCATGGTTTATTATGCTTTATACATTAATCAACTACAATTTAATGAAACACAAATAACTGCAATTTAGAAGTTAAAAAACCAAATTAAATTGTGTAAACAAATGCTAGTACCTTAACCTTTCAATGAGCTTTTCCTTAGTACAGAGGCGTTCACATCAACCTTTACACAGGGGCACCTTATGCTGCTGACAATACCTATTTTGCAATGGTTTTGTAAAGGTTGATGTGAACGCCTCTGTACCAGTGGCTCAATCTTCAGTTGGGCGACTTCTTTCTGTCATTTATCCATTATAAAATCAATATGTAACACCTCCAAATACAACAAAGTTTCGGTACGAATCTATTGGATCTGACAGCTGGGTATACCTTACGTAACAGCAGCGCTGGTGGCAGAAAAAGTATCAAAACCGTCATTGGTCGAGCCGTTCTCGACTTTTGCACTTAGCAACACATTTGGCGATTGTTTTTATTTATATAGATAGATGGGTCAATTCTGTATCTGGCCCTCGCCGGCTGCTTGCTTCGCTCGCTTGGCTCACGTACACCTTACATCTTCGCTCCTGGCCAATTTTATAGAAACTATATATTTTCACCTATGCCACATTTATGCATCCATGGCACTTAATCTCACTTAGCACTGTCACGCGGCACGCGGTGTTAGTATAAATCAGTATGGTGCCAACGAATATTTTTACCGAGCACCATTATGGCAAATGATATTATGGAAAATCAAAATTATAAAGAACGAAATCACACCGATTAGGTGAGAATAACAAACAGTAGAATTGATTATATTACTACAGTATATTAGACCTGGACACAGGAATAACTTATTATTGCAAATAATTTACAGAACATTGTTATTAAAACGTATTCGACCGCAGTACAATGATTTACTTCATTCTTAAATCATTTAATATTCAATGCAGAGATTCATGTTAAAACAGGTAGCTTGGTTGACTAAACAAAATGACGCGCCCCTCCACCACATTCACGCCCACATGAAGTAAAGAAAAGTGAAGTAATTAGCCTATATACTGTCCCACAGCTGGGCAAAGATCTCCATCATTGAAATCAAGTCATCGGTACAATGGATGGGTATTGCCTTCATATTAAAAAAAATATGGACGCAATAAAATGTAGTGTGGCGCGTCATTTCTGGTTAGACAAGCTCTAGCATTATGAGCAATTATTTATTCGTTTAACGAAGTAATTCAATATTGCTATAAGAAGTTGTGGTCAGGGGCCTAGTACATTTTTATTCATAAATATGAGGCAATAATGGCTAAAACTACTTACGGTCAAGTAAGTATTCTCTATCTTACATATATATTAAGGATAACACTATCTTACTTAATGAGCAAGTTAGATATTATTGTACCGACCCACAAATTGATAGCTTATCTACGTTGGTAGGAAGACTACTATCGCTAAATGTCAAGCAGTTTATACGGCTAATTAAGAGTCCACTAAAATTGACCTAGCAGGGGCGCTTGCTCTTCCTGCTGTAGTGCTGCTGACTGGGTTTTCTTCGGAATCGAAGTATTTGAAGCTTTACTCTTTAGGCCTCATTTACGTAGACGCTGGGCGTCGCGGCCCGCACTGAGTACTGACATGACATAATATAATATAATAATATTATATGCGCCAGACAACACACCTCTTGTGATGGTCTCGAAGTAGGGATTAATATCCCTGTGTTACGAGGTACCACACAAGGAAACAAGCCAGGGGCGTCTCCCAGCACACCGAGACCCGAGTCAATTCAGAAAAGATCGTTTCCAGAATCGACCCGACCGGGAATCGAACCCGGGACACTGCGGAAATCGAGGCGAGAAACCGTGCTACAGCGCACTGCGCCAATCGTGTCGTCGAATATAGCGTTGTGTGAGTGTGAGTGGTGTTGCGCCGCCCGACGCGACTCGCGACGTTCCGCGTCTTAGTTAATGAGGCCTTATTGGTGTAACTCACACTTTCACGGAGCACCATGTTTTTCAAGACACGATAGACTATTTTGTAAGATACAAGTTGATAACGGTTATCTAGAATTTCAATTGCGTTTTTTTGACTAAAAACTAAATGTTGCGAGGGCAAAAAAATAGATTTGAACTTTTTACGTTAAATGTTCTTAAGTATACAGAGGTATCTAAATACCTTAAGGTTTTATAATTCACAATTTAGCAGCTAATTAATTTAATATCTATCTAAGTTCTTTTATAATAAAGTTCTCATGATCTTTTGCACAGTTGTTTGAATATCTATCATATTCGATTATTTACATACATTCATTAACCAAATTACTTTGTTCTTACACTGGGTTTCCTAAACATTTCCTGAAGTAGTTGTAGTCTGTACTAAGAGAGATGTAAAGAGAGGTAGTGTAAAGTTAAACAGCTGTTTTTTAAAGTCTATTTTATAAAAACAAAGGCCTGAGATGAGATTTTACTGACCACTGAGAACTTAACTGTGCGTATCGTTCGCGTAAAAAAAATGTATTGGGATGACAAAAGGTGCCCGTGGCTAAGTGACGGCAGCTGATCGGCAACGATCCGATGTTAAGCAACGCCAGTCAGGTCGGGTTATGGATGGGTGACCATCCCGACCGAAATTAAGTGATGTGTTTTTCGGGCATCTCCGTGCTTCGGAAGGCACGTTAAACAGTTGGTCCCGGCGCAAGATATCAGTCGTAAAGCCTAGTCAGAGGCCTAAAAAGGCGGCTTGATAACATCTGACGGTAAGGTTTATCACTGGCCTTACATTCACCTCTCCAACAATCCGCACTGAGCCCGCGTGTTGGAGTATGGCCCGTACCACCTCATAGTTGAGGTGAGGCCTGTGCCCAGCAGTGGGACGTATAAGGCTGTATTTGTTTGTTGTTGTTTTGGGATGACAAATGACATGACATGACAATGTTAAATCCCAATACATTTTTTACGCGAACGATAATTTAAATTTAATGTGGCTCGTGGTGAACGTACTGGTTACCTTGTTACATCTCCTATTCAATTTACCTTAACTAGTACTATTGCAAAGAAAATCTGTGAAAGATCACGAAGACATCTTTCTTTCTGACACCTGTAAGTAGCGAATTTCTGAAGTTGGTAATAAATACTATTCATTGCCATTAGGAACTTCAACAATTGCACCAAGAAAACTATCGACAGAGCAGATAGAGAGCGTACTAAACTACTTAATATTGTCGCAATAACACTAAATGTAATGTATTTTTATCACTTACTATGGCTTTGTAATCATGTTGATCAAGACCAATTAAACTATGTTTAAAAGTCACAATTGCAGCACAACCCACAAAAACACGTGATGGAGGATTCTTAGCTAAGTTTTACTTATTTATTAAGGCTTGAAATAAGTACTCCCGAACCTAGAACTTCTTTGGCTTAGCTAGATACTAACACATTGCTCGGTAATTTACATCTTTATCGTAACAATCTGGTGTGCCTGGGCCTACAAGTCACCTACATATTTATTTGTACTATTTGGTGATTGCTTTTCAAAGCCTTGCTCGAAATAATAGAAATGGTTAAACAGCCTAAACACACACGTTTAAAATAAACTATGTACTTTACACGCAATGTATACCTTACACTTAACAAATTAATATACCTCATATGTACTTCAAATTTAATTTTTTAAATAAAAAAATAATCAAAATAATTAAAATTCAATGAAGTTGAGTTAACAGCAACAGAAGTAAATGTCAAAATTTCTTAGATTTAAAAAGTAATGACTCACTTAATAGATTAGTATGCCCACACCAAAAATCAAAATAAAAATATTGGAAGACGAAATACATAATTATTATGAGAAGAAAAGATTACGTCTAACAGTACAATAATTTATTATTTTCCTATCTAAAATCACATCACATTCCGGACGTAAATTATGAAAATTAGTTCCAAACTAATCTTATGATGTGTGTCTAACTTATGTTAGTTACAATTTTATATCTATTTCTTATAAAATCAGGAGTTTAATATACACTCAGCATAATGGTAAACTTTGATTATGGTGAATTCAATTTGTTCTAACATTAACTAAGCCATACTACATTCATTATAACATTAGAAATAAGAAGCAGGGGTGCTGAAATGAATAACCATTTGCATTTGTCGTTGCCATGACGATGATATACTTAAGTATAACCAGGCAAAATTGAAAACCCCTTCCGCCACAAAGTATGAAGGGAATGTAAAATTTTAGATTTAGTAGTCATAGTGATAGTAAATATGTGTTTGGATAAAAACCCCTGCTTCTTTTCGGTTTTTACATCGACAATATAGTTTGAAACGAGACAAAATAATTTTTTGAAGCATAATCCTCATAAATTCTAAAGTTTCTTTACTTTAAAGAATTAAGTGTGATAGCTGCTTTTTAAGTGGATTTTACTAAATTCGGCATATATCTCAAAAGTAATAATGTTTATAGTACTTTTACTAAAATGAGTACCCTAAAAAGAACCTTTTTTACTTCTGTTTAATGCTATAATGAATGGATTATAAGTAAAAGGTTAATAAAAAAGGGGATCTTTTAGCTGAAAAGGTGCACTTTCTTAAAAAGGAACCATAAGTCAATTGAGGACTTATTAGAAAGTCAAAATCGGTAACATACTGGTTAAACATATTAATTGACAGTTATTGCGCAGTACATACGACAGTCAACTTCAAATAAAATAATCATTCATAAATATCAATAAAATATAACGTAATAGTTGAATTAAAGAAAGACCCTCACACTGCTAAACAAAGTCTAGGACAGATGGGCGAACGATATCGGCGGCGATATTGCGGCGGTGTCGCTGAGAAATCACGCCGTTTATTTATTTATATAAAATAATAGCTAGTTGTTTTTATTAGGAAGAAACGATTTATTGGATTGATTAATGATACTCATCAAAATTTAATATAAGAAGAAATTGGCACATTGCGCAACTAATTTAATTAAGAAGTTTTTTATTTTAAGTGTTTTTTTATTGAGTTTCAAAAGAAACCAAAAAAAAAAAAGATTACTGTCTAGTATTCTGGATAAGTTTGAATATTAAGCTCACCTACCTTAGTAATCATTATTATTGGCACAAACAGAAAGTGCACATACAACATTAAGATGTTAATGTATTTCTAACGCTAAGTATTTTTTTAATAAACCCGTGTTATCTACGTAATATATTAATTAAACATGGATGGGTGGAAGCAGCTGCCGTTTGTTCTGCAGAAAATTAAACTAATAAAATTGTAATATCATTTATCACTCGGCAAATAGACAACGAACTTGAGATTCGAAACAATGAAAGGCGTTTAAAGGCTGTGTCTTGGCCGTTTATAGAAGACCTGCAAGTGTTTCGTAGCTTTTACGATCGCGTGTGATCATCAGCTTCGTGCCACTAGCGGGATCAATGCTGGCCATACCAAGATTGGTAGTTTCTTTAATCAAATTAACGAAACTGTGATATTTCGATTGGTCCACCTTGTCGATATTGAATTTTAGTGTCGGTTTCTTATATTTAACAGTTCTAGTGTGCCAAACCAGTACCTTGGAGCAGTTGTCTGCCAGAGGTTCGATGTCTTCGATTTTGACGCCGAGACTGACTAGGAATTTGTCCTCTTCGTGGCCGGCAATGTACGGCATGCTGGCGGCGGGCGTCAGGTGCTCGATGTTGACGGCGAAGCCCGCCATGTCGATGGGGAACGTCCTGGACCCTGGCCACGAATCAAAGAAGCCCACAACCTGTAATATACCACAGAGGATTATAGAAGCTATTTCCGCCTTAGGCTTAAAAATTGAAGGCGAGGTTTCCTGCCGCGCACGCCGCGGTTGCGGGCGCGCAGCTTCTATAGAATGCAGAAATGTAAAATTGAAAGCGGATTTCACGCGTTTAAATCCCGCGGCGGGCGCGATTCCCGCACGGCAGCCGCAGCCGCGGCGGTTTGAGGCCTCGGCAGTTGTCTTTACAGGCGAAAATCGCATCCGACGCGGCTGCGGCACCGCACAAAACTTCATTTATTCATTTACTTCATTCAAAACTCCGGTCTCGTGAGTTTGGGTAAAAACCGCCGAACCGCCGGCCGTCAGTTGTTAGACTTACGAGTGAAAAAGTTTTAGAATATAAATATTAGTCACCGTCAGACCGATTATGTCACTTCATTATTTTAGACGTATTTATCGCTGGAATTGTGACCAATAATTGGTGTCGTAATTACTGCCATTGGTGCCGATAAGCAGACAATTGCTGCCATCACATTTTAGATGAAACAAAACATTTAATGGTGACCGGCCATCCTGACGTCAGGTTGGCCGGTCACCGTTTCCAACTTAAGAGCCTGTTTCAAATCCCTTTTCCCAGACACCTTCGTCGAATAGAGAGAGGCAAAACGAGCCAAACCTTCGTCTGACAGACTGAATTTCATAGGGCTCCAGGCACCGGCACTTTTCAGAGTGATAAACGTCACCCGTACCCGTTCCGAAACAACGAGGAAACTGTCAGGTGGCAGCTCGGCCGGCCTCGATTTCACTCGGGTTAAATTTGGAACGGGTTCGAGTGATTTTCACTCCTCAGTCAGTTTCAGTGTGAAATTCGTTTTGGAACACAGCCTAAGTACATACATACATACATACCATCACGCCTTTTTCCAACGGGGTAGGCAGAGACCACATCTTTCCACTTGCTACGGTCCTGACACACCTCTTGCTCTTAGTTTCCACTCTCATTAATCCTTTTATACATGCTCGTCGATTATGGGCACTCCTGACCTGACCTTTTCTGAGCACGTTTTGGACTTGTCCTAAGTACGTCCGTCTAGGCCTTCCCCATTCAACAGCTCCATCCACCCTCGCCTAATTAAAGTATGCTATGTCTATCTAAAAACATAATTGTTTACCTTTCCATCCTTCACTACAGGCGAGGAGACGCCATAGCCGCCAATGAGGCCGACTGGAAACATTGAAACTCTCTTTGTATTTCTGATTTCGTCGAACAGCTGCAGGTCAATAGTGTTGTCATCGTCTCCGAAGTACAAGATGCCTTCCTGGGCGTTCTTCTGGAGCCAGTGGAGCGCCGCGCGGCGGTTGGCCACGCCGCGCGGGAAATTGGTGCTCCTGTAGTGGTACGGCTTGGGGCTCGAGATGTGGGTGAACGGGAGCCCGGTTCGTCTGTAATCACCAATGAGATCACGACAATTTTTCAAGCGCAGAACATACTGCACTGAGGTGCAGTATGTAAGCGTTCCGGGAGCAGACATGCGGAAGTAAATTTATGGCACCGCCACTCCTCCGCCGCCTGTCTTTTTTGGGTATGGTCCCGTAGCAAAGCAACTCAAAAGTCACCAACACTCCCGCACTCTCCCGGTACCGCCTCAGTATGTTCCGCGCGTAATCGATAAATAATGTGTTTGGTGTATGGGTGGGTGGGTATTTTGTCTTACCAGGTATGTATTTCAAAATAAATTCTAGCATGATACAAGATATGTTTAATTAAGGGTCAGATAATATTTGTATAAGCTGTCTGAGTTCAGATTGGACATGTAGAAACATGGAAAATGCATAGATGTTGTTATGTTGTCAGGATACCATTAATAATAATAATAAATAGTTTCCTAAGATTATAACTAGGACATTACTATCTACAATTTTACATGATCCTATACATACCTATTTTGTTTAGTGGCCAAGTATAATAATAGTCATTTGACTTTAGTTTTTTCAGCCACAAATTCTGTAACCTTTGAAGGAGGGGAGGGAAATCTCTAAAAAGGTACATTACCTAAGTAAGCTCAGCACTTGCGCAGAGCATATTGGTTGATCATCAGCTATAATCCAATGTATCCTGGGTACATGCATCAATGTATGGCCAAGCCTTGTCAACTCTGGTATTTGTTCTGGCCGTGGGTAGGTGGGTGTGACAAAAAAAATCATTTTTAAAGCAGTCTTGTTGCTCGCAAAATGTGCTCTGTCATCATTGGTATTAACGTAGCACAGTTTGTTCTTCACAGGAATTGCTTTCAGCGAGAGGCTTTCGAAACTGCAAACAATTTTTTTTATAGATACTACATTAAATTAAATACAATTCAATTTTGTTTATTTGTAGGTACATCATAGCATAATAGGTGATCTTTAAATCGGATTAGGTACTAATGTTTAGCCAAAGAAACTTTCCCAAAATATCACACCGCAAAGTATTTTACGCAAATGTTCATTTGACAAAAAAAACATATCCCAAAACCACTTCTCACAAATTTTCAGTTAGCAAATCTCTTTTATGGCAAATTATTGTATAATTATTATACTCAGTATACTAGCTATTGCCCGCGACTTCCTACAACAACATGGAGGGTTGATAATAGTGTTGCAAAAAAACCGTTTTTCTGGTGTGGAAAAAAACATTGAAATTAAACTGGAAAAGACTGGTTTTTTCAAGTGTATGAAATAACCAAAACTGTTAAGGCAGTTACCGTTAAAGATGAATGTCTTTAGGTTTATTCTTGAACCTATACTGTACTTTTCTGGTTGAAGTGTACCAAGATTTAATTGAGTACAAGTGAAAATTCAGACGCTGACAAGACTAGTGTCGAAAAAAAGAAAAAAAGCGAAGATGAAAGAATAAATTAAAAAATGTAATTGAGTTGTAAGTACTTTGTTGTTGAAGGTTGTTTTAAGTATAGTAATAAGTTGATTTAGTATACCTACAAATTTGATTTATAATTGAACCAAATGTATGGCAGAAAAAAATATTGTTTCTTTTCACTTTAAATCACTAGTTGAAATCCTAACTGCAGTAAATAAACTTCTGTTGGTAATAAGCAGATAACTATACCAGGGCACATCCTCTACATTTGGGAACTTTCTATTAATTTCATTTATCACAACATTATGGGGTCACAACATGTCAACAGCCAATAAACTTATTAATTGCGGCTGTTGCCCGTTGAACTACTTTAATAGTTTAAAAAACCGTCTTTAAAGTATTGGACATTTTACTGCTGCCAGCTGCCCGCGACCATGGGTGCATGGGTTTTACCTTAGGTACCTCTTGCAGAATTCCTAACAGCAAAGTGCTCATGTATTTGTTTATCTTAAATTTATTACAAAACAGAAAATAGAGGGTGACAGAATTATAGTACCTACTACTTTATTAGTCATCTAATTTACAAGTAACCTTCCATACTTGCTTCACATTTTTCAACTGAAACTGAAACCAAGGGCTTGCAGTCCGAACTTTCCAAGCGCTTATGCTTCTGCTTTTCCGACTCACGCGAAAACACATGAGGCTGTTGGGGTTCGGCAGTAAGATGTGCTTCCCGTTCTTGAGGTTTCTCTTGAGACAGAACTGTCTGAGAGCTCGAGCGAGTTTCCTTGTCAGTAAAGGTATCAGTCTCACGCGATAGTGCATGAGCGTTGCAATCCGCAGTTAGACATGCTTCTCGTCCTTCAGATTTCTCCTGACACCGAGTACGTAACTCCCAAAATGAAAATAATCTCATATCATATGACCTCAAAAATAAAATAAATAAATCTTATTATCCTTACCCCAAGAAGCCGATACTTAATTAATTTTACTAAGGTAGCGGCTTTATTCAACAGATAACACCTATCTGACCATTGAAAAATTAAAAATCTTGTTAACCTCGATCGAAATTATTTTATTATCAGCTTACAATTAAAAGTATCAAACATTTTAGTGCTTTTGAAGATTCCCTACCATTTTTTCTCTAGCTTTTTCTACCTGGCCAGTGATAAAATAGAACAAGTTTGAAATTTTACTCACACATTGAAACAGAAAACGCACACATAAATATACATAGTGTCCCTGGAAGTAAGGATCAAACCGAAATAGCGCATAACTGGGGTCATTTCTGACCTTTTTATTTTTGTAAGGACTTAGACGATTTTCTGAAAAAAAAAATTTGTTCATAACTTTTTAATGGTTAGAAATCGGACCAATATTGATAGAATTAAAAAGGTCAAAAATGAATCAACTTAATTTGCATTATGACAATTTTCCTTAAAATAACATATTATGTCAAGAAAACTATGTTTCTGGCTTGGAGAAATCCTCTTTATCTGTGTCCATCTTAGGAAGGTCAGGCCATGATAAGTGCTACAGAAACATCTGCTCAGTGGGAACTTCGACTGATTCACATCCTTCTCGAATGAGGGCCCCTTGAATTTTGCAGAACAGTACGTACACCGAGTACGTCAGGAGAAATCTGAAGACCGAGAAGCATGTCTAACTGCGGATTGCAACGCGCATGCACTATCGCGTGAGACTGATACCTTTACTGACATCCTTGTCAGCGAAGGTATCACTCGGAAACTCTCAGACAGTTCGGACTGCAAAGTATCTGTCCCGAAAAAAGGATTAGGCATTTCACAAAGGCTTAGCCTTGCTGACACTCGAAGCTACTACTACTTTCGTGTTATATTGTAATATTCATTTCATTTTCTGTATATGTCAAAGTTGTTTAGTAAAATTTATAAAGGTTTAATAAGCACTCGGACTTGAAAAACTTGCACGGTCACACTTATTTCATAATTATTGTATGTAACTCATATTTACATTTTAAATGAAAATTTAAGTATGATGCCGTTGAATTAAATCCTTGAAATTAACATGGTAATTAGCTAAAAGTGTAGTGAAGTTTTTAAGCAAGATTTGGATGAAAAATTTAATGAAACCTTTTTTTAAAACGGTCTTCAAAGTTCAGCGAAAAAACAGCATTGCTATCTTTTTATATATCTTTTTTTTTTAAGTTGTGATAAGCGTTATGGGTGTGAATTTTTCAGAATATAGCGCTATTATTCATCTAAAAATGAAAAAATCAGGCATTTATCTAAAACTAAAAAAGTGACAAAACCGAGATTTTTTTAAAAAATCCTAAAAAAAATCATAACTCGAAAACTACCAAAAATCGGGTAACATACATGTATTTTCGGATACCCCTGAGCGTAAGGAAGCTAAAAAAATATTGACGTGTATGTTTGGACCACCACCATTTCTACCTTTTATGCAGAAGCCACTATTTCCAAAATAGTGAGACATTAATACAATTAAATAGAATACTTTTTTACAATGCACATTTTAGAACTGAAATGAAAGTACTGATACAGTCTATTTGAATAAAGATATTTGAGTTTGAGTTAGAATATTTATCAAAATTGATACATTTGTTACTTTAAGTATTTATTGTAGATAAACTTTGTCTTTAGGTTGAAGCGGCGGGTGTAAGATAACTGAGAAAAACTATTATTGGGGGCTTTTTTAAACACCGTTTGTCTCTTTATCTGTGTGTTTGTGGTTGACTTTTGCGAAATGTACATTTGCCAAAGATTAATTTAGAAAATGAAACTTAGTTGATAAGTTTTTAGAAAGTGAAATTTGGCGAAAAATAATTTGTCCAAAGGATATAATACCTTTTATTTAAATAATATGGGTAGTTTTCTGTTCTACTGCATTCGGCTATTAAGTATACAAACTACACTCAAGCAGGTGAGTGAAGGCAACAGCGCGGCAACGGCACCGCTACAGCCTGTCATCGCCTCGTTTACAAAGGCAGCCCGCCGGCCTTTTTCCTATTGACATTTTAAAATATCCTACTATTATGCACACAATTGGGTATGGGAACAATTTTTTTTTTTAATACATTTTACTATTTTAAGTAACTCATTTGAATATTTCCTTGATCTAGCCGGTAGTTATTTTTTTATTAATTTTTTTACATTGCGAACTCATGACGTCACAAATTCACTTAGTCTTCCCACATAATATGTTTTTTCCCAGATTCGTGGTAAAGAAATGATGAGGAGCAAATTACTGATTTACTGCACTTACGACTGAAACAGAACTCGCCGTTCATCATGTACAATCTCACGAGAATGTGAGAGTAGACTTTAGATACAATTCATTTTACCAAGTTCTGAAACCAAGCCCTACCTGAAAAGGTTGGGATTACAGTGAATGGCTATTTTAAGTCCTACTTACCCGTCTGGGCAATGGGCGTAAATTAATGTACGTATTATTAAAAATAATTTTGCGGAAAAATATATTTCACCTGGGGGAATATTAAATCTGCTATCTGGAAACCCCATTAATACCATGCAGTAGAATCACCTAGCTAAAAGTCTTACGTATGATACAGATCGCGTCATTTGATTGGTTGATGGATAGATTATAAACTAATCACGTGAAAGGACGTTTATACGACCCAATAGGTTTCAATTGTGAGATGTCAATTTGATTACCGTCAAGAGTCCATTATGAACCTTATTTTACTCTTTGCGGACACTGGCAAACTGAGGTCATTCATTTGACCCCAGTTAGCCAAGGTATTTGATTAAAAATATCCTTGATCCTTTGCTTTTGAAAATGTTTAATATTTAAATAAGCTTTAAAATACAAATACCTCGAAATGTTTTTCGATTTAGGACATGTTTGATTTTTGTTCCCATACTCAATTCAATACTCTAATTTGAATTGGAGCGGTGCTGGAAAAATGTGCTGTGACCATAGAGGCTAAATAATATTGAATCAAATAAGTACCTACCTAATATCAAAAAGACACCAATTAATAAAACAATTTCACAAAAAATAATACAGTGAATTCATTCATTTCATTTCTCAAGAGAATTCATTGAACTAAGAAATATCACATAAAGATAGAACCTAGAAAAATTTGACCTGATCCTAGGGACTCAAGCAATTTTTTTAATCAATGTTATATGCAAGCCCCTTTAACGCCTTTTTCTAGGTTCTATCTTTGTGTAGAAAATAGTGCATTGTTAAATGCTAAAAATAAATATTCACTTAATTTAGTTTTTAAACAAACAGTTTCATCGCTAGATTAAACAAATAAAATATAAATTGGAACATACCTGAAGACCCCCAAATTCGTCCAGACAAGCACAGAGAAAATAACACTGAGCAGAAGAGCCATTATAAATATTTTCCTAAAAACTGTAAGTGATCGCATTCTCTGCGTTAAACAAAACTGGCTAAACAATTTTCAGTGTAGAATGTACGCAAAAGACATGCATTGTGATAACCTATAATATCCCTTATTAATCAAATTATATTGGTACTGGCTTTCCGCCAGCAGCTTCGCCCGTGTAAGGTGCCAGCTTTTGTTTATAAACCTAAGTAGTTCAGTAAGTATTAAACTTTTTTAGTTACAAACTGAACGCACCTATAAATCTTATCAGCCAAAAAATATGTAATTTTTAAATACAGCATTTAAATACATGATAATCCAAATGTTTTACATACTTGTTGGAACCCAAACTTGAGGTTAAAATATAAAGGTAGGCTGCCATTCAATTTTCATCTCCTATTCGCCTTCAAGTCGAATTTATATATTTGTATACACAATGAAAGGTAGCATGTCCTTTCTTACACTTTAGTCTATCTCTGTACCAAATTAACATTAAAATCGGTCCAGTTGTATAGGCGTGAAAGCATAGCAGACAGACATACAGAGTTACTTTCACATTTATATTATTATATAGCTATATCAATATTATCAAGAAGAAAGATATGATTGTTTGCTTGCATTGAATAGGGTCTAAAACTGCTGGACCGATTAAAAAATATATTTTATCCAATATAAACTTGTAACAATGCCGTTTCCCTTCAGTCTCGTGGACGTTACAACCTCCACGATCGCTGGAAACTTCATGGTTTAACTGCTGGCCATTAAAAGTATTTTGTACTTGTTTTCAAATTTGATTCAATTCGATTTTTGTTTTGCATTGCATGCGCAGCTTTTTTGATTCAGTCCTACAAAAACCATCATACTGAACAGTTTGTGAGCATTTTACCAGATTACCAGTTCAACTAGTATAACTTACGTGATGGTGTATTTTTAAATACTCTAAATAACCAATTTTGTAAACAGTTAAAACAGTTATAAGTAACAGGAACCCGTGTATCGGGGTAAGCATATCATACCTATTTACTTACCTATTACTATTAGATAATCTATTACCTAGGACTCTTTGTATTCATTTATTGTTATTTTGTTACAGTTCTTCTTTCCTACCTATACTTTTATCCTATTTATTAAACAAGTCACTGGATTGGCTGATCTTTTATTAACTATTCCACAACTACATCTACTTCTAAATATTGTGTGACGAATCCCGGCGCTCCGGCTCCTGTATTGCTGGCCAGCAACGAGGATCTCGTTATAAACTAATCATAGTAACTGGAGCTATTGCTCCAGTATTGCTATTGCCTACGCGGGCGAAACCACTGACGGGCAGCTAGTGTAATATATATTTTGTAAAGTAATGCTTTCCTTGAACTGTTAACACTGTTAATAGTTACATGTAATTATTAGCACTAACCCAAAAAACATTTCTGGCTTAAGAAATGTTTGTTGTTATACTAAGCAACCAATGAAACGATTGAAGAATATATTATACGTATTTCTTTTTCTTATTGCAATTTATTTCAAAACACTGATTTCATCCTCGCAACGTTTTTTGACATGATACATGGTTAAAATTATTTGACATGTTGATGACAGAAAGACTGATTGTCACTCATAAATATTGACACTGACACATTCCTTTTTTTTTAGCTTTGTTAAGCTGCAGATGAAAGGCCGACAGGCTATTTCACTAACAGCAACATCGACCAAAATAACAATCCAACATTATGGGTTTTCGATACTTTTTCTGCCACCAGTCGGCGCTGCTGTTGCGTCAGTTCCAAACAGCTGTCAGATCCCATAGAATTGCACCGAAAATATAATTGTATTTGGAGGTGTCATTGATTTTATTATGGATAAATGCTTGAAAGAAGTCACCGAACTGAAGATTGAGCTCAAAAATAGAGGCGCAAAAGCCACTGGTACTATGGAAAAGCTCATTTACAAGGTAACTTAAGGTACTAGTATTTGTTTAATTACTCAATGAGGGTTTTCTGAAATGGCCAGCATTGTAGCGTATTATTTGCATTTTTCAATAATTTTTTTCAATACTCAATACTTAATATTTTATTAGCAAACCATATGTACAGAATATGGTAAATTATAGTATGATACATGAACAATATGGACCCTGTCGGGCACGCAAAAAGGTAATGTAAGAGAGGAAACGCTTCAATTATAGATATAAGATAAGTCTACAAATTAAAAATTAAAGATTTAAAAAAAATATAATATGTTAGGTAAAAAGTTTTTTCGCATTTTAAAGAAAATTGTAATCATTTTTCAATATAGTTTATTTACATTTAACTAAAGTATGTAGGTGTCATTTTGTTCGATAACTTTTTGCCATCTTGTAGGTAGGGACATGATCCCATTGCTATAGGAATTTTGAGGCTTCTGATCAAAATACCGCGACAAGTGGTTTTGGCAGTACTCTCGTGGTGTCAACCTGACACTGCTTATAGAATTCGGAAGAGACCCAAACAGATGGAAATCTGAAGGTGCAAGGTCAGGACTATACGGCGGATGCATTCACACCTCCCAACCAAACTCTTTTAGTTTTTGCTAAGTGGCTAAAGATGTGTGAGGTTCACGTTATCGTGATGAAAAACCACACCCTTTCTGTTGATTAATTCCGGCCGCTTTCTATCAACTTCTTGCTTTAATATCATCAGTTGTTCGCAGTAGAGTTCAGAATCGATGGTCCTGGCTAGTTTTAACAGCTCACAATGAATAATGCCCTTCCAATCCCACCACACATACAGCATCACCTTGTTGCGAGTTAACCCGGGTTTCGCCACAGTCTGTGAAGCCTGACCTGAGCCTTTGACCACGACCTTTTTCGCACGTTCTTGTCGTACGTGATCCACTTTACATCACCAGTTATCAGCTTCTTCAAAAATGGTTCGGTTTCATTACGTCGTAATAAAGAATCACAAATGAGGACACGGTTCATGAGGTTTCTTTCAGTGAGCTCGTGAGGTACCCAAATAACGAGCTTTTTTGTGTACCTACCTAGCTTTTTTTAAATGCGCCAACACTGTTTTGTGGTCAATTCCCAGTTCTTCAGCTACGTCGTAACTACTGATATGCTGATCTTGCTCCAATTTTTCAAAAATGGCATCCATTTTATCCGTAATAAGGCGAGCAGAGCGACGTGCGTCTTTGACATCAAAATTTCCGAAATGAAAACGCTTAAACCAAATTTGTGATACTCGCACAGAAACTGCACTAGGTCCACAAACACCGCTATTTTTTTTCGCGGCGTGCGTTGCACATTTACCTTTTTTGTAGTAAAATTTTAAAATGTATCGAATTTCTTCATTAGATTCACTCATCTTGACAGTAAGAAAAACAAATGAAAATCATACTTTTTTCCTAATTGAGTTTGGAATTATCTTCTTTAAAATTTAAACTTTTAATGATACCAACACCAGCCAGATACAAATACCTAAAGAAAAATGCTATACCCAAAGAGATTTTATTACAAGTTCATACATACTACATTTGTGCGAAAAGACTTTTTCCCCAACCTAATATAAGATGTAGATCACAAATCACGACGTTTTGATAATTATTGGATTTATTTATTGCTAAGCTAACTCTATAAATTAAATATTCATTTATACTATAATAACATTTAGTAAGTTCCTCCACCTAGCGACCTAGAGATGCAGCGAGCCATAATGAGGCTAAGGAATAAGTAATCACCTGGTGTTGATGGGATTCCACGGGAAGTTTGGACGCTGTGTGGGAGAGACACACAATCGCGAATCATTAGCCTTATGCAAAGTATATGGGAGATGGAACAGCAGCCATCAGAGTGGTGTAATTGGCTCGATTCACAGAAAAGGGTGCAAGAAAAAGTGCGCAAACTAGAGAGGAATAGCACTGCTACCAACGGCTTGCAAAATCTTCTCTTATATTTTGTTGACGAGGCTAGAAAAATACGCTGAAGACATCCTGTGCGACTACCAATGCGGTTTCCGAAGAAATAGGACCAATAGACCAGATCTTTCTCCTCAAACAAATTATGGAAAAAAAGTGGGAGTATGCACAAAATATCCGCACACTCTTCGTGGATTTCACCAAAGCATACGACAGCGTTGACAGGAAGACACTCTACCGAATTCTACGTGAGTTTAAGATACCTAACAAGCTGGTTCGTATGATTAAGGTGGTAACTGGAGTCAGCAGGATGCGGGTTAAGGTAGAGGGTGAGCTGACTGATGAGTTCCCAGTGGTGACGGGTCTTAAGCAAGGTGATGCATTATCACCTATGCTGTTCAATTTGGTGTTGGAAAACGTTGTCCGTAGAGTATTGTTGACCGATGGCGGAGTGCAATTGAAAGGGCAGCATAGGGTGATCGGCTATGCAGATGATCTGGCACTACTGGGAGAAACAAAGGCACAAAGGTACAAGAAGACGAGGCGGCTAAAGTGGATCATAAAATCAGTTAAGCCAAAACGGAGTACATGCACATAAAGAGGTACCGAAATAACTGGGTACCGAGGAAAGTTCTTCATGTGGGTGCCGCAATATACAAGGGCGTCGCATCTTTCAAATATCTCGGCTGCACGATCACTGATACTCACACCAGAAAACAGGAGATCAACATCCGCATACAAAATGCTCTGCGATGCGGTGCTGCTCTTCACTTGGTGCTGGTCTCCAAGCTTCTAAGCAGAGCGACTAATACCCGTATTTGCAAGACGGTTATCCACCAGATTTTAATGTACGGCTGTGAGGCTTAAGATGAACTGCGAAGTGGAGCAGCTGGTCGCGCAGCCAAACATTATGGGGGAGACGAAGGAACACAGACACCGCTGGCTGGGCCACGTAGAGCGAATGCAGGAGGATCGGGCCGTGAAGCGCGCGCACCTTGGAGTTCCCCGTGGGCAACGGCCGGTCGGGCGCCCCAAGTACCGCAGAAAGGATATGGCGATAAAGGATTTGTCCGAGCTGCGCGGACCCGTTGAAGTGGCGCGAGACCGGCCGCAGTGGCGTCATCTCGTGTCGGAGGCCAAGATCCACTTCGGGTCGCTGAGCCAGCGGAGTAGTAGTAGTAGTAAGTATACTACTAAAAGTAGTTATCACAAACGTGTCCTCCGATATCTTACTACCAAATATGGTAATAAAGTCTTAAGAATGTATGCTAAAACATCCTGTAAAGTATTAATTGCAGGCTCAAGACTTCTCGAAACAAGTAAAAAGTGATGTGGAATATGATCAAAGAAAAAACGAAACCCACGAAACATTTTAAGCACGAAAATATATAATTTAAAAGTTCAAAATAAAAACGTAACGAGTCCATCTGCTATTGCCAACATATTTCATAATAATTTTGCACAAATTTGTTCTATTAACAATAAAATAATGCCTAACATTATCTAATCAAACACATTGTCAAACTCGTTTTATTTAGGTGGTGTTACTGAATTGGAAATTAAAATAACTATTATTAGTCTAAAGCGTAATAACACTTGTGGGCACAATGATATTTTATTATTCCAGCGACAATCATAGCGTACTGCGTGGATGCATTGGCGCCCCGCCTTTAACAATGTTGGTAAATCAATCTTATGCAGAAGGGGAATTCCCGGGAAGCCTTAAATTAGCTATTATACAATCTGTTTATAAAAAAGGAGACAAGAGTTCTGTCACGAATTACCACCTAATCGCACTCTTACCGGTAATTTCGAAAATATTCGAAAAGATAATTTGCCAAAGAAGTTATAGATTCCTTGAAAAGTATAATACTATAAGTTAAAACCCACATGGTTTCCGCAAAAATCATTCGACAACTTCAGCTGTTTTTGATTGCAATTTTGAAATTCTAAATACATTAGACCGAAATCAGTGTGCTGACGCTATTTTCATGGATATGTGTGAAGCGTATGATCGAGTTATACATAACGTCTTAATTAAACAAATGGAATCTCTAGGCATACGCGGACAAGCGCTAAAGTGGCTAACATCTTACCTCAGAAACAGGAAACAAGTTGTCCAAATTACTCATTTTAGCGAAGAGACAGGAGAACTAGACTAGTGCCATTTAACTCTTCGACTGAAGTTGTTTCTGGACCTATACCGCAAGGCAGTGTACTAGGATGTTTATTATTTATTATATACATCAACAACCTTTCCTCTGTAGTTCCTCATAACCTAGTTTTGTTTGCCGATGACTCAACTGTGTTAATTTGATTTGCGACTATGACGAATTACATATTATATTACACAATTAAATTACAGAATAACAAACAAAAATAGTCACACACTTAAAAGAAATAGGACCTAAACTAAATTCAGAAAAAAACAATATCATGCAGTTTCGCCCGTATCAGAGACCAGAGGTACCTCTCTGTGTACTTCATGAAAGCAAAAAGTTTATGGAAGTAAATTCGTTTTCGCTGCTAGGAATAACTATGGACTCAACGCTGTCTTGGAAAAAACACATTGAAATAGTGGTAAGCAGACTGAGCCAATTTTCTTTTCATATGCGCTAAGGGAACTTCGTAAAAGTACGAACGAAGAATGTGCGCTGATTGCCTACCACAGCCATGCCGGTGCGTGGATTGCACTCTGGGGGAATAACAACAGACGTACAATCGGTGTTTGTTCTACAAAAACGCTGCCCTAGAATAATAACATTGACGGAACCGAAAATCTCATGCAGGCCCAGATTTGTGAAAATGAAGATCCCTACATCTGTATGTACCACCACAACCACAACCACATAATTCAATGATATATAGGCAAGTGACTGTTCACTTGCCTATATATCATTGAATTATGTGGTTTAGTTAAAAAACAAACACACTATTTTGAAAGAGTTGGCGATAAACCATCTCACGCCGAGAAAATGATTTGATTTTACCAACAGCGCGACTCACCCTTCTGATGCATGGTTCTCATTACATGGCTGTTAAAGTGTTTAATCATTTACCAAAATCCTTAAAAGCCCCCCAATATGATACATTTGAAGATTTTCTTAAAACATTTCTCATTGGCAAAGCATTTTACAATTTGAAATATTAATTTGAGGATAAAATGTTAATTTAATTTAAGTTTTTTTTGTTTTGATTAATTATTATTTAGTCTTCTAAGTGTTATCTATTACTATTCAATTACCTCGGAACACCTATTGTCGTTTTGAGGTCATACTGAATTATATTTCAATTCGAGTTTTTGTAAGTATGTCTTTGCAACACCCATATATGGTCTATACTTATACATTTTAGTTTTTACATTTGTATAACTTTATATGTGTATAGTGCAAATAGAGAATGATTAAGATTATGATTATTTCTTCAATTTGTTTATGAATGTGGGGTATTCGTGATCACTTATTGTGGATTCTGGTAATTTGTTATTAGCTTTATTCTCATAATGGAATGTACTATTAGATGTTAATTTAAGCCTGGAAATTGGAACTATTAATTTGTTTTTGTGTCGTGTTGTATATCTAGATGGTACGAGTATGTCTTTACGTTTATATAATTCCATATGTTCAAGTACAAATCTACAAACCTCTAAGATAGACAAACACGCACGGCAGAGGAAGTATTTGATATTTTTGGAAATAGGGTTTACAACTCTGTGTCTGTTCAATATAGCTATGATACTGATTAACTTCTTTTGTAGAGTAAGCGACAACGGCGAGTCCGTACTGTTGCCCCTCAACACCACTCCGCAGGTGAGCCAAGCGTGCCCATAGGCGTGGTACATAACTATTGCTGTATCGATATCGGTGGTCTTTTTTACCTCCCGGAGTGCAGTAAAGCTAGACAGTTTTGATTAAATTTTTTGTATGTGGGATTTCCAATTTAGATGTTTATCGATAAATATACCTATGAATGAAAACTCTTCTATGCATTCAAATTTTATATCGTCATAATTATAATTAATATTTAAAGTGTTTTTTGTGGGGGGTGGAAAGTTATAATTTTAGTTTTACTCAAATTTATTTTCAAATTATGGTCATTTGGCTCGTCTGATGTTTTAGTTAGCAAGTAGTTTAGATTTTTATCGATATTCTTGTTACTGTCACAAGATGTTAATAAGGAAATGTCGTCGGCAAATAAAATACAGGGCTCCTCCATGATCTTTGAAAGGTCATTAATACGAGTATAAACCAAAAACCAGAGGCATCCCGCTACACTGCCCTGGGGAATGGAAGCATTCACTGTTTTGCAATCAGAGCGCACGCGAGAGATGTGGCCGATATCGTCAAAGTATTCCATTTCAACGAGCTGGCACCTATCCTTCAAGTACTGGCACCTCGTCGATACCATAACTTTTTTTGGTTTTTAATTTTTTCACGATTCTATTGACCTCGCGGCAGTCGACCGGACTAAGAAAAATTGAGTTTTCAGAGGGGTGCACAGGGCGGCCTTGGACGCAGTGGGCTATTTGGGAACTACTACTATCTCTACCCAGCTGGTCTGAATCGGGCTGGCCAATAGACACAAAGAAGTCATATAATGCATTTGTAACCAATTTAGCATCTGAACTAACTGTATCATTTATATTTAATTCTATATTAAATTTCGATTTTTATTAATTTTATTAGTTCTTTCGTAAGCTACATTCCACATAGTTTTTACTTTATTATTTGATGTTTTTATTTTATGTTTATAATGCATTCTTTTTGAGCAGTTTATTAGTTTTTTTTGTATTTTCTCATATTGTTTAAGAACCGAATTGTTAGATTTTGTAACCAAAATAGCAATCTTTTATTTTTATCTGATCTTTTTAAACCTACAGTTAACCAATATTTCGTAAATTTAGATTTTAATTTAACTTTACGTTTTGGTATGCACTGGTGTAATATTTTCATTAAAATATCGTGAAATGTAGCAAAGTTTTCATTTACGTTTTTGCATGGGTCAATTATTTCTATTATATGCACAATTTGTGATTTGAAGTTAATTATTTCTTTTTTATTACTATCTCTTCTCCATAAGCCAATCATTGCGTTTAGTTTGTATCTGTTTCCTGCATGATCTGAATAGCCATGTTCTTCTACACAAGTGCTTAAATATTCACCAGTAAAATTAGTGAAAACATGGTCTAAGCATGCTTTTTTCCGAGTTGGTTTATTTATAAGTTGGATTAATTTGTACTTTAACATTAAATCTAGAATATCTGAGTTTTTTTTGTTTTTTTTCAGAAAGTACATCTACATTAAAATTTACACCTAAAACTACTCTATGTTTGGGAAACCTTTTATTTGAATATTTTAAAATTAATTCTAGTTGTGAATAGAAAATGCTTTCCTCTCTTCCATTCATATACATTAGAACAATCAAAGTATTTTCATCACATAACTATGTGAAAATAATTGTGTTCAATTGCTGTCGTTTCTAACAAATATTCGATTGCCATAACTGTGATATCTGTTATCTCCATAAGTTTGAAATGATCCTGTAGCAGTATACAAAGTCTTTAGTATACAGTATACTAAATGATATTTTCTGCAAAATGACGCTGCAACTACGTATCCATCGAAATGCAACCACTTGAGTTTTTCTTCCGTCAACCACGTCTCAGAAATACTTAAGGCATTGTAGGTAGGATATTTGTCCAAAAAGGCTTATAAAGTATTTCTCTCACTAAATACACTTTGCATATTTTGGTATATAATTTTTACCAGCTCTTTATTTACGGAAGAAGTGATTATTATCAAAGCTCTGGCGATCGTTCTGTGTCAAATTAGCGGTAGTTCTTCCTTGCTTTTTACTTATCTGAGACGTGGAAAAGGCCTGAGTGCAATAATTATCTTCCTTATTAATGGTTTTCCCTTCGACATATAGTACATTATTGCGTAACACAGCGTGTAGCCCCTTTTTGCGAGCCGAGAGCATTTCTTTTCGCATTCATTTTTTTATTAAGCTAGTCTTATCTAAGAATTCTGAGACTGACAATCCACTTTGTTTGAAATATTAGCTATTTTCAGTATTATGTTTAACTATTCTTTTACTTATAAACTCTATTAATAGCGGTCGTTTACCATTTTTATTATAACGGCCTATTCTATATACGAGTAAGTCTTCCACATACCAGTCAAGTACATACCAGTCAAGTCTACTCCCATCAAGTTCCAAAATAATTCCTGTATCCGGTTTAGTAAATGGCTTTCAGGTTCTTTATAGTGTTCCTCTAATCCATAGAGTACTATTTTCTTACGTGGATTGTCAGAATTTTCAGTACAATACGTCTCTTTTGTTGTATTGGTATATTTATTTTCCAATAAAATTGTTACATCTGGTTTTTCAGTATTTCTAACATTCTGTTCCTATTTTGGTCTCTCAAAATATTTATTTCATGCTTGAATTCTTCTTTTAATATTTGTATTGCTTCTTTTACTTTATTCTGTATTATATTTTGTAACTGGGAAATAACATTTACATAAGTTATTTTCCTGGAGTTTTAGAGGAAATGGTGTGTTTTCTTTTCCAATTTTTGGCATTTTGCAATGACGAATCGGGTATTTCCATTGCTTTTTAGTTCCAGTATCATAGTATTGTAGAACCTCTGACTAGGAACGTTGGCGTAGTCGAGGTCGTATACAATATGACACTGCAAACACGTGAGGCGTTTATTTCCCGTGCACTATTTTCAGTTAATTGAAAAAGATGTAATGTTGAATCGCGCCCTCTAGTGTTGAGTAGCGTAATCAGTTGGAATTATTATTACAGAACTTTCTGTCTTGCTTTGTGGTATAAATGTGTCAAAAGCATGCTTCCAGTTGCGTCATCTTTTGTTGACTAGTAAACAAGTTCATAGCACGTCAGCTGATGTTAGTTCACAAAAATGAAACTGGTTACGAAAATAAAGTCTGGTCTTTTACTATTTCGTGGTTAAAATGATTGATAATCCACTTTTTCCCAATTCGTCCGACGAGCATATAATATTAAGGATAAAATTATTAACCATTTTTTCAACTTTTTATGTTTTTTATGCAAATCAAAAAACTCATCCACCAACTCAAAAACTTCGAACTAGGTATTTCATGAATATTTCTCGAATACCTAGATTAACTCAGTGTTGTTTTTTAACTGCTACGATCAGCGGGATCTGACAATAAACTTACTCGAGGAGTGTCATAACAATAAGCGGATTATTGAAACCAGGCCTTTACTGTTTCGTTTCTATCATTTAAAAAGAAGCTCATGGTGGATTTTAAAGTAAAAAAAAATACTTTCTACCCCCAGAGAAATCTCACCAAACGTGAAGACTAAAGTGCAGCGTACGTAGGTACATACTCGTAGATAAACGCGTTGAAAAAAATGAAATTGATTTGGCCGAATGCCTTTATGCTAAAATATTATGCTGTTTTAATTATTATGAACGCAATCAAAGAGAACGAAATTAATAGGGGAATTTTGACTATGTCGAAAGGTCAAAGAGGCAGGCATGTTGAACGAACCTGTGCCACTTTCTTTTATTTTCGTGGTTTTTTACTGTTTCTTGTTTATCATTGTTTTTCCTGTTTTTTTTTATGATATGGTTGTCCCGCGTTTATCAGTTTTAGTAAATTAGGTTATTTTACATTTAAGTTTATAATAAAATATTCACTGAAAAAAGAAATAAGCATTTGGGACAATTTACACTAACATCATCTAACTCTAAACTAAGCAAACTTAACCTAAATGCTCAAAATAATAACACCCAGACACACAACAGACACAAAATGTTCGTCACATTAATGTTTGTCATGGGTGGGAATTGATTCCACACCTCCAGCGCTGAAGGCGGATTATATTTCTTCATAATATAAGCTTGCTTACAATGTCAGACGAATTGGAAAGAGACGAAACACAGCATGAGGCATAATATAAATGTTGTCTAGTTAAGCTAAGAAACGTCCTAATGAATGGGACGTTTATGTACTACGCATAGTGACGAAACGAAATACATAAAGAGAAGAGCTGTCAATGGAACCCCATAAAATGTATTAAAAAACACCTTTAATTTTTTTTCCATTGCTTTTTCTAAGATTACAAAGGACATGTTCTGTAGGTAAACATCATGTCGACAGTTAGGGCGACAGACCAAATACAGCTTTTTGGTGGTGTCGAACTGTGGGTCTCACGATATAGTTAAAAAGAATACAAGTTGAAGTTAGAACTTCTAACTTAGAATTTTTTAATTATTAAAGCTTTTATTTACAAATCAATTAGTTTATTTATCTCTAGATGTTAAACTATTGGTAAAATAAAACTCAACACTGATATCCACAGATTACTGATATCCATTTGAACAGACTGGTCTGAAGTGCTGTCGAATCAATTGATTTATTCCTTTTGTTATGTTGGTGGCACTGATCCACTAGTAGCAACTTCAGTGTGGTGGTGCGATAGTGAGTGATTGCGCGTAGTGTTATTGTTTTGTGGAAAAAACTGTGAAACCTAACTAAATTCTATAAACTTTCTGTATTAATCCGTTTTGATTATCATCTTTGATCCTGACTACTTATTTTTTTCATGGAATATGTCATTCTTCAGCGTGGTAAGTTATATTTTATGCTATATCAACATCAGCTTAGGGCGGTGCGTTCGTGTGGTAATTGACAGCGTTCCTCAATTTTATCATTCATATTATCACTAAAATTGATCATTTTTAATTCATAATCGCAATAATTCTTCTAATCGAAGCTTCTATTGTGCTATGTTTCGGAATGGACTAGTTTTTTTGATGGTTTCGGATAAGCATCCTCCATATTTTACTGCTACGTGCATGGTACCAACTACATAATAATATGTACGTACGTATAGAGGCTTTTTGGCCTCTGTGTTCGATATTTTGGTACATTTTACCTGCTCCCTTTCGAAATTCAGCAATATTTAGGCCCTTAGTCTTACTATCAGCAACTTTTATAGGTTTACGCTTGTAGGTACATTGCCGTTGACCTCAAATCTGATTGCCCAAATATACTAACACTACATAGGTATATGCGGACCTACTTTTATCGACTGCAGCCTTTTGTCTCTAGAAAACATCTTTTCGATTTTACTAATGGTAATGAATGAAGCTTTATAATAATTATGAACTCTGGATGATTAATGAAGACATTCTAACTAAACATAAATCAAAAAGATACACAATGGCTTTCTAATGTTATAGTGTAGGCACACATGTTCACCATACTCTTCTACATTTGAGTTGTTGGTTTTGTAGCTGCTAAAATATACCTATAATTCCTCAAAGATGTCACCCAAAGCTAACCTTGTGTACATATAACAAACGTAACAATACATAGGAAGATATTTTATTAGAATCTCCATCTTTGTTATTAGAATTTTAGGCACACTCATACCACCAAGTGCCTTTTTAAAAAGACAAGCACATCCAAAAGATGAGATATGCTTAGGCCTTTGAAGTTGTGGTCAAAAATAGTATGGATGATGCCATCACTATAGCTCATGGTAGAGTAGGTATGTTAATTCATTTATGATGTGAAAGAGAGGATGGGATGTGATAGGGAGGAACAAGCTTAACTAAGAGTACTAACCTAACACTCACAAAGATCCAAGGCTCAAAGACAATATTATCACTTTTCGGCTTGAAACGGCATGAAACAAAAATATATTACTTATAAGACACTGTTTTTAAGCCATTAAAGTCAAAACCATATCTGTCAGCAGTTATGGCTGCTTGTGGTGGTTTGATAAAGGTAATGAAAAGTTATGTATCTGAAAGCAATTCTTTCTATGCATTCTAAAACCCTGAACTCACCTGAATTTGAAAACCTATCCCAGCTCCGAGTTTTCCGAATTCCAACTCCGACCACTCGCAGTTCTTTCATCCAACATCTTCCTATCTTCCTGCTACCACAGCTTTATAACGAAGCCTGCCGCCTGTTTGAAAACATGAAGTCCCTACCATGTAGTAAAGTCAGACACATAATCACGAAATGGCTACTAAATATATCATACTGAAAAACTAATAACTACCTTGCATTGACCTCAATTCACACTCCAACACACACACACACACACAATCACAAACACACACATACACACACACACACACACACCAACAAACACACACACTCACTATTATTATGTAATAAACTAATACAACCTATTATGTATTTATCATAATAGGTTGTATTAGTTACTATTAAACAATAAATCAATCCTCTACCTGCGAACTTAATAGAGAACAATAGAAAACAGACATAATATATCTGCTCTGCATGTTATTATTGCATATCTGCTTTAAACACTGTAATATCATACCTTATTGTAATCTTCTAAATCTTTTAAGACCTTGCTCCTGCAGTATAGCTCCTTTTTTGAGGATAAATAATCCATTTTTAAAAATATCTCAAAACTATTTATATTGACTGGCCTGTTGGTGCAATGTAGCGAGGTTGTGGGTTCGATCCTCACCCATGACAAAAAATTATGTGACGAACATTTGTGTTTGTTGTGTGTCTGGGTGTTATTATCTATATTAGTATGTATTTAGAAATATTTAAGTATGTTTATCAGTCTCTGACACCCATAGCACTGTTCAGTTTGGGGTCAGATAATATTGGTGTAAATTATCCCCGATATTTATTTATTTACTCGCAAATGCCCTCAACCTGCCTACTTATTCAGTTACTGATGATACTACCATTTTCTTCAATAATAAACTTGGGATGATGAACAGATGACTGCAAAGATGAGTTCGGAAAAAAAAGTAAGAACAAACCACCTGTAGAACTAGCTTAGAAAAAAATATTGGTTAACATTTTTCCACCCCTTACCAAGCAGTGTCATCCATAAAGTATCTTTGACTTCTGCTTAGTCATTGTCTACGTGGCATGGTCTTGGTGAGTAGTTGTTGTTTAAGGTTATTCGGTTGACCCTCGCCCCACTCTTAACAGTTTGAATTGCTGTCTGTGGGTAGATTATATCTAACTGCATAGGAAAAATGCAGTATAGGATGGCTCAGCTAGGACAATATTTGTTAGTTTTGATGAAAGCCCTTCAAAAAGTTATCCTTATCTGAATGATGACAAGTTGGTGGAGTATTACTTCATTACTTCATTTTGTGGTTGTACCCTTTACTTAATTTTGCGGTAGTAGTTAAAAGTATTTAGGCATACATTGCAAGTTCCAGACTTAAACATCGTTTCGAAACATTCACAGCCGTCTTACCTGACACATCATTTTGCATCCTTACCATTTGTTTGAACTTTTTAATATTGCAATAAAATTGTTCTCATAAAAGTTGTGTTGGTTATTCAAAACTAGGAATCGCTTTACCTACCATTATGTTTTATTGAATTTGCTAAAGCACCTTAATGTGCACCTGTGCAAGGTCTGCACAGGCTAGTGCAAAAAAATGATTTTACTTACCTTTAACTCTTATAAAAATGTACATAATAGGATAAGATAAGGAGCAGACAAACTAATTTACAATAGCTTACTTAAGTAATTAAATTTTAACTAACAAAGGAGGGGGGCCCTCAATTATTTGGAATATTGAATTTCTTATATATAGTTTTTATGTTCTCCAATGACCTACTGACCAATAATTGGAAAAATTTAAACATATTTTTATGTTTGAGAGGGTGGGTATACTTCCTGTTATCTTACAGTCATCAGTTTAGGATCTTTAATGGAATCCTAAGGAAATTAAAGGCAACCCTATTTTTATGTTGGCACCCATACAATGTGAACTATATTTCTTCTAAAGCTATTCAGGTATTTGCGTCTATTAGTCGTCATCTTATGTTGCTGAGCTGACGATGTAAGGTATACCTAAATCCTTAGCAGTTAGGTCACAGACTAGTTGCATCAGGATTGTAAATAGCGACTTGTTATACAGGCTCTTCCAAAAAGTAGTGTTAGGTAGCCCAGTGCTAGAATAATAGAACATCACTCGGGGCATTCGAATAGGGTAGGCGACAATTTTTTTGTTGAGGTTTTATCAATAGACCTCCTAATAAAATAAACATTGGGAAAAGAAATATTTCGAAAACAAGAAAACTCCCCGAGATATAACAATTTTAAAAATAATGTTTTGGACTTGCCCAAAACGCTCCCTACAAACTGTCGCAAGATGGTGACGTCACAGTACGCCTAATTCTATGCGTTCTGCAAGACACTGGCTTTAATTGTGTGGATTAACGAATGGTATACTTATTTTTATTTATTTTAAATTTTCAAAATAGACTTGCCCACCCGAGTTTAAAGAGCCATAGCTACATTTAATTATACCAAAGTAAACGAACTAAAAGATTTCATATTTTAGTGTATATTTTGATTATTTGAAATATTTTTTAGAATTTGATGATGTCATCTACCCAATTGTCATGTTCCATGATTTTTGGTAGTTTTCAAGTAATGGTTTTTTTTAACGAATTTCTGATTTTTTTAGATTGATTCACTTGCTTTTATTGTGAGGCGAATATTAGGACTTCCTGATTCAGAAGCATTTACATCTATACTAACTGCACTGAAAACTAAAGCACTGAACAGAACTCAATTTTTTTTACAGTGAATTAAGTGTGTGAGTTTTGAAGGCAATTTAAGAAAAAAAGTTACATAAACTGTCTCATCCAAATCTTTTTCAAATCTCCACTATCCGATCATCTATTCATCCTGTCAAGGGGTTTGAACATGTGTAAGGCCACCAGACGCCATTTTGTTTTTTCTTGATGTTTTCGCGCACGATTAAAAGTGGTTAGGTATATTAAGGACTTGCCTTCAGCGACGGAACACCAGATAACATTATTTACTGACGATAGTACTATTTTATTCCCTAAAAAGGACTTAACACATTTATAAAGTGACATGACTGAAGCCTTAAGCTCTATAATTCAATAATAATAATCTAAAAATAAATCTAGATGAAACAATGATAATGAAATTTGAAGTGAAGAAATCCAAAGAGAGGCACTTTACCATAGAATGCTGTAACACGCCAGTCAATAAGACGCAATGTACAAAGTTTGTAGGGGTACACATTGATAAAAATCTTAAATGGAAGACCTATATTGAACATCTCTGTAAGCAACTAAGTCAATTCTCATATGCATTACGCAATTTGAGGGGTAAAGTTATTGAATCTGCTTACAATGGATATGTTGCTTCAAGGTTGAGGTATGGCATCATATTCTGGGGGAACTCAATTGACAAAGAACATGCTTTTAGGGCACAGAAACGATGTATAAGGTCAATGAACAATATGAAACAAACTGGATCTTGCGGACCGGTTTTTGATAAATGGAATTTCTTCCCCTGCCATATATATATATATATAAATGCATTATATATTTAAGTGTGCTGTCTTTGTCAGAGCAAACTTGAATTTCTTCCGATTTAGGACTCGTGAACGTCACAGAAACAAATTATATTCGATCGCCAATAATAGTACATTAAGATATGAGTGCGGTAAGTTGAAAATTACAGCCGAGGCGATATTGCTAGCCCGAGCAGTAAGCGAGGGCTACAAGAAAGCAGAGGCTGTAATTATCAAAGCGCACGTATGTCATACGACGTTTTATAACATATTTGCGAGAAAATAAATAAAACTCGGACTTTCCTAAACAAATAAGTCTTTAATCACTTGTTAAAGCAGTTAAAAACATGTTTACTTGTTCACAAATTAGCGATGCGCGCGCATCAGCACTTTTTTTAAAGCAAAGGCATAAAAAACTGCCAGTATTACTAATATAGTAAATTAATATTTTTGTGTTTTGTTACAGATAAATGGTTGTAATTTACTGTCAAAATTTGTTAAATTAAAGAATTAAATGTTTATTTATTATATTTTCAACCGACTTAAAAAAAAGGAGGAGGTGCTCAATTCGACTGTATGTTTTTTTTATGTTTGTTACCTCATAACTTTCGACTGGGTGAACCGATTTTGATCATTCTTTTTTTATTTGAAAGCTGGTGCTTCCCGAATGGTCCCATTTTAATTTGGTCTGGTTCTAACAGTGACATTCATGAGAAAATCATATAAGTCTTAAATCCATATAGACAAAATGCGCGACAAATGGAAGAATAACTTAATATTACGCCAACCGATTTTGATGATTCTTTTTTTATTTGAAAGCTGATGCTGCCCGTGTGGTCCCATTTTAATTTGGTCCAGTTCTGACAGTGGCATCCATGGGAAATCCATATAAGTCTTAAATATAGCTAAACCATATGCGCGACAAAGGACGAATAACTCATTATCACGCCAACTGATTTCAATGCTTCTTTTTTTATTCGAAAGGATATACTTCAAGGGTAGTTTGATGAGAGTTTGGTTAGGTTCTGATTATGGGATCCATGACAAAGTAACGGAACTCTTCAATTCTTAGGAGCAATTTGACGATACTTTTTGATGTATGAAATAAATAAGAACTATTCACTGAAAATCAAGAAATAAACAAAAATTTTAACAAAAAAAAACGAACTTCAAAAAAAACTATTCCAAAACAAAGCACTAAAAAGTACAGAAATAATTGCGTATTCTTCTAAAACTTATACGATAATATAATGTAGGTACAATTATTGTTATTGTTGGAGTCGGTGTCAGCCAAGGAAACACTACAATATACCTATTTCTTACATATCACGTTTAGGTAGTTACAAACCTACATTGGCTGACACCGACTCCAACAATAACAATAATTGTACCTACATTATATTATCGTATAAGTTTTAGAAGAATACGCAATTATTTCTGTACTTTTTAGTGCTTTCTTTTGGAATCGTTTTTTTTGAAGTTGGTTTTTTTTTTGTTAAATTTTTTTATCTCCCAAAGTTAATTTTATTCATAAACGGTTGACCTCTTTTCTGACATATAAACACTTTGCTAAAATTAAAAAAAGTACCGTTCGGTCTAGACGGAGCATCTTGATAAACCGTGTGTTTTACCATAATAAAAAAAAACTAGTGCGTTTTACATTACCATAACGCACAAGTGCGTAATGATATACAATACGATATTGAAATTGGTGAAATAAAAGACCCTTTACGAGCAAATATGTTATAAAACAACTTTACTTTATCAGAGCATCTTCTGGCGAGGCGTTGCGCAATTTAGACAATATTAATATGTTCTAAAGTAAGCTGCATGATCAACTAACCCAAAAATGTTAAATTATACTGTGGAAAATACCTAAGCTAAAATTGAATTATTGAGAATGTTTGTATCATGTATGTATGTATCAATGAGTAGTTTTAGCATTAAGAAACTTATTGTATGCCTTGTCAGGTGGGACGCAGCAGATCTATTGTACCTTACAACACCTTTATTTTGTAACCTGTGCTTCACAATAAATTAGATTCTGATTCTGGAATATATATATATATATGTATAGAAGACTCGTAAACAAACAAAAAAAGTCGAAAAGTATGGTACCTACCCTATAGTGTCAGGTTTCCGAGTTATTTGAAGGTAAAGATAAATATGAAATTTAACAAAATACATATACCATCATGACTTTATCTCAAGCGGGGTAGTCAGAGGCAAGTGACTGTGGCCGTCATTGTGAACGGAACACTCAGAAGACCTCTTTTAACCAATGGCATTAGAACCCAACGTGGTAGGTGGTGAGCCTTTCGCCGCTATTCGGGTTGATTTGGTTTTTTATCGATGTTTTCCATCACCGGAGAGTTAGTCGGAAATTAAACAATGAACACAAAGATTTTGGTTCTGGCCAGATTTGAACTCGGGACACGCGATCCGCGACCCGAGTTTGATTGCTTAACCACTAGGTCACGACGCTCTCTTATTAAAGATCTACTATCTTAAGATAGAAATACTTACGGACCGAGCTACCGAAGATTTCGGTGGCTCAGTGGTTAGAGCAGCTTGTGGAAGACGCGGGTTCGAGTCCTGTCTGATGTCTTCAAGGTCCGAAATTTTAATTTTTTTAGTTTTCTATCTTTAGATATGAAAACAAGCATTTGCTTGAATGATTTCATTGTAAAATGCTAAATTAAACGAAGTAATAAAGACCTACTAATTAAAAGGCTTTTCGCGTTATTTTGTTATCAAATAACATATTTTAAGACATTTGAAAAGTCACTTATCTTCTTCCGCAATCTCCCCACTATCCCGAAGTCGAATAGAAGAATTAACTTTAAGCGATAAGGTCACTATTTTCCTATCCTATGCTGTTACAAACGAAATTGTATTTTTCTCTCATGCAATAAAGTATAGAAACTTATATGTGATTTTAAAACTTACAACAATTTAAAAGCACTTAACCACTTTTGGCTCAATATGCTTTGGTGCGCAGCCACGTAGACTGACAGTTGCAAAATAGTACATTGTTACCCTAGGGGTGAAAGTAACTTATTCAGTCCCGAGACGGGGTTTGGCGCCCGGAACGAAGTGAGGGCGCCAATAGTTCGAGGGACTAAATAAGTCTTTAACCCGAGGTAAACACTGTGCTTTTCATTACAAATACAAGGAAAGTAAAAATAAAAACAAGAATTAGCTAAAGAAAAAATGAGTAAATTTTATTTTCCACTACCGCTTTAGCCTCTTCTCTTATAAAATCAGGCGTTAAATTCATATCAGAATCAGATGAACTCATTTTATAGGTACAAATCTCTGCTATACGTACAAACAAAAGTCTTCAAATCGAAAAAATAAATAAAGATCGACTTGCCGCTTTCCCACCCTATTTTGTTTGTTTTTTTTTCTGTGGCCGGCCAGCTATTATTTTTTATTTTCATCATTGGAAAAATGGTGAATATTTTGCCCCAATCTAAGTTATTTTAAAGAAATTGTTGAAACTAAATTAAAATAAAGTTATTTAAAAAATATATATTCTTTAATCAATACTTAACTTTAAGTTATTTCAATTTTACATCGTGGCTGTATAGAAAGTTGGAACATGGTTCAATAGATATGTGAAAAAGAACTAGTTTTTTTTAAATAATTTGCCAGCTGTCAGTTGAAAGTGATTCTCTCTAGGGATGAAAAGTATTACTTTCATCCCGCTCCTCAGGCAACTTCAGACCTACTTTCAGAGTATGAGTAATGAAAAAGTATATTTTGTCTTTCATGGCCCATTATGACTAGGCTACCTAAGTTCATCTGAAATTGCGAAATTGTGTGTAAGTGGTGGGGGTTAAAAAAGTACCCCTATTAAATTTAATGGGGCCGTTCCTTTTTCAGGTTATAAGAGATACATTTTTAAAGTAAAATAATGTAAAAGACAGACTCCAAATAGAAGAAAAGAAAGAAAGTCGTACTTTATCATTTTCTCCTAGCTTCGGCCGCGTGAACTACATCGTTACATATTATGGCCAAATTATATAAAATCTTTATAAATTGTAGCCCATGTGTTATTCTGATGTATAAGCTGTATTACTATACAGTTTCATTGAAATCCGTTCTGTAGTTTTTGCGTGAAAGAGTAACAAACATGCACACATACATACATCCTCACTAACTTTCGCATTTATAATCTATCATAGTATTAGTACGAAGCAATATTAGTGAGACATAACAAACCCGAAGCGGAAAGCACTCGAAGTTTTTCAAGTAGATGGCACGTTTTGCGAAACCTGCGACCACCACCCACCCCCTCACGTGCGGCTCAATGAAAACAAAGTCAGAAATAGTTTGGCATGAGCTTTACGTACTAACAATGCCATCCGTCCGCCGCTTGGCGTAAGCTTTAAGTGGTAGTTAGTCATGGCCACTGTTCGATGGTGAGCACACGGTTGTCCGGTCGTGTTCAAGGTGATACTTTCGTTTTCGATAACATAGCAGTGTATTGTATTTGCCTATAATTAATTTTTGGTTTTGTGCTACCGGAGGCTTGTAAAGGCGTTGTGGTGAAAATACCCCGGTCACGTTGTAACGACGCTGGATCCAGTTCGCGCGAACGGTTTATTCCTTCCGGTATTCGCGGCAGCATGCTTTTTCGCCCCGTAACTGATGATAACAATTAATAAATAAAAAAATAAAAAATAAAAATAAATAATAAAACATTTTTTTGACATCAAAAAATTACCATTCTGAACCAAAGGCGTGAGGGCGATTCGCCTTTAACTGCATTCCATGAGTTTGCTGTTAATGTAATATCAACCACGCAGAGGGGCAGACATCAATCTACGTTAAGTGTGCTGATGAAGCAACCATTTTTTTTTTCGCATTTCAATTTTTTCAATTTTTATTTCAAAAAAAACTTTAATTAGATTAATTTGATAAAACTACAATTTGCCCGAGGGAGCTGCCCGTTATGTTCTTCGCACACTGGTGTGCCTTAGTCTAATACCCAAGCTAGGTGTGTGCCCGCCTGTAACCCAGTCTGCCCAATCGGAGGGCATTATTATAACGTTAAGCATCTGCTTCATTACCGGGTTGCCTAGACTCGCCGCCTCTCGGCCAACGCAACCCTCGCAATTACCTTTAGCTTGAATACTATAGGGCCTATAGTGCTAGTGGTACGCTAAATTAACCTGCAAATGGTGTGTGGTGTTAAATGCATGAAAATCGGAACGATTAGGCCATACGAATCAATTTGACCCGTAGCACGGAAAAGAAGAAAAAAAGGGTAGGTCGTAGTACGTCATCTTTTTATGTATGGGAAAATCGTTCTTTTTTGTTCAGAAACCTATTGTGTGTGTATTTATCGAAAGGGCTTACTTAGCTTATTTTAAAAATATATCACATCATTACATTCACTTGTAATGAATTAAAATAAAAATTATTTTCAAAACATACCATGTTTGGGCTCCTCCAGGTGTGACACGGTTGAATATTTTTTGTAAATTTTGATGCAGATGGTACGTAGTATCAACAACTTCATCGTGCGGGGTATATGGTAGGTCACCCGCGAAATATACGCTCAAAAATAGTGGCTCTGCATAACAAAGTTGAAAACATGAAACTGAGACATGTAGTGCGCTTCAACAGTTCATCGGTGGAGCAAGAAACAAAAGTGAATAACCTCGTATTAAATAAAAATGTGTATAGAATGTTGCCAGGACAAAGGTACCTAAGCGTACAGCTAGGAAAACCTAAAGGAGCCCTAGCTATCAATCAGGTGGGACACAAACCCACGCAAACAGGCGGCTGCTCTTCCATCTAAGCTATTTAACGGACCTGGCGATTTTTAATAGTGCAAATAGTTTCGTTTTAAACTATCGTTATTTATGAAGTATCTTTAATCATCCGAAATAAATATTTAACGAACTAAGTATTAAATTCGTCAAACAACAAATGCGCTATTGTCTGGCTTAATGTTCAAGTAAGTACGTTCTTGTGGATGAAGGGTTTTAGAAATTGAAGGACGTCCTCGTTTTCTATCAATTGCACAAGTAGCGTTCGTCAAGAGTGGGGGCAGCCCAGGCAGGACTCGGGAGCGGGCGATTTGCAATGCAGAGAACTGCACACCTATTTGTATATGCATGTACAGTTGGCAAAAAAATGTCATACTATTTTAAAACATCGCTTTTTAAAAAGGCGACAAATTAATTTTTATAGCGGGTGGCTTGGTGAACTCTTGACATCCAATTTGATCAGTAGGGCTCGTAGGTAAGAAGAAGTGATTTGCTCAATATTTTTAAATACTTAAATTAATATAACTCTTTTTATCACACACGTCACATTATGTTTGTTTACAGTGTATTTATGTATCCATATTATTATAGTATTTGAGTCTATTATTAAGTATTTTTTTTTTAATGTGTTTTTATATATTTAATCTTCATTGCATAAAGATGAGTAAAATTGGTGCAATTAATGCATAATGGCATTCTCTACCAGTCAGTTATTATGATTTGAATATTTAAAATAATGTACTTGCTACAGGTCTATTTAAATAAAAATATTTGTGTGATAAAGTGTCCAATTCCATGTGCTTTACAAAGATTCGTTCAGGATAGTACTAAATAGTGAACAAAGAGGCTCCGGTAATCATTTTTTTAGAACCCATTTAGGTACTATTCGGATTTTATTCATTAAAAAAATTATAAAAATTTTGAAGTATATTTATTGTTCAACCACCACAGCCAGCGAATGCGCCGCCAGAGGCATAACGATCAGCTTCCCAACGAAGCTCTGAGTCTTGGGACCTAAAAGCATACCTACTTTTACCATATTTTTTTTAATCGATTTATTATTTTAAATTAAGATTTTAACAGCGATATTTTAGTTAAGTAAAAGATGATGACGTTAAAACTAGTAGATCACTTTTCCGTGCGACTGTACGAAACGATCTGGGCTATTACGATCAGTCAATCCTAATGTTGGGTGTCTGGTAACTGTTTTCGCGTCACGTCGCTCTCTGCAGCCATATTGCGAAAGAAGGACTACTTATTTTTTTTTTATTGAACGATGAAAATTACAAGTGTTGTTTAACATTGCTTTCTGCCAAACGTGCTTTAATAGTTTTATATCCTAGCTTAACCTAGGTACATGATATTATTTTAATTCCATATTATTGTTACATTTGTTACATATTATTTAAATAAATTACACATTACGTATATCACATCATTCATAATATTCGCAGTAAATATTAATGAGTATTATTAATTTAGTATTTAATAATGTTAGCGTTCCGTTATAATTATATATCATTATTATAGTACTTACGTATTCTTATCATTTTACTTACATTTATTTCATTATATATTAGTGAACTTTAAGTAAGTAAATTCTAGACTATAGGCATAAGGACAAGTAATTCCTCCTCAACATTGTTTTAAGTTGATTCTTACTTCGCGCCCTTTGCTGCAGAATTTTAAGAATTTTGAATTATAACATTTAGTACCCAAAAATATACCTAAGATAATAGTTATGTACAGGCTCTGTTAGTCAAATCTGGTCTCGCTCTGTAACTCACTCAAAATAATCCATCAAGTTGGGTCCTTTATTCGGAGAATGAGGCAGTCTTTGTTAAGATGACGATATATCAGACGGACAACTGTAAAGTTAGATCACTGCGTATATATATTTTTAGTAAGATTGTGGAACTAGTGGTGGTGGTAGCTAGTTTTGGAAATTGTGAATTGATGATAAGAACTGAATAATTTAGGTTATTGGGCTGCCATCATACGGACTGCATCGCATCGAATGGAAGCATAGATGTTACTTCTCCTATTATAATTACGGCGCCGTCGTTGCCAATACCCGCCTAAAATAAAATTCGAGGCCTTTTGGAAGTCAAATACTCTGCTTTCTGGAGGCCTTCTGCCTTCGTCCGAAAAAGGAGCTTAGCGTTAATCATTTTGCATTTAAAATACATTCAGTACTTACAGCTGGGAATGTACGAGGGGTGATCCAAAAGAATGATAATCAATAATAAACACAATGAATATAATAAAAAAATAAATTTATTTCTCAACATAGTCTCCTAGCAAGTCTATACATTTAGTCCATCTCTTTTCTAAACCTAAAATTCCCTTAGAAAAAAAATCTTTATCTTGACTCTCAAAAAAGTCCTCAACCGCGGCCATCACGTCGCTATCATCGTCAAATTTCTTGCCTCGGAGGCGTTCCTTGAGTCGTGGAGAGAGATAGAAGTCACTGGGGGCTAGATCTGGTGAATAGGGGGGGTGTTCCACCAGCTCAAAGCCTGCTTCCTGAATGGCAGCCATGGCAATTGCAGCTTTGTGAACCGGTGTGTTGTCTTGATGGAACAGCACTCCAGCCCGCAGTTTGCCTCGCCTTTTCTCCTTAATAGCCTCCCGCAACCTTCTTATTTGTTCTGCATAGTAGGAGCCTGTAATAATGGCCCCCTTTTCCAAGTAGTCCACCATGATTATTCCTTCAGCATCCCAAAAAACAAACGCCATAACCTTCCCTGCTGAGCTTGACACTTTGAATTTCTTCGGCGTCGGTTCATCGGATCGTTTCCATGTCATCGATTGTTGTTTTGTTTCAGGATCAAAATGGTGGATCTAGGTCTCGTCCATGGTCACAACACGTGACAAAAAATTATCCTTGTCTGCCTGGAACTCGAGATTTGCTCTTGACATGTCGACTCGTTTCTTCTTTTGCTCGTCGTTTAACATTTTCGGTACCCAACGCGCGGAGACCTTTCTCATATGCAATTCGTTCGCAAGGATTCTTTGAATGCTGCCATATGAGATCCCTGTGACCTCAGTCAGCTACATGCCCGATAGTCACTCTTCGATCTTCCAATACAACTTCTTCAACTTTTTTCACATTTTCTTCATTGAGGGACGTCGATGGGCGTCTCTCGCGGTGTTCGTCTTCCGTCGATGTTCTTCCCAGCTTAAACTCCTTAGCCCAGCGTGCAACTGTGGAATATGAAGGAGAAGAGTCCCCTAATGTTTCCACCAAGTCGCTGTGTATGTCTTTGGTAGACATGTTTTTCAAGCGGTATTTAATGACAGCTCTGATTTCGTGTTTTTCCATTTTGATGTTCACTCCTTGACAGTTCGTATTCAAATGAATGTAGCTCCCGGGAATCGTGGCCTATGTATATGATTTTTTTTTCCTGAACTAGTGGGTAACTGAGCAAGTGACTGATATTTTTTTTGTATTTTTGTGTGCACTAGAAATAACTGATTATCATTATTTTTGGATCACCCCTCGTTTGAAACATATTTTGGTGTTATTTTGCACTGGAGTAACTGGCTGCTCTTGGAGCCTGGGCCATAATTGCCTGCCCGCTAGTTACTGTCTCGTCGCCGCAGACGCGCCGCGCCGCAAACCGGCGTCGCCAGCGCGACCTGCGGCCGCACTCCCATACGACTCTACGTGCGTCGTTGTATAAATAAAATCAAACCCCATTCCTTATTCTGTGCATTTGAATTCAACATTGTACCGTATCTATTATCAGTTAACGATTGTGCTAGATTTCTTAGTCGGGTGAGGCATTATTCTTTTTGTAAGTATTCTTCTGTTATGAAGTACAAAACATTCGCTATTTAGTGCACGGTTTTGCAAATAACTGACAAAAGAAAAAGGCAGCATAGTTGCGTTAGGTACATATAATACAATAAAACTGAATGTGTTTAAAAAAGCAGAACTTTACCTAAATTCACCAAAGGTTTCTATTTTATCTAACTCAATATCTATTCAAGGCTCGGCTAGGAGTCCAACTATTCCGCTGATTTTAACATCAGTTAAGGACAAAGGCCTGTAATTTCGATGAATTCGGATTACTTTTTGTATATTTGCGTGGGAGACGCTATCGGCAACTTAATAAGTTTTTAGCGTTCGATTAATAAACCCAAGACGTAAAAATATTGTATTTAACTTAGGCCCAGAAAATAATATAGAAGGTTTATTTAGCATTCTGTTTAGTAAAAAACTATCCATGACCCAATGGACCCATCTTAAACATCAGATCATATCATTAGTGGAAGAATTAGGTTCAAAGACAAACTCTGGAAACACCACAATGGTATCAAGCACAATAACTTGCCATAATAATGCCATAAGAAAGAGACAACAGGATTGGCGTAGTGTGGTGAAGCACTGTTTCTCGCCTCGTTTTTCGTAGTGTCCCGGGTTCGATTCCCGGTCAGGTCCATTCAGGAAACAATTTTTTCTGAATTGACTCGGGTCTGGGTGTGCTGGGTGACACCCCTGGCTTAATTCCTTGTATGGTGCCTCGTAACTCAGGGATATTAATCCCTACTTCGAGGCCTATACAAGAGGTGTGTGGTCTGGCGCTAAAAAATAAAAAAAAAATGACCCATTCCCTGCCAAGTTCCTACCAAGGCTGGGGGACACATTATTTTGACAGTTGCTATTGAAAATCTACACTAATCTATTAAACTTGCACAAGTTATAAATGATAGACTTTGCAACGTATGCGCGATCTTTACATCAAAATGCTGGAAATTAAAAAATATATTTGTGTAAATATTTTCTTTTAAAGTTGCATTTTTGCGAACCAACGGACCCGGATCGAGCTATGATACAGTTGAAATAGTTCCGCCCTCGGCCACCCCCTACCACCCACTCCACCGCCCAAAGCCTAGAGCGCTTGCGAAAGACCTATCTGTTCACTCGCACACCAGTGCACCCTCCACTGTATTCACGCTGCAATGTAAGGGGGGGGGGGGGGGGGTTTGCGTTTGCAACAGGTACGCTCGCGGCCGTGTGCGTTCTGTATCTCTCTCTCTATATTTCTAACACTTTAAATTAATTTCAATTTGCAGGTGTTGTCGGTTGATTCGAGCCTAAGGGTGCATCAAGCTGGCTGCGATTACGTTTACCCACTGTGAAATAATTAGCAGTGGTTTTTCGCGTATTGGACACAGCAACGAGAAGGCGCCACGTGCGGGCCTGCTTACTCCCGGGGGCGGGCGCTCGGCGCCGCCCCACGACTGCATATGTAAGTGCATTCACGTACACTGCCATACTGACGCAGACTCACACTGCAGCGTTTACAATAACACGCCCATGGTGATGATTTGAGACCTATAAATAGTGCCTGCGAACGGGACCTGCGTTAGTATCCATTCGGATCTTTAAAGTGCCAGACGTTCGGATTCGCTTGTGTCTGTGCACTACCGGTGTAATATTAGTTGTGCGATGCCGTGTATGTGTACTTAGTGATAAAATGAACTACACCGAGTTGATGGTGTTATACACCTGCGACAGGTTAGTGGCTGTTACTTGCACGTGCGATTTTTTAATTCTTCTTTGATTTCATCATATTCCTATGCACATTTTAAACTTTCATTTTTATTTTAGCTCCTGAAATATTCGCTGAATCGAATGATTGTTGTATTTATGCGATTTTTTAAAAATATATTTTGATGTTGCTGAGCATAAAATTAGCATCAAGCTGCCCCAGAGTTAACCTCTTTCCTTCGTATTAATGAATAAATAAAGAAACTGCTTCAGTTAACTTGAGTTTGTTTGTAGGACTTCGTCTAACTTATCACAAGAAATAGGTTAGTATTTAATAAGTGCTGCACACCGAACCTCAGTCGGGAGCGGGTCAGCAAGATTACTTTGTCGGGGTGCCCTGTTCTAGCTTTCAATACTAGTAATTTAGCTAATTGGTACAAATTGACGTGTTTCTCTCGATCAAATTAGAATTATGTCGATGTACCGAGCAGGGCAGGGGTGCAGCAGCGTACCACATTACTACAACTGTTATTTTCAATTCTTAATTAATTACTTCTGATATAGTTTGGCTTTTATAATTTTGTGTTTTTGTTGCGCAATAAACTTCAAAGTTGGCTTTTTTGATTTGCGAATGTAACATTACAAATTGGCTCATGAGCACATCCCGTTGGCTACGTGAATTGTCCATACTATGCAGCAGACGGCGAGTGGGTCGAGCGTCCCTAGCCGATAACTTCATTGCAATTGCAAAGTGTTCAATAAAAAGTGATAATGAGTATGAAGCAGTTATATATTTATTATTATATTATAATATTCTATTTGTTGACATAATCAGCTTTGAGGTTTATACACTTAGTATTTCGTTTTTCTAATTCTAAGATTCCCTTCTTGAAAAAATCTTCATCTTAATCGCGATCAGTTTTTTTATTTGTTGTGCGTATAAGGGCCCCGTAATAGTGGCTGCATGATTGAGTTATTCAATCATTATCACCCCCTTGCTGTCCCAGAAAAGAGAGCCCATAATCTTACCGGCGGATGGAATTGCCTTAAACTTCTTAGGCGGTGGAGATGACGGCCTCGAAACGCGCTATAGTAACACGACGACCTGCCAAAACATTTTTTTTTATCATTTGTTCGGTAACTGCCGTCGTAGGGCTTCCCGAGCGCGGGTCATCTTTAGTTAAAGTTCTTCCTCTCTTAAACTCGGCACACCACCGCGCAACCGTAGAATACGGAGGAGCATCAACCCCTAATGAACCCCCTCTCGGCTGTGCTTCAACTTCATACCCTGACGATGAAGGGCGCGCTTTGAAAGATAAGTCAAGATATCTGTCTTGTAGCATAGGATTGTGATAGTATGTTTTCATATTTTTAACCAAAAAGGTATTCACCTACATTCATCTCGTAATCGGTCATCTTGTATTTTGCTCAGTTATTACGGGTAAAATTATTATGCCAATTTAGTCCACTGCTGGACCTTAAATAATTGTTGTTATTATTTATTTAAGGTTTACTTCTGTTAGATATAATTAATAAATAAATATGCGCCAGACAACACACCTCTTGTAATGGTCTCGAAGTAGGGATTAATATCCCTGTGTTACGAGGTACCACACAAGGAAATAAGCCAGGGGCGTCTCTCAGCACACCCAGACCCGAATCAATTCAGAAAATATCGTTTCCTGAATTGACCCGACCGGGAAGCGAACCCGGGACACTACGGAAATCGTGGCGAGAAACCGTGCTACAGCGCACTGCGCCAATCGTGTCGTTATATGGCTTAAATGATACTGAGTCTCAAAAACCTAACTAAATGAGAATGCCCTTAAGTACAGTCGTTGAAATCTATTAGGCCCGTTTTGACAGCTAGCAAAGACCGTAGAATGTGACTCTGCAATACTTAGCATAAAAACTTCGAATAAATAAAAACAATTATTCAGTTTATGCGTTGAAATAAACACTTACTTGAAGGTCGAGGAAAGTGACCGAAAATATTTTGGGTGTTCTATATTTTCACGCCATTCCAAAAAGAAATATGATACTTTGAATCATTTCGGAACGTCTCAAAAACAGTTACGCTCTCAGTCCTCTTTTTTTAATAATAGTGATGGAATCAATTCTTTCCTAGAACCGGAAAGTACGAATCACTCCCAAACGAAACGATTTATTTAACTAAATAAACACCGACTATTCTGCTTAAATATTAAAATAATGCTAAATGTGAGTTAAGAAATCATTAACACTATAGATACAACAATCCACCAACCATTCACGCAGTTTACGCATCATTACGTACATGGGTCTTATCTTGTACTTATTTGGAATTTTGTTGTAAACCATAATACACAAGTTATAGCAATTTTTTTGGTATAATGAGGCCTAAGGACAGATATCTACATCAAGCCTGTCCGGGAATCGGTAATCAGGTTACCGACGGTGAGGTTTACTCACATCCCTAGTTACGCCGTGATGACAGGTGTCAAAACGGACCTATTAGATTTCGACGACTGTATTATCGTTATAAAATAGATTCTGCCACTAGCTAACGTTTTTTTAATTCTACGCCATTTTACGAATTTAAGGCCATAATCGCCAAGAAAGCGAATAAATCGATTTTTCAAAACGATATCAACTCGCAACAATTCGAAATAAATATGAATATTCACCATTTTTTTAAATTTACATTACTGATAATACAATGTTCACAATATTGAACAGACATTACACTTCTAAGAATGCAAAAGATTTAAGGCAAATACCCTTAATATCAGACAGTAAATAAACGACTATAAATATTTAAAAAACGATTAGACATTAAATGTTGTTTATGAATATATGAATTGAATATTGATGACATCAATAGACAAGTTATCCTGTTGAACCTCGACAGTCGTCGTCGTGTTGCTGGCTTTGTAATGTTAATGAAAATGCCAAAGAAAAAATGCCTAACCACTGGTTTACATTATACCATTGCCAATGCTACTCGCGCTGCTGGAATTGTTACCCTAAATAATTATGTGGCAATGTGGACCTGACATAGGCAACCAACGGCATGAAGTTTACATACTCCCGCGGCCCAATTCCATGCCCACTTCCCTGCTCCATGCGGTGGTACGCTACGGTTACATTGCACCGCATGAAACAGGAACACAGGGAATACCAATGCTTTAAAATAATAGTACATTATTGCAAAGGCAGCGAAATAGGCAATTGCAGGTCGAGTATGAGTTTGAAGGCCGAGCCGCAGGCGAGGACTTCAATGATACGAGACAGGCAATTGCCATTTCGGCCGAGGCATATATAGTGCTTTTCTTAAAAAAATGCAAGGAAATAAAAAGGGCCTTTTACATAATAAATTTAATTAATATTATTAACAAAATAACAACTCCGCTTTACCGCCAATTTGTTTTTTTTTATTTTACAATTTGTGCCGAAAGGTAAACGCATCTGTGGCTATACAGCCACGAGAACGTAATGTGTACGATAGATGAAAGAGTTCTAAATTCAAACAGCACACCATTTCATACAACATTGCCGGCGCGCTCTTCGTTCGAAATTCAAAGAACGCGCCGGGAAGTGATTTTGGGTTTTCAGTCTACGTAAATATGATACTTCGCGTGTTCTTTATTCAAAAGTGATGACAATATTTCCGAGCATGTTTAAGAAAAATTACATAAATGGCACACTGCATTTTATAGCGATCGCAAACTGCGTAGGACACTCGAGGATTATCTTTTAAATGCTCAGTGCTTAAATTTTTTAACCCACTTATATTTTTTAAAATAAAACCATACATAGTTTAACGACGACACGATTGGCGTAGTGCGATGTAGCAAGGTTTCTCGCCTTGAATTCCGTAGTGTCCCGGGTTCGATCCCCGGTCAGGCCAGTTCTGGAAACGATCTTTTCTAAATTGGGAGACGCCCCTGGCGTAATTCCTTGTCTGGTACCTCGTAATACAGGCATATTTATCCATACTTCGAGACCATGACAAGAGGTGTGTTGTCTGGCGCATATTTTTTATTTTTTTTACAAATATTTGAAAGTACAAATAGGATATATTTATAGACGAATAGCTTTCCGCCCGCGGCTTCGCTTGCGAGGATTATTTCTCTCATACGTGGAGTTACATATCAGAGTTTTCATACGGATCCCCGACGTTTTAAAAAAAAGGAAATTATTAGAATAGGGTATTCTAATATGTTTGAAAAAGTACTTGTTGATGTTGATTTTCCTAAAAAAGCCCAAAAAAAGTATATTTCAGCAAAATAAACACGCTTTCTTGCCAAAAAATATAATTAAATTTTAAACCTTTTTTATTCTTGCGAAAACGCTGACAGCCATTTTGTTGACGTAATATTGGTAAAAGAAACAGTCGTGTATGTACGACCGTCGGTATTTTGACAGTTTTTGCCTATATGACGTCACACCATGGTGGCTCGTGTTTTAGGTCACGTGATATACAGATTAAAAGTTACGACTTTAAATTTCAAAATAATTAAACGATAATCTGCTTTATTTATTTCATTTACATTTCATACTTATATGACTCAAAATCAGAATATTTAAGTATATTTCTACATCATTTTTTATCAAATTTCATAATTTATTTTTCACTACCCAAAGTACCTTATTGACACTTGGTTATAGAATGGCTTTTGTGTATGAAAGAGTTATCTGGCTTCGCTATCCTCTTTAGAATAAGTAGAAGATTTTACCTTATGAGGTTCAAATTCGGGTATTCTTAATTCCTTTATGCCAAATGCATTAATCATTAAAAACAATCAACCTCGAGATACGACTCAAGCACTTGTTAGGAATTGAAAAATGGTTTATTTGGTACTACCTAATAATGAATATACATGACAAATTATAATAGAGATGAGTACCAAATAGGTCTCCGCTCAGCATTTTTGGTCGCGGCATTGGTAGGATAACACGGCGCTGGTTTTATGCATATGTTTTAAAAAGTGGGCATAAAGCCCCGCAAACAAACAGTCGAAAGTAAAATCAGTCAAATTAAAAACTAAACCTTAATTACTACTAACAGAGAAAAATATAGACCAATACTGAACTTACATAGCACGATCTCAAATAATAAATGAATATCTAGGACAAATTACACCAAGATCATCTGACCCCAAACTAAGAGAGCTTGCTTTGTCAGGTCCAAAAATACTTCAATACTTCTAAATACGTACTTACTATTGTGTTTTACAATACGTACTCGAGTTTTTAACGGTGTAGGAATAGAAGTATTAATACTACTTTATTTTGACACTAGGATAGATAAGTCGATCAGTCGTCACGTAAGTGTTTGTCATGGGTCATGGGGATCGAACCCACGACGGCGCTAAAGCAGGATAGCTGCACCAACAGGCCAGTCAAATTTAATACATAAAGGTAGTCCCTCACCTGGATAATTTTTCCTGTAATGCAGCGTTTCAGATTCGCTTTTGAGCATTACATTACAGTACTGCCTCCATGATGAACATTCACCTGTATTTCAGATTCGATGTTATTTTAAAACGATGCGATATTATTTATTAAAATCGAATGATGTAACGGGTGATTTTGTTTTAAATTGAATACTCGTGATGAATGACGTATTTATTAGGATAAGGGTTAATGTCATGTTTATAAAAACACCTTCGCAAATAATGCATAAAAAAGGTTATAATGAGATAGACATATTATGCTGTCGCAGACTTTTTTCAGGAATTTTTAAAGGGGAACAATTCTGTCATATATGATTCTTGCGAAACTTAAGCCATTTACGCTACGCACGCAGCGTAAGCTCTCACGGGAAAAAGAAACCCCCGATTTTGAAACATTCTTCATTGACGCTCCGCTCCTATTGGTCTTAGCGTGATGATATACAGGGCTGGTCCAAACATACACGTCAATAAAAATTTTTAGCTTCTTCCAATACCCCATGTATGTTACCCGATTTTTTGTAGTTTTCGAGTTATGAATTCAAAAAGCGGGTAGCATACATGGGGTATTTGCGGATACCCCTAAGTGTGAGGAAGCTAAAAAAATTTGTTGACGTGTATGTTTGGACCAGCCTGTATAGCCTTCCTCGGTAAATGGGCTATCTAACACTGAAATAATTTTGCAAATCGGACCAGTAGTTCCTGAGATTAGCGCGTTCCAGCTAACAAACAAACAAACTCTTCGGCTTTATAATATTAGTAATAATAGTAGTTAGTAGTATTAGTAATAATATTAGTATAGATGCCGCTTTTTTAAGAGTGATTTAGTAGCATATCATGAAACGGAGTACTAACGGCATTGACCTAGACTGAAGTGTTAATGTGAACTTATTATTTATTTTATTATTACTTATGTCAAATAACCTACTAAATAAGCATTTTATACGGAAATCCGAACGTATTAACTGGCGAGATCTGATTGGCACTAACATTGGTCTGTTGGGGCAAATTTAATTAATCCCTGTGTTATTTATTTAGTGCACCGAACATTGGTTGCAATTCGGTTACTCAAGAAATACTAGTCTCTAAGTTAAACGAACTAAATCCCTTTTGTCCCCTTTAGTTTGTGAGTATTCTGGACGGACAGCTAACAGTTTTCAAATGAGAACTCAGTTAGACATAGCTGTCGCTATTATAGAAGGCATACAAAACTATCGTAATGTTTATGATAGGAAAACATACTAATATCACAATTTTTGCTTTGACAATTATACAGTTATTTTAACACTCGCAAGGCAATATCGCGGCGCACACGCAGCTAGCAGTGCCTCGGTTAATAAACGAGACTAGTTGGCTAACGTTAATTTTCTGATGTTTTTTCAATATAATCTACTATGGAGGAAAAGTTAAAAATGAAGTTTAGTTTAGAGACTGGTACAAAATTTTCTTTCATCAGATCAATATCACCTAAAAGGCAAAGAGTCTCATTCAAAAATTATTTTATTTACTATTTGTTTTATTTTTAGATACCGGCCATATGTCGGTTTATTGACATCCGAATCAATAAACCACGATGTAGAGCCGAACCCTAGCCTCATTGCGCCTGATCCGTTTGCATCAGACGCTTACTTAGATGTCTTCTCACCGGATCACCAGCTCCTACTGACAGAGTACGTAATCTGTACTTTCCGTGCTTTCAAGAATACCTGAAAATTTAAAAGATAATAGTAGTCATTTTTCATAAGCGAACATTTTTTATTATATTACTATTTCATAAATAAGCTTTAAATAGACAACACTTCTGTCTTCCACCTGTTTAATCTCTTTGTTGTAAATTTCGTTCAGGATCGCGGACAAAAACATCATGAATAGTGAAGATGAGCCATTGTCTGGTTTAAACGCAAGACTGAGGCCCAGAAAGTCTACTGTTCCTAGTCCACAAGCTAGCAAAGCCCTACGTAGGCTGGAATCCAAGAGCTCTTTGGACCGGCCCATGCGGACTAGCACCCCGTCCAAGGCGACCCGCACCAAGTCTGATTTATCGACTGCTCCTCAGCTCCTATGTCCCTTTTGCGACAGGAAATTCGCATCTAAACAAACGGTCTCCAAACATGTGCGACGAACACACCTCTCGAACCCAAACAACGGCTGCCTCTTCTGCAGCCATGCTGAGGCTGACCCCAACAAAATCCTTCGCCACATGGTGGACACACACCCGACTCAATACTTTGCCTGCCTCGATTGCAACACCCGTTTTACAGCGACTTCTGAAATCGCAGAACATAAAACTAACGTTTGCGGACAACAGAAGGAGAAGCCATATCGTAGCAAACTGCGACAGAAGGTTTCTAGTAGCGCGAAGAAAAGCCAAAAGGCTCTTGTGTCTGCCGAACTTGATCTACAACTTGATGGCAAGGACTTCCCCGATGGACAATGTTTCAACGGGGTTGTCATATCTTGTGAATTAAAACCGTCGCAAGTGAGGGACGAAGCTGATATTGAGGATAACATAACAACGAATTTAATTCTACCGCCCAGTAAAAACTTGGGCAACAATGCTGTCATAGAAAAGAATGCAGTAATTGTACTTGATGATGTACAGTGGAATAAGCGTATGCCAGCTAACTTTTCATTCCACAACACAGATGCTGACCAAATACTCTCACGATTAGGTGTGGTACATAGGTCCCCGCGTACGGGAGAATCCACAAAGAAGGATTGGTTTAAAAACGCCGAAGACCTGGTTCAGAAATTTGAAAAATGCTTTGACACTAGTTTCTTTTCAAAAGTTGCTAGCAATGTTAACGAAAATTTGACTAAATTCTTAGATGGCTCTTTCAACTTTAACCCAGATCCTGACTCAGTAATAAAAACCAGAAAATCCAAATACAGTGTTGTTATCAATACCGCCGAAGGTTTTCCCATTCTTTTGGCATTTGAGCAATACTCCCGCAATATCTTCGACGGGTACATACCGAGGACGCTAGCTCCTAAACATAAGTGGAAGTGGGAGAACGATAAAAACCCTTTGAATCCCGATGATATTAAACGTGACACTCATGTTAACAAATGCATCATAACACTCGTGTCTAGTTTGGATATATGGACGCAGCTATGTATGAGGCGAAAGTTTGAGCAAAAATTCAGCATTCCCCCTCTGGAGAAAAAGACTGAAAAGCAGAATACGATAAGCAGGGAGCTGAAAGAAATATTAGAAAGCCGAGAGTTGCCAAAACCATCATCGCAGCAAGTTGTGAAATATGTTCCGAAGCCCACGCCAGCAGGAGAGAGGCTCGATTTCCCTGCATCACTTGGCTTGAAGCCAACCGCCCCGGCTTATGACTTGCAGCCAGCTGTCCTGAGCGGCGAGTGGGTTCGCCCCAGATGCTACGTGTGTTGTGCTTGCGGCGCACAGACTCATGACTCCCGCGCGCTGTCCACTCATATATCTTCCCAACACCCGAATGCGCAAGTGCAGCATTACGAAATTGTTGGGGAGCTCCTGCTAAACGCAGACATTTTGAAGCATTTGTATGTCCCTCCTAGTCAGATGTGCAATAGAACCAGACCGCTACGGGGATTCAGAGAGTGTACGAAATGTAAAAAATCAATCAGCTTGGAAGATCTTCACCAACACATGTTGGACTGTGCTGGAGACACTCCTGCTGTGCGTAGGAAGGTTCGATATCGTCCGTTTGGTGTACGGCGACGACGCACCCGCTTGCCGGACAACACTATACGGAAAAAGATACGAAAGGCTATCCGAAGTAGACAAAGCAGACAGAAGGCTCACATGAGACAACGGCCGAAAATTAGGAGCGAAGTTGGTGACGGTAAGATATGTTTTCTTTGGTAAAAAAATATCAAATGTAATAGGTTGGGAAAAAAGTTTCTTCGCATTTTTTAAGAAAATTCAAAACATTTTATAATATAGTTTATTTACATTTAACTAAAGTATGTACTCGTAGGTGCCATTTTGTTCGATTACTTTTTGCCATCTTGTAGGTAGGGACATGAACCCATTGCTATAGGAATTTTGAGGCTTCTGATCAAAATACCGCGACAAGTGGTTTTGGCAGTCCTCTCGTGATGTTAACCTGACACTGCCTAAATAATTCTGAAGAGACTGAAACAGGTGGAAATCCGAAGGTGCGAGGTCAGGACCATACGGCGGACCATATGGATAAACACCTTCCAGCTAAACTCTTTTATTTTTTTCTGAGTGGCTAAAGATGTGTGAGGTTTTTGATTTGATTTGACTTTCTGTTGATTGATTCCGGCCGCTTTCACTTAACTTCTTGCTTTAATCTCATCAGTTGTTCGCAGTAGAGTTCAGAATCGATGGTCCTGCCTGGTGGTAACAGCTCATAATGAATAATGCCCTTCCAATCCCACCACACACACAGCATCACCTTGTTGCGAGTTAACCCGGGTTTCGCCACAGTCTGTGAAGCCTGACCGGCCTTTGACCACGACCTTTTTCGCACGTTCTTGTCGTACGTGATCCACTTTTCATCACCAGTTAGCTTCTTCAAAAATGGTTCGGTTTCATAACCTTGTAATAAAGAATCACAAATCAGTACACGGTTCATTAGGTTTCTTTCAGTGAGCTCGTGAGGTACCCAAATATCACGCTTTTTTGTGTACCCAGTTTTTTTCAAATGCGCCAAAACTGTTTTGTGGTTAATTCCCAGTTCTTCAGCTACGTCGTAACTATTGATATGTCGATCTTGCTCCACTTTTTCAAAAATGGCATCTATTTTATCCGTAATAGGACGACCAGAGAGACGTGCATTTTTGACATTAAAAATTCCGGATTGAAAACGAATAAAACTAAAAACTTAAACCAATTTTTTGCTACTCTCACAGACACTGCACTAGGTCCATAAACATCACAATTTTTTTTCCGCAGCTTGCGTTGCATTTTAACTTTTTTTGTAGTAAAATTTTAAAATGTATCGAATTTCTTCATGACGGTAAGAAAAACAAAAAAAAACACACATTTTCCTAATTTGAATTTGAAATTATCTTCTTTAAAATTTAAACTTTTAATGATACCAAAACCAGCCAGATACAAATAGTATAGCCAAAGAGAATTTATTACAAGTTATACATACTATATGCGAAAAGACTTTTTTCCCAACCTAATATTACGAAACCAAAATTAAATATTTTTTTCAAACATTAAATGATCTATTCCTTAGTCTGGGTCACTGAACCGATAGCGCGGGTTCAATTCCCGCATCAGAACATATCTGCTGTAACCGGTATTTGTGCTAGATTTAGGTACCTTCATTGGTTCTGGTTTCGATAGCAGAGGAGACCATAACCCATTCACATTTAACGTTGTGTTCGGTTTTTAATGACTTTAAGTTAATAAATGCTCTTGAGTATAGTGTATTTAAGAATGGTTTTTATTTATTACCTTTACTTAAATCAACTTGTGATCAGTTTGAGCACACTTGTAAGACATTGGAAGGTTGTCGACAGCATGTTTTACTAACATGTGACAGGACAGCATCTGTAAGAAGGTTGCTCAACTTTGAGCGTCGTACGAGTTGCCATTTAAATGTACATTATAGTTCCCAAGTAGTTCGCGTCAAGAAGGCTAGAGACTAAGGAGAGATAACTCCCTGGAAAGGGTTGGACTAAATCCGTATCCCACAGTGACGCATGCGCATTACGCTTCTTTGCCGCGATCCTCGCGAAGTGTCAAAATTGGTCAACACAACCTCGAAAAACAACAACTGTCGCACGTGACACCGTTCAAAACAAAACCATGTGACCATGAAATGACAAATAGCTGCCGCTGCACATGCGCAATACAGCGTTTTGCCCGGCACAGAGTATACGACTTTCGGCCCTCGAAAGCTTACCCCCACTTCGGGAGTTATCTCTCCTTAGTTTCTAGCCTTCTTGGTTCGCGTAAAAAAATTGTATTGGAATTTGACATGTCGTGTCATGTCAAAACCCAATACAATTTTTGATCGATAACGTAAATTTAAAGTGGCATCTCGTAGTAGACGTACAGGAATGAGCTGCCCTTCGTACAAGCTATACCTAATTTTCCAAATGCCCACGTGTGAAGATGTCACAATTCAAATTCAAATGCCCACGTGTGAAGATGTCACAATGATATCTATTAATTTATATCGGTTCATACTTCAGTCGAACTTTGAAAGAACACTCTACACTAGAAATGTTTTCTTGGTCTTTCGTATTGTTCTTATAATCAGTTACTTCTTCTCAGTGTTTTTGATATGAGTAGGTCTGATCGCTAAATCGTTTTGGGGGTCACCAAGGGCTTTGGGACGATTCCTTGAGCTTAAATTCGTAATCTTTTCTATTTCTACATAACCCATACCAAATCCGAGGCATTCTATAACCAAGCGTTTTGCTCGTCACCTATCCATGACTATATTTAAATCGATAAACCAATTGGCATTATACAGTTACTAAAATCATGCTTCCAGAAAGTGGCCTGATCATGAGCAGATTTAGAAACTTGCGCTGGTTATTATGAAAATCAAGAAAACAATCTGTTAATGTATGTGTAAAACTCTACCAACCACTTATGATGAGTTATTACTGTAATAAGATCGAAACAAAAACTTAAATGTTTAAAGTTTTTGTTAATTCCCTTTTATATGTTTGTTTTTAACTTGAAAGTTTTTGTGGCTATGAATGTTCTATGTATGTGCTTTGGATGTACCTATACACATATACCTAATTCAAATATAACCAAGGCATAAACCCTTGTTCATGAAACACTTTTTATTTATTTGCCCTCACATTCACTTGCACAAATAAAAAGCTTTTTTACGTCATATTAACGATTGAATGGGAACTCGGCGCCATCTCGCTTTTTACATTTAATTAAGCCCTGCAATGTAAAAATAAAAGAAGGCGCCGTTTTTCGTAATATTAAGTAAATTTAAATTCAAATTTTAAGTAAAAAAAATGTGTTCTTAATTATTTTTTTTATTGCAGCGGAAACCATACGAAAAATGATAGCAGATTTGCCGGCAAAACGTCATCGCGTCGTCGTTAATTCTTCAATAACAACACGTAGAAAGCGCGATATACAAAGGAATAAATTAATCATTAAAAGGCGATCTTCGGAAATAGCCCAGACACGTAAACAACGTGAATTGAAAAATCTTGATTACTTAGATCCGACTGTGTCAAAGAATAAAAATAACGAAGATATTGACATCAAAAGTAACAAGAGTGACGATGAGAATAAACCTTTAAGACCTAAAATAAAAAGAGTAATAACTCATGGTCCAAGAAGCAATGAGACATTAAAACGCAAGGTTGCTCTGAACCGAGCAAAAAAAAGAGCTAAGCTTAAAGAACAAGAAGCTGCTGGAGAATACAAAGAAGAACCACCTGGGGATGCAACAGTATCTGGCTCAAGCTCTAGTGGAAACCAAGGAGATCAGTCAACTGACAACCCACCCCGGAGGATTGATGTCAATGAAGGCCCATGTGGCGAGAGGAAAAATTCCGATCGTGGTCGATCCGATAATGGTAGTAACCCTGATCATCGGAGTCCTGGCTCCAGTAGCAGTGAAAACGGTAATATAAACAACTCATTTGGTCCAGATCAAAACACACCACTGAAACATTCAATAGCACGGTTGACGTCTGACACCGAATTGCATGAGAGCCCACTGCAATATCATCATCTCTTTCTAACGCAACAGCAGGAATGTGCCGAGGTTGATTTGCCCCAGCATGTGCCTACAGGTCAACCACCTTTATTCGAAAACGAAGCCGTTGTTACGAAGCTAGACAAACCACCCTTGCATTTTGATACAAGGGAACCTTTAGATCCTGACGGTTTGAATCGTAATAAGCCTCCAAAACCGAAAAAGGGTTTGAATGATTGCATAGCTATGCTAATAAATAAATTAAGTGATCCGATACCTACAGAAGTTGTGCCACACCCTGTTCCATGCGGAAATGGTGATAGTTTAGGTGACGTAACGACTGCCTTTAATCAAAGATCGGCAACGTTAGATGATCAGACAAACATGAATTCGAGACCGGCACAGATCTCTTACCGTCACCCTGACAGACTTATGGATAGTGCCAATGTGAATAACCTTATCGCCCAAAATTTTGCGAATTTGCAGTTGCATTACCTAGGAGATCCAAGGGTATTTGATAACTCCAATGCCCTCGGTGGTAACCCGCCGCCCGATAACAGAGTTGATCTCAGATACACTCAACTCCCCATGCAGATGCAAAATGAAGATATAAATAAAAAGAAGCCAACCCGCGGACGTTCAACTCGCGGAGAAATAGATTCATCGAATCCGGCTGATTTCGTTTCAATGACATCATCGTTCAGTTATCCGGTAACTACACCACCGATGGTGACACCTGCTAAAGCTAATTCTACACCGAGAAGACGTTCTGCAAGCCAGCTTCTGGCAGTCAATCATAATGCTGGTTCCGACATGGGTCGGAAGCCGACAAGTCCATACAATAAATGTAATACGCCTAGAATGCACTTAAGTCCAACATATTCTACGGATCCTATCTTGGCTGCAAGAAACTTCGGATATCATGCGCAACGTATGCCTGAAGCTTACGCACATGCACAAAATATGTTAAAGCACCACCAACAAATGGTAGAAGGACAGATTATGGCAGGAGCCTATCTCAATAGCACACAGGCTACTTTAAGCCCTGGCAGCGTCTATGCCAGCACTCTTCAGGCAATTAGCCCCACTAGTCTGTATGCTAATAACCATCTTACACTGCAAAGCTCTGGAAGTATGCATTTTCATAATGCTAATATAAGCCCTGGCGGCAACTTCGCCAGTAGTATACCAATGGCTACTAGCCCTCGAAGTATGCCTGCTGAAAGTATGTCAATTACTACGAGCCCAGCATCCATACATGCTAACATATTAAATGCTGGGATAAGTCCTGGTAACCTTGTTCCTACTTGCAGTAAAGCGATGGTCATCCATGATAACATAAATGACCATTCTCAACAAACATATATAAGTCCAAGAAGGACAGGCGCCAAGAGCCAACAAACAGCCCTCAACCCAATAAGCACGCACACCAACATAGATTTCTCTACGAGTCCTGAAAGTGCATATGTCCATAGCAAGCAAGCATTACTAAATCTTGAAAACAAAAATGTCCAAAACAAGCAATCCACTGTCAGTCCTAGTGGCATTGATGTCAACAGCAAAAGAGATGCAATAAGCCTGGATTCTTTACATGCAAATACTAAAAAGGTAGTTGAAAGTCCTGGACCCCCATATTCCAAAAGCAATCTCATTGGTGGGAGCTCTAAAAGCTTGCACGTGTGTGAGCTGGCTGACATCAGTCCAACAACTATAAGTGCCGCAGTTAGCCCTGGATCTACATATTCTCAAAGCAATCTCATTGCAGTCAGCTCCGAAGGCTTAAATATTAAGAGTAAGCAAGCTACCATCTGTCCAAATACTGAAAATGCAGCGGAAATTCCTGGTCCTACGTATCCCAAAAGCATTCTCAATGCAGTAAGCTTTGAAAGCTTGTACATTGATAGGAAACAAGCTGACTTCAGTCCATATATTCAAGTAGCTGTCAGCCCTGTACCTACATATTCCATAAGCAATCTCACTGCAGCCAGCTCTGAAAGCTTGTATGTCAATAGTGAGCGAGCTGCCATCAGCCCTAGCAGCAAGAGCAGTTTAGCACTTGTGAGTCCTGGAAGCACGTATGACAGCTGCAAGCAAGCTGCTCCGAGTCCACAAAGAGAGACCATTCCTCTAGACGCGAATGTCAATAACAAACAACCTTCTACCAGCCCAGGCATTTCATACCCTGATAATAGTAGGCAGTCCGTAACGAACGTTAATTGCATAAATGCCAATCAAGAAAGCACGAATGTGAGCAAACAGGCCTCAGGAAGCAACTACATCAGTAAAAAACAGGCTGCTGCGGCAGCTGACCATCAGACAAAACATGGGGGGACAGCAACAGAAACTCATAATATTCATAAAAAACAAGCTAGCTTAGAAAACAATCGTAACAAGAAGCACACGGTTCCTACTCAGGAGAGCGTTCATGAAAATAATGCGTATGCAGTTATTACAGCTGATAATAATTTATTAGGTATAGCAAAAAATGCTACTGAAAGCAGTTATATAAACAAAAAAGTGCAAGCTATGACAGGTAAAAACAATCTTCCGGGCAAGACCATAAAATTACCAACCACTGAAAGCAATCTTATCTCCAGAACACCAACCACCCTTGGAAAACGTAAAAAGAAGCAAACACAAGCTGTGATTCAATCTGAAAGAGAGTTTTTTAACACTACGCCAGATGTTAAATGTGAAAATAGTGTTACTGTTAGTATCCCAAGAGAACCTAACATCTCTACACAGACCGCGGCTGCTATAGAATCGGAAATAAAGGAAACAAACGACGATAAAAAGCATGCTTCCGAAAATAAAAATCTGTCAGTCATTTCCGGAAGTGAATTCCTTAGTCAGCGAGAGATCGCATGCTCTAAAAGAAATATGATTAATAAGCCTAATGCGCTGGTTGGCAGAGATAAAAATATAAATAAATACTATCAGGACAAGGAAGGTCATAGTTCACCAACCGCTATTTCTTCTGCGTATGGAGTTACAAACATGATCTATCCACTAAAACCTAATGACATGGCACCGCTGGATCTAACGTCTAAAGATAATAAAAAAGATGAAGACGTAATAGTAGATTTGAGGGTTAAGATTAATCCTCCAGAACCTGATATATGCTCCGAACCACCCACTATCAGCAATCAAAATAGGGTGAGTTCTACAGACTTTTTAACACAATCACGTAATGTCTATAATATTCCCCCTAACCTCCCAGTTAGAACGAAAAATCAGAGTGATGGTTATGAATTCCAGATTCGTAGGTGTACAGAATGTAAAGACGCAGAGCACATTAAAAATCTTTTGGTTAAGCCAAGGGATTGTTACACAGCTGTATCACCAAAAGGCACTCTTCCCAACATTCTGTCTGATCCATATGAGAAAATAGACAAGCAGAAAGTACTATCTTCGATGTCAGCAAAAATGACAGGTGAATCAATTGAGGCACATGCATTGTTGAAAAATTTAATAAATTGTGAATCAGTTCAACATGATGATTTAACCGGCAAAAGTAATGACCAGGATCAAAACAATGCAACCGATGCGATGCCTAAGCAACCTAGTTCGTTATTGAAGTTAGATTCGGAACCAAGCTTAGAAGAGAAAACACAAAGTGGGGATAATAGCCTTAGCAACGATCGACAACCTGTAAGTGGCGAGCCGTCATGTGATAAAACAGCAAGCAACGATGATTCTGCATCAACAGCACCAATTATGTCAATGCCAATTATGACAGAAATGTCTGCTGCTGATGAAAGGATAAAATTACTCAGTAACAGCAGCAACCAGACTCCACTTAGTAATGATACAGTAAATTTAGAAAAATCTGCATTTTCCAATGCTTCGGCAATACCAGTTGAAAATACAGCTACCGTATCGACGATAGTCATACCTCCAGTTTTGTCTAACTATGAAACCACCAAACCAGTTTGTACATTGGTCAACGCTTGTACATCTTTGGCTAAAATTGAACCTTCAAATGAGGCACCAACGACTGATTCAATTTTGAGCATTCCAAGTACAACTTGTGCAAGTAATGCACCAGAATATACAATAACGGACACAACTTTAAACAACGGACATATTTACAGTATACCTGCACAGGTTAATACTTCCTATGTAGCAAGCACTACGTGTAAAACGCAAGCAAATGATAATCATGATGCGATTGGAACACAAAACAAATGTTGTTTCCCTTCGACGTCAATCGAGGCGACTGATTTCCCGAAAGAAAATCTGACTGTTGTTACAAACGTTGCTTTCGATTCTGAAACCGCTAAAAAGATTGCAATGCTACCAAAAGAACTCGTTGAAATACTGGGTACTATGCCTGTGGATCACCGAAACCAATTGCTCAATGTGCTTCCTCAATACGTTTCTACTTCTGCTACAACGCGGAGTGAAAACCTGAATGCTTCGGTCAATAACAATACGTCGGTCGTTAGTAGAGGAGTCTCGCCAGCAAGAAACTTAGATTTTGATGTCAAACCCTCACTGTCACTTGAAGTAGGGGTTAATAAATACGAAACACCTGATCAAATACCCAAGGTCTGTGAAACAGACCGTAATACGGTGATTGACTTAACAGAAGATGATGTGATACCGCGTGTTGATGTAGTAAAAGTAGCAGAAGAAATAAACAATAGCTCAATAAAAACATGTAGTGAACCGGTGTCTATAACACCGACTACAAAGCCATGTAAACAAAAGGTTAACGATCAAACTGCTAGCTTGAGGGCAGTGCGTATAAAAGCTCCATCAGAAAGGAATAAGTCGCTATCTATTGACAACACAACAATAAAAAAATCTGGTGATGAACTTCAACTGAAGGAAATTGTTGAGCCACCCCAGGAACAACAAAATGATTCATCTGAATTAGACAAAACCTTAGCTATTCAACAGGCTGAAATAAGTAGTACGCAACATAATACAGCAACAGCTGGACATTGCAAATATCCACTTGCCATTTCTCCTAGTAGTACGGAACACAGTGGCGATGAATCAAATAAGCACCTATCGCAACAATCGCCGGTACCAGTTACTCAAATTGTCGCTAATACAGAGGCTGAGACGAAATATCTGGAGCCTCTGCCTAAATCAGGAAAGGTCTCCTCATCAATCTCTACTAATAAGATGAATCTAGAAAATGTTGATAAAAATCTCAATAATAACGATGATTTTTGTTCACCAAAAAATGCCGTCGAAGACAATGAAATGAGCAAAAAAACAGAAATTCCACCTGGGCCAAAATCTCTTGATACAATTCCATCTGAAAATCTTATCAAACCTACACCAACAAAGACGGCAGAAGACGTGGAAGATTCTGATGATGATATCACTTTAGCGAGTATAGTAAAACAAAAACAAGGTCAGGTGAAAGTTCGTAAAAGTTTCAATTTTAAACCACGGACGCTGAAAGGTACAAACAAGAAGACAAGAAAAAATAGAGAAGGTAAAAAGTGTGACAAAACAGGAAAAAAACATTTAGAAACTGCAAAAGCTTCTGATGACTTGAAAATTGACCAGCCAAATGATATCATTTTAACCCATTTGGAAAATTTATCTGTGGATAACGGTGGTGACCAAGAAATACTCGAAAAAATCAGTAAATTCGAAATGATAGCAGAAACCTTAAACCAGAATGAGGAAATTACGCATTTTAAAAAGAGGCCTAATGAGGGCCAGCTGGTTACTGATGCCTCAGATTTTGTGAATAAACGAGAAGATAAACCACAAATGGTTAAAAATATCAAGTATACACAGAGCAAGGTTACGGCGGAACACAACAATATAGAAGTCAACCTTGAAGATGTTGTGCCTACTACTGAGAAAAACCAAAATAATCAAGAAAAAGTGGTTACTGTAGATGATGACACTAAAATATCCATCAACAATACTGAGCGATTAATAGACGAGGATAATGTTGTAAGAAGAAATGAATGTGACAAGCAACTGCCTTCGTCCTTAGTAACAACTATAGAAGGAAGACGTCAGATAACAGAAAATAGAGATAGTCTTGTGGTTACTGATGTGGAGACACGTGAGGATGAAAAATATATTTCTTTAGCAGAATCTACTAAGAAAAGTGATGACATGTCAACGTCGATGCCTCAATCTAGTTTGAATAGAACAGAACCGGTTGCCAGGGATAACTTTGAAGATGATTTGGGTTACCACGCTAGTAAAGAGGGTAAAAAGTTAATCCATTTCAAGAAAAAATCTAATGATAAAACGGATAACAATGACCTTGTGGCGGAGAGTTTGGATAATATTTCACGAGCTGTTGAGGCAAAGGATACAGAAACTCCTTTACGACGTAGTAGACGAGGAAAATCACCATTTTTAGACAGTCCCACTTTAGAACCCGAATCAATACCACCCCGGGAAATTACCATTGAGCAAAAAACCCCACTTACAAAGAAGCAACGTATATTTTCAAAGTTGTTGCTAGACAAAGAATGTCCGAATACTTCAGCTCATTCTACGCCTGAAAAGGAAGATTTTATCACGAGAGAGCTAATTGAATCGACCGATACTAAGACAGTTGATACTACTCAAATCAGCAACATAGAAAATATAGATGATACTGTTGCCGATAAACGCAAAGGAACCAAACGAAGAATTGACGAAGAATTATCAGAAAAAACGAAGAAGAAGAAATCGCTTGAAGACCGAAATACAAATAATGAAATCATTAATGCAGAAGATCCTCCCAAGAGGGAAGACTCTCCTGAAAATTTTGATGTCATATCTGAAGTTGATAAAGATGTTGGAGATTGTACAGTAACTACCGCTGTCAATAAAGATTTGGCTACCGGGCTTCTACATTCTACGGTCGTGAATAGCACAGATAGGAATGACATTGAAAACTATGTGGCATCTACTGAAAAACGTAAAATTATGAACCAGGTTTCCTTAGACCTCAGCCAAAGCTCAAAACCAAAAAAAAATAAACTGTCTAAAAGTGACAATAAAGTTGAAATCTGCCCTGTAGATGACATCGCCAATAAATATGAATTTGTTTCTACTTTAGACAAATCCTTACCTAGGCTAACTCCTGAAGCTAAAACTGCGTGTTATAACTTACCCTTACCTTCAAGGCGGGCGCGTTCCAAATCTGTTGTTGTTAAATCCTCTTCATATGATCCTTATGATATTGATTTAGAAGATATGATTGAACAAAGTGAAACCTTCAAAGTAAAGAAAAATAATAGTGATTATGTTAACAAAAGTATAAAGAAGAACAAACTAGGAAACATTAAAAATAAAGATGATGCAAAAATACTGAAAGAAGAGCGGAAAGAAAGCCTTGTTAGAGACAAATCTTCAGAGAATCAACGCACGAGTGAGAAGCACAAAAATAATAAAACTATTGTTAGTGATTCGGACGACTCTTCAAAAAGTGATATTCCTCTGCAGAAATATGTAGAAGAGAAAGAAAAAAGAGTTGCAGAAATTCAAGCTAAAATGGAAAAAGAAAGAGAATTGGAAACCAAAGAAAGTGATCAAAATACAGCCAAAGAAGAAACTTCCCCAACCACCGAAAAATTGTCAACTGAAGAAGAACTTCGGTCTGAACAATTCATGGAAAGCTTTGGTTTCTTTTCAGAACGAAAACCTAGAAAATCTAATTTACTAGCTACAAAGAAAATTTCGGAGACTTTCCATATTACCAATGTTAGTGATGATTCGTACTTTGGATTTAAAGAAAGATCAAATAAAAAATCTTTATCTACAGATACTAAGAAATCGACATGTCCAGATATGGCAAAAGCACAACCGCAGCCATCGACCTCTAAAAAGGTCACCGCAAAGCGAGGACGGAGGAAAAAGACCACCACGTTTATAATGCCATGCTATTGTGAATTGTGTCAAAAAGAATTCCGTAGTTCAGATAATATCTTGAGGCATCATATGGCCTCTAAACACGCATTTAAAGTTTGCGAAATACAAATGAAAACAAAACTCAAACCAAATCCATACCAACCACCGCCAGACGAACCCAACTATGAGATTGCATACAAGCAATACCTAGACCGGTTTAATACATTAATGGACTTGTTAGCTGTTAAAAAGAAAAACAATCCTAAAGCTGCTGCAAAAATCGTCGTGCCTTCTCTCGGTGAAATATTGGTAGACGTGTACAAAGCTATCAGAGTTCAACAGAGGAGTGTTTGTGAGCTAAATGGTGATGAGGCTCTGTTTCTTGACTGTTGTGAACTTTTGCGGGGCCCAAAAAAGAAGTCTGTTTTAGATACTTTTGAAAAAGCTCTGAGTAAAATAACAGACGATAAAAAATGTGACGATGGTAATTTTGACTCTATTACAGCTAAGAATATATCAGAAAGTGAGGAGGTTCGCAATTTAGACAACAATTTAAAATCTGGTTCAAAGGAAGCAGCAACTCGTATTGCCAAATTGAGACATCAGGGTTCAGTAAACACATCAGAATCATCAAAAACAGACAAAGAGGAACAGGTTAAAAAGATGACTGAGATTGCTGCGACTGAGCCGACGTTCAATAAAAATCAGGAGGCACTTAAATTACGGGACATTCCAGAAGCACACCACGAAGATTTCAGTGACCAATTCTCAAGCCCCAATGCCGCTGATAGTCAATACGAACAAATAGAAGAATTTGAGACTCCTCCAAAATCTAGACCGGTTAGGGAGAAAAAATACTACAAGATAAAAAACAAGATGTATCCTGACTTACTAATTGAAGATATTGATATGTTTGAAGACAAATTTGATAAAATAAAAAGAAAATGCAGATCTCAAGCAGCAGCTGCGAAACAGCCTCAGCCTGTTGAACAAACTCCGAGGTAAAATATGACTTTTTTTCAAAAGGCTCATTGTAATTTTTGCATTGAGATAAAGGGATAATTAGCACATTCTGTGAATTATTTTGAATTTATATTGTTTCACTTCTTCGCAAAAGTCCTCCATCATAAGAATCAAGTCATCACTCTGATAATAGCGACATAGACCTTTTTACAGTGACACTTTAAAACGCATAATGTTTATTACCATAATTTCAATTTGCATACAAATCAAAAAGCATAATGGATTTTAGCAAAATTTTCATTACGCATTAACATAATAACGCAGAATTGTTAGAAGGCATAATCATAAAAACCATAATCATTAAAATCCATATAATTGTTTGTCATAATTTCAATAAGCATACCTTAAAACGCATAATTTTACTATTCATAATTATTTTTGACATACTATCACAAAGCATATCTCAAAAAAGGCATAGGGTTAGGGTATCGCAGATATATATTAAGCCGAATTTTCGAAGGCAATTCCAAAAATAAGGCATTCCACGAAAAGACAAATTCGGTTAGGTTAGAACTGCGACCAAAAAATGCCAGAAAAGAAGATTTAAGAAAATAAATTTTGAATGAAAAATTGTCAAACTCACTCTTGACCGTTTTAGAAGTCCTTTATGTACCTTTTAATTGTTGAAAAAGTTGTTACCGAGATATCAAAGCTTGAACGCTAAATAATAAAGTCGACCCAACCCTCCTGATGGTGCGCGGGACGCGGGATGGGGAAGCTTTCGGCCAATTAACTTAAAGTCTGAATGCTCTAAGCCAATCAATCACTTCAATCAGTCACCTGTCGGCTAACGACAGCGATAGACGTTCAAGGTTAGCTTGCGCGGTTGCAGCCTTGTGTCTACAGGAATAAATATTATAATACTTCCATCTCTCCCGTTTTTTTATTTATTTTATTTTATTTAATCGTTATAGTTTTCCGTGGCTATGCACAATTTTTTTCTTAAATCTTTATTTTAAGTTTCTATGATTTTTTTGCAGAAAATTTATGATCATATCGCTAAGTGCAAAATAACTGTTATAAACCGTTATATGTTGTTACAGCCACAAAGGAAGGAAAAAAACAGAAAAAAAGAAAGGGAAGAAAACCTCAAAGAAAACAAGACGCCCGAGTGCCCAGGTGCCGACAAAAGGTGCCTTGAAAGGTTTTGACGGCATAAAGGAGTCAATTCAAACCTCTGATATCAACTTGTCGGCTATAGTTCCGGTGCCAGAAATCTCTCCTAAAAAGAAAAAGAAATCCAGTGCTAAAAAGAAAAGAGACTCTGAATCAAGTGGTAAGAACGACATCGATGAACTTGCTAATGACAGCTCAACGATACAAAAGCAGGTGGATGTATATGAATTCATGGATACTGAAGATCCTGAATTATTCGAACTTAGGCCTTCCACTTTAATGGAAAGATTTAAAAGCATTTCGAATAACAAGGAAACCCCTCATACTTCTAAGTTCCATCCCACTCTCGAGGAAGCCTCGAGCCAAGAAAGTGCGTCTGATGGCGATGATTTTGTATACATGTCTGATGATTATGTTTGTAGCGACGATGAGACAGAAAACAGCCTGCTTTCTTGTGAACTAGGTAATGGTAAAGTGGGAATTGACTCGAAGAAAATGTCCATACAGAAAAGAAGAGATGTCGTAGAAAAGAATGCTGTTATGGGTAAAATATTCAAACACAATGCTGTAAGAGCTGAGAAGAAAACCGTTGTTCCTATAGACCCTGAACCACCTAAAGCCAATCTTGATCAACTGTTTGACAGTCTATTAGAGGATGAACCAAATTCATCAACTTTAAATAGTGAGGCGGTTTCTTCCCATGATGAGTGTTCGTCCCCTCTGAGAAATGAAAATCAACTGAAGGGAAAACACAGTAGCCCACACAAGTCTCGCATTCAAATTTCTAGTGAGGACTCTTTAACACATCCAAGCAAATCTTGTTCCTCAGCACCGAGCAAAAGTGATGCTGTTGCTTGTCCCAGCTCATCAAAACGACGAAACTCTTCACCTTCTAAAGATAACGAAACACCCCCAAAAAAACCCGAAGCGACATCTTCAAAAAAATATGACTTACTTAATGTGGATTATGGACCTTCCACTTCTACCAAATATGACTCTGTTTTAGATCCTGCAGACTATGGTCCGAGTACATCAAAAAAATATAAAAATCTGTTGCCATCACTTAAGAATTATAACCCAGATTTTGCCACTACAAATGATGAACAAGTATACAAAAGTTACGAGACGAAACCGAAGAAGCGAAACGATACTTCTTCCAAACACGTCGATGAACCGTTCGATTCATTTGACGATGAGATCAAATCACCAACCGGGAAACTGGACGAAGGCATTAGCACTAGCTACGATTACAGCGCTGAAGTGTACGATAATTCAATGTTAGACGCTGAGACGGGCGTAGCCCGCCAAAGGGCGCGTCGCAAGTGCACTGTGGGCAAGCAAAATGTGCTAGCCGAGACTTGGAGTTCGGAGTCCGAGCTCGACGGCGGGATGCATCGACCGAACAGCGCCGAGTCAGATGTAGCCAGGAAGAAGAAAGGGAGAAAGAGGGAGGGGCAGCAGGCCGGCGGGAGGCGGGGAAATAATCGCCAGGTTGCGCTTAAGAAGCAGGATATTGAAAGCAGGGTAAGTAGTGGACGCGTCCTGAGTAGTATGGCGAGCGGCGCCGGTGGCAGCGGCAGCTGTGTTCTGGAAGATGACCCAGGGGAGGGGCCGAGCGACTTGTGGGGCCCGGTCACCGTAGCACAGCAGGGCCCGGCTTGTGCGGCCGTGCCGGCGCCTGCGCCCGCCGCGGCCGGCCCGTCCGGCGCCGCGCGCGCGTGCAAGGTTCGCCCGCGCGCGCTCACCAGCTACTGGTCCGCGGAGGGCGACGAGGAGCCGGAGCACGTGCAGCAGCACGGCTGGATCGTGGGCGACAGTCACAAGAAGCTGGTGACGATGCTCGCGCACGCAAAGGGCCGCAAGCGCAACAACGACGACAAACATCATTTGATCGAGTAAAGGATATAATTATTAGGTTTCTTAAAATCCCTGTAAATATTTTGTACATAGCTCCTTCATAATATTTCCCACACCGCACCGTGTCGGAGGTATCATAGACGATTAGCGTTTGTATATAATGTAATGTTTTAGTTAAATTATGTTTAAACCTGTGGGGACGGATTTATTTAATATTGATTGTTTCACGGCCCTTGCAGTACATTAGTTGAATCTTTTAAACAATTATTCGGTCAATTTATTCTTTCAAATTGAATATTCGTTGTTTTTTATCAGATTTTAATGAATTCAGTCGATGTTTTCAGTCCTCTTCCAAAGTAATCAATGGTGTTACTACTTACCGTAAGTTATAGGGATGCGATGTCGCGAAGGCGGGGTACTTTTAAATGTACGGAATATCATAAATAATATTATGTATCGCCATGCAGTTTTCAATATTGATGTCAAACAAACTTTCTTTTTTGCAATGTAATCGTGCTATAATGATAATTAATGTATTACAGTTATAATAATAGGTTTTCGAAAGTATATGTTTCTTGTGAGTATTCAAGGGCTGGCTATTACTATGCTAGTTCACTCGGTGTGCACACTAACGTAATTTGGTGTGTCTAGATTTCCCTTCATTTCCTATTTAAGCTTGCACTGGATAGTCAAAGGATTCATAATATAATAATATGTGTTTTAAACTTTTAAATAGCCGTTTGTTGTTAATTGTAAGTAGGCTTACAGGAAAAGTACACGGACAGTCGCAGCCACGCCACGGTAATGTTATCTTTAGTAGTTTGTGTCCCTATCCCTCAGTAGATTTAGTAAAAAAACTATAATACATTATTTGAGACCTTTTAAAACAAATCAGCTTTATGAATTCGAGGCCGAAATGTCTTAATGCGCCTTGACTTTGACGTACGAAAATTGTCAAATTGAATAGTATAAAAAAGTAATCGGTTCAATCTTTTCTTAATGAGCTACTTTACAAATTGATATGTTTTGTTTTGAAATGACGATGACGTTTGGAATATTTCCTCCATTTTTTCTACATATTCCACGAAAACATAAAAAATCCGATTCTACAATTAACAAATCTAACGTTTACTACACTATCACACAACAGTCCGTTCGTCGCTGCGGCGCATGCGCGACTCTTTGTGTACCGAGAGTAGAGAAAACGAGGCGGGTAGGTATAACTCTCGTTCCGCCCGTATGAAGACAGAGTACTGTGTTAGATAACATTACCCTGCTACGGCCTCACCGCTTTGAGCAGATATTGTTTTGCACGGAGGCGGCGCGGTTCAGTTCAAGTGCTGATACGCTACGTGTTGAAGGATTATCACCTCTACAGCAGGTCAGGCGCCGCGGCGGTGGCTCCTACGATCATACTTATTAGTAATATTGTATGTACGCGCTCTCTTGTCCCGTCAGTGTGTGTGTACGATTGTAGAGATGTATTGTCGTTATGTCCACAGTTCCTTATAGTATACCATTTTTTGTGAGATTGCCCCGTCATTAGTTGTCGTAAATATTCTGTTAGTAGGTACCTACACGATTTTAGTGGAGGACTTTATAAGTATCGTGAATTTATTGCATAATATATTATATTAAGATAACTATAAAACATAATATAAATAAGTAAATGTATTTTATTTGGAATTTAAATTTGTGTCAGGGTTGATTGATTTCTGTAGTGGTTTATGTCGGAGCGGAGACGTCTGTCCGCTCCCTGTCTGTGTCTATCGGGGGCTGATAACGCGGTCTGCGTCATTAGTGTATTTTTGAGTTTCGGTTCATTTGTTAACTATTTTTATATATAACTATACTTACATTAGATTGGTTAGTCAATATAACTTAATATTATGAAATCTCAATGCATTAGCTATTGTTTTGTTTCTAGTCCAGTAAAGGAAAGACTAAAAACCCCATTATCAGCCTCGGTAGGATGTGATTTATGAAATATAATTATAAAAGAAGACTTATTATTTTCTAAATTTACACAAGTAAACTCGTTGGCTTGTGTTGTGACACTGATTCTGTTTTGTTCATATGAATGTAAACAACATTATTCGTAAATAAAGCTCAATGTTGAAAGTTCTGCTTTTTATTTATCACACTATATTTTCATTATTTTTCATATAGGATAAATACAGGGTTAACTGGTAACTAGGAGCGCTTCAGAATCGATAACACAATCTATGTATCGTATAAAATCAAACTTTCATGAATATTACTTATGGACACCCTAATCTCATTCATAGGGGCGGTTACAGACCAACGTTTTATACGAGCGTAGGGGTGCATGTAGGCGCGTATAGGCGCGCTGATGCCACGCGTAACTAGCACGAGCGTTGGCTCGCACATAAGCTCCTATAATCCATGTAGATGTTAGCGGCAATGTGTATAATCCGGCATTGTATAGGTACAATGCCGGATGCGCAGCCGGCAATGTGTGTAAAAAAGTTCACTCTCAGAATCGTCTTTTGGCATACATTTTGGGTAGGAAAGAACTGATTCGTATGTTTTCATTTTCAAAGTATCTTTAGATATAATATTGTATAAGTAAAATATACTGTCCCACTGCTGGGCAAAGGCCTCCATCATTGAAATCAAGTCATCGCTACAATGGATGGGTATTGGCTTAATCACCACGCTTGCCAAATGCGGGTTGGTATCAAAGTATAAAACAGGCCAGTTCGTTTCTTGCTGGTGCATGTCAACCTAAAATGCTCGTCGCTTTGCTCCTCGCAAAGTGAAACACTATGTAAAATTGAACAAAACTAATTACCTTGTTTGATTTAATACCTCAATAAAGCTTGTTAATTAAATTTCGCACATTGCCGGAAGACCACTGGGTATTCTATACAATAACGAGCAGACACGAACTGTTCAGATTTTCTTTTTTGTCGTTTGAATGAAAACATACGAATCGATTTATCTTTCCTACCAAAAATGTATGCCAACGCCAAAGGACGATTCTGACAGTGAACTTTCTTGTAGTGAAGCGTTTACACATTGCCGGCTGCGCATCCGGCATTGTATACAATACCTTGGCAATATATTATCCGTAGTAATCCCTCGTCTTTATTTTTATTTTTACCACTGCTGTTTTGTAATTTTGTAAATAAACTTTACAAACTGTTTACTAAAAGTGTTTATGTAAAGTATCGCGAACTCGCTGCTAGCCTGTGAGAACCGAGGGTAGAAATTTAGATCATCTACTAAATATTGATACTATTTTGCGAATCCCAGGTCACCAGGTGTGATAACTCGGTCTACTCGCTCTCTACGGGTTTAGGCATCTAGTCAATAATCAGGAGGCGCCGTAAAAAGATTTGCTTTAGAATCCTAGGCCGATCAACCTTATTTTAATTTACTCCATGTCGAGGGGGATTTAAAAACAACGTAACAAAAAAGTAAGTCTTTATTCGATTATCCTACATCCTGCTCTCTTCTCAAACGGTGGTCTTCTTTTTGAACCGCAAGCAAACTATGATGGTGATCCCGGTAAGCAGCACGGTGCAGCTGAGCGCCACCGCCACCGGCACCAGGATGTTGACGAGCCCGAGGCTGGACACCACTTGGGAAGACAGCAACTCTGCGTACTCGTCAGGTAACGCGATACCCTGGAGAGGGAAGGAATCCTTAGATGAACTAACTCCGGAATCTGGGAAAATAATCAAAATAGAGCACACCTCAAATTGATGCTGTCCTGTCATATGCCAGTAACGAAAGAAACAGCTACGCAAGATGCAAGGGCTACTCAATTTTGATTATTATTTCTGGATTCAGTCGGGCGTTAGCGTTAGGTACAACTTACACCAAGATTCATTTGACCTTAAACTAAGCAGAGTTTCGAAAATGGAGAGACAGACGTACCTACTTAAAAATTACTAAATGCAAACTTAAATAGATAATAATTCCCAGACACAGAACAAATACAAATAGATGAGAATCTAACCCACGACCTTCGTGCTAGTATGACCTCTACAGTATGTCTAACATGAGATTCCATCACGTATGTAAACGCCGATCGTCGCGTTCTGACGTTTGTAATTTTAGTAGCGCTATCTCAGAATGCGCTGTACCGCAAACGCGGCTTAAGCTTTGGTCTCGCGATCGTAACGCACAATGCTGCGGTGTGCCATGCGGTGCCGGACACATGAAAAACGTTTAGGATGGTCTCTTGTTCCGTCGCAGTATGCGTTAGCGGTTGCATACGATATGTGTCGGGCACCTAGTGGCTTCTATGCCATCGGTGTAGTGTGAGCTCATGGTAGACATACAGATCAAAATAAGTAAGTAAGAAAAGGAACACATTATATCGGGGCCTACCTTCTAAGCCCGAAATACACATGCATGTAGGTAGTGGTCATGTCAGTAGCAGGTACGTCACAGCAGAACCAATCAAATGGTATGAATCTGCAGGATCTTGACAAATACGAGTAACGATGTAATAAAAAAACCATCGGACGAAATGCCTCCAGTTATCGTTAAACTTTGTTCTGGTAAAGGACCCATATTATCAGATCAATTATTTTAGGAATAAAACCAAAAATAGAAGACAAAATGTCACGAAAAGAGGTAACTTTGTGAATTTATTCTATCAAGCCAACTTTGAGTACAAAATTTTACAGCATTTGATTGGCTTTTGCTGTGACGTGCCTACTACTGGCATAACCGCTACCTACACCCATTGTGTTAGTCGAACTTACGGGTGTTCCGCGAAAACCTATGGCAGGCTATGAAACACCGGTTGTTACTAGTGGCTCGGTACGGTCGTATATTTAATGTTTAGGTGATCCAAACCACGACCAACCTCTTCAATCCATAACACGGGTGTCAGGGTGGTGCGCAGGTGCTGGGTGGCGGGGATCCCGGGGATGGCCCTCATAAACACGTTGAACTGGGCTCTCTTAAACCCTCGTATTACTGTGCCCGTTAACTAAAACAAACATTTATAGTCACAATAGCAGTTGTAGAGTGTGTTAGTGGGGAACTTGGATTAAATCAAAATTGGATTTAACCTAGGGCGGGGACCTAAGCGATTTCTCCAGAAACGCCTGCTTAGGTAGTTAACATTGGTGCTATAAGTCCTGATGTATAGGCTCTCAGTTTTATTAGTGCCTAAATGCAACATCGTTGCAGGAATCTTGAGCGTAGGATTAAATACTGTTTTCGAAAAAAATGAGTTAATTGACATAATTACATGGTGAACATTTTTAATAAGATTCCTCTTGGGAAAATTAGCACTGACATTAATTAGATTAGATTTAGATTCATGTCTGTAAGATTTTGCCTCACAACCTTCTATCGTCTCATGTTATTTTGTAGTATGTATGAGTCACGTTTTCTTTTGCTCTAGCTTGTATGTCTTTTCTCAAGCTCTGGTCTATCTCTGTACCAAATTTCATCAAAATCATTGCAGTGGTTTAGGCGCGAAAGCGTAAGAGATAGGCACATACATTGTTTTTTCTTTCACTTTCACATTCATTAAACTAATAAGGAAGTAAGGATTCATCATTAAGAACTGTATTTACGTACTACTACAATAATTTGTTATCTGTGACGTAACATAGGTGCTTCTAAAAGCTTATTCGAATAAATACGAGTATTGTTTTTTGTTTCTTCCTTTCATTATATGTAAGTTAAGTAGTACCATTTAAAATATAATTAGATCCTAACAACAATATTATTGTCTTCACCGCAGTTGAGTGCAAAGAGTGAGGAGGTCTCATTCGGCGCAGGGACTATTGATACTGACCGGCTCAATGTCCAAGAATATTCTATGGTCTTCCTCTACCGGGTGTAGCCCTATGACACCGTTTCTATACGTGAAGTCTGCGTACAAGAAGTGCGGATACGTCAGCACCATGTACGCTCCTGTAACAAATGAAAATGTGCCTCTTTAATTAATTGTTGCCCTAAAAAATAGACATTAACTTTTTCATACTACATAAGGAAACAAGCATGCCAAATATGAATAAAGCGAATGCCCATCATTATGGTGAATTTGTTACAAATACCGTCTATGACCACACTTTTCACGGAATAGGTCTTATTTCCCTGTAGGTGTATTTCTGCAACTTTTGTTTTTCATCAATATTTAATCAATTTTTATCATCTGCCTATTATGATACCGTAATTACATTCTTAGGAAATTTTAGATCTGAAAGTACGTTAAGTTTTTTCCTTTGATGTTTTTGATATTTTTTCTGTGGTTCCTTTATTATAATGCAATCAATTCCGTGGCCTCTTAAATCAATTCCATGGCTCTAAAAATTGTTTAATTTCAGTGTGATCTATAATTGTTATTAAACAAAATTCGTATGCTCTTGGTATTTGTTGAGTTCGCTTTCGAGGCCATCTAATTGATGTGCTGCGTGATCTGGGAATCTTAACTCTATATTACTTAGAGATAACGGTGAGAGCAAAGGAATAATTTTGTTAAAAATATCTTTCTTACAGCAATCGTCTTGAGTGATATCAAAGTCTATTTATAAGTTGATTTTTATCAGTAAATGTAGAAATAGTAGTAGGTATAAATTGTGAAGTTTTAGAATAGGCAATTAATTTATAGGTACACAATTAGGGTGTCAACTTTAACATGCCTGTACCTGAGATAGAATAGTCTTTGATATCATCATTTTATAGTTATTTTATTTGTTTTTGACTGTACATAGAGCCATTCATTGCCATTTAGCTTTTGCTTTTGTCGATTTGACCTTATAATAATTTATAATTACATTCACTAGGAAAAGTTAAAACGACATCAATAAATAACTTTGTTCGCATGAGGGATTTGAATTAGTAGAATAAATAGTGACTTGGACAGATAGAGTATTCTGAGCTTATCTTGGCACAATCTTTTGTAGGTCACACTATACGTTTTTCGTAACTTAAAAAAACAACATGTTATGACTAAAATATTACGTTTATTGCTTTTCAAAATACTCTCCTTTACATTTTAAACATTTTTTCATGAAATCGATTTTTTTAAAACAGGAGGACCACAGATTTGAAGGCATGTTTTCTACGTGCTGATTGAACGCTATCACTGCCTCTTCGGAGTTGGTAATAGTGAAACCTCTCATCAAATCTTTGATCTTGGGGACAATACAGAAATCACAGGGTGCTGGGTCGGGGCTATGCTCAGGATGGGTGACGAATTGTACTTTTTCGGAAGCTAAAAATGACTTTGTTTTGTTGGCCGTGTGTGATGAAGCGTTGTCATGATGTAGTAGAACGCGGCTTTTGGATCGTCTTTCGCGAACTTTTTCTAACACCCTAGGTAAACAAATGGTAGAATACCACTCGGCATTAACACTCTTTTGATCTTCAAGTGGAATTTTGTACAGATGGGACCCGTAATTGAAAAAAAACGTGATGATTTTTTTACCAACGTTTCTCGTTTGCCTCACTTTTGTTGGCCTGTTCTCATTTTCAAACACCCATTCACAAGATTGCTGTTTTTTTTCGGGTTCAAAACAATATATCCACGTTTCGTCTAATGTGACAATGTCATAAGAGCATTAGAATGTCCGTGGTCGTACTTCAGTAGCATCTGTGAGCACCATTCCACGCGAGCCCGCTTCTGCTCCGCTGTCAGTTCATGGGGGATCCAACGACAACAAAGTTTCCGAACTTTCAATTCTTCGTGTAATTTTTTCTGAATTTGGCTCATAGCAATCCCCAATAGTCCTCGAATTTTCTTATAGGTAAACCGCGGGTTTTCTTTAATTATCCGCTGAACAGTAGCCACATTATTTTCGTTGACGGCAGTTGAAGGCCGCCCTTCACAAAGTTCGTCATGTAAAAAAACTCGACCTCTCTCAAATTCAGCAAACCATCGCCTCACGGTGCTCGAACAAGGTGCTTCTCTCCCAAAAGCATTTTGAAGACGAGCGGCACAGTCTTGCGGAGAGAGAGAACTTTTAAAATCATAAAAAATCATCGCTCTAAAATCTTTTCGACTTAATTCCATTTTCGTTGCGTACGTAGAACTTCGATGTGTGATAAAAAACAATTGACAAATGATTTCCCGCCAATTGTTTTTTTATTACTGAGAAGGTTGCAACGTTTAAAAAATATAACATTCGAAATTCAAATAGTTCCGATTAGCTAGAAGTGTAAAACTTTTAGTGTGCTCCATGACGTAGTACAGCGTAATTTATCCTATCGTCTGTGATAGCTAGGTATGGTTTTCTAGGATGGATAAGTGCAAAAGTGTCAGGATTATTTTGTGTTGGTGTAGGTAATCGAATGACTTTGTAAGTCGAGTATTTGATAGAAGGGTTAAGAGGGATTTGGATTACGAATACAATTCTTTTGTTATTATTTTATGAAGTTAAAGTTGATACGTCTACGAGTATAATAGTGTGAATCGTTCCAATATTAAGAGGAACTAGGAAGTCTAATCGTTTATTTATATTGTGGTTATACTTTGACAATTCTTTAAGTGAATTAGTAGGAGTGATGACAGATGGATGAAGTATATCTAATTTTGCAAATAAGAAAGAATTTAAGACAGAATCAAGAAAATTAGAAATAGCTAGTAAAGAGGCTGTGATGATATAAGATTCTGAAAAGATAAAATGAATTTGTTTAGCTGGTTTTATCTCATTAGAATGATATTTTATGTTTTTACGATTAACCGCTAAGGTTGCGTTATGTTTTCCGTTAATATTGATTATTTTATTTGGACGTTTCCATATTGGAGAAAAGGCCTTGCGAAGTCTATGAAGATGTTTAAGATACACCATGTCACCAGTTTTGTACGTGGTGGTGCGGCTACACTGATCATAGTACTGTTAGAGATTTTTTTTGCTTTGAGTTATATTTGTATAGCTTTTTCTCTACTGAATTTCATTCTATACTGTAATGCTCTAATATATTCGTGATAAGTATTATTACTGTTATCTTCATAGATTGAATTAGGAATCATTGGTTTATAACCATATAAGTTCAAATGAAGTAAACTGTGAAGTAATATGAGGAGTTAAGTTATAAGATAGGATAGCTGTGGCTAAGTAACAATGCCAATCGTTTTGATTTTCATTTACACAATATTTTAAATATTCTTTAAGAGTTGCGTGTGATCTTTCGAGAGCACCATTCGTTTGAGGATGGTATGGATTAGTAAAATGATTTTATTTTAAGAATTTCAGTCAATTAAGTTTTTGAACTGAGATAAAATTCTTTCACAATGTGGTATTGAATCATCTAAATCTAAAGATGTGGGAAAAGCAATTAGTTTATATTTAGTTAAGTGTAAAGCTTTTAAATGTTCTTCGATAATAGTGTTATTAGTAAAAGACTTAGTAAATTGTGACTTAAAGTATTTCTCATAGGTTGCCTTAAGATTAGCATAAGCAATAGCGCGTATCGGGTCACGCGATAAGGCATCGACATTAGAGTTCAATTTGCCTGGCTTATAAACAATTTGGTATTTTTGTGCTTCCAACTTTGAACGCTAGCGCATATCTAATCTTTACATCCAAAGAACCATACGAAAGGCTGATGATCTGTTACGATCTTGAAAAATGCGCCATAGAGATAAAGGCTGAATGTATTAACAGTGTAAATAATTGCTAATAATTCTTTTTCGGTTGTGGTATGACCTTCTGCTCGGTTAAGTTTGAGTGGCATATGCGATCGGCTTATCTTTGCCTACACCGTCTTGGGATAAGCCTGCGCCTACGGCGTAGTTGCTAGCGTCCGTAGCTACTACGAAAGGCTGAGAGAAACATGGATATTGGAGAAGCGGAGCCGTGGTTAGTTTTTCTTTTAATAAGTCAAATGCATTTGCTGATCTTGACCCCAATTCAAAGTCATTTATTTTTCTCTTCACAATGTATAACTTATAAATACTTAAGCTATGGTACCAATAAAGACAGGTACATTGTGAGAGACTGGTGCCTGAAGTAGGTTTTACAAAACCTGTATTACAATATCTTTTATTTAATTGAATTCAATATCTTTCTTTAGAAGTGAGGTAAGATGCTTTGTGATTTTAGCAAAGTTATCTATGAATCGGCGATATTAACCTGTTAGGCCTAGAAATCCCTTTATATCTCTTGGATTTTTGTGGATTGGAAAATGAGAAACAGCTTTGAGCTTGTCCGGATTTGGAGAGACACCTTTATCGGTGATGAGATGACCTAAGTAAGAAACTCCTCTTCTTAATAATTCTCATTTATCTGGCCGAAGTTTGAGGTTAAATTCACGACATCTGTTGAATACTAATTCGAGTTTTTCTTTGTGGGTGGTCAAATTAAGGCTGTAAATAATACAGTCATCCAAATAAATATAGCAATGTAGACTTTGTAGACCTGATGATATGGTATTCATAAGTTGTTAAAATGTAGATGGAGCGTTTTCAAGTTTTAATTCTAGCGAATTCGTAGGGACTTGAGGTGCCATTTGTATTGACAACAGTGAATCCAGTTTTTGCTGCATCAGCAGAATTTAGAGGAATTTCGTGGAATCCAGAAACTAAATCGAGCGTAGAAAAGTATTAAGAATGACCCAATTGGTCGAGAATATCTGAGATCAAAGGGATAGGAAAGGTTTCGTTAACAGTGACGTCATTTAGGCGTCTCTAATCGATGATGATATGCCACTTCTTTTTACCAGAGGCGTCCATGATTTTGGGTATAACCCATACAGGGGCATTCCAAGCTGAATTGGATGGTTTAATAATTTTTTGATGCAACATCTTGGTTATTTGCTTGTCAACTTCATCTTTGTGATATTCTGGGAAACGATATGATTTGACATGAATAGGCGCTGCATTGTCCGTAGATATGTATAGAGTGTTCAATTGCGTTGGTACAGCTAAGAGGATCTCCTTCGAGATAAAAGATATCTGTATTATTAGAACAACACTCGAATAAAGCCCTTTTTTCTTTAGCGTTGAGATGATCATGCCTTATTTGGCTTAGAACGCGATCAATACGTTATGACAGAGACGAAGACACTGAGTTTATGATCTCATGAGATGGGGAAATTTGGGACATTGCAGTTCAGATGTGTAAAGCGAGGTTAAATGAACTTTGAAGTTATGAATTTGAACATCGGATTCGGTGGTATTTAAAACAGAGGTATTGACTTTATTATTAGGTTTTAAAGTTACAATACAATTTGCTAAGTAAACTTTCGCTTATAACATAATCTAGGACAAGCGCTTCGCATAATTCGCGTAATTCTGACTGGTTATTGGAGACTAGGCATTCGATTACGGCTTCGTATTTAGCCGGTATGACGTATGTCGGCTTGTCAAATAGAACGTTAGGCCTCTATAGTGATTAGGATCCTACTTCCTACTAAAGGTACAATTATTGTTATTGTTGGAGTCGGTGTCAGCCAATGTAGGTTTATGACTACCTACATACTCGTACATACGTAAACGTGATATATTATTTGCAAGATAATACTTCATAGGGCAAATTGATACAACCATTCGGTAGCGTGTGACTATCTACGAGTATCTTCATGAATTTAGAATTGTAGTCAATAATTGCGTTACACGAACAAATAACGATGGACATCCTCGCATCTCAGCATGCTAAGCATGATTTTCGTAGCTATTGGAAAAGTAGATACTAATAAGTTAAATAGTATTTCCGCCCTACCAGTAAGTACAATGGACTAAATGAGTCAAATAATAAAAGAAGAATACTAATTAATAGTGAAGTGGTCCCTACACATGTCCACAAGGACAAGGACAGGTTTAGAGACCACTACACCGTGACATCGCCATTGGGACCACCACAGTCTGTTGATGTGGGTGGAGTTATATATACCAAGCGAAAATTTCAAAATAATTTTCTTCAAAATTAAATTTGATGATTCCACGTAAATTCATTTACGATGTCGCGTTTTTTGCAACTGCAATATTATTTTGGACTTTTTAACTAATTAGAAAATCAGAAGCTTCTATTAGTCAAAAAGTGGAATTATTCATTTCCATTAGTTGGAAAAATATTAATTTTCACTTGTTTTTTATTGCGGTTGATGATACATAACAAAGATTAATGATTTACAACTAATTAAGATTTTTCATGCAATATTTTAACTTTTTAAATAGACATGAGAATTCTAGCTCAATAGAATAATTATTTAAAGTAAAAGATAAAATACCTGTTAATCTTTTTAAAAAAAAATAAGTTGGTACCTTCGATACCTTTTTTTTATAATTATTTTTGTATGGACTTAGAGGATTTTCTAAAAAAACCTAAAATTGATCATAACTTTTTAACAGTTAGAAATTGGACCTACTCGTATATTGATAGGGTTTAAAAAGGTCTAAAATGACCCCAGCTATGCGCTTTTTCGATTTGATCCTCACTTCCAGGGACACCCTGTTTAATAATGTTAAATTTAAATGTTTCTTACTAACATAGATTAAATGACTTTACTAACAATAATGGATGTAATAATTATCTGAATTAAATAAATTGAATTGAGTTGAATAACTCCTCCCCTTTTTTTATTTTTCGCCGTGCTATGGGTCAAATTGATTCGTATGGCCTAAAGATCCATCGCTCCGATTTTCATGTCTTTAATACCATTTGCAGGTAAATTTAGCGTACCACTAGCACTAAATGTTACTGTATCTTTATACCTACATATTATAGATTCTTCCACTAAACTATTACCAACCAATACCACCATGTCACACCATTTCCCTTAAGCTAGAAAAGACATTTGGCAAAAGACAGCGACTCTAGGACGTAAATCTAAGAATGCCATAAATACTGCGAGTTATTCTATAACATTTTTCTACTAAGTGCTTAAATCGATAAGTAAAAATAAATAATGTTAGATTTGCTCTTACCAGCTGGACAGACTGAAAATAAATTTTGCTGACCTAGATGTTTAACAAGTTCTAAACAGTCCACTTCAGAAAGTGTCCATCACGTGGCAGACCTCGTGAGGGGCTCCTGCGCAAGCGGCCGGAATCGGGGGACTGATTGATAAATTATCTCAAGTAGCGCCGAGAGCAGTCACTCCAGCATTGCATTCACGTGTCAATTGGAGGCAAATAGTTGGAATTTCTTGCAAGGGTCAATAGCTTCTGATTGGCACTGCGCAGTGCGTTTTATTCTCAAACGAGAAAATCACATAGAACGTGAAGTATAGCGATAAACAAAAGGGTCAATGTGGATAGCTACGTCATTGACCCATTTTTTTTGTCGTCCGCCATGATCATCTATTTCGTCCCACGGGCTATATGCATACTGAAAAGGCACACTATTTTATAACCATGTAAACCTCAGCCAAAGCAGTCTCAGTGAGCAGAGCTATTCAATGAATCAGATGCAGATTTGATGACTTAATTTTAAATACATACTTGGATAAATAATAACAATATTCAAACAGAAAACACAGCTGTAGGTACCAATGCATAGATAAGTAATGGATTGAACGCACGGCCCTGGGGTAGTATCTACGCAAGAACCTACCGACCGAGCCAAAGAGCCAGTTAATTGGCCGAAAGGGAGTAGAATTAAAAAACAGAAATATCGACAATGGTGTCAAGATGCCCCTCGCCGCATAGTTGGGAGCGTGGCCAAGCGCCAATTCAACTTCACTGGTACTGGTACTGGGATGCTTCCTAAAAAACAATTGTAATAAGGTAATTACCGTTGTTTTTCAAATGGAAAGCCCAGTTAGTAGTGTAGAGGGGAGTTAACTTCTAGCTGACTTAGGTAAAATAGGAAAAAAAAATTAGCAGTGAATAGGTATCAGCCCAGCACATTCGGCTACTGCTATATTTCCGCGTAATAAGTTGGTAAACTAAGTAATTAAAATATTACAATACTAAATTGATCTCGGTTCGCTCAATTTAGGAGGTAATCAGAAACTGTAACAATAATAATAAAAAACCTACCCAAATACAGAACAAACCCAATAAATAATGTTTGTCCTGAACCCACGACCCTCGGCCCTATAAGCTGAATCTTTACCACACCGCTTACCATTACAGTATCTTAGCGCGACGAACGAAAATTGTAAACTTTATAAACCTTTTAATTTAATTTACCTTTCTTCCCTTTTTAGGCACTGCACCTGTTTAAAACGAGGTTGACAAGGTTTTAACCCTGCGTCGCTTGCGCTGGTAGGACTTAAGCTCTGCACGAATTATATATTTATTTGAATACAAAACAAAATTTAACAGAAACAGTTACAGCGTTAATATCTGCATTAGTCAAAGACTGTGTCGCAGTTGTTAGCGCCCACCTTACACAGATAGGCTTCACAGACGTGCTCTCTAAAGACAATTTTCACAAAAGGTAATTAAAATCGAAAAGAAAAGTACCTACCACTAGACAAAAATTTAAAGTATTGTGTGGGTATGTGATGTGAGTGTGTATGTATGTTTTGTAAATGTGCGTGTATGAATATTATTTGCGTGAGATGTTATTATTTTTTATTATTTATTTTATTTTTGAACACGTTATTTCATTTTATTTGATCAAAGATTCAACAGCATCATAATCAAGCCCTAGGAGCCACTCACTTAATATAATTTTTCAATCATAAATAGGGAGAGCATAGATGTTCAGTAATTTATTTACTTTATTGAACAGCTTAGGACCTATATAATCAAAGTGGTGTTTCACTTTCACCAGTACAAGCCTACAATTTACAGTCTCGCAAACTATATCCTTTCTACGTTTTTTGAGCAATTTTGTATGATCATAGGGCAGCTGCATGTGCTTACGCAGCAAAACATTTAGTATGAAATTTTTACGAACGGAAAGGACTTCCCAGAAGTCATGTATGATTTTCGTCGGTTATCTGATGGGATTAAATGAACCTTTAGAACAGCATGTTGTGCTCTTTCAAGCTGTAAAACCTTAGTCTTTACAAATGAACCCCATACCGTAATACAGTAGGTTATAATAGACTGTGCCAAGGCAAAGTAGGCATTCCGAAGAATAGGTTGGTGCAGAGCAGTGACTACTAAAACGTTAGAAGCAGCTCTAACGAATATAATCCACAAACTAACTCCTACAAATACAAAGCTGCATTTCATTTACATGCCTTAAAAAAGTAGAAGTATAAGGCTAAGGACAGAAGCGATGAAAGAGCGGTTTTCAGCCGAGTCCGCCGCGGTTGCGAGCCCGCAGCTTCTCTAAGATGCAAGAAATGTATTAAAAAAAATTAAACCAGATTTCACGACGCGTTTATTTCCCGCGGCGCGCGCGATTCCTATAGTGCTAGCGGTACACCCCGAAATTTAGTTAAAAGCTGCAAATGCTATTAAAAGCATGAACATCGGAACGATTGACCTTTAGGTTGAACGAATTAATTTGACCCGTAGCATTAAAAAAAAGAAAAAAAAGGCGAGACGTAATTTTGTTTTGTACAAGAAAAAAATTTTTGGTCTTAAACCTATCGTGTGTGGTACGGTATCTAATGAAAGGGCTTACTGAGCCAATTCTTACAATATATAGCATCATTACATTTCAGTTACTTGTTTTAAATCAAAATAAAAATCATTCTTAAAACCACGTTCGGGCTCCTCCAGACATGATACGATTGAATATTTGTTTTGTAAAATATGCCTCAAATGGTACGCAATATCACAAATTAGGCATTCGCTAAACTCTTTATTTTGTGGCAATATCCTTATATCCAATCCTAAAAAAATAATTTTGAAAATATTTACATTGACATTTTCAACCACGCCCGTTGAGAACCGCTCTGTGAGGTCTTAGCCTAAGTAAGGCAGGAGGTGATAGCCATTCTCAAATGAACTCGTCCAATGAATGTGGCCAATATGCACATTTTTTTTGTATGACTTTACTCTGTCGATTCCATTTTTGTGTATAAAAACAAGATTGAAAAGAGTAACCATTTCTTGCCGGAGTCTTCTCGATCGGAAACCACCTCCGAACCGGTGGTAGTCACATTATGTTTAATTATGATATTTACTATCATAGTATTATTTTATGTAAGTTTATTTTTAGTATATTTTTGCTATATTTTTTTTTTGTAACTATATGACTTGTCATAAGTACTTTTTATAAGTTTATATGAATAAAGATATTTTTTTCTTTTACTTTTATGTTGAATAGTGTAATTTGTCATTCGTTTAAAAGGGCTGCAGTTAAGATTTGCACAGATTTATGTTTGAAATCAAAAGTATTTACTCGGGCTCCAGTTGACGGTAACGCTTCGTAAATGTATTCATTTTCAGTGCACCTCTCCAAGCATAAGCAGGTTTGCAGGAAGTGTATTGAACAGCATGACGTTACGAATGTTGTTCCTAGATATATGGTCTTCTCTATACTGGATACGGTGACGCGCGGGACGTTGCGAAACTTTCTTAGAAAACCCCGTTTCGCCGCCCTAGTGCTAAGGTCGAGTACCGCCGTGTTTTAGTTGGTAGAAATCGGACTAAACATTATCACCCCACGGGTGACGAGATATCCTTATGGATTTCGCCGATCTAAAGTCTTCACTAATATTAAGGCCGTCATTGCACTTATTAGAAATTGTTTACTATACTTTTTAATATAATATACAGTGTGTCTGGTCATTGGTGTCGGAGCTTTCATTCTCATAAAATATGGTCAATTTTATCGATAGAACACCTCCTAAATGTAAGTTTACTCTAACCATAATGACATGGCAGACATTTATTATTATTTTTTACCGAAGAGTAGGTAAGCGAACCAGTTTGACGATATCTACTCTTGTAGAGGTAGGACCTCGTACACCGTGTACAAATAAGGTGTCATTATTAAAAAGCTCAGCAATAAACTGATGCTAAAAATTTTATCACTATAGTTCATACTAAACACAATCAAAAAAATGTATGAAAAAAAGAACAACAAATAAACGTGTTCTTTTAGTTATCAAGCAATACAAAATTAAGCCATTGACTTACATTTTTTATGTTTTAAATAAGTAGCACAAGGTAAGTGCTAAAGGCAGACACTAAAATATTAGACCTATCCTAGATAGTTTAGATTTTACAGCAGTCTAAATATGACCCTCTGAAAAGCGCGTCCTTTCCCGCTATTGCAAACTCAACTTGCTCATCTTGCTGTCGGGGACAGGAGCAGGTAAAAAAAAACACGAAAGAATGCCAGCCGCACCGTTAGTCGTTACGGGCTTGTCAGGTCAAGGTCAGTCGTCCTCCTTTCCGCGTTGTGATTACACTTCTTGCTGTTTTTAAATCTACTGCACAGTTTTGGTGTTATTGTTGAACTTTTGTTCCGTTTTTATTTTGTTGTTGAACATTTTTTTGTTAATTACAATGGAAGACGGTTACTACTCAAGTCAGCACATCACCGATATCCATTTCGCGTACGGATTGTGCAACGGAAATGCCAATGCTGCTGTTAGAGAATATGTAAGAAGAATTCCCAATCGACCTACACCGAATGCCCCGACTTATAATAAAAGAATACACATGAGACTAGCGGAAAATGGAATCAGAAGACTCGCCAATGAACTTGATAGTCTTGTGTCTCCTCAAGAGGAAGAAGAAATATTAAATTTGTTTACTCACGATCCTAGACTAAGTGTCTGACGAACTGCTTATCGACTGAATCTATCCAGATGGTCAGTGTGGAGAGTTCTTAAAAGGGATGGATTACATCCGTATCACTTTAGAAGGGTACAAGATGTACTATAAGCGGATTTCGCGACAAGGTCAGTTTTTTGTTCATGGATTATTAGAAGAGTGCGACTCAATCCAAATTTTTTAAAAAGAATTTTGTGGACAGACGAAGCCACTTTCACCAGATCGGGATTACAAACCACCGCAACGATCATCTGTGGCTTCATGAAATTCCCCATGTTGTGAGATCAAGTTCATTCCAGCATAAATTTTCTGTGAATGTTTGGGCTGGAATGATTGATGATCTTTTAATTGGCCCGTTTATTTTACCGGCGACAATGAATGGCCCAAGATTTTTGGAATTCCTGCAAGCGCTTTTTCAAGAAACACTACTGGATCTACCGTTGTCCTACAGAGCTAATAATTGATATTACAATTAGACGGCGCACCGGCACACTTTGCAGTGATCGTACGAAATTATTTAATTGAACAATATTCGACGTGGATTGGACGCGGTGGAACGATCGCTTGGCCACCGCGTTCACCCGACTTAACACCACTCGATTTTTTTTGTCGGGTGATATGAAGCAGAGAGTGTACGTAGACGTGCCAAACACACGAGAGGAATGGGTACAGAAAATAATTGATGTCGGTAATGATTTGAGAAGAGACAGGGAGATGATACGACGCTCGACTAATCATGTATTATTAAGAGCCACTGCATGTCTTCAGTGCCACGGAGATCACTTTGAGCAGTTGTTGTTAATGAAAAATTATAATTATTCATGTTAATGATTAAATGTTATTAACATTAGTTACCAGTTTTTTCCTTCAATTTCACCTGAACTATTTAGATGGTCCTGTTCAAAATGTTGTAAATCCTATCCTAATCCTATCTAAGTTAGGTCTAATATTTTAGTATCTGCCTTTAGCACATACCTTGTGTTACTTATTTAAAACATAAAAATGTAGGTCAATGACCTAATTTGTTTTTTAAAGCTTCATAACTAAAAAAAAACATTTTTTATGTTCTTTTTTTTCATAAAATTTATTTTTTGTGTTTTTATGAATGTCTACTAGCTTAAAGGCTGGCTATACAAATTCCTACATTTATTTTGAGTTATGAAGTTCTGTTAAAGTCCTAAATAAGTTAAAACGTATGGCTCAATGGCGGCAAATTATTTTGAATCTTTTTTGTGTCTTCCCGAATCATTGACACCCATTTCCACAGTTACACCATACACAAACTGTCATTTTGTTGGAGCTCCTACCTACCACGAGACCTTGACCTTGATAACAGTGGGACTTCGATCGAGTCTGGATGTAAGGGCTACACTTCTGAGGCATCTGTATGCATGCACAGATTCGCCTTCTAGGTGTCATTATTCTAAGCTTCGAACTAAATACTAACCAGACATACATAAATATAATTACGAACACATAGGTCCCAGAGACGGTTGCAATATGCGGAGGAATTTTTCCTACAGCTTGTTAGCTGAATAGTTGTCTACATGGGAGGATTTGTCGGGAATGCCAATATTAGATGTTTGCAAATTCGCAAGCGCATTTGTATGCTCTGCGATGTTACTAAAAGAGGTGGTTTGAGTAAACTAATATAGGCTTTCTATAATGGTTCCGTGAAAACCTGCGTTTGTTATGTTGAGATTGAAACATTATGTTACTTATGTTTAAGTGTAGTCTGAAGTGTCGAAATACTAGTTTTTTTTAAAAAATAAGTTTTGCCAGAAGTTTTTGCTCAAAATTATGTTCAGGTGTTTTAACAAGGCGATGCGACGTGGCATGCCGGCGCGACGAGTTTATAATAAAATCCTCAACTTAAAACTCCTATTTTGAAAATGTATTAAAACGATTACAACTCTTCCAACTTTTTGAATCATCAGAATATCTCAGGAACAGTGGCTTTTAGGAATAAAAGTATCTAGAGCTTAATATGAAGTCGTTAGAAAGGCTGTTTGTAGGTTCTATGATTCAGAATGTTCAGTGTAGGTAGGATTATGAAGATGCAGATTGTGTGAGAAACAGTGTTACATTTACAAAAAAATATTACATATTATTATTCCCTTTTGCTTAAACTACTCAAAGACCTTGCTTTAGTAGCTGTATGTTGACCAGATGTTAGGGTCTCCTAACGACCGTAAGTACATAATAGGCAGTTTAGTTTTGGGTTGCATTCTGGCTATTGTTTCTGTTACATTATGCAATGACTGATATGCAGAGGCAGAAAAAAATTGTTGCTTGTTTTAACGAAGCGCACAGCGGGATTATCTTTTGTGTTTATATGCCATATGTAGGTTTCCTTGAATGCGCTGCGTTAATTTGAAAGGCCATAAATGTGAATGCAAGCATTTTTAATGTTTTAGGCCGGATGGACGCCTTTAACGGTGCTTACGCATAATTTACAACATACAAAGGAGGTACAGTTGCAGACCATACTTTGCAAAGCACGCTATTTGAAGCTCCCCTGTCTATATATACTGGAAATGGCAGTTTTAGTCAAGATACACATACAACATTACGAATTTGTGAAAAGCGCCTGTCGAAATCACCAAATAGTGGCTCCAGAACCTAAACTACAACTGTACAAAAATAGCCCGTATTACAAATTGATACCAATATTTGATAAAATCCCACTAGAAATAAAAAAAGAGGAAAATATTAGCGCATACATTAAAAAAGTAAAGAAACTGCTAATTAAATAAATAAATAAATAGCGCCAGACAACACACCTCTTGTTGGTCTCGAAGTAGGAATTATTATCCCTGTGTTACGAGATACCACACAAGGAAATAAGCCAGGGTCGTCACCCAGCACACCCAGACTAGAGTCAATTCAGAAAAGATCGTTTCCTGAATTGACCCGACCGGGAATCGAACCCGGGACACTAGGGAATTCGAGGCGAGAAACCGTGCTACAGCGCACTAGGCCAATCGTGTCGTCAATTAGCAAATGTTACTACACGATTGAACAATACCTGTCAGACAAAACACTTTGAAGCATAACACAATTAAGTATTAGTGATTATAGATTTAATTAAATACACATTACGAATAACGAGTAGGTACACATGTATTTCTGAAATATTTAATTATAATAAAATGTAGTTTTTATAATTTAAAAATACAATTACGATAATTATGTACCAATAAGTGTTTTAGAAGTTATTTATTTGAATTTTTTAAGTTAATATCAATGTAATTCCATATAATAATGTTAACCATACAATTATGTTAACCTCGCAAAACCATTGCATCTATGCAACACCCTATCAGGGTACATGTACCTACTTACACTTTATATTAAGATCTTTTGACCCTGTGACATGATGCATATTGAATAAATGAATAACAGGCTAACAATGTCTCTATTGAATGTTTCCAAGAGACGTGATGTGAAAGAAATTTCTCACGAGGTATTTTGCTAGCTAGCCAGTTTTTTTTCCAATGACTGAAACAATCTGTTCCACAGAACAATCTGATATTAAATGTGACTTCTAACGACAAAATATTTAAAAATCCATCGCCCCACTATTCGTAGTTTAAGCTAATCTTACTAAAAACAGACCTTTGTCTGTTTGGACTGTTTTTTGTTGTGTAGGGGTGTTATGATGCCGATTTAATATACCTTTCAGCAGGGCAAGACCATTAATTTGTGTTGTATGATATCGTGCTGAGAATTCAATGTATCACTTTAGAAGGGTACAAGATGTACTAGAAGCGGATTTCGCGACAAGGTCAGTTTTTGTTCATGGATTATTAGAAGAGTGCGACGCAATCCAATTTTTTTGAAAATAATTTTGTGGACAGACGAAGCCACTTTCACCAGATCGGGATTACAAACCACCGCAATGATCATCTGTGGCTTCATGAAAATCTCCATATTGCGAGATCGTGTTCATTCCAGAATCAATTTTCTGTGAATGTTTGGGCTGAAATGATTGATGATCTTTTAATTGTCCCGTTTATTTTACCGGCAACTATGAATGGCCCAAGGTTTTTGAAATTCCTGCAAACGCTTTTTCATGTTGTGAGATTTGTTCTCTACATTTGGTAGCCACTATCTAACTTTAAAGGAACATGAAAATGGTGTTACTATAGTGTTGCTGAGAATAATTGGTAGGTACCTCCTACGAGTCTTCTTCCTAGTCTATTCAGAAACACACACACTGTAAACATTTACGGTTTGTCAAGTACCGTGACTCGATAAGATGGGGAATCAAACCCAAAACCCTGATTAGTCGTTTGAGGCTTTTTTTTTGCTGTATTTACACGTTACTTTTTTTGTTTGAGTTTGATTGCAATGACAGAGTTCAAAGCCACGACAGATTTGCATGCAATAAATAATTGAGTATTCTAATATGACTGTTGTGCATTATCTAACCAAAAAAATATTATGTTAGACTTCAATTTAATTGCCACTGTAAAATTACAGTACTTTTTGCTACTAAGAATTATTTTCCGAAACCGATCTAGACTCTGGAGTACACAGGTGTATTAGGTACCATAAAATAAAAAAATACAAGCTTTACATAAATAATGAAGTCATTCAGCGAACCTCCAAACAAAAAATACCTAGGGTTGAGGGTGGATGAAAAATTAACGTGAGTCTACATATCGATCACGTAAAATCGAAATTAACCACCTTGCTTGGAGCGCTACGTAAGATAACGAATTGTAGATATCCCTCACAAAGAGCGTTCCCAAGTAGCACAGTTAGCGTATTAAGAGGATATTTTCGGTGTTCGCCGAAACCGAGGGTATTACAAGGCAGTGTAACAATGGTGTAAACAGCGCTCCTCCAGAAGCGAGCTATCAGATCCATCTATAAGCTTCGTGCACGGGCTTCACTTAGGGAGATTTTTAAGTAAATTGGTATCCTCACTGTAGCGTCACAATACATTTACAATTGCATTGTTTTGGTGAGAAAAAATATTGGTCTCTATGCTAAACACAGTGACATACATTGCAGAAATACTAGGAATAAGGATAAAATTGCACTTCCACTCTTTAGGTTACAAAAAGTTTTAGGATCCTTTATGGGGCAAGGTATACATTATTACAACAAAATTCCAAAAACAATCTGTGAGTTACCTTTACATAGATTCAGAAATCACATCAAAACGGCTTTATTAAAAAAGGGCTATTATACTACAAAAGACTACCTTATAGATAAAAATGCCTGGGTATAAGCGCTCTGCTAGATGCGGGATTCAATAGCTCTATTGTAACAGATGTTTTATTGTAAGAGTTAATAGGTACCTAGTATGTATGTACTGACTAACAATTTTTGTTTTTGAATTGTTTAAATGAATTCTTTTTATTATATTCTTTTATGGTTGGTTTTTTCTCTTTGTTTTATATTCTTTTAGGTTTATTTGTATCAAAATGACACACTGCTTGTACTTTACTAACGCCTGTTGTAAACCCAAAACAAGTTTAAAAGAGTAACTGCTGAGTTTCTCGCCGGGTCTTCTCAGTAAGAAACAACTCCGACGCGGTGGTAGAGTCGCATTATGTCTGTATACTGTTTATTTACATATCCATTTTATTATGGTATTTATGTCTATTATTTAGTATATTTTGCTGTAAATTTGACGATTTGAAAGTACTGATACAGTCTATTTGAATAAAGTTATTTGAGTTTGAGTTTGAGTTTAAGTTTTAATTTAGTTCACATTCCTCTATAAAAGGATTACAGTAGCACTATATTGGAGTTATAATGGGTAACAAGGATGTGTTTAAGGTGTTTAACAGAATACCAGTGTACTGTTATAAGCACTACGGATTACTACTCTTTACTTCGGTCAAACTGTGTGAACATTTATAACGCTATTTTTTTAAACTATGTTTATTACTCTGTGTTCGTTTAGATTCGAGTTATGGCCGTCGCTAAAGTGAAGTGTTATGTCAACTTATTGTGTTTTTCGGGAAGTGCGCATAATTTACTAGCCTGAGATGATTGGGAATGTAAGTTTACTGTGAATGTTTATATGGTTTTACAACAAAATTTTAACAGGTCCCGTAAATATCCTATTTTTAATTACATTTATGGTGAAAAAAATAGTGTGTCAAAACATTTACGTATACATTTTCGCGAAATAACATAAAATCATAAAAAAATATAATTTTACATTAGAATACGTAGATATTTAACGCGTAATCAAAGGCTTAATTTCTTCCTAAAAACATAAACAACAACAAATAATAATGTTAGGTTAGTAATAAAATGGCGTCATGCATAAGAAACCTACGTGAACTCAATTAACTACCATGGCTGTATAAAAGATCACACGTGTTCCTCTATAAAGTCTTTTTCCGTAATTAATAGTTAAAGTGAACCAATATGCTGCTTTTCGGCTGTTATTAGTTTTATTAAGATTCACATTAACGCCTAAGCCCTTCAAGTGAACTATCTAACGCGTTACTTTTCAATATTTATTTCATGGTTTTAGGGATCTTATGCAAAATAATATTGAACCACTTTAGGAGACTAAGTAGTTGTAGGTAGGTTAATTGAATAATTATATGTAATGTATATTATGTCTTGACTTGATCTGTAGACTCCGAAACTGTTATTGTACTCGTCATTCTGAATAACTTTTATGAAATTGAATTCTTAATAATTTTCAAAATGTAATAAAGATAATGGTTGATCTCTTATACAAAAATCAATCAACTGACTGTTAATTGATCAAGTAAATGTTTTTTGGGGTGATTCAAAACGCGCGCTACTGCTTCGTTGCCTGAGATTTTATTCATTATAGCCTAATGTTTGTGTAAGAAAGTTTTGTGTATAAATAAATGTTTTACTGCACTGGCTATACCGGGCTAATTTTTCCATTTTATTGCGTTTTCAGATAGTAAAATGTCATTCAAAATAGTGCAAACGGAAGAAAATGGAGCTATCGCATTATGCATTGTGCCTTCGGATTGGGACTAATTTGAAGTCTGGAGGCAACTTATTCTGGCCGCAGAAACACGTCAAAAATAGATAATAAACGAACAATACCAAAGAGCGGCGGATTAAAAACAGTTTACAGTAATTTAATAAAAACAAAATGGCTTGTTATGGTAGTAGAATTCGTTCGCCAATGGAAATCAATGGATAAATAAAAAAGTGTAAAGAATTTCAGTCTTTTTATTTATAACTAGTTGTCCGTCAGCGGCTTCGCCCGCGTAGATTGTCTTTCCCGTCAAAATATAGCCTTAATTAAAGAATATATGCAGGGTGACTGGGGATTCATTGGCAATCTCTTAGAATAGGAACCTAGGTACTTTAACTAAGTATGAGGATATTTAATACGTGCAAGATTTCATATTTTTAACCTTATAAACATCATGTTTAATACTCGGAAATTCTTTATACGGCTTAAAAATATGAAATTTTGCACCTATTGAATAACCTCATATATAAGAGTAAGATGCAAAACTGCATATTTTTTAACCTTTTAAACCTCATGTTTAAAAATGTGCTATTGTGTAGCTATGGAATAGCCTCATACTTGGGGAAAGTACTGTGTATCATGAGTGGGTTCTTGTTTATAAAGATTGCCGATGAATCCCCAGTCACCCTGTATAAATAGTCTATGTCACTCCTTGATAATGTAGCTTAATATAGGTGAAAGAATTTTCGTAATCGGTCCCGTAGTTTTAGAGCCTATTCAATACAAACAAACAAACATCTTTCCTCTTTATATCTAAGTATAGATGTATGTAACAACTAATTCAAATTTTTTCACGAAAAATTGATTGTTGTATTCAGCGAAATCGCCGTCAGTATCACACTCTTCCGAGCTGAAAAATGTATCTTTGTTCACATGTATGAAACTCGATACATGATTATGTGATGTACGGAACCATTTTCTCTATAAACTGTCGCACTTTGATCACCTTCGTTAGTAGTTATTGTAGGCCCTGCCCGAAATTCTCCAATATTTCTTTAACACTTTTTCTCCGTGTTCCTCCTAATCTCGCTCTTGTTTTCCACGATTCTGCATTATATATTTCGTAAAGCATTCTTAAAATGGATGTCAAATAATATAAACAATCAGTTAATGTGAACCTCATAGCAGTTTCGCGTGTTATGATAGATGCACGAAATTCGATTATGCAGACCTAAAGATTATAATGGTATTTTTGTGTAGCCATTTTCAGCCAAATGCTGCATTTCTTCGTCAGAGGATTCTTCGTAAGAGGATCTCGCAACACCTTTGGTCGTCACATGTCCTAATTAAACACCTTAAAGCAGCCTAAAGAAAAAACGCTAAACAGCTGTCTAACAGAGTTGAGGTGAACCGACATGAAACTTATTGCGCTAAATCACTCTAAGTGTACACCATTCGAAAACTGTTTGCGTTACTATAGTTCACGGTGGTTAGTTTTTAATGCTAGCATTTCAGTGGAGTATCTCTACGCCTTTGTGCAGCAGTTATCGTATTTTACTACCGATTAAATGCTTATAAGCGACTAAGCATAACCGAGGCTGTAAGGTGGCATTTTTGTCAGCTGCATTAATGCAAATCTTCCCACAATAGTAAGCGGTACTGCTTATGAAACACTATATAACAGCCCAAAGTGTAATGCGGTGCTCAAAGTTCACGGGTGGACCATATTAAGTGTTTATTAAAACTTGATGTTCCGAGTTACACCATAGTGATCTATTTAAATGCTACTTGTGCTACTTGGGTTATCTTATATACAATTCGTTGGACAAATCACATTTATCTTATAGAAGTATGGGGATCCGCCACTAAAACGAACATGAAACCGTTACAAAGAACACAAAATAAGATAATAAAAGTACTGTATTGTTATAACACTTATAACTACCTAACGTCGACTAAAACAGTGTATCAAAAAACAGAACTGCAAAACCTGCGCCAACTGTATACCTATTTACTCCACTTGTATTCTCCTGAGGAACATTACCCACAGTGCTGTACAATCCAATATACAAATACACAAAAAAGTAAATACGCACAATTTAAGGAATAAATACAAACTTCAGTTTTTTTCACGTACTAACTACGAAAAAAAACTATATTGTTTGAGGGTGTCCAGCTCTACAATAAATTACCTAAAAACATAAAAGAATGTGACAACATCAACTCATTTAAGACTAAACTGAAAGAATACGAGTGGACATTGTAGCTTAATCATCATAAATGTAATTATTATTGAAATGTAAAATTATTATAAAAGTATTTTTGTAATTAGATTATATATTGAGAAACTATTATAAATGTTATTGTTATCTTGCTGTAAAATCATAAATATAATTATCATAAATATAATTAGAACTTTATTGAAACATTGTTATGTAATATTATATAGCGTAGCCAAAGATGTTATGATGATCATTAACGTTTGCTCGACGTTAGTGGCAACATATTGTTAATTTAAATTTAAGTCCCTTTTGTATAAATCTCATTGTAAAAGAACTGTATGTTTGTATGAGAATAAATGTCTTTAAACCTAAACCTAAAATTTAATTAACATGCCAACGATAACGAGTGTATAAGATTTGAAAGTATTTTATAGTTTTTAAAAATTGGTCTTGAGCAGTGACCGAGCAAGACCATAATGCACAATAAAACACACGAGTGCGATGGACATTAGCCTGTGGAAGAGTGCTGATTGTCTGCCTAATCATCCTTCATCCATGTCGTCTATTCACCTAGGGCAGCAGATGTCGTGGTGATTATAGCCCCACGGTGCTTTTCATTAAGTATCGAGACACTTAGACGATACATCAGTTCCTAGATATCATTAATAGAACGGGCTCACCGGGCGTCGATTCAGCTCTAGCAAGTCGATTGCTACGATGAAGGTAACATTCGGCGAGGAATTGTTGAGGTGCAGATGCTAAACAACATAACACTTTTGTACGCTCTTTTTCTAGATCACTTAAATCAACTTTTATTAACTGTCAACACTGCACTTTTCGGAAATTTCAGAGGACTACCTTTTTATAGTTTACTTACTCTTGTTATGAATTAATTCGCGGTTTCTTATCTTTAATTATAACAAAGTTAACAAGACACTTCCCGGGGTGCCGATGCGACGGCGCGGGTTGCGCTTGCGCCGGCCGGCCGAGCCGATGGGCAAGTTTTTGGGTCAAAAACAATAGGCGAACAAGGGGTGGCGGGCGCACGTGTGCGACGTCTGCCCTCTACAAAGGTCCGGACCGAACTCGATATGCTATTAGTATTTTTGTTTTAAGAAAAATAAGTCTGTTGAACGAACTAGATTTTAGTTTTGAATAGATTTAAAAAGATTTTGGTATACTTTTTAGGTTTTTAACCGACTTCAAAAAAAGGAGGAGGTTCTCAATTCGACTGTATGTTTTTTTTTATTTTTGTTACCTCTTAACTTTCGACTGGGTGAACCGATTTTGATCATTCTTTATTTATTTGAAAGCTGGTGCTTCCCGAATGGTCTCATTTTAATTTGGTCTAGTTCTGACGGTGGCATCCATGAAAAAACCATATAAGTCTTAAATCTAGATAGACAAAATGCGCAAAATATGGACGAATAACGCAATATTACGCCAACCGATTTTGATAATTCTTTTTTTATTTGAAAGCTGATGCCGCTCGTGTGGTTCCATTTTAATTTGGTCCAGTTCTGACAGTGGCATCCATGGGAAATCCCTATAAGTCCTAAATCAAGATAAACCATATGCGCGACAAATGGACGAATAACTCAATATCACGCCAACCGATTACAATGCTTCTTTTTTTATTGGAAAGGATATACTTCAAGGGTAGTTTAATGAGAGTTTGGTTGGGTTCTGATTATGGGATCCATGACAAAGTAACGGAACTCTTCAATTCTTAGGAGCAATTGGACGATACTTTTTCGATGTATAAAATAAATAAGAACTATTCTCTGGAAATCAAGAAATAAACAAAAATTTTAACAAAAAACTTTTAAGATAATATAATGTAGGTACAATTATTGTTATTGTTGGAGTCGGTGGCAGCCAATGTAGGTTTGTAACTACCTAAACGTGATATGTAAGAAATAGGTATATTGTAGTGTTTCCTTGGCTGACACCGACTCCAACAATAACAATAATTGTACCTACATTATATTTTCGTATAAGTTTCAGAAGAATACGCAATTATTTCTTTACTTTTTAGTGCTTTGTTTTGGAATAGTTTTTTTTGAAGTTGGTTTTTTTTTTTGTAAAAATTTTTTAGAGAACATGTTTTGATGAGCAGATAATTTAAATGTAGAACAGTCATGTTTCTGATGTGCAATAAGTTTATTAAAGGAGATTGTTATGTTTGCGTAATATTTTAACAGAGGTGCAATTAAAAATATCCCAATAAAAAGTATCGCTATGTACCTACTTATGATTTTTCCTGTCACGCCACGAGCCTCTGTTCATTGTGGAATAAACCGGTAAGTACTTTCTGTTTTAATAAAATGCTTCCATTTCGTTCGCGTTCCGAAGAAAACACTTGCAAGGAGCCGTTCGGAACGTTTTAAAAACGGTATTTCTTTTAAACCGATTCTAAACCCTGACGCCCTCTTTGTGGAAAATTATTGTCGGAATTAACACCTAGAGGCATTCTTAAATCGCAAGAAGTATGGAAGGGTTAGCTCGTTTTATAATATGCAATATACTCGCGATAAGTTTTTGTCAGTCACGTTAAGACCTATAATTATTGCCTTGCGTTATAAGCACTAGTTAATCAGTGGTGGTAATTGGATAGTTAAGTAATTAACTGCACGTTAAGTTGGTAACCACGTGTATTCGGGTGGTTGTAACATCATCATTATGTTTAGTAAAAAATGTGGGAATTATATAGCTGAATGTAGGAGTTCGTCAGCTATAGTTTGATTAAGACAGCGCTCGGCGCGCTGGCGGCGGCGCTTCCCTGACACAACAATGATGAAAACGAACAATAAATAAATAAATAATTCAAATATTCATTTACAAAACGAATGAGGGTTTCTTCAGACTCTAAAACAATAGATTTAACTAACTTTCCGCGGGTTCGCCCGCGTAAAATTCATTGCTACGTAAAATGGCCAAATTACTTTAAATATTTATAAATTGTAGCCTATTGTTGCACTTCAACTTCATTCACCTCCAAGAATATTCTGCCCATACAGCCAGCAGATAGTTTAGTTAGTATGAAAAAATACTACGGCCTCGGGATATTCTGCAGGAGGTTATTTTTGCAAACTTTGTTAGTTACCGCGGATATAATATCTCGGTGGATGATAGGTAGGTGCTCGATGCAGGTTTGTCCATTCAGGGTGCCTTTCCACCAGAGATGTGCGAGGATGCGTTTCTAGGAATGTCTTTGTTAGGAACCACTAGAATCGCGAAGCTTGGTAAATGAAAGCGATTCTATTTATTGGTTATTTACAAACATGAAGTGATTCCATTGGTTATTAAATTATTAACAAACGCATCTCTTAGATCCGACTTAAAACCCCTTCAGGAAAAAGGCTCATCGGCGTGAAACACATGATCTTGGCGGCCGGTTGACATTGCCCTAACGTAAATTATTGCCTAGAAAGTCATCAGTTTTTCCCAAAATCCTTAAAATTACAATTCACACGAATTTTGCAATATAGTAAACAGATTATTCTCACTATCTCTCACCTATCTTAACCAAAACATTAATTTCCACGCAGCAACAGCAGGTAATTGGATTGGTTAAAATAAAAGTAACTTGTGAAATGGTTTTCTTTGAAAATAATTCCAATATTACAAAATTCTGTGAATTAATAGGCGCCCTGAGTGGTAAAGTTGATGGATTCTGAAGGGAGATTACAAAATAAACTACCTTGCAAAGAAAATTTATGATTGAGAAAGTTGCAGGCTTCTTATCGACCAGGGGAGGTTCCACCCTCGCCCCGGATAGATGTGAAAGTGTCGCGAGTTATAAGTGGGAAAACTAGCACCTTGCTGGAGATCCGACAAAAGTCATATAATGGTAATTATGTTATCCGCATCGTGTTATATGACATACCATACTCATTTCCCTGAAACAGATACAAAAAAGCTGGTGTGTGTTAGTGAACGCGAATCCCAGTCCCAGTCTCAGCACATGCCGAGTTTAAGGCCCAACGCTGATCTTCAGACTGGTCCTTTTAGTAGGTCGGCCATACGATGGAAAAAACAGGAAGGAAAGAGTTCGAGGAAGTATTATGTGTATTTGGGTGTGTGATGTGAGTTGGTGTATACATGCAATGTGAGTTTATGTGTGTAACCAGTTTTTGTGTCTTCAAATAGAAATATCTTTATTGTAAATTGTAGACACTTACACGGGCATACGGGATATATCACATCATTACATTTTAGCCACTTGTTTTAAATTAAAATAAACATCATTTTCAAAACATATAAGTTTGGGCTCCTCCACATATGATACGGTTAAATTATTTTTTGTATAATGAAACGTAATATCCTCAAATCTAACCCTAAACAAGGATTTTTCAAAATATTTACATTAAGGATTTTTTTTATAATTTTTAAATTTTATAAAATTTGATAAAATTAAGATTACTTGGCCCTTGTATAAAAACATCGTTTTATTTCTAGGTTCTAAGTTCTTTCTATCGTTATGTCTACGTATAATAACGATAGAAAGAACTTAGAACCTAGTTACTCAGTAGGTATAGCAAATTCGAATTTGACTTGAATTTGTCTTGTAGCACTCTTTAAGTTTTTACGAGTAAGGGGGCAAATCTATAATACTACATTTTACACAACAAAAGTATATTAATAATAGATTGAATGTGCAATGTGATTGTCTGTGCGTGTAGCGTGTCGACGAGGCGCAATCAACTTCTACCATTTGCGTTTTTTGAAGAAAAATTCACATTTTCCAATAACCTTTCCTATAACCTTTCAACGTAATTGAAAACAGGTGTGTAGTATTACGTCCTTGTTGAAATGGACTTACATTCCGTCTTTTTTTCACCCCCTGACAATACTGCTTTACAGACCTTAGAGACTTTAAGTAGTCTTATGTCACTCCTCCATTACAGCAGAGTTGGAAAGCGGCACCAGTGCGTGCCAACAAACTTACCACTGAGGATGCACAAGATCGCGCGAAGTGGGCCAAGAAAATAAGAAAAGCGGACCCTGGGACCCCACACACCAGTGTGGGTTCACCACCGGGATAGACCGCACGGATGATGATGATGATGATGGAAAGCGGCACCAGTCAAGTGGTTTCCCGCCTCAACATTGTGGCAATACTTAGGCCGCCGGGTAACTACAGATCTCCCGAGGTCACTCGGAAACAATTTCATTCGACAGTTCCGACCAGTGTTGTGATTTTATTAAGAACTCGAGTTCTGTACACGTCTGCCACGAGTTGCCACTTTGAATTTACTTTATCGTTCGCGTTAAAATTGTATTGGGATTTTTCATGACATGACATGACAATGTGTAAAGTGGCAACTCGTGGTAGACGTACGCAGTCTCAATTTTACAAACTCGACTTAATTTACAACATTCAGTCCAGTGTCGAGTCTAGCGCAGGGTCGTATTTCACCTTTGACAGTAAGAAAGAAAGAAATAAAATTGAAGTTTTTATACATGTTCCAACTAATCGTAATTTTATTACATTTCGTAAAATTGAAAAATTATTTAAAAATACTTAATGTGAATATTTAAAAAAATCCTTGTTTAGGGTTGGATATGAGGATATTACGTATCATTTGAAATAATTCAAGTATATGTGGAGGAGCCCAAACATGGTATGTTTTGAAAATGTTGTATAATTTAATTTAAAACAAGTAACTAAAATGTAATGATGACGTGATATACATATTATCTTTGGAATTGGCTTCAGAGCAAAAAAACATCTTTCCCATACAAAAAAAAGATGACGCCATAACTCCACCCCTTTTTTATTTTTTCCGTGCTACGGGTCGAAATTCGTATGCCCTGAAGATCAATCGATCCAAATTTTCTTCCTTTCTCACCATTTGCAGGTTTTGACTGAATTTCTAGGTGTACCGCTAGCACTTAAATGTGATTTGAGCTGAGTACGAGAATGCAGAGTTCTGAACTTGACATCGTTACAGTCCAAGGTGCCTACTCCAGTGCAAACAAAGCGAAGTTTCGTTAATCGTTGGAAGGCTAAAAGCACACTAAAAGTAGTGTGATATGTACAGGTTTAATGTAAGTACATACTCGTATTTTGTAAAATAAAATGTGATACTTAATTGGAATATCAAAAAACCGACATCAATTTCGAACTATACTTGTATCTTTTTTCAATGCCTAAAGATTCAAATGTAACGGTCAAACGGGAGTAGACCCACAGGTCCCGACACGCCCTTTCGTGAGGGTCGACGGAACCGCGGAAGCCGACTAACAGCTTTTCGTCGCATGTCAACTTTATCATTAAATGCAATATGCTTTATTCTTGGCAGTTTTCGCCGCCTAAAAGGCTCTTTGGTTTATTTATTTACTTTTCATTTTGCCTGTCAATTTCCACTCGACTGTGGGCTCACTAATGGCCTCGGAGTTCGGACCCCTTGCTTGTGAGGGGGGTAACGGAGGCCCGATTGAGTCGCCGCCACAGATTGGGGGTAAATGGACCCTTGGTACAGTAAAAGTGTATTTTCTCTTAGATTACTGGAAAACTATGATATTACTTTAGCCTACGCAATTACCAGATAAATATTCTAGCCACTCTCATTGTTTCGTTACATAATTAGAGTTAAGGGAGTCGTAATGCTTACATGAGTAAACATTGAAGATGAATTTTAGTAGCTGGACACGACACCACTCCAGGCACTTTTTTTTAATGAAAATGAATGCAGTATTTTAGAGCATTTATCACAAGATTACTTACATTTACGTATTTTCTCTTAGAGACCGAAATGATCACTGGAAATGCTGTAGAAAACTACTTGAAAACTGGACAAGTCCACCTCACAATGATAGTATTTCGACTAACGGTTTTTTTTTTGTCTATGACGCTCAGATTATTGGCTTTACAAGGTGGCCCGTTCTATCATCTACCGATTGCCATACGACAGGACGAGGTGAATATATTTTGACATGGTTAAATTCGCGCCTAAAAAACGTCTATATCAGAGGCCCGATCGGGTCGCCGCCACAGATGACGGGGTCACGAGTCGAGACGCGATCGGGCCTCGCTCACAGACGAGTGGAAATGGACTGACATGGATTAGCGTCTCAACCGTAACACATTATAACTATGTAGTGAACAAACAAAAAATCGACGATATATTTATTAATACAAAAAAAATGCCCGCTTACAGATACACAATGTGAAATGTGATTTTGTAATACACTATCCGACTTAGGTAAACACTGTAATTTATCGGCAAAAGACATATGAGAGCCCGCAACCTATTGTTCTTAATTTTACAGGGGTTTAATTTTTTTTTATTTTTCTCAGAGTATGTTTAATTACTTGTAGGTACATTTGTGATTACAAATATTCAATTTAATGATACCTCTGTTCTGTAGAGGTATCATGGCATGGTATGGTGGGTCTCATAGTATATATTTTATTTTTCTTGGTATTGTTATTTTCATGCTTGAACTTTAGCGACAAAATATGTTTTAAATGTTTTTCGTTTCAGATTGTATAGGTGAAAACTGTTTTTCTTTCTGATAGTATATTTCTGATGACCATGTAACGAAAAGCGCTTTATTATTAACCACTAATCTATTACAGACAACTGTATTATTAACACAAAAATATGGTTTTATAACAAGCAAATAGCATATAACTGCTAAATGTTGGCATCACTGCTTAAGAATTTTGTTAGCAATAACATTTGATTTCACTTTACAGTTTTTCAACCTGGTTCATATTTTATCAGCACTCAAAAGCCTTGTTGTGCTTACAATAATGTTCTGCTGAACGTTACTTATAATAATGAGCTACTCAACGACGTACTGCGTGTATGTGATCGATGCAATTAGTGTAATCAGTGTTGTTCATCGGAGCACGAAATACGCCTGGAGTGGGCACAAAGGGATACCTAGCTCATATATAGATATAGCCCAGCGAGGGACAAAGGGATGTATTGATTCCGAGCTTACCATTTCACTAAGTGATGCCACGACATACAATCAGACAATCTGACGTCCAAACTAGAGGATAGATACCGGTTTTCGATGATATTGAAGAACCGGAATATCGGAGCAAATTTCCGATATTGAAATCCACAATACCTGTATTCCGTACTTGGATTCCACAATACCGGTATTCCTATATTTCCGATTCACATTTCCAAGTTTCACTTTCAACAGATGCATACAACGAACGTCTGTTTGATATTTGAAATAAAATTATTTTCCCTGCAATACACCCTTGTCTCGTAAGGCTATTCTAGTGAATAACTATAATTGCGATTTTGACGGCAATTATAGTTGTTTGACGTCGAATTTAATTAGTAATCGGTTCGCAATGCTAGTTAGTGAATAAGGGGGTTGAATATGCGGGGTATAGTTCCCTATGGAATATCGTAAAATTAAATCGAATATCGAAGCAGTACCGGTAATCGGAAAATGATCTGATAGTCCGTGCTCTAGTCTAAACACGACGCCCACGTCTAAGGTTGTTTGATTAATTAGTTTCAGCAGTGTATCAGATTTAACCAAATCTAAATTAACCGCAACTCGATATACCTAAGCACTTAGGTATATAGAGTTGCGGTTAATTTAGATTACGAGTACATAGTCTACATTTTGCGGCAAAATTAGCAACGAACACAATTATACATATGTACTTGCTGATCTATCGTGTAGTTAATTATAATTCGTATGGAGGATATGGTAAACTTGAATGAATAAAGAAAGTACCGTCCCATATCTACAACAAAAATAAAAAAGGACAGGAATATTGTTTTTAAAATCCATTTAAATCTCATCTTTAAACTTCCTTCGAGAGTTACAAAACTAGGTCATATCCTTAAGTGTGTCACTCGGCGCCCTGGTCGCACAAAACATATAACATTGGCTTCACAAACTTCACAGGGACAGTGACTGCACTCATTGCGAGCTCAAGTGCTTCTTAGCAAGTGTAGTATAGCCTCTTAAGAGCATTTTCATACTGCACGTAACTCTTTCCAAGAATTTTCACCCTTTGATTCTTGTTTAAATAGAAGCTTCTTTTTTCATTCTGTTAAAGATTAACCACAGGAAAACCCAGCTCTATCACAAAACACTGAGATTCTTAATAGTTACGACTTAACGAACACAATAATTTAATGCAGTGTGGAAATCTAAGGCACAAAAATAGATTTCTGAGAGGCCTTTAATCTCCCAGGCGACCTAGGCTTCCTGCAGGGATTTTTGGACAGCTTGCCTAAACAATAAAATAGCGAAGTAATTTATGTAGTTTTATTCTCTACCTATGGTACCAAATTAATAGGGTACTGTTTTATTGTTTAGAAGATTAAAATACTAAGAACTAGTAGGTATCCAAGAACCCGTCTGAGTATCTATATCTGCAGATATTATTAGTTCTATTGCTTTTTAAATTTGAATTAATTATGTGATCTCCAAATTTCTGAGAAAATAAACCTGCGGTCATGAGGATAGACACCACGAATATTATTGTAAAGTAATGCCTTAATTGTTTTCCTTCAATCGTCATTGAAATGCTGCTATGTTTTGAGTATACACACAACACACAGGATCCTGTCGGGCAAAACTAGTTACTCAGGTGGGGTAATTTACTAATTTCCTTAAAATTATCTGTCAGTCTTACAGAGTCAGAAGATCCTGTACTTTCTTAAATCATATTTGATAACATACTTCAAACCCCTACTACGAGGGGCATGCCAGAAGAAGTTCGATACTCTTTTGATTGAAACTGGCAAGTTATACTATACACCCCTCTTAAAGTCTGGTTGTTTATTGATATATTTGAAAATAGTTTTTTTTTTATATTTATTTGAATGAGCATCATTATTCCGAAAATCTGGCGGGAATTCGCTTGCAGCAATGGAGCTCAGTCGACGTGATTGTTGCGCTGATTTATTATGACTAAAAGAAGGTTTAAAGCCTCAAGAATGTTCTAAACTTTTGGATACTACTTTTGGTGAGTCTGATTGTTCACGAGCAACAGCATTTACCTAATTGGTTTGCTGAATTTAAAAGAGGACGGGGATGTCTCGAATATGAAGCGAAGACAGGTCGGCAACCAACCGCGGTCACACAAGAAAACGTACGTGCAGTCGAAAAACTTATTCGCAGAAACCGACGAACTACGTATGTAGAGCTGGAGCGAGAACTAGGAATTGGATCAGCAGCAATGCAAACCATAATTCACGAGTGCCGCACAAACTTACCAATGAGCAGAAAGACCGTCGGGTGGATTGGTGCCTGTTCATAATATATAAATTCGACGGTGGCGAGAAAAAAAACGTGTATGATATACTGACTGGTGACGAAAAATGGCTATATAACTATGATCCCGAAACAAAGCGACAGTCGACTGTATGGTGTTTTGAAGATCCTTCTTCACCCACCATATTCCCTTGACCTAGCGCCTTGTGATTTTTACCTGTTTTCAAAAATTAAAGAAAAGCTGAAGGGGAAGAGGTTTGAAAGGAAAGAAAATGCACTGGCTGCCTATAATTTCGAGATTTCTGAGGTGTCTAAAGGATAGTGATCACATATATTTTCCAATTGGTTCAAACGTATGGAAAAGTGTATACGTGCTCAGGGTGAATACTTCGAAAAGATCGATACTTGTAATAAATAATAAATTTTATAACTTTTGAGTATCTCATTTTCTATGGCGTGCCCCTCGTGATTTAAAATGTACGCGGGTGATTCTTTAAGAATGTGCGTATTGGAGTTTCAGAAAAACGAAAAAAAGTATAACAAAATATTTTTTTAATAATAGCTTTTTTGTGAATCTTAGACTGTATTATATAGTTATGAACTCAAACTCGAACGTTTATTTGCCTAACAATTGTGTAGTACCTTGGGATGAGCGACAATGATATTGAAAGTTACAAAATATTATACCCTAGTTTTGTGGGCATGCAAATGTGAATTATATTAAATGCCAATGTTACTTCAAGAAATATTTTTTAGTGCATGATTAAAAGAAATTAGAACATGAGTAAAATTGTCAGTTATATCATTAGCAATCAAGTGCACAAAATACAAATACAAATTAATAAATTCAAAATGTCAAAGTCACTAGAAATAGATTACAAATTATTATCACATTATTATAAATGAACATTTCGATTATGGAAATTTCGAATTCTTAAAAAGTCGCATTTATGATAAATGGAATTCTGAATCATTCGGAACTTGGTGCTGTAATACCTTAGCTCTAGGATTCAAAAGGTCGATGTGAATGGAGACTTATCTACGAGGTCACCGGTACAAATGGTAGTCCCTCAAGGGTCCACTTTGGGTTCTTTTTTGTTTCTTAAATATATAAATGACTTACCGTATTATGTAGAAGACCCAAGTAAATTAGTTCTGTTTGTAGATCTTAGTTATTTAATGTCAGCCGAAGAAAAATAATTTTGAAGATGTTAACAACGCACTTTGCATTGTTTAAGGAAATTGGCGTGCTAACTGTAGCCTGTCAATACATTGTATATATGTATAACTGCATTCATAAAATAATTCTAGTGTTTCTGTTACGAATATCTTGCCTTTAAAAAAAACTCTCTTACATTATTTAGTTGATAACAGAAAGTGCTGCTGCACAATATTAGAATTCCTGACTGCATATTGCACTTGCCACTGCATAGCTTTAAAGGAGCCCGGTCAAATTACACCAAAAAGTAGGAGTGAAGTTACAATAATTCGCACCCAGCTCAAAATTGACCTCATCGATCCGACACCTGGAGAAAAAATCTGGGTCAAAGGTCACAAGAACGGGATTCTCGCGATTTTCAGCAAAAATATTTTTCGACAAAAAATGTAGATCAGATAATTAACCATAAAAATGCTCGATGTAATAACAGATAGGTTGGTTACTTCGACTACCTCGCAATAACTACATCTGTTTCTTTTTAAATAGATATATACATAATATGTAGAACCCCTGGTTTTTGCCCTCAAGGTAAGTAATGCAAATTATTTCACAGAAACTGTTTATTCCTTAAAGTTTTTTTCTAACTTTCGTTATGTTTCAAAGTGTAAGCTTTATGATAACATGATGCAAGAAAAAAAAATCATTTTCCTATGCATTTATCTTGACTAAGTACTTGAGTACTATCGCCGTTTATCTAAGTCACTAAATACCTATTTTTGGAAATCGGTGTAGTACCAATTTTTAATAAATTATAATTTATGCGTCGTTTGGTCCTGATGCTAATAGAATTAACAATATTATATTTATAAAAATTAGGCCGAGCCAAAGGTCAAGGCAACATGTAGTCATTACTATTTTGACCACATTCGACGCGGGCCTAAGGGGCCTAAGGGTACTCATTCGTTTGATGTAAATGGCCGATTTAGAACAGTCAACAGCAAAAGTTGATGATCTTTATAAAACATTGCATATGTACACTCAACCAAATTAGGACCTAATCTAAACTTAGAGCTAAGTATACCTATACATGCACCCTGAGAAGGTGCTCCAATCGTATGTATCTACTCATATGTACTGACAAAGGTAATTCGCGTCAGGACTTTACTGTGTCGAGTTGAATCGTTTTTATAGTAGGTGATATAGTTAAATGTACCAAATTTCAAAACGTGCTAAACATTACATTCTTGCAAGTTTATTAACATCAGAACTAAGAAACGAAAAATATTTCAAAACTAATGGTGAGATATTTTTCATCAATATTCATTTCCTTTGTGTGTCCGAAGCTGTGTCCTAAATTTTTGAATATCCTTTAGAAGAATAATCACCACGCTTGCCAAATGCGGGTTGATACTTTTATTTTAAATGAATGTTGAAATTTTACAAAAAAAATAACTATAAAATATTGTTATTTCACGGTATTCGTTCAATTTACCATAGTTTTTTATTCTTGTAAACTTATGTGATTGAACTCAAACTCAAACTCAAAAATGCTTTATTCAAGTAGACTGAATTTTTAGTCCTTTTAAATCGACATTTAACATTTTAAATTTAGATATAGTATAAACATAAATAATACTAATACAATATATATGCTAAATATAATACATACATATAATGTGACTCTACCACCGGCGTCGGAAGGCTGATTATACCGAGAATACCCGGCAAGAAACTCAGTAGTTGCTAAAAAAGAGGTGGTTTACAATTCTTGCCTTTGTAACCAAAGGAATAGTTTGAACATCAATACAGTTAGTTATCATTACGGTACCCGAGTTATAGTGAACCAGTTTCCGAAAGTGGCACCTGTTCACAAGTTGACGTATGATCCAGCCATGATTCCCGTCCCGTCACACAACGCTACCACCCCAGAAATATTTAAGTGAGCATGACTACTCAAGTCATCACTAGAAGTCAATTAACAACGGTAAGTAGGTGAATCTGAGCTGTAGGACACATGTGTATGAAGTTATATGATATACGAGTAGGTGTCACATAAATATCCCGATATATAACGGTCATTCTCACGACAAGGTGTTCTTTGTATAATCTCCGTCAAGATTATATTCCTTTACCCCTGCCAAAATTCCAGCATTGACAACAAATGACTGAAAATAAAAAACTTGGTTAAGCACGTGCAATGAGATACAGGACCTTGAACCAAAACCTTTATAGGGGCATCCGCAGAAATATTCAATCAATCCGTATTAAATAAAAGTGTCGTCGAAGCGTCCCACTCAGCCCTGAGCTCTTCGAGTCGACGATGCTAGCCGAAACTCGCACTCCGTTCGGGAGAGTACACCGTGAAGATAATGCCTAGAAAGAAGGGATTATGTAATATAAAGACCCGCTACTCAGAGTAAGAATGTATAACTTTTAATGGTCAATAATCAAGGCTCAAGGGTTTCTGAATTCACGCTACAGTCCCACTAATTGAATAAGTGCTTCATAACATTCAATCTAATAATCTTGATAACAAATCAGAGCCTCTTTGATGCAGGATCAGCGAGGTACCTTTATGTATAGGTACCAACGTTTGCAAAGGAGCCTATTATTCGTATCCATGGGCGCAACTGATACGCAACTGATACTGTAGGTATCTGTTTGTAGTTCGGTGCACATGATGTTATCCCCCCGCAGAACCGTCACCCACAGTGCCCCTCGCCCTGCGCTACCCGCCACTATTGATTTACGTCCCACATTTCAACGAATATTCCTAGTAACTCTAGTGCCCGGGAAATGGCTAGATAATTGCGAAAAGGCTTGGTCCTGACTTGTCTTCGCAAATACTGTCATCATGTGATTTATTTCAAATGTCATAGTACAGCTACTACTAGTTAATACTTGAACGGCTACAGTTAACAACTCGCATAACAAATAATAATCCTCCTTACGTCCCACTGCAGTAGTGGGACGTAAGGAGGATTCCGAAAGCACCCCGCACAACAAACTTTTAATAGAACTCTGACGTCCGACCCGTGGAGCGAGAACCATCCGGAATGACTTCTAAGGTCACAGGCGGCGTAATGCTTTGGTGTGCAACATTTACGAAGTTTCGTAATACGTTGACAATCTAAAAATTCCAAAACAACAAGTGTTTTGTTTGTAGGTTTATATAATAGTAGTTTTAAATTTTTTTGGTAATCTAATAACGATGAAAACTTAAGTAAGATGCCGTTGAAGTATCGCATTGCAATTTACATGATAAGTAGTTCATAGTTTTTTTTTTTGAAAAGCATTGTAATTGGAAAGTTAATGTAACTTTTTATTTTAGAACTCAGGGAAAAAGAGTATTTCGTTCTTTTTAGTTATTTTTTTTATTAAATTGGGCATTGATCAGTGCTATGGATGTAAATGCTTCTGAATCAGGTAGGCCTAGTATTCATTGATAATGAAAAACACTAGGCATGTACCGTAACTATTCGCGCCCTAGTGACCCAGAAAAGTAGGACAACCCGGGTTTATCTTTGTCTAGAAATACAGACAGCGTGTCTTAAAATGGCAAAAAATGGACTACTTCTATGAAGATCTCAACTTATTCTCCGTCCATGTTATGGACAATAAGTTATTCAATCAGTGTTGATTCAATGATTCAAGCCTGCTGTGGCTAGTTAATACGCAATGATTTTAAGAACATTACGCATGAGCGTTTTTGTAAAGAGGGCCCACAGAAGTTAACTAAACATTAAGTCAAGGTTAAAAAGTATTTATTAATTAGTTATTCTGTTCACGAATCCGTCGGGATGGACACTCCGTGAGAAAGACGCGTCACCGTCATCAGTGTCATCAACCGGACAGGCAAGATCTGACCGGCCAAGTCTATGAATATTTATATTTCACCTTTTATTGTATAATTTTAAACACTTAGTTTATGAACTTCTCAGGAGTTTTGAGTCGCATTATAACAGAACATGTTTCTTTTAATTCGCATTAGCACATTCGCATTTCAAAAGCCGATGCAATTTCATAATTAAACAAGATAGGTAAACACGAACAATGATTGTTCTCTCTCGGTCGGTTTGCTCCTCTTTGTATTGCAGTTGCGTTCTTGCTGCACATTCGTTGTGATTTCTTGCCAGATGCTTATCCATTTACGATAAAATGCATGAAGTTTTGTCGTGAATTTGAAATGAATGTTTTTTTTGTTCCTATACTTAAATAAATATAAATATGCGCCAGACAACACACCTCTTGTCATGGTCTCGAAGTAGGGATTAATACCCCTGCGTTACGAGGTACCACACAAGGAAATGAGACAGGGGCGTCTCCCAGCACACCCAGACCCGAGTCAATTTAGAAAAGTTCGTTTCCTGAATTGACCTGACCGGGAATCGAACCCTGGACACTACGGAAATCGAGGCGAGAAACCGTGCTACAGCGCACTACACCAACCATGTCGTCACATGAATTTTGATCCTGTGTAGGAATTGTACCGTGAGAGATGGTAGGCGTCCTACATCGATTATCTTGCTATAAATTTAAATTTATTCTCAGACGCAGAACGCGCACATACTTTTAAATTTTTTAATATTTTATTATTATGACTATTTATTCTCTTTATTTAGCATAAAATAATTAGTAAAAAATAATTAAAAATTAAAAGTAATTGACTATTTCATTATTACTGGATCTTATTTATTTTAATAAAATGGTTTACAATATAGATAGCCCCAAAGAAAGTGTTATTTAAATTAGAAGTGTTGCGCAGTTTCTTAACTTAAGGAAATGACTATTAATCGAAATCGTAACCAGTAAAGTACTCACACCTCTGGGAGAGCACCAGGTCTAATGTTTTAAGGATTATTATCTATCTCAGTCAGATATTTCCAGCGATGAGGGCGTAAAATGAGTTAGCGAGGTCGTGCTCCGGATTAGTCCGGATTATCGGTACTTACTCGTATCGTCAAGTATTTCAAGGTAAATGCTTACGAGTATTTTGCAATATTGCGAGCGTCACAATTATATTCTATAGTAGATCATTCCAGAAGGTTAATAATTAAGTAGTTAATATTAAAAAGTGCCATTAATTGAAAGCATCGTATTCATCATTGCAGCCAGCAATCGCACCTTTAGTTTCCGCGTCGTAAAAAACTTGTTATTTTGTAATGTTAATCATGTTTTTATACACCTACTTAGTTTATTTTTATAATTTATCATCGCCCGCAGTGACCGCGAGTTTGGATATTTCGTATTAATTAAAAATAAAAGATCGTGACTATTTTTCGATAGCTATATTTGTACGAGCATTCGAAATATTATAATAATATTAAATGCGTTTTTTTTAGTTTGACTTTTAAATATTCAAATAGTCGATTGAGCTTGCAGCTTACAATGTACAATCATTAATAAATAAATAGAGTTTTTAACAAGATCGTCAGACTCCAAACAGCTTGTACCTGATTGACAAACAGACTTAAAATTATACATAAACCCTAACAGATAACAAACACAAATGACCGTCACTTGAATGTTTGTATGCAAAACTCTACTCACTGCGCGAATGGGAAGTCAGTTATGTGCAATAGTTGCGGTGTTAACCTTATCGAGCTGCAAATAGAAATACTTAATACCCAATATTTACAGAGTGTCGCCAGAATCCACAAACATCAATCAAAGCTGAGTAGTCCTTAAATGTATAGCTGTCCCTTTCATTTCTATTGAAATGTGACAGGGCAGCATCAATTTGAGGTGTCCTCAACTTTTGTTTGGCGTTTGTGGATACGGGGGGGTCACAATCGTTGTGCCGAGTGCGAGGAGAGCAACGTCTGGTTGCTTTTCATCTCTGCGTACTTCGGATAGGGATGGACACTGGAGTGGTGGTCCCCCCGGAAAATATTTTCAGTTTGTAAGCGCCGTTTCCGAATTCCGGAAATTTGTACGTTCGCGGCTTCGGCCACTGCACCGGGCTCAGGTAGAGGTCGAATATTGATTGTCTGCTTGTTGTAGTCGGCGGACTCGGGGTCACATTATTTATCAAACTGGCCGTCGTGGTGAACGTGCTTGTTCTTCGCGTGAAAGGCTTGCTCGTGGAAGAGAACGAACGATTCGCTACCAGCGTTGTAGCTGTACCGTGCGACAACAACCTCGGGGTCCTCGAAGATCTCGGAGACTTAAAAGAGTTTAATGAACCAAAACTAGGGGTACTAGTTGAGGTAGAACCAGTTGGCTTTGCTGTCGTTGACTGGGAGAAATTGAAAGTCTTCCTTTGATTATTGTCGATATGTATTAAGGGTTTCCGTGTGGAAGTGGTCGTTTGAAATGTGCTTTTTTCAAACGTTTCCAATTCAGCTTTTGTTACTTTACCCGTAGAAACTGTAGGAATTACCCTGTCATGGTTCCACGTGAAAGTAACAGGTCTGTTTGTAGAGGCAGCGGCTGTTGAAGTTGGGAATGTTGCTAATTTTGTCACCGGTTTACCCGTGGTTGTTCTTGTTACAGGTCTAGCTGTCGTGAATAAAAATGGTGCGTATGTTGTGAATGTAGACCCAGAAGGGCTTTTTACTACTTTCACTATTGGCTTGGCTGTAGTTGTAGCTATTAAAACTGATCTGTCGGTGGATGGTCCAACCTTATTTCTGGTAAAGTTATTTGGGGCAAGTTTATTTGCAGTAAATCTGAATATAGACGGAGTCACACTTGTTGGTTTGCTAGTGGTGGTTTTAACTGCCGCCTGAGTAGAGAGAGCAACGCTGACTGTGCCCGGAGATGTTGAAATAGTTGAGGCCACAGCTGCAGCTTCCGTGGGCGGTTTCAGGGTTGTCAATTCTCGCAACACAGAATCTGCAGGGATCGATGGTTTGCCCAACTCCAACCACTTTGCAGGCGTCGGCTTCTTTTTTTTGCGGAACTGGTTTGTTTCTATCCTTCGCCATACCTTGATTGGTGGGTATGCGGTAGTAGTAGTAGTAATAGTTTTAGGAGTAGTAGTGGTAGTGGTTAGGGTTGTTATTAGTCTGGTTGGAATTGTAATAGGCGGTCTTGGTAACTCATAGGTTTTCTCACTAAACACAGGAAGCTTCAGTTCATCTATGTTAGCAACTTTGAAATTCAACCAATTGAACGGGGTATCTTTCTGATTATTATCTGCTATCATTTTTCCATATCCACCACGTATGAGTTCATTCACTGCCAGGTAAGGTGGTCTCAAATTGTCTATATTAGGATTGTTTTCGAACGTTGTTTTTCTAAGGTAGGGGTTAATAAGCGTTCGTGATCTACTCGGAGTCCGCACTGTTGCATTTTTCAAATGACTATCACAATCCACAATATACTTTTTAGTGTTATGTTTACAGTGTTGGGGATAAACTACCCATGCGAGGAATCCATCACCTTGTATGCGGGTATGTTCCTCATGTATTCTCAGGGCGCACTCGAAATCGTTGGATATATCTTCGTCACGGAGTGCGGAACAAGGGAGCCCACAAGCCTTGCCGGGGCCGCACCAGTACAGCTCGCTGATTTGAAAGAGTCCGTGGTCGCCGCTGTACCCGTTCTTGGCTTCGGTGTCGAAACGGGACTCATGGTAGGCGATGCAGACCCAGGTGGAGAGCTGGTCGCGCTGGACGCCGAGGCTAGTAAGGTCCCGCGCGAGCTCGCAGCGCCCGTAGATGCGAGCTCTGGCGACTGCTAGCAGCGCGCACGCGCACGTCCACCACGCCGCGCGGATCATGGTCACTTGGGTGTGACCACCCCGCGCACATGCAGCCTTTTTTACGCAACAGTCTCGTCTCCCGCCACACGCCGCGCGATCTGTGTCGCGCCCGTATTTTTAACGGCAATGTTAATTGTTGAATGAGTATGTATCCCAACACTTTTTTTAAATTGCGTGAATCAGACTTATCTAAAGCGAGACGCGGAACGGCGTCGGATGGGCTGCGGCGGTTTGCCTTGAGGGCGTCGGTCACGTCATCGTACCAGTGGTTCTCAAATGAGTGTCGCAAGGCAATTATTGTCTAACGTTATCGCCATGCAACATTTCAGAAATGGTTAAGATTGACGTCAGTTACATATAAGACGCAATAACAATACAAAAGCATTACGTCAGCAGCAATGACAACCTACTGCGAGAACCAATCTGGGGCGGGAAGCGCCTGTTGTTGAACGGATGAAATAGGATATTCAGTAAAATACTCCTCTGTCTGCCTACAAGCAGCCGCCGGCGTTTGTAGGGATGGGGCTAGAGCTTGGCTTAATGAACTGAAACGTTGGGGTCTTTTGCCGGCCGATACGTATTGATGTATGTATTACTGCGTTTTCATTCTGATTACAAATCGGTTGGAAGAACAATTTCGGGTAAAGAACTTTAGGTGAGCCAATATGGACCCGTTAGGAACATACATTAGTGATATTATTCATTCCAATTTTCGTAAACATGACTGATATGAATGAAAACTTTAGGGAGGATTTTTTCAGGAAGTGTGATCATTCCGGTTATGAACATTAGAAACAGAGTAGTTTGGACTTGTGATTGCTGGGATGAAAATGTTAGGAAGGAAATTACAAATATCGGAGTTGAAATATTAGGTCAAAGTTCACCCAACACCCGATTTTTTTAGCATAATTAATGCACAATTTTCTAAATAAGAGAACTAGAAAAATTCGACCTGAGCCTAAGACCGGATCCCACTTGAGTCTTAGGATCAGGTTGATTTTTTCCAGTTACTATCTTTGTTATTGTTTAAGTCTGATCAAATTGTTACACTTGCTAAGATCGTTAAAAGAAGAAAACTGTCGAAGTCAGGTATCAGCATTATTCGCAGAAATAAGACGACTGAATTAAAACTTATTAAAACGCTAAGTATCATTACAATTAGCTACCACCAGACGTCCACTGCGGAAACCGGTGACCTTATAACATTACAACTAAACTACTCTTTCCGCTCTGCAGCATTTCTGCAAGTCCCAATATTTACGAGTGCTATTCCAAGGTTTTCTGGAGAATACTACTCCAAAGAGCACTTACAATTTCAAAGATTTGTTTTCAGACAAGTCATATTTATGGAATAATGATCAGAAACCCTCATTTAAATTACTTACTAAATAAATTCAACCTCAACCTTGGGCTTAAGCGCAGTTGGAAGAAAAGATACCCGGATTGTGGAAGACGCGAGTTCGAGTCCCGCTTAAGCCAATTTTTTTTTAATCTATCTGTAGATGAATAAGTTTTGGTTTTTCGTACGAATCTTTTGCCACACTACTATCACAGCAACGTTGCGAAATAAAACAACGAATTTATTTTTTTGTGAAATGATGTTCGACTACCAGAGCATAGGAGCACGCCTTACTTGCTGCTAGAAAATATTATTTTCTATTTTTAGCATACTTTTTACTAACTAAGAAGTTTATTTATTTTTTATTTTTTTTGATTACAAAAAATCATGGTTACAATTTTTCACTGACGCTTCCCAGTAAGTAGTCATAAGACACTTGTTTTGGGAATGACTCGCTGCTGTTCACAGTATTTAACCTTATGATGAGAATTAACAAAAGCATTGGTGTAGGCTAGCGACTAAGCTAGTATATGTATATATATATATATACATATGCGCGTATATGTGTATGCGCCTGTGTGTGTGCGTACGGATCAAACTAACTTTGTAAACAGATTTTCAACTTCATCGTATGTTAGTGATTTTATCCAATTTGTTTTTTTTTTACATGCCAATGAATACATAGGGTGAATATTAAGTACCCGGTTATTTTTTTTGTATAAGTAAGAAGATTGGAAATCGAACTGACGTCTAGCAAACATGGTGTGAACAAATGTTAGCAACAATATCCTTCCTACGCTTATTTTTCCTACTTTGGTCAGTGGCCAGTGGCACTGTCCTGTGACACTTCAGTATCAGATGGAGAATATATTTTTCTCACCGAAAGAATTCCGCTACTCCTGTAAAGGGCATCTGTGGGAAACCTATAGGGCTTACAGTACAAAAGAGATCTCTGAGCACGCTCTACGTTTAAAAAGTTCGTTTTGTTGGCAGATCACAATGCAGTAGTTGATGACCGACTGAGCCAGAGAAACGTAGATTTGATTTAAAAGCTGAGTCGTCATCAGGCTTCGAAGTGACTTAAATATATAGTTCAGCCTTCTGATTCTAGCCATAGTTGCTTCAATGTGAGAGTGCCAGCTAAGTCTCTGATCCATCATTATGCCAAGATATTTTGTACAAGCAACCCTCTGTAGGGCAGGACAGTTAAGTAATTGAGTCATAACTTCTGTGAGTCAAGGGCAGACGCGGGTCGCCCATCACTTCACTGGTGAGCAAGCAGTGAATGGCTCTTAGTAAGCATTGTAAACAGTTGAGCGGCCCTGGCTCTGAGCAAACACATCGCCTCGCGGGTCAATAGGTGAGCCGATGGCCTCTCTGCCCAATTTTACTAAACTACTCGTTTTGTACGCTTATACTTATATCAGATGTAACTCGCGCTGCAGAATGGGCAGCCGACACATGTAAATAGAATCAAAATAGAGGAAATATAAAGTTTGTACTTGTGTAGTAATCTTTCCTAAATATTATTTTTACTACGTTGATATATAGGAAACGAGTTTACGAGCCTAATAGTTTGTTTAAAAATCGTAACCAATGTAAACTGTATATTGAATACTTAGGCGAAATATTACTTGGTACTTTTATTTTATATAACGCCAGAATTGAAAAAACATAGCGGTCACGTGCCCTTTATTGTTTTACTTAGTGAAGTATGAAATACTTATGAATGTTTCCAAACTAAAAACAGAAAGCCTTAAAAAATCAAAGGATTTTATTTATTTGTACATTTGAGCTACAGAGTTTGTGATTACAAAACGCAGGGCGATTTCCTCAAATAACCAATCGTTTTGAGTCAACAGGAAAACATGCCAGGAAACCATTTGAATACACTTCCCGTCTAAACAATGGTTCGTTCCGAACTACGCTCAAGGCTTTTGAAAACCTTTATTGATTTTCGTTCAGTTTTAACCTGTTTCACAATGTGGTATGTAATTACCTCATAAACGAACTAATTATTAATTACCACCAGAACACTGAATTGAAAAGTTAAATATTTAGTGTTAACGAGTAAGTAAGGGCTGAAAGTACATCAACTACGCATAAATAAATCCTACAGAAGCAAAAACCGCTGCCAAAAACTTGATATCCTCTTTAGGGTCGGCGATACTTCATACAGTAATAGTTGCTCCAATCAAGCACATGTCCAATGTTGTATGGAGTTCAGATGCCACCTGTGGGATGGCTCTGCCAAGTACCAGCTGGATGCATTGAACTCAGTGGACCGAAGAGCTAGGAGATCGATAGGCGGCGATGCGCTCTTTGGAACCAAACTTCAGAGTTTGGAGCATCGGCGTGAAGTCGCCTGTCTCTCGGTTTTTTATAAGGTGTATTTCGGAGAGTGTGCACTAGGAACTACGAAACCTATAACCACCCTCTACTTTCGACCTCCTAGGTATCTTCAAGGTCAGAGTAAATAGGCATTTTCTGGGTGAGCGTAAACCACCATCGCCCTTGTCATTTCTTACCACCAGGCGAGACTGAGGCCAACGCAGCCTATTCTAAATAATAAAAAACACAATAGTGTAAAGTGATCTCGTTTCTCCATTCGATATACTCGACGCTCTCAAATGTTATACGAGCGCAACTCCTTGCTAAGTGTGTCCACTTGTTGAATCGTTCTAAGCACAAACAGAACTCGAAATATAGATAACGCTGCTCCTTCATTGAGTCTACGCTCAAACGTATACACGATATTTTACACTTACCCAATCCTCTTTCTATTAACTATATTAATATTATTCGACTAATGGTGGATATCTATCTCAGGTCTTCTCAGTGGAATCAGAATTCCAACCGGAAGTCACATTATATGCGTGTATTATGTTTAGTATATAGATTGTAATAATGTTATGTATGTTTATACTATAGCTAAATTTAAAATGATAAATGACGATTCAAAAGAACTGTATATCTATGGTCTACTTGAATATTTTTTGATTTTATTTGATTTGAAAACGCTATCGTGCTGTCACAAAAAGCGTCAATCAAGGAAGTAAGTATTTATTGTATGGAATAAGGTCTTATAACTCACAAAGTATCAATGATCCTGCTTGCGGCTTGACGACACGATTGGCGTAGTGCGCTGTAGCACGGTTTCTCGCCTCGATTTCCGTAGTGTCCCGGGTTCGATTCCCGGTCGGGTCAATTCAGGAAACGATCTTTTCCGAATTGTCTCGGGTCTGGGTGTGCTAGGAGACGCCCCTAGCTTATTTCCTTTTGTGGTACCTCGTAACACAGGGATATTAATCCCTACTTCGAGACCATTTCAAGAGGTGTGTTGTCTGGCGCATATTTATTTATTTGTGCAAGCCTAAACAATACAAGATTGGTTTCATGCAACCTCTAAATGAATATATATAGATACCTATGTCTGTGAGTATTAGCTTAGCTTGACGCGTCCGCCACACCTTCGGGCGCCGTTAAAGCGCAGCGGCTTGTCGCAATCGGCTCCGATCAGGAATTAATTGGAAGTGTGCAAGACTGACGACGCATACATTCATATTTGCACACACGACAAATGAACACTTTGTTTGATTCAGGTATTCACCTTTTTTTTAGTGCTTTCGTCGCTTGGGAATGGAATAACACGACCAAGTGGTTTACTATTAACATGAGTGATGATAAAATACTCCTTTGATTACAGGCGCGAGCTCACCAAAACAGAACTACTCGTATAATAGTATTTGCAACCTGGGTGAACACGTGCAAGTACCTTACACTGATATTTGCGGTAGCTCAATAGTGGTGGACGTCGGCCTAACAGCAAATGGTAGTTTATTTGAACTCTACTATAGGGTTAGATTGCGCAGTAGCAACCGTAGCGGAGTGTGAGATTCATTCTTGCAGTCATTTGCGTCTGTTTCGTATTCAGTACCCCATTAGTTACGCCGACGATAGTCGCTAGCGTGTGTAGTAAAGCTTTCGGTGCGCTGCTCCTCCGCTTATAATAATTCAAGGGGTGCAGGTTAAAAGGTTAAATAGTACCTGATTTCGTGGTAGGTCATTTATTTGTTTTATTACTATGTGTTGTTATTACTACGAGTATGTATCGATCAGTTTTACTTGTACCAGGCTAACAGAAATATTACGAGACGAAGCTCGGAATAGTCTGCATTATAGAAACAACTTTCGCAGTTCAAAGAGAGCACCAAGTTTAAGTTTTGAGTGCTTCACTGGTCACTCGAACTTTGAAACTTCCACTGTTGTTGGGTAATATACATATTTTATATCACTACGGATTTTGAATCAAAATTAATTCGTTCTTTGTCGATATCGGTTGGCGCTATAGATATCTACATTCTTTCTTATTTCAGAAGCTATTCCCAAAATGAAAGTGAAAACTGCATTTATTTATTTTAGTTCCCGTTTGAAATAATACTAATAATAGTTTTTTCTTTAAACAGTGTTTCTTAAAAATCTTGTATTTGATTAGGTAGCTCAATGAAGCAGTAACAATGGTATAGATTCCATGAACTATTGACTTCACCAACGAATCCATCTAACTTGTCGTTTGTTTGAAAAATGTCATGTAGAGACTCTTATACGTTTACAATTAAGTAGTTCTAAGTAAAAGGACCAGTAACATTGATTGAGGTTCCATGCACTTTGTTTTTATGAGGCAAACCACAACCTCCAAGGTATTAGTCTAAACTTCAATTCACGGAAAAGGTTGAAAAAGTAACTAGTCGGCTTATGGATGCGCTTTTTATATTACTTAATTTATAAGCAGAGGACTAATGAAGGCTGATGTTGATGATAATTCAAAGTTGGATATGAACGTATTCAATTTTCTTTTTAGATGAAAGAGCAAGAAATATAAGTGGAACTTTATTTTAATATAGTTGAGCTAAAAGTGATAAGTTTCAGATGTTATTCATTCAATATTTTTTTGTAAAGGTCGTGAAGAAAGGTATCTACAGCAACGGAAACATGGGTACTAGAGAAACGTTTTTGCATATGATGTTCCATTTTCTTGTAACCATATAATTGTGGACATCTTGTTCTGGTTTTTGAAATATAAACGGAGGAAATGCCTAACATCAAAGTGCTAATAGCCTTTAATTAATTCCATAAACAAGTAGATTATGTATTTAATTGATTGTTCAATCAATTGCCCTTTAGCGCGTCGTCGTCGGCCCCTCGCCCGGTCGCGCGGACCGGTTTGATGACCGGACCACTCGTTTTCCTTACAACTTTACAAATGAGTCTTTGACATCCTTTACAGCAATAACAATCGTTTATGATTTTAATCAAACAAGAAGCAACTTTTTGTTGTGTCCACCAATCTATTATCGCTACTGCTGAAGCCACATAGCCTGTTTACGTCAGGGACGATCGGAGGATTCTCTTCTGGTTTATAAGTTACTAGCCGTTGCCCGCGACTTCGTCCGCGTGGTCGGATACAAGCGCGCGCCGCGTCTCACCGCGGGCACCGAGAGCCGCGTGCCGTGCGCAAAAGTATAATAATGTTGCGTGCGTACTTTTTAATTTCACGATGTAGTTATGAGAGTCTATTAATCCAATGAAAATGTTTTAAAGGATAAAATTTATCTCCGTAAAATTCTCTTAAAGATGAAATAACTTTTAATCATAAGGATTATTATGCTTTGTAATAATAATTGACAAAATCTGTCTTTTAAATTACATTATTTTTTAACACATAGCTACTTATTTATAAAAGATAGATGTATTGTGTCGCGAACTTTATCATGGATCTACTAAAATCCTATATTTTTGTAGTACAGAGGCGATTACATCAACCTTTACAAAACCATTGTAAAATGGGTCTAATGTCAGCACCTTAAGGTACCCCTATGTGAAGGTTGATGTGAACGCCGTTGTACATTGTATGCATGTAATCAACAGTGGGGTCAGCGCACGCACGAAAAGATTTTCTGTAAGTAGCGCTTTTTTCCCGGATTACTTTATAATTAATAATTGATCTGGCTGAAAATTAATTATTTAAAAAAATATATATGCCTGTATATGTATGGTGCCTGACTGCCTACAACTATCCGCCCAAAGGGGCGCCCACGGGCGCAGCGCCTTAGGGCGCGAGGTGGGGGCCGCAGTGCACAACCGCTCGGCGGGGTCGCACCACCAGATGCGGCATCGGATCCACCTTTTAGCGTACTTCCGCCGTCGCAGTGAATGCCGTGCATTGCAGGCAAAAGCACCCCGGTACTCAAGCCCGCTGGCTCAAACCGTAAAGATAAAAGATAAAGATAAAGATAAATGCATCTTTATCTTCATCTTTTATTTTAGATAAAGATAAAGATAAATGCATCTTTATCTTTCATTCACTGCGACGGCGGAAGTACCTGTGTGCTCTAGGTATCCTTAAGGATTCCCCGCGATAAAAAGAAGAAGGGAGGCCACGTAACACGTACTCGTTGCAACTGTCATTGCTGAGAACTATGATGAAAAGCTCTATACGGATCTTTTGACTCATTTCTACGAGTGTTTAATTAGGTACTCATCCTAAACTACTCAGAATATTCCAAACACTTAGAGAAATAAGTAGAATAAATAGAACCAAGAAAATTTAAACGGTGTTTGTAGTCTCGTTCAGAACCTTCCGCGTATTCGTCTGGCAACTTTATTAAATCCGATCAAAGTGCTTCTGCAAATTGAATATTTCAGCCGGATGCACAAACGGAAAATATTGTATGGCACTTAAGGATGCGAATGTTACTCGTGTTTATTCGAATAGAAAACTTATTTTACTTTCCAAGAATCAGTTTCAGATAGTTTATTGGAAACGTACCCTGCCCTGTGTAACACACTCAAACCCGTATCACATTGAGACCCATATTGTGAAACGTCGCCGAAGCGAGCTTTGAACTGTGATTGCCTGATCTACTCTTGAGTTTAGAATCTGTTCTTGAGTTCGTTGCGTATTGTAATACGAATTTCAAATGGGTCTCAGTTGAATCGAGTTTCAAACATGATTTGAGTAGAGTTTGCTTTTAGTCTATGAATCAGGCTTGTTTTCGTTTACAATAATTCATTTTTACCTCTTTTACGTTCCATTACATGCAGATACTATGTGTTTATTGTAAAAATTAAACCGATACACAATGGATTTGCACCAAGAAAAGGTTAAATTAGCCTCTCAATACTTAACTTGTTTACATGAATGTTATTATTACACTACTGTTTGTGTGATTAAGCAAAAAAAAAATTGATTTTCTAAGGTACTTACGTAAATATGTAATACTAGCACGAATAACAAATGTTTTACTCGTATGTACTTGTAGTACGAATAATTTGCACGCCTGCCTGCAGGCCGAATACACCGTCCAGACATTGTTTTACCATCGTTTTTTTTCAAATGTATTCTTAGCAAATAAATGATTTACTTACTTACATACACTGAAACTATTTCAATTTAAGTTTTATCTTGTTATTTGTTAATTTATGCTATTAACTGTAACGGAACGTAATTGTAACCTAACAAGGGAGGCACTCGATATAATCTGTGCTTGATGTGTATGTGTGTGTGGCTTACCATACCTACCCCTACATATAGATTTGCAAACCCAATTTGATTTTTTATAGGTACTGAATTTCTTTCTAATTATGGTTAATTACAAATTGTAGTTAATCCAGGAATGAGAAAATGAAATTATCTTCATTTATTGAGGTCGTAAACAATATCTAAGGATCATAACGAGGGGAACAGACTTTATACATACATACATACCATCACGACTTTATCCCAAACGGGGTAGTCAGAGTCAAATGACGTTATGGTGAAAGGAACACTCAGAAGTCCACTTTTCTCCAATGGTAGGTATTAGAACCAACCGTGGTAGGTGGTGGTGAGCTTTCCGCCGTTATCCGGGTTGATTTGGTTTTTTATCGATGTTTTCCATCACCGCAGAGTTCGGATATTTAACACACAAAGATTTTGGTTCTGGCCAGATTTGAACTCGGGAACAAAGTTTATAGTGAGCACATATGTACAGCTAAAGTATATCGGAGCTGAGATATTTGGTATTGTATTTTTTTTAACTAACTACTCAATTGAACTTGAAAACCAAGGAAAAGGTAAAAAAGCGGCATTATTTAAAATCCTAAACATGCGACGCAATTAGGTTCGAAATTCAAGGATATATTGCACACATGTATTAGGATTTAAGAAGGCTACTTTTCAATAGTCAAGTGCAATACTAGGCCACTATTGTTCATGTTTTGTGGATAAAAAGACTTTCAGGTGTTTTTCCCATGTAATGTCTCTAATGCCGACGGTAAGGAACTAATACCTCTTATTTACATATTGACTATTAGAAAATGTCTTTTTGATGTCATTGACGTTAAGGTCGCTTTTCGTGATAGCTTGTATTCCACTTCCTAATGCCAAAAACTTAACATTTACTGATATATAGAAAACATCACAACTATGGATATCTAACTTGAAGTATTGCTGGATGTATTTTTATAAGAAAAATATACTCAACAGGTATATTTTGAAAAGAAAACCTTCCTCTCCTATTTTTGCATCCTTTTTAACAGCTGTTAGAAACTTTTAAGAACTTTTATTTTAGTGAAGCCAAGGCAAAAATTATATTACAAGAAATCATATCTCGGGTCCGATATTACTTAGAACAATTCTGACCACTCGGATATGTTTCTTTCTTAGGGTTCTATAAAACAGTGGTAAAATTATTGCTGGCCGCTAGTGAAAAAAAATTTGCCACGGGTCCATACAAAGTTACTCAAACCCCTTCATTTTGGTTAATATAGTTCGTGAAGGTGACGGAGATGTCAAACGAATCATAATAATGCTAACAAACCATTACTTTTTTATGACTTGTTAAACAACATAATCTTCATCGGAAACATTCTCAAATACCTATATGTTTTTTAAATTGCATGAATGTTTCCTTTTTTGTGTTTTGGTTTCGCAAAAATGAATTCATGTTTTCAATACCATTTCGGATTTTCAATCACTTATTTTACCAGTCGAAACGCATGCCGATATTAATTGATTCTTGCACAAACAAATAAACAGTTGTTTTATTAAAAAATGGAATTCAAACATGTAAGATACCCAGAACGGCTATCTGACTTACAGTCTGAAGTGAAATATCGTTGTAGGAAATATAAAGTTAGTAGAATTTATTTCAAACTTAGGAATTATTTTGAATTTGGTAGATACGCGTTTATTATTTTACTTCTTTCGAGTTCACGCCATTTCTCATAATTTTCGTGTTCATTATTAAATTACAATATGGAATGGGGTGTTAAATGAAATAGGATTGCAGTGACCGCCTTGCACAAAGTGGGTATGTTGCTGTCGATCATATTCCAGACACTTCAAAAGCTCGTTATCAGTCTTATGTTCATATCGTACTATCAACAGATACAAAAACACTTCCTCTGTCGAGGCCCCTAAAAGATCGGGGCGGCCGCGTGCTGTTAGAACTACAAAGGCTGTTAATGCTAATTCGTCGAAACCCCATTAGGAAGTTAAATTCGAAATGAAGATTCCCGCAGAGACTCTGTCTCGTATTATGAACCAAGACCTGAAGCTCGGTGCTTATCGTCGATATGCAGGACATGCCCTTAATCAATCTTTACAATTAAAGAGAGTGGATCGATCAAAACACCTTCTGATACGCAGGTGAAAGGCACAGAAATATCCTCTTTACCGATGAAAACATTCTCACGATCAAATTGAAGAAGAGCACTACAATCAGCAAAATGTTTAAGTGTACGTCACAGTTCTAAACAAGCTGGTCAAGTAGTCGGAAAGGTACAACGTGGTGATCATCCTGTGTCAGTGATGCTTTGGTGGGGCGCGTCTTATCAAGAAGTCACAAAGCTAAATTTTTGTGAAAAAGGAGTGAAACCTTCAGCCAAAGTGTATCAAGAGACACACGCAAACACAGCGCAAGCGCAGGAGCTCTGGCAGCCGTACTCTCCGCAGGAACAGCACTACACAAAAGTAGTGTTTTGGCGGTCTTCTGTAAGGCTCCAGATTTGAGCGAAAAATGTTCACCTATGCCCTACCTCTACTGATTATTTTCGACTTTACGTGAATTTAATCTTGATGTTTCTGTTAACCTTTTCGGTTGTGAAACTCAGCCACTTGGTCTGATCATTATATCTTGTGCCCCATTTTAGGTAACATGAGTCAAACTCCGAAATGGCGCCCTTAATATCATACAGCTCTTCCGATGCTCACTAAATGACTATGTAACTCTGACTAATCGGAGTCTGAACTAGTGGGCCTAGAAAACTAGAATTTAGCATTTACGTCCCTTGAGCAGTGTAGGCATGTAGGGGAGTACTTGAAAATTCTAATACTTGTATATGAGATGACTCGAAATCGATGCGTACCTACATGACGTGGTCGACCAAATAGTATGTACAGACAGGCAAACCAAAGATTAAAGGTACGATTCACACCGACCGAGTCGCGCGTCGAAGCGCAATATATCTATTTAGGGAAACCGAATAGTCAACAAAGGAAACAAGGTCTAAATCTAGGTACGTGAAATTCATATAGTTCCACGGAATGCGCCCGGAGCCGGCTTCCAAAGTCCCATCCCAATATGGACCTAAACTACTGTTGATACGTTTAAATTTCAAAATGTACTCCGACGCCTCGTGCCTAAGAATACTAAATATACCTAGCTAACTTTCTGAAGGGTCAGCTAATAATTTCCAAAATGTCGGAAGGGATTATTTAACTAACAGGAATAATGAAATTGTCTGGCCCGAACACAGATCCTCAACTATTGGACTACCGGAAACTAACTATCACAATATTGATCGTTCAAGCGAAATGGTATTCGGCAATTTCGACATGTAGACCGTATTAATTAGTGTCTGAATGCTGGTTGTGGTAATACGCACAAAGCACGGTAATTGGCTCGATAACGCACTGGCCTAATTACTAATACTCGTAGAATAGGAGCTGTTCCATTGAAGCGAACCTCGCCATAATATGTGAAGGCCGAATTCCACTCAGAGCCGGGTGTTAGCATGCTATGGGTATAATAAATAATATACACTCATTAAGGCGTTCATATAAAGTTCATAAATCTCTGGGACAAATTACACCAAGATCATCTGGCACCAAACTAAGCAGAGCTTGTACTACGGGAGTCAGAGACTGATAAACATACTTAAATATTTCTAAACACATATCTACTATTATGATATTTACTATGATAGTATTCTTTTATGTAAATTTATTTTTATTTCGTATATTTTTGCTATAATATCATGCTATAATTTTTTTTCGTATTTGATCTTATAAGTACTTTTTATAAGTCTATATGAATAAAGATATTTATTAACTTTTTTACTTTACTTTTATATAGATAATAACACCCAGACACACAACAAACACAAATGGTCGTCACATAAATGTTTGCCCTAGGTGGGGATCGAACCCACGATCTCCGGTGCTAATAAAGGCAGGATCGCTGCCATTGCACCAACAGGCCAGTCAAATACCTTCTGAGTTTGTTCACTTGTTGAGAATAATCGAGTTTCTAGCCGCATCCTTCTCGATGGAAGCCACCCCCGAACCGACTAGGGTTTTTGACAGCATTATCAGATTCAAAAAAATGTTTAATATCAACAAAACAATAAACGAGGGCCCCTGTGAGTTCGGTCCGGACCTCTGTAGAGGGCCGACGTCGCAGACGTGCGCCCGCCGCCCCTCGGTCGCCTATTGTATTTGTAGTGCTAGCGGTGCGCAAAATTTACCTGCAAATGGTGATAAAGGCATGAAATTCGGAACAATTGATCTTTAGGCCATACGAATCAATTCGACCCGTAGCACGGCAAAAAATAAAAAAAGGGGAGGAGAATGCCGACATCTTCTTCTTGTGAGAGAAAAAAAATGTGTTTGCTCTGGAACTTATCGTGTGTGGTGGTATATAACCCGTCTGCTATTGCTTGATGACGTTCGTGGAAGTAAGCAGTGTCCCGGCGCGAATGACGCTGATTAAGACATACAACATATCAAAATCCCGATTAATGGGCCGATCAGACGACCAACCAAATGAAGAGAAAATGGTCATCTTTTCCAGAGTATCTATTAGAAAATGTTTTTGAAATAGTGATACGGTTTGTGTGTGTGTCACTTAATACAACGCGTATAATTAAATATATAAAAAAAATTACATCTTCACAAGTGTAGTGTGCCTTATGTGCTTAAGTAAAGGAACACAAAGTCAAGAATAAACCGCAAAAAAAGATAGTTTTTTATTTTAAACAGTTATTAAGTGCGAATATCAAACACAAGAAGCAAGCTACCGTCGACTACACCTACCAGATATCTCATTATTATTAGTCCCCAGCGACTACAAATTTAAAGAGAAGAGTACTAACTACCACTGACGCACATGCTACTGTCTCAACAAAAACCTTCAACGGACATGCAGTCGTCTCATCATCTTCAATATCCAGCGGCTAAGACGAGTCAGACAAGAGTAATAAATACCTTCAACGGACATGCAGTCGCCTCATCATCTTCAATAACCAGCGGCTAAGATGCCTCATCATCTTTAATAACCAGCGGCCAAGAAGACTGAGACGGGAGTAATAATAACCCTCAACGGACGTGCAGACGTCTCATCATCTTCAATAAGCAGCGCCTAAGAAGAGTCAGATGGGAGTAACAAAAATCTTAAACGGACATGCAGTCGCCTCATCATCTTCAAGAACCAGCAGGTAGGAAGAGTTAGTCAGAAGTAATAAAAACCTTCAACGGACATGCAGTCGCCTCATCATCTTCAATAACCAGCGGCTAATAAGACTGAGACGAAAGTGAAAATAACCTTCAACGGACATGCAGTGGCCTCATCATCTTTAAAAATCAGCAGCTAGGAAGAGTCAGTCCGAAGTAATAACAACCTTCAACAGACATGCAGTCGCCTCATCGTCTTCAATAACCAGCGGCTAAGATGCCTAATAACCTTCAATAACCAGCGGCCAAGAAGACTGAGACTGGAGTAATAATAACCATCAACGGACATGAAGTCGCCTCATCATCTTCAATAGCCAGCGCCCAAGAAGACTGGGACAGGAGTAATAAAAACTTCAACGGACATGCAGTCGCTTTATCATCTTCATTCCATTTCAATAACCAGCGGCTAAGAAGAGTCAGACAGGAAGAACAAAAACCTTCAACAGACATGCAGTCGCTTCATCATAAACCGAAACCAGCGGCCATAGAATCTCAGGCTGGGAAAGCAAGCCAACATCTCTTGGGGTGCCATAACTAGCACAGGAAGAAATCAAAAACACCAAGACTAACCACGAAGGCAAGACTGCCCACCAACTCATCAACGCTTATCCTTAAGAAAATAACCTCTGTTCCTTCTTTCCAATACTGGTTCACAGGGTGCATACTCGGCTGGTTGTGGTCGGCCGGTTGCGGCTAGTCGGCCTTCCTTTCCCATCACAGAGCGTGACCCTTACAAAATCGCGTCCCCTGGTTTGCCGGTTTGACCGGATCGGGCTTACAACCTAACTGGGTGTGGTGCGCAATCATCATCATCATCATCATAATAATACATTAAACAAGGGCCCCATACAAACTTTTAGTTTGTTGATTATGTAAAATTCATTTTATGGCCCTCTGGTTAAGCTTAGGTGGGCAAGTTAATATTGAAAATAAAAAACTATTAAAATTTTGCGTTTATGAATATCATTTCATAAGTTGTTTTGATTTCCATACAAAAATCAATCGACATTCATGCGCTAAATAGTAGTAGATTTAGCATACCATCACGACTTTATCCCAAACGGGGTCAGAGGCAAGTGACTGTTGCCTGCATGGTGAACGGAACACTCAGAAGCTCACTTTTCATCAATGGTATTAGAACCCAGTGTGGTAGGTGGAAGGCTTCCCAGCCTTCCGCCGTCATCCGGGTTGATTTGGTTTTTTATCGTTGTTTTCCATCACCGGAGAGTTAGTCGGAAATTAAACAATGAACACAAAGATTTTGGTTCTGGCCAGATTTGAACTTGGGACCACACGATTCGTGATCCGAGTTGAAGTGCTTAATCACTAGGCCTAGGCACTAGGCAATCTTATATCAGACTATAAAATAACTCGTATGGAGTTTAGTTCAAGAGTTTATTCAGATTACTGACATTATGAATATGATTTTTTATTGGTTTTGCGTAAATAAGTCCCTACGCCATCTACCTACGCATGTCTTATACTATTTAGCGCGTGAATTTCGATTGATTTTTAAATTGTATGGAAATCGGAACCACTTATGAAATCATCCACGGTCGCAGCTGAGAAAAGTTATGAAGCAATGTATGACAGAAAACGTAAGAGTTTAAAACACATTTTTGAAAATTAACCATTTTTCGAAGCTCATAGCTCGACTAAGATTGGAGATAGATGAAAAGCGTGAAAGCCAAAGTTGTAGATAATTTTATCAGCTTTCATTGTGTAGTACACGAAAATGTATTCCTCAGGCTCACTTCGGAGGGGTAAGTACTTTTAGTATGTTTATTTCCTAACTAGTTCCAGCAAAGTTTCTGCTTTCGAATTTTCCATGCACATTCCCCTTGTGAGCACTCATTGACCAAATTAATTTATAAGTATATACGAGTATTATGTCATATCATAAGTATGTAATAAATATTGGTTTACTTTACGTTGTAGTTAGAAAACTCAAAATGTTTAAGATTCTTGAAGAAGTTCTGACTCTAGCAAAGTTAACAGTTGGGCACAATTTCTCAGACAAAAACCGTCGATGAAGACGATACGACCAACTATTATTGGTGCATATAAAATCGCCTCTCGATTATAACATCCCAGCACACCCAGATGAAGCTAAACAGAAAAGTTCGTCTCCTGAATTGACCCAGCCGAGAATTTCTTAGTCCGGTCGACTGCCGCGAGGTCAATAGAATCATAAAAAAATTCAATAACAAAAAAAGTTATGGTATTGACGAGTTACCACCTGGCCTAATTAGAGGATGTGCCGATGACGTCACTGTACCTTTCTGCTTACTAATAAATCAGTCCTTTAATGAAGGTATTTTTCCCGACTTGTTGAAAACCGCTCTCATAAAACCTATTTACAAGAAAAATGATAAAACAGATCCTAGCAACTATCATCAGGTGGAGTGAGGTCATCTTGACGGGCAATATAAAAAAAAAAAATATATAAAAAAAAAACAATTGCCATTTTACCCACAGCCTCAAAAATTCTGGAAAAAGCAATGTGTGATCGGGTGGTAAAATTTTGCGAAAAATATAGCATATTTACGACTCGCAAAATGGCTTCCGAAAAAACCGCCCTACAATATTAGCAGTGTATAAATATATTAAAGAAACTGTTTCATTATTGAATAATAAACAATATGAGATAGGTATACTTCTCGATATGTCCAAAGCATATGACCGGGTTCAACATAATATCTTGCTTAGTAAACTGTATGGTATAGGTATTCGCGGAAACGCTCATAAATGGTTTGCATCGTACTTGAAGGATAGGCGCCAGCTCGTTGAAATTGAATACTTTGATAAAAATATCGGCCACATCACTCGCGTGCGCTCTGATTGCAGAACAGTGAATGCTTCTATTCCCCAGGGCAGTGTCGCGGGATGCCTCCTGTTTTTGGTTAACATTAACGACCTTCCAAAGATCATGGAGGAGCCCTGTATTTTATTTGCCGACGACATTTCCTTATTAACATCATGTGACAGTAACAAGAATATCGACGAAAATCTAAACTACTTACTAACTAAAACATCGGACTGGCTAAACAACCATAATTTGAAAATAAATTTGAGTAAAACTAAAATAATAACTTTCCACCCCCTACAAAAAAACACTTTAAATATAAATTATAATTATGAAGGTGTAAAATTGGAATGCGTAGAAGAGTTTTCATTATTAGGTATATATATCGATAAACATATACTCGTAAATTGGAAATCACACATACAAAAGATTAAATCAAAATTGTCTAGCTTTACCTATGCACTCCGGGAGGTAAAATAGACCACCGATATGGAAACAGCAATAGTTATGTACCACGCCTATGGGCACGCTTGGCTCACCTACGGAGTGGTGTTGTGGGGTAACAGTACGGACGCGCCGTTGCTGCTTACTCTACAAAAGAAGTTAATCCGTATCATAGCCAATATTGAACAGACGGTGAGCTGTAAACCCTATTTTCAAAAATATCAAATACTTCCGCTGCCGTGCTTGTATATCTTAGAGGTTTGTAAATTTGTACGAAAACATATGGAATTCTACACAAAACGTAAAGACATGCCCTCTAGATATACAACACGACACAAAAACAAATTAATAGTTCCAAGTTCCAGGCTTAAATTAACATCTTATAGTACATTCCATTATTCGATTAAAGTTTAAAACAAATTACCAGAATCCATAATAAGTGAAACCAATTACCCCACATTCATGAACAAATTAAAGAAATACGAGTATCTACTTACTAAATGTTATTATAGTATAAATGAATATTTAATTGATAGAGTTAGCAATAAATAAATCCTATAATTACTAAAACGTCGTGCATTGTGATCTTCATCTTATATATATATATATTTTTTGTTAATCTTTAATTTGTAAATTTGTAGACTTATCTTATCTTATCTCTTTAATTGAAGCGTTTCCTCTCTTTCATTACCCTTTTGCGTGCCCGACAGGGTCCATATTGGTCATGTATTATATTATAATAATTTACCATCTTCTGTACATATGGCTTGCAAATAAAACATTGAGTATTGAGTATTGAGAATAGAACCCGGTACACCATGCACGCAAGTCAAGGCCAGAAACTGTGCTCTAGCGCACCATGTGAATCGTGTCGTTACGTGTTTTTATTATAGTCGTAAGTAGGAATAACATGCCTAAATGGAGGTTCATTGGCGAAACAGACCGTCGATGTGACTGTTGTTGGTCACACCAAAGTATGGCACACATGCTTGAGTGCCCACAGTGCACATAGCGACTGGCGACTGGTGCTGCGCTAGATGTTCGTAGTTTTTAGGCGGAATCCGTATAGTTCAAAGATTGCTAAGCTGTTCAAGAATTTGGAAGTGTAAGCTGTGAGTGCAATAGTTGTTGTTTGTTACGTACCGACGCAGCTGAAGAGTTCCATAGCGCCCTGCAGCAGGCAGCCGCCCTCGCGCGTGACGCCTGCGGTCACGTTAATGCAGAAACAGCCGTCGTCGTTGTCAAGGAACCACTCGTTGGCGCTGAACCTGGCCGCGGGGATGCCCTTGAACTCCACGTCGTTCTGGTACCGGAGCTCCACAGATCTGACAAAGGAGTTCATCTACATTAAAATCTACACGAAGAACTACGTGGCCTAGAGGTGAAGCACTACGGTTCGTACTCGGGATTCGAAAATACGATCTTAAGTGCGAAATGTGATAGGCATATCGTAGTATACCTTTTTTTAAGGGGAAAAAATGGGTTTCGCACTATCCCACTGCCTGGAGGAGGCAGTAAGGGAACGTGGGAATCTCCGCCGATGAAGACAGCGCCATACCCACTTAAAGAACTTCGGTGTATCTCTTCTTTGCTCTTGCGGGACGATGTCGGATTCTCTGAGTATCGGCCACATCGCCCCAACCTACTTCTACCTGACCGAACATCAGGATTGATGAAAATAAAGGAGAAACATTTCAACCCCTACCTAAGAAATATCGCACAACAGTGATGCCAATTATAATGAGTGTAAATCCAAAGAATTGAAATAAATAATGAAACATCTAGTCTAATAATTTTGTCAACTATTTCAGCACATGTTTGGAAATGAATATTTAATGTAGCTCCGGACGTGAAAGGAAAATGGCGAGCCATTTCGTATTTCGAGCGCATGATCCAAAATTCAAGCGCCTATTTTAATACCTTTGAAAAAATCAAGACTGAAAAAATCATGAAAAAGACAGTCCGTCCAACCTTTCGTACTTATTGACACAAAAGGAATCTCATTTTAGTTACAATCTTTTTTCTTTTATAAAATGATCAATCTCGCCACTTCGATTTATGTAAAAGTGTTGCCGTTTCAACCTAAAGTAGCTTTAGCTCTAATTATAGCTCGCTAAAGTTGCTACAAGAAAAGACCATTTAACGTCAGATATATAACTTTGTTGACACATAATGAACAAGAATATGCTTATTACATCACCATAACTGTCAAAAAAATATAAATTACTCATTTTTACCGAATAATAAATAGCCCAATTTTAAGACAATTTTTTGTTTTGAATAAAGCATAAGTAATTAGTATTAAAAGTTAATGTCGATATACCTATGATCTTTATTGAATCGAAAATTTATGTTTTATCCAATCAGTTAAAATAAGACCTAAAAACGTAATGAGAATAACCCAAAATTTGCAATTAATCACGTTGCACACGCGCGCGCTACCGCCGTGCATAGGTTGGTCAATGGCTTTTCAGTAATTGTGAAAACCTTCGCCTATTAAAGCCGTGTCATGTTCATTTCATGTAATCCCAAAGTGAAACTCAACGATGTCATTATGAAAATGTGCAGTCAATCTAGGTGTGGAGGCAGCAGGGGGGTTCATCCGTCGCCAGAGGCGGCGACAGGTGTGGGCGGCGTGGGTGGGCAACCGCCTACGGCCTCGCGCCCCGGAGGTTTATAAATGAATAATAAAAATCATTTAGGGGAGAGTCGGTTATATCGTACTACTTTTTACTTTAACTTAAATATTTCGACTATGGCAAGACTTAGAATAATTAATGGATATGCGAAATAAAGTTTTATATTTTACCTTGTTAAGCCCGAGAATTCAGTTCTATATGTTTACTCTAACATCCTTAAATGTGTTTTTTTATAAAGGACTGCCATCGGTACGATTTAGCCGACTAGTCGTTTTAATCGTACCACCAAGTTTTTAAATCGTACCATGGGTGTTTTAGTCGTACCGCTGAATTAAAGACAGTAAAATTTTTAACCAAATTATTTATTTTTAACTCTTAGGTAATAAATATATAATATGAATACCTCTTAGGTGATAAAGGAACAATGTTATCAACACATCTATAAGCTTTCTTATAAGAATAACATGATTGTACTATAATATTGAGATCAATCAACACAACTATAATAATATTGAGAAAAAATACAGTTTAAACTATATTAATAAAGTAACGTGAAAATATAAAAGTTTTGTTAACAATGTTATTTGTTATATAATGATTGTAGTTTTCTGTGTCGTCCTTTTCTTTATTGTAGTTTTCTTGGTCGTCCTTCTCTTTATTGTAGTTTTCTTTGTCGTCCTTTTCTTTATTGTAGTTTTCTTTGTCGTCCTTTTCTTTATTGTAGTTTTCTGTGTCGTCCTTTTCTTTATTGTAGTTTTCTTTGTCGTCCTTCTCTTTATTGTAGTTTTCTTTGTCGTCCTTTTCTTTATTGTAGTTTTCTTTGTCGTCCTTTTCTTTATTGTAGTTTTCTTTGTCGTCCTTTTCTTTATTGTAGTTTTCTTTGTCGTCCTTTTCTTTATTGTAGTTTTCTTTGTCGTCCTTTTCTTTATTGTAGTTTTCTTTGTCGTCCTTTTCTTTATTGTAGTTTTCTTTGTCGTCCTTTTCTTTATTGTAGTTTTCTTTGTAGTCCTTTTCTTCTACCTTTTCTTTTTACTTTAAGTCGTCTTTTTTTCAAACTTATTTCTTTGTTTTCATAAGCCAGAATAGCTCTTTCTAGGTCCTCCTTGTTCCAATTATAATATTTAATTTTAGCTTTTCGGTCCGTCATCTATAACAATATAAATACAGCTTGTAAAATATAAGTACTTTTAAACCAGTCGGCTTAATCGTACCAGTACAATTTACCCAACTGCAAGTGGTACAATTTAGGGAAGTAGGCCATTTTCAAAAAAAAGCAACAGTCCGGCATAACCTTAAAACTTAGACACTCAACAAAAACCATCAATAATCTAGTATACAATTGTAATAACATAAAGAAAACTGTGTATCTCTATCTTACCTTGTTAACGAGTCATATCCTTACGAATTTACGACAAAACTTGCAATAACTTCCACAAAAAAATGTTTTTTTCATTCACGCGCACAGTTGTCAAGTCACGTCAATTACAAATGGCAAGTGGCGGGGGGTTGCACAGGGCCACGATTTCGTGTTGCTAGTGTAGAAAAAAATACCCATTGAGAGGGAAATTTAGAAGTGGTACGATTAAAATGGCAGTACGATATAACGAACTCTCCCCTATAAACGGGAAACATTTTATAACATTAGCACGTATTTCTGTTGCGGGGAATCGCAAAACCAACCCAGGCTAGCTTACTAAATGTGACTACTTACTATTTGTGAATAGGATCATGATGACGATCATAACACTTTTCTAATTGTCATTCCTCTAGATCAGTGTTTTTCATTCTTTTTTAATTCGCGACCCCTTTATAGGTTGAGAAATTCTGGCGACCCCTTTGTGCCATGGACAGACGACAAAGAAATGATTTAAAAGACTGCGTTAATAATATTCTTTATTTTGATTAGTTTTACACTATTAGCGATGATGGCGCTAAAGCTATGACTGGCATGAGCGGATTCGTTGCGAAATTTAAATCGATAATGCCAAACATATCATGGACACACAACTCTTCTTCAACAAGTTCTAGCTGCTAAGTTAGTGCCTACCTTCTGATTTAAATGCCGTGCAAATTAGGGAATGATTTGATTATTGACGTTTCAAAAATAGATTTTCTGAAATTTAAACAAGCCCACCCTTCTCACCAAAATTGTGTTTTTACTGTAGTATAAGGGTGCGTTTCCACCAGAGTTGTGCGAAGATGCCTTGCGAGGAATGTGTTTGTTAAGAACCAATAGAATCGCGAAGCTAGATAAATGAAAGCGATTCTATTGGTTCTTTACAAACATGAAGTGATTCCATTGGTTATTAACAAATACATCCCTCGCACATCTCTGTTGGAAACGCAGTCTTAAAACCTTACATTTTTCTTTGTGCCGGCGACCACCTGAGTAAGGTTGCGCCCCCTAGGGAACGCGACCCACAGATTGACAAACACTGCTCTAGATTACTAGTACTCTGGAAAACTCAATAATGGTGAAACCCAATATCATCTCGGGAGCACAATGTCACAGGGAAGGCTCAGCGTTGGCAGTTTTGCCCATCGAAGCAAGATAAACAATGTATCTAACATAAAGGCTGTGAACTAGGATTAAATTCATCGACAAAAAATATAATTTTACGTTTTTTTATGATTTGTAATGTGATTTTAAGCCTACAACTCTAGAGCGTTTTTTTGGAATACCTTAGTTAATAAACATTGATTTTAAAACAATAAAAATATTGTGATAAATTTCGCCAAAAATAAAGCTATTTTTGCGATTTTTTTGGAAAATTACTTAAGCGGTTGCCTTCTCTTGGTGACCTTATCGCTTTGAGCGTTTTCTTCCAGATGACTTAGGGATGTGGGGAGATTGCGGAAGAAGATAACAGGTGCCCCCCTACTCCGGTAGAAATTCACGAAGTTTTGTGACACTTTGGAAGGTTAAAAAGGACGCAAAACGTGGTATGTTATGAATGAGTTTTATGTATTTGGTACAATAAAATGTATTCCTAGTTAACAGCCTTCAATTTTACTACATTATTAGTGACTCACATTGTTTAGCTTCCAAACGGGATTGAGGCTGTAATTAAACAGTTCAGCAGTGTAAACTGCAGAAAATTCTCTTTTTTGAAATCATTTTTGGGTGTTTTCATACTAAGTATATTAAGTTCCTTATTTTCTTATTTTTATCATAAAAAAATGCTCTATTTTCTACACAAAGATAGAAACTTTGTGACTAAGTCTATTATTTTTACATGAATAATAATTTCATAGGTCAAGTAGCTTTTTAATTAAAAAATAAGTCATCTTTCGAGAGCACGGGGCCTCGCAAAATGTATCTTGCCCACATGAAATTTAGGCCTCGTCAGTCGGTAATCGCTCGAAGTCCATTAAGGGCTTAATTTAATCGCAGCGGGGCAGCTGCCTAGCTGTTCTGTGTCAGTCAGTCAGTATTGAATATGATAAGCTCTTTAGCTTTCTTATTATAAAAAAAATAAACTCAAAATATCTTCATTGAAATGAAACAATGAAACTGTGCCAGTACTTTTGAATTGTCAAAACAAAACTAACTATATACCTAAATCATAAACATAAATACTATTAAAAACGTTCAAGGACTTTTGTAAGGAATAGTAAAATGCTTATGGGACGGTAATTTGGAGTATGTACTATAATATGACCTTTTGGGAAGCCGAGTAACTGAGCATGTTGCCATGCCTACAGGTAGAAGACGCCCGAGGAAAGATATTGGTGGATGTGGGAGATAATCGGTGAAGAAATATCCAGGAGAGGAATGATCATGAAACGGCTTGTACTGTCTCTTGCGACGGTTTTAGAAGCAATAGCGCGAACGTTTTTCTCAAAAACACAATCAGCTAATTGACAAAATATTAAAAAAGTCAAGTCTGGAATTGATCTAAATAAAATTTTGATAAACCATTGCAATGGCAGGATAAGAAAAGAAGTGTTTATTTAGAAGATTAATGGCAAATTCATTGGTGAACAATCATTACGAGGCTGAAGAATTTGCGGACTTTAGCTGGATTTATTTGTCCAGGGATATTTATTTAACGATCTCAATGTAAAAATCTTTGAATTTATGGTCTAATGTGCGTAACTGTGAATATTTGCAAGGGGGAATAAATAATTTGTCTTTATAAGATGAATGAGCGCTCCCCTCAGAAGGGGAACTCCGCTAATATCTGCCTTTGACGGACCACCCTTCGCTTTTGAAGGTCATCCTGTACCTATACTTATAGCTAAACATATGAAAATCTCTTTCAACAGGGTCAATAATGGCTCACCTAAAGTTCTTTACCCGAAATCATTCTTCCTACCGATTTGTAATTCGAATGATCACTCAGGAAGAGTGATCATTCGAATTATATGTATAAAAATGTTTTTTCCTAAAGTTTTCATTCATACAATTGTAGTACTACCAACGATGTTCTTAGGACTCATGTTTCCGAAAATTGTAATTAATGATATCACCAATGTTTTTTTTTTTTTTTTATGTAATAGGGAGCAAACGAGCTAGAAGGTCACCTGATGGAGAGTGATCACCTCCGCCCATGGACAACTGCAACACCAGAGGTGTCACCGATGCGTTGCTTGCCTTAAAAAAATTAAAAATTAAAATGTATGTTCAAAAAGATCCATATTGGCTCAAGTAAAGTTCTTTACCCGAAATGATCCTTCCTACCGATTTGTAATCCGAACACATACCTACTAAAGCAAAAACTTAGCGTCTATGTCAACCCTTAAGTCAACCTAACCCCCACATCGATAATACTCGTATATTGTATCTACCTAAAGATTTGTTTTTTTGTTAGATTAAAAGCTACTGGACCGATTATGAACATTCCTTCAATAATATAAAGCTAAATAAAATAATTAGCAATTCACATAGACTAAATTTTCAAGCTAGATTTTAACGGGAGTAAAAATTCACGCAGGCGTTGCTGCAGGCGGAAGGTAGTGATCACAGCCCAGGCCTTTAAGCGATCAACCTTGGAAGAGATAATAAGTTACATTTTGGACTTACCTTCAATATCATTTTTAGACTATAATAAGTATAAATAAAGTATTTTCGATAAAAACGATGGAACGCATGCAAAAATATTTTTTTATAAATTATAAAAATATTTATCATAGATGTTTATCATCTTCTGTAATATTGTTATGTTTTATGTTATGTTTTGTTTGTATTAATTTCTGAATTGACTCGGGTCTGGGTGTGCTGGGAGACGTCCCTGGCTTATTTCCTTGTGTGGTACCTTGTACACAGGTATATTAATCCCTACTTCGAGTCCATTACAAGAGCTGTGTTGTCTAGCGCATATTTATATTTATTTATTTATTGTTCTACCTATTGGCGTAGATATACTAACAGATATTAACTAGACCCTAGAGTGCACCTTCCAAGAAACTAATAGAATTGAAATTGAAAAAACTTTATTGCCACATCTTAAATAGTTGAAACTATTTCAATAAAATAATTAAACTATAATAAACTATTACAAGTAATCATGAAGTATTAAGCTGTTACATTTACAAATATGTTGGCAATGGGTACCAGTCTCATCATGGTACTGAGCAGCCCAGCGCTGGTCTGCAGACTGCTCCTTCAGACGGAGACAACGTGGAGGTAACGTTTGCAAACATAAATAATAAATATAATAACAAAGTGGGTAGTGCGTGAGTGTGTGTGTGTTTGTATTGTCTGGAGGGGTTTTTTTTGGTGACCTAAAGTTAAGTGCATATACCTACGACAGGGCTACTTTATAAACACCATCCAAATTGAAAAATGAGGATCTATGGAGAAAATGGCAAAATATATATTTTTCTGTTCAAAAACCTTCAGTAGTAAAATGTTGAGTTATTAATGTTATTATAACTACTCAAAGGTATGAAAAAACACTAATTTCGGTGATACGGTGACGTGACGTGAGTGGCGGCGGGCTCGCAGCCTCTTTAACTCCCCCCGCCCGCGCTTTATTCAGAAGTTGGAATTTAATTTTGACTTTATAACCACGCCGCACGAATGTTCCGATCGAAAAAAAAATATAATGTGAAAGTTAGAAAGACATACCTTTTTCAAAAAAAAAAAACTGTCTTAGATTGATGCATAATGTCTGGGAAAATTTTGGATGGTGTTTAAAATACAACCTTGTATAGGTTAAGTGCAGTATCATAGTCATATACCTACTGCGGTGCGGGGGTACTAAATCCTTTTTGCTGCAGAAATACTTCTTACGAGTAATTTGCTAGATAAATTCGCCACGTTTTCCCAGCTCCCATGACTAATTTTATGTTTAAAACGTGTTCTCTAAATAAAATTTCTCACATTAAAGTCCTAATTTCTGTAAAGTTGGAAATACAGGGCAAAGTGTAAAGAACAAAGCGACTAAGTGGCCCATTGTTCCGGAAGACTCAACAACACCGTAGTGAAATTTGAGCTGTCAACGAAATAAGCGAGCAAGCTTAAATCTCCAACCTATTTCTCGGTAATATTCACTCCGGAAAAGCAAGGAAGGCGTAAACCTGTTGAAAGCTAGAAGTTCTGAGCAGCGCTGGGCCGCCTCGAGATAAGGCGAGACTGCACTAACGAAGATATCGGAAAATAATATTGCAACCAATCTCAATTTTAAAGCTTCGGCAAATGACTTGCGCTTGCGTCTGCATAAGGCTATGTACTCGTAGTTACTTCATTTACTCATAACATGATATAGTATTCTAAACTACTACAGTATTCTAAACTCATAATTACGCAGTTTTTGTTAAATATATTACGAGTGCATCAGCTTCAAACAAGCGCTCTGAAACGCACACACACAAGCTCACAGACAAAAACATTCGGTCACAGGAAACTGCTCGTAGGTAGTAGAGATTAGTCACTGAATGTTGCCTCCAAGCATTAGAGACTGACACCACTTCAGATTTGAATTCTATTGTTTTTTTATTTTGTTTTTCTTGTATTTTTTTCTCTTACTCCTCTGTTCACCCCCATTCTGTTGCATTGGATATGCCTATGCGTACAAACGCATAGGCATATCCACACACTACAAAGTGGGTTGGATGGCAAACGATAAAAGTTGTTTCATTTTTCAATCGCATGCGATTGTTACTCATCAGTGATTGTAAACTACATGCAAGAAATTAAGAATCAGTTTTAAGATTAACTACAATTACAACTTACAATATTAATGTTTGATCTTAAATAATCTAGTCATCAATAGACGGCGCACGTAATTTGCCAAAAATCTTTGACTTCTATCGACACTTTAGCATTAATTGAACTAATTGAAACGGGGCAGACTCTGACAATGACATTTGATTTACGAGGACTTCGAAAGAAAGAAAAAAGAACTTTAGGCTTGTAGAGAGCACTTATGACATGTCAACAACGTAAAAGTACTTAAATAATATAGATGTCAATGAAATAATACTAGAATTTTATTGTACATATGATACATAATCCTATTGCGAATCTACAAGCGGTTTGCACGCTGCTTCTATCGGGAAGATTCCGCCCAGAAACTTGATAGTTACCCACTCTTTTGATCTTTGTTTTGTTTTAAAAAGGAAATATTCAAAATAAAAAAATTACTGAGCAGAGCACCACAAACTCTAGCTGTTCAAGTAATCCTTTTCATGAATACCCTCGTTTCATAAATTTTGCTTTGATTGTAGATTTAAACTTATAAGAGGTAATTAACAGGACTTCAACTGAGCAGGACTGACTAAAATATACTAAGCATGAACGAACATAAAATGAAAAATTGTTACCACATTGCATATTGTATGACGTAGGTACGCTATTTCAGGTGAATCAATAAAGCCTGACAAAGTTTCTGCTAAAGTTTCTTCGAAGCGAAAAGCCGCAATTAATTAGTCGGGAAAGGCTCACGATCGCGAGTACTTGCATTTGTCGTTTAAAAAGTCAGAGGAGTCAGAGGAGGGCTCTGCGCTCAAATACTAAAGTATGAGCACACCGCAAGGAATGCTTAGCGCTGGTTTGAAAATGAACGAAAGCACAAAGGATTCCCCCAAGTTTCAGCCTTGAGCATCAAATGTGCTCAGCTTTGAAAAATTTTTGAAGTGACTCACATGAATGAACTGTCTAGACTTGGTTGTACACAAAATTAAAACGCACTAAGAAACGCTAAATAAAAACGTTTTCTAAATCTGGATCTTTTTATGTCAAAACTAGGTTTCCATCCGCGGCTTCGCCCGCTTGAATTCCGACTCACGATACTTGTCGGTATAAATTATGTCGTTTTTTTTCATCTAAATCCGTTTAGCAGTTTTTGCGAAAAATAGTAACAAACGTAACGTACATGCATGCAAACTTTCCCATTTATAATATAAAGTAGGAAGTAAGATTTCCGCTATCGTGGACTATTTTGCTCCCATTTAAATTATCGCGTAATGTTACCTGATAATGTAGGTTTATATTGGTAAAAGAATTTTTAAAATCGCTCCAGTAATTTTTATTTGATTTCACAAAGTTTCAACTTCATGGAAAGAAGCCGTTACACAAAAATAGACCATTACAATACCGGAACCTGAGCCAACAGGAATCACAGAAACATACTTTTCCTGGCCTGGCCGGCTCTTACTTTTACTAATTCTTGCTAAAGAGTTCTTAGTGCTACTTAAGGATCAGAAAACATCCTCAACCAGAATATTTTACTTTATTTAATATGAACATGAGCTCTGGGTGGAAGTAACTGGTCAGTTAACATTGTAAACGACTACTGGCTGGCGGTGTGCCAGCTTCCGCAACTAGTGGCTACCTTTCTGCGGAGCATTGGTTTACTAAGTACAGTTTACTTATTTTAATCATATTGCGTCAAAAGCATTATCTTACAGTTTTCTTTAAATCCTATCTCTAATCGTACTTCCTCTCTCTGACTCAGTATTCTATTATGTTTCATCCTTTTTTAGTCCAACGAACGGAAGGTGCTGGATAATACATTTACTTAACATATAAATTTGAAATTAAATGTTCTGACTGTTTTTTGACATACAGTTTCATCGTTGGATAGAAGACGGTAATTCATAATCGTATCCATTGGCATACAAGCAGAAACAGTAAAAAACGGACTAACAGTGTTATGCTTTTCAGGTCCAGATATGTATTATTCAAATATTTTTCACATGTTCTTTGTTTTGCACTGCTTTACCCGTTTTCTGTTTCACAAGTCTTATGAAAGAAAGAGAAAGAAGAAAGAAGAATTATTTACTAACCCGACTAATACAAACAATATAATAATAAACATAGACAATAAACAATAACAAGGTGATAAAAAAAAAAAGGTTTTAACAGATAATGGGTTAATCAGGCCACTGCCTCAGCATGTGTCTCTGCAGCACAAAACTGCAGAGACGCTGGTATTCTGGCAGGGCCTCTTATCTTATCTTGAGTTACCTAACTGCTGGACAAAGGCCTCTATCGATCTGAATCTTAAATAACAACAGTTTTTCTTCTTCTTTTAAAAACAGATCATCAGTACTATTGGTTTCATCACAACGCTTGGCAATGGGTGAGGGATTGCAAGCCCTGGCTCTGATCCGAGAAAATCCAAAATACGCTTTGGCTGACCTGGGTTTTGAACCCAGACCTGAACTCAGTGCTTATTACAATCGCTCTGATCGAGCCAAGTTAATTCCCTTAGCTGAGGGCAATTTCGTCAGTAAATATCCAGCCAAATGATGCGTTAGTGCCAGGTGACCGGTGACTGACTGCAAATAAAAGATCATAAATTACGAAATTTCTCGCTCAGTTTAGGGAATGAACTTGGGCAAAATATAAGGGATTGTGATCAGGCCCCTGAGTGTTCGCTTCTATAGTGATATATTGTTTGTTTATAAATCATTTAAAATTTATCGAGGTCAAAGTTTGTATAAACTTATTTTAAGTCTGATAACCTGCATCCGCATCCGGGTCAGGACTTAAATTGTCGAGAATCCTAATGTTTAGCATAAGTCTTCGACCTTAACGGCACCCTAGATACTTGCGCACGGTCATGCACGCAAATTTGGCAGCAGGCTTTATAAGTCATTCGTCACAGCTGATTAATAACGTCAGCGTTTGCTTAAGGCTGCTTTTACCAGAGATGTGCTATGCAGCTATGCTCCGAGGATGTGCAAGCCAAGCTACGAAACTTTTAGACCGTTTCCACTGATGCTATGCTATGTAACGGAGCGAGTAAGATGTGCTACGAGGACGCGCCGCCGCAACGTATCGACGGTAGGAAGGGCACGCACAGCAGGCATCCATGTGTTATGACAAGTGTCATATTAAAAACATAGCTTAGTAGAACCCGTTCCCACAGTGCTATGCTATGTGAACCAGTGAATGTGATTGGCGGATATCGAACGCATGCACAGCAACATAGCATAGCAGATCTCTGGTGGAAATGCAGCCTAAAGCTTAATGTAGAAAGTGGGTTCGGTTTTCCGTGACCCATAATTTTAAAAGCGACCCGCCTAGATGCATAGGTATATCTTCACCTCGCGAATAACCACAGCAGGATCATATTATTAAATGCTTTGGACTAAGTAAGGTCGTCAGGCCGTCATAGGCTCCGGGAGCTGTTCTGTGACCCCCAGGGTCCACACTGATTATACATATAACCACAACGTGTGTGTTTCATTAGCTGGCATAAGCATTACTTATTACTATTACCAATATAATATTGTTTTATTTAATTATATATGGTGGATTTCTATTTCACTAAGCTTTTCAAGTAATATATTTTAAAGAAACCAAGATCTCAACTTAGTTGATAAGAAATAAAGATATCTCAAAACTGTTGATTAGCTTTAAAAGATTTTTAATGTTTGATTTGTTTTAATTCTATTGTTAATGCCTAAATTCCAAAAAATATGATCGTTTTAATTATAATTGAAATTACTTTAATACGTGTTAATGTCAGAAAGTATTGTAACTAACTGCAGGATACATAAAGTTTATTTTTTAATAAAGATAAAACCAATATAATATTGTTTTATTTAATAATATATAGTAGATTTCTATTTAACTAAGCTTAATCAAGTAATAAATTTATAACACGGAACTCAATCTAGTGATATAAGTATGTTACTAAACTTGGACCGTTTTATAACTATATTCCTAGTGAGATAGTAATGTATCGCTTTCGTATAACTATGTTACGGTATATAATTATATCCCTAGGGATATAACTATATTACGGCATTATCTATCTTACTGCGACATATACATAGTTGACATCTGAATGCCCACAAACTAGGGTATAATATTGATGTAACTCTTTATATCATTGTCGCTCATGCCAATGGACTACACAATGTTAAGTGAATAAACGTTTCAGTTCGAGTTTAATGAATAGCGCAAAACCTAAATTAAATGTGTGCTTTGCTGAATGAAATTAACCTTTCTTGGTAAGCGTGTGCCACCATCAGCCTCGTCATCGCTTACCACCAGGCGCGACTGAGGCCAATAGCAGACTCATTTTAAATAAAACCCTCATAATTAGTGAGCTTGAGGTATTAAACTAAACTGGTGTTTTTAATGCCCATCGACTTATGCCATAGTACTCGTAACTGTTGAGGCGAACGAGGGGAAGAGCCCGTTCCCAAGGAGACGTGTAAGCCGCCAGCCACCCCTCCGGAGTGATCCCGGGGGCTTTATTCCATTTTTTGTTTGTAGAGATGCATTTTTTGCCGTCCTTCCGCTGTCTCTTATCGGAAATACTCAAAAACAAAACGATCGACTAAAGCCACCCCACCAAAAAGGGTGTTAATTAGTTAAATTGTTTACGAGGGGTTTTCAATAAAAAGTAATAACGGCGCATTAACTCCTTGAACAACAAAAAGGTAAATACTGGCAGGTAAAGCCCAGACATTTGATAAACTATTTTTTTATTTTTTTTATTTTCTTTATTTTCTTTTCTTATTTTAAATTTAGAAGTCACTTGTTTTCGTCGTGTCGAAGCGTGGTACGCAAAGTGGATAAAATTTGAATTCGCGCCATAATAAAATATCTCTGCCTGAAAAAAATACTACTGAGCAAGTAAATCTAGACTTGAAAGGAACATATATATAATATACTTTTAGGGGTTATTGCTCTCCATAATCTACGGTTGCGCGGGCGTGTGCCGAGTTTAGGAAAACCTTTTTTTAACTAAAGACGACCCGCGCTCGGGACGCCCTACGACAGCAGTTACCGAACAAATTATAAAAAATGTTGAAAAAATTGTTTTGGCATATCGTCGTGTTACTATAGCGCCTTTTGTAGCTGAAGAACTAAAGATTTCGATAGGAGCTACATATCCATAGTATTATACATATTTGGGAATGAAAAAAGTATCAGCGCGCTGGGTGCCTAGAATGCTTACAGACGAGCATAAACAAACTAGACTGTGGATTTTTCAAATCAATTTGGAATTGTTGTAACAAGATCCTGACCGATTTTTGGCTCGCTTCGTACTTAACTATGGATGAAACATGGCTCCGCTATTAGTACATCTAATGCGGCCCGGAGGGTGAATCCCCCTGCCTCTTCCCCCCGGCTGGCTACTAATTGGAGATCGCAATATACATATAATTGCGGTTCCCTCCGATCAGTTAGCAAATAGTGTAGGTAAAATTAATTGTATGTATTTATAAGGCGGGACCATGAAGTTTTGCATTTGCATTTGCATTTCAAAGTTTTAATGAATAATAATTCGTTTTCTTTTTCAAATGCATAGTATATGGTAATGTGTGATACAGACATTTGTAAGGTGAGTGATTTTTTTAGCACTTTTGAGTGAAATAAACAGTGACCCAGAATTAGATTTGGCGCACCGGATCTGTGTCCAGCACGTCCACCACGAGTTGCCAATTTAAATTATCGTTCGCGTAAAAAAATGTATTGGGATTTGAAATGACATATATAATATGGCATACAAATGTGTGAACGCAACGATCGCTGTTGACGTGACGGAACCTCATGGTAGACGTATTAAGCGGCCTTTTACCCGGCAGTCATACTGTCTGTATTCCCATCAACAATAAATGATTCGAGGATACACTGGATTTAGTACCTACAAACTCAATAGAATAAAATATCTTTAAAGTAAGTAGTCACAAAGCACAGAAATCGAAATATTCCTCTTTACATTTTCCCACCTAGCTCAGATCCGGCAATTTTAAGGGTTTTTTTTTTTGCGCCAGACAACACACCTCTTGTCATGGTCTCGAAGTAGGGATAAATATCCCTGTGTTACGAGGTACCAGACAAGGAATTAAGCCAGGGGCGTCTCCCAGCACACCCAGACTCAGGCCAATTTCGAAAAGATCATTTCCTGAATTGACCTGACCGGGGATCGAACCCGGGACATACAGAATCAAAGGCGAGAGACCGTGCCACAGCGCACTACGCCATTTGTGTCGTCAAATTCCGATAACCGAAATTGTTAGTAATAAGACTTCAGTGGAAGGTTAAGCTGTGATTTTCCGTGAGGTAGTGGTGAATGAACAAACGTCCAGACGGGGGGATGCTCGGGTGGATGATTACGCTGTAGTGAGAAACATAATATAAAAATGTTTCTTCAATTTATATTTCTTTCCTATGAGGTGAGACGAACTGAGAATGCAAAGCTCAGATAGAAATAAAATAATGATATGATAATGAATGATGAATATTCTGTACTACGTTTAGTAGATTCTGTTATTTTTGGTTTACAAAATTCAATTCATCAAATCACTTGACTGGCCTGTTGGCGCAATGGCACGATCCTGCCTTTAGCGCCGGAGGTCGTGGGTTCGATCCCCACCCATCACAAATATTTGTGTGACGAACATTTATATTTGTTGTGTGTCTGGGTGTTATTATCTACATAAGTATGTATTTATAAATATTTAAGTATGTTTATCAGTCTCTGACGCCCATATTACAAGCTCTGCTTAGTTTGGGGTCAGATGATCTTGGTGTGAATTGTCAAAAAAAAAATCAAACGGGCAAATTGACATGCCCCTACTTTCCCATAAATAAATAAATGAATATGCACCAGACACTTGTCATGGTCTCGAAGTAGGGATAAATGTGCCCGTGTTACGAGGTGCCAGACAAAGAATCAAGCCAGGGGCGTCTCCCAGCACACCCAGACCCGAGTCAATTCAGAAAAGATCGTTTCCTGAATTGATCCGACCAGGAATCGAACCCGGGACACTACGGAAATCGAGGCAAGAAACCGTGCTACAGCGCACGATGCCAATCGTGTCGTCAATTAAGTAGAATGTCTCATTTAAGTAGAGTACCAACGGGATAATATAATATCCATTCCTGTAATCTTGAAATGATACTTATCGCAAAATGAATACCAACTTGAATCCTAGATATAATAACGTCCTTAATTTAAATGAAAAAGTTAATAAACTTGGTTAGGAACCTGAACTAATAAGAAAAAAACCGTCGTCCTCTTCTTTTGATGCACCTAGGTGGCTTCTTTAATTTCAAGTTCGTCTACAAGCACCGCTGAAAATACTCGGGAGTTACTTAAATATGAAAAAGTTTAAAAGAAACACGCACTTGCGCAACAGATCCGCCTGTTGCGCGTTCATTCGAGATGTTTATTGATCCCTATTCCGATAACCAGGATATTATTAGAGTTGGTTGTATATGTGCGTAAAGAATATTTGTAAAGAGCATTCAGCAGTTTCCGCCCATTACTCACACAGGCGCCCGCCCGCAACAGGCGCACTCACACAGGCGCACGCACCTACACAAGCGCGTGCACTCACACAGGCGCACGCAACAGGCGCACACACACAGGCGCGCGCACACACACAGGCGCACGCACACAGGCGCGCAGAGGCGGGCGGCTGTGGTCGCGGGCGGCTGCGGCTGTGTGCGTCACTCACCTGCAGATGTCGGTGTTCAGAGCGAACAGAGGCTTTGTTTTGTCAACGAATGGAGCGAATATCCCTGAATCGGTTCCATTGATCATGTTGCACACCGACTGCTTCCGGGTTGAGTTAGTCTCGTCTTCGGCCCAGAAGGGCAGAGCTGGCTGGCTGTTGAGAGCAATAATCCGGCCTAAGTCCTGGTGGTTGCGGATCCCACGGTAGGCTTCGTGTAGACTGCCGGGGACTCCTTCTCTCTGTACAGGATCATAAGTTTTGATTACATTATAACATAACATAACATAACATCACGACTTTATCCTAAACGGGGTAGTCAGAGGCATGTGACTGTTGCCGTCATGTTGAACGGAACACTCAGAAGCCCACTTTTTCCCAATGGTATTAGAACTCAACGTGGTAGGTGATTTGGTTTTACTATCGATGTTTTCGATCACCGGAGAGTTAGTCGGAAAATAAACAAAGAACATAAAGATTTGGGTCTGGCCAGATTTGAACTCGGATCCGACTCCGCGATCCGAGTCGGAATGCTTAACTACTAGGCCACGACGCTCTCTCTGTAGATTACACTATAGGTATTAAAAATATAATATTTCAGATATATGATAAATTGTCCGTCTGTCCTGGCCTCTGACCTTAACAGCTTAAGTTAAACAGTCAATAAATGAGGAATTGAACCTCTGGTTTTAGGAGGAGTGTTGTTCTTACCACTCTGCCACCAAGGCGTCAAATCTAAAATATTCAGACTCTAAAATATACTCCGATAATTATTTCGATAGTAATTAACTGAACTATTGACGTAGACATATTTAACCACAGGTTCACAAAGTATAAAAAGGTCATATCTGACTTTCTTAGTGGCCAGGAATTCTCCTCACTTCTTTCGTAACTATTCAACTTTTTCCTTTTCACTTTTCGTTTTTACCTTTTTACTTTTTATTATTATCTTTTAGCTGTATTTTAAAACCGTCCTTAGGAAATAACAATTAATCATGCTGTGTACACACTTTTTGGATTATTGTCTAGCCTATCGTGTACAAAATATTATATAAAGCCATGTAACGATGGTAATCTGTCTGTGTACCTATTCTAAATAAATAAATAAATAAATAAATGAACTAGATCTAAAATTAATTTCATAGCTGTTGCCTACGTACATATCCAAAGACGGAGAATTTGATGGTGTTATCCGACTGAATCTCCATGTTCTGGATATTGCCGGCCATCTGCCTGATGAGCGTGCAGGCGGCGCCGCCGGCGATGCCCGGGCTCTGGCACAGCGTGACGCCGTCGTAAAGCAAGTCGACGACGCGGGCCGCGGTGATGGGCCCGTTGTTGTCGCCGAACACACCGCCCAGTGCCATGTCCAGCATTGGCATCAGCGCGGGCACGTTAAGGCCCTCCGCCACTTGCAGCACGCCCTGCAACAAACGTATACTCTGCCCTGCTGATTGCTCTTGCAGTAATTTGAATTTTTGAGATTTTCTCTTTTTCCCAAGGTTTTTAATATTTTTAGTCAGGCTTTGCTTCTCTTTCTCGCTTATTAATTTAATTTACACAAAATATTAAAAAATAAATAAGTCAACTTAAAATGTAGCCAACTTCCAAAACTATTAAGTCTAAGAACATCGTATTATAAAAAAGAATTCTCCTAAAATAAAATAACATTTTTTTTTCTAACAACAAGCTATGAAAACTGAAAAAGATTCGACATGAAAATTTACTCTTCAGACTATCTCTGTATTACGAGTTCAATTGAATCATCATGAACAGGAAGATTTTTGTGATCGGTTTTTAACTTAACTTTTGTCCCTGTCTCACCAGCATTGAGGGACTAGAACTTCCTTTCTTAAAAACCTCGAACCGATAATCAATACGATTATGCTGTTTTCATCGTCTTCGTGCAACTTGCAAATTCAGAGAATACGATTTAAAGCCCATGAATGTCCTAAATTATTATTTTCATTTCAAGGGCGCAAAGGAAATTTATCTCCCTAATTATAGCTCTATCCAGACCAAATCTAAGAACTTTCTGCCTAGGTATCGTTAAAATAGCTCAAGAAACAAAAAAGTTATATTCAATAGAAGTTTAAAAAAATCGTTTTTTCTTCTCCTGTAAAGTAACATATTGTCCTTCACGACTTTTGAGCCCAGAGCTGTCGAAATAAATATCAATCATCATAATGTTAATTAAAAAAACGTGATGAAAGAGCGTTCCTCAAAGATTTGCTTGTTTGTCAAAACTACCCATGATAAAGTATACGAAAGAGATCGACTTCCTCGAAGCAAAGCTAGTTAAATAGTAGATTATTACACAAGGTGAGAAAGTTACCTTTTCAATGCACAATATGGTTTGGCGCGCGAGCGTAGCGAGAGCGCTAAAAGTTCGAGGGCATTGAAAAGGTCTTTCTTCCGCGGTAAACACTCTGCTTTTCATTACGAATATGAGGAAAGTAAATAAAAATCAGATACATAAGTTCAACCAACTTTTATTGAAACATTACCTACAACAAAGTTGATGATATTTCTATTTAAAGGTTTTCCACAACTGTTTGAGCTTCTTCTCTAATGAAATCAGGAGTCAAATCCATATCTAAGTCTGATGAACTCATTTTGCAGAAAATAAACTTCTCACTCGATTTACGAAACAACTGAATGAAGTTCGAATAGTTGCACTCAACCATTTTTTTTCAAATATTTGTAAAAAAGCATACTTAGACAATGATGATGGAATTATTATTAAATTATTATTTTATTTGAAGAATCTTTTTTCAGCTCAAATTTATTCAATTAATACTTATTAAGTGAAACATACATTAATGAGTATATTCCTGCTTCGATTGTTTAAATATTCATTCGAAACCAAGATAAAGAAAGTTCAAATACAGCTGTGGCTGGATAGAATACATCGACTTGCCGCAAAAGGAATGTCAAAATAGACGGTGACATTTGACAGTTATTTACTTTCAGCCCTAGGGCTGAAAAAAACTTTACAGCTTCAAAGCTTCACTTTCAACCCTATTCTCAGGCAACTTCAAGCGTACTTTCCGTGTATGAGTAATGAAAACAGGGTTTAACACCTTGTGCTGTTCACAACATCGTGGGATCACTCAAGAAAGGAAGTCAGGTATATTGAAAAAGCCAAGTTCAAAACCGATTACCATTTTGGAAAAATCTTCCTGTAAACGAAGATTTAATTGAACTTGTAATGTTTAGTTAGGTGTTGATACTATTTCCTTTTTTAAATAGCTTGTTGTTAGAAAAATAATAAATATGTGTTCGAAGAATTCTTATACTTGTTGTTGGAGTGTTGTTGTTGTTTGTTTATTCTGATACTGTTGTTGTTGCAAAGTTGTTGAATTTCTTAAATAAATTCATTCTTGGAAATATTGGCACTTGATTCAGTTACACGTTATAATTCAAAAGAGTGATGATGACACTAATGAAAAATGTTCCTGAATCAAATTTTATAGACTGATTATAACTACTACTTATTTAATTACATATATTCATTTGATTGTGATAATAGGCTGATTTAGAAATATAAAACAGCTTTTCTAGAGCTTGATCTTTTTACTGTTTTTAGATACATTTAGAAAACTTATATCACATAGACTTGTAGTTCAGATTTGAAAAAATATGTTAAACGTGATTAATTGGAAATCGCCATGTTGCATGTAGGTAATGCGTTTGGAGGGAGGGAACAGGGGGGGCAGTCTACACCTGTGTTGCAGCGAGCCGGCCGTTGCTAGGGACTGCAACCCCACTACCCACCCCACGCCACCCTCGAGCTCTACCGCTGTCAATAAACATTTACGCCCCAATCCCGCGGGCATTTAGAGCTCGATCAAACTGTGGTGAAACGTTGCAAAGCCGATTTGCGATAAATGACGTGAAGATTAATTTCACATTTTAAGCATGCTGAGCTTTAGGGTAGGTAAATCTATCTAGGATTTTCGTCATACTCGAGATGCAACATGTTAAGCTTGGACGTGACCCTTTGTTAGGCCTAGTAAGGCTAGTTAATCTAAATCTACAATTACTTGGGTAATAAGCACTTGGGATTCATTGTAATGGTATGGAACCGACGTTTTTAAGCTCACAGGTATAGAAATGCTTGACTTTGTGTTGCTGTCATTTTGTTTGGGGAGATAATCACGTTTGGAGAAACTAGCAACATTAATTTATTGTTTTGTCCGTGCAGGTTAACTGTTATCGCAAAAACACTAGCAAACCAAAAATTAAAAACAGCTTATACATTACATATAATAAATAATTACCTAAATAATACATTTACAAGATAAGAAGTAATTTATAAGTTAAAACAAAAAAATTAACAAAAAAAAACAATTTCAAAAAAAACTATTCCAAAACAAAGCAATAAAAAGTAAAGAAATAATTGCGTATTCTTCTAGAACTTATACGATACTATAATGTAGGTACAATTATTGTTATTGTTGAAGTCGGTGTCAGCAAAGGAAACACTACAAAATACCTAGCAATATACCTATTTCTTACATATTACGTTTACGTATGTATGTAGGTAGTTACAAACCTACATTGGCTTGAGTGAATACTTCTTATTTATTTTATACATCGAAAAAGTATCGTCCAATTGCTCCTAAGAATTGAAGAGTTCCGTTACTTTGTCATGGTACCCCATAATCAGAACCCAACCAAACTCTCATCAAACTACCCTTGATGTATATCCTTTCCAATAAAAATAGAAGCATCGAAATCGGTTAGTCGGGCGTGATATTGAGTTATTCGTAAATTTGTCGCGCATATGGTTTATCTAGATTTAAGACTTATGGATTTCCCATCGATGCCACTGTCAGAACTGGATTAAATTACAATGGGACCTTTCAGGAAGTACCAGCTTTCAAATAAAAAAAGAATGATCAAAATCGGTTCACGCAGTCAAAAGTTATGAGGTAACAAACATTTAAAAAAACATACAGTCGAATTGAGAACCTCCTCCTTTTTTTAAAGTCGGTTAAAAATAATCAACACACATCGGAAAATTTTGTGAACCAAATGTCAGGATAGTAAGAAAGGCAAAAAGCACAATTAGATCATAAAATCAGATTAATCGTCAAGTAAATAAACAACAAACAACGCAAATAAATGAAATAAAATTAAATGTCGAATTAAATTATGTGCGTAAAATTAAAAGTTATGTGAAAGTTGGGCTTTATGAAAATATTTTTCAATATTTGAAATAATGATCAATATTTTAATAAAGCCCACACCAACATTTGGGTTTTTTTTCTCTAAAATAAGTCTCAACATAGATATAAAATAATTAAGGGCATCTTGCTGAATCAACCCTCGAAGTTGTGAAGTAGGTCGCCAGCGTGTGTCGAGGAAGGGTAGACCAAAGGTTTACTTTTTTTGTTTTCCGGTGGAATGTAATAAAAGTTGAGTACTGCTCACGCCTGAGGGAGCGTGAGGGTGCGCTTGAGCCCGAGCCCTAGCGGCAACATGGGGCGCTAATTTGATTGAAGTGTCGTCGTTTATATGTTGGACAACATGTCTGGTGTGTGAGATATGCAACAATAACAAATCCTTGTATTACACTTCCTAGAAACATTTGTTACGTATTACCATAAGCCCAGCAAGTACAAGGAGTTGAACTCGGCTTGGCCTGTGTCTTTAAGCTGGAAATATAATACATTTGTTACAATTATTAATTGTAGAATAACCATTAACTAGTTCCTAAATGAATATAACATGTGTGAGTAAATACACGGTCTACATTAGGATGGCCGCGAGCCAACGCAGCACAGCAGTGCTGAATCCTTGAAAAGTAAAAGTTTGGGCAGCGGGCGTTGCGTCTGGTTAGTTAGGAAATCATTGTACCTATTTACTTTTTCAAAGTGATTGGTATGCTCTTTTGACTCTTCTGACTATATAACTTTATGTTTTTCCTACAGGTATATTTGATAATCTTCTTGTACTTATATCGGCCTAAACTGAACTAATTTTATTTAGTATAATCGAGCCGTAGCCAATACCATACGAGCCTCCTGATTCTGATCGAAGTTAGCGACCTTCCTGGTAAATTTTATTTTATTTTTTAGTGTGGGGTGCCTTTATGCTTTAGTTTAATAAAAACTAGAGGCAGGATTTAGTTATTAAATAAAAGCCTGAAAACATATACTCAAACTCGAATAACTTTATTCAAATAGACTGTATCAGTACTTTCAAATCGTCAAATTTACAGAAAAATATACTAAATAATAGACATAAATACCATATAATAAGTTGGTTGAATAAATTCACAGTATACAGACATAATGCGACTCTACCACCGCGTCAGAGTTGTTTCTTGCTGAGAAGACTCGACGAGAAACTCAGCAGTTACTCTTTTACACTTGTTTGGGGTTTACAACAGGCGTTAGTTAAGTACAAACAATGTGTCATTTTGGTCCAAATAATGAATAAAAAACAAACAAAATTATAAACAACCTTAGAAGAATATAAAACAAAAGGTCTTAAAAACAATTCAATAAAAAAATTTGTTAGTTAGTACATAGAGTAGGTTTTAACTACTCGTAGATGGATCTGATCGCTCGCTTCTGGAGGATAAAGATCATTCCCGTCGGTTGATCCCAAAGTACAATGCCGCAAGACATTACACTGTGGAAATAACTAGAATAAACTGAACGAGCAGTATCAACATCTGTTTACCTAATTTTTCTCACTGCAAATGCAGCCGAACTAAGTCTGCCTGAGAGAGCTGTTATATGAGGGCTCCATTGCAGTTTTGAATCTATAAAATATGTAAGTGTTATTTTTAATTAACAATTTACTTCAATCAATAGAAACTTAGTACCTGAGTGTTAGTCTTTATCTTCGTGCAGAATCTAGGGCAGTCATAACTAGGCCAGGTCACTGACGCGTTACAATTTTATTGTAAGTCTTACTTATAAGCGTGTATGATAACTTGCCAGTGAGAAAGGAAACTCATGATAACGAAATGAATCGTTTAATTTCACTATTTCTCTAATCATATTTCACTTATATCTAACGCTTTACTTATCAAAGGATTACAAATATTTAGTGAATTAGAAGATGACTACCAATCGTGTTTTGTAATCTGTTATTTTTGTTACCACACGGGAATTCATATCTATTAAGTATTTACGAAAGTGTAACGAGCTTATCTTATCATAGGTAATTAAGTAATTATTTTTTTGTGTAAGTACACAATAACCTTAAATAAAATCATAAATAACTGGGACAGTGTTCACCACGATCATCTGGGCCTTAACCGTGCAGACCTGGTATTGAGGGTTTCACCGACTGATAAGAAGCTGACTAAACATAAATGTCAGGATTTGTATTTGAAAACTTCTGAGTGGTCCGCATTTGGCAGCTCTGTCAGGAAGGCTTAGTTTTGCTATTTTCACTATCCAAATGATTCGGCAGGAAACTGATGCAATGTTGCAACGGCTCGTTAAGCTCCCTTCCGCCATTTCCATAGCCTAGGGCATCACACGGCGCACAGGAGAAATCAATGAAATCCCCTATTATTATTTGGAGTCGCCGCTACCCTTATTCTCGTCTGATACCTTGTAACACAAGGATTATTAATCCTTACTTTGAGATGAGATGCGTTGTCTGGCGCATATAGATAGTATTATTATTTTCCATTTAAGTATGTATTTAGAAAGAATACCATAACAACACCCAATAAGTACAAGCCCTGCTTTTTCAGGCATTGCTAAAGCCTAATCATTAATACAATGATGTCTACTTGTTCTTTGTGACTAAATGTAACGAAAAATCATTTTTAGATTTCCAAATAACAATAAGCAAAAGTTTATTGTTATTTAAAAAACGTATTAGACGAAACGATAAATTCATTTTTGACCAATAATATATATTTTTTATTATTGATTCCGGAAACTTTCAGTGCGCCCCACGTAATTTGCTTTCTACGCCAATGCTATTATATTTGTCATTGAGAACGTATGCCTTTGATGCGGTTAACCAATAGCTGGTTAGCCTGGGAGCCGACAGTTGCACGAGCAATAATTGATAGCCCGCAGCCTACTTAGCGACTGAATAATACTTAGCCTACTGCGCATCTACTTAACTGTAAGTTACCTTGGTATCAATTATTTTTTCTTAATTGCACATTCCGGAAAGTACAATTTGCGGACTTATTAAATCTCTCCGAGACAAGAACTCTATGAATAAGATCGATGGAGAAGTATTGAGTAACTTGCTGAAGTGCTTAGGTGTTCTGAGCATTGATGTGAACTCAAATAACTTAAAAATGGATATGTAGATATATGCATATTTAATTTATTTTGATTCTTCCTCTTAACAGGCTTTCATAAAACACAGATTAAATCTGTCTCTATCTATATGGGCTCTACCTCTTAAATACGAGTACCATAAGTTAAACGTTTTGTATGCATTTAGCATAACATCATTCGATTCTTATTACAGAGTAAGATGGTTTAATATTCCTTCAAATAGGTTCCACCCCTCATTAAGAAGGTTCACTCAAAACAGATTACGACTGGCGTCCCATCGAGCAAGAAACGTCCAGGTAATTCTTTTTAATGAGGGTTCAGGGCAGCCAACATACATAAAATCACTACTATATCCCGAACTGGGTAGTCAGAGGGAAGTGAATGTTGCCGTTATGGTGAACGGAACACTCTGAAGCCCACTTTTCACCAATGGTATTAGAACCCAAGCTGTAATCTTTGTTGATTTATTTGGTTTTCTATCGATATTATCCATCACCGGAGAATTAGTCGGGCATTCAACAATGAATACAGAATAAAGATAGTTCTGGCCAGATTTGATTCGAATCAGGGTGCTTAACCTAGGCCACTATTACGCTCTCAAGACAGCCAAGGAGAGTAAGCAGGTTCCCAACAAGTATTTCTGAAGCATCATAACTTGGGACTGTAGTATCAAACGTTCAGACCACATTATCGCTTAAAATAGGTGTTCAAATGTCCCCCTACTTTGGCAAAATAAAAACCGAGCGCGGATCTTAATAGACGTCACAAAGGATCATTTACAATTTCAAACCGTTTCACCAGCGGCCTGACAAATCCATTATTGAGTGATTGTTGCTCACGTTGTGCGTGGGCAGTGTGTGGGCGACGCGAATGTCACCCCTGAGTATTGATCAAGGGGTTGTTCAATCAAAGGGATCATGCGCCTTTGTTCTGCTGGCTGATGGACGTAGCGTTGCCTAAATAAACGTTTTTTAAATACTTGATTTACTGGGTCGTGCGAGATATATTTTAAGTAACAGTTGGAGTTGGAGTTAAACAGGTCTATACTGGAAACTGTTAATTTTAGCATGATTGGATACGGCAGATAAAATTATTGTCTTGTTCGAGTATTATGAGCGCGCAGCCGGAGAGTATGTGAGGTTATGTCAGGACTGTCGATAGATCCACGGCATCCAGCGTGTAAGGAAATCAGATCCATTAGAGTTGGTCTTTCTTCCAAGGTTATCACTTTGTGTTAGCTACAAGAATCTGCATTAACAACGCTGTCATGATGTATCTTGTAATAGAGGTGTTTTAGAAATTCACGTTGTATCTTTTGTATTTCTTGCTTGTAATGTACCTGGGGTTCCATATGCCACCGCAGTACTCAAGCACACTTCGCACGTATGTAGAATACAAATGTTTAACGCAAGTTAACTACATCGGAGAATGGCCTAATGGCCACGCACAGAATAAACCCTAAGTTTTGGTTTGCCCGGTTACAAATAAGCTAGGTATATTATCTCTGAATAACAGTCGGTGTACGGTTGCATGGAACTACCAATACAATACAGGCAATGCGCCTAGTGTGGGGGCCAGTTAATTATGTTTTGTGAAATATTTTGGTAATAAAACATTTTTATTCATTTATGGACGGGGGACAAATTTAAGTACATGTCTATTAATAATAGCCTGAATAAATCATTATTATATCATTATTATAGAAGCGTCGAACAGGTTTCCCAATCAGTGTGTCCTACAATCAGATGCTGAACGGCGCGCGCCAAACGCCAATTTGAATCTTTAATCCTACTTTATAATTTAAACAACAAAATTGCACATTCACTCATTATATAAACATGAATTAAAGTCGACCCTTGTCGCATGGTTACGGTCGTTATTATTATTAATAATGCGTTAACGTCAATACTTCTTTTGATTTAATAGTTTAAACTTAAACTTCGTAATTTCCAAAAGATGCCCTAAATCGAATTAATTACGTGTTACAGGTTATACTCGTAATACTTTGAGAAAATATGATATAAAAAAGATAATAAACATGCCTATTCCCAATTATTCTATCAAGATTTTGAAATTTCTTTTGTGACGTGGCCAGAAAGTATAACTCAAAACCAGATGAGGGTCGATAGGTGATTAAGGAAAAGCTGCCACACATCAGCTGACAGCAGATATTGATTTTGCCGCCACCTAGTTTTGATGAAAAATATAATGTGACATTTTTCACATCGCCGCGAGCCCTAGGGCCCGGCGCGGGTGAAGTGCACTCGACCCCGCCGCCACCACCCACCCTCCCTTGGCCTCGGGCTGCTCAGCTCTAGATTGAAATGTAATAAAATTTAATTTGTCTTTCCGCTGTTGCGTTCATAAACAAGTCTTCATTTTTGTTTCAGAATTACTTTTAATCAAAGTGAAGGTTCTAATGTTTTCCTGTCATTTTATACATATTACGAGTATGATGTGGGTTATTCATTTTATTATTTGCTATTATGTTGAAGCCCGACGCCTTAACCTTGTTGTAGGTGATATAATTCATAATATTTGCTATAAGCAGATGGTATAAATAAAGATGTCATTTTCAAAGATATCTAATAGAGATAAACACAGATAATATTATCATACAGAAATTTACGCAAATTATATTTTAAATGCACGTAACTACATACATACAAGGGGCATTTGGACAGTTCCTAGGCCAACCAGAAAAATGCAAAGATTAAGTTATTATTTAAAACCTGTTCTCCCCCAAGTTCTATGCCTACACATCGTTTATCGGCCCAGAAGAGCTTCATAAAATGTTCGTCCTGCCCTTCAAAACATGCGTCGGCGGCCGCCTTGCTTGACCTGCTGATTTGTATAAAACTTAGCTTTTGATCACCTAAATGGTTTTTCAACTTAGGTACCTAGTAGATTGAGGTCAGATGAATTCCTTTTTTTCATGACCTCACACCACCTGATGGAAAGTGGTCGTTAGGTGCAGACATGAGGCTGACAAGCACAGTAATGCAAAGCAATCACTGAGCTGGCCGTACTCACCTTGAAGGCCTGCAAAAATTCCTTTTTACGCCCGCTTGAAGTTTTTTTTATAGATGAGTAATAACGAAGGCAGACTAAAAACCAAAATACAAGCTTATAAAACCTTGTTTCAGTCAATACGGACTACTACGAAGAATAAAACCTTAACAGAATATCGTAAAGCTGTCCGACAAAAATCCGACGTCATTCGCAACAATAATAACAGTAATAAAATAAACTAATTGTTTTGCAAACGTAACAAGTGCGATGATATTTAAATTTCCTGATAAGCTTGGATTTAGCAGAGGATTTCTTGATAACCACCCTGTTTTTGCCTAAGGGGACAAATTACTGATAAAATTGTTACTTACGTAATACTCGTAATTAATTGATATCACAAATATTTGCAAGATAGTGCGGTCAATGTCACGGAAGCATTTCTGCGTTGTTAGTTCCAGCGTTGGTGAGGGTACGAGAGTACTTAGTAAGACAATTATTTACGTGTAGTATTTAAAGCAAAAGCACGATTTTTCACAATGTAACTAACACACACTACAACACTAACAACACTGTATCGAAAGGTAACTTAACTTGTTATATAGGTAACTTAACTTGTTATATAGGTAACTTAACTTGTTATATAGGTAACTTAACTTGTTATATAGGTAACTTAACTTGTTATATTTCAATTGAAGTTTTGTGTCTTAAGCTACTGTCTGCTTCAGTTATACATTTTATAATGTCTTGGAAAACCTGTAATTAGCTTTATTGTTAACTAGTACTATAATTCTATTATTCACATCGCCGTTGGTTTTCATAATAAATAAATAAAAAGAGTTTCAACAGTGCAAATTAGCGTTTAACTAATACCAATTAATCAACTAAGATCCATGTGGAGAGATTCGAACGAATGCAAACGAGAGATATTTTTGGAAAAACCGCTTTCAAGATATCAATCTTCAAGGTGAGGATGGCCAGCCCAGTGATTCGTTGAATAACTGGGCTTGTCAACCTCATATCTGGACCTCACGACCGCTTTCCATCAGGTGGAGTGAGGTCATCTTGACGGGCAATATAAAAAAAAACAATATTATAAATGCGAAATCAGTCAATATGCTATGATATATTTACTTGATTCACGAAAGTAGATCAGTCTGTTCGAATCGTAAATAACAATTTAAGTTTGGCTATGGATGTTGTAAACATACATAACAACTGTACATAATATTTAAACATCTACATCTTTTTTAAAAAAAGAACCTATACTCATAATATTCAGTACCTACTTATTTCCCCAAGTATGAGGCTATTTCATAAGTACAAAATTGCATCATGTTTAATACTTCACAATTGACCAATAACATCTACAAAAATAAATACAAGAAAAAAAAACAATGTGACTACCACCGGCGTAGGAGTGCTGATTCCACTGAGAAGACCCAGCAGATTGTAGCAATTGGTCTTATTAGGTAGTTGTATGTTGTTGTAGCTACACGGAAATGTGTCTTATTTTATGTTCTTGTATTAAAACATTGTGTTTTGTATTCGTGTGAGCTATGTCAACTACTTTATTGTTGAATTGCAGTACCCAGACAAACCAGCAATAGCAATGGGTTAGCGTTGCGAAGAAAACAATTTAGGTATTATGAACAAAGGAAAAAAATGCATATTATATTATGCTGTCCCTCTGCTGGGTAAAGGCCGCCTCGAGCCATGGCTACCATTGATGGCTGTTGGCTAAATCACCACGTTGGCAGGTCGATTTCACAAACTCGGTTACATTCCGTTAATTCTGAAAGACATTTTCCCTGTGCTTTTGGGACGACAAATATCATGTATTTTGTTGTCCATTCGGAATGAAAAATTATGAAGTTTTATTTTTCGGACAAAATGTATATGGCTTATTTATCTTATTATATCCCATATTATGCCGAACGTGACTTATGAAATGTGTTATAAAACAACGACTCTGACAGGGTTTCAAGCCGTTTAATCTTGGCTTTAATCTGAAAACCGTTTAGCAACTATACATCAAGCATTGACAGCCCTCAAAAGTGGTATTTGAAACCAGTCTGTCCTTAAGAGTCAACAATGAGACGGATGTGAGAACAAAGCATAAGAAACAAAAGAAGAAATCTCCGCTTATAGTGCCTTAAGCTTATCCTGAAGCCCGTTGGAGCAAGTCCATTAAGGTAGCGGCGCCCACGCGTTCCCTGCCGCCTGTCGGGGTGGATGGCGGCACCCACGCGCACCCTGCCGCTCTTTGATTTGACAACAAAAGACATTCAGGGACATAATCGAGTAAACAAAAACGCAATCCTACGGCATAAGCCATTGTTGACACATTACTTATAGCCTGCGTAATTAGTAGTTGTTATTGCTGTCAATGGAAACTTTACACTGTCGTACAAGATGAAGTTACATAAACAACTATTTCACAAAATAAGGACCGCACGCGCCTTTTCCTAAGGTTGCGTGACCGCCCAGGGTTACTAGGGTAACTTAGCCGGTTTGCCGGCCACCTTTAGATTTCAGCCAGCTCAGGTTTTTAACAAATTATAAGAAAATAAAACTGAAGGGATAACAATAACGATGAATTTTATGGCTTAGGTCTTAGTTTTGTCGGATTCATCACTTAAACCGCTTAAGAGCGCAATGAGCGTATTTAAACCATACAATTTACAGTAAAATGTTAGGGCATAGTTTAATAAACAATACAAGATTGCTCATCCCGAACCAAAAACGAAACCACCCGAAAACCCGTCTATCGTCGCCGGTACCTCCTGATTTTACTTTTTATCTTACTTTTGGTCATGCATGTGGATAGCGATTGAGCAGTGCTGTCATCTATGTGCTGTTTTAAAACTAAAGCAAAGATTGCATAGGGCCAGTAACATATCCATAGAAGTTATTGATACGGAGCCATTCGTCAGCCGTACAGAAATTATTCCATGACCGTAACGACAAATAAAAACAGAATTAAAATTAATTCACAAAGTTGACAAAAGACGTTTCGCCCGTGTAGTTCACGCTTATATCTACTAATTCTGTTATTACTTATTGATTTTAACCATCAGCAAATATACTAAGCCGTCATAGTCATAGGTAAGCATTTTATCTATGGTTATGTCTGCAGTTTGATTATAGCGAACGTGAACTCGAATTCAAAATAAGTTAACTCAAAATCATGAATTAATGTACCTAGGTCACTAGGCCTACAATTTTACTTAAGGTCGAGTTGTAATGTGTTCTTTTGATTGGGAAAGCAAGCAAACCTTATTAAAAGGCATAAACATTTGTACTTGATAATCACGCACGCAAACGCCATCTCACGCCACCTAATGCGAAACACACTGTTTTTAGCATACTAAAAAGCAATTTAGTTTTTGTCTTGCTAGAATCACCTTAAAATATTGCGACATTAAAATGAGGTTCTCTGCAGAAATTAATATCAAAACACAATATATTAATCATAAATTAACCAATACCAACTAAAAAAAAGTTTTTCATCGGTTTTCTTAAGTTTTCAACCGATGTATTTCAAGTTGAGACTAGGAGCACCATCTTTTGAATTTAATTATCCCTATTTTTAAAATCTATTGGATTGTCTTTCTTTGTATGAATATTCTTTGGATAGGGTACAAACTTACAAATTAATAAACATTGTTATGTTTTCATTTACGTCGAAATAACTGTTAAATTTCAACCACAGATTAAGCTGTCAATAGTTTGTACTTTAAACACATTGGTGTGGTCTTGTCTGCATTATTGAATGCAGACCACCCCCTACGAGCTGTACGAAGATTAGATATTTAGTAGATATTGAATCAATGTAAATCAGATAGATAGAACAAGGGCGTCTACAGAGATGACCAATACAATATCTTTGGTGATATAAGATCTTCAAAGTTGTGAAAACTGAGTAAGTAGGTACCCATAACTGTTTTCTAAAAACATACAATTTATTACATGGAGCGTTTGCCTGCTCACCATAATTTCTCTTTGTACGAAAATTTTATATAATATTTTAAAATACATTTGAACGATTTCTATTGTGAGAAATCGTCGATGCGCGATGGCGTGTTGCTTTTGGCTAGCCCCTATATAATAATTGAACCTAACCCTAATATTGTATACTTAATTATACCCTACAGAAACAGAAGGCCCGTGTATTTGAGTCCTGCAATTGTGGACGATGTTCGCGTGCCCTTAACCGCACGAAAGCACTCTAATTAGTGGGACAGGAGTCCATATGCACATAGGATGCAACACATGGTGCAACACAGGGGGCTGCACAATGATTGGTATGTCAAGAAAACTAACTAATTTGAACACATAAAAATCAATAATATAAAAAAGGCAACCACCAGCGCCGCCATCCAGTCTGCAGTAGGGATTTTTATGACTTTAACACCATTTGTAGATAAATTCAGCGTACCGCTAGCACTATTAAGCAACCTTTTTTTTTTTTTGACCCTTCGGCGCGCAAGGCCGCCTGGCAGCCAGCCTCGGGAGGAGCAAGCTTAACTCCAGTGCACGATAACACAGACCACTGTGTCCGAAGACACGCGTTACCGTCTTCCTCGCGTGTGTGTTTCCTCACCCTTCCACTCCCGTACTACGCGTGGTAGTCTACGGCGTCATCCACACATAATCCAGCATTTTTTGGCCCGCATTGAACTCGTGCCTCGTTTCTTTGTCGTACTATCCAATCGTAAAAGCTTTCCAACGCATATGTTTATTTCTCTTATAGCCCCGGTTTCTTCAAGCGGGGCGGGAAAAGGCACTTTCACAGGCCTGCAGGGTGAGAATTGGCCAGCTCAGTGAGTAGCGTTACTGTGCTTGTCAGCCTCATATCTGGCCCTCACGACCGCTTTTTACTAGATGAAGTGAGGACATCTTGGCGGGCATTATTTTAAAACAATATAATTTGCAAATATTACTGTCGGTCTTAATATTATACTTATCATTTCCAGCGGACTCGGAAGACGTCGGCTTGCCCGGAAAAGCAGAGCTACTTACCGGGCCCAATTGCGTTTTCAAACCGTACAGAAACCCAATAAAAATACGAAGATAATTTTATCCAAAATGGTCCAGTCGCTTAGGAGTTAGGCGACAGATACGTAATTAAATAGGGCACTGAGTGAGATGCTCGGAAAGGCATTACTGCTGCCGCTAGCGCAGAGGAAATGAAAAACTCCGATAGTTAAATCTGAAACTTTACAAGGCATTCGCTTTGCGAAGAATAAAATGGCCTGAGAAGGAAGGAAGGAAGAAGATTTGATGTAAAAATAATTCGCCTGTCGCGCTCGCGTCAAGGTGGGTTTAGACCAAACGGGCGAATGCTCATTCTATCCCCGCTCCATCAAATCCTCTTTTAACAAACAGAGACAGCATTCTTTCATTGTTCTATCTTTGTTTGCGAAGAACATAGAGATCCTAGAACACGAGCTAGGTGCTCGTTAGAATTCTTTTGGTGTAAATGAAAAATGAATTATCACTAACACTAAAAGATCACGAAAGAACATTCTTGCTTCACAACATTTTGAATTTTAACTAATTCTAATAAAAACGGGTTATTGAAACGAAACAAAATTAAGGTAAATTGTTTTACCTATTTTTCTCTACGTTTCGGCAACAATTGCGTGAGTCCGCTCGTGACCACGGTGACATGCAATTGTCGCCGAAACGTCGAGAAAAATAGGTAAAACAATTTACCGTAATTTTGTTTCGTTGCAAAAACCAGTTTTTATTAGAATTCTTGCTTCAGCTCTAGCTCTAAGTTTCTTTAGTATAAATCCACCTTCAGGCAGCGGCGCGTGCTTGCTGCGAACAAGCGTCTGCAACGCCTTCACACAATCTTAATCATTCGCATTGAAAATATGGAATACCTAATCTTAATTCACACAACTTAATCCAACTTTGTGCTTTTGTTTACCCTTTGTATCATTTATAATATTGTAATTATTTCTAAGAAAATGCTTCAAATACTGACTTAAACAATACATAAATAATTACCTATTTACTTCATCACTTACTGAGTATCCCAAATGGGTATTGTTAGTCTTTTGATAACCCCTAGTATAACTATAAAACAAAATAATTATTTAATTGTACTAGGTAATTTTGCGACATCCTGTATAACACTTCGAGGGGGAAGTTCGCCCAAGTTTCCAAAGTAGTAGTTAAATGTTCATATTTCGCTATAGCGAAATAATGCTACAATGGCAGCCCTACGTCACGTCCGTCGAGCAAGATATTATTACCTTGTGCACTCTTTAATTTGTTAAGATAATATTGCTGCGGTTATAAACTATCACTTGAGTCGACTTTTAGAAATTAAATAGCCCCCGCTATGTTCGTTAATGTAGTAGTTTGGGAAGGACGATTATACTGTATACTGTGATTTATACCTTATACTCGTAAAATAAATTGTGGCATACTTTGTAAAACTAGTTATTTTGATATTATTTTAAGTTTCTTTGAAGTTGACTAGAAATGTATAATTTTCGGTTGTATAGTGTCTACGTAGCGTACAGAGCATGCCATGTCATTTTCCTCGCGGTATAAATAATGACCTTGTGGATTATACGAGTTACCCAGCGGGTCAGTAAGTCAGTATTTACCTAAGTTCAGGGAGCAGTTTGCGAAGAACTGAGCGCGACGCTAGCTTAAAGATCTAGGTATTTACCTGATTCATACGCAATAAAGACATACTCGTAAGTACTTACTTACCTACTTACGAGTTGCTGATGTCGGTTGGTAGAGAAAAGATTTGAAGAGTAGACTTCCTAATAGTTATTCCCGTTATTTTTGCTGTTTTTACTAAACTACGCTACTGGAATAATGACATGCACTTTTTTCTAGTTTTTTCTTTGCTCTTCCTAAGCTATATCTCATTCTAAACTTTTCTGGCACAAGACTCTCTCGTACCAGAAAAGAGACTCGAGCTGAGATTTTACGCAATACATATCAAATGAAGCCTCCAGCTCAACAAAATGATGTTTTCGACCGATTCGACAAAATTCTTTCAAATTTTATTTTCTGTTTGGGAGAGCCTATTTAACTTTAAATCATATGTAAATTGAACTCTACTGTTAAGCAAGTAATAACTTACTTAATTACAATAACTCGGTCGATAACTCGGTTCTGAAGCGGGAAGCTGGCTTTTGATAATTTGATACCTCGAGTAGCAGTTTGAAGCCTTTTAATATTCAAATCTCCAGTGGATTTCTATCTGCCTGTCGGATATAGCTAGATGAATTCAATAATATTAGCCGGTTGTTTGGCAACATGCGGAAAATCCAGGAAATGCAAGTTAAGTTGATCATGAAATCGTCGTCGGCCATTGTGACGGTGGTTCCGTAGCCGGGGACTGATTCAATCAATTGGTTCGGTTGATTTCATTTCAGATAAAATGGTTGAGTAAAACGACAGTTGGACATCTGACACCTTGGAACAGGTCTTCCTTCGGGAACTACTTAATCTGCTTAGACTTCTGACTAAATGACCCTGCGTTTGAAATTGGAAATCGATATTTGCAGTTTTTAACATATTTCCTACCATATTTGTTCATCTTCAAAATCATTTCAACTCTAAAGAGTAAAATTTAAAATTTTAAAAACCCCCGACACAAAAAATAAACTCCAAAAACTAACAAATAATATTTTAAATTCACATGTATAAGGTAAGTTCAAATATTTTTATTTATATTCCCGGTCGGGTCAATCCAGGGAACGATATTTTCTGAATTGACTCGGGTCTGGGTGTGCTGGGAGACGCCCCTGGCTTATTTCCTTGTGTGGTACCTCGTAACACAGGGATATTAATCCCTACTTCGAGACCATTACAAGAGGTGTGTTGCCTGGCGTATATTTACTTATTTATTTATTCTTACTCTGTCGAGAGTTTTGGATTAGCTAAAGTTAAAATGTTTTTGAAGATTCGAAGGAACTGTAATGATGATCTACTTAAATAAAGTTTTATTGATTTTAATATAAGCCATACAATATAATGTTTGCTTATTACACGCTTACACAGTTTGGCGTAATTACTTACCCACAAAACTGTGTCTATAAATAAAATGAGTTTGTTGTAAGTCTTTTCTACTTGTTGTATCTCCCAGTCCCTCGAGTCGTCTCCCAGTCTCTCCCTAACAGTCCCCCGATTGAAATTGAAGGTATGAATAATTATGGTAATTTAGAGTGAAGGAACGGGAAATAACAGTCAACAAAAGTTTTTCAAAAATATATTGCTCAACCATTGGTGAAACTGAAACGTGGGCTTTTGAGTGTTCCGTTCACCATGACGGCAACAGTCGCTTGCCTCTGACTACCCGTTTGGGATATAGTCGTGATGATATCGTTATGTCATATTTCTCAATGGAAGGTCAGAGTTACCAATAAGTCGATTATTCCAAATCGTTCACACAGTAAAGTCTAAATATTCATATGTTTAGCAATTTTATAACTATCCCAATAATTATTAAGAATTTTCTAGACATTGAAATTCGATTTGGTAACCTAAACTCGATATACATGATTACGTATGGAATAAGCCGATTTGCTTATTCCATATTATGTCTGGATAAGCCGATTTGCTTATTCCATATTAGGTATGGAATAAGCCAATTGGCTTATTCCATACGTAATCAGGTATATCGAGTTTAGGTTACCAAATCGAATTTGAATGTCTAGAAAATCCTCAATAATTATTGGGATAGTTATAAAATTGCTAACTCAAAAAAAAGATATGTTCATAGTTTACTAACCTATAATAATAATTATGTCGCCACACACGATCTAAGCAGCTAAACGCTCGATTACTAATAACCAGCCCTTAATACTCGTAGTTTCTACTAAACTGAATTCACTTTGCTTGTCTTTTCTGATTTCGGGAGTGAGAGTTATACAACTGAGATGGTTTACACTGCTTTCACTGTGTGTCAATTTTATCAGAATGGCCATGAGGAGTGCTAGTGTTGGTACTCACGTGGTAGGGGACGTTGGCCACGTGCACCACGTCCTGGTCAGACAGGGGAAAGGAGGCTTCGCTGTCGAACTCCGTGTGCATCAGCGGCCGGTAGCGCACCAGGTCTTCCTCCAGGGATTCTATCTGCCGGCTCTGGTACAACCTGGCGAATTGCATTGTCTCCTTATCATTTTCATTCCACGTCAAAGCAAGTAATAAAGATGTTAGCGTGCTTTTTCATCCGAAACTTCCCCCATCGTGTGTTTTTATTAAAATAAAATTGTTAATTGACTGAACAGTACAGTAATGATACATAATTATGGTTATCATTATTGCACAATGCGTTGTAAGTATTGTTTCGTTAGGCCACGTGTTCACTAGGGAACAGTTCCTCCGAGACCCTGTCGCTCGGCACGAGTGCAAATTTCCCACGATTACTCGCGACATGTTGAGCGACTTTGTCCCCTAGTGAATAAGTAGTGAAATGTTCCCAGCTTTTGAAAGCTGGTATTTGCCAATAACTTTTGACAGTGTCGAGGTAGGTAACTAGTTGCATCCAAATAAATAATTTTGTATTGAAGAAAAACTCAGTTTGGGGTAAGAGGCACGTGTACAGGTTCGGTCAGGGCTGTTAAATCAATAAAAAGGATTGGTCCAGTTGTATTACAATATTAATTTATTTCTGTAAATTAATATTGTAATAAAATCTAAAATCTGTAAAATACTCAAACAGTAATAATTAAATTAAAGTCCGATACTTTTCACTACGCTTAAAAAAATTAGAAAATATTTATATTTGGATATTTTTTTTATTTTGTGATATTTTTGTGTATTAAAAATATAAAGCAGAGAGATTACGAAATTCGATAGCGATAATTTTATTTAACAAAAAAGGTTACATTTTGAATGTTAACTTAACATACTACATCCTCTTAGTGGATTAACCTCCGTTATCTGAAACGTTAAATGAAAGTTAAGTATCCTTCAAATTGGCATTCGACTACCTTTTGACGCGAAAATATAACCCATTAAGGGGAAGAAAAACTAGGCGAAGGGTAGAGGGAGCGGACGAAGCTGCGGGAAATATCAATTATAATCATAATCATTTTCTGGTCATAATTTTGTTTTTCGCTTCTAATCTTATATAATGCTGGCCAAAAGAGAACAGGAACATAGATTTATTTCTTAATAACTACCGCTCTCAATCAAAGTCGTTAAATTCACTTAATGATTATTGACTAAGTGTATTTATAACCTAAGTAAACAATAAGGTATTGCAGAAAATTGCAGGAGACCAGCTTTACGTTTTAGCTATGATGAAATACTCTCAATTTTCATTCCAAGGTATCGATCGTAGCCAAGGGCACCCTAGCCAGGGGCACGTGTGTCGGCTTAAGCGGGGGAGGAATCTGCAATCAAATTAGCACTCCAGCCCTCTCTGTACTAGAAACGAGGTCAGGCGTTACTTAAACATTTTATCTCTAATGAATTAATAAAATCAGACAGTATCTTTGCTCTCGATAACCTCTTCCTACGAGTACCTTTTGAGACGGATTTGCGATAGCTATATTGAACCATCTTAGTCATCTTACTAATATTATAAATGGGAAAGTTTGTGACACGTTATTGTTAACGTTGGCGAAGCCGCGGGCGCAAAGTTTTTGTAAAGCCGTGCCTACACGTGAACCAACTTAATGTTGGATAAATCCTTGTTTAAACAGAAATTAGCCGACCACTGACTGTTTCACCTTAGAGAATAAAAAGCGTACGCGCACTCACTTGTAGACGTAGGGCCCTCGCTGCGTGAGCGCCGGCACCGCGCCCGCCAGCACCTGCGCGCTGTTGCTGATGTTAAACAGGTACACGTTGAATGTGAGCGCGAACGGAACCTCCTCGAAGCGCTCCATCTGCTCCGTGCCGTTCGTTAGGATCACTCCCTGTGAAAGTAACACTCATTCAGAAAACTGCTAATGTCGATCTACCGACTCCTTCAAGTTAATTAAACTGGGCGGCGTTTGACAAGATGGATCTGTTCAGGGTACAAAATGAAGTAACAAAATTTAATAAACGTTTGCCTAAAATTTGCTTACTACGCAGGGGTATGAAAGTAATCTTGAGAATGGTACTAATAACGTAGGCACTCGTAGCTGTTTGGACCTCCCTTACTTTGTGATAGGTAGTAAAGAACGACACTTCTTCTTCCCGAGGGAAGGTTAAAGTTCTAATAAGTCTATCACAATCGCTAACTTTTTACTAGCAACAGTCAGCGAGATGAACAATGGTCTCCCTGCGTCCCTGCTGGCTACACAGACCTCCCCATTGAGAGCTCTACTTACTATCCAAGCAACACAAGACTGTTCTGTCTCTACCTCTTTATGCGTCATTAAGACGACATTACGCTAAGATCTACGCCAGACGAGGGGCGACAATAAAACAAATCAAACAAAACCATGCAAAAACAAGTAATATGCAACGCGCCAACACACTTACGCCTATGATGGAATTTTCTACCACGTTCGGTACCGCGTAGTAGCCGACGAAACTGCTCGCGAATACGAGCACGGCGCCCACGGCCACCGTGGATACGCCACAGATCAAGCCACTGCACATTTTCGATTGAAACAAATAAATAAAAACAATAAAATCAATCGAGCTATCGAACAGGGTCGCGAGGTACGGGCTCTCGCAGGCGATTAGAAGATATTAGCTCGTTTTAATTGATAGCGATAACTTAATCTGGTATCGATCAATTAATTTGATGGCAAATACTTGTTGAAATCCTACGAGAGCTAAGATACTTGTGCGTGCTGATAATATAAAGTAATCAGGATGAGAACTGTCGCGCTGCTGGTCAAAGACCTCCACGATCATTAAAATCAAGTCATCCTATCTCATTCGTCAGTCGATTAGGTAAATGAAGCAAAGTATGTACCCAGCCAAGTATTTTGTAAGCATGTTTCCATAATAAAAAAAATACCTACTCATTTTTAAAACTTAACGTTATAGGGAAAAGTTTTTTTTAAAAACTGCTCACCATGGTTTTCCACATTCCGCATTGGCTTTGATCTCTATTTATGAGTTACAGTTAAAAAGTAAGCTTGGTAGCTTTATGAATGAAATACTCGTACTTCATCAACATTGCCAGACCGTCTGTCAAAGAACCCCTAATCCCTTTGAATTGCGGGTTAGGAAACCCCTAGCTTTTCGTTTTGTTCCGCAAGTTCCCAGCCACAGAGGGCGATCGTCGGGCGCCTAAACGATTATTTGCATTTGAGATAAAACAGTCTCGCTGTGGCGTGCCTTAAAGCCCCCACATTGCCATTAGGTTTAGATATTTACTCGTATAGGTACAGCAAAAATATCTATGCGTTTTTCAAGGTTTCCAAAATATCTATACAAGACAATAGCCACAAAAATCTAATACGGGAATTTGTTCATAGATAATCTTCGTCGATGGAAATACGTCCTACCACTAGTTGCCACTTGTTCATCCCGCGTGCGTGATGTGACACGCGCGGGTCCCGCACCTTGTTAAAAACACCCCCTCGATCAGGCGCGTATGAGTGTTTTTAACGCGAGGGATCTAATAAAACTTTTCATATAAGGAAACACCACTCGAATTGGAATGCTTTTCTAGAAAAAAGTGTTTCATCAGTGACTACAAGGCGTAAAAATGTCTGTTACTGCTCCAGCATAACTAGAATCCGGTGCAGGAATGAGTTGTGATATTTGATGCAATTTTATAAACTTCGACGACCCCTAGGTAGTTAACAAGGGGTCGGTCAATTGGTCAAAACACATGCATATGTGAGGTAGTTAAAAATGAATTGTTACCCCTTTTCTTTTTTGACATCTTTCATTCCTCCAGGTGACGTAGTCTCTCTTATATTCAAGAAGGCTAGAGACTAAGGAGAGATAACTCCCTGGAAAGGGTTGGACTAAATCCGTATCCCACAGTGACGCATGCGCATTACGCTTCTTTGCCGCGATCCTCGCGAAGTGTCAAAATTGGTCAACACAACCTCGAAAAACAACAACTGTCGCACGTGACACCGTTCAAAACAAAACCATGTGACCATGAAATGACAAATAGCTGCCGCTGCACATGCGCAATACAGCGTTTTGCCCGGCACAGAGTATACGACTTTCGGCCCTCGAAAGCTTACCCCCACTTCGGGAGTTATCTCTCCTTAGTTTCTAGCCTTCTTGCTTATATTCTATTGCTTATTTTCTTCCAGATGCATTTTGATGCCTCAAATTTGCGATAAGTTTATGTACGTACTCATATGTTTACATGTGTAATATGTATATTGGCCTACGTAAATAAAAACAATGTACTAGGGTACCTACTTGACAACGGCCTAAACAATCTATGAAAAAACCTATTTTAATTATTGAGTAATGTTTAAACTTATCAACGGATTAATTTCCTTAAAGGAGGTTCTTATCGCTTTTAATACCATAACCCACTGTGTTATTATTATGCAAGTTTGATAAAGGAATGTACATACCTATAGTACGAGTATCTACCTATATCATTACGTATACGTTCTGATTCCACTTTCATTAGAACAACGGTAAAGGTAACATTGTTACACCCTAGATGTGTATCATTGCCTGATCAATATTTTGTGTCGAGTTGTGAACTTAGTAAACTATTTCGCTGCGTTACACTTCACCTCTACGCCGAGGTGTTATTCAATCAAATAATCTAAATAGCCAATCCTTTCCCTTACTCTGTCTTAATCTCAACTCTGGTAGGTATTTCTGAATGCCGTGTTGTACTTGTAGGTTGATAGTAAAAAAAATACACCATTAGAGGTAACCTACAAGTCCCACAGCCCATTTTAAACGTCACACGTTATTCAACCAAAACCGTTAAGTGCACACTTACATTACATAGAAGAAATATGTTTTTCTTTGTTTGTAATGGATAAACTCAATAACTCCTGTACCAATTTTTAAATTTGTAATATGGAGATTTCACATCTTAATATTATAACTGTGGGGCTCGGCAGCGGATCTCAACACCATCTTTATTCTTCAAAAAAGAGCCATCCGCTCCATTTACAACCTTAGACCACGCGACTCGCTTCGTGAAGTATTCAAAGAGATAGATATTTTAACTGTGTACTCTCAATTTATTTATGATAATGTAGTATATGTCCGTAAAAACTTGCATCTCTTCAAGAAAAACATTGATGTTCGTAAACTCAATACTAGAAATAAAAATAAGCTCGTAACTCCCAGTCTAAGACTGCATAAGGTAGGAAAATCATTTGTTGGTCAATGTGTTAAATATTTTAATAAGATTCCGCAAACTCTTGTTGAACTGCCTCTTCACCAGTTTAAGGCTGCTCACCCACGTCCGATAATCGGTGACCGATTTTTTGTAGGAGAAAAATAGAACGTACTGATAGCAATGGAGCAACGCACACGTCCTACAAAAAGTAGGTCAGAAATAAAGTGAAATACAAAATCGGCCCGATTATCGGTCCCACAAAAAGTCTGACGTGAGTGTGCACCCTAAGTCACAAGTTAAAGCTAAGTTAATGAAGCGAGGTTATTATAGTGTTGAGGATTTCTTAAATGATAAGAATTTGTGGTCATCTTAGGTATAATCTGCTCCTCTGCACACTTTTTTGTTATGACTTTACTCTGTCAATTAAATTTTTGTGTTAAAAAACAAGATTGAAAAGAGTAACCATCGAGTTTCTTGCCGGAGTCTTCTCGATCGGAAACAACCTCCGAACCGGTGGTAGAGTCACATTATGTTTAAATATGATATTTACTATCATAGTATTATTTTATGTAAGCTTATTTTAGTTTATTTTTGCTTTAATTTTTTTTGTAACTATGTGACTTGTCATAAGTACTTTCTATAAGTCTATATGAATAAAGATATTTTTAACTTTACTTTACTTTTACTTTTATTAGCAAATAATATTATGGACTTGTTTACTTTTAGGCAATATTTTGACGGGAGAAAAGTCCGAAGCTGCAGATGGTACGCCAAACTAACCTGCAAATGGTATTAAAGTCCTGAAAGTCGGAATGATTGATCTTTAGGCTATACGAATCAATTTGACCTGTAGCACGGAAAAAAGAATAGGAGGAGTTATGGCGACATCATTTTTTTTGTATTAGAAAAACATTTTTTGCTCTGAAACCTATCGTGTGTGATATCTAATGAAAGCGCTTACTGAGCCAATTCTAAAAATATATCACACCATTACATTTTAATGTGTATTCAATTAAAATAAAAATCATTTTCAACATACCATGTTTGGGCTCCTCCAGATATGATACGGTGGAATAGTTATTTTCTAAATATGCTTCAAATGGTACGTAATATCCTAATATCTAACCCTAAAAAAGGATTTTTGAAAATATTTACAGTTAGTATTTTTTTTTTTTTAATTTTATTAAATGTGCAAAATTACGATTAGTTGAAACATGTACTAAAAGTTCTTGTATGGTATATCTTACACACTGGAAAGATTGTATTTATCATCCTCAGTCTCTGTCCTCATTTATATTTTTATAAATGTTTCAAGTTATCGTAATTTTATCACATTTTGTAAAATTTTAAAATTATAAAAAAATACTAAATGTAAATATTTTCAAAAGTCCTTTTTAAGGGTTAGATATGAGGATATTATGTCCAATTTGAAGCATATTTTACAAAAAAGTATTCGACCGTATCATATCTGAAAGAGCCCAAACTTGGTATGTTTAGAAAATTATTTTTATTTATTACATGTGTTTAAAATGTAATAAAGTGATATAGCTTTAGAATTGGCTTAGTAAGCCCTTTCATTAGATACCACACACGATAGGTTTCAGAACAAAAAATATTGTTTTCCCATACAAAAAAAATGTCGCCTCCTGCCCTTTTTTTTTCTTTTTTTCCGTGCTACGGGTCAAATTGATTTGTATAGCCTAAAGATCAATCGTTCCGATTTTCATGACTTTAACACCATTTGCAGGTTTTGAATGAATTTCTAGCACTAAATTAGCAACTCCTGCCCCGTCTCTCGTAAGTACTAAATTTGTGTGATGTTGTACGAGTACCTATTACAAATTACGCATCAACCTTAAATATGTAACAAAACAATTTTATAATACAGCCTGGATAGTTATTTCAGGAATTATGCAAGTGCAAAAGGTGGGGGCCCCCCACCCGTTCTGAGCTACCTATATAGTTACTACTTTTATATGTTGTACCCCCTGCAGTTAAAATTCCTAGAAATGGTGGGCGCAGCCTTGTACGGGCGGATCTCTGGGCGTGTTTACTGAGAAGTAGGTTGGGCCATGATTAAGACGTACACGATCAGTTTGCATGTGTTTAACTGCACATTTATAATCAACCTGGTTTGTGTGAGTAATTCGTGTTGAACCACGCCATTTTGTTTGGGGACAAGTGGATGAGTATTTTTCCCTGCACTAACGCATTACCTACAGGTTAAAGTAAAATATGATATTCGTTGAAAAAAACACAAAACGAAGGTTCACTGGCGTGAGTCTCTTCGCGTTTAAGGTAGCTGATACGAGTATTAGGCTTCCACCGGCACCACATTGCACAGATTGAGATTTAGCAAAACATTTCAATGGCATGTTATTGGTGTAAACTCAAATTAACATTATATTTCATATTTGTGCTTACATTGTGAAAACCTCTGGGAGAGTAAAACTCTTCATTCTCACATTATTCCCCATTTTTATGAAAATGTAATTTTTATGTTTTAGTTGCCTAATAAGGGTCCTAATTTTGGCTGCAATCTTATTCTGAATATGATTAGCCTTGGACTTGCACGGTAAAATAGATTGTTACGGCTAGACTCCTTGTAGCGAGATTTTCCACGTCTTATTACCTAAGCACGTAAACGTACAAATGGTATCTAATGATGATAGCTCCATCCCACAAACCCATAGAAAATCTAGATAAAAACCTGTCGCCATGGCTTCACAATGCGAAGTATGCAAACATGCTTCGCCTGATCTGGGTTCACCAGTGACATATATGGCCTTCAGGTCTCGAGATTTGCCATTCCCGTACTTTCAATTTGGCCCTTATTCCTTATAGCATATGATAATAAGCCCTCAGACATAGATTGAACACCGCTTATAATAAAACACTTAGGCCTACATTTCCAGAGTGCATAACGAAGCTCAAACGAGGAAACCCACGTTTTTCTTAGCAGAGTATAAGTTAACTCTCCTATAGTCATTAGTGTTTTTTTGGAATCTTTCAAAGAAAACTTAGTTGAAATACTAATTTAAACATGAGTCAGGTAGTTCATTCATCACTTAAGGTGTGTGCTCTCTCCTTTTCTGTACAGTACAAAAATTACCTGGTATATTCACGTGGTCCTGGAGAAATGTTAATTTAATCCAAGGCAAGCGTAGTTTACCTTAAAATAAATACCGAAATCTCTTCCTGCAATGTACACGATTACACTAGGTCGGGACCTACTTCGGTGCTGAATTCACGAGCTATAGTGAACGTTTGGAAGGCTGAAACTGAAAAAGAAGTGTCAAATGAACCGTTTAAATATTTTGTACAAAAAAATTTTTGTGAACCCTGGAGGCTTCTGTAATTCGTCCTGTCGCGAAGTATCACAAATAATCAGTACGTCTACCACGAGTTGCTACTTCACGTTATCGTTCGCATAAAAATTGTATTGGGATTTGACATGACATGACATGACAATGTCTGTCTAATCCCAATACAATCATTTACACAAACGATAACGTAAATTTAAAGTGGCAACTCGTGGTAGACATACTGGCGTTAAAAAAACAAAAAAGTATTTACAAATCGAAATGGATTCTGATTTTTAAGTAAACTAAGCATCATATATCTAAACTAATATCACACTTATCTATACAATTTTTATTTTTTATTTTTATTTATTTATTTAGACCAACCAACATCTGCTTACAACTATTACATGCTTGTGATACCTTATGTAATATATATTTATAACTAAGTCCAACAGATACTTATAGGTTAGCTCCACATGCATTAAGAATCATCCTTATTTCTTAAAATACAATTCCTTTATTTTAGTTTTTTGCGTTCGATTACCTATATTTTAATTTTAAAAAGTTTAAAACGTTTTTGTAGAACTTGCCATATGAATCAAAATGTACGTCCAATAATGCACTGCATGCATTAAGAGTCCTACTAAGCCTTGGCACGGGAGGGTTAAATCCTGGTACTGTTCTACGTGAAGGTGGACATAAAGGCACCATGGTCTTACGTGGTATTCTAGGTGGTGCGCGGAACCAGAAATAGCTCAGCAGTCTGGGGCAATCTATTTTACCTCTTATCAATTTATACAGGAAAAGCAAGTCTCTCAGTTCTCTAATCATATCCAGAGGACTGAAGTACTGTAGCCTAGACTTTTATGATTTTAGTGACCTTGCCTTTCCTGACAAAAAAAGAGATGCCACAAGAAACGTTTCTGTAGACGCTCCAGACGCAAGGTGTGTGCAGCATAGTGCGGTCTCCACACCACACTAGAATACTCCAAAGTACTACGCACTAAACTATTGTAAATAAGGATTTTAGTCTCAGCCTTGCGAAAATCTTTTACATTCCTAATTACGAAACCTAAAATCCTAGATGTGTTACTGGCTAGGTACTCAATGTTAGGCATAAAAGTAACGTTTTTATTAAAAATATTATAAAGAGGAAAGATTTGTTTGTTTGTATTGAATAGGCTCATTTGACCGATTTCTAAAATTATTTCACCAATATAGAGCTACATTATCAGGGGAAGTTATTAGGCTATTTTTTTATTTAGGCTATATTTTGGCGGGAGAAGGCGCTGACGGACAGCTAATATATTTTAATAATCATATTTTTTAACATATTCTATTATTATCTGTGAATAAATGGTATTCATGAATGTATGAAATAACTTCTTGTAAGTATGTATGTAATAGATTTTCTCACTTTCTCACAAACTTGTAATTTTCTCCTGCAGGTAGGTTGTCTGGAAGAGATCGCTTCCTAACGATAAGACCGCCTACATTGTACGATCAAAGACTATGACGTAACGATTTGTTGTAAAATAAAGTATAATTAACTTTATTACTTTGCTTATTTTAGCATTTTACTGAAAAAAATCGATTTCGGACCTTGATGATCTCGAGCGGGAATCGAACCCGCGTTCATCAATCGAACATCGAATAAAAAAAACACTAACTATCATCTTTTTACTGACTTTTAGACTTTCAAAGTGAACCGGAGTGTAGCCGGGTGGCTGCACGTCACGTCGCATTCAGTCGGGGCGCTCGCTCCTCGTCGCCCATTTGATTCGATGGGATCGATCGTCTCTCTGAATAAGCATAACCCTCCATTCATGATGCAGGAATGTGTCAGCGATGTGATGTGCGACAGGGACAGCTCATTACGTGTAAGTAGGTACTATAGGAGGCGACTGTAGCGTGACGATACAACTGTGAACAATCAATGCTTTTATTTGATATAACTTTGGTGTTTGGGTATTCAATTTGTATTTTAGTACTAATTGAATTATTATCTTAAGGGCCGTAATACGATCTCATAAGGCCAGTCAAGTTAATTTCCTTAACTAAGCGTAGCCATCCTTATATGATCTTTCATTTTCAGCCAGTCACGGTCAGTAATGCATCCTCTAGGGCAGTTATTTACTGACGAAATTGCTCACTACACTCCGTTTATCAAACTACCTTGACCGGCCGACGTTTAAGGGCGTAATTCAACGTATTATATAAAGTGAGCCTTCGTGAAGTCAGTCATTATGAGGAACATGCGAAAAACCCCGCTAAGGTCGGTTACTAAGAGCATTTCATTGTTATGTAATCGTTTTGCATACCTACAGGCAAAATGATTAGATTGAAATGTTTTCTTGGCAATTTAAATTTTCATGAATTCTTTTCAGTCTGGAACCAAATAGATGAATAAATAGCTTCTGTTACGTGTTAAATGTTTGTGAATAGCAGAACTTGTGTGTGTTGTGGAGCCTACATACTCGTACGTAGGTACCTACCTACTACTACATTAGTGCCGTAAAATTTAGGGATTCTCCCGATCTAAAACGGATGAACGCAGGAGATGAGAAATAACAGTTAGATTGGTTGAAACATTAGTTAGTTTTTGATTCGTCTGATGAACAAATGTTATTATTATTTATATTATTATTTAACTAATGTTATTGTATGGTTTTGAGAATCAGAAAAAAACTGATTCGCAAGTAAACCAGTGGGTACACTATAAATCAAATAAATAGCTGTAACAGGTACCCTTGGGGTCATTCAATAAATACTTAGCCTACAAAAAGTAAACGAAAATTTTGGAATTGTGGCAATTTATTTTTCAACATAGTCTCCTTTTAGTTCGATACACTTAGCCCAGCGATGCTCCAACTTTTTTAACCCGTCCGAAAAATCGTTTTTGTCAAACTCTGCAAAATAGGCCTCCGTGGTGGCGATGACCTCCTCATTTGATCCATATCTATTCCCGGCGAGTGATTTTTTTCAGATTAGGAAACAGAAAGAAGTCACAAGGGGCCAAATCTGGAGAATACGGTGGATGGGGCGGCATGGACGGCAATTCGTAGCGTAATTCGACCAATTTGGCCATGGCAACGGCAGACGTGTGAACCGGTGCGTTGTCGTGGTGAAACAGCACTTTTTTCTTCGCCAGATGGGGTCGTTTTTTCTTTAATTCGGCGTCGAATCGGCCCAATAAATCGGCATAGTAAAGCCCTGTAATTGTTTTACCCTTCTCGAGGTAATCGATGTAGATCACAACTTGTGAATCCCAGAAAACGGTGGCCACAACTTTTCCGGCCGATTTTACAGTTTTCGCCTTCTTTGGAGCACGTTCCCCGGTCTGGATTCATTGTTTTGATTGCTCCTTGGTCTCTGGTGTGTACCAGTGGATCCAGGTTTCATCGACGGTCACAAAACGACGAAAAACTCCGCTGGATTCCGCTTAAACAGCGCCAAACACGTCTCCGATGTGGTCTCACGGTTGCGCTTGTTTTCCGGTGTGAGTAAACGCGGCACCCATCGCGCCGACAGCTTTCTCATGCCGAGTTCCTCGTGAAGAATATGATGCACTGTTCCTTCTGAAATGGCTACAGTCTCAGCTAGCTCCCGAACCTTCAATCGGCGATCTGCCAATACGAGATCATGGATTTATTTAATGTTTTCCTCCGTAGCAGCTGTTTTCGGTGCACCTGGACGTGGTTCATCAAAAACCGACGTACGGCCACGTGCAAACTCGTTGAACCAATTCTTGACGATGGCTATCGATGGAGAAGAGTGACCGTACACAGCATCCAAGCGCTCTTTCATTTCGATGCGCGTTTTCCCTCCCAAAAATAGGAATCGAATCACCGGACGATATTGCTCTTTTTCCATTTTTGTAAAACCGATCGACACGTTCGCTTCCATAAGTTGTCAAATTAAAACAAATGAAGGGATTGTAATGAAAATTTGAAAAAAGAATTAAAAAAGAATGTGCTACACTGTGGTAAAACTCTTTTGAAACTACAGCGCCCTCGGGCGATGAGGCTAGGTACTTATTGAATGCACCTCGTAGTCTTGGTACAGAGGCGTTCACATCAACCTTTACCTTATGCTGCAGACTTAAAAAAAACCATTTTGCAATAGATTTGTACAGTTAGATGTGAACGCGTCTGTACAACTTAAAGGCAGTAACTTTTTTAACGATTTTATTTTAGGCAAAAAATGGTACCTATCGGAAGAACCTACGTCTAGCATACTTACTGCTACTCACCTACTTATGGCCATCATTCCGTTCGCGTTAGTATGAGCGATCTGATTTTCTTTCACGGCACTGATTAGCACTTTTGCTGATCACTGTTTAACAGAACGATGGGCGAAAACTTCGCCTAGCATACTCACCTACCTTTGGCTATAACTTTAATAGTAGGTATTACTACTATAATAGTACTATTAATTTACTTTCGGAGAGCGTCGTGGCCTGGTGGTTAAGCACTCCAACTCGGATCGCGGATCGTGTGGTCCCGAGTTCAAATCTGGCCAGATTCAAAATCTAAGCGTTTATTGTATAATTTGCGACTAACTCTCCGGGTGATGGAAAACATCGTTAAAAAACCAAATCAACCCGGATGACGACGGAAGGCACACCACGTTGGGTTCTAATACCATTAGTGAAAAGTGGGCTTTTGAGTGTTCCGTTCACCATGACGGCAACAGTCACTTGCCTTTGACTACGCCGTTTGGGATGAAGTCGATGGTATGTTGTTAATGTTATTTCCTTTAGGCACTATTTAGGAACCATTTTTTGACATTCGTGAAGCAGCGGACTTCCATGGTGAGTGAGCACGAACCACATTCAAATCCATAGTTAAGGCTTACCTACTACTTTGACCCAATCGCCTTATTTCCTTATTTTCGGCTCAGTAGATAGGTAAATGACCTATTTGTGACATGACTCACGCCCAAAAAAAGGTCCTACTCTCGGGATGACTGATCCTTGAAAGGACCTGTTCGCAAAATACCTCATTCTGGAGAAGACTTATTCGTATTGACCTATTCTTAAAATGACTCATTTTTGTGTACGATAACAGCTAATAATTAGTAATTATCATGTATTGTAGGTATTGATCCTCTCACACTCTTCCTAAGCTGCCTGCTGTGTGCCGATGATTTAAAGATTATTCTAAGCATTGAGGACGACCTTGATCATGAAAAGCTACAGAGGGACCATTGATCCTGTCTACAATTGGACCATAGATATTCCGTTGTTATTTAATTTTGCTAATATTTACGTGTAGTGTCATCTACAATACATTAAAAATAGTGGAGGGCGCCACCGGCAACGTAATCATCGGCTCCGTTGAAAATATTATGTTAAAATAAGATAATGATATTTTTGCCGCTGGATCTGTTTCTTTAGTAAAGCTTACCTAATACTACGTACGAGTAACTACGTACTAATATTACGTACGAGTGTTGTCGTGAGGATTGCTGCAGTAAGTGATTAAAACAAAAAGTGTGTTACGTTCATAGAAACATTATTCAAAGTTCAAATCGTTCGTGGTAAACGAACTGTTTCTATAGTAAAAACATTTGGGTGTTACTTGTCATTACATTTTAACAATATTAAACTTACAAAATTCAGAACATGCTATTGCCATCTGTCGGTGGGCGGTAAAACGAATTAGTGCGTCTACGTACCGCTAGAGAGCGGTAACAATTATAGGTAACGTGTGCTTTTTTATATATTCGTAAGAAATAAAATATTACAGCTGTGAGGCTCTTAGGTTTTGGTTGAGCAGTACAGCAACCTATTTTGGTTATTCTATAGCACCACCCGGAGGACACGTGCAGGGTGACGAGGGGTTGTCTTCCTGCGGACACGAATAAACGTTGTCCTCCAACGATGGTGCTGCTGACTGGCGTCGCCTATCCAAATATTTTGCTCATTATCACACACATTCCTCGCAGCGCATCTTCACACATTTCTGGTGGAAACGGACCCATAAAACGGAACCTAGGTCTGTGTGTGGTGTTTGCGGATAGGCCTGTCAGTTTGCAACAAAATTAAATGTTCATTCATAAGTACTTACGTTAATATTGAATATACACAGATAGGTGCTAGAAGTGTAAAGTACGTCATAACTGTGCATGCTATTTGAACTTATGTACGAGTAGCTTTAATTTTATAAAAAAAGCAAGATTGGACTTTGTACTTTCCGTCGATCAGCCGCATTCGAGGTTACACGTAGAGCCATCTTGTAGCGACTAGTTGAACGAATGTGAAAAAACTGCGCCATCTACATCGATGTTGAGACTTCAACACATCTGCAATACCATTTAATAAGTTTGCGATACTTTCGGAAAGATGACGGGATCTGTGCTGGCTGCCGCCGTGAAATACCTGCTTGAAGGTTTTTGAAATGTAAGTAAAGTTTGCCATCTAAATTATGACTCATCATGTGGACTTATCATATCCCCATGGACGTTAAGCAAATGTATCGGAAAAACGTTTTTCTAACACTATGTCTAAACTTAAGCAGGCATGGAAATGCGAACTGTGTCGATCAAAAGGCGTATTTACATGTCTGATCATACAAATACGCCTGTGAGATTTCAACATCAAGTAGAAGATACACAGCCGGCTACACTAAATAAGTAGGTACACAGTCTGCTTTTACAGTTGATCGAAACATCGCTCAAAGAAAAAAAAGTTCGAACAGAAGAAATACCCACCAGTAGTGATGATGACTCCTCAATAAACCCACTTGGTAATACTTTAGCCATTGAAACTCAACATTCACGAAGTAGGAAAGTAACTCGATAAAATCAGCCACGAGCAAGATGATGAATAAGTTACGGTTCTACTCATACAGATTCTACAAAAAAATAACCCAATAATGTTAATAATATCAGCTGGTAGGTACTTACAAACTTCATTCCGAAGTCAAATGGAAAATGCCCTATTTAAAATTATAGCGGACTTTAAAATTACCTCAGTAAAACTTACAACTGAACAAACCCAGATAAAACAAGAAATTTCAAACCTAAACACAAAAATAATACAGTTAGTTCAAAGATGTCGTTCACTCCAAACTGATTATGAAAGTTTGCGAAACAAAATTCACAATGTTCAATCTCATAAACTAATAGAACCCAAAACAAATGCCATAACCAATGAAAAAGTGCTCTTTTTACATGAACTTGCCGAGTATTACTGGGAAAGTGAAACAGATATATGGTATTAAATAGAATTATTATAATATTTTTTTTCAAAACTTACCTAACGTGGATTTGTCGGGCCACATTTAATGGCAGGAATGGCAATAATAGGCTCGTTAAAATTGAACTAATAAGTCAAAGGATAAAAAAGAAATACTAGAAAACTCTACATATCATAAGGATTTGACGACACGATTGGCGTAGTGCGCTGTAGCACGGTTTCTCGCCTCGATTTCCCTAGTGTCCCGGGTTCGATTCCCGGTCGGGTCAATTCAGGAAACGATCTTTTCTGAATTGACTCGGTTCTGGGTGTGCTGGGAGACGCCCCTGGCTGATTTCCTTGTGTGGTACCTCGTAACACAGGGATATTAATCCCTACTTCGAGACCATTACAAGAGGTGTGTTGTATGGCACTTAAAAAAAAACCGAGTTTAGTGTAACCGATTTTTTAAGTCCGCAAGCTTTGAAAGAAAAAATAACATTGAATACTACTGGCACGCAAAAATGTACACCATGCAATCATCAGGGACAACAAAAAATAAAAAATAATTTATTTCTTCAAACAATTTCTTAACGCTGTGAAGGCTGGAGCCTCCTTTTAGGCTTACAACAAGCAAAGACACAAAAAATCTTCCCTTTATCAAGCAATATTCCCATTCCGCGTAGAGCTCATGTTACCCCGTTTCTCAACCAGAGTAACCTTAAGAACATGAAGTCGAGGCGATTTCTTCATTTTGCCTGTCTACTGTTTGTTGTTGTGCAGACGGTAGCACCCTCATACTTATTTGATAAGCTATTGTTCTCTCATCGCCAGGTCAGGATAGCCTCGAGACTCGTTTGTCTAAGTGCAATTTCCTAGATTGTCCCTGCTGCAGGGCGGCAGAGTCGCGAGACCATCCTTGGTCCCTAGATTGCCCCAGCCGCCCTGCCGCCCTGCCGCGTGTGTAGCGCGGTCGGGGCAATTTGTCAATCAGTTGGTTGCTTTCATATAAATAATGATGAATACACTATTTGCATATCGACAGATCGATAAACATGTGTTGACCATTTTTAATTTTAAGATCTATAATTGTAACATGTTTTTAACAAACATATAAATATTCTATTCTATAATATAGTAGTCCTAGTATGTATTCTCAAAGAAGGATCAGAGCGTACACATGTGAGCGTTGCAAGAAAGCGCCATGGTGGTAAATACGTAGTGGGATGGAATAAGCATGTCCGCGAGGCTCATCGTCAGGCCAGGCTGTGCTATCAGGAATGGCTTTTACACAGCAAACCGACATCAGGCTCTATTTATGAAAATATGTGTACAACAAGGAATGAGTTTAAGTCTAAATTAAAATATTGCCAGGATATTCAACAGCAAATTGGGATGGACATGTTAGCAAATAGTCATAAAGAAAAGCAGTTTTGTAAATTTTGGAAATTAACCAACAAATTAAATCATAAGTCGGGACTGCCGGGGAGCGTCGGGGGCGTGCACGATCCCACTGAAATCGCAAGCGCTTTTTTAAAGCATTTTCAGGTTGATCCTACCACTTGTAATGTGCCGGAAGTGAGCGATGGTGGGGCGGTTGTAGCTGGGGACTCGTCCTCTCCCCCAATTAGATTTTCTGCTAAAGAGGTTACCAAAGTCATTCAGCAGATGGTGAGGGGAAAGTCTCCAGGCCGCGACGGCCTCAGTATCGAACACTTAAAGTATGCAGGTGTGCACCTGCCGCGAGTACTTGCAATGCTTTTTAGTTTGTGTTTGAGTCATGGTTATCTGCCATCTGAACTTACCGAAACGATTGTAGTCCCAATTGTAAAAAATAAAGAAGAGGATGCCTCCGATATCTTCAACTACAGGCCTATCTCTCTCGCAACAGTGATAGCAAAGGTATTGGACGGTCTGCTTGATAAAATTTTGGCTGAAAACATTGTTCTAGAGGACGGCCAGTTTGGTTTCAGACCGGGTTTATCGACTGAAAGCGCAATCTTGTGCCTAAAGCAGACTGTTCAATATTATACAGAGAGAAAAACGCCCATATTCGCCTGTTTCTTGGATTTATCGAGGGCATTCGACTTAGTTAATTATGATCTGCTCTGGTATAAGCTGTCTCACGAAACGACTGTACCCGCGCACGTTACAGCGCTGTTAAAATATTGGTACATCACTCAGAAAAACACAGTGAAGTGGGCAGGTTCGTACTCAGACGCATTCAGCCTGAAGTGTGGAGTAAGGCAGGGGGGGCTGAGCTCTCCTCGTCTATTTAGCCTCTATGTAAACAGGCTGATAGGTGAGCTCAGCAGCGCCAAGGTTGGATGTCACATAGACGGAGTCTGCATAAACAACATCAGCTACGCCGACGATATGGTGCTGCTGAGCCCATCTATTGGCGCTCTGAGGAGGCTCCTGTGTATCTGCGAGTCGTACGCGGTGGCTTATGGGCTCAAATACAACACCAGTAAGAGTGAGTGGCTCGTTTTCAAATCCGGTACTTCTACGTACACGCAATTGCCACAACTCTTACTCGCTGGTTCCTCACTGAATCGAGTACAGCGATTTAAATATTTGGGCCACTGGGTCACCGACGAGCTCAAGGACAACGTGGACATTGATCGGGAACGCAGGTCGCTGGCTGTTCGTTGTAACATGTTGGCCCGCAGGTTTGCGCGTTGCACTAGGTCAGTGAAAATTACACTTTTTAAGGCCTTCTGCCAATCGTTTTATACGTGCAGCCTGTGGACCAAATTTACTCAGCGGACATACAGCGACCTGCGTGTCCAGTACAATAACGCATTCAGGGTGCTGTTGGGGTTGCCGTGGCGCTGTAGCGCGTCAGGGATGTTCGCGGAGGCGCGCGTTGACGGCTTCGCGGCGATAATGCGCAAACGCTGCGCTTCCATGCTGGCACGCCTGCGCTCTGCCACCAGCAGCATCCTGAGTGTGTTTGTGGACAGGTGGGATTCTCCCCTTTTAAAAAGGTGGGTGGAAACTCACCTGAAATAATAATAATTATCACCTCATTTTTGGTTCAATGTAATATACTAACATAGTCAGTAAGCAAGTGTATACTAACATCTATGGAACTATCCGAAATAAATTTTTCAATTCAAATTCAAATTCAATTCAATAATTACCACCCACTGACACACAATCCTTTAGTTTTATGGAAGATGAACATTTACAGAAATGGATCAGTTTTGTATGTATGGCGATCATAGGATTATCTTCCTCTCGGACTAGTACGTGATGATGATAAAGTTACAGGAAATAACGTAGGTATTACAGTTAATTAGTGGCCTCAACGGATTTAAATTATCCCGCCGCATTTCTGTACAGATTATATCACGGGACAAGTCATACGGAAATAACGTCAGTGGATGGCCTGCTCCTGCTAATGATACTGTGTTACTAGTTGAGTAGCTCTGTTTGTAATTTTGTAAAGACTTGTTGAAAAAACTGTGTCCGTAAATTGCGAATTGAGGTTATTGCTGCTTTTTGTACTTTTGGTGCGCATAGCGGAAGACCAGCGTCGCGGTGTTTTTAAGATACCCCGACATATGCTGAGAACATGCCTCTTTGGTGTCAAAACGTGTCACCCTATTTTATCTGCACACTTTTGTTTTCTATTTGTACTGTTTTGTCACCAAATAAATGTTTATCTTTCTTTCTTTCAATAATGTATGTAGATGTTAATTGTTTAATGATTTGGTTTTTATACTGCTTTGTTGTGCAATTTTAGTGTAAGTACGTAAATAAATAAATGTATGTCAATTATAATAGTGCATCACTAATAAATTCATTTGCACCACCAGTCTTTTTCTTCCTGCGAAGAAATTCTAGGATTCTAGCGATGAGACCGCTGGAATGAACTATTTCCGTAATATTGTGTTTGTACAATAAAGCACAAATTATGTTCATGTACACTTTTTCACTTAACCGTGAACTGTTTGGGTAAGGTAAGAAATCAAAGGCTCAGTTGCATTACAGGCATTTTTATTTAAGGTACTTTTATAGTATGTTTGGCAATTGACAGGAAAGGGTGAACTATAAATGCAGTTAGCACATCAAGTTATAAATGAGTGCGTCAAATGCTTACGATGTCATACTTAATAATAACACACGATCAGTCAACTTACTACGAGACAGCGGCTCTACTGGCTACGACACAGTATCATTGTTAGTGCTAAATTCAAATACATGTTATGATCACCTCACTGGACCCGCACAATTTACACGAGTTACAACAAATTGTAACACATAAAAAACCAATCACAAATTAATGTCGTTGAATTAACAATTCCAGACCCTGTTATTTAAATAATTAACGCTGCTTTAATTAATTAAGTCAAGTCATACATTATTTTTAAACTTATTTTATTCAATAAATGAGAATTTTTGACTAAAATCGAACTTGACAGTGAATTTGAATGCGACAACCATGATTAAAATAGCAGGTCCATTTAGGAATCACCACAGTATTATATCTCGCCGTTAAAATCGCTGTCTCATCTTTTCCCTCCATTGCCTCAACGGCATTCCCTAGAGCCCAGCTGGCGGCAGCAGCAAGCGCCTTCAGCGGAGAACCAGGGTTTCACAATTATCAGCACAATCGACAGAGATCACTTCATGAGAAGATTACATTAGCCCTAAACTAGTAAAACTTAAAATTACATTACTAAACTCGATTCTAGTTTAGTTTCAGTTTGAAGTAAACGAATTACCATGCATTTTTCTTTGGATGTACCTTACAGTTTACTCATTCATCTTTTCCGATATATTCTATAATATAGAAATAATATAAATAACAATTTTATTATCAATCAATGCCAAAAAATATGAATCAATTCAGCTAGCAATAAAACTTAATGTATTATGTAGGACACGATTAGGCAACATGAACAGTAACATGTGTGTACAGGTGAAACAAACCAAAAATAACACCATTGTTTACAAGTTTATGAATAAATTAAATCTATAAAACATTGCCTTGAGTCGACTCTGAAGTAGGATGTCACAGCATACCTATTATATTGAAAGGTCAATTTGAAATAACACAATCTGAACACAGAATTAATTAGGCACACGCGTAGCAACTGACGAAATACGATATGTACACGCGCGTTCACATTAACATATTGTTACAGCTGGTGGCTTAAGAGCCATTTTGCAATGCTTTTGTAAAAGTACATGTGAACGCGTCTGTACTTATGTAATCATAATACATGTTTATGCGAGAATACTGAATCTGAACTAGAACTAAGCGAGTAATATCAATAGACCACCGACCAGAGCAACAACTATTTTCATACAATATTTATGTACCCCAGGTTATATTTCAACTGAGGAAAATGATGTGGCGTACTCGGGGGGCGAAGTAGAACCTCTCTTAGGAATAATTCGATTTTTTAATGAATAACTACGTCTGACTATTGGTTTATATTATGTAGCTTTGCTGTACTTGTTAGGTGTTCTGTTTGTCGTTCAATGTTAGAATTTAAGCATTTTTTTTAATCAACAAACAAATTGTACTCTACTAACTCGCATTGTAAAACCACAACAAGTTTAAAAGAGTAGTTCTACTGAGTTTCTCGTCGGGTCTTCTCAGTAAGAATCAACTTCTCCGACGCGGTGGTGGAGTCGCATAATGTTTGTATACTGTTTATTTATTCATATTATTGTAGTATTTATGTCTATTATTTAGTATATTTTTTGACTATTGAAAAGTACTGATTAAGTCTATTTAATTAAATAAAGATATTTGAGTTTGAATGTTGACGAAAAAAACCTAATTTTCACTTACATTGTGATCACCTAAAGAGTGTGCTACATCATTTTCTTTGCGGTATTAATCACCTGGTGGACAAAATAAAAGACGCAGATAAAGAAAAGACCCAGAGATCAATCTACATGTTGATTTTGAATTTAGGTTCGTGCGACGCTGACGATGAAAGCTTATAAATAAACTAATATTGCGCAACTTTAAACAAGTCTGGAAACACCATGGGAGCCTTACTATTTAGATAATACGCAAGGACACGATCCCACTGCGCGCCACTACAGATTTTTCATTAACATCACTCAATGTTTTTTTCATTTATAAGAATTGTTGCAATGGATGCTATCACTGATCCACATTCATAAAAATTACAGTCATCACTTCAACAAAAAAAACACCTATTTTATGTAAAACAAAGTAAATATACAATGCTACTATTATGATTCACCAGGAATTTGTTATCTTTGTAAATTAATCCCTCAACAATAATGATAAGTTAAGCTAACCTTAAGGAAAAAAAAATAAACAATATTTACATGTCACTCAAAAGAATTTATGACCATCGTGCACTTTTCACTTGGTGATCCAAGCGACTACAGAACAGCCCTCACTTGTTGAATTTGTGCAAAACAATAGAACTTTAAGGTGATTCTTACTTATTTCATACGATTTCAATATCATAGTGTTGTCAAAGTGAATGTCGTAGCCCTATTACATTATTGTTATGTAAGATTAATAAGTTTAAAGTGAAATAAAGTTCAAAAAAAATCTGTCTTACGGATGCAACAACAGCATAGGCAACGCCAGTTGTTATCAACCGAGGTCAATCGGTAACTGAAATGACAGTTTTTCCAGGAGCACTTTTCATTCTACGATAGCGTATACGTTAACAGCAAAATTACATTATTCTAGCTTTACATAGATAAACGTTGAACACCGATTACACTATTACTGATAAACTGTACTACAGACAGGCGATACATAAGTCATTACATACATTAAAACAAGGAATAACACACCATTAGGAAATGCAGTGCATGGCTACCGAAATATGGGTTTGTTATTATTGTTAAAGTGATTAAATTATCTGTGGAAACTAGACTAAGGAAGAGAAAATACTGTAGGTGTCAGTGTTATATGAGATATTGTATTTTTTTGGATTTAAATCCGATACTAACGTTTACTGCAAACTACATTATCTGACCTAATTGTTTTTTTCATTTACGTAGACGACAAGAGTTGTAGACTTTCTAAACTTACGAATGCAATATCATATAATATTTTAATAAAAACCATGCATAGTTTTAGTCGATTATATTAAACATTTATTACTGGCTAATCATTGGTGCTGCAACTGTTTCAGGAGTGTGAGCCGTGCAGTTTATTGTGATCAAAAAGCACCGATTTTACTTGATCAGCAACGATTACTGAAAATAAGTTTTATGCACCTTAACGGGGGCCCAATTCTGCTATATAACAGCCAATGGAATGGTAATTCAATTGCATGATTTTGACGTTTGGTCCATACTAAAACTGTCAAAATCATGCCATTCAACTACGATTCCATTGGCTTTTAAATAGCAGAATCTGGCCCCGGATGTGACGCAAAGCATAACTTTATAACCGCACTGGAGTTTCACTTTCGAATTGATTCATAGTTTATCGGGCAACACCTTGGCTCTTCAGTCTCACGTTCAGTCGCGTCGAGACGCGTAAGTCTCAAACAGTCAGCGAGCCTCAACGCTCGCTCTAAATGCCTAAGTCCAGGCGACGAGTCAAACCCGAGTAATTTACGACAAGCCATTAGTCCAAATATGATATTAATAACGTCCGTTTCGTAGATTAACTATTTACATTACGCTAAAAAGGAACTAAGTTAAATATAAACATGAAGGTTATACGAGTCTGTTACCATTAGGAGCAGGTATAATCCTGATATAGTTGATTAAAAATTAGCTGTTTTCCCAAAACATCTGGGTCCCATTACAAAAAATACAATCGCATAACCGATGATGCAGTTGACTTAACACCTAAAAACTTCCGACTATATTATAACCATGTAACCATGGCGACACGCTCGTGAATGTAGGTGGATCGTATGTTTTGGTTACGGGGCCTTATATGATTGAGTTACAGTAATATTGGTCATACAAGAATACCTTCTCGGCATCATATATGTTTATATTTAGTCGTACTTCTACAATGTAGACATTGGTGCCTTTACAGTTTGACTATTTGTCTACAATACTATATAATTATGTGTAATTAAATCTACGTACATAAACATAATTATAAGTACATAAAAATCAAGCTTTATATTATCAATACAAAATGTTCACCGTGCTAAGTCTCATTCGAAGGGCAGTAACATGTGTGCAATTTGTTCACAGCAAATTGTTTTGATAATATAGAACCTATAAAGATCAGTAGAGCTTGCAGATCTAACTATAACGCGGAAAGTCATATTTACTACAGAATGAACATTCATCATTGAATTAGCTACAAGGGTACAATTTATTCAACGGTGGATCCTTAGTTTGATGAAGAATACAACTGCTTATCTTAAATGACTAATAAATTAAGGTGTTAGAGCACAATATGAAAGGTTATACGCTTCTACAGTGAAAATAAATGTACTTCGCAAATATTACCTAAGATGCGAATTGAACCGAGCAAGAACATGATGTGGCTGTCATTTGATGGTATTCGACTAACACTGTATCATCTAACACTTAGATTAAATCAAAATGGGAGATAGGGACTCGCGTCTAGCGCGCGGACCGCTCAAAGCAGGTCGCCGTCGCCTAATCTCACTCGGTCGCTTTATAGGTACGACTGACAGGACTACACAAATAAAATATTACTGACACAAATAGGTTTGTCCCTGTCCTTCAACATCGCACAACGATAAATAGAATCACAGCGGTGTGAGTGTGCGTGCATGTAGTTGTGCATCATCTCCGTTTTCAGTCGACAATTTTAAGCATGCGCCTTATCTTCCGCTGTTTGATTTAATCTGAGATCTAACAAGATACATTTATTATAATAAAGTTACACATATAATGCAATTTAAATACTAAATAAAGAAAACCTAGCACTTTTACATACTACTCATATAGACTGACCTATTCAGTAAGATACAAAATATAACGCGTGCAACTAGATTGCTCCTCTACGATATTAAGCCAACTAATAAGGTGGACTTTCAGCTGATGACTGACTTTAAACTAACTGATTGTCTGAGTCTGAACTAATACGAGGGACGTTTATTATGTAAAAAATGTTTCACGTTACTAAGCAATTACAAAATTGCAGTAACATAAGCTTCCAAGTCCAAATATGTTTTGCAAATAATTATCAAACATTGGTTGTTCGTCAGAAACAAATTCGTGAATCTCCGTCAAACACTTATTGTTTCCTAGTGATCATACTTGAGTATCGAGTCGATGGAGAAGTCGGGTCGGCGCCGCTGCTCGATCATGATGTAGGTTTGGACGGTGCGCAGCGCTTCGGGCGGGGCCTCCGACGCGTCCTCGGCCTCGGGGGCACCCGACGCGCCCTCAGCCTCGGGGGCCCCCGACGCGCCCTCGGCCTCGGGGGCCCCCGACGCGTCCTGGGCCCCGGGGGCGCCGGGGGGGCCGGAGCCCGCGCCCGCGCCCGACTGCTTTCAGCTGGGCTTCTGCTGCACCTCCCGCATCATCAGCTGGAACATACAGCACATGTAATAGGGTAATTGACAACATCATCGGATTCTAAAATCATTTAATATAATGAAGAAATAAATTAAAAACGGGCCCCGGTAAAACTTTATGTTTGTTTACTTATGTACGTACAGTCAAAAGCATAAATATCTGTACGTTTCAAAGGCTTCGAAAATATCTGAGCAAAACATTAGCCACAAATATCTATACAAGTCAACAAAGAGTCCGAACAAACTCCCGTATAGATATTTGTGGCTAATGTTTTGCTCAGATATTTTTGAAGCCTTGGTAACGTATATATATTTATGCTTTTCACAGTACATACTGTTTTATGAAATTATACTCAATTCATTGTAGCATTAGACAGAAGTAAAAAAGGTTTTTTTTACAGTACACATTGTGGAGTACGATAAACATTAAAACTTTTATGATTTATGCCCAATTTATTAAAATCTACTTATAACGCAGCTGTAACACTTAATTGTTCTCATTTAAAGTAAAGGAACTTCAGAATTTAAGAGGCTTTTGCTTAAATACATTATTTTGTCTTGCATCAAACTATATTGTCGATGTAAAAACCTAAAACAAGCAGATGTTACATCAAGAGCTAAATAACATATTACACCTTTTTAACAGATTTACTCATAGCATTTATTTCTACCGATTATTTGTAATCTGTGGCAAATCACTAAGTCGCAAACTACCCGTCCATGAAGTACAATATTATTTGTACGAAGTTTTAACGTAAACAATACGAAAATTCATGGGCGTGAGATGTCAAAAAACCAATAATAAAATGGACAGAGTACAATATTACAAAAAGGAATGATTTGATTGTACTGAATAGGCTGCGAAACTACTGGACCGATTTTAAAAATTCTTTCCCCAATATGAAGCTACATCAGGGTGACAGAGGCTATATTTTATTAGAATTGAATAAAACTTTCAGTGAAAAATAATACTATATGTAAATCAAGTCGGGGAAACGAGGGCGAGATGTGCTGCTTTACCGACGCCGCGACGTGCACTTACTTTTGACAGAACGAAGTCTGTCGACGCAGCTATATTCTATAAAATGTAAGTGACACCCCCCTTTAACTACTGAGATTTATTTTAGATGCCCCCCGACCGGTTGGTCGGGGGGCATCTAAAATAGTGTGCCTGTGTGGGCTAGGAATAGTGTGCCCTCCGAGAGGTTTCTCGGCTATGCAGGAGGGCACACTATTCCTAGCACACCGTGAAGTGTACCAGGGACTATCTGCGGTAGGTCCTGCCGCCACAAAGCACAATGCTTGTTCGCAGGTTCGCGCGGTGTAGTAAAGAAGTACAGGTGACCCTTTTCAGAGCTTATTGTCAGTCATTTTACTCGTGCAGCTTGTGGATTGAGTATACGCTAAAGGCCTACAACGGCTTGCGCATACAATATAACAATGCGTTAAGAATGCTGTTGGGGCTGCCTCGGGCATGTTCGCTCAAGCGAGGCTAGATGACTTTTACGCCATCATGCGCAAGTGTTCTGACTCTATGCTCAGGCGATTGAGATGCAGTACCAACTTGCTTGCTTCTTGCTACATTGGCGGACAAAGTAGACGGTCCATTTATTAGACACTGGGTTGGTAGGCTTGTGTACCCTGGTGTGCACTTAGTCAATTAAATATATTTTTTCTTCCTTGTTACATTACTAACACTAGATTGTTAAGATGTCACTAACACAATATGGATCTCTGGTTTGAAATAAAGTTTTATTATAACTATTATTCTCTTTATTCATTATATAACTTGAGTATAAAATTTGTACAGTATTTCTATCAAACAAAGATTTACAACAATGAAACAACTTATGAATTATAATTATAAAAACAAAATACATAATTACAATTATAAAACCTAAGCTTAAATTAAAGTTATAAAACAGTGATTTATAAAAATACTATAAAAACCTTAACCTAGGGTGCCGCCGGCAGCAGGGCAGGCAAGGCCCAGACTACCGGTGGTTAGGGCTGCAGAGAGAGGAACCTCCTGACAGTGCGAGCCGTGTCCAGGAGCACCGCCTTCTGCATCTGACCCTTGACCCAACTGCTGAGCGAGAGCCTCTCGAGGTGTTGGTCGAGGCTCTTCGCTATTAAGCCGTTTGCCGACACGACAATCGGAACAATGATCGTCGAATCAACATTCCACATGGCGGTCACCTCGTGAGCCAAGTCAAGTACTACTTATTGTTATTATTATTACACATTATGGTACTCATAGGCAAGTAGCCCGTGGCATAACCCACTCCCATTCATCCAGAATGGTGCCGGAGCAGTTATAGTCGCTCGCCACGCGCATCCAAAGGAATGGTTTGGTTGTGGTTAACGCTCGTTACCTGGTGCGGGCGCTCCGAGGTGATGGTCTCGGGCGCGCGCGCGGGGGGCGCAGCGCGGGGCGGCGGGAGCGCGACGCTCTCGCGCGGGCAGCGCGGCGGCTCCGGCGGCCCGGACGACACTGGAACAACAAACCTTATTCAAATATACTAACTAGAAATATTCGACCTGATCCTAGGGACTCGAGCGGGATTCCAACCCGCGACCTTCCACAATCCGGGAGGCTGCTTCTCCAACTGAGCTAGCGAGCCCGTTGACAGCCCTGCCGAATTCATCTAGTGTATTTTACGTTGTAAGCCAACGTTGTTTCATTATGTTATAGGAAAGCGACTTCACCACCCGTTGCGTTGGATCATATTTTATGTTTGTTTAATGTATTTAATAATTTATATGTTTACATATTTTGATTATTTATTTTTATTTATATTGTAGAGTCTAGTGTATTTATATATTTATGGGTGCATTATTTATGTATTGCTAGTGTTTTCTTTTTAGTTGTGTGCACAGCTGTCTGTCTTCTTTTGACACACTTGTTGTTGTATCCTGTAAGTTGGTCTGCTGGAAGAAATCTCTAGCTTTCCCTAATGTTGTCCCTTGTAATGTATCTTATGTGTATATATGTATGTATAATAAATAAATAAAATAAATATTTATTGCAAATATTTGACTCTCGATTGAGATGAAACTAGTTATAGGATTTTTTATTGACCTGATCCTAGGCACTCGATACCGCTTGAGTCCCTAGGCTCAGGTCGAATTTTTATAATTTCTATCTTTGTGTAGAAAATAGTGCATTTTTAAAATGCTTAAAATAAAAATTCAACAACAGTTTTTGTAGAGGTTAATAGACATTTATAGCAAAGACCGCTTTCGAAATTTAGCCTACCATATCCCCAAAACTCGACAAAAATGTGACGCCAACATTGACCCCCGTCGAGTCTCTGGAACACTTTGGCAACTAATGCTCTAGAGATAGTGATAGATACGCGAACGGGAACTAGTATAACTGCCGATAGTTCGTAAAGCTAGTCCAATCCGAAATGCCGCGACCTTCCACCTCATTCACGCACACATAAAGTGAAATAACTAGCCTATTTATTTTATTTTACCTTTGTCTATGAGATTAAGATTCAGAGTGTATTTTTGTTTTATTATGTATGTTTTTTTAGTTTCTTGTATATTTTGGTACCAAATAAACTTTTTTATATTTCTATTTACTCTCCCACTGCTGGGTAATCAATTTAACACTACGATGTATGAATATTGGCTTCATATATATTGTATCGCAATAAAAAGTAGTAGGGCGCGTCATTTCTGTTTAGACAAGTTCTAACGCACTGTTAATTAAAAATTGCATAGGTCAAGGCCACGCAAAAGACATCGCTTAGTGGGCAGGCTCGGTGTGGTGATAGATGAACGGAGACGTACATCTTGTCCAAAAGCGTATAATGGTATAAAATGGTTACAAAAATCAAAACTCCACATGAGATAAATACAAAAATGGAATTGCCGAGTCTAGGTAATAAAAAATTAAGAAGTCGAACAAAGAAGCTAGCGTGTCTATGACAACTATAAAGAAGGAAAGTTAAAGCGGCCGTATTTGGTCCCACGTCTGATAAATGATTGATATTTATTTAGTTTATTTTACATCGGAAATTATACATTTTCTAAATGACAATACGGAGATTTTTTGATCATGAGTTGGGATGTCTCCCCGCGGCGTAATGCCATGTGTACCCGTGCTACCCCGCGTCCCGCGGACCATCAGGAAGGTCGACTTTACGGCGGTTAACCTATAGTCGGAAAAAGAATGACAACAAAGTTTGGTTTTGACTAGATTTGAAACCAGCTATAACCCGGATTTTAAGAGACGCAAGTTTGTATCCCGTTCGATATCTTCAAGGCCCGAAATTCGAATTTTCTAAATTTTTATTTTAAATATGAAAACATTCATTATAAAATCCCAGAATAATCAAAGAAATAAACTTTTTATAACTTTTACTTCCTGAATATGCGACGTACGTGACCTATTGTGATGTAGTAAACTTAAATGCTGCAAATTAGGATTAAGTTCATCGACATAAAACATAAAAATTAGTTCGCAAAAAAAAACCAGCTGTTGAACTAATACCTACATACAATTACATGTAATTAAACAAACTAAGTTAAGAATTAGACTAAAAATGAAACCGGTAAATTCTGAAATCTGGTATTATAAATCTAAGAACGATCAAACGAATCTAAGTAACTTCGCGAAGCAGTAAACTAGGCATGATCCCCGATTAAGATGCCATCACTTCGGCGCCTGCATAGAATGAAGCCAGGAGCGGGGAATCCCGCTCTCTTTGTTTGTAGCTCTAGCCGGATCAGCTGTCGGCACGACGGGGTACCTACCTACTCACTAACACGTATTTACGGCCAAACTAATATGATAAGATCATTAGCATAAAAACGAAAATGATTTTAATAATCATCATATATTTCTCTACTCTTGAATATATTCACCATTCAGGAATAACATCATATTGTTGTAGGTTTTTTTGACACATTAGATTGACGGAAATTACGGACATTCCGTTAGCGTCACAAATTAGACATGCGCGGCGCTCTGACAGATAGCCCGCTTAGAACAACACGCCATTTTTGACGCATGCACACAGAGACATGAGTTTACAAGCGAAGTCAGTGAGCTTCTGTGAGCCGGAAACTGGCACTGTAGCGAGTGTTTTAGTTTTTGTCGAACTTGGTGCAATTTTTCACATGAAGAATTTTGTTTTTGGCCGGTTCTGTCAAGTAGGTGTAACTTACTTACTTCATTTTAAAAATTCAGAGCGAATATAGTAGTAACCCTAGGCGGTTCACGCAAGTTTTGGAAAAAGGTATCGTGTAGCCCAGAGACTGGTGGGAACTGACCGGTGTTGAGCGGGATGGCGAGGCGCGCGTTGACGGCCAGCAGGTGGTCGCGCCGCTGCAGCAGGCTGCCCACGTGCTCCTCCAGGCGCACGTTCTCAGTACGCAGCTGGTGCAGGCAGGACAGCAGAGATGCGACTGGAAAAATGCACAGATTAACTTACCTTATCAAAAACAAACTTACATGGTCTTAATTAATATGAAAACGATAATTTTAATAAACGTGTATTTTTGTAGTGTAGTAATGATTATTACTATAAAGAAATAAATATTAGAGAATAACATATTTTGTGAACTTCTATTGACACATTAGTTTGACTGAAACTGCGGCGAGTAGGCCCCTAGCACCGCCATTCACTTTCGTGTTTTACGAAATAGCGTCAAACCTGACATTAGTCTGTTCAGAGACAATGGTAGAACGTGGATCGCAATTGGTCAATTTCCTTAAATATCTGACCCAAAAGTTATTTTTATTAATGCAATACTTATGTATTGGAAATTTAAAAGGGTTTACCAAGATACAGGCTTAGAACAATAAACTTAAATTTTTCTCTATTATTGTGTGCATAATACTATTTAAAAACACATTGAATTGTCTAAAATAAGGTAGTCGCCAATTATTTGCTAAATTTAATAAAAATATATATTTTTGAAATAAATATAAGACACTTTAAAATTTACTGTACAGTACGTTAAAGTTATAATTCGGAAATTAAAAGGTGCATTCAATAATAGAGAAATAATTTATACTTAATTTGAATTCAGCTAAATAATCACGAAAACCCTAAAAAAAAGCGACGTTTACGATCTACCCCAAACGCAAAAAGCAAACCCTCTTAATACGAGCTGCCCAGACAGACTTCGTTCTGTCCGCTTGTCTCCGACTTGATTTACATTTACTCTTATTTTTCACTGAACTTTTTGTTGAATCGTAATAAAATATAAGCATTTAACACTTCTGCATATTAAGCTTCCTGTTAGTGAAATAATTTTTACGATCGGATCAGTAGTTTCGTAACCTATTCAATACAAACAAACAAGCAAACTTACAACCCATTTCAAATGTTTTAAATAAACATACACCAAATATGGCTGACTCAACAATTGACAGTCGAAAATGGCGCGCAATTCGAAATTCAAGGTCTTATTGAGACACCCTTTATAAAGATATTTTAAAATAATAAACTGCAATGAATTAGCCGGAAATCACCAGCATATATTGACGACACGATTTGAGCAGTGCGTGGCCACTCGGTTATTCACCTAGACTTGCGTGATGTCTCTCAACTCAGAACCGCATTCAAATCCTTTGCTTAGTTTGAAACGTATATCTACATAGACAGCGGAAATAGACTTTGTATTAGTGTTTTTTTATAATAGAAAGTAATACAAATAACTATCCTCATGCATCATCATTCGCGATCACTTTCACTGTTGAATATAGCCCTCCCCAACAGATTATTACAGCGACTGGTTGCAAGCTGCCGCATCCCCCACATCATTACACTATCAAATACGATAATGATCAAATTACCGTATAAATCTTTCAGAACAATTTATTCGAATCATTAAAAAATAATATAAAGAAGATGAACAAAAAACTTTGTTTCACAGTGTTGGTCATAGCAGACTATCCCAGCACCGCTCCAACCCGGCAATTAACTTGCCATTCAAAATAGAGCATTGAGTTGTATTAACTATGATATACTAGTACGCCGATATAGCCCTACGAAGCGGGACTAAAGTGATCAGTTTAGTCTCTACTAGTCTCTAGGGAGTGAAAAGTAATTCGTTTTTTAATTTCCTTCATGTGACATAGACAAACTCAAACAGCCAGTAAATACACTATTATCTGTGGAGTGTGGGTGGACCATCTCCATTGCGACAATGTTGAGGGTTTTAGTTCCATGATTTGTCCGCAAAGAAGGTGGCGCCATGTGTTTTAAATTGTAAATCTGCGACTGGTTTTGAAGAGAAAACCGAGAGCGAAAATTTTAGAATTTTTGTCGTGTGTAAATTTGTTCGGTTTTAAGTGTTTTTGTACTAAATTGACTATTTTTCTCGCACTCAAAGTGAAAAGTACAGTTTGCTTCTCGAGACTAAACGCCAACTTAATATACCCTCGGTTTCATTGACAGAATATTATGGTTTTGTTTAGTTCCACAATATAAAATTTACTATTACAATGTCAATTTGAAAAAGCGGACCGCGGGCGGGCAGTGCGCCGTCCGCCTTTTTAATACAAGGCAATGACAGTTTGAGAGCGGTGCCGTTGCCGCGCCGTTATAATGAGCTCTGACCTTATTTCGTTCTGATACTGACTGTCAAAGTGCTGCGCCTGCTCCATGAGGAACTGCGAGCCCTGCTCCCACTGGCGCTCCAGCAGCTGGTCCAGGCTCTGCGCGCCCGACGAGCCGCGCGAGCTGCCGGCGCCCTGAACACGAAACAACTCAATAACATCACACTCTTCATTGCACAATAAGCAAGGAATTTTCAAAAAAGCTTTTTTTGTTTTTAGCATTCAACAATACACTATTTATCACACTAGGATAGAAACTAGCAAAAATCGACCTGATTCTAGCCACTAGGTACATGCTACCAGGACCAGGTCGAATTTTGCTAAGATTTAAGAAGAAAACAGTGAGACTCTTAAATATGTATGATCTGAACATCATTGTTATACCTGTTATTCAAAATAAAGTTTATTTATATTTGTATTTGTATTTTAATTTCTAACATTTAATAAATGCACGGTTTTCCACACTAGTACTAACCAGTACCAGTGTGATTATCAGAGCATTGTTAATTGTTAAAAATAAAAAAAGCACTTACCCTATAGCTAGTTTTATCACAGTACATAGGTATAGTGGTTTCATCTCAATTGAAAGTCAGAATTTGCAAAAATAATCCTTGCGGGTGGTAAAATGCAAGCGCCTTATTACATTGAAAATACGAGGGCGGCACTGAAATTTTCAAGGAAATAATACAATAACATTTTTAGTAGGAAAGATATTTATTGTTTTTTGAAGTAAGTGTTCTACTTGAAACGTGACATATTTTTCCATTCAATGAAACCAATTACTAAAGCATTTGCACTGAAGTTGGGGTATTCAAAATGGCAGTTTTGTAGGCGTCTACAGCTTCTTCAAGGGGTGAGGAAAATCGTTAACCACGCAATTTATTCAAAGATAAAAACTAGAAAAATTCGACCTGATCCTAGGAACTCAAGCGGGATTCGAACCCGCTACCTACCGCGGTCCGTGTGGCTGCTCTTCCAACTTAGCTATCGAGGCCGTTGGAAGAGCAGATTGGACGACACGATTGGCGTAGTGCGCTGTTTTTAGCCTTTAATTCCGTAGTGTCCCGGGGTCGATCCCCGGTCACTCGGTCCCCGGCTTGGTAATTACCGACGCGGTGGTGGTGTCGCGTTAAGTCTGTATACTGTGTATTTATACAGGGTGTCCCGGGTAACCTGTACCAGCGAAGGTCTGTGGTCTGGGGACCCCAAAACTTATCAATTGGACCCAATTTAAGTTCCGAGATTTTTTGTAGTTTTCGAGTTGTCACTTTTTTTGTTGCTGAGGCGCAAATAGTTTAGGTACATGCTCAATTTGTTTTCAATGTTAGCTGAATACTAGGTTTACTTGATTTAGAAGCATTTACATTTATACCACTGAAAAAAATATGAAATTGAAAAAGTGGTAAATACTGCTTTTTCCCTACGTTTTGAACCCAATTTTTTCAAAAAACTTAACTTTTTAATTACCTATTTAACACATAAATTTCAATGAGTTAAGTACTTTAAGCGCATCACACTTAATTTTTCATTTTAAGTGTCAGAAGTGTCTTCTGTTTTCTTTTATGCTATCCGCTGCTGCTATGATATCCGTGAAATATTCGATTTTATATGACTCCGGCCGGCGGCCTTATAAAGTCGCGAGCGCCTTACGCGCAGGGCACGTGCGCGGGCATGTGCGCAGGGCGGACGGCGCGGGATGGTTGCGACATCTCAGTGCCGCGTCTCGCGTCACCCGGCCGTAGACTAGCTGTTGTTTTGGTGTAGGAAGTGTTATATACATATCTATAATATTATAGTATTTAAGTCTATTATTTAGTAATTTTTCTTTAAATTTAGCGATTTAAAAGTACTTACTGTGAAAGACTATTTGAATAAAGTTATTTGAGTTTGAGTTAGGTAAAATAATTATGTCGAAAACTTGAAAACTCATGACAATTTAAAAAAATTTTTTTTACAAACTGTCGCAAGATAATGACGTCACAGGTCGCCTATTTCTATGCGTTCTGCAAGATACTTGTTTGGCAGCTGTATTAACGCATGTTTATGAATATGGTTTCTTAACAGGAGTTACTATAAATTGTGTGGATTATAGAATGGTACCTATACTTATTTTTATTTATTTTACTCTTTTAAAATTTTACTTGCCCAGCCTTGAACAGCCATAAAATGTATGTAAACGAACTCAAATTTAACATTTTTGCCCCTTCTTTAGTGTTTAATAGACTTCCGATTTTTCGATTACAAAGACCTGAGTGTCGAGTGCGAGTTGCAGTGAGAGAAGTGAATGACTCCACCATCGCGTTGTGCGGAGCACGTAAATGTCAATTAGTATGGAATCTAGCGGCAAAATCGGGCAACATTAAGGCCGCGAGATGGCGTTGACTCGTTGCCCATCGCTCACTGTAACTTGCACTCAGCACTCTGTACGTCTACCACGAGTTGCCACTTTCAATTTACATTATCGTTCCCGTAAAAAAATGTATTGGGATGACACATGACATGACATGACAATGCCAAATCCCAATACATTTTTTTTGCGAACGATAATGTAAATTTAAAGTGGCAACTTGTGGTAGACGTACAACTACTCGCTCATTATAATTACCGAAAGTTCTGTGTTAAGAATAGTATAAAAATACCAGCACGGATAAAACGTTACGTTCTTACACGTGGCACCGTTGGCTGGTGTTATTGTTGGGTGGAGAAAAGTTGGCTCAAAATACCTTAAAACGGCTTACAGAAAACAATAGGGGGAGCTCGCATGGAAAATTATTCGAAATGAAGTTCATAAAAGCAGTCATTACTTAAGTAATTAGGGCCACGTTTTTCAAAAGTTGATATCACGTGCTTAGGAACACCCACCCGTGTGTTCCGCTAAAACTCAAGGGGTTAAGGCGGAGTTCTGCCAGATTGCTCGGGAAACCCTTTTTTTTATTGAACGGTTTAGCTCAATGGCAGAGCGTCGTGGCCTAGTGGTTAAGCACTCCAAATCGTGTCGCGGATCTGGTCCCGAGTTCAAATCTGGCCAGAACCAAAATCTTTGTGTTCATTGTTTAATTTCCGACTAACTCTCCGCGGATAAAAACATCGATAAAAAAACAAATCAACCCGGATAGCGGCGGAAGGCTCACCACCTACCACGTTAGGTTCTAATACCATTGGTGAAAAGTGGGCATCTGAGTGTTACGTTCACCATACCAAGCCAAGCCACCAACAAACGACAGATACCCAAAAAATCCATAAACAATGAAACAAAGAGGTTTATAGATTTGTGCACTGGGCGAGGCGACGCTGTCAAGAAAAAAGGGAGCAGCACGTGTTAACGAAAGCTTGGTTAGACATCAACAAGAGGAGACTACGAACAGTAGGTTAAAACACGAGCTGGACCATTGTTTTTGATATTTTATGAATACTAATAGATTTCTGCACAAATACAACACTCCACATCACATCGATAGTTTTGTTAGATTAACTAGCTGTAGGCAAGTCTTTTTTCGAATACAAAAAGAGAAACCCCGATAGCCAACTGGGTGCAATATTACGCGTGGGGTGTGGTCTGAATTTTTCAGCGTATGGCCGGGGTTTGTTGGCTCCTTGCTACTAAAAGGGGCCTTCTCTGTTTGTCCCACCTTCACTAGATGCTTACGTAAGCCCTTGGTTGTGACAACATCTGTATTATATAGCTCCGTAAATATTCGTATTAAATTTGCGTTAAACATTTAGACTTACAGTCTAAACTATACTAGTTCTGTTACTGTTGAAGTAGTCTTTCTAGTGGTTGAAATTGGATTTGTGATTAACCAAGAATTGCCGGAGATACAAGCAGAAACTTTTTGAAAAAATATTTAAAGGTCCAGGAGAATTTAGCGAGCAACGCGTTCTCGCTGCCAACGAGCCGTGTGAGTCATCTATCGCTGGCCAGCGCGGACGCTCCGAGTAATCATCGCTTTTACGCATACACGATAAGACTAATGAATTTCAGAACTCCTAGATATGCCTCGAATGTCGCAGCAAAATGCCTAGAGGTGACAATTCCGGAACACCAGTGCGTCAAACACTCGCATCGCATGATATGAGTATTGCAAGCGATTGTCCTGACGTGTCGATGTGCAGCATGGATAATGCGACTGTACGCAACGGTGTGCGGTGCGCTAAGGCACAGAGTATAATGAATAATTTGGGCGAAACTATGGATAATGTACTCGACACGATACACGCGTCTGTGCATGAGGAATTAAAATCTTTGCAAATGGAGTTTGAAAGTCGTTTAACGACAAAAAAGAGCAAAATAGTTACCGATTGTAAGGCTCTAAAATCGGAAATATGTGGCAAAATCAGCGATTTGTCTAAGAAAATAGAGGAGCTAGAAAGCAAAGTCGGTGCTGTGACACATACTGGTAGAGATAAGTCAGATTTTATTTTCCAAACAAGCAAGTCTCAGCAAAAGATAAACAGCAGTATTGTGTTGTGTCGTATCCCCCTGTGCGACCTCAAGCTATTTCAATCCTAACGCTTACAGTTAAATCTCGAGTTGGACGTGAGAAATCCAATTTGCTATTCGATCAATCACAAAAAGATGCTCCTCTTAATGTAAAGAGGAGTCAGGTGATTCAACGGAAGTGGAGAGTAAACGACTGCGGCCATCGCTTTCGTCTGTCTTGCGTGGAACAGCAGCTCCGGGAGTGACTGCGCTTGAAGCATCGTAAAGGTGTAAATATCTGCATCTTTTTTATGTGAAACTAGGAACGCCGGCCGATCAGGTACTTCAACATGTGAAATCTATTGGCAAGGAGGCAGTATGTACAGTCGAAGTGTTAAAATCACGCGGAAATTACGCGTCGTTCAAGATCGGTTTTCCGTCCAGGTTAGTGGATACTGTTTTGAACCTCAAAATTGGGCGGCTGAAAGCTATGGAGGCAGAATTTAGAAAGGGAGAGAAGATGAGAAAATGAAGCTAAATTAGGTCTCCAGAAATATTTTACTAGAATGTCAGGGGCTTACGAACGAATAGAACTAATTTTATATCCTTCATTCAAGCATCGGAATCCGATTTATTTGCGATCACAGAAACCGGGTGTGAACGAAATCAAATTTGTGAATTACTGTTTATTATTTATTTTAATTAAGGATTTGTTATTATATTTAATTTTGTTTTTTGATTGTTTTTTTAAATGTAATTAATTTTTTGTTTGGCTACACTATTGTATTGGGTATTCATGTTAAAATAGGGTAAGGTTTGAAATAAAATTACAGAATAAAAAATGATTGCTAGGGAAGTGGGCCTCCCGTGCGACAGGAGACAAAACCAGTACGTCTACCACGAGCGCCACTCCAGCTGTGAGTGATACTGACCGCAGCCTTGTTGATGAGCGGCGGCGGCACGAGCGGGTCGGCGGGCCCGCCGCCGGCCGCGTGCGCCGCCAGCTCCGCCGTCAGCTGCTCCTGCAGGCGCGCCGCGACGTTGCTCTCCGGGTTCAGCTCGTTGCCCAGCATGTGCGGCGCTGTGCAGCTCACGACCATTCTGGGGAAACGCACATTCATATAACCTCGACTCGACTAACGTCGCATGCTAAGCTTGCTCTCTCTACTAACCTAACATACGACTATATCAAACGGGGTAGTCAAAGGCAAGTAACTGTGCCGTCATGTTGAACGCAACACTCAGAAGCCCCCTTTTCTCCAACAGTATTAGAAGCCAACGTGGTAGGTAATGAGCCAGTTGATATGGTTTTTTATCGATGTTTTCGATCACCGGAGAGTTAGTCGGAAAAACAATGAACACAAAGATGTGGTTCTGGCCAGATTTGAACTCGGGACCACACGATCCACGTTCAGAGTTGGGGTACTTCACACCTAGGCCACGACGCTCTTTTTTTTATAATACCCGTCAGGATGACCTCACTCCAGCTGATGGAAAGTGGTCGTGAAGTCCAGATATAAAGCTGACAAGCCCAGTCATTCAAACGAATCACTAAGCTGGCCATCCTCACCTTGAAGGCCTGCAGAAATGCCTTTTCACGCCCCGCATAAAGACCCCGGGACTATAAGAGGAAAACACATGCGCTCCTAACCCAATACTTATTTACAGAGTAATATAAACTTTCTATTATTATTTTCTCATCAACCATCATCACTATCGCGTATTAGGCCAACTAGGGGGTGGAGCACTGGTGACCTGTAACACGGATTTTACTCAAAACTATACCAGACACTACTACCAGTCTTTCACGCACAAGGCATGCAGCAATCAGTGTATAAAATAAATTTTTAAATTGTACCTTTGTATCACGAGATATAAAGTATAATCTTTCAGCGAGAGAAGAGAACTTGAATGTTTTTTTTTATTATTTCAACGTTCGTCTGTAACTATAGAACATCTAGGCATTAAAAATTCATCCCGTAAAATCAGAAGCGTGCTTCAAAACCATTTAAGCTCTGCAGTACCAATTTATATTGATTATTTCTATAAGCGACTTCGTTTGCGTATACTGGTCAAAAGTCAGTGTAAATATTGATTAAAAATATAGCCTACGAGCTGGCCCAACAGACTTCGTCCTGTCAAATATTTGACAGCTGGTGTCCATTATCGTATCTCGCCCGCTTTTCTCCGACTTGATTTACAAGCTATTATTTTGCACTGAACTTTTTATTCGATCATCATAAAATATATGATATGACTCGTAATTAGTTTAGCTTTTTATTAGTGAAAGAATTTTCACGATAGCATCAGTAGTTTCGGAGGCTATTGAATACAAACAAACAAACAATCAAATTCCTCTGTACAATCTATATATATATAAAAGAAAGTCGTGTAAGTTACACTACTTATAACCCAAGAACGAGTGGACCGATTTTTGTTTTTTTTTGTGTTTTTGGATTCGTCTATATCGGGAATAGGAATCATCCTATTCCCGAAATAGACGAATCCAAAAGTATTAAAAACATTGGGAAATTGACGAAAAAAAAACAAAAACAAATTTCCATACTAAATGTTCACAGCTGTCAAGCATTTGCATAACTAATACTTACTTGTCCATCTTAGTTTTCGAAGGACGCTCTGAGCCTGAAATGAAAGAAAAAAACTTTATTAGTAAAATTTAATTAAATTCCGAGAAAAGGATAATTCGGTCTACCTACTACCAATAATATGCGAAAAATAATCTTTAAATTTTTTCATGTTTTTCAGTTCAGTAAGGTTTACATTTGAAATTACAATACATTTTGAAAACACGAATGGCGTAGTGCGCTGTAGCACGGTTTCTCGCCTCGATTTCCGTAGTGTCCCAGGTTCGATTCCCGGTCGGGTCAATTTAGAAAATGTTTTTTTCCGAATTGACTCTGGTCTGGACGTGCTGGGAGACGCCCTTGACTTATTTCCTTGTGTGGCACCTCGTAACACAGGGATGTAATCCCTGCTTCGAGACCATTACAAGAGGTGTGCTGTCTGGCGCATATACATATATACGAGGTGCATTCAATAAGTACCTAGCCTCATCGCCAGAGGGCGCTGTAGTTTCAAAAGAGTTTTACCACAGTGTAGTACATTCTTTTTTAATTCTTTTTTCAAATTTTCATTCCAATCCCTTCATTTGTTTTAATTTGACAACTTATGGAAGCGAACGTGTCGATCGGTTTTACAAAAATGGAAAAAGAGCAATATCGTTCGGTGATTCGATTCCTATTTTTGGAAGGGAAAACGCGCATCGAAATCAAAGAGCGCTTGGATGCTGTGTACGGTGACTCTTCTCCATCGATGGCCACCGTCAAGAATTGGTTCAACGAGTTTGCACGTGGCCGTACGTCGGTTTTTGATGAACCACGTCCAGGTGCACCGAAAACTGCTGCTACGGAGGAAAACATTAAAAAAATCCCTGATCTCGTATTGGCAGATCGCCGATTGAAGGTTTGGGAGCTAGCTGAGACTGTAGCCATTTCAGAACGAACAGTGCATCATATTCTTCACGAGGAACTCGGCATGAGAAAGCTGTCGGCGCGATGGGTGCCGCGTTTACTCACACCGGAAAACAAGCGCAACCGTGAGACCACATCGGAGACGTGTTTGGCGCTGTTTAAGCGGAACCCAGCGGAGTTTTTGCGTCGTTTTGTGACCGTCGATGAAACCTGGATCCACTGGTACACACCAGAGACCAGGGAGCAATCAAAACAATGGATCCAGACCGGGGAACGTGCTCCAAAGAAGGCGAAAACTGTGAAATCGGCCGGAAAAGTTATGGCCACCGTTTTCTAGGATTCACAAGGTGTGATCTACATCGATTACCTCGAGAAGGGTAAAACAATTACAGGGCTTTACTATGCCGATTTATTGGGCCGATTCGACGCCGAATTAAAGAAAAAACGACCCCATCTGGCGAAGAAAAAAGTGCTGTTTCACCACGACAACGCACCGGTTCACACGTCTGCCGTTGCCATGGCCAAATTGGTCGAATTACGCTACGAATTGCTGCCCCATCCACCGTATTCTCCAGATTTGGCCCCTTGTGACTTCTTTCTGTTTCCTAATCTGAAAAAATCACTCGCCGGGAATAGATATGGATCAAATGAGGAGGTCATCGCCGCCACGGAGGCCTATTTTGCAGAGTTTGACAAAAACTATTTTTCGGACGGGTTAATAAAGTTGGAGCATCGCTGGGCTAAGTATATCGAACTAAAAGGAGACAATGTTGAAAAATAAATTGCCACTATTCCAAAATTTTCGTTTACTTTTTGTAGGCTAAGTATTTATTGAATGACCCTCGTATGTCGGAGGAAGCGAGATATTATTTGTTTTCATTTAATTTACTTTTAAAAATTCTAATTTAATTTGTTACATAGTTAATAGTTAAAACACCGTACTAATCAACTAATAGTTAGGAATATTGTAATTTACGTAACGACCAATCAGGGCAGAGCGCGTGCCTCGAGCGTGGTCAAGGCGCCATCTTGACTTTAGCAAGGCAGACAGTTTTTACAATACATTAGAGGCTATTAGAGCGACAGCGACTGATCGACTTGGATCATGGAGAGTGAATTTGTTTGTTAAATTTGGATCGGTGCCCTGGACTCGCTGCTCGCTCTTAATTGTTAATTGCACCCTTCTCTTTAATTTATTTCGTAATCATTGTGAAGTTGTTCAAACTAAATAAAAACAGTGTGAACCGGTGGTCATTGTGTTTTATGCTCGCATTTTACCTTGATGACGCCCACTAAGCCCGCAACCACTAATGACGATGTCAACGGAAACAACTCTTTTCCGTCATATACGAGTACATACGAGGTGCATTCAATAAGTACCTAGCCTCATCGCCAGAGGGCGCTGTAGTTTCAAAAGAGTTTTAAAAGAATTAAAAAAGAATGTGCTACACTGTGGTGTAAGCACATTCTTTTTTAATTCTTTTTTCAAATTTTCATTCCAATCCCTTCATTTGTTTTAATTTGACAACTTATGGAAGCGAACGTGTCGATCGGTTTTACAAAAATGGAAAAAGAGCAATATCGTTCGGTGATTCGATTCCTATTTTCGGTGATTCGATTCCTATTTTTGGAAGGGAAAACGCGCATCGAAATCAAAGAGCGCTTGGATGCTGTGTACGGTGACGTGCGATGGGTGCCGCGTTTACTCACACCGGAAAACAAGCGCAACCGTGAGACCACATCGGAGACGTGTTTGGCGCTGTTTAAGCGGAATCCAGCGGAGTTTTTGCGTCGTTTTGTGACCGTCGATGAAACCTGGATCCACTGGTACACACCAGAGACCAAGGAGCAATCAAAACAATGGATCCAGACCGAGGAACGTGCTCCAAAGAAGGCGAAAACTGTAAAATCGGCCGGAAAAGTTATGGCCACCGTTTTCTGGGATTCACAAGGTGTGATCTACATCGATTACCTCGAGAAGGGTAAAACAATTGCAGGGCTTTACTATGCCGATTTATTGGGCCGATTCGACGCCGAATTAAAGAAAAAACGACCCCATCTGGCGAAGAAAAAAGTGCTGTTTCACCACGACAACGCACCGGTTCACACGTCTGCCGTTGCCATGGCTGAATTGGTCGAATAACGCTACGAATTGCTGCCCCATCCACCGTATTCTCCAGATTTGGCCCCTTGTGACTTCTTTCTGTTTCCTAATCTGAAAAAATCACTCGCCGGGAATAGATATGGATCAAATGAGGAGGTCATCGCCGCCACGGAGGCCTATTTTGCAGAGTTTGACAAAAACTATTTTTCGGACGGGTTAAAAAAGTTGGAGCATCGCTGGGCTAAGTGTATCGAACTAAAAGGAGACTATGTTGAAAAATAAATTGCCACTATTCCAAAATTTTCGTTTACTTTTTGTAGGCTAAGTATTTATTGAATGACCCTCGTATATGCTATATGGCTTAAAAAAATAGCAACTATTCTGCTACTAGTAAAAGGGAGGGAGTATGTATTTAGCTTAGTCAGTTATTCTTATTCAGTTATGTGCGTGTAGACTTACTCGGCGATATCGGCGGTGAATCCTTGATAGTTTCATGGTAAATCGGCGGCGGCGGCGTCGGCTGCGGCCCTCGCCGCATTGCCGCTAGGCTCTGCGACGTTACGGTTTCTGCATATAAAACGTTATATAGTGTGAGTCTCTATGAAGTGCACATATTAAAGATAGGAAACCATAGTCAAAATTATCGACGGAAAAATTATTTAAAAAATCTAGTTTTTATTTTAATTTTTAATGGACATTTCAAAAGCATTTGTAGTTGGGTACTCTATGCAAAAATAATGTTATAACTTTTAAAGTAAAAGCCTTATCGTAATGAAAAAGAGCTTCTGAAGATAACTAATAATAGGCCACGCTCATAAAATAAAAAATACGAAAAAATAAATACCATAGATTTGTAATTAAATGATTGTTGCAGAAAAACATTTTTATTTTCCGTAACTTTTTGCAATAATTATAAAATTTCTAAATATTCGCCCCTATTATTTTAAGTAAATTTACATCGTATTAGCTATCATATAAATGCCATACAACAGTGAAATTCAGCGCTTAAAGAAGACTCTTGCGCGTAGTTTCGCACAATCGATAAGAGGCGAACACATTTTTTTGTAAATTCTTAAAAACGGGAGCGGCTATTGGTGCGAGGGGAGGCAGGTGAAGCTCGGCGGCTGGTAGGTACCTATTGCGCGCAAGTACATAGAGTGACAGAGGCCTGGCATAGGTTCCTTATGGGTCAAAAAAACCTACTACAATGTGATGGTTTGGAAGATTCATTTGTGTTTGGTGAAAAACATAAGAGTACAAAACTAGAAGATAGTTGGTAAAAAATATTTATTTTCATAGTGAATAAGACTATGTTAGTTTTTCCAAAACAACGGCCGTTCTTTAGAAAGTAGAGTCCTCTGAATCCAGATAACTTACGTTTGGGTCCCGGCGGTGGCGGGTGGTTGGCCATGGCGGCGCGCTTCTTCGTGCGGATCGTGGTCGGCGGCATCGGGATGGCCGGGATGGCCGGGAGGCCCATGGCCTTGCTGCAGCTGGGCAAACTGCTAACCCTGCGGGCCAAGCGGTCGAATAAATAACACTGAAGATTACTTACCTTCACTCAGAAATCAGCCATACAAAATTAGTAACACAGTTTCTTTTACGTTACAAATCTTACTGACGCCATCGACATATTAGTACTCACAATTTGAATACAATGTTACATACAAAACAAACACGCAATCACATTACAGGCGCGGCGTATTATATCAGATGACAAAAAGTGCAATGGCAGATTCGCAAATGCAATTTGTGAAGTGTGTGAGGTAGTAAAAATTTAATTATTCACACAATAATAAGCGAGCTGTTTGAAAAATTATATTGAAAATAATCTATATCTTTAAATAAGTGATTGATTAATAACCTACTTAAATAATTCGCAAAAAGAAAAATAAATAACAATGATAAGACTGCTAATGCCGCAATGTGCTTATGTTTCTAGGCGCAGCCCGAATGCTCGGCACCGTAATTAAAATCGGCTTATATATAATGTTCACATAAGTCAAAGTCAAAAATATTTTTGTTTAAATATTTATATTTACTAGTTAATTATTTAATTAACTAGTAAATGTAAATTTGCATACAATAATACTATGAATATACATGAATATAATGCGAATCTACCACCGGATTCGAACAGGTGTTGCTTCTTGACTGAGAAGACCCAGCAGAAGAAACTCAGCATTACTCTTTTTCATATGGATATAATATAAAAAATATTGAGAAATATGAAATATTACACAGCACAGCACGTATGTAAGCTTAAATCGCCAAATGCAAAAATAGGTGACCATATTAAAGCCAGCAGAAAAAATCACACTACACTGAAGTATAGTGTCTACTACAAAAAATTTGCGATGTTTATGCACCTAGTGCAGTGTCTGCGAGAGTAGCACAAATTTGGTGTAAGCGTTTGCAATCCGGAAAGTTTGATGTCAAAGATGCACGTCGCTCTAGTCGCCCTATTATGGAAAAAATGGATGCCATTTTTAAAAAAAGTGGAGCAAGATCGGAATATCAGTAGTTACGACGTCGCTGAACAACTGGAAATTGACCACAAAACAGTTATGGCGCATTTGAAAAAAAAACTGGGTACACAAAAAAGCTCGATATTTGGGTACCTCACGAACTTACTAGAAAGAAACCTAATGAACCTTGTACTCATTTGTGATTCTTTATAACGACGTAATAAAACCGAACCATTTTTGAAGAAGCTGATAACTGGTGATGAAAAGTGGATCACGTACGACAAGAACGTGCGAAAAAGGTGGTGGTCAAAGGCCGAAAGAGGCGAAACCCGGGTAAACTCACAACAAGGTGATGAAGGGCATTATTCATTATGAGCTGTTACCACCAGGCAGGACCATCGATTCTGAACTCTACTGCGAATAACTGATGAGATTTAAGCAAGAAGTTAAGAGAAAGCGGCCGGAATTAATCAACAGAAAAGGTGTGGTTTTTCATCATGATAACGCTAGACCTCACACATCTTTAGCCACTCAGCAAAAATTAAGAGCGTTTGGCTGGGAGGTTTTAATGCATCCGCCGTATACTCCTGACCTTGCACCTTCAGAATTCCACCTGTCTCGGTCTCTTCAGAATTCTTTAGGCAGTGTCAGGTTAACATCACGAGAGGACTGCCAAAATCACTTGTCGCGGTATTTTGATCCGAAGCCTCAACATTCCTATAGCAATCATGTCCCTACCTACAAGATGGCAAAAATTAATTGAACAAAATGGCACCTACATACTTTAGTTAAATGTAAATAAACTATATTAAAAAATGTTTTGAATTTTCTCAAAAATGCGAAGAAACTTTTTCCCCAACCTATTATAACATAGATACCTATACTAACCTGATTATATGATTGCATCATGCATAATTAGGGATCGTTAGCTATGAGAGTCTTGAATTTCTTAAAGATGGTTAAATATCAGCCGTGTTCATTAGCCTTGTTTTAAGACTTTATAATGCTCTGATCAACAACATGCTTGTCGCATTTGGAGCTGACAAATATTATTTAGCTCAACAGTTATTTGTCTACTTTAATCTAAAAGTGATAATACAAAGCTTTTAACCAGCCGATAAAATGAAATCATGTCTTCGAGGTTGTGCTTTACAGGTAGCGATGTAACGTTACGTTTTGAAATAACATGAATTTTTCGCCTCACCAATCAAAATTGGCACAGGCCAGGGCAGTCAGTCTCTCTCTGCTTGAATTGACATCATGGTAAGTTTCTCACTTGAAAACAAAGGATGTGTCTGGCATCAATTATAAAAATGATCCAAATGCGTCTGCGATAGTGGATTCAAATTAAATCGGATCGAAGAATCGAGCTGGATATCTAAGAGGTCCGATATAGCATTTTTTCTAGTTTTCTGTCTTTAAATATATGAAAGCATTTTAAGTGCCTTATAAAAGGTGCTATTACACCAAATCCTTCTGTTTTTGTTTTCGAACTCGCAGTATACGTTCGCGATGCAGTTTTTTTAGATTCATATCCATCCATGCGGTCTATCGCAGTTGTGAACCCACACTGGTGTGTGGGGTCCCAGGATCCGCCTTTCTTATTTTCTTAGCCCACTTCGCGCGGTCTGGTGCATCCTCAGTGGTAAGTATGTTAGCACGCATGTCACCCTAGACGACGTCAAGCCACCGCTTCATGGGTCAACCATTTCTATCAGTACCTGGCGGGGGCGGCATGGCTAGACATATGTTGCCCACGTCGTTTGCTGATCTCCGTGAGACATGACCATACCAACGAAGGCGGCACTCCTGCAGCCTGTCTGCGCTGTCACGAACACGAAGCCTGCCTCAATTGTAGGTGTTCGCACGCGATCTTTGCGTGAGACCCTACACATCCACCGCAGCATCTTCATTTACGTGCCGCGCAGCTCCTGCTTGTGTCGCTTTAGTAACGGCCATGTTTCACTGCCATATAAAAAGACAGGCCTAACGATGGTTTTACAGAGGCAGTTTCTTTGGATTATCCAATCCAAAGAATATCTTTTAATCTTTAAAACTCCTGACAAACCAGACACTTATTGTTAAAACTATCGTTATCTGACCTGATATCTTGCCACTAGGACCTGTCACCTGAAAGGTAAATCACAGAAGTAGACCATAATATCAAAGTGTTAGGTTTGTTGAACATGAATTATAATGGAAATATAGCAAATTGAGAAGTTTTTAAACAATAATAAATCATAATCTTACTACGATAACTTGAGACTTAGCACTTATGGTAATTCGCGTAGGTAGCCAGAAAACCTTAATATTTATGGTATCACCGGATGCTCGGATTCGGTTTCTGTGTTATTGCTTATTACTCTATGTTTATACCTACATTCACCCATTTAACCTAATCCTTTTAGAAGATTTTGTATTTTCACTTAATAGAATTTTACTTCACACAATCACGATTATATCACGATTATTCATTTGACCAAATTCGTAATAAAATCTATATAGAATTATTATAAACATTAAATTTGAAATCTCTTACATCACCGCCTTAAGATCGAGCGCTCTTAGTTCTTGGTTGTAAGGGTTTACAAATTGCGTTAGCGTGTGGTGTTATTTTATCTAACATTGTTACGAATTTGAATTATTAAGTTGTTTAATAAAAAATAAAAGTGTATGTTGTAAATTATTATTAATGCAGTCCAACCAATAAAAAATAAAAGTGTATGTTGTAAACTATTATTAATGCAGTCCAACCAGCACAGCACTGCCCCTCATCGTAGCACCTAACACTGAGCGCAGATGCATATTTGATAACCGCTAAGCCCTAAATTCCTACTTTACATTACCACAAATATATGTCTGTACCTTTTTTTTTTATTATGACACAAAATACGGGTTCTTCTCATTTTAATGTCTATTTATCGCAATCGAAAAAGAAAAAGCAAAACAAAAACTAAATAATAGTGTCCACTTTATTCCGAAATTCCCGCCTTACGTGTGTGCCGCGCACGGGAGCTGGCATTACACTAAAAAAATAAAAAACGGCACCTTTTTATTCTAAAGAATAAACACCCCATTTTGCAATGTTTCTACTTCCAAAACAGGGAGAGTCCGTTTTTTGGGAGCACACGTGGGCCTTCAGTGACCTTTCAGTAAGTTTTTAAATTTCAAGTGCCTTTTCCTCTTGCAAAGAACACAAATTTCTTCATTATATAAACGCAAATTATACAGGGTGTCCCTAGAAGTAAGGATCAAATCAAAATAGCGCATAGCTGGGGTCGTTTCTGACCTTTTTAACCCCATCAATATTGGTCCGATTTCCAACCGTTAAAAGGTTATGATCAATTTTAGTTTTTTTTAGAAAATTGGCCATTACTGTTTCCTAACTACATCAACAATATAATCTGAGACCCAGTTGCATGGCAAACTAACACTATATGCAGATGATACATGTGTATTTTATTTTGGGAGTCCATTGGATGACATTATATGTCAGGCACAGGAAGACTTAATATAAATTTTATATTGAGGGACTAAACGAAGCCATACGGAGCCAGAGGTGGTTTGTCTCCCGAGCGTGCGAGGGAGTCAAATGAAACTGAGGGTATATTAAGTTGGCGTTTAGTCTCGACGTGCAAACAGTACTTTTCACTTTGAGTGCGAGAAAAATAGTCAATTTAGTACAAAAACATTAAAAACTGAGCAATCCAACACTTACACTTGACAAAAGTTCTGAAATTTTCGTTATCAGTTTTTTCTTCTGAACTGAAACAGATTAACAATTCAAAACACATGGCGCCATCTTCTTTGCGGACAAACCATGGAACTAAAACTCTCAACATTTTCGCAATGAAGACGGTCCACACTCCACGGATAATAGTATTTGGGGTGGTGTGAAGTCGTGTGTTTGCAGTGTGGATTAAATAATATTCAGAACTCACTTACACGGAAACTTGTTTATTGCAAGCGGTACACAGTCAGACAACACAGTAGAAATACACAACACCAATAGTACAGATAGAAGGAGTGAGGAAGAAGAAATAGTTCACAGGCACAAGCGATAGACAACAACAATTAGCAAAATAGTAAGCGCGTAATAGGTTCAAACGGTCGGGCCGAGCGACATGGGCTTCGCGTCCATCAATGTCTCAACGCTGACTGTCCGAACGGACCAATAATATGCGCGGGCGCCGTCCGGCCGCGAACAGTAGGGATGAGTTAACAAAATGTTGTTTTCCACTGGGTCGTTATGCGATGCATGTCGACACAAATATTTTATTGCCTACTGGTTTATGTTTTTAAGTTGTTGTAATTGTTAAGTGTATTTGTTTGTGTTTATGCGTTGTAAATACTTATTATATAAGGTATATATATTATTTAGTATTAAGATAGGTATTTAAATGTACATATTATATGATTTTATATTAGATGTTGTGGTTTAGGTATGTAAATAAATAATGTGAAAATATATAATGTAATTATGTAATGTATGTATGTATATGTTGGTATGTAGGATTAGGAAGAATCCCTACATCACTCCCCCCCTGAGACCGTTACTACGGGCGATAATAGTCAGGAAAGTGAACAGTACGCCCTGATCTGGTCTTATTGACATTTTCCTGAACAGAAGTCGGAATAGGAGTGGGGGAAGGAGAAGTGAGAGGAGTAAGAGTCACAACAGGATTAGGAGTTGGAGGTACTGGAGTGGGGGTTGAGTCAGCTAGTATGTATGCCGGCTTGAGGCGGTCTATGGATACAGTGACACTTTTACCCTTAACCATGAGTTTGAACGTTTTGTCACTCCGTTCTAGTACCTCATAGGGTCCTGTATAAGGTGGTTGTAAAGCACCTCGCAATGAGTCATCACGCAGAAAAACGTGACTGGAAGAATTTAAATCTTTGTAAATAAAGATTTTGTCTTTATTGTGACGCGCTGCGGGAGACGGGTTAAGTTTCAAGGCTAAGTGGCGCAGACGAGTGGTAAAATCCGAGATGTCGGTGGAACCAGACGTGGTTGCGTGGAAAAATTCTCCAGGCAGTCGTAGTGGCTCGCCGTACACCAACTCAGCTGAAGACGCTTGCAAGTCTTCCTTAAAGGAGCTGCGTATTCCCAAAAGGATAAGGGGTAATGCGTCTACCCAGTTGCTATCAGCGTGGCACATTATAGCCGCTTTCATTTGCCGGTGGAATCGTTCCACTAGGCCGTTGCACGCTGGGTGATACGCGGTTGTTCTGCGATGTTTGAATCCAATCATTTTTCCAAGATATTGGAAAAGTGCGGATTCAAACTGTCGACCGCGATCAGTGACTATATCGGTTGGACATCCAAACCTGGATATCCACGATATCAGAGCCTTGCCGACGGTTTCGGCAGTCATATCGACCATCGGTGTAACTTCCGGCCAACGTGTGAAACGATCCACACTCGTAAGGCAGTATCGATAGCCTTGAGATTCTGGCAAAGGGCCTACAATGTCCACGTGGATAAACGCAAACCTAGCGCGGGGTAAATCGAAAGTGCCAAGAGGAGACGACACGTGACGATTTACTTTCGCACGTTGGCACGCCAAGCACTTACGAGACCAATCTCGACAGTCTTTGCGCACACCAGGCCAAACAAAACGCTCAGCTATTAATTTAGCGGTTGCGTTGCCACCTGGGTGACTTAGGCTGTGAAGACTGTCAAAAAGTTGCTTCCGCAACGGTTTCGTCACGAAGGGTCTTGGTGATGGAGTGCTGACGTCACAGTAGATTTCGCCATGTGAGTTGGGCAGAATTATTTTCTTTAGGCGGAGTGAGGATTCACCACCTAAAAGTTGTGCCAATTCCGGGTCAGTTGCTTGGGAAGAAGCTAACTGATCGTAGTCGATTGGTATCGACAGTTCATCGACGCGAGACAATGTATCGGCAACGACGTTGTCTTGTCCCGATATGTGTCGAATGTCTGTCGTGAACTGCGATACGTAATCGAGATGACGATGCTGACGAGGCGAACAGTTAGTTTTTCTCTCAGAAAAAGCATAACTGAGCGGTTTGTGGTCAGTAAATATGACAAAGTGTCTGGCTTCCAGCATGTGTCGGAAGTATTTGACACTCTCGTATATGGCCAAAAGCTCGCGATCGTAGGGCGAATACTTCTGCTGAGCTGGGCTAAGCTTTCGCGAGAAGAATGCAAGTGGTTGCCATTGGCCTTGTACGGACTGCTGCAATACTGCTCCCATGGCCGTGTCAGACGCGTCTGTTACCAGAGCAAGATCGGCTGTACTGTCGGGGTGCGCGAGTAAAGCAGCATTTGACAGACTGTCCTTACATTTCTCGAAAGCCAGCAGACTGTCCTCAGTAAGATCGACTGGGTGAGATGGTTTTACGGAGCCTGCAAGCAAAGAGTTGAGTAGTGCTTGGATTTGAGCGGCGTGGGTAGGAATCTCCGGTAAAAGTTAACCATACCCAAGAACCTACGAAGCTGCTTGACAGTTTTGGGCGCGGGAAACTCCTTTATCGCCTGAACCTTCGATTCCAAAGGTTTAGTGCCAGCTTCGGAGATCTCATACCCAAGGAATGTGACTTTGCTTGCCCCGAAAACACACTTGGAAGTGTTGACCAAAATCCCGTACTCCTTCATCCGGGAGAAAAGCTGCTCAAGATGTCGTTCATGCTCGAGAGGTGATCTAGAGAATACCAAGAAATCGTCGACGAAACAGTAACAGAAATCGAGGTCTCTGGTCATCTCATCGACAAAACGTTGGAAAGTTTGTGCAGCATTTCTCAACCCGAAGGTCATGTACGGGAATTCGAATAGACCGAACGGGGTTGTGATCGCAGTCTTCTGTATATCGTCCTGGAAGACTGGAATCTGGTTGAAGGCTTTAACCAGGTCGATGGTGGAGAAGATCTTGCATCCGGATAAGCTGTGGGCAAAGTCCTGTATGTGCCTAATGGGATAGCGGTCTGGGATTGTGCGGGAATTAAGCAATCTGTAATCACCGCAGGGCCGCCAACTGTTGTCCTTTTTGGGAGCCAGGTGCAATGGTGACGCCCAAGGACTGTCAGAAGGCCGTGCTGTTCCACTGTTGAGCATAAGCTGGAACTCATCTTTGGCAATTTTTAGCTTATCAGGAGCCAATCTGCGGGGAGATGAAAATATAGGAGGTCCTGGTGTTGTACGAATATAATGTACTGTTTTGTGCTTTGTAGGTTGAAGTAAAGTGCCTGAAGGGCGTGTGATTTCTGGAAACTTTGATAAAATTGCATGAAACCTAGTGTCGCCCGTCGTAACCTTCACAGAAAAAATATTACAAGCATTAACAGCAGTAGCATTTGCATAAGCAGTAGTAGTGCTATCAAAAAGACGTTGATTACGACAATCTACTACTAAATTATAAAAGCTAAGAAAATCAACACCGATTATAGGTTTTGTTACATTAGCCACAGTAAATCGCCAAGGAAAATCTCGCCTTAAGCCTAAGTTTAAATTAAGCTCAATAAAGCCAAAAGTGTCTATAGTACTACCGTTAGCCGCACTTAGTTGGTAAGAAGTCTTTGATCTTCGTTCACGAAGTGCCGACTGTGGGAACACACACAAGTCACTGCCAGTGTCCACAAGAAATTGTGTCTTGCTGTTGTGATCCGTGACGAAGAGGCGACCTGAAGAGGCGAGGCAATCACCAGTCGCCATCAGCGACTGCCTGCAGCATTTCCCGCCTTGTGGAAGTCGCATGGCTTGATGCAGCTACGGGCTTGGGAACCAAACTTGGCATGGTACCAGCAAATGGGGAATTTGCGGTAGCTGGAATTTGATCTGGATCTTTGACGTGTGGATGAGAAACGTTGCTGAGGTCTAGAGCGTATGCTGGAACACTGCGATGAACGAGTATGTTCTTCCAACTTCAGCGTAAGGTGTTCCACCATTCTCTTCAATTCGGCTATCTCGCTCGACGAAGACTGCATAGCACTCGCAGAAGTAGAAGAAGAAGATGTTGATATAACTGTTACGTTGCATGGTGAAGTGATCTCCTGGATCCGGTCAGCCAATTCTGAAAGTTGTTCTAGTGTCTGGGTGGTCTGAGATGCCAAAACAGTTTGAATATTATTAGGCAAACGGTTGCACCAGATTGTCTTTATAAAATCTTCAGGAACAGCTGGGCCGGCCAAATCTTGAAGATGACGTAGGAATTGGGACGGTTTTCTATCACCAAGCTCCTCGTGAACCAACAACTGACGCACCTTCTTCTCTTGTGACGCTGACAGCCGCTTGATAAGCTCAGTCTTTATTTTCTTATACCGGTTTTCAGCGGGCGGATTAAGTATGATATCTTTCACGGCTTTGGAATGCTGAATGTCAAGATTATTGATGACGTTAGTAAACTTGACTGAGTCGCTCGTGATGCCGTTGCTCTCGAACTGACCTTCCAGCAGTGCGAACCAGATCTCAGGTTCCTCCGGAGAAAAAGGTAGCACTCGTAGGTTGGTCCGCATCGCTGTGTCGGGAATATTGGATAAGCGCGACTTCGGTCCATTCGTGTCGGAACCATTGGTGCCGCGCACCTTCTGCTTACGCCGCTTGGTAACATTGCCGTTACCGCCATCCTGTGACATAGCAGTTTTGGTACTATCGCTATCACTTGTACTCATCCTGATTTTGCGTTTCAAGCAGGGGTCACCAGTTTGGGGTGGTGTGAAGTCGTGTGTTTGCAGTGTGGATTAAATAATATTCAGAACTCACTTACACGGAAACTTGTTTATTGCAAGCGGTACACAGTCAGACAACACAGTAGAAATACACAACACCAATAGTACAGATAGAAGGAGTGAGGAAGAAGAAATAGTTCACAGGCACAAGCGATAGACAACAACAATTAGCAAAATAGTAAGCGCGTAATAGGTTCAAACGGTCGGGCCGAGCGACATGGGCTTCGCGTCCATCAATGTCTCAACGCTGACTGTCCGAACGGACCAATAATATGCGCGGGCGCCGTCCGGCCGCGAACAGTAGGGATGAGTTAACAAAATGTTGTTTTCCACTGGGTCGTTATGCGATGCATGTCGACACAAATATTTTATTGCCTACTGGTTTATGTTTTTAAGTTGTTGTAATTGTTAAGTGTATTTGTTTGTGTTTATGCGTTGTAAATACTTATTATATAAGGTATATATATTATTTAGTATTAAGATAGGTATTTAAATGTACATATTATATGATTTTATATTAGATGTTGTGGTTTAGGTATGTAAATAAATAATGTGAAAATATATAATGTAATTATGTAATGTATGTATGTATATGTTGGTATGTAGGATTAGGAAGAATCCCTACAAGTATATTTTTTTTACTGGCTGTTTGAGTTTGTCTATGTCACATGAAGGAAATTAAAAAACGAATTACTTTTTACTCCTTAGGGGCTAAAGTGGTCACTTTAAGCCCGCTTCGTAGAGCTATATTGGCGTACTTTTATAGCATGAGAGGTGAAAACTATATTTTTATCTGGTTTCAATTCAATCTGCTTACGATCAATATCTCCAAAACATGTTACTGTATTTTCCATCCAAAAAATTAAAAAAATCCACATCACAATAAACTCACTTTAGATTAAAAACCAATTTCAGAGAAAGGAGAGGAGAGAGATCTCATTTTTCGTATCTAATCGAGTTGTCGGGTACTGCTTTAAATACAAAACCAGAAGCTTTACAAAATTTTAGGAAATAAAATTATCAAAGTGTTATTTCCTGAACCAGTACTGAAGCTACAGGGTGGTCCAAACATACACGTCAATATTTTTTTTTAGCTTCCTCACACTCAGAGGTATCCGAAAATACCCCAAATATGTTACCCGATTTTTTGCAGTTTACGAGTTATGATTTTTTGACGAATTTTAGAAAATTTCTGGGTTGAGTCACTTTTTCGGTCACTAGCCGTAGCGCGGTCTGTTGAGATAAATGCCTGATTTATTTTATTTATTAGATGAATAATAGCGATAGATGATTCTGAAGAATTCACACCCATATCGCTTATCATAACACTAAAAAAAATTATAAAATTGAAAAAGTTAGAAATGCTGTTTTTTCCCTGAACTTTGAAGGCCGTTTTAAAAAAATGTTTCATCCAAATCTTTTGAAAAACTTCACTACACTCCTAACTAATTACCGTGTAAATTTCAATGAGCTACAACGGTATCATACCTAAATTTTCATTCAAAATGTCAGAAGTGTAAAATTCAAGTAATCTGTGTATCAACAGCCACATGAGACCTAAGAAATATTTTTTAGTATCTAAATCAAGAACTCAATACGGTCAGATAATCTTAACTTTTGAAGGAGCGCAACTATATAATACACTACCAGACTTTGAGGAATTCTGGTTCATAGAAATAGAAAAACATTTATTAACTTTATGGACATCGTTACATTTATAAAGTAAACACAAAAGAAGTAGGCATTAACAACAAAACATAAAGGTAACAGGAAAAAAAGATCATACCATCAGACAGCGGTGTCCCGATGCCCAAAAAGACAAATGGGCCTCACTCAGCATATAGCCTGGGCTTTATGGGCCCAGGCGCTGATTTTCAGTAGGCCCAGACTGAGATGACGCACGGACATTTGCGGCGGACATAAGTGTGTGTATATACATATAAGTATCATAAATACTATAGTATAGATAAAAATAAATGGTTCATTGTAAATTTATCATATTTTGGAGGACATTTTCTCAGAAACCATCTTGATATTTGTTATTTATTTAAGCTTATCTTATTTTGTATTTTTACAAATTGCTTGGAGTTTTTACTAACTTTAATTCATGAAAATTTTTATTTATTTTTTCTTATCTAAATTAATGAAAATGATTTAAATTAGTTGTAAAATGTATTTTTTTAATTTGAATAATAATGATTTAAAGTGATATATTAATGAACCAATACAAAATTGCACCTACATCCATATGCGGGAATAGCCTTTCAAGCATGACCGGGCCTGTAACTGTGCCGCATGTCGGGGCGACCGCCAGTCGATCTCAGCCAGTCAATCGCTGCGCAGGCGCATCTTAGCAAGCGCGAGTATGTGCAGGCGCAGTGAGGTGGTTAAATATTTCAAACACGTAATGCTACTGAATCCTATTGAGAGCGATGTTTTTGTATCAAATGACCATGTAAATACCTAACCTACGCACTTACTCGGATTTGCTTGAAACGCGGTCCCCATTATCTGTTAACTACTGGACTATTTGTGTTATACTCACCCACATTTTAATTTCTCATCACAGTGTCAATAATCCCATTACGGTTCTGTATGGTTTAAAAACTCGTCAATACTATAAAAAGCATTATCCATCAACCATTTACGCAAAGAAGCTTTAACAGTACTTAGCTCAAGTTCTTTAATTTTCAATGAACGATAAAGAACGTTTTGTAACGTCAAATATGTGCTATTTTTAACTTTTTCCCTCCCCTCGAAGCTCGAGGACGCCGCGGCGTCGTTCTTAGCATTAAGAACGAAAGAGTAACGTTTTAATTATACGCTATTAAACCCGAACGATGATTAATTTAGTCAATCAAAAACCACTCGTGTTCCTTCAAGTTGTGTTTGTAGATAGAATTTCGCAATCTAAATAACTATATCGGTATAAAACGTCTGGTATGATAAATTTGACACACTTAAGGCTTCCTTAGAGTTCTTACACACCTGACGGCAAATGCCGTCGGCTGCCGTCGACATCTCGACGGCTCCAACGAATAAACGTGCAAGAGAACTTGCACAAAAAAAAACTTATCATTTGTTCATTTAGGGCTATCATACACCCATCATTTTTTTTATTCGTTTTTAAGCTTAAAAAATGCTTCATTACACACGCTTTACACACAACTATTTAAAAGATTACAAACAACTCTTAAGAATAGGCCAAGAAGAATGTCAGAATAAGAGTTAAAGAAAATGTTATAATTGAATTAATATATACGTTGAAATTAAATGACTAATATTAATAAAAACGTCTTCCTCTGTCCTTTTTGCTGTGCCCGACAGGGTCTGTAATAATCATAAGAACTTTTGTAACATCTTTTACTACAGATCAGGGAATGCAATAAAATAATTGAGTATTGAGATAGCTAGCTAAAAGCAATATCTGTGTGAAACATTGAATGTACCTATCCAAAATGCACCGACTTTATTGAGATGCCTAAATACAAACACTCAGTATAACCCAACATGCAAAGCAACTAAACGCCAATATGAGATAAATAATATTGAATCCCAAATTTAATCTTTCCTTCCACAAAGCTAATAAAGATTTATGTGAAGAACAATTTAAAAAGCTGATTTTGATTTGCATTTAAATGAAAAAGAAATGGGTAAGGCAATTAAAGGAACAATAAAAAGAAAATGTTTGTTCAAATGACTGTGTAGCATGTTTTGACCTGAAAAAAAGTGTTGAATATCCCTCAAACTGAAGTGGGCATATTTTATTCTAAACGAAGGTATTCAGTACGTCTACCATGAGTGGCTACTTTAAATTTACGTTATCGAGCGCGTAAAATATGTATACAATTTCGCGATCTATCATAATATAGAGGATAAAGGTTACTGCTACGTCTAGCATTGTCAGATTGCGAAAAGAGGTGCCACATAAATATTGCAAGTTGTCTTTGTTCATTTAAGAAAAAGCATACTATATACACTCCCGATCAAATGTATTTCTTTATAGAGGATGCCAAAATTACCGGGCACAGGTAAACAAATGACCCAAGGCTTGGGTCCCAAGCTGATTTCATAGATTTTAAAGAGTTTATAAAAGGAAAGAATTGGTTAAAAAATATATATAACGATAAAATTTACTGGAGCAAAATTTAAGAAGTTATTTTTCCTTTTAATCATCTCAGGGTTACAATGCAATTTTCTTTAGATACAGTTTCAAAGACGAATCACAAGAGATGCTATTTATAACTATCACGAGGAATAATTCAAGAAGGCAACGAGAAGAACCTATAGAAGAAGTTGAAAGCCTAAAACTCCTAAACACTGGAAGGCCACCCATACCTCTTACTTTATGTACAGATTTGATAAGTCTGTATGACCATAGATATTCTTTGGCATCACTCACGAGCCACACCAAACCATCACCAGAGATTCTATAAAAATCTAGTGCCATAAGAATCCACCTCGGATACCAACGATAGCGGCAAGGAGTAATTAGTTTTTGTTTGTTGTTTTGTGTTAGATTTTTCTTGTTTTTTATGTTTCGTTTTAAGTAATTTATGTCTGATAGGTAAATACCTACTTCGTACTAAATTGGAAAATGTAGAATTATTCTTATTATTAACCCTTTTTCATCCTTTTACAAAGAATACTAGCTGATTTACATTTGTATACAATGCACTAACAAAGATGTATTACATAAATAATGAATCGGTCTTGTAATAGTATATTTTATATTAAGGGACTAAACGAAGCCATAATATACCAGAGGTGGTTACAGAGAGTCAATGAAACCGAGGGTATATTAAGTTGGCGTTTAGTCTCGAGGTGCAAACTGTACTTTTGTCAATTTAGTACAAAAACACTTAATATTACTTAATGAAATAAAAATCACAAATGTTTCTCATTCCTCCAGTCTATATAACTTTCGTAAGTTTTAAGGTGAATCTTCCGCGATTTTTGGCGGCAAAGATCATCTAAAATCTCTTTTGCTCTTTGCTCAACGTTCTGCACTGTCACAGGACATTCTTAATAAATTTATTTGAAATCGAACTTTACACTCGACAAAAATTCTGAAATTAACGCGGTCAGTTTTCACTTGTAAACCAGTCACATATTAACAATTCAAAACAAATGGCGCCACCTTCTTTGCGGACAAACTACAGACAAACTAACTAATATTCGTGTGTTTTATCTTTACAATCATGAAAAAGCAACAAAATATACAATAATAAGTGTGTAAGTGGCCAGAGCTGGGCTCAAGAAAAAAAAATTACGTTCAGTAACCGTGTAACAATTCACTACACTTGTACATGCATATTTCATAATAATTACACGAATAAACGTGCAATGATACAACACCGCTAGGTTATTTCTTGAATATTTGGATAACAGTTATTGCCCAAATAAGCCTTCGAAGACTGTAAAGCTCGTTTTTAAAAAAGATGCCGGGCGTGTATTAGGGCACAAGGGAAGCAATTCGAGCATCTGTTGTGATTTATTGTTTCATAATATAATGTAATAAAAGATAAGTGCTCTGTTTTTTATACTATCACCTTATCGAGGGATCAATTTAAATTACTGACCATTTTTGCACTTTACAGTCGCATTTTACTTGTACTCACTCTTTGTTACATTTTCAACAAAATCAACTCCTAGAGGACTAGACTACCATTTCTTTCTTATTTTTCAATAATAACGCTCTAGTGTTGTATCTTTCCAAAATAACCATTAAACAAGCTTTTTTTTAAGCATGTTGGACTAAACTCTCACTTACTTTTTTTTCCACCAATGTATAGATTAATGTAAAGATTTTTTTCTTGAAAACATTCTTGTTTTTAATGGAAACAAGACTTATCAATGAGTAGAGTAACTATTCACAATTAATTTGATGTTAAAAAAATACTGAAAAAAAGGAATTTTTCATTGCTAAAAAATCTGTTTCAAGGAAGAGATTTTTCGATATTTGTGAAAATATTGCATAACTTTAAAACTATCACCCCCTGCAGTATGTCGTACTATTTCCTGGACACCCTGTATAACGATAACGCGGGCGAAGCCGCAGGCAGAAAGCTAGTACATTATAAATATACTTATTTATTTTGATATTGAAGATATGAGATCCCAAACGTTTTTATGTTTTCTGTAAAGTAAAAGTTGGAGTACTAAAAATGACAGCCGTCGACACGTCGTGGCCTAGTGGTTAAGCACTCCAACTCGGATCGCGGATCGTGTGGTCCCGAGTTCAAATCTGGCTAAACCAAAATCTTTGTGTTCATTGTTTAATTCCCGACTAACTCTCCGGTGGTGGAAAACATCGATAAAAAAACAAATCAACCCGAATAGCGGCGGAAGGCTCACCACCTACCACGTTGGGTTCTAATACCATTGGTGAATTGTGGGCTTCTGAGTGTTCCGTTCACCATGACGGTAACAGTCATTTCCCCTGACTACCCCGTTTGGGATAAAGTCGTGATGGTATGTTATGTTAAATGTCGACACGTCGATGACAGATGTCGACGGCAGCCGACGGCATTTGCCGTCCCGTGTGTAAGAACTCCTAAGTTTTAACCTGTGCTGATGTAGCTGAATCAGTTCGTAGAAAGAACATACAAATTTACAAAATGAACCTTTTTCAACAGGTCATTTCGTGAAACCAGTAAATAGTAGTTTAATGACAATGTTCAGTATAAATTACAAGAGTACGTGTGCAAATAAAACAATGTTTGATGTGTCCTTACCCAGGTTTATTGGGATCCTGTTGCATCTCATAGGCGACGTTCAGACCGCCCCAGGCCGCCCTGCCGGGCACGTTGTGGGGAGCGTGGCCTTGCATACTGGGCTCCATGGCCGCCTGCAAAAAGAACTAATTACAATAAGTCCTAATTATCACCATTGGTATAACCATTGGCGGCGAAAGTGTGTAATTAAGTTGCGTGAATAAGTTAGCAGATACTCAGTAAACGTGCTATTACGAGGGGCATGCCAAAAGAAGTTAGATGCTCTTTACTCATTTGATTGACACTGGCAAGTTATACACCATCTTATAAGCTGGTTGTTTATTGATATATTTGAAAATAGAACACACATATTTTATTTATTTTTATTTGAATGAGCATACTTTTTCGCGCTATGATTTATTATGACTGTAAAAAAGGTGTCAAGAATGTTTTGAACTTTTGGCTACTACTTTTGGTGAGTCTGCTTGTTCACGAGCTACAGTATTTAATTGGTTCGCTGAATTTAAAAAAGGACGGGGATGTCTCGAAGATGAAGCGATGAAAAGTCGGCCGCCAACCGCGGTCACACAAGAAAACGTTGGTGCAGTCGAAAAACTTATTCGCGATAACCGACGAATTACGTATGTAGAGCTGGAGCGAGAACTGGGAATTGGATCAGCAGCAATGCAAACCATAATTCACGACCATCTTTCTCTCCGTAAACGTTGTTCGAGATGAGTGCCGCACAAACACACCGATGAGCAGAAAGACCGTCGGGTGGATTGGTGCCTATTCAAGATAGATAAATTCGTCGGTGGCGAGAAAAAAAACGTGTATGATATACTGGCTGCTGACGAAACATCGCTATATAACTATGATCCCGAAACAAAGCGACAGTCCACTGTATGGTGTTTTGAAGATGAACCCAACTCCAACGAAATGAAGCCGTGCAGGAAGCACACAGAAACAAATGGTCGCCTCGTTTTTCTGCAAAAATATTGCGACTGTAGTGCTAGACGATCAAAGAACGGTGAACTCTGAATGGTATGTGACAGTTTGTGCTCCAACAGTATATCAGCTTGGTGTGACAAGCGACCGAAGTCAGGAATCCGGCACCTTCTCTGGCACCACGACAATGCGGCGCCGCACACGTCTGCATGAACACTTGACACTTTTTCAACTTATAAAATGTGTCAATCCTTCCTCACCCACAATATTCCCCTGACCTAGCGCCTTGTGATTTTTACCTGTTTCCAAAAATTAAAGAAAAACTAAAGGTGAAGAAAGCAAAGAAGATGCACTGGCTGCCTATAATTTCGAGATTTCTGAGGTGTCTAAAGAAGAGTGGTCACAGGTATTTTCCAATTGGTTCAAGCGTATGAAAAAGTGTATACGTGCTCTGGGGGAGAACTTCTGAAAGATCGATACTTGTATAAAGAATAAATTTTATAATATTTGAGTATCTAATTTCTTTTGGCATGATCCTCGTACGGTTCGAACTTGGAATGACAGTGCAAGAGCGAAACGTTATTATACCATCAATGCATAGGTCAAACAATTTAAACTAGATTTCAATCAAAAATACCACATGGCCCAGCTATTCAAAAAAGCGACCCTTGCAGTTCTGTGCACATAGATCAAGACATATCTAGCTGCATTGTGAACGGCTGCGTGCATGTACGCAGCTGCTTAGGCGTCGTTGACAGTCATTATGTTATTGCTCAGTTTGTGCCTGGAAACGTATACTTTGTGTCATACGAAGCTTAAAATCCAAGGAGTTTGAGAGATCAAATACAGCGCGATCTTCACTATTAAAAGATTATTATGTTGACAATTAGAGGCTTAAGCACCTAATGATATTAGAACGATCAAATACAGCGCGATCTTCACTATTAAAAGATTATTACGTTGACGATTAGAGGCTTGTACATAATGATATTAATTGCAGACAAAAACAGTGTGTAACCCGATCCCGTATTTATAGGGAAAAAACATTTCAAGGAAAACATATTATTCGCAACAAAAATAGATGGCAAAAACAAAATGCCTCCTTACTTATGTTACAATAATTGTATTAACTTGCGGTTGGCGCTGCCAGCAATCATATCAATAATTTTGGTGTTGCGGTTGCGTTATTCAATTTACAACAAGGGACTTCCGCGAAGTTTTATACGCCTGCTTTAGAATACTTAATTATAGACATTCGGCTTGTTTCTATTTCTTAAGGTTCACTAACTTTTTCAGCCTAGCGAGTTGTCCGCGCATGTGGCAAGCGACTATAAAGTCAATTGTCTATTTAGTGTAGATAGATTTATGGTTTTGTTTCGTGTATTTAACGAGTTTGATCAGCATGTTTTTGTCGTAAATAGGAATATAAAGGAACGCCTTGTCGCTAAAAAATATTTTAACGCCCTATTGGAATCCACCTATCAAGCGCTGCCATCATTACGATTTAAAACTAGCTTAAAGTAACGTTTTATTAAATTAAAATAACTGCATTCTTTTTCTGTATTGTGACAGATGCATTCAAAGTAAATCATTATAAGTAACTTAATTAAAAACAAACACAGTTCAGTTATAAATAAATGCTACTGAGCTATTATTTATAATTAGTTGGATCGTTAGAATTCTGAGTTTCAGTACTGCAAGCGGTAATAAATGCGGCGCGAAGCCGAATGATCACTCATCACCATCATCATCATCCGTGCGGTCTATCCTGGTTGTGAACCCACACTGGTGGTGAGCTTGTTGGCACGCATGTCACCCTTAACGACGTCGAGCCACTGCACCGCTTCTTGGGTCGACCTCTTCTACCGGTACCTGGCGGGGGCGGCATGGCCAGACATTTGTTGCCCACGTAGTTTGCCGATCTCATACCAACGGAGGCGGCACTCCTTCAGCTTGTCTGCGGCGACGTCACGAACACGAAGGCTGCCGCGGATGTGGGTGTTCCGCACGCGATCTTTGCGTGAAACTGCACACATCCACCGCAGCATCTTCATTCCCGCATTTTCGTGAAGCCGAATGATCACTGACATAACCTAAATAGCCAGCTCTACTTATCATAGCACAACAAACATAGCTGCAATATTTACACTATCATTTTAACGACGCCCTATGAAGAAAATTGACATGACGTGATAATGTACTTTTAAATACGCATCCGTGTAGCTTTACTATCACAAACACAAATTGGTAAACTTCAGTTCAAACCATTGAACTAACTTACCATTCTAAGGAACAAAATTCACAATTGAATTTACACAACACGGAATCGATATCTACGCTGAGAACGCGCTAGCCGGTGCGGTTGGCGGATGGCATCGCGGTATCGTCATTGACAAGATAAAATGATAGTCGCGCCGAGGCGACGCCAAATGCGGCGCGCGAGCAGATGTTAGCCACACGGGCGCGTGTGAGATACTGATACTGAACGCGCAACGGCACATTGAGCGCAAGCGATACGGAGCCGAGCAGGTAGACTGCGAACGCAGGTACGGAACGAGCAAAGATAGGGCGCGCTAGACACGATTCTAAGAAAAGTTAACGTTTTTTAGGTTCATTGTCTTAATGTTTGCTCGGTTACCGGAATATCCGTGGTGGTTTTTGGGATTAGACGTATATATATTTTTTTGTGTCCGGTAATGTAAGGCATAAGTGTAAAAATGATGAATTTCACCCAATTTCTGTGAAAAGGCTATCATTTTTTAGAGTGGCCTAAAATTATTGCTCCTAATTTCATTTGGCCAAACCTTAATGGCCTAAACTTGTTACGCAGAATTATTGATTCGCCTAATCGATGTTTTCGCACTATTATAGATTGGCCTAAATATCAAAAGTCCTTTTTTCTTAACTCCTAATATTCAATGTCCTAAAATCTATTTGCATACGTTACTTTGGCATAGCAAAAAAATAATTTTCTACCCTACTTTTATCAAGATTAGTGTCAGTTTATGTAACTTCATTTGATTATCTACACATAAATCTATTTTATTTTATTTATTTAAAAATTTTATAAGGACAGCTCAAGTAGCTGATAAGACAGTACTGATCAAACTTTTTTTAAAGTAGTCCTGGCTTTTATTTATTATCCGTTTGTTATCGTCCGAAATTGAATATCTTCGTTTAAATAAATCTGGTACAGCGGCGGCGGCGTTCACATCAACATTTACAGAACCATTGCAAAATGGGTCTTACGTCAGCAGCATAAGATGCCTACAAAATTGGTGCGACCGAAACTTTGTTGAATGTCAGGTCTGTACTACTACTACTTTTAAATTTAACAATATAATTATATATATATATATTATTTAAACTCATTACCACGCACTAGTCACCGCTCACCGCGACATTTCATGAAACACAAATGTTTTGGAGTCGTCAAATTTAGAAAATGTAGGATAACATTTATACGATTTTAACCATTAATAAGGATATTTTGTTTAATCTTAGATATCGTCCAGTGGGTTTTTTCGGTTATTTTTTAAAATTAAAAAAAAGCCTACTTTATTTTATATGTATTATTAGAACCTGACGTAAAAAGGACCCCGTCTAAACCTTATTAAAGTTTTATGACTGTTAAATGAGGAATCCCTTTTTAGCAGACATATTTAAATTGACTATTTTGAATTACTTGATTATCGACATAAGTTTATGCAGAGATAATTAGCCAATGCAAAGTTTTTTTTTATGGTTGATATGGTTGAATACTGGTATCGTGTATTTGAATGTTAACGAAGTTTTTGCAGTGGTTCACGCGCCTGTTTTTATTTATTATGGTCATTAGAAAGTGAAATCGGAGGGTTTCTAATTTACAGATGAACAAGTAATGCCGGCATTTAACTTAATGCAATGAAAAATAAACTATTATGATTTATGAATGAAATATCTTGGCATTTTTAAATGGTCTCAAGAATACCGTCTAATGACCTCGAAACTCGTATAATTTTGAAGATTACGTGAATAATGACCTCGAAACTCGTATAATTTTGAAGATTACGTAGTACGATACACGGAGTGGTTAGAACAATATACTATATTACTTTTTTATATTCTTACCTGTTTTTGGGGTTGATGGAATATGTGCGGAGAAAGCCCAGACAAGTCGGACGCAACGGATACCTAGGACGTTTAACAATTGATTACGATGCTTTTTAACATTTTATAAGCGAATAACTAGGGGCAATGTATTTTAAATATACATTAATTTATGACACTTTTAGAGTATTGACTTTCGTAACAGGTACTGGTCAGGTCTGTCAAAAGACCGTGTTTATTCATCTAATCTTCCTACGCAGATTTTAGGCGATCTGAACGTTGTAAAGAGACTAAGCATTATTATGTTACATTGTTTTACGAAACAAGGCTTACGGTTCACAATTACAAGGGTAGATTACACGAAACATTTTAATTAACTGACTTGGCTAACTACTATCTTTGGTGTTCAAAATATCATTCCGATTGTTTTTATTATAAACAATATTTATCGTTTATGGATCGCACTTTTACAAAATAGTTGTCTCTAAAATAAATTGTACATGTTGCATTAAAATAACTTTATTTATATCAAAATGAGCCTAGTGGTCTCTATGTAGAAGAAACACTAAAGCCACGTCACAGTGCGGTGCACAAACTAATCTATCGGACGTTGTTTGATTATTTAATTATATTATTTAACATTACCCAACCACCAAGGGATGCGCTTCGTAACATCCTATATACGAATGCCAAGCGACGTATGCATACCATTCGTGAGCACAGACCTACGGAGCCATTAAAGGTTCACTTAGGCGCATTATGAATGAACCATTATAGTCCAAGAGCCGACCGCAAGTACGCCAATTTTCGGACCCCTTTACATGCTGGCATTTTCTATGGGGTTAATATACTTGAAACACGGACGTGCGCAGACAAACCGTGGAAGGCTAGTTATACTAATAAGTAAATTACTGAACCATCTACCAAAACCAATCAAATAGTGTGAAAATAAAAGATTAAGCAGTAAAGGTTATTGGGTAATCAAATGTCGGTATTCCAACATAGAACCACGAAATCCAGAATGAAATATTCCTAGATAAGAAGGATTTTGCTGTATGGGGGATTAGGCAGAAATGTTTTACAAAACGTATCTTCAGAATTGTGTAAACCACGTTATCGTATGTATTGCTACTTATTATTCGGGCTGATGACTGAACGTGTGAACGTGAATAGGCAAACTAGCATTCGGTTCTTGGTCTATAATAGCATAAGCTAAGCGCGGACAAGTGCTCACTTAGTGTTGACCACTGCATGCAGCGATATTTGCCTGTTCAGGAGGCGGCGTATGTTAGAACTGACAAACTAGACTGACTTGTTAGACACATGTGCACACAATTCGCTCAGGTACAGATGCAATTCTCAAATTAAATTACTAACCGAACACCATAATTTTAAACTATTTGACCAAAGTAACGATAGTATCCATAGACAATTTTGGGAGCATTTTTTTCATAATATCCATAGTCTAGTAATATAACCAGAGAACTTGTACATAGAAAATGTTAATGTCGAAATAGTTTAGCACAATAGATTGTGTTTTTAAATGCTATTGCACTCACTTCTTCTCGGGGGTCGTAAGGTTTTAGAAGGCGATGGTTTAAAGAGGTCATTTACAAATCGTTATACATGCAAAAACTTTCTCACCTTCCTGTTTATTTATGGAGAATTTTTATTATTTATTTAGCACAGTAGGATTAATTGTTACTTCAAAAGTAAGTATTTAGGAATGAATTGGAATCATGTCACACTTAGGGCCGATTTTTCAATCCTCAGAAAATAATGAAATATATCTGTAGAATAAAGCTTATTCGAAGGTTACCAAGATTTTTCATTTTTCAATGGTCAGATAGATGTTACTGTTGAATAAAGCCGCCACCTAAAGAATAAAGTTATCTGCTTCTTGAGGGGCTGGATAAGATTTATCTATGCGTTTTCTTTGACATTTTGAGGTTATGTGGTGTGTCATTTGAGATTATTTTCATTTTGTTAAGGAATTTTGGTGTGTTATTCTAATCACAAACTTTTTACCACAACTATAGACAACAATAAAAGCTGAGGTTGTTTTTCTTATTCGTCAGTGTCAATTTGTCAAACGTCAACTTTTGTCTTGTTTCATTCTAACATTGCAATGATTGTTTATGTGCATCTCGCTTGTGGATAATCAGTGTGAAGTGAGCGATATAAGTACATAGACGAACGGTAAATAGCTATTCTTTGGATAAAAGACGATTGAAAAAATTTACAATATCTATTCGCTTGATAAACAGTCAGTTAAATTTATTCTTCAGTTAGCTATCTAAGGAATAAACTAAGAATTGAAAAATCGGGTCTTCAAAAATTATTTAACGTCATTTTGTTCTCTTTGAGTTTATAAGATGCCAGGCTTTTTCATATTGCAGAAATTTAAATGGATGACTGCCAAATCTATATAAGAGTAATTTAAAAATCAGTGCCACCTTACCCCAAGGACACAAAATCAAACAACTAGAAAGCAAAGTGTACACTTAACCAGCGCTGAATTACATCTACTAGCCCCGATGCAAAAGATTTCGCCTAGTATGATAAACATGAGAAAGATTTTTTCGAACTTAATTATTTTTGTCCAGTTATGTAAAGTGTAAAACTATTCTACCATCACATGTTTTGTTACCGATGCACTTTTCAATTATGAAGCAATAAACTATTCTAGCCTTTTAAATTTAAAATTATCCTGTTTTGAACTCGAGGAAATTGTAAGCAAAATAGTTCATCTAGTTGTAAATCGATGCAAAAGACTTCGTCTATCATGGAGTCAAATATTTTTTTCCCTCTTTAATATTTATATTTTTTTGATTTCCGTTTGAAAAAGTAATTCTGTGTAATTTTTACAAGTGAGACTGTATAAATTCTGATTTTTTTTGTTGCTTACTTCCGTTTTCAGGTAAAATGGGTCGTGGCAAACCCGTGTGTGAAGACCTTCGAAAGCGAATAGCTTGTGTGGTCGAGGCGGGCAAATCGAGTTACCAAAAATCTAAAGACTTGATACTGCCATGATCTACAGTGCAATCTATCATTCAGCACTATAAAAAGAATGGAAATACTTCTTGTTTAAAGAAAATTGGCCGACCACGTATTACAAGTGGAGCAGAAACAGAATCCTAAGGAAAATTGTCAAAAAAAATCGTCGTGCTTGTGCTGGAGAACTCACGATACAATGGAGAGACATGATTCACAAAGACGTCTCAGTTGATACCTGCAAAAGAATGGGTACATCACTTTTATGCCGTGATAATTGCTCCATCGGGTCCGACAGCTTTCCGGTTCTTCATGCGACGAAGAGCCGACTGGACTTCATCAGGCGTTACCGGGGGCACTAGTCCCTCATTTGGAGGGAGTTCAGGTGGGTGCACCTTTGTGCTGCTTGTTGAGCAGCTCGTGGAAATAAGAGCGCCATCTCTCCTTCACCGCGCGGTCCTCCCATACTTGAGACCGACCGACTTGGTGTAATGGTTAAGAAGTTGGCTACTACACCAGAGGTCGCGGGTTCGATCCCCGCACAGTACAAACATTTGTGTGCATGAACATGTCTGTTTGTACTGGTCTGGGTGTCTCCTATGTATAATAAGTATGTATTTACAAAAGAAAATGTATTTAAGTATGTTTATCCGTTGTCTAGTATCCCATAACACAAGCTTTAATTAGCTTACTTTGGGGCTAGATGGCGCTGTGTGGAATAATGTCCAGGGATATTTATAGCAGGTTACCGAGTGTCATTTACACAGCGGCACATGGAAATATCCTGGACCGCTTTAACTCTCGAACGTGCCAACTTGTTAACGAGCTTCTGCCCCTCTGACGACTCTAACTTATCGTACAAAGGACGTAAGTGGTCACGTCTGGCTCTGGCTACAGCTCGTTTAGGGGCACGTTTGGCATCCCTGTACGCGGCGCGATATTCAGGAGATTTGGACGCTTGCCACGCTTTGAAGAGAGCTTTCTTTACCCTGATCTCCTTCTGGACTGCTTCGTTCCACCACCAGGTCTCCTTGTCAAGCCGGTGATGAAAGAATAAAAAGTGATTCGGAACAAAAATAAAGCATTTCATACTGATTGCATCACAGCGTCCCTTATGATATGGGGTTGCATGTCCGCACAAGGTGTTGATGGGATGCAGCTTGTGGATGGTTCCATCAATGCTACGAGATATCAAAACATTTCCGGCACTCAAACATTAAGATTCCTCAATTTTTCAACAAGATGGTGCTTCCTTCCTGTCATACTGCAAGGGCAACAAAGGCATGGCTACTGTCGCAGAGCATCACTACAAGCGAAGGGCCATCTAACAGCCCGGACTTGTAGCTGATCGAGACCCATGGTGGAAAATGAAAAAAGTTCTCCGCATAAATCCATCAAGATCGAAGAGCGACTTAAAGGCTAACCTCTTGGCTGTGTGGAATTCAATTGCAACTGACGAGTGTGCAGCATTGGTTGCAACCATGCCTCTTCGCATTAAAGCTGTCACTGAAAGTAAAGGCGACACAACTAAGTGGTAGACGAACTATTTTGCGTGACTGCCAAGGGTAGACGAACACTTTTGCAATGTTTTTCAGAATATTTTTTTTATTATTTATGTTATGTAAGGTCGTGAAAGAATTTGAGATATGTAAAAATAACCTTTTAAATGTTGCTCAAACTGTGGTTGTTTTTTTATTAAACTTTCTTAATGACTTTATACAATTTACTTCATATTATTTTATACTGTGCCTTATTTTTCATACTAGACGAACTATTTTTGCATCGGATTCGGGGCAGTTTACTATCAGACGTGAAATATATGTTGTCCTTGGTGTAAGAGTGGTGCAGTCACTGTCACTAACTACATTAATGACTGTTCTATGCTAGCCTCTAAACTAGAGTGATACATATGTCTCTTTCACGTACCAATTTGAATGGAACGAGTGATATTTAAACTGCTTAGATAAAATTAAAGATATTTACATCTGTCAAATGAGCACGAAGCCAAAACACCAATTTGACAGCGTTCTCTCTTTACAACGAAGGAGTTTAGTTTAGAGCCTGTCAACAGAACTGTCACAAAGATCATTGAGACCACTTGGGTACAACTGATCCCATGTAAAAAAGGCGGTGGTTTCAAGTGAGCTTATAAGAAATATGTAAAAGATTATCCGATATAACCTGGGCGTGCGCCGAGAGGTTGAGTCCGTGGCTGGTGGAGGGCAAGGGCACGGAGACAATCAGTGAGGCCGGCGCTTGCGCCCTCGCGCCCTACAACCACGCAAGCAGGCCGTCAGCCAGGAAAGGATTTATACGATTGTACGCTCGTATCCTAGGCGGTAGGGGCAATGGCAGGGGCGGCAGTAGGCTGCCATGGAAGAGGCAAATCGAGTATCCCGCTGCGTAGTTATGATTAAAATCTTCATTGTCTTAAGTATACAAGTTGATAGTTGTGGTTTGGCTCTTGAATCAAAATATTTTACATTCAGTTCGTCAAAGCCGATAACAATATGTTCTTGCTTTGTCATGTTCAATGGCATTAGCCGCGCAAAAGGAAACCCTGGTTATTGTGTACCATTTTGCTCACAAGAATGTCGTGGGTTAAGATTGATTTCCAGCGGTGGTTATAATAACTAATGCTCCATGTAGCCCCTACACATAGTACTCCTATAGAAACTGTCTAGGGTACCCCCACCACCTGGATAACGCTATCTTGCACAGGGGAAACAATACATAAGAACAGATCCACACGAGCTATCTAGTAGCGGAGGGTATGTGTTCCAAAGGGGGTTTAACTATTATTGATTGAGAAGTGAGCCAACTCGGACCACGAGCGAGAGATAATAGCCTAAACACGCAGGGCTGTTGCATGTAGTTCATTGAATCGTCAAAAATGCGACGTCAATCTCTGAACAACAAATCTGCATCCAATACACAATATCATGGATGTATGCTTGAAGCCTGTATGTATGCGTATGCATGAAGAATATTTTTACTATGTTAAGGCTTACAACGGGAACTTGAAGTGAACGCACGAGAAATTAAATACAATTGCGATTTTTTCGAAATGAATTTTATCCCACCGAGAACATATTATTTCGTAAGGTGGAAGCGTGTGCATAATCCGCAGTTTAAATAATTGTTTTAGCAATATTCAAGTACACTACCCTCCGCGCTTTTATTATTTTATATGTCCAAACGTAATTAATAGTTAAGTAATATTCTATACTGCACACCAAAGAGCACTATATATTACCTACATACAGACTCATAGGCTCCTATAATAGAGTAAGTGACTCTTGGGAGCTGTTCCTCTGTAGTTGTCTCCCCGATGATTATACCCATGTAATCTAATAAAAATGTATCCTTTTGAGGCTGACTGCATCTGGAGTTAACACAGTTAGGACGAGCGGATGACTCATTCTGAGGATGTGACACATGCTAGTTGATGGAGCAATTGGGTAATGTAAGAGGACCGTATTCAATACGTTCTTGATTAACGGAAATGAAATATGATGAGTTGTAATAAAGCTTTAAAGAACTAAACGCGGCATTCTAGTGAAAATTAAACGGGCAAAAGCTTAAGATGCAGAAAAAGGATTAAATCTGATCAATGGCTTTTTTAGACTATCGCGTGCTTCAAACATTCATTCTTATTACTGGTTCATATATTTTTTTATAAACCGCAGCGTCATTCATTGCAGCATTCTGCAATGCAGGCAAATAAAGATCTGACTTCTTAATTTCCATTCTACTTATCCATTTTCCGGAAATTACAAAAGGTTTTTATATTCACAACGTGAGTATAAATACGGTCCTCATTAGGTTTGAAACTTTTAGTTCATAAATCGCAGTAGCAATTAAATGAAACGATTATAACAAATAATGATTGCTTATTTTTACTAAATTGTTGGGTTAAAAAGCGTATTCTTAAAAAAGCGTTGTTAATTACTGAAGCAAAGCTTTGCCTCATTAGTATCATTATAATGTAATAGCTAGGCTAGTGGGCATTAAAAATAATATCATTAACTAAGAAAATCCCTTTATTGTATTTCGTTGTTTTAGGGAATCATGCTCCGGTTACCAAATTGGATAACTTGGAGTTTATCTTGTATTTGAAATCATGTTTGTCAATAATCACAATTAAGTGAATTTGCAAAATACTAGTCTCGTTTCCGTGAATCTTTGAAAGCAAAATAAAAGCCAACCTAAGGAGTTTTAACTGATGAAACTGGGCCTTAATTCAGCTATTTAAATTTATAGAAGGTAATTTAATGACGTGATTTTAAGTTTCAGAATGGATCTGATGTAAAAATCATGCCATTCAAGCACGTTTCTATTGGGATATGGGATTTAAATAGCGGAAGTTGGCCTGAGGAAGAGTTTAAAAAGAGTAGCACTAACCTGTGGGGGCTGCGGCGAGCGGATGTTAGACATGCCGCTCGGGCCCGGCATGGGGCTCGGCAGGTGCCTGCGCAAGTGACAGGTGAAAAATAAATTGATAAAAATCTGAAAAAAATTACACCAAGATCATCTGACCCCAAACTTGTACAGCAGCAGAGCAGAGCTTGTACTATCTGTTTTAAAGACTTACTTAAATAGATAGAGAAAGATACTTAAAGAGGATGTTGTCACAAAAATTGAGATGGGAATGCTATGATGGTTTGGGCATATGGAAAGGATGGATAAAAGGCGATTAACGAAACAAATTAACAAGGCGAGGGTGGATGGAGCTGTTGAAAGGGGAAGGGCTAGACGGACATACTTAGGACAAGTCCAAGACGTGCTCAGAAAAGGTCAGGTCAGGAGTACCCATAATCGACGAGCATGTATGAAAGGATTAATGAGAGTGGAAGAAGCGCAAGAGGTGTGTCAGGACCGTAGCAAGTGGAAAGATGTGGTCTCTGCCTACCCCGTTGGGATAAAGGCGTGATGGTATGTATGTATTAAATAGATAATAACACCCAGACACACAACAAACACAAATGTCCGTCACATAAATGTTTGGGTGGGGATCGCACGACCTAAGGCGCTAAGGCAGGATCGCTGCCATTGTATTTTAGGGCGCCTACAAATTATAGGCGCAGTACAGCGCTACATAGGCGCCACTGCCAATCTTTATAACATCGATGACTTGCGTGTGGCACGGCACTGCCACTAAATACTGTACGAAAACGAGCAGTGGCGTCTCTTTGAAGGGCGTCTTCATTTACCGGGTGAATATCAAGACATACAAAAACGATATTGCATACTCGACAGTTAAGTAGGAACCATGTAAGTGAAAATTTGAGTTTAAAAAAATACTGACTGTCCGACTGATTAGTATGGTGACCTTGAAATGAAAGTTGATTCAATAAATTTCATTTTCATTTAGATAGTACTAGTAACTACTTAGAGTGTCATATCGTTTTTGTAAGTCTTTTGATAATCACCCGGTATATTTATTATTACTAATTATTAGTTAACAGGGTCCACTGAAAATCAGATCCTGAGCCAATCAGGCCGAGCTTTCGATGAGTGAGGTTTTCATTTACATAGTTACTACACTATTTTCAATTTGTGATGATATGCCTGACAGTTCTCATTGTTCCGTGTCACGCATACTTTTTCAAACTAAATGAAAAGAAACTGGCAAAAGAAAATGTTATAAGCTATAAAATAACTATTGTCCTTTCGAATCTTATCAAGTAAATTATTGTTATTCTCTTTATTTAGCATAAAACTTAGGTATAAAATTTGTACAGTATTCTTACAAAAACAAATATTTACAACAATAAAAACTACTTATGAATTATAATTATAAAAACTAAATAATTACAATCATAAAACCTAAGCTGAAAGTTATAAAAACAGTGATTTATAAAAATACTATAAAAACCTTAACCTAGGGTGCCGCCGGCAGCAGGGCAGGCAAGGCCCAGAATACCGGTGGTTAGGGCTGCAGAGAGAGGAACCTCCTGACAATGCGAGCTGTGTCCAGGAGCACCGCCTTCTGCATCTGACCCTTGACCCAACCGCTGAGCGAGAGCCTCTCGAGGTGTTGGTCGAGGCTCTTCGCTATTAAGCCGTTTGCCGACACGACTATCGGGACAATGATCGTCAAATCAATATTCCACATGGCAGTCACCTCGTGAGCCAAGTCAAGGTACTTGCTGAGTTTGTCTTTCGCAGCTTTTACGAGGTTATCGTCATGCGGGATGGTGATGTCAACGAGCACTGCCCGGATCTTGGATCGGTCTACCAGCACGATATCAGGCTTTTTGGCTGCAATAGTCCAGTCCGTGATGATAGAGCGATCCCAATAGAGCAATGCACGACTATTCTCGAGAACTGTTACCGGTGCATACTTATAGTACGGTACCTCCGACTCGACAAGGCCATATCGAAGAGCAATTTGCTGGTGGATGATCTTGGCTACTAGGTTGTGCCTGTGCACAACTCTCCGTTAGCAAAGTGAGAACAACCGGAAATAACATGGCGAATGGGAGTCGCCAGGACGGCGGCATGCCCGACAAATGTCGACCGTACCGTCTTTCATGATGTATTACCGGTAGTTATTCACCTTGATAACTTCATCAGCAATTGCACAGACAAAACCCTCGGTTTCCCCAAAGAGGTCGCCGAAGCGTAGCCAGTTCACCGATGCGGAGACGTCCACATCGGGCCCTGTTAATGCCCGATAGAACCTCCCACGCAGCTCCTTGCTCCTCGATATTTCCTTGCGGTCGTCGGTGGTGAGCACCGGTGGTTGACGCCAGTTCTCATTCGCCAAGGATAGCGGCGTGAGGCCTTTATCAACTGCCACAACATCGCGGTGTATCCCACACTCGTTGCTAAGGAAAAAATCCTAAAACTGCACACCTCGCGGTTATGAAGATTCTTGGCATTTAAAAAGCCACGACCCCCCACCTTTCGCGGGATATACAGTCTCATGACAGACGAGCGTGGGTGTAACATCCGAAATGTTATGAGCAATTTTCGAACCCGTACATCCAGGGCGTCCAGCTCGGTTTGAGTCCATCTTAGTATGCCTTTGAATCCTTTAGTAAGGTACTAAGAGGATTCAAAGATAAACAAAACTCAAACTATCGCCCTGGAAAATACCTCGCTCTATCCTTATGAAGTCCTGTGGATCAGGGGAGCCATTTCCACCACCTGGTTGACGAAGGGCTGTGATCCACTGCCCCAAGCATGTGCTCAAGAAAGATCTCAAAGTTGTATCAATTTTATACAGGTCTAAGATCCTCCTGAGCCATGAATGGGGCTCCGAATCATAGGCCTTCTTATAGTCAATCCAGGCAGTTGAAAGAGCTTTCTGATTCCGCCGGACTTGTTGGCGAATAGTCGTGTCTATGAGGAGGAGTTCTTTAGTACTTCGGGACCCAACCCTACATCCATTCTGAGCAGGGGCCAAAACAATTTTTGCAACGATATGCGAGTTAATTTTTTTGTGTTGTGATGGGTCAATCGTTTTTTGCTTCCGAGGTACTACCTGACTTGTATAAAAGGAAAGTGACACCAGAAGTCAGGAAACTAGGTAGAGAACCAACCTCGATGGATTCCTGGAACTGCACTGCCAAGCATGAATGCGAGCATCGAAACCACTTGATCCAGAAGTTGTGCAATCCATCCGGGCCAGGACTTTTCCAGTTCAGAGCCGTCTGAATTGCACAACTAACGTCTTCGGAGTCAATACTTACTGACTCCATGGTTTCGATGGATTCGCATTCATGCTCGACAGTACGCATCCAGTCACCCTCCGTGTGCTCGACAGCCTCTGGCTGCGCCAGAAGTCAATCATGACACTTGCATCTGGTCGCTGACCGTCGGTCACACGTTGGTTAGTCTCTTCCCAGTTTCGGTACACCTTCCTTTGGTCACTTTAGAAAAGACGGTTTTGTAAATATCTGTCCACACGTTCTCTGTAGCGGCGGATACGGTTTGGCCACGCATAGACCTTCTGCTTCAGAAAGTCAATGCGTTCCGTGACGCAAACCTTAAACTGTTCGGGCCTAATACCCGTCCCAGCGAAGGCTTGGTTCACGTAACGCATGACCCGAGGACGATGGTTCCCCCGGCTGAAGCAGACCAGCTTTGCAATGAGGGTCCTAAACGTGTCGATACGCCGCTCGATTCGCATTGGCCATGCGGATTATTATTTAATACTTATTAAATGAAGTTAATGAAATCAAATCAATATATCTTTACAGCGCCTGATGCGTGAAAAAGAAAGTCATTCAATAGTGTATTGACGTCATTCGCATCAGTACGAGTGCGTCTGCCTTGTATGCTATTTTTTAACTATTATTTTCGAGATACCGCATTTAATTTTATAACTTATTACTTTATTAGCCATGACCCGTTTACTAATAATTTATTTAAAAATTGAAAATCGGTACATCCGATTACATTTACTTTGCCAACTCGATTAAATTACATTCGTTACATCACTATAATTGAGAATTATAAACTGTCAGGGATATCATCATACGGCAAAAGAAGTATGCATCACTTACCATGAGTATGCCATATCGTTTTCGGATGTTATTTGATACTCATCCGGTATTTATGGACATTGGGACACCGCTGGTGGGATTTGTGATTTTTTCTCTAGTTGTCTATTTTTGTTTCCTTCTGTTCCTCAAAATGTAAGGGTAATAAATGCATTTTATTACATTCTTCGTTATGTATTTCTTACCTAGGGCTTGGCGACTCCGCGGGTGCGTGCGCGGGCGGCGGCGGCGGCGGCGGCGGCGGCGCGGGGCTGAGGCTCGCGAAGTGCGCCGGCGTCATGTTCAGCGCCTCCGCGCCATCTGTCTTCGCCTGGGGACAACAGATACCCTTTGCTTTACTTACTGTTTAACAGCTTTTCATTTTGTAAGGTGCTGGCTGACAGATTAGAGCATTTACTTAGATCAGAACATCTAGCATTCGTCGTTTTATATAACCACATTGCGAACATGACGCTCTATGTTTTGTTACAACTTGTTCCTAACAATCAATCAAAAACGTTACATGTCATAGAAATGTTCTATGAATGCTAATAATTATCTTGTATTGTACCACCTTTCGTAAAAATGTTACATTACGATGAAATGCTCTAATCTATAGATTCAAACCTTTAGATTCAAACGGGGCACAGTTACAGCTCTTTTACTGGTGCTTTTTTGAAAAAACAGACCATTATTGAAATATCGATTAAAATAAAATTAAACATTTAATGGGGTTAAATATCACTACATAGTATAAATCAAAGTCGCTTTCCGCTGTCTGTCTGTCTGTCCCTATGTATGCTTTGATCTTTCAAACTACGCAACGGATTTTGATGCGGGTTTTTTTAATAGAAATAATGATTTAAGAGGAAGGTTTATATGCATTTATGATGCATAATATAGTGGAGAAACACTGATAATTTTAGAGGTTTCTAATGTGATGTAAATAAACACATTCTTATGCGCTTACATTGCAAACGCTGTTTGAACCTTACGAGATAAATCACGAAAATCTACATACTACAGCATTGTAAACCTTAAAAGGTCTTCAAAAAACTCCGCGATGGTATATATTAATATGTCTATCTCTTAGGAATAACCCACAATAACCATTTTTTATCTTCCACTTTTTACAAGAAATAATGGCTTATTTTAAGCGATTTTAAGCAATAGCAATTGTGCATTTAATATAGATCAATATGGCCATTTACAGCATGTAATATAAATGAATATTTTCAAAGATATTACAGATTTAAAATGCAGAGACATTGCGGTAGCGGCGGTACCGGCCGGGGGGCCGGCCACTCGTGCCTATAAATAGGGGTTCTTTTTAGGACGTAGGTGCTAACTAAGACGGGATTTCGCGAATGAAGTATAGTAAGTCGGAAAAAAGCCTGTATATCATAAAAATTAAGTTCACGCGGGGAGAGCTCGTAGATTATAAAGAGATGTAATACGCAAGTTTTTTTTTTATATTTATGAAAAAAATTAATTGAAAACTGCTGAGTTAATTGCTAATTTTGAAGTACCAAAGACACAAACAACCTAAAATCGGTACAGAGGCGATCACATTAACCATTTTATTGGGGCACTTTAAGCTGCTGACAAAATACCCATTTTGCAATTGTTTTTCTAATACCATTGGTGAAAAGTGGGCTTCTGAGTGTTCCGTTCACCATGACGGCAACAGTCACTTGCCTCTGATTACCCCGTTTGAGGTAAAGTCTTGATGGTATGTTATTTAAAAAATATAAGTAAACAAAGAAAAGATGTGAAAAGTTGATGTGAATGCGTCTACAGATAGTCTAACAATACAGTTTTACTCTGAACACATTTGTGGTATAATCAAAAGGCACAATCTATGATGAAGTTATTCAACGAATTTTAAACATCATTGCAATAAACAAACAATACACAATAATTACAAATTTATGTTACTACGCATAGTATCTTAAAAGATATTCATATTTTGATAAAAGTTGCATTTAATTTGCCTAGCTAATGCTTCGAAATATAACTTACCTTTTTAACTACTTTTTCCATTGGGTCACTTTGCATTTCGTTTCCTGGGTGGTGTCCCTCCCACACATTACTCGGGGGATTCACTTCAGTCGGCTAAAACAAATTAAATACACAAATATACTCTACAAGTTTTTTTTTATTTAGCGTCACATGGAACAAACGCATACATTTTATATAATTTTTGTTTGTAGTTATTAAAACTTTTCCATACTACGGGTATAATCTATCTAAGAGGAAAGATTTGTTTGTTTCTTTGTAATGAATAGGCTCCGAAAGTACTGGACCGATTTTAAAAATTATTTCACCAATATAAAGCTACATTATAAACAATTCATTCCTAAATATTGAACTTGTGTGACGGTAACTTTGCCGTCCGATTTGATTTGAACGCGGATAGCAACATTAGTGCTCGCTATAAAAGCTAACTCTTGAATTTAGACCGGGCAAAAATTCCCCAGTCTGCAGGGTCTGTTGTATCCCTACGCCTGGGTCAATAAATGTTCTTCTTTTTTTTACTATTTACCATAACAACAACAGTAAGAAACGTATTCCAGGAAGGTACACCAGAGAAATTCGCCAGGTCTGTTATTTGCCTCATTAGCTCAGTTGGGAGAGCAAGCCCCTGACTGTTGAATGGTAGGTAATCAAAGCGCGCAAGTACATAGAGTGACAGAGGCTTGTCGTAGGAGCAAGGTTTGATTTTCTAATCGCCTAATCGAACATGAGGACACGATTGGAGTATTGTGCTGTAGCACGGCTTCTCGCCTTGACTTGCGTGGTGTCTTTGGTACAATTCGGACCAATTCAGGTGTGCTGGGTGACGCTACTGGCTCAATTCCTTGCCTGGGACGTCGTAACACATGGATATTTCTCCTTATTTCGTAGCCTTAAGCCATAACTAGTGATGTGTTTTGTCAAGTGAAGTGTGTGTGTCTGGCGTATATTTTTAAATATTGTTAATGTTTTTTAGATCGCTTCTGTGTAGTCCCTATTTTTGCTAAAAGCGCGAGATGGCTGTGTGGTGAGTTTTAAGGCTACGAAAGTGGTTGAGGTCTCAAAAGATGCGTTTATTCAAAGCGGACAAGATGATGAAAAAATGTAAATTGCGAAAAAATCAAAAATATTAGCATTTTTACAGGGTCTTCGGGCATGAGATCGCTTATATCTCGAAAACTAAGACCGATATAGAAAAAAAGACAGAAAACCCTCGGGTATTAAATTGGGCTCCATTTAAAGAAAACTGGCCTTCGTTATCTTTCACGGTCTGCCCTGCGTCGCAATTGCTTAAATAAGAATAAATAAACAAATCTTTTAAAATGTATTTTGTTCTTTTCACTCAAGTTTGTTCTATCTAAATGCATTCCCAATGTACCCGAGAGTCTCGTGTATCACGAGATCTGTGTTTTTTAAATGTATATGTGAACGCACCCCCTGCGGCGCCGGCACGGCGAACTCGACGGCGGCGGGGGCGTTGGCCGCCGCCACGGCCTTGCGCTTCTTCGTCTGCTTCGGGTCGATCGCCTCCGCGTTCGTGATCACCGACTCCTGGTACGACGCCTTGCTGGCCCCGGTGTTGTGCACCACTGACGTGCTCGCTGTTGCTCTGTTGGGGAGTCAATTCATATACTATATGCTCTATATACTCGTTCTTGGCCCCCTGTACTCATTTACGTGTTCATAAAATAGCACAAAACCTGAAATTCGTTTGTTCAGAATCAATAGTATAATAGATTCTAATAATGAAAAATGTGCGTCGTAATAGGTCAAAACCATTTTACATTGCTTAAATTTCGTTAAATCTATCTTACCAAAAGGTGAGTACACTTTAGGGCTAATTAGGCCCAAAGTCGGAAAAGCAGTACAAGAAGCATAGGGATAGTGTAGAATAATTAGTAATTCAAAAGAAATGCTAGAAACCAAAAAAGAACACAACTTGTCAAATGATTTTCGGAACTAAGATTTAATGATTTATTTAGTTTTGTTATATCAAAAATCAGTCGTAGTGTCTGAGGTTTTGCGTTATTTCATTATCACGTCGTATGTTACGTTAACTTACGTGACAGAGGTGGCTGGCGCAGGCAGCGGCGTGGGCGGGGCGGGCGCCGCGTTGGTCGCGCCGGCCGACTCGGCGGACTTGGCGCCGGGCGACGCCGACGGCGGGGCCGCTTTGGACCCACCGGGGGTTGATCCACCTGCTACAAAAGTACAATTTAGAAATCAATTTATCCATCCATCATCTATCTAATTGCTAAATATAGCCTAAAATAATTTGTGATAATGTAGCTTTATATTAGTAAAGTCCATTTTTTTGAGAGACAAAATAAAACTGGCTAAAAATAAAATCAAAGCCACTTGGAACATAATTAATAAAGAAACCTGTAAATCTAAACCTCGCGATCACTCATTCTCTCTCAAAATTCAAAATAATGTTATTGAGTCTGAGATTGAAATAGCAAATACATTTGAAACTTTTTTTTCTAATATACCTATTGTAACTACAAGCACGTTAAATTCTAGTCCACATATAGCTGAGTCCCTGCTAACATCTAGTGTTGATGGGTGCACAAATCAGTTCTGCTTTGATCATGTTGATTCTCATGACATCCTCAAGGTATTTAAGGAACTTAATATGAAAAATACAGAAGATTTGTGGGGTATTTCGATTAATCTACTCAAATCAATCATTAATACGATATCACCCCACTTAGCTAAACTTTTTAATAATTGCATAGACCAAGGTCAGTTTCCCAACTTGATGAAATTTAGTAAGGTCATCCCGCTTTTTAAATCTGGTAGCAAAAGTGACCCATCTAATTATAGACCCATTTCTATACTACCAGCTCTCAGTAAAATCTTTGAAAAAATTATATTGAACCAGCTGCTTTCACACTTTGATTTAAATAACTTACTACATGAGAAACAATTTGGTTTTACTAAACACAAGAGCACAACTGATGCAGGTGTAGCACTTATCAAACACATATTTGATGCTTGGGAAAACAAGCAAGATGCAGTAGGAATATTTTGTGATCTTTCAAAAGCATTTGATTGCGTGGATCATGAAATATTACTGATTAAGCTAAGACATTACGGTGTTTCAGGTATCTCATCTCAATTAATACAATCCTATCTTACAGATAGAACTCAAAAAGTTAGTATCAACGGAACTGCATCTTCCGGTGCCACCATACGTATGGGAGTGCCCCAGGGATCTATATTAGGACCTTTGCTTTTTCTTATTTATATAAATGATCTTCCTACCTATGTCAAAGATATTTGTGAGATAGTATTATTTGCTGACGATACCTCGTTGATTTTTAAAGTCGACAGAGGTAAGCAAGCATTTGACGATGTAAATAATACTCTCTCAAAAGTACTATGTTGGTTCACTAGTAATAATTTATTACTTAATGCAAAAAAAACAAAGTGCATCAAATTCTCTATGCCCAATGTGAGACAGGTTGATACTATTGTAACTATGAATGACGAGCCATTAGAATTAACAAATTCTACTGTATTTTTAGGAATAATTTTAGATTCTAAGTTGCAATGGGGTCCGCATATAACGGCCCTGGCAGGGAGACTCAGTTCCGCTGCTTGTGCTGTTAGAAAAATACGACTCTTGACTGATATTGAAACAGCAAGACTAGTATATTTTAGCTACTTTCATAGTGTTATGTCGTATGGTCTACTGTTGTGGGGTTCAGCTGCAGACTTGAACACCATTTTTGTACTTCAAAAAAGAGCCATCCGCTCCATTTACAAACTTAGACCACGCGACTCGCTTAGGGAAGTATTTAAGAAGATCGATATTTTAACTGTGCATGCTCAGTATATTTTAGATAACATAATGTATGTGCGCAAAAACTTGCACCTGTTCAAAAAAAACAGTGACACTCATAAACATAATACCAGAAATAAAAACAAATTGAAAACTCCCAGTCTTAGGCTACACAAGGTGGGAAACTCATTTGTTGGTCAATCTGTAAAATACTTTAACAAAATACCTCAAAGTCTTGTTGATCTACCTCTTCACAAGTTTAAGTCTGCAATTAAAGCAAAGTTAATGAAACAAGGTTATTATAATGTAGAGGATTACTTGAACGACAAAAGTTTGTGGTCATAGTAGGAATAATCTGCTCCTCTGCTCAATATTGTGTTCTTTTTTCTACTCGCATTGACTGTACTCTGAATTTATTTTTTGTAAAACAAACAAAGTTGAAAAGAGTAACTATCGAGTTTCTTGCCGGAGTCTTCTCGATAAGAAGCAACGTCCGAACCGGTGGTAGATTCACATTATGTATATTCACGATGTGTACTAATATTGTACTATTTTATTTACGTTTATTATTATTATTTCTGTATACTTTTTTTGACATGTCATAAGTGCTTTGTACAAGCTTAAATGAATAAATGATTTTTTACTTACTTACTTACTTACTTACTTAGTGATTTTACAAACAAACAAACAAAAAATATCTTTATTTAAATAGACCTGTAACAAGTACTTTTAAATCTTCATTACAAGAAAAACAATATATACTTAGTAATAGACTTAAATACTATAATAATATAAATACATAAATACACTGTATAAAAACATAATGTGACTCTACCACCGCATCGGAAGTTGATCTTATACTGAGAAGACCCGGCGGGTTAAATCGGGCTAGTAACGGGAAGCAAAAAAACAATCAAACCTTTCCTCTTTATAATATCAATATAGATGACAAACTCAAGAACATTTTTTCACTTATTTTCATCCTATTTTACTTTAAGTATTCATTGGCCCTTCTCTTTTTTAAATCTTTTCTAACTGCAGATTGTTCTTCCTAGGGATAAGACCGCCTAAATTGTACGAGCTAAGACTACTGTTATGTTTTCATTTGTACAATAAAGTCACAGTTTAGGCGTCCTGCCTCTATCTACACGGTGTCGGGTTTCATGTGTTCCAAAGGAAAACCATCGATAGAGGGGTCCAGGGGCTACTCTAAGGACCCCCATGTATGTTCTGCGAAAATTTATAGTTTTCGAGAAAACAGCATTTTTCTAAATTTTGTTAGTACCCAAAATGACGCATTTTTTTAATGATTTCTCCTAAAGTATTATTACTAGAACCTTGATTTTTTTGTGAATGTGAACAATTAATAGGCCTTTCATTACACCACTACAGTTGTAACTCAGGCTAATTATTTTCTACAAAAAAAAATAAACAGTGAACTTTTTTTATTTGGATGATTTATTACTTCTTTCTTTAGGGTGGTGTAACTCCAAAAAAGCACATAACATAAAACTTCAGGACCCATTTCAAAAACTAGCCTACTATGTAACCCACTACTTGTAAAATTTCAATCAGCTACGGCAAGAGCTTCATGTAAAAAAAATATATTCTGAAATGGGAGGATTTTAATATTAAATTAAATTTCGTCAGTCATGAACTCAATTGATTTCCAATGGCATTAAAAAAGTTAACTTTGAGATAATCTGTCTTAAGACATCAGACGTCATTACAGATACCAGTTTTGATCCCTTTGTTCAAGTTTACAAACTGTTTTGTTAGTCTTCCCTTGGCTGCTCTCGCGTTCGTACATTGTTCATACTATCCCTTTTTAACTGCTGGCGTGTTAACGGACTTTTCGATTGATTATTTACTTTTATTTTGACGACTTTGGAACGAAGACTTGGCACCTTCAATAATTGATAGATTCATTACAGAAAATTAGAGGATAACATGAAATAAAGTAGAAATATATCAACGATTTTACAAAAATACTTTATTATGTATTTTTTACTATAATAAATGTTCGAAGTGACGTCCACCTTCAGCTATGCACATACGACAACGTTTAATAAACTGTCTTCTTAGACGTTGAAAGGAGTCGTCTTTTTGTCTTATTGTCCCTTGTGCTTCTCTTAGTTTAGTGTTTAATTCTTCGATAGTATTGTATTCTTTGTAATACACTAACTCTTTGTAGAATCCCCAGATAAAAAAATCGATAGGGTTTAAGTCGGTCCACCGCGTCCGATCCATCTGTCTGGGTATGTTTGGTCCAAATGATTTCTAACTACTCCAGCGAAATGGCACGGAGCTCCATCATTTTGGAAAAATACTCGCTGGCGCAACTCCAAATCAACATCGAGCAGAGCATCCAGCATAAGGTCGGGCAGATTCTCCCTCAAAAAACTGAGGTATGTGGCATTATTTAATCTTTCTGGTAGTACAAATGGGCCGATTAGTTGTCGGTTAAAAACTCCAGCCCACAAATTACTGTCAGAAAAAATCTTGCTACAGTTTGAAAAACACGACGACGACATCTATATTTTCTATTCGACTGCTCACCTTTACCGATTGGCGGCTGATCCGGGGGCGGGTGCTGCGGCGAGGGGGCGGGGGTGCTGTTCTTGCTGCTCGAGCCGCCGTCGCCAGCCGAGGAGCGGCGGCGGGACGGGGAGGGCTTCTTCTTGTCCGATTGGTGCCCTTTACCACCTGTCAAATACACACCGCAAAGACTGTGTTACAGAACCCGTCACGTTAGAATGGGCGACAGCGAATGGGATGATTCTGCCCGCAATTACAGTACGAAAGGAGGCTACATACAACCAATTTGGCCCTAGATTCGATTACTGTGCAGGTCCTGGCTGGCGCTCGTTTTAGATGATCGGAGGTATTACCTACTTCATTGACGAGCAACGCTTATATACTCCTGCAAATATATCCCTGCCTATCCTAAATTAGTTTGAAATAAAAGTAGCCGAAGGTCAGCAAGATCAGTAGCTCAACACTTTCACTTTATCATAGTTGGAATCTGACACTTCTCCGACGAATTGAAGCTGTCGTAACTCATCTCCAGATTTTATGAGACGGAAGTACTAAAATGTTTTACTACTATACCTAAACAATTAGTTAACATCACGAATGATTAGTTAACATCACGACTGTTGTGAAGTAGTAGAAAATTGATTCAAAAATGTAAAAATCTCCTACAGTCCGTTATGTTTTTTGATTTTGGTAATTGTTCGCAAAGTTCGTAAAGATCAAAATGAGTTTACTCATATACACTTACCAAGAAAAACAAACTGTAAAAGCTATTTATACGAGAACAAACAGCTACGAATCACTACGCGTGATAAGGCCACTAGTTCCGGACATCCATGGCACCACTAGTTCCGGAACTAAACAAGCTCCAAAATATGCCTTCTTTATGGTGAACAAAAGGCTGTCAAGCTTTCATCTACCAAATTAAAACACCATCATGCACAAACCACACGAACAGTATGTAACAACAACGATTAAAAAGATAGCGAAAACAGCCTTTTATTTATTCATTTATATGGTACACCAACAGTATACCTATATACATTTGTTTAAAAATGTAAAATAAGTAAGTCTTATATGCATACCCATGAGAGGCGTACACAGCAATTTCGGGAATAGGTACAGCATTTCTTATCATATAACTATGATTAAATATCTTACATAATAGAAATAAAAGTCAGACAAATCAAAAGTAAAATTAAGTATGCATTGTAGTAAAATACAGCATGCAAAAACATAATGCATTCAGGCTTCAAGATGCGTGATGACTTTGATGAAACGGCGTTCACACCACCCAGCGGCTACTCTCGGTTAGATATGAGCGCCGTAGGCCAATTCCACGACGGCACGTAGTCTAAAAATTATAACGGCGCGCGGGGGCGCGCCGGTGCGGCGTACGTTTTTATGAGAGGGGGTGGGGGCAGTGGTGGAGGGGATTATTTTAGGAACAAAGATAATGTTAATACAAAATAATATTTCGTAGGGACATATATATAACCTTTGACCTTTATTAATAACGCTTTATTTGGAATTTTGACCTCCTCAAAACCTAGCCCCAAGTCGTTGAAAGTAATATTTGTATAGGTAGGAAACCTTAGCAGAGGAAAACTAATTCTGCATACAGAAATTATACTTCATTTTAGAATAATAGGTTGGGGAAAAAGTTTCTTCGCATTTTTTAAGAAAATTCACACACATTTTTAATGTAGTTTATTTACATTTAACTAATGTATGTAGGTGCCATTTTGTTCGATTACTTTTTGCAATCTTGTAGGTAGGGACATGATCCCATTGCTATAGGATTTTTGAGGCTTCTGATCAAAATACCGCGACAAGCGTTGTCATGGTGAAAAACCGCACCCTTTCTGCTGATTAATTCCGGCCGCTTTCTCTCAACTTCTTGCTTTAATCTCATCAGTTGCTCGCAGTAGAGTTCAGAATCGATGGAGGTAACAGCTCATAATGAATAATGCCCTTCCAATCCCACCACACACACAGTTTGTTGCGAGTTAACCCGGGTTTCGCCAGTCTGTGCAGCCTGACCGACCTTTTTTGCACGTTCTTGTCGTACGTGATCCACTTTTCAGCTTCTTCAAAAATGGTTCGGTTTCATTACGTCGTAATAAAGAATCACAAATGAGTAGGTACACTTTTATTAGGTTTATTTCAGTGAGGTCGTGAGGTACCCAAATATCGAGCTTTTTTGTGTACCGTTTTTTTCAAATGCGCTAAAACTGTTTTGTGGTCAATTCCCAGTTCTTCAGCTACGTCGTAACTACTGATATGCCAATCTTGCTCCACTTTTTCAAAAATGGCATCCATTTTATCCGTCATAGGGCCCACCAGAGCGACGTGCATCTTTGACATCAAAATTTCCGTATTGAAAACGCATAAACCAAATTTGTGCTACTCTCACAGACACTGCACTAGGTCCATAAACATCGCAAGTTTTTTTCGCGGCTTGCGTTGCATTTTTACCTTTTTTGTAGTAAAATTTTAAAATGTATCGAATTTCTTCATTAGATTCACTCATCGTGACAGTAAGAAAAACAAATGTAAATCACAACTGTAAATCTTCTTTAAAATTAAAACTTTTAATGATACCAAAACCAGCCAGATACAACTAGTATAGCCAAAGAGATTGTATTACAAGTTCATACATACTATATGCGAAAAGACTTTTCCCCAACCTAATATGTAACCAAACAAATAGGTACTGATCCATTTGGGGGCTTTTTCAAGTTTTTTGATGAATTAAAAACGGGATAATCATCATCATCATCCGTGCGGTCTATCCCGGATCTGAATATCCGGTACTGGTGCGTAGGGTACTAGAGTCCGTCTTTCTAATGTTCTTGGCCCACTTCGCGCGGTCTTGTGCATCCTCAGTGGTGAGTCTGTTGGCCCGCATGTCACCCTGAACGACGTCGAGCCACCGCTTCTTGGGTCTGCCTCTCAGCTACCGGTACCTGGCAGAGGTGGCATGGCTAGACAACATTTTTTTCCAACGTAGTTTGCCGATCGATTTCCGTGAGACATGACCATACCAACGAAGATACCAGGGAAGGACCATACTCCTGCAGCTTGTCTGCGATGTCACGAACACGAAGACTACCGCTTAATTAGGTGTTCCGCAAGCGATCTTTGCGTGAGAGCCCACACATCCACCACAGCATCTTCATTTCCGTGACGCGCAGCTCCTGCTTGTGTCGCTCTAGTAGGTAACAGCCTTTTAAAAGGACAGGGCTAATGATGGTTTTATAGAGCCGAACCTAATGGCATTTTGGGGTTAGAAATTTAATGACACCATTCACCTCATGCCATTTGGCCCAAGCCGCCGGCATTCGGGCTCTGACGTCGCTGTTGATGTCCCCGGACGCGCTTCACAGGTATTTGACTATGTCCGTGCGCTCGCCCAAGTCCACGCCTATGCGGACAGACTGGGGATTTGTGGTGTTGCAGGCCACGTACTCCGTTTTCGCCACATTAAGCTTCAGGCCGCCGTTATCAAGTGAATCCTGCCACTTATTCACCCTTTGTACCAGTCGTCCCCTGTCCGAATTTGCCAGCGCAATATCATCAGCATACATGAGCAACCAGGGTTGCTCATGGTGATCTCGGATGCTTTTTGACAGAACGTCTAATATTACGCTGAACTGAAACGGGCTAAGCACTGAGCCTTGGTGTACTCCAAAGGTGATAGCGAAGGGAAGCGTGTCACCAACCACAGTGGATTATAAGCCCTATGTCGGATACGCAAAATGCCAGACAAACCAACTCGAATTTTGTTCCGCAGAGGTTACACAGCTATTTTATTTTCTATTTCTGCGTTATCCATGTTAATTTGGCCTTTCTATATAATATGCGGGACACGACTTGTAAAACGTAAACGGATTAGAAAACCGGTGACTACGATCATTGATTGAGCTACTTAGGAAGTGAACTATTGAAGCAGGAGACGAGTTGAAAAGTGGACTCGTTCGACATGAACTACATAAACATAATATACAAACATGCTTCAACATCAACACAAAAATCTACGGAACACACTTGATTTGTGTTTGCGTCCCATGACTGGTGCGATGCTCGCCGGCTCCGGGATGGTCTCTGCAGCGGTCGCCACAAAAATTGTCAGTGTTAAATTATTGACAGGAATCGCAAATGTTATTTCCGACGAGTCTTGGAGATAGTTTACTCAAAAACATGAGACAAATCGGCTACAGAAAATTCGGTGCAAGTCATCAGCCGAATGTTAATAAAACTGGGAATATAAATCAGATATTTGAGTGTTTAGTTTCCATGCAGAAGTATGAAATGTAGATTGCAAAGAAAACAGAGGAGCAAGCACGACTATTCTGATTCTCGTATCGCAACAGCACTTAAAGTTTCGTTAGGTGACACGGCGGTGTCTCAGAAAACTAATAATGACTGACGGATGAGTGAAAGATGGTTAATAAAAATCTCAATGAGGTAATGTTTTTGTGCAGTTTTGTCGCATTATGAGATGAAATTTCTATGATGAAAATTCTGTAATTTCCAAAACATTTCGAGTGTAGTGCAATTACAAATCGATACGAAACATCAAAATGTGCGTGTCCTGCCTGAAAACATAGTATAATACAAAGAGGCTGAAGTAGATAATCGTACTCACCCAGAGGCTGGCTGCTGTTGGTCGGAGTCTTGGCCGAGGCCGGGTTGCCCTTGGCCGCGCCGGCGCCACCCGCGTGCCCCTTGCGTCCGGGCTGCAACGACACCGGGATAATGCACTCACATCTCTCTTGTTTAACTAACGTCAAACGATCACTTAGCAATGGGTCTGTGCACCTAGTTCAACTAGCAAATTGAATACATCAAGTTTAACTGATATGATACTAGATTGAATGATCTAGTGTAGAAATATTGACCTTCGTGCCTTCTGTACATAGGCTTCATTCTGATTTTGTAATAATTTAAAAGAATACTCAGGATAATTCCAATATAAGTATCCTACGCACACCCTAACGATCGGTGGAGCTGCGAGGAGCTACAAGGTCGGCATAATATCAAAACGTAGGCGTAGATATGACGACGTACTGAGCAGACCGAGCACTACGTTATATTATTATTTGTGTGATATTAAAATAATAATAACACCCACTTAAGATAAAACTCTGGACTCTTATAGTACAGAGGCGTTCACATCAACCTTTACAAAGAGGCACCCTATGCGAATGACATAAGACCCATTTTGCAATGGTTTTGTAAAGGTTGATGAGAACGCCTCTGTACCATTATTCGCTGTTCTAGGCAGCGTACCTACATCGCCATAGATGTTTTAGGTTTCAACAAATACCAGTTGTATCAACAACTGCATTCGCACGTATGGTAAGTTATGTCGATGCGATATGTAACTATTATACCTACCTAACAGCTTTTGTGATGGAAGCGAAAACTGATATCGGTTAATAGATATAACTTGAAATATTTTATGTAGACATGACACAATCTAGTCATTAAAAAAATCATGCATCATCATTGTGAAAAGTAAAAAAGTAATTTACTGGCAAATAGAGCTTAAATTATTTATTCATAAAATGAAAGAGGGAAACGAAATTCGAAGAAGCAAGTCTTTCGTTAGGTAACAGTTGGAAATTTCATATTGTGAAGTTACAGCAAAGCTGTTGATGTTGAATGGCCATTATTTACAATCCATTGCAAAAAATGTTACCTTTGAACGTTTACACGACATACTGCACTTTAGCTAAAAAATCCTTTTTCAGTGCGAGTTTTTTCGATAACACATTTTTATAAAAAAAACGTTTACGTTGTCTCATCAGAAACGCCACCAGTGCTTTTTATGTTCACGAGCTTCGTCAGTGTTACCGAAAGAAATAGCACACGGCCCTCTCAATGCTACAAAATTTAACTATCTAACTCACGATTTTACCTATTGTTTCAAGACTTATCTTCAAAAAGTGTCAGGGATGCTCCCTTGTGAACTAGATTTACCCTTTTTGTTCATTTTAAAACTAGGTGTACAGACCCAACTTAATACATGCGAAATAATTAAAACGTCTATATATCTATAAATATAATCGTTAAGTGCCAAGTCTGCTCTCTGAGCAAATCTGAAATGACCTTGTAATAAATAATAATGCACAACTACTGTGTATTTAACTTTTTAATTTATCGTTACTATGGAATGAAATCGTGATTCTGTTTCAAAGGAAAGGGAGAGAGAGACAATGATGCTGAACAAATGAAGTCTGTTCGACGTACCCCTTTGGACTTGGTGGCGTGCGTAGGGGTGCCGCTGCCCCCCGCGACTGGGGAGGCCCCCTCCTCTTTCTCGCAACTGGAGTCGCTCGACTGGCTGTCGTGGGAGACTGGCTTGTAAGGTGGTATCGTCTTCACGTTCCCTCCTTTTTTCTGCGCAATCAACACTTATTGTGTACCATCCGTCAATGAAGACCGTCAAGCTCGGGCTCAGTTCTTATGCTATGTTACAGGTTACTATAATAGAATAACATTATAAATAGGCTCGATTCCGACGTAGCGATATCAGTATTCTTATACGGAAGAATGTGCAACGCGTGCATTGATGGATGAAGATTGTGAAGTCATGATCTTTGAACGAGAATAAAATTGCACTTCGCGAGAGCTACGTCGCTGTGTAGCTTCCACCAAATAGAAGCTTGCGCACCGATTTCACATACTTCAATTACAATACATTTATCGAGTGCAATAAATTCACGCGCAAATCAACAAGAAACAATGTGGCGTGAACCTTATCGTTACAGAAGATCCGCTTTCATTCCCATAACATTCTTAATTTATTCCATACACGTTACCGGTGCATTGTAATTATTTAGATACAAAATCAACGAACAAGAGTGTTTAAACAAGTCGAATCGATCGACTCAATGCACCTTAGTGTGACACCCAGTGTAGGTGCGAAGCTGTCGAGACGTCTGAGCGCGAAGGCGTCGGGTTGCACATACCATGTGACGCAGAACATAAACATGCTGTATCTATGCACATATGCAATTACAGCCGTCTTTATACTTTATTTTTAATGCAATATTCGAAGTACTGCTTAGCTTACAGTGCAACTTAGTGCCTAAGTTTGCAACTACTCTAATAAAAAACTTAAATTTAGAAACTCAATTAAGAAATGATGTTTTCATTTCAAAAGCTCAAGCGATTAAAGAAATCCTTTGGCTACTTTATCATCATCCGGTTTTCAGAATGTGGCCTGGCTGGCCACGGCATGTTAAGCATGCAAGCATGATTTAATACTTTTTTTTACATTCAATATGCCTAATTAGCGTCATTGTACACGTTTAGAATGGCATTATTGTACCAATATCATTTAATATTGTTTGGTTAATTTCTTCTTGCTCGAGACATGAACACTCCTCATTGAATGGAAGATAAATAGTGAATAACTGTGAAAAGCTTGCAATTATTTTACAGCAACTATGATTTATCATTAACAATTTTAAGAGTGTTCCATCACTGTACGTGCAATTAATGCCGGAGTGCCGCAGGGCTCCGTCTTGTCGCCGACGTTGTTTCTTCTGCATATCAATGACATGTTATCTCTTGGTAATATTCATTGCTATGCGGATGATAGCACGGTCCACGCGCGATATTTCGAGCGCCCTGGGGCAAAGCAGACTGACATCGAGGAGAAGAGGCGAAGTCTTGTTGTTGAGCTTGACGGAGTGTTGGACCGCATTTCAGAATGGGGTGCATGCAATCTTGTCGAGTTCAATGCCAAGAAAACGCAGGTGTGTGCATTCACAGCAAAGGCGTCGCCTTTCCTTTCCCATCCCACTCTTCAGAGCACCCCACTACCGATTAAGGATAGCCTAAAAATCCTTGGCATGGATGTTCGTAGCAACCTAAACCAGCGGGACTACATTGAGAGCGTCATTAGAACTGCATCCCGTAAACTCGGAGTCCTGAACAGAGTGAGACGATTCTTCACGCCTGAGCAGCTCTGTCTCTTGTATAAGACACAAGTTCGCTCGTGTGTGGAATACTGCTCTCATCTCTGGGACGGTTCCGCTAAGTACCTACTCGAAGCTCTTGACAGGTTGCAGCGGCGTGCTATCCGTATTATTGGAAACCCAGAGGCAACTTTGACCCTTGAGCCTCTCCAATTGCGTAGAGACATTGCCAGGCTAAGTGTTCTCTATCGCTTCTACAATGGGGAATGCTCTGACGAGTTATTCCAGCTTATCCCACCCTCACCTTTCCACTCCCGTACCACGCGTGCTGGACTACGGCGTCACCCACACACAATTCAACATTTGTTGGCCCGAACTAAAAGGTCCGGTGACCCGTTTCTTTGTCGTACCATCCAGACGTGGAACGCTCTTCCAGCACATGTGTTTCCTTCCTCTTATAGTCCCGGGTTCTTCAAGCGGGGCGTGAAAAAGCATTTCTGCAGGCCTTCAAGGTGAGGATGGCCAGCCCAGTGATTCGTTTGAATGACTGGGCTTGTCAACCTCATATCTGGACCTCACGACCGCTTTCCATCAGGTGGAGTGAGGTCATCTTGACGGGCAATATAAAAAAAAAAAAAAAAAATTTAACCTACATTAAAATATATCATATGATATGACTTTATTAATTACCTAAAAACCTATACAAAATAACACGTTATCAACACACTTTGAAAGGAAATGAAAGGAATGACAATATTATCATAAAGTACTACTAATAAATAAGTGTAATCAAAGCGAAACTTTGTATAAAAATTAGTGATAATTATATTAGAAACGTGTGATAATTATTTTGTGGTAAAATAAACTTCATCATGTAGAATTGTAGATAATTAATTGTAGACAAAAATTGTGTAGGGTAAAATTGCTCACACATCAACAGTTGTGTGTGACGTAAAGTTTCGATTGTAACTCGAGATGTGATCACATGAAAAACATACAGGTAAGGATTTGCCCTTCAACATGTATTGTTGTCAGAGTACGCTGTTCTACAACTAGCAAGCGATGGGTGAAGGATGACATGCATACCTTCAGAATAACGCCATCAACACAGATTTGGCTAGTTTGAAAGCATTCTACTTGAATAGTAATTACTTGTATATCCTTCTGATTACCTACTACTAACCTACTCATTCATAAAGTTAAGTAAAAAGTAAAAAATATCTTTATTCATATAGACTTATAAAAAGTACTTATGACAAGTCATATACAAAAAAAAATTGTAGCAAAAATATACTGAATAAAAATAAACCTACATAAAATAATACTATGATAGTTAATATCATAATTAAACATAATGTGACTCTACCACCGGTTCGGAGGTTGTTTCCGATCGAGAAGACTCCGGCAGAAACTCGATGGTTACTCTTTTCAATCTTGTTTTATACACAGAAATTGAATTAACAGAGTAAAGTCATAACAAAAAAGTGTGCAGAGGAGCAGATTATACCTAAGATGACCACAAATTCTTATCATTTAAGAAATCCTCAACACTATAATAACCTCGTTTCATTAACTTAGCTTTAATTTGTGACTTAAACTGGTGAAGAGGCAGTTCAACAAGAGTTTGCGGAATCTTATTAAAATATTTTACACATTGACCAACAAATGATTTCCCTACCTTAAGCAGTCTTAGACTGGGAGTTACGAGTTTATTTTTATTCCTGGTATTGAGTTTATGAACATCACTGTTTTTCTTGAAGAGATGCAAGTTTTTACGGACATTTATACTACATTATCATAAATAAATTGAGAGTACACAGTTAAAATATCTATCTCTTTGAATACTTCACGAAGCGAGTCGCGGGGTCTAAGGTTGTAAATGCAGCGGATGGCTCTTTTTTGAAGAACAAAGATGGTGTTGAGATCCGCTGCCGAGCCCCACAACTGTAGACCATACGCCATAACACTGTGAAAATAACTGAAGTACACTAATCTTGCTGTTGCGATATCAGTCAGGAGCCTTATTTTTCTAACAGCATAAGCTGCCGAACTAAGTCTTCCTGCCAGGGCAGAAATATGCGGACCCCACTGTAACTTGAAATCGAGAGTAATTCCCAGAAATACAGTGGAATTCGCAATCTCTAATGGCTCGTTATTCATGTTTATAATGGTATCGGCCTGTCTTACATTGGGCATAGAAAATTTGATACATTTAGTCTTCTTAGCATGAAGGAGTAAATTTTTACTCGTGAACCAATGCAGTACCTTAGAGAGAGTATTATTTACGTCGTCAAGTGCTTTGTTACTTCTATCTACGTTAAAAATCAGAGAAGTGTCATCAGCAAATAATACAATCCCTCATAGGTCTTTGACAGAATAAGGCAGGTCATTTATATAGATCAAAAACAGCAGAGCACCTAATATTGATCCCAGGGGCACGCCCATACGTATGGTGGCACCAGAAGAGTTCATACTATTAAAACTCACTTTTTGAATTCTATCAGTGAGGTAAGATTCTATAAGGCTAAGTGAAATATTTGAAACACCGTAATGTCTCAGCTTAATCAGTAGGATTTCATGATCTACGCAGTCAAATGCTTTTGACAAATCACAAAAAACTCCTATTGCATCTTGCTTGCCTTCCCACGCATCAAATATGTGTTTCATAAAACGTCTTATAACGCGGTTTCAACTGTTTTATCACTTTCAGTGTTGTCAACTTTGCTATTTATTTATAATGCTAATAACGTTTACATCTTCTGCTATTTAAATAAAAAATGGTTCGCAAAACGTGCTCCGAAGCGCAAAACTCGAGAAACGGCTTGACTATTTAAGCTATTTTTTTCATATTTTTGTTAGGGAACAAAGAAGGTTATTTTGGGGCAAAAATGCAACAATTACGAGGAAAATAATAAAAACAACTCTTTTCTTTTCCCATACAATACAAACCACCCTGTTGGCAGGTGTCAAACATTTTATGTCATTTACTCACAGATACAGAACGAAGTCAGTCGGGACAGCTAGTTATGAATAAATGCGCCAACGATATTCATTATACGCTCCTATGTTAATAAACTGAATCAAAAGTTCAACTGAAAATATTGCAAAGCGGCTAACATGTCATCGTCAAAAATATATTAGTCAAATTGAATTTGTAAATATTAGATTTTGCAAGCAGTGAAATAGAACAAAGTTTGCAGGTACTCACCAGTTTGCTATAGTGGTGCTGACAGTAGCCGCAGTACTTGACGTTGTCCAGGTAGTTGCCGGCCTCCTCGCACAGCAGCCCGAGGCTTTGCGCGCACGTCACGTGGAACTGTTGCTTGCAGCCTGAACAGATGTTTTAATATAGTCAGACAACAGGTCAGAGAGCAGCTGAGGGTTTAGACCGGCAAGGAGTACCAGCAGCAATTTGCTCAACTACATGGCTTTAATTGTAGACCGTGGACAGCAAGTGGACGCCGCTTACTTTGATTTTAAAAAAGCGTTTGATTTAGTCGATAATGACGTACTGCTGAAAAAGTTAGCCAGCGTCGGCTTCACTCCGCACTTATTGGAATTCTTTGCTAGTTACATGAGAGACAGACAGCAGTACATTGAATGTGCAGATCATCGATCGGAACTATACTTTACATGGTCAGGAGTGAGTCAGGGCAGCAACCTTGGACCGCTAGAGTTCCTGATAATGATAAATGATCTGCCGAAGGTTGTTGTTGAGGTGGAGTGCTTGTTGTTCGCAGACGATCTCAAAGTATTCCAGAGAATTGCTAGTGAGGAAGACTGTGGAAAACTTCAACAAGACATAGATAGAGTAGCGGCCTGGAGTAAGAAAAATTTATTGCAGTTCAATACCTCAAAATGCGTAACCATAACCTTCTCTCGCGCACGTAATTCTATCCAACATAGTTATGAGGTCGATGGGGATACTATAGTTAGGGTTACTGAAGTAAGGGATTGAGGGGTTTGTTTCAACACAGAGCTTAACTTTCGTAAGCACATCGTCAATGTCTGTAAGAAAGCATATCGTAATTTAGGCTTTGTTCTTGCAGGCAGGGCTCATAGTTTTTCAAATATCCAGTCAAGTATTGCCTTATATAATACCCTGGTCAGAAGTCAGCTGGAATATAACGCAGTTATTTGGTCGCCGCATGAAATTAAATACACTGTCATGCTGGAGCGCGTACAAAATAAGTTTACTAGGCACTTATTTAAGAGATATTATGGTGTCTATCCATTTTCCCCGCTCATGTACCCAACGTTGTTTATTTTGGGGATGGTTGGATATAGTGAACTTCGAGTGAGAAGGGAGTTAACACTTGTTTTGTACATTTTTAAAGTTATTCGGGGAAAAGTTTATAATGCTCATATACTTGGGCAGATTAGTTTAAATGTACCAGACAGGTTTGTCTGGAGGAGACGCCAGCCACAATTGCTGGCAGTGCCGGCCGGAAGAACGAACCTGCTATTAAAAGCTCCCTTGACGCGCGCACTCCGCACTCTTAACTGCATAACGGGGGAGTTGGCCCTGCTGTACTCTGAGTGAATTCACAAAGATCGCTATGTTGATCATATCGGTTAGGAATAAATAACACCTTCATTGTCGCATTAGGTATACCCTGTCATGATAGTTGTAAGTTTGGTAAATAAATAAATATTTTATTTATTCATGATAGGCCTAGTAGCCTTGAGATTCTAGGAGTTGCAGCGTCTCTTGTCTGCACGATCTTGCTGGCTTGCTTATAAGCCTAAAATGTCAGGAAAAAAATATAGCATTGACCAGAACTCCCAGCTAATTCATATGATCGAAGACTGAAGATTACAAGTTAAACGAATAATTTTTATTGGACTGTTTTAAGCTTAAATTGTGGTGAATTCAGTGGTGAATTCAATGTGCAAATCTAAGTTGAGAAGGACTTAACTTTATGCTATCTTCATGAGTTCAGAATGCGGGTTGTGAACAGGGAAGCATGTAACTCTTCAATCATCAATGAGTATGGAAATGTAATGTAGTTTGGCTAAACATTTTACTCGCACATATTCCTCGTCAAGCTACACCACATGTCACCCTCGATTATCTTTAAATTTATATGCCTGACAGTTCTGTTCATTGTTCCATGTCACGCATTCTATTTCAAACTAAATAAAAATAAACTGGCAAAAGAAAATGTTGTAAACTTTAAAAAAACGATTGTCCTTTCGAATCTTATAAAGTAAATTATTGTTATTATTATTAACAATATCAGTTAATAAATGAAGTAAATGAAATTAAATTAATATATCCTTACAGCACCTGATGCGTGAAATGGAACGCCATTAAATAGTGTATTGACACACCTGAATCGACAAAAAATCGATAAATGGGGAGCGACCATTTTGTAATCACGTCATTCGCATCAGTACGAGTGCATCTGCCTTGTGTGCTATTTTTTAACTATTATTTTCGAGATACCGCGTTTTATTCTATAACTTATTAGACATAACCCGTTAATTAGGAATTTATTTAAAAATAAAAAATCGGTAAATCTGATTCGATTTCCTTTGCCAACTCGATTAAATTACATTCATTACATCACTATAATTGACAATTTTGAACTGTCAGGGATATCATTAAACGGCGAAAGTAGTATAGTTATGGTAGTGATGTCGTCAAAAAAAGGTGACGTGCGTAACTTACCTGATTTATTACACTGCATACACGCCCCAGCGGTGGATCTGTGATTCTTCCCGAGGTCTTGGCAAATGTAACACGTCTGAAACCCATAAAATTGTTAGTTAACATAAGGTTAGAAAAAGGTATGACGGAAACAATAATTCAAAAGATGAGAGGAATGGCCCCATCAAAATGGTGCAAGTTAGAACAAGCAGATCTAGGTCATGCTTCTGTAAAAAAAGCTTGATTTAATGAATCAGGATGGAAGGATTTAAATCCAAGGTGTAAATATTTTGAGGCTTACTGCCAATGAGGCCTTAGATAAATACCAGTTAATACATTTGACTCCATACCTTATTGTATCTCTCTGAAGGCATAAGCCTCAGTACGATAGGTTCCATAGAGGTGACATTGCCGAACCTAACTTCAGGTATGTAAAGGGCACACACCACGTGGGCCCATCCACCTGTGTCGGACCGTTTGAGTGCACCAGATTTAGACGGACACAACTCGCATCTCTGAAAGCAAAAAAAATCTATTACCTCCTATGTTTTTATTTAGAATGATTTTACATGATCTTGAAGACCTGTGCAAAAGCAACTCGCGACGAAGAATTTTCAGATTAAATTTAAATAGTCTGGGAATGACATTCAATATTACATCTAACACCTTTGATTGTCTCCGATAAGGCGCGTGTGCAAGTTGAAATTTAATGGCTTGTGGCTCTTGCTAAGGCACTTAATTAACATCAGTCAGGTACAGTAAATTAAAGATTAGGTCTACATACCACTTTTCCCTTTAAATCGGGACATTCACACTTTCTGCAAAACCAAGGACCGGTCGGTACAGTCACTATTCCGTAGCAAGCTAAAAAAGTAAATCAGGCAAATAAGGCATTATATTTGGTCTTCTCAGTCAAGAAGCAACACCTTTTCGACTCTTGTGGTAGATTTGCATTATAGTTTTATGTATTGTTTATTTAATATGTTAATATTATATTTTTACTCAGTAGTCGATTCGATTTGACCATTGTGAAGTACTAATATTATGTGGTCTATTTGAGTAATAATATTTTCGACTTTGCCCGTAATTTGTAATGGTCAATATTAATCAAAAGAAACAGCTGAAATGCAGATGATCCAACCCATTACAAAGCAGGGCTTGTAGTGTGGTAGTCGGGGGCTGACTTGTTTGATTTGGTCAAATCCAAATAGGTACTCCGATAGATAGTAATATCACTCACAAAAAAGGACCAACACTAATGTTTGCCACATGTTTATCTAGGTAGGAATCGAACCCACAACCTAAGACACTAGCTAGGAGCTCTGGCCACTGCACCAATAGGGCAGACAATATTGATTCAACTGTGGTGCTTTGACATAAAGATATTGAATTGTATTGAAGATATTGAATTAAAAAATCAAGTCAACGAATAGACAAAACTACTAAACTAGATACAAACAAAGTACCTTGATGAACTGCCACCGTACAGCCGATGCCGTCGCAGTAGACCAGCGGGTTGTCAGGCCAACCTCGCTCGTCGGAGCACACACAGCAGCCTCCTACCATCTCCTTCATATTGAACTCCGCATTATAAAATTAAACCCTGCAAAAAAAAACTCACACATAATATAACATGCCTTACGTATAATAACACACATACACAAATAACGCTGTAAGCAACCCAAAAATAAATAGAAACATGAATGAGGATGAGTTTTTGCAAGCATTCTGTGAGCGATGTTTACTCCCGTAGTCTGTGCTTTTAAATTTGCTAACTACCTAGTTCTTCTTTAATCAAACCTAAATAGCCTAAATACATCACGTAAGTCAAATCATAGTACTTACATATACAGGGTGTCCCTGGAAGTAAGGATCAAATCGAAATAGCGTATAGCGGGGGTCATTTTTGACCTTTATAACCCTATCAATTTTTGGTCAATTCTAACCGTTAAAAAGTTATGATAATTTTTTTTTTTCAGAAAATCACCTAAGTCCATCCAAAAATAGTTATTAAAAATGTATTAAACATAGTAACTTATTTTTTTGCCAATAGATTAGCAGGTGATTAGTCTAACTTTGACTAGTTATTTTATTCAGCTTGAAAATCCAAGTCAATATAAAAACTTAAAATATTGCGAGAAAAATTATAAACAAAAAGAAGCAAGAAGTCAAGCAGAAGTCGTGAAAAAAATGTACTATTGGAAGTTATTTAAGTGTTTCAAAAGTTGTTTATTTGCTACAGATTCTTTAGAGATATTAATTACAAAATTATTCTCATAATTGCTTAAGTTGTGAGTATTTTCAAAAAGAAAGTTGTCTACTTTGGATTTGTCATTTTAACCTGTTCAACTTTTTTCGGAAGAAAGTCCATTTACTGTTACTTTCTGATAAATTCAGGATGGTTTCAAACTTAGTACTATTAATCTAGTTGAAAAAAAAAAGGTTAACCACATTTTTTTCGATTATTTTCTACAAAATGAAATTTGATAATTCCACGAAAACTATTTTTGATCACTTCCTGCAAGCAAAAAATTATATTTTTTCCCACTAATGTAAATGAATAATTCCAGTTTTTGACTAATGGTTGCCTTACTAGCTAAAATAACTAGTCAAAGTAAGACAAATCACGTCCTAACATTTTTACACCTTTGATATTATTTTTTTTATAAATTGTTTTTGGATGGACTTTCGGAATTGTAAAAAACTAATATTGATCATAACTTTTTAATGGTTTGAATTCAGACCAATATTGATAGGGTTGAAAAGGTCAGAAATGACCCCCGCTATGCAGTATTTTGATTTGATCCTTACTTCCAGGGACACCCTGTATATTTTAGCAGATATCATGAGCATTCATAGCAATTCAGGTCATAAAACTAAAAACCTACTTGATAGTAGATAATGATCTGTAATAAATTAATAATATGCCTTTGGACTATTAAGCGATTTGAAAGTTATGCAATGCATAAGTTGACATAACTTATGTTAATCAGAATCAGAAATATCAGATCAGGTCTTAGAACACTTAATATGATAATAGAATGAATAAGTAAGTATACTTACTTCATAAACATAAATATAATTCTTGGACATTTCATTTCTCAAACGTTTTGAGCTGAGAAGTTCTTATGTTGTTGAAGAGGAAAATAAATAGAAAGAAAAGCTAAGTACCAATGCATTCCAAACATGTTTGGGCATTTATAGGGAGCTTTTGATTCGGACCTGTCATTTAACAAGTAATTTTAAAACTTCTACCTAACCGTGTTATTCATACAAACCTAAAAACAGTATCTCATTTGACCCAATGTCATTCATGAACCATTGAGTTTTATGAACAAATGCTTCGGCTACCTAACCAATTAGGACTGAGGTCAATAAGTTGGTATTTTATTGCAGCAGAGACACCTTTAGTTCATTTATGATATTTACTATCTCTTATTTGCATTTGCAATTCCTTATTTCATTTTATGTTGACATGTTGCATGTGCTTTTATAATCTCACTAATTGTTAAATAAATAGTTAATACCTGTGTGATTTATTTTTATTTTTATTAGCTTTCAACATTAGGACTAAAAACAGTGCAGAGAACACATTTTTTTTCATTTATTTACCCATTTCTTACTAACAAACATGCTCATACATATATTACACATCGAGAAGTGGTAGTGAATTAGTTAAGTGTATATTTAAAATAAATTGCAGATGATACACCAAGAAAGCTTAACAAAACTATGGGTATTGAAAATAAAATAACTAAATTATGTGAAAGTGATGCCTTTTTAATGGTTTTTATAAGTTTATCACCATTCAATGGATTGCTTCAAACTGGACAAAGCTCTTAACTGGATTTGTTATAATACATTTACTTTTAAATAATGTACTTAAATAATATACTGTAAAATATGTATGATATTCAATTTGAATAAAAATAGTTGTATTGTTGCCTATAGATGAATTACAGCAAAAATGAAAGTGAGAGATAACCAAGACCTGACTTTTTTGACAATAATACTGATTTATAAATACAGCGAATACAGTCAAAAGCATTAATATGTAAAATTTACCAAGGCTTTCAAATCATTGGAGCAAAACATTTTGTTACAAATATAAATAAAGTCAACAAAGAGGTAGAACGAATTTTAGTATCGATATTTGTGACTAATATTTTCCTCAGATATTTTTGAGGCCTTGGAAACATATAGATAGTTATGCTTTTGACTGTACACTGTAGCTGTTATCGCCTTTTTAAAACATTGGGATTTCAGGTTTAAGATCATGGGGATTTAATTGCTGTCTATCAAGGATGTCTGCTCAGTTGACGAGGATGTGGGCTTCCACAAGCACTTGAATATTTCCTTCTACGAAAAGTTTTTAATTTTTAAAATATTGTCAACTATCATTTGATCACCTTGACAAAATGTCCAATTTGAAATGAAAGAACCTTATCATGAAGCAATAAAGTTAAAGGGTATATACCCAATAGCAATGCGTTCACGTTTGGTGCAGTATTTGGGGAGGAGGACAATATTATATTTATTGTAATATTGTCTCAATAATTACTTATTGATCTCTCAAATGAAGCTAGTCATCTAAATCCATGATAACAATATACCGATTGATCTGTGTGTGGCATAATATGATAATTATTAAAATAAGATCATTTATTATTTCATAACATTTAGGCAAATAATAGAAAGTGAAAACATGTTACTAGGAACAAACTCTATTCAGGATATTTAAAAGCCTAAAATATCAGCAGCATTCATGAATATTTTTGAATTGTTATTGAATTCATCTAGAGTCTAGACAAACACCTGAATGTACTGTGCTGATTTAGCTTCTTTCAATGATAAATGATCAATACAACAGACACTACAGATTTCAAATATCATATTCATATTTATTGAAAAGTAGAACCGAATACAACTGTAGTTATTTAGCAGAAATGTCTACCAATCAGATATAATTTATAAGCGTTCAGTGCAGAGCTTGTACAATTTCAAGTCCAAATGGGCATTATGCTGTGAACAATGAATATGAAAGTACAGCTGCCATCTAACTATAGCACTTATATTTACCAAAAGAAAAAATATCCGTTCATCGTTGGAGACATATTAAAATTCCGGTAACAACTCATTCATTCATCTTTATTTTTGATTACTGACAAGCTTATCACCTCACCTGCGCCTACTAACAACGACAAAAATGAAGTCAAAACGACACAATATAGATTCATGTGAAATAACTAAACTCTAATTCAAATCGATGCAAAATCAAACGTATAACGTTTGTAGTTTTCACAGCAGTAATTTTAATTAGACTCCCACTGTATTACAGATCAAACTTTATCTTACGGCTGCTAGTAAACTTTAGCACAAGCAAAAGCAAGCCATGATGAAACTGCCGAAACTGGGGGAATGCATTTTGCATTTTAGGGATGCCCGATCTGAATCGATTAAATCGAAAATCGATTAACAGCCCATAATGATTAATATTGTTATTAACCTATTGTTAACTCCTGACAGTATTTTAATTACAAAAATCTAAATACTTATTTATATTACCCATCAATTATCTGCCAAATTGCCCCATCTGTCAGATTTTCTCTAAATAATCTCCAATTATACTGTATAAAAGTATCATGTTGGCTAATTTTGAAAACGTTTTTCCTTATGTGATGCTAAATTGTACTTTTAACCATATCATAGCTGCAATAAGCGTTTAGGAGCATAATGTCAAAAGCGCAAAATGACAAAGAATCGCAAAAAGTCAAATGCACACAATGTCAAAAGCGCAGAATGTCAGAAGCGCAGAATATCAAAAGCGCAAAATGTCATAATAAGTAGTCACAGACGAACTATTATGCAGGAATATGCAAAAAATCGCTGAGCGAGCGGCTCTTATTCATGATAAACATTGTGCCATTGCCTTACCTCTTTTTTATAAAAGTAAATGCTCAATTACTCATCAAATACTTATTTTCCCGAAAAAAAATACTAAAGGTGATCAACAATTTGTAGCAACATTATTTTCCTGCACTAAAGTTTTGAATATGCTTGGAAAATATTACACTTGTAAAATTATCGAAATATAATTAAAAACTTAATTGTAGTTTATCGTGTAGCGCTTGAAAATTTTACAATAAAGTTATATTTATATTAACGGTAATGTAGCCTGCGTTTTAAAAATTCACTTCCATATCATGGGTGAAACAAAAATAGTTGGATACAATTTCTTCAAATATCTATAAGTGTGCGTTATCTTTTGCAAATTCACTATGAAATGAAAATCATACGTAACAAACCTGTCATTTTCAATTTAGTTTGCATTATTTATTTATAAAATTACGATTCACGTGTAAAGTCTGAATTTGAACTGAATATCTGAAGCCAAATATCTGGATAATTAAGTCATAATTGCTGGATAAAAGGTAGTTCAACATTTATTCAGAAGATATCCACCCTGTTGCACATTTTTTCATTTGTGTGCATGAACATGTCTGTTTGTACTGGTCTGGGTGTCTCCTATGTATAATAAGTATGTATTTACAAAAGAAAATGTATTTAAGTATGTTTATCCGTTGTCTAGTATCCCATAACACAAGCTTTAATTAGCTTACTTTGGGGCTAGATGGCGCTGTGTGGAATAATGTCCAGGGATATTTATTTATTTAGATACTATATGGCCAGATACTTAATTAATTACGATCCGTTCCGATTCAGAAACTCAATTCGAGCGAAAAATTGGGCATCCCTAATGCATTTTGTTTTGTTGGTTGACGCTTGTAGAAGGTGGAGAGCATTTACGAAGTCAGTTACTGAAATGTAAATTCTTCTTATTATAACCCATTTTTGGAACTTTATCGGCCGTATTACAGCAATTTACATTATCAAGTTACATTCAAAAATAGTAAATCGTTTTTACTATTGGAACCAAACTTTTTAATTTGGAGTTGAATTGACCCATTCAAAATAAAAATAAAATGTATCTATACAGTCTTCGAAAACCATGTAATCGATAAATAATGTTGCCAGTAGTAATATGCCGGTTTTACTGATTAGTTCAATTGTTCAATTGAACTTTATTTGGTGTTCAATTATTTTAATCGACTCAAGCGATTGACATGCAAAATGAATCAACAGAGTTGGCTATGAGTATTGGTTGGTAATTTGTTATAGTAGGTAGTTACCGTAAATATAGCATAAATAATAATTTAGTAACTAAACATGTAGAAACCGAGTGTAGTTTTATGATTCAGATTTACAAGTAATTGTAACAGTCTGCCACAGGTACCTATAGTGCAGCAGTAAATTAAGCAAGCTTCTACCAGATCTTTTGATATTTTTAGCAGCAATTTCAAAAAAGTAAAAAAATAGTTGCGTATTCTTCTAAAACTTATACGATAATTTAATGTAGGTACAATTATTGTTGTTGTTGGAGTCGGTGTCAGCCAAGGAAACACTACAATATACCTAGCAATATACCTATTTTTTACATCTCACGTTTAAGTATGTATGTAGGTAGGTAGTTACAAACCTACATTGGCTGACACCGACTCCAACAATAACAAATAATTGTACATTATAATATCGTATAAGTTTTAGAAGAAAACGCAATTATTTATTCTTAGTGTTAAACTGTTTTTTTTTGTTAAAATTTTTGTTTTATTTCTTGATTTTCAGTGAATAGTTCTTATTTATTTTAAACATAGAAAAAGTATCGTTCATTTGCTCCTCAGAATTGAAGAGTTCCGTTACTTTTTCATGGATCCCTTAATCAGAACCTATCCAAACTCTCATCAAACTACCCTTGAAGTATATCCATTTCAATAAAAAAAGAAACATCGAAATCGGTGGGCGTGATATTGAGCTATTCGTCCATTTGTCGCGCATATAGTTTATCTGGATTTAAGACATATTATATGGTTTTCATAGGGATGCCACTGTCAGAACTAGACCAAATTAAAATGGAACCACACGGGCAGCATCAGCTTTCAAATAAAAAAGAATCGTCAAAATCGGTTGGCGTAAAATTTAGTTATTCGTCCATTTGTCGTGCATTTTGTTCATCTAGATTTATATGGTTTTATCATGGATGCCACTGTCAGAACTAAACCAAATTAAAATAGGACCACACGGGAAGCACCAGTTTTCAAAAAAAATGATCAAAATCGGTTCATCCAGTCGGAAGTTAAGTATGAGGTCACAAACATAACAAAAACATATAGTCGAATTGAGAAGTTCCTCCTTTTTTGAAGTCGGTTAAAAAGCAAAACAATATTTTCAATTACTTTTGAAATTTTAATAATAAAAAAAAAAGACTGGCTTAGTAAACAATGTGTTTTACGAGTGCTTTGAGAGTTCCTGTTAGAATGGACCGACTGTTTTTTTATTTCCTAATAAATATCTTGAGGTTCATTCTTTTAATATGATTTTATTTACTAAAATATATTTTTTCTGAGAACTACTTAGTACAGTAAATGGCAACAACTTTTTTTTCTTTTAATCTCTTAGTAATTTATACATTTACACAAATTATACAGCAGCTAAGTAAATCAAGACCAGCTAATACACCAAATTGAATCAAACTATTTCAATTTACGACCGTACTTTCTTACACTAATTCGACTTGAGTTCTCCCAAAAAATATCATGTAAATTTAGTGTAACTCTCAGAAGTACAAATTTTTTTAGTGTAACTGACATTTATTTCCCTAACTAAGACGTATTGGATTGTACGTATTGGACGTATTGGACGCTTTATATTCTGTCTAAAACCGCGGTGAATTCTTAGCATTTCTGTAAAAACAGATTCAAAAAAGGATAGATAGGAAAAAAGTTATGTTTAATTTATGACGAAAAAAAACCTTAAACGGCTCCTTAGTTAGCCTAAATGATCCTGCAGGTGACGGTATAACAGAAGTTCAAACATTTAACTTGCTTGAAATAAACATATGACTCCCATATAAATTGGAAAAGCCATAAAGCCCACGTAAAATCAAAGCTTTCAAAATTTACATACGCTCTTCTCCAAATAAAATCCAGTACCAATTTCGAAATGCATAATAATTTGCCTATTACATACGGGGTAACATTGTGGGAAAACAGTGTTGCCGCAGATGAATTGTGCGGTCGGATTATAGCCCACATAGATAACACAGAAAGTTGCCAACCATATTTTAAAGAAATAAAATATTGACACTGCCATGTTTTTACATAAATGAGTTAAGTAGGTAAGTATATTTGTATTTGAAAATATTCAAACAATCACAAAAGTAAGCGAGACATATAATAATAACACGAGAAATAAAAACAAATTACACCAATCTTCATCCAGAGTAAAGATGTCTACCTAGGTCATAACGCTTAATCATAATCATTTAATGTTTTATGTGGTACATAAGATGGTATAAAATTGTAAATAGTACATGCACATAAATCCTGTAAGGGCACAACAACATTTAAATAATAACAGCGACAACATTAAACTATTTAAACTACAAATATTTACTTATCAAAAGCAATTACAAACTAAAATACTTACACAATTTTATTAAAAAAACTCTTCTAAATTATAAAAACTTTTTACAATCAAATATTGTTTCGGGGTATTGTAAATTTTTTTGCTGACTATATTTTTTATTTCGAAGGGTAATTTACTAAATATTTTTACAGACATACAAACTGCTCCAGAGCTTAATTTTAAATTTGCAGAGGGAATAGCCAGTTTGTTGTTGCGCAAGTTACGCAATCACGTGAAAGGACGTTTATACGACCCAATAGGTTTACATTGTGAAATGTCGATATGATTACCGTCAAGAGTACATTAAAGTAAAAGTAAAAATATATTTATTCATATAGACTTGTAAAAAGTACTTAAGACAAGTCATATACAAAAAAAAATGTAGCAAAAATTTACTGAATAAAAATAAACTTACATAAAATAATACAATGATAGTTAATATCATAATTAACCATAATGTGACTCTACCACCGGTTCGGAGGTTGTTTCCGATCGAGAAGACTCCGGCAAGAAACTCGATGGTTACCATTTTCAATCTTGTTTTAAATACAGAATTATGAACCTTAATGTACTCTTTGCGGTCGTTGGCTTTCTGAGGCCATTCATTTGACCCCAGATTGCCAACGTATTTAATTAAAAATATCCTATATCCTTTGCCTTTAAAAATGTTAAATATTTGAATGAGGTTTAAAATACAAATACCTCGCAATGGTTTTCGATTTAGGACATACGTATCTATGTTTTTTTTATTCCATACCCAAGAGTTTTATAAATGCTAGATAAAATACTTATAGTTCATTAGATACTAAGACTTATAAGAAGTTATGTAAATAAATTGAAAATATTTTTTTTTTCCAAGCTGAATATAAAAATGTTTTTAAGGAGTTCAAAATAATAAAAATAGGATAAACTTGAAAATGAGAAGTTTTTTAGTTAGGAAGTTTTATGTTATTTTTATTTATTTGGTTTTCTTAAGTTTGTGAAAAATTTGCTATGTCCGAGAAGGACGACTCTTAAGAACTCAAAACCCTGTATTTAACACCATTGTTTGCATTAAATACTTTGACTTTGACTTTATTATAAGGAGGAAAGATTTGATTGTTTGTATGTTTGTTTCGAATAGGCTCCGAAACTACTAGACCGATTTTAATAATTATTTTCCCATTACAAAGCTACATTATCAGGGAGTGACTTATGCTACAAATATTTTTTGAATTTAAGCTATATTTTAACGGGAAAGACAATCTATGCGGGCGAAGCCGTTAACGGAGCGCTAGTGATATAATATTTTGAAAAGAAAAAAATGGGTTTCTTTGTTTGTTATATTATTGAATAAGCTCCAAAACCACTAATCCGATCGTGAAAATGTGATACACTTAGGCTATATTTTATTATTAAATAAAAAAATCAGTGTAAAATAATAATAAATGTAAATCAAGTCGGAGAAAAGCGGGCAAAATGGACACCAGCTGTCAAACATTAATTTGACAAAGCGAAGTCATAGTATCATAAAATAAATACTTACCCCTTAATCATAACAACTTTAACCTTGCTCTAAGTCTTTTTTACCATAGTGAAAACTGTGTTGTAAGCTGGTTTTATCTTTAATGACTAAGGTGTTAAAACTTTATTCCCTTTTCCTGTCCCATGTATCAAATGTGGTACATCCAATCGTTCTTTCTATTGTATAGTTCTTTTATCAGTAAGTACCTACGTCTACCCATCTACGAGTACGTCTAAAATATGTTTAATGTGTGGTAGGTCGACCCAAGAAGCGGTGGTTCGACGTCGTCAAGGGGGACATGCGTGCCAACCGACTCACCACTGAGGATGCACCAGACCGCGCGGAGTGAGCCAAGAAAATAAGAAAGGGGAACCCTGAATGATGATGATGATGATGATTGAGATGTTAAATGGCCTACCATACGTCATCGCCGTGATCTTCATATTTTGTCCTTGTTGTATACCACTTTGTTTAATAAATTAAACTAAAAAAATTGTTCCATTGTAAATTAAATAAATATTTATTTTTATTATTTAATCCCCGTTCGGCTCATTACCTTAAGACGCTGTTTCAATTCATGCAGCCTACCAAAAGTGAAGGCATGCGGTCTTGCCGTAAGCTTCACCTGGCAGTCCCTCCGAATCCTTCAGCTATTTTTCTCAATCCTTTGCTGTTCGCTCAATTCGTCTGTGGAATTCTTGGCCTGTACCCATTCGTCAATCTCAATCCCTATCTATTTTCAAATCGCAGGTTAAATCGTATCTCTCTCTCCGACTTAGTTTTTTACGTTGCTTTCACATACATTTTTCTCATAATCTAGTTCGTTACTTACGGAAACTGGTGCTAGGTAATCCTTTTTCAGCATTATAATATTTATATGTAAGTCTATACATACATATTTTTATTTTAGCATAATAATCACATATTAATTTTTTATCACTGTTGCACAGCCTAACTCGCTCTTCATTCTAAGGCCTGTATTCAAAAATCATATTCAAGCATTGATCTGTGCTTGAAAAGAGATTTTGAAACGTCAGTTCATACAAAAACGTCACTTAGATCTATACTTAAGTACAGATTTTGTTTCAGAATACGGGCCTTAATCTCTCTGCCGAAGGTTGTCTCAGTTGTCTGGAAGATATTGCTCTGTAGCGATGAGTCCGCCTAAATTGTACTTTTATTTGTTTCTTCTGTTTACGTGTTGTATTTGTTTGTGCAATAAAGATTATTTATCTTATCTTATCTCATGAAACTTAGAAGTTCAATTTCGACCCACCTACCTACCAATGCATGCACCAATGCACGACCTACTGATAAGGTACGAGTGTACTTGACAATGCTGATCCGGACAACTTTATACTCGTACCACAACGGTGAACCACTAACATAACAGTTTTGTTAGTTAATCGATAGTTTAAATAAAAAAATCATAGTTATTTTCACTTTACCACGAGGCTCTAAATCTGAAGAAGATTATTTACACATTAAAAGACCAGTTTCCCCCCTTTTTTAAAGGTAGTCCAGTTCCTAGATAAGGTTATAAGCTTGATTTATTTATTATAAAATCCTTTCACTCTAATTATGTAAGTTTGCATTTAATTATGGTGAATACAGGACCTTGAACAAATATTCGCTACAGCTGATTAACAGCAACAGCCGATTTCGACAAATTAATAGAGGGTTAGAATCAAAAACAGATATCGTTCATCCTAACAGTATAAACGATGGCTGTTTTTGATTCTAACCCTCAATGAACGATGGCTGTTTTTAATTCTTACCCTCAAGCAACGTAGGTACATCATGATTCAGCTAACAGGCAGTTTATGTGTGTCTATAAATACTCGCGACTTATTTTTAGTTTACCATCCTTTACTTTTCCTTATCACTGGAATGGCCCCTCCCTAGATACTTTCTCCGGTGACGTCAATGGTGGCCAGACAGTTGGGCGCCAGACCCATCGATTCAGCTCATTCAACGACATCCAGGCCAAGCTCCTCCCCCCCTCCGCTCTCGTCCATCGGACCTGACCTTTGGGAATGGTCTCAATATTGAATGGCACCCGTAGTAGGTGTCATTGGCAGGGTTGCATCCTCCTCCTACGCATGCCGCCTAGTAAAGTCGCTGGTCACTAATAGGAAAATAGGTTCCGAGGAAATGTTGTACCATTATACCTAAGTATAAACATCGTTTAAAGATCGTAGCAGTTGTGCCTTTGCTGGTTCTTTCATTCCTCATTTAACTTTCTTATTCTCACCCTGTGGAACGAAAAGTAAAACCTGTCCCTGAATCAGATCGAAGTTTTCGAATGATTCGGTTTTGTTTTATGTTTTGTTATATACTCGTAGGTAATTTCGTTTCGAAAATGAAAGCCTATCATTATTCATAAAAGTCTAGTAAGAATGTTATAAGGTTCTATGTAAGGGGCTCGGGCACAAATGTATGGATTCTGATCCAGGAGCCAATAGATATTTAAAGTATATTGTCAGATAGGTATAATCCCATAGAGCACGAATAACTATAGCGCTTGTCTTGTTTTTGGTCCGATCGGAGCACGCGTACCATGATTACTATACAACCCACCTGTTCAACCCTTTCACCATCAATTCTGCTTTCATTTATTATTTTGGTTATAAAAACAGCTCTTTCTTTTTAGTATATTATTATTTTACACTAGTTTTCAGACCGCGGCTTCGTCCGCGCGAACTTCATATTTATTAAATTGAATAATATGCCTACTAGCTTCCCGCCCGCGGCTTCGCCCGCTTCAACTTCATTGTTACATATTATTATGGCTAAATTACATAATACCTTCTTAAATTGTAGCCTATGTGTTATTCTGACGTATAAGCTGTATTACTGTAAAGTTTCTTCTAAATCGGTTGAGTAGTTTTTGCGTGAAAAAGTCACAAACATACACACATACATAAATTCATCCTCACAAACTTTCGCATTTATAATATGTATTAGTAAGGTTAGTAAGATAGCAATCAGGGATAATGTAGCTTTTTAAACAGTGAAAGAAATTTCGAAATCTGTTTGTTAGTTTTGGAGATTACCTACTCGTACCTACCTCAAACATACAAACTCACTAACGCTTACATTTTTATTATATTAGTATAGATAACACATACCTACTGCATTACAATAGTAAGTACTTAAATAACTAAACATCGTAAATAATTCGACTGGCCTGTTGGCGCAATGGCAGCGATCCTGCCTTTAGCGCCGGAGGTCGTGGGTTCAATCCCCACCCATGACAAATATTTGTGTGACGAACATTCGTATTCGTTGTGTGTCTGGGTGTTATTATCTATTTAAGTATGTATTTAGAAATATTTAAGTATGTTTATCAGTCTCTGACGCCCATATTACAAGCTCTGCTTAGTTTGGGGTCAGATGATCTTGGTGTGAATTGTCCCAGATATTTATTTATTTATTATTTATTTAATTATAATGACATTGTTCAAATAAATTGCGGGTTCCGTGAAACCTTCATGCCTAGCATATCCAAGATACCTACTATGTTATTGAAATATAAATATGCGCACAGGAGCCCACAGTGCGTCGACCTGTCCAGCATTGTACAATAATGTTTAGTAATTGTATTATTATTTGAGTTAATAAACAGGGTGGTCCAAACATACACGTCAATAATTTTTTTAGCTTCCTCACACCTAGGGGTAGGGGAAAGGGGGAAAATCGTAGTCGCGGGCAAAAGCCAGTTTTACATGCGCGGTAGTTCACAGTGTTTCTTTTGGTTAGCTGTAATTATGTCACACAATATAGAGAAGAGAGGTTAGTATGTACCCACAGAGGAAGAGGCATATGATAATTTTACATGTTATGACAGTTTCGAGCAGGCCAGGCGCATTGAAGCGCAAACTGGTTTTCAGTCACGTGTGAACGAACAGTACCCCTACGATGAGTAAACTACGACAGTTAGGCACACAGCAGACGGGCTGGCACTTGTCGAACAACAAAGCCGATCCGAAGTAGATACAGCACTTATTTGGCTTGAACCGATTGGGTGGTTCATTCATAGATTCGGTAGTTGTGGAACGAAAAAGTCGACCCGTTACAACTACTACATACGGGTTGCGATTCCCAAACATTCAACTACATACATACATATATTCGATTTTACCGCCCGGCCGTGCCGATTAATGCCGGCCTGCTTAAGTGTGCCATTATTAGTTACATTATTATTCACCAGAGGCACTGTACCGAAATTCCATACAAAAACTTGACAACAGACGCTAGCGTAAACTCATGGTAGGAGTGAAAGCGACCCTGTAGAAAGTTACAAGCTCAAGTTCACCTTATTGAGGTTTCATATAAACTTACCTGCAATGTAAGGGGCGCGCCGTGCCGAAAAATCTCCCTAGCAAGATTAGCTCATAAAGTCATAATCATAGATTGAGCCCTGTAAAATCCTTGAACCTCTAAAATACAATGATTATTCGCAAGCACCGTTGCTTTTATTGTAGAAAAAAAGCCATTTTCATTTACATGGATAGGCATGCAACATTCGTAATCGGCATATCCTAGTTGCTTACATTTTCAATGAAAAATAGAAAAGAGTAAATGTCCCTCTAAAATAGTATATTGTTTGTGTAAAATATTTTCATTTGTTTTTAGTATTAAATTTAGCAAAAAACACTAAAATGTTCGCTAGATAATAGTGCTGCAGTGCACATTTGTTAGGTTTAGTTTAGCTGCAGGCTGCTTCTCCGCCAGAGATGTGCGAAGCTATGCTACGTTGCTGTGGATGCGTTTGATATCCATCAATCATAATATTATTCATTCTTCCACATTGAATAGCACTGATCGAAACGGGTTTTACCTAACTATGTTTTTATTATGAATGGAAAACTAAAGATCAAGTGTCTGAAATTGAACTTTTTAAACATGTTACAACTAATCGTAATTTCATTACATTTTGTAAAAAAAAAAAAACTAAATGTAAATATTAAAAAAAAACTTTTTTAGGGTTAGATATGAGATATAACGTACCATTTAAAGCATATTTCGCGAAAAATATTCAACCGTATTATATCTGGAGGAGCATAAAGTGTATGTCTTGAAAGTGTTTTTCATTTTAATTGAATAAAAGTGACTAAAATGTAATGAAGTGATATATTTTTAGAATTGGCTCAGTAAGCCCTTTCATTAGATACCATACACGATAGGTTTCAGAGCAGGGGTTTTTTTTTCTACAAATAAAGATGTCTCCATAACCCCTACCCTTTTTTTATTTCTTACCGTGCTACGGGTCAAATTGATTCGTATGGCCTAAAGATCACTCGTTCCGTTTTTCATGCCTTTACCACTGCTTTTGCAGGTAAATTTAGAATGCGTGCTGTGCGTAGGTACCTTCTCTTCTGCCTATACATCGCATGGCTCGAGTTGCACATCTCCCCCGTACCGTACTCGCGGCGGCGCATGTTCCTAGCACACATTACTCGCACTTTTACATAGCATAACATCAGTGGGTTCGGTCTGATAGTTTCGTGGCTTAGCTTGCACATCCTCGCAGCGTTGCTGCATAGCACATCACTCGTAGGAAAACAGCCTAATCAGTCAGTTCTTACAATACAATTAGAATTTAGATGGCAATGAAATAGCTTGCATTATGAATCATCACTAGTTGGTGGTTTGGCCATATTATCTACAGGGACAATAACTGAATATCAACTGAGTATTAAGTACCACCATTGGAAATATTCCATTACGTGTTTGCGTCGATTATTTGGTCGGAAATTTTGTGTGGGACGCCTGACTTTGTCCTGAGTTGTGAAAAGAACAGTAAAATTATTGTTTTTGCGATTTTGGGAAGAAAGCCAAAAATAATATTATTTAAGAGCAAAAGAAAAGCTAAGAAACATCCAATACTGCAACATTTTGAGGTGCCAATAGTCGAGTAGGTAAGTATAATGTAATGTGTTGCAGAAGAGAGCACTATGAAGACTTCGAATATGTTACGTCAGCGTGGTTTTAACGAGGTCTACTACCAGAGGTACTCCAAAAGAGCTTTAGGATCAAAAAAGTGGTTAAGGACGGCTTTTAATAAAACCCAGAGGTATTATACCATCTCAGACATTAATTTATTTCCTTGATCTAGTTATCTAGTATTGAAAGCTACAGTTTGAAATATATAAACTACAATGTTAGAAATAACTGGACAGTGCGATGGAGGTTGCCGACAGGCGGTCAAAACGGCTTGTAGAATCCGTGAATGCTGTAAGCAAGGAAAACACTCCAGCCATCCACACTGCAACTCGTATATATTTTATGTTGAAATGTGTAGACTTTAAAGAAAGCGAACACTATCATATAATTAGGTAGTAATAAGTCTTCTCCATAGTCAAGCGTTTTTAATTACTAACATTAGTTACGTAATTAAAATAGGCCAGATACCAGTAAAAGGTCTACCACGTTACCTCACCCCATATGGGTACACACACGCCCTAGTCCATAACGGGTGCGCCAAAGTTCACCTAAATTTTCAACTCCGATAATTGGAACTCCGAAAATTTTCTTTCTAACATTTTTCATCCTAACAATCACAATGCCTAACTACTCTGTTTCTAATGGTACTACCGACGATGTTCATAACACCCATGTCTCCGAAAGTTTAAATTGATAATATCACTAATGTATGTTCATAACTGGCCCATATTGGCTCACCTAAAGTTCTTAATCCGAAATTGTTCTTCCTACCGATTTGTTACAACGTTTATCCGAACATATACTAACTCAACAACTTAGCGTTTATGTCAACCTAACCCGCCCTTCGCTAACCAAAGCGAATGCTAGAATTGACTTCAAAATAAACTCGCTTAGGTTAGCGAGGAGCGAAGCGACGAGCGGGTTAGGTTCACATAAAATAAACACAGAAGCCAGAAGCGACTTTAAGGCGTTTCTCACATTAATATACATTATTTTAATTTCCGAATATGAGTAAAAATATTATGGAAATTATGTTTAGGGATAAAAAGCGTTATGAAAAACAACAGTAGGAGTTAAAATAATATTAATTACAATTTTCGGAAACATGAGTGTTATGAACATCGTCGGTAGTAAGTACTACAAATAGTATGAATGAGAACTTTAGAAAGAAAAGTTTAAAGAGTGATCATTCGGATTACAAATCGGTAACAATTTCGGGTAATGAACTTGGTGAGCCAATATGGACCCGGGCCCTAACACATAAAAATAGTTAGAATTTATAATTGACGTCTCTTACTCTCGTATTGCGGAACAACTGGCCTACCATAGATCAATTTGACCTCTGATAGGTGGGTAACAAGAAGGCTAGAGACTAAGGAGAGATAACTCCCGAAGTGGGGGTAAGCTTTCGAGGGCCGAAAGTCGTATACTCTGTGCCGGGCAAAACGCTGTATTGCGCATGTGCAGCGGCAGCTATTTGTCATTTCATGGTCACATGGTTTTGTTTTGAACGGTGTCACGTGCGACAGTTGTTGTTTTTCGAGGTTGTGTTGACCAATTTTGACACTTCGCGAGGATCGCGGCAAAGAAGCGTAATGCGCATGCGTCACTGTGGGATACGGATTTAGTCCAACCCTTTCCAGGGAGTTATCTCTCCTTAGTTTCTAGCCTTCTTGGTGGGTAAATAAAAAAGAATGACAGTCTTCCTACGTAGTGTCAGCAACTTAACGGACTATATTTCACCGGGACACCGGTTTCTTACAGCGATCGGCTAAATAAGGATGAACCCCACTGTTTCTTTTTTATCCTCAACTCTCTTTTTTTACGTACATACAGCAGTAGTGCTATCTCTTCGAGGTCCATTCTGATGTTGTGGCGACTCTGGTGTCTGTATGTTGTCTAGTTTGGTAGCTTACGGACACCACGATGGTGTCTTGGTGAAATATAGCCCTAAAAGTGTAGCAGTATAACAAACACACATCACCTACTAGGCACATAATACGTAGGTAACACAATACGTTGACGCAACGTAGAGTACGAAACTCGCCATCAGCATAAGTGGAACTCGTGGTAGTAAGTGACGTATGTTATGTTTAATACATCGCCATTATTTGATGAATTATTGTTTAGTAGGTATCATTCGTACAAAACGTCAGACATTTCTTTACTTTGGTAGTGTGACATTCTAAGATACAACTACCAGCTCCCAATCCTCACAATTTGTTTAAAGTCAAGCAGTCTTCAAACTGATCAGCATCAAGCGCCGTTTACGACAAAAAATCAAAATCAATAAAACTTCATTCAAGTAGGCCATAATTACAGTTCTATCGAATCGTCAGAAACAATTAACTTTAGCTAATGATGATCCAACAAAAACATAAAAATGTGAAATGAGACACAAGTTCAATATTGTGTTAAATGCCTTGTTTGTCGACTTGAAGGACCAACTAAGTGAGATCTGAATGGGTGTAAAGTTCAATGGTCAGTAGGATAGTATATTGAAGCCTAAGGTCTGACTTGGCTAGTTCTCATATACGAATTATTATTAAGTACCTACTAAAACAGTCATGAAAGAGAAGAAAACTAGCCAAGTCAGACCTTAGGCATCAATATACTATCCTACTGACCATTGAACTTGGCACCCATTTAGATCTCACTTCTTTTGTCGTTCAAGTCAACAACAGTACACACGGTGCTACTCGCCAGTTCTGTTGGCTTGACACGCTACCACGTGTCTAGATTATAGACTCACATAATATTAATACGATCTATACATATACATATGAGAAGACCCAGCAAGAAACTGAGTAGGTACCTAGTTACTCTTTTAAATCGTCACTAATATGGCTTCCCGCAACGCAACCTGCGCTGGTCTGCGACCGCATTGTGGTCCATTCTGATTCTTCTAGTTCGTCTTTAGCACCGGAGGACCTATATTTCTAATGATTTTCATACTGTACAAATTGCTTGTTGTATGTAATACAACTGTTTCTATTCCTTTTTTGTGCAATAAAGTATATCCATCTATCTATCTATACTAGTACAGTAAAAATTAAAAAGAAAACCTTAAAATAAATATAACTAAAAACTACTAAGAAAATTTTGCACCTGTGGTAAGGTACCCAAGATGCTGGCAGCATTCCCCCGTTGTATAGAAAGACTCACACGTTGTGCGAGGAATGTACCAGCTCTTGGGTCACCTGTAGTTGAAATCAATTTTTTAGCTAGAGTTTTTAAAAGGTTCTGTGCACTCGGACCCCACGGACCCAGGGTTTCGACGCCGAAAGGCACAAAAGTGTAACCGGAACCGATGTTCTGGTACTTTTGTGCCTTTTTATATTCCGCCGCTTCAGCCGCCGCGCCTGCCCGTTTACTTGTAGCGGGAACATGGGAAGGGGCCAGCGTGTCGACGCAGGTCGCATCCCACACCAGCGGCCGGCCCATGGTCCATGGAACGAGTGTCATCCCGTCGGGTCTTTTACCGTCGTCACGTACGATACCTTGCGGCTCTAACATAGCCGGTACGTTGACGGAGGCGAAGGCCCGACGAATGACATCGTTCAAAGCGGCGTGGCGGGACAAGCGGCCTGCACTCCTAACACATGAGAGCCCGTGGTGTCCCAGTGAGTCAACCACAGTACCACAGGGGCAGGTGTGTGATACGCACAGCTCTGCTCCGAGGCGCAATCCCACTGCAACACGCAGTGTATTAGGGTCGAGGCAATTACCCGTATTTGTGCAGGGGTAGGCATTTAGCCAGTGCCCAGACTCTTTACGGGAAACTGCCTCAAGCCTTGCCCGCTCGGAGCCTGAGCTGCACTGAAGCAAACTATTGTGTGCAGCACTGCAGATAATTTCATCCCAACTTCTCTGTGAGTTGGGGCACGCGGGAATTTGGTTAGGCCAGGCCATTTGCCAAGCTTTTTTAGCGTTGTCTAGTTCGAAAATTTCTGATGTCGGAACGGAACGGGAAATAATTTGTTTGGTGAGGTCGGATGTGCTGTAAGCAGACGATAAAAAAGCTGGTAGAGATACACTTGAAATTTTGCGAATGCCACTGATGCTGTCCTGTCTATGAGGTCTACACAACTGTACAAAAATTTTTTTTTAGATCGGTTTGGTATGTATGTAAGTAGAAATTTCATCAAACAAAGTAAAAAAGGATGTACTCATTAAAGACCTCAACGCTAAAACAAGATTATGTGCATTGCATAAAATAGTGTGATGTGGTCTTAACTTTATCAGCACACAAGATGAGTACACTCTAGATGCGTATGTACCAAAACAATGCCCGTGAAAAATTGTTATCTATAATGATAATGAATCATCAAGTTGTACAGCCAACAGCATAAATCATCGGACACTATTAAACTTCACCTCGCTGTAAACACTATAAAATTGAACTCGGTTCAGAACTGATGCTGTCTCTATCTCTCTTGTTACTTTGAGACAGAGACAGCTACAGTTCGAAATCGGGCATTATTTATTCCTCGTATGTTAGTTAGGCGGATTTTTTTTATTCTTAGCTCATTTTAATTGCTGGCTGTAGGCACAACACGCCCATTTCAGGTGACGCCATAGATCTGTTGAAATGAAGATAAGGTTAGATAAGGCTGTTGAGGAAAATCACGGCTTATGACGAAACGAGTACCTATGAGACGTACTAATCATTTCAGTACCTACCAGTGCGGTGCAACGTATCTCTGAGGAGTTTTGAAGTCTAATTTAGAAGATGACTTAATTATGAAATCATCACAAAATACAAGTTTAGTTCACTAGTTTCATTTAAAGTTGCAATCTTGTTCTCGCGAAAATGGGAATCACGCAGAATTCGACGTCACAAAGATACCTATCTATTGGTGTAATCACATTATGAGACAAATCGTGACATTCATGTTAAGTTGTACAGCAAATAAATAAGTGTTTATTAAATTAGTGAGCGTACTACAGTTAATATTTATGCACTAGATCAATAACTGCGAGTAGGGGAAATTGGCTTGCAAAATGCTTTATTCTCAGGTCTGTTGAAAAGTAATTTTAACATTTCAAAAGGCATAGTGTAAACATACATCATATTATACAATCTATGTCTAATGTTACTCTACCCCCGGTGTCAGAAGGCTGATTCCACGGAGAAGACCCGGCAAGAAACTCAGTAGTTTTACTTTTTAGAGCTCTAAGGCCAAGATCTATAGTGTGCTTAGCTTAAACTTAGACTTAAGTATATGAGACTTTGAAAAGCTGTATCTATCATCAGTTACTACTTAAGTATTTTAAATTATTTTTGTCTCTGTTAAACACCTACTCGTACTTATTTATTATTTTGTAATAATTATGACAATACTAAATAAGTAAGATAATACTGAATATGATAAGTCCGTGCTTAGCCAAGTAACGACTATAGATCAAGGCCTGAGAGTCTTATTAGTATAAGCTCCCAATACAATCCGCTGACCTGTTGCTTGCAGACAGGCTCTCGTGTTCGACTGGCAGCGGGATATAACCATCCGAGGCAGTGACATTAAAATGTATGGGTCTAAGGCAGGGACGGCAGAGAAAGGTGCTGAATTAAGCAAAAATAGCGCCTTTCGAGAAGCGTCGTAAAGGGGCGCCAACGTAGAAGATTTTTCCTGGAAGATTTCTTTCTCTTGGACTTACAACCGCTCGAATGCGTGTTAACTAGTTATATTTTCTATTAAAATGATCAATTTATTCGTCATGTAGGAACAAAATGCGCATAATTTTCAGTTCTCATCATAACCAAAACTGAAGTTGATCGGACCGGCAAATTGATCAATCTATTAGCGCGGTGTGAGTGCTAATGTGCGTAAGCGCAGTGTTTTGCGGGAGCCTTCAAATTGAGTGACGTTGTTGTTAAAAAGTTATATTGGATGACTATTGATCCCATGACAAGAGCACAATAATTGGTTCGAACAAGATTGTGTTTTGTTAAGCGATACAATTGAATAGACTTGAAAGGTCGTTAGACGTAAACTTTAACTCTTGGAGCAGCAGTATTTAATATTTGAAATTGTTAACGGCTTAAGTCGACGTATTTTCGTTCTTTCTTCATTAGAGGATCAGCTAGAGGGCCTGTAGTAGGCAACAAGTGGCATGGTGGTGTAGCGACAGCCACCTTCCGCTATTCAAACTCCGAGATTAAGGGGTGAGGGGTGAGGGGTATTTGTCGATAGGAATCCAAAATAACGCGTCCTTCCAGTAAATATCTAGGAAGTGTCCTACATTGCCTGAAAAAAGGAAGGATAAGAGATGCCCCAGTGTTTTTATGTCTCTAGTCCTGACCAGGAACCGACGAAGCACTAGCGTTGCATTGCTGCAGCATTTAGTTGCGTCAAACCCGCTAAGTGACTCTGACCTATCTCGGTCAGGTCGCGTTCCGGGATCAGCACTGTACTATCCGGTGCCAGGGCAGGCCTTCAAGATGAGTATGGCCAGCTCAGTAATTTCTTTGCATTATTGTGCTTGGCATCCTCTTAGCTGGACCTCACGACTGCTTTCCGTCAGGTGGAGTGAGGTCATTTTGACGGGCACTTTATAAAAAAAAACTTCACTGCAAGGAGCGAGGTCACTTCACTTCACACAATCTAAACGTTTTAGCTGAAAACCACCTTTTTTTAGTTCATAGAACTGAATTACACTTCCAATCCCATTCTAAGAGTTATACCGTTGCCTCATTTGTTCTAGTTACTTAGTACTTCTATTTAAGGCGGTGATCATTATTTGCAGGGTTGGTTATTATTTTTATTATTTGTTTATCGTAAGGGTCGCCGCAGTCCGCACAGAGCCGGAAGGGCCCATGGTCAAGTACGCGTTGCCGGAAGTGGCGTAATCAGAAGTTAACGAGCAGCCCCTTTACAGGGGTTATTTTATTGACTTTTGGCTTTATCGGTGCTCTTCGTAGGAAGGCCTAGGTGGCGCCTGTAGGACCGTTAATATTTCATATTTCCTAGCATTAAACGTTCACTAACAGGTTTTTCCATTTGGCCTAACTGTAACCATCCGTTGATTGATGATAATATTTGCATTGATCAAATTAAAATATTACTCACAATACCTATCTAGATCGCAATTTAAAATCTTATCTACCTTGCTTGTTTACCATAAGTCCAATCTGCTATTTTTTTTACCTTCCTCTTGTCTAGAAGTCATACTTCCTACTAACTTAATTATATAGGTGTATGTTTAGATTTAACTTATTGAAGTATTAAATTATGATTAAAATATTTGTCTCTGTAGGTTTTTTTTTGTCTGATGGTTTATACTCTATGCCATGGAAACTAAGAAAAATTAAGAAGCATATACTTAGCAGGTTTTCACACTACTTCATTCATAGTGCAGAACATTTTTTGATTTTTCATTGGACGACACGATTGGCGCGGGGCATGGCGCACAGTTTCTCACCTTGACTTGCGTGGTGTCCCGGGTTCGATTCCCGGTCGGGTCAATTTAGAAAACGATTTTTCTTAAATGACTCAGGTCCTGGTGGGCTGGGAGACCCCCCTGGATTAAATCCATGTCTGGTACATCGAAACACAAGGTTACTTATTATCCTTACTGCGAGACCACAACAAGTGGTGGTGTGATGTCTGGCGCATATTTATTTATTTATTGGTTTCAGACCTTTAGTTGAGCGGTTAAAATCCAAACTTGGTTTCCAACAAATAGATATTGACAGGACGTTTGGGTTTACTTTCATTTTAAGGATTACTTACAAAATAACCCTGTATATCGATTGTACAGCCATGTTATATTGTCAGTCACACTTTCCATGTTCATGAAATTTTAAATATATTTAATGGATGCCGGTTTGCAGCACGGCGCCGGAGCGACAGCCTCGATGGTCGCTTCTGCTCAGTAACAGTTAATCTGCGGAAACAATCGCGCGTTTATAGTCACTCGATAATAAAATATTTATGGCTCACACATTTAGTTTTCAGCATTATGTATTCGTTGGAGACATTCTCAGACATAATGTATGAATGATGTATGGAAGATCTTATCGTCATACGGTTACGTAGTTCATTTATTATTGGTCATCGGGCTAAACTTTAGGTCAATTGCACCTTTAAACTATCTAACCTATTTCAACTGAAGTTAGTGAATAGAAAGAAGAACAAAATTGCGGCTTGCATGCCAGCTTCCATACAAAAATGTTCAAACCCCTTTTATAACTTTAACGGGATTAAATGAACCCCAATACTCCATATTTAGCGGGTAACCGGGAGTCCAATCAAAGCAGTAGTGGACATTTTGAAAAACTTTTCAATTCACTTATTTACTTTAAAATTTATTTGATATCCATAAAACTCGAGTTTTCCACTTTGAATAAAAACTTGTTTGTTGCAGTTGAGGTAAGTATCTCATTGTAATTGTAACTAGCATATACTCGTAACACTAGTATCTAAATATAATAATGATGTTTTTAAAAAAGATACGAATCTTTGAAATCTTATGAAAAAATACATTTTTAACTTTCTAAAATAACGAATTATCATTGACACTAAAATATCACGAAAGAACATTCTTGCTCTAGCTCTATGTTCGATTGGCTTAAATGCACCTTGAGACGGTACGTCAACAGAGTAACTTAAGGTCGTTTTTTCTCAAATGTTTAGATATTTATGATCATCCTGGCTGCTTAGATACCTGTGGTGCTCTGGGTGTACAAATATTTGCTAGGTTATGTGTTTAGATATTATTAGCAAACGAGCTGCTCTGATATTTATGATACACGTTCATATGATATTCATGGTAACTTTGTAGTATAGAAAATATTACTTTGCTCAGATATGTTTGACTACTCCGATAAATCTGCTGCTGACTGTACGAATAAGAAAGTTAATGAATGTATTTTTTTAAATGGCGTTCATAACGTTTCATAAGGTGCCCCTACCAGTTTTTTTTTTTTAACAAATCATAATCGCTAGAGAACTTCCAAGAAATACGTGAGAGTCAAATCGACAGGTGTCCCCCCCGAAACCCTGTATTTTTATTTAATTACGTTAGAAAAAAATCCAAAAACTCTCATAATGCCGATAGCATTTTGAGCAAGTTTCTACCTGCACCCCTGATAAAGGCATTATGCTCCATATCGCAGTTATTAGATAAGTGGTACTGTGGGTGGTACTTTCGGGGATCTACAAAAGGGAATTAGCATTTGAAGTTTTGTAAGGACATAAAGAAGTTTTATTACAATTTCAAACTTCAGTTTGTAGTTGGAGCAAACGAACAAACTTTCATCAAAACTCAGATCTATGCCCCTCAATATATGCCTGACCAAAAAAAAATTCCGTGGGAAATGATTCCGGGACGAGTAAGATTTAGCTTTACCTAACCACTCGGCCATACAGAATTCCAGACTTAGATCATAAGTAGTTAGCCTAACGTTAAAACGAAGATAGTAAACTACATCAACTGGTATGCTATGTTCAGTTCCATCATTATTCACCAGTGGCGTTGCACAGTGATCCAATACAAAAAGATCTCCGCAGACACTAGCAACTGTCATCGGTGTAAACTCATTGGTGATTATACCAGGGGTACTGTACTACCCCTGGTATAATCACCAACGGCAACGCAAGTAACGTGCCAGAGCCGTGGTTGTACTGTGACTGTACCCATCTGATTAATTAAGGAATCTTATCTTTCTCTAAATTTATATTTCGTGAAAAAATACGAAAAACTATTAATAATATAAACAAACTCTAAATATTATTGCACTAAATAATCTCCGGGATCTCGTTTTGAGGGGGTTCTTGTCCTATGGTTTATTATCTCTTTGATAACCTACTAGAATGCAAAAATCAGAAATAAGTCTTGATGAAAATAACTCTATCGTTGGACTCTGTTCTAAGTAGACTCTTCCTTTTTGTACAACTAGTTGCGTTTAGTTAGTTTACGATCTGTGGCACATCAAGACCCATCACAAGTCTTCGTCTTCTCCAAGATGTATGAGAGAGCATACGAGTACTTGTCTACATTATTTTAGTTAATTTTTATTTTCAATACATGTACTTGCACGTGCACTACTTTTGGCAGGGAAAAGCCTCACGTGATCCCAAGACATTCCGTTTATACGTTTTAATAATATACATAGATCGTCACTAATATAGTAAAATTATCCATGCTCAGTTTTTTATTCAAACGATGCATTTTGCTCAACAGACTTTCATTCGTGAGATAATTTTTTACATTCATACCCACAAATAAACCATTTAAACATTTTAGAATCAAATCTATATCGATATTGGAAAAATCAATGAAGTTTTAATAAAAAAAATCATAAAGTCATACATAGAGCCTTCATATATTAAAACAAATAAATCAAGACATTATATTTACAAATAAATATATTTGTACGTACAAAGTAAATACATATTTCAAAACAGTTTTGTTTTAATGCGTACCTATTTCAGGCTCCAGTTAAACCCCCGTGTAGGGCCATTAAAGTGATAAAATAACACGCGAAAAGATTTAAAATGTAACAGAGAATAAGTCCGATATATAGGTCTATCTAAGCGCGTTGGTATGTTTACTTTGAAATCGAGTTGGCGAAAGTTACGCGATTTCAGGAATGGCAGGAACATTGGCATTGGTTGGCAGAGACGCTGTCTCCATGAGTTGGTGGCTGAGCATCGGCGCCACGCGTCGGGCCGAGCTGGCGGCGACGTCACGCGGCGCCTCGCGGCCAGCAGTCACACGCAACGACTCGCTCCTCGCTCGACTCCACTCTCGGCTGCGGCCCGCGAACCACGACGAAAGTCGAAACGGCTCGCTCCATTCGACGCGTTCGAACGCGCCCCACCCGTTCATTGCCGATTAGACCGCAAGAGTGGATCGACGTACGGCAACGCGTCTTCCTAAATTCAAATTGCCAACTTTTTTTTTCTTTTTAACAACACAAAAACTCAAATGGGTTAATATTTCGAACACGAACGACGAAACATTAACAATCAGACACGGCTAACGATAACACGGCGTGAAGTTAACTGCAGTTTTAGACGGCGGTTTGCAAAGCGCAACTCGCTTTCAGAATAATCACCTGTTTGGAAATTGTTTTCCAAATTGTAGATTTATAAAGTTTTTTTTTTTTGTGACTATTTCGACATATTTTCAATAGACGTGGAGCGGAAAGGAAACGAAAATGTCGAAAAAACATCTTCACAATCAAGCTGCGATACCGTTAGCCCCGGCGGTGTTTAAGGTAAGTTTTTTTTGTTTTATTTACTTCAGCGAATATTTGTTTTTTTTTTAATTATAAATAAATTGGCTCCTTAACATCCGACTGTAATGTACAAGCCAGGTGTGTAATTTGAAAAATGCTTTGCGATAACTTAGTTTGAAAGTGGACATTACGACTTGTGTGAAAAGGAACGCGTTCACATGAAACTCGTTTATCAAATCTCAGACTTCTTCATGGCATAAATAATTCCTCGCTGAATTAAAACCAGTTTGCCTCGTGTGCAAAATGCGTGACCTCAATTAGGAACTCTCAGAAGAAATTTAGTCGAATGCGTTAAAGTTGTGTTATTTTTCATGAGCAATAGTTACGTCATTTAGTGTTGGAAACTTGTTTTTCCTCGATCGTTTCAGCTGGAGTGTTCGTTGAATCGTTCGGACGAATAGAGAGCGTTGTTGTAAGGTGCTTGCTGTGCGACCGCGTTGTCTGAAACCGCTTCCGCCTACGCGCGCTCTGGGGCCGAAGTCTGTGCTCTGTAGCCGCAGCCTTACATACAATCGTACCTGCCCCAAGTTCCGTAACCGTAGGCTGTTTCAGTCAAAGTTTATACTTAACGTAATGTACACAGTTGTCACTATATTGAACTCTATTGTTAAATTCCTCAAACATATTCTTATGGGTAGATGCATAAATTCAGCAACAACGGAAAGACATTATCTCAGGTTTCGTTTGCGGATACCGCAGGGAACACCGCGTGTCGCGCCGTGTTTCACAGACGAGGTCACAAAAATCTTACACAAAATGTCTCTTCCTTTTAGTACTTCTGTGTAGGAAATTTGATAACCACAGGTTAGTTGTTCTGAGTAATAAACTCAAATCATTGCAAGCTAAGTTAAAATAGAAATTCAGTAAGTTGACAAATTGTGATTGCTATTCAGGAGTTGTTTTTATATTCAAAAACATTTCCATTTCCTTTGTTTATTTGTTTAAGTTTCGCTTGTTTGAACTTAAACAAATAAACAGACTAAAAGTAGTCAATTGGAATATAACATGAACAAAATTCCAATGCGCATGGTGCACACAAACAATTTTGTGTGTCAACAAAACGTGACTCTACCTGAAATAGTTAATGCAATATTATACTCAAACAAAATGTTGGACTTTGGCTTTCAGCCGTTAAAAAATTCCATTGTATGACTAGCAATATTCAGTAATTGGCAATTTAAAATAATACTGCTTCTCTAGCACATCTTATTGTTCATCTATTTTTGTAACGCACCCTATTTCTATTCAATCTCCACACAGTTTGACAGTAGCATAAAACTCGTACGTAGTCACGTACAAAAATGACGATATTACAAAAATAGTCCAGATAGCTCGTTTGGAAGGTACCATTTGTATTGTTAGGGAAGGTACATACTAGACTAGTTATTTTTTCAATCTATGTTTAGTTAAGCATTCGACTATTTTAACATTCAAGAAATAAAACTTGGTTTACATCCGTTGTAAAATAACCTTCCTTAATTTGACTCATACTTTAAAAACCTTTTCACTTTACGGTATAAATATCTCAGTGCCCAGTAGGTACGTAGTTAATCTAATCATGTTCTGACTGGCTGGTTACGTGGGCAGTCGAGTTTAAGATCCAGGACATAGCCTATTTGCTAAAATGGTAAGCTGTAGACAAACACCACACCAGTTGATTTTTATTACTGGCTGGAGATATGAATCTTGGGCGACTCTTACAAAGCCATTAGCTGCATTTGTCGGGCGAGAAAAAAACTTCGGACAAGACAAAAAATAACGTTATTATTTCCGAGAATACACCTCTGTTTCGAATGGACAGTGAAGGTTTATTTGAAAGATTAGCCTTTGTAACCATTAAGTAGATTTCTTCTTGAGAAGTGATTTGTAGCGGTACCTATTTAAAATGACACATAAATAATGAATGGCATATTCTTCTTATTTAACTTCGGTGGCTAGAAATATGAAGCGCCTCATGGTAGTTATCACCGCAGCCTGTTGCCATATACATATAGTTCCTTCGTTGCAAAAATAAAAAGTCTTCAGATTTCCTTTGACCACACACCCTCCTCTATGATGAGGTTCTGCTTCCTTACAGGAACAACTATTAGCAGTGTTACTTAGCTGTGAGATTTTCCTCTTTTTCGTGAGAATGGCAAACGATTTCACATTCACAGGATGTCCCAAAAAGTATTGTGTCAAGCTTGTTCCTATTGGTACAACATCACTAGGGCTACCCAAATCATCACCATGTATGTTCCGCGATTTTTAGCAGTTTTCTATAGTTATGATTTCTTTACGAATTTTCAAATATTTCTGAGTGGTGTCACTTTTGGTCACTGTAACGCAAATTTTTGAAAAACATGCCTAGTTTTGTTTCCATTGTTAGATAGTGTAGGTGGTAGGACACTTAAGCATGTGAGCCAGGGTTCGGGGTGACTACCACAGTTACACAGCTTTTATGTTAAATCAATTAACCCCCTTTTACCATGTTATCCTCGCTACCAGTTGAGGTGAAGGTTTTCATCTAGACCGGCTGCTCAATTACTGGCAATGGCATTCAGTGTCTTGCTATCAGATGAATATGACCTTCTATACGATTTCTATTTACTGTTCTTACAAACTTAGGTCAGGAGTCAAGAAGCACATGAAGAATTTAAATACGTTTGAATCAATAAGAGTTTGGAGGCCAACGCTTTATACTTATCTAGGAATTTAGGATTAGGCAGGGCTAAACACGTACCCGTGAGCCCAAGCAAACTAGTAGCAAAGTCTACATTTTAATACATCCAAATTCGTCAAAAAAGTTCACTATAAATAATTCATGAATATAACAGAAAAAATCCGATTTGTATTTTTATTTGCAATTTTACTAATACCTATCTTGAGGAGACTTACTTACTTAAGGTGCTAAAGAAATAAGCACATTTGATATGCCAGTGCTTTGTTGAACCACGTCAATTCTTGTTAGAACCTCTAATTATCATAAATGTTAATAAAACACTCGTCTGCACTGTTTGAGCTATTGTTTCAAAACCATACAAGATGACAAAATGTTGCACGGGAAAACGTGCTATAATGAGACCTATCTATCACCAGATAAGTCTCGGTCTAAGCGTTTTTTTAATAGGCTTACAAAGGTACCAACATGTTACACCTTGTCTCGTCTGAGTGCGCAAATAATCGTGTGTGTATTATATTGTTAGAAGGCTCGTTCGACGAATATTGAATCATGTAATGCCATGGGGTCTCAAGGACGACTCTTGGGACACGCCAATTGATTTTTAATTTTATTTATTTTACTGTAATTAAAACAACGCAAGTAACAATAATTAAAGGTACTCGTAATCAGAAAAAAACAATACATTCATCACCTTGCCTTGCTGTGGCTTCCAAATCGTAAAATCGGAACCTAGGATCTTAAGCTAAAGAGGTTGATGTTATGCTTTCTGTGGAGAATTACCTGCAAACAACAGAATCGATTAAGTCGTCTTGATAATTAGTACGATACCTGAATTATTGTTCACAAGTTTGTAAACATCTTATAAACATTAACAATAGAAATATCTTAGTTTTTCATGCTGTAATTAGGTACACTACCCGAGTTAGTTGCGGAAATGGCGTCTCTGCTGTTATTGAACAAACATCTCAACAAGTTGATTTCATTAAAAAAATCAACTTGTACCATATATGTATATGGTCGAATAGACTTAATGAAATCAACTTGTTGAAGAATGATGTTTGTTCTTCAATTCAATTGGATGACTGCTGTAGTTAGATAGGTACCTAACATTATTAAGTATGTACAGAAATTACCTACAGCTTACACAGAGAGGGAAGCACAAGTACAGAGCTTATCTCTAAAAAGAGATTCCTCCAGTAGACCAGTGACAGGAAAACATTTAACGAAAGTGATGGGTAGACAACTGCATACAAATAATCTGAAGGTCATATTCCTTTGAATGTATTAGCTATTAAGTTATTTATTGCTATGAAGTACTATCTAGACGTAGTTGTCTATTGCTATGAAATGCTAGCTTTCTTACGATAATGTATATTATTTTTACCGAAAATAACTAGAGGTTAAAAAACCAACCTGTACAGACGCATCCATCACTTCAACCTTTACAAAACCATAGCAAAATGGACGAGCCTTTAACGTGGTTTGTATTTTAACGTAGCTTTTGAAGCACGGCATTGATCATTTAAATCCAGTTATATTGCTGGAATTAGAACTTTTTAAAACAAACAGCAACTATCTTTTGGAAAATTTGTAACATGTCTTCCCTACCGAGGACTCGGCATCAGGGTTTCCCCGATTCTATGTCTCAAAGAAGGAAACTCGCCATCTTGATGGGGGAAATAATGTATCAATCAATCTGTACAGGGTGGCAAGGCAACGTCAGCTTGTGTAACAAAAAATTGTCTATGTCCAATTTTATTTATTATTTATTTTCTTTATTAAGGAAAACAAACAGTTATTTCTAATACATTTGCTCATTTGCGTAAAGTAGTTTGTGCTATGTTCATGAAACATGATAAAAAAGCCTCAAGCCCGGCAGAAGGGTGTTACGAGCTCACATCACATTTGCGCATTCTCTAAAAAGCCACCATCGATCTGATTAAAATGACTATACATTTTCCACATGCAGTAATCTTAGTTTATCAAAGAACTGAAGTGGAGATTCAAGTTTCCCGAGTTCTAGTGCTTAAATACTTAAGCTGATAAGTCACTGTTAGAATGTTTGATTTCGTACTCAGACTGCCTAAGCATATTGCAGTTACATACATTACATATTAAAATCATCAGCTGGTGAACAAAGACATATTCAACAGGTAGTGTATCAACCTAAAATCAAATGCATATTTATATATATGTAATAAAATAGATTCATATACAGGCTGACAAGTCTTAAGCTAAGTTCACGCAGACGAAGATGCCGGTTTATACAATTATTATAAATATATAGAACTGCTTACACCAATTTTCCTATCAAAAACTTGACTAACTTGAAAATACTTTATGGTTTCAGATTGTCTATAGATTTAGATATTTTGAATAGACGCTTAAATAAATAGATTTTAATATTCAAGCCCATTGAAAATTATTCGTTCAGATAGAGAGTATGGAAGCGAGTGTAGCGGTAGGTAGTTGAATCTAGGACTAACCGATTTAGTTTTAGGAGTAACCTATTCATCTGGGAGTAACCAGGGTTTTACTATCAGTAACAGCGATTGTGGCCTATCACTAACGTTTTAATTATCCGTGAATTATCACGCTCTGTTGATTTACACAGTTTCATGTTGAAAAAATGCCGATCTTGAAGGCTATGCTGCCTATCCCCTTAGAATTGAACGTTAAGGTCATATTCAGAAAACAATTAATCACTCGATACAGTTACCCACTCCGTTCTGATTTAATCCTTGACAATGAGTTATGATATGACGTAGATAGAACTTTAAAAAACTAGATTTTTTGGAACTTGGAGACTTACACAGTTAAGCTAAGTTGCTTTCCGAATAAACAAATTAAGTGCAAACAACATTTCCTTATATTACCAAGTGCCAAGGAGATCGTGGGTGGGGGTTGGAGGGGAGTCTGCGAACTGTTTTGTAGAGCGTAAAGTCGTAAAAACACAAGTGCGTCTTCTGACTGAGAGAATGATAACTTTTCCTAACTTTCCTTTTCTGTTTTGTTTTTCATCAAAACTGCATGTGAAGGAAGGACCTATGCATAATAACACTACTTGAGCAGTATGGCAATGCTAGGTTCTAGTATGTCTACTTCGATATATTTGAGAAGACGATGTATAAAGGGTCTAACTGAAATATTCACATACTGCCTTGTTAAATGTACTACTTATACTCACGTCCTACTTGTACTCACGCATAATAATGAATATTAATATAATGGAAACTAATTCATTCATCAAATATTCAATAAAGGCTATCAGAAGTTTAGAGAGTCTTGTGCCGTTCCCCTCATGTCCTCGAGACTTGGAGCTTGAAGGGACCCAAACGAAGTGATTACCATGATCACAGGAGCCATACCAATTACGAACACATACTCGTATACGTATTGAGCGAAACAAACTCAAAGCTACCTCTTAGTAAATGAAAAGGCTACCTATCAAGGAGTAGTGGTATAACGTGTAACCTCTTTTTTATTGTTTTTTTTTATGTATTAGTGCGTATGGGTACCTACTCACTTACTTAGTTGAAATAAAACTTCAAGTCCCTTGTTGCCAAAAAGCGTCTTCCTTTTATTATGAATACTAAAAGGGCAATCTAGACACCTTATTAAACGAACGTCAATCATTTAACTCCGGCACATTTACCTGCGTAAGTTGCATTTCATGGTACTTAATAGTAGTATAATTTAAATAAATATACAGTTGCGCCAGACAAATCACCAACTATCATGGTCTCGAAGTAAGGATTAATATCCCTGTGTTATAACTGTTATAAGTACCAGACTCGAGGCTAAACAGCAGTAGTCAAAAAAATTGCGGTTTTATCCACAACTTTTCTTTTCTGACATAACGGGAGGGGTTGGATTAAGATACCCATTACATAGTTCCAGAACGGTGTCAAACGTATAGTACACTTATGCGTTCACCCTGTATACATTACTTTTTGTTTCAGGCAAAAGTTTTAAATTTTTACCCGCACTTGGCGTTCGGTAAAACTTTTATTTTAATATTAATTTAAAATATACACGGTCGTTCAACACGTCTTCAATAACTTTTCGTAACTGGTTTCATAACAATAAGGCCTTATTATACTTAATTCAGACTACTTGACCGTCATTGTAATTTAAAAAATGTCTAAACGCTATAATATATTGCGTCGATGAAGGCAAGGAGAAGTTTACTAACATTTGCATTTTCCATATGGCAAATACCTACCGTAAACGGTCACATGAACTGTATTTAAAACCTAAAAAATATGTAGAGGTTAACATTTCACACATTGTATTCTAATAATATGGTATTTCCTACCTACGCACTTGTACAGTCAAAAGTGGCTTGTTTCCGCTTTCAGATAAGCGCTATTATTGGATGTTTAAATTTATAGCCTCCTGATGTTTTATGCTTAGTTAGGTAACTGTAGCGTTTGAAAATTCTGAAATATAAGCTGATGTAAATACTAATGAATTAGTTTAAAGGAGCTATAAAACGGTACGTCCTTTAGATTCTACGTAGGTACCTATATCTTCCCTAATTATTTATAAAGCCTACCATCAGAAATAAAATTAGCATCTTTGGGTGATTCGATCCGTTAAGATATTAAAACCAAAAATAAAACTGGATCGTTCTATTCATGGATTTCGCTGTAAATAGGTACAAAGGCAATGATACAAAATATAATTGCATTAGACAGAAGTGCCTGCGCACCAACAACACGCCGCATTCGTTCACATCGGCCACTGCACAATCTCTTCGTGCATGTTGCCTTACGGCGTTCGTAATTATAAATAACATAATAATTCACGTGTCGCCCGCACGGTGTCGTCGGTGTCGTTTGCGCATTGCGCGCGTAAGTCGACCCTTGCTTGTTAAACTTCGCCTCACAATACTTATTACTTCTAAGGAAAATCCATCAAACAATGCAAGGTGCTGCTGAATTGTTGTAATTGACGACACTCGTTTCCTCATCGTGTAGGAAACTTTAGACGATGATACACCGCTGAAATAATATCAACCACATTTGCAATAATACTGTGCTTCCACTGTTACAATAGTACATTCGCCGTCAAAAGTCAAAAAATAATTAGGAAAATCCAGTTCATTAACGGGATGATAATGGTGTTTGTGATGTTTCTTTCTCCAACTTACACGTAAATATTCTGTATGGAAAAAGTATTCCCATTGTTTTTTTTTACCACGACACGTCCTTGTTTGAAGGTAAAATTAAACCATCTTATTTTTCATACAAAGTTCAGTGAACACTGTCCTTGCAAAGATTCGACCTCTAGTTCGGCTGAAGCGTGTAGCCGCAGCAGACGCGACGCCGGCGCACGGCCTCGGTGCGAGCAGCGTGGCGGAGGCGGTCGCGACCGCGGACAGCTTCGCTCACTCATCGGCTTGTAAATTTAGCCAACGCTCACGTGCGGACGCGGCGACTCTTATCGCTCTGCGAATAAGCTCGCTAATGCAATGTCACGTGGGAACACCGCGTTGGTACAAGTTATACGAGTAAGGCGCTTAGGCAATGGAAATTTCCACTGCCGCGCTTTGGCCGCCGCCCCGCCCCGCGCACCTCCCCGCGCGCATACCCGAATGCCATTCTCATGGCATGGCGCTCCCCACATTCGTTCCTTGAAGCACAATTCATTCAGGGATCCAAAATTCCCGCTTAAGCCTGTTCTCCGCACCGTTGATGAATAGCGGAGAGCCCATTCAAACGTTTGGCTTTAGAATATTTTATGCATGGAGTTTTTTTGGGTCCAATCTCGTTTACAAGCTGGCAACCTGTCTTGACAGGTATTCATAAAAAATCTTTTTCAATAGATAGATTTATGTGTTTTTATCATACAATTTATACGGCGAGCAAATATTGCGATGGTCCGGCGCCAAGTCAAGTGCTGCCTAAACTTTTGCGCAAAAAAAACTGCCCGCGAGCAGAATGCGGCTGAGACAGAATACTGTTTTTTTACTTTTTGTAATGCTGTTACCTGTGAAATCGCAGTCTCGCTATTTACAACAATGGGCTTTCGAATTTTCCAGAAACACCACGATACCCTTCTTAGTGTAATATCGATGCGTTTATGGAGCGCGGCGTAGAGATACTGACTTTTGGATATGTTCAGCTTTCAATTAGTTAATCGGTTTGTTCGGTTACTGTCAATTATTTTATTAAACCAAACATATATATGAGCATGCAGCAAATTGCACTTATGTAGTTTAAGGCCACGATTGCGTATCAAAAGGCTTATATGCTAATAATTCAGTAGGCACTAGCGCCGACGTGGGTTGGAACCTACGCAACTTTCACGCCCGTTGTTCTGCTGCACTTCAAATGCTGAATAACGATGAACGTAAAGGCTTGTCCATAGAAAAAGCATATAAATCTTTGGTCATAAATATAAATATGCGCCAGAGAACACACCACTTGTCATGGTCTCGAAATAGGGATAAATATACCTATGTTTCGAGGATTATTATGTTACCGCGTAACAATATATTTTCTCCGTAAACCATGTGTACAAAGTTTTTTGAAAAGTCTCTTATTTACCTGAGTGGGATGTAAAATAATAGTAACACTTCCATAGTTCAACGTTTTGTTAAGGCTTCTTGTAATATGTGTAAGTTGTAACTGTTTTATTATAAGATAATAGAAATAAGGTGCTGAAACTAGTTTTTTCTAAAAGTTAGACCGTCGGCTTTTTCAAACAAACTAAGAATGAAGTTGCAGATCACGCCCGATAGTTGACTGATGCATCTTTCATGCCGTAATCACAATAGATAATCGGTTATCTCAGTTGTATGATTACAACCTATTATCATACATGACACTGAGTTTCCGTAACGATAGGTACATGTTCATCTCATTCTTGGTTGGCTTGGGTCATCTTAGGTAGTTCTCTCAATGTGCTTACGATAGAATAAAAAGAATGCAAATAATATGCAAACTTAATTAAAAGCCCTACATCTAACATGCTCATTAATTCTGCTCAATACTGATAATTTGCTAATAATACCTTTATAGGTCAGGCAGGTAAGATCGAGTTTTCCGTTTTGCTCTTATTGGCTCAGCGCTTCTATTTTTGATTGTACACTTAATATATATGTAAGTATGTAAATAATAATCTTAAGAACTAAGCAGTTCCTCACAGTAAGTATAATAAACCTTTTCAAAAGATTTTTATCTTCAACCATTCTATTATCAAAAGAAGATAATGAATAGTTTTTCGTAGAAACAAATGAGTAGGTAATAATATTTAAGTGAGTAGTTGGTAAAATGAATTCCATCTTACTTCAACAACTTCTTAGAATGCCAACAAGATAACTCATTTTATGGCTGTGAACCAGATTGTTCTTCATTGTTTAAAAAAAAAATTTTTTTCGCTTCCCCCTTACTAAACAATCTACCAACATCCTTGTATGTTAAATGCGTCTAATAAAATGAAATAACACGTTACACGTTTAAAACACCAAATGTTTACCCATTTTTTAAAGTTTTTTTTGTAGTTTTTGCAAGTGATACGGGTTATTGTCAAAAACCGTTTCTTCTGATGCCATCATAATGTAATCATCTATTAATATCAGTCTCTTTTACTAGCAAAACAGTAAAGGTAATATATTAAATAGTAACTAAGAGATTCTGTAAGAGGTGGACGGTAATTTGAGAGATTTTAAAATTAATTCTTGTCAAAATCTGACAACTACTGCGGAGTGACATACCCCTCTGAAGGATTGCCGCCATTTATTTCGTAAAGGCCTGTCCAGACCTGAGCGACATTACCATTTTTGAGCCTTTTTGTACGGAACTATCCTATCCTTATGTTTTGCCAGATGTTTTAATCCGCTGTTCTTTATTCCTTACATGAAATTAAAATAGTCACAATAATGTTTTTAAAAAAAACATCCCTCTGTATGTCGTCTCTGCATTTGTCTCTGACAGTGACCAGTTAACCCTTAATTTGATTGTGATAACTTTTAGCAACAACTAAGTACTTTGAATATTTCTACAGCACCAATAATATTTTTTATGCAAATCATTCAATCGTGTTACAAATCCAAGTTTATAACACTACTAAATCAGTCATCGACTGAGAGTTGCTGATTTTACTTCCCTATTTCACACAAACGTCAAGATGCCGCCTGGGTGAGAACAACATAGCCTCGTTTTATGATTTTATACTATTTTTATGAACTCAAGTGTTTGCGTTTTGTCAAAATTTCATTCATAATGAATCAAACTAATCTTATTGAGAAATATTTGGCATAAAAACTGTGTTTACCAAAACTGACATGCGTCCTAACATTGCTAAAGACTGAACGAAGCAGTAATTTTATGTTTAACTAGCTTACGCTTATGATTTCGCCCTCCAGGACTACTATTTTTATAGAACGGGAACCGTTAGTTATTCCGGGATGAAGGTTCTATGTGCAAGTCCATATTTTTTACATAAACTTATAATAATAAAAATGCAAAAGTTTGTGAGTGTATTTATATGTGTGTTTGCTACTCTTTCACGCAAAAACTACATAACCGATAGGATGAAACTTTACAATAATACAGCTTATACATCAGAATAACACATATGCTACTGTAATTTATGAAGATTTTATGTTATCTGGCCTTAATATAAAACGAAAAGTTTCGTAAGTCAGAATAATGAGGTTCACGCGGGCGAAGCCGCGGGCGGAAAGCTAGTGTATTAAATTTAGAAAAAAGTATATATTCGTCAACGATTGTGCGACCAAAAGCCGTAACTGTTATTATGATTTTTATAAACTCTAAAATAATTCTCAATGTTTTATTTATGTGCTACCATTTGGTAATGTTGTAAAAAAGCAACAGTAGTTTTTCGCGATAATACCAACAAAATAATTTATTTATAATTTTTTTTCAACTTTATTTAATAAAAATAATAAGGTCTTAATAGATTTTATTGAAAAATTACACCAATTTATGTATTTCCAAATTAAGGGTTGAAGAATGCGTCACATCCTATTGTCACTTCATGAAAAACTTAAGTGCGTTTACTATACTTTCAAACACATTTCGATGTGTTACACACATGCTTAAGCCGATAAGGTATGACTTTGACACCACACATTTGTTTGCTTTTTGGCCATTTGAAGCTAGATGGCAGTCGCATAACGTAACTTTAAAATTTATTTGTAAAATAACGGAACCATTAAAAAAAAATGTGTCTCCTGCAATTTTCAATTAAATTAAGAACTAACTAATTTATTCTAATTCAAATGGTAAGTGTCAACACTTACCATTTGAATTAGGTAAAAAAAAACACATTTGCAAGCGCCTAAGCGCGACTGGCGGGATGACGGCGGCGGGGAGTGTCGTCATACCCTGGGCAACGATTTAGTTTCGGGATAAATATCATTTTAATTGATTAAATAACGTCTGTTGAAAATAAAAATTTAGCACAGTCACTAAAGAATTCAAAGACGAATATTTCTCTTTAACTTTCTTTTTCACTTTTTACCTACTATTAGTTCGTTTAAAAATTACATTAAAGCCTGTTTCGGATTTTTTTTATGATCGAGCACATCCTATCATGTAACAAATAACAAATAAGCCCAGATTCTAGACAATTTTCTTAAGCGTATCATATATTTAGTGCAAGACCATTATTAAAAAATAAACACCTGAACCATTGAATCGAAAAAAGAGTTTTCCGAGCAATCTGGCGAAAACTCGGCCTTAAATATAGTTTCTTGAAGTATTTGAATTAATTTGGATTTGAATACTTTTCGGATTAATTCCGTCTCATCTCGCAAAAATCTTTGTGTATCTTGATAGATCTGTTAGGAGATAACCAATACATCAAGATAAAAATAAAATACAACATTCTGTAGGTACAGCTGACGCGAAGAGTGTAATAATGTTACTATTTATAGCATGTGGGCGGAAGTGTTGTGTGCAAAGACGGCCTAACAGACGCGGCACAGAGAACCAAGCATTGTGCATATTATGCCAATCTAGATTGAAGTTGTAATCTACAAGCATATTCCGGGCAGACTGTTATAATCTATAATATAAGATACCTGTACGTCTACCGCGAGTAGCTACTTCAAATTTACGTTATCGCTAGCGAACGATAATCTAAATTTAAAGTGGCAACTCGTGGTAGACGTTACAGAACTCTGAACCATCAGTCAAAATGAGTGAAACAAAACAAGCCTTCCTACATTTACTCGTAGCTGTCTTTCTCATATCTACTTATTTACTCGTACTTATTTGAAGGTGCTTCTTGGAGATTCGTTTCAGGATTCGGTAGGCAGTTCAAATATTTAATTTTATCTTTGGTTTTTATTCAGGGATGTATTGTGTTCGATCCCACCGGACGAACAATAAATAGTATGAGGAACATGTCTGTTACTGTGTCTGGCTGTTATCATCTAATTAAATATGAATTTCAAATTGTCAAATGCTGGTTAGTTTATAAATGATCATGTGTAAATAAGTACAGAGTTTTATACTTCATCCCTACCTTAATAAGTACCCATTATAATCTCGGGATCTGAACCCAGAACTCTGTCAACACAACACTACGTTCGGAGGTGGATGTTTCAATGCTTGCATGTTTGTGGCAAACAAAACGGATTACTAATTAGGTATAGTTAACAGTTATAAAACTTATAGAACTAATTTATTTAATTTTGGGTAAATATGTTAATATCGAATAGAACACTGTCGAGAAATTTTAGTCTTCTTCATGTATCTTTAAGCCAATAAATCTTGTTTTCAGTACAATAATGTTCGTTCAAAACTAAGCCAGAGCTATAGCTCTAGCTTTGGTCTGGATTATTGTCTTGTCACTCTGCTTTTGGCTATTATTTAGTATCAAATTCCATATTTTCTAATTCCTTATTAACTAAAGAATTATCATCACTGATCATAATTTAAAATCTTCTGCTTTTTCAAAAGTGGCCGGTGGTAGTGTAATACATCCTCAACCACGAAAATCTTTCCACCTTCATCAGGTAACTCGTCTACATCAGGGTCGTCCTCCACCTATTACAGGACTTTTACTGCTGATAGCTATGTTCTCTGTGCACTTCTATCTGAGCTTACCTACTTATCCTTGTAAAAGATATCTATCGATTTGTTTAACGAGGTTGAAAAGTAAAATCTCCCTACATTTTGCGATCACTAAGCCAACGTGTCCCTTCGTCCTGCATTATTGCGTAATTAATGAAGGCGCGGTATATTTTATTATAAATAAATTTGACGTTTTTTTTATTTGATCTTAAGTTCTTTGCAAAAATATGTTTTTAATGCTATACTTAAATTCCGATACTACGCAAAAAAAAACTGCCATTCAGTGCACAAGAAGAAAAACCTTTTTCAGCACTATTTGAAAACTTTTTTGAAGTAAGTATGAATTATACTTCTAGCTTGATCCCACTCACTTACTGAACTATGGCTTTAACTTCTATTTATGAGCTAATTTTTTTGCTGTGGGCAATATATTACTAATTAGCATTATTTTTGCACCAATTTTGGACATTCATGAAATACCTGTAATGCTGGGCGTAGATACACATGCCAACATAGATCTAAGTAGATACTGACTCATAATTAGCAATCTTCACTTTCAAAACGACCATTCATTGTTCTGTTGTAAAGATTAGGAGAGGCGATGTTTATTTTCACCATAAAAGCAATGTGTTCAGAGGTTTACAGCACCATCGATTACCAACGCGAGCGCACAATGCTTGATAAGATAACGCGAGCCATGTCCTTGATTTTGCTTTGCGATATTAATTATTTTTTTGACTACGTTATGGTTGTTCTGAATGAATTGCCTGTTTACAACGCATCATAGTTATTGGGATATTGCTATCGGCGGTTTGCCTTATCGATTGCAGAAATATTAAAGACATCAAAGTACATCCGAATTAAAACCGTGTGTATCAATTTGTATGATCAAATGATCATAAAGCTACTAAATTGGAAGTCACTTACAAATTTGCTACTTTCAATAAGTAGTTTTAAAACTAGAAACCGTCGTGACTTTAAAATTGGAAGACTTTAAATGAGTCAAATTCTGAGTTGGTTTCCTCCCCTACACAAGGACTTATGTACAAAGAGTATACTGTCATAAATACGCTACTGATGGATTAGAGTTGTCAACTAAACGTACGTCCGGTCCTTCGAACCTTTGTTTTTAGTGTCGGTCATGTTTACATGCTAAGTAATTCTTCACGAAACAGACCAGAATCTAGATAAACGCGGTTCTCTTACCCCTACTTCCACACTGATGACAGTCGCTAGCGTCTCCGGTGACGTTTTGCTCCGGGATTTGGGTAAGTTGCTGCAGTTAACTATGCTATAATTGCAGCTGACTAGTACACGTGAGGCACTTCATGGTAGAGGAACTGATAACGAGTCAACAGAGCGTCAGGAGCCGCACCCCGCCCTACTTACTTGACGTCATTGCGTCACTTGATCCACACATTACTAATATTTGGGGACTTTTAACGAATTGGCGGATAGTACTAATTAATAAACTTGAGTGTCAAGAAACACGTCACGAGAACTGATCGAAACGGCTCAAGCTGAAGTCAAATATTGCCAACCACTTACATTAATACAGAATCGGTTTTTCTCGAAATGCACATACGGTATCTACAAAAAAGTGTTCGTACAATTCTAAGAAAGTTTCTACGTCACCTCTTGAATGTATAATTTTACTTTCGGTATAAATAAACTCCTAGAGGAAATGTTCAAATGCTTCAGATTGAGAATTTCTGAAGGATTAACACAATAATCTTCTTCCTAGGCAAACCGCGGTATTATTCCTCCAGCCTACTTCTTTATGCTTATGACAAAATTGTTGTTAGGACTGTGATTCAGCAACCACGATACTAACAACGATAGTTTAACGCCTGCGGCCTTATTATTACTATAGCTTATATTAAGTCAAGTTTATTCCTTATATTGATCGTAGCAAGCAATTTTGTCAGTGAATATCCAGCCTAGAAGATGCTAGTATTAGATGTTAGTAACAGTATCGCTGACAGGCTGGAAATGAAAGATCATACTCGTATTACGAAACTGCTCGCTACGCTCAGTTAACATAATGTACTTGACAAGTTCTAAGGGATTGTTATAACTGTGGACTTCATTCCATCTTCGAAAGCCACCAAAATAATGCCACAGCGCTTTTAAGTACTATTAATTTGGGGTCTGAATTAGAAACTTAACTGAAGTTCGCCTTGAAAGTTGTCGTCAGCTCATAAAAAAATGATTCTGAAACAGTTGGACCAGTTAGCTAACACCATATTTAAGAAAAAATGTTTGGAAAAGGTACCCTGCAATTACAACATGGTGTTTCGACCAATATAAATTGGTTAGGATCACTCACTCAAATTTCTGCTAGGTTTTCTTATTAACTTTATTTATCACAGGCTATTTATTTATCATTATCACAGTAAAAATAAACTAATTAAAACTAACCTGTTTCAATATAATTAGATCTGAAATGAGCATCTAAACTACAAAGTACTGGGAAATGAACTCATCAAGTAGCGGTTTTTGCTGCTGTAGTGAATATAATACTCGTAGTTAAATTAGATGGCGACTGGCACGTCCGACTCATAAATAGTACGGATATTTAAAGAACGATGACCTACCAGCGTTCTTGCTCGTAATATGCACGACCATTCGGCAACCTCTACGTACATACATACATACATACATACCATCACGCCTTTTTCCCAACGGGGTAGGCAGAGACCACATCTTTCCACTTGCTACGGTCCTGACACACCTCTTGCGCTTCTTCCACTTTCGAAGGTGGATGGAGCTGTTGAAAGGGGAAGGCCTAGCTAGACGGACGTATTTAGGACAAGTCCAAGACGTGCTCAGAAAAGGTCAGGTCAGGAGTACCCATAATCGACGAGCATGTATGAAAGGATTAATGAGAGTGGAAGAACCTCTACGTATAAGGTGACAAATTAGTTTTCATCCCCCGCATTGCAGCAAAAAGAAACGAAAAGGATATATCCTATTCGCTAACAGTAAACTCGTAGTAGAAAACATTCATGAATAATTTACACCATTTGTAAAAACAATTACATTCAGTTTTAGTCAATAATTGAAAATAATTTCAATGGTTATCAATTAGTATGGGTTTATTTTAGCGAACATCTAATAGAATACATACATACTTACCATCACGCCTTTTTCCCAACGGGGTAGGCAGAGACCACATCTTTCCACTTGACACACATTTTTCGCTTCTTCCACACTCATTAATCCTTTCATACATGCTCGTAGATTAAGGGTACTCCTGACCTGACCTTTTCTAAGGACGTCTCGGAATTGTCCTAAGTACGGCCGTCTAGGCCTTCCCCTTCCAACAGCTCCATCCACCCTCCCTCGCCTTGTAAATTTGTTTCGTCAATTGCCTTTCATCCATCCTTTCCATACGACCAAACCATCTTAGCATTCCTATCTCAATTTTAGTGACAACATCCTCTTCCACACCACAACGTTCTCTAATTATGCTATTCCTGATTCTATCAATCAATGTCACTCCTGTCATACTTGGCAATGCTCTCATTTCCACTGCATTAATCCTACTTTCATCCTTCTTTTGCCATACCCAACTCTCACTTCCGTACACTAATAGAATACATTGAAATTACGAGTATTATATGTCTGTTTGTTAATGCTTAGTTTTTTTATTTTCCATTATCCACCAGGCGTTAAATTGTGGTTTGTGAAATCTTTGTTAATGTGAGTTCAGAGTGCCTTAAGCATGGCATCGGTAGACATGCAGCAATCTTGCTTGTTGTCATAAACACCTGAGAATAACTCTCAAAACAATCCAATTGTTGACAGTATGTGTTGATGGATCGGTTGCGAAAACTGTAATCGACGCAAGACCGACTTGCAAAGTGGCTGTTCAGATCTTTGCCAGTCTGTTTCTGAGTAGCTCCACGAGTCGCGATGCATGAGGTTACTATGGTTCCTATCCTCCTCCCTATGACTTTGCACGTATTTCTTTGTACCTACTGAATTTTAACACAGGATAACTTGTCTTTTCTATTCTATCGCTACCTGCTGCCTGCCTGCTTTTTTTTTTAACTAATATAGAATATACCTTTCAACGTTTCACGTTTTATTACACTGAAATAACTTTGATCAAGCGTATTTACACGATTTCGAGGTATAGTTTTTCCTAAAACCGGGGAACTAAGAGGTTATTTTTAATTCATCGTGGTATCAGGTAATAATCACGAAAATAGAAGTATTTTAATGAAACCAAGCACGATAAGAGAAAATTAACCTAAATTTCCGTTTATTCTTGACATTGTTTTAATTGTGTAGCGGTTAATACTCTATAATTATCCTTAGTTCAATCAACACAACCCACACACGCACACATTGCGCCTTTAGCTGTGCTTGACTTTACATTCCTACATTGATGATGACATGGCGGAAGATACTCGTATTTCCTTACGATAAGGTTCGTATAGCAGATAAAATAGCTAAGTCTATTGCTATTGTACTGTCTTATCAATCACCTAATACATAGGAAATCAATCTAAGATATTAAAGATAACTTCGCAGCTTACTGATTTGATTGTATTTTGATATGGTATTAAAACATGATTAATGAGTTGTAATTTATGGTCCTGCTGACCACTATCCTGCAGTAATAATGAATGTTTATGTAAGTTCTAATATGTTTAAACGCAAACATACATTATGTCAAAAGCGGCCGGCCTGGCAAAGCAGAAGGTGATCAGAAGGTAAAAAGTTGAATCCGATCGCGTAGTAGGGGTGTAAGGGGATCCTCCAACATCTTCGTGCCCCAAGTCAACCTCGCCTGCAAGCTGTTGCACCCTGCTGATCAACGAAGGAGGCTCTGGCGATGGCTTCCCTTTATGGGTTGGGAAGTCAGATGGCAGTCGCTCCCGTAAAGCCAACTCAAGCCAATCATAAACTCGCCAGTCAGCAAAGAGTACCCGACTTGGATAGGGCGTCGCCGAAAAACGACGCGCAGGGGGATCGCCCTACTCCTGTGTAATTGGGTTAAGGCTTTGTGATATAAATTAGAACTTAGACTACAATTTTACGTTGTGGTAATTAGTTCCAAAATACTTTATACTAAAATAAAAATATTAATACTTACCACTTTCAATAGTTCTAAATGCGATAGCACTATTTGAATTTTGCGCTACCGAAATCCTTTAATTTTAATTTTCCTATCAAGCTACCACACTTTGAATATATTAAATACGCCGGCAAGGACCATGGCATTTCATTTAGAATCGTGATTCAGCGCCGCGTGAAAGGTCCGGAGGCGCTACGATTCTATCATTAGATTATTAAACGATTGCGAGTCACATTATCAAACCTAAACCGACAGGCGATCCGGTTAGAAGCAGTTCGGCCACACTGGTTAAAAGCGGTTACAGCGCGAGTGTGACCACCGTGCGAGTTTATAAATACATTTTATTGTATTGAGAAAGTTTGCAATTAGATCACGTAGGTATGCCTCGGTTTGTTTTGTTGTGAAATACGCTTTTCAATGAGCGATCGAGTTTACGAAGAAACGATAACTATTGTGGTTCCAGGCCAGGTGTAACAATAGATATTCATTTCATGGAAAACGAGAATGCTTTTGAGCGATACACTCAATGTTAAACGATGTTGCTGTGAAAAGATGATCAGAAAGTTGATGCGCGATTGTGCTTCAAGTTTCAGTTTACATGTCAAATAATTAGACTTGCAACTTGCGGGTTTTGTTATTTAACGCAACGTACTGTCTCCTGTCTGTGTTTATGTCAAACTTATTGAGTAAGGCAATAAATTAATTCAATTTGCATCCAATTTATTGCTTTCCAATTTCTAACATTACCGTGACATGTTCCATATTAAGGCACTTTTAAATCAGATCACTTTCACTAATATGTACGTGCCAACGTGTTTACTGAACGCTTAATATATTCCTTGACTGGAATGTTTGTGTTCTTTGTAATTACATTATCATTTACCAATCGAACGTATCTGGATATAAACTTCCACGAAATCTAATTAAATTTCTATCTCATACTTATATGAAAATAATTTTAATTATTTCTTAGACATTTTAAACGCAATAATGAGGACTGTCGGTAACACTTGCTACGGAACACTTGCCAAGTTTCATGAAACAACACACTAAGGCCCGAATTCTGAAACAAAATCTGTACTTGAGTATAGATCTGAGTGAGGTTTTTGTATGAACTGACGTTTTCAAATCTCTACTCAAGTACAGACCAACGCTTGAGTATGATTCTAGAATACGGGCCATTAATGATTTGAACACAGAATGTTTAACCACATGTGGAATCAACATCAATCTGCCTTCAGTTTCAGCACTTTTTTTTGAGATTGATTCTTTATTGCACTGCGAACGACAACATCAAAGAGATCTCATAAATATCTATACAATTAAGGTAGTCTTCTAGCTCACTCAAAGCGGTATTTGCCAGATTCCAGACGACATCAAAAGTATTTTGAAGTACATACCTAGTTGCTGTAGTGTTTTATATCACGTTACTTTAAACTAAATTATTCTTATAGTATTTGAGACAAATGACGATTCGAAAATTAACTTCGTCCTTTCGGAAACCAATAATTCAAGCAGGATATTATGTAACTTTTAACAGTAAAATAGAAAAGCCTGAATGAAGATGCTTCAATTATAATTGATCCTCACTCTATCTATAAGAATGAAGCATGCAATAAGGTCAAAACTACTTTTTCTATTGCAATAACAAGAAACATGATAATGACTTATCGGAATTACAAATATGCTTCACCTACTAAACATGTATTTAAACAGTAAAAACCGCTTCATGTCAACTGGATGACCTAAAACATAACCCTATTAATGACGAAGCGTTAAATTCAGCTGAACTGGTAGTTTTCCTATGTCCGTCTTAATGGTGTATTAAAATTATAACCATAAAGCGAACTTCTCGCGAAACTGCACTTTATCGTTGGGGTATAAAGTTAATGTTCCATGTCCCGCTTTGCTGAAGGTTAACGGACTTTCGCACGTCATAATAAAGATCATTTTCAGTTGTGAGTGCGCTTTCCTATCGCTGATGAGAATATAAAACTGCTTGGTCTATGCCTGGCGGAGGTTGCCAGCGCACGCGCACGCGGGCGGCACGTGATTCTCGCATGTTCTAAGGCTGCGCTTGCATGTAGATTTTTGACCCATTATTATTGTAGCGGTGAGTAAAAGAAACAATACTTATTGTTAATCAAAATAACGTCTAACTAAATACAAAAATAGAGTCAATAGTGTTGAATTTAAAGGACCTTAAGAACTAATACAAAAGCCTTTATAGAAGTTTGCAAAAGGGTCTGTAAATGCAAAGTAAAATTTGCCGTGTATATTTGTATTGTTTTATATTTAAGCTCTAAACTCAAACAAATTATAAATTCTAGATTTGAGATCCATGAGGTAATCATGAATATCTGTTTATTGTAATGACAGAGAAGCTACCTTCCTGAATTCTGCTATTTTCATAACCTAAAATAATCGTTAGGAAAATAAATTCATTTATCGATTTATATTCACAGTAAAAATCATTCATTCATTCAAGGACACGCACGGTTATGCAGGGAACTAGCGACCCACTTACAAAACTGGTCTGGCAAGCTAAGCGTATGCTGAAAGCAACGAAAGATGGGCTGTGTGAGTAGGTCATAAAAAGCTTTACTAAAGTCCACTCATGGCGCAAAGGCTTACCCTTTATTCAATAGAAGTAAAGTAAAGTAAAAGAAAAAAAAATCCTATAGACTTCTAAAAAGTACTTAGGTACTTATGACAAGTCAAATAAAAAAAACAAAATATCATAAATAAAAATAAACTATAATTTAAACTATAAATTAAATAAAAATACTATGATAGTAAATATCATAAATAAACATAATGTGACTCTGGCTCTAGCCAATGGATCACTTCAAATGAAAATACCTAGCATCGTGATTCTATTGGTGCTTATCAAACACATCCCTCGCAACGCATCCTCGCACATCTCTGGTGGAAACGCAGCCTAAGCTGTGCTCCCGCGCAGGAATCTGTACGGTTATTCTCAAAACACGCACACATCTACGCGCTTCGTACTCTAAAGTTTACGTAAACTTACGCGCGGAAGTGTCACGCACACCAACATGACATTAAGTATGTGGGCCTTTGAGTTTGTGTAATAATGGAGTGCGTTACTTCAGCGGGAAAGTAGCTTCTAGAGTGATTTGAGTGGAACGTAAAATTAGTGAGATATATGCTGTGAATGTGCGCGGCATTAAAAATTAGTGGGCGTTGTGGTTTTGGAAAAAAATGAAAAAAACGATTCCTGCTGCAGTAACGTTGTTCTAGCAGGAAAATTCTAAACGAATGATCGAAGAGAAAAATGTTGTACATTGGCAGATAGCTTACTTCTGGGGAAACATGTGCGCCAAAAATATAATATGTGGGGCTTCAGGTTTTCGAAATATTGCGTTTCCTGCTGGGGTAACGTTTCGCGGAATCGTGTTTCTCTCAAACCATGGCATGTGCGTCTCTTTAATAAACATTCACTTGTAGCTCTTGATTTGTGCTTGCGGCACATATAATAAGATTTTGAAAATTATTCTTACATTTTCAGTAATTAAGGTGTCTCTAAAATCTGAAAAAAAAATCACAGCGCCTAAATGAGAAACTGTATCAACTCGCTGAAAACTGCATTCGATTCCGCTTTACACATCTAATGGTCAGAAAATGTTTCAAAAGTTTACATACATGCTTTATCGAATAAGAGATCGAAATAACAAAACCACCGGTACATAACTTTGACGTCAAAATATAAGAAATCAGTTCATCCTGAGATAAGTGAGTGTTAACCAAAAAACAGTGAGTTTCATAAAATAACACTGTGAAAATTTTCAGCCTCCAATGTTTCGTATTTATAGAGAAATAAACAAAAATCAAAACCTTTCAACAACGACTGATTATCCGACCAAATTTGAATGACTACGAAAAAGCGACGGCTTCATACATATGGATGACCTTCTTTACTGGACGTATTACACTAAACTCTTGCCCGTACAATCGCGTTCAATCGGTTTTTGGCAATAATTAGAACCTCATCTTAGATTAGAGTAAAATTTAAAAATGTGAATGAAAGCTTATACCTATGAGCCTATATGAAAGAGCTTAATTTTAAATTGAAATTCTCATTTTATCCTCTTAATTTATGTTCTTAAAGTAAGTATGGCTTATTTTTATGTTATTTTTATGTCTAAGCTGTATTACTATAGACATCCATCTAAATTCGTACTTACTGTAGTTTTTGCGTGAAAGAGTAACAAACATTCTACAAACTTTCGCATTATAATATAATAAGTATAGTATTAGTAGGATTAAGTAAGATTAGTAAAGTAATTAGAAATTAATATTAGTAAGAAGTTAGACTAAATGTCCGTCAGCGACTGTCTTTCCCATCAAAACATAGCCTTAACATACAAAACATAGCCAAAACGTAGCCTAGATTAAGAAAAAGTCTCATTCACTCCCTGATAATCATGTACTTACTTAGCTTTATAATGGTGAAAGAATTTTCAAAATCGGTCTAGTATTTTCGGAGCCTAATCAAAACAAACAAACTTTCATCTATAAAATATTAATAGTAGTTTAAATTTTAGTATTAGTACTTGGTAGGTAAGTGTTAATTAAATAAGTCAAACAATACCTTTAAATACTTACCATTGCAGATCGTCATCGTAACTTGATAAGTGCCAATTATTTGAATATGAATATTATAACACCACTTTCAACTAATTTCTAATTTCACTATTGGTATTTATTATCAATGCCGGTTGCATCACCGCAACAAACGTGCCATGAGAACTGCAACTGTTTGTTTATCAACAAACAACAACAAGTTTAGTAATAAAGCGTCACAGACGTCACAGTTGCTAACAAGCGTCCGACAGAGCTCCGACTCGGCAAAATAGTGTTGCCATTGCCAAATTTTTGACTACCGTGTTTGGTAGGGGGTAATTGTCTTAACTATGCGATTCAAAAAAGAATAAGATTGGCTTGCGACAAACTGCACTCGTTCTTCAGACAAAAATAACCCATGAAAAGTCTTTGTCAGTTAGCGATAGAGTTGATGTGCCCGTACGCCAATAATTTCCCTTTAATTTGGTCGAATTTCCCTTAAAAACGGCAATCGCCGTAGCAATAGTAACCCTGGCCCAGACGCACTTCATATTGAAAAAACACTTCGCATGACTGTTAATAACAGAGTGGCGTTCATCTACCGCCTCTTTTCCACTAATGCCGCACGCTTACTAGCTGTCTCACTCACTCCAAGCTAGACAAAGCAACTCCTCGTGACGCCAGCAGCGGGTAGCGCGGGGCCAATGGGTGCGAAACAGCGGCGAAAGGTGATGTCAAAAAGGGATTAATATGGTAGGTATTGATGGATGCTAATAATTCATCTTGCTTGAAGCATAAATCAAAATATATACTTTATGTATGGTTTCATTGTTGTGTTAATTAGTTTTTTATTTATAAACTGTATCTGCAGGTTTATTTTTGTAATAGGTATTCGTAACAAACACGTCTTTATTCACAGATATTTAAAAAATATAGTTTTAAACATCTTCAATAATTTAATAAAACGTCATAGATTAGGTACAAGTTTATTTGTTTAAGTTGAGTTTTTCTACTTCAGTGTACTTAGCCAAAACTATCTTGTGAGTAAGTTAAGAAGGTCATTGATATGTATGAAACCGTCGCTTTTTCGTAGTCGTTCGAATTCGGTCGGATAATCAGTCGTTGTTGAAAGGTTTTGATTTTTGTTTATTTCTCTATAAATACGAAACATTGGAGGCTGAAAATTTTCACAGTGTTATTTTATGAAACTCACTGTTTTTTGGTTAACACTCACTTATCTCAGGATGAACTGATTTCTTATATTTTGACGCCAAAGTTATGTACCGGTGGTTTTGTTATTTCGATCTCTTATTCGATAAAGCATGTATGTAAACTTTTGAAACATTTTCTGACCATTAGATGTGTAAAGCGGAATCGAATGCAGTTTTCAGCGAGTTGATACAGTTTCTCATTTAGGCGCTGTGATTTTTTTTTCAGATTTTAGAGACACCTTAATTACTGAAAATGTAAGAATAATTTTCAAAATCTTATTATATGTGCCGCAAGCACAAATCAAGAGCTACAAGTGAATGTTTATTAAAGAGACGCACATGCCATGGTTTGAGAGAAACACGATTCCGCAAAACGTTACCCCAGCAGGAAACGCAATATTTCGAAAACCTGAAGCCCCACATATTATATTTTTGGCGCACATGTTTCCCCAGAAGTAAGCTATCTGCCAATGTACAACATTTTTCTCTTCGATCATTCGTTTAGAATTTTCCTGCTAGAACAACGTTACTGCAGCAGGAATCGTTTTTTTCATTTTTTTCCAAAACCACAACGCCCACAAATTTTTTATGCCGCGCACATCCACAGCATATATCTCACAAATTTTACGTTCCACTCAAATCACTCTAGAAGCTACTTTCCCGCTGAAGTAACGCACTCGTAATAATGACAAATGAGAGATCATTACATTAAGGGCCCGTGAAAACAGAGACAGTCTTTGTTATACTATCTAGATAAGTACATAATAAGAGAATACTAAAACATGGATTTATTAAGTGGCAATCGTCTAGTAGTCTAATGGTGACGTCATCGATCTTCACGGTGAAAGGTATCTAGTGGGTTCGAATTCGATAATGATCTAGAGCTGCATGAGCAAAAGCGTTTATTGCAGCACTTGTCCTTGAGTTCTCTTTTTTCCTCTTCAACATTCCCGCCGCTTCAGGCAACCTAATGTATATTGCATAATAACCTATAGTTTTAATGAAAAACCAATCTTTTTTCCATTAAACTCGTACCACCAATGATATAAAAACCGCGTAAATTACCACTTGCGTCTATAGTTAAACTAATTCGTTCAATAATTATATTTTTTGCACTTAAAGCCTGTGATTTCCTGAGCAGTAAAGAAACAAAAGAAACCGCTCAACTAAAATAAATCAGTTGCTGCTCTGTGGTGTCAATGACACCAATTTATCAGATGGTACAGGTTGGTTTTTATGTGCAAGATGTGTTCAGAAATCATTAAAATGCATTGTAAGACAGAATTTGGTGTGTAGCTAATTGTGTACTGCAATATACACTGCTTTTAAAGTAATGTCGTCGCAAAAAACGCTCATTCGGTGCTGGAGAACTATACCTACTGCTGATTGCCACACATGAATGTTGAATAATTGTTTAAATATTGTACGGGCAGTTTCTCGACAGTCATACTCGTAGTTACCAGATGCTTAAATAAAATATACTTTATTTGATGATTACAACTATAGATGCTTTACACTAACATGTTAATTGTTCAGATCTGTCAGTTTAGAAATATCTACAAAAAAACAGGTCATACTTAAATTTTCATTCTAAGTGTCAGAAGTGTACAATTCACGATCTTTTGGTAGCAAATAAAACAAAAATTAAAAGTAAGCCTGATGGATTTTTTTGCACAAATAAATCACAAAACAGTTTTGAGGATGGGGACCTTTTTTCTTTTAGTCCTACTTAATTTTTTTTGTTTAATTAAATCATCACGTAAACGCTTTTGGCCTTTAAAAGCTTTTTTTTTGACGGTGTAGAATTTTTGCTGATTGAGACAATCTCCATTTTAAAAACTTTTTTTGATGTATTTTTTTTAAGTATTTTTGGTTTACATAAAAGTAATTAAGTTTTATTTGCCACCTTATGATCTACAATTTTACTCTTCTGACACATTGAATGAATGTGTAAGTATGATGCCCTTATAGTATCTCATTAAAATGTATGTGATGAATAGTTGATAAAATAAAAAAGTTTGTGAAAAAGGTTTAGAAGAAAAAGTTCATGTATTACTGTTTTTGAAATGGCGTTCAAAACTTAAGGAAAATATAGTATTTACCACTTTTTGTTCTGAATTATTGTTCGGTGCTATAAATGTAAATGCTTTTGAATCATGTAGGCCTAGTATTCAGCTAACAATGATAAAAAAATTAGGCATGTAGGTACCTACCTCAATAATTTTTGCCACAGTGAGCAAAAAAAGTGACAAATCGCGGAAATTTTAAAAAATTTGTACAAAAAAACATTACTCGAAAACTACCAAACATCGCGGAACATACATATGGATCTAATTGATAGGTATTGGGGTCTACAGACCTTCACTGGTACAAGTTTCCCGGGACACCCTGTATGATTGGTACAATGATTGTGGAAAACTTTGGGTTGGTGGGTAAGTAGGTACCTATTGTTTGAAAACCGTCATGAATGGGGTGCTGGGCTATTCCACGCTTAGCTCATTGTAACACTTTGTATAAGTATAATGACTTTAACATAGACCTAGGCCTAACGTTATTTGAGGAGCTATTGAATAGGAATATATGCGAGTAGTGTTATGGGTAATAAAAATCATTTCATCAATAGCCGATTATTCTTGAAGCAATAGCTTAATCTCTCTAGTAAATGTGATCAAATACGGGTCGGTCCTCGCTCAGTGAACAATAGTTCGACACGGTATCAGCTGCGGCCTCGGTTCTCCGGAACTAGATACTTAGTTACGTCTGCGACAGATTTCCAAACGGATCCGTCGTGAGAGCCGGAACAGTTGTGCCGCATCCATGCTTCTATCTTGTGCTCAAACAAGAATAGGTAGAAAAAATCAAAAGGTCTAAAATGTACATTCCCGTTTTTTAAATACCGGCGAATATTAACGACGTAACCTAACGATTTCGTACCTTACGTTAATACATTTCTATGTCAGTCATTTTTGTCACGTTTTCCATGAATTGAGATTTGTGCCACAAATGGATGTCATTTTGCACTTATAGCATACCAAAACCTTTGGCCTTCTAATTTTCGATTTTCGGTCTATTCTGTGTTTAAATTCCTATTCCAAATAACTTATTGCTAAATGGTCTAACTTGTTTAAAGATATTTTAACTTTGACATGGCAACGACTTGAGGCAGCAGAGTTACTTAGCTTACGTAATGTGATTGAACTCAAAAATCTTACAACATTGAGGAAGTAACTTTTTTTGGTAAAAGTACGATAAAAGGTAAGTAATTAGGATCTAACTATAAAACTTTGAAGCGAACACACTGTTGTTGATGCCTCAATTTCACCTCGTTGCGCTAAAAATATTTATCCACTCGCAACTATTCGTCATCTTGGTATGCGTGATATTTTTGTAAAGCTATACCATAATCTTGTTTGAAAATAAAGCGTCTCTTATCACAGTGTCATCAGATTAGACTTTTGATAAATTGAAGGGAAGTAAATAGTTTTCTAGATTTATAAAGAAAATCTAGATAGGTATGACGAATTTTGTTTTCGTATCATCCATTACTGTTATCATTGCGGCATGTGGTTGGGCTTTCCGGTGACTTTGGCAGTCACACCGTCGATAGAACTGCGTAGTTCACTGAGGGGAATACTTTTCAGATTTTTACAAAGCCTGGTGCATATATATTGACTTTTATGAATGTATTTAGGTAAATTTTTCAAATGCTTAACCAAGAATGAAGACTGTCTTGCTTTTGAGACAGTTACTTCAGTATTTTTGAATTAGATTTTCAGTTTATCGCTCGATTAAAAAAACAATTAATTTCAGACAGTGTTCATACAAATATTACTACAGTCACTTGTCGGTGTACATATCTAAATGTATGACATTGAAATTGCAATGTTTCAGAATCGCAAACTTTCTGAAAAACCAGCCCTTATTCTACCACATAAAAGATTTGTTTGTTACTACTCTTTGTCCTACCGCCTTTATTTGGTTTCCACTTCCAGTTTATGAAAGAATACGTTTCCGTGATATCTTTGAGGCTAAATAGGCCCAAATTTCCAAAGTCTTAATATCCCCAAAATTCATGGACGTAGCAACGTCACTGCCTATGTCATGACAAGGCCGATCCAATCAGCGTGCAGCGGCAACTTTGATAGTGGGTGGCCGCGCAGACGCAGCTATGTGGAAGTATATTGATTCGACGCATGACGCTATTTGCGGTCTACATGAGTGTGTTGTGGCTTGTTTAGAACTTAATCAGTTGAGGTTACCAGTAGGTATCATGCGATGGGCATGTGTACGTCTTAATTTCCTAGATGTCAATTAAATAAATTTAACATAACATAACATAGCATAACAGTTCTGTTTTAGAATTAAGTTTTACTCTTATTATTTAGGTATCTCTGCGTATCCAAGAGAGTGAGTTTACGCAGAAAAAAGTTCCGCAAACAAGATCATGCCTTTCCAGCAGCTGTAAATATGCACGTGTGAACACCTATTTATTTAAATTAACTCTAAAGCAGAATAAATTCTAAACCCTAAACATGGTGTAGCTAATCTGCTGTGCAGTAATAGCAGGGTCGTAATTTTTAAAAAGGGAAGCTTCATATTTCGTTATATACACCATAGTACACCACAACTCAAGCGTAACACGAGGTGTTCCGTAATCACCAGCCGATGACCTCGGATTACAAACAAACAAATATTTCAATGATCCCAGTCAAAGGAATCTACAACGTTGACGGATGCCAAAAAGTAGGGAGTGCAAACTTTTTACAATTTTATGATGATATTTTACTCTCCTAACTTGATCCTTCTACCCTTTCACAGAGTGGTGACTATCACGTGCTGCGTTAATATTTGTCAAAAAAATCGTGCTCCAATGATTTATTCTTAAGTCAAAAACGAACGTGCTATAAGAGTATGTAACGAAAGTCTATTAATAGGATTGATTCTATTCGTTTATTCTTCATTACAATTCAATGTCACTCGCGATTAAATCGAAGAATAGATACTTGTTTGCCGTTACTCTTCTTACATCTTCAATTAGTTTGTTTCATTTATACATATAGGTTGTTTGGTAATGATCACATGCATTATATTTCGCAATCTAAAGACGGTTTATGAAAATACATCAAAACTGTTATTAACTGCAATGTTTTAAGCGCCTACGTATCGTGTTTCCTTGTTTATTGATTAGTTACCTAGACTTGTACTTACAGAATTTAGAACAAAACGAAACTGATTTATAAATCCCTGCGAGAAATTCCCGTTATTACGTAACGTATTAATTAACTGTTACGTCGTCTAGCTAGGAGCACACGTCATTATCTTACTTAAATCGGTCCTGTGTGATTCATTCATTGTTTTCTACACGTCACACTACAGTGAATGAAACTATTCACACATTTAATTGCACGATTGCAGCTCGTAACGCTGTAAAAATGGTTCATTAGCAAAATACCACAATCAGATACGCCAATTGTTGGGCTATATCCAAGGCCATTAAAGACGACACAACATGATGTTATACATACTTGTACTACTTCATTCATGACCCAGCCAAATCAACATTGTTACAATGTAAGAAGAAAAGGACGACAAGCTTTGAACAAAACCACTAAATGAGGTAAAGAAAAACTTAACGTACGTACTTACGTTAAAGAGTACTTTATGTCTCCACAAAATACAACTCCTGGTCACAGAAGCTAACGAATGGATGAAAGGAGCTAGTGACGTCACTAGCTCCTGAATGACGTCACTGTCCAGACTCAAACCCCTCCACCCTACGACGCCAAAACTTGGCAAACCATAGATACTATAAGCAAAATATTCAGTTGACGCTACTAACTAGACTGGAATTCAGCCTGATTACAACAAAGTTTTTTAAGGCAATAATCAGGGTTTCATAGTAAATATGAAGGAAATATGTTTTATTTTTTAGTTTCATAGTTATCTGATAATGTCTCGCAGAAGCCATTTTTCAGTTAGTGCAGATAACGATCTTAAAATGTACCGCCCCTAATTTCGTACCTACTTTTAGTTAATGAGTAAAAAAGTATCTCATTGAAATTTATATGATGAGTTGTTGATAAAATAGCATGAACGGGAAAAACATAGATACAGCGCAAGTTAATGCGATTTGACTTTTGCCTCAAAGATAGGAAGGGATAGAGATTTTCAAAAGAGGCATAGGCAAGTAGAGAATCGGTTAAATAGGCGTTCGGAGATCTTCAACCTACATCATATCGACCTAGAGGCCCTCACTGGTGGCGCGACAGGAAGAATTCCAATGAGATGAATGGTGAAGGTCGCAAGTAATAGACACACATGTCGCAATAGAATAGGAAATTAAATAAAATGGAGCAATTTGTGCATGAAAGATTGTGATGTTGGCCTCAATTCTCTTTTGATTTAGGGTGGCTGAAGAGGGAAGCCGGGATAAGTAGGAGGTAGGTTGGATGTTTGGGGGCCAGTTGGCAAAGGCAAATAGCATTTATTTTATGCCTTGTAGTATTTTGCTACAGTCAAAATAACGTATGTATCATTGTCTGCAAATGGATGATTCTGGGGTTATTGAGCCGATATCTTCTTATTACGTACATAAGCCATTATAAGCTCATCTTTTTATTAAAAGCTCTTTTTACTTATATGACAACTGCTGATTAGCTTTGATTAACTTTTTGCAAGCATTACCTACCAGCTTCGGCCTTAGCGCAAACGGCTCAAAACTCTTATTCCTTAAATTGTCGAAGGTACAGGGTTAGGTTCAGTTCAGGGCGTAGGTACCTAGAAAGGGCAATTGCACACACTCTTTTCTGGGTTCCCTTTTGCTTTTTACTAGAATGTTTTGGTTTATTTTCGGCAACTTTACATTCGATCACTCGCGCGTTCGCTAGTACGGTCATCGTCATAGGACGAGATAAGCCAATGTGCAGCTGACACTGGAGCGTGTTCCACAGCATAATGTTAAGACGTAATCTTGGGTCTTGTCCAAAGTCTTTACCATTCACCTTATATTTTTGCGCATTAGATTTGAATATGACAGGTTCCACAGCCAAGACACTTTTTTTTATTTATTGCGGTCGTTTTTATTTTACTTTCTTTCTACTTCTACATTGCTTACGCCCGAATTCCAATCCAAAAGCAGCATCTAAGTTGAGCAGCAGCATTTAAATGTTTAGCGTCCTTTCATTTATACTGACTTGCGAAGACAGGATCAATTTGAAGGGTTTGTTGATCTTTGATTGAAGTTTCAGAATTAAAATGTATTTCCGTAATCTGTTAATCAGTTCTATACTTTTTAATTACGGCTTATTATGCACATGATGCAACGTATAGCGCTGTTATCTGTTTCGTTGATGAGTTTTCGAATAACGCTTTTAGAACCGCATGTTAATTATAGAAACTTGAGTTACAGTGCCAAACAGTTTCGAGTGCTAAATTGAATCATAATGTATCATAAATAAACACGGCTTACACGTTAAACATGTAACAAGTAGCCTCATATGACATATTATGACCGTGATAAAGTTATTGATTGAACTTTTTCTGTCAGAAAGAAATAAAAATGTATGCATTTCTACTCCACTTGAGCTTATGCAAATAAGTAGTTAACTTGCTCATCAAGGCTCCTTATGAAAAACGTCAAGCCTTACAATGTGGCCTAATACCATTGGTGATGAGTGGACATCTGAGGGTTTTGGTAACCATGACGGCAACAGTCACTTTCCTCTGACTACCTCGTTTGGGATATAGTCGTGATGGTATGATTACAATGTGGCACCTCATGATGATGCTCACAGACGGAACACCCATTTTGTAATGGTTATGTAAAAATTCACCCTGCTATAGTCCGTATAGGTATATAGAAGCGTGTCATACCAGGAAAATGGTTCAAGGCTCACCCTTCCCCCACAATTCAGCAGTTAGACCTAAGTGCTAAATCACAGGCATCCGGCTCATCGCGAATTCGATTTAATTTGCGATTCAATTGATTACAACTGAAATGCACTCTCACTTAAACGGATGCCTCGTCTCAATAATTGTGAGCTGAAACATTATTGTTACAAAAAGAACAATGACAATCATACATTGATTGGCGTTTATTAAGCTAAGTTAAAGCCACTTTAAGAGTGGGCAGGACAGATAGCACAAAGATCTGATGGTCGTTTTGCGAAAGGCCTGAATTAGAACCAGGATCTAGACATTGAGAGCAAACGCAGCGTAGGACTAAGTGATTATGTTAGGTGTTTGCGATAGCAAACGGCCTTCCCCGTCCTAAAAATGTATAAGGGGAGCTTATGTTCATCAGTTGATGGTTTGTGGCTGCAAATGATGTCGGAGGATATAATTCCTCAATCATCATCGTTATTTTTTGCAGTTCACTGTTGAAAATAAGTCACTCCCATATTACTGAAAGGCCATACCCGACATTGCCGACACGGTTGGCGTAGTGTGCTGTAGCACGGTTTCTCGCCTCGATTTCCGTAGTGTGCCGGGTTCGATTTCCGGTCGGGTCAATTCAGGAAACTATCTTTTCTGAATTGACTCGGGTCTGGGTGTGCTGGGAGACGCCCTTGGCTTATTTCCTTGTGTGGTACCTCGTAACACAGGGATATTAATCACTACTTCGAGACCATTGTATCTGGCTGGTTTTGGTATCATTAAAAGTTTAAATTTTAAAGTAGATAATTCCAAATTCAAATTAGGAAAATGTGTAAATTTCATTTGTTTTTCTTACTGTTAAGATGAGTGAAACTAATAAAGAAATTCGATACATTTTAAAATTTTACTACAAAAAAGGTAAAAATGCAACGCAAGCCGCGAAAAAAAATTGCGATGTACTGACCTAGTGCAGTGTCTGTGAGAGTAGAACAACTTTGGTTTAAGCGTTTTCAATCCGGAAATTTTGATGTCAAAGATGCACGTCGCTCTGGTCGCCCTATTACTGATAAAATGGATGCCATTTTTGATAAAGTGGAGCAAGATCGGCATCTCTGTAGTTACGACTTAGCTGAAGAACTGGGAATCGCCCACAAAACAGTTTTAGCGCATTTGAAAAAAACTGGGTACTCAAAAAGCTCGATATTTGGGTACCTCACGATCTCACTGAAATAAACCTAATGAACCGTGTACCTACTCATTTGTGATTCTTTATCACGACGTAATGAAACCGAACCATTTTTGAAGAAGCTGATAACTGGTGATGAAAAGTGGATCGCGTACGACAAGAACGTGCGAAAAAGGTCGTGGTCAAAGGCCGGTCAGGCTTCACAGACTGGCGAAGCCCGGGTTTACTCTCAACAAGGTGATGCTGTGTGTGTGGTGGGATCGGAAGGGCATTATTCATTATGAGCTGTTACCACCAGGCAGGACCATCGATTCTGAACTCTACTGCGAACAACTGATGAGATTAAGCGAGAAGTTGAGAGAAAGCGGCCGGAATTAATCAACAGAAAGGGTGTGGTTTTTCATCATGACAATGCTAGACCTCACACATCTTTAGCCACTTAGCAAAAATTAAGAGAGTTTGGCTGGAAGATGTTAATGCATCCGCCGTATAGTCCTGACCTTGCACCTTCAAGATTTCTACCTGTTTCGGTCTCTTCAGAATTCTTTAGGCAGTGTCAGGTTAACATCACGAGAGGACTGCCAAAACCACTTGTCACGGTATTTTGATCAGAAGCCTCAAAATTCTTATAGCAATGGGATCAGGTCCCTACCTACAAGATGACAAAAAGTTATCGAACAAAATGGCACCTACATATACTTTAGTTATATGTAAATAAACTATATTAAAAATGTTTTGAATTTTCTTAAAAGATGTGAAGAAAATTTTTAACCCAACCTATTATGTTTAAACTAAACAAGGCAGCTGAATAATCCTTATCTCGCCGTCGGTACACGAGGCTCCGATTGCTAACAATTCTAATAAATGACCTATGCTTAGCTTGTAGTCAGGTTCATACGCTTTTCTAAACGTCAGGGGATAATTCATTACAACAAATATTTTTCAAAATTGCTATCACATCCTAATCGCAATTAACACATGTAAACACTCGCAAGATATTTTCTCCCTGAAACTTAAAAATAATTTTCTGCTTCGCAAAAAATGCAGACACGCCTTTTGATGAAATGCCAGGGAAGACATCCGATAACAGTAGGTACTAACGCCTACGACGTAATATATTTACACCAGTTTTGCGTCTGTTTACTGATTTGTTGTTGTTTCCAAGTTCAAGCAGAGTGTCTAATGTATAGTTAATTATAGGTACTTGTAATTAGTAGTATAGTAACGATGAAAGCTGAATAGTTACAATGTTGTTCGTATCTGAGTTGAGAATTTTCACAGAAAGGCAGAGTTCCGTTCCGCCTCCCTTAAGGGAAAAGTTAGAATTATAGCAAAACTTTTTTAACTTGGACTGTCTGAACTTATGTTCTTAGCAATACTTGTTTGGCTGAAGTTTTTGGTAATTTTGTTTTGGGATGCAACAAAATAAATAATTGTATCGGGCGATCATAGCGCATGCCTGAAACTTGGGCAAGTGTTTCAGTCTGTCTGTCCACGTGCATTTGGGCGCACTCTCTGAATTCTATGCACTCCTGGTATTCCTCGAGATTTCGCACGCTACAGATATTTAATGTATAGCAGTCGTGATAGTTTTGGCATTGAAATTCGGCTATAATCGGACTTTACTATTCATTGAAGCTTTTTTGCATAAAAATCGACCTAACAGTCGAATTCTGTGGTAATTTGGTTTCTTGCATTAATTTGTGACATATTTTTGAGTTTAATTGATTAATTTTCTTTCACTATGTAATGGAACTGCAAATCTTGCTAATGTATGTTAATTATACGAAATCCAAAAATTATAGAAATATTTTTTAACAATTTGTGAAGAAATACCAAGTCTACTACTCCTACTCGTCCAAGCGAAATTTGGCCAGGGATAAAAGTTTATCACCCTATAATCGACCGGATTTGGGCTCAAACACTTTACAAGTATTGTTGTAATATTACACAATCACATACACATCAATTTATAAAGTTTATTGTGTTGCTTTTAAATACATTATAAATATTTTGTTGCTTTTAAATACGTTTGAAATCAATGTTTTCTGATGAAATTAGCGATTGACTGTTCCGTTTTATTTTATGACATTAACATCACAGACTCAGAGACCAATTCAATGCGTGTTAAATTACATTTTGGACACGTCTATTTCGCTCCTCTTCATACAAATCAATATTTGCTATGGGAGCTACGCCAGGCTGGTACAAGTCGAAAACAAAATTCAACAAGTTAAAGTTAACTTTGAGCTCTATGTGGTTTATTGTTCCCTGGTACTAAAATAGTCCATCAGTTCAATATCTAGAGCTGTTGCGTTTAAGCGACGCAAAAGTAGTCTGCACAGAAGCTCCTACCACAAAAGAAGCGTCAGAACGCTGTTAGGGTTGTTGCCTTGGTTACATGTCTCCGGCACCTGTGATTCTACCTCCCATTGCATTCTGCTTGCTTAGGAGGCAGGGCTAGCTATGAGGTGACGTTGTTGGATGTTGTCATAGTTACATCCCTTGACCGTTACGAATCAACGTCCAGTTACTTTATGAAACCCGGAGAAACCAATTTCTTATGCACCTACAGTTAGGGATGTAACCTTAGTTTCACCACTGAGGCCCTAGATTTTGGGCTGAACAAGCAGAATTCCTTGTTTTTTTATTGTCGTAATGAAATTACCCTGCAGGTCTACCTTGCTTAAGGCTGCTTAGATCTCACAAAGCGATTTTCACAAGCGCCCGCCGCGATTGTGGGCCCGCAGCGTCTATTTGTAGATTGCAGACATACATACACGTAAAAACTTAAAGGCGCAATTGCTTGCGGCTCCCGCCGCGGTCAACCGCAGCCGCAGCCGGTTATGCCCGCGCGCTTTGCGGTCGATTGGCCGGTGTATCAGTGGACGCATTACAGAAACTGCGGGCCCACGGGTGAAAACCGCTCCGTGCGTTTTATTCTACGCCTTAGACGTTTTCAGTACGTCTACCACGAGTTGCCACACAAAAATTTACATTATCGTTCGCGTAAAAAATTGTATTGAGATTTGACATGACAATGGTGTTTAAGAGAATAAAACATTTCTGAAATGAATTACCTCTGCGTATTTTCTGCCAGCCTAGTAAAGTCAAATTTCCGCGAGAGTTGTTGCCTTGGTTACATCTTCGGCGTCTGTGGTGTTACCTCTCATTGCATTCTGCTCGCCTATACAGGAGTGGTATCGAAAAGGTGACGTTGTTAGAGGTTGTCATGGTTACATCTCTTGAATGTTACGAAAACACCTCCAAATCTTTTATGAAGCCCGAATGAGGCTAGCAAATTTTTGCTCGATCGTAGAGTAGAAATATTTCAAAAATACATACCTCTTTGCGTATCCTGCAGACCTATTGCGGCCAGGTGTGTTACCTTTCCTTCATCTCTGGCACCTGCGTTTTCACTTCCCGTTCGTGCTCAACTTGCGAATAATGGCAGGTCTATTCGCAAGTTAACGGTTGTATGAGGCGGCCTCGGTTGAGCGTCCTTTGGCACTTCCACGCTATCTATACAAAACGACGTCTAGAGCATTTCTCCATCTTTCAAAGTAATCAGATTTCATTTTAACCTAATTCAGTATCAAGAGTAAAAAGCGCTTCGAGCTTTACTTCCAGTTTATTTCAGCAATGTGGTGACACAGTCGTTTTTTTTTTTTTAACAACATATTCCTGCTCCTCTACGAGGAGATGTCAAAGTTTTAAGCTAGCAGCGCAGCGTCTCTTATCACTTACATCATAAGTTTACGATACTTATGTTTTTCTGAGCTGTGAACTTATTTCCTCGATTTCACCTTAACATCATCTTTAGTAAAGCAGAATGCAAAATATCTTATAAATCCTATGATTAGCCCACGTATTAGTTAATCAGACCGGATGTACCACCTTAGAACACATAATCTACATAGAAATAAAAAAAACGATCATCCATTGTTTTGACAGGTGCGATAGATTCAAGACGCACACAAACTAAAATAAGCCCTTTATCCAATTGGGGGTGTCTTTTACGACTTAATAGAAAAGTTGATATTCTCTAAGGTTTTTACAAATGATGGAATGACATTTGATAGTTTTTGCGGTGAGGTGTCATTAGCTAAACTTTCAACTTTTCAACTCTTCACGGGTGTTTTACTTCAAATTGGCGTATCAGTTCAATATCTAGGACTAGGACACACAAGTAAAGCTGGACTGGGCATGCGCAGTAAAGCCTCGTCCGGAGAGATCACCTAGATTGTATGGTTTCCTGATTAGGTAACCTGTGAATCGAGCCCGGCTAGCCTTCCCGGGCGTCGGCGTCTATGCATTTCCATCCAGGAAAATGGATCAATACTCGGAGCGACGTGTAACGTCTCGGAGTTTTCTGCCAGCCTAGTAGAGTAAGACCGGCGCGAGGACTGTTGCCGTGGTTACACATCTTCGGCGTCTAAGATTCGACATCTCGTTGTATTCTGTTACCCTAGGTGGCAGGGCTGTCTGACGGACGATGTTGCACGAGGTTGTCGTGGTTACATCCATCGGTCACTACGAATCAACCTCTAGTAATGTTCTGCACCCCGAGGAGGCAAATATCTTTCGCAGATTCATTGAACGATGTTATCATGGTTACATTACATATCTGCGAGTCTCGGATAAAAATATACCTCCAGGGTATTCCTGGTGGCCTAGGCTGCTTTCACTAACGGCGGAAAATATGGTAGAATGGCTTCACACGTTAGCGGCATGACTAATATAACCAGGGAATAACTTAGTAGTTACTTATACTTCTACAAAGGGGTTTTGTTTATGTTCGTTTATGTTGGTCCCCGACGCGCAATGATGTAAAACGTTGCGTTGCGACGAGCTTAGTTTTTTCCTTTTGAGTGGTAATTTTTTTGCAGTCCGGTTTTTTGTTTTTTAAATAATTCGCTTTTTTGCTCCTTACTCTCCTGTGCTGTATTAATATTCATGTCAGTGCAACGAAGATTGAGGGGTGTAAAATTACAGTACTGCTGGTTGACTTCTTATAGAAAAACTTTCTGATGTCTTGTATTTGAGATTCCCATAAAATTTTAGTGTCGGTCAAACCTCTGCCACCTTGGTCTCTCTTGATTGACATCCTTTTATAGCTGACTTCGGGTGCAAATATTGGTTTCTAGTCAGAATACATTTGGTTTTGATCTGTAAATTATTAATATCTGTGCTGGACGATTTGATGGCTAGAGCATTTGCTCTAAGATTTGATGACACCGAAGGAATATGTTAGCACGGGTATTGCAAACGTCTTGAGGGCTTTAAACAAATGTTAGAATTTTAATGTTTCTTGCAAATGAGGTTCACTCTATGCATGTATTCAGAAACTAGTTCTTTTTTATTTTTGTGTGATTGATGTCTCTATTTTGTTTAATTCCCAAGTATTTGTATGTATCTTTAATTTTCATAGATCTACCATCCAGGTTACCATCTTCATTTATGTATGTAACTGTAAGTTGCTCTAATAAACAATGAATTTCAATAACATAGAAATAGAACAGAATATTGCACAAAATAGCAGTGTTGGTACCGGGACAATATGAACCGATTAAAATGCATTCGCAAGCACACAGTAAAATCAATGTTACTTGGGTGCGATTGTCCAGACGCAAAATAGTCTGACTCACTCATTCCATCCTGCATCCAATGGGAATGAGTGTGACCAACGGGCTCTCCCTCAGACGTCTCGAATGCGCGTGTTACTTGCACCTTTGTTGCGAATGCAGCTCTCTTTGCACTCGCTGGGAATGCAAGAGAAGGATTCAAATGTGTCAATATTGATTTTCCATCAAATATAGGTCACCTACAGCAAGCTTATTTGGTTTTTCACCTCCTGCCTGTCTGCCCTCCTGGTACATGAGCCCGCTAGTCTTTGAGACTGTCGATACATTTTCAGCAGCTTGATTTGATTTGACGACTACTTGAACAATATACCCAATCGTTAACAATTACCTCTATAGATTTCTCATAATATTTGCTTGCATCGAAAGCTCAATCCCACAAGATAATAAAATGGATTATACAATTTGATGTGGAATTTATCGTAGTTTAGTGAATATATTATCTCCCTCATTAAAATTAGCATATTATGAAAGTTTTGTTATACTTAGTATAAGTAAGTATTAATTAAAGTAAGAAAAAGATATCTCTCATTGTTTCGTATAACAATAAGTTAATATAAATCAGATTCGATGTTTAATCATAGGTGTTTCAGTGACGGCCACACCTCACAAGGAGGCGTGGCGCGAAGACTTCTGCAAATTGAAACTCAACTGAAGCTAACCTTGGCTCTTGATTTAGTTGCAAATGCGCACAACCAACTATAATGTAGGTACATTGTTGTCGTCACAGATCGTAAGTGTATTACTTATTAGAGCCTCGTGACGGTAGCACAATACATCGGCTGTTATTATGAACCAGTCTGGATACACAATAGTGTCGTGCCCTCTTTGTTGACAAAGCGTATTTGTCACAAATATTTACCGAGTCCTGTGTGGTATTACTGGGGCTAGAACAGAAACAAATAACTTAGATGAAGGGGAATCGCACTTTAAAGTATGTGAATCTATTAAAAGTGATTTACTGACTGACTGACAGACAACGCACAGCTACTGGGCGTAGAAAGATGTGGTATGAAGGTTCCTTGAGGAAACTAGGGGCGAACTTAAAGGCGATTTCCCGAAATTTCGATTGGACCGGGTGAAAGATGCGGGCAAACGCTGGTGACAAATAAAGAGCACTTTTAGCAACTCCTGTTTTTAAAACGCAATTTCACCCGATGTCGTATGCAATCTGAACTAGGTAATTATAAGCGAAATACATTTTACATATTATTATTTTTGGCAATTGATCACTTTTAGAACGATCTCAATTTCATTAGAAGTGGTCGCTGGCGCTCTGACGATATATATTTTTTTTGGCGCTAAAAAAAAAGAACATGAGCTTGAAGGACAGCAGGTCAACCTTCACGAAACCATTGTAAAATGGATCTTATATTGGCAGTATGAGTCTACAAGAGAAGCTTGAATTTAAATTCAGATTTAGAGTTTCCATAAAGAACACATAGTCAGAAAAAAAAGTAATATTTAATTCTAACATGTGATTTCAAATGGTAGCAATAAGTCTACCGTGCTTATGCGTAGCTTAGGCAATGCTATTTATGATTATTATAACAATGGATAGGCCTTCGAACTGGTTCCCTCCGAATATATTATTCGTGCCCAGTTCGAATTCGAACCAGTTCATACAATGTGCAAGCTCTGCAGGCCACTTGGCAACTGAAGATTGTGACACGGGAATTTAGACTCTATCCAATTGAGAGAGAGTTTAAAAACGCTTAGCATTTCTTGCACGGTACCTACCTACCCTAGCAAGCTGACTGAATATAAAATTAGGGGAATGGCAATGCATACAAAACACATGTCAGGTCATGACATGAGTCACGAAGGGGAGACCTAGGAACCCTCACCCCTTTTAGTGCCCAGATTTTCAAAGTTGATAAAGGCACAAAAACAAGCCGTAATGGCTGGTAGGTATTCGTATTCAGAGAGCAATTTCAAAACCGATTCTGGATTCATCCAAGCAGAAACCCTTGACAGATATCTCATATTTCCATATCGTTCGGAAATGAGTTTGGAAATTGAGTAGTTCGAGAATCTAGTAGACTTGATTTAATAAACATTGTCATTAAGAGAAGCATTCTTTGAATATCTTACAAGATAGAAATGTTTTGTAATGTTAGAAACTAAAATTGTTTTTAAAAGTTACTTAGTGCTAAACACAATCCGTCACAACTTTAGAATTTGAAGCTTAGATTACAAGTTAGGTTTATCACGATTAAAAGAGGCAAATGAGAAAAATCAAGGACATTGTCTAATTTAATATTGTTACACATTTAAAAAAAAAACTAAGCCACATATTGCATACTTATTATTATTTACTTTTCTTGAAGTGTCTCGAGCTTCATAAAATAAATACATACATAGGCATAAACTAGTAAAATGTATCTATTAGACGAAAAGATAAATCTCTCTTAATTCCAAGGACACGTTTCAGGCAACTCTAGATCAGATTGAATAAGGTTACAGTCAGAAGATTCAACCGGGAGATTCGCGATTGCAACCGTGCGCGGGAGCGTCTTCTAATAATAGCATCCAAAAATAACGACCTGCGTGGTCACGTGGAGGTAAACACGAGTGAACCGAGCCCTCTCCCGACTACGTCCACGGCATACGTCACAGCCCAGAGGACATACGAGTATTTAGCATTTTGATACTAGGTAGTACACACTAGGTAGTTTGTACTATCCATGGTCAGGTTAGATGACGAAAGTGGGCGGATTGTTTTTAAGGAGTGTAACCGACTAAACGGACTGCATATGTACTATAAACTGTATGAAAATGAATATAATTAGGGTGTGCGGTGTCTTTGGGAGCCCCAAAGGCGGCTAAAACAATAAAACGAGCTGAAAATATGGGAGCCAAAACTTATAATGATCTTCACAACACAAAACCAGATAACAGACAACTACAAGATGACATTACCACGAGAAAACAATCAATCAAAGTATAAAAAGTAGATACATCTCAAAGGTTTGATCCAGCTGTCGGTCGCCAAGAAGGAGTTTGGAATTTATGGTTTTTGGCTTTAAGAATAAATAGACTTAAAACGATACGCTTTATGACATCATCCGATAAACCAGAGGCTTTCGTAAGCGCAATCTATTATAACTTCGATTTTGCTGCGAGGCTTCATAAATAGGAAAACGGCTTGTTACATTCAGTTCTTCGCATATAAGGTGCCTCATTATTTTTTAATTACTATTTATTAAATAGATTGGTCGTCAAAGCTACAATGTGCGGCTAAAACAAAAATGAATTTCTTTGCAATAGCGTTCAACAAACTTATTCTGTAAATATCGCACAAGTCCCACAGCTACAAACGAATTTAAATATGTAAGTACTGTACTGAAAGCTATGAACATATTATTATATCTTCATTTAACTAGCAGGGAGTTATCACTGAATCTACCTATTACCTCTACGTAGATGTAAGAGTATATTTTCGCGTAAATGTTTTGTCATTTAGAGTCACGTTACAGATCTGTTTTTAAGAGGATTTATTAGGTACTTAAAGAGATTGATAAAGTTTTTTAGGGTAGGTAGGTATTTATGTACTGAGGCATTCTTATTTGTTTTTCAATGACCAATGGCAATGACGCACAGATTGAAGCTTCTGTGCGCGGCACGGAAAGGACGCCTATTGGCAAACCTGCTACCTTTTAACCAATGGATTGAAAACCCTGTAGAATATAGCTATGCGTTTCATCGAAAATAAATAGTTGGTAAGTTATAAACGTTTCTTGTTTTTTGTTTCAGAAACCCCAAATGCGGCCGATGATAGCCGAATATGACCCCAAGAAAAAAGGAGTCAGAAATGATTTGTCAGACGTGGTCATGGTCAAGTAAGTCTATTTGTTCCTATTCATAGTTGAGCAGTTCGTGATCATTCGACAGTAATAATAATAACCATTGACTTAGCTTTGACTGCCTCTACGTGTTGTCAATAATTCGTGTTGGTCTGGTGCCACATTGGATAGATATTTTGTTTTCTGCTTATTACATTAGAAAATGAAATCAACCAGCATGCCTCACAGCTTAACTTCATTTTTAAAGGCAGTTTTTATTGTTGAAAAAGTTGAAATTGAATCCCTTTATTTAATAATTTGACATTTTTGTTCAACAGGAAATCGAAAAGATAGATTTTATCGCTTTCTTAAATCGGTATCAAATAGATTCAAATTGCAATCTCATTTATTTACTGTCAAATATAATATTGCCGTGGTATTTTATATTGTATGTTGACTGTTAAGTACTTGCTCCTTTAACGAGCTAAATGCTCGACGCCGTTCGGAGACGATCCGGGAAGACGTGTGCTGCTTCCAAGAGATTAAAGTCATTCGTCGACCTTGATCATCTTGCAATGGACTCATACACCGGTACATCATTCCATTATATGGTTTCAATTTTGTTTATTTAATTTGTTATGTCTGGTTCTGTAAAAAAAGTAGTATGTATTTTGGGCCGGTGCAGATCGCCCAGACGGCCCAGTGACCAGGCCTGCGTGCGTGCCGGACCCTGTGCGCCATCTCTGTTCAGGCTCGGGATTGGCTCTAGCACTGGAGATTTGTACAAATTTAATTTAGCTTTATGTCTCTATTAACTTAAAGAATCATATTACACCTGAACTAAGAATAGCCGCAGAATAAATCTTGTTAAACAATATCCTCGCTGCCATCGTCACTGTCAGGTTTTAGCTAATCCACGGGTCTACGTAAAGCTGTATTGAATTTAGAGTTGGGCCACCTGTAAATGCCAAGTCTTAACAGAGTGAAGCGCACCCAAAAAGATAACAATTTTGTACATTGTTTTGGAGACCATATTGAATGTATCACACTTTACACAATACACTCACACATTTAGTAATTCCGCTAACCAATGACCGACTAAATTATGTAAACCTAACTGTCGCGATTAATAACTTGCCACAGAATAGTTGTCGTAACTGCCGTTCCTAAGCCGCGTTCGTGACACCACCTCATATCACACCTCGACCAACATCACATTAAAGCTTGAGATGTGGCGCTTTCAATGTTATCGCTCCATTAAAGTACATCGTTATGCTTGAATTTAACTTTGTAAATGACTACACTCCTATACCGACTCACTTCTAACCTATCAACATCAATTTTTAGTCAGTAGGTTCTCGAATAATTATGGCAGTTACTATAACAGTGTTTGGGAAAAAATTTCACAGGTACAAAGTTGACCCGAATGAGATACCTGTGGAACAGCAGGCGGGGTCCACCTTGCCTCTCATGGAGATTCCCGGTCGGGATGTTGAGGCGGATGAAGATTATAATCCGTTTGAACACAGGAAACTTGCTCACCCTACATCGTAAGTGCACAGACTAGTTGCTAATTTGTTGATGCAGTCTTCAAGGTCATTCTTAAATTTTAAATTGTGATCAGCTGTTATTCTTATGATTGGTTTAACTTATTTCGGAGGATAATGACTAAAGCATTACATCTATTCAGCAATAATTAGATGTTGAAACGTTTCTTAATTTATCAACTTTTAACTCTGTTTCCGGAATCTTATCATTTTATGAAATTTATTTCAGGGACATGGACACGCTTATCCATCTGCTGAAAGGATCTCTTGGAAGCGGTATCCTAGCAATGCCAATGGCCTTTCTGAATGCTGGGCTGTATTTCGGGCTCGTGGCTACGTTTGCCATCGGCGGCATCTGCACGTACTGTGTGCATGTTCTCGTCAAGACCTCGCACGAGCTGAGCAGGAGGATGCAGAAACCGTCCCTTGGATTCGCTGAAACCGCAGAGGCTGCTTTTCTATCAGGACCACCAGCTGCACACAAATTTTCACGACTTGCTAAGTAAGTGCGCTCTCTTTAATACTATTTGTAGGTCTGGACATAGAAATAACTTATCCTAATTTTCTTGTAAACTTCTTATCATTCTTTATCAAAAAAAATTTTTATTATTTAAGTTTATTACAAATATTTACTTTGTTCCAGGGCTATGATTAACTGGTTTTTGGTCATTGATCTGCTGGGTTGCTGCTGTGTTTATATCGTGTTTGTGTCTAAGAACATAAAACAAGTAGTTGACAATTACGCACAAGATACAGAATATCATGACATCAACCTTAGATACTACATGGCCGCACTGCTACCGCTTCTTCTTATGGTTAACATGATAAGGAACCTCAAGTATCTGGCGCCGTTTTCAATGATAGCTAACTTGCTTGTTGGCACTGGAATGGCTATCACCTTCTACTATCTCTTCCAAGACATTCCATCAATCAGCGACCGAGCACATTTTGCGGGCTTCGAGCGTCTTCCGACCTTCTTTGGAACAGCCATCTTCGCCCTTGAAGGCATCGGTGTGGTTATGCCCCTCGAGAACAACATGAAGACCCCGCATCATTTCATCGGATGCCCCGGAGTGCTCAACACTGGCATGTTCTTTGTCGTCACCCTTTACGCATTTGTCGGATTCTCTGGCTATCTAAAATACGGAGACAACACTTCGAGCAGTATCACGCTGAATTTGCCAGAAGATGAAATGTAAGCTTCAATACAACGTATCTTTCCTTTAATATATTGTAAGATGTCATGTTATGTTTTAATAATATTTTCTGGAATTCAGCGAATTCAGTCTTGGTGTATTTATTCTTGAAAAAAAACAACTTCAAAAAACCTATTAAGACACTAAAAAGTAAAAAAATAATGGCGCATTTTTCTAAAACTCATACGGAAAATATAATGTTGGAGTCGGTGTCAGTCAATGTAGGTTGAAGTATATCCTTTCCAATAAAAAAAAAGCATTGAAATCGGTTAGCGTGATATTGAGTTATTCGTCCATTTGTCGCGCATATAGTTTATATAGATTTAAGACTTGTATGGTTTACTCATGGATGCTACTGTCAGAACTAGACCAAATTAAAACTGAACCACACGGAAAGCACCAGCATTCAAATAAAAAAAAGAATTATCATAATCGGTTGTTGTGATATTGAGTTATTCGTCCATTTTTCGCGCATTTAGTTTATCTAGATTAAAGACTTAAATGGTTATCTCATGGATGCTACTGTCAGAACTAGACTAAATTAAAACTGAACCACACGAAAAGCACCAGCTTTCAAATAAAAAAAGAATAATCAAAATTGGTTCACCCAGATGAAAGTTATGGGGTAACAAACATAAATAAAAAAAACATAGTCGAATTGAGAACCACCTCCTTTTTTTAAAGTCGGTTAAAAATAAACTCACTTGCACTAGTTGCACTATACAATGTGTAATAAGGTAGAGCACTGATACTTAAGTGGCATATACTATAGTATTGGTATATTTTGAAAACAATGTTGATAACCTAATTTGGTATCTTTTTTACGTAAATTGAAGTTCAAGTTTGAGTCTAAACTTTCGGGTGTTACCCCCGTGTAAAGTAAATATTTTTTTGGAAACCAAAAAACAAAATATGTAGGTACATTTCTAGTCCCCAAACTAGGCAAAGCGATTGTGGATTACAATAACCATCAATCTAGTAGGTATTTGGCATTCCTAAAAAGACAATCTAAGTTTTCAAATAATAAGAGTAGGAAATAAGTACAGATAGACTCTAGTTTAGGCTCTATTCATCATCTGTGACAATACTTTATTACAATAGTAACACCACCTTCGATTTATGTTTTCAGATTGGGCCAGAGTGTGAAGTTGATGATTGCCGTAGCAATCTTTTTCACATACGCTCTTCAATTCTACGTTCCGATGGAGATCATCTGGAAGAACGTTCGTCATATGTTTGGTGCTAAGAAGAATATTGCCGAGTATAGTATCAGGGTTGCCCTAGTGATTTTGACAGTATGCATAGCTATAGCTATTCCAAACCTAGGTCCCTTCATCTCTCTCGTAGGAGCAGTCTGCTTATCTTTCCTTGGCCTTATTTTCCCATCCCTGATTGAAACGGTTACGTACTGGGACCGGCCCAACGGCCTTGGACGTTTCAATTGGGTTTTATGGAAAAACCTCTTCCTAATCTGCTTCGGAATCCTCGGTTTCCTTACTGGTTCCTATGTCAGTATTCTTGATATAATGAAAGGCGAAGATTAATGTAAGACACTCATGACCACACGGCTCAAAACCGAAAATATGGGCTTAGAATTAAAAAAATACATTTGCTTTTAGTTCTATAATTATTCTGTATTTTGATACTATGTTATATTTAATAAATATTTTTTCGAATACATTATGATGAGTTTCTGTAAAGCTCAAATTTTCTTGTTTGAGATTAGTATTATCTACCTATTCTGATTTTTGATATAGCTAATTGTAAAGATGGTATGCAATAGGTTGTGTTTTCTTATTGTTATTTATCTAGCCCCGAAACTCTATAGCCATTTAGATATAAGACGTTGTAGTTATCTAACTTTAAAATGTGTGAGAAATTATCTAGTGCATTATCGAAATGTGATACAATTTTAGGTTTAATAAAATTGCGTTAATTGCTACGAATAGGAAATTTTTATAACACCAAAACTAAAATTTTAATAATGTTGAATTATGTTTTCCTGGATTAAAGTTAGATTGGTATTTCACCAGAATACTTCGATAATTTGCAGCTGTTATGTTGCATGTAACTAACAGAAAATGTGTTATAATTTTGGGGTTTAATATTAGAAATATTTGTTCGTGATAAGTTATGGCATTTTTCATTACCAAAAAAAGATAATCTGCGTAGTATGTAGATCCATATCGAGCTTTTTTAAAATTTATGATCTGAAGCAATTAATCTTGTGGGTGCCTGTAATCAAGGTGCTTAATAAGATTTATTCTCAGTATCATGAACTTAAAATTGAAATAGTGAGAAATTATTAGTAACTATTTAAAACGAATCATAAAAGTACTTGTGATTTCTGACACTAAAAATAATATAGATATAATTATTATAATCGTTCAACACATTTGGAATGTAGATTGTTCCATGTTGCAGTTATGATTTTTTGACCAACTCCTGAACACAACTAAAATGTATCCTAGCTGAATTGTGAAGATTCTGTTATCTAGATGTAGGGTGAAGACTGTCTATTTTTTGTAAAACTCTTGTTAATTATTGGACAGAAATTAAAACTGCGATAATGTCTCAAAATTTAGAGTAACGACGATATACATACCGTTAAATTGTAGATCACGCAATGTTCCTTATGTGAGTCAGTTTCTGATATTTATTAAACATCTGTGTACGGTGTTAGTTTAAGTGATTTAACTGAGTAAGACTAAGAAAAAGTAAAGATATACATGGAATGATTAATATGAACTAGGTCCTTTTGCCTGGAGTTGTAGTGGTAATTCTGGTAGTTTATAAGTTCTAATTGGGCATTAGGCCACACATTGCTTTTCTGACAAATTATGAATTTGATAGAGTTATAAAGTCTTTAGTGGCTATGAATGTTTAAAAGTAGTGACCATAGTTCTGTGATGAACTAAAAGTAAGTTTATAATAATATGACATAACAATCAACTGTCTTATATAGTATATGTGTTTCGTAGCCTGTACCTTCTATTAACTTTTATGTTAAAATCACTGTTGGTTTTACTCGAATTGTGAATTTTTGATTATTAAAACAGTTATCTACAGTGATAAAACATTAATATTAAAAATTATAGCAATGCTAATTATGTAAAGTCAATTTGAAAAAAATAACGATATTTTGAGAAAACATGTACCTACCTACCTTGAATTAAATTATAAAAATATCTATATATTAGTATGAATGTCGGGATATGGACTAATACATACCTAGATGTTAGTATGTAAAATCATTTTTCTTACATGGATATCATTCCCAAACAAAGATTTACTATGATTTACCAAACTACCTACTTCAGATAGAAATGGTTGTTTTGTTACAGTATTAAATAGATCGGATTTAAGAAAATCTGCGTTTTATTTCTCATACCTTTGAGTTATGATTGAATACAATTCATACCTACAATGGGTTATCCTCAAGCATCTTGATACTGACGAACCTGCCTTTTATCCAATCAACACCGCTTCACACATCTAATTCACATTTCTTCAAAAAAGATTTCATATTTGCTTTCGTTATCCGAGCAACTGTTCAACAAATACCTACAAAGGTACTTAATTTAATTTAATTTTAAAGAAGAAGAAGAAGAAGAAGTAAGTCAATAGGTACTATGCCATATAAGGTTTACATATATTTTGATAGATTACCAGAACAAATAATTTTGCCACCAATGTACAAGTTAAACCAAAGTAAGTTCGCCAAAAGTTTGGTTCTTGTATTTGCCAGCCACTGCTGCGGCACGCTCACTTCGCTTGCTCGGCTTGTCTCTTCGAGAACGATCACAAACCGTCTCGTAAGCAGCTTAAATGTCACATCTACTTATTCTGTGGTGCAGTATACTTACTCGGAAGAGCTCATAAGAAGTGATGAAAGTAACTATACTAGATGAATAAGCGATACTCAAGTATAGTTTCCTCCCATTGGCCATTAAAGAGTTTTAAAATCTTATAAGGCTAGTACGCGTTTTGTCTTCATTTGCAATCATGCTCCTAAAGTTTGTTTTTTTTAACAAACGAGTACCGAAAATTTTGACCGCGTTACTATTGGTCCACGTAATCAACATAAGATCCGTTCCACAAAAACGCTGTAGTTACATGTAGGTCTGTACATTCAGTTGAGTCGTCTACTACCTTAAAAGAGTAGGTAGCTAAAGTGGATAGACAAAAATGGTCGATAAGGGTCAATCATATGGTAACCAAGATCGTAACAAAAATGTACGAAGTCGACAATCATTTAGAAAATATGCTAAAGCACCTTATTATTGAAAAGGAGTCTGGCTTTATTGTGCCATAACTTTTTCCACACAGTGAACTGGTACTTTCCGCCATAATAATAACTAAAGTACATAAAAAAACCTTTTCAATGATATATCGCATGTTGTTATTGGTTCCTATTCCTAGGCTAGAACCCCGTTGGTTTACCCCCACTCCAATGGGTTTGACTTTACTTCCGTCATAAAAGTTTAAAATTAACTCGCTATTGTCCAACCGCAGATAATTAAATGATTTATAGTAAGTTGCACTGCTAATACACGATACTGCTTTTCCTTTTTTTTATCAGGAAATGGATTTAGGCATTCCCAAGGCCCTGAGTTCGGGACACTTGGGATATCTGGGACTCGGAACTCCTGGGAAAACAGAGACCCCTACCCACTATAACCTGACGATGGTCATCTTCGACGCAGAATGGAAGGGACCCGGGATCCCCAACGAGGGAGACTCCTCGCAGGACCCTTCGGTGCGCAAGGCCGCCTGGCAGCCAGCCTCGGGAGGAGCAAGCTTAACTCCAGTGCACGATAACACACCACTGTGTCTGAAGACACGCGTTACCGTCGCCCTCGGGATCGCAAACCGAAACACACGCAGGCGGCCGCGTGCTCTTCGCGACCCTAAGGGCCCTTTTAGTGGCCTCTTACGATAGGCAGGGATACCTTGGTAGTATTCTCTTCCCCTAACCGCAGGGAACAGAGCGCGAGCGAATACTTCTAAAATTTACTTTAGCGAAAATTAAAAAAAATGGTTTAATTTTCGCTAAAGTAAATTTTAGCAGTATTCAATATGAACGGGCCTTAACAATTTCAAACCAAGAACAAAGGCTCTTCTCACTCTGTCAATATCGAAATTGTGCGAGAGAAACTCGTTTGTTAAAAAAAACAGACTATAGTCATATATAATATATCCGTTTAAAATATTCTCATTTGTACTAAAACTCATGATTGTTTATTAATTCATTTGACATATCTTTCAGACGCCATTTCTTTATAGCGACGAGGAGAGTGAAGTGACGAGCATTCACTGGTTCAGATGAACCAAAATGGCCACCAATCCATAAGTAAGCCATAAGTAGTACCTACTGGGTTATTTTGCAGTCAGTGGTACTACTAAACTAGCGCTATACGTTTCCCAGTTATGATTTTCATATGCGGAGCTTGAAAATCAACTAGATTTCAACTGCTACGTGTGAAATTTTAAAATGTATACCTACTCGATCGAGTAAGCTCAGGATAGGAATAGGATAGCACAGGATACTTTCAGTAATGTTGAAAAATATTCATTTTCTAAGTACTTTAAATATGCTGAATAAGAGTGTTGCGCTGCGTTGTCGCAACGGATCAAAGCATTGTGTGGGGACGCACGACGTCTCCGCGCAGGAGGGCGACGTCGACGCAAGCATACGTCACATACGTGGCCCATTCGCTTCTCTAGCATCAAAACACTGGCCAACTTACTATAAATTATTTAATATCTGCGGTTGGAAAATAGCGAGTTAATTTTAAACTTTTATAACGGAAGTAAAGTCAAACCCATTAGAGAGATTAAACCAGTAATGTCGTATGAGGGTCAAAGTAAGAATTTAGAACTATTTTTTATCAAAGGCGGTACAACTTCTTCACTAGACAGACAGTGGTTCCCCGAGTTTTAGTTAGTTTACCTTCGATGAAAGTACTGTTTTAGCCTATCTAACTACACACATCAAAAGTGTCTAGGGATCAACATATAATTTTGCAATAACTTTTCTCCTGATTGATATTAATTAAAATTTTCTTTAAGGATTCATCAAATAAAGTGTTTTCGTTTGTCTACAGTAACGATAAATCAAGTCACCTTTGCATTAATAAAGAAATTTGCCATTTTCCTAATAAAGGGATTTTTGACATTTGAACCACTAACATTAAAGTTCGAAAAAAAGACTGAAATAACAGTTTTCTTTAAAATTTTATGGGTAACTTAAACAATTAATAATCCGTGTTTCTACCGCGAACACTAACAACACAAGAACATCGGTTTGGCATACTCAAAATGAGTTCATCCAAATCACGCTGTGGAATGGCCGCCCATGTTCGTTGCAACAACAAAAAAAGGTCTTCTTGCGACTGGATACCCTCCATATTCGGCAGAGCTCTTCTCTGTAGCATATCCCATGCATGCTCAATCGGGTTCAAGTCTGGCGACTGAGCAGGCCAGGGCAGGACATTGATGTTAGCTGCGGCGAGAGTCTGTCTTACAACTCTTGCGGTGTGCGGTCGTGCATTATCATGCATTAACTGAAATAAGGGACCGATTTGCACTTGTAGAGGAACGATGACGTCTGATACAATCGTCTCAGCATAAATTTGAGCGTTGAGGTTGCCTCTGATCCAAATCAACTCAGTTCTTCCGCCGATCCAAATACCCGCCCATACCATGATGGTTCCACCACTATAAGGATGGACTTCCTGGCAGGATTTTAATCGCTGTTGGCGTCCAGGGGTTCTCCAGTGTCGTATACGTCTTGTATCCGGTCTCATACCAAAACGAGACTCATCAGAAAAGCACACGAAACGCCATTGTTCTTCTGCCCAATTTCTGTGTTCAAGAGCCCATTGATATCGAATCCTACGATTGTGCATTGCTATAGGTGGTACCCTTAGCGGTCTTCGGGAATGAAGGTTCACTTCATGCAAGCAGTTTCTGACTGTTTGGTCGCTAATTAAGTTCCCTGAAGAGTGATGAAGCCTCACGGCTAACTTCATGGCGGTTATTGTTGGACCTCTTCGAGTTGTAATTTGAATGTATTGGTCTTGTCTCCGTGTGGTGCAGCGATACCGTCCTCCATGGCGCTCAGCCACTGTACCAGTGCTTCGGTAACGTGTCCAAAGTCGACTGATAACACTCTGACTTGTATTCAGAGCTAAAGCCACAGTACGTTGCCGGGAACCAGCTTCTATCATTCCCACGGCTCTGAGCATTTCTTCCCTGCTTAAATGACGTCGCCGCTCCATAATAACGTTGGTTTTAATCAGTAGTAGGAAAACAGTAGCACTAATAATGTCTTCAATGCGTTGTATGTTTTTATAGGGAAAATATTGACAGCTGATTTTTATCTATTACTCGAATTTGATTGACAGTTCCTGTTTCAAATTATGAAATGCACCAAAAAGGATCCATATAAATTTATAAAATCATAAATTTATTACAAAGCCACATCTCAATCCCAAGAAATCCGCATAAAAATGCTTGATCCCTAGACACTTTTGATGTGTGTATTTGAGTTAGATAGGTCTTTCTTTCTTATTTATATAAATGATCTTCCTACCTATGTCAAAGATATTTGTGAGATAGTATTATTTGCTGACGATACCTCGTTGATTTTTAAAGTCGACAGAGGTAAGCAAGCATTTGACGATGTAAATAATACTCTCTCAAAAGTACTATGTTGGTTCACTAGTAATAATTTATTACTTAATGCAAAAAAAACAAAGTGCATCAAATTCTCTATGCCCAATGTGAGACAGGTTGATACTATTGTAACTATGAATGACGATTACAAACTTAGACCACGCAACTCTCTTAGGGAAGTATTTAAGAAGATCGATATTTTAACTGTGCGTGCTCAGTATATTTTAGATAACATAATGTATGTGCGCAAAAACTTGCATCTGTTCAAAAAAAACAGTGACACTCATAAACATAATACCAGAAATAAAAACAAATTGAAAACTCCCAGTCTTAGGCTACACAAGGTGGGAAACTCATTTGTGGGTCAATCTGTAAAATACTTTAACAAAATACCTCAAAGTCTTGTTGATCTACCTCTTCACAAGTTTAAGTCTGCAATTAAAGCAAAGTTAATGAAACAAGGTTATTATAATGTAGAGGATTACTTGAACGACAGAAGTTTGTGGTCATAGTAGGAATAATCTGCTCCTCTGCTCAATATTGTGTTCTTTTTTCTACTCGCATTGACTGTACTCTGAATTTATTTTTTGTAAAACAAACAAAGTCGAAAAGAGTAACTATCGAGTTTCTTGCCGGAGTCTTCTCGATAAGAAGCAACGTCCGAACCGGTGGTAGATTCACATTATGTATATTCACGATGTGTACTAGTTAATATTGTACTATTTTATTTACGTTTATTATTATTATTTATACATACTTTTTTTGACATGTCATAAGTGCTTTGTACAAGCATAAATGAATAAATGATTTTTTACTTACTTACTTACTTACTTACTTACTAGTTGAGGAAAAAACATTACTTTGTAGAATTAGGTCCACCGATTTTGAATGGTCGACTGAAATGCAGACATCATGTCAACTATAAAAGTTATATAATTATAAGTAGGTATTATCAAAATCATTCGGAATTACGAATTACCCGAATGCACCATGTTTTTTAATATTTTCGGATTGATAAGAGGTTAAACATGATGAGAGAGAGATTGTGACGTCAAATTGATTCACAAGTCGAGTACCTAATGGGAAAAATAATCAGTAGCTTTATTAGGTCTAATATAGGTGATAATAAACAGAGAAATTGCTCTCTTGCTAGAATAAGAGTTAAGTTTCGTAGGTATTAACTCAAAAAAAAGAGCAGTTCTGTACGATTTTGTTGCGATTTCCCGACCAACTAGCCATTTTGTTTGGCTGACCGAATATATTTTTCTACTTATCGATTTTAAAAATTATTAGTTAGAGATAAAACCCGGCTAAAGGTGTTAGCTTCGGCCACACGCAAGCCTCCATCAATGTTCCCATGGGCCCGTGAATTTCAAACGTACGTATAACATAATATTATCTGTAGGTATAATACCTATACTAGGTATATCTACAAATAATTATAAAATTACTACGAGAAAAATGTTTAAGTACATGGTTATTTAAGAAAGGAAAAAAATATATTTCAAGAACTTACCTTTCCGACTTCTGCTTGCGCGCTAATAAATTATGAAGGTTAGGGTAGGTATCTGTAATGAATTCAGTTAAAATATTTAATAGGTATTTTATTTCACAACAAAATATTTGTCGCTCTTTACAATTTAACCGTCATGTCAATAGGTATGTACTGTCACTTCAAGGTAATTAATGAAAGTAAATCGATTCATTCGTTGTGGATCGTTTAATCGGTCCCCTTATTTTTTAACTAGCAACGTGAACCGTTTGCTAATTTATTGGTGGTGTATTGTGTTGTGACACCATAAGAGCCAATGAAGCTGCAGTGTTCGACGCCAAATATCAATAATCGCTTTAGGTAAAGTCAAAATCGCGATTATTTTGGGATCGAACCTATTGAAAAGCCCGTCGGTTTGAAGAACTAGTGATGCAATTTTCATGCGTGTCGTGTTCAATTGAATAGTATGGCGTTGCCTTGCCAGTTGAAATATGGCAACATTATTGTTTATGGTTACCTATTCGTGCATGCGTCGATTGACTGACGTTGATTTCATCAAAGAGCAAATGAAAATACTTCTCCACTTTGGTCGGCCATATTGCTCTGTCGCCGTGCGTGCGCCCTATAGTGAAACATTGCAGCCTTAGGTAATTATGATCTCATTCAGTATTATGTAAAAAATCGAAGCATATTAATAATTGCTTAAATATAGTGCATTAAGTGTGACGTTGGACTTCATATCTGTGTAACTCAGGCGAGTTGGTAAGTACCGAGCCCCTGCCACCTTGACTCTTTGTATTACATTATGTGTATTGGAATCAGTCTACACACGAGGTGGGTCGTTCATTCGAGTGTGCTAAATCATCACAAAGGCTGCGAACGAGGAACCAAACCAATTTTCAGTGAACAAAACGGACCACGTATTGTCTTGATATGTGTCTAGGTATCGAGTGATAAATCTACGTAATACAATAATATAGTACCTAGGAGACGAGTGTATTTCACAAATTAGGTAGCGTAAGTTGCAAGTATTTTCGAGGTTTAGCTAAGTAAGGGTGTTTACTGATTCACTTAGCCTGGTGTGAGGATAACTACGATTTTATAGTTGTTTACCCACCTTCAGGACAAATTATCAAGCTTCTTTTGTGTAGGTAGGTATATCAGGTATTGTATTTTTCGTAAGTAGGTAGTTTTATTGTGCACAAATTGCTAGTTTGCAAATGCTTGTGCGAAATTAACCAGTACCCTATTGTAATGGTTGATTTAATAACTGAAAAGCTGTTAGCATATTGTTCATATTGACTTGCATAAGGGTTGGCATATGGGTAGGCATATGGGTAATCCTAAGCAAATAGGCTTCTTAGTATTGGCCTTGATATCAATTTAATAAACACTGTGTTCATTTGCAACGTTAAATTACCTAATCAAAAGACCAACAAGTCTTATTGTGGAAATAGAAAAAATGGCTACCCTAAAGCTCTTACGTTGATGCAATTGAAATACAATTATTTGGCCAAAATGGTGCTTAGATAACTTCAAAAATGAATACTGTATTATTGCTGTATTGTATCTTCCATTTATTTCATTCAACCAATGGTTGTACTAAACTTATACACTAATTAAATCATTGCTAAAAGATTGTAAATTACACAGTATAACAGTTACAGTAACTACAAGATGACTTGTAATGGTGCAGCCTAGCTATCTGCTTTCAAATGCACTCATAATTTCTACTAAGCACTTGTACAAAAAGGAGGTTTACCATTTGTAAATGAGTTTGATAACCTAATATTGTAATTATTTACTCGGGCTACCATATTTTTGTTATTTTTGTTGTGTTTAGTTACCAAATGCCTGCATTTAGTCATGTTTTGTACATTTTCTTCATAGGTTAGGTATATTGATAGTTTATATCCAGACGAATATTATAAAAAAGAGGATTTGCCTGTTGGTTTGTATTAAATAGGCTCCGAAACTACTGAACTGATTTAAAAAATTCTTTTACCAATATTAAGCAATATTATCAGCGTGTGACAGACTATATTCTTTCGGCTATATTTTAATGGTAGAAATAGTGTACGAAGGTGAGGCCGCCGATGTACAAGTATAAATAGTAATGCTTTTGTTTCAATGTAAGGATGAAGCAAAGAATAGTTTTATTGTTTTTCATAATAATATAAAAAATTTTTTTATTTAAAATGGGTTGGAGTCTGTAAATACCAAGGTTGTAAGTATCTGGAAACACAGATGCAGGGTGAGAGTTCCACTCCCTAGCGGTGCAGACCGGAAAAGATGCAACAAACCTTTGAGAGTGAATTGTTGGAAAGTCAACCCCATGGGGGTGGAAGCCTTCCCGGCGTCTAGTGGTCCGGTGGTAGAAAGTAGAGGGTGGTATCAGGTTATGTACTTAATGGATAATTCTGACATAACCTCACGTGTTTTGCACTTGTCTTAAAATTAGTTTGCCTTTGTATTAAATATGCAAAAACCAAAAACGCCCAGAACCAGCACACTTACACATTTGTACTGATGTGAGAATTAAACCTGTGATCTCTACATACTTGTAACCACTGGACTAAACTGATTTCTTGCGTTATAATGTAACAACAGTTTAAAAATGGTTCAGTGTTAATACCTACATCCCACCTAACAAAACACAGACTAAATTGCTAAAAACAACCAAAACATCAACCACAAGAGCCTTTCTTGTTGTTGATGCTAGTTAATAAAAAAAAATGTATACACGAGGTATTTGTTCTTCACCGTTGATATACCAGAATGTCCAAAATTTATGTGAGTTTCCTAAACCTATAGTTTTGACAAATAAATAAGTCCTAATTAAGATTGAAGTTTAAATATTGATGATTCAAAAGCATTGTAAAAGTGGTCTACTTTAATAAATTATTATTGATTTTTTTTTTTTTGAAAATCGTTCCTGGATAATATTTTAGTAGTTTTTCCATTGCATGTCATTATGATCTAGTAGCTGTAGAATATAATTAGGTTGATTGCTGTGGACCTGAGTGTTATTGGCTATTCAAGTTTGTGTAAGATGAAACCTTGAAATGTTGATGTGTCCTTGCAGGGTTTATGTGTGACACTTTCTCACAAATACTACCTGTACCGCATAAAACAACAATAAATGATTATGATTATGATCCCAAAGGTTTGTTTCTTTTATTGATGCCTAGGTATTCTGAGGTGACCTCTCCAGTTATCTTCAAACAACAATCACTGCAAGGCAAAGTCAAGAATAACTATTAAGTAGACCATTTAGATTATGTACTTTTAAATCGTCAATTATTTAACCATAGTACATATGAAAAAAAAAAATAACACGATAATCTTTAACTATAACAACAACCGCTATGAAAAAAAAAAACACGATAACCTTTAACTATAACAACAACCGCTATGAAAAAAAAAATAACACGATAACCTTTAACTATAACAACAACCGCTATGAAAAAGAAAAATAACACGATAACCTTTAACTATAACAACAACCACTATGAAAAAAAAAATAACACGATAATCTTTAACTATAACAACAACCGCTATGAAAACAAAAACGATAACATTTAACTATATTAACAACCGCTATGAATATATATATATAACACGATAACCTTTAACTATAACAACAACCGCTATAAAAAAAAATATATATATAACACGATAATCTTTAACTATAACAACAACCGCTATGAAAAAAGAAATATAACACGATAACATGTAACTATAACAACAACCTCTATCCTTTTATGCTTTTATTTGCCTGTCAGGAGACGCCGCTCTTTAGTACCTATTATAGCATTTCAAAGCTATATCTATTAATTACGAACTATATTACAATTTTAAACTAACTTACAAAAATATAAAACATAACTAATACATTTTTGCATGCATGTAAAGTTCAACTTAACTAACTTTAGGGCTTGCCCGTGAACCCATTGTACATATAGAAATAAATATGATAATGCAATCATACATACTTAAACAACATATAAATTTGAAGTGACTTTACTAACGCGACCCTACTAGCACAAGCAATATATCTTGTGTTGATGTCAGCTGGCCATACACAAACTAAATAAATGTAATATTTCAGAGCTATGAAGGACCAATGCCTATAGCAATGTGCGACAAAATGGTTCTAGCCATTATTAGAATTTTATGCATTGCGAATAGCATAGCATTCAAAGTATTTATACAATATTATATTATATCTTGGCGAACGATTTTATTACATGTGTAAGGAAGCTGAAGCTGAACATACTTCATCTAATTATTATTATAATATGATCATTTTCTAAGTGCAATAAGACTACAACAACTTATTTATGCTGTGCAGCGAATGATATATTGGTAATTTTATTGATGTGTGTTTATAACTTCGCTTCTTAAGCCATGTAAGAACTCGTCAAGAAATGTAAGCCGAGATCGTGGAAACGTTTTTTTTCATCACAAAATAACTTCATTCTGAAATTGTTGCTCATTTATTTTGAAATAATTATCATATGTTTGTTGTGGTTTTACTATGAAAAAGTACTAACTTCTGTGAACTGAATAAATCTTAATACATTGCCGATTTCCGTCACCCAGTTGTATAGCCAGTCTCTCAAAACACGCAATGATATAAAAACCTATAGTTTTACTTGTCTTTAACGTAGGGGTACGGGCAATTATGACATTTTTTCGTGAAATAATGCAAATAGTGTTGTGAACTACAAAACATTAGGTTTCGATTCTAATGTTATTTATGTTCATCTCATAGTAATTAGCCTATATACTGTCCCACTGCTGGGCAAAGGCCTTGATCATTGAAATCAAGTAGTCATCGCTGCAATGTAATGGTATTGGCTTAATCACCACGCTTGCCAAATGCGGGTTGGTGGTCACAAATCCGGGGCATCCGAAAACACACTCGACCTGGGAATTGAACCCGGGAAACCACTCGGCCACGGACGCGTTCATCTTATAATACTAGCTTTCCGCCCGCGGCTTCGCCCGCGTTATCGTTATTTATCACGGCCCAATTACATTAAATCTTCATAAATTGTAGCCTAAGTGCCATTCTGATGTGTAAGCTGTATTACTGTAAAGTTTCAAATAAATCCATTCAGGACTTTTTGCGTGAACGAGTAACAAACAGATACACACACATACATCCTCACAAACTTTTGCATTTATAATATTAGTAGGAAGTAGGTTAGTAAGATATATTCAATTAAATAAGAATAATACTATTCAATTTTCGTCTGCCCCAGACGTGTAGCTAGTAGCTACTGACGTGATTAAAATCAAGTGCTTGAGTTCCTTCGTCTTTTCATGAATCGAAATAGGTGTATATTAGCAAATTTTACTTTTATCATTCCTCTATTACCTCTAGGGCATGTTATATTCGTCCATTTTTACTATTTGAATATTTTGAATTCTTCCTAATCTATTATTCGGATTGTACGATTTTTTTGAATTTTTGAACAAACATTGTTCTTTTCACTTGATATCACAAGAATTCGTGGATTTTATAAAAGGATTATGTTCTAGTAGGATATTATGATTTGAAAAGAGAAAAACGACGTTATTTTTAAGAAAAATAATAAACTAAGCATCTGAAAATACTGAAATGCGGTCCAGAATTAATACGAGTATGTCGGCCACAAAAGACTGATTTTAGAATATTTAGAGGCTTAGATAGTATTTTTGGTGGTTAGGTTAGTTAGTATGTCGCTCCATTAAATACTATCCCTTTTTTAATCATTTATTAGTTCGTTTCATATTCATACTCACTAAAATATAATTCAGCTCATGTGTTTGTTTTAAAACCAACAAAAAAAATCTACTTCTAATTACCAAACAGTTCTTCAATTATCAAAGTAATAAAATGAATTAGCTACTTTCTCCTGTTATTGAGTCAAATTAAATGAACCATCCTTATTTTTAACTATCATTCCAAAACAAAATAATTTTGACTAAGAAGTAAAAAAATAATTGCGTATTCTTCTATAACTTATTATAAGTCGGTGTCAGCCAAGGAAACACTTCAATACCCATATTGTAGTGTTTCCTTGGACCTACCTAGCAATCAAAATACAGATAAGAAATATTTTTCACATCTCATGTTTAATTTTGTCGGTTGTTACAAACTTACCTTGGCTGACACCGACTCCCACAAGGAAAATAATTGTACCCACTTTATTACCGTATAAGTTTAAGAAGAATACGCAATTATTTTTTTACTTTTTAGTGCAGATTAATTTGTATCGTAGGTTTTTTGATATTAGTTTTTTTTTGTTATAATATTTGTTTATTTCTTGATTTTTAGTGAATCGGTTCTTGTTCATTTTATACATCGACAAAGTATCGTTCATTTGCTCCTAAGAATTAAAGAGTTCCGTTACTTTGTCATGGATCCCTTAATCAGAACCTAACCAAACTCTCATTATACTACCCATAAAGGAAATCCTTTCCAATAAAAAAAAGAATCATCGAAATCGGTTGGCGTAATATTCGTCTATTTGTCGCGCATACATATGTATACTTTATCCAAATTTAAGACTACTATGGCTTCCTAATGGATGTCACTGTCAGAACTGGACCAAATCAGAATGTGACCACACGGGAAGCACCAGCTTTCAAATAAAAAAATATCAAAATCGGTTCACTTAGTCGAAAGTGCTGAGGTAACAGACATAAAAATACATATAGTCGAATTGAGAACCTCCTCCTTTTATGAAGTCTGTAAAATAAAAAAAACAAAAAAAAACACCTATTTTTAAATCTGTCGTACTTTCTTTCCGTTCACAATCGAGTTTATATTATGATGATGTGGGTATTTGAAAAATTCAAAAAAGTCGAATACTACTCTCAATATTATCCGAATAGTAAATGAGGCGAATATCCGAATAATACGAATATCCGGATATCCAAATACCAAGCCCTAATTATCTCTAATGAAATCCATAGCAAAATCTATTTATGAAATTTATATTACTTGACTCATATACCGCCTTTTCATCTTTTTCAAGCTGATAAGCATCGCCTTCACTAAAACGCCATTTTGACGTGACATCTAGTGTCAGAGGAGTGGCACGCTATTCATTTGGAGAGGTTTGTACCTCCAATACTGTGAGCTCAGCTCAGTTGACTCACAGCTCTCGCATTGGTTGCAGCCTGTTGCCGTCACCTGCAGATCACAACTTCACTGCCGCATCTACTGTAGAATGGGCGATCGTGCGAACAACACCTTGAATTTCGGACCGGAGTGGCTTCGCAATTTATCACCTGGAACATCTGGCAATAACAATCATAACGCAGCCATGGGGTCGAGCCCGACCTCGTCTGGTGGAGCCAGTTCGTCCAACACAATCCCTTCTAAAGTACTACTGGCCAAACTCAGGTAAGAATGCTAGGTCTATTAGGCGGTGCCACAAACGCTATGCAGAGGTTGACAGCACAACTGGAAACAAGCTCTGCATGTGATTTTTTCATGAGATGCCTTTTCGACATTTTTTTTGTCCTTATTTAATTTGGCATACCGAGTTAGGCATATATTTTTTTTGTCATAATATTTTGACAATTATTTTTTGGCATACTATTTCAGTAAGCATAAATATAGTTTAGGCTAGTGTTTTTTGCCCTAATTTTGATTTCCATTAAGTTATAAGGCAAAGGAAAAAGCGCAAGAGGTGTGTCAGGACCGTAGCAAGTGGAAAGATATGGTCTGTGCCTACCCCGTTGGGATAAAGGCGTGATGGTATGTATGTATGGTATGTATGTATAAGGCATATTGTTTATTTGTCTAATAGTTATTAGGCATAAAAATCAAAAGGCATAATGGATAAGTACATACTCAGTTAATCATACGTATTTATTCCCGATTCTATTTGAATCTGAAATACCAAAAGTAGGTATTAGGGCACCATAGTGTAACATTAGGTTACACGCGGCGGAGGTGGCCCCACCCCTTAGTTGCCAACATGTTTTTTATAAAGGAAAATCATTTCATTGAATGCAAACACAAAATTTACAAAACTTACCTTTTCCCTGAGTGCATTTGGTTCATGATTGTGACATGATATTTATTCGGCGTATAATTATTATGCCCATAAAACTTATGCTTAAATATCATTATGCGTAAGCATATTTAGGCTTTAGAATAGTATGCTTAACAAGTATTATGCTTAAAGTAGGTATGCTTAAAAAAAATGTGCTTAAAAAGTTATGCCAAATTATTAGGATAAGTAAAAGTATGTCAAATTAAATTATGGCATAAAATTTTATGCAAAAAAATTGGGAACCTTTTTTCATATCTCTCAATAGTTATATCTATACGTTTGCTTAGTTTTTTAAACTACTCCATCATCATCATCATCATCATCATCATCATCATCATCATCATCATCATCATCATCCGTGCGGTCTATCCCGGTTTTGAACCCACACCCGTGTGTGGGGTCCCAGGGTCCGCCTTTCTTATTTTCTTGGCCCACTTCGCGCGGTTTTGTGCATACTCAGTGGTGAGTCTGTTGGCACGCATGTCACCCTTGACGACATCGAGCCACCGCTTCTTGGGTCGACCTCTTCTGCCGGTCCCTGGCGGAGGCAACATGGCCAGACGTTTGTTGCCCGCGAAGTATGCCGATCTCCGTGAGACATGACCATGCACACACTCCTGCAGCTTGTCTGCAATGTCGCGAACACGAAGGCTACCCCGGGTGTTCCGCATGCGATCTTTGCGTGAGACTCCACACATCCACCGCATCATCTTCATTTCCGTGACGCGCAGCTCCTGCTTGTGTCGCTCTAGTAACGGCCATGTTTCACTGCCATATAGAAGGACAGGCCTAATGATGATTTTATAGACCTGCCTCTTCAGATAGATCGGCATTTTGGGGTCACAAATGACGCCAGTCACCTCACGCTATTTGCCCAAGCCGTGGAAATTCGGGCTCTGATGTCGCTGTTGATGTCCCCGGACGCGCATAACACAGATCCCAGGCATTTGACACGGTCCGTGCGCTGCGCCGTGCGAGATTAGTGGTGTTGCAGGCCATGTTCTCCGTCTTCGCCACATTAAGTTTCAGACCGTCGTTTTCAAGTGAATTTTTCCACTTATTCACCCGTTGTACCAGCCGTCCCCTGTCCGAGTTTGCTAGCGCAATATCATCAGCATACATGAGCAACCAAGGCGGTTGCTCGCGGTGGTCTCGGAAGCTGTTTGACAGAATGTCTAATATTACGCTGAACTGAACCGGGCTAAGCACGAAAGGGGAGATAGGAAAGGGAAGCGCGTCACCAACCGCAGTCCTAACTATGGAACTGGAATCGTACATGTCCCGGATAATGTCAATAAAGACTTCGGGAGCGGCCTTGGACCGCAGCGCTCAGCCGATCATCTCACGAGGGACACAGTCGCAGTCGCAGTTTTGCATGTCTAAGAAAGGGAGATGCAGGGTGGAGTGGAGTGTAGTCTTCATCTGTATCCCTCCATGAGCGTTCTTAAGGCAAATACGGGGTCCATGGTCCCGCAACCCGGTCAAAACCCATACTGATACTCCGAGATTATACACTCCTGTCGAATCCGAGAGTCCACAATGCGCTCGCGGAGCTTCATTGTGTGGGACATCACCTCTATGCCGCGATAATTGCTGCACTCCTGCACCGAGCCCTTGCCTTTGAAGACCGGCGTAATTATGCTCAGTCTCCATTGGTCAGGTATCTTCCTGGTGAGGAGAATGCGGGTGAAAAGGTGGGTATGCCCACACCACGAGAGCCCATCGATTTCCACGCTTCGAGACTCCATCGAGTCTGACAGCTTTCCGGTTATTCATGCGGCGAAGAGCCGACTGGACTTAATCAGGCGTTACCGGGGGCACTAGTCCCTGATTCGGAGAGAGTTCAGGTGGCTGCACCTCTTTGTGCTGCTTGTTGAGCAGCTTGTGGAAATACGAGCGCCATCCAGCCCGAGACACACCCAACACCACCCTCGCCGCCTTGGTGATAGCTGCCTGACACCTATCCCAGAGCTGTTGCCCGGACTCACTATCCGCTGCGATGCACAGGTCACCGACACCTTCAAGGAGGCACCACCTGGTTCGGGGTGGGCAGCATTTGCCTCGAGGCTTCACTCGCAGGTCCATTACAAGTAGACGGTGTTGGGCAGTGAGACTCTCTCCGGGTATGACCTTACAGGTAGCTTGCCGATCTGAGCTCTCCTGGTGAGAAAGTAGTTTTTTTAAACTACTGATTGGAGGATTTATTGAATCACTTTCGTAAGGAATTTATGATAACTAGCCAATAATGAAAAAAATTCAATAGATAGTAGTAAAAAACCTACACCTTAACTTTCAAAAATTTAATAACATATTCGGATATCGTGATATATATTGACACTTATTTATTACAGTCGATTGACATAAAATTTTCCTGTTGAAAAAGATAATTGTATCTGTACAACAAAAAAAAAATCTACATCACATTACATTATGCACTGCTGCAAACAAGCCATATAAATTGAGCCGTGTAATGTTTACGGACTGCACACAGTAGTTCAAAAGGCAAATCTAGCTGGAGAAAATTATTTTTGACATAAGAGTTTCTCGCCGGGTCTTCTCAGTAGGAATCAACTCCTCCTACGCAGTGGTAGAGTCGCATTATGTTTGTATGCTATTTAATTATATTTTCATACTATTATAGTATTTATGTTTAATATTTAGTAAATTTTATGACTATTTAAAAGTACTGATGAAGTCTATTTAAATAAATATATTTGTTGTCTATTTAAATAAATACATTACACATATGTTATATTAATGTCACATAGGGAATTAATATTGAGATCGTCTAAGAGATAATTAAATTAAAATGAATACAAATACATGTCAGGAAGTCAAACATAAGAATTTACAAAACAAAATATGAAAAATAAAATAAAAGATCATTGAAATAAGATAAAATTAAATACAATGTCAAATAATGAATAGAAATCAATACAAATACAATCAAGTTAATTTATCACAGTTTAAAAATTCATTAATACAATAAAACTGGTTGTCCATAAAAGGCTTCTCAGCTGACGCCGGAACGTTTCGTCAGAAGGTTCATTTCTTAACGCACTAGGTAGGCGGTTGTAGTAAGTAGGGCCAATGACACGCGGGTTCTTTTCTGCAAGTGCCATGCGACGAGGCACTGCGTTCAGACGGCCTACTAGGTGCTTTCGCTTACTTGCGTCCATGCACTGAAAAAGAGCGATATTATTCCTGGTGAAAGTTATGATTTCAAATACGAGGGGTGATCCAAAAGTAATGATAATCAGTTATTTCTAGTGCTCACAAAAATACAAAAAAAATATCAGTCACTTGCTCAGTTACCCACTAGTTCAGGAAAAAATCATATAAATAGGCCACGATTCCCGGGAGCTACATTCCCTTGTCCGGTGAAATTGTGAAAGCCATCAGCGGCTAACAATGCATGCCATGTAGAAACAAAAAAAAAAAAGAGCTACATTCATTTGAATACGAACTGTCAAGGAGTGAACATCAAAATGGAATAACACGAAATCAGAGCTGTCATTAAATACCTCTGCTTGAAAAAAATGTCTACCAAAGACATACACAGCGACTTGGTGGAAACATTAGGGGACTCTTCTCCTCCATATTCCACAGTTGCACGCTGGGCTAAGGAGTTTAAGCTGGGAAGAACATCGACGGAAGACGAACACCGCGAAGGACGCCCATCGACGTCCCTCACTGAAGAAAATGTGAAAAAAGTTGAAGAAGTTGTATTGGAAGATCGAAGAGTGACTCTCAGGCATGTAGCTGACGTCACAGGGATCTCATATGGCAGCATTCAAAGAATCCTTGCGAACGAATTGCATATGAGAAAGGTCTCCGCGCTTTGGGTACCGAAAATGTTAAACGACGAGCAAAAGAAGAAACGAGTCGACATTAGGGCTTCCAAATACCGGATATTTTCAATACCGGTATCAATACCGGTTTTTTTCTTCGAATCCGGTTTTAATACCGGTATTACGGTATTGAGGTGAAAATTTATAATTATTATTGAAAATGCGTTTTTTGGATTTTATGATGACTTTCAATTAAAGCTGAAATAGTAACAGCTTTAATTGAAAGTGAACTTTTATAAATATATGAAGCATAATTATATTTATTAAATTTGTTTTATGCGTTTATAGTTTCTACAAAAAATAGCAACTTCCTATAAAAATTGTCTTATTTTATAGTAACTAGGTAAATCTCAAAATTGAAACTATGTTACCTTTTTACAATTAAATAATAAATAATAATAAATATCCCTGGACATTATTCCACACAGTGCCATCTAGCCCCAAAGTAAGCTAATTAAAGCTTGTGTTATGGGATACTAGACAACGGATAAACATACTTAAATACATTTTCTTTTGTAAATACATACTTATTATACATAGGAGACACCCAGTTAGTCCTTAGTTATTGTTCAAACAAAAAAACTACGTTTGAAAGTTTTTGTCAAATTGTCAGCCTCACGCCTCAAAATAAATCATTTGTTCTAAACCTTAATTCATCAATTAGGATTTATAATTATGATCGATTGTGGCCTATTAATTAAAAGGACAAATGCCACAAACAACGTATCTATACTAATATCATGAAGAGTTTCATTTGAGAGATTTAATTTTTGTTTGTAACGAAAAGGCTCTGAAACTACTATTTTAAAAATTCATTCACCAATATAAAGCTATATTATCAACCAGTGACATAGGCTATTTTTGTATTTAGGCTATATTTTGACGGGAGAAATAGCCTACGGGCGAAGCCGCTTACCAACAGCTAGTTTTAAAATTAAGTAAGATACAATTTCATAGAATTTTAAATTTAAGGGTCGAAGGATCGCAATAACTGCGACTTTCGTCGCGTCCGTTAAACAACTATCATTGGAAAAAAGGGTGCAGATTTGTCAAAAATAAGGGACATTTTGCAGTTTACCTATATGTGATAATTCCAAGCATCACTATTTACGGTATTAAAACCGGTATTGGATTTCAAAACCGGTATTGAGAAAAGGCAAAAAAAACGCCAAATACCGGTATTGAGCAATACCGGGATCCCGGTATTGGAAGCCCTAGTCGACATGTCAAGAGCAAATCTCGAAAAGTTCCAGGCAGACAAGAATATTTTTTTGTCACGTTTTGTGACCATGGACGAGACCTAGATCCACCATTGTGATCCTGAAACAAAACAACAATCGATGACATGGAAACGATCCGATGAACCGACGCCGAAGAAATTCAAAGTGTCAAGCTCAGCAGGGAAGGTCATGGCGTCTGTTTTTTGGGACGCTGAAGGAATAATCATGGTGGACTACTTGGAAAAGGGGGCCACTATTATAGGCTCCTACTATGCAGAACAAATAATAAGATTGCGGGAGGCTATTAAGGAGAAAAGGCGAGTACTGCGGGCTGGAGTGCTGTTCCATCAAGACAACGCACCGGTTCACAAAGCTGCAATTGCCATTGCTGCCATTCAGGAAGCGGGCTTTGAGCTGGTGGAACACCCCCCCCCTTTATTCACCAGATCTAGCCCCCAGTGACTTCTATCTCTTTCCACGACTCAAGGAACACCTCCGAGGCAAGAAATTTGACGATGATAGCGACGTGATGGCCGCGGTTGAGGACTTTTTTGAGAGTCAAGATAAAGATTTTTTTTCTAAGGGAATTTTAGGTTTAGGAAAGTAATGCTAGGAGACTATGTTGAGAAATAATTTTTTTTTTTATTATATTCATTGTGTTTATTATTGATTATCATTACTTTTGGATCACCCCTCTTAGATACGACTGAGTAATGCTTCAGTATACGCAGCTTAACGAATAAAACCCAGGCACTCGCCTGGGTTTTACCCCGACAATGTACGCAGTGCACGTTTTAGCAAAATTAACACTCTATTGGCATCCGTTGAGTTATCCCGCAGTAGTTATCCCAAATTAGGTTACGTACGACATCAGGGAGTGAAAATGGGCAAAATATACTTGCCTTAGAGCGTCGGCAGAGATCAGTGGTTTTAATTTTCGTAAAGCAAATACCGCTCCACTCAGTCTATCTCACAATTTGTCGACATGGCACTTCTAGTTAAGATTGCAGTCCACCGTAAAACCTAGGAACCTGCTTTCACTACATAATGGCATTGGGCAGTTCGCCAAACAGGCTGGTACTAAGATGGACCGACCAGAAAATATTATAATGTTTGATTTGGCCACATGTAACATCAATCCGTTAGAAGAAAACCATTTCTGCAACTGATCACACGCCTGGTGAATTTTCAACTGCAGTTGCTCGTATATGCGCGCGTCGACCACCACGGTCGTATCATCGGCAAAAAGCACGGACAGGCCGGTCGTTATTAAAGACGGAAGGTCATTAATAAAAATAAGACAAAATTTATTCCCAAGTGAAGAACCCTGGGGAATTCCTACGTCAATGTGACCAGGGTCGGACGACATCCTTCTACCGCCAATAGAAACCTGCACGACCAGCCTACGGTTTGATAGAAATGACGCGATTAATCGGTAGGCGTTATCTTGTATCCCATACATTTTCATTTTTTAGTTTTTTTTAAGTTTTAGAGTTTGAGTTTAAAGGCCATGTTTATCATTGACTTATATAAATGTTCATGAAATAAATACATTAGAGTACTTTTTTACTATAAAACAAGATAACCAGTATAACTTGATATCATAATGTGAATGTTTGGCAGCTAAGTAGCGGTCAGAATAAATTGGTTTGTGGAATTATACAAAATTGAAGTTTTTGTTTTAATTACTGATTACCTACCTTTAATTTTTCTGTCTTAAGACAATTTATAATGAAATAAAACAAATGAAATCACAAATGAGACTGTATTATTAGATTTTTGAAAACGAACAGACTTATCTGTACCCCACAGTTCCTCGACACACCACTTACCATCTCTAAGAGTATTGGGATCCTCGGTGTGACATCTCTAGTGATGTGCAATTCCGAAGTCATCTGAATGATAAGATCAAGCTGGCATCCAAGAAGCTAGGCTTGCTTAATAAAAGGGAAGCGGTACTTCACATCGGAGCAAATACTGCTGTTATATAAATCGCAAGTACGAACCCATATGGAGTACTGCTGTCACCTTTGGGCGGGAGCACCAGGATACCGAGCCTTTTGAGTCGGTTCAAAGACGAGCTGTGAGAATAGTTGACGATCACAAACTCGCAAGTGGTATAGAACCATTAGGTCTGAGGAGAGACGTAGCCTCCTTATGTGTGTTCTACCTTTTATACAATGGGTTGTGTTCCGAGGAACTGTTTAAAATGATGCCAACAGCTATTTTTTATCATCGCACCGCTCACCATCGACAGGTTGTTCCAGGTGTTCATCGTCAACCACTGGAACCCCTATGGTCGCGCACAGTGCGGTTTCAGGGTAATTTCCTCCCGCGAACAATCCGATTGTGGAATGAACTCCCTACCGAGATTTTCCCGGCGGAATACAGTATGGGGTCCTTTAAGAGGAGAGTTAATAGGTATCTCCTAAATGGTCGGCTACGCGCACGTAATGCCTCTGATGTTACAGGCGTCCATTGGCTTCGGTAACTGCTTACCATCAGCCAGGCCGTAAACTTGTTTGCCACCTTGTTTAAATAAAAAAAAAATATACCTGTTATATTTTACGAAATCCTGACAAGGTTGATTTTAATGCTACCAATGCTCTCTTCTGTTGCATCTTCTAAATCATATTTGGTCGTCAAGTATTCAATTTAGGGTATTTTAAAAACTGTTCATAAAACTCTCTCCTCGGCATACACACGTTTTTTTTAAAAAAATGAGGTGCTTGAGTGTGCTGCTTCTATTTAACAATAGTATATTTTGAATCGAGGGACTAAACGAAGCCATAATGTACCAGAGGTCTCGGGAGTCAATAAAATTGGGGGTATTAAGTTGGCGTTTAGTGTCGAGGTGCAAACTGTACTTTTCACTTTGAGTGCGAGAAAAATAGTCAATTTAGTACAAAAACATTTAAAACCGAACAAATTTACACTCGACAAAAATTCTGAAATGTTCGCGGTCTGTTGTCTAAACCAGTCACAGATTAACAATTTAAAACACATGGCGCCACCTTCTTTGCGCACAAACAATGGAACTAAAACTATCAACATTTACGCACTGAAGATGGTCTCAACAACACTGTCCCAGGCTTTATCGTGAAAAAATCACCACCATATCATCAGCATAACATATTATTTCCGCTTTTGGGATCATGAGTTCAAGGATATCATTTATGTAAATGCAGAAGATTGTTGGACCGAGAATACTACCTTGAGGGACACCGACACTGATTTGAAGCTGCTTGCTGACATTCGTAACCTATCATCATCATGCTGCAAACATTTTTGATTGCTTTCCACAGTTTTTTAGGGTTATCTCTACTTTTTTGCAGGAGCCTGTATTCATATTCAGCTTTAAGTTTCAGTGTCAAACAGTAAGAAAATTACGATATCGTTTGAATGTGATCTGACTTATTTGATTATCAGGATTTTTACTGCAAACATTTTTGATAGCTTTCCACAGTTTTTTAGGGTTATCTCTACTTTCTTGCAGGAGCCTGTTTTCAAATTAAGCTTCGAGTTTCCGTTTCAAAACAGAAATAAAATTACGATATCGTTTGAATGTGATCTGACTTATTGGATTATCAGGATTTTTTCTTGCTTCAAAATGTAATCGATCTCTATGCTTTTGACATCGAATTAAGCCTGCGGGGATTCAAGGCTTCAGAATGTGCTGACTTCGCTTGATTATAGTGGGTGTTATCCTGTATTGCCTTGCTCAACCTTAAATCGAATTCCGCCGCTGCTTCATTAGGATCTGTGATATTGACTATCAGTCCAGTGGGCTTCTGAGTATTTAGTTCACCATGACTACCCCGTTTGTGATAAAGTTGTGATGTTATGTTATAATAAATCTGTGAAAATAATAATTCACCCTTAGTCGGAAAGTATCCGGTAAGTCGGTAAATCCGTGGATTTTGTATCATACATGTTTAAAACTTGCAAATTCAATATTAAAAATTTGTAAAAAAGAAAAAAACTGCGGATTTTTTATTCTTATATAAGATTTGGAATGGAAAAATTGATTGGCCTGAATTGTAGTCCAAAGTTAAATTTCTAAATTTCCCACAGAAATCCTAAAACCCACATAAATACCCTTCTATGCCCCCCATTCCGTAAAATCGTCCTTGGTTCCAATTCCCCATTCTCTAAGGCAAACTTCACAACAGCATTGGTAAAGAAATAGATTTCCTTTACACCTCTGTTATTATGTTAAAGCATCAGTGAAAGAAAATTACAGATTGAGAACTGGTTTAGGCATAGGTACCTACGTATTTTTATAAAATTTCTTAAATTATCTTAAACAATGTGCATGTAGAGTTTACCTACTTTTATTGTACACTTAGACCTACATTATTTGTATGCCTGTATATTTGATGTTAAATGTAACAATTACTGGTGAACCAAATAAGTAAATAACAAAATTATTACATGCAGAATTATTTTAATACCAGCTTTGTGATACCAGCATAGTTCACTATCAGTCTCGTGCGTTTGGGCAGATCTTTTCGTTTATTCTGCTGAAAAGTTGCACCTAGCAAACAGACATCGTGATCAGTATCTAATATTAGCTCGGCACACAATACCAACCGCGGAGGTAGTACCCTTTACAAAAATATGATCCAAACATGTTAAACCTCTAGTCGGTATCGCTATAGCAGGTAGAAGTTGGTGACCAGCCATATATATAGCCAATAAGCTCAAATAATCTGAAGAGTGTTCATTATGTTGTTTATCTCCTATGTCTATGTTGATGTCTCCCACAAGTACAACAGCCCGTCGACTACTAACATCCAGTAAAGTTTTGTCCAAAGATTCGAGAAAAAGGTTTATGCTCTTAAAAGAAGGTGACCTATACATACCTATTATAGTGATCCGATCATTAATATTTAGCTGTAGACAGTTACATTCATTATTAACTAGCTCTTTGAATGTTGAGCTCCAGGAGTTCTGCACATAAGCAGTTACTCCTCCACTTTTGTTTATATTGTTACACGTATGAATTGAGACATATCCGGGTATTTTTGGAATCGTGGGATTGTGTTGAAATATTCTTCTGACATATTTAGGCAAATAGACACGTTCATTTTGAACATTCCATGAAGCATAAGTTCCGAATTTCACTGTTACATCCGCTGCAGGTTGTTGCCATGTTCACGGTGTAATTAAATATCCGAACGTCATTTTTTGGCGTAAGTTTTGTTATGTTATTGTGCTAGCTCAGGTCATTAAATGTACTAACTTCCATGAAAAATAATGCTCGTACAGCGTAAATCCAAAAAGTTGATAAACTAAGTCTTACCATTTAACAGCTATGTTAGAGCTTAACTAAGTGATTCAGTTATTTTGCACTAATGTTCGAATAATAGACAATCATCATTCATAGGCGATTCGGACGACTTATACATTCTAGTGATAGAGTAAGCCAGTAATCCTGCATAATATGGTCAGGCAGCTTTGATCCTTTCTTCTCCTTTAACATATTCGAGCAAGGGGAACAAGTAATTTTTTAATAGGTTCATATGCTTATCCCAGTTTAGAAAAATATTTTTATTCTTTTCATTTTCATTGTAACTTACAAATTATTTAATAATATATAGGTTACATTTTCCGCGGTCTGAAGATGCGCAAGCATGAGGTGAATTTTAAATTTTAAACCTAACGGTTCCGCCGAGAGAATGATTTGATAAAATAAAAAGTTTACCAAATCGGTGGCAAACGAAATTCTGAATCAGACGGGGGTGGATCACGGTTCGTCAGTTGCCCAACGCTGTACCAGAGTAAAGAAATACCGATAATATTATAATAGCTTGAATGGGGACAGTCATGTTGAGTGAGCATCGACGACGCAACCATGTAGTCTAAGCTGGAAAAGCACTCGTGATATATGGGACTGCCATGAAAATATGAATCAAAAACAGAATTTGCTAATCAAACAACAACCGTTTTACCATATTACAGCAATCAGTTCGTAGCGCGGCTCAGCGGGACCTTATAGGCCCGTTGGTCGGCATATGTTTTGGTAGAAAAACAAGTGCCCGAACAGAAATCGAGTTAAAATTAAGAAATTTTTTCAAAGCATGGTACATTCAACTATTTATTTTAATTTAGGTAATCAATAAGGGACTATTCTTATAATGTAATAATTTAAATGACACTACCCAATATAATGTGGCTTTCAAAATCTGGACTTATCTTAGTTATTCACAGATCGGAATATAACTAGATCGTTATGGCATTATGTTTGGTTTAGTTTCTGTGTATGATGATGATGAAAAAACATAAAAATATGTCATTATCAGGTACCCAAGGAAATACTCCAAGTAAGTAGCCTTACTGAAATATTATTAAGTAGGTAGTAAGTAATAAACAGAAGAGAATATAAATGTGCATGGTTAAAGTTAACGTTAAGTTAAGTTATTCAATTACTGATAAGCTGTTTGTTCATGAAGCACTTCTGTAAAACCCTCTACTTAGTCCAGGAACCTCGCTAAATTATAAGTTCCTTTAGCATTAAAATACCTTTTAATTGTTAGTAAATAGACCTGAAACCGTGGACAAGAGCAATATTTGTAAAAAAGTTGAGAAAGTGATGTGAATAAAACCACAGATGAATAATAGCGTTGTGTTCCTGCTGTTGAATAAAGGAGCCACATCTCATTGGAGGGCTGTTGTATGGTGAGCTGGAGGTCCTTATTGCTTCTAAAAATAATCAATAGTTTCTTTTTTTCTTGCTGATCATACAAAAGTTCCATAAATAAAGCTAAAACCTAACAGGGGTCTTACTAAAATCTCTCATATCCAGTCATGTTAATTCCCTAAATTGTGGGTAGCGAGCAATTGCGTCAGTAAATATCCTGCCTAGATGATGCGTTTATTTATTTATTTTGCACACTAAAACACTACTTAACAACAGATGCAATTTTAAAAGTTTTGCCAGTTAACCGCTGACTGGCCGAAATGAATAATCATATTACGAAATTGCTCGCTACGCTCAGTTTAGGTTAAGTTAAGTTTTAAGGGATTGTATTAATCCCCAGTGTGGGCAGCGCGCGAGTGATACCTCCAATGTTGTATACGCGTTCATAGGATGTGGTAAAAAAAAGTGAGTTAACATACTCTCATCATAAAAATGTCATTCCCAATAAATTGACAAAAATCTTTCCACACGTCGAAACTTTACTAGCGACGCGTTGTTCTTGGCCACGGGCTGTAGAGTCAGACCACTAGGTGGCTTCCTAGTACAGAATCCATAACAGTTAGTTTTTCATATTTTCACGCCGTTTAGTGTTAACACTGTTTACAGTGGGTATTCAGTCTACGATCAGTAAATAGTCCTTGGTTGGATTGGAGGTTTAATTACCGGATGGGCGTGAGTAGTTGTATAATCTTAGAGGGGTGATGGTGGAAGAATCAGAAAACACTGGTTATGGGCGAGAGGTATCGCATAATTATTAATTAGGTGGGATTGGTAGTTTTCCGTTCAGTATTAAATAAAGCTGACAAGTCCGACAAAAAGTGACATAACAATTCGACATATTTTCTCTGTTTAATAAAACTGACAGGCGACAGAATTGTCATGGTGAAAAATTCACAAATATGTCGGATTGTCGCGATATTTTCTGTGTAACAAAACTGTTTTAAGCGACAGGTGACAAGTAATGAAAAACTTGCATATCAACTTTATTCAAATTACACAAAATTGTCATGACAAATTGACTATAACTGCCCGACAAATTCTGAGAGGAACATTCTGTTTCTCTTCCGCGAAATCATATTTTGAGGGTATAAAAATGTTTTTTTTTTGGCAAAAACCAACGGTGTCTGAAACTAGGGCTACGTGAGCTTATCTAATCTAAAACGACGCGCCCCTCCACCGCAATTACCCACACCTAAAGTGACGAAAATTTAAGTTATTAGCCAATATGTCACACTGCTGGGCAAAGTGAATCAGTAACACAACATGCGATAGTAGAATAGTTTTTCATTTAAAACAACTGGACATAATTAATTAAGTTAGGAAAAATCTTTCTTCATGTTTTTCATACTAGACAACTACACTTGCGTGCAAAAAAATCAACCCACCCCGTAGGGCTCGATTCGGGACACAATGAGTGAATATTGAGATTAGGTAAACAAAAACTGTTAATGCAATTTGAAGGTATGTTTCAAACAACAACAAAATGTTGTTGATGGTAGTGACTCGTTTATTCGGACAACCTTATTTACCGACTTCAAAAAAAGGAGGAGGTTCTCAATTCGACTATGTTTTTTTTTAATGTTTGTTACCTCATAACTTTCGACTGGGTGAACCGATTTTGATCGTTCTTTTTTTATTTGAAAGCTGGTGTTTCCCGAATGGTCCCATTTTAATTTGGTCTAGTTCTAACAGTGGCATCCATGAGAAAACCATATAAGTCTTAAATCTAGATAGACAAAATGCGCGACAAATGGACGAATAACTAAATATTACGCCAACCGATTTTGATAATTCTTTACTGATGGTGCCCGTGTAGTCCCATTTTAATTTGGTCCAGTTTTGACAGTGGCATCCATGGGAAATCCATATAAGTCTTAAATCTAGATAGACAAAATGCGCGACAAATGGACGGGTAACTCAATATTACGCCAACCGATTTTGATAATTCTTTTTTTATTTGAAAGCTGATGCTGCCCGTGTGGTCCCATTTTAATTTGGTTAAGTTCTGACAGTGGCATCCATGGGAAATCCATATAAATCTAGATAAACCATATGCGCAACAAATGGACGAACAACTCATTATCACGCCAACCGATTTCGATGCTTCTTGTTTTATTGGAAAGGATATACTTCAAGGGTAGTTTGATGAGTGTTAGGTTCTGATTATGAGATCCATGACAAAGTAACGGAACTCTTCAATTCTTGGGAGCAATTGGACGATACTTTTTCGATGTATAAAATAAATAAGAACTATTCACTGAAAATCAAGAAATAAACAAAAATTTTAACAAAAAAAAAACCAACTTCAAAAAAAACTATTCCAAAACAAAGCACTATAAAGTAAAGAAATAATTGCGTACTCTTCTAAAACTTATACGATAATATAATGTAGGTACAATTATTGTTATTGTTGGGAGTCTGTGTCAGCCAATGTCGGTTTGTAACTACCTACATACATACGTAAACGTGAGATATGTAAGAAATAGGTATATTGCTAGGTATATTGTAGTGTTTCCTTGGCTGACACCGACTCCAACAATAACAATATTTGTACCTACATTATATTATCGTATAAGTTTTAGAAGAATACGCAATTATTTCTTTACTTTTTAGTGCTTTGTTTTGGAATAGTTTTTTTTGAAGTTGTTTTTTTTTAATAACGTAATCTCACTTGCCTTGCGTTAAATGTTAATCAAAAATTGTTATTTCAATTGAGTTAGTATACATTAGGACCGAGTTAAATTGTTTCTACTCTTTGTGAAAATGGACACTACGGACCCTCTGAGTGCGCTCAAGTTGTGGCACTGATCCAGGCTGGATTAAGTCAGCGCGTTGTGGCCAGACGTCTTCACCTTAGTCGATCAGCGGTAAGAAGAGTGTACCGAAGGTTTTTTTAGAGTCTGGTAGCTACAACAGACGATCGGGATCAGGAGGAAATCGGGCAACATTAGAGCGAGATGACCGATTTATGGTGTCAACAAGTATACGAAATCGTTATTTGACTGGTGTTCAGGTGTAACAGCGACTTCGTAATGTTCGTGGTGTAGCTGTTAGTGAGTGGACTGTTTGGAGGAGACTTGCAGAAAGAGGACTGCATCCTCACAAACCTGCTAATGGTCCAAAATTAACCCCTACGCATCGCCAAGCGCGATTTCATTTTGCTTGTGCTCACGTAGATTGGACACTCGAACAATGGAAACCCGTATTGTTCTCAGATGAGTGTAAAATTAATCTTCATGGAAACGATGGGCACCGGAAAGTGTACTTCGGTTCTCTTTGGAGAGGGAGAACGATTTTCCCAGGCTTGTATTGAAGAACGAGTAGCTTTTGGTAATGGTTCATGGACTGTTTGGGACGGGATTTCGCTAGAAGGAAAAACTGATCTTCACTTCGTGTCTGGGCCTCGTTTAGGCAGTCTGAATGCACAACGATACGTCCAGGAGGTGCTAGAACAATATGTTATGCCATACGCCGGATTTGTAGGTGAAGGTTTTACGCTAATGAAGGACAATGCCCGACCAGATACGGCCGCGATGGTTTTCCAGTACCTTCACGAGGTGGAAATTCCTGTCAGGGACTGGCCAGCAAGGAGCCCTGACCTTAATCCCATTGAACATCTATGGGATGAGCCGAAGAGAAGGGTCAGAGGGCTAGAAATTAGCCCCCAGAAACCCTCCAGGAACTAAAGGTGACTATTCAAGTGGGGGGGGGGGGGGGGGGGTATACCACAAGAATTCATAAAAACATTAATCAGGTCTATGAAAAACAGAATGGAAGCTGCAATAAGAGCCCGTGGTGGGAATACAAGCTACTAAACAAAGTTTTTTTTTGCCATTTGTTAATGTTTACCTTCAAAATTAATCATTAAATAATTGAAATTCTTGCTGTTTTTGTTTTTCAGTCTGTAAAACCACTACTTAAATCAAAATCTGTTACAGTCAAAAATAGTAATGTAATTTTATCCGGATGAATACTTAAAATGAGTAATTACTTATAAATATCCATTTATTCTCGAGTATTTATCCAAAATGATGGATAAATATTTTAAACGTATAAAATATTATCCATTGCACATCTTTTACGATATATCATGTAAAATTTGTATCAATTTGTTAACAAATTAATGAAATAATATAGTGAAATAGTTGTAATGCAATAAAAGTTTGTGACTATTATATAGATTGGTACCAACTTTTAATTACACTTGCGTGCAAAAAAATCGACCCACTGTACGCTCTGGTTCAGAACACTATTAATGAAAAGCTACAAGTAATTAATAATAACTTTTAACCCTGCTCGTAAAATGACAGTCTAAGGTAACATTTATCCAGCTTTGACTGTAACAGATCTTGATTTAGTGGTTTTACAGACTGAAAAACAAAAACAGCAAGAATTTAAATTTTTTAATGATCAGTTCTAAAGGTAAAAATTAAAAAATGGCAATAAAAAACTTTATTTAGTAGCTTGTATTCCCACCACGGACTCTTATTGCAGCTTCCATTCTGTTTTTCATAGACCTGATTAATGTTTTTATGAATTCTTGTGGTATACCCTCCCACTTCTCTTGAATACGAAACCGATTAAGCTGTCAGAGCGCAGGGTCGCAACTCACTGATTTAATTATTAAGTTGAAAAAAAGTATTACTGTAATTAATATAACATCGTTTAGTATTAGAAGTAGGCATTATTATTCAACTACCTTTAGTTCCTGGAGAGTTTCTGGGGGCTGATTTCTTGCCCTGACCCTTCTCTTTAACTCATCCCATAGATGTTCAATGGGATTAAGGTCAGAGCTCCTTGCTGGCCAGACCATGACAGGAATTTTCACCTTGCGCAGGTACTGGAAAACCATCGCGGCCGTATGTGGTCGGGCATTGTCCTGCATTAGCGTAAAACCTTTAAAATCCGGCGTATGGCATGACATATTGTTCTAGCAACTCCTGGAAGTATCGTTGTGCATTCAGACTGCCTAAACGAGGCCCAGACACGAAGTGAAGATCAGTTTTTCCTTCTAGCGAAATCCCGTCCCAAACAGTCCATGAACCACCACCAAAAGCTACTCGTTCTTCAATACAAGCCTGGGCTAATCGTTCTCCCTCTCTTCAGTACACTTTCCGGCGCCCATCGTTTCCATGAAGATTAATTTTACACTCATCTGAGAACAATACGGGTTTCCATTGTTCGAATGTCCAATCAACGTGAGCACGAGCAAAACTAAGTCGCGCTTGGCGATGCGCCGGGGTTAGTTTTGGACCATTAGCAGGTTTGTGAGGATGCAGTCCTCTTTCTGCAAGTCTCCTCCAAACAGTCCACTCTCTAACAGCCACACCACGAACATTACGAAGTCACTGTTGCACCTGAACACCAGTCAAATGACGATTTCGTAAACTTGTTGACACCAAAAATCGGTCATCTCGCTCTGATGTAGCCCGATTTCTTCCTGATCCCGATCGTCTGTTGAAGCTCCCAGTTATTAAAAACCTTCGGTACACTCTTCTTACCGCTGATCGACTAAGGTGAAGACGTCTGGCCACAACGCGCTGACTTAATCCAGCCTGGATCAGTGCCACAACTTGAGCGCACTCAGAGGGTCCGTAGTGTCCATTTTCACAAAGAGTAGAAACAATTTAACTCGGTCCTAATGTATACTAACTCAATTGAAATGACAATTTTTGAATAAAAAATCGTTTGATTAACATTTAACGCAAGGTAATACAGTGAGATTACCTTATTAAAAATGAGAAATGAAGGTTGTCCGAATAAACGAGTCACTACCGTCAACAACATTTTGTTAGTCAAGTGTAAGGTATGTGAAAACAAAGTTTTTGAAACATACCTTCAAATTGCATTAACAGTTTTTGTTTACCTAATCTCAATATTCACTCATTGTGTTCCGAATCGAGCCCTACGGGGTGGGTCGATTTTTTTTCACGCAAGTTTACTTGAACGAATAAAATCATGTGACAACAATAATTGTGTTGATTACAAAAATAAAAAGAATTATATCATTAACAGTTTCATCAAACAAATATATTTTCGAAAATAATTCAGAACAAGCATTATACCTACGTTCTGAAATCTATCACTATTAGATGCTGAATGCTGATTCATTATTTTCAGTACAACTTATAAATTGAAACTCGCTTCTCGATTCTCTCAGTGATTCGTCGTTAGATTCACGACACCGAAAATAATGATGGTAAGTATATTTTTATTATCACTGTCGCTGTCTGCAAACTCTTAAAGAAGATCAATTTTTTTGGGCACTTTCTGAAAGTGCCGGCCAACAAAAAAAAGTGGTACGTATAGAACTAGAACTAGTCATACGGAGCAATAGTTACTATTGCAACACAGTTGTAGGGTTGCCACAAGCAAAGTTTACGAGATAAAAATTCTTCATTTTCATACATTTATTGATTTCGAAAGCACTGGGAAACATAAAATAATGATATGTATTGCTAGAAGTAATGGTCCGAAGCGATTTTTACCTTGGCGCTGAGATGTCAGCTAATTATAAAACCGTCATTTTCACAGTTAAACAAAAAATATCTCTCTCTGTTTAATAAAATTATAGCAATATCTATAGGTTTCCCAGCACTTTTAATAATCAATAAATGTATGGAAATTATAAACGTTGAACTCGTATAACTTGGCTTGTGGCAACCCTACGACTTTTGTGCCATGATATCTATTGCTCCGTATGACTGGTTCCAACTATGCGTACCATGTTTTTTCGTTGGCCGGTACTTTCAGAAAAGGCCTATAAATGTATGAAGCCAAAATGATCTCCTTTATTAAAAATATTCCAATTATATTTTAGGAATGTTATTTTGGCTGATTTGTCTGTCGTCTAGCGATTCTTGTTCCTACTGTGAATTATTGAATGTGTACGTACGATCGTTCTGTTGCGGCAGAGGTACACGGCGCTGAAAGAATACGGACTGCGATTTTACTCAATTTTGTTGAAGAACATTACTTTTCATAAAGTAACGGGTTGATGTCAATAATATTCTTCTAAATAAATGGTTTTCTTCAATACCCTGCTAATAAACCCTCCCTATTGAGTAAATACTCGATAAAAATGGATAAAAATGAGTATTTATCCGTTTTGAGTAAATACCTACCCGAGAATTTATCCTTGAAGTATTTATCATCTGCCCATCTCTAGTCAAAGCTGGTTAAATGTACCCTTAGACTGTCATTTTACGAGCAGGGTTAAAAGTTATTATTAATTACTTGTAGATTTTCATGAATAGTGTTCTGAACCAGAGCGTACGGGGTGGGTCGATTTTTTTGCACGCAAGTGTATTTTGCATCGGGCCTCTTGTTCCTTTTTTTTTAATGTCTGTTGGCAGTCGCTGTCAGTGGCTATCCACGACAAGGACTAAACGAATGAGCGTTTGTAATGGAAAATTGCTCCGCTTTTTGACACGTGAATAACAAGCACGTTATTCAAACCAAATTGTACAATTGCCTGCCAGCCTAGTCTGAAGCGCAGCTGTAATGGCCTGTAATATTTTCACCGGTTACGCCTGCATTCTGAAACTTAATAAAAAGACGAGCAGCGATAAATTAAAAAAGTACTATTATAAATATTATTATTACTCTTTGTGAAGTGACCCAATGGGTGCTTGTAAAGCTCACATGATAAAGACGTTTTTGCTTTTGCATTTTAATTTTTTCTGACATGTTACGGCACGTGTAAGCAGAAAGAAATCAGTTTTCAGAATTCAGGTTTTCAGTCGCCTATTCGAAATAAATGTTTTGTAGCTCAATTTTACTTTACGTTTCCATTTCAAAAACCATCAATGTTTGCATTTTGTATTTTCCAACGTAGTTACTACGTATTTGCTTCTCTTGGTACTCTTAGATTTCGGTAAAAGCGTTGTATTTGTTTTATCAGCTTGAGTAATTATTTAGTTTACTTGGCCGCTTTGTTTTAAAAACAGCTTTTTGATCTTGGCTTAAATCAAAAAGAGGAAGATACGGCACTAGCTAGCCGCGCGCGGTCCTACTAAACCGAGTCCAATGGACCTGCTACTGCTAGCTACGCTTCAGTCTTCGTTTAGACTGCGATTCATTTGCGCGTGCTGTCAGTTGCCATCGGATTACGTTTTTAAAGGATATCATTGTTAAAAATGCCTTCCTGTGCATTTGTTCAGTGCACAAGTCATTCAAGGCGTAAAAACGACACACGGAATTACTTTTCATGCATAAGTACACCAAAATTATATTTATAAAGAAAATTTTCTTCAATTTGTTGTCAAGTCCGACATTTTTGAGTGACAGAGACAGACTATACGGAACGTGTGTGGGAGAAACACGTTACGCCGTGCATGGCTACAAAAACACATTTCATAAGTAAGGTCAGCATAAAAATGTGTATAAAAAATAAAATATCAGCAGTGGTTTATTCATTATTAAATATAAGGTGTTTTAAAATTTTATCCGTATATCTTGTATGGTAAGACAAAAAATATAGAATATTAAATTTGCAGCTTTCCTTAAGATGAACTGTGGCAGCATCAATGGCTTGTGGTTGTTCGAAATAAGAGATAATTTTATTAATACAATTTTAGTTGCTTTGTGAGCAATTTTATTTCAATTCCGTAAGTTGACCCTATTAACATGTGACGTCACACGTTCTTATCGCTATACTAAATCTATGGAAGTACGTCAACGTTTCAGGTAGCCTATACTTTATTTTCATGATGTGCTCTTGTGACATTATGATGTTTCTCAATGTAGAATTTAATATTTCCAATAATATTTTCAGAATAGAGATACATTTTAAATTTATAAATATTTGTAACCCATGTTACAATTATGATGAATAAATAATTAAAAATCAAATGTTTATTTACACATTGATAGAAACTAGAAAAATTCGACCTGATCCCAGGACTCAAATGTTTATTTATTTTACATTTGTTTGCTTGCTGATGCTACTTTCGATGTTGTGAGGCCCGAACGTGGCCGATGGCGCCCGATCGCGCCTGTGCAGACAGTGTGCTTCTATCGCTCGCACTATCAAGGAGTTCATCGCTCTTTCTTTGTCGTTTTGGTGACATATTGTTTCATTCATAATTAGCGTTGTGTGAGTTCGTGTGTATGTAGTTGTAAGTGCAAGCTCATATTTTATTCGACGTTTGTAAGAACGTACCGTATCTTCCTCTTTTTGATTTAATCTAAGTTTTTGATGGAATGATTTTGTATGATAAGTTGCATTGAATATTCAGGACTTATTATTTTGTTTGTTTTAGATACGGCAGAGAAGAAATGTTGGCGTTGTACGATAAAACGTCAGAAGCACCTGCCGAGTTGAAAGCGGCTGATCTACTTTATCAGCCAAGGGGAAAACCACCTTTTGCCCTTAATAACAATTTTGAAGAAGAAATGGTACGATATTTATACTTATCTACGATGATTTTTGTAGTATTTGTTTAAAATATTGGTTTGTGAAAACGTTGTTTAAATGTATTTGTTGTTTCAGAGAGACAGTTTGAGAAGTGGTGGGCCGCCGGTAGGGGGTTCGTCACCGGGAGAGAGATTTGGGGTCAGCAGGGGAATGGGTCGAGGGCTAAACGTCAGCGATGGAAGAGGAAGGCCCAGAGTCCCCTTCGTTCGTCAACAATCTACTGGCAGGTAAGAGGCACATTCTTTAACTTGATCTAAGTGCTTGCTGGCTTGTTGTATCTTAAGGCACCAGGAGTATTATGGAATAGCTGACGACACCTGAGCGCCAAGAGTAAACGTACGTTTCGTTTGTAGTGTTGGTGTGCTGGACGACGTTAATGTTTCGATTAGTAAATGACAAGCATCCCTTTGCCTTACGTTCGAGTTACTGAAAAAGCGAGTTTAGTTGTGCAGCACACGAAGTGTTGATAGTCAATAATAGATGACAAACACGCAATCTACTGTCTTTTCTTTATTGATTGAATGTCGCGCTAGCTACTTTTTGTATGCAACGGCACACAGACAGATATATCGTTTCACGCGTGTAACACAACGCTCTACATTTTCCAACGTAATATGAATTTAAGTAAATAAAAATCCTTTTAATTATTTTTTAGCTAACCTGTTGAGTATTCGATATAAGTTTTCTTTCAGTAAAAAAAAATCAGTTCATTGCAATAAATGTATCTCACAATCGTCCGGAAGCCGATAATCGCTATAATCCCAAAAGTTCTTTAAAGATATAATGTACATTGCAAAGTGTAAATAAATAAGAATAGCGGAAAAACATTTCCTACTTTCACCATTAACGGTTTTTTACAAATAGTACGCTGTTTAAAGTTGATGTTGAGTTTTCTGCTGAAACGGAACATAAGCTTTGAAATTTTCGTTGCAAAAGGGCCATCTACCCTGTTCATACGAAAAATTACATGAATTTTATGTTTCCCTGAAATTCTGTTGATTGATGGTGTTCCATTTTCACAATTACCGGTAAAACTTGTGCATGGTGATTCGGAGAATATCAGATTTGGCTGCTGTTCTCTCATGTATATTAAAACTGGTATCGAAGCATTACCGGGTCGATGGAAAAAGTATTTTGAGCTCGGGGGAGTGTGTTGAAATATAAAAATAAATGTTGAGCTAAGAACTTTTCAAATGACCCTCGTAATTACATAACTCGGCTCTCGGAATTGCAGAAGTCGGTCCCCACTTACTATATGTTTGAATAACAATGGTAGTTAATTTAGTTTTTTATATATTATCAGAGCTGAGAGAAATCATGCTGTTACCTAGCAATTGGGTTACTCATGTATAAATGAATATCGTAGAGAGTAGGGAGGTGCAGAAAACCATTGCTCACCGGCAATAGGGTATTTCGCAACATCAAATGATTCTTTAAATAATGTAATATAATCAATAGGTATGCAATAGGTTAGCAAACCATATTCATAAACGCAAAATTGAATATAGCTGTCGAACAAACATTTTGCATAACGCAAAGAAAACGTTATCCGGGTTGATTTGGTTTGTTATCGATGTTTTCCGTCACTGGACAGTTAGTCGAATATTTGACAATGAACACAAAGATTTTGGTTCTGGCCAGATTTGAACTCGGGACCACACGATCCACGATCTGAGTTCGGGTGCTGAGCCACTAGGCCACGACACTTCCTGCGTAGTATGCCAATTCAGAGAGCTCAGAATATGCTGGCTAGTTGGTTGACTGAACAGTAAACGTATGAGCCATGCACTAAACGAGTTGAGCGTTCTACCGGCAATTTAATAATTACGTTGTCGCCGAGTGAAACTGCGGCTTATATATTGATGTTGAAAATTCAAACGTCGATATTTCCCTGACCTGTGTCCGCTGCTGCTCTATGTAGGTCAACGTTATGATATCAAATATGTAACGAAAAGCAAGCTGGTTTATTTTGTTAGACTTTTTTAAGTTCGCTTTAAAAACTAGGACAAATATTGCAACTTCGGTTACAAGCCCTATGGAAATTCGATTTTTGGGTCTAGTTTTAAGTGGGCTACTCTATTTTAAGAACAAATTCTTGGATAAACATTGAACTGTATTAAAAAAAAAAAGTTGTTTTGCAAAATTAGCAACCAGCTCATTGGAAATGACTAAATACCTAATATAAAAAAGTTATTTAAAACATTTGTTAATTTACCTCCGAAACGGTCTGTTATCATTATCAGTATTGGCACATATATTTTACGTTGAGTATTTGAGTGACATTCAAATGCAAGTATGTACATTTGTACATGTGACTTGCAATAAATGAATCCGAGTTAAAATCCCAACACTTCCCGTGTTTTCGGATTTTTCGAAACAAAGCCGGGATTCGCGAGCGTCAACTCGCATGCGGCTTTTTATTCGCTATCTTCTTAAGGGCCCCGCTCAGCATTAAGGTGGTCCGTCACCTGAAGCATTTTCCTGTAATGTAATGTTTCAGATTCGATTTTGATCATTACATCACAGAATTGCCTCCCTGACATGACGAATTTTCGCCTTTAACATTCAGATTCGATTTTGAGCATTACATTACTGCCTTACAATATAAGTTGTAACAACAAGTTGCTTGCTGTAATGCGCGGTTCTCCTCCCCCACTGATGTAATCCTCGACTCTGTAACGTTACATTACAGGGAAATTATCGTGGTAGGTCTTATACGTATCGTAATCGTAACTCTGATCCTTTGGCCCTACGGAGAGATATTGCATCTCTCTGTATTTTCCACCGTCTTTACAATGGGGAGTGCTCAGAAGACTTGCATGACATTCTTATTTTTTTGCATTCTTATACCTGCCGCTGAATTTCATCATCGCACGATACTTCATAATTCGATTCCATGCTCATCACCTGGATGGCTGGCGCTCAACTACCGTACGTTTTTCGCGTCAATTTTTTCCGCGTACATCCAAGATATGGAATGAACTTCCTGCGTCGGTATTTGCAAAGGAATATGACATCGGAGCCTTCAAGAAGAGAGCGTATTCCCATTTAAAAGGCAAGCAACACATTGGTGACACCTCTGGTGTTGCCGTTGTCCATGGGCGGAGGTAATCACTTACCACCAGGTGACCTTCCGGCTCGTTTGCTACCATATTACATAAAAAAAAACTCGAGACGCGCTGAAGGTACATCTAACAAAGTCAACGTTCTTTATGTGCAGTAAATGTGCTAACAAGAGGTCTTATTTAAATGAAATTAGTGCATCCACTTAAACTATTTTACAGCATGCAAATTTTATACCGTGATTTATACACTTTGTTACGCCTAAATCACACAACCAATTTAAATGAATTTTGGTTTAAAATAACGGATCTTTTTGTATTCGGACAAATACAAAAAGATCCGTAATAGTGCACGTCAAACTTCTAGTCCACTCTGAAGTTGTTGCGCGCATGTGCAATACCTATTTTTAATAGGGAAAAATAAAAATGCGACTAAAAGTTGGACGCGAAGTAAACTTTGTTTGCGTGAATGGAACTTGAAGGAGGTCGAAATAGGGAATTAAAGGTATTATGGCGAAACCAATATTTCAGTGCATGGTGTGTGTTCGGAGCATAGTCCGGGTTTGTGATCACTAACACATTTGGCAAACCTGGTGATAAGGCCAATACATGAATACACATCAATTAAAGCGATGGCTTGTTTCTAGGCCTTCGCCCAGCAGTGGGGCAGCCTACAAGCTAATTACTTTTAAATGTCAAAGAATTCACAGAAGCTCGTTTGTAATGGCGCCCGGATTAATTCAGGCACATTGTTGTAGGGGCGCTACCACATGGCATCACGGGAGCCCCAGAATGCCAGGGTATAGCGGCGGGGCGGACGACGATTCGGCGCTGAACCAGCGCACGCCCTGGAGCCAGCAGCACGCCAACAATGGGGGCAACACGCCAAACAGAAATCCAGGCGAACAACCCGAGTGGACTCCAAATAAATCGTACAGAAGGTGAAGCTCTTGGAATAAAATATCTGGTTCAAATTACACCACGATAACTATCCTTCCTAAGCCAAACACAGCCGGCCGGCTGCCAAGTTATATGCTGCTTATTTAAAATTATCGAATTCATATCATGTAGAAAAGTGCAATTAATTTTGTGCCAAAGTATTTTCGGTGTTCCTTGACCACCTGAAAAAATGCGGTGTTTTTGATAGTTGATAAACCAATACTGGCAAGCAGATTTGTATTTTAGATAAGCATGCGTTGCATGGTATGAATAATGTGATGTATTTTTTGTATTTTAGCAAGCGCCAAGCTACAAATTGGAGGCAGGCGCGGGAGGAAGGAGAAGAATGGCGGCATCAGGAAGCTGCTGGGAGATCTCGCGGTAATTATAAACCAACAAAAGGGGCGTCAGTCAAGTATAATGACTTGACTACACGTCATAGTAGGAGCAGCGGTTGACGCTGATCTGATAAAGGTCTCATGATTTCGGTGGATGCTGGCGGCGTGCCCCATCGGCTTCATGGGTAAAGAATCAGGCAGGAAACGAAGCTGTACCCTCCTCTAACCGAGCGAGTGTTCTTACCATTGATCTACCAAGACCTCAGCTGACCTGTATTTCAGCATTTTAGGGGCCTATGTTCAGCAACGGTTGCTTATGACTTGATGTTGATGCAGATAAATACAAGAGTTTGTTGAGTTGATTCCTTCCTTTTTTTGTAGCTTGCTATGAATCACTAGAACTTGAAGCCACTCTAATGATGTTATAAATAGTAACTGTTCATTTCTGTTTACTCTTTAGGATTACACATTATTTTCAAACCGTATTCTCATTTGAAAAGTTTTAAGTCATACTGGATCGCCCTGCGTTATGAAGCCAAGTGTGATAGATAAATTGATAATATTGATAGTTCGTCCCTTGCCGGAAGAAACTAACAGAAGGGACCTGTAATATAATCGTAACTGTAAACGTTTTAAATCTGCCTGATGTAGAATTTCAAATAATATTCAGTTTATATTCATCATGTATATTGAGGTATTGCTGAAAAGATCGATGATGATTTGATGAGTCATTATTTAGCGCATTGTGTAAATTAGAACTAAGATACTACACGATTGGCTCAGTGCGCCTTTTCTCTCCTTGACTTGCTTGGTGGCCCAGGGTCGATTTCCGGTTGGTTTAATTCAGAAAACTAACTCCTAAATTGACTAGGATCTGGATGTGCTGAGTTATTATCTGGTACTCCGTAACACTAGGATATTTAATTTTTACGTTGAAACAATTGGTTGAAGATTGGTGTGTTGTCTGGCAAAAAAATATATTTGACATAAGGATCAGACGTTTTGACCTTAAAAAATGCTATTATGAAGTGCCGTGTTAGAAATTGCACCCAGAACCCCATACTTCCGGGCGACTACTACACTCGCGAGCAACCAAAGCGACTCAAGCGCTACCTCTACATTCAAACATTGTTATAAATAAAAGTATACAACATTTTAATAAAAATAATATGTCATTTGAAAGCTTGAAACCTAAGCTTTAAAAAAAACATCAACACCATTAAATAAAACAAGTACCAACATGTTCATTTATGAAATTAGGGCGTATGGGACAAATTACTCACTACGCTACTTGCGAGTTGCGCTGCCCTCTACCCCTATAAAAACCCCCGTGCCCCTTCAACCCTTATCATCGAGAGCATCTCAATTTGACTGGAGCGTTGGGCAATGGCGGTCGGTCCTGTTCACTGACGAGTGCAGGATGTCTGCATGGCAGTGACAGGAGACGTCGGGTCTACAGGCGTCCGGAAGAGCGATTTTCCCGATGCTTTTTCGCAGAAACCTTGCCTATGGTGGCGGTTCTTGCATGATGTGGGCTGGTACCTCGTTGGAGGATAAAACCGAGCTCGTTTTCGTGTCTGGAGCAGGCCGAGGAGGAGGACTGGCAGCTGATGAGTACATCACAAATATTCTACTGGAACATGTTGTTCCCTACGCAGGATTTGTTGGCGAAGACTTCATCCTAATGCACGACAATGCTCGATGCCACACAGCGCGCGTTACTCAGCAGTTCCTTCGAGAAGTCGATTTGCGCACAATGGACTTGGACTGGCCTGCGCTCAGTCCAGACCTAAATCCCATCGAGCATTTATGGGACCAGCTCAAACGAAGGGTACGAGAAAGAAATCCAGCCCCTTCGAGCCTAGAAGAATTGAAGGCAGCTTTGTTAGAGGAGTGGGGGAAGGTATTCCTCAAGACACCGTCAAAAAATTAATAAGGTTGATGAAGAACCGACTACGGGCTGTAATTAGGGCTAAGGGGGGCAATACCAAATACTGAACCAATAAATTGTATACTTCTTTAGAAAAAAAACGTGTTTTATTTGTGTCAATTCTGAACACGACTCCTTTAACCAAAATCCCATTTTCCCCCCATTTAAGTACACCAATAATAAAAAGAGTATACATGGATATTAATAATGATGATATCTCATGAAAGCTGAAGTTTTAAGCTTTCAAATGACATATAATTTTTATTAAAATGTTGTATACTTAAAACAATGTTTGAATACAGAGGTAGCGCCCGAGTCGATTTGGTTGCTCGCGAGTGTATAATAATCACTCGTCACCTTCAGGAGTTTTTTTTCAATTTTGAGTTTTTAAGGTTGGGTTGACTGGAAATGGAAGTCTTACCTTGTATTTTGTGTGCGATAAAAACTGCGATGTTGGTTTGCAATGAATAATGTGTTCCATTTCGTTGTTGTGTTCGCAGAACGAGATTGGGGGGAAAGACCTAACCAAGAGAAGCCACAGTGGGGCTCGAACCGCCGCACGTGGGTGGGCGGCGACTCGCAGAACGACGACAACCTACCCGAATGGTGAGTCCACCAGTATCTTTGTTATAGCTTCTTTTATTTTGCATCATTTTATTAAAAGTCCGTGCGCCGACTTACTTTATGTTCAGGAATTGCAGCATTAATAGAAGTTTATCTACAGGGCTATAGACAATGCCGAAGCTTGTGGTGGTACGTTCGATTCGTCTGGAGCGTTTCACGGCTACAGTAATGACGATACAAACTTGCCGAAAAATCAAGAGCCAGCGTATCGTGAGTTCAACAAGACTAACTTCGAAAAATTTGTAGTGTTTAAACCACATTCTAACTAGGAAACGTTTCAGCACTCACACGCTCACACACTCACGGCAGTTTTGCTCGCTCTAAGACCGTCGAAGAAGGCTCAGAAGAATGGTGGGCATCGGAGAAAGCAAATAAACTATCTCCAAAACGATTTAATGCCAGTGACGTTAAATTCAAAAAGGTAATTTATATTTTAGCGATTAATTAAGGCGGAAATCAAAGTTTCGATTTATGAACTAAATTTCGATTAACAGCAAACCAGTGCACCCGAAGCGTCAGATACTGGTGCGGAGTTAAAAGCGACCGGTGGCAAAGATGATCAACTACAGGAGATGGCAGAGAAACTGGAACCAACTTCAAAGTCAGCTTCAGAACCGCCTGAGAACGCCAGCGGCGGCATCAGCGACGATGACAAATATAAGAACTCGTATAAACCAATGTTTTCCGAAAGCAAAACATTCGATTCGCTCATGAGGTCTGACGTAAATCTAGAAGAAACAACAGATGATCGAAGCAATTTCCAATCTGTCATGATCACACCAAATAATAGCCTGCGCCAAAAGCACCAAAACATCGTCTCTGCTGCTTCTGAGATGCCAGTGAGAGATGGTAACAGCGGCAAATGTCTACTTCAGCTCATACAGAACATACCAAATAACCAAGCTATTGAAAAGTGAGTTTTCGGAATTAAGTTGCTTTGCTTGGCCAGTTTAGTTTCAATGATTTTATAGTTGTTAAGTTCAGGTGTAATATAATAGCAATTCCTTTTCAGTGACATTCGCAAACATCAATCACCGGAAGCTAAAATGGTAGATGACATATTCGACATGACATTGGACGAGAAAGAAATTCATAAACAACACCCAAAACCAATACAAAGCCCTCTGATTAACCAGGCATCATCCAACGTAGCAACGCTGGCATCCATTGCCAGTTCCATGCCACAGTTATCAATGCAAATGGGACTTTCCGGTCCAGTGTTCGCCAACCCTGGAATGATGGGCCCTAACAAACCTAATATGCCCAACCAAATGCAAGGTGGCTTACCGTCCGGGCTTCAAGGTTACCCTGCAGGCTTACAAGGCTTACCAACTGGAATGCAAGGCCTACCAGCAGGCCTGCAACTAGCTGGACTGCCGCCTTCATTGCAACTTGCCGGCATGCAAGCTCTAGGTATGCAACAGTCTGGCATGCCTCCGATGCAAGGATCTGGTATGCAAGGAGTAGGAAATCACGCCCCAGGAATGCCGGGTAGTAGCATGCCGTCATCAATTATGCAAGGCAATGGTCTGCCATCTGTAATGCAGAGTGCAATGCAGCAGTCTATGCACGGCTCGGGCTTACAGGGTACTGTGATGCAACACCAGGGAGGAAACGGCATGCAGCCTGGCTTGCAATCCTTGCAGTCAGTTGGAATCACAAACCCTGCCCTGAATGCTTCATTGGGTTTACCGATAAGGCCTAATAACAATGCGATGGGGTTGCCGATCCAAGGCGTGCCGCCCCCAGTCATGCCGAACTCTGGAATGGGAAATTCTAGTATGGGTGGTTCTGGAATGCAAGGAGCCATTGGAGGAGGAGGAGGTCAGATGCAGCCCGGCGGCGGAATGCCGGGCTTCCCGAATGCTGGCAGTCTCCCTGGAATGTCAAGTGCTAACGCCTTACTCTTTCTTAATCAAAATTCAAATAACTCATCGGTAAGCACTCATTCTCATCTGCTACACTTCTCTGATAATTATGTCAATATGCTTGCGCTTTGTTATAAAAAGCACTTTCCTTTAGAGAAATCTATTTGTATTTGTCCGACTATTGGACTTCTTCCTTGCTTAAACAGTATGTGTTTAATATTTGAAACTATAAGGGCTGTATTTCTTGACAGATGGGCAATCAAGGTGACATTCCAATGCCTAATCACGGTGGTCAAAACAACATGTACCAGATGCATGGACTCCAACACTCAGGGTCACAAGCTGCATTCGGCTCATCAATGTATAGCAATATGATGCAACAACCACCACCACAAACCCCTCCGAACCAACAATCATTGGCAGATCAGTGGTATTATGAAGATCCCAAGGTAATATTTCAAGTTTCTTTGTATTAGTATTAACTGAAGCTTCATTGGAATTAAGTTAGCTGGCGAAAATCAGCTCAAATTCGATTTATTACTGAAGATAAGATTCAATTTAGGAGTTATTCACGATTCCCGCGTTCGGGTGATTGTAATATATTTCATTATTGATAAATATCATCAAATATTGTAGCACGAACTACTTGGTGATTAGGAGTGGATACATTTGTGTTACATTTTATCTAAATCATAGCCCACGCGTGGCTTGCTAGTTCAACCGGCTAATTTAGGTGGCGCGATTTGGAACTCACATTTCGCGCCTGGCAAAGGCATTTATGAGTTTGACGTTGACTATACATCATCAGCTGGCATTTTGTAAAACATTAATGGGTTCGATTCCCTTAGCTTATTTAGGCAATTTATCGGTTTTCTGGGTGTTCTCCTGCCCGTCTTAAATATTTTTTTGAAACATTATCTCGTCATAGATTAGAACATTGAATACAATTTACATGGCAGACTTAGGCCCGTATTCTAAAACAAAATCTGTACTTGAGAGTAGATATAAGTGACGTTTTTGTATGAACAACGTTTTAAAGTCTACTCAAGTACAGATGAGTGCTTGCGTACGATTCTAGAATACGGGCCTAAGTCGTTATCTTTCATGTTTTTAAAACTGTATTACATTGTTTCTATTTTGCGCATGCTAACAAGATGTATGAAGTACAGGTTAATATTAAATACACATTCAGATTATAGACTCTCTTTTAGCCCGCTTAGTTAAAAATGCGAACATTTATTGAGACCATTTTAGATTTCAACGTATATCCACCGTGATCTAATTGTGAAATATCTGGTTTATTTGCAATAATAAAATATTGGGTTTGCATTTTTAACTTGCTCTGGCAATTACACATCCGAGATCGATCTCGGTGCATGCCTTTCGACGCGTGCGCATCTGAGTGTCGTACGGTTTCGGTAGCTGAGTTTCGTTTTGATAGCCACATCGTTGACTTCATACTGATTGTCCTCGAATAAGACTCAGTCAAGAACAGATTTGAGAAAATTTGGGAGTTTCGCTTTCATTGCGATACAAAAATATTGTTGAACAACTTCCAAACGTAACATCTGACTGACAGTATATGTCTGTATACTGTGTATTTATATATCCATATTATTATAGTACTAGCTTCTGCCCGCGACTTCGTCCGCGTGGAATAGTTACTTTGGGCTCACGCTAACTTACCCGCGACTTCGTTTACGTAGAAGGTGAAAAACTGGGGCCACCGCCCTTGCACATCATAAATGCGCGCGTAGCACTTGATCATTATATTGCTTCGATGTTATTTTAAAACTGCGACATCTCCTAAGATATTCACTGAAATCGAATGATGTAAAGTGCAATTTTGTTTTAAGTTAAATACTTGTGATGAATAACGTATTTAGTATATTTTGCCTTGAATTTGACGATTTAAAAGTAGTCACTGTGAAAGTATATTTAAATAAAGTTATTTGAGTTTGAGACAACTAACTCAAATATCAGTTTCAGAAAACGTAATATGGTATGTAAAAGCAATATCATTAGCATCTGGAATTTTTGTCCTGACTATGGTGAACGATCGTGCTAAGGCCAGGTACAAGCAGAAACCCATTCCAACGTGACCATTGGTCGTTGGTCGAGATGTAACATGTAGCCATTGTATGTGGTTTCTCTGCTGTATGTTTTTATTTTTATGTACGATGTATAGCGGCATGATGTTTCGGTTAAAAATGTTCCTTTTGAAATAAACAGAATTTAAACTTTTAACAGGATTAGATAAATCAATAAATAAATATTCAAGTTTCGTATTACTAAGTGGGACGAAAGTAATTCACTATAACAAAATAAATAAAAAACTATGTAGTAAATAGATCAGTTCGGCTAAAAGATTAAAGAAAGCACACAGGTAGCACGTTGTATTATTAAGAAGCCTTTTTTATGTTATACTCCATAATTCGAAGATAAGCTACTACATATTAGTTAAAGTCCATACTAAAATTTTTTTCAGAGCAAAAATTCCAATGAAATCGATTTGATTGCGCTCCCCTTATTGTAAGGCACCAAATTTTTCTGTTGGAAGCTTCTTATCCGGCCATTCCCACATTGGCTCTAGATTTAGTGAAACCAAGTAGCCTCGTGTTTCTGTTGTTTTTTTAATTTGATACTGCCTTTAGATATGGCTGCGGTTTTGGCGGAATTGTCCCTCGTTGATCCCGGTTACCAAAGCGAGAAAATCTTTAACTACCGAAACCAGTAACAAATTCAGTTATGGACGCGTCTCGTTCTCTCTATCTTTCGCTAGAAACTAAATATTTTTTTTAATGTTTGTCAGCACCTGTAGCCTATGTGAATGTTGCAGAAAAACATCCAAGGGCCATTTTCGTCGAAGGAGATGTACAACTGGTATAGGGCCGGCTTCTTCAGCCCGAGCCTGATGGTGCGGCGCGCGTGCGACGCGCACATGCGCCCTCTCGGATCCTATGGCCCGGTTGTGCCGTTTGTACAAATGGTGAATAGCCCTTTCTCTCAGCGATATGTTGAGTGAACCTCGCATGATCGCACCTCTGGTTTAAGTTTAAGAAAACGTACCAAAAATATATCTTGAAAGCTGGTGTGACGACAGCTGTTGTGCAAGATTCGTTCCAATTCTGTTTTATGTAATTTTTAAATGGCTTTCTTTGAGAATATTTATTAAATACTTAGCTCAATTTCAACAATCTGGTAACCAATTGGGTTGGATAATATGTAATTTTACTATTTTGTTTGTTCCCTTTTAAATTCTGGTATAACTGTTTATACTGAAAAGAATAAAACCATTTTGAAATATAAAATCTCGAATCCAACCCTTTTGTTAACTGTGTTTATTATTATGAACAATACTTATAATGATGCTTCTTAGAGAGCCATTCATTAGCGTAAGTTTTCAAAAATCTAAAACTTACTAGATTGATGCCATCCATCTTATAATGTGTTTATATTCGCACAGGACATGCTGTCGTCTTTCCCAATGTCCGCCGGGTTCGATCGGTCGCCGGGTCCTCATGAGACCATGCTTAATTCACAACAAGCCCTCGGCTTGGAGTCAGTAAGTAACGACGAAACTTAGCGTTTTCTTTCATTGTACATAACACATTTCAGATTGGACTGAGCAAACATCCGCCATCTCACTATAAATGCGCTTGACATTTGCTGCGTTCCGTTCGCTTAAAAAAGTCATGTCGGCGTTCATTTTGACAATCTGATGACGTACTATTTTTTATAGCGATCGTTCATGTTATGGGTATCCCATTTATAAGTTGCACACCACGCATAGCTCGAGCAATACCGGCCTCATCGAGCGTGAGGAAACAATCCCTCCGAATTTTTCGCATTATCATTGTGAATAATTTAAATTACGGTTCTGTTTTAGGTGACGAAAATGTACAATTATAATAACGCTCCTACATTGGATTCAATGCAATTCGGATCAGTGGGACTTTATAGGAACCCGCCATATGCCCAGCCTCAAATGATGGTAAACATCAAATGAAACATTTCTTCCTTGCTATGTTGTATTTCGTAGAAGATAAATGAAACTTTTTTTTCTTTCAACTGTTCTTTAGCGGTTATTTTATTTAGTATTCTATAGAATGCTCGCACGACTTCCTGGGACTTTCTCAAGTATAACGCGAAAGATGAACGGTGGTTTTGTTTGGCCGATGTAAATTATATTATTATAGCGTTTTTTTAAGTTATCCGTATTTCATTTCGACTTCGCTTTCATTGTCATATTTTTTTTAAGTGTTCATTTTGCTTGGCTGTATATTAGGCGAAATGGTCGGTCGTGATCAGAAAAAACTGATAAATCAACGCCGGTTCACCCCTATACCTTCCAATTCACCGTTTTTATGAGCCTTTTTACGATTATTTATTCAAATAGAGCTTTTTTTTTATCACTAACTTGACTTCCGTTATAGAAATGATGTCATTTACCCGAATGATTAAATATAAAATTAATCAGCCCTTCCCGTACTAAATGACTTAAAAACCAACCACCACGTCGTCATCTAATACCACGAATGGAATGGAATCCATGGGAAGATTGATGAACTAAGATATATATTATCCTTATACATCATGTACGACGTCACTATTTCCTAATCACGACTGATATTACATTTTTCATAGCTTAATGTCACTGCAATTGTTATGCCTCCAACCGGATGTGAATGCGTGTTTGAATTTGTTTACCATTATTTTATTATTTTGCATGTTTTTGATGCATATTTAAATAAATTGTTAACATTAATTATTTCTCTGTATCACCATTCAAATGTAAATTCACTATTGCAGCGAGGCACCATGAAGTTGCTACACAAATGAAGATCTCTCATTCTCTGGACACCATATTTTCATGTGGTTTTTGCATAATTAAAGCAAACTGGCTTATGTTTTAAAAATATAACTACGAGGGCGCGGTTCAATAAGTCCGTGACTTTTAGAATGAAACGCAAGTTTTAAAAAAACAACATATATTTCTGAACGTTTATTTTATCTGTCGAGGTCCTCAAAATCTCTTTCCACCGCGCCATTTCTTTAGGTTTTGAAACAATAAATAGTCGATCGGGGCTAGATCCGGAGAAGAGGGTGGTTGAGGGACAAATTCATAGCCCAATTTATGAATTTCGCCATGGAAACTGCACATGTGTCCACGGTCGCATTGTATTGGTGGTAGAGAACTTTTTTCTAAGCCATTTTCTTTCTTTAAATGGTCATTGAATCAAATAAAAAATAGTTCTTACCTTCTGAAGGTAATCAAAGTTAGATATACCGCGGGCATCCCAAAAAACGGTCGCAATGACTATATTGGCCGAAAACCCACCTTGGCCTTCTTCGGCGCCGATTCACCCGGAAAAACCCACTGTTTCGACTGCTGCTTGGTCTCTGGAGTAATTTGTCGAATCCATGTTTTGTCCACGGTTACGAAACAGCGCGAAAATTCGTCCGTATTGCGATAGAACAACTCGAAACACTCCTTCGGAGTTGTCACACCATTGCGTTTGTGGTCGATTGTGAGCAAACGCGGCACCCATCTTACGGATAGCTTTCTCATACCCACGTGATCATTCAAAATCGGAACCACTGAGCCATGTGATATGCTTAAAGGCTTCCACAATCTACGATCTGCCAACACCATATCGTGGTTTTTTTCCATTGTTTCGGGTGTAGCGACCTTAACTGGGCGTCTAGAACGTTCGGCATCTCTCGTGCTTGTACAGCCAAAACGAAATTCAGTTAACCACTTTTTATCATGGAAATTAACGGTGCAGAGTACCTATAAGTATTTATCAAGCTCAGCCTTTGTTTGCGTGATAGTTTTTTTTTTTCGCAAAAAAACATGCTTAATGAGCACACGATTGACACAATTTTTTCCATTTTCTTCATAATGCACGCGGTCGTCTGCTATCAAAGGCTGTAAATACACGAATTGAATGGCGTAGCTTTTTAAAAAATTGCCAAGAGTCTACTGATAGAGCTTGTTGACAGGAGCAGTGTTGCCCATTCAGTAAAGTAACGGCAAATTCAAAAAGTCACGGACTTATTGACCCTCGTACTTATAACAAGAATGCTTTTTTGAAGCATTTACGAAATATTTAAACTATTGCAATTTACCTCTTCAATTTTATTGATTACTATTAAGCATTAATACCATCATATAAATACAATTTATTAGGAAGTACCTATCCGTTCGATTCATTTCAAATCTGTTTAGTAACGACAAAAAGCAACTTGTCGCAATAACGAAATTTCTTAACACTTTAATATTGGTTTGGAAGCAATTTTTTAAAATATCTCAAAGTTAAACACATTATTTAAATGGAAAATCAATTTATTTGAAAAAGTTACCTACGTGTTTATTTTACAACTTCACTAAAAATATGGTCCCTAGAGTGGCTAGTTGCCACTGCTCGTTATTGAATATTTTGTGGATTTCTTGGTGCTAGGTTAAATAAATGGACTACCATTAAAATGTCATTTTGTAACACTAAGTGTGTGCTCTGTAGGTTGATTCCCTATGGAGCCCGCCCTCCGCCGATCTGCTGTGGATGCAGCAGGCCATGCCCCGCAACGATAACCGCGTCAACAACCTCCCAATGTTCTTTTGGGATCAGCAGGTACGTTCGCTTCTTGTCTCTTATTTGACACAGGCTCTTTCAACAACTATTTGTGCTATAAACTAAATTATAAATAAAATATTTAGGCACGGTAACTTATTTATCTAACACATTTACAAAAATTGAACTCGGGAAGGGGAACCGTTGTGGCATCTATAAATTCAAATTTAATGATACTGCCCTCCGGGGTTTTTACTTATAGGATCCAAGGCCAATTATACACAAATACTCAAAAACTGGATCGCTGTACCCAATCGAATGTCATAAACCATAATCTAGCCAATTATACATAATAGAATATGAATCTGCGTTTAATGAACGTGTAGGTGATTCTATAAATATCAAACTATTTGTCCGGGGTCACGTCTTTAACTGAAGTGGCTCAACGTGTTAACAATCTTGGAATATACAAAGTTAAGTCTGCAGGCCTTCAAGGTGAGGATGGCCAGCCCAGTGATTCGTTTGAATGACTGGGCTTGTCAACCTCATATCTGGACCTCACGACCGCTTTCCATCAGGTGGAGTGAGGTCATCTTGACGGGCAACATAAAAAAAAAAGTTAAACATATACACATACTGCAAACGTGAAATTTTAGAACGAATGTTTGGCAATTTAAATAAATTCTTTGCGATTATGCCACCTAGTTTTTGAAGAAGCCTTTGTAACTCCAACATAGCCGATGCGGATAGCGTTTTATGCAGGTCTACGCAATTGGATAAACATTCATCATCGAAATGTTATTCCGTACTGCTGACCCGTCCCGTTCTTAGTATTTAAAAGCTTTACTATGTCCAATGTGTCACCCAGTCCATAAACGTTTTCTCTTCACACATTTTGTTTCAAAATATATTCAAATTGATGTAAAAGCATTTGCAACTAACAAAGCAATTAAAAGGAAAAGACGATCTAATTGTAGAGTTCATACAACTCATAAATCCTACTGACGAGTGTGCTGAGCAGTCGTGATAAAGCTAAAGTCGTATTTTTAATAGGACGAAGTAAACTGACGTTTCATGATCAAAAATAGTGTCGCGGCAAAGTGGATGAATGAAACAACCATAATTATATTTTGTATCATAATTAATACGTAAGTATAGTATTTATAAATAATAGGCTTTCGATATCGTCCCGAGTTTTGGCAACATTATGCCACAAAGTGACATTAACAGCTGTCAGTTGACATCGTCTAGTTAAAATACGAATTCAAGCAATAAAATCCGTTTTCCAATTGATGATGTCTGACGTACGGTGAGCAAAACCGAAATTTATGGTAATGCAAATATTGCATCTTTTGCAAATTGTTTCAAAGCAGTTTAAGTATCTTTAGTAAGTATACAGAGGGATTTTTTATACCTTATGAAAAAATAATGGCATACTCAATAGCGACATTAGAATACTGTAATTTTATTCTGGTGGCACTAAGTACCTGATATTGTAGCTTTATATTGGTGAAAGAATTTTCAAAATTGGTCTTGTAGTTTCGAAACTTATTTGATGTTGATACAAACAAACAAATCTTTTCTCTTTATAATATTAGCACAGATAAGGATTTCATTAGGAATCATCGTATATTTTGTATGGAAACCCTTAATTTTAATTACTATACGTGTACAGGGAATATGCCTAAAACAAAATTATTACACAAATTCAGTTGTCAACGAGACAGTTTCTACTGTCACCTACACCTACTGAGTGTGCCATTTAACTTTCCTGGCGGGATGAGTAACATCCAGTACTCTGACAGCTCGACGAAAGCCGACGACACACCTTAGAGGTGGAATCAAATTGTATATTTGGGAACTGAAGAACACGAATTGCTTATTTCAGACAATCTTGCACACTGGACATTTTAAATCTCAGACTTTACTTACGGGCCAGGCGTCTAAACTTTACAAAGGAGACACAAAATGTTAACCGCACCTGCTTTAATAATCCACTTACATTTAGTTTCCGAAATAGGAATAGCATTGTACTGTTTGTTCACTTGGTTAAACAATTCATTTTGCGCCCCAATTAATTATTTCAGTTTTGGAAATTAAGTGTAAGAGTGAAGAAGTTCAATGTTGTGCCATATTTTTTATTCTTGTTTTTACTTAAAAACCATCTGTTCACCTAATTATCAAATTCTAAACCTTTTTAAATAGTATTATCGTATTGATAACAAACTCTAATGAACTAATTGAACTTCTCTTTTTGTTGCTTACCACCAAAGGAATCATGAATGACACATTCACTCAAATATGAGTGCCATATTACTTTGGTGGAGTTATAATTTGTTTTACTGTTTTTATTTTTTTATCTGCTCACAATCACCTTTAACGAAAAGCATGATGACATGACGAGAATACCTTTTTTTAGGCTTTAGGACATAATTACAAAGTTAAAAAGGGGACTTCAAAAGATTATTCGATGTATATCGATGGGCTAGGGCTTAATATTCTATAGTGGAATTATTAACAGAATTAGAATTATGCTTATGAGTATATACCATAGATATTGGTTCTGTCTAACATCATAACTAAAATTAAAACACCCTAATCCAATGCAACGCGAGAGTATATTAAGCGGTGGCAAATGGGTAATTTGTTGTTAATTCCTCGTGATAATAAGTAGCTGATATCTAAAAGAGTGCCATGTGCTCTTTATGAAAAACAACCTGGATGCGTTCGTTCGGTAATTTGAGAAGTTTTCTCTAAAATTCGCTTTTGTTAGTTTAAAAAAAAGCCTTTGCTTCATATCAACTGTTAAAAAATGGTTCGTGCCCAATTCATTTGCTGATCATAATTGAATCATTTAATACGCATATAATCACTAAAAGCCTTTTCACTCGTTTTTAAAAGCCTTTGGTCTTATCACAAACCATGATAACTGCGTTTGTGTGATTTGTTAACTTACTTATAGAGTTCAGGACTGAACGGAGGGGAGAATATCATTGTGAACGCCATTTCGTTTGTCCATCATTCTGAAAATGCATTTTGGGCCAAATCCTAATAGGTTCAAGGTTATGTTAGGTGGCTAACTCCTTCTTTCTCACATCAAAACCCGCTAGTTCTGGTTGTTGTATTTAAGTGAAAAACTAGTCCTTCCATCGTCTTGTTATGACGGGTTCACATTAATAATGTTATTAAAAAAAATATAATTTAGCATTCGTTTTTTGTCAAACATTAGGGAAGACCTTTGGCTCGATAGAAGGTAGGTAGCCTATGCCCTTACCAATCTTGAGTCTACCTCTGTACTACATTTTAAGCATAACAGACAGACGGACAGAGGTACTATCGGATTTGTAATATTAGTAGAGATAGACTTAGTAAATTTGAAATTGATTATGTTATCTCGTAAGTTCTAGTCTTAGAATTAACAAGTCTCAGAGGCTGGCTCTATCAACTGACCAACAATTCACATCCATGATAAAATATCTCGTTATGTACGCAGGTGAACCTTTATGCAAATGTTCAGTATTTCTGTGTTATTTTTTTTATGTTCAGTTTTTGGCTTTTTATAATTTGCTTTATGTGTCGTCAACTTTGATAATTTTTGAATATAAATACAGTAACAATGTTTTTCCATAAAGTATAACATTTGAAGCTTTCTACTTAATATGTACCGTTACCCAGTCCGACAATTAATCTTTCTTTAACGACGACACTTTTGTATAAAAATAACAACTGCTTACACCTAGATCGTGCGCCACCGGTCAAGTCTTAAAAGGCGAGTGGGAAATTAAAATAGCATAGAAAACATTTATTAACTTAAACACATGCATTGAACATGAGCAACACCAAAAAGATAAAATATATCACCAGACAACGGCACAAGCAAATTGTTGAAAGGACCTCACTCAGCTAACACCTGGGCCTAATAGGCTTAGGCCCGTATTCTAGAATCGTACTCAAGCACTGATCTGTACTTGAGTAGAGATTTAAAAACGTCAGTTCATACAAAAACGTCACTCAGATCTATACTCAAGTACAGATGTTCAGAATACGGGCTTTAGACGCTGATTTCAGTAGGCCTAGCAGCCTAATTGGGTAATAAACACCCACATACCGATAAATGACTACACAAGACTCCGTACGTCTCCATAGCCTTCCGTCAAGTAAACTACGATGGTTGACTACAGCAACGTCAACACTGACGCACTGTCATCGGTTTAAACTCATGGCGGTGGTGGTACTGTAGAGGCAAAAATAACAACATAACCAACACCACAAAATAAAGAGTTTACAGAAGGACCGCTCGCACCTTTTTCCAGAACTTGCTTGAATTTTTAAAATGAAGTAAGTAAGTTATACCTACTTGACAGAACCGGCCAAAAACAAAATTCATCATGTGAAAAATTGCACCAAGTTCGACAAAAACACTCGCGACAGTGCGACTTTCCGACTCACCGAACTCATGTCTCTGTGTGCGTGCGTCAAAAATGGCGTGTTGTTCTAAGCGGGCTATCTGTCAGAGCGCCGCGCCCATGTCTAATTTGTGCCAACACTCCTTCCTCACACGATTACGCATAAACTGCTACCAATATTTTTTTAATTAGTTATACCGGGGGATTATCAATAGACTTACAAAAACGATATGGCATACTTAGTAAGTATTTAGTAACTAGGTAAGTCAAAATTAGTTTTTTTTTTATTGACTTCAATGTAACGGTTTTCATGTCTGTTCGACGGATGGTAGTTTGTTTGTTTGTTATTGTATAAAACACCCAGTGGTCTTCCGGAAATATGTGAAATAAATAGATTTTGCCTCTAATTATCAAGCTTCATTGAGATGAATACTCAAACTCAAACAAGGTTATTAGTTTTGTTCAATTTTACACACTGAAAACCTCTCGAGGCAGAAAGTGTTTCACTCGGTACGACGCGGGTCAATTAGGTTGAGAGGAGCGAATCGACGAGCATGTTAGGTTAACATGAAGCCAGAAACGAACTACCCGCATTCTCTTTTTTGACGTTTTATACTTGATATTATAACCAAAGATATTAAGATAATGAAAACATTGCCGTTTTAAACTTTGACATTTTAACTAAAAATATTTTGACGTTGAAAACATACGGATCTATTTAATTTCAATCGACCTAAATAATTGTACTTATGCCAAAGGACGATGCTGACAGTGAACTTTATTTTTAGGGAACCCTTGCCTTTTACACTTATTGCCGGCTGCGCATCCGAATAAAATGCATAAATAAAAAATAGGCATAAAATGAATAATATTTTATACATTGTCTGAACGTTTTAGGCATTGTATACAATGCCGAATTATACACACTGCCGTTAACATATTTAATACTATTATTCATATTCTTTTTTATTTGATATATTATTAATAATATTTAATATTAATATAATTAATTATTTGAGAGCGTCGTCGACTCTAACTCTCAAAGAAGAACAAAAACTGATAGTAACAGAAAGAAAAGTGCTACGAAAGATTCTGGGTCCAACAAGGATGGAGGATGGAGTGTGGAGAAGGTGAAAAAATTGTGAGATCGAAGAACTGGTGGCAGAGCCCAATATCATCGGCGAGATTAAAGTTCACAAACTTCGCTGGCTCAGCCACATAGAGAGAATGGGGGAGGATCGTGCGGTCAAGCGAGCATACTTGGGATGGCCGAGCGGTCGACGCCCGGTCGGCCGCCCCAGGTACTGCTGGTTTGACCAAGTCATGAAGGACTTGCGCGAGCTCCAGGTGGATGACTGGAAGGAGGTGGTGCTCGACAGACCGAAAAGGCGTCTCTTGGTATCTGAGGCCACGGCCCACTTTGGGTCGCCGCGCCATCTTACGAGTAGTTAGTTAGTCGTGGCCTAGTGGTTCAGCACCCGAACTCAGATAGTGGATCATGTGGTCCCAAGTTGAAGCCAGAACCATAATCTAAGTGTTCATTCATTGTTAAATATTAGACTTACTCTCCGGTGATGAAAAACATCGATAAAACACCAAATCAACCCGGATAACGGCAGAAGGCTTACCACCTACCACGTTGGGTTCTAATACCATTAGTGAAAAGTGGCCTTCTGAGTGTTTCGTTCACCATGACGACACAGTCACTTGTCTCTGACTACCCCGTTTGGGATAAAGTCGTAATGGTATGGTATATTATGTGTGTTATAATTGAATATTGTAATTCTTTATCTTACTAATCCTACTATTATTAAAAATGTGTAAGTTTGTATGTTTGTTACTCTTTCACGCAAAAACTACTTAACGGATTTGGATGAAACTTTACAGTAATACATCAGAATAACACATGAGTTACAATTAATATATATTTTATGTAATTTGGCCATAATAAATATCGAAACGCGGGCGAAGCCGCAGACGGAAAGCCAGTAGTTCATAAAAATTAAGTGAGAATTCAATAAATAAATTTAAAGTAAGAATTTATTAAAATTAAAATTTTGAATAATGGATTAAATAGGGTTGCCCACCAAAACCGTACCCGAAGATTTTCTGTGCCCTTCCCCAAAAACGGATGAGGGTTGATTCCGCCTTAAGGTGTATTGTAATTTTTTACTTGAATGTGAATCAACCCCGCTCGCCCAAAATGGTGTTAATATGTTCTCCGGGAATGGGGCTACGATAGGCACCCAACAAAAATATTATAGATCGCTGATTTAGCACCAAAAAAAGAATTTATAAATTTAAATATTATAAATATAAATAAATTTAAATTTAAAATATCCCAGGTTTTGGTCCCGTCTGGTGTGCAACCTTTTGCACTAGGGTTCCTTATTAGTGGACCCAGCTCCAAGCACAAATGATTATACGATTTGGGGCGTCTTCTTGGGGCGCCACTGATAATCAATAATCTTGGTCCCCAGACTATCTACAATTAAACTGACCACTGTTGTGGATAGTTCGGGAATTGCACTACACAATTGTTTTTATTTTAAGTAGAGGTGTCACTTACCAAGCCCCACTAGGGCTGTCAAAAAGTTTAAAGGGTAAAAAACTGCTACTTACGAACATCAGATAAAATTAGTAGCAACTCATGTAGTCAGTTGCTATTAATTATATCTGATGTTTGTGCATTAAAGTTCATTTCAGTAATGTGGAAAATATCACTGAATAGGCAAAAAATCAGATCTTGATGCTGTTCTATTGTATTGTACCTAATACAATAGAACAGCATCAACAGCAATAAAACATTTTTTTAAATAATGACATACCAAGACAATTTGACATACTATATTCTGATACGATAAAATATAAAGGGCTATTCTTGTGAATTCACTCAGAGAACAGTAGAAAAGGTCTAAATCCTTAGCAATATGGTTGAGTGTGAACTTACATAATCGCAGTAAAAAAAACACAAGCTAAGTAGGTATTCTAGGATGAACATGATCGTTTCTGTTGTGAAAATGGATTAGAATCGAAAGCCAATGTTTTGTAGTCCACAAAACACTATTTGAAGAAAAAATTACATAATTGACCGTACCCCTACGTTAAGCGACACGTAAAACTATAGACGGTTTTAATATCATTGCGTGTTTTGAGAAACTGGTCATTCAACTAAGTGACGGAAATCGGCAATGTATTGGGATTTATTCAGTTCACAGTAAGTTAGTACTTATTCATAGTAAAACCACAACAAACATAAAATTATTATTTTAAAATAAATGAGCAATAACTTAATAATGAAGTTATTTTGTGATGAAAGAAAACATTTCCACCATCGCGAAACTCTTTTTGTTTAGAAAGGTTGTCTGTATGTTAAATTGGACAAAACAAATTATCTTGTTTGAATTTGAGTATCTCAATAAAACTTGATAGTTTAAGGCAAACATTTTTTTTTCACACGACTAGGTATTTACAATAACGAACAGACACGAACTGGCCTCATTTTCTTTTTTGTCGTTTTATACTTTGATATTAAAACTATACATATTTTGACTATAGTTTTTATGAATCGATTTAACTTTCCTACACAAAATGTATGCCAAAGGACGATTCTTATAGTGAACTTTCTTTTTAGTGAATCCTTTTACACACATTGCCGGCTGTGCATCCAGCATTGTATACAATACCTAGGAAACATGTATGTGTTGTATACATTGCCTAAGCAAAGTATGTAATGGTTAATCAGATTCGTAAAATTTCATACATTGCCTAAACGCACCCGGCAGCGTATTTCCCTTCCCGTGTACAATAGGAGGCTGCACTGCCTCGAAACGCGCACGGGTTTGTTATGGTAACTCCCTTTTCAAATTCGTGTTCAATTCAAGGCAAGTGTCCTCCAATCGTGCACGAGTTTGTGATCAGCGTACGCGCGATTAATCGCCACATATCGGTGTTTATTTTAGGGCATTTTGTGATAGATGAGTAAGAAAATTCGGTATTTTATTTTTTTAAATATTATTTTATTAAGCAAATTTGTTTTATTGAGCTGCCTGCCTGCCTTAAATTTATTTTATATCCTGCGGGTGTCAGTAGGTTAGGCTTATTTTTTTTATGACCACCCGGAAATACTTCAGGTGTCAGTAAGTTAGGGTTATTTTTTTATGACCACCCGGAAATCCTTCAGGTGTCAGTTGGTTAGGGTTATTTTTTTATGACCACCCGGAAATACTTCAGGTGTCAGTAGGTTAGGGTTATTTTTTTTATGACCACCCGGAAATCCTTCAGGTGTCAGTAGGTTAGGGTTATTTTTCTAATGACCACCCGGAAAAGCGCCAGAAAGCGCCGGGGAAGCGCCAGAAACGACGTTTTTGTACGTGCGACGTTTTTTTACACACTCTTTCCCCTTTTAACGTCTTTATAGCCTCCCTTCTGCTAAATTTTCATATTTTTTTATTTGAGGTTATGTTTACAAACAAAAACATTTCTCGGAAAGTTCGCATCTCCGGCAGATAGGGGTTGCAGGGTAGGGTTTTACCCCTCCCTATAGATATAGAAAACAATACAATTTTTACCGCCGGGCGGTGCATCAACAGCCGGCCCCCTAGTCTGTCGTATGTGCTAGACACTATAGATAACAATACCATTTTTACCGCCCTGCATCGACAGGCGACCCGTTGGCAATTTTTATAAAACTGCTTACAGATTTATTATTTTTTTGCTAATTTTTCAGTACATTAACAACTTCAAAAATAAATTTGTAGTGTCTATGTTACGAACTGTTATGTATTTTCAACATTAAAAAAATTGGTAGCAAATAAGTGTAATTTATCCTGTGAGCTAAGTATTAGGCCCAAGCACATCGGTAAATCGAAATATTTTCATCATGTCAGTTTTGTTAAATGGCTATTTCATGATTCCTAATTTCCTGAGAAACTTCATATTAAATTAGTTAAACCGCTATTATGGTTTCAGGAGTAAAATGGAAATTCAAAAGGAGCCATAAAATGAAGAGACCTCTAACGTACGAACAATTTACACATTGTCGTATTCCAATCAGAAGATTACACAGTTTGCAATTTTGACACGTATATTTTACGTAAATATATTAGGCTGTGGCTATCAGCTAAATTGCTAAGATTTATTTACTATGTGCTTGATATGATAGATTTGCGACAATCTTTTCGACTCTATGTTGTAAAATATACAAATATTATCACCGATGTTGTAATGGTTGGTAAAATGGATTTCGGACATATTTCAGTTAGGTCAGTAAGATAGTACGGGGGAAAACTTTTAAATATTAAAAAAACGAGTATGAGATAAATTTACCTCTTTTAATAGTTAAGAAAGATTTCCTTATGACTCGCTCATCCATCCCACTGCTCTCATATTAATTGTTGCATAAATAGAGTTTAGTAGCGTTGTTCTAATCCAACATTTATTTTGTAGGTATTTTAATTAAAGTTTAATGTAATTGTTACTATAAAACAATTTATTTATTGATTCCCCTATGAATGGGAGAAAGTAGTTGTTGGATTTGGTATAGTTCTGGTTGTAGATTACTTAGATTGTCCTAAGTAGTGAATGCCCGCAAGTATAACCACGATGAGAGGATCTCAGCGGCCACTTTTGCTGTACCTGTCAAGGTGACAGCGCACTCAAACAAAATGCCTACGTCTTGACGAGCATATTTAAATCATTATTTTTTATTTTGTTGTTATTTACTCTTAGGAATTGTAATTAACATTATGTGTGTGTATTAATGACGTGGGTTGGAGTTATAAGTAGATCTTTGCATTTTCAACTATGTTCAATGTATTTGAATAGAAGTTTGTTGATGTGTGAAGATTTTGATATTTTGGCAATATCGCCTCTTTTGAATGTAGAAATAGGGTACAACTCATTAGAAACCAGTTTCTATGAGATGTTTTCGTTAACTAATTAACCTTCTCGGATCATAACGTTTAAAGAGTCGTAGGCCCGAACTCACATTACTTAATAGTGACCAGTCCTCTCGTCTATAGCTGTCTCTTTCATTTCTACCAACAGTTAACGGGGCAGCATCACTGTTAAGGGTGTTCAACGTTAAGTGGCATTCCCAAACACCACAAAAATAAATGCTGACGGATTGATTAGCCATCAAGATTTCATTAACATAATAATCACAACTTTTTGAAATGTAACTAGTAAAATCCAATTCGCCAGAAAACTGCTGTGCATTGACAATAATCTTCCCTAAATATTGTCCTTAAAAATACATCAGAGGGAACAAAGCAAGTGAACAGTCAATGAACAATTGAATCGGTCTCAGTACAAAGCAGACGGTGACGGCTCTACCAAAGGTTGTCTTTTTACAGAATAACCAGTACGGGGCTTCCTCATAATACTCGCCGTAAAAGTTGTCATTTCTACTCTTTACTGGTGGATGTAATTTTTGGTCTGCTGAACAACACTTGTTGTTTTGGTATTTGTTTGTTAACTTCAACTTTGGTTAATCGTCAGTCCTTTTAATGGCATTCGACTTTAAACATTATGAATCGAAATTATTAAAAAAATTGGCTGTTAATAATTAAGACTGAAAATTGATTTAAAGGATGCATACCATACCATGGTAATACACTACAATAAACAATGTCAACGTTAAAAACGGGGTAGGTGTACAAAATTGTATGGGTGCGGTCTCATGATAATTTATTTTGTTGATTGTAGTCTACGCGTCTGCTAAGTTACCAAAGTGTAAGAAACTCTAATCTAGGTTAAACATAAGTTAGTCATTGTTCACCGTGCGAACAAATGCACGGTTGTAGTACCTAAAGGTACTGGAATATGTCGCCTACTGTTCTCACTGTATTTGAGATTTATTTTGTTAATATCATTTTTGTTAAAAGCTCATCATAAGATAATGATAATATTACTTACTAAATACTTACTATAGTTTATTTTAGAATAAAGAAGTTGGTTCTTTAAAAGGCTTTGTTATTGCTCAAAACACTATAGGCCAGTAGGATTAGATAATGTCAGATTTAAATCCTACTAGAGATTTTATTGTTTTAATAGCTTCATTTGTTGCCTAGTATAACAGCTATTCTAGTTTTTCCCCCTGTGGGAGTTGTGCACTCTTTGTTTGTATATTGTTATAGGCTCCGTAACTACTGGACCTATTTCAAAAAATCTTTCACCAATATGATACCACATTATCAGGGATTCACATAGGCTGTATTTTTTTCACATTTTGACAGTAGAAATACTCCACGCGGGCGAAGCCGCTGACGGACAGCTAGTGCTTGATACAAGTGGAGCAGCTGATGTGTAGCTGGGCCATTAAGCATATTGTGAAGGTCCTTAACCGCACTGACTACCACTACCTTCACATGCCCCTGTGACACCTCAAGGACTGTAGGAACAGGTGGATGGTTTTTCACAAAATCGTAAAATACGTACAACTTTGAGGAGCATCAGCATGAGAACGATTAGTCTGAATAATATAAATCTGGTCTCATAATATGCAAAATCAAACGGTCTACTACTTTTAAAAATAACACTTGTCGATAATTTCAGTCCTTTACGAGATATAGCCGTAAAACCGCTAAAATATCAATTTCGGGGTACACTATTACCCCCCACAACTTATGCACAGCTCCAACGGGGGGAAAAACCGAAGATAGTCTTAATGGGCATAAAATCTTTTGTAGGATTTAAATCCGATTTGCATGTTTTGTTTGTTTAAATCTACTGGCCTACTACCCTCTCAATTGAAAATATCAGAAAACTCCGTGTTCAGATGGTGTCACCTCGATCTCCCTTCAAGTTCTTCAATTAGCCACTGTGCCCATAATTCAACTGCAATTTCTTACTACACATGATTTGTATCGTATTTATCTTGCTATTTTTGTGTATAAGAAAGAAACAAGAATCCTAATTTTACTGTTAGAAAATGTATGCGTCTTAAAAGTTTTTTTGTATGAGGCGATACATGCTGCCATATACAGGATACGTTGTATACGTTTAATACTATCAATATTTCTCAAATTTCTTTCCTACTTGATTTAGAGAACTTTTAAGTTTTTTTAATAGTAGTATTCTAGCTAGTCATTTGATCGCAATCATAACCCGGTGGTACGTCAGGATGCGGTTTATGATGAAATATATCTAGTAAATGCCTATTACCTCTTGTCTTGAAGAAACCCAGATTGTATTAGTATGGAAATGCGTAGGTAGTGAGTTTCACTCCTCTGCTGTTCGCAATATAAAGGAGTCCTCAAATCGTTTCGTGCGTTTGGCTAGCTGGAACATCCTCAACATGAGGATGGAAGGCCAATGTGCGCCTAGTGCTCCGATGTTAAAAAGGTTGAACCAAATCACTATATCTTTTAATTTCATCCCCCTCACAAAGATGCTCCATTTGCTCCGAATAAAGTTTGGTGACTTTCCAGCAATCCGCACTTGACGGTTTGCTGCGTCTTTTCCGGTCCGCACCTCTGGGGAGTGAAACGCTCTCCCTGCGTCTTGTGTTTCCGGATATTACAACCTTGGTACCTTCGGCCTAGTCATCGCTTACCACCAGGCGAGACTGAGCCCACACGCAAGCCCATTTTAAATAAAAAAAATATATTTCTTTCTTATTTGATATTTATAAAAAAAAATTACATCACAACCTATATTTTAAAGCAAAACGCGTCTCACCTGCAGTACTTACCACATCGAAGATAATTGAAATCAGATTTAAAAAATCATTATCACTGACATCCTAAAATAGACTACTAAGATACTGCAAAGTTTACTTGGAACTAAGGAAATAGGAATCAAACTTTGGCAGGAAATATCAAAGTGTGGTCGGTGCTAATGAAATTGAAGAATATATACTCGTCTCTGGCGTAATGAAAAAAACTTCGCTGGAAAATAACTACCGGAGTCTTTACACGGAATAAGATCGTCTTCCTGCTGTAACCAAGTGTAAGAATTGACCAATTAGAGGTTTTCTGACTCGTTAATCTGCTGTATATTGTGAATGGTTCTTCTGTGACCGTGCAGCGTTTAGGTAGATAGGTTGGGTTGGGTCCCTCTTACTTGAAAGTCATACATACCATCACGACTTCAGTCAGAGGCAAGTGACTGTTGCCGTCATGGTGAACGGAACACTCAGAAGCCCACTTTTGACTAATGGTATTAGACCCAACGTGGTAGGTGGTGAGCCTTCCGCCGCTATCCGGGTTTGATTTGGTTTTTTATCGTTGTTTTCCATCACCGGAGAGTTAGTCGGAAATTAAACAATGAACACAAAGATTTTGGTTCTAGCCAGAATTTGAACTCGGAATCACATGATCCGCGATCCGAGTTGGAATGGCCACTAGGCCACGAAATTCATGTTTAACTTAATAAGATTATCTATCCATAAAGGACAATGATCATTTTCCATTAGGGCGTATATCTTTCCGTTTGCTCGGTCTCAACATTAAAGGCGCCAGCGGTCTTACTCTTGAATAGAATTTCATTTCATCAGCCTCGAAGAAATGCCATACTTAAATGAAATTACGATAATTTTTAAGTAAGGAGGTTCGATAAGTTTTAAAATGAAGCTGGATTAATGCCAATCCAGCGAAATTAAAGAATAAATGATAAAATAATAAATTAGAGACAATAGTCAGGGGCCTCATCAGATCAACCTACAAGTTTTCAAGAACAGCACTTTAACTAAAGATAAATGATCGTGTCAAGATGTTGGTATATTTTATATATGAATATGTCATTAAATTTGTTTATTTTTATATCTCACTAAATGTAATTTTATTTAAAATAAGACAGTTATTTAGATTGTGGCAACTTGACGACGCGTTGTTAAAACCATTCTGATCTCTACGATCATGCAAACAATTATTGCAATATTTACAATGCAACGCGGAATTTTAAAATTTCAAGCAGGTTAGTAATTAATGTTATATTTTATTCATATTATTTCCTGTGAAATTATTATACCATTTATTATTTGATAAGCAAACGGACTAGGGTGGGATAACGCTGTCGATTCGATAATGTTGTAATAACTTGGTGAACTATTATCACAACAAACATAAACATTTGTAATAGAAATTCGTATGTCCGCGTTAGTAAGTACTTTTATTAGTACCTCTGCTATATGTTGCATGTGAGAACGTTATTTCTGAATGAAAGTTGTTTGAAAATGGATTGATGATTAGTTAGATAGAAGATAATTTTTTTCTTGCTTTACTTAGGATTCTTTCTAGAAATATACAAATCATTGTACAAAATCAAACAGTCCTGTACCTAATTTAGTACAGCTATATTAAATCGTATTTATTTTCGTGCGTTAGTGACGTGCTTTTGACTTCACCTACCTATAGAATTCTGAAAGGAGCAAATGACCTTAGCCTTTATACTGTCCCACTACTGGACAAAGGCCTCCATCATTGAAATCAAGTCATCGCTACAGTCGATGGTTTTTGTGAAAATTGAATTAGTTATAAATTAAGCATTATTTGGATATTTTGTAAATATTATAATACCTTTCTTGTCCGAACAAATAAGTTATTCATCACCAGTAGGTATTTCGTTTCGAACAACTTCTCTTGACATCTTTGGATTTCAATGATTATCTTAGGAGATATCGAAGTTTTAAAATGATTTTTAATGAAAAAGTAGTTCTAATTAAGAAACCATAGATTCACATTGTGGTCATACTATATTTTGAATTCTATTTGTCTGTGAATACATGAACTTTTTACTTTCGTCATGGTGTGTAGGTACGCATTGTAGGAGTGCACTAAAAAAGGTTTGCAATGTATGCCAAAATCTTGAAGAATGGAGGTCAATGACGCCCCTGTACCAAGAGACGCCGGATTAGTACTTACCTACCGACAGTTCCATACTTTTTTTTATAATATCATTACTAATATTGGAGCATAATGGTAGAAGTCGGTCATTGCCCTTTATTGCACATTTATCTGGCACAAAGTATATTCATACGGAACGATATTTATTATGGCACAAAAGTCGTAGGGTTGCCACAAGCCAAGTTCAAGGATTTGTAATTTTCATAGAAAACCGTTATTTCCACAATTAAACAAATACCAAGTGTCAGGGTCCCTGAATTTTGTGACCGCGAACCTTTTCGCGACCTCGCTATATATTCATATTATTATAGTATTTATGTCTATTATTTAGTATATTTTTTGACCATTTAAAAGTACTGATTAAGATATTGAAGTTTGAGTTTGATTAAATGATTAATATTATTCCACAGAGGAGGCCTAGCAGGCCTAACCTTACTCTTTATATTTTAACGATTTTTTCTGGAAGTGCCAGCCAACGAGAAAAAATTGTTAATACAACGTGTCAAAAGGTTGAGCACTGATACTTAAGGGGCATATACTATCAGTATTGGTAGATTTAAAAAGCAATGTCTGATAACCTAATTTGAGTATAGTTTTGAATTAAGTTTTAGTTCAAGTTTGAGTCTAGACTTTCGAGTGCCACCTACACAGGTGTAAATAATCTTTGGTCATAGAGTAAAAATATTATACAGACATGACAAGTAATTGACCTTGCTTGCACCTTTCCACACTGTTTGAGTCAGTCCCAGGCACTCAAAATTCGTAGCTTTGAAAAAAATCATTTATGAACACTAGAAAACGATACCGGAGTCAAAACAAAAAGGAGCCATAAGGCTCTTTATTATGGTGTAAGCTTTTATTACTATTTTCATAATCAGTATCGATTTTATTTAAAAATAAAACCTATTAAAGGAGTAAATACTTACCATTGAAATTAACAATAACTGTTGTTTTTGAAATAAGATGAACATAATAGGTTGCAAATGCCAAAACCTGAACTGGATGAATTTAATCATCTCTCCATCAATTTACTCATCCTAATAAATTCTAGATTTTTGGAGTTTTGTGAAAAACAGCTGTTCCTTTTTAGACAAGCCGAGTTGCCATGCCTAGCCAATTAAAGCAACATGTGACTCAAAGACTTCGTAGTACGCATGCTCTGTTCCTGAGTCTGACAAACAAATCTGGCATCATTTGAAGTGTCAAATATTTTAAAGTTTTCAGTTCATATTTATTTTAGTTTTGTTTGTTTTAGATGTGTTTTTTAGAATTAACCCTTTAATAAGTGTAGTGTGATGTAACACATGGGGCATGGTACCACTCTCCCTACTCATTTGCACTTTTGGCGGTAAATGAAGATTGTGATTGTAAAGTTCGAATTGGTTCAGAATAGCCCTGCCCTACTGGTCTTAAAAACCAAGTCATCGCCTTGTATATTTACCCGACTGCGCCAGAAGGAGGGATATGTTTTAAGAGTCTGGATGTATTTATATATAATTTTTTGGCACGCTCTGCAGCCTGAACGGCCCCATGGATTTTAGCTTGAGAGGTGTCGTTTGATTCGTGCTTACTGTGAGAGTGACACTGGATCTATGAGGATAAAAAAAAACTCATTCCCTTGACTACTCAAGGGAATGAGTTTTTTTTAAACAAAAAAAAAATCATAGTATCAAAATGAAGGGCTTGAAATAGCGATATCATGAATACTGGTTATTCAACTAAAAGTTCTGAAATAAAAACTAATTAAGTATAAAAAAGTAAAAAACCCGACTGCTCAAAAGGAAAAAACGAGTTCGTTCGCAACGTTTTAAATCATTGCGGGGACAAAGCAGGGAATAACTGAGTAGTTACTTATACTTCTACATTTTTAATAATTAGTTTTTTTCGTCGTAAATTGTGGACCGATTTGAAAAATTCATTATTTATTCGTAAGTATACCTCTGCGTTGTTATGTGTGGCACCGACCATGTAACCAAGTCGGGATGGGATTATGAAATCCCTGAGAAATCTGAGGGCAACCCAAGTCATTCAGTATATAGGCACGTGTTTCAAGGCAAAATAAATTTGCTTAATGCATAATTAGTTCCTCCATGTAGGTAGTTGTCATTTCATGTTGCCGAGCATACGATGATGTAAGGCACATTGTCGGTTAAGAGTAATTTTTTTATCAATTCGAAGTTTTGGTAAATGGCGAACCAGGATTCAAAAAAACTATCCCTAATTCTAACAACATAAATAAAAGTATTAATTTATTCCTAAATCCTACTTTATTTAAAAAATAACAAACCGCACTATCATTTCTTAGTGACTAAGAAGTATTATAAGTCTAGTCTCGTTATGCTGTTCTATCAAGTAAACTTTAACTGCGTCAGTTATAATTTCTCTCAGTAGTATTACTACATTATAAATAAATCAAATCGAAACTCGATTATCCGCCAGTAGGACATTATGTATAACTTACCACTCAACTCGTTATCGCTTTAACCACTGCTGATTATGTATGAAAACAATTCCAGCCTTCAGCTATAGCATCGAACGCACTAATGCCGGAAGAAATCGCCAAAGGAATGAAGACAGAAGATCAGATTTTAGCGCAGCTCAGGGCGTCGCAGAACATGGGCGCAGTGCAGAACATGTATATGAACGAGCACCCTGCTGCCCCCGCGGCCTCCACGATGCCCAAGCCGGAAGACTTCGTGGCCTCCACCAGCGCCACACCCAACATGGATGAACTACATAAGCTGATTCTGAAGGACACGCTCGCGGCAAAGCATGCCAGTGAGATTGAAGAAAGAGCTGAAGCACAGGTAATATTTTCAAAATCCGACCTAATCTTACATCCACCTTAATTATACTTTATACTGACCTTAAATGAAAGTAAATTGATTTACAAAAAGCTAATTATTTAGTTTTTGATCTGGAAATAAAAAAAGTATTATTATCAAAAGTAGTGTAAACATTTATGGAAATCGGTACTTAAAAAAACATATATCTGTTGCGGTAGCAATTTATTTATTTATTATGAAATGTCACTCATCAGCTCATTAGCTCATCATGCCTACTGATCACTTAGGAAAGAATTGCTAGCCAGTATTTTTTTACAGCGTAAACCAGACAAAATGACACAAGTTGAACAAACAACTGAACTAATTATACAACAACAGCAACAGCAGCAGCGACAACTACTGCAACATCAAATACAACAACAAATACAGCAGCAGCAAAATAAAGCTACATCAGAAGCAAAATCATCAAAACAGGCCAAAAGCGATATGGAGAAGGCGGCTAAAGTTAAGGAAGCTCAAAAATCTAAGAATAAGAAAAAAGATGAGAAAAAAGATGACATAGATAGTAAGCCAAAAGAAGAAGAAATAAAACCAGAGGTAAGGAATAGCACCACAGTTGAATGTTGTCCTATTTAATTTGCGCCAGTTTTAAAAAATAAGTATTATCACAACCTGTATTATTGCACATTTTAACGAACATTTTTTCCTGATTTGTAGCTTTTACAGTTCACGGTATGAGATGTAGTTGTTTTTGTCTGAACTTCCCGATCGATTAGTCTTAGTTAATGACTTGCATGCAAAATGTATTGGTCTCCTGCATGTTGTGTCTTTTTGTTCTTTAATTATTAAATTTATGGAGCCGCTATAATTGCTAGGTTTATTCATGAAAAATATTTCTTTCTAATAAAAGATTATTTTTCAATAAGAAAAATGTCCATAACAATTTATCGGCTAGAGCTATTTTTCAATAAGAAAAATCTCTATAACATTTTATCGGTTAGAGCCGTCGAAAGGTTCTTATGTTAGTTAGTAGCATTAAAACGGTCTGTGGGGTTATGTGAACAACGATCCTTAGCCGTTGCATCAATTGGTTTGTCAACAGAAAAGGTCTGACGAACTGTCGCCGGCTAAGAGCAAAAAGGAAGATAAAACTAACAAGAAGGACTTAGAAAAAGAGAAAAAGGTCGATATCTTTTATTATTTTTATTTTAATTTAATTTAGTCACTACACTCGCGAGCAACCAAATCGACTGAAGTGCTACCTTTGCATTCAAACATTGTTTTAAGTAAAAGTATACAACAATTTAATAAAAATGATATGTCATTTGAAAGCTCGAAACTTCAGCTTTTATGAGATATCATCATTATTAATATCCATGTATACTTTTTTATATTATTGGTGTCTGAACTTAAATGGGGGGAAAATGGGATTTTGGGTAAAGGAGTTGTGTTCAGAATTGACACAAATGAACACGTTTTTTTCTTAAGAAGTATAAAATTTATTGGTTCAGTATTTGGTATTGCCCCCCCTAGCCCTAATTACAGCCCGTAGTCGGTTCTTCATCGACCTATTTAATTTTTTGACGGTGTCTTGAGGAATACCTTCCCCCACTCCATTAACAAAGCTGCCTTCAATTCTTCTAGGCTCGAAGGGGCTGGATTTCTTGCTCGTACCCTTCGTTTGAGCTCGTCCCATAAATGCTCGATGGGATTTAGGTCTGGACTGAGCGCAGGCCAGTCCAAGTCCATTGTGCGCAAATCGACTGCTCGAAGGAACTGCTGAGTAACGCGCGCTGTGTGGCATCTAGCAGCTCGTCCCATAAATGCTTGATGGGATTTAGGGACGAGCTCAAACGCTAATTTTCGCTGACAGCTACACTACAACTCGAACACATCTCAGCTCGCCCTGCACGTCGACACCCGTAAGGTGCCGATTTCGCAGGGAGGTTGAGACAATGAAACGGTCGGTGCGTTGAGAAGTGGTGGTGGCGGCTGGTTGTTGGTCTCCGAGTGAATGCTCCAGTCTCTTCATATCGTCTGTATACTCGGGATACAGCAGACTGACTCAAGTGAACCTGGGAAGTGACTACTCGCTGACTGAGTCCTTGTTGCAATAAGGTAACAACTTGAGCGGCTTCTTGAGGTGTGGTATCCATGGTTTCTTAAAAAAAATGAATGCCGGTTGCGGAGATGTGTATCGGCCAACTGTTGATAAGCGACTGATAAGGGTTGAAGGGTTACGGGGGTTTTTATAGAGGCAGAGGGTAGCGCAACTCGCAGGTAGCGTAGTGAGTAATTTGTCCCATACGCCCTAATTTCGCAAATGAACATATTGTTCCTTGTTTTATTTAATGGTGTTGATGTTTTTTTTAAAGCTTAGGTTTCAAGCTTTCAAATGACATATTATTTTTATTTAAATGTTGTATACTTTTATTTACAACAATGTTTGAATGTAGAGCTAGCGCTTGAGTAGATTTGGTTGCTCGCGAGTGTATATGTTCCCTTATTTACTCTTGCATTATTGAATGTTCCTGAATGACATAGTAGTAAATTAGATTGGTGTTGTTGAGCTTTGTATTTACCAATTCGTTACTCTTATATTTGAGTGATCAGTTGCCATGTTTGGTGATAGACAATTCTTTTTTATAGGAGTGGCTTAAAGAAGGATACATCATTGTGAAAGGATCTGAAAAGACCGTCAGCAAAGATAACAAGAAAAAAGCCGAAGAAGCCAAAGCTTTAGAGGACGCTGAACGCAAAAGGTATTTTGTTAAAATAATATTACGTGCGTTAGGCGGATAACTGTATGCCAGCAGAGATGGGTGAACTGGTTGGGCATGAGAACCCCAGAGTATCAACGAGCAGTTTGTTTAGAGTAGCTTGACATTCCTTGCGTTTGTCATCCCTTGACCTTGCTTAATTCCTAAACTGGTATCGATAGTATCCAAAAAGTCTAGAAACTAATTTAATGTGAAGAATTTTTAAACATGCCGTGCTGGTGGCGGCACTTTAAAAGAATACTTTCCACAGCCCCATATCTTCCCATGGGTGTCGTAAGAGGCGACTAAGGGTTTCTTCCAGCAGACCATCTGCTCTTCAGGTGGGAGACTTATGTCGGCCGGTTGTTGTTACCACCATGCAGTTGTGTAAAACCCGCCAAGTGATTCTGACCTATCTCGGTCAGGTCGCGTTCCGGGATCAGCACTGCACTAACCGGTGCCAGGGGGACTGTGATCGTGGCAATTGTTGGACCAGTGGGGGCCCTAGCGGAGGTATTGTGTGTGTAGTGTGTATCGGCCCGCCGGCGTGGTGCCGCTGGCCGCCTGCGGCATAGTACAGGGGCCCAAAAGGGGTTAACCACCTCTGGAGGCTGCCCCACCAGGTCGCGCATAATCTCGGGGTGGCTCGTCGTGCCGGGTGGTGCCCGGTTCCGGTGTAGCCCGGCGACCACACCCGAAGGGGTACGGGGGCCCTTCCGTCCGGCGGACCGGCCTACACTATTCCACGCGATTAATACCAATGCAGGGCACCACGCTTTGTCTTTCATTGCCTCGATCGTCCTTTCACGCCCCTCCCATCCTCCAACTTCTATGGCAGTCAGAAGCACGAAAAAACGGCCTACAGCGGCATCCCCATCCCCCACCAACACGCTGTTTGAGGTGGAGTTCGCTAACATCCGCGGACTCCATGCAAACCTCAACGCCGTCCATCAACACCTTGAGACGGCGAGGCCTGCGATGCTCTTTTTGACGGAAACACAGATAGGCCGCCCTGCCGATACGTCATACCTGCACTACCCCGGCTATGTGCTGGAAGAGTCCTTCCAACCTAAAGCCGGTGTATGTCTATTCGTCAGGGCGGACGTCTGCTGTAGCCGTCTCCGCTGCCTAGAAGACCCATCCTTCTCCACTTTCTGGGTGCACGTTGACCTGGGCTCCACAAGCCGGGTCTATGCGTGCATATACCGCTCCCACAAAGGCGACGCCGAGACAACTCGACTCTTCGAGCATCTGAGTCAGGCCGCAGACAACGCTCAAGCGCAGTTCCCAAATGCCGAAATGGTGTTTTTGGGAGACTTCAATGCCCACCATGAGTCCTGGTTAGGCTCATCAAAAACAGACCATGCAGGCCGAACTGCCCATGCGTTTGCTCTCACGCAAGACCTGACGCAACTGGTACACCAGCCCACCCGGGTACCAGATATTGTCGGTCATACTCCCTCTTTATTGGACCTTCTGCTGACGAGTCACCCAGCCGGGTATAAAGTGTCGGTTGGTGCTCCATTGGGCTCCTCCGATCACTGTCTGGTTGGCGCTACAGTGCCTTGTGCAGCTCCCCCACAACCTGTGGAGGTGACGCGGCGGTTATGGCACTACTCGTCGGCAGATTGGGACGGATTGCGAGAGTATTTTGCCTCCGTCCCTTGGCGGCAGTGCTGCTTTGGAGAAAGGGATGCTTCAGAGAGTGCATCTGCTATCGCTGACGAGATCAGTACCGGAATGGAATACTACATTCCTTTTACTGATGTCGTCAGTGCTAGCAAAACTGGTCCCTGGTTCAATCGCGAGTGTGCCGCAGCTGTTGAACAAAAACGGGCGGCGTACCGTGCTTGGTCTAGGGCCCAGGCACTCAATGAGCTTTCAAACCTTGCCTACCTGAAAGCAGCCTTTAATAAAGCCACCAAGGCCACAAAGAAGGCTTACATTTGAGCAGACGCCCAGCGAATTGCACGTGTTGGCCAAGAACTCATCACGCACCCTACGGGTAGCCGCTCCTACTGGCGACTGGCTAAACACGTGCAATCTAACTTCTGCGTGCCTTTGCTGCCCCCACTGAGATTCCCTGATGGATCGTTGGCTCATCAGCCGCAAGAGAAAGCCGATTTACTGGCTAACCTCTTTGCCGCAAACTCTTGCATCGATGACTGCGGTGCTGCGCCGCCTGATATTCCACATTGCGGCTCCACAATGCCTGATATTCGTATCAGGCAGTGTGATGTTCGTGCCGAACTGCAGTCACTTGATGTCAGGAAAGCCAGTGGCCCTGATGGAATCCCAGCTGTGGTGCTGAAGAAATGTGCAGCGGAGTTGTCTCCAGTGTTCACTAGCCTGTATCGCCTCTCCTACAATTCGGGTCTTGTGCCGCTGTCTTGGAGGGAGGCGAACGTTCAGCCAGTTCCCAAAAAAGGGGACCGGTCCGACCCTGCCAATTACCGTCCAATAGCCGTAACCTCAGTTTTAGCTAAAGTGTTTGAGCGGATCATAAACACGCAGCTCATCCGCTACCTAGAGGATCACTCTCTCATTCACGACCGTCAGTACGGCTTCCGACCAAAACGGTCTACGGGTGATCTTCTAGCGTACGTAACACACATCTGGGGGGAGGCTATGGACAAGCATGGGGAATCTTTGGCCGTCAGCCTTGACATTGCCAAAGCTTTCGACCGTGTATGGCATCGTTCGCTTCTTTCCAAGCTTCCGGCATATGGTCTGCCACCTCGCCTATGCGACTGGGTCGCCGGATTTCTGGAGGAACGTAGAATTCGTGTCCTTTGCGATGGTCAAAAATCACGCTTTCTCCAGATTAATGCCGGAGTGCCGCAGGGCTCCGTCTTGTCGCCGACGTTGTTTCTTCTGCATATCAATGACATGTTATCTCTTGGTAATATTCATTGCTATGCGGATGATAGCACGGTCCACGCGCGATATTTCGAGCGCCCTGGGGCAAAGCAGACTGACATCGAGGAGAAGAGGCGAAGTCTTGTTGTTGAGCTTGACGGAGTGTTGGACCGCATTTCAGAATGGGGTGCATGCAATCTTGTCGAGTTCAATGCCAAGAAAACGCAGGTGTGTGCATTCACAGCAAAGGCGTCGCCTTTCCTTTCCCATCCCACTCTTCAGAGCACCCCACTACCGATTAAGGATAGCCTAAACATCCTTGGCATGGATGTTCGTAGCAACCTAAACCAGCGGGACTACATTGAGAGCGTCATTAGAACTGCATCCCGTAAACTCGGAGTCCTGAACAGAGTGAGACGATTCTTCACGCCTGAGCAGCTCTGTCTCTTGTATAAGACACAAGTTCGCTCGTGTGTGGAATACTGCTCTCATCTCTGGGACGGTCCCGCTAAGTACCTACTCGAAGCTCTTGACAGGTTGCAGCGGCGTGCTATCCGTATTATTGGAAACCCAGAGGCAACTTTGACCCTTGAGCCTCTCCAATTGCGTAGAGACATTGCCAGGCTAAGTGTTCTCTATCGCTTCTACAATGGGGAATGCTCTGACGAGTTATTCCAGCTTATCCCACCCTCACCTTTCCACTCCCGTACCACGCGTGCTGGACTACGGCGTCACCCACACACAATTCAACATTTGTTGGCCCGAACTAAAAGGTTCGGTGACTCGTTTCTTTGTCGTACCATCCAGACGTGGAACGCTCTTCCAGCACATGTGTTTCCTTCCTCTTATAGTCCCGGGTTCTTCAAGCGGGGCGTGAAAAGGCATTTCTGCAGGCCTTCAAGGTGAGGATGGCCAGCCCAGTGATTCGTTTGAATGACTGGGCTTGTCAACCTCATATCTGGACCTCACGACCGCTTTCCATCAGGTGGAGTGAGGTCATCTTGACGGGCAACATAAAAAAAAAAAAAAAAACAGAATTCTCTCGCGCTTTCTACTGACAGTAGGTTTTGCAGCCAGACTGCATTTTTTAGATTTAGTAATTTGTTGCACGAAATCTATTACAATTTAATACAATATATAATGTTTGTTTTGAAAGAAATTTAACAAGGGTTGTGTATGCAACAGGAGGGAAGAAGAGAAATTGGCTGCCGATGAAGACAGAAAGAGGATCAAAGCTGAAGCAGCATTCAGGAAACAGCAGGTAAAAAAACTGATTACTGATATGAACTGATTATTCATTGTAGAAATTATTTTCTGAATGTATTTGAAAGAGAAAGGTTCAAGAACTTACTCTATCAACCGCCTGACCGAAAAAATGTTTTGAATATGTGCATAACCATGTTTAATTTACTTCCTAATGACCTGAAACTACTCGAAGGTAACATTTCAAAACCAAATCAAGTGTCTGGCTCCTAAATAATTGCTTTTATGATACTAAAGAAATTATTGAAAACTGCAATAAATGTATTTTGTTTTATAATTTAATTTTTATAGTATAATATAAATATAATAAACATAATTTATATTGAAAACGACATAAATATAATTGACATTGTTAATACTGAATAAATAATTACATTGAATTTTCAATTTCATATTGGAGTGACATTGAGTGATAATGTAAGGAATAGCATAATAAGAGAGCGATGTGGTGTGAAATAAGATGTTGTCACAAAAATTGAGATGGGAATGCTAAGATGGTTTGATGAAAGGCGATTAACGAAACAAATTTACAAGGCGAGGGTGGATGGAGGGTGGACGTGCTCAGAAAAGGTCAGGTCAGGAGTACCCATAATCGACGAGCATGTATGAAAGGATTAATGAGAGTGGAAGAAGCGCAAGAGGTGTGTCAGGACCGTAGCAAGTGGAAAGATGTGGTCTCTGTCTACCCCGTTGGGAAAAAGGCGTGATGGTATGTATGTATGTAATTTAATTGAATATTTGCAAGACTTGCAGACTGAATACTTATGACATACTTTTATTGTTAAGACCTTATTAACTCCACACTCTTTATGCTTTAAGAAGTTCCTCTACCCAAAGGTTGCCTGGAGAAAGCTCTCTAGCGATAAGGCCGCCTAAATTGTACAAATTGTTTTAATTGTTGAACATTTCTGTTATTGTTTTTTATTACAATAAAGTATATCTATCTATTTTATTTGTAACTCTGTATTGTTGCAAATAAATGATTGATTGATTAAAACTCTCATCTAACACATTTTAGTATTATAAGGAATAGCTCAGCTGCCTAAATCGTACAAGCTATGCTTTTGTCTTAATAAGGTTCTAATAGTTGGTTTGCGCAATTACTTTGGGCCTATTCAGCCGGAAGGCATTTGACCTTCGGGTAACGTAGATTTAGGGAAATTTAAGTCACGGCGTAGCACGGACGAGTCAAAAAGTACTCCCCGTTGTAACACTGGATCACTTCTTGTCGCGTCTGTCTTTGGCAAATGATACATCGCAAAATGGCAGCGCGGCCGGCCTTCAAGTGGGGCCGGCCTGTGAATGTTGTGCGTAAAATTACGATACTATGCCAAAACAATATTCCTTTCAATTGACGCCCTGTAAATAAGCCATTCTTTACAGGGCGTCAATTGATAGGAGTCCTTTTATACTCGTCCGTTTGACGTAGTTGTTTTTTATTATTTTTTGAATCGATTCTACTATTGATTCTGAAAATTTATTCTAATTTCAGGTTTTGCGCTGTTCCATAAGCAATTTTTGTAGGCTAATATGGGTTTTTCACCGAACGGCGCACATCGGAACGCAATTACAAAGATGTAAAGAAAATTGTATTTACTTAACATATCCTTAAAGTCGTATTCGCACCCAACATACACGTCATGTGATCCTGACGGACGCGCGAGCATGCCGTCGAACCCGTTCGGCTCTGCCGACTCTTGACGATTTTAAGTTTATGTTACTGAAATACAATTTTCTTTACATCTTTGTAAAATGCGCGCCGTTCGGTGGGAATCGTGCCTGATACTAGTTGTTGGCTATAGGAATCGCTGCAGCAACAGCAGCGGCAGGCGGTGGAGTCCGTGGTGAAGAAGGCGCCGTGGTCGGTTGTGAGCAACCAGAGCGTATTCGCGACGAGCCGCAGCGGGCTCACGCTCACGGAGATCCAGCGGCTGGAGCGCGAGAAGAAGCTGGAGGAGATCAAGGAGCAGCACCAGATGATGCAGATCATCGCGCAGCAGCAGGCGGCTGCCTTAGCGAGGGACCAGGTATATAGGAAAAACAGCAGCCTAGAGTCTAAAAGTAGGGATGCAACGATACCGATACGATAATCGTGTATCGGCGATTATCGTAAACCTTTACGATCATTCGTTATCGTAAATATTACGATACGATATTTTTACGATACATTTATTTCCGACCTAAGGGAAAAAACTTAAAAATGTTGTGTTTTTTGAATAAGAATTTGCCAGTAATAAATTAAGACTACAATTAAAATTAAATAATAGTCAGTAAATGTAACAAATAGTAACAATTTAAAATATAAGTTAATGATGATGAAAATTGATAAAATTAATAAATAATTATATTGATTAAAAATGCATAACTTTTTTTATGCTTTTACTTTACTTAGTCTTACAATAATAACATACAACAAAGCTTCCAATAAATTCATCAAAATGGTATTAAACAAATATCGTAATGCATTCGTATCGTAATTCGTTATCGTATTTGGCCATTACAATGTATTCGTCATTTGTATTGGTATCGTAATAGCCGTATCGTTGCATCCCTATCTAAAAGTAATTAAATATTAGCAAAAAATACATTCTAAAAGGGCCTTTAAAAGCTTAGTTTAGTTACTAATGTACAAATACATTTTATGACCTTTCAAACTTTGGGCAAATCCATTTTTGAAAGTGTAAAGTAATAAAAAAGTATACCATTAAGAGACCACATTCATAAACGCAAAATTGAATTTAGCTACCGAACAAATGTTTTGCAGAACGCAAAGAAATAGTCCGAAAAATTATTCTTAAAATTGCTATATTATCTCGGGACATTTTGGTGATTTCGAAATATGTATATTTTCTTACCACATTGTAAAATGCCGTCCGGCCCAGCCCCACGCGAGCCGGACGGTGTGAGTGAATCGTACCATTTATGCGCCCGACATAACACCAATTGTACATATCCTGTGTTACGAGGTTCCAGACCCAAGATTTTAACTACTTGCGTTTTCCAGCATACTAAGAAACCGAACCAATTTCAGAAAATGTATCTTCTGAATTAACACAACTGGCAATCGAACCCAGGATACCACGTAAGTCAAGGCGAGTAACTACACTGCGCACTGGCGCCAGTCCTGTTGTTTAATAAATTAGGACAATAAGTTCGGCTGGCCCCTTGGTAGAATGGCAGATATCCTGCCTTTGGTGCCAGGCTATGTGAGACATTTTTTAACACTAGTTTTTTATACAGGAAGTGCAAGCTGGCTTAGGTTGGGCGAAAAAGAAGGCAGGCAACTTGAGCAGCCCGGGACAAAGCTTAACTGAGATACAGGTTAGACGTGTTTCTGTATTGATTGTTGATTACAGCTGTGTTAAGACTCATTTTAGCTATAGTAGAATTCTTTTGTCCGTGCAGTTGGGGTCATAAATTATCGGAGTATTTTGCTCTCTCTCCCACTCACGGGCCTCATGGGCGGGCATAGTGCTGCGCATTATTGTTGTCGATAAGCGTTATCGATAGTGTATTTAGTTTTGTCATTATGTGAGTTAGTGAGTAATGATATGTAAAAAAATAGATAAAACGTATTTATTGAAATACAAATAACGATTTCTAATAAATTATTAATTCTATTATCTATAGGTACAAAAGTTCAGAATGTAACAAGTTATATTAAAAATTAAAATAAATACTTATATCTAAGTTTAAAATTAGCAGCAAAAAGGATGATAATGATATAAAAATGAATTATAAGAATTTATTAAAAAAGTTGTAATTACAATAGTTTAGAATGTAACAAGTTATTTTGCGAAACGTTTGAAATTGCTTCATGCAGTAACACTTCGACGTCTGCAATTTTAAGTGCAGTTTTTGGTGGCAACTTCATTTTTCAGAGCCCATACCAACTCAATTGGGTTATATTGGCACTTTGTATACCGTGTCGTGTTCCTGCCTTGCCTCATTTGTTTTTATCGATAATGGCGTTGTTTTATGATTTATGACCCCAACTGCACGGACAAAATAATTCTAGTATAATGTTACGCTGACATTAGATAAACAATTTCAATGACTTTAAATATTTAGCTCGGCACTCACATCGCTGGACGTTCACTGCTGATCTTTTCATAGATGTGATCCTTTTAAATTCTAAATTAAGGGCCTTCTCATAGTCTACAAAAGCAAGAAGCGAAGAGGAGAGATGCGTTTTGAATAACCAATCAAATATCGTTTTTTCACGTTTTTTCGAGCACAACTAATAATACCAGTAAATGCAAATCAAAAAGTGTATCATATTTATAACAACTATGGATTTACATTACAGATAATGGATGATCGTTTCATTTATTAGTTGCGCTCGATGAAAATTGGAAACATCGAAATTTAAATGCTTTCAACTCACACCTCCTCTTGGCCGAATCTATTCTTATCGTTCTGAGTGCCAAGTGCGAGTTGCAGTGAGAGAAGTGAATGATTTCACCATCGCGTTTTGCGAGCACGTAAATGTCAATTAGTATGGAATCGAGTCAGTGCCATCTAGCGGCGAATTCGGGCAACATCCAGGCCGCTAGATGGCGCTCACTCGATGCTATACAAATACGCGTTTTTTTTCTCGCAAACGCGATGGTGAAGTTATTCACTTCTCTCACAGCAACTCGCACTCGGCACTCTGGACAGCAAGCCTTTTAACTTAGTTTTATTTTGCATTATTTGCATTTGTGATTCAGGATAGCATTACGATCTTGAATCAACGAACTGTAATAACAAAAACCTCTTTTTGCTAAATTAAAGTTACAATTCTGAGAAAAAAGGTTTTAATGTTAATCTAAACCAAATACAATTCAGATTTTAACGAATAAGTATGATTGTTTTTAAGAGCTGACAATGGGGCCTTGGAACATCTAAGCAAACACTCTAATGGTAGATGTTTTTCATAGGCGGAGACGCGCAAGCAAGCCGCCGCGGCGGCCGCAGCTGCGGCGGCCGCCGAGGAGCTGGAGGAAGCTGCCCAGGCGCCGCCCGCCCCGGTACCCTGGGGGTACTCGTCCAACGACGGTAAATATCATACGCTGATCGATCACAACACGCCTAACATAGCTAGAACTGCAGGATTTACTAATAAATTTTAGATTTTTATAGATGCACCGGTTGAATTCCCGGTTTTTGACAAACTGATCAAATTAATCCACTTGATATAGCATTGAGATTTATTCGTTTCTACTGGTGAAAGTAGGCTCAGTGGGTGGCGCCTCAGATGGCACATTACTAATTTTAATGAAAGGTCGCGTTTGGTTTTCGCGCTCCACCACACTTAGCGCTGGCCAATTTTTTCTAATACTTCCACTTATTCATATCATATCATACTCTGATCGGGAAAAATTGCACTAACCCTTCTATTGCTCCTCTATATCCCCTCTCCCCGCGACGTCCACTGAGTGCGAACGTGTTTTATGTTTTAATAATTTTTTAAACAAAAATAATCCACTTAAAAATTGACCCAAACTACCAGGTGAACATAATCTAAGTGAAACTACGAACTAGTGCGAAAGCAGGACACCACCTGTGCAACGGGGACAACAACAAGCCGTAAGTTCTGCCACAACGGAACAAGTGACACCGGACCAATCCTCACGCTAACCCGCCGTAGGCTCCACCCACTGTTCACGCCCGATTGCGCTGCGCACACGCATAACGAGACCCTGCCCTTTAGCACCGTCCGCTTGCCGTCGGCAAATTTATATTTAGGCCTACAACGCACCGCGCAATGCCGAACTTACAGAGATCGCCGCCCGACCTATCCACTTTACCGGTCAATATTGAAGTGCCCAACATCAGTGACCATTACAGCTCGGACTCTGCTCTAAATGTACCAAACCGATCGGTTACTGATCATTATTTTAATATTACTAAGAGACAAAAACGTTCCATAGAAGACCTGGGGGAGCAATCTGACCCTACTCTTATGATAATCAAATCTCTGTTCTCTGACTTTAAGGAACAACAGGAACGGAAGTTTAATGAACTCAACCACACATTAAACACAATTATGGCACAAAACCTAGAAATCCAAAATACAGTCGAATAACTGAATAAACGACAAGATGATCTCATATCAAAAGTAACCAACCTGGAGCTCGAAAAGTCAGCAAATCAGCTGCGCATGTCTGTGCTGGAAAACTAGCTAGAACAACAAGAGAGAAATGCTTGCAATACATCACTTGAACTTCGCAACGTACCACCACAGGACAGTGAAAATAAGTTTACCCTATATAATATCATCCAAAGCCTGGATACTACCCTTAAACTAGAACCCCCTCTCCAACCAACTGAAGTCAAGAACATCTATCGTACAAAGAATAATACTATTGTAGCGGATTTCACCACAACCCCACGTAAAGAAGACTTCTTTTCCAAATTCAAGGAATACAACAAACGCCAAAGGGAAAAGAAACAGCCAAGTCTAAACTCGAGCAACATTAAACAACACTCCGCGACAAGTTATGACCCAGAAACGGTGAATAAAAAAAGAAGGAAGGATAGGGTATGCCATACCAAAGCTTTTAATACGGCTCTCTCCCACAGAAGTGGTGTTTTTCTTGGGCCATATCTTTATAACAAGCTCAACAAAATGCTCGGGTTAAACCCGTTGACTAAATATCAGTGCGAAAAGGAAGTGGCCACATACCTAAAATCCCTAAACTACCAAGAAACCGAGAATCTACTTACTGTCCGCTCGTAACACTACTCATCAAACTAAATTTCACTCACACACCTTCGCACTATATACTTACACACATCCATTGCTACACCCACAAACCACACACTCCTATTGACACAAACACACACAAGTCATTACACTCCTACGGATACCAACGCACACACAACACATCTCACACACCTTTTAAATAACCTAATTATATTTAAGGATGTTGAAGTCACATCGACTCGACGGCGGAGGGGCACTGGTGACCTGTAACACAGGTTCTTTGAATCTACATCAGGCACCAGTCTCTCACAATGTAGCGGAGGTTTGACCTCAGCAATAGCTTTACCTAGCTCTAAGCACATGTTATGCATTGAAAAATAAAATAAATGATTTATTATTATTATTATTGCCAAATATAAAAAAATGAGATCCGTTGAGCCACCCATTCAGTCTATAGTATTACTAATGTTTGATCAACATTTCAGAAACTGGGGCTTTATAAACGAGTAAATAATTTAAAGAGAAACAGTTCTACAAGCTCTTAGGTAGTTATCTCTAGCGATATTTTTAACTGGGAGGTAAGTTTACATGTGATTGGTATGACAAAAATATAATCATTGAAAAAAAAACGTAAAAAATACGTTTTTGTAACACAGTATGTATTTTTTATAGAAATTTGTCAGTAATTCGTTAGTATTTTATGATCATAACTGCAAGTGTATTGCAATTATGATCATAAAATAACAATTTCTTATGTCTTTTAATTATTCAGTAAAAACGCTTTATCTTATTAAGGTGTACATTGTTTTTTTATAGTAAGTAATATGCAAAACTTAGCAGAGTATCAAATTCTACTGTTAAATGTAATTGATAATGATCACGAAAATCTTTAAAAAAAAAGCCAATCCGCGACCAGCGCCAGCGCAGCGCACGCTCCCCCTTGAGTGTCAGCTGAACACACAGGTGTTCATAAGAAAACCCTGAGAAAAAAATGGCAAAAAATGACTCACAATGCGAAAATATTAACAATAGAAACACGGGACGGGTTGTTTATCAATGGTTATCTAATCAGTGCTTAGAATCTGCTCTTAGTTATATGTAGGTAAGCTTAATATTATTTCACAATATGCCAAGAATGCCCCTCAAGAACTTAAAGCTGGTGATGCTGACCCAAGAAATGAAGCTGCCCTGATGTCCTAAAGAAAACATTTACTCCTTTAGCACTAAATCTTCAGCATCCTAATTTGATTTTTTCAATTATTCCTTTTTTATGCTCACTCCTGTATTATTTTAGACAAACTATTGCATACTCCTGCTGTTTGCTTTTCTCTATCGTCGTTTGTTTTTCTTTCTGTCTTCATTTTGTTTATTTTTGACTGGAGAAAAGCGAAACGAAGATACAACGAGAAGAAAACGACGCAAGAGCACCATTAAACACTACGCAACATTACAAAGATTACATTACACTACACATTAGCTTTGAAACGTGTCAACAGTAGATTTTGCTCAGGGAGATAAAAATAACATGCTGGATTATGAAACAATTGACTGTGAATCAATATTTAAACAAATTCCATGATCCCAATTCAGTATCTCCATATAAAGTGTGACAACTGTTTGAAAGACAAGCAAAAGAAAACGCGTTTTAATGTCATTTAATAAATAAAACCACAATATAATGTGTTCTGAAGCTTTAAATCAGCAGAAATGTTATCAAAGAGGAATGTTTTTGCAAACCTGCTGTCTACCACTCAAAAACCAAAATACTAGCTTCAGGTGCTGGATATATCTAACTCAAATAGGACACTAAGTCGATTGCAATCATTCACAAAACCAATCCATACATAACACTACACAGACGAACATCAATCTTCAGCAAAAATAAGCTCACACTAAAAGTATATTTGGTTTCTATGACTAACTTAGGTGGATTTTGGGATACCCAGCCGAATCAACCGTCTAAATCTACAGAAAAGGCTCAGCCGCAGGAGTCGCCCATGGCGGCGGAGGCCAAGAGCAAGAAGAAGCCGGTGGTGGTGGCGCCGCCGCCCAAAAAGGAGACCTCGCCCGCCATCGAGTTCGAGTCCTGGTGCACCAGTATTCTCAACTCTTGGAGCTCCAAGATCGATGGTAATGTTATGTCTATACAAAGCTCCGCTATCACGATGTTTCGTCCGAATCGTCTTATCGATTATGCAACTATTCGGACCAAATGGCGCCTCACGCATAAAACAAAGCTGATGTTGTTTTATTTCGGATAATAATAATAAGTAATGTTAATGGATCCAATTTCTGTTTTGTTTTATCATGATTTATGGTGCTCCCTTACTTAGATCATTCGCCTGTAATGTATGGTTGCATCAGTCAGGGATGAGGGAAACGCATCGAGCATTACAGTGCGCAACTTGATGATACAATGTGTAATATTTTGATACAACTTCCCTGAAGTTTTGTAAGGCGTATTGCAATGTAATGCTCAAAATCGAATCTGAAATGTGCATTAATAATAAAAATAAATAATAATAAATATCTGGGACAATTCACACCAAGATCATCTGACCCCAAACTAAGCTGAGCTTGTAATATGGGCGTCAGAGACTGATAAACATACTTAAATATTTCTAAATACATACTTAAATAGTTAGTAACACCTAGACACACAACAAATACAAATGTTCGTCACCAAATATTTGTCATGGGTGGGGATCGAACCCACGACCTCTGGCGCTAAAGGCAGGATCGCTGCCATTGCGCCAACAGGCCAGTCAATTACAGGCGAATGTTTGTCACGTCAGAGAGGCAGTATAGTATTGCTCAAAATAGAATCATTGAAATGAAACTATACATTACAAGCGAATGCTCCAAGTGATGGAGCACCATTACAGGCCAATGCTCCAAGTGAGGGTTCCCCTGTAAATATTAAAAAGTCACTATTTGAATAACTTTGCAATTTAGAAATAAACAAACAGTATAAAAAAGAACCAGGACAGTACAAAATTATGCGTCTCTACGAATTTAACAACTCAATTACGAAAATCTTTAAAAAATTCTATCAATTAACTACCCAGTAGTGCACCTTTGGATTTTACAATTCTCGTAATAAAGTAATGTATGAGCTAGTTTGGGCCCTCACCGTCGTTTAGAATCATAATGAAGTGAAACTATAAATTATTAATAACAAAAACCATTTCTGAGTATGAGTCTTTCAGTATTGCTATAAAGGTTAGAATCTTCGAATACACTTAAATTAAAACCCGTCTAATGTCAGGCTGGTCTGCTTACAGTACCGACTTTTGTGGGATTCCTGAAGGACATCGAGTCGCCGTACGAGGTGAAGGACTACGTCAAGTGCTATTTAGGAGATACGAAGGATACCAATGACTTTGCTCGCCACTTCCTAGAAAAGAGGTTCGTTGTTTTTCTTTTTCTTTGTAAAATTACTTCCAAATTTGGTGTCATCATCATCCATCACATATAGTTTTAGTGCTTTCGGAATATTACTACTATTATCTATATATTATTATATATAATAGTCAAATACCCAATAAAATTGTGGGATTCCGCAGACTAGCTCGAATATAGAAAATATAATAAGACTTTCTTAGTTTGATCAGATAAATTTGCCGGCAGGGTCACTATCAACAAAAATTACCTTAACATAATCATTATCTATTTCTGCTGTTAACTGTACTAAACTAGAACTTGCCTAATTTGAAATGACGCGAGCCACTTCTTATTTAGTGGATTTGGATGTGCTGAGTGTACTTTTGCGAATAAACGACGCGTGCTCCTAGGTTCGAGTCTAACTGGCTACTGAACGATTAATTACAGTGGCATATGTATTGCCGTTTATATTTAAAACGTAAATTCGTGCGTTTGTGCGGTAAAGGGGCGCGTCATTTTAGCTTAGACAAAAGTAAAAGTAATTAGCCTTTATAATGTCTCACTGTTGGGCAAAGGCCTCCATCATTGAAATCAAGACTTCGCTACAAATGACGGGTATTAGCTAATCACCGCGCTTGTCAAATCCGGGTTAGTGATCACGGTTCCAGGCTATGTTACGAAAAATCCGGAAACACTACGCTCGACCTTTGGATCGAACCCGGGGCCTCCGGATTTTGAGCCGAGCTCAGTAACCACTCGGCCACGGAGGCGTTTGAACAAACTACATATTATATTGTTTTAAATTTTCATGGTCATTTCGAAAAAGGGGAAAACAATTTGTCTGTCAATAATATCCTACCATCATACACAACAACATTTGTTTTATGAGTTTTATCATAATTCAATACATTAATTGAAAATTATTTTACAAGTCTTTTTTTGTACTGCTTGTAAGTCTATGTTCCATTCACATACGAAAAGGCGATGCGTGCGAGAATCGCGTGCGATTCTGCTGATAGTGATATAAAGTACACTGTAAGTGATTCGGATTCACACCCCGTGATCCGGAAGGGTTTGTTTACCTTATTTTTGCGATGCCATGCGCACAGAGCTAAGAACATTCAGACGGATAATTAAATCTATATTTATTTTTGTATGAAAGTAAAATGTGTAAAATTATCAAAAGTCGTAGAACCTAGTCTTACGAGATTGATGTTTTTTCAATAACCCTGTACATCTGCAGCTACTCCGTGATTATGGCACTTGCAACATTACCGAAATATCAGAAGTTCGATAACAGAAAGCATGAAGAAAATAGCTAAATATTGTTTTGTTATTGTGATTTAGGTCTAAATTGCTGCGCGTGGGCATGGTGGCGCCGTCGGACGACCTGTGCTCGCCCGCGCTCGCCGTCAACCCGCGCACCAGCTCCGGCTCCGACTACCAAGAGGTGAAGGTGCGCGCATTTACTATGTAGCCCTTAGTGATGAGTGCCTAGTGCTGAGAGATGCGAATGACTTCACTATAACCCGATTTTTATAACTGCATTTAGAATTGTGAAAATCGATAGAATAAAATAGAATTTATTGCAGTCAATGTGCTACAGGTATAACATCACATTGGTTTAACAATAATTGAAGGAGAAGCACTTAAAAACGAAAATGAATTAGATAAATAGATTGAGATTAAATTATTACAATTAATTACAAATTTAATTAAAATTTTACTATTAACAACTTGTACAAGGCTTGTTAAAATGTTTAAAAGGCAAGGCTTTAATAGCCTCCGGCAACGTGTTATACAATTGAATACACATGTTATATGAGTTATTTTGCCAACCTGTCGCCGAACAAGACGGCACCACCAAACGATTCGGACACCGGGTCGAGACTTTACACGCATCACGTTTCCTTCTAAAGACCTCCTTATTATTTTTGGTGAAAACTCAAATCTCATAAATATACATGGATGGCAAAGTTAACAAGTTTATCTTTTTAAATAGTAGTCGACAGGAATTTATGGGTCCAGCTCCAGACATAAATATAAATATGAATATGCGCCAGACAACACACCACTTGCCATGGTCTCGAAGTAAGGATACATATCCTTGTGTTACGAGGTACCAGACAGGGAAATAAGGCAGGGGCGTCTCCCAGCACACCCAGACCCGAGCCAAATTAGAAAAAGACATTTTTCTGAATTGACCCGACCGGGAATCGAACCCGGGACACCACGGAAGCCAAGGCGAGAAACCGTGCTACAGCACACTGCGCCAATCGTGTCGTTTAAACATAGCCCTGAGACACTTTTTCTTTCTAAATTTAATTAATTTATTAAATTAACTGCATTGAATTTCATCCGCCCGCCAACTTCCTCACCATTCCGCTGACACGCTGGCAGTTATTAAAAACGGGTTATAACGTCTTGCGAGTACGAAACGCGAATTTGTATGACATCGAGTCAGCACCATCTAGCCACCAAGGTAACGCTGACTACAAGATGCCATACAAGATTACATTTACGTGGTCACTGAACGCGATGAAGCCATTCGCATCTCTCACTGCGATTCTCACTAGGCACTGAATAGGCCAATCATTTTAGTATTAAGTTCCCGTCAAAATTAGAGCATAAATTAAAAAAAAATGCCTATGTCACTCCCTGATAACGTAGCTTCATATTGGTAAAATATCTTTTTAAATCGGTGCAGTAATTTCGTAACCTATTCAATACAAACTAACAATTAAACAAACAAATCTTTCCTCTTTACAATATTAATATGAATAAGCTGAAAATTTGCACAATCGTTTTGGCATGCTAAAAGTTGCCCCATATGATCTCGCGTCTGCTTCGTAAGTTATTCAAGGTTAAACTTGAAATAAAACAGTTTTTCACGATTACGCACGATTAAAAAATACTGTCTTTTTGCCTTTGACCTCAAATAACTCACGAAGCCACGACGCAGACACGAGCTTATATCAGACTTTTGAGACAACTTGTAAGGTCGCTAAAATTAACCTTCATGCAATTTTTAGCTTATCTCTCATTCTGAGGTTGCCATACTAATTCTGCTAAATTGACTGGCCTAGTAGTAGGGGAGCCAAGGCGGGGACTTGGGGATTACACCTTTCGGTGTCGAACTCTCTCATTTTGCTGTCTGTCAACAAACACGTGCGCTGACAACACTGGCTCGGCGCCTACTGAATGTAGCGACTCCACGCCACGCCCACGCGCTTGTGTTTAATTTTTCTGCAAATCTGTGTTATATTGATTACTAATGTGCATGTTAATATAAAAAGTATTTTCCATTATTTGATTTTTAACGTTTTAAATAATTCCACGTCCAGGGCAAAGGGAAGAAGACCAAAAAGAATAAAATGTTTAAAGTGGACGCTCGCATCCTCGGCTTCTCAGTGACAGCGGCCCAGGACCGCATCAACGTCGGCGACATCGACACCGCCTGAGCGCGCTCTCGAAACTTGCCTTGTGATAACCCATCGGAAATTATTTAACTGTCGACCCAATACTGGCGTAACTAAACTAGAGAAAAACCTCACACCCTTCAATTCAAACTCAATATCACTTGCTTTAATATTTATCATTTAAGTGATCTAAGATCAAAAATTGTCATACTAAGCATGCGATGCAGAATATGACCGCTAAAATCAAACGGTTATATTGAATTTAATTAAGTCTTCAATATTGCTAAGGGAAGGAGTGACTTAAGTCACAACTAGCATAGTTACGCCTAGCGTTCGACTTCTAATCTAAGTTATTCAGAGTTAAGCCGGCTCCCGGCGTCGAGCTAACCTCCCCCACCATTCAATCCCTCCTAAACAATAACCCCAAATATTTACCCTCTTGCTCCTGTCAAGTGTGGTTTAAAAATCCAGCGTTTTATCTGAAAATAAAATGCCTAATACTTACCTAATGTCTAGCTTCTCGTGTACCACATATCGTGGGTTTCCTAATTCTCTTCATCCTTCACCTTCACACTTTTCTTTGCTTGCGCATCTGTTCTAAGTCCACATGGAGGCCACGTAATTCCCAAATAAAAATGTGTAAGAAATAATACATCACTAAACTTTCGAAAACTTAGTTTTTGATGCCTAAAATCATGTATATGATGAAAAGTGGAACAGCTGCGTGAGCAATTAGTCAATATTAAGATCTAAGATAAACCTACAACAGGGAATTGTCTGTCCCAATTGATAAAGTACGAAATATCGGTCAAGTGTTAAATCGGTCATTTTCTGCCGTGGAGGGCGGCATTATCACGTGTATTAGCCCATAATCCGCACTGGTTAGTGTATGATAACTTAGTGTACTGTGTAGTATTATGTATGATGCGAATGACTCATAAATTATCGTCTGTTCTTGCATAATAAAGCTACAACAATGTTGTGCCTTCAGTGTGTTCTGGCCGTTGGGCGGGAGTGTCCATGTGTTAATTTAAAAACGTTTACTTAAGTACGCGATCAGCACGTTTGGAATGTGCACAATAGTGCTAAACCATCTTATTCAACATCACAATGCGAATGCATTCACGTAAAGTTGGTTTTTCTAGTCAGTACCTTGAACTAATACTATTTTAAAGACAAAATTGAATTCATAACTGTCCCTGCGATTTTAAATCCATTGGTTTAAATAATAGTTGTTTTAAAGCATAGGTGTATTATTAATATTAGTTGTTTGTTATTGTCCTAGGTTTATTTATTGTAGTTTATTGCGCAAAGTGAATCGCATGGGATGTTACACCGCGATAATAATCTTTGGTGAACTCTGAAAACAGGTTGGCTTGGGATGTTTTGGTGTCACGTTTTTTATCCCTGCAAAAATAACAATACTGTCAGTGACTTTATTGACAGGCTATATTGACAAGGATTTTTTTTTTAATCTTGTGATTTTGGCTATTACGAAGACCTTGATATTATTGTTTTGAACATAAACAACTCCAAATACACCGCATTCAAGGCATATCACGCCCACGCATTACACACACAAGCAAATAATAAATGAATATGAAATATGAATATGAAATATGAATGACGTTTTTTGTCACCGCATAAAAGCAAAAATAGTATCGCGGTGGATAGAAATATCTCTGTTTCCTCATTTGACTTTAGTACATGTTGCGTCGCACCAAAATGTTGCAAAAGTGACACTGTCTATATGCAGAGTCCTTTCGAGACAATTGAACAAAGTAAATATATATATGTGCACAAAGTATGTACTATCAGCTCAGTTTACCATTTGCCGATTTCACACTAAGCGCGAATAGGCACTGAACCATCGCGCAGGAGGACATGCACAGTTATTTAAATTAAAAAACTGACAACTATGCAAACGCGAGCAGTGATTGCCAAGTCGACAACAAAATGACTGACTAGTTTCAATCTCAATTTATGGAGTGAAATAAAAGTAACAACAATCTTTTAGCTCATTGTGCACTCGGTAAAAAAAATTATAAGTACAAAATTACTCATGCATTTTTGAAAACTAAATTAATGCCGTAAAAGATGAGAGAAATCAACCGACTTGACAATGTCATTTAGGCATGACCAGGGGCCCATCAATCAATCATGGCACAGGTTAAAATTTATTGACATTAATTTTAAGTAGTCTTACTGGGTCATATCTTTTGTGTAATATAGCACGTTAAATCTCTTAACACAAAAATACTTATTAGACTCTGCATTTGTACTTCCTGTTGGTGATTACGTTCCATTGAGAGCGCCCCATTTTATTCGTTGTACTAAAAAAATGCATGTAACAATAGAACCGTGAAAATGGCATTTGGTTCAAACGAGACCTATGATTCACTAAATTGACTTAACATAATGTAGGCACCAGGAATTTAACATAATTGTTCAATAAAAATCCAGACAAAGAAATTTGTTTAGTGAATTAACAAAACGAAAACGTCATATCTTTCCTAAAATAGTTTCCGTCTGTATTTTTCAGATAATTCAACAACAAAAATACATAATAAATATGTTTCTAGTACTTACATCTTTCGGTGTATTTCAGTGTAACTTGACCCCAGTATCACTAGGATATTGGACTTCTAGTAGACAGATTTAAATTTTTGAATGTTAAAATAAGATTTTGACTCTCAAGAAATAGATAGTAAGTTGTTGCAAAGTGGTTTCAATTACTTCTCCGTCTAATAATGTTTAATCAGGAACATAGGTGTATGAATGTTGTATTGCTGTGGTATTCCCAAATTATAAAAGAATACTGTTTATGCCATGGTGCCATTCCACGAACCGCATCAGCGCATCAGCGCATCGCGCCACCGGATCCAGTCACCGCGGACACTCGTTCACGTCAAGCTTTGCATAGCACCTATGTCGCGGCAGTAACACCCATTTTGCAATGCTTTTGTAAGGGTTGATGTGAACGCGTCTCTACTATTTACATTTTGTGCAATAAACTGTTATTATAACGTTTATGATAAATTTCGTAGCTTTACCCACTTTCTGAACCATTTTATTATTGCAGAATCGTATATATACCTACCAACGCATTAAGAAATTAAATCATGTTGAGACTGTTTTACTATACTAATTTCACTTTAAGATGATATGCCTGACAGTTCTCATTGTTAAGTGCCACGCATACTATTTCAAACTAAACAGGACAAAAATAGGTGCGTGTGACGTGAGTGGTTCTATAACTTCAAATTATGGTTTTTGATGGTACGCACCGTGACATGTGCAGTGTTTTTACCCATGTCTTCAATTATATCAATGTTTGAACTCACTTCAGCTCGTCTTCGGTTGTAATAATCGATTAGCAGTAACATTGGTCAACTTCCAGTATTAATATCACCTTTTTGGTATAAAAAGATGTCGCGTCCTTTGTGTTTGACTCACTGCGCGAGAGTGATGCCACCTTAGTACCTAGTTATTTTATAAGTAAATGTTTATGTTAATAATTTTAAGTGCGGAATTGAGTACATTTTGCAAGCTAATAATTATCACGAAAATTTTACTTCTGCTTTTAAATTCTCCGGAAGAATAGATTTTTACTTATTTCGGAGTCAGAAAATTATACATATTTTGCTTTTTTGGATTTTCCAGCAAAGTATATATGAGTGGCACCGCATTCGCAAAGGAAATAATATAAAGAAAATAATTTTGTCACTGTGTTTGCATTTGTCTGGAGGCGATTGGTTAATCGTTGGTTGTATTCCGCGGTTACTAGAGCTGCATTTCATTTGTAGTCATCATTACCCGTCGAGGGTTTGTCTACCCGTCTGTCTTCGTCTACCCGTCTGTCTTCAAGTCGTTTGCCAAGTCCTATCTCATGGCCTCACCGCAAGCTCCTTAAGCATTATTCAAATTAACATAGTTATACGTCGACGTCTTGTTGGTATTAGGATAAGGTCGACTTTTCGACGTCAATTCAGAGTATGACGAGATATTTATTACCGACCTAATTATATTATGTAGAACGAATAAATGTTTATTACTCTCACATTTAATAATTGTTTCTTATCAGATGTTACCTTGAACAATCTTAGTAGGTATCGTAGGTCATTGTAATCAATCAGTATAGCTGTATTAGTGGACAATAGGCTTAATATGCATAAATTTACTAATAACATGTATGTTGTATTCTACCCAAACCCACTAGTACTTAACGTTCGCAGTTCAGTTATTAATGCTTTTTGGATTTCAGTTAATTTTTACTACGATTGTAAGGATTTTGTTAGTGCTTTATGGATATACAACATTTTAATATTGTCTAATCATTTGTATGTTACGGCTCAATTTAGTGCAAATGATAAACTTAGAATGGCTGGCTCTATTTTCCATTTAGATAAACATAATAAAGATTACAAAACAGATCGGTAATGCATTCATAAATCTCAGGATTTGGTTTTTGTGCGGCCGCAATAGTAATGAACCATGTAGTTCAAACAATCACCCATCAAGATGTCGACTTAAATCACGACGACCTTTTTTTTAGTTAATAGTATACGGGATTGGTTTATTTGTCTCGGGTTATTTAAACGTTGCGTTGACTATTGAAGGCTCAACGAGCTAAAATGGCCAAATCATTTATTAAAAACTTACAAAACGTCACAAGTGTAGCCGCTAAGCTAAGTTTATACTTACAACCAACTTAAGCCGTAACTTGATACTTTATACTTACATTGTTTCTTATCGAACGTTATTTTAAAATACAAGCGTTAGCATGTTCTTTGACCTCCCTGTACCTATTTTTTTTTAATAGTAGCGCTTGTTATTTGGAAATTTTAACCAACAACTAACTACTTTGATTAGTTGTGTGTGATCTTCAGTTCCATTTCGAACCTTCTATTTTTTTATCTGCTCTGCTTCATAGGCGCATTCACTAATGAACTATAGATTTATTTTCGTTTACCACCATTAAGGAAGTTACTTGTACTGTTGTTTTTAAATTATTGGAATGATTTGTTTTAGAATCGTTGTTTGCACTATAACACTGTACTTTTACTTCAAATGATTGATTAGGTCGATTAGCAAAAGCTGTGAACCATCACACATTGCGCTTGTCTAGTTTCTAAATAAACAATTGTCAATGTCTCGCTAGTTTAACGATTTTCTGCGTCTACAGAAGTGCATTATTGTAACTGATTTAGTTTCATATTGGAATGGAATGTTTGTTAATAATAGTGGGGGACGTACTCATATGCAATTGTTTTTTTCATACTACATTAATTGACATAACTTATTATTTCCAAATAAGGTAGTTTTTCTACAGCTCTTGTACTTCGCAATTTTAATTAAAAAACGTTATAATTTCCCCCAACGTTGCCTTATTCGTTTGAATAATACTTTTTCAAATATTTTTCTTGCAACAAATAATTTTTAAACAACTGTTTAGTAAATTATGCCAGCTTCCGCTAATCGACCTATGCCAGTATTGTGCGTGATTATGAACTCCCACGTTTTGTTTTGATATCACGGATTACCTAATATAATTTCACCTACACTATTGTGAGAATGTATTAGTGTTAACACGACTGCCCTTCTTGGAACAATGTTAAGGCTGTATTAACCGGTTTGTGTATGGAGGATGGCGAGATTGCGCGGGAGGTGATCGTATAACGATTGCAGAGCAGGCTTCGCTTGTCTCTAGTGCGTGATGAAGCTGTTTATACAGCCTTATATTTTTTAAAAATTAAGCAATAAGTGTACTGAACTCTGTAAGCTCCTAATGAATGTTAAATGTTTCGATTATTATTAGTATATGTTCTAAAGACGTGTAAATATTATTTTAAACTTAAAAATAAAATAATTGATCATTAATTTTAGTGTTTGTTGTTTATGTAACGTTTTTCAAATTGAAAAACTAATTACTTTTCACTCCCTAGATAATAATCCCACTTCGTAGGGCTATATTGGCGCTCTTTTAGAGCATTAGAAGTAAAAACTATATTATCGCTTGTCTTAGGCCTAACTTTGACGAAAAGAATTCGAAAGAGGCACTGGGTTAAACAGAGGTTAAGAAAAAAAATTTGTGTTATATGAATAAATATGCGCCAGACAACACACCACTTGTTATGGTCTCGAAATAAGGATAAATATCCTTGTGTTACGAGGAACTAGACAGGGAAATAAGCCATGGCGTCTCCCAGCACACCCTGACCAGTCAATTTAATAAAGATCTTTTCCTGCATTGACTCGACCGGGAATCGAACCCGGGACACCACGCAAGTCAAGGCGAGAAACCGTGCAACAACGCGCTACGCCAACCGTCAACTTAACTCATTTGAATGTTCATAATAAGAAATACAACTAACTGCTGAACAAAAACTACTTCAGTCACTACTGACTAATGAAAAATCTTTTAACGAGTTACTATACTATTTTCACTGTAAGATGATATGCCTGACAGCTTTTAATGTTCCGTGTCATGCATACCTACATACTATTTTAAACCAAATTAAAAGAAACTGGCAAAAGAAAATGTTTTAGACTATTAAAAAACTATTGTCCTTTCGAATCTTAATAAGTAAATTATTTTTATTATTATTAACTGATAATAGATAAAAATATGAAGTTTGGCAGGAGTGACATTGAGTGATAAAGTAAGGAATAGCCAAGAAGGCTAGAGACTAAGGAGAGATAACTCCCGAAGTGGGGGTAAGCTTTCGAGGGCCGAAAGTCGTATACTCTGTGCCGGGCAAAACGCTGTATTGCGCATGTGCAGCGGCAGCTATTTGTCATTTCATGGTCACATGGTTTTGTTTTGAACGGTGTCACGTGCGACAGTTGTTGTTTTTTGACATTTTCGAGGTTGTGTTGACCAATTTTGACACTTCGCGAGGATCGCGGCAAAGAAGCGTAATGCGCATGCGTCACTGTGGGATACGGATTTAGTCCAACCCTTTCCAGGGAGTTATCTCTCCTTAGTCTCTAGCCTTCTTGGGAATAGCATAGAGCGATGTGGTGCGAAGAGGATGTTGTCACAAAAATTGAGATGGGAATGCTAAGATGGTTTGGGCATATGGAAAGGATGGATGAAAGGCGATTAACGAAACAAATTTACAAGGCGAGGGTGGATGGAGCTGTTGAAAGGGGAAGGCCTAGACGGACGTACTTAGGACAAGTCCAAGACGTGCTCAGAAAAGGTCAGGTCAGGAGTACCTACCCATAATCGACGAGCATGTATGAAAGGATTAATTAGAGTGGAAGAAGCAAGAGCAAGAGGTGTGTCAGGACCGTAGCAAGTGGAAAGATGTGGTCTCTGCCTACCCCGTTGGGAAAGAGGCGTGATGGTATGTATGTATGTATGTAATAGATGAAGTAAAAATATTTATATATATATCTTTACAGCGCCTGATGCGTGAAAAGGAACGCCCATTCAATAGTGACACTACTGAATCGACAAAAAATCGATGAATAGGAGCGACCATTTTGTAAACGTCTTTCGCATCAGTACGAGAGCGTCTGCCTTGTGTCCTATTTTTAACTATTATTTTCGAGATACCGCGTTTTATTCTATAACTTATTAGCCATAACCCGTTTAGCGTCTCTAAAATCACTGATTCTACAATTATTATTTTAATTTAGATAAATAGAAGCAACTAAAACACTTTTGTATAGAACTATTACTAAACCTTACTCGTCTTAGGCCTAGAACTCTGTCACGACCTAGACCAAACTGTCCCAAGGAATTTATTAAAAAATTAAAAATTTGTAATTCGGTATAGTACCATTTCCTTGGCCAACTCGATTAAATTACATTCGTTACATCACTATAATTGACATTTTGAACTGTCAGGGATATATCTTCATGGCGAAAGAAGATCCAAGCGATAGTTATGTAGTCACTATTAAATTAATCTGTGGCGATAGCGCGTGTCGTCGACGTTCATCTTGCATAGCGCTTAGAGTAGACTGACGCAATTCTTTACACGTTCAATCTTGATCGTGATCACGGGATTGCGTGCGATTAAGATTGAACAAATTCTAGATAATTAGTAATCTGATGTCGCGATCTGTCAATCTACACCTTACAGAGTCAAACTGGATCACGATCAAAGGATCGCGATCTGGATTGACCGTATAGTGGCTGCATAAGCGAACTTTTCGGTATTTCACCATCGGAGATTCAGAAGTTCAGGTAGTGACTTTATTTAGGTAGGTACCTAATTCCCTATTGTGAAGACAATAGCAGAGGCTCAAGGTTCATTTTAGATACCTCTGGGTGTCCGATAGTATGGATAGCACGCCGCTGCAACCTGTCAAGCGCTTCGAGTGAGTACCTACTTGGCGGAAACGTCCCAGAGATAGTATTCCACACATGAGCGAACTTGTATCATAAACAATTTGGTGCTGTTTGTTCAGTCAATCTGTCACTGCTAAATGCCAAATCCACACTGTCATGTCACTTAGATTTCAGATTAGAAACTAGCGAGGAACTAAAAATTTCTGAAATGTAAATCAGTTTCATGTAAAATTATAAATTCGACGTGATCAAATTTTTTGCGATGAGCTTAGAACCCATCCCGGACGACCGTCCTGCTAGCCCAGCAGGCCGGCTGGTGGTGCAGTACCTTCAGAAGCACAAGGATGGAGCATCTATGACGGAGATCCTGCGTCATTTGCGGATGGAGATGAGACACGAGCCAACTGATCTGGATAAAGTCGTCGAGTCTATTTTAGTAAATGGCACAGCTCTGGGATTTCTGGAAAGGCAAGGTTGGTAGGAGCTCATGAGTAAAGCAATGGAACAACATATACAGATGTAACACTACTATGCATACGTGCGTAAGCACTAGCGTCCTTGTCCAACACCGGAGAGAAACCGGCTGCCAGTGCTCGCACACACACGTTACAGTGGGCCTGCCAAAGCGCAGTTGTTTGGGTGTCTGTCCCTGATCCCTTTACTAACTTATGTGGCATGGGCAACTTTATTTAGAAATGCCATATACCTACTGACTGCAAATGTACCTCCAGTAGCCGCCTATCTTCCTGGTTTTAGACTTTGAAAAAATAAATAGCGGTTTCTGTGTACCTATCCATCTAAAAATTCCTGAAATCTTCCTATGCCGCTTGAAGACGCCACCTTTCTTCTTTTCATACTGCCAGTGGTCGTGTTTCTGAATGAAAGCTTAGTGAATAGCTACTACGAGTACCTACCTACAATGATTGGGCTGCGTTGGTCTTGGTACCTGGTCTACGCTCATTCACCTCATGCACATACGAATATGCAAAACCGATACGAGACCCGTACTTTTTTATCTCTGTTATCTCTACCTGCTTACATACCCGGTTTTTCGGAACATAGGTACAGATCCTAGCCGATCCATCTACTAAGACTCACAAAAAGCTCAGTCTAGTTTGCTGTGTTGGCATAATTATTATCATTACCTACTAGTTCTAAAGTGACAAAGATTTTCTTGCCACGTTAGCGCCCAAAACACAACATACTTAACTGTCAGGAGCCTAAGCAAAATACATTATTCATCCACAGCATTGATTGTTGTCCACAAATGCTAGTCCTACATTATTGTTTACCTCAGGTTCGCACTACATAAACTGGACGGCACGCGAGACAAGCAGCCGCAAAGCCCGTAGCTCTGACCGGCGCCGGAGCAAGCGACGCATCAGACACAAGCGCAGCTCCCGGCGGCGGCGACGCCCGCGCTGCTGACTGCCGCTACCACCTCCAGAACAGCAGATCGTGGGACACATGTCACTCCTGCGACGCACTTTCTCGTACAACATAGGAGATGGGTGGTTTATATACTATTGGTTGTTGGGTGATACTGTCCGTTCAAAACCATGCGTTGTCTAAATCTTTATTTCTTGCGGCACTGCGTAAAAAATATATGCGGTTAATTTTATTTGAATATTGCATTGATTAAAGGTTATTTGAAGCACTAGTGCCTTATCACACTGGCTGCTTGCGATCGTATCGTTTTAGAGCAAGCGAGCAGAAAACTCGCCGCAGGTGCGCAGTGAAATCGCTGCAGGTGCGCAGTGAAATCGCTGCAAAAAATGATGCCGTGAGCGCTACGTTTTTACTCGTCCGTGGTGATCGCCATTTATTGCACAGGCGTCGAAAGTGCATTCCCTGTGACGTCTTCGCTAATTAATTGTTCGCTGCGCGATCGCCCCGCATTGAAAATGCTCGCATACCGCCAGGCCCTAAATTTGGTGATGTTGTGTATTGGAATGATGTGTTATTTTAATTGCGGTTTTGTTAAATTAAAATTTAGCTCTAATGTCCTTTCCTTGTTTTACTATCACACAGCTTTTTATATCTGTCTGACCATAGGAAAAACGTCATGAATGCCTCAATAGGTACCAGACAGTGCAGAAGCAAAGTGATTATTTGCCAGGCTTCTTTCGACTTTAACGGCAGGTACCTACATAACGTCACTTCAGCGGTCATATTTTGAAACGAAAAGTTGCAATGGGCAAGGGCCCTAAATCACAAATAGCGGGCACACTTCGCGTAAGATCGGGCTCCGCGATGTGTGCCCGCTATTTGGAATTTAGGCCTAGTCCAGAAAGGCGAATTCACCGCGAACACATAACGCGCGTTGACGAGGTACTTAATACTAGTCTGGTGTAGTGCACCCTAAATCGTGTGCACTACACCAGACTCGACTCGCGCGCATTACGCGCGACCTCTTGGTTGCGTTCAGTAAACGCGCGAACGTGCACGTCAGTGGCGGCCTTAGGGGGTGGCGAACAGGGCAATCGCCCGTGGCCTCGCTCTTGCCGGGGCCTCGCGCAACAACCCAAATTTAAAAAATATCGATTTTTTTAACTTTATTTTTTATTTCAAACTTTCGATTTTGATTTTACAAGCGGTAAATTAAAATAAAGTAAAATAACTAACTATCTCATTCTAATATACAGTGGTGGTCATATAATTAAGAACGGTGATATACCTAAAGGGAGACTTTTTAAAACTAGGACGCAAAACTAATCACATGCATTTTTTAAAATTTTTATTAGTATCGTAAAACTGTTCCATGATATCACTGTATTCATTGATACACCATGATAAGCTAAAAATAAAAAAACAAGCTTTTTACACTGCTTCTAAACATAGTATTCCTATTTACTGGCTGGTCTCATAATTAAGAACGCTAAATAGTTTATACCTTTATTCAAATTTAAATAGAGAACAATGAGTCGATTTGTTACTGTTTGTATAGTTTTGGCGCCATTTAGTGCTGTAAAAGTTTAAAAGTGATTGCTACTCATGAAAAAACAATGGGAAAAAATTAAAGTTGTGATAAATCTACAAGGGAAGTAATAATAAAACTTCGCCGGAAGAATTGGTCTTATAAAAAGACCACCTGGAATGTTCGAAAACGATGGTTTTCCACGCTGTAAAGCATTTTGCTAGGGGAGACCGGGTACAAAAGTAACGCGTCTCGAAAGTAACAAATACTCTGGTAGACCCGTATAGTGACCGAAACGACTCGCGCGCTCCTCCGATGTCAGGCAGCAACGCGCTTCACGCATGCGTTTAGTCGCCGCGCCTGCACCCCGGTCATAGTTTTTGTTAGAGACGTCAAGTGATTTTGCTCACCAAAAGTAAGTTTTTTTGTGATTTTTCCGCAAGTATTAGCGCAATGTTAAAATGGTGATATCAGTGTCATTATTTTCTTAGTAATTTGTCATTTTGTTGTCCTTAGCATGTGATAAACAATTTTGAGCTGCATGTTCCCGTTTGAATCGTTGGCCATTTTAACCTCAGAAAAGAAGCTGGGTACTAAAGTAACATAGCATAAGCAGTCAATTATAAAAAGGACTATCCAGAGAAGTAGAATGCCGATAGTATGGCAGGCAAGGAATGGTTAACCGGATTTTAAACAGACACCCGAATATCATTGTGAAGCCCACAAGCAACGAACCTGAGTCACTTTTCGAGCATTTAAATGAGCTTTAATGCTGATTTTAAGTTCGATTTGTTCAAGTTTATAGAAGGAGGGAGTCGTTAATGTGCCTGTAGAGGAATGGTCCTGTGTAAAATGACTGGCGTCTAGCAAAGATAGTATTGAAGTTAGGGACGCAGGTGCGTATTCTTCTTTTGTGTTAAGTATGAAAACTGGACTGTGCGACAGTGGAAAAATGAACTTTTTTCTGACGCGACGAAAATAAACAGAGTATGTTCTGATGGAAAACGATATGTACGACGTCCCCCAAATACAGCATTCGACCCTAAGTACACGAAAGTTACGTTAAAGCACGGCGGTGGAAATGTGAAAATTTGGGGGTGCTTTTCTGGACATGGTGTTGGACCTGTAAAGTTGATAGAAGGTAACATGGATCAATTCCAATACAAAAATATACTGGAAGAAACAATGTTACCTTATGCTGAAGACGTTCTACCGGTTATTTGGACATTACAGAATGACAATGATCCAAAGCACACTGCACGCACCGTAAAGGAATTTCTTACAGCGCAATCAGTTTCTGTCATAGACTGGCCAGCCAACAGCCCAGATCTAAACCCAATAGAGAATCTGTGGTTTGAAGTAAAGAAAAAGGTTGCAAATACACAGTGTGGGAATTTAAGAGAGCTATACGACGTTTTTTTAGAAGAAGGGAACTCTATTTCTCCTGCGAAATTTCAGAAATTAATAGAGTCAAGCAGTCGGTGTGAACCAGTAATTAAAAGCCGTGGATATGCTACCTATTAACTATTAGTTTTAGTTAAAAATCTATTAAATTGCTTTTTAAATACTCTATGTTACATATTAGGTAATGTGATCTTTTTAGATGTAAATGGCATACAAAACAATTCCCGAGTAGTTCAAAATTATTTGTCCAGCGTCAGTAGGTACTATTTGAATGTGTTACTTTGGTTAAATAAATAAAATGTGAAAAAAAATAGCAACTTTATTATTTATTCCTAAGCCATGTAGCTCTATTAATGTGGCTATTTTATAACATAACTATATGTACTTCATTCATTATAACATTAGAAATAAGAAGCAGGGGGGCTAAATTTAATGACAATTTGCATTTGACGTTGCCATGACGATAACATACCAGAGTATAACCTGACAAAATTGAAAACCCCTTTCGCCACAACGTATGAAGGGATAATGTAACATTTTAGATTTGGTAGAGTTATAGTGACAGTAAAAATGCGTTCGTATAAAAACCTCTTCTTGTTTTAGGTTTTTACATCGGAAATATAGTTTGACACAAGACAAAATAATTTACATAAGCAAAAGCTTCATAAATTCTGGCGTTCCTTTACTTTCAATGAGAACAATTAAGTGTGACATCTGCTATTTATGTAGATTTTAATAAATTCGGCATAAATCTTAAAAGTAATAATGTTTATTATACTTTTACCACAAAGTGTACCCTATATTGCCCGTCAAGATGACCTCACTCCACCTGATGGAAAGCGGTCGTGAGGTCCAAATATGAGGTTGACAAGCCCAGTCATTCAACGAATCACTGGGCTGGCCATCCTCACCTTGAAGGCCTGCAGAAATGCCTTTTCACGCCCCGCTTGAAGAACCCTGGACTATACGAGGAAGGAAACACATGTGCTGGAGGAGCGTTCCACGTCTGAATGGTTCGACAAAGAAACGAGTCACCGAACCTTTTAGTTCGTGCCAACAAATGTTGAATTGTGTGTGGGTGACGCCGTAATCCAGCACGCGTGGTACGGGAGTGGAAAGGTGAGGGTGGAATGAGCTGGAATAACTCGTCAGAGCATTCCCCATTGTAGAAGCGATAGAGAACACTTAGCCTGGCAATGTCTCTACGCAATTGGAGAGGCTCAAGGGTCAAAGTTGCCTCTGGGTTTCCAATAATACGGATAGCACGCCGCTGCAACCTGTCAAGAGCTTCAAGTAGGTACTTGGCAGAACCGTCCCAGAGATGAGAGCAGTATTCCACACACGAGCGGACTTGTGTCTTATACAAGAGACAGAGCCGCTCAGGCGTGAAGAATCGTCTCACTCTGTTCAGGACTCCGAGTTTACGGGATGCAGTTCTAATGACGCTCTCAATGTAGTCCCGCTGGTTTAGGTTGCTACGAACATCCATGCCAAGGATGTTTAGGCTATCCTTCCTACGAACATCCATGCCAAGGATGTTTAGGCTATCCTTAATCGGTAGCGGGGTGCTCTGAAGAGTGGAATGGGAAAGGAACGGCGACGCCTTTGCTGTGAATGCACACACCTGCGTTTTCTTGGCATTGAACTCGACAAGATTGCATGCACCCCATTCTGAAATGAGGTCCAACACTGCGTCAAGCTCAACAACAAGACTTCGCCTCTTCTCCTCGATGTCAGTCTGTTTTGCCCCAGGGCGCCCGAAATAACGCGCGTGGACCGTGCTATCATCCGCATAGCAATGCATATTACCAAGAGATAACATGTCATTGATATGCAGAAGAAACAACGTCGGCGACAAGACGGAGCCCTGCGGCACTCCGGCATTAATCTGGAGAATGCGTGATTTTCGACCATCGCAAAGGACGCGAATTCTACGTCCCTCCAGAAATCCGGCGACCCAGTCGCATAGGCGAGGTGGCAGACCATATGCCGGAAGCTCGGAAAGAAGCGAGCGATGCCATACACGGTCGAAAGCTTTGGCAATGTCAAGGCTGACGGCCAAAGATTCCCCATGCTTGTCCATAGCCTCCCCCCAGATGTGTGTTACGTACGCTAGAAGATCACCCGTAGACCGTTTTGGTCGGAAGCCGTACTGACGGTCATGAATGAGAGAGTGATCCTCTAGGTAGCGGATGAGCTGCGTGTTTATGATCCGCTCGAACACTTTAGCTAAAACTGAGGTTACGGCTATTGGACGGTAGTTGGCAGGGTCAGACCGGTCCCCTTTTTTGGGAACTGGTTGAACGTTCTGTTACATCCCTTAGATGTACGCTTAGACGCTGACCGATGCTGCAGCATCAGCATTCTAGACCCAAGCCGTCGCGCCCGCTTCACGAGCGCGCCAGTCTACTCCCAACTCCAGTTCGCGTCAGTTGCCAATCTAGTATACAATATTATTTCGTGTTTAAATTAATTACCTTTTTTTTAAAACCTCTCGGGAGAGGCTCGTTATAACATTGGTGGCAGCGTTAAGGGATCCAAAAATAGGATCCTTGGTCCGTCTCCGTATCTACAATTTTTCAATATAAACTCTGAATCCCAAGTTCCAAAAGTGACGTGAAAAACAAAATCTCCGTATCCTGTGGTGATTGTGCTAACTCCGAACTTATCTCCGAGTCCTCCGTGTCCTCCGTGTTCTGAAAGAAAACTATTGTCTTCCACTGTATCCCGCTGTATCCTGAAAAGAGACATCTTACCCTACAGTCAAACAGCATACTGTACCCGGTGTCCTGAAAAGAAGATCTGTCCTTTACGAAGTCCAGACAAGAGCAACTCAAATACCTCCTACTATCTAACAACGTGCAACGGTGCTTGAAAACAAAAACATCGAACTACATCCACGAAGTTACGTGTTCGCCGAGACGCCCTTATCGCTCCGGAATGCGGTCACTTCCCGCCGTCTCCGCACTCGCCGTCTGCGCAACATTGTTTCAGTGAGTCTGGTCTTTGTTCTTACAAGATAAACATTACCTTGACTAAAAGTATTCGATAGGTATCCCTTTATGTAGGATTAACATACCAATTCTTTGTTTACTTACCGATTATTGTTAATTTATATAACCTTTACTATTTCTACTAATTCCTGATTGTTGTTAATATCTTCTAAGTTTCGCTCTTAATACTCACGAGTATATCATGTCATCTGACTCTAAAGTGCTGAAAGATACCCTGACAGTTCCTCACGAAGTAGACTTGCCTGAGTCTGAAGACGACAGACCGGTGAGTGCTTACAAAACCAAGGGCAAGAAAACCACTGTTTCACAGGTCGAAATGGACTTGAACATTTTACTCAGATTCATAAAACCCTATGATGGTAATAGGGAAACACTGAATTCATTCATTATAAATTGTAATAATGCTTACGAGCTCGCTAGCGAAAATCAGAAAGTAATTCTATTCAAATTCATTCTATGCCAACTACAGGGCAAGGCGGAAGTTGCCTGTTCAATTAAAGAATTTAATAATTGGGAACAATTAAAAGAATTCCTAAAAAACCAATTTGGAGAACGCAAACACTACTCTCACCTACTAACAGAGCTCCAAGAGAGCAAGCAACTTCCGACCGAAAGCGTTAGCCAGTTTTCACTCCGGATAGAAACATGCCTGTCACAGCTCCTTACAGAAATCTTACGCAGCAACTCTAAAGCCAAGGAATTACCTGGCAGAACGGCAGCCATGGAGGAGTTGGCTCTCCACCATTTCTTGATGGGATTACACCCGCGAATATCCAACATCGTCAGATGCAAATCGCCAAAAAATTTAAATGAAGCGATAAACTTCGCGGTTTCGGAGGCTCGCATCCAAGAAACACTATAATGAAACTAAATCACGTAAGAGCCAACCCCCTAGTCATTTCCAAAATCCACAGCGCACCGGCCCACCTGGGCCATCCAAGGCTATAGTTCCATACAAACCTAACCCGGGCCAAACAGGTCCGAATGTCGTATGCAGATATTGCAAATTCCCTGGGCACTCTATCGAGAACTGCCGTAAAAGAGAGTATAATAATAGGTTTAGAAATCAAATCACTTCTAACTCTAACCAAATAAGAAGGGTGAACTTCACCCAAGAACCCGAAGATGAAATCCGGGACGATTCAAACAGTGAATTATCGAATTCGGAAAACTAAACAGCGCCTCGTCCTGGTGTCACACGGGTCGCGGTGATATAAAAGACACCATTACTAAATCCACTGACTCTGTAAAATCCGCAGCTAGCGGATTCCCTGCAACTTCTAAACCCACTGCATCCTCTGTTTCTCAGAGACCTACTAAATCCACTGTATCCTGCGACAAACGCAGTATCAGTGTACCTCAGAGACTCACCGAATCTACTATATCCTGCGACAAACGCAGATCCACTGTTTCATCTGTATCTCAGAAGCCTACTATATCCCCTGAATCCACGAAACCCGTCACGAATCCCACTTCCAATCATCTGGCAACTGACAAACGTCAGTCCAAAAATCCTTCATCAGAACCCACTGAATCCGCTCTGTCCTGTACAATAGAGACAGAAGTGTACGAAATTTCCTTTGACCCATCTAAAAAATCATTACCTTACATTATAGTAAAAACCTCCGTTTCAACCTTGCCTCTATCTCTCTTGGTCGACACTGGTTCAGCAATCAGCCTTCTAAAGGCTTCGGTGATAGAAAAAAAATCACCATTAAAGAAGGAAACCCTAAAATTAAAAGGTTTCAGTTCAGGCGACGACACAGTCCCTACTCTGGGCTCAATGGACCTAGGTTTACAAATTTCAGACAAACATAGAAAAGAGATAAAACACAAATTCCACGTTGTTAACAACGTTGACCTGCCATATGATGGTATAGTTGGGCACTACCTTCTTAGCCAATTTCAAAGCAAAATTAATTTCACTACAGAAACCTTAAGGTTGGCGAAAGTTGACATTAAATTATTTTTTACCGAACCCTTTTTCGTAGTTCCTGCACGCACTGAAAAAATCATCGAATGCACAGTTTCCAACCCTGACCTGAAGGAAGGTCTCATACTAGACCAGAGCCCAACAGATCATATCCTGATCGCTAACTGCTTAGTCCAAGTTAAAAATAACAAAAGGGTCAACATAGCAGTCGTTAACACCTCTGAATCTCCTATCAACCTCAAGGTTAATCTAAACTTAACCCTAACACCATTCGAACCCCATCCTACTAATCCTCCTAAATCTGAAGATACTATTCCTGTCAATTATTCTAATTACGAATTTGCTGTCGAAAGAACGCAAAGGGTCCTAAATCTCTTGAGAATTGAACATTTAAATAGAGAAGAAACTGACGCTCTTCTACAACTCTGCTCGGATTACTCCGACATCTTCTATCTCCCAGGCGAAAGACTTTCCCATACCAACGCCATAAACCATGACATAAAAACTACTTCTGACATACCAATCTATACCAAATCCTATCGATTTCCCGAAGTCCATAAAAAAGTAGTAGAAAAACTAGTAGAACAAATGCTAGATCAGGGGATAATAGAACCCTCTGTATCCCCATGGTCCTCACCCATATGGGTGGTACCAAAAAAACTCGACGCATCTGGCCAGCAAAAGTGGCGCGTCGTTATCGACTACAGGAAACTAAATGATATCACAGTGGGAGATACTTATCCATTCCACAAATTACCGAGATACTAGATCAATTAGGCCATAGTAAATATTTCTCAACCCTAGATTTAGCATCTGGGTTTCATCAAATTCCATGTAATGATGCCGAAAAAACGGCCTTCAACGTGCCTCAAGGGCATTTCCAGTTCACCCGAATGCCATTCGGATTAAAGAATGCACCTTCTACTTTCCAGCGACTGATGAACACAGTCCTATCTGACCTCCAAGGCCTTCGGTGCTTTGTATACTTAGATGATATCGTCTCATATTTGTATGATCTAAAATCACAGATCCAGAACCTTACTATTATCTTTCAAAGACTCAGAGAAGCTAATCTTAAACTCCAACCTGACAAGTGCGAGTTCCTCAGAAAAGAAGTTGCATATCTAGGACATGTAATTTCTACTGACGGAGTGAAGCCTAATCCAGATAAAATAAAAGCCGTCACTGGATTTCCTACACCAGGCAGTCCTAAGGACATCAAATCTTTCCTTGGCCTGGTATCCTACTATCGCCGTTTCATCCCTGATTTCTCGAAACTTGCTAAACCCCTGACCTCACTCCTGAAAAAGGACATTCCCTTTAAATGGGAAAATCAACAGCAGGTTGCGTTTGACCTTCTCAAACATAAACTCACCTCCGCACCTGTTCTGTCATACCCAGATTTTTCTCAACCGTTCATCCTCACATGTGACGCTTCCAACTACGCCGTCGGCGCGGTACTGTCTCAAGGCGAAATTGGTAAAGACAACCCAATCGCCTACGCTTCACGAACACTCAATAAGAGTGAATCTAACTACAGCACGACTGAAAAGGAACTCTTGGCCATAATCTTCGGGTGTAAGCAATTCCGACCTTATCTGTTCGGGAGGAAATTTCAAATAGTAACAGATCACCAGCCTCTTACATGGCTATTCAAACATAAAGACCCTAGTAGCAAATTACAACGTTGGCGGCTAAAACTCGCAGAATACGAGTACAAGATGGAGTACCGAAAGGGTAAATTAAACTCAGCAGCCGACGCACTCTCCCGACACCCTGTAAATCCCATTTTACCGAACCGTCATACTAATCCTACCAATTCCACTGATTTTACTAATTCTTTACAATCTCCAGCGCACACTTCTACATCAAGTCCTAGACCTCAGGAAAACTTACCTGAACAAAATCCTGAAAATAGAGAATATGACAGTGAATCATCACTGCCCTTTAGTCCTCTAACCACCGAAGACCTAGGGATTCACCTTCCTACGAATTCCAATTATGACAGCAACAGTTTACCATTCATTGATCTGCTAGAAGATGACAACGATCTCACCTCGTATAGTCCGCAAAATCAAAATGAAAACGAAACTATTGAATCCAGAGATCCTAATCCTATCGAATCTACTAGTTCGCACCCTTCTATCTCCTCACAGCCAATAACAAATCCTAGTAATGAGAACTTACCCATACAATCTTCTCCTCTGCACCCCGACACGGTAGCATCTGAAATAAAAAACAACTCACCTGCACCGTCTCCTATACTAAACCCGTCCTTGCTAAATCCTAAAGTACAAGGAACAACGACCTCACCCAATCTAGCATCTCCAACTATTCCTGCGTCAAACGCAAGTGAAATTCCAGAGAACTGTGATTATTCAACATTCCTGAAGGAAATGAATAACAAGAATAAGACATTTAATACAAAAATTATTGAGCACAACGAGTCCCTCATGAAGACTAGAATTAGGACAGTCTTCATTCCTACATCAATAGATTTAGACGAGTCCAACGCATACGTTCCTGAAGTCATGGAACAGCTTACAAATCCTGAAGAAACTCTGTTTAGAGAAAAACAACTTTACTCCTTCGAGGAGGTCCATTTACCTAACAAATTATTCTATTTTCTATTTACAAAAGTGAATCACTTCGATGATTGCGCTTATCCTGAAATCTATCAAACCTTGAAAACAATGAGAAATCATTTGGTATATTCTAAACCTGAAATCACTGAGATTGCCATTTCAGACTTCCAAAATCCTTTCGAAAAACATTCATTTTCCAAAATCTATAATAAACTGGTTTATATTTTCCACGATACGAACATAACAGTGAACATATACCATAATAACATTATGTACCCATCTCTTAGCAAAATAAAAAAGATACTAAAAGAAAATCATGACTTGCCTATAGCCGGTCATTTAGGCTCTAACCGAATGTTGAGTAGAATTCAAGAGAGATACTACTGGAAGGGCATTAAAACGGACATCGAAAATTACATTAAAAACTGCTCTTCCTGTCAGGAAAATAAAGCTCTTAGAAGGTGTAACAGAGCACCTATGCAGATAACTACCACATCCACGAGCCCCTTTCAGAGAGTGTCCCTCGACATTGTTGGGCCTTTACCAGAATCTGGTACAGCCAAACTCAAATATATAATGACTCTTCAAGACGACCTCACTAAGTTCTCCGCAGCTTATCCTTTACGTAGCGTTACGGCCGAAGAAACCACTGACTGTCTAATTCATTTTATATCTCTCTTCGGGATACCAAAAACAATTTTCACAGACCAAGGTACTAATTTCACCGCTGATCTTTTCAAAAAAACATGCGAATTTCTAAAAATCAAACAGTTATGGTCAACTCCGTATCACCCTCAATCACAAGGCGCCCTGGAAAGGAGCCATTCTACTCTTAAAGAGTATCTGAAATCATTCGTCAATGATAACCAAGACGACTGGCCTCGATTCGTGTACACTGCCATGCTGGCTTATAACACAGCTATACATAGCACTACCAATTTCTCTCCTTATGAGTTATTATTCGGCCATAAAGCCTTTATTCCTGACTCTCTCTACAGTCCAGATCTTACTACTTATCCCGACTACATTCGTATGCTACAACATCGCCTCAAACTATCTTGGGAGAGAGCTGTAGAAAACATCCAGAGATCTAAGGATAGATCTAAATCCTATTATGATACTAAATCACGTCCCATCCGCTATAAGGTTGGAGACTTTGTCTATTTAAAAAATCATTTGAGATTACGAAAAGCTCTTTCGCCCATATGGAAGGGGCCTTATAAGGTCATTGCAGTTAGCGGGAATAATACACTGACTCTCCTTATAAATAGACGCCATGCCAAACATCATTTTGATGAGGTAAAATTGGCAGGTGTTTACCCTAGCTCTCCGCAATCCTAAAAATCTATTTTTATTATTATTTATTAGATCTAGTTATTATACACTTTTATTCCTTTTAATGTTTTTATTATTACAACATGTTTTACTACTATTTCATAACTTTTGATTTTTATTTTCAGTGTGTGGGTTTCAGCAACGCCACAGTTTGTTACTCAAATTCCTCCAAGTTCAGGGATTTATTTCGATTATTTAGGAAAGACCAGAATTATAAATGGGTATCTAAGTGTCGTAATCCCAATAGATATCTCTTACATCAAACCTCATATAAATAATATAAATAGCATTATAAACAAAGTTAAGTACATATGTGAAACAACTAATTCTTTAGATAACTCAGAATGTTACAATATCCTGCAACCTCTTACTGTCCGTTTTAAGGACATTATAAAAAGTTTTTCATCTTTATCGCACCTAATTGATACTAGATCCAAACGTGGTGCATGGATAGGTGGAGTAGGAACTGTTATGAAGCAAATCTTCGGTACTTTAGACGAAAATGATGCTGTTAAATATGATGATGCTATTACCCAAATTCAGAGTGATAAAAAGAAGATGGCTTCATTAATGAAAGACCACATATTGGTCACTCAATCTGTTCTCTCCGCGTATAATGAAACTTTTAGTAAAATCGAAGTTAATGAAGACAATCTCCGTAAAGTTATCGACAGGCTCTCCGCGAAACTATATAACGTCACTGCTACTTCTAATCTACTACTTATGAATTCAGAATTAAATCTTCTTTTTACTAATTTAGAAGCTTCACTACTTGCGCTATCCTTCCAACTGGAAGACATTACTAATTCATTACTATTTAGCGGGTTAAATACCCTTCATCCTTCCATTATAACACCGCAACAACTATTCAAAGAGCTTGCCGATAATTACAGACATTTACCAAATGAATTGGAACTAGCTGTAAGTCTAGATATAAGTCATATACATGTTATTATGAGTATAAGAAAATAATTAGTTATTATGTTAAAGATAAGATAATGTATATTTTACAAATCCCTTTAGTTAATCCACGTGAATTCTACTTGTACCATTGTATCCCCCTTCCAATTCCACACGATAAAACAAGACCAGACTCATTCAGTGTGATAGTTCCGGAAAACAAATATACCATAATTACGAAAGATAAACTCCACTACGGACATTTGAACTCTTTAGAGAAGTGTAAAAATACTGTTAATGAAAACTATATATGTGACGTGATGAGTGTTTTTCCAGCAGATACCAAACCCAATTGCGAAAGCGAACTTTTATCCAAAATAGTGTATAACATACCGGTTCTTTGTAAAACCGAATTTATCAAAGGAAAACTAGATATATGGGAACCACTTCGTGGTAATAAGTGGATATTTGTTCAATCCACCTCTACAAAATTAACCATTGATTGTGCCAAATCGGAAGTAGTGGAAACAAATATATTAGGTACAGGAATAATAGAAATTAAGCCATTTTGTAAAGCATACTGTAGGAATATAAAATTGTTGCCAAAATATAATGTTCTAAATGTTAGTATACCAATTATAAATTTAGATTTCGATCTTACTATCGACTCTTGTTGTAACATAGATAGTTTTAAGAAAATGTCAAACAGTGTCCCCATGGTAAAATTAGAACATTTAAATTTAGATAAAATTGACTTTAAGAAAAATGTTAATGATAAGATCATAACCAATCTAAACCAAATTATTGAGCAACCGCACATCATAAAATATGGGGCACATTACTCTGTATTTAGTCTTTTTGTTATTTTAATTGTATTCTTTGTTTTTTTATAAATTTTATAATAAATGCTGTAAATGCAACTCACTCGAACTTGGCAAAGAGAATATTTCTCGAGTTGACCTCTCAGAAAAACCAAATTTAGAAATTACAAATAATAGAAGGGATTCTGAAACTTCCGAACTAAATGAAAGGCCTTATGCCAAAACAAGAGTTAAAATCTAATTCCTATTTTCTCTATTCAATTCCCCATAAACTTAAGGGCCGAGCCAGAAATGATCGTCACCTGAATTTACCCGACCTTGAATCGAGCCTTGGACACTACGGAAATCGAGGCGAGAAATCGCGATATGATAATTGTTAGTGTAAATGAGAATAATGCAAAAAAATATTATAACCAGGGATCTAAATAGTACAGTATAGTAAAAAACGAAAACATAAAATATAGGAGCAGATAGGATCCCCTAAGTTTATTTCTAAAGGGGGGAGGTGTTACATCCCTTAGATGTACGCTTAGACGCTGACCGATGCTGCAGCATCAGCATTCTAGACCCAAGCCGTCGCGCCCGCTTCACGAGCGCGCCAGTCTACTCCCAACTCCAGTTCGCGTCAGTTGCCAATCCAGTATACAATATTATTTCGTGTTTAAATTAATTACCTTTTTTTTAAAACCTCTCGGGAGAGGCTCGTTATAACAGTTCGCATCCTTCCAAGACAGCGGCACAAGACCCGAATTGTAGGAGAAGCGATACAGGCTAGTGAAGACTGGAGACAACTCCGCTGCACATTCCTTCAGCACCACAGCTGGAATTCCATCAGGGCCACTGGCTTTCCTGACTGGCTTTCGAGTGACCGCAGTTCAGCACGAACATCACACTGCCTGATACGAATATCAGGCATTGTGGAGCCGCAATGTGGTATTTCAGGCGGCGCAGCACCGCAGTCATCGATGCAAGAGTTTGCCGCAAAGAGGTTAGCCAGTAAATCGGCTTTCTCTTGCGGCTGATGAGCCAACGATCCATCAGGGTATCTCAGTGGGGGCAGCGAAGGCACGCAGAAGTTAGATTGCACGTGGTTAGCCAGTCGCCAGTAGGAGCGGCTACCCGTAGGGTGCGTGATGAGTTCTTGGCCAACACGTGCAATTCGCTGGGCGTCTGCTCTAATGTAAGCCCTCTTCGTGGCCTTGGTGGCTTTATTAAAGGCTGCTTTCAGGGAGGCAAGGTTTGAATGATCATTGAGTGTCTGGGCCCTAGACCAAGCACGGTACGCCGCCTGTTTTTGTTCAACAGCTGCGGCACACTCGCGATTGAACCAGGGACCAGTTTTGCTAGCACTGACGACATCAGTAAAAGGAATGTAGTATTCCATTCCGGTACTAATCTCGTCCGCGATAGCAGATGCACTCTCTGAAGCATCCCTTTCTCCAAAGCAGCACTGCCGCCAAGGGACGGAGGCAAAGTATTCTCGCAATCCGTCCCAATCTGCCGACGAGTAGTGCCATAACCGCTGCGTCACCTCCACAGGTTGTGGGGGAGCTGCACAAGGCACTGTAGCGCCAACCAGACAGTGATCGGAGGAGCCCATTGGAGCACCAACCGACACTTTATACCCGGCTGGGTGACTCGTCAGCAGAAGGTCCAATAAGGAGGGTGTATGACCGACAATATCTGGTACCCGGGTGGGCTGGTGTACCAGTTGCGTCAGGTCTTGCGTGAGAGCAAACGCATGGGCAGTTCGGCCTGCATGGTCTGTTTTTGATGAGCCTAACCAGGACTCATGGTGGGCATTGAAGTCTCCCAAAAACACCATTTCGGCATTTAGGAACTGCGCCTGAGCGTTGTCTGCGGCCTGACTCAGGTGTTCGAAGATTCGAGTTGTCTCGGCGTCGCCTTTGTGGGAGCGGTATATGCACGCATAGACCCGGCTCGTGGAGCCCAGGTCCACGTGCACCCAGAGGGTGGAGAAGGATGGAGACGGCTACAGCAGACGTCCGCCCTGACGAATAGACATACACCGGCTTTAGGTTGGAAGGACTCTTCCAGCACATAGCCGGGGTAGTGCAGGTATGACGTATCGGCAGGGCGGCCTATCTGTGTTTCCGGCAAAAAGAGCATCGCAGGCCTCGCTGTCTCAAGGTGTTGATGGACGGCGTTGAGGTTTGCATGGAGTCCGCGGATGTTAGCGAACTCCACCTCAAACAGGGTGTTGGTGGGGGAAGGGAATGCCGCTGTTGGCCGTTTTTTCATGCTTCTGACTGCCATAGAAGTTGGAGGATGGGAGGGGCGTGAAAGGACGACTGAGATCAAGGCAATGAAAGACAAAACGTGGTGCCCTGCATAAGTATTAATCGCGTGGAATAGTGTAGGCCGGTCCGCCGGACGGAAGGGCCCCCGTACCCCCTCGGGTGTGGTCGCCGGGCCCCACCGGAACCGGGCACCACCCGGCACGACGATCCACCCCGAGATTATGCGCGACCTGGTGGGGCAGCCTCCAGAGGTGGTTAACCCCTTTTGGGCCCCTGTACTATGCCGCGGGCGGCCAGCGGCACCACCGTTTCTACGGGTCTCCCTGGCCGGCGGGCCGATACACACTACACACACAATACCGCCGCTAAGGCTCCCACTGGTCCAACAATTGCCACGATCACCGTCCTCCTGGCACCGGTTAGTGCAGTGCTGATCCCGGAACGTGACCTGACTGAGATAGGTCAGAATCACTTGGCGGGTTTTCCACAACTGCATGGTGGTAATAACAACCGGCCGACATAAGTCTCCCACCTGGAGAGCAGATGGTCTGCTGCAAAAAAACCCTTAGTCGTTTCATGGCATAATAAATGGAGTTTAATTGCTTCTCTGAAGGTACACATCTCTGTGTATGACACGATTTAAATAGCAAAATTCCAGAACTTCTAATCGTTCTTAATTATATGACCACAACTGTATATATATATTCTAATATAATTAGCAAAATAATTATGTACCTAGTACTAGAATATCGCGCCTTGAAACACTTGAAGATCGGTTTTTTAAAATTTAATTTAGTTTTTAATGCTGATTTTAAGTTCGATTTATTAAAGTTTATTAGAAGGAGGGAGTCGTTAATGTGCCTGTAGAGGAATGGTCCTGTGTAAAATGACTGGCGTCTAGCAAAGATAGTATTGAAGTTAGGGACGCAGGTGCGGATTCTTCTTTTATGTTAAGGAAGTAGTGAGGGGTTAACTGTTTTGTGGTGGCGAAGAAAAGAGTGGTAAATAAATAGTTTTCTAACTGTAAGCAAATTAGGTTCTTCATACAGCTTGTGCGTTGGGTATTTCGCAGGTATTTCTGGGCTTGTGTAACATGACCTTGATAACAGCCCTCTGTGCTCTTTCCAGCTCCAACAAGTGAGTCATTGCAGCACCACCCCACACCGGTATGCAATAGGTCAACAGGGATTGGCAAAGAGCGAAGTAAACCTTTGTTATAAGCTTCGTATCTGCAGACTCTTGAAGGTTTTAAATAAATTAATAAGATATTAATAAAATAATTTTAAATATGTGCAAAAGTTTACGAACTCTCTTACTTAGTTTTGATATATGTGGTTGCCAATTTGAATTTTTGTCCAAAATAATGTCGAAGTATTTGTAATAATTAGTATTGAAGTAGGCGAAGTAAATGACACGTGCATTTCAAGTTCTAACTTACAGTTTTATTTCATTTTATTTATTGGTCACTGTTAACGAAACAAATATTGATTGACATTCTCGTTTTATGTATTTATTAATTATGGCAACATTATTCAAGGAATCAAAACTAAATCCGGTTATCGTTATACAGTTTAATATCTTTTTGAATTTCAAAAGATGTCCCGTCCCTGGTTCGCAAATCAAATTTCGAATGCAGCAAGACTTTAAAAATAAAGAAAACGATTTTGAAGAGGGAGACAAACCTGTACCACATATGATCATTCTTCTTGGCTCCTCTGACTTCGTCAGATGTAGAGCGGTCTTTTTCCACCTATACTTAAATGGATTTTAGATATAAAAAGAAATAGATTAAAAATAGAAAATATAGAAAAATACATGTTATTTATTTTAATTTTGTTGTGAAGATTACGAGGATGCTAACTTTGTAAAAAAAAGTTAAAACTATGCTTATTGGTTTGTTTAAATGTTAATGTAAATATAGCTTATCTAACAAGAAACATGATTGTTATCTCCACTGTTTTGATTTTACCTTACATGTCAATAACCACTATTAAAAAGATCTCGTATTAGGGTTTTTGCAAAAAGTTGTGCCCATAACAAATGCAAATGAATGGGTAGATGTAAAAAGCAAACGAATGCGTGCCTCCCATCCTGGTATGCTTAGAAAGAGGCACTGCCGCTGCTGGAGTCACGTCACTACGAGCAGCTGAAAGATGGAGGTATCTTCATCTCTACTACGTCCAGGAGGGTACCACAGTGCAGCAGGTTAGTGATCATCTCAAATCTGTGTGTGGTGAGTACTGTACGTACTGTGATGTCTGTACTGTGGAGGAGTTAAAACCACGGGGGCGGTATGCCTCATTTAAGTTGGGTGTTCCGGTTCATGTTGCGGACTCTGTCATGAGTCCTAATAGTTGGGCCGAAGATATATGCGTAAAGCCCTGGCGTCAGAACTTTCGCAAAAACGAGGGGCATGCGGCTAAAACCAGTGTCGTGTAATAAAATAGGGTTGTATTATCAGAACGTGCGTGGCCTCAGATCAAAAACTACTGTTTTTTATAATAATGTAGCTAAAAGCAAATTTGATATTATTACCTTAACTGAGACATTTCTGACAAGTTCTGTGTGTGATGGCGAACTGTTTCCGCCTGGGTACACCGTAGTGCGTAAAGATAGAGCTGGTGACGCTGGCTGGGGAGGAGTATTGATTGCAATCCGTGACTGTTACTCAGTGCACGTTGTAAATGGTATTCCAACTCCGACTGATGACAAAGAACTAATGTTTGTTATTGTTAGTAATAAGATCATGAAATTTTTGTGCTGCGTAGTTTATCTCCCGCCTAGTTATAATGATGATCAGTACCTAAATGTCTTGACATGTATTGAAAAAGCAAATTGAACTTACTCTGACTTAGATATATTCGTTTTAGGTGACTTCAATCTCAATTCTTGTAGTGTTAATGTCAAAACGCAATTTAATTTTTTTTGTGACTTCTGTTTATTAAAGCAACACAACAGCGTATTTAATGACAATGGCGTCATGTTGGATCTTGTGCTGAGTGATCTTGAGCTGGACGATATCAGGGTAAAAACCTGTCTTGATCCCCTAGTTCACCTCGATAAACACCACCCGGCTATTGAGGTAGAGATCAAATTAACCCACAAGAAACCTATAACGACAACACTGTCTCCTCCCACGCAGTTTTCTGCATCTGGTCCTGATTTCAACTGGCATAAAGGCGACTTACAGGGGCTGTATGAGGCACTTACTCATGTGAACTGGTCAGACTTATTAATAATAACTGATGTGGATTGTGCTGTTGACCTTATCTATGAAAGTTGTATGACTGTATTGCAAACTTTGTTCCGCTTAGAAACCACGCAGTAAACAGCCGACCGAATACCTACCCGGCATGGTTTACGACGGAAATAATAAATAACATCAAGCAGAAATATTTCCATCTTGTTAGGTACAAGGAGGAAGGCAAAGAATTTAACAGAGAGCTTTTTAAATACTATCGTGAACGTGTTAAGAAGCTGATTGATTTAGAGTATCGGCGGCATTTAAACCATATTCAGAATATGATTATTGAAGATCCCAAGCAATTCTGGAACTTTGTCAAGGACGAGAAAAAACAGCGACGGGGTGTTAAGACGTTCACTTTTGGGGGTGTCGATGTGCAGGGTCAGGAGGCGGGTAATTCTTTTGCACAGTATTTTGGGTCTGTATTTCGTGCCGACGTCCCGCGACTCGATCACGCTAATGCTGCCGCTGCTAACGCTAAAGCTGATGCCACTAACATCTCAATCTCGTCAGTAGACGAAGCAGACCTTGAATTAGCAGTAAAACACCTCAAACCACGAACTACTGAAGGACCTGATCGCATTCCTATGTTTTTGGCTAAAGATTGTTGGGTTATACTGAAGGATGCTCTGCTCTACATATTTAACCTCTCTCTCAATAAAGCAGTCTACCCCGAGAGATGGAAACCATCTAGAGTTACTCCAGTGCCAAAAGCTGAGGGAGGTATGGATGTCTCATCCTTTAGACCTATAGCAGTGCTATCAGTTTTTGCGAAACTATTTGAATTTATTTTGAATAATCATATCAGCCAACAAATCGGTCACTTATTACATGATAGCCAACATGGGTTCCGCAAGGCTCGCTCGACCACAACTAACCTAGTGGCGCATGCTGATTATGTCTCTGCCGAGATGGATGAAGGTCGTCAGGTGGACGTGGCCTATTTTGACTTCAAAAAAGCCTTTGATCTGGTGGACAATGATGTTTTGTTACAGAAACTAGCGATGATGGGGTTCACACCCGGCCTACTTAACTTGATGGCCTGTTATCTACACAATCGGTGTCAGAATGTCAGACTCGATGGGTATGAATCAGAAACATACTACACAAGATCGGGGGTGAGTCAAGGTAGTACATTGGGGCCTACCTTATTCCTGATCTTTGTCAATGACCTCCCGAAGAGCGTACAGAAAGCTAAATGTCTTTTGTTTGCGGACGATTTAAAGCTGAGTCTTAGTATTACTGACGTCGGTGATACTCTGACGTTGCAAGAGGACATACATTATGTTTGGGAATGGAGTCGTTACAATCATCTTCCCCTCAATAGTGACAAATGTTAAGGTATCACTTGTTCTCGCAAACGACATCCAGTGCATGCAACTTATTATTTATCTGACGCGCCTGTGGTAAGAGTAAGTGACATACGAGATTTAGGATTAGAAATAGACAAAGAATTTGACTTCCATACACACGTGACAACAGTCTGCAAGATCGCTAGTGGAATGCTGGGCTTTGTTATTAGAACTGCGGCTCAGTTTGACGATCCGAAGGTTGCATTAGTGTTGTTCAATGCATACGTCCGCAGCAAACTGGAATACTGTGCTGTGATCTGGGATCCTTACGAAGATAAATATGCGCTTCTGATAGGAAGGATACAGTACGCTGTATCCTTCCTATCAGAAGCAAACTTACGAGTTTGCGCGCTGGCAGTACAAACAGCGTTATGGTTATTACCCATATCTATATCCGTCGATATTTGTATCTGGCATGGTGGATGGATATGGACACCCTCAAATTTAGGAGAGTTGTGTTGCTTTTGAAACATTATTTGAATATTATTCACAACAAAATGGATTGTCCAGAAATAGTAGAAAAACTGTGCCTTCTAGTCCCATGGACTATACAAAGAGGTTAAGATGGATTGGTTGCGCCGCGCCGCAGGCCGCGGTTACTGGCCCGGCCAGCAACGCGCACTAAGCGTGCCGCCTACGCGCCAACCAACCGCGCACTGCGCTGCTTGGGAGACATGCTCGCTCAGCACAATGATATTGACATTTTCTTTGACCAATTTGGATGTGTTATAAATAAATTTCGTTTATATTTGGATGATACCTGATGTTGACATACCTATTAATAGTAAATGTATCTTATTTGACGTCGTATTAATTTTGTAAAATTGTAATTGATTAATTTATTTTGTGTTCTTTTGTGTAATTATTATTATTATTTGATGAATCTTGTACTTCTAGCTCGTCTACAAGACGTAACGAACCTGACGTTGACATAGTGATGGTATATTAAATGTATCTTAATGAACTTCGTATTAATTTTGTTTGATTGATTTTAAAATTATAATTGCTCGTAATTTATATTGTGTAATTTCGAAATTTATTATTATTGTATTTCTAGCTTGTAGACGACTTGGATTTTGATCTGTAAGTGTGCAAGTTATTGAATAAATAAATAAATAACTAAAGGCTAAAATTGAAATATTTGAAAGTTAAGGAACCTTTGTTCGGCCTTCGATTCTATTTTTAATAAAAGAGATAATTAAAAATCGTCTGAATACTTTGCTTGAAAGCCTTATTTTCAATTCAGAAATAAGTAGTAACCAATGTGAACAATATTCAATTGCACCCGGAAACAATGGTGGTTTGAATTTCTAAGAGACTATTATCTTGAGAACCTAACGAAATTTATAGAATGCCTTAAGTCTTTCTTTTGAAAATGTATATTAAATGTATATATAATGCTGCTGAGTCATTTAACGAGTTTTACAGTTTGTGCGATTCTACGATTTAAACTTTCCTGTATTAAAACTAAAAATTACTGCAAAAAGATTTTTAGCAAGTTGGTTGACGAAAGGCATCACTGAAAGTTCCTGTGAAAAACGACAATTGTACTTGAGATATCGAAGGGACAAAAATAGATACAAAAGCTCTTACAAAAAATATGCAGGTATTTTAAAACGCTGTGTTGAAAATTCACAAAAGAACAGAAATTTAAACTATATTAATAATAAGGATAATAAATGTAAGGCAGTGTGGAATATTATAAACAAATATACTAAAGACTGTGAAAAGAATTCAATAAACAAGATATATATGGATGAAAATGTCTGTTAAATCAAGTAAATTTGTAAATCCTGTTAGTGAAATTGAGTTAATAAAAATTGTGAAGTCTCTAAACAATTCTAAGTCTGTTGGTGTGGATGAAATCCGCACAGATATTATCAAGTCAAGTATATTGATAGTGGCTCAACCTTTTGCTTTTGTTATAAACAGACTCTTAGCTGGGGGGATCTTTCCTAATGTGTTAAAAGAATCTATAGTGAAGCCGCTTTACAAAAAAGGTTCAAAGATGTCCCTCAATAATTATAGGCCTGTGACACATACCAGTTTTCTGAAATACTGGAAAAAGTTATGTACAATAGACTGATAGCCTTCTTAGAAGCTAATCATATATTAAAAGATGAACCAAATGGATTCAGAAAAAACAAAATCACATCATCAGCCACATTTCAATTGATTAAAACAATAACTTACTATCTTAATGATAATATACCTGTTACAGCGCTTTTCCTCGATATGACAAAAGCTTTCGACTTTGTGTGTCATAAACGTCTTTTAATAAAATTAAATAAATATGGTATTCGTGGGCCTTGCTATGACTGGATCAAAATTTATTTAAATAATAGACAACAGTGTGTAGATATTGAAGGATATTCCCCAGCAAATCATTGCTTGCAGCATTTTCAGTCTAGATTTAACTGTGAATAATATTGGTGTACCACAGGGCAGTGTTCTTGGTCCTCTATTGTTCTTGTTATACATTAATGATTTGCCGAATACCTCACCAATGTATTTTATTTACAGATGACACAACCATTATTTTTAAGGGCAATAAAAGTGAAAGTGGACAAAACTATGAAGATGACATTGACTTAACGTTTGTTTTACAGGAGAAATGTGTCCGTGCTATATTTGGCCTTAAGCAAACGGTTCTTGTCGCCCCTTCTTTAGACACTATAAATTGCTTACATTACCATGCCTATATATTTTTGATATCTGCTTATATGTACATAAACAGGGGCATTTATTTCAACTGAATTTCCAGATAACTAATCAGAACCTGCGCTCCATGTACAAAAATAAACTTAATAAACCTCCGGCAAAGCTTACACTGGTTTCAAATAATACTTTTATGATGTGCATCAAATTTTTTAACAAATTGCCTGATAAATTCAAAAATTACGAGTTCTTCATGTTTAGGATAGCAATTAGGTCTTGGCTTGTAGATAAATGCTTTTATAGTGTTATTGAACTTTCAGAATATAAATAGCTTTTAGATTAGGTAATAATATAGTCATTTTAGGAATGTTTTCTAGATTAGAATTTAGATATAAATGTTTCTTATAATTACTGAAAATGTATGTGTATACGCTTGAAAAGGCAGGACTAAGTGAAACTCCGTTAGCTTTAAGATCTACTTATGTATTTCCTTTTTTCCATACGCTATAAAGACTTACTTACTTACTTACTTACAAGAACTAAGCTACCTACTTACTTACTCCGATCACTGTTATAATGATCGATTCTATAAATTTTAATAGTCCACTTTCTTGAACAACACTGTATTTATGTCCACATAAAATAAATAATAAATAAATATCTAGGACAATTCACACCAAGATAATCTGGCCCCAAACTAAGCAGAGCTTGTATTATGGGCGTCAGATACTGATAATCATACTGAAATATTTCTAAATACATACTTAAATAGATAATAACACCCAGACACACAACCAACTCAAATGTTCATCACATAAATGTTTGTCATTTAATGTTTTTTACCTCCATTTTAGTCTTTCAGCTTTCAATCAATCGAAGGCACGCGCACTCGTGACAACTTGCACCGAAACCGAAAACGAACGAATCCTGCCCCCCTTTGTGTAATCTCCGCATTCGCCGCGTTCTCGCGCGTTTCAGGGTGCCTTCACCTTAATTGCCGGCCCCGGACAAAGATTGTAAAACCCCCAGACTTTTGGGTAAAATAGTAATTGATCCCTGGACACCCTAGAATTTATTTTTTTGATGCTGTAAATTTCATAAAGGTTTGTTTGGTTATGGTTTTTATTCACTAAAAATATTAGTTATAACATCTTTCCTCTTTACAATATTAGTATAGAGTATGGATTTGAATTTTTAACTAATTTGAAATGTAACTTAAAGTAAGGGTCAACATTAGTAACTCTGGAGGGCTAGCAAAGAGCAACACGTCACGATGATTTCTACAATAGAAATCGTTCAAATGTATGGGGATGACATATGCGCCAGTGACAGCTTATGTCATCCCCATACATTTGAACGATTTCTATTGTAGAAATCGTCGTAGCGTGTTGCTCTTGGCTAGCCCCCCTGCCATATCATCTCTGTTCTCTGCTCTGTGCATTCCCTGCACCGGGCTGCACTATGCAGGTCCACTCTATCCGAAAGCGTGCGGCGCACTCCGCGCACTACGCTAGTCGTGTCGTCACGTCAGAGGTTTGGTAATAAGTGCTGGGAACGACGCATGCGCTGTGCGGACAGGAGCACGTGGGGCATGGGGTTCGCACGCTCTCGCTCACCAGGACTACATAGACAAAGAGAGAACGTCATTCCATACAAATACAGTCTAAAACTAACAGTAAACTAACAGGTACATAGATTATCAAAGTGATAATTTTATTCCCGACTTAAATCATTTACACAAAGAAAATAAATACTAAACACCAACAGAAGAAGCGTTCATCCGTAGGATCGCTGGATAAAGGGAACACTGAAGTACGAAATATGCAAATTGACCAAGCTATGATGAGTATGATTCTCTTCCACAGAGAGAGCCATTATAACTTTCTACCCTGTAGTAAAAAACAAACAACCAAATCCTTTTAATATTACCGCGTTTAGAGATTTTAACATATGTCCAACAGAGCTTTACTACTAGAAGGAAATAAGAAGGAATTTTCGACAACAGTAAAGATATAGCATACATAGTAATACCCAAGTGGCACTGATATATAGATTAATATACCAGTAGAAGACTGATTTCAATCAGACATACTGCGATAACTTATGCTATGGAAGTACTGCCGCACATGCGCTGTTTGTGACCAAACCCTAGACCCCTATAAGCATACTAGGGACTTCACAGTCTAGGTCTAATTATGCTGGTTAATTTTATGCTAGCAGTCCAATATTTCCCCGATTTTCATGTAGCTTGTCTGGTCTAACGATCGGCCGCCTGGTCTTAACATCCCCAGGAGGTCTGGGTTCGAATCCCTGGACGAGCTACAATTTTGCCAACTTTTTTTTATTTACTTACCTGCATCTTCTTTCTGGATAAACAAATGAACCGAAACAGACTTTAAAGTGAGAACGGGACATACTAGTAGATACATAGTCAGCGCTTAATCATCAATTCACATTACAAAATCATAAATTACATCCGAGTAGAAAAGTAAAATGTTCACAGATGAGATTGTTGAAAGTAAAATAAATGGTAATAATTAAAAAAAATACTAAAACATACATAATCAAATTGAGTACAATGTCAAAACTAAGTTCTTTACATATAATGACGATTAATATTTAGTTACCTTAAAATAGAACTAGTCTGGCCATAAAAACTTTTCTTTTTTCAACCTTTAATTTGGAACAACTTCTTTATTTTAAAAACTTCTTTCGATTTCGCGCCATTTCACATATTTTTTCGTGTTCGTTCATTAGCAAAATTACAATATGGAATGGGGTGTCCAAGAAAATAGGATTGTAGTGAACGCCCTGCACAGAGTGGGTATGGCGCCGTCGTCGGTCATATGCCAGACGAACAGATGATTCACAAGCTTGGTATCAGCCGTATGTTGTTATTTGTACTATACCAGATGCAACAAAACTTTCTCTGTCGAAAGACCATAAAAGATCGGGGCGGCCGCGTGCTGTTAGAACTACAAAGGCTGTTAATGCTGTTACCTATAGACAGAATTCGTCGAAACCCAATTAAAGCAAAAAATCTTATCGCGAGAAATGAAGATTCCCGATAGGACTCCGCGCGTATTATACCTGAAGCTCTGTCGTCGATACACAGGACATGCCCTGAATCAAACTTTTAGAATTAAAGAGAGGGGATCGATCTAAACGCCTTCTATCGCCAGGTAAAAGGCACAGGAATATCCTATTTACCGATGAAAAAAATCCATAGTTGAAGAGCACTACAATAAGTAAAATGATAAAGTGTATGCTCACAGATATAAAGAAGCTGCAGGACTAGGTACGTGTGTTACGGGCTACTTGATTAACTGGGCAGTATTAATACGGACCGGACTTCACCGGACCTAATGAATAATGACTAAGTGCATTCAATTTGATAAATTTATTACTTTGGCCGTTCCATATAAAATAAATTTAAGTTATTCAATTAAAGTTAACGAATAACAATTACATGAGAAAACAATGAGCCGCACTTTTGGTCTGGGTGTCTCCTATGTATAATAAGTATGTATTTACAGAAGAAAATGTATTTAAGTATGTTTATCCGTTGTCTAGTATCCCATAACACAAGCTTTAATTAGCTTACTTTGGGGCTAGATGGCGCTGTGTGGAATAATGTCCAGGGATATTTTTTTTTTTTCATGCTACAACTGAACTTATTTTCATAAACTATATTGTAGAATAAATGGAATATACAATAACAAGCTTTTTAGTTGGCCCCTACAACGAGTGCGTAGTTAAGTGTTGGTACCTAATCAGTTAATTTAATTCGTAATTAAATGCGCCACTTCGGGAGAGCTCTTGCAGCCCGAGGTACCCGGTTACAAGCGACGTTATTGTTCTTATTGTTATGTTGTGTGAAAAATTACACGGATGGTGTAAATTTGCTTACCTCTTAACATTGCAAGAATCTAAATTACATTAATGTTGATGGAGCGAGGTTGTTACAATGTACTTGTAGGAGGTTTCGTGATTGAATGACTTAGCTAGAGTATGAAGTCATAGTGGGGATAATCTGCTCCTCTGCACTGTACATTGAGTATTTTATCTTTGAGTGACTAAGTAAGTATGTACTCTTGATTTTTAATTTATGTTACCAATGAAAGTTTAAAAGAGTTTACTTTCTACGAAAACTGAATCCTCAAACTACACACAAATTGAAAATGGCGCCAATGGCGTCTGCAATTTTCACATGTTCTTTTTTCAAATTGTTTATCCTGCCGCCGCAGGGTCGCACTGCCAGCCCGACACCATCCGACACACTATCAACCATAGTTATTGTTGAGTTATTCCCTGTGGAAGCAAATACTGAACTAGGCGTAGAGTCACATTTTGTTTGATCGAGAAATGAATTATCCGGGTAAAATTTGATTTACTTTATGCATATTTTATATTGAATACTCGTATCAGAGATGGGAACTTGGATTCAACTTAACTCTAGTTTCATTCATCGTTTGAGTACTTATTTTCATAATGAAGTCTTTAAAAAAGGTTTTCAACTATAAACACAACCAGTTAAAATTTTAGCAGATTTCGATATTTAAATACTATGGTTATTGCGGGCGTGGAGGGATCGGGGAATGATGAAGGAACGCAGTTGAATGTATTAAATAAATAATCTTAATTTAAAGCAAAGGTTATTGAAAAAGAGTAAGTAATCAAGTGACAGACTGATGTGAAACAAAGAAAAGATAAATAATGAATTTGACACTTATATCTCTAACTAAGGAATGGAAATGAGTTCGGTTTGCCACAATGATTATAACAAAGTATGAATCAAACTTGAGATGCGGTGCCAAAAAATGTTCTTCCTGGTTTTAAAATAAATCTGTAATGTATAAGGTAGTTAGTTCATTTAAAGATTCAATTAAAGGTTATGTACCTACACTACTTCAATGTTATCTCTTTAATTAAAGCGTTTCCTCTCTTTCATTACTTGTTTGCGTGCCCGACAGGGTCCTTATTGGTCATGTCTCTATAATTACCATCTTCTGTACATATGGCTTGCAAATTCTCAGTAGGATAGTTTCTTTCTTTATACAGGGCCCTGGATCAGTGATCAAAACATTTTTGAGATTGAGGGTAATTCCGCGAAAATCTATAATTATGAAGTGAAGTTATGTTTTTTCAGAAGTTTTGGATGTTTCTTTAGTCTGTCAATAAAAACTATTCAAATAACTCTAATAAACTAATTAAATTTTGGCATTGAAGTCATTACTTACATTCAGCCATGTTGCTATCGAATCATAATGCACAATAACTTGTAATTTTTTGTATATACTGTGATGCCTCTATCCCGCATAGCCCTTTCCCTGAGGGGTGAATAAATGACTACCTAGCCACAGAATACTAAACGAACACAATTTATTTTGCAAAACTAAACTAATTTCATACTAACAAAATTACAACTTTATTCATTACGAGTTACGACCGACGACGGGCGGAAAGACGGAAATAACTAACGTTCTTATAAAATCTATATAAGACCATTACTACAACTAACTTAATACTATGGTTGGACGCCAGGCAGTGCCGGATTAATCTATGAGCAAATTAAGTAATTGCTTAGGGCATCACGTCTTGGGGGACCAGAACCAGCAACAAAATTAATATACGAGTATTTGCTTGCTAGCACATGCATGGCAGAGCTGTTTGAAAATCCTCACTTTGTAATTGACCATAGACGTCTAAAGTTCGATTCATTATCAATATTATACTATCAGAATTAAGCTGTTTCAGTGGTTGCTGATGTGTGTGGGTGGTGGTGGTGGTGGTGGTGGCTGTGTTACATTGCTTATAGCGATTTCACCAAATTATGACTTTGGTAAAGATCGCAAATTTTCCATCGAGTTACTTTGCATGATGTTATTTTGACGTATCCGGTCTCATACCAAAACGAGACTAATCAGAAAAGCACACGAAACGCCATTGTTCTTCTGCCCAATTTCTGTGTTCAAGAGCCCATTGATATCGAATCCTACGATTGTGCATTGCTATAGGTGGTACCCTTAGCGGTCTTCGGGAATGAAGGTTCACTTCATGCAAGCGGTTTCTGACTGTTTGGTCGCTAATTAAGTTCCCTGAAGAGTGATGAAGCCTCACGGCTAACATCATGGCGGTTATTGTTGGAGCTCTTCGAGTTGTGATTTGAATGTATCGGTCTTGTCTCCATGTGGTGCAGCGATACCGTCCTCCATGGCGCTCAGCCACGGTACCAGTGCTTCGGTAACGTGTCCAAAGTCGACTGATAACACTCTGACTTGTATTTAGAGCTAAAGCCACAGTACGTTGCCGGGAACCAGCTTCTATCATTCCCACGTCTCTGAGCATTTCTTCCCTGCTTAAATGACGTCGCCGCTCCATAATAACGTTGGTTTTAATCAGTAGTAGGGAAACAGTAGCACTAATAATGTCTTCAATGCGTTGTATGTTTTTATAGGGAAAATATTGACAGCTGATTTTCATCTTTTACTCGAATTTGAATGACAGTTCCTGTTTCAAATTATGAAATGCACCAAAAAGGGTCCATATAAATTTATAAAATCATAAATTTATTACAAAGCCACATCTCAATCTCAAGAAATCCGCATAAAAATGCTTGATCCCTAAACACTTTTGATGTGTGTATTAGACGCCAATTTTCATTCGACAAAAGAACATTTCTCGTAAAACCTTGTCGCAAATTGTAAGTTGGCAAATCTTATTTAGAGCAAATTTTAACAAATAAATTGCTTGGTCATGTTTATTTTGCCAAATTTACTTCATCAATGTTTCATTTGGCGCAACATACTCTTCAAAATGATGTATGGCATACGATTTACATACAAATTTGCGTGGTGCATAGAATACAAAGCAGTTTTTGATTATATAATACTAAAAATGATAATTTAATTTCCCGTAAACACTGAACAAAAAAAAAACCTTTTTTATCGCTGACAATTCGGTTCTGGGGCCTTATCACAATCCCTTAAAACTCGTCAGGTTCAATCCCTAAACTAAACGTAGCGAGCAATTTTGTAATATTATGACCTTTAATTTCCAGCCAGTCAGCGGTCACCTGGCACTAACGCATTTTCCTAACTTGATATTTACTGACGAAATTGCTCACTACCCCTCAGTTTAGGAAATTACCTTGACTGGTTATAAGCTATCTAATAAGGCACCTGGCGGGCACACGCCGCCCGCCTTTTTAATACCTACGAGGCGATGACAGGTTGGAGTACCTTTAAAGTTAAATTGAAAAACAATCGCAAAAATGTGCCCGTACTGGGAATCGAACCCAGTTCCTCCTGATCACCACAGACCAGGCGTCATATCCATTAGACCATACGAGCTATACGGAATTCAGTGAAATGTTGGACTGCTTGCTTAATAACCAGTATAATTAGACCTACGCTCAGAAGTCCCCATAAGGCTCGGAAAGGTCTTGCATTTGGTCATTTAGGGCGCATGTGCAGCAATACTTCCATAGTATAAGTTATAGCAGTAGCTCTAATTACAAAACGGAATCGAAATGTTCGGCCTTTTCCCTCGCCCTGAGAACGTTTGTTGGTCATTTAAGTATTTTGGTGTACTACGAACAGCTGAAGCACGTATATAAATGTCCTGCCATGCACTTGGCTCATCAATGCACGTGCAGTGTAGAAAAGGATTTTTCACATTCATGAAGAAAAAAGGTGGAAGAGATCCCCAAATAATCAAAAAAAGAGGTCGCCAGTGCTCACACGCATATGTGAACAGTTACAGCCAAGCTTTGTCTCTGTCCAAAGATAGAAACTAGAAAAATTCAACCTTAGTGCACTGTTAGATGCTAAAAATGAAAATTTACTATGACTCTGTTCAACAAATTTGACTGACTTCAGCCACAGGAGTATGTTACTCATGTGGCTCAAGTTCGCTATTGACATCATATTCCGAGAAGGGTACATATTTGAATACCTAAAATTAAAGTACCGAATGCCAAAATGCTTGTGCTCAAAATACCGAATGCTTTTCGATCGAGTAAAAAAAATATGTAACCAATAAAAAGTTACACTATTAAAGAGTAACTAGAAGCCGCCATGACCAGCCAGCGAGGACAAAGTCGCGGGCAAAAGTTAGTAAACTATAGGTATGGTCACAGGCAGCCAATGTTACTGCTTCCGCTGCTGCGAGTACTGTGTCGCCAGGCGCCCCGCCCACTGGTCGAGGGATGGGGACTACGTTCATTCATCACTTCTACTCCCGGAACAGAAGTGATTACATTTTATTTGGTTTGATATTAAAACACATCGCGCAGTGAAAATAACAATAGATTATTTCGTAGTCATATAGATGTTAAAAAGCAAATTACTTTTTGGAACTAATTTGCGTCAAGTTTAAGTAATGCAGATTCACATTTCTATGTATAGTTTCAAAAAAGAGTCATTTTTTTCTGAAAATTTGAAAATATATTACCCTTTATCCTCTTCGAATCCTTCATGCCTAGCCTTCGTTCGAGCATGTGCGTGAGATTGGTTTGAGCACCTCCCACGTACCTAGTACCTATTCAATACTTATGTAGTCGAATGATATTATACCTTTCTGGCATAAGTCGGTCAGACCGCTGGCAAGCTAATATTTTTGTTAAAGCTCTACACGAACACTATGTCTATCTTTTGGTAATACGAGAACCTAGGCTATCCTTCCGAGATCTTTAGGCAATACCTTGCTTTCCAGCCTTACATTACCCCATCCTTCCGAGATCTTTAGGCAATACCTTGTTTTCCAGCCTTACATTACCCCTCCCTCCCTCACCTGTAGCACGGGCACATTTGCGCACTTTCTGCGGTTGATGTGATCCTGGTCTTGAAAATTCAGCAAAGACGTCCAAGATTGATCTTGTAGGTCTGTTGTACATACTAATTGTAATACTTAATATGTACGTATTACAAGTAGTAATAGAACTACAAAGGATTTCACTCCCTATTAGCTGAAAGTGCCAATAATAGACGTGTTTGGGAGGTCGGAAGAGAGGCCTTATGTATTATGACAATGATGGCTTGACGAAAATAAATCCAAAGTAGCGTGGTAGAAAAATAGAAACAGAATAATAAAATTGCAAAAAATAAAAGACAAGAAATACCACGTTGGGCGCCACAGGAATATGTCATCTAAACTTTATACTATGGCAAACATAAAGCACAAGCGCTCCACTTTTGATAAAGATAGATATTTTATTTTTCTACTGTTGAGCTACTAAAATTTTACTCGTACTTCGACATGTTCTTGGTCTGAAACTCATTTCTGGCCATGAAGATGATGAAGGAGAACTTCAACCCGCAGATTACAGGTAAAATGCCACTTTGCTGGCCAGTTTTAGTACTTATATGCTCTTTAATTAGGTGAAGAAAATAATAGAATATTTCTTTATTGTGGTAAATGTGGTTAAAAAAGATAACATTGTGGATTTACTAAAAACAAGCCCTGACTGAAGTAAATAACCAAAAAAAAATTTTTTTTTGTTGTATATTTAGTATTTTAAATTAAGTTTTAAAATGAAATTTACTTATGATAAATTTAGTTTAAGAAACAAAAACGCCTAAATAGTAAAAATTTTAAAAACGGGTTTTCTGATCCAGGTTGCAGCATCAATCGAAGTAATCATTTAATTGTCTACTTAACGATTCACTAGCACATGTGAAGCGTGCAAAAGAAAGTGACTAAACCCATAAATTACCGAAAATTCTTCAAATAAATGAATAAACTCGAAAACTACCGAAAATCGCGGTACTACCAGCGGTCGCTCGCATTGTTCAACTCCGCGTACTTCTGCGAGCTTGGTACAGGTGTGAAGTTAAACTTTTCCTACAATACCTACTTAAAACAGTTCCCTAAACTATCTTTCATTCGAATTATTTTATTACAAATGATATAATCTAATAGAACACAAACCATAGATATAACTTACAAAAACAAAAATATTTACCTAAAACAAATATTTAAACTTAGAAAAACAAATTGTAAGTTTTTTTTACTTATTTGCGCACTCCTCTGTTTTTTTTATTTAAAATAAGATTGAAAATTTTCGGCATTCCTTTTTTAAATTGTTCTTTCGGTTTGCAAATTCTCATTTTCATTCAAAAAACATTTAAAAAAAGGATTACACAATCATACTTATTGGACAACCCGAAAAATATATATTCCCACCTCTTTACACTTCTACAATTCCGTTGTTTTCAAACAATTAAGATAAGTCACCGCAAAAAGACATCAAACCATCAAATAAAACTGTTCGGCAGCAAGTTATTCTTGGGACCCGAACCAGTAACCCAAATAATGGTGATGAGGAATTTAATCCGCGAAACCAAGCAGCTTTTACAGTAGTAGGTGAATTTTGTCTAATGTATAGGCAAATGAATGTCAAAAGCAAAGTCGACGCGTGCACCATCCTCCGCAAAAGATGGACTACTACTCTGCAAGTAAATCCCCCACCCCCTTTTCCATTCAGATATCATCACTGCCCCCCACCGTCCGCGGGAAACACTACACGGAGCACTCAGACAATTTCTGCATCCCTAGTACAGCGAAATAAAAAACCACGTGGACTGCAACCTGTTGCAAGATTCAACCAAAGTCAAATAAAATAAATAAAATCATTTATTTTAGAGTAAATCCATAATAATATTAATATTTTGATTTTGAGAATGGTTACAGTACCGGTGGTAGAAGAGTTCTATGGCAGTGAGTGCAGGGACTGAAATCATATTTTATTGGGCGACAGCTTCTTTACTGGCTGGCTCTTAGTGAGTCCAAGTTAAATGTTCGGGTTAACTATCTTAAGTTCGAATTATTTTATTACGATTTTCAAATATTTGAAATCGTTTAGCACTTTGATGGTTTTCCATATTTTCAGTTCGTCGGAAGCACGATTGACAAAATCATATTGCTGAAATTCCGATTTTCGATTTGTTGTTTTCTTTCAAATTCCAAATTATTTGATTTCTTACTCAACATTGACTAACACTTTGAATGTTAGTTGATTATTGTACAGAAAAACATTTCTAATGTTTATACACACATCAACATGGTCTAGGGATATTTCAACTAAACCTAAATAACTAAAATTCTATTAACTTTTTGTTAATACACCTACTTATTATTATTAGATTGTTACACAAGGTGAGAAAGTTACCTTTTAAATGCACGAGATGGTTTAGCGCGCGAGCGTAGCGAGAGCGCTAATAGTTCGAGGGCATTGAAAAGGTCTTTCTTCCGAGGTAAACACTCTGCTTTTCATTACGAATATAAGGAAAGTAAATAAAAATCAGATACATAAGTTCAACCAACAAAATTTTATTGAAACATTACCTACAACAAAGTTGATCATATTTCTATTTAAAGTTTATATTAAAATTAGAGCAATTGTTAAATGAGAGAGAGAGGTTACTTCCTGGGATGTTGATAGTTGATATTTTTTGTGAAACTTGAGCATCTTGAGTAAATGTTAGTGATAGAACAATCTCTTCATCCGGGCAATCTTTTGAAGTACTTGGTAGGTAATTTATTGTTTCAGTCAACTGATTTGAAATGTTTGCCTTCTCGAGGAATCGGTCTATTGACCGATTCCTCGATGTAGCCTTCAGCTACTGTACTAGATTTCCATCCACCATGTCTTTTTATTGTAGTCAAATTGGCACCTGAATCAGCTAATAGAGTCGCTGAAGTCCTGCGTAAGCAGTGACCCGAGTATAAATTCGGATTTGGTAAATCAAAATACGTGGCTATCTGCTTCGGGATACTGGATAATTTGTTTTTGCCAATTACTTGCCTCAAACATTTTCCTTTTTGGTAATTGAGGAAAAAACGATTAGTTCCCTTAGCAAGTGGTGGAAGTCTTTGGTATTTTTCTATTATTTGTACGAACTCTTTCTTTACTACGAAAGCTCGGTCGACTTTTGTTTTAGTACCAAGAGGTACTAAAACAAAAGTCGACCGAGCTTTCGTAGTAAAGAAAGAGACAAGTTAAGAAACTTGACTACCATCATTTCAACTTGTTTCTGTATGTCATGTTCCATCAAATTTACCAGTTCAATGGTTCTGCAAGCGCCACTCATGGCCATTACCAACGCGACCTAAAAAGTAAATACAAATCTTTAATGGGGTTTTTATTGTAGGTTACCTGTATATAATTTTAAACACATTTTTATGGATGCGATGTTATTTAAAAGAAATCGTTGCCTTTATTGCTAAATAAATGTTGTCTGGCGCTTGATTTAAGGAGGTTTGGACATCTTGTGCAGTGAAAACTTTGGATTTTTTCGCTATGTATCCATCCGACAGCCTTTTTAGGAAAGATGATAGATTGGCGAAATTTTTCAAATGTATATCGTGTTTTGTATTTAAAGTCGTCTTTTGAAGAGTTGAAGATTTATAATTTTCGGATAATTGATTGAAATATGTTATTAACACGTTTTCTGAAAAAGACTTCACTTTTTTTTCAGTCAGTGCGCCATTTCATAAAATCTTCATAAGCTCTTATGTATCTTTCTCTTGATTTCGGCGGTAAAAGGTTTTCCACAACTGTTTGAGCTTCTTCTCTAATGAAATCAGGAGTCAAATCCATATCTAAGTCTCATGTACTCATTTTGCAGAAAATAAACTTCTCACTCGATTTACGAAACAACTGAATGAAGTTCGAATAGTTGCAATCCCGCCTTTTTTTTTGTCTGTGGAATTCAACCATTTTTTTAAAGATTTGTGAAAAAGCATACTTAGACAATGATGATGGAATTCCCCCGCCTTATTTTATTTAAAGAAAATATAATAAATGCTTAGCTCAAATTTATTCAATTAAATACTAGTTAAGTGAACCTACATTAATGAGTATATTCCTGCTTCGATTGTTGAAATATTCATTTGAAATCAAGATAAATAAATTTCAAATACAGCTGTGGCTGAATAGAATACATCGACTTGCCGCAAAAGGAATGTCAAAATAGAAGGTGACATTTGACAGTTATTTACTATCAGCCCTAGGGCGGAAAAAAACTTTACAGCTCTAGGGCTGAAAGTGAAGCTTTCAACCCTATGCTCAGGCAACTTCAAGCGTTCTTTCCGTGTATGAGTAATGAAAAATAAACCTTGTATAATAGGCTATCTAATCTGATAAATAAACTATTAGATAAAGTTAAATTTAAAAAAAACTTAGAAGAAGAGGAAAAACTCCACCACCACCTAAAACTCTCCTGACACATCTGCAGCGGTTCTGCATACTCAAAACAAGGGTGTCAATATCCTGTTGTGGAATACTATCCCAAGTCCTGCTAAGATGCAAGAAAAGCTGGATTTCATGCACAATATCTTCAGGGAAATTCCTAAGAGCTCTTCTCTGAAGCATATCCCAGGCATGCTCAATATGATTTAAGTCAGTGGATTGTGCAGGCCAGTCTAAAGATTGGATATCATGCTGCTGTAACCAACTTGTAACGATACGCGCCGTACGTGGACGGGCATTGTCGTGCATTAGCTGGAAATTTTGTCCCATTTGCTGTCTGTGGGGCAAGATTACAGGCTCTAGCATCTCATCTCGGTATTTTAGAGCAGTCATATTGCCTTGTATCCAAACGAGATCCGTTCTACCGCCGAGACGAATTCCTGCCCAAACCATAATCGTGCCACCTTGATATGCATGAACTTGTTGTGGGTGCTGCAGTCGATTCCAACGTCCAGGTTCTCTCCAAACGCGTACTCTTCGCGAATCAGGATGAAATCCAAACCTGAATTTATCAGTGAAAAGCACAAGTGACTATTGAGAATGGTTACAGTTTTCGTGTGCAATAGCCCATTGTAATCTTCTTCCTCGATTGCCTCTCCTTAGCGCTGGTACCCGAAGTGGCCTACGAGCACGTAGGTTGACTTCACGCAGTCGTCTTCTCAAAGTTTGACCGCTTACCAGCAAGCCATACTCTCTCTGTAGCCTTTGAACCAATGGCATCGCCGTTACATTTGGTTGACTTCGTGCAGCATTTACTATGAATCGGTCCCGTACATGTGTTGTAATGCATTGAGGTCCTCGGTGCCGTTACAACACTTCGCCCGTGACACGATAACGTGACCAAAGCCTGGATATAACGCTCTGACTAGTCCTCATGGCTTCAGAAACCGCAATTTGGGTAGCGCCAGCATGAATCATGCCCACTGCTCTTAACATTTCGTTCCTGGTCAAGTGTCTACGTGGCATGATTAAATGAACACCGGAGATGCGTTTGACAAAGATTTATAGAAATTTATAGAGTTTTAATCAAGTTATAAGTTCGTGAAGATTTACTTCTTTGGAAGAAATTCAATGAATGCGAATTTCATCTTAAAACAAAACCTTTTCTAGACAAATTTGAATTTAAAAAAGGGACAGCATCACACTTCCCAGCACATACACGCACACTCATACACATATTTAGTGTTGCCCAAAATCGGTCTTGGTCTTGCAGTGTTGCTCTTGTTCTTGCACTTTTGCAAGACCAAGGCCAAGACCAAGACCGCCTAATTTTAGCAAGACCAAGACCAAGACTGACCGTGCAAGATTTTAGCAAGAACAAGACTAAGCCTGCGAGACTCTTGCGTCTTGCAGTTAGGACTGAGTGTCTTTTCAGGGAGTATACTGTATAGGAGTTCGGTTATATGCTTAGGGACTCTATGAGACGATAAAAATATAAAAAAACTGTGCTGTCGAAGGTGAAGGTGAAGGTGGTGGTGGAGGAATTGTGTTGTCGTAATTGACGCGTCTGTTTAATCGTCGTGGGTGGTCTCGTCCCGCGTCGCAATAAAATGACGATATCTCAAAATAAATGTATGAAACTTTTACGTAAACTTTATATTGTTGAAATCTGTATAATATAAGCTATCAGAATATGTATAATTTAATAAAATTTTATTTGAATATATAATGTTAAATAAAAAGTGAAAGTCGTAAAAGACAGTGAATTTAGTGAAAGTAGGCGAGCGCGAAAATTGTTAAAGTTAAAAGTCAAGTTAATGTCATTAATTTAATTTTTATATGTTTTAACCATGTTTTAGCACACGTAAGTGCACGTAAGCTTATTAAATGTAAACGTTTATTGAGAAACAGACTGACAACTGACAACGGAGATGTCAGTAGATTGAACGGTAGGAACGGTAGAACAGAACACGGTAGATAGATCCATTAGTTATAGCATGCATCGGCACGGATCGCTTAGGTCGTGGGTTCAAACCCTACCCGGTGTCAGTTTATTTTTTTCATTAATATCCCACGAAGCTTATTAGAACCCAACGTAAATAGGTAGGTGGTGAGTCTTCCGCTGTTAGCCGGGTTGTTTTGGGTTTTTACGACCGACTTGGTGTAATGGTTAAGAAGTTGGCTACTACACCAGAGGTCGCGGGTTCGATCCCCGCACAGTACAAACATTTGTGTGCATGAACATGTCTGTTTGTACTGGTCTGGGTGTCTCCTATGTATAATAAGTATGTATTTACAAAAGAAAATGTATTTAAGTATGTTTATCCGTTGTCTAGTATCCCATAACACAAGCTTTAATTAGCTTACTTTGGGGCTAGATGGCGCTGTGTGGAATATTGTCCAGGGATATTTATTTATTTATTTATTTATTTATATATGGTTGGTCTTTACTATGGTTATGATAATTCAAGCTCAAAATGTAACTACTCTGTTACGTTGTTCTAAGATACCGGGTAATAATCAAATAAATTCCGAAAACGATATGGCATACACAGTGAGTGATGTAGTAACTATTCAAGCGAAAATTAGATTTTTTCAAATAACTTTACTTTAAAGGTTTTCATACGAAAAATACTGACCGTTCGAGTGATTTGTATGATGACCTTGAAATTAAAGTTAGCTAAAAAAAATTATTTTCACTTAGATAGTTTCTACATCACTTAGTGAGTACTTATGCCTTATTGTTTTCGAAAGTTATTTGATAATCACCTGTATAAATTAACTTTTAATAATTATCAATAGGCTAATAGGTAATTGCAAGACTTGCGAGACTCTTGCTGCAAGACCAAGACCAAGACCAAGACTGGGAGTGCAATACCAAGACCAAGACCAAGACTAGGTGTGTTGGCGCAAGACCAAGACCAAGACTGGCTAAGTCCCGTCTTGTTCTTGCATTTGGGCAACACTACACATATCTATTATAATTCGAATCCGCTATCGGACTGACGGCAACATATTTAATCTTAAAAGACTTAAAGCTAACAGTAAAGTGTCCCATGCACTTATTACCGAAATTATGTATGCCGATGACATATGCTTTGTGGCGGACTCACAGACCGGACTGCAGCAGCTGATGACTACTTTTGATGAATCTTGTCGACGTTTTGGACTGAAAATCAGTGTAAACAAAACGGAAGTGATGGAAATGGAGTCAAGCGGCAATAATGGTCCCCTGAGTGATAAAACTTTAAGACAGGTACACAAGTCTAACTATCTAGGTAGCACTGTGACATCTAAGTGTGACCTGGATCCAGAGATCAATCACAGAATAGGAGCTGCCTCTTCCGCGTTTGGAAAGTTAGCGAACAAGGTGTTTAACTCACATGACATAAAGCTAGCGACAAAAATTGATGTATACAGGGCGATTGTACTTCCAAATCTGCTATACTCTTCAGAAACTTGGGTAGGTACTATACCGAAAACACATCAAAGTTCTTGACCGCTTTCAGTTGAGGTGCATTCGTGGCATATTAAACATCAAATGGTCTGATAGAGTAAGAAACACTGAAGTACTTCGTCGAGCCAAAATCAGCGGAATCGAGGCATATTTGATGCGGCGCCAATTACGATGGAGTGGACATATTTCACGCATGTCGGAGAAGAGATTGGCGAAGCAAATATTCTATAGCGAATTAGAACATGGGAAACGCAAACACGGCGGTCAGTTCCTCAGATATAAAGATGTCCTGAAAAGACACATGAACAGCTGTAAGATCGATCCAGCTAGCTGGGAAGCTGTAGCGCAAAATCGTCCCGAGTGGAGGCGCCGCGTCCAGAGCAACATCCAGGGATTTGAGGACCAGAGAAAGACTGATCTCGACAACAAACGTGAGGAAATAAAGGCCAGACCACCTACGGCTATTCAGTATAATTATAGTAACGGAGTCCTGACGTGTAGTGCATGTGAACTCACCTTTAAGAATAAGATCGGTTACTGCAGCCATCTTAGAGCACACGAGCGGGCGTCACAACTGACCCGCAACCAGAACGAATACAGTCGCTGTAGTCGAAACCGGCTAGAAAGGATGATGATGATGATGATAATTCACACACAAACACAGTCACTTCAACCCATATCCTAACACACCACACAACATGTCCAAATACTCAACTTCATTACAGTATACTGCTATGATCCTAGCTTAATTAATGTTATATTTTTTATTTTTAAACCTGTCACTTGAGCTGTGTCCCTTACCTTAATAATGTTTTTATAATCTGTCATTAATCGTTTTTTTGTAAGGCCAGTACTTTTTAAGTTATGTAAAAAATATATATATCCCTAGACCATGTTGTTGTGTGTAAAAGAAACAGTTTATCGTTCAATTGAAATCCATCAAGTTTAATATATACCTAACGAATGAAATTTTCAATTTCGTCACATTGATGCAATAATATTGTTAACAATTATGAACTAATTGGAATTGTTTAGAAAGCAAATAATATGAAATATATAGTATATGCTTAAAAATGTTGTATGTATAAAGCTTAAAAGCATTCTCGCGCTTCGCCGGCCGCTGCGGCGGCTCGCTCGGCTCGCGCGTTCTGGTCAAAGTTCTAATTGAAAGCAGAATTTGACCTCGCCATTTCGGATTTCTTCTGCATTTTATTGTCATTTTTCCAATTTCCGATTAGTAATTAGGATTAACAAATATAAAACTAGATAAAACACAAAATGGAAAAGATAAGTTCTTGTAATTAGAATTATTGTAAACAAAACTACGGCGAGATAGGTTCCCGTTCCAACCATCCTGCAGACTAGCGCCTCTTCCATAGTAACGTATGATTGAATAAGATTGAGCGAACTCTTTTGACGAAAATTTTAAACTTGGCCGTAGAACGGGTCGACGGACAGACGCACATTTACGAGACGTACACTTCCGTTTCTTTTATGTCTAAAATAAGTAAAATCAGTCCATACAAAAAGGATGGCCTGATACTACTTCTATTGACAAATGCCATTTCGATTAGACGAGTGCTAATACGAGTATCATTGCCGTACATAATTACACAATTTGACATGTCGAATCGATAGTTTCGAAAGACAAACTGTTTTGCAGTTTGGCAGATGTTGTAGTAGAGTACTGTACTGTGATAAAGGAACAAATAAATAAAAAAAATGTAGCGTGATCCTCTTAGCCTCTGGTAATTGACATTGACTACTTTAAAATATAATTATGATTGTGTTTATCTAGATTGTAGTATCAGTGTCACCGAATGTTAGGTAAGTTAGATTGGCCACGAATTAGACAGAGAAAAAGAACTTAATAAAGAGATGAGATAGTTTTTAAAGTTCTGGGATTAGAGACCGACCAAGTTCCCCGATCTCTTTTGTGTTGCTACAGCTGTTCGATATCAGTGGCATTCTGGCATTAAACTGCAAGTTTTACGCTTAGACAGCATCGTTTAGATGAAAATAACCTAACCAGACAGTGACCCTTAATTGACACTAACCATAATATCAGGTAAATAAGATTAGGCATAGATTAGACAGGTGTGAAGCAATGTTTTGTCAGAAGAGATTTTACCCTACATTCTAAGGCAAGTACGTATACAAGATCTAAAACCTAAAAATCACTTCCATCCTTTCAGACTTTCAGGAACAGGACTGCCGCCACACACCACCCCGTCCCGCACCCCCGCCAACAGTGCCCCGCTCCACTTTTCTTTAAACTCCTTATTATTTCAGGGTTCCTGGTAGCTAGATATCAAAACCACGTGGCCGATCAATAACCAACCGTTGCACATGCGCCTCGTGTGTTTCAGTAGTAGCTACTGTATGCAACGCAGTGATCGGAAATACCAAACAGCAATGTTTCTGGAATTCGGTATACGCTCACTAAAACAACCAGAATGTATATTTAGTTCTATATTTATTTAATAAATCGCCATCGCACAAAATTATGAAATAAATTGGCGCACTTATGGCCAAGCCAAACATTCTCTACCAGTCAACCAGACGATCAGACTGATAAATTATAAACGCTGAAAAGGACCAAATAAAATTTAGAGAAAATACCAATTTTTAAAACCAATCTAAGTTTAACCGGCTAAACTCAAGTCTATGTTCATATCAAAATTAAGTCGTAACATTTATACTATAAAAACTGAAGCAACCGATATTAACTATATTTTGAGTTTACAGGATCATTTTTGTTTTAGCCGACAGGACCAGAGATCATCATTAGAGAAACCACTTGCAATTTCTCGAAGTACAGATGCAGTTCAGCCATTTTCCGCCTTCCAGTGCCTATAAACTCTTTTTGCCTTCTGGGTTCCAAGTAGTTGCGCATCAAAGACCACGTGACTAGCCGTAGCACATGCGCATAGACGTAGATGTTCAAAGTAGGTTGTCATTGGTGCGACGCTTCAGCGGCTACCTGTTGCTCTTTTATGTGGTAGGTATGTTTTGATTGGTTCTGAGTAAGGATGGAAAATTACTTGAGGCGCACTACACCGGCACCACAACAGCACATCTACACGGCATCGCCACGTTTTTATATAGGCTACAGTTAGCCGCCAGCGCGCAGCGCGCTCACTACGGGTCGTCCGCGAGGTGCAAGCACGCTGACCACTCGCCCCGGGCTTTTTCATATTGCCATTGTAAAATATGAATGTTAGTACACAATTCAATGCTCTTCTTTGAATAGCAAGTTAATTGCTGAGTTGGAGCCGTTGCCGCGCCAACCCGGCATCGCCTTGTATTAGGCGGACAGCGCGGCGTGCAGACCGCCCGTTTCCCCCCCTTTTATTGACATTCAAAAATAGGTATATAGGACACACAATTCAATGCTCTAATTTGAATGGCAAGTTAATTGCCAGCTTGGAGCGGTGCTGTTGCGGTGCCGGGATAGTTTGCTATGTGACCATTAATCTAACCGGTCATTTACTGTCAAATTCAGTCAAAGCTGTTGATAATTAGAATATTTTCAACTATATATGTTTACATCACAGGATTTTGTTTCCCAGAACAGTTTAAGAGGAACCACGTGCATCCTGACAAACTCCTGAAACAGGAATATTACAATGAACCATCTTTCCCCCCCCCCCCCCCCTGTTTTCAAGGAGTGAACATTTTCAATTATCTTCTTTTAACTTGTGGGCTCCGAGTAGTTGTATATCGAAACCACGTGGCTGACTGTTCCACATGCGCAAATTCAAGGTATCAGGGACTTAGGGGCTTTATGCTAATAATGATAATGATAATCAAATAATGGTGATAGCAAGGAAACGTTCCTAAATCTATAATGATTTCTAAAATACAGTTTTACGTTTGTAATGTGAATTCAAATATCGTGAGAAATCACGATATCTGAATTCACATTACATCAAGTCCAGTCGCAAGTGGAACAGTCATGGTGTCACGGGACAAGCGGTGGAACGGCACCGAGGACCTCAACGCATTACAACACATGTACAGGACCGATTCATAGTAAATGCTGCACGAAGTCAACCAAATGTAACGGCGATGCAATTGGTTCAAAGGCTACAGAGAGAGTATGGTTTGCTGGTAAGCGGTCAAACTTTGAGAAGACGACTGCATGAAGTCAACCTACGTGCTCGTAGGCCACTTCGGGTACCAGCGCTAAGGAGAGGCAATCGAGTAAGAAGATTACAATGGGAAAAATTACAATACGAAAACTGGAACCATTCTCAATGGTCACTTGTGCTTTTCACTGATGAATTCAGGTTTGGATTTCATCCTGATTCGCGAAGAGTACGCGTTTGGAGAGAACCTGGACGTTGGAATCGACTGCAGCACCCACAACAAGTTCATGCATATCAAGGTGGCACGATTATGGTTTGGGCAGGAATTCGTCTCGGCGGTAGAACGGATCTCGTTTGGATACAAGGCAATATGACTGCTCTAAAATACCGAGATGAGATGCTAGAACCTGTAATCTTGCCCCACAGACAGCAAATGAGACAAAATTTCCAGCTAATGCACGACAATGCCCGTCCACGTACGGCGCGTATCGTTACAAGTTGGTTACAGCAGCATGATATCCAATCTTTAGACTGGCCTGCACAATCCACTGACTTAAATCATATTGAGCATGCCTGGGATATGCTTCAGAGAAGAGCTCTTAGGAATTTCCCTGAAGATATTGTGCATGAAATCCAGCTTTTCTTGCATCTTAGCAGGACTTGGGATAGTATTCCACAACAGGATATTGACACCCTTGTTTTGAGTATGCAGAACCGCTGCAGATGTGTCAGGAGAGTTTTAGGTGGTGGTGGAGTTTTTCCTCTTCTTCTAAGTTTTTTTTAAATTTAACTTTATCTAATAGTTTATTTATCAGATTAGATAGCCTATTATACAAGGTTTATTTTTCATTACTCATACACGGAAAGAACGCTTGAAGTTGCCTGATCATAGGGTTGAAAGCTTCACTTTCAGCCCTAGAGCTGTAAAGTTTTTTTCCGCCCTAGGGCTGATAGTAAATAACTGTCAAATGTCACCTTCTATTTTGACATTCCTTTTGCGGCAAGTCGATGTATTCTATTCAGCCACAGCTGTATTTGAAATTTATTTATCTTGATTTCAAATGAATATTTCAACAATCGAAGCAGGAATATACTCATTAATGTAGGTTCACTTAACTAGTATTTAATTGAATAAATTTGAGCTAAGCATTTATTATATTTTCTTTTAATAAAATAAGGCGGGGGAATTCCATCATCATTGTCTAAGTATGCTTTTTCACAAATCTTTAAAAAAATGGTTGAATTCCACAGACAAAAAAAAAGGCGGGATTGCAACTATTCGAACTTCATTCAGTTGTTTCGTAAATCGAGTGAGAAGTTTATTTTCTGCAAAATGAGTACATGAGACTTAGATATGGATTTGACTCCTGATTTCATTAGAGAAGAAGCTCAAACAGTTGTGGAAAACCTTTTACCGCCGAAATCAAGAGAAAGATACATAAGAGCTTATGAAGATTTTATGAAATGGCGCACTGACTGAAAAAAAAGTGAAGTCTTTTTCAGAAAACGTGTTAATAACATATTTCAATCAATTATCCGAAAATTATAAATCTTCAACTCTAAAATACCGAGATGAGATGCTAGAGCCTGTAATCTTGCCCCACAGACAGCAAATGGGACAAAATTTCCAGCTAATGCACGACAATGCCCGTCCACGTACGGCGCGTATCGTTACAAGTTGGTTACAGCAGCATGATATCCAATCTTTAGACTGGCCTGCACAATCCACTGACTTAAATCATATTGAGCATGCCTGGGATATGCTTCAGAGAAGAACTCTTAGGAATTGCCCTGAAGTTAATGTGCATGAAAACCAGCTTTTCTTGCATCTTAGCAGGACTTGGGACAGTATTCCACAACAGGATATTGACACCCTTGTTTTGAGTATGCAGAACCGCTGCAGATGTGTCAGGAGAGTTTTAGGTGGATCCACGGATTATTATTTTTAAGTTTTCAACAATTTTTATAAAAAAAGTAGTTGTTTTGTTTAGGTTTTGATGTTTCAAAAATAAAGTTAAGATTGAAATTTTGTCTGAGTTTTTCCTCTTCTTCTAAGTTTTTTTAAAATTTAACTTTATCTAAAAGTTTATTTATCCGATTAGATAGGCTAATAAACAACGTTGATTTTAATGTGTAGGTGTCTTAACAAAAAGTTAATAGAATTTCAGTTATTAAGGTTTAATTGAAATATCCGTAGACCATGTTGATGTGTGTATTTGCTGATGACACTTCTCTGATTTTTAACGTAGATATAAGTAAAAAAGCACTTGACGACGTAAATAATACTCTCTCTGAGGTACTGCATTGGTTCACGGGTAACAATTTACTGCTTAATGCTAAGAAGACTAAATGTATTAAATTTTCTATGCCCAATGTAAGACAGGTCGATACCATTAGAAACATGAATAACGAGCCTTTAGAGATTACGAATTCCACTGTATTTCTAGGAATTACTCTAGATTCCAAGTTACAGTGGGGTCCGCAAATTTCTGCCCTGGCAAAGAGACTTAGTTAGGCGGCTTATGCTGTTAGAAAAAGAAGGCTCCTTACTGATATCGCAACAGCAAGATTAGTGTACTTCAGTTATTTTCACAGTGTTATGGCGTATGGTCTACAGTTGTGGGGCTCGGAAGCGGATCTCAACACCATCTTTGTTCGTAAAAAGAGCCATCCGCTCCATTTATAACCTTAGACCACGCGACTCGCTTCGTGAAGTATTCAAAGAGATATGTATTTTAACTGCGTACTTTCAATATATTTATGATAATGTAGTATATGTATGTAAGAACTTGCATCTGTTCAAGATAAACAGTAATGTTCATAAACTGAATACTAGAAATATAAATAAGCTCGTAACTCCCAGTCAAAGATTGCATGGTAGGGAAATCATTTTTTTTGGTCAATGTGTAAAATATTTTAATAAGATTCCGCAAAATCTTGTCGAACTGCCTCTTCACAAGTTTAAGTCACAAATTAAAGCTAAGTTAATGAAGCGAGGTTATTATCTTTATTGTAGAGGATTTCTTAAATGATAAGAATTTGTGGTCATCTTAGGTACCTACATAATTTGTTCCTCTGCACATTTTTTGTTATGACTTCACTCTTTCAATTCAATTTTTGTTTATAAAAACAAGATTGAAAAGAGTTCCTAACTATCGACTTTTTTGCCGTAGTCTTCTCGATCGGAAACAACTTCCGAACCGGTGGTAGAGTCACATTATGTTTAACTAAGATATTTACTATCATAGTATTATTTTATGTAAGTTTATTTTTATTTAGTACATTTTTGCTATTTTTTTTTGTATTTGACTTGTCTTAAGTACTTTTTATAAGTCTATATGAATAAATAGGTATATCTTTTACTTTACTTTTTTACTTTTACTTTATACACAAATGATCCTTAATGCCGAGTCATAAGGTTGACTTTACCTAAAATAACGCATAAAAGCCGACATAACTTATAAAAATTGTGGGCTTCTAATATTGTTTCATGTTTTGGGTTCACTTATTTTGAAATCGATTAAACTTGAAATTCAATTAGAAAGTGCCATTTGAATTACTAACATCCTCAATTGTAAAAGGTTCACATTTGCTAGTTTTTGTTAGGGGTTGACTGATTTTCAACCAAGCATCAACAATATTTGAAAAGTACATAAAAATCACCCACGCTAACGCCATCTCATGCCACCTGATGCGAAACTCACTGTTTTTAAGCATGCATAAAAGCAATGCTTTTAGTTTTTATATTGCTACAATCACCTTAAAATATTGCGACTTTAAAATGAGGTTTTCTGCAGAAATTAGTACTAAAACATGATACATATATAATTGCGGGCTCTCAATTTATATTTTTTGCCAATTAATAATCTAATCAAAGTTTGTACAACCTCATTACGAGTGGTGTCACGTGTTGAATGTACTTAAATTGTAAAATAACATCTGTGACTACCATGTGACTAGCAAATAAATAAAAGGTGTCTCATTATGAACTTGAATATTAAAAATTTAAAAATATAAGTATTTTTATTCAATATTTTATTATCATTTTTCTCTACATATGTATGGAGGTAGTGAGTGATGACATATACACATAAAATATCGGTTAAATGGCCACCGTTGCACTGTTGGCAGGTATGCACCCTTTTAACGAAATTTTGCAGATCATTTTGCAGTAACTTGCTCCAAAACGAGAAATTACTCGACCAGGAAAACTTGATTTGTAACAAAGTCATTGTTTCCCTTGCGGTGTGACAGGTAGCGCCATCCTGTTGAAACCACACGTCTAATTCTTGCCAAAAAAAGTCTGTCAACATGGCCCGGTAACGCTTGCTTGCGACAGTCACGGCGGCACACCTTCACCATTTTCAAAAGAGGTTTTCACTATTAACAAACCATCTTTCAAGCTATATATATAAATGTCTAATGTTTTAGTTAAACAAACACCAAATACCTGTGGCTGACTCAACAATTGTTCGAAATTCAACTTCTTGCTGAGACACCCTTTATTATTATGATCATATTTATGAAATTCAATTTCAATTATTGGCGCGTAAGTTCTAACAGAAACTCCTTCACATGACATGCGCAGTAGTACCAAAACCACGTGACAGCAACGATTAAAAATGTAGTAGGTAGCCCATTCGGAGTGCAGTATTGATTTTGCAGGCTTCCGATGTTATGCCTGTACCTAGTCTAGACTATGTAGAGTGTAGAGCAGCACAGGTGATCTAGTGCTCTCTTTCGTTAAAGCTCCACGTGAGTTATGGGAGCCTGGTAGCTAGCCGTTGAGTTTTGCTGCGTTATCTGTAAAGTGCAATCGGTGCATTGAAACGCAATGCTAGTTAAGATAGGGTTGATTTATACCATGAAATTTTACAAATTAATAAAAATACCACAAAACGCGAGCTAATAATGCATTGTATAAATAGGTTTTCTTAAGTTTTTTTAATTTAAAAAATATACTGTTTGAATTTTCCCGTAATTTAGTGTTTGACCATTTTGCAGCCGTCGAGAAATGGCCTTTGTGACACATTGGTACAAGCGCGGTAAACGTTTGCGCCGTGAACAATTGCAGATTGTGCCACGCTACGTAACTCCCACGTTTATGGAATCCTGGTAGACACAAGACTTGACGGATCACTGGAGACATCTCGCAGAAGGCAAATGCGTTGCAATGAATGTAATGAGAACAAAACATAAGTAATCTTTTATTTAATTTCTGCAAGCTCAGCAAAATTATTTTCTTTCATCGTTTTCAATGTTAGTATAAGTACTAACATTGAATTTATAAATTTTCTATGAATTTATTTTTTAAGATTTATTTCTTTAAATGGAAACTTAGTGAATTGCTTTAAATATTTTAAAATGATATAGGTATGATGGTTTATTTATATGAAACAGCTCTGCTTCAGTATGGATTAGGTGAGATGTCACGGAAATGTATTTTTATTAACCTAATGTTGTTGTCACACCGTTGATAGAAAATGTTCGAAAGTGATATTTTAAACATTATCTGAAATATTAATTAATAAATTCTATGTAAGTTTGGTCATGAACCGAGTATAAATGTTAATTAACGCTTATAAACATTTTAGAGTGTATGACTATGAGCTACACAAAGATATAAACTAGAAAAACTCGCCCTGATTCTGGGTTCGAATCCCGCTTGAGTCCTCAAGCGTAATTCGAACCCGCCGCGACTCGAACCGCGGTGTCGAATTTTTCTAGTTTTATCTTTATGTAGAATAAGAAAAAATAAGTTGTCTCTGTAGTTTTTGTTTCGTATTTTTTGCGATTCTGAAGTAAATTCAACCGTGAGGTACTCAAAGAAGCAACAGACTGCAGCATCGAAGTGCACCATTTTGCACACAATAACAAGACCTAAAAATACATCTCCTAACTGTCCTGCGCTCCTGGTGCTGTGGGAACGCTAGGTGACCCCTTCCACGCCAGAGCCACGTGGTCGAGCCTTCACAGCGCATGCGTCGCGTCGCGCATCTGTTACTAGCTGTCTGTCAGCGGCTTCGCCCGCGTAGACTGGTTATTCCGCCAAACTATAGATTAGTGAAATGTAAAAAAATACAGCATATGTCGCTCCCTGATAATGTAGTTTTATAGTTGGCGCTTTACCGCTTAAATTTTCTTCTACCAGCCAACACCAAAGCTCTGCTCGTCCAGGCTCATGTCCTGCCTATTATCTTTGCTGATGTTTGTTTTACTAATATCTCAAAGGAACTTCTCAACAAACTTGACAGATTTCTGAATAACTGTATCCGCTTTATCTTCGGCTTGCGAAAGTGCGATCATATTTCCTCTTATCAGGTCAGATCTAAACTCAACTGGTTACCAATTCGTCAACGCAGAAAAGTTCCTAACAATTTTGTGTGTTCTTTTCTCTATTCTCTTCGACCCGAACTCTCCGATGTACCTAAAAATAATTTTCAATTCCTACACTTTCGTCTCACCAAAGATCTCAGTTCAAGTGAAACTTTAGCTATATTTACACCCACTTTCTGTTTCTTTTACATGTAAAGCTCCTTCAGACTAACTGCCATACGGCCCTGGAACTCTCTTCCAAGCAACATCCAGAAAACTACCTCCAAACTTGCTCTGAAGAGGTCGTTCCGTGAGCATTTTAAGTGAGCCGCTGATGTTACAGTCAACCATTTCGTTGAGTTCAGATTCAGGCATTTATGTTGAGAACTCTATAAGGCAATATGATATTATATTAAATTTGTAAATATATTTATTTTAAATGTATTTATTTAAGTTTGTATGTTGGCATAATAAGTATATATCATTCATATATATTTATTTAGTATTATGATCTATATATGATTTATTTGAGTATACAAATTGTATTAGGTATTTGTTAGTTTGAGTATTAGTAGGTTTTTAGTATTAGATAAGGGCATAAGTTTAGCTGTTCACCAAATTTGATTAAAAGTGGCATCCAAAGAAATATATTTGTCACCCAAAATTGGTAAATGTTCACCAAATTTTGTTACCCTATTTAATACTAAAACGTTCTAATTTATTTAAGCCAACATTGGCCAAATAAAGCAACTGTCACCTAAATTATGTATAAAATATGTATTACACATTTAGTTTATGTATATCAAAATGTTTTTTTTAAGCTCACGTTGTGGTATGTCAAATTTGGTGAACATTTACTAATTTTGGCATATGGTTACATTTTACAGGTGACGCATCACTTTTTAAGATACAAGTTACATCTTATTTGTTAAGCAAATTTTCTTTTTTAGATATATTCAATATTTGGTAGACTAACTAATCTTTATTTGGATCTTTTTTCTTTTTTTGGTGTAACTTTTAATTTGTAGGGTTAACATATCGACACACAGGCACGCACGCCATACCTACCTGCATCCATCTCTCGTTCCATGTTTACATAAGCGATGGAAACCATGTCTACGCAGTATAAGCCTCTTATTTAAGTACTTCGGAACCGGGTGGCTTGACGCAGTCATGGAAAACAGGGCTTTCACAGTGGCTATCAGAGACAAAATTATATTAACTTATTTTGGTGAACATAATATTTGTACCCTTAGTAAATTTGTTGTTTGTCTTTTCTAGCACCAATTTCCATACGTTGCACAGCTCAAAATTCGTATGTTCTCTGTTAAACCTTGCAGTTGACTGGTAGAGAATGCCTCTAGGCATTAAGTCCGCCAATCATACCATTTTTTATAAATGTACAATCAAGAATAAATAAATAAATAGACATAGTCGACTGTTGGACATAGGCCTCAACGAATGCGCGCCATCGCGTCCTATCCTCAGCTTGATGTATCCAGTTTCTGCCAGCAACCTCCCGCAGGACATCACCCCACCTGGCCGGAAGGTGTTCTACTCTACCTACCTACGTTTGTCGATACGCGGTCTCCTTTCTAGAACACGCTTACACCAGCGGTTATCTGTTCTACGGTATAAGGCTGCTTTTCCACCAGAGATGTGCGAGGATGCGTTGAGAGGGCTGTGTTTGTTAAGGACCAATGAAATCACTTCAAATGAAAGTCCCTAGCTAGGTAAATACCTAGCTTCGTGATTTGAGTGAGTTCTTAGGCACCAATCACGAAGCTAAGTATTTTGATTTAAAGTGATTCCATTGGTTATTAACAAACACATTCCTCGCAACGCATCCTCGCACATCTCTGGTAGAAACGTAACCTAAGTGGCCTACCCACTGCCACTTCAGCTTACTAATTCTGCGAGCTATACCGACGACCTTAGTTCTCTGTCGGATCACTTCGTTGCGGATCTTATCCTTCAGAGAAACACAGAGCATAGCTCTCCCCATTGCTAGCTCAGCGATCTGAGTAACGAAATTAAATACAGGACTTGTATTAAAAGACTTGAAATTAGTTCACACTGTAATTTATTCACAATAGCGGCTACTTAGTCTTACCGCAGCAGCAGGAGCGCTTCCTGCGGCGCCGGCGTCTTCCGCAGGCGCGCCTCCGTCGGCGGCGCCGGCAGCTACTTCGGCGCTTGCGCCGGCGTCTGCGCGTACGACAGCAGCCGGTCTCGCGCGCCATTTTTGCTATGTACCGGTCACCGTACCGCTCTAGGAAACCCAGCGCAGCGCTCCGCTTCAGCGTCTCCTCCGCTTTCCCCGTCAGCGAGCCCATCTTCCACACGTCCCCGAACTTTTCCTGCAGATAACGGGTGATCTCCTCAGCTGTGGTGCCATCGTCGTTCGCAACCTTGTAGAACGTGCTCATCACCAGCTTGGCGGTGTTCTGATCCTGCCGCTGCTCCGCATCGTGCGACATTGTCTACTGCTTCTCTTTCTGCGGCATCAACATCGTATTGGTAACTGATTTTAAAGAATAAATAGTGCTTTACAAAACGTGTAAGAAAAAAAGTTTATTTTGCAGGATACTAGAAAAAAAGAATGACTGTTGATGATGACATCTTTTTCTTTGACTAGCATTTAACGTCAAAGTTTATGAAAGAGTTTGTAAGTTACCTAATAAAAACTTTTTAGTAGGTTCCTACAGCAATCTTTTGTTGAACGATTAAAGTGGGTTTCAGTGGTTTCAGTTCACGCCGATGAAGTATTGCATTTTTTTTTTCAGTGTAGTATACTACAGATATATCGGACTTTATTGACGGGTACCGCCCACTTAATGTAGTGCCTTGTAAACGAATAGCAATAGAAAATATAAAATCGGTTAAATTTAAGATTAAGGGCGGCTCGCACAACATTTTAAATCAATATACACACATCAAAAGTGTCTAGGGATCAAGCATTTTTATGCGGATTTCTTGAGATTGAGATGTGGCTTTGTAATAAATTTATGATTTTATAAATTTATATGGATCCTTTTTGGTGCATTTCATAATTTGAAACAGGAACTGTCAATCAAATTCGAGTAAAAGATGAAAATCAGCTGTCAATATTTTCCCTATAAAAACATACAACGCATTAAAGACATTATTAGTGCTACTGTTTCCCTACTACTGATTAAAACCAACGTTATTATGGAGCGGCGACGTCATTTAAGCAGGGAAGAAATGCTCAGAGCCGTGGGAATGGTAGAAGCTGGTTCCCGGCAACGTACTGTGGCTTTAGCTCTGAATACAAGTCAGAGTGTTATCAGTCGACTTTGGACACGTTACCGAAGCACTGGTACCGTGGCTGAGCGCCATGGAGGACGCTATCGCTGCACCACACAGAGACAAGACCGATACATTCAAATCACAACTCGAAGAGCTCCAACAATAACCGCCATGATGTTAGCCGTGAGGCTTCATCACTCTTCAGGGAACTTAATTAGCGACCAAACAGTCAGAAACCGCTTGCATGAAGTGAACCTTCATTCCCGAAGACCGCTAAGGGTACCACCTATAGCAATGCACAATCGTAGGATTCGATATCAATGTGCTCTTGAACACAGAAATTGGGCAGAAGAACAATGGCGTTTCGTGTGCTTTTCTGATGAGTCTCGTTTTGGTATGAGACCGGATACAAGACGTATACGACACTGGAGAACCCCTGGACGCCAACAGCGATTAAAATCCTGCCAGGAAGTCCATCCTTATAGTGGTGGAACCATCATGGTATGGGCGGGTATTTGGATCGGCGGAAGAACTGAGTTGATTTGGATCAGAGGCAACCTCAACGCTCAAATTTATGCTGAGACGATTGTATCAGACGTCATCGTTCCTCTACAAGTGCAAATCGGTCCCTTATTTCAGTTAATGCATGATAATGCACGACCGCACACCGCAAGAGTTGTAAGACAGACTCTCGCCGCAGCTAACATCAATGTCCTGCTCTGGCCTGCTCAGTCGCCAGACTTGAACCCGATTGAGCATGCATGGGATATGCTACAGAGAAGAGCTCTGCCGAATATGGAGGGTATCCAGTCGCAAGAAGACCTTTTTATGTTGTTGCAACGAACATGGGCGGCCATTCCACAGCGTGATTTGGATGAACTCATTTTGAGTATGCCAAACGGATGTTTTTGTGTTGTTAGTGTTCGCGGTAGAAACACGGATTATTAATTGTTTAAGTTACCCAATAAAATTTTAAAGAAAACTGTTATTTCAGTCTTTTTTTCGAACTTTAATGTTAGTGGTTCAAATGTCAAAAATCCCTATATTAGGAAAATGGCAAATTTCTTTATTAATGCAAAGGTGACTTGGTTTATCGTTACTGTAGACAAACGAAAACACTTTATTTGATGAATCCTTAAAGAAAATTTTAATTAATATTAATCAGGAGAAAAGTTATTGCAAAAATATATGTGATCCCTAGACACTTTTGATGTGTGTAGTTTTAACTTTGATTAGTATTAAAGTTATTAGCAATGATCTATCATAGGATTATTCTTAAAAATTATATGATGTTTCTAAGAGTTCGGCAACATGGAGCTAGTCATGAAAGACAAAGTCAATTTTTTTTTTAATAGACCCCATAATATGAGTACTTTCAAATAGCCTAATCAAATCAACTGATACTCGTAATAAACTCAAATCCATTTGAGTTCAGTATGGATTTCAATACAAAACTCAAATGGATTTGACCATTTTTGAATCTAATAGACACAGTTGCTCTAGTAATAATGACGATAATGATTATGAAAATGATTTAGGTTGTGCGCCATAATGTAGGGTGGTCCAAACATACACGTCATAAGATTTTTTTAGCTTCCTCACACTCAGGGGTATCCAAAAATACCCCACGTAAATTACCCGATTTTTTGTAGTTTTCGAGTTATGATTTTTTTACGAATTTTTGAAAGAGGTTGAATCTATTTTTCGGTCACTGTAGCGCGATCTGTTGAGCTAAATGCTTGATTTTTCATTAGATGAATAATAGCGATAGATGATTCTGAATAATTCACATCCATAACGCTTATGATAACTTTAAAAAAAAATGAAATTGAAAAAGTTAGTAATAAACTATTTCAAATCCTAATACCTACCTTATTTAATTCACCAATATAATTTTATTTATTAAATTATCTCTTTATTGCACATAAATAACCGAATAACAGTTTCTTAGTTTTTCTACTTAAACAAACGATTTCAAGTTCTATGAAATGAGAAATCGAATATCGAATAGATTCAAAAACGATTTAAACTACACCATCCCTATTGAAAGATGTCAAAATTATCATCCTTAATTGGACAAACTATAACGCAATACATGGGATGTCTCTCTGTGATAATGCAGTCGAGATAATTTCGCGGCCTCCAGCGTTACTTTGTGATGTAGGTGTCTGTTGGGAACAGATATCCAGCCTCGTTGTAAGCGGGCGTGTGAAGCGTGCACCGCACGCGAGCGGCACGTCCAAGGGGGCGGCCAATCGAGGTAAATCATCACGTGATATTCAAAGTCATTGTCATAAAAGAGTGTTTTTGGTATGGCCCCAAGAATTTTCAACAAGCTCCCAAAGTATATTCAGGAAACAGATACTATCATAGAATTTAAACGTAGCCTGAAAAACTTCCTCTTAGACAAAGTTTACTATGACATAAATGAATTTTTAATCGATAAATTCTAACGACGAGTCCTACATACCAATAATACCATACAATTAAGAATTATTCGTAATGAATATAAACATGTACATTTTATTTTAATTCGAACTTTACTTTTGACATTTATTTTAATTGCATTTAGATCAATAATTTGTTTTAATAATATATTGTAGAAATTTTTCAATTGATGAAAGGCAACATACTGGATTATTAAACTTTTCAGTATTGCATGTATAATTCAAATATATTTTGTACGCCTTAGAGCAGGACACAGAGATGCTACTTAAGTCATAGATTAAGATCCCAATTACCTGTGGACCACGAAATAAATAATTTGACTTTGACTTTGACTAAAGACACTCCACCTACAGCATAAAAAAATGCCATCACATGGCAAAAAAACCAGACCAGCGCATCACGTAATCATAGCTTTAACATCGCTACCTAACTTTTGGTCGGATACCGTTATGAATAAGATGCAATACCAAACGTCGTCTGTCAGCAAGTGGAACCGCCCGCCCCCTGTTGGTGGGCGCCCCAAATTCGATACACTATCCCTATTCGTACTAAATGATAGGCAGGACTGGCGAAGTTAGGGGAATCCCCTCTGAGCTTATATAATAATATAATAATAATAATATTTCTTTATTGCACAAAACAACAGTTAATCAAACAAAATTAAATTAAATCAAATACATGCATTGCAGGTTGAGGCAGATGAGAATTTTACAGAGGACCCCAAACTAGGCTGGGCCTGTATCTTGGGGAACCAGTAAAGAAATAATTAACCTGTGTTTACAATGAATTTTAAATTACAAACGATAAGTATAATTTTTAAATTTGGAAGGGATATAACTTGAAATTAGAAGTTTCACAAAAATGAAAGACTTAAAAACCTAAAAAACATCAGTTACATAACCAGATCTTCAGTACTTAAATAATCTAAAGAAAGAAGCCACCTAGCTAAAACAGATTTTGCTTCAAAAACTGAGCACTCTTTAATGTTACAGTGTCTTACCACTGCATTGTACACATGAGCTCTAATCGAGTCGCCAAATCTACTCGCAAAGTGCGAGTTTACTGTTGGGAGTGGGATTTTAAAAACACGTTTTTTCAATAGAGTCTTAAAGTATTCGGTGCGGATAAGACGTTTGTGAGCATTAAGACTTGTTCTTAAAATAAATAGCTGGCGCAAAGATAAGACATAGGCTTCTTTGTAAAGTTCCGCTGTAGGGTATCTGTACGGTTTTCTGAGCATGACCTTAAGTACAGACCTGTTGGCACGTTCCGCTGCTAAAAGTGTTGTTTTAGCAGCCCCACCCCATATCGAGATACAATACCCAGTTACCGATTGACACAGCGCCTTATAAATTGTTATCAGTAACGTTCTGTTAGCAGAGTCTCTTAGTCTTCTAAATATTCCGGAAATCTTTCTGACACGTTTAACCAAGTATTGAATTTGTGATTTAAAGTTTAGATGTTCATCGACAATGATGCCTAAGTATTTGGTAGCTTTAGTTCGAGAAATGAAGTTACATAAGCAAGGCCGAGGGGAAGCGGAGTTGCACGAGTGAATATTAATCTTTAGTTCACCTGTGGGGCCAGAAGCTGCTGTTTTGTGAAAACAGATGAAACTTGTCTTTGAGCAGTTGAGGGTTAGTAAGTTATTATTAAGCCAGTTGTAGATGGATGCCATTCCTTTTTCAGCAGCTAGAAGTACATTTTCCCAGTGAATGCTTTTAAAGAGAACAACAGTGTCATCAGCGTAACAAAGAACCTCAGAATCTGGTAACAATAAGTCATGGATGTCGTTCATGTAGATGAGGAAGAGAGTTGGGCCAAGAATGCTTCCCTGAGGGACACCGTAAAGTATTGGTAAAGGATCGCTCATATGCACTCCCACCCTAGTTATCTGTTGCCTGAATGTCAAATAGCTCTTGAACCAGTCAAGCGCTAGTCCTCTGACACCGAGACACTCCAGCTTGCGTATCAATATTGTCGGTGACACCGTGTCGAAGGCTTTGGCCAGATCCAAGAAGACTCCGATGCACTTCTGGCCTTTATCAAGGTTTCCCGAAATAATCTCTGTTAGAAGCGCGACGGCATCTTCCGTAGATTTATGGCGTCTGAAACCAAATTGGCGAGGAGATAGTAAGTCGTTATCTTCTAAAAATTTAATTAAGCGCTTATTAACGATTTTCTCCAGCATCTTAGAGAAAATGCTGAGCAGGGAAATTGGTCTGTAATTTCCCGGCGAGTCCTTAGGCCCATTTTTGTGGATTGGAATGATAAGGGCCGTTTTCCAAGTTTCAGGAAAATGGCCAGTACCCAAACTAAGGTTGAACAGTAGCACCAGAGGATCACATAATATGGATCGAGCATGTTTTATGAGAGTTGTGGTGACTCCATCCTCTCCAGGTGCACTGTCTGCTTTTAATTGATCAATGATGCTAAGTACTTCCATCCGGTCAGTTGGTTCCATAAAAAAGGAATTTGATGGCGAGCTGGAGAGTCGAACTTTTGACGCTAAACCACTTTCCGTGTCGTTAGATTCTGATAGTATATTATTGGCCAAATTCTGTCCCACAGTAGAAAATAATTTATTACATATCTCAATTGGTTCTCGTATTAAGTTTCTTGTAAGTACGCATTCGCATGGTGGATAAACAGTTACGATCGCACGTTCAATTGCAATAATTTTGTTAATAGCTCTTCTTCTCCTTTAGGAAATTCAAAAACGACTTGACGCATTTAAAAAATTACATTATCAAACTCAAACTCAAATATCTCTATTTAAATAGACTTAATCAGTAGTTTTAAATAGGTAGTCAAAAAATATACTACATAATAGACATAAATACTATAATATTATGAATATATAAATAAACAGTAAACAAACTTAGTGCGACTCTACCACCGCGTCGGAGGAGTTGATTCTTACTGAGAAGTCCCGGCGAGAAACTCTCAGTAGCTACTCTTTTAAACTTGTTGTGGTTATACAATGCGAGTAAGTACCTAGAGTACAATTGGTTTGTTGAGAAAAAAAAACTGCTTAAATTCTAACATTAATAGACAGAACAACCTAACAAGCACAGCAAAGCTACTTATCTGCGGGGTGACACAGGCTATGTATGTACCAACAGAGGTCGACCCAAGAAGCGGTGGCTCGACGTCGTTAAGGGTGACATGCGTGCCAACAGACTCACCACTGAGGATGCACAAGACCGCGCGAAGTGGGCCAAGAAAATAAGAAAGGCGGATTCTGGGAACCCACACACTAGTGTGGGTTCACAACCGGGATAGACCGCACTGATGATGATGATGATGTACCACGGGCGAAGCCGGGTAGTATTTTCACTTTAAAATGATATGCCTGGCAGTTCACATTTTTCCGTGTCACGCATTCTATTTTAAACTAAAGAAAAAGAATTATGCAAAAGAAAATGTAATAAACTATTAAAAAACTATTGTCCTTTCGAAACTTATCAAGTAAGTAATAAGTAATTCGAAACTTATTAAGTAAATTATAAACTGTCAGCGATATCATCATACGGCGAAAGTAGTATAGTTCTTGAATAATAGACGTTTTTAGAATTATTTTTTTTATTTTTTTTTACCAAATTTTTTATAACTTTGAAAATGAATGAATGTTATGATTGAAATTAAGTTATAGTAGAAAATGTTACGTGGGTTCGAATTTTATCTGACTGAAGTTTACCAACTCAAAAAATCAAAAATTCCGCGTGGTCATGCCTACTCCTCCTAAACGGATAGGCAAAAAAAACAAAAAATATATTGTGAGTGAAATATATAGTGTTTGTAATTTTCAACATTGTAAAATGCCGGCATGCATGAGCAAGTGATTCAAGTTCTACTCCTTACGCTTAACACTACTTTTTAGGATACCATAGATTTTTTTAAATAATTTATGAAGATTTTATGTAGGCAACATAAAAATTGAGTGCACGCGGGCGAAGCCGGTGGCGGAAAGCTAGGTAAAGTATAATATTCATTAATAAATCACGATTTGGAGGTTTACTTTTGGATCCCACGTTGCATTTTTCATAATTATTAATAAGTAATAAACCAACCTCGAGTTTTTTATTACTAGCATTGCATTTGGATGCACGACAATGCACTTTTATGCAGAAAACGGAGCGAAACCGCACGGAAGGTACCAGGTCTTCATAAATTACGTAGAGCTTAAAGACAGAGAACAGTAGATCACCTGTGCTGTTCTAGGCACCACGCACACATACACAGCCTTCAGTACTAACACCTACATAAGGGTGCCTGCAAAAAATCAATACTGCACCGAGGACGTGTACAGAGGCGTTCACATCAACCTTTACATAGGGGTACCATATGTGGCCGTCTTATGACCCATTTTGCAATAGTTTTGTAAAGGTTGATGTGGACGCCTCTGTACTTACTACAATCATAATTGTTCCGGCCTCGTGGTTCTGGCGTTACTAAAAACTTAAAGTTCAGATAGATTGAAAATTATTACATGAAAACTGTAACTAGCAACGTAAAAGATACTCGTAGGAACCTTCATAAAGTTATAATATATCTATAGCTAAACCTACCTAGGTTCAGCTATAGATAACCCACGAAAAGGAGGTCCTTTCTCAGAGTAGACAGCTAATAATGGACAAATGCTCTAAAATTCTTATCATTCTACACAAAGATAAAAACTATAAAAATTCGACCTGATCCTAGGGATTCAAGCGGGATTTGAACGCGCGACCTTCCACAATCCGGGTGGCTGTTCTTCCAACTGAGCTACCGAGGCCGTTAATACCCGGCGAATTTATCTAGTGTATTTTACGTTGTAAGCCAACGTTGTTTCATCAATGTTATAGGCGCCTTTCACACCTGAACGATATATTTTTGCAAATACCTATTTATTGTTTCAAGTTTCTAATTTTTCTAGTTTCTATATCTGTGTAGAAAATAGTGCATTGTTAAATGCTAAAAATGAAAAATTCACTCATTCTTATCATTGTTTAAAATTGGTCTTTACTTCATTTCTTTTTGTTGCAGGCTCTTACAAAAGTTCTTAGCCATCACTGCCACTCCAACTTGAGCACGTACTTACTCTGCTAAGCTAAAAGCTATTTTCTATAACTTAAAGTTCTTGTACCGATCCTTAATACTGATTTAATCAGATAACAAAATACCAGACTCTCCATAGTTCTTTCTAAGGTGGCCTTGAGCTTTGTCATGAGATCCATTGTAAGAGACCTAGTATTTTGCCTATCAAAAGCCCAATCAATATTCGCAGCCGCAAGACGTCTACTGCTAAACGTATGCCTCACTCATAGATTACCTTTGTCGCAGACTCTTGGTCGTTTCAAGAAACACTTACGAAACTATTTACTTCTTTACCAATTCTGCGACCCTGGTAATGATAACAATTTTCGCCACGTGCTTTTCACTGCACAGCGCATGCCCAGAACAGGTTGGTTCTAGTGGCTGTGTGTTAGTTCTGCAATCACTTAGGTATGTTACTGTAGGGACATGAGTAACTAAATATAATATCTAGAATCTAGATGATGTGAGTGTGTATTGGTGTGATACTATGAAGTAGTCACCTCTGATTTCTGCAGCCCTAATCCAACATCAAAATTATACGTGCTTTTCAGTTCACAGCGCATGTGTGGACTGACCGGTTGCAGTCTACTGAAGTTCCTCGTACATTTTATGATTTCTCTGATAAAAGTTCAAGCGTTTTTTCTAATATTTCCTGTGTGAGATTCTTAAATTGCCAATTTACGTCTAATCCAGTCCTAAACATTTTTGTCTTCTGAAATTTTTGGCAAAACATGATTGTCTATCTTGCAACCCAATTTATTTCGACCAAAGAGTATATAGGTAGCGTTTTATTTCGACTGAAATATTTTTTGCAAACGTTACTCTGCACTTTTTCTGCTAAAAGCTGTTATTGTTCTTAACACATGCATATTCTCTAGATAGGAGATTCACTAGAGTTGTTAAAACCATTCAGCAAATTAGCCCAGCCGCGTGATTACGACCGCGTGTGTTATTTCCACAACACTTATACCAAGGGAACTCCAGAGATGACCAGTCGACATGAGCTACGACTTCTGGAAACTGACAGTGAATTAGCGCTGTCAGTATTTGTTAACAAAATAACACAAAAAGCCTCATCATTAGTAGTCTCTGGGACACAAGCTGGCTTTGAACACACGCAATTCACGAAATACCCCCCATTGAGAGTCGCTGTGCAAGGTATTCATCTTTTTAATTTGTAGACTTTTAAAACATCAAAGATATAGGCTGCTGCAATGCCCTGCATTTTCAGTGCAGTAAATGCACTGAAAAAGCACGGATACACCAGGATCTCATGAGGAATGAAGAGGTTGAAAACAGTGACAGGGATATAACCTGTCTCGCTTTAATCTAGGTCACCTGTAAGTAACTAGTAGAATATTATAGGTAGTCTAATAAATCAATACCTCACTCACACATAGATAGCACTTTTAACTTCACTGCCCAAGTCACTTGACGCCATGCGCATGTCTTCGGCTGGCTCAGGTGCACTCCATGCCAACAGTTCGTTGGGGTACGTTGGGAAGGCACCACGCGTAGACTGCTAATTATATTTAAATATGATGATGGAGCTGCATTTCTAAAGATATCTTCATCTATATATTATACGATAAAGATATCTTAATCAATATATAGCAAAGGCTGCTACAAACAGAAGTAACAGGAGTTGACGGTACTTATATTCATCGATCACAACAAACAAAACACGGACCTGACCAAGATGGAAGCCATTGCCCAGTTGCATTGCCTACCTATTTAAAAACACCACGCACAACAACAGTCCATTTTCGTCCCATGAATGTATGTCGCGGGTGGGGATCGAACCCACACCATATCCGGCTCAAGGCGGGATCGCGATGACTCGATTTCAATGGTGGAAGCCTCCAGAAGTGGGACAGTAAGGGTACCTACCTATTATTAAGGCTTTATTAATCACTTGCTACTATCTGTTCTACATCACACCACAGCAAATATTAAAAGAATTCTCTATTCAACCTATAGTAGCCCGACCCCGACCATTATTTAGACCAAGACATAGGGGTGACGTTGCAATAACTCGCACCCAGCTGAAATTTGGTAGGATTGTTCAAAACTATCATGAATGAAATCTAAAAAGTCCTCATCGATCCGACACGGAAACAAAAATTCTGGGTCAAAGGTCACAAAATCGAGTTTTTCATGATTTTCAGCAAAACGGTAAGTTTTATCATAAAATTAGCTAGGACAAAATTGTAGATCAGATAATTATCTCTAAAAAATGATAAAATTATTTTTCTCCTAAGAGCCACTGTTAATGAGATAGGTATAATGATTGGGAGAGCTGTAATCGTCTTATGCACACGCCACCGTCTTACGCCATCTTCGAAGTAGTGGACTTAGCGCGTTTTTTAACGTTATTTTGCCCCGGTAGGTCTAATCCACGGATCTGTCGTGATTCTGTTCAATTTTGATATTGGCATGGCTTAATATTTTTAAAGCGGTGTAAATTAAAAGAAATTAGGAAATTTCTTCGTCTGATTCATAATTCTCTAATACTTCTGCTTCCTCTTCTTCTTGTTTTCTTCTTCTGTCTTCTTATGTCTCCTCGTTGGTATCAAACGAATTCTCAACTGTTGGTGATTCAACATTGGAGCACGACCGGCCTTGACAATTTGTACATGCTAGAAAACAAAGCAGTCCATTTTTTTTTAAATAAGTAAGTTATTAATGAGTAAGTTAAGTCATAAACATGTATACATTTTCAACTTTTTGAATCGTTATATATCTCAGAAACAGTGGCTCTGTTTTACGGAAATCGCAGTTTTTTTTCCAGGTGTCGTATCGATGAGGATTTTTTAGATTTCATATTAGAAAGCGTTTTAAACAATCCTACCAAATTCGAGCTTGTTGTGTGAATTTATTGTTACCTCGGATGTCGAAATTAACCGGAGTAGGTACCTATAAGTTTTAGCGATGACTCGATTTCAATGATGGAAGCCTCCAGAAGTGGGACAGTAAGGGTACCTACCCATTATTAAGGCTTTATTAATCGCTCGCTACTATCTGTTCTACATCACACCACAACAATTATTAAAAGACTTCTCTTGTATGAAAAAAATTCTAAAATTTTCGTTGTTAAATTAACCGATCTGGGAGGGAGGTACAAATAAAACATTGGTAAGACGGCTAATAAGATTACATGATATATTTATGAGTATATGTACTTAGTACGCTAAATATGATTGTATTAGATACAATAACATAATCAAACTTATCTTTAAATCCAAGAAAATCAGACTGCCTATTTTATCAAAATAAAAAACCATTTCAATGTTACCATTTAAATTGAAATAATGTAATGTTGTAATCTATAAAAAGAATAAACATTGGCATTTAATATTATTTTATAACATATTTGCTCGTAAAGGGTCTCTTATTTCACCAATTTCAATATTGTATCTCGTTACGTACTTGTTATTATTATTACACGTAATTATTGTGATGTAAAACGCATTCGTTTTTTTTATTAAGTTAATACGCACGGTTTATCAAGTAGCTCCTCTAAAACGAACGGTTATTTTAAAATCTTAGCAAAGAGTTTTTATGTCAGAAAAGAGGCCAACATTTTATTTATAAAATTAACATTAGGAGATTAAATATACTTAATAAATTAACATTTAATTTTTGTAATTTTGACAACAAATGACAAATCTGTAACAAAAACACAAAAATATGAATTTACTTTATTAGTAATACTGGCTGGTTTTTTTGCCTTTGCCTTAAAAATAGCGCTGATGCACGCGCATCGCTAATTTGTGAACAAGTAAAAAATTGTTTAACTGGTTCAACAAGTGATTAAAGATTTATTCGTTTAAGAAAGTTCGAGTTTTATTTATTTCCTCGCAAATATGTTATAAAACGTCGTATGACATTCGTGCGTTTTGATAATTACAGCCTCTGCTTTCTTGTAGCCCTCGCCTACGGCTCGGGCTAGCAATATCGCCTCGGCTGTCAACTCTTCAAATCACCGCACTTATATCATAATGTATTATTATTACACTGTTTTGCTCCTACAATAAGAATAAAAAAAGAAGCCTGATTTATCTTGCAGCCCAGTATAACTACAAGTTGAACTTAAAACAATGGAAACAGACTGATAATAGATATGCGATAGATAAATAAATAAATTCCTTCCAAGTAAGCACCACAATAATTTTCGCAATCATATCAAACAGTAGGTTAATGGTGAAGTATAGAGAGCACCGATATCACAAGTTTCTTTATTTTATACCTACTAGCTGCCACGACAGACTCCCAGCCCCGAAGAAAACCCAAAAAACAGTCTAATGGTGAAACTTAATTACTTAGTTTTTATTTGCTATGTTTCGCGACTTCGTTCAGGAACACTCAACAATGATGTATTAGGGAGTTTAAGATATGTCGCCATATTTAGATTGCATAGTTTTACTGAGCTGTTAATAATATTAAGAAGTAATGATACTTAATGTACTACTTAAGTCATAATGGGGTTACCCAATAAGGTGCTACGTGAATAGGTATACATTTTTTATAAATATTTTTAAACAACTTAAATGATGTATACATGCCAATCGATTGAAGAAAGTAGTAGGTATACATTAGCAGTAGAACGTACGCGAGTTAGCCGCGCCCTGCATAACATGTATCAATGGCTTTTTAGGCAACTACTGAAATCACATTTTTTTAACAATACTACTAACCTACATAGTAATGTAAGCTAAAGCTACGTAATGTATTCCTTGAATATAAGTTGCTAGCCGCGGCCAATGGTTCGCTCACGTTTAGTTGCGCACAACTCAGCCATGATTAATGTTTCATGAGAAGTTGTTCCTTTTCGCTCTTCTGGCAAGTCCGCCCTTGAAGAGCCATTCTATGTTAAAAAAAGATTAGTAAAGTGAAAATTTAGCTGGCCAGATTTATTTAAGAGCTCAAATAAATCATGAACTTAATTTGTAAAAGTTTAAACAGTCCGACTAGGTAACTGTTCACTGGTTTTTGATTATTAATTGTCTTTTGTTCATGTGTAACAAAATAGGCCAACATTTAGTAATTCATTACAATTTGTCATTTCTACAGAATGAATTCTTAGGTTATCTACACCACATAGTTGAGTTGCCATGAAGGGTTCTTACCACTATACAGTCCATTGGGACTACCAGTCCCACATACAAATCTACTTCGAACGGCCCATGGGGACTACAGTCCCCAAGCGACGCCGCTCGCGACCGAAAGGTCCCAATTTAAACTCAGGGTGTATGAATTTAACTTTCAATAATAATAAACTTAACTATATTAAATAAACTAGAGAAACGTACTTACCTTCAAAATGAAATATTGATGTCTTTCGTAACATTATGAAATTTCAATTGAGACCACGCACCGAAATCCAATTGGGTATGGGAAAAAACCAAACATGTCCTAAATCCAAGACCATTTCGAGGTGTTTGTATTTTATACCTTATTTAAATATTTGCAAAGGATCTAGGATATTTTTAACTAAATACGTTGGCAATCTGGGGTCAAATGAATGACCCCAGTAAGCCAACGTCCGCGCAAAGAGTACAATAAGGTTAATTATTGGACTCTTGACGGTAATCAAATTGACATCTCACAATTGAAACCTATTGGGTCGGATAAACGTTCTTTCACGTGATTGGTTGATATTCTATCCATCAACCATTCCAATGACGCGATCCTTTTTTTTATTGGACTAAACAGTCATTTGATCGCAATCGCACCTTATGGTAAGTGACGATGCGATCTATGATGGTACATTGTCTGCCTAGTAAATGCCTATTCACACTTGTCTTGAAGAGACCCAGATCAGATTGTATTGGTTCGGAAACACATGCGCGGGTAGAGAGTTCCACTCCTTTGCTGTTCGCATCATGAAGGAGTTCGCAAAACGTTTTGTGCGAATGGCTGGAATATCCACAACGTGCGGGTGGAAGGCTATTCATTTTGAAGCTAAGTACGTTCGTCTAGTTTATTTAAAATATAAGTTTAATATTAAAAGTTAAATTCATACACCCTGAGTTTAAATTGCATTTATTAACCACAATCCTTTTCCCTAATCATCTCATGAGTAGGTATAGATAATTCATTTTTTTATTAAGGCAAACATCAGATGACGTTTCAAACATCAACTAAGTCCATGGTTATTAAAAAATAAGCAAATCTTATCTGGTTTCTGGTCTCCACTTGAAGCTGACACAAACATGTCGTGTAGCCTGTGTGAGGTGCGGCTAAAGTAATGTGAACTTAATACTGCATTGGTGTAAGTGTTAGCTAACTTTAGAGCCTAGTGCGTGTTTTACTCAATTACAGTCATCAAGGGCTTAAACGTAGATGGGAGAAAATAATTACGTTCATATCGATGGCAGCAAAGTAGTTATGTACGGACATTTGCATTTTATGCGAAAGTCTTAAAATTAGCTTTTTATCTTAAAGTCTATGTTAAAATTATTCCGAATTTTAAAATAAAAAGCAATAATTAGCAAGTAAATGAATAAATCTACACTTGGTTTTTAAAAAGATCGCAGTATAAACGGACATTTGAACTTACCCGCCATTACTTCGCAACTTTGACAGGTGATTCAAACGTCATTATGGACATCTGTCTCTTGTCTCACTTAAAATTAAGTGTCTCCAGGAATAAATATAAATACAAACATAAAAGAAAGTAGTGTTAGTTACACCACTCATAACTCAGGTACGGGTGGACCGATTTTAATGACTTTTGTGTTTTTAGTTAGTCTACATCGGGAATAGGATAACTAATAAGTATTAAAAACATTGGGAAATTGCCGAAAAAATAAATAACAGCATTATCATTTTTCCATACTAAATGTTCTCAGCTGTCAAGCATTTGCCAATAACTTTTGACAGAACGAAGTTTGTCAGGGCCGCTGTTATTGTTAATTATGGCCCGATAAGGTGTACAGATATCAATGAGATTTCGGATTTGACAATCTTAAAGTAAACCTGATAAGAATACGAATAAAAAGATATCTGGCACTTATACAGATACGCACGAGTATAAGAAGATATCTGGCAGATATCTTTTGATACGTCATAGTTTTTTAAGAGTGAAAAAAGACATCTGCATTATTTCAGTAAAAAAACATTGTTCAGATTTATATGATCTGTCATTTAACCAATAAATAATGTTATTTTAATGCATCGTTCAAAGTTTCATGTTAATCGGTCAATAACTCTCAAAATGATTAATTTTTTTTACTAAATGTGTTCTCCTGTAAAATTGCGTTTTCGTAGATGTTTTCCTTTGCTGCCATCGATATTATTTGTTGAGAGCGAAGGTGCTCAACGGCATTTTTGCAGTGCCCCTACGGGGTTCATGTTTTAGTACTGGTGTTCTACATTTAAGATCTTGTAAACCTACATGGAGCAATAAACGATATGACTATGACTATGACTATATACGCGTTTGATGCCTGTGACTAAAACTAATTAGGAGTGCCTAATATTAGGTACTTGGCTTTCACAGCAGAAAAGGTACAGTCCTCAGGTAAATAAATAAATATCTGGGACAATTTACACCAATATCATCTGACCCCAAACTAAGCAGAGCTTATAATAAGGGTGTCAGAAACTGATAAACATACTTAAATATTTCTAAATACATACTTGAATAGATAATAACACCCAGACACACAACAAACACAAATATTCGTCACATAAATGTTTGTCATGGGTGGGGATCAAACCCACGACCTCCGGCGTCAAAGGCAGGATCGCTGCCATTGCGCCAACAGGCCAGTCAGTTTGGTTATGCAGTTTGTTGTTAGATATGTTGTTTTGTGATATGTCACCTAATTGCGCTGCTGTTCGATAGCGTCACTTGTATACATGTGTAGAAAATATGGCGATGAAAGCGTTTTAATGATTCCCTTAACATCGTACGAGTAATCAGTCGTTTAATTTAAATAACTGTAGATCAGGGAGATGCGAGATACGCCACTTATTTGAATTTATATCAGAAGCTGCACGATGCACGTACTCATATCTCGCTTTCATCAAGATTCTGAGCACGCCACCGTGACCTGGCCACGTAATATAAAAACACCGATTGGTAGTATCTATGACCCCGACGTAAGCTATGTATAGAAAATTACTATCCTCGTGAGCGTAGCCAGGTTCAAGGGTCCGTTCAAGTCAAGTTCAGGGGTACAATAATCTACTGGAGGGAACTGCCAAAGCTGTCTACTGAAGCACATCAAGTGTCACATCAAATATAAAGAGCTCTAAAACATCAATGCGTAAGCTGCTTGTCTTGACCTCCCTACCCTGATGACGCCCACGAGAGTTGTAATGATTTGTATTATGCTTTCATCTCTGATCGGTGAACCACACAGCTTAAGCTCCCAGTAGCTTCTTGACGGTATAACCCGGAAACGCATACACGAGCAGGAGTATCATAACGGCGAAAGCCACGGCAGTGCCCGCCCTCAGGATGGTCCATTTGTTGTTATGCCACAAGATGTACCGAATCGACTTGAGTGGGTTCAAGAACCACATGAATGATGCATCCGGTCGGCTAGAAGAAAAAACCCATGGTTAATAATAATAATGAACAATGAATAAAGATAATAATGAATATCTGGGTCAATTTACACCAAACTAAGCAGAGCTTGTACTATGGGCGTCAGAGACTGATAACATACTTAAATATTTCTAAATACATACATATATAGATAATAACACCCAGACACACAACAAACACTAATGTTTGTCATGGGTGGGATCAAACCCACGACCTCCGGCGCTAAAGCCAGGATCGCTGCCATTGCGCTAACAGGCCAGAAGGGAAAAGCAAAAGTGACCACTGATGACAAGAATGAAAAGGCCTACGCATCACCTTCAGCAAATTCCAGCATATTTTTTTTAAACTTTCTAATAAATTATCTATTAGGAGACGACGAAATTAAACCTTATATCTAATAGATGAACAATAATTAAGGGTTTTATTCAACATACCTTGGTTTATCCAAAGGATCAGGTTCGTTGCGTCCGAGGCCAGCAGGCACCTTGTCAGCTTCCTCCCTGCTCAGCAGATGTATCTCAGCCTCCACTTTCCCAGTCAGCGCCATCTCATCAGTGTCCCGTTTGGTGTAGAACGGCCACCAGCCCCTGACCCGCTTCTGCTTGAAAAGGTTGACCATCGGCACGGACCCGCTATTACTCAGCATTTGCAGCGTGCACAGCTTTGCAGACTTGGCTCCGCGCGGGAAGCGATTCAGGTCTAGGGTTATGGCACCTGAGAAAAAGGTCACGTGAGTTATTATAACTACTTTCCTATTCTTTTTAAAAGCCTGTGTAGGTTTTATAAACTACGTCGGTGGCAAACTCAAATGCGGGCCGTCTGATAGTAAGCGGGTACCGCAGGCTATAGAGGACCAGGGGCATCAATCACCCGTTGCTGACCCTGAAAAACCTTTTACACTTTCCAAATCTAGGATTTGGACTAAGTATCCCCCATGTAGCAGTATTTAACTGAATTCATGTGAAATCTGGTAAATGGTTGATGGCAAAGAAGTAAGTAGCTACTCGTAATAACGCTATAATTAAACGTAAACAACCGCCGAAAACTGTTCGTGTAGCGGCGTCTGTGCTCAGATTGCGTGCCTGTCCTTGAGGCATTTTATAGGGTTTCACGAAAAGAGTGCTGTCTGATGTTTTTATATCACAATATCTAGACAGCATTACCACGTTCAAAGCAATTTATTAAACATCGACCTCGTTATCAGAAATCGCATCGTACTTAAGAGTGAAATTTTTAAATTGGTCTCCGCGATACTAAAATAGTCCTAAAATAGATGTTAGGCTTATAAATATGATAACCGTCGTGAGCTATTTTGACATATTCTCACCCAAGAAGTCATCGGCTGAGAAGTGATCAGCATCCCACACTTGCAGCTCCAGGCGGGCCGGGATCTTGCACTCCGTCTCATCCCAGGAGAAGACCGTCTGCTTGCGGGAGATGACTATCTTCTCTTCAGCCTCCAAGTACTCGAACGGGTACACGAATCGCCAGTTAAAATTGCCTTCACCAGTCAGAGAGCGATAGTGGATGTCAGTGCTTTGACAGTCGTCAGGTCCTTTCACCCAACTAAATTGAAAAAAGTTAAACATTAACATACGTAATAGGTCAGGGAAAAAGTTTCTTTGCAATTTTTAAGAAAATTAATACATTTTTCGATACAGTTAATTTACATTTAACTAAAGTATGTAGGTGCCATTTTCTTCGAATATTTTTTGCTATCTTGTAGGTAGGGACATGATCCCATTGCTATAGGAATTTTAAGGCTTCTGATGAAAATACCGCGACAAGTGGTTTTGGCAGTCCTCTCGTGATGTTAACCTGACACTGCCTAAAGAATTCTCAAGAGACCGAAACAGGTGGAAACCTGAAGGTGCAATGTCAGGACTATACTGCGGATTGTCCATGCCACATTCATTGCGAAAGGCAGTAAACTGTTCTGAAACTATCGTTTTAATTTTTTCAGTTAATTGCAGTTTTAATTCAATACTTTTTTTGTTGTATTCGCATATAATTTAAGTTTTTAAGCTGTTCAGAATGTTGTTGCTCAATCCGTTATCTTTGGCTGCACCAGGGGCATGTACTATACGTGGTTTAGCACGCATATTAACATTATCAGGACTCATTTCAGCAGTAATGCGTGCAAAACTTGCTCCTGGGCGATCAGTCACATTTTCAAGGCTATTCATGAGATAAGATAAGATAACAATTATTTATTCGCATAAAACATTGTATAAATGGTTTTAAAATAAAGTTTACAGAACATTCATGCTTAGTCAATATAAAAGAGACATGCAAATATATTTTCAAACATATGTTAAACTTAAGATTAACACAATACAATTAAACTTTCACTATAACTTAACAATAACACTTGACATTTTTGACATAAACATTACGAAATCTAATCATAATAAAGACACGCCAAAGAACAGAAACTAGTACTTCTCTTCTAAAAAATCTTTTAAATGGTAGAAGGTCTTCCATTTACGAGTATGTAACTCTGTCTTAAATTACCTTCAATTTAATGTTTTTAAATCATTTGGCAAATGGTTAAAAAATTTCACACACATTGTTAAGCAGCTTTTACTATATTGCATCGTCTTCTGAGTAATAATAATAATAATAATGTTACGAATTTTATTTCGGTTAAATTCAAATGAACCTATTCGCACATATCAATTTAACAGTGTTCCTTTCGGGCTCAAACCGAGTTCCTTTATAGCTATGCGCACGTTGCGCAAGTTAGCGCACGACCATAGCGACCGCTTCCTAAGGCAGCTGCTATAGTTGATACTCAATTTTTTATGGATGATTTCGTATATTCATTACCTAATCATCTAACCGCTATTAAACTATCTAGTAATTTAATTGATTTGTTCAAAGTAGGATCGTTTGACCTCATCAAGTGGACGAGTAACTCTTCCGTTTTACTTGAGGCTCTTCCGGACTCACATCGCTCACCTGTGAACTTTTCGGATACAGATAATAATAATTTCAAAATCTTAGGATTATCCTGGGATCCCGCAGATGACTCATTACTACGGTCCAAGTGGATAATACTTGTACGAAGCGCAGTATTTTATCTCTAGTCGCCCGCTTGTTTGACGTCCTTGGTTTAGTCACTTCTGTTATCCTGCTCGCCAAGACTCTTGTTAAAGAGCTTTGGTTGAGCAAAATAGACTGTGACGAAGTACCGCCGGAATCTATACAAAGACGCTTTGCCGCCTTTGTGTCAGACTTCCCTACACTTGCAACTTTAAAAATATAGGCGTTCATTTGTCAAGCTTTGTTAACATTAATAATAATAATAATAAGTCCGCAGGGCAGTTCTATGAGCTGTTGGTGCGTAGCGACACCACGGGCTACCACCATCCCGACGCTAACCCGCAGGGCAGCTTGTGGCGAGCTGTTGGTGTGTAGCGACACCACGGACCCGAGTTCCCCCGAGAGTCGGTCAGGCCCTCCGCCTCCGCTTGCCTTCATTGGCCGGCTGGAGTGGACCCCAAGGGGGGCCGCAGGACTCTCACCTCTGGCTTGCCTTCACTGGCCGTCCAGAGTGGGGCGTTAGAGCGGAATGCTCGCAGGGTGGAATTGAAACATGCCTAAGTCGCGAGTTGAGGAGGTGGTTTATCCACCTCGTAGAAAGCGGTGCACACCTCTCCACACCCTGAGCCGCTCACGGCCATGTTGCCGCCTTTGCCGTCCTTTTGTGTCGGCACATTTTGGGGGGCCCATCTAGTGAGTGGCAAGTCACCGTCTGCCAGGTATAAAACTTTGAGACAATTTTTATGGCAGACGTCCGTCGTCTCAAGCAACAACCCAGTAATCCAGTCCACCGAATTTACATCCCCATAGCCCAATTTTTATTGTTTTCTTCATATTGTTCAATAGTTCAGGCATCTGCCGGGTGTTGTTTTTGGGTAGATTTTCAATATTTATCTAGAGACAAAACCCGGCAGATGTACTCATTTCAAATTAGAGTAAATGATACGAAAAGGCCTCTACGTGTTAGCTTCGGCCCCACGGAAGCCTCAAAGGACCGGGTCCCTATGGGCCCGTGAATTTAATCCTACAAACATAATAATAATGATAGTAGTTCTGAAAATATCCAACACATCACCGGTGCTTGTAGAGCTATTGTTCAAACGGACTACAAGCACCGACATGATCAGGTTGCAGCTATCATACACCAGTACTTGTCTTTCAAATACCAGTTTTTAAAGGAAAAGGTGCCATACTACAAATACCAACCAGAAGCCATACTCGAAAATCACCAATACAAAATATATTGGGACAGGACAATCATTACCGATAAAACTGTACATTTTAATAGACCAGATATAACCATATCAGATATGGAAAATAAAACAGTATATTTAGTAGACATAGCCGTTTGTAATACTCACAACCTTCAATCTACATGCACAGAAAAGATGGCAAAGTAGAGAGACTTATCTATAGAAATTAAAACGCAGTGGAGAGTCACAACAGTGAAAGTTGTTCCTATCGTTGTGTCAACGACGGAAGTAATCCCCAAAGAATTGCACAAGAGTATTTACACATTGAACATTCCTTCAACCACATACAAATTACTGCAAAAAGCAGGTATATTAAACACCTGCCGTATAGTATGGAAATTTCTAAATATAGAATATAACGTCAAAATGCATTTGGCTAAGGCCCGTACGCTTGAAAAAACCTCTACGGAGAGATTAAAACCTATAGCCTAAATAATAATAATAATAATATATTCTTTATTGCACACAAAACTTACAGTACAGAAATAATTAACAATAAATGCAAGTACAATTTGGGCGGCTTTATCGCTAAAAAGCGATCTCTACCAAGCAACCCACAAGCAAAGGAAATTACGAATATCGGAGTATCGTGTAAAACTAGTCTTTTAGGATCTATACGGTTTCTAGGGTATATCTGATATGCCCGTTTAAATAGCTCATAATTCTGCTGTACAAATACGCAAATTTAATAAATATAAAGAGATGTCAATGTTAATATTCTAAGTTTTTAAAAAAGGGGTCGGCAGGAAGTACGTGGCGAGACACCACAAATTGCCCTTACACATTTCTTTTGTGCAATAAATGCTCTATTTATACTGGTATAATTACCCCAAACAATAAACCCATAGCGTAATATGGATCCAACATAAGCATGATATGCATCAATGGCAATTTTTAAAGTTGTAACAGTTTTAACTTGCTGTAATGCATAAACAAACTTATTAATTCTGTTACAAACATTTTCTATATGTGCTTTCCAATTTATATCTCTATCAATAGTCAAACCTAGAATTTTAACTTGTTGCACTTCATCAATGCTAGTGTTTTTATAGTGTACGTCATTCTTATTGAAACTAATATTCTTATAATTATTAAAATGGATATGATTGGATTTAATTAAATTAATTTTCAAATTGTGTATGTCAAGCTATTCAATAAATTTTTCAATAGTGCCATTTATGTCCATAACGTGATCAGTAATTGTTTTACTTGTTTTATCTGACGCAACAATTATGGAAATATCGTCAGCAAACAAAACGCATTTGTGGTCTGTTACATCAACGATGTCATTGATGTAGATGAGGAACAAAATTGGGCCCAGCACGCTTCCTTGTGGCACACCGCATCCTATATTGTTATATTAAGGACGCCTATACGTTCTGTAAGAAAAACCACGGTCTTGCGGTTCATTTATTGGGTTATTTGGCACTAATAAAAGCAAGTTTTAAATTTTAAGGGGTTATTAGATCCTTTATCTACAGTTCATGGGAATAAAAAAATAAAAAAATGTTATGCCCTCTTCACTGTGATTGATTTACCAAAAGCATTTTTGCGTAAACGGCTAAACTACTGTCAGTTTCGGTAAGTTAATCTGGTTAACTATATAATTTGAAGAATCAATAAAAATATTCATGGACGGCCTACATAGTCTATTTTAATTTGTGTTTGCAAAATATTACAAAAAAGGCCTTAAAGGTCGTGAAAAAAATAAAATAATTATGGTAAAAAACTCAATTTATATTAGCCTTATTACAATGGAACGAGGGTCAAAATCGCTCGCAGTATTAGGTTTGCGTTTTCGAACACCTATCTCAGTCTGCGCCGGAGCGCCTTCAAGGTCGGACGTGTGTCGCTCTGTCTGGGCTTTGTTCACGATCGACTCGATCTATTCGGATACAAAATATTCCTCTAAGAGCATTTGATACTTGCAAAAAATAAGGTAGGTATTAGCAATACAAGTAACTAGTAAAGTACATTATTGTCAAGAGATATCTATTTCATATTTTGACTTGGCTGACCTGCTCATTTTGTTGGTTTTCGTGAGTCCTTACATGCTAGATGACTTGGCTGACCTGATGATGGACTCCGGAGTCACCCCAAGGAACTCGGAAACTGTCAGAGTTAGGTATCCCGAGTTTGGGCTCGTTTTGTAGGTCTTTGTGAGTACATACATGCTGGATGAATTGGCTGACCTGATGATGGACTCCGGAAACACCCCAAGGAACTCGGAAACTGTCAGAGTTAGGTATCCCGAGTTTGGGCTCGTTTTGTAGGTCTTTGTGAGTACTTACATGCTAGATGACTTGGCTGACCTGATGATGGACTCCGGAGACACCCCAAGGAACTCGGAAACTGTCAGAGTTAGGTATCCCGAGTTTGGGCTCGTTTTGTAGGTATTTGTGAGTACTTACATGCTGGATGACTTATCTGACCTGATGATGGACTCCGGAGATACCCCACGGAACTCGGAAACTGTCAGAGTTAGGTATCCCGAGTTTGGGCTCGTTTTGTAGGTCTTTATGAGTACTTACATGCTGGATGACTTAGCTGACCTGATGATGGACTCCGGAGACACCCCACGGAGCTCGGAAACTGTCAGAGTTAGGTCTCCCGAGTTTGGGCTCGTCTTATAGGTCTTTGTGAGTACTTACATGCTGGATGACTTGGCTGACCTGATGATGGACTCCGGAGACACCCCACGGAACTCGGAAACTGTCAGAGTTAGGTATCCCGAGTTTGGGCTCATTTTGTTGGTATTGGTTACTTTATGCAATTTTTTTACAGGAATATTTTAATTCAGATGCCGCCATTCAAAACATTCGGAAAGTCTCGCAAGAAACTTGCTGCAAATAGACGGAATTTACAAAAAGCTCATTTGTAAGTTTATTTTGTTTTTGTTTTATCCTAAATAGGTCACTATGTTTCATTGTCAAAAAGTTATTATAGCGTTATGCTAATTTAATATTTCTGAAAGAATGCAGCGGCTAAAACACTCAATAGTGGGAATACTGGTATTCAGGAAACGGACGGAAATTTATATGATGACCATTTGAACTTCACTAATTAATTGACCCCAAAGTACAATGCCGTAAGACATTACACTGTGAAAATAACTAAAATAAACCGAACGAGCAGTAGCAACATCTGTTAAAAACCTAATTTTTCTCACTGCAAATGCAGCCGAACTAAGTCTGCCTGAGAGAGCTGCTATATGAGGGTTCCATTGCAGTTTTGAATCTAATGTGATGGACCCTGTGATCCTGTAGATAGTACAATGTTAACATCAACTTTTTGAGTTCTTAAACTAAGGTACGAAATCACCAAATCCAAAGCATTATCTCTTACCCCGTAAAAATCAAGTTTGCGTATAAGCGTATCGTGATCAACGCAATCAAAGGCCTTGGACAAGTCACAGAAGACGCCAAGAGCGTTCTGTAAATCCTCCCAAGCCCTGAAGATGTATTTTAAAAGTGCAATGCCAGCATCAGTAGTAGAACGACCTCTAGTGAATCCATATTGTTCACCATGTAATAGATTGTTCTCATAAAAATGGCATAATAGTTGTTCTTGAATGATTTTTTCAAAGATCTTACTTAGAGCTGGTAGGATTGAAATAGACCTAAAGTTACCTGGGTCTTGTTTGTTGCCTGATTTAAAAAGTGGTACAAGCCTACAGGTGTTTCATCAAGTTTGGAAAAACACCTTCATCAACACAATCATTGAATATTACGGCTAAATAAGGGGCAATCACGTCAATTATGTGGCTAATAATTTTGACTGATAAACACCAAAGATCAGTGGTATCTTTCAAATTATTAATCTAAATGCTTTTAATATATCTAGTGACTCCACATGTTTAAATTTAAAGAATACACTGCAACAAGATACATTACCTTTCAACAACTGTTCTGCTTGTTAATATTAATATTAAGAGTTAATGAGGTGTCGCGCTGTTTAGCTTTACCTGTTTCGTGATTTATGATGTCCCAAGTGGTTTTTATTTTGTCAGTCTTAGATATTTTATCACGAATGTGCAGTGCCTTAGCTTGATATGCATGAACTTATTGTGGGTGTTGCAGTCGATTCCAACGTCCAGGTTCTCTCCAAACGCGTACTCTTCGCGAATCAGGACGAAATCCAAACCTGGATTCATCAGTGAAAAGCACAAGTGACCATTGAGAATGGTTCCAGTTTTTGTGTGCAATAGCCCAATGTAATCTTCTTCCTAGATTGCCTCTCCTTAGCGCTGGTATCCAAAGTGGCCAACGAGCACGTAGGTTGACTTCATGCAGTCGTCTTCTCAAAGTTTGACCACTTACCAGCAAACCATACTCTCTCTGTAGCCTTTGAACCAATTGCATCGCCGTTACATTTGGTTGACTTCGTGCAGCATATACTGTGAATCGGTCCTGTACATGTGTGGTAATGCGTTGAGGTCCTCGGTGCCGTTCCACCACTTCCCCCGTGACACGATAACGTGATCAAAGCCTGGATATAACGCTCTGACTGGTCCTCATAGCTTCAGAAACCGCAATTTGGGTAGCGCCAGCTTGAATCATGCCCACTGTTCTTAACATTTCGTTCCTGGTCAAGTGTCTACGTGGCATGATTAAATGAACACCGGAGATGCGTTCGACAAAGATTTATAGAAATTTATGGAGTTTTATTCAAGTTAAAGTTCGTGAAGATTCACTTCTTTAGAAGAAATTCAATGAATGCGAATTTCATCTTAAAATAAAACCTTTTATATACAAATTTGAATTTAAAAAAGGAACTTAATAATGTATTTATAATCTGTCATTATTAGTTTTTTGTAGGGCCAGTACTTTTTAAGTTATTTAAAAGTTTTATATATCCCTAGACCATGTTGTTGTGTGTATAAATAGTTTGGGGTATCAATAGTATCGATAAAATTAAATATCTCGATTATTGGTATCTAATAAATCGACCTTTTTTATCGATTAATCGACTATTCGTATCAATAAATCGATTGCTATTCATCAATAAATCAATTTATTAATATTTAACGACTTTTATTTCGAATCAATAATTTCGAATCGATTAAATGAATCGATTAGTTAAATCAATTAGTTGGATCGAATTAGTTACTTCGTTTAGTTGAATTGATTAGATTAAAGGATCATATAGATTATTTGTATGGCTTAGTGTCCTCGACTACATCGATTGTTCAAATCGTTCGATTAGTTCGATCGATTATTTGTAGCGATTATTCATATAGATACTATCGTGTCTTCGAATCAGTACTATTGATAATATCCATTATTATACATATTCATAGTTGTGACTTATCCGTCTACACACTTTCTTCAAGAGGAATTAAACTTGTCTTGTCTACCTTTGTTGTCATTTCTCAGGGACGAGAAAATACCTTATGTTGCGCATCTTAACCAGGCAGGTCAGCAAAGTTATCTAGCATGTAAGTAGTATGTTTAAGTAGTGTATATAGTATGTATATGTAGTAGTACTCACAAAAACCTACAAAACGAGCCCAAACGCAGTATACCTACCTCTGACAGTTTTCGAGTTCCATAGGGTGTCTCAGGAGTCCATCATCAGGTCAGCCAAGTCATCCAGTACGTAAGTACTCGCAAAGACCTAAAAACGAGCCCAAACTCGGGACACTTACCTCAGACAGTTTCGGAGTTCCAAGGGGTTTCTCCGGAGTCCATCATCAGGTCAGCCAAGTCATCCAGCATGTAAGTACACAGAAATACCTACAAAACGAGCCCAAAGTTAGGATACCTAACTCTGACAGTTTCCGAGTTCCATGGGGTGTCTCCGGAGTCCATCATCAGGTCAGCCAAGTCATCCAGCATGTAAGTACTCACAAAGACTTACAAAACGAGCCCAAACTCGGGATACCTAACTCTGACCGGGTCCGAGTTCCATGGGGTGTCTCCGGAGTCCATCATCAGGTCAGCCAAGTCATCCAGCACGTAAGTACTCGCAAAGACGTACAAAACGAGCCCAAACTCGGGACACTTACCTCTGACAGTTTCGGAGTTCCATGGGGTGTCTCCGGAGTCCATCATCAGGTCAGCCAAGTCATCCAACATGTAAGTACTCACAAAGACCTACAAAACGAGCCCAAACTCGGGACACTTACCTCTGACAGTTTCGGAGTTCCAAGGGGTTTCTCCGGAGTCCATCACCAGGTCAGCCAAGTCATCCAGCATGTAAGTACTCACAAAGACCTATAAAACGAGCCCAAACTCGCCACACTTACCTCTGACAGTTTCGGAGTTCCACGGGGTGTTTCCGGAGTCCATCATCAGGTCAGCCAAGTCATCCAGCATGTACTCGTAAGTACTCACAAAGACTTACAAAACAAGCCCAAACTCGGGACACTTACCTCTAACAGTTTTGGAGTACCATGGGTTGTCTCCGGAGTCCATCATCAGGTCAGTCAAGTCATCCAGCATTTAAGAACTCACCAAGACCTAAACTAAGAGCCCCATCTTTGGAAACCTGCCTCTAACAGTTTCAAAGTTCCATGGGGTGTCTCCGGAGTCCATCATCAGGTCAGCCATGATACACAGAGATTTCCAATATTGTGTCTAATATCCAATGTACAAGTTGGTTGGTAAGTACTTAATAATACAAATATTTCATTTTTTATTTTATAAACAAGCAAATAAAAATAAATTGTATGATTTGTCTGCTATAATTACAACAAGTATCAAGTTTATAATTACGTCTGTTTTTATGCCCTAACGACAGTTTCACTGTGTATGTGAGCCGCGCGTGTGTGCGTTAGGCTTCTTTTTGACAGAAATCGAAACGTCTGAAACGTATAGGCGTCCATAAGAAAAGTGAGAGATAATTTCGTTTTGCTGGTTCATTTTATTTATAGCCACACATTGACACAAGACTATCCATTCTAAAGCCGGCCCCCTAATTCCATTTTCTGTAATAATAACATGGAGATGTCTTGGTATTGATGAGCCCCATTTCCATCTTGACTAAGTCGCTGACGTATTGGTGTACAGGTGTTATCGCCTTTCGGTAATTTACTACGGCATTCCAAACAGACCCAGGAGTTTTTAAATTTCACAGATAGAGTAGAAAAAATTTCCTCAGTATTATTAGCACATAATAAGGGAAATATTTTTCTGCATTTTGCACACTTCATAAATGCATTATCATCTGTTACTGTCCCCTGGCATCCCGCGCTGAGAGTAGTCCTCGGTGTCAGGTTTGCGTTGCGGCACACTGTACAACAGTCACGCTAGCGGCGGGCGGGCGAAGCTGCGCAGGCGCGCGGCGACGGCACACGAAGACTACCGTCGACCGTGTTCGGCAGCAGTGGGCGCTCCGCGGGTTTTCGTGGGTCAGGGTCCCCAAGGGTTGAATTATTTTTTTCAAATGCTTTTGATCGTATTAGATACAACTTTTGACCCAATTGAAAACTGATTGCACCTCTGAATAGCTTGTTTCATTGGCTAAATTTTGGTTGTAAATACGACAACAACTTTCATCATCTAAAAATTATAAAAATCACGGAGCAAATAAATACGTATGTTTACAAATCGAATTTGAAAGATACGGTAGATAGATATTAATAGAACATTCCTACTCCTTTGTCTAACCCTCAATATCGAGAACGTGACTATCAGCAGTAAGGGAGGAAGGAATTTCGAAAAATATATAATACTCATCAACGGCAGCGCTTCATCACTCGGTTATGGCGACCACCAGATAAAATTTTCATAAAACATGTTTTTTGCGCTGAATTTTTATTTCAAACACTTCACGAAACAAAGCAGCTTAAGACTGTTTAATTTCAACAAAAGAACTCACCCTTTCACGTAGATATCCGACATCTTCTCCCCAGTGAAGAACGCGTCGTCTTCGAGCACCACGTCATCAGTGTTCCAAATGATGACTCTCATTTCGTAGGATTTAGGCTTCCGCGAGGAGATGTCCATGGGAGGACCGGGCAGCGGCATGTCCATTGGGAACATGTCTACCCACATCTCAAGACGTCCCTGTTCGATGGCTTTGATAACAAGAGATAAAGCTGAATTTTAGTAAGGAGCAAGATTGCTGGCATTTTACTAAAGTAATAATCTGATGGAAAAGTACTTGATAACAATACTTACGTCGGAGCAAATAAATCCAGCTCATTTTTTTAGGTTTCGTCGTCATTGAACATTATACTAAAAATAATAACGACGAAACCTAAAAACTAGGGTGGTTCGATATCTATACTCGCAAGGGTATTTTTGCAGCATTTTATGTGACGTAGTATGTGGCCAAATTAAAAAAGCTGCCTTATCATTTGAACAGCAGTTCAAATGATAAGGTAGCTTTTTTAATTTGGCCACAGAATAACTAACTATTTAAAATTGTTTCTTTACAGATTAAGCTCAGCCAACCTATTTGTAAACTATACATTAGTATCCATGTCATGGATATTACTTAACTTGTTGCAATTAAGTACAAGCAACATAAGCCACGCCCAGCCCCTAAGGGTGAATCTTCTTTCTAAAATCGAAGATAATAAATAGATAAATATCTGGGGCAATTTACACCAAGATCATCTGACCCCAAACTAAGCAGAGCTTGTACTATGGGCGTCAGAGACTGATAAGCATACTTAAATATTTCTAAATACATACTTAAATAGATAGTAACACCCAGACACATAACAAACACTAATGTTCGTCACACAAATGTTTGTCATGAGTGGGGATCGAACCCACGACCTCCGGCGCTAAAGGCAGGATCGCTGCTATTGCGCCAACAGGCCAATCATATGAAGATGGAGAGTCTTATGAAGCACCTCCAGACTGCGATAGACATCGTGCTCGGACAGGCCCCCACCGCCGAAGTCACTGTGTTAAGTGACTTTAATGAACACCACGTTGAATGGATTGGGTCTCGGATAATCGATTATGCCAGGAGAGCGGTTCACGACTTTGCGCTGGCTTATAGTCTGACACAGCTGGTTTCGTCGCTAATGCGAGTCCCTGACGTAGAAGAACACGCCCCTTCCCTGTTGGACCTTCTGCTGACCTCGCATCCAAACTTCTACCAGGTCTCAGTTGACGCTCCTCTGGAGTCGTCCGATCACTGCCTGGTACGGAGCGCAGTGCCTCTCACGCGTGCCAAACGTCCGCGATCCGCAGGCAGCCGCTGTGATTGGCATTTTCTTTGCTTCCTCCCAATGGAGTCAAGTTTGCTTCACATTCGCAGATCCCAGTGCTTGTGCAGACTCAGTTGCTGATGTTCTGCTGCAGGGCATGGAGATGTTTATTCCAAACACTGACGTGCCCATCGGTGGCAAGTCCCAGCTTTGGTTCGATCGGTCCTGCAAATCTGCCCTGCGCCTAAAGCAGGACCGTTATCGTGCTTGGGCAGAAGCTCAGGAAACAAGGAATTCCAGTAGCTTGTCACTTAAGAAGCTGTACAATCTTGCCTCCAGGTCCTAAAAAAGGACAGTTTAAGCGCAAAGGGCGATTACATCCGCAACATTGGCGCAAAGCTGGCACGGTTTCCTTCCTTCACTCGGGCTTTTTGGTCATTGGCTAAAGCCGTGCAGGGAAACTTTTGTCGGCCCTGATTTCCACCTTTATGCCGAAAGGACGGTTCCATTGCCCATTCTTCAACTTCTATGCTCTCTTTTTGATTAAAATTCGACCTTGGACAAGACACCACCCAGTATCCTAGTATCGGCCCGGAGTTAGCTCCAGCTCTTACGCGCTTGTACCGGTTGTCATACTCATCTGGAGTGGTCCCGGTCTGTTGGAAGACAGCGCTTGTGCACTCAATCCCAAAAAAGGGAGACCGCTCTGACCCAAATAACTACAGGACAATCGCCATTACCTCCCTCCTTTCTAAGATAATGGAAAGTATTAACAATGCTCAGCTTTTGCGGTACTTGGAGGGTCACCAGCTGATCAGCGACCGACAGTATGGCTTCCGTCATGGTCGGTCTGCAGGTGATATTTTGGTTCTACTTACCCACCGCTGGGTTGAAGCTATTATGAGCAAGGGAGAGGCTTCTTCGGTCAGCTTAGATAAAGCGAAAGCCATTGATCAGGTCTAGCACAAAGCGGCGAAGCATTAAAGTCGTCATCGACGGCTCATGCTTTGACTAAATGCACGTTAATGCTGGCGTTCCACAACACTGTGTGTTGTCTCCGACCCTGTTTATCCTGCACATAAATGATATATTGCAAACCAGCAACATTCATTGTTACGCGGATGACAGTACTGGGGACGCACTATACTTTGGCCAACGCAATCTCTCCAAGACCGCAGTTGACGAGAACCGAAGAGAGCTTTTGTGTCTGTAGTCGAGGCATCCCTTGAACTGGATTATTTTTTGATCTATCGTAATTTTTGTCAGTCAGTCACAAAAATTACGATTTTTGGACGTTAATATCTAAATAACCGTTTAAGTTGTATTTATGAAATTCGGAATACCTACATATCTCACTCGCGGGTCTCAATAGATAAGCCAAATTCGACATGTTTACGGGAAATAGTTTTTTCACGAGAGTCCGTCATTAACTACATTAAACAGAAACGGTCGGTAGGTATTCATTGTTGAAAGCTGACAATAGGAAGAAACTTTTTTTAAATACTAATTTAAATTCAGTAAATTATCACGAAAATATAAATTAACAAACTACAAAAACAATCGCGCAATCTAGGCAATACGATAGATTACGCAATTATTTTTGAAGCTGTTTTGCGAAAAGTCGCCACATCTCTCTGGACAAACTGATTTTAATGTACCCTACCTGATTTACCCGGGTTGTATAAGGGTCTCGTCTCAACATGTTCTGTGACGAGCTTGGTCCCGACCCTGGGCACCTCTTCCCAACGGCGCAGCACGACCAAAGCCATTTGCTCCTCAACGGTGTCTGCATTCCCAAATAGTTCAGTATTGTCCATTGGCATGTTGAAAACAGTGCGTCCGACCTTGACGCGGCTGTGCTCATATACGGGTGGATCCAGTTTTCCATCTTTGCAGAGTTTAGCCAAAATTTGAGTTGGTTTCATAGCATCTCGCCAGCGGTTGTAGCCTTGCCTAGTGAAATGACAAGGTAAAGTTTAAAGTTAACAGTGTGAGAATTTATCAAGAAACACCAAAGTATAAAAATCTACGTACTCCTCATATTTCAAGGGCAATCCGCAAGTTGCCCTATGACGGCTATAAAAGCGGTTCTCCAAATCAATTTTCGTTTCTCCAATTAAATCATCCGAACCAAGCAAGTCCCAATCGAGAACTTGAACTGTAAGCATTGAGTCCTGAGGGAATGTAGCCTCGAATTCAAAGCACTTGCCAAACACAGGATTCAACTGCTTCGACACATAATTCTCCTTATCACTGATCCTCTTTGATCCTAGGTTCAGAACTAAATACGGATCAGCTTTTCCGTTTAGATCCATCGGGTGAAGATCAGTTGCCTTCACTATGTAAACTCTGACCAGAACATGGATCGGATCATTATTTGGGACTCCTTGGAAGAAACCGACATTTGGATCGAAGTCCATCACGGTGTGATCGGCGATTTCTCTTGGAAGAGGCCACTTATAAACTTTTAATGCGCCCTGGAAGAAGAAATTTTATCTTAAAAATATTTGGCAATAACACAGACATTCACAACATCAACTTGTGGTGTGTTGACAGTAGCAAGTGTGAAAAAGACTTTACCAAAAAGAATCAACGAGTAAGAAGAAGAAGTAGATCCAATAAACAAAATACACCGAAGTAAAGTTTTTGAATGGCCAAATCGTAATTAAGAAGGGAAAGTAGGATTAGTGTAGTGTATACACAAATAGCTACGAGAAACGCTACTACATACCTTGAAGTTGCCGACAACGCGGTTATCATCTTCGGTTTCATCACCAGTTTTTTTGCCTCTGTATAATTCAAATGACTGCAGCCATTCTTTGAATTCATCGTACTCTGGTACGGCTTCCAGCTCATGTGGATATATCTAAAAATATATCATGTTCATCATGTAGTACATTGTAAAAATCCCGTCGTTAAATATTCAAAATTGAAAGTTCGAGGGATTAAAATAGATAGAGCTTGTTTGATCTGAAATGACGCGCCCCTCCACCGCACCGCACATTTATTCAAATATGGACGCAATACAAATAAACATGCCACTTTAGTTGGTCCTTCAGTGACCGGTTCGATTAGAACCTAGGACTAGGAGGACCACGCGTCGTTTGTTCGCAAAAGTATCGTCAGCGTGCCAACTAAAACCTTCTTTGGAGGATAGTGAAACTAAATATGGTTAAAATCTAATTAAGGCATAGTTCAATTGTAGATAACATTACGATGAAACTAATAATAAACTTTATATGAATAGTGCCACAGAGTTGTTATTTGTCGTAAAATTTACCGAGCGTAAATAATAAATAAATATAAATATCTGGGACAATTCACACCAAGATCATCTGACCCCAAACTAAGCAGAGCATAAGAACATAATCACGTGATGTGAAAGGCATCTCACCAAACGAATGGGCTCGAAAGTTCGTTAAGAAAGCCAAATTAGTCGAAGTACAGTATCCACACAAAACTAAATCGTAATCGCACTCAAAGTCCATAACCCCTTACCAGGCGCCGCTGTCAAAATTTATCAAGACGGAATCTGATAGGGGTTCTGACACCTTGCTTCAAAGTGACAGTGATTAACTGCGAGAAAAGGTTTTAATCAACTTTCCTGCAGTAATTTTTGGTTCTTTAACAAATTCATGAACTTCAGGAATGTTAAAATGGCCAAAAAACAGTTATTAATCTGATGGCTAATTTCAAGAATTTTCCGCCTCGCTGTCTTTGAAGGCTGATTTTAGCCAAAGTAGCCGATTAAGTACTTCTTTTTTGTAATGATTAAGAAAGCTGAGATTCTGGAGCATTTTTGAGCTTTACTTAGAAACCATACAGTCACCCGCTTAGATTTTTAATTTAAAGTTGAAAATTCAAGCCTTTATTCATCAACCGTACATTTTTGGTTTTATACCAACATTTTCATCATTTTGGTCAAAGTTATGGAACTGATTATTTTATGCATCAAAGTACAATTAAGGATGATTCAGTTGGGCAAAGAAAAAATTTGAAAAATCTTCTATTTTTAAAAAAATAAAAAAATAAAACTTTTAGGTCCGAAATTCTCAGAAATTCAGAAAAAAAATCATAACTCGAAAACTATGAACAATCGCGGAACATACATGGGGGTGATTCGGGTACCTCAAGGGGTGCTCTTTCTGTGGGCTTCCGCTTGACACTTCTTTTTGGGACACCCTGTATATCCTTTATATATACTTTTGCGAACAAACGACGCGTGGTCCTCCTAGTCCTAGATTCTAATCGAACCGGTCAGTAAATATAATAAATAAATAGATAGAAGTCTCACAATTATTGTCTAAATGCGCGAGACAGCGGACGTTTTGTTTCATACTATGTGTCAGCGCCGCTTCATGCAAGAGCGTTGACGGATTGACTGACTGGCCTGTTGGCGCAATGGCAGCGATCCTGCCTTTAGCGCCGGAGGTCGTGGGTTCGATCCCCACCCATGACAAATTTTTGTGTGACGAACATTTGTATTTGTTGTGTGTCTGGGTGTAATTATCTATTTAAGTATGTTTTTAGAAATATTCAAGTATGTTTATCAGTCTATGACGCCCATAGTAAAAGCTCTGCTTAGTTTGGGGTCAGTTGATCTTGGTGTGAATTGTCCCAGATATTTATTTATTTATTTTTATTTATTTATCACGCGGCTAGTTGCACGGTGTCGTTATTCATATAAAGGGGAGCGGGTAATGTTGGCGTCATTTTTGAAATTTCGCGGCCATTCACCAAATCTTATTATTATGAAAAAACATATCAAGGAGAGCAAACTTTATATGGAGTACATATAGCTTGAGTATTGTAGCCTAAGTATATCGGAGCTGATATATATGGTATTGTATCTATAACTAACTACTCAATTGAACTTGATCCATACCAAGGAAAAGGTTAAGAAGCGGCATTATTTATAATCCTTCATACTGGTTATAAACAAGCGATGCAATTAGGATTTAAAATGGCTGGTTTCAATGGCCACGTGCAATATTAGGCCATAAATGTTCTCGTTTGTGGGTAAAAAGACTTTCAGGTGTTTTTCCTATGTAATGTCTCTAATATCGACGGTTATGAATGAATACCTCCTATTTACAAATTGACCATTAGAACTTGATGTATTGCTGGATGTGCTTAAAATTTACCCAACAGGTACATAGTAAAAAGATAACCATTACTCTCCTACTTGTGCATCCTTTTTAGTAGCTGTTAGGTGAGATTAGCTCCATAAAGTAACATTTTAGAACTATTATTTTAGTGGAACTTAGGTAAAAAATAATACTTTAAGAAATCATATCTCCGCTGCTATATCACTAAGAACAATTCTGACCACTCACATATGTTTCTTTATTGAGGTGCTATAAAACAGTGATAAAATTATTTCTTGCCCTTTAATAAAAAAAATGACGCCACGGGTCCATGCAAAATCAAATCAAATCAATTAAAAGTAAAGTAGCGCGTCATTTCTGGTTAGCCAGCTATAACACTATCATCGCTCTGTAACCAACCGCGAAAACTTGTATAAAACTTACTTGGCGAAAACTTACGTTCAAACTACTACCCGGCTGGTTTAATTGTTTTAAAGAAGCAATGATAGACTTAAAGTGGCGTAAAATTATTATCTATACTTACTTTGGTTAATGCCGATGCGGGAATTTCATGTTTCTTATGACGGATGCTTACTTTAGCCCTAGGCGTCGGCGGCTGACAACGTATGGCCCCACCTCGCTCTGACCTTGGTGAGTGCACCTCCTCTCGCGGTGATCGAACTTCATCAACATAAACTACTGAAGATGTTGATGGCTGAAGGTAGCCTTGTCGCTCCCTCTTAGCTTTTCTCTCCCATTCAATCATAGACTCCACTGATGCGAAGTACTTTGTCCACCAATCTTTATTACCCTCATCTTCATCTAATACTGAATCAGTGCTTGCTTTCCTCTTCTTTGCAGAATCACGCTGATTGAACTTCTTGCGCAATGGCTGTTTCACACCGGAGCCATAAGTGAGATTTGAGGGACCATCACAAGTGAGTAATGGTGCATTTTCTGTTTCATTTTCAATAGTGAAAACATCGTCTTGTAGAATGCAATTTGCTCGTAAATCGACATTGTCCAATTGAATCAAAGATCTATTTCGGTCCTCTATTTTTTTTTCCCTTTTGCTCATCGGAGTGTAAATATATTTGTGAATTGAATTTATTGTGTGTGTCCCCACTAGCGTGATTCTGCCGAAGCTTCTACTGTCCACCGCTCGAATGGTTACAGGTGGCCTGTATAAATCTTGATCAGGTAATTCCACGTCTATGAACTTGACGGGATTTAGGAAATTAGGATTACGCTTAGCATTTTGAATTACTGTCGAGTACAGGATGTTCCCTGCGCATTCTATGTCCACCCGTGGTCGGTCTACACTCAGGAGATGAACGCGTTTGAGGTCGCGTAGGCCCCAAAATAGTACTTCAATTCTGTACTTTGAAAGTGTTGGGCGTATGCCGCGTGGAACAGGTAAAATCGGGCCCTTGTTCACATCGATCGGTGGTTTTCCATTAGCCTCTCTAGGTATTGGAAGTTCCGGTAGCATTGATTTGTCTTCTTTAGCAGGAATTTCAATAAGTTCAAATGCCGCCAACAATTCTCCTGCGCGGTCGTCTCCTCTAGTCACCTCATACCATTCAAGCGAAGGTGGAAACTGTGGTCTTTCATATGGGTCTTCAAATGCTTTGACGCGAGGTTTAGCTGTAGTGCGTCCGATAAATTCGGATTTACCAACATTGTCTTGGTCAAATATTTCTATCACAATAGTAGGTGGATCAGCTTTAATTCGTTCTATTGTGCTGTACATTATAATATCATTGAAAACAAGTAGCTCATCCCAGGTCGGGCTTAGCGTTTCATCAATGACTTGTGTTGTAGCAGAGCTGTCACCGATGACTACACGTGCGAAGGGGTCAGATAATCCGGACGAATCGGAGCCGATCAATGACCTGGCTTGATAAACATAAGCGCGCATTTGGAAGTTCTGTAAAAGAATTTGAGTACATGATAATGGAGTCAATTTAATTCATACATTCATTAATTAAAAAAACAGTTTTCATTCTTACGTGTTTTTCGCCGTATATTATCGCTGATGGAGCCAGAGCCCTAAGATCATCAGCATTCGTCAGTTGAGAACTGACTTTGTAGCCCTGTGGCAGGCCGTCGATGTAGTGTTTCTTATCTTGGACAGCTCCTAGCCATAGGTAGACATTTAATTTAGCTGGTATTGCCCAGCCGCTCGGCGTAGATGCCTTCTTACCTGGCCACTGTGAACAAAGGAAATGATTACCATTCTTAACGGGAAAGGGAAATACTCCGCCCGAAATTAAGACGTGCCTGCGTTGCAAAAGGTAGAAAGTTTAAAACAAGCCCGAGAATGCAAATTCAAACTATTCATCCACTAGCGTATAAGTTAGGGTTTCGTATTTTGTCGAGCGTGTTTATTTGGAGAAAAAACTGTTCGTCTCGGTGCCATACCTTCATGAAGAGCGTTTGCATTTTGCCGCAATGTTTGCCGCACTCTTCAATTAAGTCCGAATAAATAATGTCCCTCGCCTGGATCCTTTGGTACGCCAAGCGCTTCCCGTTGCTGATCATCCATATGAAAATGTCTGGCATAGAGTGCTGCGGCTGAAAACATTAAATTGTTTTGTCTAAATATTCTATTTAAGAAAAAAAAGAGCCTTATTTTTAGCAGCTCCTGTCAGTAAATTAACGTCGCGGGCGCGGTGGAAATGGTGAGATAGGGATCTTGCTACTCCACCTATTTTAATGATCGTCTATCTATACTGTTACCTATTTTGTGCTAATAATTCGGTTTTAAATGAACCTACTGTAATAAAGTAATGTACCTTTTTGATAGTATTCTGATTTGATTAGAAATTTTTAATGTAACTAGCCGCTTTGTCACTGTTTTTTCTATTGTCAAAATAAGAACTTTTTAAATAATTGATACTTTTACTTAACAATCATGTAGAGTAAAACAAATTAGCCATGATCTACTCACGTCCTCGCAAAGATGTTTCAGATTATTTAAGTAGTTAAAGGCAGTGCGCAGGCGGTCCTTTATGGAGTTCTTAGTGATCAACGCCCTGAGTCCCCTCGCCATCAAGCCTATTTGTTCCTGTGAAATGTTAATAAAGCTCTCAATACTACAGTACTTCACTGAGGTCACAATCGTTACTTGATCGACGAAAGCTGCAGTTACTCAGGTCATCGGCAAAGTGCCGTTCACTTATGGATTTCCATATCTTTAAATCGATGTGTAAAAAAGGATTTTTTTCTTACAATCTCATGTAGACATAGTTTGAGCCTCTCTTTGTCCAGTTTGGTATTTCCTATAGGAGGGGCAGTGGACATGTGGCGCTCGTATGTCGCGCAGGAGTGACTTAGGGCTTCCAGCACGTTTTTCAGGATAACCACGCTATTCACGCCTTCATCAGTTTCGATCGCTGATTGGACATCATTCAATCCTTCTTCCTGCAAGAATATTTTGTGATGATTACAAAATAATAGGAGATAAAATTATCTGTGTGGTTTTATTGCTGCCCGGTGGTTACACTATATTTAATGCTGTTGAACCAATGAACTATTTAGTCAGCTGTTTGAGAAGATACTGCTGAATCGACTTACAACTTTAATCGACTCCAAACTCATTCCTGAACAGGCTGGGTTCAGGCCAGGAAAATCATGCACAGGTCAAATCTTAAAACCCACACAGCACATAGAGAACGCAAAGATAGAAACTAGAAAAATTCGACTTGGTCCTGGGACTCAAGCGGGGTTCGAACCCGCGACCTTTCACAATCCGGGAGACTGCTCTTCCAACTGAGCTACCGAGGCCGTTAACAGCCCTGGCGAATTTATTTAGTGTATTTTACGTTGTAAGCCAACGTTGTTTCATTAATGTTATAGGCAAGCGCCTTTTTCTTTGTGTAGAAAACAGAGCATTGTTTAATGCTAAAAAAAATAAAAATTCATATAGAGGTTTCGAAGCAAAAAAAGTGACAGGGTCTGGTCGATCTTTCTGCAGCATATGATACAGTTAATGTCAAAATACTGATGTCAAAGGTCGCTGCACTGGTGGACGATCAGAACTTCATCTATTTATTGGGGGAAATGCTTCGAAACCGCAGATACCTACCAAGTGACTCTCAGCTAAAAAACAAGTAGATGGAGATGTCAAAGCAATAGCCTCCCACAGGGCAGTGTCTTGGCACTCATCCTCTTCAACATTTACACAAATGATCAACCTGATCTCCCCCATACTGAAAGGTTTTTATACACCGACGGCCTGGCTCTTATAGCCCAAACCAGTACCTTTTCTGAAGCCGAAAAAACATTGACAGAAGCTCTGGAAGTACTTGGGACATACTACGATAAGAACGCCCTCAAGCCAAATCCGTCTAAAACAGTGTCTTGTGTCTTCCATCTTCGAAACCACAAGGGCAACAGAAAATTGAATATGGCGCGATACCAACATCCGGCACTCCGACCATCCGATCTATCTAGTAGGGGTGACTTAATTTTGATATCTATCTTTTATAGGTGAGAGATCTCCCTCACCTATAAAAGTCACTGTCTCAAGCCACACCAAACATACAGCCGGTTCGCGGAATAACCTCCTCTCCCGGCTTACCTCAACCTCCTGGAGAGCTTCTCCGCATGTCAAATCAAATCAAATCAAATCAAATACTTTATTTGCTATAAATAGGGTTACATATCACAATTTGTGGGTGTTATTATAATAATATTAGCTCTTATGCCTACTTAGCTATATTTTCGTAGCATGCAAAATTTTTATTTAACTATGAGGTCGGTACTATTTCAATATTAATTCTTATTATTCCACTTAACTATTCTATAAAATACATCAACTGTCCTTATTATTTATATTATTTGTAATGCGCTCTTTATTAGTTTAGTTTTGTAAAGAAATCGTCAATGGAGTAAAAGTATTTTTCCATAAGCCATTGCCTCAGAACCATTCGAAATCTGTTATAGGGTAGCAGTTTTATTTCATCAGGTATTCGATTAAATACTTTGATAGCCATCGCACAACCATTCTTATTGAATTTCGAAGTTCTTGGTAGGGCATTTAGGACAAGCCTATTAGGATTTCTCAAGCTTCTGTTAGTGTTGTCCCTTGCCTGCTGATAGAGGTGTTGGTTTTGTTTTACAAACTTTCCCATTTCTAATATATATATACATGGGAGTGGCAAGACATTAAGGGACTTAAAAAACGGCCTGCAGGAAACATCTGGTGCAATATTTGAAATGGCACGGATGCATCTCTTTTGAGCAACAAAAACTTTTTTTATATTGGTGCCATTTCCCCATGATATCAGCCCGTATCTAATTAATGATTCCACATATGCATGATAGGCAACAATGGCTGTCTTTTTATTTGTCATTTTCGTTAGTTTGTAAAGGGCAAAAGCGAATCTATTTATTTTGTCAAAAACTTTTTCTATTTGCTCTTTCCATGTGAATTTACTATCTATCATGAGACCTAGAAATGTCCGATGCTCCGATGTCCTTCGCACATCGGAGCTGGCACTCTGCTACTTGGCGGGTGAGTATGCATGCCCAGTGTGGCATCGCTCTACCCATGCCAAACAAGTATATGTGGCCCTGAACGAAACATGCCACACGATTACGGGTTGCCTCAAGCTCACGCCACTCACAATGGTATATCCACTGTCGGGTATCGTTCCACCAGACGTGAGGAGGCATATCACCTCTGCGGTCGAGAAGAAGAAGCAGGAATTCGACAGCAGAAACCTACTTTTCGCTTCAAACCTAAGTCATTCCCGCCTTAAAAGCCGTAATAGTTTCGTTCGAGGTACTCTAGCTATAACTTGTTCTCCTAGCGAAGCGCGAAGAAAAATGTGGAAAGAGAAACATGCTCCACCGTCTGAGTATGTTACTACTACTGAGTGCCTTTCCCCTGGCGGCGACCTGCCGTGGGGGGCAGGCACTCAGTAGTAGTAACATACTAGGGTAAGTCTCTCAACCGGCTTCGAACTCAAGTGGGCCGCTGCAGGTGTAACCTGAGTAGGTGGGGATACGTTGTACAAGACAGGGTTCAATGTGAGTGTGGCGCCCCAGAACAGATCATGCAACCCTTGCCCCCAGTGCCCCGCCAGCTGCACACTTCAAGATCTTTATGAAGCCACCTCCCTTGGGATAGCGCTAACGGAGCACTGGGCAGCTGTTATATAGTTGTCAACAAAATAGGACACGACGAAGAAGCATCATGTTCTATTTAGCCCCCTCACTATCCATAGGTCAGACAGCCGAAAATAAACCGCATACTTGCCAAGGTACGCAATCTGGAAGAATCTATGTCAAGAATTTAGCAACTTACATATTTCTCAATGATTTTAGCTATGAGATTTGAGTTGTACATTCTTCGGCGATGGTCTGGCCAAATACTGCGCACGTGCATACATTGCTTGAAGTCCCAGTAAGGCAGGTGGTAGTAGTTCTTGTCACCAGACTCCGCCTCGAAGGAGTGAGTCGTGCTTTGCCAGTAGCCTGTATCGGCAGCTAGTTCATCTAAAAAGAAACGGAATGGGTAACTACTATCTGCTTTTATTAATTCAGTCAGTGGCTAAAGATCAGAGTTAAGGTCACAGCACACTATCAGCGCGCGGCAACGGCGCGCGGCGGCACCGCTCCAAACCGTGCGCTGCCCGCCCGCCGTCCATTTTTTCATATTGACATTGTATAATATATCTGCTATAGTCCACACAATTCAATGCTCTAATTTGAATGGCAAGTTAATTGCCGAATTGGAGCGGTGCTGTTGCCGCACTGTGATAGTCTGCTGTAGCCTTTAAGCTATTAGGGTATTTTATTCGGAAGTAATAAGTCCGAAATTAGGAGCGTTTGAGTCCGCTATAAAAAGTTTAATTGCAATTAGTTAACACAGACAATTTCAATTTGTTCTCTTACCAGGCTCAACATTTTCAAGATCTTTTGGCATCCTAAAAGATTCACTATGCCCGTCTAAGGAATTGCCAGCATTCCCGACACTCAGCTCAAAATGTAGATGCTTATCCGCGAGCTTTTTGTTGATCATATTGGCATCATAGATACTGGCGAAGAGGAAGAACTCCTCGTGCTTCTCGAAGCTGGGCCCGCTGATTGGCGAAACTGGTTCGACTGCCACTTCAGATGCCATACTCTCAATGTTGTCAGTTATTTCGGTGTGGATCGAAATTAGCACCCTGCAAAAAATATGAATATTATGTAGCCTTTGACCTAGCTGATGTATGTGACATATCTATGATAAAAATCGATTGATAAATCTTTGTCCGTACTAACAATCAAGCAGCCAGATTATGGTGAACAGAGAGAGAGTGTTCTGTATGTCTGCCATGAGTTTCCGTCATGTGAAATACGATAGTTGACATCAAAGTGTATGCCATTTTTGGTTCAATCATTAAACACTAGGGGCGCTGTGCCGAAAGCCCATTCAAAAACGTCATGGCGGTTTACGCGGACGCTAGCGTCTGTTATAAAACTGTTAGATAGTGTAAACTCACGGTCTCAGCTGGAAAATAGCTTTCTCGTATTTAACATGACAGACTTTTCTGCCCACTTACAAACCACAGTGAACCTTCTGTGATATGTCCACACGCGTTCACGTCAAGCTTGACTTAGCCTTGCTGACATGAAACCCATTTTGCAATGGTTTTGTAAAGGTTGATATGAACGAACATAGTTCGTGCTATCGATGATTCAGTTTTTTGGAGTTTGCTGTGAGGATTTAGTGACAAATGTTACCTGGCTCTGTAAGCTACGCCTTCGCCCATGCCCGTGTTCAGGCTGGCGTGCTGGTCCAGCAGGCTGTAGTCTCGAGTAGAGCCATACAAGTTGATGTAGGCGGGTCCGAATGTAGGAACAAAACCTGGAAGGTACACAAGTAGCTTATTGTATTAAGCATGTGACAGGTGAACAAATTTAGGTGAACAGTGGATTTGATGTTTTCACGAAAAAAATAGCAAGATCCGATTTATTCTGAAAACCGTGTGTAAATGTGTATTTGAATAGGTTTTTTTTAGAATCAGATAACCCATTGCCGAAGGATAAGTGTTTCCTTATTTAAACTGAACGTAAGTGAACGTTAGTTTATTTGCTCTGTAGTGCTAGCGGTACGCTAAATTAACCTGCAAATTGTGGTTAAGGCATGAAAATCGGAACGATTGTTCTTTAGGCCATACGAAAAAAAACGGGAGAGTTTTGGCGGCATCTTTTTTTTGTATGGGAAAAATCATTTTTTGTTCTGTAACCTATAGCGTATGATTTCTAATGAAAGGGATCATTAAAGCAATTCTAAAAATATAATCACATCATTACATTTCAGTCACTTGTATTAAATCAAAATAAAAATCATTTTCATATCATCCAAGTTTGGGCTTCTCCAGATATGATACGGTTGAATCATCTTTTTTAAAATATGCTTCAAATGGTATTAACCTCATTACCAACCCTACAGAAGGAATTTTAAAAATATTAACATTTAGTATTTGAATATATTTTTTCAAATTTAACAAATGTGTTAAAATTAGGATTAGTTGAAACATGTTTAAAGAGTCCAATTTTAACACTGAGGATGATAAATACTAATGTGAAAGGAGTTTTTATTTATCTATATTAAGTACTAATATTCCCTTTTCTTTTATTTTTAGTTTAATACAAGTGACTAAAATGTAATGATGTGATATATTTTCAGAATTGGCTCAGTGAGCCCTTTCATTAGATACCACACACGATAGGTTTCAGAGCAAAAAATGTTTTTTTACTTTTCATGCTTTAAAAGTACCTACGCCAATATAGCCCTAAGAAGCGGGACTAAAGTGACCACTTTGGTCTCTAGGAAGTAAAAAGTAATTAGTTTTTTAATTTCCTCCACGTGACATAGACAAACTCAAACAGCCAGTAAAAATATACTATTATCTGTGGAGTTTGGACCATTTTCATTGCGAAAATGTTGAGAGTTTTAGTTCCATGGTTTGTCGGCAAAGAAGGTGGCGCCATGTGTTTTCAATTGTAAATCTGTGACTGGTTCAGTTCAGAAGAAAAAACTAACCGTAAAATTTCAGAACTTTTGTCAAGTGTAAATTTGTTCGGTTTTAAATGTTGTTGTACTAAATTGAGTATTTTTCTCGCACTCAAAGTGAGAAGTACAGTTTGCACCTCGAGACTAAACGCCAACTTAATATACCCTCGGTTTCATTGACAACCACCTCTGGTATATTATGGCTTCGTTTAGTCCCTCGCTCGATATAAAATATACTATTTTTCCCATACAAAAAAAAGATGACTCAATAACTCCTCCCCTTTTTTTTTCTTTTTTTCCGTGCTAAGGGTCAAATTTATTCGTATGGCCTAAAGATCAATCGTTCCGATTTTCATACCTGTAACACCATTTTCAGGTTTTGACTGAATTTTGGGGTGTAGGTACCGCTAGCACTACTGGCAGTGTTTTACTTTACTGTACATTTAAAAAAAAAATAAGTGAAAATTATTAGGCTAACAAGCTCACTTGATTAATATTATTTTACTTTTACCGTTTCCTAATGCTCTATTTTCCATCTAAAGATAGAAGATAGAAAAATACCCTAGGTCCCAGGGATCGAGTGGGAATCGAACCCGCACCTTCCTCAACCCGAGATGCTATTCTAACTAAGCTGCCGAGGCCATTAACATTCAATTTCATTCGTATAACACCAAAAGAAGTTTCTTTGAATTTATAGTGCTGTCAATTCAATACATGGGTTAAACAGAGCCTTTCAAATTAACCATCTGGCTTGAGAAGCACACTACCAAATACCTATGAGGCCCGTACCTTTGTCACCGTCATGGGAGATGGTCGTCAAGTCAATGAAGTGAGTGCCGATAGCATTTGGGTGAACAGGGTCGTTGTCCCTTAGCTGAATCTTGATGCGTTTGCAGAGGGGTGGGAACATTTCGTTGAACACGATCTGTTCGTTCCATTCCGGGTTGTAGCAATTTTTCTTGACTGAGGTGCAGCCCTAGTAAAATGAGAGTTAGATGCAATAAAAAATTAGTTAATACCGCTATTAAAAACACACATTTTTATTGCAATTAATAGATGTTTTCACATTTCGATTTTTCTATTAATTTAAGATACTGCTATCTGAACCCATCAACGGGTTTACCTAAACTGAAAACATATCAAGTAAAAATAATTAAAAGGAAAGAGTGGCTCTTCTTACATTTGAACATAAGCTAAGAAACTTACAACGGATATTGATCATGATCATCAAAAGAGTGATAATTCTCTCTTAAACCGCTTAATGAGTTAGTGTTTCCTTCTGTAAAGGTAGGTATAGCAGAAACTTGTTTGATGGATTCAGTCTGTATTTTTATTAAGATACAAATTATTATTGACGAGAAGTTAAATACTGGAAAAATCAAACGACTTTATCCAACCATGTTATGAAAGTGAACGAAGAGAGACATCTGTTGTACTCACAGTCATTCCAGCGAAGCTGACTTGAACATAAGGGTCGACGAGGTCCTGGGTCTCGCCAGTGAAGGCCCTCTTCATGTTAGCAAGGATGGAGTAGTTCATCTTTGGCAAGCCATCAGCCCGGTATATCTTCACAACGAACCTGGCCCGTTGGCGTTCTATTGGCATTCCATCCGGCAGCAGAAGATTCCTGGTGGGTGATTAGTATAATATGAAGAGAGCATTGCCACTGCATTGCCTAATGTATAAACAATATAATGTACAAAAATATAATGTACAAACTTTCAGATTTTGGACTGAAACTTTAAAAGAAAATAATATCTACTCTCACTGCATTACGATATTTTATGTCTTACAGCATTTGGGGAGTTGAAAGATATTCTTCCAATTTCTTTTACTCTCCTAATTGTTATAGGAAAATTCAGGGCTTGGAAACCGGTTTATTTATCAAACCGGTATGTTCAAAATCCTTAAGAACGTATTGGTTTTGTTACCGTTCGAACGGGAAAGTAATAAAAACGATTTAGAAGAGGAACGAAATGTAAATCGTCCCTGCTCAATATACAGGTTTTAACCACTTTAAACCGGTTTTTTGTATAATATAAGATAAATACGAAACTAGTAATAATAATGATTCACGGCCATGCAGCTTAGTCACGGGTCGTGACGAACGAAAACGTGACTTTATCGAAGTTTTCGAACTAAAGAATATTGATGAAATAATAAGGGTTTTTTTTTGTCTGCAAGGTTCATATTTTTGTCATCAACTTGTATCATCTAACGAATAAAAAGTGTCGCCATGCATGAATTTGTGCGGTCACGCCACGAGCCTCTGTTGCTTGTAAAATAAACCGGTTTTTCCCGTTCTCATAAAATGTTCCCATTTCGTTCGCATTGCAAACAAAATACTATAATACGTTGGCAACCTGGGGTTGACCCCAGGTTGCCAACGTATTTAATTGAAGATACGAGTATCCTAGATTCTTTGCCTTTAGACGGTTAAATATTTAAATAAGGTATTAAATACAAATACCTCGAAATGGTTTTCGATTTAGGACATGTTTGATTTTTGTTCCCATACTAAATTCTGTATCTTCATCAAGTTATGCTGCTGTACCATCCCGGGTTTTTCACGAACATTTCTAATTTATAATTTCAAACTGAACAAGGCTACAAATCAGGCAAATACATTACCTGCCTAGTCTTAATAAGAGCCTCGTTCTGGCGACCCCAAACACCATAATAAAATATAAACGAATGAAAACATCTACAAAAAACATAACATCTAAATGGGGTGAATAAGGCCGAAATTGTTTTCCGGGTCGCGATCCCTCAGGCCCGCGTTAGGGTTGGCAAAAACTAAAAATCGGTTTGTGTCGCAAAGGAAAATAAACTAAATCCTTTATTATGTACTTCGAAACTGAACTGTTATCTTTAATATTTTGTGTAATGACTAGTGTAATGAAATTAAATTAAAATTTAAGAATTTCATTAATCTTTTACAAGCATTTAAAACGTATTATCATGCTAACAAAGAAAATACATTAAAATAAATTGCTAGTTTACTAGATGACACGCTCTCTAAAAAAACAAATAAAAAAAACAGATTCTGTAAAACTACAGAATCAGGTTACAGAAACATTACAAAATTACAAAATTCATATTTTTGTGGTGCTTCTCCAAATATATGCCAATCGATAGATTTTCTATTATGTTATTTGTCCAAGACGTCAAGTTTTCTTCACAACCAATTTATAATTGTCACCCAAACTGTATTGTTCCCTACATCCTATCCCTTAGGTGATCACTTAGGAAACGAGTGTTATACGCTGACTTGATTAATCGCAAAACATTTTATTGACATTGAACTAATTTATTTGAAATACTCCTTCATTGTCCACTTAAGCTGTGACGAACCCGTTTCGTTCCAGTCTCATGGACGACAGAACCTCCACGATGGCTGGAAACTTTATAGTTTACTTTTTTACTGGCCATCAATAGTATTCTGTACCTGTTCTTTCAAAATTTAATTTATCGTTCCACGTTCCCTGTTCAGCATTTTGAGTAATTTCTACCAAAACTAGCATTTACCAGATTACCAGTTTGAGTTTAAATTACGTGATGGTGTATTTTTAAATACTTTAAATAACCAATTGTAAACAGTTATAATGTAATAGGAACCCGGGGTAAGCATGTCATACCTATTTACTTACCTATTACTATTTAATTATTTATTGTTATTTTGTTACAGTTTTTCTTTCCTACCTATACTTCTACCCTATACAATAAAAGATCAGCCAATCCAGTGACATGTTTAAAATGCATAGGGTAAAAGTATAGGTAGGAAAGAAAAACTAATAATGTTTATATGATCAATTACAATTGAGCTGACAGTGTTGCTTGCATGTTTGAATTTCTATTATGGGTGTGTGTACGCCGAAGACAATTATTTTACCTATTATTGAATTGATTTTTTGTGTTTTTGTCGCGGAAGTAGACAACCCTACACAAATGTGAAAATATGTATATTAATATCGCTCAACTTTGCTGAACTATGTTTAGCCTACATTTGAACTTCAGACCTTAGCATACAAGTTTTATGATTCCTAAATATTTCGTCAAATAGTTGTCTGAAATCTAGCAGCTGTGGAATGTTGTAAAGCTATTTAATTGTTGGGTGAGTGGCCGTCTTCCCTTTATTTAATGTACCTAATAAGACCTTAAAACTATAAACAAGGTTGCCCATTTACAGGGGTCTAGACAAGGTAACTTATCATTTACATAAAGCATGAAATGTATATATACATAATTGGTACAAATAAATTAAAAATATATTTTCAAACTAAAGGGTTATTTTACCTGATCGACTCTTGACCATTTTCATTCATCATGTTGTTAAATGGTTTACGTATTTAAAACATGGTGTAATGCAAGCAAAGGCATCGGGCTTAAGTTTCATAAAACTAACCTACTATCTCTATAGTAGGTTAGGTTTATACCTACAGTGTTGCTATATCTAATAGTTGAGAAACATAAAAGTAAATGTTATTTACAAAAAAATAAGTAGAATGAACAAAAGTTTTGCAAATGGGCAAAAGTGTCGTTACAAACTACAAATACGGAGATCTTGACCAGACCGATTCGAGAATTTTCCCGAAATAATTTCTATTTATTACAAACAGCCAGATGGAATTTAAGGCCGCCTTTCCAATAACGGTGCGGGGCGAGGATATGTGCGGAGCAGAGTTGTGTAGGTATTGTACGAAGTAAGGACGAGCTCCCACAAATCCAAAGCGGTTTAGACACGCTAAGACTGTTGCGAGACATCGCCTTATACAACGAGTTCAGTTCTGAAAAACTGTTCAATTTGGTGCCCACGGCTCTATTTTATTACCGCACCGCCCGCCACCGACAGGGTTCATACTCTCACTCTGTATCCATCGAGGATCTTGTGCAGTTCGGTTCTAAGGATGCTTCTTTCCGAGGGCGCCGAAATTGTGGAATGAGGTTTTACCAATGAGCTATAGTATGGAGTTTTTCAAGGAGGGTGTGAAAAGATTTTCACCGGGTTGGCAACGCCTGGGTGTAGTCCCTGAAGTTGGACGCGTCAGTAGGCTGCGGTAACTGCTCCCCATCAGGTGGCCAAGAAAGTGGTAGTTGTTACCGACGTAGTATTTAAAAAAAACCTTTTCCGCTCCTTTTCTCCGCCGCGTGTGTGTCTACGGGCTTAGATCGTAGATCGCGGGTCCCCGATTTTAAACCTGGCCAGAACTAAAATCTTTGTGTTCGTTGTTTAACTGACTAACTCTGTGGTGATGGGAAGCCTCGATAAAAAACCGAATCAACCCGAATAACGGCGGACAATTTTAATTGTCCCTAATTCAGTTTTGGTCTAGAGACAGAGTTTTTGAGTGACTAAAATATTTGAAAGTCCTACATTTGTGAGTTACAATAAAGTAATCTGTAAAGTGTAAGGCACGAGGGATTCGGGGTCCCACATTTTACAAAACTCATAGCGGTTCCCATAAGGGCCCCAAAACACAAACAAAATAGTACATGTGAGTAAATAACATATAACAAAGTTACATTATAATTCACTTTGCTGGCAACCCTTTGCAAATGAATTTACAAGTTCAACATTTTATTTGAGCATTGAAAAGCTTTAGGAGTAAAAGTACGAAACTCAGTATTTTTTGATTAGATGGGTACAATGATTAAAAGGAAATGCAAAGCCGAGCAGGAACTTTTACTACATATTTTAGTCTGGTAGGTAACAGAATATTACAAATAACTTATGAATTCAGTTTGATGGTGATTAAATAATTTATCATCACTATTAATTGGTCCTACTCTGGGGAGCAAAATAAAAGGAGTCACATGAATACATGCTGTTATTTCTTTAAACTACTGGTCACTTTAAAATAGTTCAAAACGAGATTGCTAAATGTACCTTATTCATTATGAGTTTCCGATATTTCGACACTGTAGTAAGCTTGCAAGCGCCGTGATCACGGAGTGACTAAAGATCTTGCGGGTGAACTGTTATAGCTGTTATTGGCAGACATGTCGGTCGACAACTTTACAATGACAATGAAATAATGATGAAATACTCACGCTTCGATATCATCTTCATCTTTCTCGCTCTTGGGCGGAATCTTGATGGTGTCTCCCTTGCCGATGACGCTGATGTCACACTTGAGGTAGCCCTTGGCGCCGGCTGCGATGTCGTCAGGGTCGGTCAGCAGAGCCCACTTGTGGTAGAACTGGCGATCTGTTGAAGAAGGTAGTTGTAAAATATAACTCTCTTTATAAATAAAAATTATGAAAAGTAAAAAAGTATTAAAAATATAAAATAATTTAAAACTAGCTGTCCGTGAGCGGTTTCGTCTGCGTAGACTATTTTTCCCGTTAAATATAGCCTATATTTTAATGAGAGTTCCTCGTTGAAAATGTAGCTTTATATTGGTTAAATAATTATGTTGATCTATTTGATACAATCAAACAAACAATCAAATCTATCCTCTTTAAATATAAGTATAGTTAGACATTTGGCACATTATACTTCACAACTTCAAAAACGGATAACTGATTTTAATAGACACGGACAATATTTCCTCTTCTTTGAGTATTTTATATTTATTACATTATCTACACTTACATTCCTCGTTTAGGGATTTTTTTAATTTTTTGTAGAAGGCAAATTCTAAAACTACCAGAGCGGTTTTAAAATCTCTCAGCAGTTTATAGCTCTATCAGCAATTAGTAGCATAGGCTTTAATTGAGGCTTCATTGTCGCGCGCGTGAAATAGTTCTGGGAAAACTTCGGAATTGTTACACTGTGTTAATCAGCCCCTAACACTCACACTCTTAGTATAAACTTTGCTAGGTTTCGAGAAATGTATGCGCTGAACTCTGACCACAGAGGGACCGCCTGTACAATTCAGTTTTTCTCACAAATGGAAATGTACACAGCTTGTTCGGTCGCCTTGTGTACTGAGTGCCGAGTGCGAGTTGCAGTGAGAGAAGTGAATAACTTCACAATCGCGTTTGCGAGAAAAAAAACGCAAATTTGTATGGCATCGAGTGAGCGCCATCTAGCGGCCTGAATGTTGCCCGAATTGGCCGCTACATGGCGCAGACTCGATTCCATAATAATTGACATTTAGGTGCTCGCTAAACGCGATGGTGAAGTCATTCACTTCTCTCACTGCAACTCGCACTCGGCACTCTGAGTGCAGTCAACTCCAAGTCACGAGCTACATCCGAGCCTTGGTACCCTCTTCTTGTATGAGATTCCATAGGAACGAAAGCTCAACTTACAAACGCATCGTTACGCTACTGCCACATCATAGTGGCTGATTGTCAAATATAACTTGTGTTCAAGAAGGCTAGAGACTAAGGAGAGATAACTCCCTGGAAAGGGTTGGACTAAATCCGTATCCCACAGTGACGCATGCGCATTACGCTTCTTTGCCGCGATCCTCGCGAAGTGTCAAAATTGGTCAACACAACCTCGAAAAACAACAACTGTCGCACGTGACACCGTTCAAAACAAAACCATGTGACCATGAAATGACAAATAGCTGCCGCTGCACATGCGCAATACAGCGTTTTGCCCGGCACAGAGTATACGACTTTCGGCCCTCGAAAGCTTACCCCCACTTCGGGAGTTATCTCTCCTTAGTTTCTAGCCTTCTTGCTTGTGTTGTATAACCAACTTTACTCTATATTATGGTAACGTCATTGGAATGATGTCTATAATGGCTCATTAGGTAGGTACGATTCACATCGAACGGAAGTTGTCCTATGAAACTTAGAAAAGTTAAACTTAAATATACTTTTATAGCCAACCTGACAAAAATACACCACATAAATTAAAAAAGCAAATAAGTTTAATTCAAAGAGTTATTTATTTCTAAAAAACTCAAAACAACTCACAATGTTTTTTTACAGGGTCAAAAATTGGGTTTACTTGTGTAAAAGTTAATTTGGGTATAGCAACACTTAGCAACGACGGTTTTTTAACTAGTACAGGGTGGCCCAGAAAGAAATGCACTTTTGAAATATCAAGGAAAAAATAAATACTTATGTTATTTTCAAGAACTTTCACTTCTTCTTCTTCTCAGTCGTTCACTCTTGACAGAATGCAATGCAGATCTATGTTTGGCGGAGTGGGAGCAGTCGTTGATGCCTGAGTGTGTCACCGACCTGATAAGGTCTGTCCACCGTGTCGGGGAGCGCCCGCGAAATTTTTTACCTTCGACTTTCTCTTGCACTACAAGTCGCTCCATGGAGTCCTCGTTACGGGTTACGTGCCCAAAGAACTTGAGGATTCGTATTTGCACAGTTGACGATAATCTCTTTTCGATCTTGAGTTTTTTCAGGATAGAAACGTTAGTGCGATGCGCGGCCCATGGGATTCTGAGCAAGCGTCTCCAGCACCACATTTCCAGCGCGTCAATAGGAAGATTGGAAAGACCATACTTCTCATTAGTCGAACCTTTGTGTTCCTGGTCATTCTGCGGTCTTTCCAAATCTTTGCAAGCCTCTCCCATGTAGACCTGGTCACGGCGCAACGTCTTCGAATTTCTTCTTCGCAACCTCCAGTGTTGGTAATTGTGGAACCCAGATATATATATATATATATATACATATAGTCCTCCTCATCGATTTCGACGACGGCGAATTCCGACTATAATTGTATAATAAATCTGATTTAAGATTTTTGCCTTCGCATATGTGCTCTAATGTGACTGGCAAGACCAAATTTGGTTTTAAATACTCTACCGCAGAGATTACAGTAGGGTTGGCCCTGTGAGTTATAGGTGTAATTTTAAGAGCGCTTAGGTTGTTCTTCGCGAATTCGGCGCTTTATGTCCAGCGTTTCGAGTCTGCTCACCTTAAACTTTTTGACACTTTTGTGGATGGCGCCAGGATGACCTTCTAGAAGCAAGCTTTTCCCAATTTGTGATGTCAATACCGCACGCAGTAAGATGCCGTTTAAACACGTCTTTATAGCGTAAATATTGGTCACCGAGCTTCCGCTTACCCTTGTCTAATTCAGAGTAGAGCAATACTTTAAGTAAGCGGGAGTCGTCCATGCGAAGAACGTGCCCAAACCATCTAAGTTGGCGTTGCATGAGGAAGGCTTCCACGCCAACCATTTTGGAACGACGCAGTACTTCAGTGTTTGGCACACGGTCCTGCCACTTGATTTGTAAGATCGACTTTAGACAGCCATGATGGTATGTGTCTAGTTTTTTTATGTCTGCTTTGTAGAGACACCATGTCTCTGAGCTATATAGCAGGACAGGCAATATAAGTGCTTTGTAGACACTTATCTTTTTCTCTAGCTTGAGATCATGGGAGTTCCAGACACGTTCAGTGAGTCGTCCGAAGTTGGCTGCAGCACATGCAATACGCGTTGGTACCTCCGATGCTAATGTGTTATCATGTCGGATATTGCTTCCCAAATACTTAAAATGCGTCACTTCCTCTAGTTGCTTCCCATCGAGGTTAAGTGTCATTGCACTCGCATCTTATCCACGTGGTGGTTGCTGCATAACTTGGGTTTTGGTAGCGCTAATAACCAGGCCGAATCGTTAACAGGATTGGTGCAGTGCGTCAACATAGCCCTGGAGGTGAAGTATACTGTCAGACATGAGGCATAGAGCATCCGCGTACAGTACTTCCAAAATAGGTTTTTTTTTCACTTTAGTCTTTGCCTTAAATCTCGATATATCGAACACACCTTTCTCAGTTGCAACGCGTCTTTCATGACTACTGCGAAGTATATGGCGAAGAGAGTGGGCGCCATTACGCAACCTTACTTTACTCCACTAGTTATTAGGATTTCCTCAGATAATTCGCTTTCATGTTGAACCAGTGCTGTCATACCTTCGTGGAATTGACGTATTAGGTTAACGAACTTTCTTGGATATCCTGACTTATGAAGCACCAGCCAAAGGCCCTCACGTGGACCTATCAAATGCTTTCTCTAAATCGACCAAACACATGTAGAGAGGGCGCTTTTGTTCCAGACTTTTCTCCTGCAGTTGTCTCACAACGCTAATAGCGTCGATTGTATCTCTGCCAGGACGAAAGCCCCATTAACTTTCTGGTAAGTACTTTTCGGCCAGTTCACTAAGGCGGCTGTTAATAATGTGCGCTAAAACCTTTCCAGCACTTGTGAGAAGCGAAATCCCTCGATAGAAGCTGCAATCGGAGACATCCCTCTTTCCTTTGTACAGCTTTTGCCAGTCCCGTGGTACTTCCTCATTTATCTACTGTCACTTATCCAGTTGTTGTCGGCACGATCTACAATCATCATTTTGGTCTTATCGTGATTGATTGCAAGTCCGAAATCCAGCGCAGTGGTCTCCAGTCGACGTAGCAGAGCTTCGATTTCGCCTTTGGTTGACGCTAGGAGGGTGGTATCGTCTGCGTATCTCAGGTTCGATATTTTCCGACCCCCTACAGATATTCCCTTGTCCCAATCCTCGAGAACTATCTGCATTATATACTCTGTGTATATGTTGAACAGCAGGGGAGACAGAATACAGCCCTGTCTAACGCCCGCCTGTGTTTTGAAACATTCAGAGTCAACACCGTCAACTCGGACCGCTGTAGTCCCATCTTCGTACAGCCGCCGGATGAGCTGTACAAGATGTGGTGGTACACCCATTTCCTTCAGAACCAGCCATAATTTACACCAACTGACGGTATAGAAGGCCTTTCTGAAGTCAACGAAGCTCACATAGTTTAGAGGGTGATGTTGATTTCTCTGGCTTTTTCCACAATTTGGCGCATCACGAGTAGCTCTTATTTTGTACCGCGACCCTTTACAAATCCAGCCTGCTCGGAGGCGATCTCTCGGGACAGAAAAACTTGAAGCCCCGTATTTATTATATGCAGCATGATTTTACTGGCGTGGGATATGAGAGAGATTAGTCTGTAGTTACTGCACTTTTTTGTCGATCCCTTTTCATGCAGCGATATGAATATAGAGAGTGACCAATCGCTTGGCCAAACCCCAGTGACCCATATTCGACAGCAGATTGTGTGCAGCATGTCCACTCCGATCTCACCCATAGCCGCTGTATTACCTCAATCGGGACTCCGTCAAAACCTACAGCCTTTTTGCGTTTAAGGTGCTTGATAGCCGCTTGCACCTCATCTCTCAGTGGGACAGGTTCTTGCTCTGAAGTCCCATCGCAGGTCGTTGCGATGTCTGTTGCAGTATTAACGTTCACTTATTACAATTCAAATTTAAACAAAAAAAACCGACTTCAAAAAAAACTATTCCAAAACAAAGCACTAAAAAGTAAAGAAATAATTGCGTATTCTTCTAAAACTTATACGATAATATAATTTAGGTACAATTATTGTTATTATTGGAGTTGGTGTCAGCCAAGGAAACACTACAATATACCTAGCAATATACCTATTTCTTACATATCACGTTTACGTATATAAGTAGGTAGTTAGTTACAGACCTACATTGGCTGACACCGACTCCAACAATAACAATAACTGTGCCTACATGATATTATCGTATAAGTTTTAAAAGAATACGCAATTATACTTTACTTAAATATTGCTTTACTTTTTAGTGCTTTGTTTTGGAATAGTTTTTTGTTTGATGTTGGTTTTTTTTTGTTAAAATTTTTGTTTATTTCTTGATTTTTAGTGAATAGTTCTTATTTATTTTATACATCGAAAATGTATCGTCCAACAGCTCCTAAGAATTGAAGAGTTCCGTTACTTTGTCATGGATCCCATAATCAGAACCTAACCAAACTTTTATCAAACTACCCTTGAAGTATATTCTTTCCAATAAAAAAAGAAACATCGAAATCGGTTGGCGTGATATTGAGTTATTCGTCCATATGTCGCGCATTTTGTCTATCTAGATTTAAGACTTATATGGTTTTCTCATGGATGACACCGTCAGAACTAGACCAAATTGAAATGGGACCATTCGGGAAGCACCAGCTTTCAAATAAAAAAAGAATGATCAAAATCGGTTCACCCAGTCGGAAGTTATGAGGTACCGTCAACTCCTGTAACTTCGCCTGGTTTTTGCATATTTTCAAATGTTCCTGCTGAATGGAGATAGTCTGACACATCGGCACACTATCAACCCGACCAATCAGATGGGGTCTTTTCAAGGGTGTGTGTCACGGATCGGTCCTAAGCAGTGTACGTTCGATAACTGTGTTTTCAAAATGAAGGCGAAGTTAGGGAATTTGATCTAACTTCGCCAGGCTGATGTTTCTCAATAAATTCAAACTGAATTGCGCAACCTAAGCATTCATTACATTCAATATAAGGTATACACCAGTTGGAATGAAATCAAACAAATAAACAGTCGTTAGTTGTAAAAAAAAATAGGTAGGCGAAGTTGGGCTGGCTTTTTTCGATTCTAGGAACAAACAATAGGGTTGCCACAAGCATCACATTGTTTTTTTTCGGAGATAATAATTTGACATTAAAGCATACAGTCGAACTGAGAACCTTCTTCTTTTTTTGAAGTTAAAAAGGAGAATGCACTCTAAGGCTAGTTCTAGCATTTCAGGACTATGTTTCACGGCATATGACCTTTTGTATGGGAGGAGACTATTGAAGATACCCTTCCTAACATTGCCTGTCACGATACTTCTGTTCAATTTAAAGAGATCCTTGATGTATATTAGCGCAACGAATAGCCCATCATAATAAGAGTTACCTACTGTAAGGAGTTGAGAATGCTTACTTTACCCTGTTTAAATATTTATGTAATCGTATTATTTGTTAAAAATAAATAATCTGGATAAATTTCAAAAACACCAAAGCAAAAGGCATAATTTCAAATTACGTGTTCCACCCCACAAAACAACACTTTATGACAACAGTATTTTTTGCATGGCACAGAGACTTCATAATCATTTACCAAGATCCATTTTGAATCTAGCAGAAATTGTATCTTTTAAACATCAGGTAAAAATGTTTCTACTGCAAAATGCCTATTATAGTTTAAATGAATACCTGACGGACAAAATAATGTAACATTGCATGAACTTGAATTATATTAGTTAATGGTATTGTTATTTTTTTTTGATTTTATTTTGAACTTGTGACTAATTTTAGTAATATGGTAACTGAATTAAATATGAATTTGGATCTAATTGTAATAAATTTCTATTGTAACATTTGTAACTAATTAAATTATGTATACTTACATTTGCTTGCCGAATCAAGCTGAATATGGTGACACTATTTTTTTTTATTTCACATCTGTATAAAATACACCCATGTTTCTTGCAAATAAATAATTTGGAATAAGTATATCAGAACTTTACCTTCGTAGTTTCCTGGCTACTTGTAACTTTTCTGGTGTTCGCGAAAAAATCACATGCACCTCCCGCCACGATTTGAATCACACTGCCTAGAGGTGGCTTTGATTATGACAAATGAGGTTGCATTGTTGCAGAATTTAAATTAGTGAATTAACCAATGTACACAAAGCAATTTTACCAGTACAATAAAAAAGTTATAAGACCGTTTAAAAATTTTAGGCGAAGTATGATACAAAAGAAGTAACAGGAGTTTACGGTAACAAACATAAAACAAAATAAAAAAAAACATGAAATAACAGTCGAATTGAGAACCTCCTCCTTTTTTTGAAGTCGGTTAAAGAGAGAATTAAATGGCACTTCCGTTATTGTCCTTTACGTTGGTATTAAAAGTATTATTTTGCCTTACAACTGCTTGTTCGGAGTTCCGTCTCCTAAAACGTAGTATTTATATACTCTTTGGTCGATTCACATCAAACGGCCCGCATCGGCACGCAGCGGCTCGCAGCGGCGTGCGGCGGCGCGCATCGGCGCGCATTGTGACGGTTGCAGGCGTATGCGACTGCGGCCGACCACCAAAGAGTATATAAATACTACGATTTAGGAGAGAGAACTCCGAACAAGCAGTTATGAGGCAACATACCTAATACTTAATTAATTTTACTACCAACGTAAAGGAAAATAACGGAAGTGCCATTTAATTTTCCTTAAATTGTAATAAGTGAAAGTTCTTGAAAATCACATAGTTATCTTTTACTAGATATTTCAAAGTGCATTTCTCTATGGGCCACTCTGTACTAGTTTAAAAGCGTCGTTGCTAAGTGTTGCTATACCCAAATTAACTTTTACACAAGTCAACCTAATTTTTGACCCTGGAAAAAAACATTGAGAGTTTTTTTAAGTTTTTTAGTAATAAATAACTCTTTAAATTAATTTTTTTTGCTATTTTAATTTATGTGGTATACCTCTTGTATTTTGTCAGGTTGGCTATAAAAGTATATTTTCCCCATACAAAAAGTAAAGTGTTCAAAGTTTCATAGGACTGACCGACAACTTTCGTTCGGTAGTATCTAGTGTATTGTTGATCTATAGGTCCCAGCGCATGCAACCGCAGCCGAGCGGAGCCGACGGCATCCGCGCGCAGTCGGTCGTGTTCCGCGGAATACGCTTGAAGCTGACCGGCTGCTGCGGCATGCTCGCGCATCCGTTCGGGTTCCAAAATGTATTAGTTGGATGCGAATACGACCTTAAGAATTGAAAATTAAATAATAATTTCCTCTGCGGCTTTGTAAATGCGCTCCGCTGCGCGCCGTTCGATGTAAATCGTACCTTAGTCGTCCTTTTCGGACACAGCAAAATTTCACACTCATGATAACAAAATAAATAATAACATTAAACTACCTAACTGAAAAACCTAACATTTTCAAGTTTAAACTTTTTATTTATATTTAACATAAAATTATATCCTAATAAAAACATTTTCATTTAACTTGATGAAAGAAAACAATATTTATTTATAATTTATTCATAACTAGAACTAAATGTTTTCTCGCATTTATATAACTCTCTAAATAACTCTAATGATGTATTTATTTGTACAAAGGAATGTATTTTTTGTGCATTAAAAATCCATCAATTGAGTAGAAAAAAATTTCAATTAAATAACATTCCATTTTTTTCAAAAGTTGTTTTTTTTCCTTTTTTTCTATCTCCGTGGGATGTTCAGTAGTAGTGTGTGGTTATCTACGGGTTATTATTTCATATGTAAAATAATACTTTATTACTTGCTCACCTTACTAAATTAAATGTAGCAAGTTTGTAAGGTGCACCGATCACTCAAACAATACTTCAAGGCAAAATAACATGGCAAAAAAATCTCTCATGAGGAAAAAAAATCTCATGTTATCGTAATACTGGCAACGAAATATTGGCTTTATTTATTTTCTCTGCCAGAGTTCAACATTATTTTAAGCAGGTCGGGAAAAAACTCAAGACCCTATTATAATATTTTGTTTCCATTTATACAAGACTAGCTTTCCGCCTGCGGCTTCGCCCGCGTGAACTTTATTTCTGTAACATGTATACCTAAAAACCTTGCCCCTGTGTTATTCTGATGTATATGCTGTATTTTTGTTAAGTTTCATCTAAATCCGTTCAGTAGTATTTGCAATGCGTGAAAGAGTAACATACGTCCTCACAAACTTTCGCATTATGAATGAATGAAGGAATGAATGAATAAATGAATAAATGAATTTTTATAATTTATGTTTTTTTTTTATAAATTGCCGGTCAAGATGACCTCAAAGATGACTTGATGGAAAGCGGTCGTGAGGTCCAGATATGAGGTTGACAAGCCCAGTCATTCAAACGAATCACTGGGCTGGCCATCCTCACCTTGAAGGCCTGCAGAAATGCCTTTTCACGCCCCGCTTGAAGAACCCGGGACGATACGAGGAAGGAAACACATGTGCTGGAAGAGCGTTCCACGTCTGGATGGTACGACAAAGTAACGAGTCACCGAACCTTTTAGTTCGGGCCAACGAATGTTGAATTGTGTGTGGGTGACGCCGTAGTCCAGCACGCGTGGTACGGGAGTGGAAAGGTGAGGGTGGAATGAGCTGGAATAACCCGTCAGTGCATTCCCCATTGTAGAAGCGATAGAGAACACTTAGCCTGGCAATGTCTTTACGCAATTAGAGAGGCTCATGGGTCAAAGTTGCCTCTGGGTTTCCAATAATACGGATAGCACGCCGCTGCAACCTGTCAAGAGCTTCGAGTAGGTACTTGGCGGAACCGTCCCAGAGATGAGAGCAGTATTCCACACACGAGCGAACTTGTGTCTTATACAAGAGACAGAGCTGCCCAGGCGTGAAGAATCGTCTCACTCTGTTCAGGCTTCCGAGTTAACGGGATGCAGTTCTAATAACGCTCTCAATGTAGCCCCGCTGGTTAAGGTTGCTAAGAACATCCATGCCGAGGATGTTTAGGCTATCCTTAATCGGTAGCGGGGTGCTCTGAAGAGTGGGATGGGATAAGAATGGCGACGCCTTGGCTGTGAATAAACACACCTGCGTTTTCTTGGCATTGAACTCGACAAGATTGCATGCACCCCATTCTGAAATGCGGTCCAACACTCCGTCAAGCTTAACAACAAGACTTCGCCTCTTCTCCTCGATGTCAGTCTGCTTTGCCCCAGGGCGCTCGTAATATCGCGCGTGGACCGTGCTATCATCCGCATAGCAATGAATATTACCAAGAGATAACGTGTCATTGATATGCAGGAGAAACAACGTCGGCGACAAGACGGAGCCCTGCAGCACTCCGGCATTAATCTGGAGAAAGCGTGATTTTCGACCATCGCAAAGGACACGAATTCTACGTCCCTCCAGAAATCCGGCGACCCAGTCGCTGCGAGGTGGCAGACCATATGCCGGAAGCTTGGAAAGAAGCGATGCCATACACGGTCGAAAGCTTTTGCAATGTCAAGGCTGACGGCCAAAGATTCCCCATGCTTGTCCATAGCCTCCCCCAGATGTGTGTTACGTACGCTAGAAGATCACCCGTAGACCGTTTTGGTCGGAAGCCCTACTGACGGTCGTGAATGAGTGAGTGATCCTCTAGGTAGCGGATGAGCTCCGTGTTTATGATCCGCTCAAACTTGTACTTGTATCAAGCACAAGTTCGGTCGTGTATGGAGTACTGCTGCCACCTGTGGGATGGCTCTGCCAAGTACCAGTTGGATGCAATGAACTCAGTGGACCGAAGAGCTAGGAGACTCATAGGCGACGATGCGCTCGTTGGAACCAAACTTCAGAGTTTGGAGCATCGGCGTAAAGTCACCTGTTTATCAGTTTTCTATGAGGTGTATTTTGGAGAGTGTGCGCAGGAACTACACAACCTGATACCACCGTCTACTTTCTACCACCGGACCACTAGACGCCGGGAGGGCTTCCACCCCCATGTGGTTGACTTTCCGACAGTCCGTACCCAACGGTTTGCTGCGTCTTTTCTGGTACGCACCGCTAGGGAGTGGAACGCTATCCCTGCGTCTGTGTTTCCGGATACTTACAACCTTGGTGTCTTCAAGGCCAGAGTGAATAGGCATTTTCTGGGTAAGCGTGTACCACCATCGGCCTCGTCATCGCTTACCACCAGGCGAGAGTGAGGCCAAACGCAAACCCATTTTAAATTAAAAAAAAACAACACTTTAGCTAAAACTGAGGTTATGGCTATTGGACGGTATTTGTCAAACCGGTCCCCTTTTTTGGGAACTGATTGAACGTTCGCCTCCTTCCAAGACAGCGGCACAAGACCCGAATTGTAGGAGAGGCGATACAGGCTAGTGAACACTGGAGACCACTCTACTGCACATTTCTTCAGCACCACAGCTGGAACTCCACCAGGGCCACTGGCTTCCCTGACATCGAGTGACTGCAGTTCGGATCGAACATCACACTGCCTGATACAAATATCAGGCATTGTGGAGCCGCAATGTGGAATTTAAGGCGGCGCAGCACCGCAGTCATCGATGTAAGAGTTTGCGGCAAAGAGGTTAGCCAGCTTTTTCTTGCGGCTGATGAGCCAACGATCCATCGGGGAATCTCAGTGGGAGCAGCGAAGGCACGCAGAAGTTAGATTGCACGTGTTTAGCCAGTCGCGTGATGAGTTCTTGACCAACACGTGCAATTCGCTGGGGGTCTGCTCTAATGTAAGCCCTCTTCGTGGCCTTGGGGGCTTTATTAAAGGCTGCTTTCAGGGAGGCCAGGTTCAAATGATCATTGAGTGCCTGGGCCCTAGACCAAGCACGGTACGCCGCCTGTTTTTGTTCAACAGCTGCGGCAAACTCGCGATTGAACCAGGGACCAGTTTTGCTAGCACTGACGACATCAGTAAAAGGAATGTAGTATTCTATTCCGGTACTAATCTCGTCCGCGATAGCAGATGCACTCTCTGAAGCATCCCTTTCTCCAAAGCAGCACTGCCGCCAAGGGACGGAGGCAAAGTATTCTCGCAATCCGTCCCAATCTGCCGACGAGTAGTGCCATAACCGTCGCGTCACCTCCACAGGTTGTGGGGGAGCTGCACAAGGCACTGTAGCGCCAACCAGACAGTGATCGGAGGAGCCCATTGAAGCACCAACCGACACTTTATACCCAGCTGGGTGACTCGTCAGCAGAAGGTCCAATAAGGAGGGTGTATGAACGACAATATCTGGTACCCGGGTGGGCTGGTGTACCAGTTGCGTCAGGTCTTGCGTGAGAGCAAATGCATGGGCAGTTCGGCCTGCATGGTCTGTTTTTGATGAGCCTAACCAGGACTCATGGTGGGCATTGAAGTCTCCCAAAAACACCATTTCGGCATTTAGGAACTGCGCCTGAGCGTTGTCTGCGGCCTGACTCAGATATTCGAAGTGTCGAGTTGTCTCGGCGTCGCCTTTGTGGGAGCGGTATATGCACGCATAGACGGCTTGTGGAGCCCAGGTCAAAGTGCACCCAGAGGGTGGAGAAGGATGGGTCTTCTAGGCAACGGAGACGGCTACAGCAGACGTCCGCCCTGACCAATAGACACATACCGGCTTTAGGTTGGAAGGACTCTTCCAGCACATAGCCGGGGTAGTGCAGGTATAACGTATCGGCAGGGCGGCCTATCTGTGTTTCCGTCAAAAAGAGCCTCGCCGTCTCGAGGTGTTGATGGACGGCGTTGAGGTTTGCTTGGAGTCTGCGGATGTTAGCGAACTCCACCTCAAACAGCGTGTTGGTGGGGGATGGGGATGCAGCTTTTTCATACTTCTGACTGCCATAAAAGTTGGAGGATGGGAGGGGCGTGAAAGGACGACTGTGATCGATGCAATGCAAGACAAAGCGTGGTGCCATGCATTGGTATTAATCGTGTGGAATAGTGTAGGCCGGTCCGCCGGACGGAAGGGCTCCCGTACCCCTTCTAGTGTAGTCGCCACGCCCCACCGGAACTGGGCACCACCCGGCACGACGAGCCACCCCGAGATTATGCGCGATCTGGTGGGGCAGCGTCCAGAGGTGGTTAACCCCTTTTGGGCCCCTGTACTATGCCGCGGGCGGCCAGCGGCACCACCGTTTCTACGGGTTTCTCTGGCCGGCGGGCCGATACACACTACACACACAATGCCGCCGTTAAGGCTCCCACTGGTCCAACAATTGCCACGATCACAGTCCTCCTGGCACCGGTTAGTGCAGTGCTGATCCCGGAACGCGACCTGACCTAGATAGGTCAGAATCACTTGGCGGGTTTTACACAAATGCATGGTAGTAACAACAACCGGCCGACATAAGTCTCCCACCTGGAGAGCAGATAGTCTGCTGCAAAAAAACCCTTAGTCGCCTCTTACGACACCCATGGGAAGATATGGGGCTGTGAAAAGTATTCTTTTAAAGTGCCGCCACCAGCACGGCACAAAAAGGTTTACTAAACCAGCAAGTTGACATAACACGGTTTATGGAAAAGAGAAAAATCAGTGTTTTTTTAGCAAAAAACGCAAACTTAGGCGTAAAAATATTGCCTAACGAAGCTTTGTAAACTGCAATAGAATCTTAAATTACTACATAAACCCAATGTAAAAACAATACCGGGTGATTACCAAATAACTTCCGAAAACGAAATGGCATACTAACAAAGTGATGTAGAAACTATCGAAGCGAAAATGAAATTTATTTAACTAACTTTTATTGCAAGTTTGTATGACACAAATCACTCGATCGGTCAGTATTTCTAGTATGAAAAACTTAAAATTTAAGTTAATTGAAATAATTGAATTTTCACTTAAATAGTTACTACATCACTTACTGAGTCTGCCATATCGTTTTCGGAATTTATTTAATAATCACCCTGTATATAGGTACTTGCTTACGCTCACGACTATATCCCAAACGGGGTAGTCAGACGACCCATAGTATTGACTGGCCTGTTGGCGCAATAGCAGCGATCCTGCCTTTAGCAGTTCTTGCCTTTTAGTCGTGGGTTCGATCCCCCCCCCATGACAAACACTCATGTGACGAACATTTGTGTTTGTTGTGTTTCTGGGTGTTATTATCTATTTGAGAATGTATTTAGAAATATTTAAGTATGTTTATCAGTCTCTGACACCCATAGTATAAGGGTTACATTGTGCGAGTCTCTAGTGTTGTCAAAATTTAACTACTGTGACACAGTATAAGGTCATACAGCGGGTTCAGAATGCTTGTGCGCGTTTTTGCTTCCGAATTCCTCCAAGAACTCATGTCACGCCTTTCCTGAACGCTGCAAACATGCTAAAAGATGGAAGCACGCAGAAGGCTTCATTTTGCGACCTTGCTCTTTGGGGTGATTGACACTGGGAAGCCTAAATATTTATGGGAGAGGCTGGTCTGGGCCCGCGGGCGGGGCGCTTGCCCAGGAGGGCACGCGCTCATATTTTGGTAACCCCTAAACATCGCACTACGGCTTTTCGCGGGTCACTCAGATTTGCCGCTTCACGGTGCTGGAACGACCTGTACGCGACCTAAAAACAATTAACACATTCAGGCAAGCCCTGAAAAGACATTTTATTTTCGCGCATAAATCTGACCCACAGTATAGCCGCCAACCTACCTCCAGTTGCCCGCGACGCGGAACAATTTAAGTGGGGCCACTAGGCGCTGTCACAGCCACTCATACTGAATGAGAACGGTTTTCCAACTTGGTTGTTTTGTGCGCTTTTTTCTTCTCATCCATTTTTAATTCGCCTTCAGCGGCTCTTTACGTGGCAACATGTGGTATACTCAATACTGTCTAATGACAGTAAACAGTAATCTGTCACGGTGACAGATCAGCTGTCATACCATAGACTGTATTTTTGTTTTTACACTCGTCGCAGTCTTAAGCACACTCCACATTAATGTTTGATTATTATTTATTTTTTTGTCACATTTGCACTCACACTCAAGACACTTTATCCACACATAGAATACACTTTATTTTAAATTTATCTTACACGCACATACACAAACTACGCGACGAACACAACAGGTCCAGCCAGAAAACCCGCGTCTCTGCAGTTTCGCACTGTAGCGACACATGCTGAGGCTGGGTCCTGATTGGCCCGTTTTAATTTTAATAGAAATTAGACTTTTTGTTTTTAATTGTTAATTTTATTATTTTATTTAATGTTGCTTTTATTAAGGGTCAATAAATGATTTTTCTTTCTTTCTTTTCTTTCCATAGCTCTGCTTAGTTTAGGGTCAAATGATCTTGGTGTAAATTGTCCCGGATATTTATTATTTATCTATTTATCGTTTTAATTTACACTCGTATTGAAATAAATAATGTATTGAATGTTCACCAGATAACAGTTGTTCTTCAAATGCATGTATTGTTCTGAGTGGGAATCAAATAGACCACCCCTAAAAGTTACAGATCCTGGTCAAACGGCTCTGTTATAAATAGCTTTTTATGCTGTTTCTAAAAAGTCCATGTTACCCTTTAGGAAAATATTTTTTTCGGCAACGAAGATATTTCTTTCAAGCTGAATTTTAAGTTATAAAGTGGTTTTAACGTTATTTAACGGCTCGTGGGCTCAACCTAGTAGATGGGGAAGTATCTTTGCGGACACTGCCCGTATTGTGCAAACAGTCTGTTTCAGCAGTGACGGCCAACAGGTGATGGCTGAGTTAGCGGGGTAGCAAGGCATTGTGGAAGGCCAAAAGTGACGATAGGAGTCACAAGCTATCATCAGCTTGCATTTAGCTCTTCTCCGGTCGTAGCAGTTCCCTGTTCCATCGGGTCAAGTAGAGTGTCGGACGAGAGGGGGCATCTGTGTTAGCGCTCACACTTATGCACCAAAATATATCCTGCGCAGCCGGCTAGGCTATTCTACATTATGGAAAATCTGACTGGGATATAGAATCTTTTAAGTTTCCCTTCTTTGATTGTATTGTTGTATATTGTATCTTTACTAATATTATAAAGAACAAAGATTTGATTGTTTGTTTGCTTGTTCGTAATGACTAAGCTCCAAAACTAAAGGACCGATTTAAAAAAATATTTCCCTAACATAAAGCTGCATTATCAGCGAGTGATATAAGGTATGTGTTTTTTATTCAGGCAATTTTTTGAGGGCAAAACTTTGACCTCTTAGAACAGTATTAAAATAACAGCCTTTTTGGAAATGACGTCTAAATGTCAACTTTAGACAAATGCAAACAAAAAATTTGACGTATAGCTATGAGTAATTTTCAAAACCTATAGATAGTACCTACTTTCGGCTCGCTGGCCTAAACTCAGTTTAGCCCTAGAAACTCAGTCATAACTTTATCATCAGAGAATCGAAATAGCAACACTGTAATTATCTAAGATTGGATTTACAATTGTGTTAAAAGGACAGCGAAACTGCATTCACAAGCCCACGGGCATAAGGGTATTTCCGGAATCCCGTATCCCAAAAGGGTTTCCGATGCCTAAGCAGATTACCGTCTCCAAAGGGGGCATGTTCTGCAAAGCCTTCGTAGGCGCTACCATCGCCATCTGACGGGATTGAAACTAAAACTAGCAACATTCAGATCATTCAGACATGAATCGTAGTGGCTGCAAGATGTATGTCCTCAGCCGCTCCCAATTGGATTTACCGATTCCTTTATTTTGCCTGTCTTCTTAGCAGCTGTATCTAAAATTAGCTTAAAGTCAGCGGCAATACAAACTAAGCCTTAATATCGGTACAGACTAGAGCATTTTATTGTAATGTAACGTTATTAAAAATGGTATAGGTACTCCTAATAAAGGTAAATACTCAGTTTTCTCAAACATTTCCATGTAAAGAAACGTTCTTGCGAATGGTCGACGCTGTGTGTGTTCTGGTCAATGTTCGAAGAAAGACATTGGCTCTCAATATGGCAGTAAGTAGTTCTAGAACTTGATGCTTGATTGGTACTGTCCCTGCTTATGGCCAGATTAACTTTCCCCCAGCGGTTTCGCTAGGGTTTTCTATTTCTCTCGGTATATAGCCCTAAAATTGAAATATTGCCTAGTAAAATGGCTTTATATTGGTGAAATTATTTTCAGAATCGGTCCAGTGATTTTTGAGTCTATTTTTTTGAGGCTACTGATAATCAGCGCCTGAGCCTATAAAGTCCAGCTTGAATGCTGAGTGAGGTACTTTTTGGGCATCGGGACGCGCCTCATATGCCTGCCACTTTTGCGTTTGTAAAAATGAAATGTAACGATGTCCTTAAAGCTAAAGTATAATGAGAATAATAATAATGAAGAAAACATATTTATTGTCCAACATCACACAACATCCAACAATTCTTATTATTAAATCTTAGGTATCTACTAAATTTTTTTTTTTTGGGTTAACTTAAAGAATGCATTCTGCATTTTTTCCTTGACATGGATAACATATTTTTGTTCTTTATCCATGATCAAATCCAATATTTTGTTCTATTTCTTTTTAATACTAGTATAGATAACTTAGTTACAATTTTATTTATAAGGAATCAATGTAGAGCATTTTCAGTTTTAATAGTGAAATTTACAATTAAAAGTATTACAAAAAATAATTAAATGTAAAAAACGCAAGTTTATAAATGTTTCTAATATAATTATGGAATTCCAAAATATTGAAAATCTAATTCTGGCAAACATACTCATACGCATTAGCAAAATCAGTTAGACTAAAGTCTCAAGAACGTGTTACGTAGGCATTCAATGAATCCTTTTTTACTCGCCCAGTAACGTGGTAAAAAGTATACAGTTTGACTCCCACTCATCTGTCTGTCCGTTGGCATCAATAGCTCACTTGAACCTGAAGCGCCCTCACTTCGCTCGTCGAGTACGATAGTAATCCCCGGTCCACTTGACCGTTCACGACTTTTGCTGAACTATCCAATATTATACAGCTCAGTGGCGGATCCAGGATTTTTGTTTGGATGGGGCTTGACTCACCCAGGATCTCTTTTTGGGGCTAAACTCTAAAAATATTTAAATACCTATTCAAATAGACTAAATTAAGAACGATTAATAACACTGTACTGAAGGAAGGAAAGGAAGGAAACGAAGGAAGTATTTATTTGTTGGACAACTCCGAAGGAATCCGAAAGCACTCTTTGCCCGATCCGGAATTAGAAAACCAGGTCCCAAGCGAACCCAAGCGCTGTAACCACTCGGTCACGAAACTAGGTACAGCTAGATACACCAAGTTTATTTAAGTATCCTTATTTTTATGATTTTCCAGGCAGTTAAAGACCATACTGGTATCTATATTCATTCTCTGAAGCATCTAAGTGCATAATTTTCCATAAGTGACATGAAGAGCATTAAACGTGATTCAATAGACCTCTGATAGAACTATACTTAAGCGGTTTACGAGCACCCCTTTGATCTAGTTCGAAACCTCCGGGAAAAAGCAATACTAGCCACGGGAATATACCATGTTTAGGTTCATTAGGCGGTGAAAGACGAGCCCGGATAAGCGGCTTATGAATGCGTTTCAAAGCATCTAGTTCATATATAGTTCTATCAATTTCAGAGGCAACTGAGTAAATTCAATTGAACACCATTATGGAGGTCCTGGAATATATGATTTGAATGCAAAATGCAACCGTTCTCCGCTAAAACCTTCTACTGAAAGTCGTGCACATTTCCGCGAAAACCGCAAGCTAATCTAGACACAAATACGAAAATAGTTGAGAGTATTCTCGTGTTTAAAAACGCATAAAAATGAATTTAAACAATATTAAATCATTACAACTCTGACAATATAGGAAAAATTCTGGGAGTTAAGTCAGATGAATAGATTGATGAATTCATAAAATTTAAACATAGAAAAAATTTTTTTTAGAACCAGCATCTCAAAAAAAACCCTACTTTAAATGATAATTTTAAGTATTTGAAAAAAAAAAGAGACAAATTGGTGGAATCAATTTGAGGAATCCGACGTTGACAAGCGCCTGAGCGCAACTGGCGGGAGGACGGGCGGCGGGGCGTGTCGTCATTTGGGCAACGATCTAGTTTCAAAATAAATATAATTTTAATTGAATGAATGACGTCTGTTGAAAATAAAAAATTAGCACAGTCCCTAAAGAATTCAAAGACAAATATTTCTTAATAAAAATTATGTTCTTTTTTTCACATTTTACCTACTAATAATTCGTTAAAAAATTACATTAAAGCCTGGTCCCGGATTTTTTTATGATCGAGTAAAGTACATCCTATCATTTAACAAATTAGCACAGGTTCTAGACAATATCCTTGAGCGTATCATATATTTTTTAAATAAACACCTAAACCATTGAACCGAAAATAGCGTAATATTCTTTACACACCTTTATACTTTTCTTTCCATAAAGGTAGGCAGGCAAATCACAGTCATATCTTTCAACATACCACGCGATGTTCCTAAAACACGACTATATCCCAAACGGGGTAATCAGAGGCCATTGAGTGTTCGTGTGTGTGTTATTGAAATAAATAAATAAATCAATGTTCTTACCTGGCTGGCCCCATACAGTGGCAACGTCCAGTTTGAAGTTTCCCAGAAGTTTGTTAGCACGCAGAATGTGCCTCGATTGCAGAACCTGAAACAAGGGTTCTCATTTACAGCCAGCCTTATGTATTTACTTACGGGAATCAGACTCTGGTAATTAGAGTCTGTAACGGTAGTAAAAACTACGGTCGACTTCGGGCTTAGAACGTGTGGATTGGGATTAATTACTATTTTTTATTTTAAAGTTTGCATAGCTTTTTTACTAAAAACAAGTTGGTAGTTAGCCTTTAGACAAAAGTCATGTTATCATAAATACTTAGCCACGACTTAAACTTACACATACATATATACAAATACGAGTACTTTATGTTATCTATAAAACCAACATGTTCTTAAGCGTAAGGGAGTCACTTTAAAACTTATAATGATTTTATATTACCAGAAAGTATATTTGTATCCAACAATTTAATTTTAGCCAGTCAGTACTCAGGGCAGGTGTTTATTTTAATGATTTATTCACCTGTATAAAGCACCCACAAGCCGCTGCTATCTGGTGTAAAAAACTTTTGCTCGTACATACCTACTAGTGAAAATCGATCAGCAGGTTATTTCAAATTTTAATTGTATCATCGGAAAATTAATACCGCGAAATGGCAAGAGGAATTATAAATGATCGCTTTTGCCGGCGGCAATATTGAAAAATTTGAAGCGTGTGCTAGAATAATTTAATAACTAAAATAAATGTAATTCACCTCGCATATGAGGTGGCGGTCGTTCGCGGTTGCAGGCGCGTTGATTAAAGCGCTTTAAAAAATTATGAAATTCGTGTGGCATAGGTAGTAGGTAGACTACGATCTAGTGTCAAGTTGATACTTATAATCATTATAATGCTATGTTCATCGCATTAAGCAATGCATAATAATTTAAAAGAACTTATTGATTATTGACAACTGGTAATGTTATAAAACAAACACTTGATAAACCACCCACCATGCATTGTTTTAAATGTAAATTACTAAGCTTAAAGTTTAGTTTTAAGTTTTTAAGAGAAAATGACGTGGAACGAAAAGGAAAATGTTATTATGTAGTACAATACACCGTTCAGCGACGGCCTTTCTTGAGGGCTTAGCAAGTGTTGCGTGCAGCCACCCGTCCGTTGCATGTTTAGCAGAGCAGATTAAGTTTCAGTAGCCATTGTTAATTACACGCTCCTCAAGTTATTCAACGGCTGAAAGCAGCTTGAAAACAGCGGGGTGTAGTTGCGAAGTGTTCTTTCTGTAAGCGGTGGCTGTGGCCTCAAGTACAACGAGTTTCCAGCCCAGGAAAAATTGTATTTTCAAGTATTTTACTCGTACCTTCAATGTGCGATTTTTTGACCAGTTTCTAAAAATACCACTCACTGATTTAGCTCGTCGCGGTGTGATTAGCTAACTACGACAATATTGTTATTGAAATTGTTTTTATAACTTTAATCGATGCAAGAGCGCGACGAGTATTTTTCTTACTTAGCTAGAGATACGATGATCATACAATACGCGATCAGTGCACAGTGTTGACACTTCATAATGCATCGCGCGCTGGGTAAAAATCCTCTATGATGTTTATACATTTTTAAACACTCTTAGTTTCGCTATTATTCAAGAAAGATTCTTTTCTTTTCGAAATGTTTGGCTAAGGTTTACCCTTAAATACTCTTGCGCGAAGTAGGTATCTACTTGACGTAAGTTGACCATCTTTCTGCTAAAAACATGCTCTTCAGATGTCCGACTGTTTCCTCTATCAATCCTACATTATGCTCGATCGTTGTTACCTCAATATGGCGTTAGTGATCTCATTCATACCGGCGCAGTCAGTCGTTATCGCACTCACTCCAATTCGGAACACGTTTGAGAGCGATAAAACAACGTTTGACTCAATCAGTCCGCATTCTGAAAGGCTCACAAAATGAATGCACTCTCACATGCTCGCATTTTCATTCAAATGCTAGCTATTGCTAGCGTATTCAGTAAAGTGTACAAAGTTTCATTAAAACCCGTCCAACAGTTTTTTAGGTGATGCTGACTGAGATATTTTCCGTTTTCAGTATCGTTTTTAATATACCACGTACTTCTAAATTCCAAATAAATGCACTATATTCATCCTCATAGCTTGCTTGAGAGCTTCTTAGTTAAATTTAAAAAAATATACATCATATATTTAAACCATGATGCGTATGATTTTTAGGCGGAGGTTTTACCGAAAAATTGAAGGTACAGAAGGCCCGCTGCGTATTCTTATTTTCTGCCTACCTACGTCCTATTTTCGTTTCTATTCGTTAAGGAGTAGTAGAGTAGGCCTTTGACCACGACGGAGTCATAATGTTCGACCGTTATGCGTTCAGCTGTCTTAACGGCATATCACGGCTATGTGGCTTCTCTTTTTAAATACGGCATTATATTTTTGGGCAATTCCACAGAAAAAGAAACGGCATTCAAGGCACAGATAAGATGCATAAGTACGTTCTATATGTAGACTGACCCAAACTATTAGCTGTAAACCTTATTTCATAAAATCGAAAATACTTACTTTGCCCTGCGTTTATATCTTCGAAATTGCAGTATTTGTTAAGAAGTACTTAGACAAATTCCAGAAACTTCACAATATAAGGCATAATTATAAAATACGCATGCCACCAAACAAGTCTGCGCTGCTGAATAACAGCGTACTCTGCATGGCACTTAGACTGTATAACCACCTCACATGGTCTATATTATACACTACAGACATGGCATCATTTAAGCAAATGTTTAAAAAGCTATTACTTCAAAAGTGCTGTTACACTGTGAATGAATATTTGTCTGACAAAATGTTATTTAATTTAGCTCTGTAGTAATTATTGACATATTTAATTTATGTAGGTGACTTATTTCGTTTAATTGTAATTTTTATTATATTCATTAATTAATATGAATCACTGTAATACCTACATATTTAATTAGGTATAATCAAATGGACATTTTAGAATATTAATCAGATTTGCATGCCGCTCTGATCGCCATACTGGCTCCGCCAATATGGCGATTTGACATTATAAACTTTTCCATCTTTTTTGTACCCATGTTCTGCAAATAAAGATTTCGAATTTGAATTTCAATTCGAACGAGAATAGGTCCCCAGAGATACGGAAAACTAAGATAATCCCGATCAGAACGAATCGTCCGGAAACCGCGGTTTGCGACTTCTTTTTGCACTAAGCGCACTGATGTTCAAGCTCAGCTTGTACGATTAATCTAGGGATTGCAGCCGTTCATTCGAAGTAAAGATTTTAGATAACACATTTCGATAAGAGTACATACTTCATGTTGCGTAAAATCAGACAGCATTATATTGCGAGACGAAACAAAGGCGCGCGACTTTTGAACTGGTAACAACGCAATAAGTGCTGAACTTAGATATAATGAGATTTTTTTTTGAGTTCAGCGTAGCTTAGTGGTTAAGCATTCCAGCCCAGAACCCGTGTGGTCCCGAGTTCAAATCTGGCTGAAAATATCTTCGTGTCCGTTGTTTTTGCGACTAACTCTCCGGAGATGGAAAACACGAATAAAAATTCCAAAGCAACCCAGATTAGTGCGGAAGGTTCACCATCTACCCCGTTGAGTACGCTTCGTGGAAAGTGGGCTCCTGAGTGTTCCGTTCACCTAACAGCAACAGTCAATTGGCTTTGGCTACCCCGTTTGGGATATACTAGTGATGGTGTATGCGTTTTTATGTGGTGTGACGCGGCTTTGACAGATTTTGCTAGCAATATGGTGTAGCCTTGTCTGTTTGGTGCATACTCAGGTATTCACTATGTTCGCAAGCTATTTGCGCTCCGCGTCTCTGTCACTGCTCCATCGGATGCGGTATGCGCCCCTACAAGATGTAAACGTACGGAGCTGTTCTACGCGCCTACCGCGACGCGTGCAACGTTACACACTTTCACGTTCGCAAAGTTATCTACTCTCAGATGTGCAGAGTCAAACTGGAAATCTTTAGGCCCGGTTTCCACCAAAGCGGAGGGAAGAGATGTGTACCTATTGATAACCAATCAGATTTCGTTACATCCACATTTCACAGACAGATGTTGAAATAAAGAAATCTGATTGGCTTTCAACACACATCTCTCCTCTTTGGTGCATACCGGGCCTCAAAGTTTGCAGTTTTGATACAGAACCCCAAGACGTCTCACGATAAAGAACTGGCATATTGTGACACAAAATATCCCGGCACGCATGACAGCGAAACCGATATCAATAAATAAACACTAGCAGGCGTACGACGTCACGTCCGACCGAATCCGCAAAGCATCGGAATAGTAAATCAGGATATTGTTTACTCGTGTTGCGTTTAGATTTGAGGTCCTTAGCTCTTGGGCACAAAATAAATAAGGATATAGCAGTTCTGTCACTACAGAACGAGTATGGTGGTTACACATACAGCGCTGAAGCGGCTTCAAGATTTAAAATAACCATTTCACAACGCTGCGCTTTTAAGCGCACTATTCCTTTGTCAATGTCTATCCACAATTGCACAGTCGATTTGGCACTGATAATAAAATGTGCCAGATAACACAACACTTGTCATGCTCTCGAAGTACGGATAAATATCCTTGTATTACGAGGTACCAGACAGTAAATTAGGATAGGGGCGTCTCTCAGCACACCCAGACCCAGCCAATTTAAAAGAGATCGTTTCCTCAGGAATCGAACCCGGGACACTACGCTACATTATCCATTACTGAAATCTTTTAATTATTGTGGGTGTCTTAATGTTCTTGTGTATTGCAAAAAATACCTATATCCTTCCCATGTTTTATCTCAAACTTGTTTAAATACAGTTTCGTAAAGTATAATTTAGTTTTATTTCAACTGTAGTATCTTTAACTATTCAATTGCGATCGATCAACGTTCTACTAAAAACACCATAGTAATTTCAATTCCTGAAACGGTTCATTAGCGCCTTTGTTCTTACAGTTGTAACCTTGAAAGGAAATTGCGTATTTCGTACACATTTTCATAGAACAGCTGTCTGTGTTCCAAAACTTACACCACAATGGTTTTCTTATAGAGAAAAAATACCTACATGTTGAGGCAGTTTTTTAAATGTACTATAAGATATTTGTTCAACTCAGAAAGTACTATCACTATTATTAACCACAATAATTTAATATAAATGTAATCTCTTTTCTGAAAACATACAGCTATTTACAAAAAAAGTAAAATAAGTTGGTTTTGCTTGAGACTAACAAACAGGTGTGTGAATACGATAGTACATGACAACTATTACTACTTCAGTGCCAAAATTAAATGAGTTTAATTGAACTATTTCCGAAAAAATTTTTTTTATTGATTAAAATAAAAAAAATCGAAAAAAAACTTGTATGGATTCAAGCGGCACTATTTTTGTTCTTAATAAATGACTAAAATGGTATCCTCTACCTTAAAAACAATTAAACCCTCTATTTGCAGCATTTTGCACCAATAAGTCAAATTGTACGAGTAGATTCAAATTGAAATATAATTATTAAAAAAAATTATAGTATGTTCAAGGTTTCTCTACTTGCTAGCTAAACGATGCCGATTTATTTATTTATTTATTTATTTATTTATTTATTTATTCATTTACAATATAAACTTACAGCTAAGCCAACACGTTTACATGCTAAAAAAACAAAAATATATATATATATATATGATGTTTTAAAAGTCGGATTTATTTAAGTAAAACAAAAATTAAGCAGACGAAAGACCTATACATACTTATATTATATCCTTACAATCCTTTATGTATTTATCTTAAAATCCTATTTGTTGTGTTTGTAAATTGTATGTTTTTGTATCGTTATTTTTCAACGTATTATGCACCAGCGAGTTCCTACAAGATAATCTTAATCAAAACAAAATGTTTATTAAACTTACCATTTTAAAGTTAAATTAATGATATTATACTCGTAGTATTCACATAAGAATTAAATAGGTGATTCAGTAGCATCGGAGTTCGTTCGAATTTATACATATTTGTATTTTGTCAAAAAAAGCGTTAATTCAACCTGAAATTTGATTTATCTTATCTTATCTTATCTTTATTGTAACTCCGACAACGTGACGAACCCGGACGTAAAATATATAATTTTAAATCTGAATCCAGAGGGCATGGGTGAATAATTAACCTGTGTACGCATAATTTGTTAGCATAACGTTTCCGTAAAGGCTTTTGGAATGAAATTCAATTGAATTTGAGAACACTTTGCTGTCAGAATTTAATCATAGAGTGTAGTTTGGAAATTTGCGATATTGCAATAATGTAATTGCATTTGAGCTATTAATTCAGCCAGCGTTTATTTGCACACATCATTTGTGTTGCTATACACCTACCTATGTTTACTATACGTGGGAGATGTACTAAATGTATTTGGGGCTTTATGTTTAAATGTGCTATTTTGTGAGAATAATGAATAAATTAAAAATTTCTGCTCAAATTGCAACACAGAGTATTATATTTTCTGTTTTAACTCTAGAAAATACGCCTCGCTTTAATTTCTGGTTGGGTAAGCTCATTTGCACAAACTACGTATTGTGATTTGCATAAAAAGAATAATTACAGCATAAACTGCAAAAAATACTTATTTCATTCCTTACATACTGGTTGCCATATAAAATACGCTTGACCATAATTTGTATTTAAGATCTTATTTGTCTACCGTGTTTTATCGCAAATAAATAATTTCAATTTCAATTTCAATACTCGGTCAAATTGATACCAATTATGGGGTACCTAACTTGGATGAACTAAGTTTCTATTCATAATGGAAACTTAGTCTTCAGGCTCGGGTCTCCGATTAACTTAACTCAGTTTTTGTCACTCTCCAACCCCCAATTAAGCCGTGCCTGTCACATCCATCCGTCCACCTGTCTCTTGCACAGTGTCTATGGGTTCGATAGCACAGTGCGTCGCCACGGGTGAGGAGCACCAGAATTTTGCTAACTCTTATTACAATACCAGGTACTTATTACAATCCCTTATAACTTGTCAAGATCATTCAGTCACAGTCAGGGGTTATCTGGCACTGGCACATCCTCTAGGCTGGATATTTACTGACAAAATTGATTGACCTTACCGAAAGCAAGACATTATATCTCTTGGCTTTAGCCGGGTTATAATGTTCTCTTATAACCCGCTGGTCAATAATGTGATTTTCACTTTCATAATTCTTATTGCTATGTCCATAAAGTCTAATTTCACTAAACATAATGTGTCCTCAGCGGGCGCGGCCAAGGATTTTCGAAGACCGAGGCCGTGGCCCACTAGATTCGCACTGAGACGAACTTCATTTGTTTGTCAAATCGAGTAGACCACGCCAGCTGAAAGAAGTTGCTATAGCCGTAGCTAGTTGTACTACTAGCTTTAGAAGATACACCCAGACCAGAGTCACTTCAGAAAAGATAGTTTCCTGAATAGACCCGACCGGGAATCGAAGCCCGGGACACTACGGAAATCGAGGCGAGAAACCGTCCCATACAATCCCATTGAGTCTCAGAGTAATATTGTGTTTTGTTCGATCCTAGAAAAGTTGTCAAGTTATTTAAAAAAAAATGTGTCGTCTACATTAGCACCTGGTCTACCATAACAGGTACCTGTTCAGACAGGCACCTATACGAGCTTACACGAGCCTATAAAACGCTAGTCTGTGACCGCTCTAACGTATCATCGACTATTGATCCATTAGTAAAGGAACAATCCACATCTTTTGTACTATAAACTTAATACAGCTGAGATTCTAATATTAAACTGACTTTCGTAGAAATAACTAGCATTGAACTCGCACTATTTTTAATTATTAACACGTTTACCGGATCATATTTCAGTTTTTTAATCAAAAGAGATGATGATATTGAACCAGTGTATGCCTGACACAAATCTTGATGAGTTTTTTTTTTTTTTTTTTTTATTCTACGTCGGTGACAATCAAGCACGCGGACCGCCTGATGGTAAGCGGTTATCGCGGCCTATGGACTGGTGCAACACCAGGGGTATCACTCGCGCGTTGTCGACCCTATAAAAACCTTTATTTTCTTAATTTTTAGATATAAGTGACACACTTAAGTGACATTGAAGTTTCTCCTTGAGAGCAGAAAACGAATACTTACAATATTTATCAAGAAAGATCCCAGCTTTAAACACTTTCCATTAAAACACTTTTCAAAACTCAGTAGTACCAAAATACAATCCCGATCATATTGTTCTGACTTTTTGAATATTTTTTAATCTCAGTTATGGCGTCAGTACATACATAATACTCATTACAAATGGTCCAATTGCGTGTCCCATGCCAGCAGTGCGGAAACGGCCAATTAAAACGAACAAAAATGAAAATAGCTGCGTTTTACAAAAATATTTGTAAAGCGACAAGGTTTAAAAAAAAATCGGCCTATCTGCCTATTGACTAACTGATAACATTTTAAATGTTTCTCATTCTATAATCCTAATTTCATACTTGCAATGTGACTTGGTAGCTCGGTTGTCATTTAACAGAGACAATGATGATGCAGTATTCGACGTCAATTAACAATAATCGGGGTAAAAACCGCATTCACTTTCAATACAAGTTATTGATAAGCCCAACCACACCACTAACGGCTGCCGGGGCCAATAGGAATATCGGCAACATTCCCCGGCAAATGATATTATTTGAGAGATACCTATGTCGTCCAAAAAAAATTCTTGCTATCTATATAAATTTCACACTTAGCCTGTCCACGTGCTCATAGTCGCGGTAAACGCTCACCATTAGGCGGTCTGCGTGCTTGCTTGCCACAGACAATGTACTTAATTATCCATTTGTTAAATTAATGGCCTGATTAGAAAGAAAGAAAGCACGAAAAATATTTACTGTTGTGTTTATTTTTTGATTTTTACCTCGCAAATAACACAAAAAAACAATTGACTGCAATTTAGACACGGTTTGTACGGTATTCGTATTGCACAGATTGGCGTAGCATAATCCCTTGTCTACGAAACGACAGGAATAATAGCTGCTACGGAACGCTGTAGCTTCTTTGTAGCGCTAAATCCTCCGAGCCTACGGTGGCTCGTGGAGCGGCGTTAAAATAGGTAGCCATTTTCTTTTATGAAAGTGAAGATAATTGTGTTTTCGTAGCGGAAAAAGTACAAACAATTAGTTGATATCGTTAAGCCTTTTCGCTGCCCTACTTGATTTTTAATTGGTGGTATTATATTCTTTTTTGCGGGTAAGTAAAATAATACATTATGCCGAAAGCTTGAAATATTGCGAACAATAAATTTCATTTCTTCAATCTTGCATTTCAATATATTATTCAGGGTTTGCACTAACTACTTACTTAGTGAGCGAATGATCATTCATTTAGGAAAATAAATAAAATAGTAGAAAATTGAAAATTACAGTACTTACGAGTATCTAATAAGAGATGAACAATCTTACTTTATTTTATGTATTTTATCAAGGTCAGCAAGTTTTCCTAGGGGACCAATGTGCCCATTGGCTCCAGAAATAACCACTTACTATTAGGCGGTGGTCGTGTTTTTAGTCATGGTCTCGAAGTAAGGATAAAATAGCCTTGTTTATCCGAGGGGGACACCCAGACCTGAGCCAATTTTGAAGGGATCGTTTATTGAATTGACCTACGCCAATCGTGTCGTCGTTAACTATTGTGAATAATGTCTATCTCGCTCTTATTGAACGCTAGCGACCCCGACAAACTTCGTTCTGTCAAAAGTTATTGGCAAATGCTTGCTAGTATGGAAAAATGTTTTCGCTATTAACTTGTTTTTCGTCAATCTCCCAATGTTTTTAATACTTAAGATCCTATTCCCGATGTAGACAAATCCAAAAACACAAAGGACAAAAAAATCGGTCCACCCGTTCTTATGTTATAAGTGGTGTAACTAACTAACAAGACTTTCTTTTATATATATAGATATGTACCCAGTAACCATATATGTATTCAGATTTGTTTATTTCACGGCTAACTTAGTGACTTCGGTAGTCATGCTCACTAATATGTTTCTGTGATGGTGGCGTTGTGTGACGGATCGTTTCATCCCCTAAATATGATTGAGTGGAACGATGGCTGGATCGTACGTCAACTTGTGAACAGGTAATACTTTCGGGAGTTGCAATAGTCTGCTTTAGGTTTCGTAAGATATACTCTAATTATGTTATATGTTCATGCTCTGACTGTATGACTCTGGTTACAATTGTAACACTAGTAAGTTTTAGCTTAAATAACGTATGTTTCGAAAGCTCATTTACTAAGGATTAAAATAAAAGGATTTGTGGAAGTCATTGCTTTATGGTTTGTGTTTAGGTCATAATTGTTTTACGGATGGTAGGATTTCAGCACTGAGAAGATTTGAAACAGGTTGTTTCAAATCTTCTCAGTGCTATCTTGCATAACGATTTGCTTTTTAAATTGAAGTGTTTTTCTACTTCACTTTTTTTTTCTTTTGTAATCAGTATACAAAAGAAAAACAGACCGAGGTATGGCGAGCCAAGAAATAAATGACCTTGCGGTAGAAGGGGCTATTCACAATTAATGACTGTTTCAACTTCCCTAGACCCCTGTTTCAAGTTACCTCGGTATAAGGGGAGTTGAAACAGAATGACTTGTCATGTTCAAGTTAATTTTACAAGCTGGTTTTCACAGTAACGCTGTTTTTGTTAAATACACCTTAAAGTGAAGGACATGAACTATCGATTGGTAGTCATTTAGTTCAAATGTATCTAATAGTTTTTTGTGTATGTACGGCAAATAAATAAATAAATATCTGGGACAATTCACACCAAGATCATCTGACCCCAAACTAAGCAGAGCTTGTGATATGGGCGTCAGAGACTGATAAACATACTTAAATATTTCTAAATACATACTTAAATAGATAATAACACCCAGACACACTACAAATATAAATGTTCGTCATACAAATATTTGTCATGGGTGGGGATCGAACCCACGACCTCCGGCGCTAAAGGCAGGATCGCTGCCATTGCGCCAACAGGCCAGTCAAATAATGTGAATATTGTTTTAACTCCCCTCGGTCTCCCTAAACTACTGTATTTCTTGCCGGGTCTTCTCAGTGGAATCAACGTTCCGACGCCGGTGGTAGTGTCACATTACTTATATATATTTTTTCAGTACATATATTGTATTAATACGTGTATTATGTTTGTCTATAAAATCCATAGCTTAAGTTGAAATGTTGTTGCGTATAGAACTGTAACTATAAATGGTCTACTTCAATGATTTATTATTGATTTGATCTGAACTAAACTTCATAAGATATTTATTGTGAGGAAGCTTTTATTACACGGTTTGAAACACGGAATAGTGTGGTTATGGCCGCGTTTTCATTTTGAAACAGCCAAACTGTCAACTGGGACATTTTGTATCAATAAATTCGAGATTCGCCACCTGCGCTGAGACAAGTCTGTTTACGAGTAAAACAAGGCTATCCTATTCGTATTTCGATAGAAGTATCCAAAACAGTATAATAAAGACAGCATAAAAACCACTGTTTTTTATTCTATTTTAATCTGTAATATACCCATTAATTATTTGCCAGGGGAATTGACATAGTTTATAGAAAGTCCTTACCAACAATTGGAGCCCGGCTTTGTGGTTTAGCTTGTTTAACTAAAATGCGGTATATTTGTACGTACAAACAATGCAAGCCCTTTGATATCCTACTTGAGGTATTCGATTTCGAATTTGGTCGGTGATTTTAGTAGAATGGCACGACGAGCACGCCTCTCCATCCTCCGAGCTCTCCGTGTGGGGTGGGTTGATAGTGGAATAAGGAAATTATAAATATGGTACGTTCAGGCACGTTTTCATGACACTTGAACGTTTAAACGTACAAAAGACTTTATACCCCTCACTTTCGTAGGTAAAACTCTCTGTTTGTGTGGTACCTACATTTTGAAGCCCCTTCGCTTCTTCGATTAGTAGATATCGGGTGTTAACTCGGACATTTCTTGCCTTTTACTCGACTGCGCCAGAAGGAGGGTTATGTTTTTTGAGAGTATGTATGTATGTATAACTGTTTGGCACGCTCTGCAGCCAGAACGGAACGGCTCGATCGATTTTAGCTTGTGTCGTTAGATTCGTATTTACTGTGAGAGTGACACTGTGTACCAATATCAAAATAAAAAAAGAGTCGAGTCCCAGCCCCAGCAGACCCAAAAAATTGAACAAAAATATTGAAAAACAAAAAGCCTTTGAAGGAGCCGTCCTCGAGTTTTGCGCTTCGCACCATATTCGGCGATACATTTTTATTCATACAGTTTAGCCATAGTAAAAGGAGAGAGAAGTAGGTAAGCCAATTCGGGTCCCGGGCGAGAGATAATAGCCTGAACACGCAGGGCTGTTGCATGACGTTTATTCAATCATTAAAAATGCAGCCTCAATCTCTGAACAGTCAATCTGAACTACAAATCTGTATCCAATTACACACAATATTCTGAATCTTATGAGTTGTTATTAAGACATCCATAAACACTGCAATACCTATTCACGCATACTATTTTGTAGCAATTTTTGAGCTCGATTATACGATTAGGGATGTACGTCGTACATGAACAGGAAACAAAAAATTCAAGCGGCAGCGCAGCGTTGCGTCGTGGTGCGCGGCATTACCTATGCACGGCGCAGCCATGACTGACTCCCCACGTTTTCCTTATTAATTTGTCAATAAGTACTCACAAAACCAAACTGATTAAAATTGAGAGAGCACAGTGTTTACTCCTCAAGGTTATGACCTTAAAAAAATTAGTTATGGAACTTCTAAACTGTTTCGGGACTGCAATGTGCTAACTGTGAGGAAACTATATATTTTAAAATATTGTGTCCTCAAAATACATAAAACTATACTCCCGGACCCTAAAATCTTATCTAACGTAATCCCTAAACCGTCGTCTCTCAACCATTCGTAAAAACCATATTTGCTCGCTCTCAGTTTAACTCACAATCTATCTACTTATGTAATAAAATTAATAGACAACTCAAATTTTACAGTAAATACTACATACTTTGAGTGTAAAGAGTTAGTTACTTCCAGGCTTAAATCGCTCGGTTATGAGAGCGCCGAATCTTTGTTTAGGCATGTCACGTAACACTTCCATCATCTATTGAGTATTTAATGGATTTTTAAATGGATATGTGTGGTAAATATTTAGAATGTTTAATAACTTATAAAATAAAACTTTATGAATAAAAAAATTAAGTACCAACTAATTACTCATAGAACTAATAATAAAGGTTATATAACTAATAATAAGACTCACTTAACTAATAGTATAACTTATAGAACTTATAATAAGAAGTTATAAAACTAATAAATATTAAGCATTGTAATAGTGACTTGTGTTATGAATAAAGATTTTTGTAAAAAAAATAAGTGCGTGCGACGCGCGTAGTCCGGGCATTACTACGGGCACGCATACAAACCACGGTCAGAGCGTATGTATGAAGACAACCTACTTCTATTCTTTTACTATGGTTTAGCTGACCAAACAATTTATTCGATCATCATTTGCTAAAATATGTCGTCACAGAGTGTCAAAAAGCATATTGCGAGTATACTCTACTTGTTTGATTGGGCAAAATAACGGTTTCGCTCGCTCACTTACGTGTGTGTGGCACTATGTAGTAAGTGATACAAATGTTTTCGCGTGCTATCGCGTGAGAGCAAACTCGTTGAAGCACACGTTCATTAGAGCTCTCGCTCTCTCTATTATGGCTCTTTGTTACTCCATGATATTCGCATTTAAACACTGAACATATAGCACTCACCTAACATCAGAAGTTATTTGGCTATACTTCACGTTTACCTACTTGTAACTTTATTTATTTATTAATTATATTACCACGTACACAAAGAAAAAATTATATTGAAAACTACAAAAGTCCAGGTTAGCTTATTTCTAGAAAGAGATTACTTCCAACAGACCATGGCAACAGGAAAGTTCGTTTAAAAATGACACTTTAATTTGCTTCAATATATAATATGTATAAATCGATTTCCGGGAATAAGTAAACTTCTTTTTCAATATAGTCAGTTTCTACAGTTTTTTTTGCATAGAGGCTCACAGCCTATTGCTTGTACATAATATAGTAAGCGGGTAATTCTCTCTTATTAATAGTCGATGAATCACTTTTAAATCCGGGGGTTCTGATTTCGGTCCGAGCGTCGTTACGGCCAAAGAAATGTTAAACTAATGGATATAATTACTATATAATTCAGTAAACAAGAGTTATTTGTGAACATAAAGGCACTATGATGACGTTAACTCAGCATTAGCCTTACCGGAGGAGTTGTTAATGCATAACGCATTAAATTAGTCCCTGTGTGGTGCACAAGACACAAATTGAGCATTGAATAAATCATTGCAGCTCCATTCTCGCTCAGGAAACGCTTGTAAATTTTTAAATTCAGGACTCGGTACGGGATGTTTGTCTTATGAATCCAGTTTAACTATCAAAAAAGTTTCGGAACTAAAATGTCACTTTATAACTAAAATACATGACTCCAACCCTGGAGGCTAACTCTCGTTCGTCCAAACAGGTAGTTGCGAACTCATTTAAATTTCAACCTAAAAATTGTCAAATCGCTTTTTGGTGTAGTAAAAATGATATTTGTTTGTGAAAAAATAAAACCTATTAACATCACACGTAGTGGTTTAGCTCAGACTTCCGAGGTTTCAGGAAACTTCGTCAATTTTGCGCTGGAGTAGGCCGCCGGGGGCCTTTTCTTTTTTTATTTTTTCGGGGGAAAAAATGCATTACGCACTATCCCACTGCCTGGGTGGGGCAGCGCGGGAGTGTGGGACTCTCCGTCCCTGAAGGTGACGGCATACCCACTAAAAAGACCTCCGGTATACCTCATCGCCTTGACGGGACGACAAGGTGCCTAGTTGGGATTACCATGCCCTCCCTGGCGGACGGCCCAGCCTTCACCCCGGGCCTCCTCACGCAGCAGGGGCATCCCGGTATACGGGGACACCCCCAGACAGGAGCACCGTGCAATGGGTTGAGAGTCCCCCGACTTTTCACCCCGGTAGGCCGCCGGGGGCCTAGCCACAATGTCCTAAAGCAATATGAGCACTTTCTCAGCCACACGTGAACGTTTTTTTAGTATTGGGTTAAGGTTGACATTTAAACGTGATGATGATGTGATCAGACATAGTAGTAGCAGAAGTTCACTACAAGTAGGGGATAGTAGTCAGGTCCCCGGTGATTTTGAAATAGGGGTTCAATTATTTACTAGAAAGAACACTCCATGGCTGCTGCCATTAGGAATCAAGTTTTTTGAAATGCATAATAATAAAATGTTTTTGCTATTTCGGTCGACAAAAGCCGGAGGAAAAGTTTCTACCTAGAGTACTCAACATTATCTTCTTTCTTCTTCTTCTTCTTTTCAGCCTATAGCAGTCCACTGCTGGACATAAGCCCTCCCCCAGGGCGCGCCACAAAGCCCGGTCTTCCGTTTTTGCCATCCAGTCCCTACCTGCCACTTTCTTAACATTATTTAATAGCTGCAAATTATGTTTTTTCTTTTTCCTAGTTTTAATTACAAAAACAATGTTGAATTATTTTTACTTACTTTTATCGGACTCTTACGACGGATCTTTGAAAGAACACCTTTGTGAATCATATAAAACGTGTGAAATAAATTGATATCTATTGTGTTTGCCAATTACATCAATTGTCATGTAATTATTGCTCGACGTCAAGTAATTTTCTGAATCTTCATCCTAGTAATGAAGGCTTCCAATAAGTCCAGAATACTTAGATGCGGGGTAAACTTCCACATTTTAAAACATCCAAAGATTACCCGTCTCGTGTGAATTACGACGTCACAAAACCTGTCGAGCTCCACACGAGCCGGTTGAAAACCTCATTACATCGTGTTTAGTAACAGGGCCGTCTGCAGTAGTAAACAGAATAAAACATCCGCTTTGCAAGTGGATTCATAAATTCAATATCGCAAGCAGAAATGAAGCGCGTAATGCAAAATTGAACAGATACATCTGAATTCTGAAATGTAAATCAAAGTGTAGGACTCATCTAACAGATGTTGTACCGTAACGTAACAATAAATATGACAGCTATACGAAAGTACCTAAAGGCTGCTTGTTTGTAAGCAACGTTGGTGACATTAAGCAGCAAACCTGAAGGAGAGCGGTTACCGCATCTTTATCATGTGCTTCAGTAGATGGTGTTTTATACATTACTTTTGCTTAGTCAAAGAAGAAGCTACTTTTGTTTAGGTTTAGGCAATAAAGATATATATGGTGGGTTCGATTCCCACCCATGACAAGCATTTATGTGACGAACATTTGTGTTTGTTGTGTGTCTGGGTGTTATTATCTATTTAAGTATGTATTTAGAAATATTTAAGTATGTTTATCAGTCTCTGACGCGCATAGTAACAAGCTCTGCTTAGTTTGGGTCAGATGATCTTGGTGTGATTGTCCCAGATATTTATTTATTATTATTATTATATGTATGTAAATATTGAGAATGTATTTTGTTATATTTAGTCTGTATATATTTTATGTAAGGTTTATTTTGATAATAGTTAAATTTTTTAATAAAACTTAAGGTTATTAGTTTAGTCACTGCCTCCCTGTTGTTTCCTTTCAAGTACGTTGCACAGCCCAAACTACCTTCATTCTCTGTTTAACCTTGAGGTAGACTGGTAGAGAATGTCTTCGGGCATAAAGAATGAATTAATAAATAAGAAAACTCCTCCAGCTGCCCAATACAACAGTTCGCCAATAACCCCCCTCTAACCCTTTACTCGCCAGCAGGAACACAACTGCGCCAATCAGTCTTATTTAACTGTGGTGCCACCTGAGATTGAGGTATTGCAAATAGCTCCAGCTCACGTGAAAGGCGGGCTGCTCGATTATAAGCGGATAAATTCGTTGTAACGAACGCTAAAGCATAGAAAAATAAACATACGTTTAGTCTAATCTATGGCTAAGTTGATAAATCCGAGGTTAATCTGACTCCAACAAACGTCCGAAGTTTCGGTTATTTAATCTAACAAAAGTGACCGAACCAAGTGTGGTTGATTTCGTAGACAGATATCAAGAATTATCAAGTCAAGTAGTCTTATATCAAATCTTGATATTCTTCACAGTTCAGTTGGCCCTCAAACCCGAAAGACGTTCATTGTGCTCGAATCCGGTTATAACTTTAAGCTGTGCCTAATTGATTCGAACTGAGGAATAAATTAACTATGATGAATATTTGCCTGAAAAATAATTGACTTACCGATAAGGTGATAATCTTGTCGAGCAGCATGGTGGGCGGCGTGTGAAAGTCGAACACGAAGTACTGTGGACAACAAAAAAAAGGTTTTTACACGGACAGAAATCGAAACAGATAATGCAAGGCTCTCCTTTGTATAATATAATAATAAACTCATTTATTTCAGGCAATATTATACATTACAAAAGTTAAAGACTACAGAGGTCCATAGATAAAATAAAATAAAATAGCGGATGTTTTATACCTTACAAACTAACATACATATGAATTTGACTAGTTGTCCGTCAGCGGCTTCGCCTGCGTAGATTGTCTTTCCCGTCAAAATATAGCCTAAATTAAAAAAACATAGCCTATGTCACGATAATGTAGCTTTATATTGGTGAAAAGCTTTTGAAATTGGTCCAGTAGTTTCGGAGCCTTTTCGGGAACAAACAAACAAACAAATTTTTCCTCTTTATAATCAACTAAGGCCGATTTTGGGAGATCTACTGAATTAAATCAACAACTTTAAAGTTAACAGCCTTCATACACGTACATTTGCAGGGCAAAGTCGTCGTTTCGCCACACACGCAGAGTTTTGTCCGTCTGACATCCGGCGGGCAAAGCTTTACGTGTTTATTAAGGTAATGACTTTGTATGATTTCTTAACACTACAAATTGGCTATGGTTGTCAATACGCCATGTTTGTTTACTTAATGAGGCATGTCAGAAAGAACAGACTATACAGCAACTTATTTCTATCTCAAAAATAGAAGGCGAAAAAAATTCATTTTAAAAACAAATACTGTCATACCAAAGAGGTTTAAGATTAGGTAGTAACGTCTCGTTTGTGCAATTATTAGTCGCACGTACTGATCGTTGTGAATATGGAATGTGATGATAACTCACATTATTTACATTTCTAAACCTTATGAACTTGAACATAAGCATGAGTTTGTGAAGTTACTTCGGAATTGATCACGCCTTATTCGTAATAGGATGAGCGCTAATGTCTTTGTTTACTGACATGTACAAAACAGTTTATCGACTCGTATATGCCAATAGCGTATGATAGTATGAGGGGAAAAAATATTGTCTAGATATCTAGCTAAACCCATAACAACAAACGATAATGTTTTCTCGTTTTTAAGAGGTGCCCGTGGCTAAGTGACGGCAGCGGATCGACAACGGTCCGAGGTTAAGCAACGCCAGTCAGGCGGGTTATGGATGGGTGACCATCCGGACCGAAATTAAGTGATGTGTTTTTCAGGCACCTCCGTGCTTCGGAAGGCACGTTAAACAGTAGGTCTCGGCTGACGTCGCAAGATATCAGTCGTAAAGCCTAGTCGGAGGCCTAAAAAGGCGGCTTGATAACATCTGACGGTAAGGTTTATCATTGGCTTTCATTCACCTATCCAACAATCCGCACTGAGCCCGCGTGTTGGAGTATGGCTCGTACCACCTCATAGTTGAGGTGAGGCCTGTGCTCAGCAGTGGGACGTATAAGGCTGTATTTGAAGAACATAATATAACTCATTCAAGCCATCAAGGCAGTTTAGTCTATCTATTTTAAATAGCAATATTGCATGTAAACAGCGAAATTCATACTATTCACAACTATGACAGCAATGAAAGTACGTTAAATTTTGAGGGTCCCAGTGAGTGTTACATTTCAAGAAAAAGTAAAACCAAAAATATGATATCCAATCGGGAACGCCCCCTAAAACACAATAATTTTGTTACTTTCTTGGTAGAGGAATTGTGGAGAACAGAATGTATTATTTCTTTTTTCTGACTTAAATTCTTTATCAAAGTACTTTCTGAGGAGGCTAATGAAAGGCGTCACGATCAGAGAAAATATGAAACGGGTCCCCAGGCAACTAAAAATCGGGGCACTTCGGAATGACATTTCGGGGTCTGACGTAGGCTCGTTTAGTGCGTTAAACCTTTTTTAGCAGACTTTGTTTATATATTTTAAATGTTCACGAAAAAAAAAATTGCAGTTCTCCATATTTAATATGTTGTGCACTCTTTGGCCGTAGTCCGGCATCCCCCTTTGGTCCTGCTATGAATTTGGCGAAAATACAAAATAACGTTTTGGTTTTGAATCTATAGCTAAGGGACAAATGAAAAAGAAAACATTTTCTTTAAAATGTCCGAACCATAATAATATTACTAAACCTGCCTCCATGGATAGATAAGATGGAGAAGAGAATTAAAAACATTCCTGTATCGCGCCAACTGACCAGTCAAATGTACCAACCTCATTATAGTAAGGACAGTTGGTGCTCTCCTTGACGCTGGTGTACTTGCGCGCGTCGCCGACTTGCACGCACACCACCGGGTCCATGTTCAGCCCTGCCAGCTGCCTAGCTTCGATCACGGTGATGCACACCTGGAAGTGTGCTGCTTTGAGATCAGACGGGCCTGCCATGTCGGGGGTGATACGTCTGGAACAATAAGGATTAACGTGGTCATCCACAGACAAGATATTTTTACTTAACTCCTGTCATCTAAAAAGAGCGCTAGCCAGGACTAAATGAGCGAATTAAGGGCCAAATTTGGGGTATGAAACCACCCTTCTATACTGTATCATGCGCAGAACCATCCCCTGCTCGGTCACCTGGCGGTTTCCACACAAGAAAATATCAGATTATACTGGCAGTGAACGTTTCTCCTGTGGTCGACTGTACAGCCATCAAGCAACTAATTATAATTTTTTAAGGAGTTTCCAGATTGGTTGTTCATCGTACCAATTTATATTTCCCTTCGTATAACAACTAACTAACAATGATTTTTAGAAAACTCAGGTTCATTGTTATAAATAAATAAGCTACTTTCACACCAGTAACCAAATTAAAAATCTGCAATGAATTTGGTTGATTTTTATTTATCCTGCCACAGATAAATATATCTATTTATGAATGATAAAAAATAAATAAACAAATACCGGATTAAAACCACTTGTTTTCGAAATAAATAGGGGGCCGACTCGCGTTTTACCCACTTTTCATTGCATTAAAAACAGCTTTGAAGTTTTGAAGAACCTTGTGCGGCCAGCCCTTTCTTTTGAGACTTAGGTCCTTTTTAGACTGGAAATGCAACTAGATTATAGCGGTTCAGTATCTGCTGACCATTTACTTACAGTTTCTTGAGCTTCGGAGTCTCAGGCGGAGAGCGAGTGTCTATCAGCAACTCGTCTGACGACTCCAACGGCTGGTAGAGCGGGCAGTCAGGCGCGCTGGACGGGCCCGGCATGACCAAGAGTGCCTGCTCCTCATCTTCGCTGCTGTTGCGCGGGCGAGCTCGCCCGAAGTGCATCAGAGCCTTCATGTTCTTGAAGGTGCAGGCGCGCTTTCGAACATTCTCCGAGATGGTGACGGTCTTCTCGGCGCCCACGGAGAAACCACGTCTGTTGGACCATAATAAAATCAATTGCATGTTATTTTATTCTGAAAGGTCTGTGGGCACAATGTCACCAGAGTTCGCGGGGTATCCTCACCCCCGGGGGAGGATACCGGATTTATATTAACCCCAGACACCCGTTTGGCATATGATTTTAGTATACATTTTTATTAATTTAAAAAATGTAATTTCAATTACAAATGTTTTTTAATTTCTAAGTATGTTTTTTGCAATCAGTCTCTGACACCCAAAGTACAAGTACTGCTTAGTTTGGGGTCAGATGACCTTGGTGTAAGGTTTCCCAGAAAAGTATTCGCAAATAAACATTATTTACTAGGTACGTAGAATTGTAGTTATCCCAATCTGTGGAGTAAATTAGTTAAGCCATTGGAACGTATTAAAGGTCCACTAATGAATTTTAATGTACGTTAAATATTATATCGTTGTTTATTTAGGTTAGTGTCCAAAATTATAAACAATTACGTTGAAAAAATATCTAAGGGCTATAAGATAAGTCTAAATGTAAATTTACTGTAATAATTAAGTCCTTCTGTAATATTTATTTGAGAACTGAAACAGATTTTGCATGTTAATATGTTTTATATTTTTTATTGTGTTTTGTATTGAAACAGACGCATTTAACTACGCATTTAACTAGTGGTAGATTCGCATTATGTTTATTTAGAATATGTACTATTATTGTAATATTTTATTCACGTCTATTATCGTTTATATTTTTTTTTTCTTATGTGCTTCTTTGTAAAAGCTTATGTGAATAAATGATTTTTTACTTTACTTTTACTAGTATTTTAAGTGCCATTCCCCCAGATAACACTTGCTGCGGACCGTCAGTTAGTTTTAAAACAGTTAACTCCCAATTAAATTAGAGTTCAGCTTATAAAGATATGGTAAGAAATGTATTTTTGAAAAAGGATATCTTTTGCCTGCCGTCAGTAATTCTTTGTATAGCTACAAACATACATCAAGTAACTAGTTTTAACTTTTTTTACCCTGTTTGTCGAATATCAATTTCCCTATAATTATCATCGGCTAAAAATATCCCTCAGCTACCTGCACTGCTAACAGAGGCAGCCTAGAATGGCTGGTGGATCTGGCGAGATGTTGACCAATGCTAATCATACTCGTACCATTCAACTACGATTCAATCAGGATTTAACTCGCAGAATATAGGCCTGGGGCGACGCCACTTCATACAAGCAACTAAAAATATTTCATAAAAAGAAAATAATACTAAACTTTAGTGTCTAAAACTTATCTAAACTTCATTATAACGCGAATTTACCCAATATAGCTTGAAAATACTATTTTACACCGAAACTCTTTTTGGAATATTAATGAAAATAATCTTTTAGATTTTTAATTCCGTTCCTCATGACTAAGAGATCCGAAATGTTTGTTCAGTTAACTAGTCCTGTCTAGTATAAAACTGGGTCAAATTAAAATTCAGTGGTGGTTGTGAATTATTAAAATAATAAATGTTAAAATATGCAAGAGCTTCAAGAGCATGTGCCGACAGTGCACACATAAAATGAAAGAATACGCTTATTCATTCCGCAGGGAATCTCGTGACGGTGTAATTGTAACAATTAGACTTGGGATGTTTCGAAATGAAATTCTTAAATAAGCAGCAAAATTTTTAGTTGTAGCCCAAAGATAAATCAATAACAATGATTTTACACATTGCTATAACAGTGTCGGCTACGAAATCATACTTGTAAGCGCGCGTCGTCGTCTAGACGAAGCGCGGGGACTGGTAATCGTCATAGCACATCCCGGGACCGCAACGCTCCAACCCAGCAATTAACTTGCCATTCAAAATAGACCATTGAATTGTGTGCCCTATAGTATATTTCACAATGTGAATATGAAAAGGCGGCCGCCGCCCGCTTTTTAATACGAGGCGATGCTGGTTTGAAGCGGCACCTTGATTAAAAAAAAGTAGTGCAACCGGCCTGTGTAACGCTAATTCTGCCGGTGTGTGTATTTAGATATCATTGGAGATTATGACTGTTTAACACTTTTGGAAAAAACAAGCACAAAGTTTAAAGAAAACGTTATCTTTTAAAGTACGCTGTAATGAGATTCGGAGATGCAGTTTTTGTTATTTTTTTGATAGAACTTTAAACAGGAGAGATCACACTTACAAATTGCATTCGGATATGTCGCAGGGAAATCTCTAGGTAAACCCCGAAATCACGAAGCTCTGATTAGTTTAGGGTCAGATAATTTTGGTGTGACGTGTCACATATATTTATCTTTTTATCATACGAGTATATGTTTGTCCTCAGCATCCAACCTACAACATCCGGCGCTTTGTGCAGGACGTCCCCCGCCGAGCCAAAATACCAATAAATGTAAACAGTGGTGGGCTTCCCGTGGATAAAAACATTTTATGTCATTTAACAATCTTTCAATTCACTAGATTTAGTCACAAAATAAATAGTTTACAGAAGGACCGCTCGCACCTTTTTCCAAAACTTGCGTGAGCCGCCTAGGGTTACTACTATATTCGCTCTGAATTTTTAAAATGAAGTAAGTAAGTTATACCTACTTGATGGAACCGGCCAAAAATAAATTCATCATGTGAAAAATTGCACGAAGTTCGACAAAAACAAAAACACTCGCGACAGTGGGACTTTCCGACTCACCTAAGCACACTGACTTCGCTTGTAAACTCATGTCTCTGTGTGCGTGCGTCAAAAATGGCGTATTGTTCTAAGCGGGCTATCTGTCAGAGCGCCGCGCATGTCTAATTTGTGATTTAGTCTAGTGAAACGATTTGATTGCTTGTAAATACCAGGCTAGCATTGGCAACATACCCTTATGATATAAAATAAATAGCTAGTAGTTTGAAGTACTTACCTGAGAATGCGTTTTCCAGCAATTTTCAACTTGCGGGCGCGTGATTCATCTGCAGGTTCATCTTCAATATCGATCACAATTTCTTGGTTTTGCAGCGACCGTTCCATACTTGCGATGCTCCTTCCGATATCTTCCAGAGTGGTATCATCATCAGATGCCGGGCTTGAGCTGCGAGAAGACCCGTGTCCCGAGCCATAGAGAGCCCGGGAGGAGCCCGCGATGGCTCGGGTGAAGCCATAGAGAGCCCGGGAGGAGCCCGCGATGGTTTCGGTGAAGCCAGAGAGACCCCGGGTGGAGCCCTCAATGGCCCGGGTGGAGCCCGCATTGCCCTGGGAGGAGCTAGATTTGGCCCGCGTGGAGACAGAGTTGGACCCGTGGATTGAAGGCTGTTTGGGGTGCCGGGAATCATCATCTGAAGCCCCCTCGCTGCGGCAGATCACCTCGGTTGCCCGAAGGATTTCAGAAAGAGGCGCGGTGTAGAAAACATCCATGTCCACGAATACCTGCAAATAAATGCGCAGTTCAATGGCAAGCTCGTCGGTAATGTCAGGATTTGGAGCTCCAGAGTATCTTCCAATAACATTCGATTCACGTTGGCTCACGTTCACCAAATCAACTGTTCAACATGTTTCACGAACAGTTTAAGGGTGAATTACCTTATAGTAATTACACGTCAACCTTTATAGTGGTGTAATCTTTTTTAGGCTGCTATAACATGCCTCCTACTTTACAAACACATTCTCGAAAACGTTAACAATAATAAATAATACATCATTAAAGTAGTCTGAGGTATTTCAAGTTCTAAAAAATGCCTACAATTTGAAACATGTGGGTAGTCATGAAGTCAAACAACTTTCCTTAACGAAACCAAAACCGCAACAAAGATTGGATACATTATCTGTGGGCACAAGCACTCAGCTTGTATTTACCCTCTATGCAAAAATTATAAAAACCTTACAAACACTCTGTTAGCTCCTATTAGCCTGTTTATCATAACTTAACAACGATAAGCTCACTTTTTTACTAACAGCGAGAGTACGAGTTTATTAAAAGGAAGGACGAATAAATCCATTATTATTTTTATTCGAAAATGTTTTTCCTGCCTTATCTATGAAACACGTTAAAATATACAGAAAGGAAGGTAATTTAGTTTTGCCAATTTTACATAAGTACAGAAAACCTCTTAAAACAGTAGTGTTTTGCTCTGCAAGACATGGATACATTAGGTTGCGAAGCGACCAGCACGTTAGGTCGACATGGCCCCGGTCTTATAGTTTCGTAGCTTAGCTCGCACACTCTCGCAGCATAGCTGCATGGTACATCTCTGGTGGACAGATAGCCTTAACGGGTCGTCAAATACGCCCCAAGCAACTGTCGTCCAAAGTCCAACATACATTTCAAACATCCTCATGCTGCCATTTTGCTATTTTGTAAAAAAACTGAGTAAAATACAAACTTCTCACAAATACATGATACCTGGTACAAAAAACGCTCTGCGATTTAAAAATGACTTTTATTTCGTGAAATTCCAGGTATAAAGTTCAGCTTCAAAGAGCAGTTCTTTATACCTGGCATTTTATGTACCAGGGTCCATTCTATTATCGACATTGTGAGCCGTGTCGCGTGATTTTTATTTCAAGTTCCCTCTTTTGTTATCCTTTACCTACTACTTTTTTTGTTTAGTTTGTTTTTGTTATTTGGAATCTGTAGCGATATCCATAATATAAATAAACGTATTTTTAATGAATGATCTAAGCTCAAGGCTTTTATGCAAAATGACCGCCTAAACTCGGTTGTAAGCGATCTCTCATTGGGCGGACGGAATCGAGCCTAATTAATTATTTGAGGACATACTGTTCGCCATCAGTAGAGCCTCTTAGTAAAATATGCATGAGCTCACCCCGAGAACATACAAATTATGTTTTTGGTCAAACATATATTCATAATGCCGGGTTAGGGATCCTGATCCTAATAACATGTTGGGATCGTAATTTAAACCGCTATCATGAATTTAATTTATATTTTGTTAAAAATAACGATTAAATATACTTTTCCGTTATGAAGTATTTAAGTATAAGAAGCATATTTTATGAAATTACATTATCTCAGGCAACTCAACTCAGTAGGCACTATTGAAAAATAAAGTTTATCGCAAGCTTTCAACGCTTTGAGCGGGTCATTTCCTGGTATTAGGAATATCGATGAACGGCCAAACAACCATTCGACCGTTTAATTTCCGTAGTTCCGTGCACTCGTGCTGAGATTTGTTCGTAAAGCAGCCTATACAGTCTATCTATTTGCAATCATAACTTTCACCAGGAATAATATCGCTTATTTTCAATGCATGGACGCAAGTAAGCGAAAGCACCTAGTAGGCCGTCTGAACGCAGTGCCCCGTCGCATGGCACTTGCAGAAAAGAACCCGCGAGTCATTGGCCCTACTTACTACAACCGCCTACCTACTGCGTTAGAAAATGAATCTTCTGACGAAACGTTCCGGCATCAGCTGAGACGCCTTTTGTTGGACAACCCGTTTTACTGCACTAATGAATTTTTAACCTGTGATTAATTTTGAATGATTTGTATTTGTATTGATTTTTATTAATTCTTTGACATTGTATTCTATTTTAATGATCTTTATTTTATTTTCCAAATTTTGTTTTGTAAATTCTAATGTTTGATTAGTATTTTTTTTTAATTTGTTTATTTCGTCATTTGTCCTGACATTTATTTGCGTTTATTTAATTTCATTAACTCTTAGACGATCTCAATACTAATTGTGTAATGTAATAATGAGTAATAAATTAATCTAATCTGATCTAATCATAGGTAATTATAGTAAAATTAGGTTAAAAAAACTTCAGTAATATATCCATTTGACATTTTAAGCTTTTGGTCTTTTAAATATAAGTTAAACAACCAATTTAGATTTTAGGAATTTTGAACGGAGATTGTTTGACTATAAATATTTTAATTTTAGACAGTCAAAAACGTACCCGTTAGTTCAGGAGCACCTGGATCTTCATTCGGTGGCATTTGATTTCTGGAGCTTCAGTTTAGACCTTCGATTCAATTAATTTATTCAAAAATGCTAATGCTTCGGCCGCACCTCGTGTATCGTCCCGAAGTAATGCGTGACGAAGCTACGTAAATTTTGACGCTAAAAAGTTATCGCCATAAAAGCTGTGGTCACATTAGAAAATATCGTTTTCTGAATTGGCCCGACCGGAAATAGAACCCGGGACACCACGCAAGTCAAGACGAGAAACCGTACCGTGCTACATAGCACTACGCTAATCGTGTCGTGTAGGCTAGAAAATTATATGCTTTTAGCTCTAACCATTCCTACTGCTATAGTTAGACCGCCTAATTGAGTCCTCGCCTGCGGGGTACAGGGGCGCGGGGGTAGGACGAGAACGGGGGCCGCGGGAGGTGCGGGCGGCAGGCAAGGTGTTCTGCCTGCCGCCCGCACCTCTCCCGCCCCCCGTTCTCGTCTATAATTACAGTCATGGCAATTCGTTCCTAAAAGCATTGGTCCATTTTCATAAGCTCGCATACAGACAGAGAGGTATACTCGTATTATAATTTTTATGACATGGAAATCAATTATTTCAAATCAGGGAAAGCAATCAGGGAAATGTAGCTCTTCAACAGTGAAATAATTTTTGAAATAGGTTCGCTAGTTTCGGAGATTACCTACCTCAAACATGCAAATACAGCCTTTTACGTCCCACTGCTGGGCACAGGCCTCACCTCAACTATGAGGTGGTACGAGCCATACTCCAACACGCGGGCTCAGTGCGGATTGTTGTAGAGGTGAATGTAAGGCCAGTGATAAACATTACCGTCAGATGTTATAAAGCCGCCTTTGTAGGCCTCTGACTAAGCTTTACGACTGATATCTTGCGACGTCAGACATAAATAGATTAATAAATGGAATTCAGGCTAACGTGCACAGGTCTATACCTATGATTAAAGATATTTGAACTGGAGTTTGGGTTAGAAAAGTATGTATAAATTGGTAATAATTAAAACGATCAGGTATTTTCTGGCTGGATCATGTCAATCATTTCGTACACTGACGAAATCATAAGTAGGTAGTGTAATGACCCGTTGTTATAAACAATTATCAGATATATTGCATTTAACGTAACATATTCTAAGGTATTCATATTCATTCATATTAGCCTTGTGGTATATGAAGCAGTGTTCGATTTCCGTATTATTTAATCTTTTTCTCCAGAATTTTGTATGATAAAGTGAAAACTTAGTCACAAGGTTGACTTTCTTCAAATGCATTATATATCTTTATAACAGCCTAAACAGCGCTCAGGGTCACGCAGATAGTGTCATCGATTTAATCTGCAGAAGGTAGCACACTTTGAGTCGGCATTTTGTTCAAAGGCAAAATTTAATGGAAACATGAAATTCCGTGTCAAAGCGAAACGTAATTTCTGAGTAAGTCTTAATTAAGAATGGCCGAGCGCACTCCAGACTAACTATTACAAATGTTGTGTTTATGTTACGGTTTTGGTGGAAATTAAGTAGTCCAAACGCGTTTAAATATTAGTTCACTTATAAATAAGTCTTTATTTATTCTATATTTGATTTACTTTGTGTGACGGCTTCTTTAACCTATACTGCGGTGCCCCAGATGTGTTTAATGTACTGGCTTTTATTATTCCATCTGTAAAAAACAATATCTTTTAGCTATGAATATATCGTTTCGTTTTTGACTCTGCGATCGCCTAATGCAATGCCATTACCATACAGTTTAACGTTTTCAAATGTCGAAACGCTAGTAGCGTGTTGCTTTAGCCCCCCCCCCCCCTGTGCAGATAAGATGCAGACGGGCTGATATTGACGTCACTGCCGGGGAAGCGTCAGATCCCTTAGAGGTCGGTTGTTGCCGAAGCTTAAAGTTTTTTGAAGGCGCCGGGAGCGGTCAGAGTCCAAAGTTAAATTAAAACTTTCATGGTTTAGATATCTGAGCACTGATCATTCGAGTTATTCGACGTTGATGAATTTCAGGGAATCAAATAATATTAAATTCACAAAAGAAAGTCTTATGGCTATACTTAATACACTCCATTTTAAGAAAATCTTTACTTACCTATAAATGGCCACTTCATAAAAATTTGCTGTATTTTATGTTCGTTATTTTTATTTCTATGGTTCATTCTCAACCGCTTCTAATTCTATCTATCATTAAAATATAAAAACCTAGTCTGTGAAACAATGGGTTAATTTTCATTAAACATGCAGTAGTGAGATTCTGCTCCAATTCGCCTAAATATTCCAAATGAGAGACACTAAACACACTCAAATCACAACTCTATTTAACAGCGAATTCCCGAAAATGTACCTCAATTTCTCGTTGCATTTCAAGTAATTCTAAAACGGGTTTTGCAACGAAACAAAATTATGGTAAATTATTTTGTCCACGGTGCATGAAATTGTCGCCGAAACGTCGAGAAAAATAGGTAAAACAATTTACCGTAATTTTGTTTCGTTGCAAAAACCCGTTTTTATTAGAACACCTCATTAAGTTTAGAAAAAAGGAATCGCTTTTTAAAAGAAGTCTTTGAGTCAAATTATTCACCAGAACAAGGTTTAATTAGGGTACAGCAAGACATCTCAGAAATTATCCATTATATGATTTCTGAGAAGTGGCCGTCCTATTAAACTTTCCTATATTTTCACTTAACTATATTTATTCACTTCCTTTCTTCTTTAATTACAACAGACGTTATCCAGAGCACGTTCCGAATTTGTTGATAGAGATAAAAGGATGAATGTCTATCATATGAATTCATAACTATAACATTAATTGAAGCTCAATATTATTCGAATGAACAATGAAAACTTTTTCGTCAAAGGCAAAGGGTACGCTTTACGTTCCGAATTACCCCTTCGGGCATATCATTCCATAAATATTACCAAGCAGTCGGTCCGTAAGTACTTGTAGAACGTGTAGGTAGTGTTGTAACAGACTCGAGCCTGCTGAATCATTTCTCTAAAAGTCAAGATTGAAACATGCAGATGTAGACCGTAGACTACGTATGTATGATCTAACAGCATTGACCGCGCGGTCAAATGTTGCGGTATACTTTTTGCAGTCCGTTATGCTGCATCGGTCCGTACTGCCGGGTACAGACTGATGAAATGTAACATGCAATGTAACGTGAAAGGAGCATTTTACCAGTATCGACAATTCGCTGAGAATCGCTCACACGCACCGAACGTATCTTAACACGGGTTCTTCCGCGCACGATTTGAAATGCTCACAGCGTGCGCGTGAAATGATACTCGTAGTTTGTGCGGGAAGTGCGTCAAGACTATGGGAATTCTGTTATGTTATCCATAATACATTGCGTGAGTGTGGACTGTTAACTCTTTCATTGCATGTTACATAACATGTTACCTTTCTATTTGGCCGAATACAAAGAGGCGCGCAGTGTGCACAAAGCGCCAGTGTAGACATTGAGACGCTTAAAAGATATCAAAGAAATAAAGCCTTTCACAAAGCAACTTAAGATCTACCTCATAGGAAAAGCATACTATGCACTCGACGAGTTCTTTGCAGATAAAGCTTAGCAACGGTTGTATTGTACCTCTTGTTTGTTTCGTGGGTTCATGATTTGTCTTTGTTATTCTTTATTTGATTTACTTTGTGTGACGCCTTCTTCAATCTTTACTGCTGTGTACCAGCGGGGTGCCAGGATATTATTGTATTATTATTATTCCATCTGTAAAACCATGTGACAAGCAAGTAAATAAATATGAAATAGATACGGGAGAATCAGGATTTTTTTCATGACCTTATGTATGAGTAACCCATTGATTGATTAGCGGAATAATGAAGCACTAACAATCATCAGATCCAGCTATTGATCGTCACACACAATTCAGAGCGCGTGTGTTTTCAATAGCCTTAGTGCTTATTTCACGTTACGTTGGATGTTACGCGGTTGAATCTATCAGGAAAACTCCGGCGATATATCCGATTTACTATTTTCAACATTGTTTGTAACGGAATACAATAATTGGGTTCGCAAAGTACCTACTTACAATATTCGTTTTATGAAGCGAAAAATATCTGCAAAGAAGATTTTTGAAGACCGTTGCAATTTTTATTATTAATAACATATATAATTTATTAAATTCATGTTGAGTTAAAAGTTAGAGAGATAACAACTTGAGTAATCTAAAAGGCTTTACTACCTAGTCAGCAACTCGTTTCAGGACTTCTCCGGTACAACACTACCTATTGAAGAATTCTGGACGAGTTTTCGTCAAGAGCTGTTTTGCTCTGCCGCCAGACCGATTCCATTCGCAAGGAAAGCCACTGCCGTAATTAAGGTGCGCCGTGGAACAAGGAAATGAATTGCCTAGGTATTTTCGACTAGTTTGCACTGGGGACCTCTAACCTAGGAATAGTGCCGAAGATTCGGCAAACTTATGTTTTTTCAGAGAATTGCATAGCTGCTGAGTCAAATGGTCATTTTATCTAGAAATAAAAAGGTAAAAAGGTGCTTCACTAATTGACGAGCCAAACAGATTTTATCGGGGAAGTTGAGGAAATTAGGAGCAATTTCGGAATTTGAATCTATACCGAGTGATTATCACCAGACTTACAAAAACGATATGGCATACTGTAGGTGCTGTTAAAACTATCTAAGTGAACCTAACGTGAACCTAAGTGTTCTAACGTGTCGGCAATGTTCTCGCACGTTTTCAAACAAAATTGGCTACTGTAGTCATTTAAGGGCACATGATAGGGCAGCCCAACGTAGCCCTCATATTGCGGACTATGGGAACTTATAGAAGTCACCGTAGCCGAAACCGGCTAGGGAGTATATATATCTAAGTGAAAATTTTATTTATTTAATTAACTTTCATTTCAAGGTCGCCTTACAAATCAGTCGGTATTTTCTGTATGAAAACCTTAAAATTAAAACAATTGAAACAATAAAATTTTCCCTTACATAGTTTCCACATTACAATGAGTGTGCGATATCGTTTTTGTAAGTCTATTGATAATCAACCGGTATAAAAATAACCTAATTACCTAGGCCCATTAGTGGTAGTCTTAATTATTAGATAAGATGCAAATCCACATTCAGATTTCTTTGCAGATGAATCGACAAGAATTGTGTTTCAATGTTTGTGTTTTTGTGAGAGTAACGCCCCCGAATCCACAAACGTCAATCAAAACTGAGCAGTCCTTACATAGCTGTCCCTTTCGTTCCTATTGACATGTAACAGGGCAGCATCTATATGAGGTGTCCTCAACTTTTGATTAGCGTTTGTGGATACGGGGGTGTAGGTATGTATGTGTACATTTGAGATATTACAAAAATTAAAAATTGATCATAAACCACCAGAAGGCATGCAAACATAAAATATGATGTAAATGAATTTTCACATCAAATTATGAAACACAAGTATGCCAATTGGTTTTAAGTGCACTGAATTTATACTACTTATCACTATTGATTCAAATATATTGTTTTTGTTTTCTCTCTAATCTCTTCTAAATCGAATCGAGTCTGGGTGTGCTCGGAGACGCCTTGTCTGGCTAATTCGTTGTCTAGTACCCACCTCTTAACACATTACTATTTATTCTTACTTCGAGACCATTACAAGTGGTGTTGTCTGGCGCATATATTTATGATTAATGTTAAGTTCCTTGTATTTTCAATTAGTTTACAACCTTTCAAGAGCCGTTTTTACGTAGTGGTCACTCTTTATAAACCAAATCCAGAGTTGAATCTTTACAATAGTTATTTTGTCTTTTTTATACTTGACTAGACAGTTATTTGATAGCAATCGCACCTGATCGTAAGTGAGGATACGATCTATGGTGGAACATGGTCTGCCCATTTCATGCCTATTCACTCTTGTCATGAAGAGGCCCAGATTGTATTCGTTTGGAAACACATGCGCGGGCAGCGATTTCCACTTGCTATTCGCATAATGAAAAAAGCCGCGAAACGTTTTGTGCGTATGGCTGGAATATACAACGTTATGGTGGAAGGCTAATATGCGTCTTGCGCCCCGATGTTGAAAAGGTGCCGGCGGAACCAACTCACGCGGAAATAAATCTTGTAAAACACCTAACGTTGTTTGTTTGTGAACAGTAGAGTGGCTTGAAGTGGATTGACTATATGTATACTCCATTATAACATAATGCCTAGTATGTATGTCACTTTATAATTACATTTCGCTGACACATTGGTAAATCAGTGTTCCTTACGTATTGATGTACTTAGATGATTTGAGATAGATAATTAATTACGTTTACAGAGTAAGGTTGTGTTCTCAGTCCTCCCACAACAGAAACCCAATATTTCAGCTCATTAGTCCGTGCGTTTACTGCATATATGCTACACAAGCACACACGACTGACACCATGTAGACATTTATACGTTTGCACGCACCAAAGTCTAGTTCAAATGAGTTTTCCTGTCGCCATGGTCTGCTGGAAGGAATATCTTTCTAGAGATAAGCTAACCTGTACTTTTGTACTCTTTATTGTTTTCTATGTAATTCGTCTCTTTGTGTACGAAATAGTAAATAAATAATTAAATAAATAAACAACTCCACTAACAAATGAAACCATGAATACATCACTAAAGAAGACTAACTACTTCTATTATTTCGAAATCATACATTAGACCACCAATTGCATACACATTTCTGAAGTCAACTATCGTAGTTTATTGGTGGAAACTCATGGTACCTAAACAAGTTTTTGATTGCAATCGTATACAGTATATTTATTTTTTTCTTTTATACTACGTCGGTGACAATCGAGCACGCGGACCGCCTGATGGTAAGCGGTTATCGCGGCCTATGGACGCGTGCAACACCAGGGGTATCACTCGCGCGTTGTCGACCCTACATATATATACAGTATACTATACAGTATACGCTGGCACCAGCTAGTAAATAATACACGAAATTCGCCTACACTATCGCTATCGCTCGCTACAGTACACATTCGTGAAGCGGCTTTTGGTTGATTGTCAACTGTTATTATATTTGCTTTTTCCGCTCGCTCAAACATTTCACGTTTCAATGTTATTTACTCATGGCCGACCGAATGTCCAATCCAGCAAATATTCCCAGCTAGCGCCCGCCATTCGGGCAGCTGGCCCATTTTCGTATTATAAAAGACAGTGACATTGAACCTGGGCATTTAATTCTTAACTTACTTGTTTTCTAATCAGGCTAACACCCAAAAATTCTTCACACGAATGCGCCTTAGGCTATTGTAAATATTTTTTTTTTTAATAGGGAGCAAACGAGCTAGAAGGTCACCTGATGGAGAGTGATCACCTCCGCCCATGGACAACTGCAACACCAGAGGTGTCACCGATGCGTTGCTTGCCTTTTAGATAGGATAAATAAAAAGTAAATGTAAAACAATATGTTACGGTATGAACAGTGATTTTGTATGAACACAAGTAGGTAAGTAGACCTACTTGAAGGACTATTCCCAAATCATTTATTTTCTACTGGACATATACGTATTTACCCACACCTATAAATTTCTCATGTAAGTGACTGTATGGTTAATAATGAGGAAATAAATATTCTTTGAACCTAACTAGCTGTAACTGAGCAATTAAGCAGTTATTTAGTTCTTCTTCTTATAATAGTTAATTATTTCGGAAACTAAAACTGTGAGCCTTCGAGAATTCAAATTAGTTTTCCAAAGGTACCTACTCTATCTATAAGAGTATGATTAAACTCGAGAAAAGAAAAAGCTTGTTGTATTTATAAATTACAAATTAGTTCTGTTCCTTGTCTGGTACCTCGTAATACAGGATAATTTATCCCTACTTCGAGACCATGACAAGGGGTGTGTTGTCTGGCGCATATTAAATTAATTATCATTTATTTCTGTTCATTATAATAATAATAATAATAATAAATATCCCTGGACATTATTCCACACAGCGCCATCTAGCCCCAAAGTAAGCTAATTAAAGCTTGTGTTATGGGATACTAGACAACGGATAAACATACTTAAATACATTTTCTTTTGTAAATACATACTTATTATACATAGGAGACACCCAGACCAGTACAAACAGACATGTTCATGCACACAAATGTTTGTACTGTGCGGGGATCGAACCCGCGACCTCTGGTGTAGTAGCCAACTTCTTAACCATTACACCAAGTCGGTCGTCAAAGTTGCTATTAGTCTCATTATCTATAAATAAAAACTTATTAAGACAAATTAGGTATGCACTTAAACAGGCTTATTTTAAAATCATGCCTCTAAGCTTTGAACGCTAACTAGGTACTAGCTACAAGCACGGCACGGATTCAAGCAACAGGTATTTCAAGATGTTCGGTTCTCCAGCGTACTTCGCTCGTACTTGATCAACTTTTCCACAGGTTGTTGAAAGTTATTGGCTTCGTGCTCACGGTTAATGTAGATTGCCGCCAAGACCGCGATAGCACGCGAACCATGTCTGACGACTATCCAACTTCATTTCTACTGGATCGCTATTTAGATTACTAAATTTAAACATTAGACAAACTGTTTTGGTAATAAACACTTTGGATCTTATTCTCTTCATTTTGAGGCGCCAGACAATACACCACTTGTCATGGTCTTGAAGTAAGTTTATGAATATTCTCGTGTTACGAGGAAACAAGGAATTAAGGCTCACTAAAATAACAATTGGTGCAATTCGGACTGCTTTGAAGCTGAATGTTCCTAGGAATTTTGAGGCATTGTTTACTCTTGCTCGTTGCTCATTTGTTGAAAGCAAAATACATTTCACAAGCACTTATACTCTACTTTAGAAGGTAATTTTGAGTTAATAGGCATCATACTTGATATCAAGAATACAAGATACTAGTTTAATACATACTTTGATTTAATATTTAATTGCTAATTTATTGTTCTAATACCATTGGTGATAAGTGGGCTTCTGAGTGTTACGTTCACCATGACGACACAGTCACTTGCCACTGACTACCCCGTTTGGGATAAAGTCATGATAGTATGTTATGTTTTGTTATGTAATTGTTACTTACTATTAAATTTTCCATAATGTCTGTTATATCCCTTCCGCACCCTATTTATTTATTAAGGGGAAAATGAGCTGTCAGAAAACACTGAGAGAGAAACTTTAGAGTAGTTTTCCTTGGCGGCTGTCTTATTCATATTTCGTTCGAAAACACAGGATTATAAACTACAAAAATGAAAGTTGGTCTAGGTAACGGCCGATATATTCGTACTTGAGCCAGTGACCTTTCTCTTACTGCAACTTCTCTACCAACTGACGATTGAATATGCAATCGAAGTGTTACAAGTGCTACTTAAAGGCGTATAGATGAATGGAAAAATTGTTAGCCAAACCACTTTTTGATAACATAATTTAATTAAAACAACGAATGCTCGATGTTCTGATGAAAGTGAATGCTCAAATCTATCAACACCTTTGGGCTTGTTACCATCGAAATGGCTTTAAGGCCAGGATCTTCCCAATCAACCTGTTTTTGGTTGAGTTTTAAGGCATCTAATAGTCACTTTTTTGATTCAGAAAAAATATATGTTGTTGTTCATGAGCTGTTCTTGATTATTTTACGGCTCGAAACACGATAGTTATTACTTCTCTCTATCGATATATTTTTATATCAAGTGCGATCTGCTTATTTTCTCACATTGGATAATTTGCAGCTGCAGCGAGAACAACTCCATCCGACGTGTAGATCCACTAGGAGCAGAAGTTTCAAACTGATCAAAGTTAAATAGCAGCACACTCTTCTCGGAAAATTGATAATAAACCGGATCGTTCGATAGATTTGAAGTTTGCGAATTAATAAAGAATCTGTCTGTATTTACGCCTGTACATTTTTCGTTGAAATTAGGTCCCCAACACAAGATATTCCTTACAACACTGATTTTTGTCGTCCCCGCAACAGTTATTTGACTTCCGGAAATCACACGCATTTGACATTAATAGGTATACTCGTAGCTACGAGTATTACCAGCGCGTTCGGCCGGGTGAACACAAGTACGAGTATACTTCTCAAAACCAGAAGTATATGTAACAAATTTAATTAAAATCAATTCAGTCGTTTTCAGATAATACCTAAACATCATCATCATCCGTGTGGTCTATCCCGGTTGTGAACCCACACTTGTTTGTGGGGTCCCAGGGTCCGCGTACAATACTAAAACATTATACAGACACGAATTCTCAAAGCGACTTTTTCGTGTACAATGCATTGCGAGTTTTTGTTATTTCCAAGAAATATCAAATGTAAGTAGGTACCTATAGTTTTACCACGGCAACTGTACGTCTACCACGAGTTCCCACTTTAAATTTACGTTATCGTTTGCGTAAAAAAATGTACTGGGTATATGTGGTATGTGTCATCCCATTACAATTTTTTACGCGATAATTTAAATTTCCTACCTGCAAATACCTGACAGACAACATACGTTCACTGACAATACAAAAGTTATTCATAGCACATTCATTTCTACTTTTGTCTGGGCGGAATCCGCGCCGGACATGCGAGCTCAAAGCTTAATAAACGCGTGACTGTAATTCCTTTTGGCACCGCGGCAGGTCACTGCGGGTTCATAATAAAGGGACTCCACAAAATTTGCGGTGATGCCAGATACACAGACATTAATCTAAATAAATAAGCCGAGAGTATGTTTAGTTGTTTATACTTCGCATTTCAAGAAGTGCAAACATCTTCTTCCAACGCTGCTTTATTCAGTCCGCGCTGAGGGCAACGGATTACAAATTTAAGTAGATTATTCACTCATTCATGGAGAATTTCTTCTTACTTTGAATTTCATTACGTCACAGTAAGCTTCTAAGCTCCAACATACATAATATTTTTGTATACTTAATTGCGAATACTTTAATATTTCTTGCTCTTGAACTGTCGAAGTCATTAAATGAAATTCACAACATTTCAGTGGTGGCAAAGAAAGTTGGAATTAGCAAAATAAAACTGTTTTGATTTATGTTTGAAGCCAAATCCTTTTACTGCTCAGTGAAGTTTATTTTGGTATGTCGCTCTCACGCTTGTTCAATTGGAGCTTCGCCTTCAACAAGTAACCGCCTCTGTTCTAACATCTTAAAAATAGATGCACTGAATAATTCATTATAAGTTCAGGCGTAGAGTTGAATTAAAGTGGCGCAGGTTAATCAAAAGAAAAGTGAAGTTATTCAGCCTATATACTGTCATTCTGCTGGAATAAAGCCTCTATAGTTGGAGTCGTTACAATTTATGGCTATTGGCAATTTACAACGCTTGTCAATTGAAGGGTTGGTACAAACGCGGGATAGTTTTGTTCTGAAACTACATTTTGCAGAACCTGAGATAAATAGATAAATTAGTTTAGTTTTTATCTTAACTTGTTTAATGTGCAGGTAAGAATCGCACAGGAGCCTTTGTACGAGTACGTCCCACCCACTGGAGGCCACAGGCCTGACCGTGACTGTTTGATGGTGCGAACAGAACTTAGTTACGTGGATTATCTTGGAAAGGTGTCTATAATGAGAGCTAACAATCTATACCAATGACTGTTATAAGTATGTATTAATCCACCCTAAGAACTACCTTAAAGTCTTAACGACTGACATTTAGTGATGTGAATTCTTTCGACGTTTGAATACACCACAGAATTTCAATCGCGGTGGTCACCTATTTGACCACTCCTCTATCCGACCAAAGCCACGTCGGACACCACTCGTCACTCACCCGCAAAGGCAAATGAGATAAGTTTCACTATTTAACTCTTTGTATAAATATTTGAGTACATAAAAACACCTATCTCACTTATGAAACTAGCAAAGTTAAAATCACCGACAAATTGAACTGAAAGTTCAACCCACAGCTGTGTAAAACTCAGCTTGCGGAGATGAAATGATAACTTTTCTAATTACTCGGTTGCATTAGAGGTCAAAGCTTTAACCGTTATTAAGAAGGTTGGAGATTCACTTACTGATATCTGAACTTGAATAGTGATGTGAAATAATATTTTACATACTTACCTATTATACTACTTTCGCCGTATGATGGTATCCCTGACAGTCCATAATTGTCAATTATAGTGCTGTAACGAATGTAATTTAATCGTGATGGCAAAGGAAATGGAATCGGTTTCACCGATTTTCAATTTTTAAATAAATTCTTAATGAACGGGTTATGGCTAATAAGTTATAGAATAGAACGCGGTATCTCGAAAATAAAACTTAAAAAATAGGACACAAGGCAGACACGCACTGGTACTGATGCGAAAGACGTGATTACAAATTACAAAATGGTCGCTCCTATTCATCGATTGTTTGTCGATTCAGTAGTGTCAATACACTATTGAATGGCGTTCCTTTTCACGCATCAGGCGCTGCAATGATATATTAATTTAATTTCAAATACTTCATTTATTAACGTGTATAAAATAAAAACAATAATTTACTTGTTATAATTCGAAAGAACAATAGTTTTTTAATAGTTTATAACATTTTCTTTTGCCAGTTTCTTTTTATTTAGTCTGAAATAGTATGCATGACACGGAACAATAAAAGCTGTCAGGCATATCATCCTACAGTGAAAATATTTTAGTTGAAAATGACAAAGAGAAAACAAACAAAGCCGACGCAGTAATACGAGTACCTTTACCAAAGTTCAGTATTTAAAGGCAGCGTCACACCCACACCGGCGTTCTGAAACGTTTGACTTTTGAATGCGCTTCCAGCACCATGCACAATTATGCTATTATTGTTTTGTTCCTTTTGAGTGATATTCTGGTACACACGAAATCACATCAAGCTCAACATATGCAATGCATACCAATGTTGCCCACGTATGACACTTTTTGCAATAATTTTGTAAAGGTTTACAGCTATTGTCCACCTTCATCGTCGTTGGTACAAACTGTACAATGTGCTTTGAAAATTCGGGGTGTTATAAATCATGTAGTTACCTACAACGTTGAGAAGATTTAAGTCAATTTTGCTATCGTTTCCCTTTACCTCACTTCCATCTTCACATCCCAAAAGTTCACAGTTTTCCTGCCCAAGGTTATAGTACAACTGCATCTTTAATCTTATCTAACCTGTACATCATCATCATCACCAGCCTATCATAGTCCACTGCTGGACATCCTCCCCCAATGCGCGCCATCGCGCCCTATCCTCAGCTTGACGCATCCAGTTTCTACCAGCAACCTTTCGCAAGGCATCACCCCACCTGGCCCCTAAACTGTACGTCTACCACGAGTTGCCACTTTAAATTTACGTTATCGTTCGCGTAAATTGTAAAAAATAAAAAGAGTTCACGCGAACGATAACGTAAATTTAAAGTGGCAACTCGGGGAAGGTATGCCGATTTTGGTTTCATTTTTAATCACTAGCCGCTGACATTGGTGTAAGCTCCTGGTAGGCATACAGGTAAGAAACACCTTATAACAAATAAATATTCGCCAGACAACACACCTATTGTCATGGTCTCGAGGTAGGGATAAGTATCCCTGTGTTACGGGCAATACAGTAGGTAACTGAGTTTGAGCATTGTGTTGGCACATTGTGTATTATATAAAGGCACTTCACCCGACTGCCATAAACTCACCATAATTATTTATATTATTCTTCACTATACGCGTATTGTTTGTGATGGTTTATTATTAAATTATCTATTACAACCAAAAACTTTTATTATCTTAATCATCGTATTTATTTGTTAGATAAAAAATCAAAATTAATTTTATACTCGTAGTATTTTTCTCGTTTCTATTTTTAGATATTCCTTAGATTATATAGAAATAAAGTTGTTTATTAATTATTTAAGGATGTATTGATAGTGACCGTACGAGTACTAAGCACGTTCAATTACACGAAACTTAAAGCTACCCTTTTGGGGATTTCTGGTACTCGAGGTACTGTAGTCTACTATGACTTTCCGAAACGTAAATTACGATAGGTTTCGTTAGCTTTTGGTAGTCGCGGTTTCGATTGCCTCTCGAGATCATCAAGGTCTGTAGTCCAATTTTTATAGTTTATCTATCTTTAGATATCTTTTTTAACCGAAGTGCCTTTGTTCTACCGTTGCATGCTAGTTTGTGTCATGTGAGCTCGCAATTTGCCTCCGTTTCACTCTTGCTGTGGTTCACTACATCAATGTAACAAAGGGTTTGTGTACTCGTTTTCAAACGGGAACGAGGGTAGGTCGTAAATGCATTTATCCCAGAAACGGAGAAGCCCGTACACTTCGAGTTATGAGGAGGGGTGTAATTATGTGGATAGGGATTGAGCGTCCAATCACAATATTACCCGTGATTGGATGGTGCTCAGTGAAGTTGCTGTTCTGATATCTGACACAAAATATCGTTTACTTTACACAAAGATAAATGCAGGCACTACTTACTTAAAATATTAAATAAGTATAATCTTGAACCCAAAACCGAAAACATCCGTTATGTGGCACAATGGGCTCATAAACTTTTTTCAACTTTAGTGACAAGTCTATACCACATCAGAAACCCGCTACGTGTGGTGGAAAAAGAAGAATCACTGCTATCTTGCACTTACCCCTTAAAACAAAGTAAATTTATTTTAGATTAGATTATCTGTGAACGAGCTCATTTGTTGTTGATTTTATCGTTTGCAACTTGACTTTCTTATTCATAATCATCCATGGAAATTAAGAGGCGAACGAACGCAGAAGCAGCTCAACACTCCAACACCTTGTAGTTGTCTTGTCACATAAACGTTGCGAAAGCAAGTGGTCCTAGCAATAAGGGAAATTACAAACGGCACAGTCATAGTCACTACGATTCTACTTGCCATAGATCACAGTCTACACGCGTATTCAGTTGAGCTGGATAATGATCATATTGCAAAGTAACTGTTTTCATTTAATTCTCACAGTGCTATGAGTTTCCCAGGCGATTGAGGGCATTGTCATTTGTTTTTCTCAGTGCAATGAGAATTTTCCTTAACCATTAACTGTGACAGTTTGTGAAATTGAACCTCTTTGTTACGAAGTTAGAAACTAGAGAAAATCGACTCCAAAAAGACAAGAGAGCTCTTACTACTGAGCTGTCGAGGACCTGGCGAATTCGTTAAGTCTATTTTACGTTGTAAGCCAACCGCGTTGTTTCATCTATGTTATAAGGCAAGCGCCTATAAACACCCGAAACTATTTTTTTTATACATTGCCCGTTAAGGTGACCTCACTCCACCTGACGGAAAGCGGTTGTGAGGTCCAGATATGAGGCTGACAAGCACAGTAATGCAAAGGGATTACTGAGCTGGCCATCCTCATCTTGAAGGCCTGCAGAAATGCTTTTTCTGGCGTAAAAGCTTGAAGAACCAAACAATTTTCAACACAAAGATAGAAACTAGAAAAAAATTAAGTAATGCGATACGAGAGTTAGTAAGTGAGCTTAGAAAAATACATACTTAATACGAAAAATAATCTAAATAAAAAAGTACCCTCGGGCGTCTGTGCGTGTGTCTGTAAAAACTAAAGATACACGTCTGTGAAAGTTCAAAATCGTTCTAGTAGTTATTGAGTTTATCCATGACAAAAAAACAAAAACAAAACCTTCCTCTTCGCGATATTAGTGTAGATAAAACTAATGATAAAAAAAACAGGTGAGCTTGTGATTTAAGACGTGCGTGACGCAGTTAATCGTTTCCTTATAGTAACTAGGGAACTCATTAATTCACAGCAAAGAGCTTGTCTAGTTCCAGAACATCTGAAACCTAGGTAGAATGTTTAGTGTTTAAAAGTTCAGTTTTTCATCAGGTGTAGAGGGAACGGGAGCTCTCCAGAAAACAAAAACTTCAGATGATGGTTGAGGTGGTAAGGTAGACCGGCCTGAAATCTGGAAGTACCTGGGTTGAAACTCCATGAGACATACCATAAAGCCCTTAGAGCAAATTAAAAAAATTAACTCAAACATGAACGTCTCATTTGTATTTGTCTAAGGTTGACATTCAGACGTCATTTCTGGGTAAGGCTATTTCACTATTGCTACTCTCATGGTTCAGTCAGGCGCAGCGCAGGTTCGGTCAAATAATGTTTTCAGTTTTTAGAAAACGAAAGATTGACTTTCTTTCAGAGACACTATGAGAATAGTCAAATTTTGATTCAGGAGATAGTTCAACAGGTCTCTTCATGCATATTCAAAAAAACAAAATAAACTAAGTTACTAAGTCAACTTAAGATGAGCTGATATAAATTAGGTACTGCCTACAGGGCTATTTTATAAACACCATCCAAATTGAAATGTGAGGATATATGGAGAAAATGGCAAAATACCCATTTTTCTGTTTGACAACCTTCAGTACTATGTTGAGTTATTAATGTTATTATAACTACTCGAAGGTATTATAAAATCACTAGTTTCGTTGAACCTGTGCGACGTGAGTGGCGGCGGGCTCGCAGTCTCTTCGACTCTCCGCCCGCGCTTTATTCAGAAGTAGTCCTTAGAAATTTAATCCCTCCAAGCTACTTACTTCGGACTAGGTATTACTCTTACAAATATTTTAAACGAACATTGGCTAAAAGTTTTATTTCCAAAGATTTGATGTTTAAAGGTATAATCTGCTCATCTGCACATTTTTTTTTGTTATGACTTTACTCTGTCAATTTAATTTTTGTGTATAAAAACAACATTGAAAAGAGTAACCACCTAGTTTCTTGCCGGAGTCTTCTCGATTGAAAACAACCCCCGAACCGGTAGTAGAGTCACATTATGTTTAATTATGATATTTACTATCATAGTATTATTTTATGTAAGTTTATTTTTTGTATATTTTTTTGTATTTGACTTGTCATAAGTACTTTTTATAAGTCTATATGAATAAAGATATTTGTTACTTTACTTTCGTTGCATACACATGTGACCCGCCCCGGCTTCACACGGGTGCAATGTAGATATAGTTTATGTTTTAAAGAAAAATAAACATAATGCGAGTATTATGTTTATTTTTCTTTAAAAACTATGTATTATATTTACAAATAAACTATCTTCTTGGTAAGTTGGCTTCTGAGTGGTCCGTTCACAAAGACGGCAACAGTGTCTTCTTTCTTGGCTCTGAATACCCTGTTTGGGATAGTCGTGATGGTATGTAGTTATATGTTTATTTTGGAGATTAAATACGAAAATACGCTTCGACGACAGATTTTTATAGAATCTGTGAAGTTTCATTAATCAGATTTTCACACAGATCTGTTATTTTCGTTACGGAATAATAACCACCTGGTATAATGTACTTCAGTTTGAAATATCCTCTATTTGTTTCGTTATCGAACAAATACGCTAATGAAAGCTTGATCCAACAATCAGATCACGAATTGATTTCTAAGAGCTGGCTTTTCAGTATTTAGCAAAGGTTTCATTTGTTTACAACCGTTTTGGGGCCTGGACAGTTAATTAGCTCATTAAATGGCAGTACCAAAAAGTGAGTTCCACAAATAAACATATTATATTTGGGAATCTATACCGACTTGTATGTAACGTATCTCGTCTGTCATTTACGCTATGGGCCTGCAGGTCCATATTTACCATCAGGCATGTTAGGCACGTGCCCAAGACCCCGCGATTCTAAGGGGCTTCAAATCAGTTTCTTTCAGATGTCAACTGTTTTCCGATTTTAGAACATTATAACTATATAAGAATTATAGAGCGTGCGTGTTCAAAATAAACTCATTTCATATTTTTTTATCCTCACTACACCGAAAACTACAAATTCTTTTTGGAACATAGATTTACAGGCACTAAAAATCAGAAAGGCCCTCCTACCTAAAGTGCCTAGGGCCCTAAAATCCTAATGTGCCCAGGAATCCAAACAGGTTCGACTGGCGAATATTTGTTTTTTTTGTTTTTCGGATGCAGTGTAATCATTTACTGAACACAGGCAAAAACCGAAACCGATGAAGTGAGTGTAACGTGCCAAAGAGAGTGCAGTGTTTCGTTTGGAGAGGCTTCAGACCAGCGTTTATTTTCGCGCGTATACGGTCGCCTCGCCACACACGCGCGCTACATTTCGCGCGTACAATGGCTTATTACGGCGGGTTCGCTCAAACCGGTACCTAGTGGTAATTTCTATATGGAATTATGTACAACACGAGCTTGTAAGCACGTCAACGCTTGTATGAGTTACGCGTTAGCAAAAGACGCGCCTGTACGCGTCTACATGCGCTTCCGAAAACGAACTCATACGGGCGTACTAAACACTAATCCGATTCCGCTCAACCGCGCTCTATTAAGGCATAATGTAGCATTATGGAAAAATCAAGCAAATTGAATGGAGAATTCTCATCAGCTATTGTGACGTCACAGTGAGCGAAATAAACGGCACATTTCGGTCTCAAACAGACGAAGGCTAGGTCAATCTTTTCCATTTAGATCTCTGTAGTATATATTATTAGAAGCGAGCGCAACAAGTTCGGAATTGGAAAGCTGTTTCTGAACTATTACTACGTTGGCAGCTTGTGTCAAGAACTCTTAGTTATTTAAATTATTATCAAAGGAGATTGCTTGAGTAGATAGCTTCTAATAGCGAATATAGATTTCAAGCAATCTCGTGCTTGAAGGAGTTTACATTTCCTGATCGGAATAACGTGATTCAACTGGAATTGCTGAGGAACTAGAATTCCATTCCAGGATAAACCAATATTAGCCTAACTTAGAGAGCTACCTATTGGAAATTTATACAGACCGCAGCGTTTAAATCTACTTCTGATGAAATCTAGATTCATCTCTCATGGGTAAGTGGCAAGTATTTTATACTACCAATGAATACCTTTTAGATTGAAAAGCTCTCTGCTCAGTGCGGGATCAGTTAACTCTTGTAATAGTTGACAAAAAAATTTATCTTTAGAATTCTAAAAATGTCTTAGTGCTTATTACAAAACTTCAGGGAAGTTGTATCAAAATATTACAAATGTTTCATCAAGTTGCGCACTGTAATGCTTGGTGCTAATGTTCGAATCTGTAACATTACAGTTTGCGCAATGTAATGTTCGGTTCCCTTACTGATGTAATCGACTCTGTGACGTTACAATACAGGCAAATGCTCCAAGTGAGGGAGCCCCTTAAAGTCAATTTGTCTTTGATTATTTGATACTGTTGTTACGCCTTTTGCTGGCAAGTCTCCAAGAGTTGCCCCGAGCGCAACAAGTACGGCGCTGAAGTTTCGTTCAAGCCCGCAACAATGGGTGCCTATTCCGTGTCACTTGTTGTTTGTTGATGTACTGTTCCGGAGCGAGTATTTGTGACAATATTTCAATTTAGCCACTACAGTATAATTACGTTGCCCGACACATCTCTATTTTTAAGTTAATAATTTATGTCCTAATGTTCTCATGTAAGTGAATTTCATTCTTATGAGAAAATAAAGATTATTAAACATCAACAAAGGGCTAGCTCGAATGGTCAATGTTCAAATAGACTCATTTTTAAGTTCCTAGATGCCAATATGATAATAGAAAACATGTCCTAACATTGCTAATTAGAACAACACCATATATTGGCACATTGATAAACTAAACTGAATATGCAGAAATGGACTAAAATTGTTCTAATTTAATTGAGGGTTATTTTACTCGTATAACTATCATTAATTCATAAAAACTTAAACAGCGCTTCAAGACCGCTTTATCAAAGTGAAAACAGTTTTAAAACAATGCTCTAACAAGGCTCATGTTATGGACAATAACGGTATTTCTATCAACTTGTTTACTTGACACGTAGCAATAAAGATTATGAATATGATAGAAATTGGTTTTCGTCCATTGTGATTTGGTGGTGTGGTGTTAGTCAAAATCTGTAAAGACACTTCGGGGTTTTTTACCTCTGAATTCTCGGCCAAGGTAGCGTATTACGAGTCACAAATAATAGGGTTGAATGAAAACAATTGTTGGCAAGTCTCCAGGGTTGGCCCCGAGCGCAACAGGTACAGCCCGTCGCATCATTAACCAATACATTGTTCCGCGGGACGCAATCACATTTACATTCCAAACCGTTAACCGAAAACATTTTCTTGATGGCAATAAAGTGCTGTAACGTTAATAACGTTTTATTGAAACATAATAACATGTTAACCGCAGTTATATGCACAGTAATAGCTACATTAGGTTAAAAACTGTGTCACAGCAACTACGAGTAATAAATAACGGTTATGGTTTTTTTAATTGCAAACAAAGAGGTTTCTTACTTTTATTTACCACAAAATACTTTTTACGTAATTTACGTTTTATGATATATACGCGAACATTCGATAACTTCGAGATTACGGTATAGATAATTACCAGCTACGAGTATTAGGCTGGTTTCCCACCAGAGATGTACTATGCAGCTATGCTGCGACGATGTGCAAGCTGAGCTTCACAACATTATGACAGGTAAAGTTTAGACAAAGGAAAAGCAATGTTAGGTTCCCTTAATAAACGTAGGCACATGAGCGTGTCGTGTGTCGTGTGTCGCGTTTATACGTGACTTGCGTGACGCTGTCGTAACTTTTGATAACTTTGAAAGGGTGCGTTTCACCGCTTGCAATGTTCGGCGCGAATACTCGCTATGCAACATAATCACATGTGATGCAGCCCGATGTATAAACGTGCTGATAGATTTAAGCATTCACTTGTATCAGAACTTCGAGCATTTGTCGATATTAACTGATATTTTAAATAACAATTTAAATATGATGCTGTTATAGTAGTAACCTCATATAAATCTACATGATAACAAAGGTAAAAAAAAACAGTTTTTCAGTTTCACATTTTTTTTCTAAAGTATTGTTCATTGCTATGAAGGTAAATGTTTTTGAATCAAGTCCGCCCAGTATTCATCTATAAATGAAAAAAAAGGTGAGCACTCTCATCAACTTTTCGCTCCGCAGTGACCGAAAAAGTGACTCAATCCAGAAATTTTCGAAAATTTGTTCGACATTTCATGGCTTGAAAACTACCAGTAATCGCGGAACATAGGTACCTACACGAGGAAAATTTAGGTAGCCCTGGTCATCCACTAGGCTACCGATTGACAATACCTACTTTAAGGGACACCCATGCTTCATAATATATTTTTTTTCAGGCTATCCGTATATACCTCCTGAAAACGCCTCCCAATTTTCTCGCAATTGAGAACTTCTACACTGAACGTAAGAGTCACAGGACCATTCAGGCATGAGGTCATTTTAAAGATCGAACGGGTTGATCGCTTTGTAATTAAAAAGTCCAGAACTTCCAATCTTTCCAACTTTCCAACCTCTTCCTCGTGTAGTTATTAATCTGGAGCCACATTGGGGGTGTTTTGAGTTCCAATCTCCACCAGCAATAAACCGTCTGCCAGGCTTTTAAAATACTTATTAAAACTGGGCTCCTTCATTTTATGTTTAGTAGAGCAATACACAGAAGAGATGTTAAAGTCACCGTTTCTGTATGATAAAGCAACAGAGGTTGCTTTATAATTTAACTCCACTCTTTTCTGTCACGCAAAGCTCTTACTCTTGCGTCATTTTCAATTTATGTCTGTGATTTTTATCCAAACGTTTTGATTGTTAACTATACACGAGTAGCTGACATTTGACAACTTGTTCATGCTCACTTCCGGCACGTGTATGCTGTAGTCTTGTCTTTGCCTAAAATTACATTACAAAATCCGTTTGAGGTTAGTTTTCGCCTAAGTTATCTCCCACCTCAAACGGATTTTGTGACGTCATGAAAAGTGCTGAGTACCATTTTCTAGAAGCGACGCGGGACTTTAAGCTCCTTACAGCTTTGTGAGGAACGTGAGGAATAAGTAAACCGAAAATTATTATCTCCTTCAGGGAAATTATTCAGGTTTTATGTTTCCTATTATATGAGAGAAGAAAAGATAGTTGGTGTAAGGAAGAAAAAGTAGCAAGTTTGCGTCAACGTTTAATTGAATTGGTTACTTGTAATTCACCACTAGTTTCAACAGAGATTTTGAATGGCATATTTTTTAATAACTCTAATGTGATTAAGAGGCTAACTATGTTTTGTAGGTTTCATGATTTTTCATTTAAGTCATGCTGTAAATTTGTCTGATGCGGTTTCGAAAGTAAGTTTTTAACGACTACAGCTCTGAACAAAGACTGGCTAAGTATAAGAGATGGTAATAAGGCCCCATAGATATACGGTCTTTTACGGCCAGTATTAATCATTTCACCTAGCCAGGATTTCACCTACGATATTCTTCGAGGGCATATTCCAAACGGCGCCAGTTTCAGTGAATTAGACTGTGCAATGCCGCCTAAGTGCAATAAATCACTCCAATTTATATTTCACTTAGGGCTTATTCCGAAGCTGGGTGCCTCACTAACCCCGTGTCCGTAGTTTCGGGAAACTTACATGGTCTTACATACATACACACCATCACGACTATATCCCAAACGGGGTAGTCAAAGGCAAGTGACTGTTGCCGTCATGGTGAACGGAACACTCAGAAGCTCACTTTTGGTATTAGAACACCGATGGTATTAGAACCCAACGTGGTAGGTGGTGAGCCTTCCGCCGTTTCCGGGTTGATTTGGTTTTTTATCGATGTTTTCCATCACCGGTGAGTTAGTCGTAACAGTACAACAGTAGATAGAAGCTAAAAAAGCCATGAGCTACAAGCAGTATTAGTAATTTAAAAAAACTGGTAATTTCTGATGTCTCAACCATAACGTCATGTGTCTATAAGTCTGTAATAAAAAAACTGGTAATTTCTGATGTCTCAACCATAACGTCATGTGTCTATAAGTCTGTAATAATAATTGATCTATGCTGATACTAAATAGAAGAAAGATTTGATTGTTTGTTTGTTTGTATTGAATATAGGCTCCGAAACGAATGGACCGATATTTTAAAATTCTTTCTCTAAATGAAGCTACATTATAAGCGAGTTATAATCGCTTCTACAATGGGGAATGCTCTGACGAGTTATTCCAGCTCATTCCACCCACACCTTTCCACTCCCGTACCACGCGTGCTGGACTACGGCGTCACCCACACACAATTCAACATTTGTTGGCCCGAACTAAAAGGTTCGGTGACTCGTTTCTTTGTCGGACCATCCAGACGTGGAACGCTCTTCCAGCACATGTGTTTCCTTCCTCTTATAGTCCCGGGTTCTTCAAGCGGGGCGTGAAAAGGCATTTCTGCAGGCCTTCAAGGTGAGGATGGCCAGCCCGGTGATTCGTTGAATGACTGGGCTTGTCAACCTCATATTTGGACCTCACGAGCGCTTTCCATCAGGTGGAGTGAGGTCATCTTGACGGGCAATATAAAAAAAAAAGAGTGACAATGGACATATTTTTACTTGAACCTAAGGTTTTACTTCCCATTCTATATGCTCCTTTTTAAGGTGTCGTACTCAAGTTGAAATTTTAATAGTAGCCTCAGCCAGGTAGTCAATCAATATTGCAGTGCTAGCCACCCGTAGGCCGTATTACGTAATCCCAGACAGCCCGAGCTGCGGGGAAAAGCTGGTTACAAATTAATAACGTACCGCACTACCGGCGGTCATTTAGTATTTATAATTACCTGGGGAGGTTCAGTTAACTGATATTGCTTTTAATTGAACCACCGTGCCTGCTGTAATTGCTCGTACGGGAATTTAATTTGGCTGGAAACAATACCTGTTCAGTGTTTATACTCATTTGTTCCGGTAAATACTCGTCAAAAGCTAAGGCCTATTTTACTGTTCGTATGTCTTAATCTTTTGCAGCATTAAAACTAATATGCTCGTAAATGAACAGTTACGTAAGTAATAATATTACACCTTTTTTTTTATTTATCCTATAATGTCCCACTGCCAGGCAAATGTCTACTGCTATTTTTCTCGACATGTCCGATTCGTTAGCCAAGGTCTCCCACTCGCTGGAATAATTCGATAGGTCATCACCATCGTTTCCGAGCCCTTTCTCTGTGGGATGCCTCTGTGGGATGCCACTGGGTAGTTATCTGGGTGCATTCTACAAACGTGCCCCGCCCAGATCCATTTCAATTTGGCATTAGTTGCGCCTACGTCTTTGTGCCAGTTTGTGAACGAATAGTACTCACAGTGCTACTTATCCACCCACTAGCATGACGTGGCGGATGGCCAGTGGCACGAGTGTGGCTTTAAGCTAAACAAATGACTGTTTCCAACTGAGGATTAGATGCTCTATTGGATTTTAAATAGAATATGCCTAACATAGTTAGTAATAATTTACAAAAAATATCAAACTTCATTATTGCGAAAAATTTCCGACTTCAGGAAAAAAAATATATATTTTATACCACTATGACTCCATATGTTTTTTATATATTATTCCATCTTTAAATTAGTTTACCTTTTTACTAAAATAATTTTAAACTTCTTACATGTTTGACTTGAAAATATGTTCAGCTTTCGAATATTACGTTTCCTTTCTTTAATAGGAATCACCAACTAAAAAAATAGAAAAAAAAAGTCACATTATCAGCAAAAAAATATTATTTTCCAATTTGTTCATATTATTTCAGACAAATATATTAATGATCTGATCAAAATATACCCATTTTTCTAAAAAGAGCCAACTGAAGATATTTTGATATACGGCACCTTCACTTATACATAATTCTAGCATTTTTAAGGAATTTACGAACACATATTATTACATCATTATCCATGATAGGCGGCAGCCAGTTTTTACCAAGCATATTCTGCCACTGTCAATTAAAATTTCCTGTTTTATTTAACGAACGAATGACTTTGAGTGCTGCATTTGTCCATGGTCTATGTTTTTTTTAAAAGGAAAGATACGGCCCAGTGATTCAGTTATTTGAGAATGTTGAGTATGCGAAGCGACACACTAGCCGCCGTGCAACCGTGGTTGCATGAAGCACTTTGGTGGTTATGAAGCCGAAATCCAAGGTTCAAATTGTTTGTTCTACGACTGTTTTGGATTATTTAAATGATCATCAACATGCTTAACGAGCTTCGTAATTAAAACCCTTACCCATAACTTTCAGCCTAGACCTTAGGATGAAGCTTTTGCCCAGCAGGAGCACAGTTTATACCTTAAAGATTTTTTATACTTTTTTTATGCTTCATTTACGTATTCTGCAACGTCATTAAAACTAGATCACCCTTTACATTTAGTTCACAGCCCCATTTGAAGTATGCTCAACTTTAAGACGGATCTAGTGGTTACCAACGGGTTTCGGATATCCGTTGGAAAAGTATCAAGGATCACACCTAAGCTAGATTTTGCGATAGATCTCTAAAACTGCTTTCGTGTTATTAGCGATCCCGCATTTATGTACATAAATCAGTGGTGGTTGTAAGCTAATATTGCGATTTTCAATGTTAATTTGCCCGTTTATACTTAGTGGCTATCAAAGATAGACTAATATACTTACGAGTATAAAGTGGTCTGGGTTATGTTGTCGATTGAGGTATTTGCTGTTATTGCTTTTATAAAATTTAGAGCGCATAGTGTTTCCAGCAAACTAAGGCTATATATTAGACTCCTTAGATTCTGCCGTAGATACGGAAGACCAGTGTCGCGGTGATTCTATGATAACTCCGTGTGCTGAGTCTTTTTGTGTCAAAACGTGTCACCCTATTATTTTTATATTACCCGTCAAAATTTCCTCACTCTACCTGATGGAAAGCGGCAATGAGGTGCAAATTATGACGACCAGCACAGTTATGCAAAGAAACCACTGTGCTGGTCAACATATTGAAAGGCTGCAAAAATACCCATTTACGTATTTTTTCCATTAAGCCACCAAATAAATGCTTTACTTTATTTCTTAATGAATCACTTACCGGTACAGGCTTATTCTGGTCAGTCACGAGAGTGTCTCTGACGGAGAGCTGCCCGTCGGTCACGACGATGTGCAGGCCGAGCCGGTAGACCCCCTGCACGCGGGGGCCACCCCATTTAGCGCGGACCAGAAACTGCAGCGTCATGACCTCGCCTTTGGTCACTGCGATGAGCACCGGCCATTCGAAGCGCTGTGGGAAGATAATGGTATGAGAGAAAGCACGTGTTGGTAAGTGAGGTGTGAACTTTAAGGCCACACCATACGTGTCTGCCTAGTAAATGCCTATTCACTCTTTTCTTAAAGAGACCTAGATAGATGGTTTGAATGCCTCATCGTAATCTACGTCTACTACCAGTTGCCAGTTTAAATTTACATTAACGTTCGCGTGAAAAATGTATTGAGATTTAACATTGTCATGTCATGTCATGTCAAATTCCCTGTATATCTTTTGATTTACTGGTATTAAAACTATAATCATCTGAGTCTGTTGGCACGCATTTATTTATGAAAAGAAAATTGCACAACATAACAGTATATAAACACCAAAGCATTATACAATTTAGTTTAGGTACATACACATATTTATAATTTATTATTACGCTCACAAAACGTTAAACAAACTTTGACAATATCGCAGGGTTTGTCAGCAAATAAGTCGCACGATGCTGATGCCAGAAGCATGTTCAAGTCAGTAAGCCCACGCACGAGGGCCACCACCCAGAACGACGCCTTGGGACAATGGAATAGTGCATAGGAGCTGGTCGATTTGCTCCCAAAATAGTGCCTTGTCCGAATCGCTACAACCGACTTGCAGTGCGTAGGCACTTATCAAATTGGTCGTGACCCCTTCGATAAGCACCCTCACGACCACAAGGCGGTCGCTAACGCGATTTACTTCCCAGACACTATTCTGGAATTCCTCGGACAGCACCACCCCCACTCCATTGGCCCTAAGAGGGGAGCCCGCGTAGATTAGCTTGTAGCCATGCCCGATGATCCGAAATCTGTTGCCTCTCCAGCGAGTCTCCTGCAGAAACGCCACGGCCACCCTCCGCCTGGCGAGCACATCGGCCAGCTCGCGAGCACGTTCCGTCAGCGTGCCAACGATCCACGATGCGAAGCGGACCTTCCTCTGGACTAATGCCTTTCACTGGGCCCGCCTATGGCCCGGTAGCCCTAACCCACTTAATTAACAAAGGAGTAGAGTGATCCTCCTGTGCGTCGTTTTCCGGCGACGCCCTATCCAAGTCTGGTACTCTTTGCTGACTTTCCATTTTGTCATTGGCTTGAATTGGCTTTACGGGAGCGACTGCCATCTGATTTCCCAACCCATGAAAGGGAGCCGTCGCCAGAGCCTCCTTCGTTGATCAGCAGGGTGCACCAGCTTGCAGGCGAGGTTGGCTTGGGGCCCGAAGATGTTGATGGACCCCCTAGTTGTTTACTAAATAGAAATTCAAAATAACCTACATACTCGTACCTACATTAATTAGTTCCAGAGATGGCATGGGTTTTACTACTGTACTGTACGCTGTAGCACGGTTTCTCGTCTCGATTTCCGTAGTGTCCCGGGTTCGATTCCCGGTCGGGTGAATTCAGGAAACGATCTTTTCTGAATTGACTCGGGCCTGGGTGTGCTGGGAGATGCCCCTGGCTTTTTTTCCTTGTGTGGTACCTCGTAACACAGGGATATTAATCCCTACTTCGAGACCATTACAAGAGGTGTGTTGTCTGGCGCATGTTTATTAATATTTATTTATCAATCCAATTAATGTGTTATAAAGGATGTGTTATGAAGGACAAAAAACAGTTGTGAATGGAATCTACGACATTTTTCTACTTCTTGGCAACTGTAACCTTTATTTCATTAATTTGCATATAACTTCAAAATTGGTTTTATCGAGAGGAATTTCGAATCAAAAGACGACTGTATTATGAAGAAAGTATAATTTAATTTAGTAAATCCAACACACATTTACTTACCAATATCTTCATATTTGAATGTTTTTCATTATTTAAAAGTTTATTGTACTTTTTCTGACAAACGATAATCAAATTATCAAACTAGATTCAACACAACCTCTAAACTATGCAAAAATAGGCAGTAACATCGAACCCAGTAATAAAAATCTTCGAATCTTCTGTTTTATTATACTACGAGGTACAGTACAACTGCGCGTTGTGCGCACACGACAACAGGTAAGTATTTAACAGTAACATCTCTTATGTGTCTGCACCCAGCAGGATCTCATGTCTGGAAGACTTGTGAGTGATGCAGAAAATTAGATCTGGATATGTTCTGAAGAATTATGCAGAAATCAGAATTTGTTCCGTATTAATAACGGAAATTTAACTTTTTTAACCGACCTCCAGCCAGCGGGATATTTACCAAAGTTACGTCTGATGAACTATAAATTGGTATCAACTTTTAGACCTGTGAATGTTCTGTATACCAAAATAAAAAAACATTCTTCTAGCGTACTTAATTCAGCCACTTCAAGCTGCAAGGAAACCTCCAGTCCTGAACGCGTAAGATACAAAGCACACAGTCTGAGATAAAGCCACTGTCCCCAGATGCCTAGCTTCGTAGATATATTCATCTTTAAGTACGTTTGCTGTAGGCTTGTCGAGGGAGCTAGAGACGCTGCGTGCATTTGTATTTCAGGAGCATACTTTCAGCGTCTTATGAAAATAATCGTATACGTAGACTGACAATAATCTTCTTAATTTTAGAAATCAATAAACATATAATTTAATAAATTCGTAACTTTTAGAGTTCAAAATGTTTTGGCAATTTCGAATATTGCTTTGCTGCGAATTGTATTTCATTACTTTGACGAAAGTTCGTTACATAAAAATATATAATAAAGATATACATTAGAATGGTTCTTGGTTTACTTGAGTAAATTCTATGGCCGTTTCAACTTGGGTTGGCAAATCCATTTTTGAAAGTGTAAAAAAAAATATGATTTACACTATTCTTTAACACAATTTATAGCAACTTTATTAAGAAACCGTAATATTAGAACTGGCGAAAAAATGATTTGCACAACGCAAAGAAATAGATAGCAAATAGCGTCACTTGCTAAGGGCAGTTTGCAGAGAGTTTATTTTAACAATTATAATGTGTATATTGTTGAAAGGTAAGGATGAGGTCTGGTGTTATCGTAAAATAACAGGTCTACAAAAAAATAGTTAAATATGTACTCTATTTTGTGTGTTTGTTACGCTTTTTCGATAAAGCCGCTAAACAATTGTTGTGAGGTATATACACACATAGACCTAATGCAGACATATGGTCGGACGAAGTCACAGTAAAAAGGTAGTAAATAAATAAGACTTGAGCCAATCCTGTTTAGAGGCCCTAAATCTAGTTTATGAAATGGACTTAGGGCTCCTTTGCAATAAAAAACGAGTATGTTAATATGTCTTTAGATCTTTTTTCTATTTGCAATATGTGAGGAACTTCCTTTGGTATCGTTAGTAGCCACATCACGTATAATGTCAAGAAAATCGAACGAAAGAAAATTACTGGATCTAAATAAAATAAGTCATGCAGCTGTAGTTCAGACAGGCTACATCCAATGTAAGCAGGCCTGGGTAATCATGCCGGAGCCGGGGCTGGGAATATCCAGTATTATACGTGGTGGAGTCGGAATTCACTTTGTAATTCACCGGCATTCCGCCGGCGGCTTCGCCCGCGTAATCGTAATATTCATAACATGCATACATAAAATCTTAATTATTTATATGACCGACTTGGTGTTATGGTTAAGAAGTTGGCTACTACACCAGAAGTCGCGGGTTCGATCCCCGCACAGTACAAACATTTGTGTGCATGAACATGTCTGTTTGTACTGGTCTGGGTGTCTCCTATGTATAATAAGTATGTATTTACAAAAGAAAATGTATTTAAGTATGTTTATCCGTTGTCTAGTATCCCATAACACAAGCTTTAATTAGCTTACTTTGGGGCTAGATGGCGCTGTGTGGAATAATGTCCAGGGATATTTATTATTATTATTATAGCCTATGTATTATTCTGATGGTTAAGCTATATTACTGTAAAGTTTATTCTAAATCCGTTCAGCAGTTTTTGCGTGAAAGAGTAACAAACATACATAATCACAAACTTTCGCATTTATAATATAAGTAAGGTTATTAATATTAAGTAAGACAGTTTGTGAATATTTACGATTTCCCTACAGAAAGTAATGTTGATATCGCTATATTGTTGTTAACATGTTAGCAAAAAAAAATGGTATTTTTATGATGCACATTGTGTTGGCGATAGCATCTGCTCAGTTTTTGTCGGTTTGCTTCAGTACAGAAACAACATTTACATTGACTGGACAGGCAATGAAGCAATTGTAGCTATATATTGCGTCAAAGGATGTGGGTTCGATCCTGAGTACAAAGATTTATGTGGTGATAATTTTTGGCTGGGCGTTTTTGTGTCTGTAAATTATCAGAAATATTCAAGATTGTTCACCTCTGACCTGACACCCTTGAAAATACGAAAATGATAATAGAGATCTTTTTCTTCTTCTTTTCAGCCTATAGCAGTCCACTGCTGGACATTAGTCTCCCCCAGGGCGCGCCACAAAGACCGATCTCCCGTTTTTGCCATCCAGTCACTTTCTTTAGGTCGTCGGTCCAACGTGCCGGTGGACGTCCAACACTACGCTTGCCGAGTCGTGGTCTCCACTCGAGAACCCGTCTACTCCACCGACCATCTGTTCTGCGACAGATGTGAACAGCCCACTGCCACTTCAGTTTGCTACACTTCTGGACTACGTCAGTCACTCTGGTTCTTAGCCGGATTATCTCGTTCCAGACCATGTCGCTTAGCGAGATTCCTAGCATGCACCTTTCCATAGCTCTCTGAATGACGTGTAATCGGTGGGCTAGTTCCACTGTCAGGTTCCACGTCTCAGCTCCGTATGTCATGACCGGTAGGACGCACTGATCAAACACCTTGTCTTCAGGCATTGTGGCAAAGGTGACTCGAAGATGTGACGCAACTTTCCAAATGCTGCCCAACCAAGCTGAACTCTTCTGGTGATTTCCCCCTTTCCCCATTTTTGACCCATTTAATAGAGATCATCGAAAATATAAATTTGGGAATCAATTTATCCTTTTGATGACCTCTATAATGCGATCTTTTGGTTAAAGTTAATGTTATTTTTTATAAATGTCTATACGAATGCCCAAACTATTTAATTTAAACGTATTATATAGGTATTCTCATGTAAGTGTATGTTCATTCGTTTGGGAAAATAAAGTTCTTAAACCATGTAGAGGGATGATTTGTTTTTTAATTTGAATGGAAGAGAAATAACTAAACCAATTAGATAAATGAATTTACTAATATACTTAATGAGCCTGTAACATAGGCGATATTTTTGGCATTATTTTCATTTTAACACTAAGTATATTTTAACGTGTTTAATCTTGTTTAAACTTAAACAAACCAATGTTAAAATTCGTTACTAAAAGTCAAAGATAAAAAAATCTCAGAAAATCAACTAAGTTGGCTAGCCTGTTGATGTAGTGTGTTCAAAGGTTATTCCTGCACGGCTAAAGGCGGCCTTCAGTGCCCACTTGAGGCAAACAGCCACTTGGCGATCATTTTCTTTGTTCTCTGGGTTAGTGTTATTAAAAAAATCTATTCAAGTAAATTTCAAAAATATTTCAGTCCATTTATCACTTTGGCACCAAAACCTAATGCTCGTACAAGAAGGTAATAATTTTGTTTTACAGCTCGTTATATAATATTACAACTTATATCGAGAAACCTTTAAAAACCTTTAGTCGACGCGACGAAGATCTCGCTGCCTTGCGGTTTTCCCGTTATGAATTGAATAAAACGGAAAAGATACGCTCTAGATTTTATAAAAATCTTAAACAAAGGTTTGAAATATAGGGTGAGCCATTGTTGTCTCGGAGGAGATGCAAGGATAATAGTCCGATGCCATATTGTAAAATGTCAATAATATGCCTAATATACCAATTCTGTAGGATCCTGTAGGATTGGTATTTAGTAGAAACCAGGTAAACGAGTGTGAAACGGAACGTACTGTAAACTGTTGTTTCACTTGTACATATTCAGCGTAGTTCATTCGCTTATTTCGTAGTCTGGAAATAATATCCCAACGTTCACGAAACGGCACGAAACGCGGACGCGGTGGCAGCGGCTGCAGATTTTAGGCATACCAATATGCCTATATGCCTAATATACCAATCCTGTAGGATTGGTATATTAGTATACCAATTAATTATTATTAATATACCAATCCTGTAGGATTGGTATATTAGGCAATATACTGAAGCTTACTCGTATGTAAGCTTAGCCCATAAACTGTCCTGCAAGGATTCCATCATCGAAATCAAGTCATTAATACAGTTGATGGGTATTGGCTTAATGCCACGTTTCTAGAGAAACGTATCTTAATTATTTCCTACCCATTATGATTGCAGTGGGCATTTGTCAAAAAATAGTTATTATTGCATACCTATCAATCATCATCCGTGCGGTCTATCCCAGTTGAGAACCCACACTGGTGTGTGGGGTTCCAGGGTCCGCCTTTCTTATTTTCTTGGCCCACTTCGCGCGGTCTTGTGCATCTTCAGTGGTGAGTTTGTTGGCACGCATGTCACCCTTAACGACGTCGAGCCACCGTTTCTTGGGTCGACCTCTTCTACCGGTACCTGGTGGGGGCGGCATGGCTAGACATTTGTTGCCCACGTAGTTTGCCGATCTCCGTGAGACATGACCATTATTGATCATACCAACGAAGGCGGCACTCCTGCAGCTTGTCTGCGATGTCACGCACACGTAGGCTGCCGCGGATGCGGGTGTTCTGCACGCGATCTTTGCGTGAGACTCCACACATCCACCGCAGCATCTTCATTTCCGTGAACCGCAGCTCCTGCTTGTGTCGCTCTAGTAACGGCCATGTTTCACTGCCATATGAAGGGCAGGCCTAATAATGGTTTTATAGACTGCCCCTTCAGCTTGATCGGCATTTTGGGGTCACAAATGACACCAGTCACCTCACGCCATTTGGCCCAAGCCGCGGGAATTCGGGCTCTGACGTCGCGGTCGATGTCCCCGGACGCGGTTAACACAGATCCCAGGTATTTGACACGGTCCGTGCGCTCGAACACGTCAACGCCTATGCGGACTGACTGGGGATTTGTGGTGTCGTGTGTTGCATACCTATCAATGGGTACGATCAATCGGATTTGGTGGAATAACCCCATTACCCGTCTTTTTAACGACTCAAGCAAACTTAGAAATGGATTTTGGACTACAATGTCCCCTCTCTAACCGTGGAGCACTAAGCTGGGCATACTATAAGATTGCCACTTTGTAGAAAATTAATATCTGCGGGCCTGGCCGTAATTTGAATTAAATTTAGATTAAGTATCTTAACTCTTGACTTAACAGCTTGATAACATAGATTGAAAATGAAGGATGCTCTACCTAGTTTCGAAGATCGTTGTGAAGAGACACATACTTTGCGATAAGAAAAACTGATATATGGGATTCCTTTCGTTATCCGACTTTGCACTTCAGACGAGTAAAACAGAGTAGAAATAACCAGTCGAAAAAAAGAAATGATTTGTTTGCAAGATTCATCTTTGCCGCATCCGCACCCTGTAATAATACAAAGGTGTTTGCGGGTAGCGAAGCGCTGGAATTTCTTTTTTAGCAATTCCCCACTATAATTGATAATAACCCATGTTTAATTGCTATGGAAAACGTACCTGGTTCACTAAGATGATATCTCCATTGTTCATCAGGGGTGCCGTGCACCGGACGTCACCTGAAAAAAAATGTTTTATTAAAGTCAAACATTCAAGTCAACTCAAAATATCTTTATATGAATCTATTTACTATCAAGTGGTACTTTCAAATAGTCAAATTATTTATAGAAAGAAAGAAAGAAAAAACATATATTAATTTCATGGACATCGCATTACAAAACATTACAAAGCAACAATTATAAGAAACAAAAAAAACATGAACTAAAAAGGAGACAGGATTAAAAATACCAACAAGCAGCGGTGTCACGATGTCCAAAAAAGTAAATTGGACCGCGCTCAGCTAGTGCCTGTACCTGATAGGCCCAGACGCTGATTTTCAGCGGGCCCAGCGAGTGGGCGCACAGACAATGGCGGGTACGTTTAAATAATAAAATAAAATAAATATTTTATCGGAACAAAAAGCAAGCAATGAAGTTTTAATCCCAATGTGTAGTGTAACTATGTGTGTTTGTGTGCGTTAACTTATCATGACAAAACGGCGCGAAAACATGTGAACACCCAAGGCAAGATACAGTTAAATACAAAAATTACGATCAAATTGCTATGTTGTTTTATCTACCTGTTATTAGACATATATTACTAAAATATAAATATAAACAGTACACAAACATAATGCGACTCTACCACCGCATCGGAGTTGCTTCTGTACTGAGAAGATAACGAGTACACTGTCTCTATTAGCGGTCTACAAGCCTCTTTGGATCTGTCGTAGAAAAATTTTAGGAAATGCAACATTTATTTCAATAAAGCTTATTTCAATATCGCTGCACTGCCGCTGGCATTATAAGTGCATTAGTAAAACCTCAGAAATACATTGGAATAGATAAGCCGAGTGTACGTACTTCATCCGTGAAGAAGGAACGCAATCTACAGTAACTATTTTATGATATAATTTTTTGACACATGTCATACTGATTGGACTAGGCATGTAAAATCGGTACCAAAAATTTGCGATTCTCAAGTGATATCGATTTACATTCCTAAGGGATGGTTATAGATTACAGGTTTTCTGAATTAGAATCAGAATAAATTGAAATAAAACACGTAATGAACAAGTTTATGGGTTTTTAAACGAAGACATTAAATTTAGTGACTATTCTGCTGACGGTACATTTGCCAACACCGAGTGCTTCACCCACACGACCAAGCACCAGTGTCACAGGTAATAGAGGCCCACCGTTTTGTAACTCACGCTCGAAATAGTCGTGTTAACAACTAACTCACGAGCCTCGCTATACATAGTGCGACTACCGCTGCTACGTCCTCTTTTCGACATGATCACTTGCTTTTTCAGAGACCAGTAAACTTGCTACGGACAACGAATAAAGTGGATTCAGTCCGAAAAGTCACAAAATGAGGTTCAATCACACACACAAAAGTACGCACAGTCAGCTTCCGAGATGGCGAGAGACTGCACCAGAGACAAATACTGCCCTACCGAGAGAGGCTGCACGTCCATAGCTAATCTAAGGACTGTTTTTGTGCATTGGCCCTTATGCCGATTTCACACCAGGGCAGGACAATGAGGCAGAACAGTTGAGGGAGGATGGTGGCGGTGTCACGGGTGCGGGTGGGCAGAACAGATAATATTGACAGGCTTATTGGCAGAATAACAGATAATAATATATGACATTCAAGACATACAGAATTAAAAGTTTTTAATTTAGAAATAAGCACTATGAAGGTTTAATACACACTGCACTGCCCTCGTGTTCACACGAGGGCAGTCAGGAGACAGTCTAGTGTGAGAGGTTGCCCCGAAAAATAGACCGGCGGCTATTAACTGTCCTGCCTTGATTACTGGCACGAGAGTGCTGTCTTGTCTCGGCGAGTACGTTCCCAGAGTAGCAGTACTGTACTGCCCTCACTGCCCTGCCCGCGTGTGAAATCGGCATAATACACATGGGTAAAAACATTTGGCGCCCTACGTTGTACTAATTGGCAGTTTACAATCCCCGTTATATTATTTATCCACCAAGAAAGCTACTAAATTGTATATTTCTGAAATGAAATGTTCGAATATTCGTGAATTTGCACAGTTAATTGGTATGAACGTGAATTTGAAATGTGGGACTATGGTAAATAAAGTACCTAACGCCACAACATGTGTACGACGTCAAGAAAAAACAAGTTTTCTGTTAATTATTCATGATTTGCTACATTTCTGAGCAACAAAATTGTTTTTTGTGATCATAATTGTGAACCAGTTGTAGTGAATTGAGTAAAACCATTCATGTGTATTACGATAATGAATGTGATTCGATTTCACTGTCACAACCATTGAACGTCAAATGTTATATTTTAGAATAGTTGGACTGTAGTAAATAAACTGCTGCACTAAACGTCATCGATCATCCTACCCCAACTAATTCAAAACAATTGAGAAATGGCAGATTCTTCAGAATAAGAAAGCTTGGTTTGGTTTGCATATAAACGGAGCATCTTGCGTTTAAAAATACTACGAGTAGACCGACTTTGAAACTTCTTCCTACGATATTGAAAGCTTCATTACCAGTAAGTAAAAAAGGTATAGTTTTAGGCTATATCTAGTTATACGGAAGATACAGTCCACGCAGGCTAGCCTAACTTTCTAGCTAATTATTCAGAAGTCAGTGAGTAAAGTTTCAGTTCGTGTGCGTTCAGTCTGCTCGGATCGTAGGTTGCTCTGACAGCTCAGATGCAATTAATGGAATGGAGCTGTTCGTGTTGCATTAAACTTCAGCATCCAATAGGAATGCTAATGACGTCCCGTCGCGCCGAACAGCAGAAATAGGCACTAGTTAAGAGGCTTAATGAACCGTTTACAGGGAACTGAAATAAATGTAGGATCGGTAACTGGAACTGTTGCTGAAGAATACTAGTTAGCAGCCTTCATCAAGAACACAAAACGACGCTATTTTATTTTGAGAATAATTGATTTGCTTGTATCTGGCTTTTGACTACACTTTTTTGGTTCCGAGAGCGTCGTGGCGTAGTGGTAAAGCACTCCAAATCGGATCACGGATCGTGTGGTCCCGAGTTCAAATCTGGCTAGAACCAAATCTTTGTGTTTATTGTTTAATGTCCGACTAACTCTCCGGTGATGGGAAACATCGATAAAAAATCAAATAGCGGCGGAAGGCTCACCACCTACCACGTTGGGTTCTAATACCATAGGTTAAAAGTGCTTCTGAGTATTCCGACACCAATGACGGCATCAGTCACTTGCCTCTGACTGCCCTTTTTGGGATAAAAGTATATTCAGTTGAATAAACATTTACACTTTATGAGTTATTCCCACAGCGAGTGCTACGCCACTTGCTACAATGCTGCTACGAAACCGTAGTCACTGAGATACTCGTAGTTTACAAGAACATCTTAAGAATTAAATTAAAGTAATAACCAAGTTTAAAACGATCAGGATAGTTTTTCTAAACTATGTAGCTTTTGTTTCATCGTGTTTTCTTCAGAAAAAATCGTTTTAGAAGGCTTTCAAGAAAAACATAGCTCTAGCTATACCCCATCGAAAAATTCTCTCGAAAAAGCACTCGAGAGTCTCGTCACTGACAAAAAGGCTTGAGTTCTCATTTGCTAGCCCAGTCTCAAGAAACTGAGTCCTGTCCCAAAATTAGGACTCAGAGAACTCGAGTTCCGCCTAACACTACTTCATACTGGAGTTTTTCATGTTGAGCAGAGTTTTTTATGCTAAGGAAAAGTACACCCTAGAAATTGTTAAATTTAATTTGTGTGCAAAATACTAATGTGAAGGATAAATTCTAACTAAAACATTTATTAGGACACATTAACGATTAAATAGAAAATGCAAAGGATTTCTTGGAAATATGCATAATTTATTTACAGTACTGTTGGTTAAGTTAAGACCAATGGTTGCCTGAGGGCAATGTATGTACCTATTTCTCAGAAATTCAATACGAAGCCGGATTCTACATACATATTTCCAATGAACAAGGAAAGACGGATTAGCAGATTACATTCAAATAAGAGTAGACAGTAAACCAAAGTTGGATCCAAAGCAGGGGTTTTTTTTACTCATACAATAACTAAACATCTAGGGAACGAATCAAATCAATAATATTTTGTTCAAATAGAACATTTAGTTACGGTTCTTTTGAATCATTAATAACAATATAATTTTAGTTAATGATATCATAGACATACATAAGATTGATACGATCTATATACTAAATAAAATACATCGAAATACCAATGGCGTCGGAACGCTAATTCCACTGAGAAGTCCCGGCAAGAAACTCAGTAGTTACTCTTTCAACTTACATCAAAACCAACCAACCTCAAAATAAGCAGAGTTTGTAAAGAGTACGACGACACGATTGGCGTAGTGCGCTGAAGCACGGTTTCTCACAGTGATGTCTCGGGTTCGATTCCGGACGTTGCTTCATTTTGCGAATATTTGGTGGCTTGACTGTACCACTGTGCACTGCTTTGTAATTGGTTTCCGCATGCTGATTTGTAATCAGTTTTGGTCGGCTACGTTTAGTTTACACTTAGCACTACAAATGCTTATCCCCAAAAATGTGACATTCACATAACCAATCGTTTAAATGTCCGGAAATCTGTTATTGGTTGACAAAATAACACGAAAAGCAATGTTAACAAAATGGTGGCTGGTGGCTACGCCAGCCTTCAAACAAACATGTTCTACCCCTTTATTTTAATATTATTTACGGGAAACGGGAGGGATATCAAGCTGGAAAATTGTGGGGGAAAGCTGACAAACTTGAGCGATCCCGAACGCTACCCAAGAACTGGGGATGGAAGCAGCCAAGTGATCAAATTTGGGAACAATAAGACACAATCACAAGATACCTACGCACTGGAAAGTTTGTATCACCTTCAGTGTCCAAAATTAAACTTTTTATATAATCATGTTTCAAGTATATTTATTACATTTTGTAAACATGAGAAATTATAAAAAAACAATAAATGTGAATATTTTCAAAAATCCATTTTAAGGTTTAGATATGAGGATTTTACGTACCATTTGAAACATATATTACAAAATAGGATTCAACCGTATAATATCTATTCTCTCTAAAGATTTTTATTTTTATTCAATACAAGTGACTAAAATATAATAATGACTAAATCTTTAGAAGTGGCTCAGTAAAGCCTTTCATTAGAGACCACACACGATGGGTTACAGTTTTCAGAGCAAAAACATTTTTTTCCCATACAAAAAAAGATGTCATCATAACTCGTCCACTTTTTTTTCTTTTTTTCCGAGCTACGGGTCAAATTGATTCGTGTGGCCTAGCGATCAATCGTTCCGATTTTCATGTCTTTAACACCATTTGCAGGTTTTGACTGAATTTCGGGGAGTAATTCGGTAACCGCTTACCACCAGGTGGTCCGCATGCTTGATTGTCACCGACGTGGTTTAAAAAAAATCAGTACCGCACTAATAGCAAATTAAATAAATACGCACTAGACATTACACCGCTTGTCATGGTTTCGAAGTAGAAAAATATATTTCTCCTATCCCTGTATTATGAGGTACCATACAAGAAATTTGGCCAGGGGTGTCTCCCAGCACACCCAGACCCGAACCATTTTAGAAAACATCGTTTCCTGAATTCGCTCGACCGGGAATCGAACCCTGGACATTACGTAAGTCTAGGCGAGAAACCGTGCTACAGTGTGGTATATATGAAAATATGTATGTTGCTAATACTTTTGCCAGGCGCACGGGTTCAACTTCATAAAAATAATACCTAAAGAGCAACCACAAATTCATCACTATACCTATAATTTGTGAATTTTAATCTCAAAATGTTGTTCAATGTAACTCAGAGCATATCACAGTGGCCTAGATCTACAAGAGTACCTTAACCATTGCCGCCACAGGCGACAGGAACGTGCTCAGTGTAGCTAGTAATTACAGTACGAAATACTCGGAAACCAGCCGCCTACCGACACGTGCAGCAATGAGGTATTAATGTCCCATTGCCGCCTGGCGGAGCATAAGCTTGCTCATCCGAAGTGCAAGAGGTTTCCTAAATGACCACAATACAGGCAGAAACAGGACACTACCGAACTGTGTGTTTGGTGGTGCATGGTAGTCCGTAATACGGTCGGTGCAATATCGGACCTGCAAATATCTGGTATAGAAAATGCCCCTTCTTGCTTTTTACCTATTAAAATAGTATTGGGATGACACATGACATGACAATGTCAAATCCCAATACATTTTTTAACGCGAACGAAAATGTAAATTTGAAGTGGCAACACGTGATAGACGTACCTACAGAATTAAGAAGGCAATTAAGTCATCCCTGCTTTTACACCCTAGATTGCCCCTGCGGTAGGTATCAAAAACGAGCTGGACTTCATGCTCCACATTCTATCGAGCATCCGGTGGCCCGCACTTAAAGATTCAGTGACTCATTTCTTTGTCGCCAAACGTACGAGTAAAACGCTCTTTCAGGCGTGTTTCCTGCCTCTTAAATCAACCAGGATTTATTCAAGTGTGTCATGAAAAGGCATTTGACTGCTGTGGGTCAATCTGCTTTTGATCAGTTGAGGTAAGGTCAACTTAGATTGGACATCCAAAAAAAGGGGTTATGTGCATTTAGACGGTCAGCCTCAGCTCTTATCAAAGACAGCGAACCCAAAACTTTCAAGACGTCCAACCACAAATACTACCACTCATCCATAATCAAATTTGACTTCCAGCTTTTCATTTTACATTGCCTACGAGTCCGTTGCGTCATTTCCCTACTTAATATTTGAGGTGTCCATTACGGGTGTAAATAGGAAACCCGAGGAGTCCCTAAGGGCGCTCCTGGGTCCTGCCCTGTCTTTCTCGAGGTACGGAACTACCTGACACTGGGAGCGAGGGTCAGTGGAATGATTTGTTTTTGTAGAATTTAATAGCAGTTGGAATTCAGCTGAATGTTAGTGAAATAATTAAATGATTTAGAGAATCGCTTTTCTGATACTGCACAGACTTTTGCTACAAGTAATATTTATCATGAGTCCACCGACTACATTTGCCAATCGGGCCACCAGTTACCCATGGTGAAGTTTAAAAACAATTGGCGTGAACAGTTGCCACTTTCACGAACTGGTCGGCTCAAGTCACTACCATTTGGGTTCCGTGATGTAAACGTAATTAAAAACAACTGATTTTCAAAGCCTAAAGTTGTTGGTTGCTTAGTTTTATTTAAATTATTACTTATGTAAGTATTATTTATTCGACCTTTTCAGATTTTTCATTTAAAAATGCATATCGTTTCAATAGGATTGTTTGTGCTATTTTCAATTTCCGGACGGAACATTAACTGTCCACCTCACTATTGTACGAGTATATAAGTAGTAAGTTCAAGTGAAAAAGAACTGTTAGCTTATTCATACATATTATTATGCTATTATTTTGCGGGGCAAAGGCCTCCAACATTCAAATCAAGTCTTCGCTACTATTGATGAATATTGGTTTAATCACCACTCTTTGCCCTACCTGGGATTTGAACCAGGGATGTTACGAATGTTTGCATTCGCACATGCGAATGATTCGCATAATTTGAGACATTCGCAGTCATATTCGCATTAAGTAATACATTTTTTCTGCTAATGCGAATGCAGTGCGGGTCACGACAAGTAATGAGAGGGCTCAGAGGGTTGGTCATGTGGTCATCTCGGCCATTTTTAACAATAAGGAGTGCTCTCCCGAATCCGACAGTTAGTTGTGGTTGGTTCATTATAGTTACATAATAGCGTTTTTTTATTTTGTCCCTAATTATTGCTTACGTAAATCAGTAGCCAACAAGTGTTTAATTTCTTTGAACTATTCAGAAGGTGTTTTCATGGCAGAAGGGAAGGAAAGTGAGTTATGGCGACATTTTACGCCTCGAACGAGAAATTCCGAAAATTCTTTGGCAAAATTATGAGTTAACATCAAAAATATGAAAATATGAATATGAAAATCAGGCCAAAACACGACTGGCCTGTAATTCAAGAGCCGGAGGAGAAAACACCTGGCTGGTCGCCGAAGCTGCAGAGGTGAGCGTGGGTGCCTGAGTTTTGTTACGCAAGGGTGGAAGGACTGCATTTCCCTCAGCCCCAGAGATGAGCGAAACGAGTGCATGTTTGTCAGCCCGAATTGGAATTCCTACATGATAATTCGGATTATTGTCGATTGGATATTTTAATAATTCGGTATCGTGAAATTCGGCATTCTGACATTCGTGACATCCGGAAACTTGAAATATCGGATTTTTAAAAACCGCATTTTCGACTTTTGGAATTCGAATCATTTGGACGGAAAACGGAATAATAAACGGCATTCTGAAATTCGTGATTGTGACTTTCGGCATTAGGTACGTTTTTCGGATTTACTTGGTGTACCCATTTAGAACAACAGAGTAATTAAGTAATCTGAGTTATCCAAAACGTTTAATAAATAATTTACCCACTGTATTATTTTTAGTATTTGGCTAAACACAGTCTCCTGTTGGCAGGGAAAACAGATAACGCTTTATTGTGTACTTACCTACATCGCAACCGATTTACCTACTTATTGTCATGATTTGTCATCTCATTTTTTGTCGTATTGTTCAAAAACACAAATATCTATATTCATCCTAAGAAAAATCATAGTATGACACAAAGTACGAGTATCATCACATCTAATGTATGCCGTTGGTCTCCTAACCAACATTTTGGGGCTAATTTCCATCTGCCTTTACTAGTTTTTACTCTTTTACTTTTACTACTAAATAACTCCTATATCACCAATTTCTAATTACCCAAATGTTAGTTGGAGCTACATGTTGGCTGAATGCTTCGAAAAGTATATGCGATAAGCGACCAACTTTAGTGTTTTAAAACCTGAAAGTCTAGTATTTCGCTACCGGACGAAGAGGAAACACCTACACAGTATAATCGGAAAACAAGTGATTTTTTTCGTAATTAATGAAGAGCAGTTTTTCTTGATTCTAATAATCAAGAAAAACTGCATGGGGCTTGTTCCAAAACGTGTGCGTTGGAGCATCAATTAACCGACGGCGCTTCCAAATCGCTCATATGAAGCTGAACGAAGAACTTATGGAACATTTTAATTAATTTTCACAAACTAATCGCAGAGGAACGAAAATTGAGTTTCTCGAAGTAACTCGCGGAACTATTTTCTATTGTTCTCATTATACCATTTAGTAAGCTCTCCTTCCGTGCAAAAGTTATCTTCCGACTTCAGAAGATTACTTTTGCACGGAAGGAAAGCTTTATTAAGTTGAAGGATACCGTTGGTATAACGTTTAACGTATTAATCTAAGATTCTAATACTCAAAATTAGATTATTTGTGTACCGCACCGTCGAGAGAGTCTATTTCTCGTATTGAAACACGAACAGTGCGGTGGTTACGTACGGCGGGCCGCGACTGACTCGGGCAGGTCACGTCGCTGGAAATAACAGACAGTTTTGCACTAATTGCTAACCTGCTGCGAATACTGCCAGTTACACGTTGGTATTGTTGAATTCCCCTGTTAAATTATCTATAAGTAATCTTCTTAGAAGTTGCAGAGCGTTTAATTTTGCATGGAATGGGACCAGATTTGAATATTACTTAGGCTACTCGTTCTCATGCTGATGCTCCTCAAAGTTGTACGTATTTTACAATTTTGTGAAAAACCATCAGCTTGTTCCCACAGCCTATGAGGTGTCATAGGGGCATGAGAAGGTTGTGATAGTGAGTGAGGATAGGACCTCCACAATATGCTTAATGACCCAGCTACACATCAGCTGCTCCACCTGTATCAAGCACTAGCTGTCCATCAGTGGCTTCCCCGCGTAGACTATTTCAATGATCAAAATTTTAAAAAAATTGCCTGTCTCAATCCCAGATAATGTAGCATCATATTGGTGAAAGATTTTTTTAAATCGGTCCTTTAGTTTCGGAGCTTATTCAATACAAACAAGCAAGTCAATTACTGAACTTGTCTATTACTATATTTTTGCTGTGGCAACACTACGGCTAACAGCTGAACTTGACTTTTCCCGTATTTTAATTTGATTTATAAATAACTAATTAATGGCCCAATTAGTCGTCGTAAACAATCATTATAGTTAGCTACGTGTAATTTAGTGATTTATCGGTGCCGACAGTGAGTGTCAGTTGACCATTCAAATACTTGTGAATCATTGTCATCATCACCACAGACAGCATCAGTGTGCTCAGCTTTGGTTATCGTTTTTGGGTATAGGGGTTAGATAGCACCTTAATCATAACCAGCTTCCCCCCAAAATGGCTTCGCCCGCGTGGCCTTTCCTCCCGTTATGATATAGCATAAAAATAAAATATAAGCTTATCATCATCATCATCATCCGTGCGGTTTATCCCGGTTGTGAACCAAGACTGGTGTGTGGGGTCCCAGGGTCCACCTTTCATATTTTCTTGGCCCACTTCGCGCGGTCTTGTGCATCCTCAGTGGTGAGTTTGTTGGCACGCATGTCACCCTGAACGACGTCGAGCCACCTCTTCTACCGGTACCTGGCGGGGGCGGCATGGCCAGACATTTGTTGCCCACGTAGTTTGCCGATCTCCGTGAGACATGACCATACCAACGAAGGCGGCACTCCTGTAGCTTGTCTGCGATGTCACGAACACGAAGACTGCCGCGGATGTGAGTGTTACGTACGCGATCTTTGCGTGAGACTCCACACATCCACCGCAGCATCTTCATTTCACTTCACCGTGAACACGCCCGTATTCCTTACACTGTTCACCCACATGACCGTTCAGATCGCTACCCAGAACGACGCCTTGGGAAAATGGAATAGTGCATAGGAGCTGGTCGGTTTGCTCCCAAAACTGTCTCTTATCCGAATCGCTACAACCGACCTGCTGTGCTTAGGCACTTATCGAATTGGTCGTGACCCCTTCGATAAGCACCCTCACGACCACAAGGCGGTCGCTAACGCGATTTACTTCCAAGACACTATTCTGGAATTCCTCGGGCAGCACCACCCCCACTCCATTGGCCCCACCAGGAGAACCTGCGTAGATCAGCTTGTAGCCGTGCCCGATGTTCCGGGACCTGTTGCCTTTCCAGCGAGTCTCCTGCAGGAACGCCACGGCCACCCTCCGCCTGGCGAGCACATTGGCCAGCTCGCGAGCGCTTCCCGTCAGCGTGCCAACGTTCCACGATGCGAAGCGGACCTTCCTCTGGCTAATGTCTTTAAACGGGCCCGCCCATGGCCCGGTAGCCCTATCCCACTTAACACAGGAGTAGTGCGATCCCCCTGCGCGTCGTTTTCCGGCGACGCCCTATCCAAGTCGGGTACTCTCTGCTGACTTTCCATTTTTATTGGCTTGAGTTGGCTTTACGGGAACGACAGCCATCTGACCTCCCAACCCATAAAGGGGAGCCGTCGCCAGAGCCTCTTTCGTTGATCAGCAGGGTGCACCAGCTTGCAGGCGAGGTTGGCTTGGGGCCCGAAGATGTTGGAGGACCCCCTTACACCCCCCATATATCTATTTGCTTATAATGTAGCTTAATGCAGTATGATCCGTTGGTAGTGTAACAAACTTAAAGGCTGTAAACTTGGATAAAATTCATCAACAAAAAATAACTTATTATTCAATTTTGTTTTTATAGACTATGATATTTTTTTGTTAAATACTTGAATTAATATGCTACCATTTGAGAACAAAATGTCTAATACCAAATATCTTCTTCATTTGAGAAATAAAAAACTGTCAAAATACCATGAAAATTAAAGGTTTTTTTTACATTTTTAATTTTTCTTGAAAAGTTGGTCGTAAACCTACATATTTTTGAATTCAGTTCAAAACTACACTATTTTTGCCTTACTAGCCTTGAAGTTTGTTACACTACGAACGGGTCACATTGTATATTAAGCACTAACTACAAACTAACAGAAGACAAAAAATGGAATCTATCCAGTTTTTCATTTATTTATCATTTATTCATCGGTCACTGTTTTCTTTTAAACTAGCTTTTGCCCGCGTTCCCGCGTTCCCGTCCCCCTTTTTAAGAATTTCGAAACATCCCTCTCTTCTACACTCCCTAAGGAACCTACATGCCAAATTTCAGCATACCACGCCCAGTAGTTACAGCCGTGCTTTGTCTGTCAACATTCTTTTAACGGTAGAGTGTCATTCGTAGGCCGTAGCAGCGTAGTTCATGCCGTAGCATGCTGTGATGCCGGCACGAAAGCCGTAAACCGTAGTGACGAGAGGGCGACGCACTTTGACGCTTTCAAATTATCTTTGTGTATCTTTAAATGTAAGATCGCAAAACCGGCGGCTCGACCGGCCTTCAAGTGTGTAAATATTGTTCGGAATTACGATACTAATTGGCTATTATATTGTACTCGTATCCGTTTTCCGTTCGGCTTCTTTTCTGGTATGTTATATGTTGTTTACTAGTGGAAAGATTTGTACAGTCAAATCTTTCTTTTAGTCTGTATAAAATACGGGAAAAGTCTAGTTCAGCTGTTAGCCGTAGTGTTGCCACAGCAAAAACAGTCCTGCCGCATGTCAGTAGAAATAAAAGGCACAGCCACTAAGTACATGTAAGAGCTAACTCAACTTTTTTTAGAGTGAATATAAAAATGCGCCAGACATTTTATATTTACTAAGCACACCACTTGTTCTCACTTTTTTACTTGTCCGCGATCCACGAACTATGAAATAATTATAAGACTTGAGTTTAAATTATTTTATTTCAGTTAATTACATCGATAATTGTTAGTAAAGTCATTTAATCTACGTTAGTAAGAAAAAATCATAGTGTTGAGTGTTTAAATTATAGTGTTACATATTAACACTTGTTGCAAATCAAACATTTTGAATGCTTAACTTAATTTTCCGCTCACATAAGCTAAAGTTGAATAAGCTGTTTATCTTCTTCTTTAGTATCAATAGCAACATTACCATTAGCAACTGTTTACAGAGTGCATACCTTCCGTGTCAACATGGCAACCCAAATATGAGGTTAGATTACATTTTCTCAGCCAGTGTTGATATCAATTTGAGCTCCGATAAGCTGAAGTTATGGACAAACTTAATTAATGCTTTGAAGGCACGCTCGTCACTATGCCAGGTGACTTAGATTTACGATCGGTATAGGTAAGCTTTAAAATAAGTTAATCAAGATTGTGATATTATGTAAGGACAGACTTCTTCATGTGACGAACATTGTGTGTTGTTCCGTGTTATTTTTAATTTAAATATGTATTTCATCATATCATGCTTAGTGATACGTATCTATGCTAAGTTTGGGGCCAGATTAACTTGGTTTTAGCTATCAAATTCATCAGACACATAGTGAAATGTGGTTTCAATAAGGTGTTTTTTTCATAAGCTGTAGACCGGTTTGACTAGCGTTTTTTCGTGCTTAACCGGTCGATTTGGCGCTTCATGAAACCAAACGCGAGTACACGGGCTTACTGCGGCGTGTTGCAGAGACAGTAATAATACAAGCTTATAAGCGCGTCAACACTCGTACGAGTGATGTGTGTGGCATAAGGCACGCTGTACGCCAACATGCGCTTCCAAAAACGAGCTTATACAAGCTAAAAGCACACTTAAAGTAGTTTGATATGAATAGATTTCGTGAATTTTGTGGAATAAAATATGATGATTGGAATAGACGAAAGTAAACATCAATTTGGAATTGGGGCCATATTATAATCTCATATAGCCAACCAAGTTAATTTAGTAAACTGAGCGCAGCAAGCAATTTCGTAATATGAACTTTCATTTCCTGCCAGTGAGTAGCTACCTGTCACTTTGAACGACGAAATTGCTTGAATTGAAATTGCACGAAATTGCTCGCCGTCAGTGTAGGAAATTAACTTAGCTGGCTATGAGAGATGGTCCTGGCCCCTGTAAACGTATATTTTTTACCGACTAGACATTCACGAGTCTACATGTTTGGACGATCATTTTTAATGTCCACAATTTATGCTTAACACAATCATGTGACTAACTGAATTCTATTGTTTTATTTAAAAGGCAGTCTTAAGCATTCACATGTAGTAAGTTCGTGAATAATAAATTAAAATAGATTAGTAGACTACTGATATCCTATTAATCGGAAATAAATAAAGAACAAAAAGCAAACTTGCTGTTGCCAGAGACTTCGACGTGGACAAAGCTTCAAAAGCTCTTAATCCTCAACCCTTGATCGTCCAGCATCTTTAAAAGTGTACATCATTAGAATCCATCTGTACTTTTCACGCGGTGTATAGTATTTTTCATAGACAAAGTGACGACGACTTACAGCATACTAAGCATTGGACCATACTAGTCCAAAATGCATTTCCTTTACATTTTTGGATGGCGTTATTCGTCACAGTAGCAGTTTTCGAACCGCCAACGCGCGGTATGACGCGATAGAACGTCATCGGGAAAAGATTTTTCTGGAAAATTGTTCCGACAATCATTGGAGAGGTAATAATGTGGTACACTCGTATCTAATACTGATGCATTTTCAAAGGGTTCTTACAATGTGAGCACATTTTTTAACCCGAATAAGGGCTGAGTAGTAACTTTAAATTGTGAATCTAATAAAGCCTAATCTAATAATCTAATAAATTTTTTGAATTTACTCTTTACAAATATACAGAATACCTAATCTTTTCTTTATGTTATGTTAGTTTAGTTAATTTTAAAACGACTTATCATTGTTGCAACGCAAGCTAGCAATCTAGGACACTGAAACATGTTGTGTTTGTACTGTGAGTGTTATTTATCTATGCAGTACTCTAAATATCCACCTATACGTAATTATTTCTGTGGCTCCCATCTTAAAAGGTCGGCTTAATTTGAGGCTAGATGATCTTCTTCCCAGATATTTATTATTTATATCGACCTTGATACTTTCTATTATAAGTATTACATTTTGCAATCGCAATCTTAACCCTGATACATATTCTTCTCATGAATGTTGTCCTCGGTGCAGAAGCCCACTTTTCATTATAGTAGTAGGCGGCGAGTTTTCCGCCGCTATCCGAGTTTCATTGGTTTTTATCGATGTTTTTCATCATTTCGCGGTAACAGCCGCTCCAACCGCCAATTAACTTGCCATTCAAAGTAGAGCATTGAATGGTGGGTGCTATAATTGATTTTACAATGTCAGTATGAAATAGCGGACGGCGGGCAACAGCATCGCTCCAACACGGCAGTTAACTTGTTATTCAAAGTAGAACATTGAATGGTGTGTGCTATAATTTATTTTACAATGTCAGTATGAAAGTGCGGATGGCGGGCGGTCAGTGCAATTGATTGATATTCGATTGGTTTTTATCGATGTTTTTCTATTTTGCGGCAACAGCACCGCTCCAATCCGGCTATTAACTTGTCATTCAAAGTAAAGCATTGAATGTTGTGTACTATAATTTATTTCACAATGTCAGTATGAAAAAGCGGACGGCGGGCAGTCAGCGCGATTGATTGATATTTGATTGGTTTTCATCGATGTTTTCCAGTATTTCGCGGCAACAGCACCGCTCCAATCGGCTATTAACTTGTCATTCAAAGTAGAGCATTGAATGGTGTGTACTATAATTTATTTCACAATGTCAGTATGAAAAAGCGGACGGCGGGCAGTCGGGGCGATTGATTGATATTCGATTGGTTTTTATCGATGTTTTTCTATTTCGCGGCAACAGCACCGCTCCAACCCGGCAATCAACTTGCCATTCAAAGTGGAGCATTGAATGGTGTGTGCTATAGTTTATTTTACAATGTCAGTGTGAAATGCGGACGGCGGGCGGTCAGCGCGATTGATTGATATTTGATTGGTTTTTATCGATGTTTTCCAGTATTTCGCAAAAACAGCACCGCTCCAACCCCGCAATTAACTTGCCATTCAAAGTAGAGCATTGAATGGTGTGTGCTATAATTTATTTTACAATGTCAGTATGAAATGCGGACGGCGGGCAGTCAGAGCGATTGATTGATATTCGATTGGTTTTTATCGATGTTTTTCATTATTTCGCGAAAACAGCACCACTCCAATCCGGCTATTAGCTTGTCATTCAAGGTAGAGCATTGAATGGTGTGTACTATATTTTTTTTACAGTGTCGTCGTCGCCGTCCGCTTTTTCATACATTAACATGCGACATTGCTGACATTGTAAAATTAATTATAGTTCACACCATTCAATGCTCTACTTTGAATGGAAAGTTAATAGCCGGGTAGGAGCGGTGCTGTTGCGATGCCAGGACAGTGTGGTATGACCATGAGTAGAAAATTTTCCAACGAACACAAAGGTGATTCTGGCCAGATTTGATTGGTCGGTGCTTAACCACGATCTCTACTAAACGCTATCCTAAATTCATTTAATGAATAACCCAAAGGCTTGCCTCTTTTACATTCTAAGGAGCAAGATATTAAAAAAAACGTTAGTACTTTTTATGGTAGGAAACCCATTTTCCAGACCAGTGCACATCCATGAAACTTAATGGTACTTTTGTAAGTTTAATCAACAGTACAATAGCAATAATAGCAAGTTCTAGCCTGGATCAGCCGGTATTCGTTTGTTTTTTTTGTTCGTTTGTATTCAATCCTCCGAAACTATTTAAAAAATACCTTTTAAAGCTACAGTTGCATTTATACAACTAGGTACAGAGGTGTTCAGCTACTTATATGTTGCTGACTGAACTATATTTGTATTGATGCTTTGTTTACCTTACTCCGGCGGTCAATCAATGGGTACAGGGGAGTTCAGACGATCTTGATGTAAGCATATATGTACTTAATAAACACGTCACTATTGATATAATTTCGAACATTAAAAAAATGGCGTTTCGAAAAAAAGCCAACTAAATTCTCAGTGGAATAATAGTGATATTATAATAGTGAAACAGAGAAAAATTCTGACATTCAAATAACACAAAGCAAATCAGAATCACCCCGTTCAGACGCCTAAGCTAAATTACTTCTGTCAAAGTGTCTAATAAGGTTCTCAAACAAAAGACCTTTGTCACATTGAGCGGATGCAGACGTGAAATGAAACTGCACCAAAAGGACTTTAGTTAATTGGGACGACCCTACCGTATCCGCATACCGACATACCGCATCTTGACATCGTTTCGGATCAAAATAAGGCATTTCTTGACTTAGGTCAGATGACAAAGTCATTGCACTCGGTGGTTTCTTGTACAGACCTTGAGGTCTGTACAAGAAACCACCGAGTGCAATGAGAAAATGGGAAATGAGATTATATCGTCTCACTGCTGATGACGGCATCCATTGAAAACCAGTCATCTCTACAATGGGGTATTTGACAAAATCATCGGACCCTAAAAATAATTTAGTATAATCAAAAAATACATTCAATAGGGAGCTATAAAATCTTTAAGTTTGTTTACTTATATACTGTACGGTTTAGCAAACGTACATTGCGCCGAATCAGCTTTCCTTTACTTACCAAATAATATTCCAACAATCATGCGCCTTACTCATCAAATCAATCAGTTCACACTTAGCAGCCATACCGTGTAATCACTATCAATTAATTATCAGCAATAAATAACGTATTTACTATCGAGATCATCTTCTTTACCTCAACCTATCAACAACTAATCTCTTCGATCCAAACTCTCCGATGTACCTAAAAAAATAAGTTTCAATTCCTACACTCGTCTCATCAAAAAGATCTCCGGCCAAGTAAAACTTTAGCTCTATTTACACCCCTTTTCTTTTCCTCCTACATGTCAAGCTCCTTCAGACTGTCTGCCATACGGCTCTGGAACTCTCTCCCAAGCAACATTCAGAAATCTACCTCCAAACTTGCTCTGAAGAGGTCGTTGCGTGAGCATTTTAAGTGAGCCGCTGATTCAGTAAACCATTTCATTGAGTTCAGATTCAGGCATCTACGTTTAACTCTCTTATATGGCAATTTAATTTAATTTCATATTATATATTATTATTTAATATTATATTAGTATATTTTAAATGTTATTTGTGTTATTTTAAATGTATATAGAAAGGTATATGTGTTGGCATGATAAGTATATATAATTTATATGTATTTATGTAGTATGCTATGATCTACATATGATTTATTTAAGTTTACGAATTGTATTAGGTATGTTAGTTTGAGTATTAGTAGGTTTTAATGTTTTAGTTAGGTAACAAATTTGTTGTTTGTATTTTTTTGCACCAAATTCCATACGTTGCACAGCCAAAAATTCGTATGTTCTCTGTTAAACCTTGCGGTTGACTGGTAGAGAAGGCCTCTAGGCATTAAGTCCGCCAATTGTACCTATTTTTATAAATGTGCAATAAAGAATAAATAAATAAAACTAAAGTTTGCACAAGCAGCAGCTCGTACATCTTTATGGTCCTTCGAGCTTTTTAGACCCAGCGCGCGGTAAGGTCAAAAGCGGGATCACGCGGCCTGACAACGTGACAGTGCGCGTTACCTACTTCGTTCTAAGGCCCTACAAACTTGAGTGGGCAAATCCATTTTTGAAAGTGTAAAATCAGTAAAATATATATAGCATTCGATAATTAACACAATTTATAGCAACTTTTTTCAAGGAATATTCAAAATATGAATATTCATAAACGCAAAGAAATAGATGGCAAATGACGTCACTTACTAGCGGCAGATTTTAAGGAGCGTTTTGGGCAATTATTAATAAGTTAAAAGGTTAAGTAATATTTGAGAGGTCTTCGATAACACCTCAACAAAAAATAGTCAAATACCCTATTACATGGAGTCCCAGAAGTGAAACCACAGTTTTATAAGAAAACACTTTATTTATAGATTCTAGATTTCTCTCCTAAGACTGGCACTGATACACTTTTAATTCAACCGCTTGTTGCGGAGGCTACGAACAGTACGTCTACCATGAGTTGCCACTTTAAATTTACATTATCGTTCGCGTAAATAAATATATTGGGATTTGACATTGCCCTGTCATGTCATGTGTCATCCCAATAGAACTTTTTTACGCGAACGATATCGTAAATCTAAAGTGGCAACTCGTGGTAGACGTACAAAATGCCGAATATCGCCGATGCCGCGATGCCTGGCTCTCGAGAACTTTTCCCGTTCCCACTTTTCAGCAAGGTGGGGCAGGTGTACGTTGTACCGGTTAGAATTTGAATGTCTGATTTGCCAGTAGTTAATAGAATAATAGTAAAAAGTATTTCTAAAGATTATTTACTCATTGTACTTATTCAATGTAGGTATATCGCTAACACTATATTGATAGTATGTGCGGGTGCGAGTGGCCCATCACAAATCCAGGCTAAGTGTGTTTTAAAAATCAGAAAACGCTCTGCCTGACGTGGGATGTGAACCTTCGGATTGCAGGCTAACTTAGGCGCGTTGTTGGGCGCGCGGTCGGCGGTCGATCAGCGGTTGGCTTTGATGAACATCGCAACCACGACGTGAGTGTGGGTCACCCGCCGAACCACCGCACGTCATTGTTATATTTTCGAGTTCTGTCTAATAATGATGTATCGGAGTTGGTGAATCACTGTTTAAACAAAGATATCGGGAAACATGGTATGAGAATATCGAAGGAACTGCAAATATTACCTACATAGAGCCCGAGCACTTCATATACGAGTAGAGGGTGGATCTGAGGCAACACACTAACATCATTTCTATAGTTATAGTTATTATTTTGAATAAACATGTGTTAATGTCATTACCCTCTTGTGTATTGAGCGCCGTGAGCTGTATTTATTTTATAGACTTTTGCGGCTCCTTAGGTCTTTCAAGGTTAAGGCGTAAAAAAAGTTATAAAAATCTTACTACGAAATGAATTACTCATGATCTCTCAATAATGATCTGTAACGGTTGTAACGCTTCAATGGTGAATAAGGTAAATTTTAAAATACTCGTACATACAAAAAGATAAACAAACATCCATCAGAACGGAAAATGAAATTATCTTCGTAAAGCCAATATAATTAAACGGATATAAATGAATCACTCCTTAAATTCTTAAACGTAGTTATTTCAAAAATAATTCTTAATTTGATGACTGATTTGATTTGACTGTACTTATGACAAATCTGAAACTTAAAGACGTTTCATAACCTTGAAAGTGAAGCTTTTCTTTCAGTAAAGTACAAATGGGTTCATGATTGTTGTAAAATCTGTCCTTTTCTAACGCCTGCGAGTGCAATAGTTATATCAGTCCCGCTCTCTGAAATAATCGGTCAGATATTATCTATGCAATACAGGATAATTGAAAAAGAGGCAGTTGATTTTTATATCTTTTATCTGAGGAATGAAAAACCTACCATTAGATTGTCTCAGCTAATTCGGGGGCACAACTATTTCCAAAATACAGAAAACGGTAGCATTATTTTGTACTTCAGTAGGACAGTCAGCCTGTATAATTTTGTTCTTCAGTAGGACTGTCAGCCTGTATAATTTTGTTCTTCAGTAGGACTGTCAGCATGTATAATTTTGTTCTTCAGTAGGACAGTCAGCCTGTATAATTTTGTTGTTCAGTAGGACTGTCAGCCTGTATAATTTTGTTCTTCAGTAGGACTGTCAGCCTGTATAATTTAGTTATTCAGTAGGACTGTCAGCCTGAATAATTTTGTTGTTCAGTAGGACTGTCAGCCTGTATAATTTTGTTCTTCAGTAGGTCTGTCAGCCTGTATAATTTAGTTATTCAGTAGGACAGTCAGCCTGTATAATTTTGTTCTTCAGTAGGACTGTCAGCCTGTATAATTAAGTAACAGTGAAGGTGATTTTAGTTAGTGCAATCCCGTGTACATTTAATTGAGTTGACTCTGATAGTAGTGATTACAGATGATGCAGATAAATGCGGTGCTAATCGCATTTATCTGAACTGACTACAGCGAGCGGACACATTAATGAAACTTACAGCTTGAGAAAATAAATATTATATATTCCATCTTGTATACTTTATGCTGGCCTGTTGGTGCAATGGCAGCGATTCTGCCTTTAGCACCGGAGGTCGTGAGTTCGATCCCCACCCATAACAAACATTAGTGTGACGAACATTTGTGTTTGTTGTGTGTCTGGGTGTTATTATTTATATAAGTATGGATTAGAAATATTTAAGTATGTCTCTGACACCCATAGTACAAGCTCTGCTTAGTTTGGGGTCAGATAATCTTGGTGTAATTTTGTCCCGGATATTTGTTATTATTATTAATATATTACTTTGGCCTTTGCTTAGCATATATATTATTATGTAAATATTGTTACTGCAGCCGGTGACTACAAGGCAAAGTCAACACACAGGACTTTCTGTGTATATCTTCCTATGTGTCTATCATAATTTTATGTTTCATCATTTACCTATGTTTAAAGAACACCCTTGGGTGACCTGAGGTCGTCCCTATTATTAGCGTCTGCGCCACTTAAAGTTCTTCAGAGACTGAGCCTTGTCCCTACCTAATTGTCACCTCTGCCTTAACGAAACAAAATAATACACCGAATATCACATCTACTAAAACTTTATATCGCAACATTAAACTTTTTACGGTTTCTGAAACGTTCTGTGTGGAATTGGCAAACTGCTGCCAATTTCGCAACAGAGGCCGTCTTATAATTAAGTGACGAAACTCAGGTAAACTTGGTTTTTTTATATGGATTCCCTTAGTCCGGTTGAATTCAATAGAAAGTTTGCTTAACTCATTTCAACATTCGAACAAAGTATATAGAAAATACTTTGATGTGCTTGATGTAGGTAAATGAGCTTCATAATCATAACCATTTAGTTGACTTTGAATATGGTACTCGTACATGTCAGATCCTAAATAGTTAAGTCATAAAGATCATACATATTCAGCCATATTAGCATGCAAATATACCCATAATCAAAAAAATTAAATGTCATTATCACAAATCAAATGTCAATCTTAGAGTTAAGGTATTCATCAATTGAGTAGAAACATTTAACTTTTAGCCAGACAAATATCTTTTTTTAATACATTCAACGGAAGCTCAGTCAGTGAATAAGGTTTGTTATAAATTGAAATACAACTGTTTCTTTGATAATATTGGGTCTGTATCAACGCGGATGCTAGCCGCTGTCATTGGTGGAAACTCATGGTAGGCATGATCTAATCATATCCGCTTGGAAATTTAAATTTCGAATAGCCTCGATCACGTTTACGATGGAGTACTTAGGTTAGGAGTACTCACTGAAGCACGTAGAAGTGTAGCTAAGTTGAATTAAATTTTTGACGTGACACAAAGAGGTGTTGTGTGTTAGATCACCTGAGTGAATTTGATATCAAAAAATAGTAGGTATGAGCAACCCGTCTAACTTGCAAGACCTGAAACGCGCACTATTACTTGCAATAGTTCGCATTCATACTATTTTTCGCTAAAGACACTTTCCTTTCGGCATGTCAAAATGATCAATAAACCAGAATGACAGGAGCACTCATCGAAGCGCAATGACATTTGATGTCAGTTACATACATTTTTCCATTTGACATGTGAGTTTACAGGCGATACCAGTGAGCTTTAGTGATTCGGCCAGTCGCACTGTCCTGTTTTTTGTTTTTATCGAACTTGGTGCAAATTTTGTATAACCTACCTACTTCATTTTCAAAATTCAGAGCGAATATAGTAGTAACCCTAAGCAAGCTTAGGAAAAACGCACGAGCGATCCTTCTGTAAACTCTTTATTTCAGGATATTCATTTTGACTGACATGTGACAAAACAACGTACACGACGACGATTGGCGAAGTGCGCTGTAGCACGGTTTCTTGCCTCGATTTCCGCAGTGTCCCGAGTTCGATTCCCGGTCGGGTCGGTCAATTCAGGTAACCATATTTTCTCGGGTGTGCTGGAAGACTCCCCTGGCCTATTTCCTTGTCTGGTACCTTTGTCTGGCGCATATTTATTTATTTAATTTAAAGAGTGCTCAACTTTGAGTGTCATTTCTGGCTTCGGAGGTCATGTCAGTGGATTTTGAGCTATCTTAAAGTTACTTGTTACATCATGAATCTTAAGTTACTATCCGAAACTCGGGTCTCCTACTCAATGTTTTAAATTCTAATAAATAATGCACCAACTTCCTTATGCATATAAAGCATCAGCTGATTCAGTTGCAATGTCTCATCACGTCAGACGTTTGGCACGTAATTTGCGATGCCATTATGCATTCAGGGCTTCAGCTTGACGCCACAATTGACTGCAATTGGCGCCAAAATAAACTGAACGGTTCACGGCTTCTCGATCGATTGATGAGAACTGTAATCACCAGTGCGATATGTTAGTCACGTCTACGCTGAGGTGAAATGCAAATATCTTATTGCAACAAACTTAAGTAATACCTAAATTTACAGTTTCTTTGACAATTTGACATGAAGTTTTATTCTAATAAAACAGTAACCACATGAAAAAATTTAACTATTTATTTTTGTGCACCACACAAGGTAGTTAAGGGAAAAAACGCGGCACAGCGTCGATTGTGTCTTTTACTGAACTATGTAAGTATACCGGAAAAGCCCTGTTTTTCAAGTTGTTTCTCTTTGTATGTTCCAGGACTACGCAAAAACCATCAGTTTTATTTCATCTTTGTAATGTAAGTAGTGTACTTCGATTTGAATACAGGTTGAAAAGCTTTGAAAGCTAAGCTGTTCATAATCCCTAGCAACAGCTTATAGTTATAGGCTTCGGACTCAGGTTGGCCGAAGTGAGGAGAACTTGGTCAGGTGGGGATTTTCGGTAAGCTCCGATGTGGACTGTGTTTGCGGTGCAGTGCAAACTAAGGCACACTTAACATCGTGCCCGGCGTGCCCCAACACCTGCACGCCAGCGGATTTAATGGACGGCAGTCGATCCGCAATACAAGTGGCTGAATTCTGGGCTGCTACGATGTAATTATTTTTCGTGTTCCATCGACACGCTAAGAAGAAGAAGAACAGCTAGTTTAGTGAATTAATTTGAATGGGATTATGTTTCTGTGAGTTTTTGTCACTAACTACATTTATTTACAACGGAAATCGAGGAGAATCCTAATTGGTCGGTTTTTTTTCTTTATCAAACACTAGCTGTCCTACTGTCTTTCCCGTCAAACAATAACGTATATTTTAAAAAATTGCCCTTCTCATTCCCTTATAACGTGGCTTCATATTGGTGAAAGAATTTTTGAAATCGGTCCAGTAGTTTCGGAGCCTCCATTATCATCCGTGCGGTCTATCCCGGTTGTGAACCCACACTGGTGTGTGGGGTCCCAGGTCCCAGTAGTTTCGGAGCTTATTCAATACAAACAAACACACAAAAAGACAAAATAAGCTATCCTCTTTAAAATATCCTGCTAGATGTACTAATATATTCTGTAGTTTTGTTACAAACCCAAAATATAAGTTTGAAAGTTGATTGAAGCTTTGCCTATTTAAGATTTCATTACCCTCACACGGGCGTTCTGATAACAAAGCTTTTGATCCTTTTTAAGAAGCGAGTCGGTACCTTCATTGTTCAAAGTTTTCGGAGGCTTTACAGGTACACAGGAAAATCCAGTAACCTTCTTTTATGATATTAGTGTGTCCTATGAAACTTAGATCATGACCAAAATGTTCTTTTGAGATAATCGCACATAGAAGCGATCCCTTTTTCGAGTTTTTATGTCAAATATAAGTCAACAAACACACAACATGACAATATCAGGCCCCTGGATAGCGTAAGGTTGCAGGAATAAGTCCAGCCTGATACCTCGAAAAGTATTTTTTGACTTGAATGATCTAAGCGCGTAACCAACAATAATTAGAACTTTCATCAGTGCAATTAGGTGATTGAGTGTTATAGTTGGCCATCGATGCTATACTACTATTCGTACGCAAGCAATACAATTTTATGCGACACTGAGTAAGAAATCGAAATAATGTTCAGTAGGTTACACTAAGTAGCTTGCATCTGCCAACGATAACGCAAAGCATTTCTATTAAGTCGCACTAGCCACGGTGTAGGTACCTACATCCGCGTACACGACCACGCCCGCGCCCTCGGGCGTCTAGTTTTGCGCCCTTTGGATCCCCTGAACCCCCTGCAATCTGAACTTCCCCTACCATATTTAATACAGGCCGGCCCTTTAAAGAGGACCTCGCCTGTAATACCTACAGCCATTATTTTATAACAAATTACCTACAACAATTGACGATTACAAGAATTGATGACTCGATTGGCGTAGTGCGCTGTAGCACGGTTTCTTGCTTCGATTTCCGTAGTGTCCGGGTTCATTCCCGGTCGGGACAATTCAGGAAACGATCTTTTCTGAATTGACCCGGGTCGGGGTATGCTGGGAGACGCCCCTGGCTTATTTTCCTTGTGTGGCACCTCGTAACACAGGGATATTAATCCCTACTTCAAGACCATTACAAGGGGTGTGTTGTCTGGCACATATTTATTTATTTATTTATTTTTAATTAATAAACACAACAGGCAAAATTTCTAAGCTAAGGATTTTAAAATGGCGAAACCGAAAATATAATCATTTGGTTTTGAAAAGTTGCGAGCTTGCTTCACATCCGGATCATCAGTTTTTTAAAAGTGTGCCTTCGTTTGGGGTCCCATAATATCCCACCTGGATATCTTATTCTTTCCGCCCACTTTTGTAAGGTAAAAAGGAAATCCCCATGAACCCGAGTAACAACAAATTTAGTCTCGTCAGCTCTTCTAACTATTATAGGCATTCTATAGAAGAATATAATTGTACTGTTGTCACTGCACTAAGCAAAAAAATTAGAAGGCTACTTCACATTTTTAGGAACGTGCGTGATGCTGCTGATGCCAAACTAGCTACGCAGATCTATCTCGCTTTATGTCAATCCGTGCTAGTTTACTGCATTCCCGTATGGGGAGGGGCAGCCGCTACCCATATGTTGGAGGTGGAGAGGGCACAAAGAGCTGTGATTAAAGTAATGCTTCACAGGCCTAGGAGATTTCCTACTGACCAACTTTACAAGGAAGCACAACTCCTGACTGTTCGACAGTTGTATATCAAGGCCTCCATCCTTCGCCACCATAAATCCTTTATTCCCAGTAACCTACCCCTAACCAAGAGACGAATACGCACTCAGGTGCTGCCTTGCAGAACAGGCTTTGCTCAGCGCCAGGCTATACACATGGGTTCCTTCCTGTACCGACATTTCAACGACATGACTGCCATATTTGGGATGAATAGGATGTCATTAAAATCCTTCCTGAATAAGAAACTTTTAGAGCTTGATTATATATGCACTGAAGATCTACTTTCTATAAAGAAATAAGTGTGAGTTACACCTTTTGCCAGATATGGCTCACGCGCCCCCCCGCTGATATAAATATATATATTCTCCAATCTCACACACACTACACACACACATATACACACGCACACACGCACAAAATCATACAACACACACACAAAATACACACAACACACACATATATAACACGCACACACACTTATACAGACATAAGTAATAAATTTTCATGCATGCTTAGTAATAATACCTCTGCCTTCTGCAATATGCTAGATCAATTTTAACTTTGTGCATTTACCATGGATGGAGGGTTGACGACCCAAGATACAGGACTTGTCCTAGTTTGGGCGTCAGCCCGCCATAGTCAAAAAAAAAAAAAATGTAATCAGTGTTCCTACACATTGTGTTAATGAGTCTACTGTATGATTATGGTGAGGAATAAAAGATTTATTTATTTATTTATTTATTTATTTATAGAAATTCGATCTGATAACTTAAACAAAGCTTCAATATTATAGAAGGCTTATTTAGATTTGAAGTTTTTGTACAGTCGTCTTCATGTGTAATCTGGGTACTTGTTGGTGCAGTTTAACCTGTTTTCATTATGTACTGTAAACTCGTGAAATAAGTTGAAAAGTCCAAAATCTGACATTGGTGTTTTGTTCAACTGTGCAAAAATATCGAACAGTTAAAATTTACGGACATCCCTCCTTTACACTATTATAATATTTGGATTCGAACCATTTGAATTGCTAAAAGCTACCGATTCCATTGTTCTCTTGTCGCTCCTACCCGCTAAGCCGCAGACAATGTACCTAGTTTTAGCAGTAATACACTCGCGTAATATATCCCAAATACAAGCTCACACTTCGCTGGGCTAAATTGAACTTAATGTGGCAGGTGCAGATGGTGAGCCTACCTACGCTGCCAGTCAATTAGTGTGTTAGACACTAATTGACTCAGTACGTCTACTGACGACTTGCCACTATAAATTTACATTATTATGTGGCAGGTGCAGATGGTGAGCCTACCTACGCTGCCAGTCAATTAGTGTGTTAGACACTAATTGACTCAGTATGTCTACTGACGACTTGCCACTATAAATTTACATTATTATGTGGCAGGTGCAGATGGTGAGCCTACCTACGCTGCCAGTCAATTAGTGTGTTAGACACTAATTGACTCAGTACGTCTACTGACGACTTGCTACTATAAATTTACATTATTAACGTAAATTTAAAGTGGCAACTCGTGGTAGACGTACTGAACAGGGTCATAAGGAGTTGTATGAGTGCTGCCGCGCCTAACGCAACGCGTGACGCCCCGCGTCTCCGTAGATGAGGCCTTAGGTCCGGTTCAGTACTTCTACCACGACTTGCCACTATAAATTTACATTATTAACGTAAATTTAAAGTGGCCACTTGTGGTAGACGTACTGAACAGGGTCATATGGAGTTGTATGACTGCTGCCGCGCCTAACGCAATGCGTGACGCCCCGCGTCTCCGTAGATGAGGCCTCAGGTCCTGTTCGGTATTTCTACCACGACTTGCCACTATAAATTTACATTATTAACGTAAATTTAAAGTGGCCACTTGTGGTAGACGTACTGAACAGGGTCATATGGAGTTGTATGAGTGCTGCCGCGCCTAACGCAACGCGTGACGCCCCGCGTCTCCGTAGATGAGGCTTCAGGTCCTGTTCAGTACTTCTACCACAACTTGCCACTATAAATTTACATTATTAACGTAAATTTAAAGTGGCCACTTGTGGTAGACGTACTGAACAGGGTCATATGGAGTTGTATGAGTGCTGTCGCGCCTAACGCAACGCGTGACGCCCCGCGTCTCCGTAGATGAGGCCTCAGGTCCTGTTCAGTACTTCTACCACGACTTGCCACTATAAATTAACATTATTAACGTAAATTGAAAGTGGCCACTCGTGGTAGACGTACTGAACAGGGTCATATGGAGTTGTATGAGTGCTGCCGCGCCTAACGCAACGCGTGACGCCCCGCGTCTCCGTAGATGAGGCCTCAGGTCCTGTTCAGTACTTCTGCCATGAGTTCCCACAATAAATTTACATTACTAACGTAAATTTAAAGTGGCCACTCGTGGTAGACGTACTGAACAGGGTCATATGGAGTTGTATGAGTGCTGCCGCGCCTAACGCAACGCGTGACGCCCCGCGTCTCCGTAGATGAGGCCTTAGGTCCTGTTCAGTACTTCTACCACGAGTTACCACTTTAAATTTACGTTATCGTTCGCGTAAAAAATTGTACTGGGATGACACATGACATGACAATGTCAAATCACAATACATTTTTTTTCGCGAACGATAATATAAATTTAAAGTGGCCACTCATGGTAGACGTACAGATTATATAGGCGCGATCGACGCGCGTTTCGTCATACATCGATTGTTATAATGCATAATCAACGAACTAGCTTACTTCTCAGCAATCAATGTACAACAAAACGCGCGTCGATCGCATGTTTTTCTGAACCGGGCCTTAGTGTGCGGTTTCAGACTAGCGTTTTTCTTTAAGCGTATACGCGCTCTGCATTCCGCGCTTCGATAACCCAAACTTGCGTACACGGGCATATTGCAGCGTGTTCACTCGAACCGGTAGTGGTTAGTCAGTATCTACTATCTTTAAGTATAAACGAGCTTATGAGCGCGTCAACGGTTACGCGCCTACACGCTCTTCCAAAACGAGATCTTATACGCGCGTACAAAACTTTAGTCTGAAACTCTTTCAATGAGTGTTTAGCTAGTGAAGCAGTTAATTCGCTTTGTTGCACTACCACAAGCAAGCGACACTTAAAAAAACAATATATTGTATGTACAAACGTATTTTCAAATATGTAGAAGCAGAATAGTAGGTTAAACGTACTGCTGGATAGAACGCATGAATGAACCACACTGCTTATCGCCTAACCATGCGTAAAACTAATATATCCGCGCTGAGCCCTATCTAGTACCTAATTTAAACCTTGTAATGAGGTAGGCAGCCAGAACATAGCTTGAATTTATTTAATTACGATGGAAAAAACGAGCAAGAGTATATGTATTCATATTTATCTCACTCACTACAACAAAATCAAATAAGCTCAAACTGCCAGTACACCCGTAGCACGCCTAAAAAAAGTTGCTATAAATCGAAAAAAATCGCGAACGCTCAAATCCGCACAAAGGTTTTTCGCGAATTGCAAATTGCATTAGAACTACCAACGAAATGAACTCGTAGCCGCCCGTGTTTGCCATGGTTAAAAGTCCACCTAAAACGTTTTGAAATTGCGTTAAAGTACAGCACTGCAGCAACCCTATAATTAGCGTCATAGTTCGTCAAAGTACAGTTTAGTGCAACTGTTGTTTTAGTTTCAGGTGCCTTATTGCTTTATTTAACCAATTTCAAAATAGTTAATTTTACAAGCCTTACCTCGGAACTCCAAGCGCGCGAACCGCTCGCTCTTGCTCTCCAGAACTTTGAAGCGGTTGAGTTTCACAACGAGCGACATTTTCGGTCAATCTGAACTTACAACGCGAGCGACAAAGGCCCGCAGGCCTGTTAAAAGACTGATTCCGTTAACAAAGAGGTTTTTATTCGAACCCGTGAACAAATAAAAACTCAGTGCTGCCTTGCGGCGGCAGCACGAAAGTATAAGTCGTCAGACGACAGTTGGTGAAGTTTCGCTTGGACAACAGTGAGCACGAGCGGACTGCTGCGGAGCGGCGTTCGGAATGACGAAGGGCGGGCGGGCTCCGAGCTCGAAAGGTGCTACCCCGCCCTAACTTCCCGCGTCTGCGTACTTAGCACCCTTGTTTCTCGCGATACAAACTTGTACTTTTTCTCGACTTCCGGGGGAACACATTTTTTGTACGTCAGAAGCAGATAAAACACAATCTACATTTTAATTTCAAAAATGGCATTGAATAGGCTCCAAAACTTTTGGACCGACACTTTCACCAACATGATGCAACATTATAAGGGATTTTGACGTGAGAAATAGTCTACGCGGGGAAGCCACTGACGGACAGCTAGTGCGTGATACAAGTGGAGCAGCTGCTGTGTGGCTGGGCCATTAGGCATATTGTGGCGGTCCTTATCCTCACTGACTACCAGAACCATCTCATGCCCCTGTGACACCTCATGGGCTGCGGGAACAAGCGGGTGGTTTTTCACAAAATTGTAAAATATGTACAACTTTGAGGAGCACCAGCATGAGAACGATTAGTCTAAATAATATAAATCTGGTCTCATCATATGCAAAATTAAACGCTTACAATTTTCAGAACACTCGTCGATAATTTCAGTCCTTTACGAGAAATAACCGTAAAACCGCAAAAAAACAGATTTCGGGGTACACTTTTGCCCCCCACAACTTATGCACATTTCACAACTCCCACAGGGGGAAAAACTAAGGATGGCCATGTCATATTTGACGACACGATTGGCGTAGTGCGCTGGAGCACGGTTTCTCGCCTTTAATTCCGTAGTGTCCCGGGTTCGATCCCCGGTCAGGTCAATTCAGGAAATGATCTTTTCTAAATTGGCCTGGGTCTGGGTTTGCTGGGAGACGCCCCTGGCTTAATTCCTTGTCTGGTACCTCGTAACACAGGGATATTAATCCCTACTTCGAGACCATTACAAGAGGTGTGTTGTCTGGCGCATATTTATTTATTATTTATTTATTATTTATTTATTTATTTATTGGTCAACAAATGAAGCCATTAAAACAGGAAAATCTTTTGTAGGATTGAAATCAGATTTGAATGACTTTTTTGCTTTATTCTACTGGCCTAGTGTTTCGCTTTTGTTTCTTGATCTCAGTCCTCACTTTATCCGGTTGCATCTAAAAGTTATTCTGTAGGTATTTCGATATCATGCGGTTTCGCTTTAGTTTGGCCCCACAAGTGGTTACGTAAATTAATCTGGTCAATGATATTTTCATTAATCCAATCATTTCGGGGACGGATGCTGATTTTTGTCCTATTTATTTTATTACTATGCACTAGTTTATGGACATCTATTTCTAGGTGGTATGTTCAGAGTTACAGCTTGTCCTCAGTGCGTCATTATGCAACTTCTCATAATCAAGTGCCTTGTAATGTATTTTCCTATTCTTCACAGGTGCCAAACTTCTAATTTCAAAATATTTTGTTCACCCAACGATAGCGGGAAACTAATTTTCCCGCCTTTAATTTTAACAACATTTAAATTAGACACTCAAGCTGAAATGATTACATACGAACAAAATTTAGCATGTAGGCAGCTAGATGTATAATAAATAAGGTAATATAACATGGAAAGAGAGACCGCTTTAAAACGTTCTACTCCATTGCAGAATATTTATCAGAGAAATAAAAACAAATAAATAAACCAATCATATTATACTAATAAATAAATAGAACAACTTATTACACTGACAAAACAACACACTTAGATTTTAACATGTGTATGACGTCATCCATGTTTACAACATCAATTCTTGTTGTTCTCGGATAAATAACAATGTTATTATTGTAATTAGTGTATTGAACCAAACATAATAATTGTCTGTTTACCATTAGTGCCCTACAGGGTTTCCTGTGCGCTCCAAAATAATTTCAAGATCTTTATGTACTTAGCACTTGAAATAATGAATAAATGAACATGAATTCATTGGGATCCAAATTTTTGAACGAAGTTTCGTTAAACTCCGAGATGCAGACAAAAAGCAGTTTCCTAGAATACAGTTCGTGAATTTTTAGGGGACATATAACAATCGCTTAGATCCAGTCAAGTTAATTCCCTTAACTGAGGGTAGAGAGCAATTTAGTCGGTAAATATCCAGCCAGAAGAAGCGTTAGTGCCAGGTGACCGCTGACTGGCTGGAAATGAAATAAAAATTGCGAAATTGCTCGCTCAGTTTAGGGAATGAGCTTGGACAAAATATAAGGGATTGCTATAAGGCTCCAGGGATGAATACAATTTGAACCGCAGTGTAAGGAGCAGAAAGTGACGCATATCAATAATTGTACCAAACCTTATGCTTGGTATATTGAAAATGTATGTCTGTATTGAGCCCTTGAACAACTAACACATAGAGAGGACATAATTTATGTTATCAGTGGAAGCGATTAGTTAATGCACTCAGGCTATTAATCACTATCCTGTTATCAAAAAACTAAAAAATAGATGTTGAAACATGCATTACGATCGATGTGCAATCGAAGTGGCATATTTAGCAAAAAAATTAATGAAGGTTGCTTGAATCCTGGCTTGAAAATATGTCATATCTTATACATTACTTTTATAACAAATAACTCTGAACACTACTAACTAGACACTACTCAGGGCAGGGGCTACTACAATCGCATGTATCCAATCAAGTTAATTCCCTAAACTGAGGGTGTCGAGACTGTCGAGCAATTTCGTCAATAGGTAAATGTGCAGCCTAGAAGATGTAGTGCCAGGTAACCGCTGACTCAGTTTAGGTAATAATCTTGACAAGTTTTATGGGATTGTAATAAGGTCACGCGACTTTCGTTTCGACATGACAAATTTAAAATGTACGGGAATAACCCGCAATTTGACATGTCATAACTAAAGATGGCCGGAAGTCAATAGTTGTCAGCTTGCCACTAAATTCATATGTTTTTCACGACCTCGCCATCAGGTGAATTTAATCATAATGTAATTGACAAATATTAAGTAATAATGACTTGATGACCTTGATGTACTTGTCAAAAGCCATGTACAACAACTCTTATCAAAGGCGTTGTGTCCGCTAAGTGCCAAGTGCCAACTTACACTCCCGCTCCCAGTTCTCAAGCTAATATGACCAAACAAGCAAGTCTGGTGTTGCACTTGCTGATTCTCTTAATTATTTTAGGTTGAGTTACTAATTAGTAGTACGAATCAGTGGTAACAACAGAACTTCCTGCGACTTATTTCGTGCGTGTTACCCCCTACTTATGACTGACTGAATGATGACTTTAGCATCAGTTTCCTAATTTTTATCAGCTGCAAGCGAAGAACAGTATACATCATAATATTGAACTTGGCTCTCATTTCACATTTATATTTTGGTTTGTACTTCCAGTGAGCTTATGAAGCTCAAATTGTCATTAGCACAAAGCTTCTTTGAAATCAATTAGGAATTGTTAGGGATGCAAAAGTAAAATGATGTGACATACTCAGTAGTTGATAAAACTGTCTAGGCAAAAATTGACGGCACGATTGGCGTAGTGCGCTGTAGCACGGTTTCTCGCCTTGAATTCTGTAGTGTCTCGGGTTCGATTCCCGATCGGGTCAATTCAGGAAACGATCGTTTCTAGATTGATTCGCGTCTGGGTGTGCTGGGAGACGCCCCTTGCTTAATTCCTTGTCTAGTACCTCGTAATACAGGGGTATTTATCCCTACTTCGAGACTGACCAGAGGTGTGTTGTCTGGCGCATATTTATTATATTTATTATTAAATTGGTTTCTTTATAACAACTTAAACTGTAGTGTCTCAAACTAGACCAAGAGGCGGTGTTTTGGCGTGAAAATCTGAAAATGATAGCTGATTATATAATAATATGAATATTTTTATTTATTTAATAGTAAATAATTAAAAAACAAATTTGCTTAGATAGGTGAATCACCGAACGTGTGAGTATGCCATATCATTAGGTACATATCATTAGGTATGCGATAGAAAATCACCCGATGTATCTTAAAATGATACACTGCATGTGAATGTCAGTCTGCGGTGGAGGTCACTGAATAAAATATGAACTTTGACTACCTAAGGCTCAATAATTAAAAAAATCCGCTTTCGATACTGCCAGCAAAGGTTACTTTGTAAAATAATGGGGTAGCGTACAATGTCAAAGCGATTTGATATCAAAATTAGCTATTTTCAATAAAATCAATTGCATCATCAGGCACAAAAGCAGTCGGCATTGGGCCACGTCTATCTATACCCTCTGCTACTGACGTGGCTTAATTTTCACTATAAAACTGACGTGTAGTAAGTCAGTGGTGGTTAGTCCACGAGACACCATTTCAACCGCTGAAATTTTTACCAATTAAGAACCGATTTTTCAATCCTCAGATAATGAAATTTATCTGTAGAATAAAGTTTATTCTAAGGTTAACAAGTTTTATAATTTTTCAATAGTCAGATAGATGTTATCTGTTGAATAAAGCCGCTAACTGAGGAATAAAGTTATCTGCTTCTTGAGGGGCTGGCTAAGGTTTATCTGTGCGTTGTCTTTGACATTTTGAGGTTATGTGGGATGTGAGGAGTGTTATTATAATCACAAACTTTTTATCACAACTTAAGACAACAAAAAAAGCTGAGGTTGTTTTTCTTGTCAGTGTAAATTTGTCAAACATCAACTTTTGCCTTGTTTCATTACAACATTGCAATGATTGTATAAGTGCATCTCGCTTGTGAATTATCAGTGTGAAATTAGCGATATAAGCACATAGACAAACCATAGATAGCTATTCTTTGGATACAAAACGATTGAAAAATTGAAAATATCTATTCGCTTGATAAACAGCCAGTTAATTTTATACTTCAGTTAGCTATAATAGGGAATAAACTGAGAATTGAAAAATCGGGCCTTAATTTATGCAGCTATTTTGTTTATATTTACTAGATTTTTAGCCTATTTTTGATCTTAGAGTTTACTTAAAATAAAAAATAAAAACAATATGTATTTTCAAAGTTAAACAGTGTTTTTTGACTTCACACAAATCGCTTTAAGAACATGCAGATATTCTTAAAGCGATTTGTGTGTAGACATTATTGACATAAAAAATACGTATTTTTTTTTTAATTTAACATTTGGAATTAAAAAAAAAAACTGAAGCAATAATCATTTTAGAAAACATGAGAAAAAATCAGTAAAGTAAGTAAGTAAAAAATCATTTATTCATTTAAGCTTGTACAAAGCACTTATGACATGTCAAAAAAAGTATACAGAAATAATAATAATAAACGTAAATAAAATAGTACAATATTAGTACACATCGTGAATATACATAATGTGAATCTACCACCGGTTCGGACGTTGCTTCTTATCGAGAAGACTCCGGCAAGAAACTCGATAGTTACTCTTTTCAACTTTGTTTGTTTTACAAAAAATAAATTCAGAGTACAGTCAATGCGAGTAGAAAAAAGAACACAATATTGAGCAGAGGAGCAGATTATTCCTACTATGACCACAAACTTTTGTCTTTCAAGTAATGGAATGTAATGGACTTCAGAATTAGACAGTTTTGAAATCACAGTTATGTTTGGCAATTTTAACATAGTGACTTAAACAGTCACAGCTACAATATTTTGGAATACTAGTGGTGGAGGTGTGATATTCTTGCCTAAACCGTAGTGATAGTCAAATGACTCCCTTGGCAATTGTTTCCTTGGGTTTTCATATGATTCAACACTAAAGCTCCTGTGATTTCTTGCCATGCAATTAAAAAGTTGCTATCCTCATTTTGTCATCACAATTTTGATGCAATACGAAGGTATTTATGCCTGCCATGTCCAGCATCCTTTGAAAGATTGACATATGCCAACGATGAGTTTTACTGCTGCAACATTAAAAAAAGCATTTTCTATCCACATCGTCTACTCCATCTTTTATCAAATTCGAAAATAACTTGAAAATACCCAAAAAAAAACCTTTTTAACTTTACTGATGTGGTTGTTTAGGAGACTCTATGAAAATACAACCAATTTTCTGTAGTAGACACCTAACATAACGCTGATGCGGTAGCCTCGTGGACACCGTGGACCGGACAAATGCGGTCACTGTGACCGAACGCCGCACCAAAACGCATGGACTGCTCAGTGACAACCTTTAAAAACTATGACAAGCGAAACTGCCAACATCATAATAGGGTTGTGCTAACCAAAGATTCTGTGAATTGGTGGTATCAATAAAATGAGATCGAAAATACCTGTAGCAACCTACCTATTTCACTTAGGATTACGGGGTTAAATTCATAATAAAAGGCCTTAATTTTAACTTTTATTTATTGACAAAGGACGTAGGACAAAAATGGGCTCACTTGACATAAGCATGTACCTATACAATCACTTAACCCTATATTAATCGGGCCGCATAGCAATTGACGAAAAACATAATCTAGGTCCCCGTTTCATCCAAAAAAAATACCAAATCATCGCTTCCTTAACACTTTTTCAGAAAATTTCATTTCCCAAAATAATCCTTAGCAAATGGACTCATCGCAAATAATTGTACACAGCTCTGTAAAGTGTAAAATTTATAATTAATATTTATTTCTTAGTTTTGAATTTGTTTCGGTAGTGATAAACAGATGAATAAAGAAGAAACAGTAAACAGAACAACGAACCATTAGAGCATTGAGGTGCTGAAGGCTGATCTTTTACAGCTTTTTTGGCTATATGGAGTAGCAATTGAATCAAAAAATCACTTAATAATTCAATACAAGGGATAGCATTTCTCCATAGTTGAGTTTTTTCTTTTTAAAATCCCTAGGTCGAAAATGCTTTCCGCAAATATGCATTAATTGGTGTAGCTTTTCTATTGGCACATATGCCAAATCTTCTTTGCCAGTAACTTTTACCCATTACCTGCAACTGGAAAGTGAATGCACATACAGAAAAAAAAATATTTTGAGGAAAAAGGGACGCGGAGGGATGGAGGGCTGTAAAAGCCCATAAAATTTACCTTTTGTAATAGCATGACATGAGAGAGCGAAATGTGGAATTTAAAAAGACCACTGTCGACATGTAAAACGGTTATGAATTTTTTATACGAAAATCTGAATTAGATTCCCAACAAACTTCACCATACATGACCTTAGGATAAAAACAAATTATAATAAGTACTAACCGATCTTCATCCAGCGGGAATTGTCCCATAAATGTTCGTTTTTTATTTGCTACACGACTCGTTTTAAAACCCTATATTTTGCACGTTACTATTGGCATCTTGATTAAACACAAAATACTTGGCAAATTAATCACTGAATTCATTAGTTTTACTAGCTTTTAAACACTAAAACAAAACAAAGTTTACAGAAACAGTTTTATCACTTGGCGAAAACGACAAACCTTCAGATTACGGAAAAAGGAAAAACGAATTGTCAAATTGCAAGATATGGTGGGGCGGTGACGTTTAACACGGCCAAAGAAGATAGTCCGCAATATCTACGCAATCATGTAGGTTTGTAACCTAGTCTTAACTTAGACGGGTTATACCACCATAAAAAATTCCATGTCTTTCATACATTTTTCTTTTCCTGTTCAGTTTCGCCAGACTGCGGCGCACACTGACGCGCGAACTCACTACGGTAAGGTCGTACTAATATCAGCGGCAGTCAAATTTGAAAATTAACGGTAATAAACCAAATTTTATATTTCGAGGTGTCTATTGGACTACCACGTCATTCGCAGAGGGTTAAAACACTTTTAAATTCAGAAGAAAAAAATAATATATAATTGGTGATAAGATTGGTGCTCCCCCGGGCAACGTGTAGTCTATATAAAATTTTTTGTTGCACTGGCTAAAAGGTAGTTTCCGCCTCACCTACTTGTAAACAATATGTGATACTTCCTACCTAAGCAAAATAAAAGTATGATGTAAACTAATTGAGTAATCTGAATACAGAAATAATTTACCAATCCTGTTTTTACTCCTGCCTCTAAAAGACTCTTAGCAGACAATTCTAAAAAAAAATGCCACCATCATTAAATCGGCGAGAGAAAAATATTATGCTTTGATTTTATAATAACGAACGTAACTATTTTCAGACTAATAAGAATGCTTTCAGAAGCTTTATCAAATAGTAGATTTAAGCTCCAATTAGTTTAAGTATCTCCTAACGACATCAGAGAACTACAGCCAGAGCTCAAAAGGGTATTATTTGTACTAAAATAAATTTATATGCGTATAAAGAGACAAACAAGTTTGGTATATTGATAAAAATTCTCAAGGCGTAGGGTAGGTAAGTAAAAAAGTACTGACTGATCATAGCATAGCCACAGATAACATAACTAACAAATGAATCACATCAATAGAAAACGTTAGGGATATTTGTCTCACTAACTCCAGGGTTATTAAAGGTAAATGGTTAGAACAAATTGTTGCTAAGGCTTTCACAACTGCATGGTTTGAAAAAGGCCCGAAATTTGTAGGTAGATCGTTCTCTACTACGATCAGCCGTTTGAGAATCGGTCATAGTAGAATTCCATCACATCTTCATCGTCTTAACCTTTTAGAAAGTCCTTCCTGTCCACATTGGACCTCCGATTTCTGTGATCTTGAACATTTAATATTTGTATGCCCTCAATTTGGCCTTCAAAGTTTACTTTTATTAGCTCAAGCCCTAAAAATTGTAAAGGGAGATCTCCCTAAAAATACACAACAATTACTTTGTAGCACTGAGCTGTATCATATTGTATAAACTTTTATTATTCACACAATTGGAAACATTTAACCTATGTAATGTACTATAATTTTCTACTAATTACTTTCTAGTAAATTTTTTGTAAATAGTTATTAGGGTATCCTTTTTGGCTGATGGCCTAGTCGCCAATGCCACCATAAATTTAAAAAAAATACGTGCTGTCATGTCATGTGTCAGGCATATATTGCCGGCAAGAAGGCTAGAGACTAAGGAGATATAACTCCCGAAGTGGGGGTAAGCTTTCGAGGGCCGAAAGTCGTATACTCTGTGCCGGGCAAAACGCTGTATTGCGCATGTGCAGCGGCAGCTATTTGTCATTTCATGGTCACATGGTTTTGTTTTGAACGGTGTCACGTGCGACAGTTGTTGTTTTTCGAGGTTGTGTTGACCAATTTTGACACTTCGCGAGGATCATTTTGACACTTCGCGAGGATCGCGGCAAAGAAGCGTAATGCGCATGCGTCACTGTGGGATACGGATTTAGTCCAACCCTTTCCAGGGAGTTATCTCTCCTTAGTTTCTAGCCTTCTTGATTGCCGGGCTACCTCTTTCGCAAGAAGGCTAGAGACTAAGGAGAGATAACTCCCGAAGTGGGGGTAAGCTTTCGAGGGCCGAAAGTCGTATACTCTGTGCCGGGCAAAACGCTGTATTGCGCATGTGCAGCGGCAGCTATTTGTCATTTCATGGTCACATGGTTTTGTTTTGAACGGTGTCACGTGCGACAGTTGTTGTTTTTCGAGGTTGTGTTGACCAATTTTGACACTTCGCGAGGATCATTTTGACACTTCGCGAGGATCGCGGCAAAGAAGCGTATTGCGCATGCGTCACTGTGGGATACGGATTTAGTCCAACCCTTTCCAGGGAGTTATCTCTCCTTAGTTTCTAGCCTTCTTGCTCTTTCGATATGGATGTTATGTCATTTCTATACGACACATTTGCAATTTCCTTCACTTGTTTCTTAATTATAGTTCCGCCTGGTCCTGTAATATCACGCGCGATCGGCTATTGCCGCGCAAACCGTGAATTAAATATTCTTACTGCACAGTGACACACGTCAGTTTCCGAGCGTGCATCGCACTGCAGAGCTATGAATAATACATTCCATTAGCTGGATTTGTTTGGCGAAGATAATGTATTCTGTTATTTGGTGTGAACTAAAAGGTCACGATAAATCTTTCAATAAGTATTTTTGCACATCGTAGAGTTTCTCCTCAATTTACCAGCTTTACAATATAAGAGGATTTTTCCAATTAGGTAATAATGATTGGATATTATTTTCTAGTCTCGTGCCCGACTGTTATTGCCTATTAAAGATAATGGCTTGGCAACGTTCTTTTTTCAATCCAATGTTATGATGCAACTAGCTTGACATTTGCATGCAAAGCTAGCGAAACTAGTATGAACTTTATGAAATATTGAAGATCCGTACTGACGAACTAACCCAGAAAACTTATCTAAACTAGGCCTCAGGACTAGGTCGGCCGAGAGACGCCTTTGGAGGGGAGGTATATATGATGTGTTATCTGGCGCATGTTTATAAATTTATCATCCCATTATCATTTAACATAATATATTAAAATTGTAACTGATCGCTGTCTGTACATGGAAGAAGGCAATAGAGCTCAAAACGATGAATTTAAGAATTTTTGTTCGTTTGTTTCTCAGAAACTGGTAAACCAATTTAAATGCGGTTTTCTCTAATGTATTGTGATAAGTTTTACTTAAAATTAAGGTTAATGATTTAATACAATCAATGTATAAATAAAAAAATTGTAGAGGTATCAGTTTAAAGAATAACGCAGAACAATACCTATTGAGTATTTTTTTAGGAAGTAACTGTTCGGTTGAATTAGCTGTAACTATAGTTAGTTACTTATTAACTTTGTATTGTGGTCTGTACAGTGATGTTGATAAAGTTTTTATACAAAGTTAAAAAAGCAGAATTCTTGACTTTTCCAATGTAAGTTAATCTCAGATGTATATTATCTACCACGTTTAACAGGGTTCAGCTTATGCTGGTTGAACGCGACCACGCGTATTTAACGCACGTGACTCTGACTTCGGAGACTATGGCCCTCCTGGTAACAGCTCCATTTGGTAACGCAGAGAGATCACTTGTAGGTTTTCACACAATGTTATTTGGCTTTATGAACTTTTTCAGTTTTTTCATTCCCCGGTTTTTTATTATTTGTTCTGAACTGTGTTGCCTTGATGTTTTTAATGTTTTTAAATTCTTTTAAAGTCAAAAGAGTTCTCATGCGTTGACTCTATCTACTTTGTAAAACTAGCTGCCTTGACAGACTTCGTTCTGTCAAAAGTAATCTCCGACTTGATTTACATGATTATACTATTGATTCCCTTAATTAAAAAATAGCAATGCAATAGTATTTGTTGACCAGTACCACAAATTAGACATGCGCGGCGCTCTGACAGGTAGCCCGCTTAGAACAACACGCGATTTTTGACACACGCACACAGATACGTGAGTTTACAGGCGAAGTCAGTGATTTTCAGTGTCGCGGTCAGTCGCACTGTCAAAAACATTGAAATATTATTTGTACGTCAGATTATAGTACAATGGTCAAAAATGGTTTCGCGCAGATATTCCTGTTGCAGTGTATTTGGCTGTATGAACACCACACGAAATTGTGATTATACGTTTTTTAAGTTACCAGATGATGTTGAAAGGTAAGTAAAACTCAGATAACGTTTGCAAGTTAGTAGCTAGTAGTAGTAGTTGCTCGTACATATTAATGTACGAGTATTATAAGTATATAGATTGGTAAACCATTATATCGTAACACATTCAAATCCAGTACAAATGGGCTGTTACATTTACCGTAACTAATCTTATCATGCATTGGAAAAACACCAGTATTTTTAGTAGGTATATTCTTTTATTGGCACGCGCGGCGGCGACAGGTGACCGCCGAAGCGGTGGCTTATGGTGTTAGCTACAGCCTACTAGGTAGGTAGGTAGGACTGTATGATCAAGGCCATTAGGCTAGCAGGTTGCACCTGGACCCCGGTAAATGACTTCTTATAATATAATACTTTTATACGTATTCACCCATCTTAACTCCTTTTAATCTAACTGGACCGCTTTTGTATATTTTTGTTTTTGTCGAACTATGTGCAATTTTTCACTTGATGTATTTTATTTTTGGTGGTATCTGTCAAATCGCGCTTATCTGGCGAATATAGTAGCGAGTAGCAACCCTAGGCGATCAGGCAAGTTGATAAAAAAAGGCGAGAGCGGTCCATCTGTAAACTCTTTATTTTGTGATACACGCTAAAATCTAGACACGCAGTAGCGTGTCAAGCCAAGTTGAAGCTAACAGAACTGGCGAGCAGCACCGTGTGTAATATTACACGAACCATTTGGAGCCACTTTTGACCCCCTCATTACTTCAAAACTATTTCACATAACATGTCAAACCTGGCTTATCTATTGAGACCAGCGTGTTAGATATGTATTACAAATACAACTCAAACGGTTATTTAGATATTAACGTCCAAAAATCGTCATATTGGTGACTGACTGACCTATAGATCAAAATTATAACCCAGTTCCAGATGACCTAGATAGTTCAAATTTGGCATCAGATAGGTGGTTTTAAGTGTATGCAAAGGAACAAATTAGAAATTAGTAAATTTTTATCAAATACTTAAGTTTAAAAATTAATGTTTCAGAAATGTTAATATGTCCAGTGTAAGTTGAGCTCAGATTTATATGATGAACCATATTTAACAAGGTTCAGCTTAAGCTAGACGGTGGTCGATTTATCGCATAAAACGTATTTCGGAGATGCTCGCTCCCCCCAAGTAACACGTACATTTGGTAACACAGATTGTTTACATGTAGGCATAGGCGATATTACAATATTAGTTATTGTACATATTTTAGTAAAGTAATTATCCAAAAAACTGTGCCACTGCTGGGCATAGGCCTCCATCATTGAAATCAAGTCATGGAAGCAATTCATGCATTTAATTTGGCACCCAGATGGGTTATTGGGTGAATCCAAAGGAAAAAATCAGAAACTAGTAAATTTTTATTATTTCCTTAGAATTTTTCAATGAATTGATTCTATTATGAAAACTTATTAGGTACTTATAATTTATAATATAAATTTAGCAAATGATACATTATGGAATTAATGATTTTGATATTCTTTTAAATTATAAAAACATTAAGTCAATAGCCCTTCCTTTAGCCTCCTTTTAAACTGTGCGCCCTCTATCGATTTTATTGAATTAGGCAAATTGTTGAAAACCTTTATTCCCGTTACATAAGTGCTTTTGCTAAAAACATAACTCGAAGACTTTACTACACACAAGTCATACTTATACTGTGAACGCAATTTTTTCCTGTTCTACTCTTTTTACAAAAATATTCACTGTGTTCTTTTATGAATACACATATTTCTAGTATAAAGGCCAGGGTTATAATTTTAATCCCTAAAAACATTTCATGAAGACTAATATTGTTTTAGTAGGTACTCAGTAATAATAATTCGTATATATGAGAACTGCCCAAGCCTACTGACCATTGAACTTAGACTTTAGACGACCGACTTGGTGTAATGGTTAAGAAGTTGGCTACTACACCAGAGGTCGCGGGTTCGATCCCCGCACAGTACAAACATTTGTGTGCATGAACATGTCTGTTTGTACTGGTCTGGGTGTCTCCTATGTATAATAAGTATGTATTTACAAAAGAAAATGTATTTAAGTATGTTTATCCGTTGTCTGGTATCCCATAACACAAGCTTTAATTAGCTTACTTTGGGGCTAGATGGCGCTGTGTGGAATAATGTCCAGGGATGTCCAGGGATATTTAACTTGGCACTCATTTAGATCTCACTTCATTTTTTGTTCAAGTCAGGAACCAAGGCATATAATATCATAATATGGAACTTTGCTCTCATTTCACATTTATGTTTTGGTTGGGATACTACCTATGCATTGGAATATAAAACGTCACCGTACCCACTCCCTCCACAGGCCTCCTACGTCAACAAAAAAAAATGTGTTCATATAGTACCGGAAGATGACATTAAGGCACAGACAGAATAGGTGGATAGGATAAAGGTTGCATTTTATTTTATAATGATACTTAAGTGGTGGGGTTCTCCACGACCCGGTTGTCAAATGGCTCTTAACTGGACTTTTTTCTTCCATGTTGACAAGGTACATGCCATTATCCCCTGGAGGCCACTTCTCATCGTTCACCGGTGACAGGCTGCAACAAACACTAATATAAAAATAAAGAATGTAATTGTCACCACTGGTGGACGGTTCCTGATAAAGGTCGGAGGATTCCGGTGAATGCGAGCTGATGCTCATTAGCCGTCATCAGCCTATGATAGTCCTCTTATGGACATGCCCCTAGAACTGACCTTATCCTTAGCTTGACGCATCCACTTCCTGCCAGCTTTTAGAGCGAGATATTAGTACACCCTGATAAAGGGGGTCCAACAGGAAGTTTGCTAAGGCCCAAGACTGGTTTCCTCTTAACCAAAGAGCCGCTTTAAAAATCAACTTTCAAAGCCTGGGAGCCTAGTACGGTGCGAAGTTCCCGAAGCTCCATGTGTGGTTTAATGTATTTACAAGACATCTACATCTTGTGTTTGATCTCTTTCCGAGGGTGAACTAATAGAATTCGAGTTGTGGCCGAGTAGTGATGTATCAAACTTAAAGGCAAACCAGGATCAAATCCGTCGAAAAAAACATAAATGAGAGTTATATGTTCGTCAAATTACCAGAGGTTTCAATTTACTACTTTTTGGTTGGAAATTTTGTGGTTATTAGTCAAAAGCCGTTTTTTAATAAGGAGATAAATAAAAATAGAATTTGGTTTCAAAATTAAGTCACTACCAACGCCTTCCAGAAAATTAAATTACAGGAATCTGTTCCGGTATTTAATGCAAAAAGCATATTGGCTTTGAGAGACCAATCCTTCCCTTCCTGGGAATCCAGACAGCTCGCCGTTCGTGTTATTTACCGAGAATAGTCTATATTTAGTTTTCCGCAGTAGCTAGAACCTCAACTTCAAGTTAATCCGTTTTCCTGTGAATCCGTCTGATTCTGCAAGCTGAGTTACTAATTTCTGTGCATTCTAATATTAACTTAGGTACGTATTTTGTAATTCGTTCACTCAGTTTACATTACCATTCATCTGTACCTACTCACCGTTTTTATACGGTATATGGTAAGTAATGTGAAGAAAGACAATTCTGGATTTCATGAGTTGTTATTAAGTCATCCATAAACACTGCAATACCTATTTACACATACAATTTTGTAGCAAATTTAGGACGTAGGTACGTCGTACACGCACACGAAACAATAATTTCAAGCGGCAGCTCAGCGTTGCGTGATGTGCGCGGCATTACCTACGCACGGCAAATGATTACCGCTCATTTACCGCTCTTCACCTTATATTTTGTCAGTGTGTGCGTGTGACGCGCGTAGGTACGGGCATACTTAGTTCGGGCGTGCTCATATACAAACCTTGCTCAGAACGTATGTACCTATGAAGAGAACCTACTTCTCTCCCTTTTACTATGCTACGGGTCAAATTGATTCGAATCAAATCAGTCAAATTGAAAGATCAATCTGTTCCGATTTTCATGCCTTTAACACCATTTGCTGGTTTTGACTGAATTTATGAAAAAATATTTTCTACAAAAAGAGCTCTGACGTCTGCCACCAGTTGCCACTTAAAGTAACATTAACGTTCGCGTAAAAAATGTAGGCATTGGGATTTGGCATTGTCAAGTCATGTCATGTGTCATCCTAATAAAAAAAAATTACGCGAATTAAAATGTAAATTTAAATTGGCAACTCGTGGTAGACGTACAGAAACATTCAGTGTACGGAAGGATGGCGTTTCTTTCCATCTTTTAGTTTTATTTCGTCTGGATATTAGCAATAGCAAATAATTCACAAGAAATTTCAAACAATAAGTGTTGCCACTTTAGTAACGATTTATCGTACAGATTCGTACATGTTAAATTTTGCGCAACATTTGAAGTGGAATAAACTAACAATAAATTTAAACCTGTTTTTCACATTAACTATTGTCATTTATTACTATTATAATATTAGTATAGCTATAGATACACAATGAATTAGCGAGAGATTACTGTTTGCGAAATGGTATTTTTTTTAAAGTTTTTCGACATAATTATTTTCAAACTGCATAAATATGTAGTATTAATGCCTCTTCAAATGTTAATTCTATAATTGTATTTTAAAGATCCGTCTACTTCATAATTATAATTTAATTAAAAAGTCCTCATAAAAATGATTACTTTGATTATCTTAGCATTTTACAATGCTTGTTTTTCATATCTAAAGATAGAAAAACTGGAAAAATTCGATTTCGGACCTTGATGATCTCAAACGGGAATCGAACCCGCGTCTTTCACAATCCGGGTAACTGCTCTTAACCACTGAGCTACCCCGCTCGAGATCGTCAGGTCCGAAATCAAATGTTTACAATGTTTCTATCCTCATTTAAAGTTACTGTTTTCTCAGTATACCATGTTGGGTATACATTAAAATGAGTGCTGAGGGCTGAACTTAATTAAACAAAATATCGTTAATGAATTTTTTGGTACGTTTATATAATAACGCCTCCGTGGCCGATCGGTGGCCCGAAACGAGGAGGCCAGGTTCAATCCCCAGGTCGGCAAAGTGTGTTTTTTGGATTTTTCAGAACATAACCCGGGTTTGTGATGATCAACCCGCATTTGGCAAGCGTGGTGATTAAGCCAATACCCATCCATGTAGCGATGATTTGATTTCAATGATGGAGGCCTTTGCCCAGCAGTGGGACAGTACATAGGCTAATTACTTACTTACTTATTTTTTATTCACAACGCGAGAGACTGCCTCATTAATTAAATTAATCAAAAATCAAAATATCTTAAACGTTTTCAGAATGGCTACTTTCGCGCTGTTGACTGAACAAGGCCGTTCGTACACCCGCGACGGGACCCGTCGCACGGACATGAGCCCGTCTGCGAGGGCGCGGAGTCCGCCTTCCCGCGACGGTCATCCACGCAATTCTCCGGAACGGAACACTTTGCATGGAACCGTGCCTAGTCAGACAAAATGCGGTGTACGTTACGTTACATAGTATCACTTTAAAAAGGCATATCTAACCAAACAGCCTACTAAACGCGAAATTGGAACGCCCGAACATGTATTCACTTGCGTCGGACCAAATCTGACTGATGTGTTAGCATCAGTATCCTTGTATTAATTAAAAAATGATTAAAAACCAACGATTTAAATAATAACCGCACTACCCTCAAAAGCTTTAATATATTTTTAACCCCAGCTTCAAAAGAGTTCAAACGATTAACTTTTTTGTTAGTCTAGCGTAGTTCTATAAACATCAACCGATTTCTTTTATGTACGCGGCCCGTAAGTAGAGGTCTGAAATAACATGGAAGTTCGCCGCCCTTCTTTTATTATAAAACCTATTTACTTCCATCTCCATGGTGCCGTATTTATCATACAACTTTTTTCCCCTCGCTAAAGCTCAGGATTCTAATTTTTGAATACTGATTTGATAGGATTTAGCGCAGCGAGTGCGCTGCGCTCGTGATTCAATTTTAGAATCTTTCGCTTGCTCGGTCATCAAAGTTGAGCACCCAGTTAAAAAACAACTTTGCACTCTTGTATAACAAATAAGTAACTATTCTTTTCCTAAATAAACCACTCTCGAGGCTTACTTGCGTTCGTCGAACGAACACGTAAAAAAACATATTTACTGTTCGAAATTGATGCTGATTTTTTGGTAGTCTAATAACCATGTAATATTGTCCAAAAAACATTAAACCTATTCCTACGTTTTGTATCCCTTTTACCTTTTACCCATCCAAAGTATCGCGAATCTTCGCAAATTTGTTCCTAGCTGTCAAACATATTAAATATTTTTTGACAGAAAGAAGTCTGTCGTCACAAATAAGACAGGCGCGGTCTCTATTTTGTGCCCGTACTAAATTAAAAGGTGAGGCGACTCGTTTCTTCGTCGGAGGTACGTGACGTGATCCAGACGTGAATGCTCTTCCAGCGCATGTGTTTCCTTCCTCTTATAGTTACGGGTTCTTCAAACGGGGCGTGGAAAGGCATTTCTGCAGGCCATGAGAGTGAGGATGGCCAGCTGAATAATTTCTTTGTATCACTGTCGTTGGCAGCCTCATAACAGGACCGTTTCCACCAGGTGGAGTGTGGTCATCTTGACGAGCAATATATAAAAAATTGCATTAGGTACTTACTTACTAAAAAATAAAAGTGAAATTTATTTCCTCTTCACAAAGGTACCTTTGTGAAAGACACCCGTAGTAATCTCTATGTGACGGATCGCCAGGCTCCCACCCACTCAATCTCAGTTACATTATAATGAAGCAGAATTAAAAAAAACAAAGTAGCATTCATGCATGTGTGTGTAGGTATGCGTGTGATTATATTTATTGAAAAACAATGTATAAACATAACGAAATGTTATAAGATAACAATAAATGAAACCAATTTTATTAACGCCTACAAAATCTCAGATGGCAAATACGTATATCTGGAAATAAACTCTTGCTAACCGAGTTGGGTACCAAAATGTGTTGTGCATTAAGCATTCATTCGGGTCATCAGCACCTCTGCCGTGAACACGAAGATGGTTTTAGCTAGATCTGGTCTTATTATGTGACCTGGGGTCTTATTATGTACATTCCCTTGTCTCTAGTCAAGTTCATTCCCTAAACTGAGCGTCGGGAGAAATTTTTAATTTATCATTTCCAACCAGTCACCGGATACCTGGCACTAAACGCATCTTCAAGGCTGGATTTTTACTGACTGATATGACGGATTGTAGGTACCAAGGCCCCTGGAGTGTAAGTTAACCCCTCTATACCACGTCGCCGTCGCTTTATTATACCTTTTTTTACATCCAATAGGTAACCCCTCACGCTAAAATAATGTGAAACATTACGGTTGCAATAAATAAATTGAAATTAAAACAATCGGCTTACATTTATAGATAATAATAATAATAATAAATAATCTTTATTGCACAAACAAATACTTACAGCACGTAAAAACAAAAAAGTAAATATTAAAGTACAATTTAGGCGGTCTTATCGCTACAGAGCGATCTCTTCCAGACTATAGATTCTGATTTGCACAAATATGTATAAAAGCATAGATAAGTATTAGAGTCCTACCCACCTACGAGTATTACCTATTCTGTGGTAATTAGTAACAAAAGTTACAACTAAAGCCTTTCCTGTTTTTATAAACTCATTTATGATCGATTGAGAAATAACGGATTCCAATCAATAACCTGCTATCTTGCAGTCACATTAAGCACATTGCCAGAAAAGTCGTTACTTATTAATATGATAACTTATTGATAACACATGGTTCTTAGTAGGTACAGATGAATAAAAGCCCCTTTTAAATTAGTCGAGATCTGCGACTTATTATGTAGGCTGCCTGGCCTATAGCTTTAGCTCGGGAAAATACATTCAGCTGCTTATATAAATTTTATAGTAAATACTTCTACAAAATATTGTTCTTCTCTTCAATCCCACTGCATTCAACGGAATGCTCTTTGCCCTACGATAATAACGTGACTCTTTGCAGACTATAGATAAACTTAACCCTAAGAGATAACTGTATCTACTTTTCTCATTGTATTGTATCTCACTGTATGAATTTGTCAAAAACGATTTAATAACATTAAAAATCAAATGAAAAGGCAGTAGGTACCCTGGTACTAAAGCATAACATAACATAAAACATAAAAAGATGTATTTACCACATACAATCTATATTTATCAATGATTACTGCACTAAGCTCGAGGCTTGTATCGCCGTAATCTGAACACGAGGATCAACATTACACAGGTTCAATTTTTTGTTCGAGACACTGGATTTAACAAAACGGCAAATAAAACAAAATTATATAAAAGAAAAAGAATACAAAATTAATAAAAATCATTACCTTTACATTATCTAATAAGCAAAATAAAATCAAATGAACAAAGCGTTGTGTTTCTGTGGGCGTATGTGAGCGGATGTTACTTATTGTGTAGTGTTAACATCAATTAATTGTCCCAAGAATACTTTCCGTGTCCTGGGAGGATGTCCTGGTAATCATTTCGATGTCGTTATGACGCGCTCATCTTCATAAACAGGAAGCCATTTTGATATTGCTAATTAATATCGTTATTATCTATTCTCATTTCTCTAGTACCTACTTTTGTTTTTTCTGTGTGCGTTTTTATGTGTGTATGTTCATAACGCAGAGCGCTGTCCGTAAGAGCGAACATGTGGCTCGCAGGTTCTCACGTTGCTCCACAGAAGTGAAGGTTACTCTTTTCAGAGCCTATTGCACTAACTTTTACACGTGTAGCCTGTGGGCCAATTGTTCGCGTTTGGACAACGTTCAGGGTGCTGGTGGGGTTGCCCAGATACTGCAGCGCATCGGGGATGTTTGCAGACGCGCGAGTAGATTGCTTCTACGCGATCATGCGGAAGAGATGCGCCTCCCTGGTGCGCGGGGTTCGGGGCAGCCCCAACAGCATCCTGTCTATGATAGCAAGTAGGCTGGACTGTCGTTATATTAATTACTATTGCACAACTTCCGCAGGAGTTGTCCAAACAAGTGATAAATTATAAGTATTACTGTATAATTACTAACATAGGTTAAGCCTTTTATAACTGTGAAATTATGAGTCATGTTATTTGATTAAATTAATAAATAATAATAAAAATAACATTTAATGTTATTTTAAGTGAATCAAAACTTTTTGTTTTTTGTGCACTTGCTTACCCTTCCTAACATACTCGTATATATCTACTGTGGATGTCTGTAAGAGATTGATTTATAGCAATAAGACCGCCTTTTATTGTTTCATCATTATCTTGTTATACTAACCTGTAATGTGCATTAAAGAATATTTATCGTATCTTATTATTTTTGAATGATACATTCTGTGTACTAAGTATCGGAAATTTGTCAATAAAACAAAAAATACAAATTATTCATCTAAATTTATTTTATCGCCTTCAAAGTAGGCCCCATCGCTTGCAATACAACATCTCCACCGCTTCACCCAGTCTTCCATACATTTTTCATAGGCTATTTGCGGTATGGCCTTTAGCTCATTCAGCGAATTTTCTTTTATGGCTTCTATCGACTCAAAACGTTTTCCTCGAATTGTAATTTTAAATGGTAATTTTAACTTGGGAAATAAAAAAAAGTCAGACGGAGCCATATCAGGTGAATACGGTGCTTGGTCGAGAACTTTTGTTGAATTTTTCGCTAAAAACTCTTTCACTATAATGGCTGTGTGTGATGGTGCATTATCATGGTGCAGCATCCATGAGTTGTGTTGCCACAAATCTGGACGTTTTCGGCGGATACTCTCACGCAAACGCTTCAATAATATTCTTTATTCACTGTTTCTTCCTCTGGAAGGAATTCGGAGTGAACCACACCACGGTAGTCAAAAACAACACACAAAACACCTTGATTTTGGAGCGACTTTGCCGCGGTTTTTTGGGTTTTGGCTCGTTTTCGAGACGCCATTCTGAAGACTGTTGGCTTGTTTGCATGTCGTACTCATAAACTTCAACTCATGTACTTTTCAATTTTTAATTTATGTAATCTTTGTTTTATATATTAATTTTTATGTAATAATGGTCCTTTTGTTGACTTTGAATAAATAAATGAATGAATGAATAAACCCATGTCTCGTCGCCAGTTATTATACGTTTCATAAAGGTCGGATCCGTAGAAGCTCGGGAAACCATGTCTTCGGCGACATGCTTTCGCTGCGCTTTTTGAACAAAATTAAGCTCTTTTTGAATTAGTCGAGCGGCGACGCGTTTCATTCCTAAAATATCAATGAGAATGTTGTGGACGGACTTAAAAGATATGTTCACCTCACTAGCCAACTCTCTCAGACTCATACGTCGATTTTCGAGCACTAGCTTCTTGATTCTGTCGATGTTTTCTTTGGTCGTAGCGGTGGAAGGTCTACCAGAACGAGGCAAGTCTACTACTACTTCTCGGGCTTCTTTAAAAGCCTTATACCATTCATAAGCCCTTGTTTTCGATATACACGATTCGCCGTAGGTATTTCGCAACATTTTTAGTGATTCACCACATGAAATATCATTCGAAACACAAAATTTAAGGCACACTCTTTGTTCAACAATATTTTCCGTTGTAAAAATCGCCGAGGACTCAAAACTATCACCAACAAAAAGTGTAGTTTAAAACAAATGAAATGACAGATCCCGCTCAAATTGCGCGCTTAATCAGTACAGTGCTACCAACATGCAGTAAAAAATTGGAACGACCTCTTTTACGCGGGTCTTTTTATTGACATATTCCCGATACTTTTTACACAGAGTAGTATGTTGAATCATTTGACTGGCCTGTTGGCGCAATGGCAGTGATCCTGCCTTTAGCACCGGAGGTCGTGAGTTCGATCCCCACCCATGACAAACATTATTTAACGAAAATTGTGTACGTTGTGTGTCTGGGTGTTATTATCTATATAAGTATGTATTTAGAAATATTATGGTATGTTTATCAGTTTCTGACACTCATACTTCAAGCTCTGCTTAGTTTGGGGTCAGATGGTCCTAGATATTTATTTATTTATTCATTTATTTTTCTCATGCTGCAGCCATAGCCACGCGTAGCCGACGCTGATAAGTTAAGGAGAACTTTTTTTCTTTTCAAGAAGAAATAAGGTTCTTCAGCTGAGCGAACAACATCTGTTACCCAGATGAGTTCTGCATGTTTTAATAACCCGTGGATCCAATTAATTAAGACTTTTCAGTTGAACGCAAAACCACTTTCTTCCTGCGTAAGCGCATTGAAAAATTAAGATATCATTGAGTTCATCGCTCTTTATTTATTATTTCGCATACGTATAGACTGTTACATTGTAATAAATAAGGAAAACAAAAAAGTACAGGTCAGCTTAAGTCTAGAAAGAGATTTCTTCCAGCAGTCCATGGCGACAGGAAACCTCACTTAAAATCTCTTAGGTTCAAAATCGCATATCTTTGCCATAAAAAGTAAATTCTTTGCAGATGTTGTCAAATGCGCCCCCGCCCCGTGCTGCGTCACCGGCGCGGGCGCAAGCCAAGTGTATGACGAAAGTTTGCGCCACGAGTGTTCCATCGCCCGCTCGACTGCTGCTTCTTGTGAGAACGTAAGCGGCCAGCGTTCGTTGGACGAGGTATTTTCAGACACTGCTGTGGGGTCAGATGCGTAGGAGTGCCCGCGTTGTCGTTCCTTACATGCGAACGCGACTCATTCCGACATTTCCGACTCAGTAGTGTTTCGTTACTTGTCAGTGGCGCCGGCTGGACGTTCTCTAGAACCATATCATCGTACGAAAGCGCCATGCACGACACAATACGCAATCAGGTATTTTAATACATTTTAATTATCTACTTGCGAACTCTTTTGAATAGTCTGTTTTAAACACGTTGCCTTGAACTTGTCCGTGAGGTCACAGTTTATATAAACTGTCGTATTTTCGTCCAGAATGAGACGCGTTTTGAGTCAATGTGTTTTTCTGTTTTGTATTCATTTTGTGCGATTTTCTTTAGTGTGTCATATCTTTATTTTACTGCTGTTCATATTCATTTTTAGAGACAAACACTTGTCATAGGAATTAATAAGTTATGAATAATTTCTTCGCTAGCGTTCATTAAAACTGATGCCGATAATTAGGACGTTTCATTTCAACTCTTGGCCATAACCCTAAATATACCTATTTGAAAAAACAATGTATTTTTATGATAAAACAGTCATCTTAAAAGATTATACAAGTAAAGTTTAGTCATCATCTACTAGTTCTTCAACATTTTAATACTAAGGCAGTTTCATTAACAGCTTATACATTCCAAATGCATACACATTTAATTTTTTTTAATTAGCTATTTGTGAATGACGTAGCAACGCGACAAATCTTTAACCATGTACCTTTAGTCTGTATTAATATTTAAGTCATCTTTACGCAAAGATGTATTAGATCCTAAGCAAACAGCTTCCGGTGAGGGACGTGAGGTATAAGTACAGAGTTGGTACTCTACATACAATTGTATAGTACCTATGTAGAGATCAGGCTTTAAGCTTTCAAAAACGGTTCATTTCATTAATTCATTCATTGCACGTCACATGGAAAAAGATGACAATTTAAGGACTAGTACATGACGCCCTGCAGTAGACTGTCACATGTAGGTTACTGTAACTGCGTTGCGATTTTATCGAATTCTGTACAATAACACAACCATTATCAATTTTTACTGCACAATGTAAATTATTGACACTTATAAGTTTAGTTATAATAATTGTTTGTGTGTGGTGTTGTTAAGCATAGCCCGGGTACGTAGGTATTACAAAAGTTGTGAAGCCAATATTTAATATTAATTTACCTTGTTCAAAAAACTCAGAAACGCTGTTACAACATTTTGGTATAGGAAAGTTTTGAGTGTTTATCTCCTGAATCCAAATACGTCGATAAAAGCTGAGCCGTGCTTACATGTACCAGCATCAATTTAAGGTGTGCTCAACTTTTGATTAACGTTTAACTTGTTATGTTACAGAGTAATGTTGGCCATATCAAAATCTCTAATAGCCAGCCAAGTTAATTTCCAAAACTGAGCGTAGCAAGCAATTTCGTAAGATGAACTTTCATTTCCAGCCAGTGAGCAGCTACCTGTCGCTAATTCATCTTTATGACTGGATATTTACTGACGATATTGCAAGTTACAGTTTCTTTAGGTAATTAACTTGGCTGGCTATAGGATATTGCAATATTATGGCCCCAGGTCTCTTTAAATCGGGTAACCCAATCCTGAGTAAGTACGTGTAAGAGCGTCGTGTCCGGGGGGAAACACTCCGGCTCGATAACCGTGTGGTCCCAGGTTCTAATTTGGGAACAACCAGCTTTCTGTTCATCACTTAATTTGCGACTCTTGGCTGGACTATTCACTATCTAAACAAAAAAAAACAATAATCGCAAGAAACAATTAGCAATTAACAAAAAAAACGCAAATTTGACAGCAATTATTTCTTTATTTATGAGCACAGCCACATCATGCATTTTAACACAGTTACAAATAATCTTATTCTAGGTAGTCTTATTTATATGACAATTACGGCGCGCATAACAATTGTCACATGTGTCAATTTTTACAATAATAACGTGATAAATTGAAAAGCCAAACTATTTGTTGGAGGTATGAATAGATTTTATGATTTTCCTTTTAAGGGTGCGTTTCTACTGGAGATGTGCGAGGATGCGTTGCGAGGAATGTGTTTCTTATGAACCAATATCATCTGCAAACATGGAAAACCGGCAATGTTTAATGTTTTGCAATTTCATTAATAAAAACTAGAAAAGGTGATGGACCGAGAATTTAGCCTTGGGGAACGCCTGACATTGCGTAGAATATATCAGACTCAAACCACTTGTGACTACGCTCTGAGGTCTCTCACTCAAATAAGAGTTAAACCGGTCGAGTAGTGAACCTCCCACGCCATCGGCTTCTTGTTTTGTCAATAGCACAGTGTGATATTTGTCGATTTGATGTTACTTTAAATTATTGCTACGAGTATTTGACGTCGAATACTGGATCGTCATTGACCGAAAAGCTGTCAGCGGCTAGCAATTTACTCGAGTTGCTCAAACACCAATAAAAACCCAAAAGTAGCTCGGGAAACGGCAGGAGGGTCACTGCCTATCACGTGGGGTTCTGATTCGTTTGGTGAAAAGTCGGCTTCCGAGTGCTCGTGTTCACCGTGACGACAACAGTCACCTGACCGTTGACTGCCTTGCTTAGGATACGAGGATAGTCGTGATGGTATATATAAACGTACACGTATGAAGAGCTCATTAAGAGAAATACTTGTAGGTACTGAGCTCAAACTTGACTGGCCTGTTGGCGCAATGGCAGCGATCCTGCCTTTAACGCTGGAGGTCATGGGTTCGATCCCCACCCATGACAAACACTTATGTGACGAACATTTGTATGCGTATTTAGAAATATAGTACAAGCTCTGCTTAGTTTGGGGTCAGATGATCTTGGTGTAATTTGTACCAAATCTTTATTTATTTAATCTCAGCTCTCATATGATTTGATGTCAAGCTTCCGAAAACCGATATGTTGGTGGCTATGTCAACCCCTGAGCGTGCACAAGCAAAAGGCTTACGAAATTATCAGTATCAATTGAATGATTTCAGATTTCTGTTTTCAACAGATTAAGTAGGTATACCGATCACGTAACCGAATACCGTGCTTAGATCACTAAGTTTATTTCACATCCTTCAAGGTAAAATCTCATCAAATACATTTTGTTTCCTTTTGTGAACCGCTTTAAATTTCAATTAAGTGGCCATTGTTTATACATTGTGTTACAATTCCATAAATGTCAATCAAAGCTGAGCAGTCTTTTGCTGAGTGGCTAAAGATGTGTGAGGTATACCGTTAATATGCTGAAAAACCACAACCTTTCTGTTGATTAATTCCGGACGCTTTCTCTCAACTTCTTGCTTTAATATCATCAGTTGTTCGCAGTATAGTTCAAAATCGATGATCCTAGCTGGTAGTAACAGGTCACAATGAATAATTCCCTTCCAATCCCACCACACGCACAGCATCACCTTGTTGCAAGTTAACCTGGGTAGTCTTTGAAGCCTGACCGGCCTTTGACCACGACCTTTTTCGCACGTTCTTTTCGTACGTGATCCACTTTTCATCACCAGTTATCAGCTTCTTCAAAAATGGTTCGGTTTCATTACGTCGTAATAATCACAATTGAGTACACGGTTCATTAGGTTTCTTTCAGTGAGCTCGTGAGGTACCCAAATATCGAGCTTTGTTGTGTACCCAGTTTTTTTTTGTACCCGCCCTGACTTAACACGTGTGCAATGATTTTCTCTGATATCATATGCGTAGGTACTAAACACAAAAAACTTCCTGTTGAATCGCTCTGTGTATTGATGATAACCGCTTAAAAAGCGGATAGATTTGAGCGTACAGCCGGTGGTAAGCGACTTCATTCATACTATTCAGAAAAAAGGTCAATGATTAACAAAAACTTATTTCTGCTAGTCGTACACAATTGGGCTCGTTGGCTAAGCCAGTTAGAGGTAACTACATATTATTTATTCGTGCACTAAATGCACCGAGCGAGTCTTTGCACAAGTGATGAGTTAAAAAAGGGCCATTAGAATGCATTTTTAGAAACCGATCGCCGCGCTAGGGCTGCTGCGCACAAAATAGCATTATTAGGCCGTCCGCTGCGTTAAGCGGGTGCACGGCGCGGGCGCCCGCGCGGCGTGCTGTTTCTTGTAATCTCATAGATCAGCGCTGCGTACAGCGGGTCCCCCGTCGCACGCGGCGCGGGCGGCGTAACACGCCCCGCGGGCGACGGGTGTCCGACTGTCCGTGTGGCGAGCGGAGATGTTTCTAGAGCACCGTTGCGTTATCCGTGCCGCACGTTCTGTGATTGTACAGTCTTTCGCATAATTTGATAACAATGAGTATTATTGACACGGAACGTGTCATTTTAGAAGTCCAATGTCGCCCCGTTTTATGATATCGACTGTACACCCGCGTGATCTAAATCTTACTGGCGGCGCCGCGAGAGGCGGGAGTCCGTCGCAGGCGCCCGCGACGGACACCCGCGACTTACGCCCGCTTAACGCAGCGGACGGCCTTATTGGTAACGATTTTTGGCTTTCAAAATAAGGAATCTATAAATATATATAATGAAAAAGTAAACGATGTAAAACTGTGCGTTTAAGAGAATACAGAAGCGCCGTTTTTCCGTAAGGCCCCTGTTTCCGCCTTGGCAATATCCAAGCATAGGAATATTTTTTTCCAAAAAAATCTATTGCCATATTGGCATGTCCCTGTCATTTTTATTGTCAATTATTTATTGAAATGGATATGGTCCTTCAAAAAAATTGTCAAGATTTCCCACTGTTAAAAAACCAGAAAACTAATTTGACTATGAAAAACATAGAAACACAGTCAAAATCATTCTTTAATTGTTAATAAAAAAGTAATTAAATCGGTCTACTTTTCGAAAAGGGATCTGGGGACAACGAAACGTAGATTTAGTCTACTTTTGAGTTTTTCGGTCCGAGTTGCAGGTTGGCAACAGACAGCAATAGATTTCACAAATACCTATTTTTCAATTCTCTCGTCCGTGTCCTCTATTATTTCTGAAGAAGAGCGGAGAGAATAAGAGAAAAGGAACTGAGGAAAATATCTGGATATATTATAGTTATTTATAGCATAAATTTACCAGCCCCCGTCACTGATCTCCAAGAGAATTTATTCACTACCTACGTTTTATCTGATCTGTCAAATCCGTCTTGTCGAAGTCTTCGTCTTAGTCACGTCAGTCAGTCTGCTGGCCAGTCAGCCAGCCAGAGTCAGAGAGTCCGTTACATTTTGGAAATGGACCAAATACGAAAAGGAACTTTTAGTAATTTGTATCTATCTGTTGTATGTTCTAGCATCTCTGGGAACTACAAGATGCATTTTAATGATGCGAGTGGGTAGCGTAGAAAGTTCCAATAAAATAGAGTGGACTTTAAATTGATTTATACGATGAAAAGTTTTCTCAAACTTATTAAAAGCCCACGCGAACGAAGTCCTTCAGCTTGCATTTTTAATTAAACCTATTTCAATTTCCTGAAGTTCTTGATTAAATAAAGAAATTTCCTTGAAGTACTTCAAGGAAATTACAAACTAATAACCATTCCAGCATAAATTATTAAAGGAACTGACAACTATTAAAAAATCAATGAACGTAAACCGATTAAGTTAGAAATTTTATGCTTTGATGAAATGTCTGCAAGTGTTTATTTAATTTAAAATAATATGTAGGTATTTGAAGTAAAAATCCATGAAATATTACGATATTGCTATTCTTTCAATTAAAATGACCTCAGACATGTAACAACCAAGCTCTTTAAATAATAAAAATCGCTAAATTCAGTTATTAGGATTATTTTGCCAATATATCATAAAACTCAATCTCAATACCACAATTTCCACAATGCATTGCATCATGTTGTAAGATAAGAATAATCCTCCAGTTTTTAAAAAGGCAAAGAGCTTATTCAATCAATCATTCGTTAAACAACCGTGATATTTAGAAGCTGGCCGAAATAACTTTCGCGGCTTAAGTTGAATGATTTTTTCAAAAGAATCAGTGGTTTAATCAAATGCATTGTGTACCTAACCGGTCAATTAACCAGCTACGTTTGAAAATTAATGAATGACATATACTCGTACTTCCAAATATAGCAATCATGTCGTAATAGTGACGCGCGATTTGAATGTCTAATTTGATACAAATTGGTTATACGAGTATTTGTTCCTTTACATTGGCTCCTTTCTAAGCCTCCGTCTGAAAATCAGCGTTATGTACGACTCGGCCACCGTGTCGTTACGTGAGATGGAGACATTTTTGCTATTATAGCATTGCATGTTTTGTTCGAAGTTTTATTTTTATAATTGCATCTGTTGTGTTTTAGTATGCAAAATAAATAAATATATTTTCATGATTTCAGTTTACATAAGTATAAATAGATATCTTTTCATGATTTCAGTTTACATAAGTATAAATAAATATATTTTCATGCTTTCAGTTTACATAAGTATAAATAAATATATTTTCATGATTTCAGTTTACATAAGTATAAATAAATATATTTTCATGATTTCAGTTTACATAAGTATAAATAAAAATATTTTCATGATTTCAGTTTACGTAAGTATAAATAAATATATTTTCATGATTTCAGTTTACTTAAGTATAAATGTATGGATTTATTTTTGATGGCTACATTAAATAGCCGCGGTTAAAAAACCTTTTATATTACCACGTTTTATTCAAAAATATAGTTAAACTGTATGATAAAATGTTCTACACACATGATGTATGTACAATCATGATCAAAAATATGTTAATTAAGCAAGTAAAAATCAACTGTGCAAGTACTGTTAAGTATTTTTTAATACAAAGACTTATAGACGAATAAGTAGAAGCGAAAATAGTAAATTTAAAGAAATGGTGATAGGTAGATAAAGTTTTCATTTTCATTCCAATAATTAATCTCAATTAAAAAGTATGGCGATTGGCGTAGTGCGCTGTAGCACGGTTTCTCGCGTGTTCGATCCCCGGTCAGGTCAATTCAGGAAACGATCTTTTCTAAATTGTATTGGGTCTGGGTGTGCTGGTAGACGCGTCTCGCTTAATTCCTTGTCTAGTACCTCGTAACACAGGTATATTTATATTTATCCCTACTTAGAGACCAAGAGGTGTGTTGTCTGGCGCATATTTATTATTTATATAGGTATGTGTACCATGAATATTTTATAAAAGCATATAAAAATATGAAAGCAACCAAGCAATTCTGAAATTTCTTAAAGACGTCATTACTGCCTTCTTATAATCGAGTAATCTTTTTATATTTTAACTAGCGATCGCTCGCTTCGTAACAGAAAGAAGAAATGTTTATGTGTATATACTTATAGTGATTTTAACTAATCCACATCATTTCTAACTCTGTTGAGAGCTGACAGTTTATTAGTTATTGAACGAATAATTAGAATTCAGTTATTGACATCTAGAGAATTTAATGCTCTCTTGAGGTTTTTAATCACTCATTTTAGTAAGAAAGCAGCATTGAATTTCAAATTATCATAGTCGCTGTTTATAAATTCTAATTAAGTAGAAATTCTAGCTAGGTACGAGTAGCTAGCTGAAATGAGCTCAAAAACGGAATGCTGTTATGCTGTTATGCTGAACTTGAACGGGGGTTAATCAAAATGTATAAAGTCGTATTCAGGAAGGCGGACCAACCTGTACGGAGTAAGATTCAAATCTCACAGTTTGAAACTTAATTCAATAATTTCCCTGTAAAGACTTATATTAGATATTTAAAATTACTTTAAAAAATTAGCTTATGTATGTAAATCAAAATAAATAGCATCGAATCAATTCCCTAGTAGATATTAAATTGGTTGTTCGAGAGTTCTGACGTTTCATCCCGGGAGATAATCTCGGGGTGGAAGAGGCAACGATATGAGAGTTCTATGGTGATAAATAGAATAGTACCTCGGGAAGGCATCTGTGAGATTTATTAGTCACAGACGTAAGAAGATTTCGCAGAAATAACATTGCAACAAAGGAACTTCGTGCACGGGTCTCACATAGAGAGATATTTGAAGAATTAGGAACTCTTACTGTAGCTTCACAATATATCTATGATTATATAAAGATAGATAGATTATTTATTTCTCATTAAAAAAATACACATTTAATTACATTTGGTCATAGTCAATTTAAGGATTTTCACAATGAGATCGTCAAAGAAAATAAATTAGAATGAAATATAACAAAATATTGAACATTAACACAATAATTCAAATTAAATACAAAAACTCGCAAAAAAATGTCAAGGCAATCACAAAATAAAATAAAACATATAAAATTAATATTTATACCAGACATATTGATACATAATTATACATTCTATAACTCTATATATATAAAACAAAGTCGTGTTAGTGACACCACTAAGAACGAGTGGACCGATTTTTATGATTTTTGTGTTTTTGGATTTGTCTGCATCGGGAATAGTGTTAAAAACATTGGGAAATTGACGAAAAAAAAAGGAAAAACATTTTTCCTTACTAAACGTTCACAGCTGTCAAGCATTTGCCATTTGACAGAACGAAGTTTGTCAAGGCCGTTAGTACTAGGAATAAAGGAAAAAATAGCGCTCCCATATTTCAATCACAAATCCGCGGCTTCGCCTTCGTGAACTTAATTTTTTAACGAATCTTTATAAATTCTAGCATATGTGTTATTCTGATGCTTAAGCTGTATTACTGTAAAGTTAAATCTAAATCCGTTCAGTAGCTTCTGCGTGAAAGCGTAACAAACATACACACATACACTTGCATTAAGACTATAATTAACAAAGTTCTGGAAGAATACAAAGGATAGTGCCCATTCGCCCATATATTGCGGCCTAAGAACCAACAATCACGAAAAATACCACTTAGGGTTCATAAATACATACACTTTAGTGTCAAAACGTAGTTTATGGACAGACACTTCTGAGAATTCGTTAATTATCAAAAAGCTAAAACATTTTAAGGTTATATTAAATATACCTATCTTGCGAGGTTTTATTTGCGTGGACTAATCTTCTTCAAGGACATATTTTGTTGATCTTCCAATATGTGGAACCTATAGCTGATTCACAAATCACACAAAATGTTGATTCCATTGCGATGATCGTAAATCCGTAACTATTGCCGAGCGTAACCTGCACGCACGAGTCCGTAAATCTAGCCAGGTAGGTCACTGTAAAGAGCTATCAATGTCCGTTTTTAAGCGGAGTCGTAAGCATGTAATTATAAAAACAATAAAATTAGGAAGCGGAAAATATACAAGTGATGCTGGTATTTTATTTTTTCCGTATAAAGTGTCAACCAAACGCCATTGACAATCTCTTTTGTTTTTGGCTTTGCACAAAGCTGGTTCAAGCCAATATACAGGGTGTCCCTGGAAGTAAGGATCAAATCAAAATAGCGCATAGCTGAGGTCATTTCTGACCATTTTAACCCTACCAATTTTGGTCCGATTTCTAACCGTTAAAAAGTTATGATCCATTTTTTTTTTTTAGAAAGTGGTCTAAGTCCATACAAAAATAACTATTAAAAAAATGTATCAAAGGTACCAACTTGTTTTTTTTACCAAAAGATTAGCAGGTAATAATGTCATACTTTGACTAGTTATTGTATTGAGCTCCCATGTCAATTTAAAAAGTTAAAATATTGCAAGAAAAAGTCTTATTAAAAAAAACTACTTCATGTTCAAACAGATGTCGTGAAAAAAATGGGACTAGTGAAAGTTGTCGCAGTATCGACAAAAGTTGCTCGTTTATTACAAATTCTTTTCAGGTATAAATTGATTACTTCCAGGGACACCCTGTTTATTACAACTTAAAAAAAAGTCGATTAAACATCTATTCATTGACAGTAATGTATTGTTCCTCATTTTTAAGAGCCTTTATAGAGAGTTCACAACCTCATTTTCTTACACATACAAGGTTTATTTTGTTAATACGAGGTGAAATAAAACATTGTTGCGATGGCTAAACAACAGAGAAGAAGGCAGTTTAATATAATATATAAAAAAATGTTTCCGTACTATGAATCTTACAAGTATTTTTAATTCTGAAATCATAAATCAAAAGTGTCCGTGACAATCTATTAAGTGATAAAAGTCAAATGTTTGTTGGTTCTTAGACCAAGTTGGGCATGGTCCTTTACGAGGTAAGTTACAATTACATAGATTTAGAAGCCAAATTAAGGTCACTATTAAAAAGCGTTATCTATTACATCAGAAAAGATTTCCTTGTGGATAAAAACCCTTGGGACTAAGCTCTCTCTGCGCTTAATACTAGAGTTAACCACTGTAATGTAAGAATAATATTACTCACTAACCTTCTAGTGTAAATAGAAGCTTATATTTGTTTGTTTGTTTTTCATTTTTATTATATTTTCTTCACTATGTCATTAATGTGGGAATGTGATAACTTCTGTTGAGAAGTTATTGTAATCTGCTAAAATCCATTGTAAAATGAAAACAATTTCAAAAGAGTAATTGTTGAGTTTCATGCTACGTCTCCTCTAGTAGATACTTAGTATTCTATTTTTCCTGTCTATTAATAAGTATTATTGCCATCATTCTTCGGCTTGACTACGATAAGCCAAGCTCTCCTAGTTCAAATAAAAGAACAGATCTATAATAGCAAATACATTTTCTCAGACCGCTTACAGCCCTTAGTCAATACGAGCAATACTGTTGCGATCTGAGGTCAGATGGTCGTGAAATAAGATGTCACTCATCATGACACTGATATTTATTTACTAACATTTCTCTTTCTATACGAAGCCTGCACGTTAAAGGCGATAAGATGAATGTAAAAGAACGTTCATTTCTTGCCAGTCTCTCAAACCGTTAGTTTTTAACACCATAAAATAATCTTAAATCAAATACACGCCCTTATTGGTGAGGAATCATGAATCAAACATTATAAGCCGAAGTTGAATACCATTACGGAGCGCAACGTAGTGGAAATAGAGTTGAATGTTGAGCAAAAGGTAGTACAAAGATGGCGGTTGATATGATGGCCGATAAAGAGCACCTTATATGATTTAACTAGCGTTGAGCCAGAAGCAAATGCTTACAGCTATGCGAATGGAAAATACTAAAATACAGGTTTAAAATATTAAATTCAATCTCAATTATTTCATATGGGAAAGTTAACACTGTTAATTTTCCAAACATCTTTATGTTACGAGCATCAGACGTCGTTCACATAGGTACATTTATTTAATCTATACTTATTCTTAGTCTACATAAACTCATCATCATCCGTGCGGTCTATCCCGGTTGCGAACCCACACTGGTGTGTGGGGTCCCAGGGTCTGCCTTTCTTATTTTCTTGGCCCAATTCGCGCGGTCTTGTGAATCTTCAGTGGTGAGTTGTTGGCACGCATGTCACCCTTAACGACGTCGAGCCACCGCTTCTTGGGTCGACCGCTTCTACCGTACCTGGTGGGGGCGGCATGGCCAGACATTTGTAGCCGACGTAGTTTGCCGATCTCCGTGAGACATGACCATACCAACGAAGGCGGCACTCCTGCAGCTTGTCTGCGATGTCACGAACACGACATCGCAGACGAGCTGCAGGAGTCTACGTAAACTAATATAATAAAAAGGAAAGATTTGTTTGTTTGTTTGTATTGGATAGGCTCCGAAACTACTAGACCGATTTTAAATATTCTTTTACCAATGTAAAGCGACATCATCAGGAAGTGATATAGCCTACATTTTTATTTTATTTAGGCTATATTTTGACGGGAGAAACAGCCTACTAATAAGCCTACCTAGTAGTAAATAGGTACATAATATTCACAGTAGCACGTTACGCGAGAGCTCGACGACTATTTCAGGCACTAATGCTACATTAGTTTACGAGTCACCGAGTATTCACGGTTCGGTTCTTTGAGTATCCGGGATGAATACTAGCGGATATATTCGGGAATTATTATTAGAATGCACCGCTCATACCACCTACGTCAGCACGAGTTTGGCTAGCTTTGGGCATGTGACTCACTGACTAAGGATAGTAGAGTGCTATCGCTAGACGCTCATGAATAATGAGACTAATATTGCTACAGTTAGGGTAAGTTTTGTATCTAACAGAAAACTACTAGGTACTTACCGATATTCAGTCAATAAAAGCTACTGTTATTTTTTACTCTTTAAGACACCTCTTACCGTTTTTCAGCAACTTTATAGGCTATCCAAAAGTCTAATCAAAAATTGAAGTAGGTATTAAATTCGCTTGCATAAGTAATGAAATCACACTGAAATTAAAAAGTTCATGAAACGATAAATAGGATAATTATTATACTATGAAGTAAGTCAGTTTTAAATAGGATGAAGAACTAAGGTGGGCGGATTGACATAAAATAAATTGAGTCTGAACACTGAAGTACGCTAGTACATAATATTTCAATGAGTCGGAACGAGAATTATATTTAGCTGGCACATTCCTTGCAGCAATTGGAGGAAGATATTAAAAACCAATAATAATCACAAGTCAACGATGTTCCATAGCTCAATGCTGCATAAGCATAATTTAATGCTCATCATAGGTACAATTGACAAGCGTAACATGTCACACGCGTGGCAGTCACATCCGAAAGCTGGCTCTCTTATTGACATGTATAAGTAAAAGGAATGGAGATAGATAGATTGTTACTAAGAAAAAGGAGTACTTAGAATGTCTTTAGATACACTTTCTTTTGCTCTTTTGTTAGAGCGCTGATGCAGATTCCTTGTATTAAAAGTTCTTGTCACAAGCACTCAATAGATGGCGTCACTTTCTGACATAAACCTCGCTATGACATGTAATTAATCCTTCGTACTTATGAGACTGCGTTACTTAATATGCAGGCACCTTATGGCGCCGACATAAGACCCATTATACAAAGGTTCATATACATACGATGCCTGCTAACGAACCTCATTACTAGCACCATGATAATTTATTGAATATTAAAACTTTATTTAGTTCAACTATTTTAATTTTACTGAATGTTGGCAGCGGCTTCGTCCGCGCGGAGCCTTTATAAACATTTCACTCTGTTTAATCGAAAATACGCTTCATTACCTGCAGCTCTTTTAATTAATGTGTGAAAAGTATAGAACAGTTCAGCCGATGTAAAACTTCACAATATTGTATTTAAATAACCGTTGCGTGGTATAACGATAACTGAAAACGAAAAAAATATATTACGAATTATGAACATAAAAATATACAATTTTATGTTCCACGTGGAAAGGACTAAATACATTTCAATAAATATAATAAATAAATAAATAAATATGCGCCAGACAACACACCTCTTGTAATGCTCTCGAAGTAGGGATTAATATCCCTGTGTTACGAGGTACCACACAAGGAAATAAGCCAGGGGCGTCTCCCAGCACACCCAGACCCAAGTCAATTCAGAAAAGATCGTTTCCTGAATTGACTCGACCGGGAATCGAACCCGGGACACTACGGAAATCGAGGCGAGAAACCGTGCTACAGCACACTACGCCAATCGGGTCGTCAATGAAACTTAATACAATTATTCTTTAACAGCTGAATTAAAATTTTAAATTCATTTAGAGGGTATAAAGTTTTGATGCTATTTTCACGCAAGCCCTGTAACTGTCAGTTATAAATGAATATAGACAGACAGTCGCTTTCGCGAAACATGTTTTCAACACACTCGAGCGTTTTAACAGAACATGTCCAAACATAGCTGGTAGAGTGTAGACTATACGAGGCTGTGATACACTGGAAGTTGCAAATATTTCACTGATCCCTGTCAAATTTTGAAATTAATAACGCTCTATTTATAATTTCAGTTGTAGAGGACCAAATAAGTACAGTACTTTCAACTAACTAAATTATTCTTAGTTACTAAAAATGTATGTAACTCATTTTTAAGTATTATCTAAGTATAAGATACGTGATTACATTTTCCTTAAAAAATTGTTACACATATTTTTTCGCCACCGATCGAATACGATTATATCAAATTTGTCATTATGTACCCATGCAATTTGACCCTATCTGATAACTAATATTCTATACTAATATTCTAAAGAGGAAAGATTGGATTGTTTATTTGTTTGTAATGAATAGGTTCCGAATCTACTGGACCGATTGTAAATTTTCTCTCTCCAAAATAAAGCTTTCTTAATTTAGGCTAGGTAAGTATATTTTGACAAGAGAAACAGTCTGACGGACATTAAAATAAAACTAGCCAAATTGGCCTTCACAGTGCACAGAGAGAAAGGACTGATGGTCGTACAGGCACATAAATTCTAGATTAAATTCATTAGAGGTCAATTGAATATGAAGTGACTATAGTCAGTTCATATTCAATTGGTCTCTAATCAATTGGCCTCAATCGGTCGCGACTTTTAGAGCATCGGCCTCTTCGGCAATTTATTTAAACTGAAGATAATTGGTCAAATTGAAAATCAAATTCAGAGACAAGTACATCGATGAAGTGACTACTAAACTGGTCCAAACAGCCACATTTATTTATTTTATTTTAATACAAAATCCACAGCTCTTATGAATAATACATTTTTAATTATAAAACTAGCAAACAACCAATTAAGGATAGTTACATTAAACAAACAATTTGTACAATTTAGGCGGCCATTATCAGCGGAAGGATTTCATCCAGGCAACCTATGGGTAGAGGATGAGGAACTTCATAAAGAAAATAACTTCATGTGCCAAACAAAAAAAAACAACTAGTTACATTAATCAATCAATATTTTATAAATACATACATTTTCCTTTTCTTTATGATCAATTCTATGATACATCAATTGATTCTAATCGAAACGTTTTGACCCATTAACCACCTAGTGATACCTCAGAAAATTACCCTGAGTGCAGATAATTACTACCTACTGAGGTTGGAAAAACAGATACAGATACAAAAGTACTTCAAAGATTTTAGTTGTTAAAACACAAATGATAAGTTGCATTCATCATCATTAATGCTTAAACTTACGTACACCAAAATATCATTAAATAATGAGTTTTCATTTATCAGGAAATTACTACATCTGCCGATAACTCATTCAATTATAACCATCAAAATGGTCTGATAATTAAAATGGAACCGTTTTTAATTTAATTAATGATATGTTTGCAGAATCATTTGGTGTATACTCAATTAATTTGTTTGATGGAGGATAATATAATACATCTGAATTTGGGGAAATGTAGGCATGGGTGGGGGGAGGTGGAGTGGGGCGGTATTCAGGTAGGCATTATGCGACTGGCAAATAATTATTTAAGCTTGTCTGAACAGAAATGTGGCGCCGAGCTGCTATTTTATTGCGTCCATATTTTTATAATATATGAAGCCAATACCCATCCATTGTAGCGATGACTATAGGCTAAGTTACTATACTTTTTTTACGCCGCGTCTTTTCAGATTAGCTCTAGCTTAGACACGATACGGTAGGTACCATCATTGTACCTATGCAATACGAAATCTATTCTAATATTATAGACAGGAAAGATTTGTTTGCTTCTTTGTTTGTATTTAATAAGCTCCGTCCGAAACAACTGAACCGATTTTAAAAATTCCTTCACAAATATAAAGTTACTTTATCAGGGAGTGTCAAAGGCTATTTTCTTCTAATTTAGGCTATACTTTGACGGGCAAGACAGCCTACGCGGGCGAAGCCGCTGACGGAGAGATAGTCGCAGAATAAACAGATAGCCTTACGACATTGTTTTAAGTACAAATCACTGTATATCATCAACAATTTATAAGAACTAGAACAAAAGATAGGTTGGTTGGAGAGCGCTCTTAAAGACACTCAACACAGGTACACTTCACTAGTGAAATTGTGGCCAAAAGGTAGACGAATTAATATTCTATGGAGGTATTATAATTGAAAGTTCATAAGTGTCCATTAAATTTAAGAAAACCACCAATTTTTGCCTGTTTTGGACGCGTCACACGTGCCTCTGCTGCGGTGTCATAGTCGATATTTTCCTTCACATACATTTATATAAATGAATCTTTCTTTATGAATAAAAACTGAACCCTTTTACAGAAAGGGAAATTTGAAGAGGTTTCTGAATTTCCTAATGTAGGAAAAACTTAACATCCTTATCATTAAATCACTAGTCTTTTGCCATATTTCCTTATTTTCCTTGAAAACAAAAGTTGTTTAAAAATTTTGCTTTTTGATGATTAGTTTCTACATGACTTAAGAGTCTGACATATCATTTTTCTTAAACCATAAAAATCGCCTGGAATAGCAAAGAAGAACATAACAAGGTAGAAAAAAGCAGAATAACGCGACGGCTGAAGGACTAGGTTCCAAGCCATGAAATAAACCATTAAGAAAAGGAATACCACGACAAAAGGCTCACAGCAGCGATGCTTTTCTCGCACCCGTCCATTCGAATCCTTCTCGCGGTTCGCGTGGTAGCCAGCGCCCTCTTTCCATTTTCACACTTTGGACACGTGCCCAGGGCCCCTAAAATCTTGGCTTTTTTAGATTTTAGAACATAAAAAGAAGGTAAACTAAGAATAGAAGAGCCCCATCTTCCTAATGTGCCACAGGCCCCAAATGTAGGACAGAGCAAGCATAAGCAAAGCCCTTGCCTAGAATTTATTTATTACATCGAACTTGTGTGAAAATAATCGATCGGCATCATAATATATTATTCAGTCTTTGTTGTGGTCTTTTTTGCTCCAGTTTCATAGCATAATACGTAGGTAGGTACCCCAAAATAACAATAGGGGTAGCCAGACACCACATTTTTTCACTTGAACATCCCAAAGTTCTTTCACTCTCATTCATCACGTTCATTCAATGGCTTACCTTTCATATATACTCGTCGTTTATTAAGAAATCCTCGTTAGTGAGAAATGTTGAATAGTGTGAATGCTTTCAAAAAACTCGTTCGGCTCTGCGCATTTTAGTTTCAACCTTGCGAAGAGTATTACGCCATATGTTTGTAAAGAAAGTGGCCGCGCATGTACCGTCGGCAGCAGAATTGTTGAGCGAGCATTACTGAGAAGTGCCGCCGCACACTAAGACTAGTGGTATTAGTTCGGCTGAGCCACTAGACGACTAGACGACCACACAGGTCAAGTCACTAGATGCTGTCACAAGGCAACATCATCGGATTCTAATAGTTATTCAATTTGAACGGCATTATGGAATCCTGTAGTTTGATAACTGATGGTTTTTTTTCAATAGCCCTTTAAAGTCGGGCGCAGCAGAAGCCCATTATTTAAAAGTGTAAAGTGATTAATTAAAAATAAACATACACACCGATAATCCAAACAAATTATGCCAACTTCTGATAAGAAACCATTTTCATTTTGCGCAAAATGTAATATAGTTAGCTGCCGAACAAAATGTTTTGTCAAACGCATAGTAATAGAACTGAAGCTGCGAGATGTGACGTCACTAACTTGTGACCGTTTGAGGGGACCGTTTCGGACAAATCAAAAAAAATATTTTTTTTTATTTGCAATTTACCGAAGAGTTTTAGTGCTATCGGAATATTTTTTTACAATGTCTCCTATCGTAAAAATAAAAAAATAAAAAAATTAAATCAGAGATCGACTTGTGTTAGTAAAATTGAACTTAGTATCTAGGGTTAATGCTTAATAACTAAAAGTGACGAGGTTATGTTACATAAATGCTCGACTAGTGGACAGTCCCCTCTGTCGGCGATCGCCTTGAGAACATTGTTGCGGCTGCCGCGTACACGCTGTAATAAAGAGCCGGCTTTTTTGCGCAGTATGGCCGGGAAACTGTCGACCCCTCAAATCAGAAAAAAAATCAAAAAGCCATTTCATTGACGCGCGTCTCTGCCAATCGTGGCTGAGTGTGCGATAGGCGGCCACCAACAGCTTCTGGTTCTAACGCGGACACTCAAATGCTCAGTTTGTTCTGATCCATTTGTATTGAAAATCCCGTCTGATGCGTGTTGTGCCAGTGTGTGGCCGCACTACTGTTTGGTTTAACAGCACTTAATGGTTTATTTATTTAAACATTAGCCTGGGAGATTGTGTTTGTACCCAGCCACAATGGAAGATTATGAGCCGGAGATGGTGTGTGAATAAGCCGTTGTAAATAATTAAGTGTAGGTCACGTAGACAAATACAGTACTACACTGGCGAGCAATGCAAGGACTGCACCTGAATAAAGTAGCTCATTTCGGCTCCATACTTTTTTGGGCTTTTTCTGAAAGTATCGGCGAACGAAAAATGTACGTATCATTTATTTTCATTGGCCGGCACTTAGAAAATAATTCGGTTATTACAAAGTGAGAGGTATTTTTTCGTTTAATTGTGAAAATGACGGTTTCATAATCAGCTGACATCTTTGGGAAAAAAAAATGTTTCAAATCATTACTAGCAATATAGTTTTATGTATTTACTTCTAGCAATATAATAATAAATAAATAAATCAATAAATATCCCTGGACATTATTCCACACAGCGCCATCTAGCCCCAAAGTAAGCTAATTAAAGCTTGTGTTATGGGATACTAGACAACGGATAAACATACTTAAATACATTTTCTTTTGTAAATACATACTTATTATACATAGGAGACACCCAGACCAGTACAAACAGACATGTTCATGCACACAAATGTTTGTACTGTGCGGGGATCGAACCCGCGACCTCTGGTGTAGTAGCCAACTTCTTAACCATTACACCAAGTCGGTCGTCAAATATACCTAGTTTAATATTTTATTTTAAGTTTCCCAGTACTTTCAAAAATCAAGAAAGTATGAAAATGACTAAATATGAACTCCTATAACATTTTTTGTGGCAACCCTACGACTTTTGGGTCATGATAACTATTACTCCGTATGACTAGCTCTAACTATATGTACCACTTTTTTCAGAAAAGTCCCAAAAAATATAAGACGACGTACTTTTTTAAAAGAAAGCCATGAAAAGAGTTGATATTTCTCAGCAATGAGAAACCTATTAGCGAAATACAATAAACACAATTGATTTAAGCCCCTCAGTGCCCAATCCAAAACAGAAAAACTCTACATAAACAAAATCTTAGACTGCTCAAAACAGTTTCAAAAGCCGTTTTTTTTTAAGTTTTGTCTACTATCTCTATGACACTTTGAAGTGATAAATTTGTCACTAAAATTATCAAAAAGTTAACAGATCTCATGTAGAGCCCAGTTTCTAACTCTATACGCCCTAATCCTACAAACTCTGCAGCTTAGTCAAAGTATGTAGCTCGTCTATTTTTTATACAAGAACTAATTGTTAAACAGAAAAGTAATGAACAATGAATACATTTTTCACCTTTCGCCCACGTGAGCGTAAACGGCCAAGCCCATATTCTGACTAAGGTAGAGTTTGTGAGGTGTAGGTTAGAGCTTGTGGAGTTACGTTAGGGTTAGCTGTTCCCTGCGGTTACGGGAAGAGAATACTACCGAGGTATCCCTGCCTGTTGTAAGAGGCGACTAAAAGGGCCCTTGGGGTCGCGAAGCGCACCCGAGGAAGACGGTAACTCGTGTCTTCGGACACAGTGGTCTAAGTTATCGTGCACTGGAGTTTAGCTTGCTCCTCCCGAGGTTGGCTGCCAAGCGGCCTTGCGCGCCGAAGGGTCCTGCGAGGAGTCTCCCTCGTTGGGGATCCCGGGCCCCTTCCATTCTGCGCCGAAGATGACCAGGAGTTCCGAGTCCCACATATCCCAGGTGTCCCGAACCCAGGGCCTTGGGAATGCCTAAATGCATTTCGTGACAAAAAAAGGGTTAGCTCTAACTCCAAACCCAAGTTCTGGGGGGACGAAGAAGCGCTTTTGTGAAAAAGTAGGTAGAGCACTTGCGATTCACTTGGCTCGTCTTGGCTGGTTGTGGACCGTGTTCTTCGATAAACAAAAGTGTTTTGAAGCAGTTGACACCTTCTATGATATTCACGACATTTTTAATTTGAAAAAGTAATCATTCTAATTCGTAGCCAGGTGATTTTATTTGACATTTCTTTATTCTGTCTTTTTTGTGTAATGTTTTGACGTGTAATTTTATTTAATGTATTTGCTTTTTAATGATTTTTTCATTGTAACTTCATACACAATGTAATTTGATAAATTGAATTGAATCGAATCTTACTACTTCGACGACAGATCTTTAGCTGTGAATATTGTCATTAAAGTGAGTGAGGCTACAAATTTTTGCTCGTCAGTGTAGCCGTCTTATAAGGCAGTTAGAATGAAGTAAAGCCTGTGGAACAGATAAAAGAAATATAAAAGGTCATGAACTCAGCCAACCGACGGTTATTGGTGCCCTGAGTTTTTTTGGTATAAATGATCAACATCATTATCATCATTATCACTAGGGGCACTGTACTGAAATCCCATACAAAAACATTTATTTGTATTTGGAAACTCAACAGCAAGTTCCAACTCTTATTAATTGCCTAGTAACGAACCACAATAAACCACTGAGATACTTGTCATAAGAAGTTATAAGGGAAACTTATGGGAAAAACATCCTTTGGGAATTATAAGAGCTTGTCTAAAATGACGCGCCACTCCGCCGAATTATCGCACAGATAATAAATTTTAAATATGAACGTTGGTAAAACATAAACACTCCACTGTGATTGTCGTTCAGTAGCCAGGTGGACTAGACGCATGCGTCGCTACTTCGCAAAAGTACACTCGGCACATCTAATTCAACTAAAAAAGCAGTAGGAAGCGTCAATTCAAATTAGACAAGCTCTAATAGCTTTCTGCGAGCCTACTCCCGTTTGTACCAACACGTAGTAGCGTAGATATTGAAACGTTAAAAAAAAAAATACTTCCAGTTTGAATTTGGTGTGAAGTTTTTGGCATTCCAATCATCATATTTTTTTGTAATCGCTACTTTTTGTGTGCTTTTTAGCCCTCCAAAGTTTCACGAAACTTCGTGATTTTTGTACCGGAGTAGACCCCCAGCTTTCAGCTTCGTCCGCATGCACTACAACATACACTATGTTACTCGCTGCTATTGTAACTTTATATTGGTGAAGGAATATTGAAAAACAGTACTGCGGGGCTAAGATGCGCGCCTCACGAAAAGATTAAACAAAAATCCACCAATCAAATTTCGCCATTTCTCGTTTCTGTCGATAAAATCGAGAAATGACTAAATTTGATTGGATGTTTTTTTTGCCTACACATCTCGTGAGGCGCGCATCTTAGGCCCACTTGAGTTTTTCAATTTATCCATTACCAACAAGATGCCGAACTAAAAGCCATTATTTTCTGTCTTTGTAATATGAGTGTAGATAACTGTTTTGCTGACGCTACTTGCCCCGTTCTCCGCATCACCCAATATTTAAATAAGCTCACAAAAATACTTCACGATGCTAAAATGGTAGACCACGTGGGGTCGACTACGCACATCTTCTGTAATAGACGCTTTTAAATAATTATGTACAAACTATTCACAATGTATTTTTGTAACTCCAAACTTGGAATTTACAATTTATTTGAAAACAGAGGGGCCTGCCATTGCATAGTCTTATGCATATCGTATTTCAAATACTATTAGTGCAGTGCCGTAAGCTTTTGCACATCTGTGGGAATCTGGATACATTTGATGGATTTTCGTTATTTTTTTCGACATAATTGTTTGTCCTGGGTGGAAATTGAACCACCGAATCAGAATCAGTAACCATCAATGTTTTTCATCACCGGAGAGAGTCGGCAATGAACACAAAGTTCTTGACCCCGGTTTGATCCCGAGGCCACACAATCCACGATCCTAGTTGGGGTGCTTACACCCTAGGCCACGAGGTCATCCACAAAAATTCAGCAAAAAAAACTAGTATTGTAGTAAAATGTTCAGCTACTAGCTACCTACCGTACGAGTAGGTAGGTATCATGAAAGTTCACACCTAACGCCAATCATAAAACCAATCCAAAGGATAGTAAAACCAGCCAGCGACTTGATTTGTATAACTTTTCACTTAGTATATGAATTTGAAATACCATATTATTGTTGCAGCTTTAAATTCAAACAACAACAACATACAAACAGGCAGCCACTAATCTGAAAAAAAAAAACCTTATTGAAATCGTTCAAATAATCCTTTATTGATGAATTAATTGAAGGTAGGTACGTAGTAATAGTTCCACAATGGTTAGGTATAGGTTTCGTAGACTTCTGAGGTAGATAAATATAAAATCATTTTAAAATAATCACATGAATTATTCCAATAAGCCACTTCACTAGCGACCTGACTGGATCAAACCAGCATCTATACTTCTATTCAATTGGTCGTCTTTCGGCTGGTGACTGTCAAAATCTAGGTGAGAAGATGGACCGTTGACTGGCAATAAAGGGTATAAATAAATACGATGGAGCTCAGTTAGCCTGGATAAAAGATACCGTGAGGTCCCTGTAGTCCTAACCGCACGAGCCAGCATTGAACAATGCACTTCTTTTGCCACCCGAAGTGTGGGCGGTGACATCGAGCACGTTCCGCCCCAGCTTTTTACTGCGAAATGCTTTTGCGAGCATTCTCCAAGGACCTAACTTCTAGTGTAATAATTTCGCATTGTCGACTTGCGCACTCTCTGGAGCAGATTACAATTAAACTTGAGAGGATGTTTGGACGGAGGAAGTAACTGTGACCAGAACTGTGACAACGTTTGGAGCTTTTTAATCGAATTTTCCATTGATGGGCTTGAAAAATGACGTAGGTATTCTTGCTCTCATGAAAGTCTACCATGAGTTTCCGTGGAATTATTGATAATAGCCATTTGTACGTCATTTTTATTAATAATTTTTTTTTTTTTTTAAATAAGACAGTTGTCCATAGATGTTAGTAACAATGAATAAAAATCCTTAATAAACTAGGTTAGTAAATGAAAAATGAATAATGAGTATCTTAAGACTAAGATGTTGTAGCAGGATGGAAAATAAAGCAAAATATACTTAGCAGGCTCATCGAGCCTTTATTACATGCAGCTCGGTGAACCTACCAGGCAAACTCGAGTCCATCCTGTCACCCACCATCCCCAAAACCCTGTTGGAGCTCCCTCGCACCGCACCCTATTTATTAACGATCCAATTTTTTTGCACATCGTTGCGTACAAGTCGTCCACCCTAGCATCAGCAAACATGCCGGAGGCACTGCAATAGCGCGGGAGCCAGAACAGCGCTCTGAAAATATTATTATGAAGAATACGCAGAGCATTGTAGGATTTTTGTGTAAAATTCACCCATAGGCTGCTAGACTAAAAGGTTTGGCAGAACGCTTTAATAGCGTGATTTTAACCTCTGTTGAACACCGAGCGAACCTATGCGCCAACATATTGCCACAAACCGACAATGCCCTGCGTACCCTTTCTATATCTAAATTATCACTCAAATTCTCAGGAACAATATGGCCAAGATATTTAAGCTGCTGAACACGGCTCAAGGGAACTGTATCTATTAAGAGTTAACGGCGGTATATTAGATGGACCTTTCTTGTCGGCCTTGAACAGCATGAACTCGCTCTTTTTCTCGTTGTACTTTAAGCCATGTTCTGCTGAGTACGATTCGTACACTTTTAACATTTTTCTTAATCCTCCAATTGAGGGGCTCAGCAGCACCATATCATCAGCATAACTTAAATTTTTCACGCATACCACATCTACCTGACACCCGATATATATGCTGCTCAGCTCCTCAACTAGTTTATTCACATAGATGTTAAACAAACGCGGAGATGTTAAGCCTCCCTGTCTCACACCACATTCAAGCTGATACTCATTAGAATATGTATTTCTCCATCGCACAGCATTCGATTGATGACTGTACCAGTACGAGAATATTGCAACTATTTCAGAGGGAACTCAAGCTTCTTCTAGTTTCACCCAAAGCTTTCTGTATGACAAGAGGTCAAAGCCTTGGATAAATCCAGAAAGCACGGCTACACATGCGTTTTTTCCAAAACTCTACACAGATGAGATCCAGCATGCCGTAAATGCTCGATGCTGATCCCATCATGCCCATGTGATTTTCCTTTTTTCATATTGTTTATGATATTTGCAACATCTTTAGCTGATAACCCTACTGGTTGTTCAGTCTGACAAGGCTCAGTATCGACCACCAACGGCAAACGAGCCTGAACTTGAAAATTATCCTTTAATAAATTGGCAATATCTTTAGGCTCACTAGTCCCCTCGACACTCACAGGCAGACTAACCTTGTTTTTCAAACTTTTCGTTCCCTTCCAGAATTTATTAAACTTTTCAGCTGAGTGCAGAGAGGCAGGTATATCCATTTTGATCTGCTCCTTGTTATTGAGACAGTACTTCAAACGCGATTTAAAAAGTTTACGACTGTCTCGCATCGGTGCAAACTCATGGTAGGAGTGGGTGTAGCTTACTCGGAAGTGACGTATAACATAATGTATATTTGCATATATACCATGCAAAAATTACTAGCTTCGTACGGCACTAAAACCAATATCCCTGTGTTAGGAGGTACCACACAAGGAAATAAGCCAGGGGCGTCTCCCAGCACACCCTGACCCGAGTCAATTCAGAATAGATCGTTTCCTGAATTTACCCGACCGGGAATCGAGGCGAGAAACCGTGCTACAGCGCACTACGCCAACCGTGTCGTAACAGATATGAACCTTCGAAAATCGAATTATTGGCAAGATTTTCCGCTGTGTTCAAACATCCAGAAAACTAGTTTGGGTAAGTTAAGGTGGAAAATTGCGCCTTCCTCGCCTACCTACAAATATCTCGAAAACTTCCGACAGGAAACTAGTAATGACGAAGGTGTCATTACTAGTTACCTGTCGGAAGTTTAATTATGTTTAATTATGTAAGGACATAGAACTATGATTTAGTTTGTAGAATCGATGTAAGGTGTCACTACTATTATTTTTTTTCTACGTGGCATGCATTGTTAGCCGCTGATGGCTTTCACAATTTTACCGGAAGAGTGGGTGAGCGGAAGGCTCTCAACCCTAATATTTAAGTACCGTGCTTAGGCACGTTACTCAAATAGGGCGCCCCAAGGGGGGACACGAACCTCGGCTTAGGGCGTTACTGGGAGAAGGCAAACAGACGTAGGTTTGAGGACAGAAGCGACCCGGCAAGTGCCGGTTACGCGAATCTAAATATGAGTGGGGTCGCGGCGCGCGTCCACGCCGGCGTGGACGATAGATCGGTCTGGTGGAGTGTTGGTTTTGCGCGAGTTGTCTGGCGGTGGCAATGGCTAGCGTGAATGAACTACGAAAAGTCGATTTTGTGTGCTTATGATAGGTAACTTCGGTTCGATTTGCATGGGGGGGGGGGGGGCTCTAGGTTTGCAAAAGGCTTACAAATACCTATTTTTATCATAAAATACTTTATAATATCTAAGTGAGGATGGCTTGTGATAATCCCACTTGATACTCAGCCAGGCCTCTGTCACTCCATGTACAGTCGCCATCAAATATATTTTAGTAGACAGGGTAATGAAGGGTATGAACATCTGAACTATTTAAAAAGCCCATAAGTTCTTTACACCACAAGTTACCAATAATATCTGAACATTAATTACATCATTATTATCTGAACAGCTTGTCAACAATTTCTATCCATACGAATAACCGAAATATCGGAACATTTACTGTTTTTATTTGAAAGTGTATTCTTCATCTATAGGTATTAATAATATATTAGGCAAGAAAATATAGTTTGTTTATTTTCTATATAATAGTATAGTTATAGTATAGTATAGTTATAGTTTGTTTGTCCGATTTTAAAAAATCCTTCACCAAAATATAGCTACATTATAAGCGAGTGACATAAAGAGTAGTCCAAATATTAGGCTATATTATAACGGGAAAAATCTACACGGGTGAATCCGATTGCCGACAGCTAGTAAGTATTAAAAAATATACAAAAAATACGGGACCAATTACCAAGATCATTTTAGCAAAAAGCTTTATTATAAACAAGTAATATAGGATTTATTTTAACGGGAGAAAACAGAACAGCCAAAATCGTAGAGTCCACACAGACGAAACCGCGTGCGAACAGCTAGTCTTTTATGTTTACAATATGCTTAGTGTTTGTCTGCGTAGATACACTTGAGGTTTTACATAGATAGATATTCTTTATTGTACATAAACAGAAACTTAAAGCTAAGCTAGCATTAGGTGTTCAGATATTTTTGGTTTTTGTGCGTATATAAATTATTGACTAACTGCTGTAGATATTAGTGATGTTGTTAATGTTCAGATATTATTGGTAGTTTGTAGTGCTAAAAACTTATTGACATTGAACTTTTAACTACATTTTAAATTGTTCAAAAGTGTTTGGCCACCCTGTCTGCTACAATAATCTGATGGTGACTGTACTTGCGCGTGAAAATTACGTACAGAGGCGTTCACAACCTTAACATAGGGGGGCACCTTATGCTGCTGACATAAGACCCATTTTGCAATGGTTTTGTAAGGTTGATGTGAACGCCTCTGTCTGTACCAGCCGCCGGGTCACCGTAGGCGCTGCGCAAACGTAGAGACTTTTTGATGCCGACACGGCACGCCATCACAGGGGAATGTAGTTGCTGTCTCCTGTAGCGGTGATCGGACACAGTTTAAGATTGCGCAAGGAGTGGATGATTCCATACTGGTTCTATAGAAATCAAATATTCATCGGTAGCTTGTATCTGACACAAGACCCAAAAGTGTCCACGTTTGCGCCCTGCCTTATACCCAGGCAGTTGATTGTCTACAGCCGCGTAGAACATTCATGTTATTATAACGTTTTTATACTTCATTCATTATAACATTAGAAATAAGAAGCAGGGGTGCTAAAATGAATGACAATTTGCATTTGACGTTGCCATGACGATGACATACCTGAGGATAACCTGGCAAAATTGAAAACCCCTTTCTGCCACAACGTATGAAGGGATTATACAGTAACATTTTAGATTTGGTAGAGTTATAGTGACAGTGAAAATGTGTTCAGATAAAAACCCCTGCTTCTTTTAGGTTTTTACATCGACAAAATAGTTTAATGCAAGCCAAATAATTTATTTAAGCAAAAGCCACATGAATTCTGAAGTTACTTCACTTTGAAGAACAAATAAGTGTGACAGCTGCTATATAAGTAGACTTTAATAAATTCGGCATAAATCTTAGAAGTAATAATGTTTACTGTACTTTTACCAGAAAGTGTACCCTAAAAAGAATCTTCTTAATTTTTGTACATGTGCAATTACAAATAGCTAAAGTAAAGAATAATAAAAGGAAAATAACAATAAACAAATAAAAAAGAATAAATGTTAAAAAGTAATAACAAAATAAATATAAATACGCTACGCCATTATGTAGGTTGCTTTTTTTCTGTTTTAGATCCGTCCGATTACCTGGAAAACTCGAAAGAATGCATGAAATCATGAAAAAATAATGATAAGTATTTCTATTGACATTAACAAGTAAAACACTAAACACGATTATCATAACCTATAAATATTTCAAGTTTTTTATATTGTGCTAATAATGATAAATATATTTTTTCATTTTTCTAATACTCATGAAAACTTTAGCACAAATAAGTTTTGTAGAGTAAAACTATTAAAAACGTTTATTCGTGCTAGACATTTTCTTGTTTTAGGCAAAACCTGATATGTGCATGCGATCTTTGGTTAATATTTATAATCACAGCGCAAATGAATTAATTATAGACATATATATTTTACAACTTTCGTTTAAGACATTTATCTGTCTTGAAGGTTAAGATCTTAAGTCGCTCTTAGAGGAGCATGTGATTTCAAATGGCATTTCCTCGAAATATCAAAATCTGCACTTATTCGATTTTCCCAGATGCAGACGTTAAGAAAACAAGCATTGTAAAATCCTAAAAATCGAAGAAATAAAACCATTTTTTCTACACTATCTGCAGTAATATTATAAAGAGGAATGATTGTTTTGTTTGCGTGAGGTTAGATCTATGAATAAGGTATCCTATGTAGCGAACACAAGGGATATTGCGTAGTATACTTTGGTAAAGCTCGCACCTTCACGGCAGCAAAAATTTTCACGGCTTCTCCGTGACTGCACCCACGCGAGAAGCCAAGACTACAAGAAGCGAAGGGCGGAAAGTTCGCATTGTAATAAATTTAAACATGCTCTAAGTTTTCGTAACAGGAAAAACATTTTATTCTTCCATTTCATCACGTGTACTGTACATGGGCCGTATTACAATATTTTGCCACTATCGCAACGTGACCGTTTACGGTGCTAAAATGCTCACTTTGTATGTCACCGGCAATGTGATAATTCAGGTATTGTATACAATGCCGGGTGCGTTTAGGCAATGTTTGAAATACTAGCTTTTGGCTCGCGGCTTCGCCCGCGTTATTGTAATATATTATGACTAAATTACATAAAATCTTTATAAATTGTAGCCAATGTGTTATTCTGATGTATAAATTGTATTACTGTAAAGTTTCATCCTAATCCGTTCAGTAGTTTTTGCGTGAAAGAGTAACAAACATACACACATACGAGTACATACATCCTCCGTCCTCACAAACTTTCGCATTTATAATAAAATAAAAAAGCAAAAAGAATAAAAATATTTATTCATAACACTTATGACAAGTCAAATACAAAAAAAGAATATAGCAAAAATATATTAAATAAAAATAAACTTACATACAATAAAACTATGATAGTAAATATCATAATTAACCATAATGTGACTACCACCGTATTGGAGGTTGTTTCCGATCGAGAAGACTCCGGCAAGAAACTTGATGGTTACTCTCTACTATCTTCAATTTTGTTTTTATACACAAAAATTGAATTGACAGAGTAAAGTCTTAACAAAAAATGTGCAGAGGAGCAGGTTATACTCGTATCTAAGATGACCACAAATTCTTATCATTTAAGAAATCCTCTACACTATAATAACCTCGCAACCTTAACTTAGCTTTAATTTGTGACTTAAACTTGTATTGAGTACTCTAGTATTGAGTTTATGAACATCACTGTTTTTCTGGAAGGGATGCAAGTTTTTACAGACATACAGGGTGGTCCAAACATACACCTCAATTTTTTTTTTAAGCTTCCTTACACTCAAATTCGGATACCCTGAAAACACCGCTTATACGAGTATGTTACGCGTTTTATTGTAGTTTTAGAGTTTGGAATTTTCTTACGATTTTTTTAAAATTTCTGGGTTGAGTCACTTTTTCGGTCACTGTAGCGCGGTATAATAAGATAAATGTGCTAAATGATTCTGAAGAATTCACACCCATAACGCTTATCACAACTCATAAAAAAATTATTAAACTGAAAAAGTTAGGAATGCAATTTTGTGACGTTTTTCAAAAATAAATCCAATAAGTCAACTTTTAATCAAGTTTTAGTTGTGATCTGTATCGGAGGAAGGGGCGCACAAGTGACAAGACGAGTAGTCGAATTCGTACTGCTTTATTATCAGCGCAGGCGGTGGGCGCAACCACTTATACTACTACCTACATATCAATCCTCCCTTCTAATTAACACTTAACTTAAAAATATTTCCTATAATCTACTCTCGGCAAATTCCTCAATTGCATAGGCGCTGGCGTTGGGAGCTCTAGTGGTGTGCTGGCCTCCGGCGTTCGGCTTATTTGCCTATCCCCGGGGCTTGTACTCGGAGCTCTTGAGCTGAACGCGGGTTGAAATAAACTCAAGTTTTCACCCGTATGGGCATTACCCATCTCCTTTTCAGTCATTTGGTTATGTTGAGTTTTCATCGTCGCTCCTCGTATTATTTGGTTTAGATGTCTTTTGACAATATTTTTTGTGTTTTCATCTTCCACTTAATACAGAACTTTGCTGAGTTGCTTATTTATAATACCCTTACACCAATTAAATTTGTTTTTGGTAATATAATGTATAAATAGTATTTTCTCTCCTTTTAATAATGGTTCTCTATTTGTTTCGCCAAAAGTGTTATTATGCAAGGACTGATTCCGTTTCACATTAATAGCTACCTGTGACGGTGAGGGTGAGCTTACTTTTGGGGTAAGTAAATCTAACCTGGATTGTAGCTGTCGACCGAAAAGCAATTCAGGAGGTGAAAATCCTGTGGTGGATTGTTTAGAGTTTCGATAGTCAAAAAGATATTTATTCAATTTTTTATTTTGCGATGATAGTAATACTGATTTTATTCCCTTCTTTACAATTTTAACGTAAGATTCTGCTGGTCCGTTACTTGCTGGATGGTAAACTGGACTCGTTAGGTGTTGGATGCCATTGAAATTACAAAAAAAAATTGAATTCCTTAGAATCAAACGTTGTGCCGTTGTCACTAACTACACAGTCGGGGATACCGTATCGGGACATGAACTCACTCATTTTAATTAATAGTGCAGCAGTTGTGGTGTTATTTTTCATGTCATAGCATTCAACCCACTTTGAATACGCATCCACTATAACTAAATACATATTGCCATTTAGTGGCCCGAGAAAATCCATATGTATTCTTTGAAAACATTGTGTAGGTTGTTTCCATGATTGAAACGGTGCCCGTGGCGGAGAAGGACGTAGCTGTGAACAGATTGGGCAATCTAAGATATTTTTTTCTATGCATCCATCAATACCAGGGAACCAAAACCGTGAACGTGCCTCCGCCTTGCATTTAACAATGCCTAAGTGGGAGCTATGGAGCTCTGACAATATTTTATTCACTAATTTAGAAGGAATAACAACTTTGTGACCTCTCATTGAGCATTCATTTTCGTATCATAATTGTAAACGACAGTGGGAACAAGGTTTTATTTTTAGGTCTGCAACTTTCCGTGGCCACCCTTTAGTTACATATTCTACGACTTGGCTTAAGACATCATCATGTTGCGTTTCGAATTGTAATTCGGTTAACGTGATGGGCATGGTTCCGTCAGTTACAAAGTTAATGTATGTCGCGCGATCGATAGTTGTGCATTCACTAGCCGGGCGCGGGCAGTCAGCTGACGCGCCGTGTGCTATCTCGACCGGTTCTAACGATGCACGGGACAAAAAATCTGCGCTATTGTTCGCGCTTCGGACGTACTCAATAACATAATTATAAGCTGATAAGGTGTTGCATACCTTTGTAGCCTGTTGGCGGTAAGTTCAGGGATACCTTTATGTGGCCCAAGAATTTATATCAACGGTTTGTGGTCTGTTTTGAGTATAAAAGGTTCTGATCTTGCATATAAATAGTGGTGATATCGTTTCATTCTTCTTTTTGAATTTGAGCATACTTTTTTTTTGGCAGAGTTTAAAGTACGAGACGCAACGAGATAGGTCTCTCGGTCCCATCAGACTCGATTTGAGATAGGATAGCTCCCAATCCACTTGGCGAAGCATCGACGGATAAAATTATTTTAGCCTTCGGATTGAAATGGGCTAACACATGATGTGATGCTAAGCTATTCTTTATTTCAATAAATGCTTTTTCATGCTCGGCCGACCAATGCCATTTGACATCCTTTTTTAAAAGGTCATACAAGGGCCCAAGGATAGAAGATGCGCCTTTAACTAAGTTCCTGTAGTAATTAACTAACCCTAAAAATGACTGCAGCAAATTTGGAGGCACTGGGGCCTTGACAATAGCATTTACCTTATCTTGTGATTTTTTTAATCCGTATTTATTGATATCATAACCTAAGTAATTTATCACGTCTTGGAAAAATTAACGTTTATCTTTATGCAATGTAAGGCCAGCCTCACGTAACCGACTCATCACTAAATATATTTTCTCTAAATGTAAACTGCGTGATTTAGCCGTTATCAGAATACCTATCATCTGAGAATATCAGAACGCCCTCTATGTCACCCAAAATGCTATTTAGGACACGTTGAAATATAGATGGAGCGCTTGTTAGGCCAAAGACTAATCTATTAGGTATATTTGAACAGACCTTGATTAGTGTTAATACAAGTGATATTTTCATCGTCTGCGATCCGTAATTGGTTAAAGGCCATTGACATATCTAATTTGGTGAATTGTTCTCCACCATGTAACTTGAAGAGCAGATCCTCGATTGTTGGCAAAGGATACTTCTCGACTACTGACTGTTTGTTAATAGTCTGAGAGTAGTCTGCACAGATACGAAATGTTCCGTCTCGTTTCAAAACGGGGACAGTGGGGGATGCGTATTCAGAGTACTTGATAGGTTCTAAAATTCCTAGTGTAACTAATCGTTCTATTTCTTGTTTCACTTTTTCTTTTAGGGCAAAAGCTATCGGACGGGCTTTAAAAAAAACTGGCTTAGCGTCTACTTTTAACGGTAATTAAGTTGATAATTCAGGAAACAACCCAGCTTGCCAGAGAAAATAATTCAGAGAAGTCTGCTAAAATTTTATCGATAACAGGGTTGTCAATCTCTTTCGCAGTATTACAAAAATGAATGGGTAACAATTGTAATTTTTTTCAATTCGAAAATAGAAATAAAATCCCTGCCTAGAATTGAAGGACCCCCGTTTGGAATAATGTAAAAATTAAGTACTTCTGTACGATTTCTATAAGTCACAGGCAATTCAACTATTCCTTTACAGTTTATGGATGTCCCGGAACAACTTATTATTTTTTTCCACGGTAATAAGGTAATATCTTTAAAGAACTGCTTATGATTATTCTCTGACATGGCTGTGACGGCAGACCCGCTGTCGATCTCAAACCTTAAATCCAGATTGTTGACTTTTACGCTTTCGGACATAAGCGCACCGCCAATTGATCTAATATCGAAAAACTCACCGTCATCGTCATTATCGCTCACTTCTGCCGTTTCCATATATTTAATACCATTGCACATCCGACGTAAATGACCTTTTTTGTTGCATTTTTTGCACTTATAATTAGCAAACCGACATTCACTACTTGTGTGGTTAGAGTACACTTGTGACGCATAGGCAGCTTGGTGTTATCTATCTTGAAAACCGGCTCCGTAACCGATGAACCCGACGCAGCTGCAGCATCACGGGCGCAGCGAGAACTTTCGGCGACCTCGACAGCCCTAGCCAGCGATAGTGACGATGCATTCATTGCAAACAGCTTCTCCCTTTCTGCACCCGGTAGCATTCCCATTACGAACTTATCTAGCAGCGCTTCTACCAAGCTGTTGAACCCGCAGGATGCTGCTAAACCCCGAAGTCGGGCCGCCCACTGCGCGTGACCTTCACCAACGTGTTAACTCGCAAAGTAAAAGTATGATCGCTCCGCGAACAAGCAACGCTTAGGAGTGAAATGACCGTCTAGCAATTTCACTACTTCTTCTTAAGGTTTACTGTCCAAACTATTTGGCAAAGCTAAATTACTTGCCAGTTGGTAAGTCGCTTCGCTTAAAGCGCTGAGTAGAATCGCTCGTGTCTTGGCTGCCGTTTTGTCTGACTCCGTCGTAATATCATTTGCGATTAACCATTGGTTGAACCTCTCTCTGTAGGTTTTCCAATCTTGATTGCGGTGATCAAAGCTTGAAATTAATCCAAATGGAGAACTCTTTTTTTTTTTTTGTGTATAAGTATTTTTCGTCGCCACTGATCTGTATCGGAGGAAGGGGCGCACAAGTGACAAGACGAGTAGTCGAATTCGTACTGATTTTGTATTACTCAGCGCAGGCGGTGGGCGCAACCACTTATCCTACATAACAAGTGAATACAGTGATTAGTGATACACTGATTACTTGAATTTTACACTTGTGACACTTTGGATGAAAATTTAGGTATGATGCCGTTGAAGTTACTCATTGAAATTTACATGGTAATTAGAAAGGTTTTTAAAAAGATTTGGATGAACACTGTACTTTTTTTTTAAAACGGCCTTCAAAGTTCAGGGGAAAAACAGCATTCCTAGCTTTTTCAATTTCATAAAGTTTTTTTTGAGTTGTGGTAAGCGTTATGGATGTAAATTCTTCAGAATCATCTAGCACTATTATTATTCTAATAATGAAAAAAAAACAGACATATCAACATATCGCGCTTCAGTGACCGTAAAAGTGACACAACCCATAAATTTTAAAAAAATCGTAAAAAAAATCATAACTCGAAAACTACAAAAAATCGGGGAACATACATGGGGTTTTTTCGGATACCCCTGAGTGTGAGGAAGCTAAAAAAATTATTGACGTGTATGTTTGGACCACCCTGTATACTACATTATCTTAACTAAATTGAGAGTACACAGTTAAAATATCTATCTCTTTGAATACTTCACGAAGCGAGTCGCGTGGTCTAAGGTTGTAAATGCAGCGGATGGCTCTTTTTTGAAGAATAAAGATGGTGTTGAGATCCGCTGCCGAGCCCCACAACTGTAGACCATGCGACATAACTCTGTGAAAATAACTGAAGTACATAGACTAATCTTGCTGTTGCGATATCAGTCAGGAGCCTTATTTTTCTAACAGCATAAGCCGCCGAACTCCTTACTCCTTCCTGCCAGGGCAGAAATGAGTAAGAAGTAAGATTACGAATATGATTATCCATTACATACTTTGCCTAGGCAATGTATACAATGCCTAGGTATTGTATACAATGCCGGCTAAGCAGCCGGCAATGTGTGTAAATGGTCACTGTTAGAATCTTTTTGGCATACATTTTGGGTAGGAAAGATAAATAAATCGATTCGTATTTTTTCATTATCAAAATTTCTTAAGTTATAATACCAAATTGTAAAAGGACATAAAAGAAAATGAGGCCAGTTCGTGTCTGTTCGTTATCGTATAGAATGGAAAATGATCTTGCGGCAATGTGTGAAAAAAATGGAATTTGCCTTTAATTATCAAGTTTTATTGAGATACTCAATATCAGAACGTAAATCATAAAATATTTTTTGACAAAATGCATTGCTTGTTACTTTAATTATTTCAGCATTTTAGAATGCTTGTTTTCCAAATCTAAAGATAGAAAAACTGAAAAAAAATAATTTCGAACCTTAATGAATCAATCACAATCCGGGGGACTGCTCTAAACCATTGAGCTACCGAAACCGCTGGAGATTAAGGTCCAAAATCGTTTTTTTCCGGATTTCTATATTTCAGATGCATTGCTTGGCTATTACTTAGTTTTGTTCAATTTTACATAGGTACAGAAAGCCTTCATTCATTATTTCTCTTCCTTTATTATTTTTTATTCTTATTTATATAATGATTGTACTGTTTTATGTATTTATCAATTTACACGTGTTACTTTTTCCGTGCCTCTATTGATTCTTTTCAACCCCTTGCAGTATCAATTTCATTGTATTTTATTCCGTGCACACGATGTCGGACGACACTATCCCACAAGGCCCTGTCAGAATACCAGCGCTGTTGCAGCTTTGGAGCTGCAGCAGCACTTGCTGAGACAGGGACCTGGTTGGCTCCACACTGAGGCCGATTTTTTATTTCATTGTTAGGTTTAATTGTTTTTTTTCAGTCTTTTTATGTTTCGTTTTTAATTATGTTTTTATGTCTCATTGTGTGTGCCAATGAATTATGTTTTACTTTTACTTTTTCATGCTCTGTAAGACGTGGGTTTATTATTGCGAGGGGCGACGAGAATTTTAGGTCGAGATGAACCAGCAGTCAGAACGTTATGTCCTCATTTTCTTTTCTGTCGTTTTATACTTTGATGTTATATAATATAAAACAAAAGATATCTTGATTGTGAAAACATACGAATCCATTTATCTTTCCTACCCAAAATACATGCTAAAGGACGATTTTGACAGTGAACTTTCTTTTTAGGGAACACTCTTACAGATATTGCCGGCTGCATCCAGCATTATATACAATACCTAGGCAAAGTATAAAATTAATAATATTTCCTACATTGCCTTAACGCTTGAGGCATTGTATATAATTCCGGATTATACACATTGCCGGTAACATATAGACTAAAACTAAAAGTGAGCATTTTAGAACCGTAAACGGTCACGCTGCGATAGTGGCAAAAGATTGTAATACGGCCCTTGTAAGTACTGACTACTGACATCTACATAATATCGAAAGAACAAAATATGCCAGCCACATGAACAGAGAACCCGCGAGTCATTGGTCCGGCATATTTTGAAATACTGCCCACTACAAAACGAAAAAGCGAACCATCGGACAAGGCATTTGGACGCTAGCTAAAGAGCCTTTTATTGAAAAATCCAATTTATTCTGCTGTGGAATTCTTGAAAAAGGATTTCACTGCAGCCTAAAACGACTGTTTAAATTGTTTGTAAATTGTTTATTAATTTTTATAGTTTGTGTAACTTTATTTGACATTGTTTATTTTTCTTTTGACTTGATATTGACGACATCTTATTTTATATTCTATTTTGTGATTGCCTTGACATTTTTTTTGGGACTTGTTGTATTTTTTTGAATTATTGTGTTATTTTTTCATATTTCGTTATAGTTCATTCTATTTTATTATCTTTGACAATCTCATAGTGCAAAACCTTACATTGACCATGGACAAATGTAATTTAATGTGTATTTTTGTAATGAGAAAAACTGTAATGTTCCAAATTCGAAATTCGAAAAATCTCTCTCGAAATCGAATCTGAAATGCAAATTACAGGCAAATGTTCGTCATGTCAGGGAATACTAACTGACATGACGAACATTTGCCTGTAATGCTCAAAATCGAATCTGAAATGTTACATTACAGGAAAATGCTCCAGGCGAAGGACCACCTTAAAGTAATCTGTAGTTCTGTACTCAGCACCGTATTTTCTCGTTAGCTATCTTTTTACTTTCCAATGTTTTATCTCATGGCTTTGTTTCCTCTTCAACAGTTAGACCAAGATGGATACGTGGTCATCGAGGACTTCTTGCGACCGGCGGAGTGCGAGGAACTCCGGGCAGCCGGTTTCGAGCTCACCCAGAATGTGCCGGAGACTGACCAGAAAATTATATTCGACACTACAGGTGATAAAGAAGAGGTATGAACTACAACATTACGGTTACTATTTTGACAGGCTAATCTTTAACACCCAGTACTTTCATGATTTTTATTTGCATATGGCTATAATCACAGTGTTATGGTATTTTAAGGACAGCCATATTAGCATATGATATACGTATTATGCATGCAAAAATAGATTTAAAATATTTTTCTTTTTTAATACTGCTTTTGCTATGAGATTTGTTAGTAGCTTCGTTATTAAAATCCATTCAGTAGTTTTCACTTGATGCTAATACGAACAAGTCAATTCATCATTTTACAGACAATGTCCGCCTACTTCCTGGAAAGCAACGACAAAATTCGCTATTTCTACGAAAGCGATGCAATGGATGCCGACGGAAAGATCAAAGTGGACCCAAGTATAGCCTTAAATAAAGTAAGCACGCCATATTTTTTATAAATAAAAATAAGTTCAAAGGCAAAGTACGCCGACAAAGTTGTTTTATACACATCGGTGATAATCAAGCACGCGGGCCGCCTGATGGTAAGCGGTTGCCGTGTCTTGTGAAGGAATTATCTCTGAAACCGAACTGTACGAGACCATGGCGGATCCAGAGTGTGGGGATGAAGTCGTTACTCTCCGTTTAATCACTGTTTGCAATACGGGCTGGCTAATGGTAAGCGGTTACCGCGTCTTGTGAAGGAATTATCTCTGAAACCGAACTGTACGAGACCATGGCGGATCCAGAGTGTGGGGATGAAGTCGTTAATCACCGTTTAATCACTGTTGGCAATACGGGCTGGCTAATGGTAAGTGTTTACCGCGTCTTGTGAAGGAATTATCTCTGAAACCGAACTGTACGAGACCATGACGGATCCAGAGTGTGGGGATGAAGTCGTTACTCTCCGTTTAATCACTGTTTGCAATACGGGCTGGCTAATGGTAAGCGGTTACCGCGTCTTGTGAAGGAATTATCTCTGACACCGAACTGTACGAGACCATGGCGGATCCAGAGTGTGGGGATGAAGTCGTTACTCTCCGTTTAATCACTGTTTGCAATACGGGCTGGCTAATGGTAAGCGGTTACCGCGTCTTGTGAAGGAATTATCTCTGAAACCGAACTGTACGAGACCATGGCGGATCCAGAGTGTGGGGATGAAGTCGTTACTCTCCGTTTAATCACTGTTTGCAATACGGGCTGGCTAATGGTAAGCGGTTACCGCGTCTTGTGAAGGAATTATCTCTGAAACCGAACTATACGAGACCATGGCGGATCCAGAGTGTGGGGATGAAGTCGTTACTCTCCGTTTAATCACTGTTTGCAATACGGGCTGGCTAATGGTAAGTGTTTACCGCGTCTTGTGAAGGAATTATCTCTGAAACCGAACTGTACGAGACCATGGCGGATCCAGAGTGTGTGGATGAAGTCGTTACTCTCCGTTTATTCACTGTTTGCAATACGGGCTGGCTAATGGTAAGCGGTTACCGCATCTTGTGAAAAAATTATCTCTGAAAAAGAAATGTACGAGACCATGCCGGATCCAGAGTGTGTGAGAGTGATCGGTCCCTGCAACTCGCATTCGGCACTCAGGATCTATCCCTACCATGAGTTAGCACTGATGATAGTCTCAAGCGTCTGTGGTAAGTAACTTCTTCGTATGGGATTTCGGTACAAGCTGTGGTTTTCCATAAAGTGGAGGTATATGCATGCGGACGAGCAGTTCAGTTGCGGGCGGAGGAATCCACTGTGCCTTATCTCTTTATCACTTCTCCTTTTCACTCTTTCATTAAAATCACATTGTTATAATTTCATGATGCCTCCGTTCATTTGCAGGTAGGCCACGCCCTCCACCTCTTGCACCCAATCTTCAGATGCTACACATACAGTGACAGAGTGAAGTCAGTCTGCCATCAGCTGGGCTTCAAGGAACCGTCTGTAGTCCAGAGCATGTACATTTACAAGAACCCAAGAATTGGGGGCGAAGGTAATTATAAAGCATTTTTTCAGGAATTCCTTCAGTTTTTGTTAATAACACAAACCAAACACTAATATTTTAACTAGTCCTGTACGTCTACCACGAGTTGCCACTTTAAATTTACAATATCGTTCGCGTATAAAATTGTATTGGGATTTGACATAACATAATTAATTCTTTTTACTCGAACGATAACGTAAATTTGAAGTGAATAACGTCAATAGACATTGAACTCACGGCCTCTGTTTTTTGCAGCCAGGAGAAGTAGACTGCGTTAGCAAATTAAATTTCAATTGCAAAATCAGCTCAGGTGGCTCAAATTAGATAAAAATGAACCAACTTAACCTGAGGGCAAGAAGTTCATAAAATTATGTAATAAACCCACTACAATAAATAGATAAGAACATCTTAAAATGAAACCCAAAATACATTCAAACACATGCAAGATCTATTCCTAAACAGGAGGGAAGATTCATAATTTGAGCCACCTGAGCTTACGAATTTGTGTCTAACGTGCCACCTGACAAAGTCATCCAACGTTTTTTGGGGGAATAGGTATATAACCATCGTTCATACATAACAAACACTAGCACTCATCTTGACTCACCTTTTCAACAATTTGTACCCAGTTAACTAAAAGCCTGAAAATCTCGCCATTTACTTTAGACAAACCTTTCCTACAATACTTTTTGGTTGCAAAAAGCGAACAAAAATATTATAGTTTCGTAAAACATTATAAAAATATATATACATTTTCACTCCACACATTAATTCTCAGGCTAGATATGAGTCCGGGCCTGGGCTAAGAAAAAATAGCACTTTTTAAGCCAAATATAAATTTATAACACCCAACATGTATAAAAACAAAACTAGTGCTTGGGTGATTAATATTAACACAATCCTTCAAGTACGAATTTACAGCGCCCAACAATATCAGTTCATCGTTTAAGTAAGTAATACTTCCTCCAAAGCCCTGAAACGATAAATTGCAATATCTTTTGAAGTTTTCAACGCTTCAACTTTAATAAGTAGCTTGGAAATATCTTCCGTTATTTTCAAAGGAGAAACATTATTATGATATTCTTTCTGTTATTTACCTAGGAGGTCGCAGAATACATTTTTATTTCCTATTTATATATCGGTAATGATCCACTGAATGTAAATTTCTGTTTCTTCTCATGATACGAGTACGTACATGCTGATATTTTACAAAGTTTGGATGCCCTCCCAAGGTGTATTAGCGTGACCTAATAAAGGTGGCAGGATTCCGGTGGAAAATTCTAAGCGAGAGGCTTATGGAGGAGGTGTTCAGCAGTGCACCCTTTGGGGCTGCTAATGGTGATCACGCATTTTTAACCAACCTTAAAAAAAAGGAGGAGTTTCTCAATTCGACTGTAAACTTACTACTGTAACTTTCGACAGGGTGAACCGATTTTGATCATACTTTTTTTATTTGAAAGCTGGTGCTTTCCGTGTGGTCCCATATTATTTTTTGGTCCAGTTCTGACAGTGGCATCCTAAGAAAACCATAAGTGTTAAATCTAGAACTATATGCGCGACAAATGGACGAATAACTCAATATCACGCCACGGATATACACACATCAAAAGTGTCTAGGGATCAACATATATTTTTGCAATAACTTTTCTCCTGATTGATAATAATTAAAATTTTCTTTAAGGATTCATCAAATAAAGTGTTTTCGTTTGTCTACAGTAACGATAAACCAAGTCACCTTTGCATTAATGAAGAAATTTGCCATTTTCCTAATAAAGGGATTTTTGACATTTGAACCACTAACATTAAAGTTTGAAAAAAAGACTGAAATAACAGTTTTCTTTAAAATTTTATTGGGTAACTTAAACAATTAATAATCCGTGTTTCTACCGCGAACACTAACAACACAAGAACATCGGTTTGGCATACTCAAAATGAGTTCATCCAAATCACGCTGTGGAATGGCCGCCCATGTTCGTTGCAACAACAAAAAAAGGTCTTCTTGCGACTGGATACCCTCCATATTCGGCAGAGCTCTTCTCTGTAGCATATCCCATGCATGCTCAATCGGGTTCAAGTCTGGCGACTGAGCAGGCCAGGGCAGGACATTGATGTTAGCTACGGCGAGAGTCTGTCTTACAACTCCTGCGGTGTGCGGTCGTGCATTATCATGCATTAACTGAAATAAGGGACCGATTTGCACTTGTAGAGGAACGATGAGGTCTGATACAATCGTCTCAGCATAAATTTGAGCGTTGAGGTTGCCTCTGATCCAAATCAACTCAGTTCTTCCGCCGATCCAAATACCCGCCCATACCATGATGGTTCCACCACTATAAGGATGGACTTCCTGGCAGGATTTTAATCGCTGTTGGCGTCCAGAGGTTCTCCAGTGTCGTATACGTCTTGTATCCGGTCTCATACCAAAACGAGACTCATCAGAAAAGCACACGAAACGCCATTGTTCTTCTGCCCAATTTCTGTGTTCAAGAGCCCATTGATATCGAATCCTACGATTGTGCATTGCTATAGGTGGTACCCTTAGCGGTCTTCGGGAATGAAGGTTCACTTCATGCAAGCGGTTTCTGACTGTTTGGTCGCTAATTAAGTTCCCTGAAGAGTGATGAAGCCTCACGGCTAACATCATGGCGGTTATTGTTGGAGCTTTTCGAGTTATGATTTGAATGTATCGGTCTTGTCTCCGTGTGGTGCAGCGATACCGTCCTCCATGGCGCTCAGCCACGGTACCAGTGCTTCGGTAACGTGTCCAAAGTCGACTGATAACACTCTGACTTGTATTCAGAGCTAAAGCCACAGTACGTTGCCGGGAACCAGCTTCTATCATTCCCACGGCTCTGAGCATTTCTTCCCTGCTTAAATGACGTCGCCGCTCCATAATAACGTTGGTTTTAATCAGTAGTAGGGAAACAGTAGCACTAATAATGTCTTCAATGCGTTGTATGTTTTTATAGGGAAAATATTGACAGCTGATTTTCATCTTTTACTCGAATTTGATTGACAGTTCCTGTTTCAAATTATGAAATGCACCAAAAAGGATCCATATAAATTTATAAAATCATAAATTTATTACAAAGCCACATCTCAATCTCAAGAAATCCGCATAAAAATGCTTGATCCCTAGACACTTTTGATGTGTGTACTTCAAGGGTAGTTTGATGAGAGTTTAGTTAGGTTCTGATTTGGGATCCACGACAAAGTAACGGAACTCTTTAATTCTTAGGAGCAATTGGATGATACTCTTTCGATGTATGAAATAAATAAGAACTATTCACTGAAACTGTTGGGGCGGAAAGGTTCTCGAATGGCGACCGCGTACCGGACGATGTTCCGTGGGCAGGCCCTCTACAAGGTGGACCGACGATCTGGTCAAGGTGGCGGGAAGCCGCTGGATGCGGACAGCGCAGGACCGATCGTTGTGGAGATCCTTGGGGGAGGCCTATGCCCAGCAGTGGGCGTCGTTCGGCTGAAATGATGATGATGATGATTCACTGAAAAACAAGAAATAAACAAAAATTTTAACAAAAAAAAACCACTTTCCAAAAAACATAATAATTGCGTATTCTTCTAAAACTTATACGGTAATATAATGTAAGTACAATTATTGTTTAGTTGAAGTCGGTGTCAGCCCATGTAGGTTTGTAACTACCTACATACATACGTAAAAGTGAGATGTAAAAATAGGTATATTGTAGTGTTTCCTTGGCTGACACCGACTCCAACAAAAACAATAATTGTACCTACATAATATTATCATATAAAGAAGAATACGCAATTATTTCTTTATTTTTTAGTGTTTTGTTTTGGAATAGTTTTTTTAAAGTTGGTTTTTTCTCTTCCCAGTTGTAGCACATCAAGACGCAACCTACCTCTACACGGAACCAGTCCCCCCTCTCGGCTTCTGGATAGCCCTCGAGGATGCGACTGTGCAGAACGGGTGCCTCTGGATGGCGAGAGGTTCCCACAAGTCGGGGGTCCACCGGCGCCTCCTACGTAACCCCGACAAGAACCCAGCTCTCATCTATGACAAACCTGCGGCGGTCTACCCTGAGTCTGGTTTCACTCCCGTTCCTGTTAGCAAAGGTAATTTCACTATTTTGAAACCTAGCCTGGTCATATTAAAATGGTATCTTCAAACTCAAACTCAAATAACTTTATTTAAATAGACCTTCACAGTAAGTACTTTTAAATCGTCAAATTTAAAGCAAAATATACCAAATAATAGACATTAATAGTATAATAATATAAATATATAAATACACAGTATAGAGACATAATGCGACTCTACCACCGCGTCGGAGTTGTTTCTTGCTAGGAAGACCCGGGAGAAACTCAGCAGTTACTGTTTTAAACTGGGTTTGGGTTTACAACAGGCGTTAGTTACAATGTGCCAATTTGATACAAATAAACCTACTGAGTGTCTAATCTAAAGAATATAAAAAAATTGAAAAAAACAAACATAAAAGAATATAAACATACGGTCATTTAAACAATTAAACTTGAAAAATTGTTAGTCAGTACGAACTAAGTATTAAGGGTAGGTATTACAATAAAATACTTTTACGTGGCAGAGCAGTAGGTACAGAGCTTAGCCTAAATCTGGACATTATTGGTTGAAATCCCAGGTCCGCCATGGTGGCCATGGTTTCGTAACATATAGACCCGTAGCGTTAGGCTATTATGAGGTCATAAGTTTCAAAAATTCTTGAGTTTCTTGTTTCCTGCCTGCAGATAGAATCATACCTAAATCTGACTGTCGCATAATCAGCAATTCAACTATTGGTATGCCATACTTTTTATTCAAAATAAAACTGCTAAATTGATTTAAAGTTTAAAATCTTTATAGTATCATATCTAGTATATCCTGCGAAGTGTGCAAACTTAATTAGTGTCATCTTGGTCCAGCGCAAACTGTCATAAGGTCGCACCGTTTAGTTCGAACAAAGCTGACTTTTTCAAATAATATGATTTCGTAAATGAAAATGACAGAAATTAAGAGTTTAGTGCTCTAATTACAACATAATAAATAAAAACACGTATTGTATTAACTTGCATTTTCTTTTGTGGCTTGTACAGAGAGTTGTGATAAAAAAATAAATATAACATACTAATGTCGTGGATAAATTCGACACAAAATACGTTGTATGACAGATATTAATTTTCTAAAACGCATAACACCTTTTTAACCAACTGTAATATTTTTTTAGAGCTAGTCGAGCGACATGTTAGGTATTAGTTAAATGTCAGGGTTCCTGTGGACAGAGCTGACACAAAATGCCTCTGTACATCAGTTACTACTTCGTTAACATCATGAGAGTAAAATTTTCATCTTTAATTTTTTTTCGTAAAACACTGACCGAAAAGACAAATACCTAAATTTCTACCTATGCGACTACCTAAAATGACACAAATTGATCTATTAGGTTGGACAACGGATTCCGAAACTACATGCCAAAAAGAAGAAACTTTACTATTTTTGAAACCTCAAAACCCAGCGCTACGGGTCTAATAGCCCGGGTATGTAATCAACAACCCGCGCTTGGTGAAAAAGTCAAATCATTTTTTTTCGGCTTTTTGTTGAAAAGTTGTATATTTAAGTAGGACAGTTCTGAAATTCATACTCGTGTAGTAGAGGATGTTATCTAGTGAGCCGCAAGGATAAAAACACGATTGGCAATACGTCGCTCGATAGAAAATACATCAAAGATAGCACTGATTAAGACATTTAAATGTCTGTAGGTCAGAAGGTACTCGTAGTAAGTGAATGACATAAAAGTTTGACCAATGCATTCGCCATGACAATATGTAGCAAGCGTTTTCCTAGCACTTACTAAATATTTACAAGGCGAATGTTAAAAATTGAAATGTTGTTTCCGTAATAACGAAAAACCTACACAATGATTAATAGAGCGCTCGCGCATATCGCATTGTCCTCTCGCTGATGACTTGACTAAACAATGGAAGCCTTTGCTCATGAGTGGGACAGTACATTTGCTAATAACTTGCTTGACTTCACCATTTCCTATCGAATTTCAGGCACATGCATCCTCATCCATGGGAACGTCGTCCACAAGAGCGCCCACAACAAATCGGACAAGAGTCGCCACGGGTACACCTTCCATGTCATAGAGAAACAGAACAACCATTTCTCTGAAGACAACTGGCTTCAGGAGGGGGAGAACGCGCCGTTCCTGAACCTTTACACCACTGCTCAGATAGTTTAATCGCGATGCCATTTCTAGACTTTCGATGTTTTTGGAGTTGATATTTTTTTCTCTTAATGACTTTTGTTTTACACAACCATAAAAAGTAATGTGAGGTATGTTTGTGTTGCTTTGACTGCGTTACCGGAATTAAGAGTGAACGCAAAAAACTTTAAAACTAAAACTGATTAATGCAAGTTAACGGATTCTTGAATAGTGAGAAATAAAAACTTTTATTTAGAAGATACACAGATAAACAGTTAATGCATCATCTGCTTTTCATATTTACCACTTTATTGCCACAATTATGCTTATAGAATGCTATAAAATGACCTAAGCGATTCCTTACAAATTTTTATCATTTATTTTATGTTTTAATCTGTAAATACTGTAAAAATGGCTGTAATAGCCGGTGCACCACGCCAACGCGCGTATTTTAAGCGCGCTATCGACACGCATTCGTAGCGATACGTCGTGTACGCGAGCCAAAAGCCGCTTGTAGCTATTAAGGTAGGGATGAAAGAGCGCGCCGTACGTATAGCTCGTGTAAGCGCATGTAGGCGCGTAAAGGCGCTTCTTCTGCAACACGCGTATCTAGTACTAGCGTTGACGCGCTTATACGCTCATATAATCTATATAGATGCTCACCACTACCAAGAAGAGAAGAATAAGAAGTGCCAAGTGCCAGTTCCAGTGCTCTGATGAACGTGGTGTGCTCAGGCCCAAATAACTTGTGCGTGACATTATTTAGAATCTTCCATAGGTAGTATGAAAATTGTTGAAAACTGGTTTTTGCTCTAGTCTGGGCTAAATTATACCACACCTACCTACTACTCATAAAGGACATAATTTAGGCATTCAAAATTAAATAATTCCTGATTTTATTGACTATAACGATAGTATATAAAAATAAGCTTCATAAGGAGAACATATTGAATTATCTAGAGTTAGTAAATGTATTTAGACAAAGTAATGGCTTTAACTATTTGATTCATCTTTTCGAGCGTCAAGAAAGATTTACAAATAAATTAAAGTAAGTAATTTGTTGTGTAAATTCTGATATGTTATTTTGAGCACGCACTATTTTGATTATAGTAAGTAAATATTATGGGTTTAGCAAACACAGTGACAATAAATGATTAGATATACTCGTACAACCCGCAAAAAGTTTATGTATACAATATAATGAAGAGGAAAGATTTGATTGTTTGTTTATTTGTTTGTATTGAATAGGCTCCGAAACAACTAGACCGATTTTCAAAATTCCTTTACTAATATGAAGCTACATTATCAGGGAGTGACATAGGCTATATTTCATCAACGAAAAATAATCTGGAGTTTAAGTAAGTACATAAATCAAGTCGGAGAAGCGCAGGCTAGATGTGCTGCTTTACCGACGCCGCGACGTGCAATTATTTTTGACAGAACGAACTCTGTCGAGACAGCTATTCCTGAATAAGTATGTAATTACTAACAAAGTGCACCCAATGTGTACTACACATTATAATACACATTATAAAAATATTATTATCGGTATTCCGAAGCACGAAAGTTTATAATTTTATTGAAGTACAATATTTTTGCATACCAAAATATTACATTTAAGTACTAAGTTGATATTATTGTGATAATTTTTAAATAAAGATTATTAAGAAATCGTTCGTTTTATTATATTCTGAGAAGTTGTCCGTGGGTTCATCGGTACTAGGGTTTCATTTCCGGATTCCCGATCCCGGGAATATATTTTTTTCAGGAATTGAGGAACTCTAATTGGGGTACGTCCATTCATTCCTATGAGATTCCTAGGGAGTTTTATTTCCAGGCGCTCTGGATATGTCATGAGCTCTTCTAATCCAATATAATGTTTCATTGAATTTTTTTTTTATTTGAAATCGGTTTGCGGTTGGCCTCAGTCTCGCCTGGTGGTAAGCGATGAAGAGGCCGAAGGTGGAAGGTACACAGTTACCCAGAAAATGCCTGAATAGGCACACTCTGGCCTCGAAGATACCAATGTTGTAAGTATGCGGAAACAGACGCAGTAAGAGCGATCCACTCCCTAGCGGTGCAAACCAAGAAGTACGCAGCAAACCGGTGGAAGGAAAGTCAATCACATGGGGGCGGAAGCCCTCTAGGCGTCTAGTGGCTTGGTGGCATAAAGTAGAGGGTGGTATCAGGTTGTGTAATTCCTGTGCACATTTTCCGAAATGCACCTTATAAAAAACCGTACGCTAATGCTCCAAACTCTGAAGTTTAAACTCACTACTATGCTGTAGTTTATACATTGTAATGTACCGTTTAAACTTTTCTCAAATCATTTCCATGTAATTAACGTTCTTGCTTAGTTTTAAAATGAAGTTGTGACAAAACATCGACCGCCATGTTCGTAAATGTGGTTCCAGAAAATTTCAAAACGACGACTGTTTGATGTTCTGATACAACAGAATGTTCGAATGTATCAGCATCAGCGACAACCTTAAGGAAAGATTAAGAAGGTTCTTAAAGAATCGGTTGTCTTGTCATTGTAATAAGGTGAGTCAGTGATAGTCCCAGCTCCCAAAATTGTATATCAATCTTTATTTTTCATACATTTTGAATAAGTTTAACCAATTCTTCTTCTTGCATTCCATTTCCATCCACTAGTGGTGCTGTCATGAAAGGTCATACAAATACTTGATACCACAGACGCAAGCGTCTATCGTCGATGAAAACTGATGGTAGGGTGACTGACTACAGGACCTAAACTCGTCATGGCCCCAGTGCTAAATATTTCTGGATCACCGGATGGAAAAGTGTAAATCCTACTTCCTGCTAATCCTATCCTACATCCTACAAATATTATGAATGCGAAAGTTTGTGAGGATGTATGTATGTGTGTAGGTATGTTTGTTACTCCTTCAAGCAAAAACTACTCAACGGGTTTAAATTAAACTTTACAGTAATACAGCATATTCATCAGAATAACACATGGGCTACAATATATGAAGATTTTATGTAATTTGGTCATAATATTAGGTTGGGGAAAAAGTTTCTTCGCATTTTTTAAGAAAATTCTAAACATTTTTTAATGTAGTTTATTTACATTTAACTAAAGTATGTAGGTGCCATTTTGTTCGATTACTTTTTGCCATCTTGGAGGTAGGAACATGATACACTTGCTGTAGGAATTTTGCGGCTTCTGATCAAAATACCGCGACAAGTGGTTTATTTTATTTATTTATTCATTTAAAACACTTGCATGCTTACAGACTAAGTCCAAGGTGCTTACAAGTTTAATATACAAATTATGGAATCAAAATTATTATATAGAATAGTACTTACAGAAAAAAAAAACAAAATTATTACATATTGAAATGAGAATGAATGTCAAGATATAAAATTGACAGAATAAAATGTCACAAAAGGTCAATAAAATGTTAAAATTACAAAAAGCAAACACAGCACAAACAAATAAAGTCATAGATTAACAAAGAGAAACAAATGAAAAAAGAAACAGTCAAATTACAAAGAGATACAACTAACAAAGGTCAAGACAATTAGGCACAATAATCAAATGTCAATGTCATTGTGCTGAGCAAGCAAGTCCCCGATACAGCGGAGTGCGCGGGCGGTGGGCGCGTGCGCGGCGCGCTGCGTGCGCGTGGTCGGCCGCGCCAGCAGCCGGGGCCGGCGGCGCGGCGCGACCTGCCCGTCCGAGTCACGTGGAATATTTAAAGGGACTAAAAGGCAAAATTTCTCTAATACCGCTGGGCTTTCAATTACGTTGTGTATTATTGAAAGGTAATGCTTTAGTAATAGCATTAGTCGTCTGAACTTGAGGGAGTTCAAATCGACCATGAATGATGTAAACCTACACTGCCTAAAGAATTCTGAATAGACCGAAACAGGTGGAAATCTGAAGGTGCAAGGTCAGGACTATACGGCGGATGCATTAACACCTCCCAGCCCAGCCAAACTCTCTTAATTTTTGCTGAGTGGCTAAAGATGTGAGCGTTATCATGATAAAAAACCACACCCTATCTGTTGATTTATTCCGGCCGCTTCCTCTCAACTTCTTGCTTTAATCTCATCAGTTGTTCGCAGTAAAGTTCGGAATCGATGGTGGTAACAGCTCATAATGAATAATGCCCTTACAATACCACCACACACACAGCATCACCTTGTTGCGAGTTAACCCCGGTTTCGCCACAGTCTGTGAAGCCTGACCGGCCTTTGTCCACGACCTTTTTAGCATGTACTTGTCGCGTGATCTTCTTTTCATCACCAGTTATCAGCTTCTTCAAAAATGGTTCGGTTTCATTACGTCGTAATGAAGAATCACAAATGAGTACACGGTGCATTTGGTTTCTTTCAGTGAGCTCGTGAGGTACCCAAATATCGAGCTTTTTGTGGACCTACCCGGTTTTTTCAAATGCGCCAAAACTGTTTGTTGTCAATTCCCAGTTCTTCAGCTACTGTTATGCCGATCTCGCTCCACTTTTTCAAAAATGTAATCAATTCTATTCGTAATAGGGTGACCAGAGCGACGTGCATCTGTGACATCAAAATTTCCGGATTGAAAACGCTTAAACCAAATTTGTGCTACTCTTACAGACACTGCACTAGGTCCATAAATATCGTTAATTATTTTAGCGGCTTGCGTTGCATTTTTACCTTTTTTGTAGTAAAATTTTAAAATTATCGAATTTCTTCATTAGATTCACCCATCTTGATAGTAAGAAAAACAAATGAAAATCACACGTTTTCCTAATTTGAACTTTGAATTATCTTCTTTAAAATTTAAACTTTTAATGATACCAAAACCAGCCCAATACAAATAGTATAGCCAAAGAGATTTTATTACAAGTTCATACGTACTATATGCGAAAAGACTTTTTCCCCAACTAATATGTAACGATGAAGTTCACACCGGTGAACCCGAAAATTCATACTTCGGCCTATGATGATGGCGAACGGGAAGCCACTTTTGAGTGATTTCAGTGGCTCAATCGTAAATCTACACTAAAGAGAACTAAAAGAGAGGAATCGTCTTAACTTCGAGCCTTCTTATTTAATTCTTAGCACGACATTTGATTCGCCCTTTTAATTTTTTTTCAATGTTATAATTCCAATTTCATTCTGCTGGAGCATCATTAAAATCCACCAAATACGCTCGTAGTCTTCACGTTATGCCAGTACATACAACATTGTTGTAATGTTAAGGTAACTAAATGAATAACACCCGTCTTAACAGTGACAAATTGCAGGCACACACACCCTTCTTAACAGTAGTAGACCTCAATTTAGGGAAAATAAGCCCCTAAAAGTCCCCTACAGCCTTTGTCCTTTGTAATCCACTTTAATTAAAAATAATGATGAATGAGGTTGGTTGATAAATGCCCTGGGCCATCGAAGATAGTTGCGACTCTGAAATTAAAAATAACTTGCTTACATGCGTGCGATAGTCGGAATTCCTCCCTACCAGACGTCATATAAACCGCATTTTAAGGAACTGAATTTATTAACATTGCCAAGCCTTAACATTTTTAAATTTGTAAATTAGTTAAATAAAATCTGAGACTATTCGATAGGTCTAGGCCGTTAAACCTCCTCATAAAGAATCCCAGAGAGACTATTACTGAAGTTTTCTCGCAGAACCACCTTTTAAATGTGCATAAAAATTATAAAAAAAATCCACAAATGTTAATAGCACTAAGACTTCCATTATTTTATAATAAATCACATCTATGGCTCTTATATGAGAATTTTTACAGTGTTAGAGAGTTACATAACTTATATTTAATAAAAATACATGCCATATGTTTGGCGAAACATGTGAATCTACCACTTTAGCCATGTAAACTTTATGTACCGTGTTTCAAGTAAATAAAGTATGATTATGATTATAACAATAATAGGTTACGACTTAATTATTGTATCATTTTAAAGCTTCAAGAAACAAATTAAAGATATTCCTGTATACTCAAAGCTTTCAGTTTTTGCAAGTAACTGATAGCGTTGGTTTATGTTTCGTTTTTATTCTCAGATTATTATTTTTTTGTTTATAGTTACAATTTGCTCCATTATTGTACAATAATATGAAAGGTAAGTTAGTTGGTCTGTGTAAGATATTTATGTAAATTTTATTCTGATTCACAGACATCAACATGGTCTAGGGATATTTCAATTAAACCTATATAACTAAAATTCTATTAACTTTTGTTAAGACACCTACACATTAATATAAACTTTGTTTAATAGCCTATCTAATCTGATAAATAAACTTTAAGATAAAGTTAAATTTAAAAAAAACTTGGAAGAAGAGGAAAAACTCAGACAAAATTTCAATCTTAACTTTATTTTTAAAACAAAACCAATCAAAACCATCAAAACCTAAACGAATCAACTATTTTTTTTAAAAAATTGTTGAAAACTTAAAATTAATAATCCGTGGATCCACCTAAGACTCTCCTGACACATCTGCAGCGGTTCTGCATACTCAAAACAAGGGTGTCAATATCCTGTTGTGGAACACTGTCCCAAGTCCTGCTGAGATGCAAGAAAAGCTGGTTTTCATGCACAATATCTTCAGGAAATTTTCAGGAATTCATCACCATATCTTCTTTCCTAAGAGCTCTTCTCTGAAGCATATCCCTAGCATGGTCAATTGGATTTAAGTCAGGGGATTGTGCAGCCCAGTCTAAGGCTTGGATATCATGCTGTTGTAACCAACTTGTAACGATACGCGCCGTATGTGGACGGGCATTGTCGTGCGTTAGCTGGAAATTTTGTCTCATTTGCTGTCTGTGGGGCAAGATTACAGGCTCTAGCACTTCATCTCGGTATTTAAGAGCAGTCATATTGCCTTGTATCCAAACGAGGTCCGTTCTACCGCCGAGACGAATTCCTGCCCAAACCATAATCGTGCCACCTTGATATGCTTGAACTTGCTGTGGGTGCTGCAGTCGATTCCAACGTCCAGGTTCTATCCAAACGCGTACTCTTCGCGAATCAGGATGAAATCCAAACCTGGATTCATCAGTGAAAAGCACAAGTAACCATTGAGAATGGTTCCAGTTTTCGTGTGCAATAGCCCATTGTAATCTTCTTTCTCGATTGCCTCTCCTTATCGCTGGTACCCGAAGTGGCCTACGAGCACGTAGGTTGACTTCATGCAGTCGTCTTCTCAAAGTTTGACCGCTTACCAGCAAACCATACTCTCTCTGTAGCCTTTGAACCAATTGCATCGCCGTTACATTTGGTTGACTTCGTGCAGCATTTACTATGAATCGGTGCTGTACATGTGTTGTAATGCGTTGAGGTCCTCGGTGCCGTTCCACCACTTCCCCCGTGACACGATTACGTGACCAAAGCCTGTATATAACGCTCTGACTGGTCCTCATGGCTTCAGAAACCGCAATTTGGGTAGCGCCAGCTTGAATCATGCCCACTGCTCTTAACATTTCGTTCCTGGTCAAGTGTCTACGTGGCATGATTAAATGAACACCGGAGATGCGTTTGATAAAGATTTATAGAAATTATGGAGTTTTAACCAAGTTAGAAGTTCGTGAAGATTTACTTTTTTGGAAGAAATTCAATGAATGCGAATTTCATCTTTCCTTTTATATACAAATTTGAATTTAAAAAAGGAACTTAATAATATTTTTATAATCTGTCATTAATAGTTTTTTTGTAAGGTCAGTACTTTTTAAGTTATTCAAAAAGTTTTATATATCCCTAGACCATGTTGTTGTGTGTATAACAACCGTATGTTCACCTAATAAATAAATAAAATAATTTAATTTAAATGAGTACTGTTTATTTAATTCACAAACAAAAATACAGAACTGAAGATAAGGATATGAGAAAGGAAGAATACTATACATCTTAACAAAACATTTAAAAAAATGTAAATAAATTCAATCATTTTCTAGACAATAAATCTTACTTTATAATTACTTGTAAGGATGTGTGTTTGTAACTCTTAACGCAAAAGCTACTGAACGGATTTAGATGAAACTTTGCAGTAATACAGCTTAGACATCAGAACAATACCTAAGCTAAAATTTATGAAGATTTTATGTAATTTGGCCATGACAAATGACGATAACGCGGGCGGAGCCGCGGGCGGAAAGCTAGTGATAAGAACATAAATTTTCTTAGTAGCATCAAGAAAAACTGAAAACTCTTTGTCTATTTATTAATTTATTTATTTGGTAATAGATACACCAACAGTACAAAAACACACCACTGAATACTAAAACATTTCAGAGTATTAAATCTCATCTTATCTCGTCTCGGCGCAAGGGACTTTAAGCTTACTAGGAAGTAGGTTTTCTTAACCTTTAATTCCGTAACTGTGCGGCTTACGGCATAAAAGGGAATAAAGGGTAACCTTTTATTCCGTAACTTAGCTCCCTGCTGCATCCCTCTCATCACGTTACAATAACTAAGTGCCGAAGTCCGAGATTTGAATTAGTGACAATTGACTCTGATAAACGTGTCGCCACGTGTGAATTTGTGGGTGCTCTGCGGTGCGGAGTTTACAGGCGACAACTAAATTTGATAGGAGAATCCTGGCTTACAAGTAAGATCTTTCCCTTTTAACTTGACAATAATGGAGGCAGCCATTAAACAAAAGGCGGCTCTTCTTCACGAGTTCAAACCAGTGCACTCCCACTTTAAGAAAGATGGAGCGCAAAGAAAAACCGAGGAGTACCTACATTATCCTCAGGTTAGAAGAAGTGGACGAGCTGTGGTAGAAGTGTAGGCGCAAGCACGAAAATTTATGGAAATGGAAGACAAAACCCATCAGTATTTACTGAGAATATCTTCAGCGTCCTTCAGGGGTGGTACGAAGCTGCCCGTCGAGAGATTGCAGCGTGGGCGCCGAAAGTGTTTGCTGGGGCTACTGCGCAGCCACGCGCTGACACGGCGTGTACTGCCAAGAGCGAAATAAGGTTTGAGAGTAGACATTTTGAAAGTCCACAACGGGATGAAAAGATCCAAAAATTACAACAGTTGCAGAATGCGAACTTTAAGGCGTTGACAATATTAGTGGAGCTTAAGTGCATTGACGAAATAACAGAAAAATGGCAAATTGAGGATATGTTTAAACTATAGAGACGCGTTGGGGCTCTATTGAATGGTTGCATTTGCAAATTGATGGGATAGTAAATAGTAGTGATGAGGCCTATTATGCAGCAATTATGTTCCACGAAAAACAATACGAACGGAAAAAACATTCACAAAGTAATCGGCCAGTCGAGTTCTTGGATTCGTCCTTACGCCTAACGAGCCTCTGGTCACGCAAGCGCAGTTGTTAGCATAACTTATTCACGGATAAGGGTAAAGCTAGTTGCATTATTGTGCTTTTTAAAGAATTGTAGTAAGATTTTTTTTGTTTGTTTTGTTGTTGTTGTTAAATTTGTGAGTATAAGCAGTCTAAAACAGATCCTCGTAAAATTCCAACGTACGATCATTTTATGGATTTCATCGAAAGTTCATTGCATTAGAGCCCCTGCAGAGGAGAAGGCTTCAAACTACTCCGAGACCACAGGCCAAGGAAGAGTACAATAACACGCCCTACCCACTTATTAGAGACCACAGTGCATTGGTTCGTCAGAATACTACAAATCCGTATTCCAGTTCTCGCAATTATCAGGCTTGTAATGGAAGTCAACTTATTACGTGGGCAAGACCCATTAGGTACAGGTAGACATGCGCCGTACAATTGCTCGCAGTTCTTTAACCTGCCAGATGATGACAAAGTAGAATTCACTACGACATAACAAAGGTTTCTGTGACTCAAATAAAAGGGGTAGGGAGTGCAATGAACCACATCGCTTGAGGTTACATAATGGAATCGCTGCTTCCGAAAATACGCCCTTCACGAATGCGACATCAGCGCCGCCGATGAAGTATATTCCAACGACGTTCGATAGAATTACGCAAAGTTACTTTGTTTCAAATGACGATGACGATATATTACTTTCAACTGTGTTGGTAAAGGTGACAAAATTCAGGAGGAGATTTCACTACATGACGTGGGTTCCTTGACCAAGGTCACAAATCACTTTACTGACAGAAAATGCAGCGCAAAGACTGGGGCTGCAGAGACAAAAATTGAATGCAAGCGTAAGTGGAATAGGTACAATTCCAAGCAAGTAAGGGCAAAATAAATTTGGTCAGTCAGTCGTTATATATATACACACATCAAAAGTGTCTAGGGATCAACATATATTTTTGCAATAACTTTTCTCCTGATTGATATTAATTAAAATTTTCTTTAAGGATTCATCAAATAAAGTGTTTTCGTTTGTCTACAGTAACGATAAACCAAGTCACCTTTGCATTAATAAAGAAATTTGCCATTTTCATAATAAAGGGATTTTTGACATTTGAACCACTAACATTAAAGTTTGAAAAAAAGACTGAAATAACAGTTTTCTTTAAAATTTTATTGGGTAACTTAAACAATTAATAATCCGTGTTTCTACCGCGAACACTAACAACACAAGAACATCGGTTTGGCATACTCAAAATAAGTTCATCCAAATCACGCTGTGGAATGGCCGCCCATGTTCGTTGCAACAACAAAAAAAGGTCTTCTTGCGACTGGATACCCTCCATATTCGGCAGAGCTCTTCTCTGTAGCATATCCCATGCATGCTCAATCGGGTTCAAGTCTGGCGACTGAGCAGGCCAGGGCAGGACATTGATGTTAGCTGCGGCGAGAGTCTGTCTTACAACTCTTGCCGTGTGCGGTCGTGCATTATCATGCATTATCTGAAATAAGGGACCGATTTGCACTTGTAGAGGAACGATGACGTCTGATACAATCGTCTCAGCATAAATTTGAGCGTTGAGGTTGCCTCTGATCCAAATCAACTCATTTCTTCCGCCGATCCAAATAACCGCCCATACCATGATGGTTCCACCACTATAAGGATGGACTTCCTGGCAGGATTTTAATCGCTGTTGGCGTCCAGGGGTTCTCCAGTGTCGTATACGTCTTGTATCCGGTCTCATACCAAAACGAGACTCATCAGAAAAGCACACGAAACGCCATTGTTCTTCTGCCCAATTTCTGTGTTCAAGAGCCCATTGATATCGAATCCTACGATTGTGCATTGCTATAGGTGGTACCCTTAGCGGTCTTCGGGAATGAAGGTTCACTTCATGCAAGCGGTTTCTGACTGTTTGGTCGCTAATTAAGTTCCCTGAAGAGTGATGAAGCCTCACGGCTAACATCATGGCGGTTATTGTTGGAGCTTTTCGAGTTGTGATTTGAATGTATCGGTCTTGTCTCCGTGTGGTGCAGCGATACCGTCCTCCATGGCGCTCAGCCACGGTACCAGTGCTTCGGTAACGTGTCCAAAGTCGACTGATAACACTCTGACTTGTATTCAGAGCTAAAGCCACAGTACGTTGCCGGGAACCAGCTTCTATCATTCCCACGGCTCTGAGCATTTCTTCCCTGCTTAAATGATGTCGCCGCTCCATAATAACGTTGGTTTTAATCAGTAGTAGGGAAACAGTAGCACTAATAATGTCTTCAATGCGTTGTATGTTTTTATAGGGAAAATATTGACAGCTGATTTTCATCTTTTACTCGAATTTGATTGACAGTTCCTGTTTCAAATTATGAAATGCACCAAAAAGGATCCATATAAATTTATAAAATCATAAATTTATTACAAAGCCACATCTCAATCTCAAGAAATCCGCATAAAAATGCTTGATCCCTAGACACTTTTGATGTGTGTATTTAAAAAATGAAATTTTCGATTATTCGTGAAATTGCACAGATAATTTGTATGAACGTGAATTTGAAATGTCCGAACACTACCTAACGCCACAACATGTGTACGACGTCAAGAAAAATCATGTTTTCTGTTAATTATTTCTAATTTGCTACATTACTGAGCAACAAAATTGTTTTTGTGATCATAATAATTGTGAACCACTTGTAGTGAATTGAGTAAAACCTCATAATTCATGTGTATTACGATAATGAATGTTTGAAGTTTTGTGAATACGCTATTACGATGTGATTTCACTGTGACAACCGTGGAACTTCAAAAGTTATATCTGAGAATAGTTGGACTGTAGTAGCGACTCGAGTTATAGATTGACCGCGATCAGACCTAGATTCCTAAATTAGTAAGTTATTTGTGATTCCGCATTCTCTCTACGATTTTGCATCTCTAGAGATTGAACCGTTACTAAGCAAAATCGTATCAAAATACATCTAGATGTATTTTGCTCGTGACCTAAATGATGCAACCGGGCTTGAGGCAACTTTGCCGAATGTCATTAATAGTTTATTTAGTGTTCGATTAGAAAACAAACGGTGAACTCTGGATTTTTATTTACGGCATCTTATCCCTTTGGACACTCATTTAACATAACATTGACGTTTGTATGTTTTTAGAAATGCTCTTACAACAGGGGGTCACGTGTACTTACTAATATATATACTCGTATATTGTCAACTTTCCTCCGTGTGTTCCTTCAATTATGACATTAAATTGAGTTGAATTGAAAATAAAAGGCCCGATTTTGCGCCCCTTTACCACAAATTAGACATGCGCGTCGCTCTGACTGATAGCCCGCTTAGAACAACACGCTATTTTTGACACACGCACACAGAGACGTGAGTTTACAGGCGAAGTCAGTGAGTTTCAGTGTCGCGGTCAGTCGCACTGGCAAAAACATTGAGATATTTTTTGTACGTCGTCAGATATTTACATTAAAGTTCAATGGTCAAAAATAGTTTCGCGGATATTTCTGTTGCAGTGTATTTGGCTGTATGAACACCACACGAAAGTGTGATTATATGTTTTTAAGTTACCAAATGATGTTGAAAGGTAAGTAAAACTCAGATAACGTTTGAAAGTTAGTAGTACGAGTATTATAAGTATATAGGTAGGTAAACCATTATATTTCGTAACACCTTCAAATCCAGTACAAATGGGCTTCTACTTTTTCCGTAACTCATCTTATCATGCATTGATAAAACACCAGTATTTTTTGGAATATTCTTTTATTGGCTTGGCACGCGCGGCTGCTGCATCCGCGCCGCGCGCCGCCGACAGGTGACTGCCGAAGCGGGGGCTCATAGTGTTATCTACAGCCTACTAGGTAGGTAGGTGGGTAGGACTGTATGACTAATTGCACCTGGACCCCGGTAAATCACTTTTCATAATACAATACTTTTATACGTATTCACCCAGCTTAACTCCTTTTAATATAACTGGACCTCTTTTGTATTTTTTTGTTTTTACTTGCAATTTTTCACTTGATGTATTTTATTTTAGGCGGTATCTGTCAAATCGCACTTATCAGGCAAATATAATAGCGAGTAGCAACCCTAGGCGATCAGGCAAGTTTAATAGAAAAAGGCGAGAGCGGTCCTTCTGTAAACTCTTTATTATTATCTATACGGACTTCATAACTTCATACTGTAAAAGTAATATTCTATTTTATTAAACTAGGTTTTTTAATTACGTATACTAAACTGACGTTTGATGGGTTGCCACTTTAATGGAACTTTGAAACAGTGTTGTAACCTACGTAGTGGAGTTGAAGTATCGTCCTGACTCGTGACTCAATGATTTTTGCGATAACTTGATAAAAGGTTTAATAAATTCGCCTTTGTGACGTTCGAATATGTAAAGTCCAAATCAAATTGGAATCAGGAGTGTCATTAAAGTTGGTACGTAGTTTATCAACAAATCCAAACTATTTCATGAATGAAAAAAGTTTATATAATACTGTTGTGAATGTATAGTTATATGTAAAATAGTGAGTACCTGTACATAAGTACCGACATGTCTGTAACGGTTGTGTCGCCGCTCAGTCGGCCAATAAACAGAGTATTGAACTGACCGGTGCATTTTTTATCAGTAGCGACGAGGTTAATAGTTAGTTATTTATTCACCAAGAGGAGTAAGGCATTGATTACTTAACGAGTGGTCATTTGAGTGGTCACAACACGAGTTGAGTAATCAATACAAGACTTACCTTCGAGGGATGTATGTATTAGTACATTTTGGTACAAGTGTGTAATGTTGGTGATTACCGCTTACCGCTGAGGCGCCTTTGAGACCCGAGCCGTTAGGTGAGGGTCTTGAGAGCCGGGGACGGTAATCATCAATACACACGTGTATCATATGACGTTTTCCAACACACTTGTGAAGGAAATAATACTAAAAATAACTGTAATTTCAACAGTGAAAACGAGTTGTGAAAAAATTTTCGCAATGGCGGGAAAAATTAATCAGTTTCCCTATGCGCGCGCATCTTACAATGGCGATCAGCCTTAGACTAAAATAATGAGGTTTCTTTTTTTTGGCTTTTCGCGGATAGCGTTCTAGCTCTAGGAGGAATAAAGTTGGAGAATTCGGGTAGACATTTGTTTTGCTTTGCTCCGCTTTTAAAATCCATTTAACGAAGAAAAAGTTTATGTTACAACTAGTACTATATACCATTAGGAAGATAGTAAATTTTCCAACAAAATAAGTGTTTAAACTGCAGAATTTAGTGTGAAATAAGTGAAAAAATTAACAAAAACATCTGGAAAATAAAACTGTAACTGACCTAGGACAACTCGCAAAGCGCTCGCTTAGATCCCGCTAAGCGCTTTCAACGCTGCCGTGTTATGCGCTGACTGGACGCTCGATTACCGGTAAGCGATTCATCCGCTATTTTCGTCGGTGCCAACACTGCTTACCTACGAAGCTCCTCGTGAATTCGCGACCCCATTAGAAGCGCTCACTAGTCTTAAAACTCTGCGCAATTTTTACATAGCCCTGGACGCTCGCTTTCCTGTAAACATCGCCTTTGCTGGATCGTCATTATCGACTGTCTATCTGGATAAAAAATGGTTTTAGGGCCCCTGAAGATTTCATTATAAACCAAAGAATAAGATCTTGAAGGAAGCGTTGTTCAAAGAAGAAATTTAAAATCAAATAACATCTGGCTTTAATTCTCAATAGCTGACAATAAAACTTAGATTTGAAAGAATAATAACACTAAAAACAAAGATGAAAAGTGTTTGTGCGGGATGTTTGAGGAAAGTATCTGGAAGAGAATACTTAACCTGCTGCATTTGCACAGAAATTTACGACCTTGAATGCGCTAATGTATCAAGTGCACGATATTACAACACCATGACAAAAGATCATAAAAATAAATGGAATTGCCAAAGCTGTATCTGTAAGCAACCAAAAAGTGGAAACTTGAGCACTCCCGTGCGCTCATCAGATCGAAATGATAACAATAACATGCAAAAAATGGATGACCAAAACGTTACACAAAGAAGAAAAAATATGGAACAGCAGTTGAGAAACGAGAGCATAGACCAAGACAGTGAGGACTCAAGTGTGTTGGGTGACACTTTCCAAGAGCAAAATATTAATCATATTTCGCTTCAACAACTGAGCAGTATGATTTCAGAAAAATTAAGTGAAAATAATAAAGCTATAATTTTTAAAGTCCACAATACAACAAGAAATAAATAAGGCTATAGTACAATTAAAAAAAGACTTCAAGCAGGAAATTGACGATCTACATACAACAAATAAACAAAGGCAATTAGAAATAGAAAATATTACTAAAAAAGTACAGCAAATAGAGAAAGAGACTCAAAAATTTCAAAAAGAAATAGCAGAGATGATAAATACTCCTAAAACTTCAGAAACAAATTATAAACAAGAAGATACCACGAGAAAATTTGTTTTATATGGAATAGAAGAATACCAATATGAACCAGAACAAAACCTGCATATTCGATTGATGGACATGTTTCGTGAGAGGCTGGGCTGGGATATATTGAGGATACGCAAAGAATAGGAAAATATCATGGGAAAAACAGACCACTTATTGTTGAACTTCTCAGCAAGAGAATGGTGAAATATCTTTTAAACCAAAATAACAGTCTGAAACATAACAAGATAGCCATGTCCCCAATGTTAAATGCCAACCAAAGAAGGGAAAGGAAAATCATGAGCGAAGAAATGATATTGGCAAGGGAAAAAGGCTTGCATGCAATAATTCGAGAAAATCAGCTATACATACAGGGTGAAAAAATAGACCGTAAAACAATAAGACAAAGTACACAGCTCCACACAAACGACGACCCTAAACCACAAAATAACCAAAGAAACCACCAGTCTTTTCGTGCCAGCCACCGACCTCATACGCACCCCTGAAACTAAAGACCTAGAATTCAAAATATTATTTCAAAACATCCAGAGCATCTACAACAAACTTCACATTATCGAAGATTTCATACAGCAAAACCCAGAATACCAGGCACTGTGCATATCAGAAACATGGCTATCACCCGAAAAAATAGAACTGATGCAGCTAACCAATTACAAAATAGCATCATCCTACTGCAGAAAGCTTCGCACTGGAGGTGGAGTCTGTATCCTGATAAAAGACCACATAGAATACATAGAAAGAAAAGAAATATCCGACATGTCAATAGAGTATGCATTGGAAATTTGTGCAATAGAACTTGTTAAGGAAAATATTTTATTGTTAAATATATATTTTAATGGAAAGAAGGAAAACGTATTTTATGAACAATTAGAAAAGATACTAAACTATATAACAAAAAAATTTACAAAACATAAAATCATTTTAGGAGGAGACTTCAACTTAAATACACTACAAAAGAACAATAAAACGAATAAATTTTTAAACTTCATGTTAGAGTATAAGTTAAATCAGCTAATCACTAATCCTACTCGAATCTCAAAAACTGCATCCACATGCTTAGATCAAATTTTTATAAATTTTCAAGAAAATATTTTTTCCGTCACGACTGAAGACTTTGGACTCTCAGACCATATGGGAAATATAATACATTTAAAGCTTCCTACACAAAATAAAAGCACAACATGGTACACAGAAAAGAGACAGTTTAATAAAATAAATATGAATAAATACAAACAACATATAGGTACACTTGATTGGTCAAATTTATTAAAAAATGATAGAGATGTAAATTATAATTATAATGTATTTCATGAAAACCTGAAAAATATTCTAGACGATTATATACCAAAAAAACGAACTACATTAAATAATAAATATAAAAAGCATTGGCTTACAGTCGGTATAAAAGATTACTAAAAATTCTCACTATGAAAACAAAAAATAACGCAATCCTATCGGATTACTACAAACAATATGAAAAAATATTAAAAAAAGTAGTCATAACGTCAAAAAAATTACATTATATTAATAAAATTAAACATTCCAACAACAAAATAAAAACAATGTGGCATATCATTCGCGAATGTACGAACAAAGTTAACTCTAAAACAAAAACTAACATACAACTGGTACTCGACACCGAAACTATCACTAATCCTAAACGGGTGGCTGACATCTTCAATAGATATTTTTCGTCTGTTGGAGAGGACATCCGCCCGGAAGCAAAAGGACTCCCTGTTCTCCATCCATCTGTGCATTCCATGTTTTTGGACCAAGTTGATATCAAAGAAATTTATAAAATATTAAAGCAATTATAGACTAAACTCAACCATGGCATTGATGATCTTCCCCCGATATTATTTAAACATTGTGCAGAAGAATTAACATACCCACTATGGTTCTTAGTAAATCAATCCTTTAATAAAGGCGTTTTTCCAGACCAATTAAAGCATTCGCTCATTAAGCCAATCCACAAGAAAAATCTTAAAACAGATCCAACAAATTACCGTCCCATAGCTCTCCTACCCACAGCATCAAAAGTCTACGAAAAGGCAATTCATGATCGCATCTATAAATTTTGTGAAAAATATAACATCTTGACTGAATGTCAAAATGGATTTCGCAAAAACAAATCCACAACATTAGCAATTTTCAAGTATATTCAGGAAATACACAATATAATTAACAATAGGAATTATGCAATCGGAATACTTATAGATATGACAAAAGCCTATGATAAAGTGCAATATAACATTCTGTTAAATAAACTGTATGACATAGGAATTCGGGGTTTATGTCATAATTGGTTAAAATCATATCTTTTTAATAGAAAACAAACAATAGAAATCGAATATTTTAATAGTCAAACCAAAAAAATTGAAAAAATTAGATCTGACACCATACCTGTAAACGCTTCAATACCTCAAGGCAGTGTGTTGGGGTGTCTGCTATTCTTAATTTATATAAATGATTTTGCCGAAGCTTTAAATGAATATTGTGTTATGTTTGCGGATGATATATCTATCCTCGTTGCCTGTCAAGACTCTACGAATCTGAACGAAAAACTTAAAAATATTCTTCATAAGACAAAAAACTGGCTATCCGAACACAACCTACAAATAAACATATCTAAAACAGAAGTAATGTCTTTTCACCCTCATCAGAAACAACAGCTAAACTTAAATCTAAAATTGAATTTTGACAACAAAGATTTTGTACTAAATAATGTAAATGAGCATACGTTACTGGGTCTTGTCATTGACACCAATGTAAACTGGAAGCACCACATATCAAAAATACATCGCAAATTGAGCAGCTTTTCGTATGCATTACGAGAAATTAAAAAAACCACTGACTTAGCCACTGCGATCACTACTTACAATGCCTATGCATATGCGTGGCTCAATTACGGCGTAAATGTTGTGGGGCAGCAGTACCGACGTACCTTGTTTACTAACCATGCAAAAAAAACTTATAAGAATACTAGCCAACATAGACAGCACTGATAGCTGTAGACCCTATTTTGAAAAATATAAAATCTTAACTGTTCCCTGCATTTATATCTTAGAAATATGCAAGTTCGTTCGTAAATACCCTTACTTATATACAACACGAGATACCAATATTAAAAAACATCAACTTCGCTACAGAAATAAACTAGCACTACCGACCTCTAGAATGAAACACCACTCTTCCAGCCCATTAGTAATGTCTATAAAAATCTATAATAAACTGCCAGATTCCTTAAGAAACATAAATAACAATAAGAACTTTTTTGATGACCTCAAAAATATACTAATACAAAAAAGCTACTACACTATAAAAGAATTTTTAGAAGATAAACATTTAACATAAATTTAAGACTGAATAGTAATACTAAAAACCAAACTATTGATATAAAAATATAATATAAATATTCTTAAAACTTAAATAATAATCTATAAAAGTACCTAAATTATAACTTTTAGACGAGTTTCTAAATAATAATTAGATATAATTTAATATTATTTTGTTGCATTATAATTTAATTTTCTATGAACAATGGTTTTCCTCCTCTTCATTTTTGTTGTGCCCGACAGGGTTCATGGTGCACTGTTTAAATATATTTTAAGATCTTGTACTACACTGTGAAATGCAATAAAGAATTGAGTATTGAGTATAGCCACGTACAAAATGCGGAAGTTCAAGTTTTTTTTATGACAGAAAAACAAAATAAATATTTGAGTGAAAGTTTTATTTTTAAGCACCTTCAAGTTGAAATTATCCATTCAAATACGAAGTTGCATGAAATTAAAAAATAAGCAAGCAAAAAAAAATAAAGAAAAATCTTTATTGTGTAGGTATCTCTTAACATACAAATCAGTTACATTCAAATCACTTTTAAGCACCAATGCCTTTGTTAGGAGACCCCGCTCCTTTTTGAGATCACTAACAAAGATAAATGAAAACATATTTATTTCACTATTAACAATACTGACAATTTTATGTAGGTAAATAAATAAATGGCATAACATTAACGATATGTTTAGCAATGGGTACATTAATTCATCTGTACTATTGAACACGATCTTTTTTGTATCGAAGCTTTTTTAGGAACAAAGCAACTCAACTAAAAAAATTAAAAAAACTCTATAAGTCACTTGTGAATTATAGCAATGAAAAAGTCACAGTTTGAGAGTCAGTTTTAAAGCCACTTTAAGAGCAAGTGTGTTGAAAAATACCTTTCAACACACCTGCTCATAAAGTGGCTCTAATTTCACCGCAAACGACTCCTGCCTGTGTTGAAAAACGTCGTATGATACACGTGTGTATTGATAATTACCGTCCTCGGCTCTCTTAGGACTCTCACCTAACGGCTCGGGTCTCAATAGCGCCTCAGCGGTAATCAGAAACATTACACACTTGTACCATAATGTACTATTTTAGTACTCTTACGAAGGAAAAAAAACAACAAAATCTCGTACAAACATTTTATTAAAAATAGTATTTAGTTACATCCATGGGTTCGTTTTGGATTTTGAAAAAAACATAACTGGGGAATAATGGATTTTCATACAATATTACTCCACGGGTAAAGTGTGTATTAATGGATTTGCATACAACATTATTAACCAGTTTTTGAAGGAGGATTAATGAGTAACTTTCTCCCCAATTATTAGGTTAGTTTGAATGGATCTTCTGAGTAGATGTAGTATAAAATTTTAAACATGGCAGTTATGTTGAGTAACTTTAATATTGAGACGGGAAACTGGAACTCTTATTGTTAACGTTTGGATGCATTTCGTGGCTAGTAATATCGCAGAAGAATAGAAACTACCGACATTAACCCCTTGAGTGTCAGCCGAACACACGGGTGTTCGTAAGAAAACCCTAAGAAAAAAATGGCAAACAATGACTCACAATGCAAAAACCGGAACAATAGAAACACGAGACGGGTTAATATCAACTGTCGGAGAAGCGGCATATGAACTGATGGTGAATGTGTGCAGCCTCATAAAATGAAATATAAAGAAGTAGTTGAACTTATGACGAAACATTTGCAACCAAAACCATCGGCTCTAGCGGCAGGATATATTTTTCGTCAGCGAGTACAACGGCTCGGCGAAAGTTCTACGCAATATGTGGGTGAATTGTAACGGTTATCACGTTCATGCGAATTTAACGATACCCTAAATGAAAATTTAATAGACCAGTAAATTTGGGGAATACGCAGTGAAACCATACGGGAGAGGCTGTTCGGGGAAGAACATTTGGATTGGCGAATGCTACCAAGTTAGCGTTGATCATCGAATCGGAGTTTTCGGAGGAAACTAACAACGTGGGGTCGCGGGGTACTAGCGGTTCGGCTCCGGGTGCACCGGGGGATGTGTACCGGCTCACGGGCGAGTTAGACCGTATGCGATTTCTTGAATGCACTGCGTGTGGGGAAGGCGGGCACAAATGGAGCGAATGCCGCTATAGACTTTTGACTGTAGCCGATGCAGATAGATTGGGCATCTGAGTAAACCATTAGGACAAGGAAGCAGCAACATGACACAAAAGGGCGCCTGGCGCGGTAGCGGGCGTGCGGGTGGATCATACACGGCGCGCGGGCGGGGGCGCGATCGCGGCAGAGCTTGAGGCCGAGGCGGTTTAAGTTTAAACCGCCCGTTAATAATCGATAAATTTCCTATACCATTTCCTGTACATACCAAAAATTGAAGACCTTTTTCTAAAAGCAGTGGTAGTCAATATTTTCCAAAAATGTATTTGGCAGAAGCCTATAATCAGTTATTCTAACTTAAGGGTAGTTAATACGCATAGCGGCCTTTTTAAATATAATAGATACGAGTAAGTTCCTTTAATCCACGTTCGTAACTGACCTTTGGTAACCAGATACGAACATGGATTTTTTTCTTGCTTGATAACCAGTTACGAGAATGGAATTTATTTGTCGTTTTTGTAACCATGTTTCATAACCAGCTACGAAAATGGTTTTTGTTTTCGCCGTTAATAACTGGTTATTAATAAATGAATATTTTATCCACTTTCGTAGCTGAGTTTACGAAAATGTTTTTTTTATCTGTTCATTACTGATTATTTATTAATAATATTTTATCCACTTTCGTAGCCGAGTTTCACAACCTGGATATATTAACTTTTCAGAACTTTTCATAACTACATGTCCCAAAAAGGGGTCAAGTGTACAGTCAATGCCACATCAAGCTTCACAAAAATGTATGTCTGTCAATACCATGGCTATAGTCAATTGAAGAATTTTGACGCCCCGCTTGAAGAAGCCGGGACTATACGAGGAAGGAAACACATGTGCTGGAAGAGCGTTCCACATCTGGATGGTACGACAAAGAAACGAGTCACCGAGCCTTTTAGTTCGAGCCAACAAATGTTGAATTGTGTGTGGGTGACTCCGTAGTCCAGCACGCGTAGTACTTGAGTTGAAGGGTGAGGGTGGAATAAGCTGGAATAATTCGTCAGAGCATTCCCCATTGTAGGAGCGATAGAGAATACTTAGCCTGGCAATGTCTCTACGCAATTGGAGAGGCTGAAGGGTTAAAGTTGCCTCTGGGTTTCCAATAATACGGATAGCACGCCGCTGCAACCTGTCAAGAGCTTCGAGTAGGTACTTGCCGGAACCGTCCCAGAGATAGAAATACCCGTAGAAAGAAAAATAGAAAAAAAATGAAGAGAGCAGTATTCCACACACGAGCGAACTTGTGTCTTATACAAGAGACAGAGCTGCCCAGGGCAGCTCAGGCGTGAAGAATCGTCTCACTCTGTTTAGGTTTCCGAGTTTACGGGATGCAGTTCTAATGACGCTTTCAATGTAGTCCCGCTGGTTAAGGTTGCTACGAACATCCATGCCAAGGTGTTTAGGCTATCCTTAATCAGTAGCGGGGTGCTCTGAGGAGTGGGATGGGAAAGGAACGGCGACGCCTTTGCTGTGAATGCACACACCTGGGTTTTCTTGGCATTGAACTCGACAAGATTGCATGCACCCCATTTTGAAATGCGGTCCAACACTCCGTCAAGCTCAACAACTAGACTTCGCCTCTTCTTCTCGATGTCAGTCTGCTTTGCCCCAGGGCGCTCGAAATAACGCCCGTGGACCGTGCTATCATCCGCATAGCAATTAATATTACCAAGAGATAACATGTGATTGATATGCAGAAGAAACAACGTCGGCGACAAGACGAAGCCCTGCGGCACTACGGCATTGATCCGGAGAAAGCGTGATTTTCGACCATCGCAAAGGACACGAATTCTACGTCCCTCCAGAAATCCGGTGACCCAGTCGCATAGGCGAGGTGGCAGACCATATGCCGGAAGCTTGGAAAGAAGCGAACGATGCCATACACGGTCGAAAGCTTTGGCAATGTCAAGGCTGACGGCCAAAGATTCCAGATGCTTGTCCATAGCCTCCCCCCAGATGTGTGTTACGTTAGCTAGAAGATCACCCGTAGACCGTTTTGATCGGAAGCCGTACTGACGGTCGTGAATAAGAGAGTGATCCTCTAGGTAGCGGATGAGCTGCGTGTTTATGATCCGCTCGAACACTTTAGCTAAACTCAAACTCAAACAACTTTATTCAAATAGACTGTATCAGTACTTTCAAATCGTCAAATTTACAGCAAAATATACTAAATAATAGACATAAATACCATAATAATATGGATATGTAAATAAACAGTATACAGACTAAAACTGAGGTTACGGCTATTGGACGGTAATCAGCAGGGTCAGACCGGTCCCCTTTTTTGGGAACTGGTTGAACGTTCGTCTCCTTCCAAGACAGCGGCACAAGACCCGAATTGTAGGAGAGGCGATACAGGCTAGTGAACACTGGAGACAACTCCGCTGCACATTTCTTCAGCACCACAGGGCCACTGGCTTTCCTAACATCGAGTGACTGCAATTCGGCACGAACATCACACTGCCTGATACGAATATCAGGCATTATGGAGCCGCAATGTGGATTTTGATCATTCTTTTTTATATGAAAGCTGATTCCGCCCGTGTGGTCCCATTTCAATTTAGTTCAGTTCTGACAGTGGCATCCATGGTAAAATCATATACGAGTAAGTCTTAAACCTAGATAAACTATATGCGCGACAAATGGACGAATAACTCATTAACACGCCAACCGATTTCGATGCTTCTTTTTTTTGGAATGGATATACTTCAAGGGTAATTTGATGAAATTTTGGTTAGGTTCTGATTATGGGATCCATGACAAATTTATTTATTTATTTATTTATTTATTCATTTGCTAATATGTACAAAGTAACGGAACTCTTCAATTCTAAGGAACAATTGCACGATACTTTTTCGATGTATAAAATAAATAAGAACTATTCACTGAAAATCAAGAAATAAACAAAAATTTTAACAAAAAAGCCAACTTCAAAAAAGGCCAAGGAAACACTACAATATACCTAGCAATATACCTATTTCTTACATATCACGTTTACGTATGTATGTAGGTAGTTACAAACCTACATTGACTGACACCGACTCCTGGTATAACAATAATTGTACCTACATTATTTATCGTATAAGTTTTAGAAGAATACGCAATTATTTGTTTACTTTTTAGTGTTTTGTTTTGGAATAGTTTTTTTTGAAGTTGGTTTTTTATTGTTAAAATTTTTCTAGCGACGAAATGATTGATTTTTATAAGAGTAATGGTATAGAGCCTATATTTACTGCTCCGTATCATCCTGCCTCTAATGGTGCGGCAGAAAAAAATTACAAGTCTGTAAAAGGGTTATAAAAAAAGCCGTGGTCCAACGTATAGATGTAGACATCGCCTTAAATAGATTTCTGCTAATTTGTAGAAATACAGGGCATCATACGACAGGTGATGGTCCAGCTCAGCTTCTTTTTGGGCGTTCTTTGCCTACCCGACTCGACTGAATGAAACCAGACTAGGAAAAGAAAATTTAAAATTTACAAAGGCAGCAAGAAAGCAACGCAGGTGGTTCGTTACGTTAATTTTCCAAAAAAGAAGGGGTATGGTATAGGAGTTTTGGAACAAAGAACATGTGGGAGAAAGGAGTAGTATTGCAAAAATTGGGCGAAACGAATTATAATACGCTCAGTAGAGGGGGATCATACATCGTCATATTGATTGAGTTAAGTTGAGTTTGAGTTTGTGCCGGTAGCACACGGTAGCGATGACGTCACAGGCGCGGCCGGCGTGGCAGACACGATGTTGTGAATGTATAGTTACAAGTAAAATAGTGGGTACCTGTACATACGAGTAAGTATCGACATGTCTGTGACGGTTGTGTCGCTGCGCAGTCGGCCAATAAACGGAGTATTGAACAGACCGGTGTATTATTTATCAAATAATTACAACATAAAAGGCATTGACTGGCCTGTTGGTGCAATGGCAGCGATCCTGCCTTTAGCACCGGAGGTCGGGGGTTCGATCTCCACCCATGACAAACATTTATGTGACGAACATTTGTGTTTGTTGTGTGCCTGGGTGTTATTATCTATTTAAGTATGTATTTAGAAATATCGAAGTATGTTTATCAGTCTCTGACACCCATAGTACAAGCTCTGCCTAGTTTGGGGTGAGATAATCTTGGGGTAAATTGTCCCAGATATTTATAAGAATATTTTTTTATATTATTCTAATGAGCAATATCTGGGGCACCTAACACCACGATCGTATAACCCAAAAGTAAGCAGAGCTTGTACTATGGGTGCCAGATATTGATAAACATTTACATATTATATACTTCAATATTTCTAAATACATACTTAAATAGATAGTAACAACCAGACACAGAAGAAACACGAATGCCCATTATATGAATGTGGTCTTGGGTGTGAATCGAACCCACGAGCTTCTGCGTCAGAGGAAGGATATAATTGCGCTTACAGACCAGTAATAACTTATCTTTACCGGGTGATGACTAAAAAAGAGAAATTAATATTATGGCATAGGTACTTAGTAGACGACGTAAAGTCTATCTAAACCCTGTATTTTAGATAGACTAACCAGCAGCTGCAAGAGGCCTTTTCTTTTAATTGTGCAAGCGTGGGGTACAGTTTTGTAGTTTGGCACATTCATTAGTCATTGTTCACTAATTAGTGTAAAGAAATGTTAAGTAAACTAATTGAAATAATAAGTTTTAAGACACTGGTGGTCGAGAAAGACTTGATGATGTGACATGGAGGTTGTACGAGGAACATAGTGCCTAAGTGGTTACCTATTGAAACGCATAACGTTTTTTGCCATAAACTAACAATGCATACTGAAAATGGCCATAATAGTCATTTTCCATAAGCCTTTATAGCATAACTTCATAACGCATAACATCAAATGGCCGAAATTTGTAAAGCACAATCACAGAAAGCCATAATTTCGATAAGCATAAGTATCAAAAGGCATAGTTTTTATTTGCCATAATATTTAAAAGACATAATATTCAAAAAGCATACTTGAAATAAGCATACCTAACTCAAAAAACCCTTAACTCCTAAGGAATAACACATATTTACCATAATCTGCAAGCAATGCGTGCATGCAAGCATGCTTACATGCAAGCATGCTTGCATGCACGCATAATACTAAATAGCGAGTTTTCTGGCGCTTTGCCGGCCGCTGCCGCAGCTCGCTTGCTTCGCTCGCTCGGCTCGCGCGTTGTTTGGTCGCAGTTCCAACCTAACCTAACTAATTAACGATATACGTTTGTTTTTCTTCCTGTTAGAGGCTAAAATAAAATAAAAAACACAAACTGGCTTTTTGGGGCTAGAAATACTTCATTACTTACGAGTATGTCGAAATAAATTAAAAAGAATGCTGAAAAACTATGCTTTTTAACGTATGTAAGCTTTCAATTATACTTTTTATGAGACTATGCATTTAATGAGTTGTGCCAAACAATATTATGAATAGTAAAATTGACCGGTTTTTTTAAGGTAGGTATGCTTAGTAAAATATGACAAATGTGCCGACTGGTCATAATACTCATAATTCTACTAAGGCTTATATTAGGTCTTTACCTATGAAATTGACGATTTTTTTTCATGTATTTTTTATTTGTATTAATCGAAGTAATTATTACCCATGCAGTCAATGCATCTTTGCCAACGTAGTGGCCGTTTATTGATGCCCTTCTTAAAGAAATCAGCTGGACGGGAGGCAACTAATTCTTCAAAGGCATTTTGTACTGTCTCTCGGGTATTGAATTTTATTCCCGCCAAAAAGTTATCCAAATTCTGGAAAAGGTCTGTAGCGCAAGGTCTGGTAAGTAGGGCGGATGACGGAGAGCTTCTAACCCCAGTTCTTGCAACTTGGAGACCGTCTGCTGTGCAGTATGAGGTCGCGTGTTGTCGTGCAGGAGCAGCGGAGACGAGCGATTGCCCATGCTGGTTGGAAATGTGCCAGCTTCTCCATCATTGTGTTCAGTTCTTCACAGTACACATCTGCAGTAATGCTCACCCCGGTGGGTAAGAAGCTGTGATGAATCACACCGGCGCTAGACCACCAAACAGTGACCATCACTTTTTTAGGGGTAAGTTTTCGTTTAGGGCATTGTTTAGGTGCTGAACCAGGATCCAACCAACTTGCTCAGCGCTTGCGGTTATCAAACAGAATCCATTTTTCATCGCAGGTAACGATGCGGTTCAAAGTTCCTTCATTTGTGTGTCTGTTGAGCAGTGCAAGGCACGTCTCGACGCGTACTTCGCGCTGGCGATCATTGAGTTCGTAGGGCACCCATTTGTCAAGTGTTTTTACCTTGCCAATTTGACGCAAATGGACCTATATTTTTTGACGCCAACAACGAAAGCTGCTGCTAATTCAGACGTAGATTGTGTATCATCAGCTTCCACAATTGCCTTTAATTCGTCATTGTCGACCCAAAGTCTTCGGATGACCGCGAGGTTCATTTTTCAGGTCGAAATTTCTAGAACGGAAGCGAGCAAACCAATAACCGGTGGTGCGTTGATTTGTAGTGTTAGCTCCGTAAACTTCGTTGTTGTTGCGTGCCGCTTGTGCCGCGTTGCTGCCACGACGGTACCCATATTCCATAATTACTCGAATTTTTAACGTATCCATGATGACGAAAAAGATTGAAATGCGATGAAAATGTTATACTAATCAATAATCAAATGACTACTTTTGGAAAAAGAATTCCATGTTTTTAAAATAAAATTAATTTGAAATTAGAATTCTAAGCCAAACAAAAAATATTTTATTATGAAATGGCCAGTATTGCAGAACGGCAATTTCATAGGTAAAGACCAATTATATGAACTCATACACGTACACTGTGTGTGCCTAATCTCACTACGTAGTGGTATGGTTTGTTGCGCCGACTGGTCACGTGACCAGTCGGCGCAACAAACCATAATATGGATTTTGATTATTATGGTTGTTTTGAGTATGCCTTTTAACAAATCTGTGTTATTATTCTCATGCGTAATCAAAAATGTGCTATAATCCATTATGCTTTTTGATTTGTATGCCAATTCAAATCATGGCAGAGCGTTGTAATTATTTGGCGTAGACTACGCAAGTGTCGCAGGCATTCAGTCAGCTCGTCGGGGGCGGCTTAGGGTTCGCAATATCGGGCAGTTTTACCAATATCGATATTTTCGATACTGAAGATTAGCTAGTATCGAAAATTCGATATTTTCGATACACACCATCAAAGCAATAAAAAATATTATCACCAAAACAAAATTAAACTTTTATACCTTTATTATTTGTATAAACTTCAGCGTTTATAAAATATGACTTCTTATATTTGAATGGCACTCTATTTTCTCCTCACCTAATTCAAAACTTTGCATTAAATCACGAAGTTTAATATTAAACTTAAACAATTTCTTTAAAAACCAAAAAACTAAACAATTGTCAAAATATCAATCAACATTGAAATAACTTTTGCCTCATATATTCTCGAGCAAAACATAAGTATTAATGAATTAAGTAACAATTTAACTATTTTGAGTTCATAATAATTAACTTTTAAACCAATACCTAGTAAAACAGACTGGTGGCAGGTGGAACCACCGCCGTCCGGGGGAACGCGTAGAAGGCTTCGTGCTACTTACCGTGCTCCCCCACTATGGACGATGAGAGGGAGTAGTAGGGTTTTTAGTCGGTAGGCCACTGGGCGGTTTCCTTTAATAGGAAGTCCCCCCCAGTGGAGAGTCCGACATAACCCGTCCGCCCCCCGGTGGACGGGTATGCGTAAGGCATTTCCCCTACATAAAAAAAAAAGGTGGAACCACCGGGAATCTAAGAGGGCTCAGGCATGGCCTGCGATGGACTTCCCACCCACCCATTGCCTGCGGCCGGGCGTGGTGGTGGTATGGTGCCTACCACTGCCTGCCCAAAGGGGCGCCCACGGGCGCAGCGCCTTAGGGCGCGAGGTGTGGGCCGTGGTGCACAACCCTTTGGAGGGGGTCTGTGATCCGCGGCTGGCCCCCTCTCTGCACTGCGGCTCGGCAAGGCCGTACGGCCGTAAGATGCGGCAGCGGCTTCACCTTTTAGGTGGATCGTGGTTGCGGACCTAGTAAGGTCCGCGTACGGTGGGAGCCAGCGGGCTTAAGTACGGGGGTACTTTTTCCCGCAATGCACGGCTATCGCCGCGACGGCAAAAGTACCTGTGAGCTCCAGGTACTTTCGTGACCTCCCCCCTTCAGGGGGGGGGTTGGCTGGAGGGGGCCCCAATACGGGGAAGCACTGGCAGCGGGACGTTGAGAAACTTTTTAGTGACCCCGCCTCGCCGCTGAAGTGTTGAGGTTGAGTACAATGGGGATTTAGTCGGCAGAAGTTCGACATAATCTCGTCGTTCCCCCGGGCGGCGAGGTACCCATGAAGATTTCCCCTTGATATTTAAAAAAAGGATAAGGTGATCTTGGTGTAAGATATTATAATAGTTATTTCTTTTTTCAGATAGTTAAGTATAAAAGGGATTTTATTAAAGAAAGAATATAACTATTCAAGAAACATATTTCATTTTAACTTTTCAGTCGGCGAACGGTTTCCGAGATCCAAAGTAGCCAACAAACTTGATATTGCAAGTGCAGTCTAATAAAATCCATTATGAACCTTATCCCATGCACATAAAGTTGAAATGACTTTAATGTGGTCGTTCATATGAGGCCGGTGTTTACTGATGTATTGAATAAGTCGCCGCAGTACTGTTCCACTTGAAGTAATGCTCTACTATTTTATTTCGGAGTTTCTCCAGGTTTTTCATGAACAGAGGATAAAAAGTAATGTACTCCTGGGCAAAAAGTCCGAAAAAGTTGAAGCATCGTGATAAAAACCCTACCACACGAGTAGTAGTATTTTACAGTTTCTGTAAATGACAAAATAAAGCATTTTTTCGATTGCTGATTGAATCGTTCATTTCAAACACCGTGGTAATTACCTACGTAGAGGGGTTTGGTCTCGACATTTATTAGACTTACAATTACCTACACAATCTTTAGTATCCATAGTTTTGTTAATATCCATAAAAATAATGTTTTTAGCTTCTATTTGACCGCTGTTTAGCTGGCCGTTGTTCACTCACACTCTTGTAACTCACAAATTTCCGAAACGACACACCCGACGGCCACATGTCCTCGTTTATAAACACCTCCAACTTGCTCTTCGGTATATAAAATTTAAATGCCGCATAACCCTTATTCCTTTTCATTTCAATCTTGTGTAGTGACACTTCAACTTCCGTCTTATTTTTTATATAAGCAGTTATGTCGTTTATTTCAGCTTCCGTATTTACATTGTAAATGTAAAAAGGAACAGACACATCAGCCGCCTTGAAAAAACAGTCCATAAGGTTGTCTGCTTTGCCTTTCTTTCCGATAAAACGATTTCGTAACCTTTTATTTTGAAATTTTATCCATTCATCTGACGGTAGGTCCTTTTTCCACTCGCCGCTCTCCTTCAGCACCTCAGACATCGTTTTACTGCAATTATTCCTATTTGTCGTCAAATACGCTTGATTGATCGCTGTTTTAGGGACTGTCATACAGCGACCAAGGCTTTCATATCAACGGAGGGACTTACGTTGTCTAGTAAAATACAGGTCTGTGGTTTCTAATTAGATCGTGTAACTCTATAGTTAATCTCCTAATACTGTTCTAGTCGATGACGTGAGCGAACTTGCAACGAGATCTAGATAATTGAATAAGAAAATTAACTTACTCAACTTGTCACTGGAATGCCACTTAATATTGAGTAGCTAGCTGATAAGGACTGCTTTGATTGGCGCGACAATCAAGCCCTAATGGATATGCCATTTAGAAATCATTGCAAACGATTCTGAATGTAAATCTAGACCATTTTCTATTAAGTGTTTTTTTGTAATTTCTTTTCTTTCTAATTAACTACCTACTGCGTAATGGAGATTTTGTTGTTCCTTAACATACATACATACCATCACGACTTTATCTCATGGTGAACGAAACACTCAGAAGCCCACTTTCCACCAATGGTATTAGAACTGTAATGTTGTTCTTAAAGGTTTGGTGAATTAATTATTTTGTACGTTAATTTGAGGAGGGTTCAAACAAGCTTCAAATTTTCCATCAAGAAATCACAACACTTGACATGCGTTTGAAAATAGATAAATGTATGAAGAGCCTGAGAGCGTTTGAAAATAGATAAATGTATGAAGAGCTGTTTAGTTCGCACTTTCGAAACTTTGTAATAAACGTATTTAAAAAAACCTTTTCTCAACACACTTGCTCATAAAGTGGCTCTAATTTCACCGCAATTGGGTATAGGAACAATTTTTTAATTTTACTTATATTTTTAATAAATACCTTTACTATTTTAAGGTAACTAATTTTAATATTTCGTTGAACTAACCGGTAGTTAATTTTTAAATATTGCGAACTCATGACGTCACAAGTTCACATAGTGTTCCCACATGTGTTTTTCCCCAATTCGATGTAAATAAATAACGAGCTGAAACAGCGCTCGTCGTTCATAAATCCGCTATTGTACTCGTATCGGACTCGGACGGTTCCAACCGCCTGCCGCGTATAGTCTGCCCATAGACTGCACGAGTAGAAGCTTAGGATTAGCAATAGGCTTTGAAAAGCGTTACCTCAACATCACCGGAGCTACGAGCAAATCTACGTGCAACCATGTTGCACCTCACAGCCAGCGCCTTCCGCCTGTAGAAATTTTATGATTATTGTAAAAAAATACGGAAAATATTAATGATTTTCTGCAAAAAATATTTAATTACACATCCATGGTAGTCAATTATTTTTTCGTTTTTTTTCATTTTCTCAGTATGCTCTGTTACTAGTGATCATCAGCCACTTTGTTTCATTGTGATAAGGCATTTAGTTTAAGAGTTATAACATTATTTCGTGAGCATCAAGATCGCGGGATCAAGTTTCAGATTCTAAATGTTTTATATCAGGCTATTAGTTCTTCATATGTTCTAATTGTAACCTGACCTAGACATTTGTACCTCTGAAAACAAAGACGGCACTTCGAAATATTACCATTTGAAGCGCTGAACACACACAAATAATTCATATACCTACTTAGAAGACTTCTATCCTAGTGGTGATAACTAAATTAAAGTAATATATTCAAAAGACTGATCCCGCCATTTTGAGGTATCTGTAAATTGTTACATTCATACCTCAAGTCGCCAAATCGAACCAAAAACACCTATGAAAACTTTGTACTAGTTAAGTACAAAAACGTAATGTATGCCTAAGATTTGTATCGATAAAGTAATTCTCAAAACAGGCTTGGTGCACCGTAATCACCGGTCTTAAGGTGCTTATTCTCCAGAGGTGTGATATGCTACGATGCTATGGATACCAATCATCCTCATTGGTCCACATAGCAAAGCACTGGTGAAACGGGTTCTACTAAGCTATGTTTTAATATGACAGAGAGCCAGCCCACCTTACCAAGTTGGTCTGATTGTCGTACGATTATTTGAACACATTTAGCAGTTCATTCGGTATAGTCCTGGACCTCAACTTTCTTCGATTGACGTCATAAGGTCAAACGCCTTTGCTATATCAAGGGAACAGGCGTACACCGGTACGCCGTCCTGCTGTCTGTATTATATTGGGCAGTATTAGGAGTAGAATTGCGCTTTCAGTAGATAGGTCCGATCGAAAACCGAACTGCGCGTCTTTCGGAGCCTATTTATTACAGATCAACAATCAAATCTCATTAATGAACCCGATTAGCTCACAACGATAATTTTTAAAGACGCCAGTGGCTTTCGTTCGGTCTTATCGTTGCGAGCTAAGCGGGCTCATATGACATCGCTCATTTCGCGGTCGAGCCCCGGCCTCAGTGAAAATGGTAAAATAGTTTTGTAGCTTAGCTTTAGCGTCCTCGAACAATAGCTGCATAGCGCATCTCTGGTAGAAAAGTACTCTCATGAGTAGTGCTGACATCGCGGATTCGATTTTCGATCGGAACTGTCCTACATAAATATGTAGATAAAAAATAAATGTGAGGTGTAGATTCCTACAATAAAATTGCATTTGAATTCATGATTGTTTTATTATAAACTAGATGGCCCGGTGAACTTCGTATCATCACCTAAATATTTGTGAATCTCTGAACGCACCTATAAGTATTTGACAACCAAGTGACTACTTTTTATTTCTTCAAATGTTTCGCAGCTAGGATAACACTGTGTAGTCACTGTATATACTTAAATAATAATGATATAACTTAATTTAACACTGACCAATACTATTAATGTTAATTATGCAAACATTCGTTCTATGCATATCCATAATTGTTGCGATTATTTACACATATCTTTATAAAAGATTTTATTTCAAATCCACAATATCGATAGGTCCTATGTATAAGCAAGGTGCAAAATCACATCTTTACAGGAGCGGCTCCCAAAGTATAAAATTGGAATAATTTTAAGATGGTTACACAGAAGTTTATGAAACTTTGCATGGTTGATAAGACAACTACATTCGTTATTTACTGTATATTATTAAATTTGCATATTTTTTTTTTAAACTGCAGATTGGCCCTTGTACGCTAGTTTTCTCACTTTAATTTTTTTACTAAAGACTTTCTAAAAGGCCAATGTTTCACATTGACCGTTGTACTCGTATAACGTTTTTTTAAAGAAATGTAAATGGCTTTATTTCCTTACTTATAAAGTTGATGTACTTAGTCTGGCCCTAAACTGTTACAAATAAAAATAAACAAAATATTTCATTTGAATTTTGAATCTGTCATTTTTATATGATTGTTCATCGAGTTTTCTCATTTTGGTGCCAATATATTGTACAATATTTTGCGATATTAAAATGGAGTGGGGTCACAGATTACATAATAAAAAGTGGGGTGATAAAGAGAACAGAATCGCTGTGATTGCATTACACAAGTAGGTATGGAGCCAAATGCAATTTTTAACTCTCCATACGCTTGGTATTAGTAAAATGTTTGTGTACCGGGCTATTAATAGGTACAATGAGACCTCCTCTGTTTGTGACAGAAAAAGTCTGACCGTCCACGTAGTGTTCGTACGAAAAAGGTGGTCAAAGCAGTAAGGGAAAGAATTCGAAGTCCGAAATCCTGTCCGAAAGCAAAAGATTTTATCTCGGGAGATGAAGATACCACCTAGAACCATGTCGCGTATTTTAAAAGATGACTTAGGACTAGTGTTGCCCAAAATCGGTCATGGTCCTGCAGTCTTGGTCTTGTTCTTGCATTTTCACAAGACCAAGACCGAGAACAAGACCGCATAATTTTAGCAAGACCAAGACCAAGTCAGACCGTGCAACATTTGAGTAAGAACAAGACTAATCCTGCAAGACTCTTGCGTCTTGCAGTTAGGACTAAGTGTCGTTTCAGGGAGTATTGGAGTTCGGGTATACGCTTAGGGACTCCAAAAAAAATAGAAAAAAAAATTGAAAATTGGACAGACTAAGATGAACAGGAAGACGTAATAGACTTTGAGAAACTGTATGCATGTCCCTCAACGTCATTTGGATCTGGATCTTGTCTTCAAGGCTTAGATGTTGACGAGTTGGAGGAGTACCTAAGTAAACCCAGAGCAGCCAGCTCGGAAGACATTGTAGAGTGGTGTAGGACGCATGAGACAGAGTATCCGACTTTATCGAAGATTGCCCGTGATTTTCATTCAATACCTGTACTTCAGTATCTGCTGAGAGATTTTTTTTAAGCGTCATTAGTAATTTGAAAACATAGAAATAGGCTGTTTGATGAGTCAGCCAGATGGTTACTTTGTATTAATTCTTGGTCAAAAGAATTAATGTAAAGAAATAGTAATGTCAAAGCTATTGTGTAGAGTTCTGTAATTTAATTTGTGTTGTATTTTTATTTAAATAAATGGGTAATTCAATGAATACTGTTCTGTAATTTAATTTGTATAGTATTTTATTTTTCATTTAAATGAATGGTAAATTGTATAAATTGTGTGACTCTTTTATTCCATTGCATTTAAGGTGAGGCCTTGGCTGTCTTTCTATCTCTTTCTAGACATTCAGGGGGGTCCAAAGATACACGTCATTTTTTTTTTAGCTTCTGTATAATGTATAATGTTCCTAAAATTGTTGAAGCTAAGTTAAAAGTCAAGTTAATGTAAATAATTGGTTATATTATCTGTTATAACCATCTTTTAACACATGTAAGCTAATTAAATGTAAACGTTTATTATGGAACAGACTGACTCCCGTAGGTCACGGTAGATAGCTCAGTTGGTTAGAGGATCGGCACGGATCGCTTAGGTCGTGGGTTCAAACCCCACCCAGTGGCAGATAATTTTATGAATTTCTCAAAAAATTCTCAAAAAAAATGTTCTTAAATGTTTAGACATTTATTAATTTGGTTGGTCTTTACTTTGGTTATGTTAATTCAAGCCCAAATGTACCTACTCTGTTACGTTGTTATAAGATATAAATGAACGTTTAATAAATAGCAATAGGCATAAAGGTAATTGCGAGACTAGCGAGACTCTTGCTGCAAGACCAAGACTAAGACCAAGACTGGGAGCGCAATACCAAGACCAAGACCAAGACCATGTGTATTGGCGCAAGACCAAGACCAAGACTGGCTGAGTCTCGTCTTGTTCTTGCATTTGGGCAACACTACTTAGGACTTGCAGCCTACGAGACACGTACTGGTCATTTCTTAACGGATAATATAAAAAGAATAGGTTGGTAAAATCGAAACAATTACTTTTTTTTTTTTTATATTGCCCGTCAAGATGACCTCACTCCACCTGATGGAAAGCGGTCGTGAAGTCCAGATATGAGGTTGACAAGCCCAGTCATCAAAACGAATCACTGGGCTGGCCATCCTCACCTTGAAGGCCTGCAGAAATGCCTTTCCACGCCCCGCTTGAAGAACCCGGGACTATAAGAGGAAGGAAACACATGTGCTGGAAGAGCGTTCCACGTCTGGATGGTACGACAAAGAAACGAGTCACCGAACCTTTTAGTTCGGGCCAACAAATGTTGAATTGTGTGTGGGTGACGCCGTAGTTCAGCACGCGTGGTACGGGAGTGGAAAGGTGAGGGTGGGATAAACTGGAATAACTCGTCAGAGCATTCCCCATTGTAGAAGCGATAGAGAACACTTAGCCTGGCAATGTCTCTACGCAATTGGAGAGGCTCAAGGGTCAAAGTTGCCTCTGGGTTTCCAATAATACGGATAGCACGCCGCTGCAACCTGTCAAGAGCTTCGAGTAGGTACTTAGCGGAACCGTCCCAGAGATGAGAGCAGTATTCTACACACGAGCGAACTTGTGTCTTATACAAGAGACATAGCTGCTCAGGCGTGAAGAATCGTCTCACTCTGTTCAGGACTCCGAGTTTACGGGATGCAGTTCTAATGACGCTCTCAATGTAGTCCCGCTGGTTTAGGTTGCTACGAACATCCATGCCAAGGATGTTTAGGCTATCCTTAATCGGTAGCAGGGTGCTCTGAAGAGTGGGATGGGAAAGGAACGGCGACGCCTTTGCTGTGAATGCACACACCTGCGTTTTCTTGGCATTGAACTCGACAAGATTGCATGCACCCCATTCTGAAATGCGGTCCAACACTCCGTCAAGCTCAACAACAAGACTTCGCCTCTTCTCCTCGATGTCAGTCTGCTTTGCCCCAGGGCGCTCGAAATATCGCGCGTGGACCGTGCTATCATCCGCATAGCAATGAATATTACCAAGAGATAACATGTCATTGATATGCAGAAGAAACAACGTCGGCGACAAGACGGAGCCCTGCGGCACTCCGGCATTAATCTGGAGAAAGCGTGATTTTTGACCATCGCAAAGGACACGAATTCTACGTCCCTCCAGAAATCCGGTGACCCAGTCGCATAGGCGAGGTGGCAGACCATATGCCGGAAGCTTGAAAAGAAGCGAACGATGCCATATAGACGGTCGAAAGCTTTGGCAATGTCAAGGCTGACGGCCAAAGATTCCCCATGCTTGTCCATAGCCTCCCCCCAGATGTGTGTTACGTACGCTAGAAGATCACCCGTAGACCGTTTTGGTCGGAAGCCGTACTGACGGTCGTGAATGAGAGAGTGATCCTCTAGGTAGCGGATAAGCTGCGTGTTTATGATCCGCTCAAACACTTTAGCTAAAACTGAGGTTACGGCTATTGGACGGTAATTGGCAGGGTCAGACCGGTCCCCTTTCTTGGGAACTGGTTGAACGTTCGCCTCCCTCCAAGACAGCGGCACAAGACCCGAATTGTAGGAGAGGCGATACAGGCTAGTGAACACTGGAGACAACTCCGCTGCACATTTCTTCAGCACCACAGCTGGAATTCCATCAGGGCCACTGGCATTCCTGACATCGAGTGACTGCAGTTCGGCACGAACATCACACTGCCTAATACGAATATCAGGCATTGTGGAGCCGCAATGTGGAATATCAGGCGGCGCAGCACCGCAGTCATCGATGCAAGAGTTTGCGGCAAAGAGGTTAGCCAGTAAATCGGCTTTCTCTTGCGGCTGATGAGCCAACGATCCATCAGGGAATCTCAGTGGGGGCAGCGAAGGCACGCAGAAGTTAGATTGCACGTGTTTAGCCAGTCGCCAGTAGGAGCGGCTACCCGTAGGGTGCGTGATGAGTTCTTGGCCAACACGTGCAATTCGCTGGGCGTCTGCTCTAATGTAAGCCCTCTTCGTGGCCTTGGTGGCTTTATTAAAGGCTGCTTTCAGGGAGGCAAGGTTTGAATGATCATTGAGTGCCTAGGCCCTAGACCAAGCACGGTACGCCGCCTGTATTTGTTCAACAGCTGCGGCACACTCGTGATTGAACCAGGGACCTGTTTTGCTAGCACTGACGACATCAATAAAAGGAATGTAGTATTCCATTCCGGTACTGATCTCGTCCGCGATAGCAGATGCACTCTCTGAAGCATCCCTTTCTCCAAAGCAGCACTGCCACCAAGGGACGGAGGCAAAATACTCTCGCAATCCGTCCCAATCTGCCGACGAGTAGTGCCATAACCGCCGCGTCACCTCCACAGGTTGTGGGGGAGCTGCACAAGGCACTGTAGCGCCAACCAGACAGTGATCGGAGGAGCCCAATGGAGCACCAACCGACACTTTATACCCGGCTGGGTGACTCGTCAGCAGAAGGTCCAATAAAGAGGGAGTATGACCGACAATATCTGATACCCGGGTGGGCTGGTGTACCAGTTGCGTCAGGTCTTGCGTGAGAGCAAACGCATGGGCAGTTCGGCCTGCATGGTCTGTTTTTGATGAGCCTAACCAGGACTCATGGTGGGCATTGAAGTCTCCCAAAAACACCATTTCGGCATTTGGGAACTGCGCCTGAGCGTTGTCTGCGGCCTGACTCAGATGCTCGAAGAGTCGAGTTGTCTCGGCGTCGCCTTTGTGGGAGCGGTATATGCACGCATAGACCCGGCTTGTGGAGCCCAGGTCAACGTGCAACCAGAGGGTGGAGAGGGATGGGTCTTCTAGGCAGCGGAGACGGCTACAGCAGACGTCCGCCCTGACGAATAGGCATACACCGGCTTTAGGTTGGAAGGACTCTTCCAGCACATAGCCGGGGTAGTGCAGGTATGACGTATCGGCAGGGCGGCCTATCTGTGTTTCCGTCAAAAAGAGCATCGCAGGCCTCGCCGTCTTAAGGTGTTGATGGACGGCGTTGAGGTTTGCATGGAGTCCGCGGATGTTAACGAACTCCACCTCAAACAGCGTGTTGGTGGGGGATGGGGATGCCGCTGTAGGCCGTTTTTCCGTGCTTCTGACTGCCATAGAAGTTGGAGGATGGGAGGGGCGTGAAAAGACGACTGTGATCGAGGCAATGAAAGACAAAGCGTGGTGCCCTGCATTGGTATTAATCGCGTGGAATAGTGTAGGCCGGTCCGCCGGACGGAAGGGCCCCCGTACCCCCTCGGGTGTGGTCGCCGGGCCCCACCGGAACCGGGCACCACCCGGCCCGACGAGCCACCCCGAGATTATGCGCGACCTGGTGGGGCAGCCTCCAGAGGTGGTTAACCCCTTTTGGGCCCCTGTACTATGCCGCAGGCGGCCAGCGGCACCACCGTTTCTACGGGTCTCCCTGGCCGGCGGGCCGATACACACTACACACACAATACCGCCGCTAGGGCTCCCACTGGTCCAACAATTGCCACGATCACAGTCCCCCTGGCACCGGTTAGTGCAGTGCTAATCCCGGAACGCAACCCGACCGAGATAGGTCAGAATCACTTGGCGGGTTTTACACAACTGCAAGGTGGTTACAACAACCGACCGACATAAGTCTCCCACCTGAAGAGCAGATGGTCTGCTGGAAGAAACCCTTAGTCGCCTCTTACGACACCCATGGAAAGATATGGGGCTGTGGAAAGTATTCTCTTAAAGTGCCGCCACCAACACGACACAACTACTGAAGCGGTATACGCAAAGGAGGTCACAGAAAAATTTGGTCACGGATAAGAATTTTTTCACAATTGAGCAACATTTTAACAAACAAAATGACCGTATTTATGCTCAAAGCTCTAAGGAAGCTTCCCAATTAGTCGACAGAGTGCAACGTTGGCACTATCCGACTTCAGTGATGGTTTGGTGGGGTATTAGCTATGAAAGGGTGACTGAGCCATACTTTTGTGAAAAAAGTATCAAAACATCGGCACAAGTGTATCAAGATACCATTCTTGAGAAGGTAGTGAAGCCCCTTTAACAACACCATGTTCAATAACCAAGATTGGTCCTTCCAGCAAGACTCGGCGCCGGGTCATAAAGCTCGGTCTACGCAGTCTTGGTTGGAAACGAACGTTTTGGACTTCATCAGAGCTGAAGACTGGCCGTCGTCTAGTCCTGATCTTAACCCGCTGGATTATGAATTATGGTCAGTTTTAGAGAGTGCGGCTTGCTCTAAACGCCATGATAATTTGGAGTCCCTAAAACAATCCGTACGATTGGCAGTGAGGAATTTTCCCATGGAAATAGTGCGTGCTTCTATTGATAACTGGCCTCAACGTTTAAAGGACTGTATTGCAACCAATGGAATAAGCTTTTTATATTTAATATTGTTTTATATTTATGTATTAAACTAACACACTGTAAAAGTAATAAATGTTATGAAAAATATTTTTGCTGTGTTTTAGTATTTATGGCAAGACTAAGTATAATTATAGAAATTTGATATTTCACTGGTATATACAAATTTTTTTAATATTTTTTTTTGACGACACACCTCTTGTAATGGTCTCGAAGTAGGGATTATTAAATCCCTGTGTTATGAGGTACCACACAAGGAAATAAGCCAGGGGCGTCTCCCAGCACACCCAGACCCGAGTCAATTCAGAAAAGATCGTTTCCTGAATTGACCCGGCCGGGAATCGAACCCGGGACACTACGGAAATCGAGGCGAGAAACCGTGCTACAGCACACTACGCTAATCGTGTCGTCAAAAAAAATATTTACCTATTGTGAAAATTATGTCACTTTGGTACTTATACGCCATCAGATTTAAGGAGATAGTAACCGAGTTATTTGTGTGCATATTGCAATCTACGTAACTGGCACATGCAAAGGTAATACTGCGCGCGTGTGTGCGTGCCAGCTCTCCCCGGGGCCCGGGAATGTTCCCCTTTGTTCGTTGTACGTTGGCAGATTGGGGCATAAATGTATAAATTACTAGCTGTCTTTCCCGTCGAACTATAGCCTAAATAAAAAATATAGCCTTTATCATTGGTGAATGAATTTTGGAAATCGGTCCAGTAGTTTCGGAGCCTATTCAATACAAACGAACAAATCTTTTCTCTAAAGCATGTTAATATTAAAGAAGTTGTAACTGTTTATACATTTATTTTCTTACTTTATCCATGTTTAATCTGCGGTTAGTGGATAAACAGCAGATAAACACCGTCCAGTAGCAGAAAATCGTTTTATAGTTCGATTGTCAGCTGAACTAGCACACTCTTACAATAGGGTATTTGACTATTTTTTTGTTCAGGTTGCCGACGTAATAATCGTCAAAATATAATATTTAAGTAGGTACCATAAAAAAATAGTTTTTTTTTTGCTTTGACCATATTTCTACTCCTTCATCATTTACATTATAACTTCTTAATAATGGCCCATAAAATTTTATAATTTAACATTTTATTCACCCGTCACGTATAATATCCTCACCATATTCTATGCATTATAGTAATAACTTCATGGTACAATTAAGTTATGCACTGTCATCAAAAGTATAAGTATGAATCCAGATTTATAAATAGATGAAATAGATTTTTCCTTAAAAATCACAAATATATATTTTAACCTATTATAAATGTTGTGTGTACCTGTAATAGTACTACTATTCTTCAAATTAGTAAAATGTGTGACTTTCATTTGTTTTTCTTACTGTCAAGATTAGTGAATCTAATAAAGGAATTCGATACATTTTAAAATTTCACTACAAAAAAGGTAAAAATGCAACAAAAGCCGTAAAACAATTCGCAATGTTCATGAACCTAGTGCAGTGTCTGTGAGTGTAGCTCACATTTGGTTTAAGCGTTTTCAATCCGGAAATTTTGATGTCACAGATGCACGTCGCTCTGGTCGCCCTAATACGGATAAAATTGATGCTATTTTTGAAAAAGTGGAGCATGATCGGCATATCAGTGGTTACGACGTAGCTGAAGAACTGGGAATTATCCACAAAACAGTTTTGGCGTATTTGAAAAAAACTAGGTACACAAAAAAGCTCGATATTTGGGTACCTCAGGAGCTCACTGAAAGAAACCTATTTAACCGTGTACATACTCATTTATGATTATTTATTACGGCGTTATGAAACCGAACTATTTTTGAAGAAGCTGAAAACTGGTGATGAAAAGTGGATCACGTACGACAAGAACGCGCGAAAAAGGTCGTGGTCAAAGGCCGGTCAGGCTTCACAGACTGTGGCGAAACCCGGGTCAACTCGCAACAAAGTGATTCTGTGTGTGTGTGGGATTGGGAGGGCATTATTCATTACGAGCTATAATCACCAGGCATGGCCATCGATTCTGAACTACTGCGAACAACTGATGAGATTAAAGCAAGAAGTTGAGAGAAAGCTGCCGGAATTAATCAACAGAAAGGGTGTGGTTTTTCAATATGATAACGAGACCTCACACATCTTTAGCCACTCAGCAAAAATTAAAAGAGTTTGGCTGGGCTGGGAGGTGTTCTGCCGTATAGTCCTGACCTTGCACCTTTAGATTTCCACCTGTTAAGTACGGTTTCTTCAGAATTCTTTAGGCAGTGTCAGGTTAACATCACGAGAGAACTGCCAAAACCACTTGTCGCGATATTTTGATCAGAAGCCGCAATATTCCTATAGCAATGGTATCATGTCCCTACCTACAAGATGGCAAAAAGTAATCGAACAAAATGGCACCTACATACTTTAGTTAAATGTTAATAAACTATATTGAAAATGTTTTGAATTTTCTTGAAAAATGCGAAGAAACTTTTTCCCCAAGCTATTATGTGGCAATAAAACCCAGACACCAGCAGGAAGCAAGCTCACTGCCAACCGAGCCAGTCATATTCCAAACAGCAACCATCTTCTGGTGTATTTTTACAACCATATTTTAAATAACACACACAATTTATTTTTCAATCTTGAAAGATAATATCAACCTTAAATTAATTTAAATTCCACACTGTAAATATCCAACTTGATATAATCTTATTCAAAGAAAAACAGAAAAATTATGACCACCGATTAAATAAGCAATACCTTTTCTATGCTTTTGATTCTAGAATAAATCATAAATATTTATTTAATAAACCATGGATCTCTTTTGCTAGTTGGTATGCTAGATGGTACCAAGACTCAAGGCAAATATAGTTGGCTCATATTCAACTAATATTGGGTATCAAAGCGAGAAATGAGAAATCCTATTACTAAAAGGAATTACAATAATATAGCATTATTATTATTAAGTAAAGCTCTCAACTTTTTATCAAAAAATCGAATCTAAGTAATATACATAATAAATCAGCCGCCCAGTTTTCGGGGTTCAAAACAGTATCCACTAACCTGGACGGAGTACCGATCTTCAACGACGAGTAATAGCCGCGTGATTTTAACACTTCGATACTACCTCCTTGCAAATATATTTCAGATGTTGAAGTACCTGATCGGCCGGCGTTCCTTGCTTCACATAAAAAAAATGCAGATATTTCCACCTTTCCGATGCTTCAAGAGCAGTCACTCCCGGAGCTGCTGTTCCACGCAAGACAGACGAAAGCGATGGCCGCAGTCGTTTACTCTCCTCCGTTGAATCACCTGACTCTGTATTGTGACGATTTATAAGAAGACTATTTATATTTATTTATTTGTAAGAGATGTTTCTCATAATGTAAATAGTCTTTTTGTGATTGATCGAATAGCAAATTGGATTTCTCAAATCCAAGTCGAGATTTAACAGTAGGCGTTTGGATTGAAATAGCTTGAGGTCGCACAGGGGGATACGACACAACACAATACTGTTGTTTATCTTTTGCTCAGACTTGCTTGTTTGGAAAATAAAATCTGACATTACTCTACCAGTATGTGTCACAGCACCGACTTTGCTTTCTAGCTCCTCTATTTTCTTAGACAAGTCGCTGATTTTGTCACATACTTCCAATTTGAGAGCCTTAAAACAATCGGATACTATCTTGCTCTTTTTTGTCGTTAAACGACTTTCAAACTCCATTTGCAAAGATTTTAATTCCTCATGTACAGACGCGCGTATAGTGTCGAGTACAATATCCATAGATTCGCCCAAATTATTCATTTTACTCTGTGCCTTAGCGCACCGCACACCTCCACCGCGTGCAGTCACATTATCCATGCTGCACATCGACACGTCAGGACAATCGCTTGCAATACTCATATCATGCGATGCGAGTGTTTGACGCACTGGTGTCCCGGAATTGTCACCTCTAGGCATTTTGCTGCGACATTCGAGGCATATCCAGGAGTTCCTAAATTCAATAGACGATTTTGCCGCTAGGTGGCGCTGGCTCGATGCCATACAAATTCGCATCTCTTTATGCAACTCGCACTAAGCACAGGGGTGGGTCGTTGACGCTTTTAGCATTAACGAAACTAAACCGTTAAATTTCGTTCGTCAACGAGTTGATTAAACAGTTGATTTCGTCAACTAGCTAACGTGCTAACTGTATAAGTTAAGAGTATGAAAGGGACGTTGACGTTTTTATCGTTAATGAACCTAGATCGATAACCTGTAATCCACCTGTCAGTGACCAAAAAAAATACGCTTAAATTAGACAGATCGTCACCTGACACTTCTACCTAAGCGCTATGTATATAGAGTTAATGTATCAATCTTTACAAAAAAAAATAATTAAAAAAATAGACATCCTTTTTGTTTACACAGTAGGTACGTTCTTAACGCAAGCTGATCGTTGTATTGCAATGCGGTGCGGTTGTGGGTGGTTTATACAGGGTGGTTATTAATACGGTTTACGATTGTAAAATCTTGGTATTTTTTTAGTATGAAATACTTACCTATTATTTTAAATAAATTATCCACCTATTCAGAAGACAACCAGGTAAAAATATAAATTATGCTTTCTTTTAGGTGACTTTTTAAGTTTGTTGTAGTCGACTTATAAGGTGATTTTTCTTTGCACACAATGTAATGTGTACTAGTTTTTTAAGTACCAACTAGCGTCATTTTTCAAAATGATGCCACAATTCACTTCTCCCCGACATTTTTAATAACTAATGATACTTATTTACAAGTTACACTACACTTAAAAGTTTCTATAGGTACACCTAAACAATATACTAACTTTTAACTAACTAACATTAAAGAATAGCACTAAATACTATTATATCAATAACTTTTGACTATCCCGCGTTCATGCAATTTGCTATCGACTTGACCTTGAGCGTAATTAGTCACCAAACGCAATTAAACAGAACCAAATCATCACATCCACACGCATTCATTAACTGGTATGAACCGCCCAAGCTGCGCAACGAGTGCAATGCGAAGATCGCTATTGCTCGTTTTTTCGCGCCCGTGAAAATAAACTATAATAATAATATGCATCTTGCTTCCCTAGACTTAAAACTTAATTTGAGCCACTGCAATTACAACTTAACTCGTCATTGAATTGGTGTTTACTTTCGGTTGATTACCGTGATCAAACGAATAGTCGTATTAAACGGCAACGTTAAGGAGTCGTTGACGCCGTTTATAAAAACGCATGGACTTTTAGGTTTAGTAGTTTATGAATTATCTAGTTATTCAAACAACGGTCAACCGTTGAAACGTTGATGGTACTGCAACGGTTCATTTAACGGGTTCGTTTATTCAACCAAGCCTACATGCGAGCCGGTGCTGTGAAAAACACGAGCGTCAGTATTTACTTCAATCGTCCATAGATGGCGTTATACGACTTTAAATCGCGCAAACAATATGTTTCTGTCAAGAATATAGCCCCGCTGAGCTGGCATTTATCTTTAGTCTTTACACTACACTGTACAGTTTTATTACAAAGTTTTACTAATAATAATTTTATTATTGTAAAATGTATGTTGTAATTTTTGAAGGCATTGTTAATTTAACATTTAACAATGCTAATTAAAGTACATATCGATATTAATATGAGTTTCTTTCTTCATCCTAGGATATAAAACATGGTTAATATAATATATCCTCGGATGAAGCAACGAAATATAATTGATGAACAAATATTATATGAGTTTCTTCATCCAAGGATAAAACTGAACATTCCAATAGCGGAGATTCCTGTGAGATGGACTGAAATAGATGGGTCGAAAGTAACTCCTGTGATCCTGTGCCGTAGTAATAAACAATAGGGAGCATTCCATGTGTCTTGTGCCCGGCAGGCTTTTCCAGCCATTGAGGTTAATTTATAGACATTAGACTAGACAATAACTCTTACTACTACTATTTATTTATTTGGTACTCCACTCGCACGGCACCTAATGATTAGTCAGTCGGCATTGATTCGGAGTTTTGCATTATTGCGATACCACCGGTCTGGGCGCTCGCAGTTGTTTGAATATAACCTGCAGCGGTTTTAACTCGTCCCGTGTTTCTATTGTTCAGGTTTTTGCATTGTGAGTCATTGTTTGCCATTTTTTTCTTAGGGTTTTCTAAACACGAACAGCCGTGTGTTCGGCAGACACTCAAGGGGTATTACTGTTAGCTTGGTAGTTGCACTGTTGCAAGAGCGTGCGTCAGTATTATAATAATGCTTAAATTGCGCTGTGCCAACACACACAAATACAATCACACTAAACAAACGTTGTTTAGTTTGATTGTATTTGTGTGTGTGTTGGGACAGCACAAACATTTCCGTATTTATATTTGTATTGTATTTATTTATTGATATTGACACTAAGTAACATTTGAAACATTCTTGTTGCATTTGGCTCGTGACCACAGTGACATGCAATTGTTGCCGAAACGTCTGTTAGAAACAACATTATATACTGTTCAATTGTTTATTTTTTTCTATGATAATTTTTAGCTCTATTAACGATTGTCTTCTGTTCTCTATCTTCGGATTTCCATGTCAACTTGTACAGACAAAATTTCATCAATATATTTTTATTTATACAAATATTGGCGTTTTTTATCTGAATTTTACAAAAGCTTTACACTTTTCATCCAATTTGTGTAATTACAGACATGGTGTCCAACATGGTCCTTCGCTTATCAAAAAGCTAATACAGATAATCTATACACGAAGACGCCATTTACAAAAAAATATTTTCAGTTCCATACAAAAATACGAACAATACATAGTGGAAAGAAATGTATACATTGCATGCAAAAGTTGTAGCAGAAGAGCTACTGCCTACACGTATCCCATGAAGCGGTTACAACAGAAGATAGAAAAATAGTCTCCGATTTGTTTTTATTGATGCGCCATTTTGAGCATATCCTTGACCTGAGTAGTCACGCCTTCATCGCCTTTAACCTAAACATAAAAAGAGACAAACTAACTACCTACTCGTACATGGATCATCTACAGACCTATAAAAGATATTAACTTTGAGCAGTTCAACAGTGACGTCCGTTCTATTCCGATATAAATACAATGTTGCGTAGGTTTATTCAGTTTATCATACAATTATTGTTTGATGAGCATGCTCCAGTTGAGCGCGTCCTTATTAAGAAGGTTTGCTTTTGCGTTTGGGGTAGATCGCAAACGTCGCATTTTTAAAGGTTTTCGTGATTATTTAGCTGAATTCAAATTAAGTATAAATTATCTCTATTTTATTGAATGCACCTTTTTTTTCATAATTATAATTCAAAAGTAAAATTAGTAGTAAGTACGTAAAATAGTACAATATTAGTACATATCGTGAACATACATAATGGGAATCTACCACCGGTTCGGACGTTGCTTCTTATCGAGAAGACTCCGGCAAGAAACTCGATAGTTACTCTTTTGAACTTTGTTTGTTTTACAAAAACTAAATTCAGAGTACAGTCAATGTGAGTAGAAAAAAGAACACAACATTGAGCAGAGGAGCAGATTATTCCTACTATGACCACTAACTTTTCTCGTTCAAGTAATCCTCTACATTATAATAACCTTGTTTCATTTACTTTGCTTTAATTGCAGACTTAAACTTGTGAAGAGGTAGATCAACAAGATTTTGAGGTATTTTGTTAAAGTATTTCACAGATTGACCCACAAATGAGTTTCTCACCTTGTGTAGCCTAAGACTGGGAGTTTTCAATTCGTTTTTATTTCTGGTATTATGTTTATGAGTATCACTGTTTTTCTTGAACAGATGCAAGTTTTTGCGCACATACATAATGTTATTTAAAATATACTGTGCATGCACAGTTAAAATATCGATCTTCTTAAATACTTCCCTAAGCGAGTCGCGTGGTCTAAGTTTGTAAATGGAACGGATGGCTCTTTTTTGAAGTACAAAAATGGTGTTCAAGTCTGCAGCTGAACCCCACAACAGTACGACATAACACTATGAAAGTAGCTAAAATATCTCTAGTCTTGCTGTTTCAATATCAGTCAAGAGTCTTATTTTTCTAACAGCACAAGCAGCGGAACTGAGTCTCCCTGCCAGGGCCGTTATACGCGGACCCCATTGTAACTTAGAATCTAAAGTTATTTCTCAAAATACAGTAGAATTTGTTAATTCTAATGGCTCGTCATTCATAGTTACAATAGTATCAACCTGTCTCACATTGGGCATAGAGAATTTGATGCACTTTGTTTTTTTTGCATTAAGTAATGAATTATTACTAGTGAACCAACATAGTACTTTTGAGAGAGTATTATTTACATCGTCAAATGCTTGCTTACCTCTGTCGACTTCAAAAATCAACGAGGTATCGTCAGCAAGTAATACTTTCTCACAAATATCTTTGACATAGGTAGGAAGATCATTTATATAAATAAGAAAAAACAAAGGTCCTAATATAGATCCCTGGGGCACTCCCACACGTCTGGTGGCACCGGAAGATGCAGTTCCGTTGATACTAACTTTTTGAGTTCTATCTGTAAGATAGGATTGTATTCATTGAGATGAGATACCTGAAACACCGTAATGTCTTAGCTTAATCAGTAATATTTCATGATCCACGCAATCAAATGCTTTTGAAAGATCACAAAATATTCCTACTGCATCTTGCTTGTTTTCCCAAGCATCAAATATGTGTTTGATAAGTGCTACACCTGCATCAGTTGTGCTCTTGTGTTTAGTAAAATTAAATTGTTTCTCATGTAGTAAGTTATTTAAATCAAAGTGTGAAAGCAGCTGGTTCTATATATATATTTTTTTTAAATTAATGAGAGCTGGTAGTGTAGAAATGCGTCTATAATTAGATGGGTCACTTTTGCTACCAGATTTAAAAAGCGGGATGACCTTACTAAATTTCATTAAGTTGGGAAACTGACCTTGGTCTATGCAATTATTAAAAAGTTTAGCTAAGTGGGGTGATATCGTATTCATAATTGATTTGAGTAGATTAATCGAAATACCCCGCTTCGGTATTTTTCATATTAAGTTCCTTAAATACCTTGAGGATGTCATGAGAATCAACATGATCAAAGCAGAACTGATTTGTGCACCCATCAACACTAGATGTTAGCAGGGACTCAGCTATATGTGGACTAAAATTTAACGTGCTTGTGGTTACAATAGGTATATTAGAAAAAAAAGTTTCAAATGTATTTGCTATTTCAATCTCAGACTCAATAAAATTATTTTGAATTTTGAGGGAGAATGAGTGATCGCGAGGTTTAGATTTACAGGTTTCTTTATTAATTATGTTCCAAGTGACTTTGATTTTATTTTTAGCCTGTTTAATTTAACATGCTCAACTAGTTTTTGACAGTTTGAGTTAGCTTTTAATCCATATAATTCGTATAATTTATTTCTACCTTTATGGATGCCTGGAGTGGCCCAATCACTAAATTTAAACTTAAAATTATCAACAGTTACTTTCTTCTTAGGAAAAATATGGTTATGTTCATGCAATATTATCTCAAAGAGATGCCTATACTGATCATCTATGTTATGATGACCTTGGGGCAGTAGGTAAGAAATATTTTTATTAAATTGTGTACAGTAAATTGTTAAGTATATTATCAATTTAAAAAGGCGGTTTTTTATTTAATTAACAAATAATTGGCGACTACCTTAATTTTAGACCATTCAATGTGTTTTTAAATAGTATTATGCACACAATCCCTAATAGGGCAAAAGTTCAACTTTTATTTTAATTTAATGAAATAATCAGGAAAATCTTACAAAAACGCAACGTTTTCGATCCACCTCCAGCTACCGCTCCTAAATCGAATTCCTATCCGTGATAAGTATAACGTACAATGAAATGATCGCACTACGGGATAAAGCACATGCAAGGTTCAAAACGTCTAAGAACGAAAGACACAATATTTATTACAAGGAGTAAAATCAGCAATTTAAGTACAGTGTGTTAATGTGTGGGTAAAGTATACTTTACTTTACTTCCCGGTGCTCTTTGGAAACATATTAAGAAAAAGAAATGTTAGGTAGTTTGAGTTTGTATAAGCAATGAAGATTTATATTGGCAGCTTTCATTCTTTATGTTTTTCATATTAAACATCTATCAAAATATTTTGTCAAGATGCTCTGTTATTGGGAATAATTAATGAATGTAATTTTACAGTCTTTCGTCTTTAAATATATTACCATGGCAGCAAAGCGTAGTTAGGTGTAGAAAACGTGTGGAAAAACAAATAAATGAATAATTTCGTAAAATTTCCATATTTTGACGGGACGGATTATTCAAATTGGATAATCTGTTTAATGACATTTCTTCAATTTAAAAAATGTAAGGATGTCGCTGTACGATTAAAAATGGCTAATGAGAATGAGGCATAATGGAATGAGATGGATATTCAAGCGACAAACTATACTTACATACAGCGCGATTACGAATCAGCAGCTAGAATATATCAGCGACTTAGACTCTACGTATAAAATAATTTCGAAATTCGACGAAATGTATCTAAAACAATCCACAGCGCTACAAATCGTGTGTAGAAGCAATTTTGAAAATCTGAAGTATGAAGTTAGCGAAATATTCAGATGTCAAATCTAATATTAGTAAGTAAGTAAGTCTTTATTGCGTATGGAAAATGGTAAATACATAAGTAGATCTTAAAGCTAACGGAGTTTCACTTAGTCCTGTCCTTATAGATACATCCGGACAAAATTTAGAGTTTCACCTAAATAAACCTTATTAGGTACTATCTTTACGACAATAATGTGCACTCACTCAGTTATTACCGTCTTCGACCATTCATATATTGTATTGCGAAATAAAGTTGTTTAATTTTATGAGTTCGTACCATGATATTAGAGATGATGGTATTGCAATAATTTCGAGTTCATTTAATTTCTAACTGTGAACACTTGAACAGCTCCAATCATTATTTTAGTACATTCTAATGCTTTTGTAATGCAAGTAACATCTTCGCTGTCAATAATATTGATAATATGTATAATGCTTCTGTAATGCGATTCAGATGATCTTGGTGTGAATTGTCCCAGATATTTATTTATTTAATAATCTCTTTATTTAGCATAAAACTTAGGTATAAAATTTGTACAGTATTCTTATAAAAACAAAGATTTACAACAATACAACCACTTAAAAATTATAATTATAAAAACAAAATACATAATCACAATTATAAAACCTAAGCCAAAATTAAAGTTATAAAACAATGATTTATAAAAATACTATAAAAACCTTAACCTAGGGTGCCGCCGGCAGCAGGGCAGGCAAGGCCCAGACTACCGGTGGTTAGGGCTGCAGAGAGAGGAACCTCCTGACAATGCGAGCCGTGTCCAGGAGCACCGCCTTCTGCATCTGACCTTTGATCCAACCGCTGAGCAAGAGCCTCTCGAGGTGTTGGTCGAGGCTCTTCGCTATTAAGCCGTTTGCCGATACGACTATCGGGACAATGATCCTCGAATCAACATTCCACATGGCGGTCACCTCGTGAGCCAAGTCAAGGTACTTGCTGAGTTTGTCCTTATCAGCTTTTACGAGGTTAGCGTCATGTGGAATGGTGATATCGACGAGCACTGCCTGGCGTTGGGATCGGTCTACCAGCACGATATCAGGCTTATTGGCTACAATAGTCCTGTCCGTGATGATAGAGCGATCCCAATAGAGAAATGCACGACTATTTTCGAGAACTGGTACCGGTGCGTACTTATAGTACGGTACCTCCGACTCGACAAGGCCATATCGAAGAGCAAGTTGCTGGTGGATGATCCTGGCTACTAGGTTGTGTCTGTGCAAGTACTCTCCGTTAGCAAGGTGAGAACAACCGGAAATAACGTGGCGAATAGACTCGCCAGGACGGCGGCATGCCCGACAAATGTCAACCGTACCGTCCTTCATGATGTATTTCCGGTACTTATTCACCTTGATAATCTCATCAGCAATTGCACAGACAAAACCCTCGGTTTCCCCAAAGAGGTCCCCGAAACGTAGGCAGTTCACCGATGCGGAGATGTCCACATCAGGCCCTGTTGAGGCCCGATAGAACCTCCCATGCAGCTCCTTGCTCTTCCATATTTCCTTGCGGTCGTTGGTGGTTAGCATTTGTAGTTGACGCCAGTTCTCGTTTGCCAAGGAGAGCGGCGTGAGCCCCTTGTCAACTGCCACAACGTCGCGATGAATCCCTCACTCGTTGTTGAGGAAAAACCTCCTGAGATTGCACACCTCACGGTTGTGAAGATCCTTGGCATTTAAGAAGCCACGACCCCCCACCTTCCGTGGGATGTACAATCTCATAACAGACGAGCGTGGATGTAGCATGCGATGCGTTGTGAGCAGTTTTCGGACTCGTGTATCCAGAGCTCCCAGCTCAGTTTGAGTCCATCTCAGTATGCCAAAGGAGTATATCAATAAGGGCATCACCCAACCGTTGAAGGCGCGCACCTTGTTGCCACCTGACAAAGAACTCGTATGTACCTTTGTAAGGCGACTAAAGAAGCGTTCCTTCACCGATTGCTTGACGTCTCCTACTGATATACCCAATGACTCTGACATACCAAGATATGTGTAGGTTTCAGCTTCAGAGAGGGATCTGAGTGTCATCGTCTCAGAGAGCTGTAAATTCGGTGAATCTACAACCCTCCCTTCTGTTCGGTGTAGACAAGTGTGCGGTCATGCATGTAGCATGACCGCACACTTGTCTACACCGAACTCCATCTTGATGGCATTGCTCCGACGACGAGCTGGGCGACGGAGCGGGCGGTGGTGTTGGCCGTGGTCTTACATTGGCCGCTCTTGCCTTTGCTCTTGTAATCATAATTTTATAGAATGTAACGTAAATATTTCTGTGGCCATTGTGACAGTTGTCACGCTTGTCAAATTTATTTTGTAGTTTCGAACTTATAAATGTTGGCTGAAATTGTCTTGAATATTCTTTGAATTGACTTTGCACTAGCTTTTCACTTTTTAATGATGAAATTACTGTAATATCGGTGGAAAAGTAACTAAAAAAAATAATTATAAAATATGATTTCGAAAAGACATCTGTTGTCAAAGAGTTTTTTTTATTATTATTATTCTCTTTATTCAGTATAAATCTTAGATATAAAATCTGTATAGTATTCTTACAAAAACAGATTTATAACATTAAAAACAACTTATGAATTATAATTATAAAAACTAAATAATTAGAATTATAAAACTTAAGGTTAAAGTTACAAAAACAATGATTTATAAAAATACCATAAAAATCTTAACCTAGGGAGCCGCCGGCAGCGGGGCAGGCGAGGCCTAGACTACCGGTGGTTAGGGCTGCAGAGAGAGGAACCTCCTGACAATACGTGCCGTGTCCAAGAGTACCGCCTTCTGTATCTGACCCTTGATCCAGCCACTAAGCGATAGCCTCTCGAAGTGTTGGTCGCAAGGTACTCGCAAGGTACTTGCTGAGCTTGTCCTTCTCGGCCTTCACGAGGTTATCGTCATGCGGGATGGTGATATCGACGAGCTCTGCCCGGCGTTGGGATCGGTCTACCAGCACGATATCAGGCTATTATATTATTATTATTACAGTAACTATTAGTATTACAGTAGTTATTATACAGTAGCTTAATAAACGTCCATAATAATAAATTATTATGGACGTTTATTAAGCTACTGTAAAACTAACTCAAAATGCGAAAACGATACGATAATGCTGTAAGTCGGCCGTAAAACTGTTTTGCTTCACTTGGGTAGTAATCTGATATAGAACCAACACACATTTTAGTCCTTTGAATAATAAATATATATAAATATGCGCCAGACAACACACCACTTGTCATGGTCTCGCAGTATGGATAAAATATCCTTGTGTTACGAGGAACCAGACAAGGACCTCAGCCAGGTGCGTCTTCCAGCATACCCAGACCCAAGCCAATATAGAAAATATCCTTTTCTGAATTGACCCGGCCGGGTTACGAACCCAGGACCCTACGGAAAACTAGGCGAGAAACCGTACTAAGGCGCCCTACGCCAATCGTGTCGTCATGAATGTTTCTCCCGGGTTAGGACCGAACCCACGGCCGTCGACGCTATAGGCAAAATTCTACCCATCGCGCAGTTTACAGTTAAAAAAGTTAAGTAGTGTAGAGAGGTATTATTATGACGATACCTTCAATGGCAAATCATCTAAGTTGTCTGCACTGCCTATCGCGTGGCGAGCTTGTTGACCATTTTATCTCAATTTGATTAGCGGCTGTAATTTTTGTCAAAACCAACGCCGGGTCAACGCTCTCGCTCGGGCACAGATTAAATCGAAACAGACTAACCACAAAATAAAGAGTTCACAGAAAGACCGCTCTCGCCTTTTCCCAGTAGATATAGCACCTAAACGCCTAGGGTTGCTACTAACTCTTCAGCTCTGAATTTTTTTAATCAAGTAGGTAGGTTGCTTGACAGAACCCGCCAATAACAAAACACATCATGTGAAAAATTCACTAAGACCAAAACAAAAACACTCGCGACAGTGCCGCGACACCGATTCTCACCGGTATCGCCTGTAAACTCACTGTGACCGGTGCGTTATCAAAACGGCGCGGCGGACTATCTGGCCGAGCCACAACGGCGCATGCGTAATTTGTGGACTAATGTAAGCCCGTCCACATGGAAACAAGTACCCTAAGGCTACTATGAGTTCACCCCGACGACAGTCGCTCAGTGTTGATGTTTTTGTATAAAAATTCGGTATACAGTGCTTCTAGTGAATAAAAATGGATTAAAAAAGGCAAACAAATTGCTGTCGCAGTTCACGTGACACTCTCTACTCCTGAATTTAACCGTTTTCACTGCAGTGGTTATAAAAAAAGCTTTCATTTTTTTTTAATAACACTAGAATGATTTCCCCATTCTGACTCTGCGAATTGCCATCCCATAACCGTAACCTTTCGTTGGCTGATGAAAGTGTTTGAGCGGATCATGATACCTTGACTTTCGCGGTATCCCTTACCCGTTTCCCAGTAGGGTCAATTCCGGAAACGATCTCTTCTTATTTGTGTGTCTCGAGTGTGCTGGGGGCGCACCAGGCTTTATTCCTTGTCTGGTACTTCGTAAAACAGGGACATTTATACTTACTTCGAGACCATGATAAGAGATGCGTAGTCTGGCGCATTATTGTTATCATAATTAATTTTATGTTTTTCTACCAATTAACATTACTTTGAGTAACGAACGACCCACACACCAACGTCAAGACGATAATATCACTGGGGCTTCTTCGTAAACAATAACAGGAAGATAATATTTTGATCAAAGTCATGTAACTGATAATAATTAGCAAGGTTGAATAACATTTTTCGCCTCCTTACTATGGCTAAGTCCAGTTATTGTTTATTACCTACTTTGATTATTTTAGCAAAAGGTAAAAAAAAACAGGTTTTTAAACAACAATTAATGCTTTTATTCTATTCCTACTGTCACTCTCAGCACTCATCCCAGGGTTTCGAAACATATGAAATTCGGAATTCATATCAATTTTGACTCAAATGGATTTGCTTTAAGAAAGTTCGACTGACTCGCGTAAATTCTAGTATAGATTTTTTCAGAATGCCTCTTAATATCTTATCCTTGCTTTTTTTGAGGTTGCAATGTTTGATAGTTATTTTAAATGAACTCAGATAATACCATGTATGACCTAATTCTACGCCCAGAAAAACCAGAAAACAATCCTCACCAGAACCCCCACCATCAGTGCTGGATGAAGACTCTACTTAATGCCCCATAGATAGTTTGTCCAATTTAGGGCCGATTTTTAAATCCTCAGATCATTAAAATCTGTAGCATAGAGTTTATTCGAAGGTTGACAAGATTTTTAATTTTTCAATGGTCAGATTGATGTTATCTGTAAAATAAAGCCGCTAACTAGGGAATAAAGTTATCTGCCACTTGAGGGGCTGGATAAGATTTATCTATGCTTTTTCTTTGACATTTTGAGGTTATGTGGTGTGTCATTTGAGATTATTTTTACCTTGGTAAGCAGTTTTGGAGTGTTATTATAATCACAAACTTTTTACCAGAACTTTAAACAACAAAAAAAGCTGAGGTTGTTTTTCTTATACGTCAGTGTCAATTTGTCAAGCATCAACTTTTGTCTTGTTTCATTCTAAGATTACAATGATTGTAGAAGTGCATCTCAATTGTGGATAATCAGTGTAAAGTTAGCGATATAAGTAAATAAATAAATAAATATCTGGGAAAATTCACACCAAGATCACTGACCCCAAACTAAGCAGAGCTTGTATTATGGGCGTCAAAGATAGATAAACATACTTAAATATTTCTAATTAAATACTTAAATAGATAATAACACCCAGACACACAACAAACACAAATGTTCGTCACATAAATGTTTGTCATGGGTGGGGATCGAACCCACGACCTCCGGCGTCAAAGGCAGGATCGCTCGCTGCCTTTTGAAAATATCTATTCGCTTGATAAACAGCCAGATAATGTTATACTTCAGGTAACTATCTCGGGAATAAACTAAGAATTGAAAAATCGAGCCTACGGATTATAATTTTGACAGCTCACAATAGGGATGGGGTAGTTTATAATCATTAGAGAATCTGTTCGATTATGGATTAATTATTTCATAGAACGAAAAAATAAAAAATAGAATGTGTTAAAGATCATTAAATACATATAAATACAGGGTGGTCCAAACGTACACGTCATTAATTTTTTTGGCTTCCTCACACTCAGGCGTATCCGAAAATACCCCATGTATGTTACCCGATTTTTTATACTTTACGAATATTTTTACAAATTTTTTAAAATTTCTGGGTTGTGTCACTTTTTCGGTCACCGTAGCGCGATATGTTGAGATGAATGCATGTTTTTTTTTTTTCAATATTAGATGAATAATAAAAAGCGCTAGATGATTCTGAAGAATTCCGTTTTAAAAAAAGTTATCTTTAATTTTTTATCTAAATCTTTTTCAAAAACTTTACTACACTATAACTAATTACCATGTATTTTCAATGAGTTACTTCAACGGCATAATACTTAAATTTTCATTCAAAATGTCAGCAGTGTAAAATTCAAGTAATCTGTGTATCAACTAAAACTTGATTATAAGTAAACTAAAACATCTCAATGAAAAAAAAGCCATAAAAAGCTTTCATAGTGACCATTGTATTGATCAATACATCGTCAAAACACACAAAAAAAAATAGGGCCTATATAAATGCCTTTATTCAGACTTTTTGGGATTTAATAATAATTGGAGGGACGTGGAATTCGTGTCCTTTGCGATGGTCGAAAATCACGCTTTCTGCAGATTAATACCGGAGTGCCGCAGGGCTCCGTCTAGTCGCCGACGTTGTTTCTTCTGCATATCAATGACATGTTAACTCTTGGTAATATTCATGCTTATCGAAGAGGACCAATTTGATAAGTGCCTACGCACCGCAGGTTGGTTGTAGCGATTCGGATAAGGCACTGTTTTGAGAGCAAATCGACCAGCTCCTATGCACTATTCCACTGTCCCAAGGCGTCGTTCTGGGTGGCGATCTGAACGGTCATGTGGGTGAACAGTGTGAGGAATACGGGCGTTTTCACGGTGGTTTTGGTTTTGGCAGTCGTAACGCTGAAGGCGAAGAGATTCTCCGGACGTGTATGGCCGCCGACTTGGCCGTCGTTAAAAACACGTTTTTCAAAAGGAGTCCCGAGCATCTGATCACCTACAAGAGCGGTAGGAGCGCAACCCAGATCGACTACTTTCTCACCAGGAGAGCCCAGATCGGCAAGGTAGCATACTGTAAGGTCATACCCGGAGAGAGTCTTACTGCCCAACACCGTCTACTTGTGATGGACCTGCGAGTGAAGCCTTGAGGCCAATGCCGGGAGCGCTGCTCTCCCCGAACCAGGTGGTGGCTGCTTGAAGGAGCCAGATCCCATGACTTTGCTGCTGCTGTCGGTGACCTTTGCATCGCAGTGGATAGTGAGTCCGGGCAACAGCTCTGGGATAGGTGTCAGGCAGCTATCACTGGGGCGGCAAGGGTGGCGTTGACTGTGTCTCGGGTTGCACGTGGGACAAGGAGACCTGGTGGTGGAACGAAGCAGTCCAGAAGGAGATCAGGGTAAAGAAAGCCCTCTTCAAAGCTTGGCAAGCGTCCAAATCTCCTGAAGTTCGCGCCGCGTACAGGGATGCCAAACGTGCCTCTATACGAGCTGTAGCCAGAGCCAGACGTGACCACTTACGTCCTTTGTACGATAAGTTGAAGTCGTCTGAGGGACAGAAGCTCGTTTACAAGTTGGCACGTTCGAGAGTCAAAGCGGCCCAGGATATTTCCATGTGCCGCTGTGTAAATGACACTCTTGGTAACCTGTTATGCGAGGACCGCGCGGTGAAGGAGAGATGGCGCTCTTATGCTTACGCTCTCCACGAGCTGCTCAACAAGCAGCACAAAGAGGTGCATCCACCTGAACTCCCTCCAAATCAGGGACTAGTGCCCCCGGTAATGCCTGATGAAGTCCAGTCGGCTCTTCGCCGCATGAAGAACCGGAAAGCTGTCAGACCCGATGGAGTCCCTATCGAAGCGTGGAAATCGAAGGGCTCGCGTGGTGTGGGCATACTTACCCACCTTTTCAAACGCATTCTCCTCCCTTTTCAACCGCATTCTCCTCACCAAGAAAATACCTGACCAATGGAGACTGAGCATTATCACGCCAGCCTTCAAGGGCAAGGGCTCGGTGCAGGAGTGCAGCAATTATCGCGGCATAAAGGTGATGTCCCACCCCACACCATGAAGCTCCTCGAGCGCATTGTAGACTCTCGGATCCAACAAGAGTGTACAATCTCGGAGTGTCAGTATGGGTTTCGACCGGGTTGCGCGACCATGGACCCCGTATTTGCCTTGAGAACGCTCATGAAGGGATACAGACTGAAGAATACACCTCTGCATCTAATTTTCTTAGACATGCAGAAGGCCTTCGACTGTGTCCCTCGTGAGATGCTCGGCTGGGCGCTGTGATCCAGGGCCGTTCCCGAAGTCTTTATTGACATTATCCGGGACAGGTACCACGATTCCAGTCCCATAGTTAGGACTGCGGTTGGTGACACGCTTCCCTTCCCTATCACCGTTGGAGTACACCAAGGCTCCGTGCTTAGCCAGTTGCTGTTCAGCGTAATATTAGACGTTCTGTCAAACAGCATCCGAGACCACTACGAGCAACTACCCTGGTTGCTCATGTATGCTGATGATATTGCGCTAGCAGATTCGGATAGGGGACGGCTGGTACAACGGGTGAATAAGTGGAAAATATTACTTGAAAACGGCGGTCTGAAACTTAATGTGGCGAAGACGGAGTACATGGCCTGCAACACCACAGATCCCCAGTCCGTCCGCATAGGCGTTGACGTGGTCGAGCGCACGGACCGGGTCAAATACCTGGGATCTGTGTTAAGCGCGTCGGGGGACATCGACCGCGACGTCAGAGCCCGAATTTCCGCGGCTTGGGCCAAATGGCGTGAGGTGACTGCTGTCATTTGTGACCCCAAAATGCCGATCAAACTGAAGGGGCAGGTCTATAAAACCATCATTAGGCCTGTCTTTTTATATGGTAGTGAAACATGGCCGTTACTAGAGCGACACAAGCAGGAGCTGTGCGTCACGGAAATGAAGATGCTGCGGCGGATGTGTGGAGTCTCACGCAAAGATCGCGTGCGTAACACCCACATCCGCGGCGGCCTTCGTGTTCGTGACATCGCAGACAAGCTGCAGCAGGAGTGCCGCCTTCGTTGGTATGGTCATGTCTCACGTAGATCGGGAAACTACGTGGACAACAAATGTCTGGCCATGCCGCCCCCGCCAGGTACCGGCAGAAGAGGTCGACCCAAGAAGCGGTGGCTCGACATCGTTAAGGGTGACATGCGTACCAACAGACTCACTACTGAGGATGCACTCTTGTGCACGAAGTGGGCCAAGAATATAAGAAAGGCGGACCCTGGGACCCCACACATCAGTATGGGTTCACAACCGGGATAGACCGCACGGATGATGATGATGATGATGTCCCTCTTCCTACTTAGATCCCTATTGCAGATATGTAATATTTTTTGAATTATATTTATGTAAACAAATCATTATCTATAACTGCATCATTCGCCATAAAATACGAGTTTAGACTAATTGTTTTTATTATGTACCTAAAAACACAATACCTATAAAATATTCCACAATCTTTCCTTATCCATTTTCGAAATTCCCGGTTATTTTTCCTCTATCGTTTAATTACCTGGAGGAATTGCTTGTACATCATCACGGCGACCCTATTGCCATGACTGCCTCAGCAACCTTTCTTGGTATTGTGATCGACCCCAAACTCACATGGCATAGTCATGTCGACATGGTATGCCAACAAATAAATAGGTTTGTCTTCGCTCTGTATCGTCTCACTAAATTAGCTAACGTTAAGACAGCTCTGATGGCATACCATGGCTACGTTGGCTCGGTGTTGAGGTATGGGCTAGTTTTATGGGGAAACTCGACACACATTAATCGCGTCTTTATATTACAAAAGAGATGTATACGATCCATTTGCGGTGTCGGACAGATGGAATCGTGCAGGCCTCTCTTTAAAAAGTTAATAATTCTTTCTTTACCGTCCCTATACATATTTGAAATTTTAATTTTTACGAAAAAAAATCCTAACCTTTTTACAAAAAAAAGTGTTGTTTGGAATCGTGGTGATACAATTAGGTACCCGTGGAAGCTTAGTGTGCCCTCAGCAACCACAACTTGCTTTTCTAGAAATAGTTATAGTACGAGTATGTGTGTTCGACTATTTAATTTACTTCCAAACCAAATTCAAAATTTACAATTTAATGCTTTTAAAAAGATTATCTTCGGTATTTTAATTGACAACTGTTACTATAATATAAATAAATTTATGAACTTCTGCCGGGCTGGTCATCTCAAGCGAACTTGCATTGATATCTGACATGGTTTTTATATTTCATTTATTCAATTCTAAGTTGTTTGTGGGTAATTTTTTCTGTTGACAATTTTATATTGAATTTATGACTTATATGACATCCTTTCGTTTTTATTGACGTATTATGACTGACTACCTGTTCTATAATATTGATTGTACATCTAAATTGTAATTTATGTTGACTTTAATTTAAAATTATAATGTGTAAATACTTAATTTAAATATGTTATTAATTGCACGACGATCAAATTTGCTCATCGGCTGTCGATAAAACATGCTTGCTCACTCTTTATCATAAGATCTGTAAAATGTACTTACCATGTTGTATGCAAATAAAAATTTATTCATATTCATTTATTCATACCTTTTTACACCGTCGTGGCTAATGTACAAACCGTACAAGCCAAATATAAAAAAAACCCTCATTCTGACGTTTTTTATATATAAATCCATCCGTTAAGTCTTAACTTGTAATCAAGTTTTAGTTGATCCACTGATTAATGGAATTTTACACTTGTGACACTTTGAATGAAAATTTAGGTATGATGCCGTTGAAGTTACTCATTGAAATTTTCATGGTAAAAAGTTAAGAATAAAATTATGTTATTGGAAAAAATTGGAATAAAAAACTGTGGGTAACTTTTTTTTTAAACGGCCTTCAAAGTACTGGGAAAAAGCAGCATTTCTGACTTTTTTAGTTTCATATTTTTATATAGCGTTATGAATCTGAATCCTTCAGAATCATTCAGCGCTATAATTCATATCAGCGCTATAATTAATAAAATCAGGCACTCATCTCAACAGATCGTGAAAAAGTGACCCGGAAATTTAAAAAAAAACATAACTCGAAAACTAAAAATCGGGTAACAAACTAGGGTATTTTCGAATACCCCTGAGTGTGAGGAAACTGATTTTTTTTATTGACGTGTATGTTTGGACCACCCTATATTACGACTTTATTTATAAAAGCCCTCGAGTGAATCAAATATTTGCATAATTAAATAGATAATAGCACCCAGACCCTTAAGAAATTGCCCTTCACATCATTCGTTTTCATTGAATATCTTAGGAGATATCGCAGTTTTAAAATAGCATCGCAGCTGAATAAAATGGGCCAAGGCCGTTGCGCCTGTTAACTCTGCTCTAAAGAGTCTCACATTTTGCATTGGGATAACCACGCGGACGAAGTCGCGGACAACAGCTAGTTAGTTACTAATATAATGGTGAACACCCTAAATCACTTTCATAATCACCATCGTCAACATCAATAAATGAACTGTCCCTTGACCATTTGTGAGTTACCTTTACATAGATTCAAAAATCACATCTAAACAGCTTTATTAAAAAAGGGCTATTATACTACAAAAGACTACCTTATAGATAAAAATGCCTGGGTATAAGCGCTCTGCTCGACGCAGGATTAAACAGCTCTATTGTAACAGATGTTTTATTGTAATAGTTAATAGGTACCTAGTATGTACTGACTAACAAATTTTCTTTTTGAATTGTTTAAATGAATTTTTGTTATTATATTCTTTTATGGTTGGTTTTTTCTCTTTGTTTTATATTCTTTTAGGTTTATTTGTATCAAAATGACACATTGCTTGTACTTTACTGACGCCTGTTGTAAACCCAAAACAAAGAGTAACTGCTGAGTTTCTCGCCGGGTCCTCTCAGCAAGAAACAACTCCGACGCGGTGGTAGAGTCGCATTATGTCTGTATACTGTTTATTTACATATCCATATTATTATGGTATTTATGTCTATTATATAGTATATTTTACTGTCAATTTGACGATTTGAAAGTACTGATACAGTCTATTTGAATAAAGTTATTTGAGTTTGAGTTTATTATCAATTCTCGTTCACAAACGATGTTCACAAATTTTATATTTTAGATAAATTTTGTTTCACAACTGATTTTCTAATGTCTTCTGTCATTCGTTTGCAAGGCAATTCACTAAGTGGGTGGCACCAGTCAATGAAGTACGGTATTATCTGTAGTAAACTTTACCGAAATAAAATGCAATACTTCTTCATAAGCGTGAACTTTCTAAATTATCATTCTTTATTGGACAATCTATAAGCAATGCATGACTGTGCGCCCCCCTATCCATAAGTAGAAAAGTCCAAAAAAATTACGTGTTTAAGTAATACCACAGAAAATAATACAAAGGGATAGATCCTTACGTAGTACCTAAGAATATGCCAATAGGACGAAAGCGATATGGCCAGTAGGTATTAACTGCAGACAATAAAAACCACAACCTTCTGCAGGCCTTCAAGGTAAGGATGGCCAGCCTAGTGATTCGTTTGAATGACTGGGCTTGTCAGCCTCATATTTGGACCTTACTACCGCTTTCCATCAGATGGAGTGAGATCATCTTGCGGGCAGTATAAAAAAACAGCATTATTTATTTATTTACGACATTTTGGGGATCAAACTCATGAAAATGAATATTTTCAGCTTATTTGAGAGTGTGGCCCGGTTTCAGTGGTCCAAAAAATGTATTTAGCTTTAAACCATCATTACAAGTCATTTAAATAAAACATATTTCCAGAAAATCTACAGTTTAGTTAGATTAGATGTATTTTCTTCTAGTCAATTGCTCGCAAACGATTTGCATCTTTATCTCAGTTGCACAGAGTAGTGTTGTTGCGATAGCGATAGTTTCGATAGGGATAGTCGACCTTGAAAATAAGTCGTACTATCGATAGTCCTATCGAAACTATTAACCCGTGACGATACTATCGATGATATCGATAGTATATTATTTACTTTTTCGGAGAAAATATATTTTTTAACGACGTCAAATCTATGTGAAACTTTTTGGGTATCAAATTCGCAAAAAATAAATATTTTTAGCACATTTGACTGTGTTGCCCGGTTTCGGTGGTCCAAAAATTTTATTTAGCTGGATTTTGTATTTTTCTCTAATCTCTACTCTAGCTCCGGTAAATAAGGATAAGTAAAATGAACACAAAACGTAATACTAGTAGGTATGTTTTCATGTTACTCGTATAATAAAATATGGTTATTACAATGGCAAAAAATCAACATCTATTTGGAACGGGAAGTGTGTTTTTTTAACGACTGAAAAAGCACCTAACTACGAATTCGATAAACGGCCCCTGATCATAAAAACAATTCCCGTGTGAAAATATAGAACAATAGCTCGTTTACCAAATAGCATTTTTACCAATTTTCATTTGATCAAATGTTTCAGTTGCCAAAAGATATTTTACGCAAAATATAATTAGCCAAATTCATCGTATCGTTATTTTTTTTTATATTACCATATTTATTGAGTCAATTGCTCTCAAACGATTTGCATCTTTATCTCAGTTGAACACACTCGCAGAGTATACATATTAAATTACATTAATAGAAACTATACATAGCAAGTTTTACACTCGATAATGTGGATCTGGCACTGGCCGGCCTCTGGCGCGGCACGCTCACTTTGCTCGCATGGCTCGTGCGAGTCGTTCGTTGTTTGGTTGCAGTTCTAACCTAACCTAGATGTATCCATTTAAATAATATATAAGCGTGTTAGGAATCAAATTTCACTAAACTCTAAGAAAGTCAAGAACCATACCAAGTTTTACACTCAATAATGTGGTTCTGCCACTCACCAGCCGCTGGCGTGCCACGCTCGCTCCGCTCGATCGGCTCGTGCGTTATTAGGTCGCAGTTCTAACCTAACCTAACCTAGCTGTTCCGATTCAGGAAAAAGTACAAAACTTGCAAATGTCACTAAAAACTAACGGTACATGGAAAGTTTTACATTCAAAAATGTGGTTCTTTAAAACTAAAGAGCATTTTTTAATTATATAATTCCCAAAAACATTTTGTCTTAACAAATCCTTTCACTGAATCTATAGACAATCAGTGAAAGTGTATTACATTTGGTCTCATACCAAATGATTTATTCCAGCAAAAACTCCTTAAACAATAGTGTCAAACTGACTGGCCTGTTGGCGCAATGGCAGCGATCCTGCCATGACAAATATTTGTGTGACGAACATTTGTATTTGTTGTGTGTCTGGGTGTTATTATTTATTTAAGTATGTATTTAGAAATATTTAAGTATGTTTATCAGTCTCTGACGTCAGAACACAATCATTTGACCCCAAACTAAGCAGTGCTTGTAATATGGGTATTACAAGCTCTGCTTAGTTTAGGGTCAGATGATCTTGGTGTGCATTGTCCCAGGTATTTATTTATTATTTATTTATTTATTTAAAGAGTTTTTGCTGTAATACTGTATGTGTCTCTTACCAAATGCTCAAATGACAGTATCCATATTGACATTCTGCCAAGTAAAACTTTGTCCAAATGAAAATTTGCGTACTAAAATCATCAAATCATGTTGCATTGTCATTAAAAGGTTGCTATAATTTATTTGGCTAAATAATTTTGGCAAATTTCTTTTGGCAAGACGGCAGGATCCCAAATTTACTGCAAATGGCTACAAGCCACTGTTTAATCGGTATTTATCTCCCGAAGGAAACTTATGCCCTCCTGATTTATTTGCACACATAAGCACTGCACAACACTTATAGCCTTTAAGAAAACAATTTTCCTATAGTAATGTTAATGAGAATAAATAAACCGAAAAAATTATCAAAAAATATGAAAAGTGTATGTATTTGATAGTTGATTGAAATTTGAACCTAACGCTACAGTGCTGCCATCTCGCACAAGCCATTTCAGAAAACCCTTATTGACCATTCACTGATGCTAGGTGTGTTTAACAAGGACGGACATAGGATTGGTAACGCCAAGTCACTGAGTAGTACATTCTCTCACGAGTCCATGTTCTGATCCTGGGATTGATACCGGGAGAATGATAGCAGTGGGCCTGGGGAGTCATTTTCTACGGGATGATGATAATAATGGATCAGTTCTGGTCGCAGTGGTCCATTGCTTTGCTGAGATCACAAAAGTAACTAATACGGACGCCCGGGATTGGATCCGGCGGAACTTCATCTGCACAGACATACAATTTTAAAAACGATTTTAATTGTCATTGCCTGTTCCAAGAGAAAGCAATAAAAAACTTATAAAACTTTCCCATTAGTCTATTTAGTGTCTCACGACAGCAAACTGTGAAAACTTCAGGGTGTAGAATTTTCGATGGTTCCTTGGAGAGAGGATTTCCCGAAATGCCTACGGAAACAGGAAAAGGGCATAGGCATATACGAAGTCAACAGCTTTATTCATAACATCTCATGCGGATTTTACTAGTGACACCCAGTTAAGATTATTGTAGCCGGCTCGCCCTATCCCCAACCCTAGCTAAGTGGCCCGATGTGCTCATTCCCGTCCGATACCAGGCCAGATACAGCGGCCGTTCACACCCGCGCGGTCCTCTCCCAGTCCCGAGCCGCAGCCTGTTCAAGATGCGTGTGTGTGTCCTGCTCATCCTAGCTGTAGCTGTCTGCTTCTGTAAGTCGAATTTTTTTTTCATAGTGTCAAGTAGCTTACGAATATAATACATTACGTGGCCTTTTTATTCTGTCTTATTATTAGTTACTGAAAGTCATTACGAGCATATTGGTTTTATGAAAACACATTGCTAACTACGAAAGGAATGCAATTATTTATTGTTCATTTGCATTACGACGGTTAATTAAGAGCTATTAGGAATTGTGTGCCTGATTGGTTGGGGATTGTATTCATTTTGCTGAGCGTCAGGTAAACTGATCATCGTATGTGGGGTTAAAAGCTTATCAATGGGTGTCTAATCTTGTGATTTTAGCCCAAAAGATATTTTTAAAATAATTAGAACTGACCAGATTTTTCAAACGTCGCTCAAACTAAAGCCTTTAGAAGTAGAACCTTCACTTTCTGTTTGACTGAAATAGGACAGCTAACTTTTGAAAGCTCCTTGAATGACGTTTCAGGGTTCAGGGTTTTGTCACAAAATAAAGAGTTTACAGAAGGACCGCTCGCACCTTTTTCCTAAACTTATTCTCGTATATATTTTTTTAATATTATTTTCAAAATGAAGCAGGTGACAGAACCGGTCAAATACAAAATTCATCTCGTAAAAATTGCACCAAGTTCGACAAAAACAAAATCACTCGCGACAGTGCGACTGGCCGCGACACTGAAACTTACTGGTATCGCCTGAAAAATCACTGTGTCTGTGTGCGTGATCAAAATGGTGTTTGTTCAAGCGGACTTTCTGTGAGAGGCGCCGCGCCGTATGCACAATTTGTGGTTTTGTCTTAAAAAATATCCAGCTTAGTTTAGGCAATGAACTTAATAAGTTAGTTATTATAAGGGATTGTAAATAAGGCCCCTAGGACTGATCCTTTTCTATTGAATTAAAAGAAAAAGATTGCTCATCAAAAAGTTGACCGACCATAACTACTTATTTAGCCTTAAGGTGCTGATAGATAGCATTCACTTGTATCAAAAAGTTGAGCATTCATCGTTTTAAAATTCACTCGAACGACGATGGTTTGATTAAGCAACTTGATTTTAAAAACCAAGCAAAATGTTTCATTACTATTAGAAAAATGAGCATTTACCTGTATTGTGCCATTCGTAGAAACGTTACATTAATGTAATGCTCTTGCAAACGCTCTATTCTGTACCTGCCTTTGTTCTGGCCATTTGTTTTTTATCATTCGTCTTTCATTTAACTATAGTTATTACGCGTTTTGCTTCCTGCTTGTGTCAGCCGAGCACAGTGACACCGTTGTTATCTAATATGTTACATACCTACTCGTAAATAATGGATAAAAAATCGTATAAACAACCCTATTTTCTCAATGTTTTTGTGATAAGACTATCGACGCTAAATAATTACAAATTAATTAGTTTCACGCCATTCACAGCTCATGCGCGAAGTTTTAGTTTTACCGTTATAATCTAAACGATCGATCTACGATTTAAACATTGATCAGCAAATGGTGTGTCGCTGGTAATCTTCCAAGCAGGGGCGGCCCGGCTACTTCTCTTAACTAAAAAACAGCGTCTACTAGGCGAATATATTTTTCTTAAGATAAATTTGCATTTTAAAATACTTTTTCTTGTTGTTTGACGTGCAGCATACCTTGATCATATACATTATTGGTGCCTCACTTTGCTATAAGTGTATTTGAATAAATCGCAAGCCACCAAAAATTGGTCACACTGGTGTGTCCTCACCTGACACCAATTTGTAGAAGTAATGTTAAATAACTTTTTCTATTACTAAATTTTGACTGGTAAAGTGTTTATAAATTTAATAGACAATGTTGTTTTAATAAATCAAATTAATTTCATGTATTCTAAATAGTTCTGCGGTAATACAGAAAAAAGTGTCTGACGTTTCTTGTTGATTACTCTGGAACGACATCAAATCGTTTGTGCATCCCTGGTTTATGACGCAATGCTTTGATCTCCTCCACTAGCTGTTCCCAGTCGGGTTTCAACATCCTATGGGAGTCTGTATGCGCTGCCCCGTTCTCGATATAGGTACGCAAGTAAACAATTGATCACGCTGGTTTTGGTTTTCAAAATTGTTGATTACTATGGCACTTTTTTAAAAATTATAAGTAAGTTGGCATCTAAATTGATTGATCTAAAGTGTTCGTATTGAGAATGTTAAAATAATGTACAGCTATGGAATTTCTACTGCTATAACTATTACCAGAATTTATGACAATGTTAGTTTAATTAACTGCTATGGCAATAATCGCTCTGAACAGAGTGGCCATCTATGAATAATTGCATAAAATGAGCCAAATGGGATTTATTCTAGTTATTTTTTTTGCCTATGTGAATTCATCTCATTTTACAAATGTATACCAAAGGGTCAAAACGGTGCCCTATTTCTAAGACTCCACTATCCGTCTGTCTGTCACTAGGCCGTATCTCATGAACTGTGATGGCTAGATAGTTAAAATTTCCAAAGACGAAGTATTTCTGTTGCCGCTATGAAAACAAATAAGTACTAAAAAAAGAATAAAAAAAATATTTAAGGGGACACCGGTGTTTTTTTTTGCGTTTTTTTGCTTAATGGTAATAACGGCAACAGGTGCATGCTTCACGTCTAATGTTGTATAGATACGGAACACTTAGTGTGCGAGTCCGACTTGCAATTAGCCGGTTTTTTTCGGCAACTTCCAGCTAAACTTAAAAAATATCATGTTTCAAATCAAAACAAATCTTAAAATAACACCGAAAAGTCATTTTAAACCAGAAAAGTTCTTTTCTTATCTTAAAAAATGTAAAAATTAGAAATGATCCTTATCTTGACGCTCGTAAATAGTTGTTTAATTGTTTAAATAGTCCCAAAGAATTAAGGTTTCTTTTATTACGGTTAGTTACGCAAAAATACATATTTTTATTGTTTGTTATTTTACTTTATTAGGAGATTTGAAAATTTTGTTAATAATAAATTGATTGATCATAAAAACTCTCTCTCTCTTTGATAAAAAAACCAGAACTTTTTAATCAAGGGAAATCTATTCGTAAAGCTACGTTATCGTTCGTTGTCTTTATAAGATAATTTTGTAGACAAGTAGGTATGTCCAATTCTTCATACAAAGATTTAAACTATATAAATGTATGAGTAACACATTACAAAGAAATCGTGATATTTTAAAGTAAGTATTTAAATATTACATAAATGGTCAGGATTCTGATTATACGGTGAGCTTGCTGTAACAAATTAAATATAATATTTTTCCTAGTTCACTCCCAGGTTTAATTGAGAAATAATGTTATTTATATATTTTTTCTATTATTCATAGTATGCTTTGATTGCTCTGGCATCATTATTGATCGCTCTGGTCACAATAATTTCAAACTTATATATCTCATAAACCGTTTGCGGAAAATGAGGGCCAATAAAAAGAAACATTTCCATAGCGTTTCGTATTTGTAAAAAAAAAAAGTCAAACTATATTTTTTTTTAAAAGCACCAGCGCGATCAACTGAATCTGGCCCAAGCTCTACCCTTGACACCTAACGCCGAACAATAATGTCAATATAAAGTGGCAACTCGTGGTGACGTTAAAATTATTCTTGCTTATTGTGGCGGCATACTCAAAATATGTATATTTCTAGATAATAAAGGCACTATGCCGTATCAAAGGGCAGGGTATCTTTTATTATAGCGTCCTGTCAACAAGGTCAGTTCGTTATTGGTCCATTGCTTTGCTACAATGTGCACTGTAATAGGTCTAACCTTGTGATTCGGTGCACTCCAGTCAGAATGCAGGTCAGATCCTCATTCAGTTCATAATAGGTATCAGATTTGAACTGGAAACAGGCCATTAGTGTCTTGAGGGCACTTTTAACAATACCTTGTACTAAGTGCACCTACCACAATATAATTTGGTATGGGCACAGTGAGAGCGGAAATTAGTTTTTTTTTTTATTGGTGCTGTAGGTAGTTTCATTTATGTTCCTGGATATGCTACCTGTTTAATTGATATTGAAACTGATAAACTAGAGGAATTGGCAAATCGCTCGTTTGTGGCAAGTTGGCGGATGAAACATCGCGAACCGAAGCCTGAAAAAATTTTTAGACTCAGGCCGAGATCTTAGCTGATACTTAGCTAAGCACGGACTTAGACTTATCAGATTAAAATTCTTGCTTATTGTGTCTGCGTACTTAAAATATATTATATGTCTAGTAGGGAAAGGCACTAAGCCGTATTATCAAAGGGCAGGTTATCTATTACTATAGCGTCCTGTCAACAAGGTCAGTTCGTTATTAGTCCATTGCCTTGTTACGATGTGCACTGTAATAGGTCTAACCTTGTGATTCGGTGCACTCCAGAAATCAGGTCAGATCCTCATTTAGTGCATAGTAGGTACTAGATTTGAACTGGAAACAGGCCATTAGTGTTGAAGGGGACTTTTAACAGTATCTTATACTAAGTGCACCTATCACAATATAATATGGTATGGGCACAGTGAGAGCGGGAGTTAGTTTTTATATTTTTTTAATTGGTGCTGTAGGTAGTTTCATTTATGTTCCTGGATATGCTACCTGTTTAATTGATATTGAAACTGATAAACTAGAGGAATTGGCAAATCGCTCGTTTGTGGCAAGTTGGCGGATAAAACATCGCGAACCGAAGCCGGAAAAGATGTTTAGACTCAGGCCGAGATCTCAGCTGTTACTTGGCTAAACACAGACTCATTTATTGAGTATTGTTATCATTATTACTAACGAATACCTAAGTAGATGTTTAACTAATTTATTTATTTATTTTATTTCATTTATTAGGACAACCAACAAGACTAACACCAATAACCGAAAAGTTGTATATCACGCACGGACTAAATGCTAGATGTCGTTTTAATTATAGGCTGCCACGGCATGCAATGTGGACTAAACATTATCATTGGGTAGATCGTCGTGGCTTAGTGGTTGAGCACCCGAACTCAGATCGTGGATCGTGTGGCCCCGAGTTCAAATCTGGCCAAAACCAAAATCTTTGTGTTCATTGTTAAATATCCGACTCACTCTCCGGTGATGGAAAACATCGATAAAAAACCAAATCAACCCGGCAAATCAATAACGGCGCAAGGCTCACCACCTACCACGTTGGGTTCTAATACCATTAGTGAAAAGTGGGCTTCTGAGTGTTTCGTTCACCATGACGACACAGTCACTTGCCTCTGACTACCCCGCTTGGCAAAAAGTAGTGATGGTATGTCATTGTATGTATGTAATGCATGTATTAGGTAGATAACTTACTAACTATAATAGGCTCTAAAAACTAGGTACTTAACAGATACTAATAAAAAATTGAAATTGTAAAACTATTTGGTTTTAAACAAATTGAAGACAATTACAATACCTCACTGACTCAAGTACTTTGCGCCGGAATTTCTGCGGCTTATCCGCAAAGATGTCTATATCACAATGTTTGGTAATACTATCATATTGCCTCTGTAGCGTAACCACAGTAGCGTAATGGCCCAGATTGGTCTTCCTGGTCTTTATGAAGAAGAGTCCGTACTAACGCGAGCCAGTTTAAGTGGAACCTTCAGATTTATTACGCCAAGAAGAAGAAGGACAATCCACTAAGACAAAAATAATTTAATATCAATAAAAAGTAACTGATATAGATGGATACAGCTGAACAAAGTCTGAGATTAGGCTAAGCTTAAGCTAAGCACGCCCTATAGATCTCGGCCTGAGTCGCCAACATCCTGAAGCCGCCCTTTTATGCAATAAGGAGACTCCTTAGAGTGCAGTGCGATGCGCGCTCGAACACGGACGTGCGCCACTGTGCAGTGAGAATTCATTATTCGCGATTTGCGCGGCAACAACTGTAGCGCCGTCTTTAACTATGGGTTCCCAACAACTTGTGGTTAATGAGCTGTTGGCGTTTGTTCAAAATGCCATCGACGCCATGGACGAGGTCAGCATCTTGCAGATCTGTAAGTCCAGTTTCAAGGAGGATGAGATTTGCAGTGCCAAGGTGCTGCTGTTCCGAACCGTCGGCAAGGCTGACCGGATGCCGTCTCGCCGGAGAGATGGAATAAAGAAGAGTGTGCAGGACATCATCACCCTGTTGAAGGATATGGATCCGGACGATGTGCCCTCATTCGTGGCGAAGGAGCTGCATAAGCTCCCTCCAGTCACGTTCGACCACGTCGACACTGCCAGAATACTTAAGGACATTAACTTCTTTAAAGCAAGTTTGGCTGATGTCATAAAAAAGTTGGAAGCCTCGGATAACACCATCAGTGAGTTGCGTGCCCAGGTAGTGCTATTAAGTACTATTTCGGTATGTAGGTCAACCGATCCTTGTAACGTGAACACTGGTCGCGGGGCGCAAAGTGCATTCGTCGGCAGTTTCGAGTCGGCGCATGTGAGTGCGTCATCGGTCGCCGACACCTCGCGCGATGCCCCGCTACCTGCCGTTTCACCCTCCGCCATCCCGGAAACGTCTCGCGTCTGCACGTCAACTCCTCAACGTGCTTACGCCGCTGCAGCCGCCAGCCGACCTGCCACCATTGCTTCGCAACTTGAGCGGCCAACGCATGAGAGGCAAAGAGTTGGCAGGGTAGTCATCCCTGCTTCGCCTGCGGCACCACGAGACCATAATTGCGACGAAGACGGCTTTATTCTAGTAGGAAAGAAGAAGAAAAAGCCCGTCAGGCGTAATCTTCGTTCTTCATGAAAGTGGAGTTTTGGCGGAAGGGTGTTGTTTACCGGCGTTACCGAAGCCGGTTACCTGACACCATGGTGCGTCACGCGCCGTTGCTAATTAATAATGCGTGTGTAAAATAAGTTTTCTTAGTTTAATATTAAATAGTATGTACGAGTATGTTAGTTCTCTAATTTATCTATGGGCCAATTATGTTTTTTAAGATCTCAAATGTAATTTAGATGCCCGAAAATAAATGATATAATTATTACTATTATTAACTTCATACAATATATAACTTAAGTATAAAATTTGTACAGTATTTATATAAAACAAAGATTTACAACAATAAAACAACTTATGAATTGTAATTATAAAAACAAGAAAAAACATAATTACAATTATAAAACCTAAGCTTAAATTAAAGTTATAAAAACAATGTTTTATAAAAATACTATAAAACCTTAACCTAGGGTGCCGCCGGCAGCAGGGCAGGCAAGGCCCAGACTACCGGTGGTTAGGGCTGCAGAGTGCAGAGAGAGGAACCTCCTGACATTTAGATTTTTAACAATTCCATCAAGACCTGGGAGCTTGGTGCAAACAGCTTAAGGTCATCCATATACAGCAAATGAGAGATGAACTCACCTCCTCTGCGAAGCCGATAGCCCAGCTTTGAATCCTTTAGTAAGGTACTAAGAGGATTATTCATATTATTATTTAATTCTTGTATTATTTCTCAGCACAAATGCTGGTTTTAGAACAGTTACGGCTACAAGACCAAGCAATCTGTTCTATTTTTACCTATGTCGTCGCGTCTGATTGGTTATTGTAAGGCTCATCCTGGAGGTAACGTCTAACAATGCGGCTAGTGTTCAATATAGCAGCTTTCTGCATGGTGATGTAGGAGTTTTCCGGAAGGCCTAATAATTGAATACTGTGATGAAGATGTTTGGGAATTACCCCAGTACTTGATAGCACTAGCGGCACTATATAAACTTTGTCTAGATTCCATATTCTCAATATTTCATCTTTAAGCTCTGAGTTTTGTTTATTTTTTCTGATATAGCTTTTTTATGTTGTGGGTGTTGGCGACAGTTATTATTATTATGTTGGTACTTGGAAAATTCACTTGCCCATGGGGACCCGGTCCTTTGAGGCTTGCGTGGGGCCGAAGCCAACACATAGAGGCCTTTTTGGTACCATTTAATCTACTTTGTTATGTGTACATCGGCTGAGTTTTGTCTCTAGATAAATATTGATAATCTACCTAAGACAACACCCAGCAGATGCAAGGACTATTGCAAAAATGTTAAAAAGTAAAAACTGGGCTATGGAGGTGAATTGTTTGGTGGACTTGTATACGGGCTATTGCTCGAGACAACGGACGTCTGCCATGCAAAATGTCTCAATCTTTTTTCTGCTGGCTGACGGTGACTAGCCACTCACTAACTGGGCCACCCAAACGTGCTGACGCATTGGGTCAGCAAAGGCAGCAACATGGTCGTGAACGGCTCAGGGTGTCGAGAGGTGTACACCGCTTTCTACGGGGTGGATAAACCACCCCACCAACTCGCGACTTATGCATCTTTCACTTCCACCCTGCGAGCATTTCGCTCTAACGCCCCACTCTGGACGGTCAGTTAAAGCAAGCCAGAGGTGAGAGTCCTGCGGCCCCCCTTGGGGTCCACTCCAACCGGCCGGATAAGGCAAGCGGAGGCGAAGGGCCTGACCGACTCTCGGGGGAACTCTGGTCCGTAGAGTCGCTACACACCAACAGCTCGCCACAAGCTGCCCTGCGGGTTAGCGTCGGGATGATGGTAGCCCGTGGTGTCGCTACACACCAACAGCTCGCCACAAGCTGCCCTGCGGGTTAGCGTCGGGATGATGGTAGCCCGTGGTGTCGCTACACACCAACAGCTCGCCACAAGCTGCCCTGCGGGTTAGCGTCGGGATGATGGTAGCCCGTGGTGTCGCTACACACCAACAGCTCGCCACAAGCTGCCCTGCGGGTTAGCGTCGGGATGATGGTAGCCCGTGGTGTCGCTACACACCAACAGCTCGCCACAAGCTGCCCTGCGGGTTAGCGTCGGGATGATGGTAGCCCGTGGTGTCGCTACACACCAAAAGCTCGCCAAAAGCTGCCCTGCGGGTTAGCGTCGGGATGATGGTAGCCCGTGGTGTCGCTACACACCAACAGCTCGCCACAAGCTGCCCTGCGGGTTAGCGTCGGGATGATGGTAGCCCGTGGTGTCGCTACACACCAACAGCTCGCCACAAGCTGCCCTGCGGGTTAGCGTCGGGATGATGGTAGCCCGTGGTGTCGCTACACACCAACAGCTCGCCACAAGCTGCCCTGCGGGTTAGCGTCGGGATGATGGTAGCCCGTGGTGTCGCTACACACCAACAGCTCGCCACAAGCTGCCCTGCGGGTTAGCGTCGGGATGATGGTAGCCCGTGGTGTCGCTACACACCAACAGCTCGCCACAAGCTGCCCTGCGGGTTAGCGTCGGGATGATGGTAGCCCGTGGTGTCGCTACGCACCAACAGCTCATTATTATTATAAGCGCAGCACTCCATCAGTCAGAAGATCGAAGCCGTTGGAGAGCATAAAGGAATCCTTCGCGAGAGTCACATGATCCGCAATAGCGAGGGACCGACTGAGATGAAGAATTAAAATTAAAAATGTGAATCAAATATCACATCAGGTACAGTGATAAGAAATCTGGAAATTGCGAGCCTTTATTTATCGCTGATAAAGATCAGCGTATCACATCTGGTGGTGTGCGATAGGGAGACGTTAATGGCAAAAACTAAATCTTTTTACACCTAGTATTTGGTGGAAATTCACAAATGCTAGCATTGAAAAGCTGTACGGAACCTGTGTTTTAAAAGTATTTACGGGTAAGAGTAAAAATTATAAATGTAGGTAGGTATTGTTGAAGAGAAGATAATATTTTTTCAGTTTTGTGTTGTCCATGCGGCTTATAAACTGAAAGCATTGTCTCCATAATTGATGTAAGTAAAAAGCTTTTCAGTTTTAAATTCAGTTTTATAATTATTCCCTCAACCACGAAAGGCTTTTAAATTCAACAAATCACATGTAAATGTTACTTACAAACTTTTTATGTGGCACTTAAAATATACAAGTACCGTACACGCAGCGGGTCGTTTTTTGCTATAGAGAAACCAAAAACTCAACCGACTTTATGAAGGTCTTTCACACAGTTATTATTTAATATATTTATATTTATTTATTTATTCTTCATTGCACAAATTTAATGATACAATTGGTGGACTTAATGCCAAAGAGCATTCTCAACCAGTCAACCACACGATCAAACAGATAAATTAAAAACGGTGCACGAGATTAAACTAAATTGATTACTTATAAAAACAACAACAGATGCTAATTATTATAAAATAGCAAAAAAACAAAATAAACTTCAACATAAATCGATAAAAATAAACATACATAAAAAGGAGACATAACATAAATAGAACCAACCAAAGAATTGCTTGCTACAAAAAAAATAACTTAATAAAGCCAGATAAACCCCTCAGAATAACCTCGTATTAATTTTGAAGCACATTCACCTTACAGAGACTCAAGGAGCCATCCCTAATGCGTGACCACCGCGACTTGACGTGCGTGTAGGTACATTACTAGCTAGTACTTATCATGGGCTGTGTGTATTTTTTTTTTCAAAAGCGCAATTCCTACAATATTGGCAAATATATGCCTAAAAGTCATTAATTGGCGTGAGCTGGGAAAACTTGATGATTCGTAAATTGATGTTCATTCGTGTACCTACCTACTTATCAATAACCGCCAAAAAATGAGACTGTATTTTTGAATATTAGGAGCTAAGACACCAGATAAGGATTTAAGCCAGGGCCATCCTCAGCACACCCAGATCCGAGTTAATTAAGTGCGTTTTCTGAGTTCTGAAATCCTGGGAATCGAACCCAGGACACGCAAGTCAAGGCGAGTAATCATGGAACGAAGCACTACGCCAATCGTGTCGTCAAGAATTCTAAAATAGGAACCGACATAATACACCGCAGCATCAGGACAGTAAACTACATTTACAACTCGGTGTAAAAGTCCATAAAGCGTGTGAGCAGTTACAGGATTGGTTCTCGGCAAACGGATTATAAATGTTACCAAGTCGAAAATAATGGTATTCTCAGGCTTCTGCGCCAACTTACCCGATTGCGTAAAAACGGCCCATGCCATTATGTCGTGAGAGTAAGTTCCTCGGATTTCCGATTGATTCCAATCTCAACTGGAAGTGCCATGTAGACAAATTACTGTGCGATAGATTGAGTGGTGCAGTCTTTGCATTGCGAAAATTGAGACCTCTGGTTTCTCCCGATGCAGTACGACAGGTTTATTTTGCCTATTTCCACTGTCTGACCTCATATGGTACTCTTCTTTGGGGTAATTCAATTGATGCCAACAAAGTGTTCATACTGCATAATCGTATACAGGGACTTATTCGTGACGCATCGCATAATTATTCACTACTCGAAATATCTGTTCGATATAATCATGTTCATTAGAAAAGACATCTGCAGCATTATGTCAATGGATAAACTGGGTCACCTTGCAGGCCGTCTGAAATCGGTTCCTCGACGCATGGCACTTTCAGAAAAGAACCCGCGAGTCACTGGTCCGACTTAATATGAAAAACTGCTCTCAAAACTTAAAAGCGAACCATCGGACGAGGCATTTGGACGCCAGAAGAGCCCTATATTGAAAATTTTTATTCTTCAGTGGAATTCTTGGAAAAGGATTTCACTGTAGCATAAAACGACATTAGGTATTGTTTGTAAATTGTTTATTTATAGTTTGTGTAACTTTACTTGACATTGTTTATTTCTCTTTTCACTTAATATTGACGACATCTTATTTTATGTTTTATTTTGTGATTGCCTTTACATTTTATTTATTTTGGGACTTTATGTATTTATTTAGAATTTTTGTTGATTTTTCCATATTTGTTATATTTCATCCCATTTTATTATCTTTGACGATTTCTTTGTGAAAATCCTTTATATGACCATAAATAAATGTAATTTAATGTTTATTTTTTATTTTTATTTTTTTTATATTGCCTGTCAAGATGACCTCACTCCACCTGGTGGAGAGCGGTCGTGAGGTCCAGATATGAGGTTGAAAAGCCCAGTCATTCAACGAATCACTGGGCTGGCCATCTTCACCTTGAAGGCCTGCAGAAATGCCTTTTCACGCCCCGCTTAAAGAACCCGGGACTATACGAGGAAGGTAGCACATGTGCTGGAAGAGCGTTCTACGTCTGGATGGTACGACAAAGAAACGAGTCACTGAACCTTTTAGTTCGGGCCAACAAATGTTGAATCGTGTGTGGGTGACGCCGTAGTCCAGCACGCGTGGTACGGGAGTGGAAAGGTGAGGGTGGAAAAATGCTGACTTCTTTATTGGATCAACAACTTCTGGAATGCTGGCTGGACTAATTCTAAAAATGCTGGACTGAGTGAGAGAGGTGCAACGCAATAGTCCAACACGCGTAGTAAGTACGGAAGTGGAAGAATCGTCAAAACATTCCCCATTGTAAAAGCGCTGGAGAACACACAACCTTGCAATGTCTCTGCGCCATTGGAGACACTCAAGGGTCATAGGACTCTGGGTTTCCGATAATACGGATAGGATGCTGCTGCAACCGTCCCAAAGATGAGAGCATTATTCCACACAAGCGAATTCACCTGCAATTCTTTTGTTCAGTTTTGAGCATTACATGTACGGGTGAGGAGAAAACAAAGGTTGGGTCGTTACTGGTCAGTAGGTAAGGTGAGTGAGGTAGTATTGTAACGTAATTCTCTAAATGAGAATGAACTTTACCAATAAAGAAACACCTACGTTAGTTAATTTTCCGGATTTCCTCATTTCTGATTCGCCAATATCGGAGAAATGATACACAGAAATATCGAAATGAAGGATGTTGCAGGGCGCGGCGGAAACGTCACAAGATAAAAACATCCTCAAGTACTATAATGATGATGTTTATTATAACGTACTTTAGGACGCTTGCTGTATTTGAGCGATAAATGTACCAAGAGTGCATCGAAGGGCCTTGTTTCGTACACCAACCAACGTTTTTATTCAACTGATGCTGTAGATTCTACTATTCACGTACTAGAATACAATTGTTCTAAGCGGCTGGCATGATATCGGTCTAGATATGAAGATACGTTCCATCGATGGATGGAAGTAATCATGCACAAGTCACCAAAAAACTGCCTTCATATCGCATTAAATCCGCAAATGACGTATTTTATTTCAATTCTAATTTTGAAATTTGTTAAAATTACATTTAATTTAATTAATTTTTACTTTGTATGTTATAATTAATAAATAAATAAATAAATATCCCTGGACATTATTCCACACAGCGCCATCTAGCCCCAAAGTAAGCTAATTAAAGCTTGTGTTATGGGATACTAGACAACGGATAAACATACTTAAATACATTTTCTTTTGTAAATACATACTAATTATACATAGGAGACACCCAGACCAGTACAAACAGACATGTTCATGCACACAAATGTTTGTACTGTGCGGGGATCGAACCCGCGACCTCTGGTGTAGTAGCCAACTTCTTAACCATTACACCAAGTCGGTCGTCAAATTAAAAATTATGTATGAATATTGATTTAATTTGATTTTTATGTTATTCTAATTTGATTTAATTTTAATTACTTAAACAACGTTGCTATGCCCTAACAGGGTTCATGTTATTGGTACTGGTTTGATATGTTTACTATCTTTGTAACCACATGATTGCAATAAATATTTTGATTTTGACTTTGATTTTGACTTTGACTTTGACTTAGATTACAGGTGTTTGAAAAAACTGGTTTACATGAAATGAATTTGTTTACGACTGGGTTGGATTTTACGTGAACAATATGAACGAGGGTTTTAATTCGTTCATACTGACAAAATATGACCCTCAATCTGCTAAATGCACACTTGTGCTTATGGTCAGCATTATTTTTCTTGACAAGAACTATTGATTGGGCACTGGGCAATAACCAAAAATCAGACGCAAATAACTTGCATCATTATTTCCAACAACAGCCGTTACTAATAAGACCAAAACTTTTGACCATAAAGTTTCCACCTACAAATTCCTACCCTTGATTTTTTTTTTTTTCATCCAGTGTACATTGTATATATATATAGTCCTCCTCATCGATTTCGACGACAGCGACCCCGACTATAATTCTATAATAAATCTGATTTAAGAATCTTGCCTTCACATATGGGCTCTAATGTGACTGGCAAGACCAAATTTGGTTTTAAATACTCTACCGCAGAGATTACAGTAGGGTTGGCCCTGTGAGTTGTAGGTGTAATTATAAGAGCGCTTAGGTTGTTCTTTGCGAATTCGGCGCTTTATGTCCAGCGTTTCGAGTCTGCTCACCTCAAACCTTTTGACACTTTTGTGATGTCAATACCACACGCAGTAAGATGCCGTTTAAACACGTCTTTATCATCCAGTGTAATTGGGTGTCTAAGAGATTTCACAGCTGAGCATAAAACAGAAATATTTTTCGAAAATCTTTCAGAACTCAAGATGCAAAATGCGAATTGATTATAAAAAGCTTGGCGAAGGCCCGCATTGCATCTACACGTGCGAATTTCAGTATTTGTTTTATCGTTTTTACTAAATAGGTAGAAAAATATACAATAAAGGCCCAACTGAAATGGTTGACCATTCGCAAGCGCAGAGTTAAGAACGCTGTGCTCGCTCTTCAGTATTCGGCGTGATCCAAATTCTACAGACTATCTCGGGTGTAAATTTCAGCTGAAAGGTGATACCAGTTCTCGTAACAGCGCTCATGCAATGTGCTTAGACTGGAGACTCCAGCTCATAGGACAAGCCACGTCGATCACTCTTTTGTTCTCACAGCTGTTAGATTGTGGAATAAGTTGCCAGACACTATTAAAATGTCACCAAGTAAAGCCATGTTCAAAAAACAGCAATCCGTGATTTTTTAAGAAATTCTCAGGAGTTTCCACTGTTCATCATCTATTATATTTTATTGTTTTCCCATAATAGTGAGTATGTTATATATTATGTAAGTATATATTCATTTATGTTATGTATTTCTATGTAATTACGTATAATTTATATTGATTAGGTTGTATCTGTCGCTTTTAAGAATTTTTTAAAATCTTTGTATTCATTTCCTATTCTAAATGAACATTTTGCACCGCCAACAGCATTTCTTTTTCATCCGATAGTTGATTGGTAGAGAATGCTTTTAGCATTAAATCCGCCTAATGTACATTTTTGCATTGAAGAATAAATAAATAAAGTTTTGAAGTTTATCTATAGTATAGTTTTTGGAACTGTATATCAACCATAAGTTAACACCGATGGGCGATGATAGCCGCTAACGTCTCGTTGACTGCATTGCTGTTTTTGTATAGGATTAAGACAGCGCCCCTGTTGATTATAAATTTTATTTTATTTTATTCATTTGGCTTACTAACAGTCATCTCACACATTTAAAGCAACAAATACATTTAAAGTTCCTATGCTTGTATAGTGCCTACTTACTTACTAGTAAGTACAGCATGCACTATAATTAAAATAATATAAGTTTAACTTTATGCAAGCAATATAAGTGAAAACGTAGTTTAAAAAGTTGAAAACAAGCGAGACAAAACTCAAATTTCATAATTCTGCTAAGGTATACAAAAATAATTCCAAAAAAAGACCAGCAAAAGAAACAGAATAATCCGTCATAAAGACATATAAAATCTGTATGCAGAATCACAGTTAATATCAATGACGCTTTTATAGCGATCCTGCCTTTAGCGCCAGAGGTCGTGGGTTCGATCCCCACCCATGACAAATATTTGTGTGACGAACATTTGTATTTGTTGTGTGTCTGGGTGTTATTATCTATTTAAGTATGTATTTAGAAATATTAAGTATGTTTATCAGTCTCTGACGCCCATATAACAAGCTCAGCTTAGTTTGGGGTCAGATGATCGTGGTGTGAATTGTCCCAGATATTTATTTATATTTATTTATTTATATCTATTGAGCAGATTACACAGTCTGGGTAGGAGAGTTAGAACCAAGAACAGTGTTGCGGCATGGTGGTGTCAAAGGCGCTATTGGTTGACGTGGATGTCTCATGGGAATTTTAAATTGAAACAAGCTCAATAACTGAGGACAGCTAGTTTTATTATTAAGAATTTTATATAAAAACATCAAGTCCGTTAGCTCTCTACGCTTGTCCAAGCATAACATATTAAAATGTTTGAGGCGATCCGCATTCGAGAAATCCCTTCTGGCTTAACCTACCAACCTCGCTAAAATGGTATCAAAATGGCGTACAACCTTGATGTCAACTATCGTAGTTTGATAGAAACTCATGGTAGACATATGGTTTATGCATGTGACCTTTCACCACAAAACCGCAATCATGTTTACAAGACTACTCCCCCTCCAATTCCTTCTTGTTGGATAACAAGAACTATATATGGATATAGCGCGCTATAGCTATAGTGCCAACTTTTTTACAACCTCCGACCCGGTGGTACAGATACACAATATTTATTTTTGATTTTATTACTATCATAATAATTTAATATTGAACTTGTCATTATACTTAGTGCTAAATAGTTTTTTCTTTCATTCCTACTCGAAGACCTCATTAAGGTGTCTAAAAGTCTCTACTAGCTATTTCACTCTTTTTGAAATATTATAAAGACGCTTGCGCGAGAGCATAATTTGTTAGCCTTAAGTACCTTATACTACGAGTATATATTTTTTAACTGAACTTTACATCACTTTGTATTTGACCAAACAGTGTAACAGAATGAGAGTGAAAATTTAATATTTTTTATTTATTTCACGTCGCAACGTTTTTTTAATGAAATTCTCTGAATCTCCTTTTTAAAGTGTTTTCCATTTTTGTTTACAGGGAGTTTAGACGCCTGCGAGCCAGAGCAATCGCAGAATGGGTGCAAGATATCCGGGACCACGTGCTCGTGCAAGTACGGGTGCAAGGCTGAGTACATCTACAGGACCCGGCGGTCGTGTAATATGGCAATCCGAGGTACTCATATATTATTTTCTGATTCTTCCTCAGCTAAATAAGAAACGGAAGAGGTCTCCTTCAGTTTATGCCATCTTACCGGCCTTGAGCAATTCCCAACCACCCTATTCCCGCCAGTCTTTTGAGGTCGTCACGCTAGTGTATCTTCTCACGCCTCTTAGCAACGGGAAGTGAAAGAGAAGCAAGGTACAGCGGTTCCCCCCCTAGGGCCCACCTCGGTCTTCCTCCGGGTATAATAATCTCTCCGGAGGGCCTTCTCCTCGGTTATTTTGTTCGACGCGAAGTCGACGGCACTACTCCGATGTGGAGCAGTCTGGCGCCACATTACAAATTTTGCCGAGAAGTCGGACGTTCTCCTTAACTTCCCTTTAGAAGTTACCTTTAACGTGGCCCGACTTCACTGCCAGCTCACAGATGCGAGCAGTTCTTTTTCCGGCCGCTGCTCGCATTTCCTCGAGGTCGAGATCCTCCGAATTTCACTCGGTGAGGTCGACCGTATTGGCCGGCTCCTCCTCCACCACTAGTGAATCCTTCCGGTAGGACCGAAGGGACCACTTTCTGTTGAAGGACTCCTCTGCCGCAATCTCTGTACGCTGGCGGAGGGTTCCCTTCGCCCGAGCCAGGCCTGAGGCGTTTCACCATCCTGTTGAGCGTCATCCATTTCAGACTCCTCGCCGGAGTCAAAAACAGCGGTCACCGCACAACGCTTCGGGAGGATACAAGTTGCGTCGGTGAAAACCTCCTCCGACACAAGGTTGTTCTCGTACAGCCACGAGCCTCTTCGTATAGACATAATGTCTATACGAGTCAGAATCAAAATCCGATATGAAAGTCAAGTAAAATTCAAGCTATCAAAATCCAGTCAGAGATAAATCCAAATCAAATATATGCAATCAACGAAATCCGGACAAACAGCTAAAAGTCGTTGAGAAAACCACAATGAAAAATAACCTCACGAAAAGCGCCATTAGGAACCGCTCAACCTGGAACCGGAGACACCTCGACGGCCAGAGAGATGGGGAAACACTAATAGAAAACGGCAAGGATTGCCCTAAAGTTATTCCAGACTGGGAGTGCCAGGGGAGACAACGGGGGCGTATCGATAACTTACAAAAACACATGTGGCCTCCCCCGTAATTGACATGCCTGTCTGGATGCAAATACCCCCAGAAAACCGGTTCTTGCCGAAAGAGGTAGCCGGAGCTCATCGGTCGGCCGATATTTAGTGAGCTGGAGGACTTTTTTTTCGCTTGCTCACCAAACAAAAAACTAACATGGTCGGCAACATTCGAGTATTGCCTTTGGGTTGCACGTGTTCCTGTGCTGCAGAAGCTGTTCATCGCATTGAGTCCCCAAGCAAATCAGTGATATGACCTACGACTTCTACCTCCATCTCTCTCCTCTGTGGTTGTGGTTCGTCTTCATTTCAGTTCAGGAAACTTTTCCACTTTTATTTATGTCCAAAAAAGCTCGAGTGAAACACTGTGGGCTTCCGTCCACGCGTAGTTCCCACATTCATGAGAGCTTAATTTAAATAGGCAGGTGTTACCTTCCAACTGAGGATAGCTGTATTGTACGTTAATTGACAATATTATTCACTTCAACAGACGTTATGGAAATGCATTTAAGTGAATCAAATCTGCGTTCACTCAGGTGAATCATTATTGGATGGATACCTGGTTCCTAGAAATTTAAAATTAAATCCCTAAGAAGCAATAAACCCAGTGCAGCAAATATTAATATTTCTATTCACGGATGCAAATAAAACGTAAAGGTGCCCCTCACCGGGAGCATTCGCCTATAACAAAATAAATCGCAGTTACGTTTGCGTTTGCCCATTTCTCTCTCATCAACCCAAACTGATGTACGAGTAATGTAAATGTTCTTGAAACAATGTCATTACAAAAAGCGCTGTTGTGAGAAGGTCGAATAACTATAATTATTTCTTTATCGATTATTACATACATTATAGGCAAATATAAATCCCATGCCACCATTTTGCCCTAAATTGGCTCATTGCGCAAGTCTTTGCCAGCGTTATATTTAGCCACTTTAAATTTACGTTATCGTTCGTGTAAAAAAATTGTATTGGGATTTGACATGACATGACATGACAGTGTCAAATCCCAATACAATTTTTTACGCGAACGATAATGTAAATTTAAAGTGGCAACTCGTGGTAGACGTACAGGTCACAGGTACCTACTACACATACTGGTCAGTCAGTGAGGTTGTACGCGGGACGTAAGATCCACGACGCGAATTTCGCGTAAGGAATGTACGAGTATTTCTTAAATTTGATACATTCTCTGTGTTTTATGATATAGTCGTTTGTTATTTGGTTCAAAGTATGTTTCAAGTATCCCTCGTGAATTTTTAATATCAATGTAATGTGTTTTGTGAGTTTTTATTTTAAAGTAGCACCTTCGATCCAATCTTGAACGGGTGGTACCTACATTCGAAATAAATGCATTGTCCCGGAGAGGCAGTATCTTTAGGGTATGGGAAAACGAGAGATAGATATTACATTGGATTTCAAAGGAGGACGATATTGATTGTTCGCATTTAAAAGGGAATATTTTATAATTAGTGGAAATGAACGAATGGAATTGTTGTGTTTCTAGCCCCGCGAGCTAGACTGACGAAACTAGTGGCAATGCTTCATTCGTTCAATGTACCTCACGAATTTATCAATAGCATCCCATCTACCTGAATATTTTTCATAGAAATTGTGATAAATCGGCTGATCTTTCCAGCGGGGCCCTCGACGGTATTGTGTAAACTATCAAATACTCAAAGATGTGTATTACAATTTGATACGACTCGTCCGTCTATTCGTTACAAAAGCTTAATCAAGTCTCCCTGTCCTGTCCAAGTTCCACATACATAATCGTGTATTCTAATTCAACAAACTCTTACTCAGCTAATTACAAAGGTAATGCTAGAACCTAAATACGGGACGCTAATACTTTATATGTATAAACTAAACAAGGCGGCTGAATAAAGGTATGGAGAAACACGACGCGTTATTGTCACTCATATCGAACGTCTAAACGCTGACACCCAACTAAAGACAATATGGTCTCTGTTCCTTAGCTCGCCGTCGGTACACGAGGCTCCGATTGCGAACACGGACATGCTGCAGAGTGCCTGCCCCAGGTACTTCCACGGACTCTCCAAGACCTGGTTGGTTGTTTGCGATCTGTGTGACATAAGACAACAACTCGATTCATGATACTAAAATGTCCATTCATAACGTGAACCAACCGCTTCGGCCCATCATGATGTTCTAAATGTAATGCTTTTGGAAATTCACCCATTAGAATTTAATCTATTGATTTTCCTAGTGCTGTGGCACTCTCTATGCTTTGGCGTCGCTTTCCCGCAGTCCCTTCCGCCCTAGGTAACTTCTGCATGCTTTAGGCCAGTTCCTGCGCTTCTGGTCGACTTCGGCTAGTCCCTTATGCCATAAGTAACTTCCTGCATGCTTTAGGCCAGCCCCTATGCGTGGCTACTTGCTTTCTAGCGATACCATTGCCCTAGGCGACTCCTGCAGCTAGGGAAATCAACTTAACGTAATCTTAATGCCCATTTAGATCGTATTAAGTAAACAACAGTAGAACATCAAGGTGCCCGATATTTATTTTCACTTTTGTAAATTCTTGATATTACCAAGCTTTTCAGTGCAACCAACAACTCTCCTATACTTATACCTCTGAAGATTAATAATAGCACAGATTTACAAACCTTTCCAGCCATTTTACAAACCATGCCAACACTTTTGTGTCATTGGTATTTTTGATTTATTTCATACAATGTATTTCATTTGTGTCCCAGACACTAATTTTTATGCAGGATTGCATATTTTCTACAACATTCTGGCTTGAATACTTTTCTTCCTTCGTTCGTTACCTCATAAATCATTTATTTTGTAGCGCCCGTAAGATATAACACTAGGCTACGACACAATATTATCACTCTAACTCAAACTGGTTTTATTTGTCAATAGTAATGGTGCTTGTACTCATAGTTTCTCTATCAATTTTACGGAATACCTTGGTCCGTTTTCTGGGAAGCGGTGACGATGGTAAACGATCACTACTGCTGTCACTTGCTGATATTCGAGCTTGTCCCCTATTTTAGTCACCCATAGCAACATCCCACTGATGTTAACTATCAAAGACTCAAAGTTGTGTATTACAATTTAATAGTACGACTCGTAGGTACCACTTGTTTTTTGCATTTTGGTACTTTGTTATTTATTGAATGTAAAATAAATAAACAAATATCTAGTACAACTCACACCAAGGGCACCGAAACCCATAAATGAGAAGACCTTGCTACATGATTGAAATATTCTTAAATTAAAACGCCCAGACCAAACACGTCTACTCGATACAAAAGCTTAATCAAGTCTCCCTGTCCCGTCCAAGTTCCATAAACATAACCGTGTATTCTTATTTAACAAACTTATTCTTAATCAGCAATAGTCCATACCACATGTCTATCACATTATTTAACCTTCTTCCAATGAAGATAAAAAACGAAATGAATTTTCAATTTTTAAAAATAAATTGTTAAGTTATTTAGTTGAAAATTGTTTCTTTTCAATCGAAGAATTTTTAATGCACAAAAAATACATTCCTTAATACAAATAAATAAATCATTCATTTAGAGAACTTCTTAAATGCTAGAAAACATAGTTCTAGATACGTAAATAAATTGTAAATAAATATTGTTTTCTTTCTTTAAGTTAAATATAAATGTGTTATAATAAGGATATAATTTAAAATGTGTTTATAAGGTTATAATATTATGTTAAAAATAATTAAATAGGTTAAACTTGAAAATGTGAAGTTTTCAGTTATGTAGTTTTATGTTATTATTATATACTAACTTTGTTATCTTAAGTTTGTGAAAATTTGCTGTGTCCGAAAAGGACGACTAAGTTTTAAGAACTTAAAAACCTGTATTTAACACCTTTTTGTACCACTTAATTCGCAAATAAATACTTTGACTTTGACTAACTCTTACTCAGCTAATTACAAAGGTAGAAAAACAACAACAAATACAGCCTTATACGTCCCACTGCTGGGCACAGGCCTCACCTCAATTATGAGGTGGTACGAGCCATACTCCTACACGCGGGCTCAGTGCGGATTGTTGGAGAGGTGAATGTAAGGCCGGTGATAAACCTTACCGTCAGATGTTATCAAGCCGCCTTTTTAGGCCTCTGACTAGGCTTTACGACTGATATCTTGCGACGTCAGCTGGGATCAACTGTTTAACGTGCCCTCCGAAACCCGGAGAAGCCCGAAAAACACATCACTTAATTTCTGTCGGGATGGTCACCCATCCATAACCCGACCTGACTGGCGTTGCTTAACATCGAATCGTTGCCGATCCGCTGCCGTCACTTAGCCACGGGCACCTCCACAAAGGTAATGCTAGAACCTAAATACAGGACGCCATTACTTTAATATGTTTTAACTGAACAAGGCAGCTGAATCAAGGTATGGAGAAACACTACGCGTTATTGTCACTCATATAACAGAACGTCTAAACGCCGAAGCCCAGCTAAAAACAAGATGGCTTCCTTAGCTCGCCATCGCTACACAAGGCTCCGATTGCTAACAATTGCACTCGTGATACATAAAAATAATAGAGATCGCAACGTTTTCCGATTATTTGTGTTGAATGTAGAAAATCTTTGAAAGGTCAAGAAAAATTCAGCAAAAAAAAAAATTTGGAATTGACACTTGCCTAAGTTTGGCACTTTGAAGTTTAAACTTGAGTACTTTAAACTTAATTTGTAAAATGATGACACGCTGCATCGAAAAAAGGTCCTTTCAAATCATCAAAATCCAAAGACCTAATAACGGCACCATAAGATAAACGAAATTTTTGACAGTCAATGAAACCGAGGGTATATTAAGTTGGCGTTTAGTCTCGAGGTGCAAACTGTACTTTTCACTTTGAAAGCGAGAAAGATTTTCAATTTAGTACAAAAACATTTAATCAATATTACATAATAAAATAAAATCACAAATGTTTCTTAATCCTTCAGTCCATAACTTTCGTTAGTTTTTAGGTAAATCTTACGCGATTTTGGCCGCAAAAGATTATCTAATATTTCTGAAATTCTTAATAAATTTATTTAAAACCGAACAAAATTACACTCAACATTCTGAAATTTACGCGGTCAGTTTTTTCTTGTAAACCAGTCACAGATTAACAATTTAAAACACATGGCGCCACCATCTTTGCGGACAAACCATGGAACTAAAACTCTCAACATTTTCGCAATGAAGATGGGCCGTCCACACTCCACAGTTAATAGTATATTTACTGGCTTTTTGAGTTGGTCTATGTCACATGGAGGAAATTAAAAAACTAATTACTTTTCACTACCTAGGGACTAAAGTGGTCACTTTAGTCCCGCTTCGTAGGGCTTTATTGGCGTACTTTTAGAGCATGAGAAGTGAAAAAATTATAATATCCAGTCAGATAAACAAGTACAAGTGTTTGCAGAAACGAAAACGGAATAATATTTAGAAAAAAAATTAGGTGCTTAAACGTTAAATTTTTCGATTTAAACCCAATAGTTTAAATGTTCATTCGTAATATTGAATAAACACGGATACGTGCAATAAGTGAACAATATGTGAAAACTACGTCAGTTATGACGATGCATAGTATTTAAACGTAAATAACGGACCTTTAATTTTTTAAACAAAGCTAGATTGGACTTTGTACTTTCCTTCGATCAGCCGTATTCGAGATTACACGTAGCGCCATCTTGTGGCGACTAGTTGAACGAATGTGAAATAAACTGCGCCATCTACATCGATGTTGAGGCTTTAAAACCTCTGCAATATTATAAGTTTGCGATACTTTCGGAAAGATGGCGGGGATCTGTGCTGGGACTTTTAAACATCTGCAATATTATAAGTTTGCGATACTTTCGGAAAGATGGCGGGTGTGCTGGCTGCCGCCGTGAAATACCTGATAGAAGATTATTGAAATGTAAAGTTTGTCATGAAAATTGGTCATAATTTGAATGTTTAAATGTATCGGAAAAACGATTTCATAACACAATGTCTATAGACCATAAGCAGGCATGGAAAGGTGAACTGTGTCGATCAAAAGAACCAAAATCTGATAACATAAAAAAACGCCTGTGAGATCTCAACATCAAGTAGAAGATACTCAGCCGGCTACACTAAATACACAGTCTGCTTTTACAGTTGATCGAAACATCACTGGAAGAAAACAATAGTTCGAACAGAAGAAATACCCACCAGTAGTGATGATGACTCCATTGATACTCGTACTTTAGCCATTGAAACTCAACATTCGCGAAGTAGGTATAAATAACTCGCTAATCTGCTACGAGCTAGATGATATGAATTTTGAACTATGTGCTATTAAAATACCAAAATTTAATTTGTTAATAATAAATCTGCAATGGCCCTGTAGCAAAAGAGAAATGGAAATATTATATTTGTGCCTGGAAGGTCTTCTAAAACTCCTCTCAAAGAGAGATATCTCTAAGAATATTATAATTAGGTAGGTATAGGCAGTGATTTGAACACAGATTTTTTAAAGAACAGAAACGAGAAGCAAATAGGTACTTCATAACATAATGTTATAATATAATTTTCATCAAAAGATTAAAGAGGCAACTAGAATCACGCCAACTAGCTCCACATATCTAGACGTATTCACATGTCTAGACGTAGGTAGGTACTACCTATTAGTTAATTTCAAAATCAAAGCTGAAAACGTGATTTACTGCCATTGTTTTGAGTTATTTTTAACCTTTGATAAAAATACTTAAACAATTTTCAATATGTAAACGAGTACTTAGGTATTTAATGACGTATTATATAAAGTAAAGTCAAGTAATTAGCCTATATACCGTCCCAATGCTGGGCAAAGGCCTCCATCATTGAAATCAAGTCATCGCTACACTACTATGGATGGGTACCTATCATTTTAATCACCACGCTTGCCAAATACGGGTAATTCGGGTTAGTGATCACAAACCCGGGCTATGTTCCGAAAAATCCGAATACACACTTTGCCCGACCTGGGAATTGTACCCGGGACCTCCGGAATTCGGAGGTTCTTATTATTAAGGTAATATAATTTTATTCCTGGCATTGGTTACTAAAATATTTAATTTAATATTATTATTAATTCAAATTAATAAATAAATATAAATATGCGCTAGGACGAATAGAATAAAGAATAGGCGTCTCCCAGCACACCCAGACCCGAGTCAATTCAGAAAAGATCGTTTCCCGAATTGACCCGACCGGGAATCGAAACCCACTACGGAAACCGAGGCGAAAAACCGTGCTACAGTGCACTACGCCAATCGTGTCGTCAATTCAAAAAACCAGTAATGAAAATGGCGTCATCTGTTCACTTTCTATAAAAGCTACTGATTGTGAATAAAATAATCGTGGGACTATTTGCCCCCAATAAAAAGAAAAGAATTACATTCGACGTTCTTTGTTCGGACCCTTCGAATGCGTCAAATAAACCAACATTAACCCTTTGACCCCAACCACTTTCGATCGATTATCGCGCAACACGTTGGTATATCACACCTTGGATAAGCACTTTAAGACCGGGATGACTGTGCCCCAAGCCTATTTTGAAAATTACTATATTTCGTGACAAATCTGAGGCAAACATTACGTTTTTGTACTTAACTAGGTAGTACAAAGTTTTCATAGGTGTTTTTGGTTCTATTTGGCGACTTGAGGTACCTATGAATGCGACAATTCACAGATACGAGTACGTCAAAATGGCGGATCAGTCTTTTGATTATATTACTTTAATTTAGTTATCACTACTAGAATGTAGGTAATACAAATGAAGTAGGTACTATACTGTTTGATAAGCCGGCCAGTTCTCATTTTTCCGTGTCAGGCATAGGTACTATTTCAAACTAAAAAAGAAACTGACAAAAGAAAATACATATAATAAACTATTAAAAAACGATTGTCCTTTCGATACTTATTAAGTAACTAGCTTTCCGCCCGCGGCTTCGCCCGCGTGAACTTCATTTTTCTTTCCCGCTTTTTTGTTGAAATTTTTCCTGAATTTTCTTTGCTATAAACCTCACGGAGCCCGAGACCTTTCCAACGAATGCAAAACCGTGGAAATCGGTTCGTGCGTTCTGGAGTTATAGCGTCAGGAAGGAAAACCCGACTTATTTTTATGTAATAGATAAGTAATTCGAAACATAATAAGTAAATAGGTACGCTGAGGGGCGCCGCTGCGGGCTTCGCCCTCCGTAGTCCCTAGAATTCTCTGTTCACATTCCAAATAATTATACATAGCCTTTTAATAGTCTAGCAACCAATACAGAGACGTACTTAGGATATTAGAACTAGGAATAACGAAGTGTGTTTTTGTAACTAAATTAAAGTCTAGTCAGGGATATCGTCATACGGCGAAAAGGATATAATTCGAGTTATATGAATTATGTGTGTGGGTTCAGCGCTTGAAATAGGTCCCGCCACTTTGACGTCATAGTGGCGGGATCAGATATACTCGTATTTCGAAGTGGGTGCCGTCTTTGTTTCTTGACAAATGTCAAGGTCAAGTTACAATGAGAACATAATATGAAGAACTAATAGCCTGATATAAATAAAACATTTGGACTCTGAAACTTGATCCCGCGATATTGATGATCACAATTATTTTACTAAACAATTAAAAGAATTTCTAGCTGCAAAATGTATATATATATTATATTTTAACTGTATTCTTTGAAGACAAAAACCAATTAAATTTATTAATTTGAATACCTTTGTATGATTATAATGTGTTGTTAATTATTGTGTATTGAAGAATATGTTTAATGATAATTCAATTTAAATTATTAAAACAGATTTTATTGATGGAGAAATAGCCCTAAATTACTGAACTATTGCTATGCCCTCGCAGGGCGTCACGTGTAGACCGTAAACTTTCTTTGTCACCTTTATTGAGTAATGTGATATGAAATAAATGAATAAATAAATAAAAGTAAAGAGTCTTCTCTTAAATCCAAGATCTCAATAAGCCATTCACATTTTATTATGTAATATAATGAGACTTAGCGTTTTGCGCCATTTGCCACACGCCGCAATGAGCCCGTGTAGAATTCCCGTCATCTAAAAAGAACCCTGGCCAAGACCTGGTGTCTTGCTCTTAGTGTTGTAACGATGCCGTTTCGTTCCAGTGTCATGGACGTTAGAACCTCCACGATGGCTGGAAACTTCATAGTTTAACTTACTGGCCATAAATAGTATTCTGTACCTGTCCTTTCAAAATTTAATTTATCGTTCCACGTTCCCTGTTCAGCATTTTGAGTCATTCCTACCAAAACCATCGTATACTGAACAGAACTTGCGAGCATTTTACCAGTTAACCAGTATAAGTTTTAATTACTAAGTGATGGTGATTATAAAATAACCAATTGTAAATAGTTATATAATGCTTTTTATGAAACTGATCGGTGCGAACGACACTATCATAAATAAACCAAATTGTACATTCTGTTCTCAAGTAAGTGACAATTTATGTTTTTAATGAGAAATAAAGAATCCTTAAACCTTTATAGGTATACCGGGTGGTCCAAACATACACGTCAATCAATTTTTTTAGCTACCTCACACTCAGGGGTATCCGAAAATTCCCCATGGATGTTACCCGATTTTTTGGTAGTTTTCGAGTTATGATATTTTCACGAATTTTCGAAAATTTCTGGGTTGAGTCACTATTTCGGTCACTGTAGCGCGATCTGTTGAGATAAATGCCTTTTTTATTTATTAGATGAATAATAGCGATAAATGATTCAGATGAATTCACATCCATACGCTTATCATAGCCCAAAAAAAATATTATAAAATTGAATAAGTTAGAAATTTTACCCTGAACTTTGAAGGCCGTTTTGAAAAAAAAGTTACCTTACATTTTTCATCCAAATCTTTTTCAAAACTCCACTACACTCTTAACTAATTACCATGTGAATTAGTAAAATTCAAGTAATAAGTACATATTACTTGAATTTTACACTTTTGACATTTTGAATGAAAATTTAGGTATGATACCGTTGAAGTAACTCATTGAAATTTACATGGTAATTTGGATGAAAAATTTAAGGTAATTTTTTTTTATAACGGCCTTCAAAGCTTAGGGAAAAAACAGCATTTCCAACTCTTTCAATTTCATAATTTTTTCAGAGTTATGATTAGCGTTATGGATGTGAAATCTTGAGAATCATTTAAAAAAATAAAGCATTTATCTCAAGAGAATGCGCTACAGTGACCGAAAAAGTGTCTCAACCCAGAAATTTTCAAAAAAGCGTAAAAAAAGTTCATAACTCGAAAACTACAAAAAATCGGGTAACATACATGGGGTATTTTCGAATACCCCTGAGTGTCAGGAAGCTAAAAAAATTGATTGACGTGTATGTTTGGACCACCCTGTATAATGTAACAGGAACCCATGTATCGGGGTAAGCATATCATACCTATTTAGTTTCCTATTACTATTAGTTAATCTTATACCTACCTGTATTCATTTATTCTTTCCTACCTGTACAATAAACATGTCACTGGAATGGCCGATCTTTTATTCACTATTACATTGATACATCTACTCCTAAATATTGTGTGACGAATCCCGGCGCTCCGGCTCCTGTATTCTGCCCTCGTAACGAAGAACACAGTAATCCTAAAAACGCGGTTACGAGTAAATAGCGAAAAACGTATTTTTGAAAATCTATAATACTTGCCGTAGACAAAAATTAAAACTTTTGTACTGGAAAAAATAAAAATAAATCAAGGTAAGAGTATATATATTTATTTGATGTAAAAATCAAATATAAATGTAAAAAAAGACGATTACTTTGTTTTTCCTTCCCAATTCAACACTCCTTTTAAATGAAATCCTAATGAAAAATGCAGTACTTGCGTGGATTACTGTGTTCTTTCTTAGGATGATAAGATAACTGTTTTTTTATTACGAATTAATTTATATTTTCTCTCTGGTTACATAAAAGATTCCAGGTAATGATGTTACAAATTTACTTGAAAAATATAGTAATAAATACCTACCTCCTTATTTATTGTGAATTTAATAGAATAGTCAGAACAAAAAAAGGTTGATTTATATAAAAAAAACATTTTTTTTAGAATTAAAATCGCATTTATCAAAATAAACCGAATCACAGTCGAGTTCGATCTACATACTTACTAAAATGAATCGAATACCTAACCGGTTTTACCCTGTTTCAACAAATTACACAAAATTGTAATCTTGCTTAGCAAAGTTTTAACATAACCTACCCACCTACCCAGTAAAGTACAATAGGAACTTAATTATCACAATCAGTGGGTACTTTAAGCTATAATTCAAAACCTAAATTATTACTTAAAACAAACAGTCTTTTAGTTATAAAATTGAGATAATTTGCTACGTACTACGGAAAAAAAACATAATGAACTGTTAAATTAATTAATAATAACACGCCTACTAACATTTTTAATGCCACAATTTTAAGTTTAAAATGTCATTAAATGCTTATCAAACACAGAAACGATACATTAAAAAAATCTATAAAATACTACACCAAAGGTTTAAAAGAAAAACATTAAAAACTTTTATATATTAAGTAATAGCAATTGATAAATACCAAATATACCTAGTATTTTAATTTTGATATGGCATTGGTATTATCAATTATACTATCTTAAGATTCTGGCTCCCAGTTCTCTGCCAGATCAAGAGAATTTTCGGATGTTGGGAGAGTTTGCCAAAATCCTATCCTGGTTTCAGGCAAAACCCGAGACAGCTTATTTAAAATTCCTGCTTTTCTCTATTCGGTTATACCGCGTGGCTTTGTATTTTGGACAGGATCAGGTAAAGAAGATTGCTTGATGAATTTCGTTTTCAAAAAGCATATCTCCTTGGTGTCACCGTCATGAGTAGTTCTAACAAATATGTTAAAACTGTTTCTCTGCACCTCAACGCAAGCTACTTCTTTCAAATAAGTCCTCTCAGCATGCTTTTTAAGTTTATATTGCGAAGCATGGTCAACATATTTGTAGAAATCGGAAACCTCCATGGCCTTAACTTTGACATTCCCGGAATTTGACAACTGCACACAGTCGATGAAGTCGGCAAAGTCGTACACTTTCTTAGCTTTTTTCAATTGATTTTCAACCTGGTGGTGAAAGTTATCCGCCGACATAAAGGTATGACCTGGTTCAAGATATTTGATGATGATTTTAGTTCCAGATATATCAGAGCTGTTAACCATATGAACCAGAAATGAAAAAAAGGCCCAGTTTTTATTTTGGCTGGAACAGTTGTCAACCCAAACAATTATTTCGGAACAGTCTCGTTTGCTCAAAAAAAAAGCTCGAAAGGCACTTATTATGTCTTCCTGTTTCCTGCCAGATACAGCTTCGTGCAACAGAACTGCAAATGGTTTTGAATCATTTGGGCTAGGTCCCAGAGGTACAAAGCTCTCATTAAAAGCTATGATTCTTGGACAAAACATGACAATTTTAAACATGTCCATTCGAGGCAACATTACGACCTTCTGCAAGTCCGCTGAAAAAAAAGCTTTCATAGCGTTTTCTTCGTTCTGTGAAGTATCGACGTCCCTTTGGTAATGGATCCTTGCACTTTTGTATTTTTCTTTGTGGCTGCGAAATGCTTGACATTCTTCACAGCTTTCTGTATTTTCGCAAGTTGGTTGATGTATTTTATTACTCTCGCATATTTCGCATTCTTCATTTCCCAACTGCGCAAACGAAATGTTCATGTCTTTTTTGAGAATATTCCTGTACAATTCGTATGAAACTTTAATGTTTGGATTTTTTTCCAAAAAGTCAAAGCCAAAAAGTAGAGTCCTTGGCATTCATACGAGAGTTTCCAAAATGTATTGTTAATTTCCGTGCGCTGTTCTTCTGTAAAATGAGTCTTACATTTCCTCTTACAAGTGTCTTTGCAGGCAGGCTTGACAGACCTTTTCTCCAACGTATCTTCTTTCTTTATAAATTTTCTTGTTTCTAGCGGCGTTTCATATTTGTTCCGTTTTCTTGGTTTTCCTGTTTTTGTTATTCCCTTTGAAGATACTGCTGTCGAATCATTTGTATCAGTTCCATGAGTCCTATTTTGTCCATTAGATATTTCCATTCCGTCATCGTCTTGCTCTTCTTCATTTTCATTGCTCTGGGTATTTGATCCTCCATTTACTTCCATTTCATCATCTTTTCGTTCTACTTCAAATATCTGCCCTATATTTTCATCATCAGTTTCTATCACATCTTCCTTTGTTTGTTTTTCTTCCCTATTGGGCTTTTTATTGTCAATCCTTGTGCATATTAAATTTTGTTCCGATGGCGATGTCTCATTTGTTTCTCCAAAGTCAATTGTAACATCTAAAAGCGTTACATTTAGTACTGAGTCTGGAAAAGTCTCGTCACATAGTAGACTAATACTAGTTTCTTTCTCACCTAAATAAGACTCGTTTAATTTTTCGGTCAGCTCCTCCAATTCTGAATGCTTCAAATTCAAGGACGACGCATATTCAACTTTAGGAACGAGAACGCTTTTGTAGTCATTGTAATCGAAGGGATGTGCCCAAAGTTTGCCGAAATTGAGAATATTGCACATTAATTCAATTTCGACAATCGTTTCTTCTTTCATGGGTGACTGAGGATCAATTGGAACTGACTGTTTAGAAACGATTACATTTTCCTTATTTTCTGAACTCAATACCATTTTTACAAAATTACGACCACGATGATTCGAAGACATTTTTATCTGAAAAAAAAATTATAAGCTATATAATATGTACCCTAAGCCCTCAAGCAACTCGCGGTGCAAAAAAAAAATGTTTAGTAAATAATGTTGTATTAAAATAGAAAGCAAAAAAAATACCAGCGTGAAGTTAAAATGTGCCATAGAAGGGAAACAATACTAACTAGGCCACTATTATGTAAAATCCAACAAAACTTCAAGTTTCCAGAATAACCAACAAAAAAAACGCGAAACATAAAACCAAAATCCTTAACTGAAATCAATTCGAGCTAACAAGCTGACAAAAGAACAGACTGACCTACAGTCGCGTGCACTAACATGTAAACTCGTAAGAACCTTGTCACATTAACCTCTTCTAAATTGACTTTGACAAGGTACTGAAGTTTACCTTTACATGTTAGTGCACGTGACCGTAGGTACATGATTGAAGGCAAACGGTAGGTATTAAGCCGGGTAAAACTTAGGAACGTGCGCGGTTATTAATCTTGTTTTGAATAACATCCATTGGCTCAGTAACGGTGCACACAAATCTTTTAGAATAATACAAATAGACTCCAGTCAGTCGTTCGAGTAGTTTGCCAACTTTAAAAACTTACCGAGTTCGACGCACTCTTGGACGCGCGTCACTCGCGGATGCGTAATGCCGACTGAATAGCGAACAAGCGCAGTGCAACGAAAGAACAACGTAATATCTCTTACTGTCTCTCTCTACCGGTGACTCGCCGTTAGGTTTAAAGTTTCTCAACGCAAAATACTAAGAAAGAATGCGGTAATAACCAATACTGTTCTTGAGCTTAGCATTTTCGTAAACTGTACTAAACTCAAATGCAGTAATGGTTATTACTGCTTTCTAACTTAGTTTTTTGAGATAAGACATGTTGTTGTTTGTTAAAATAAATGCAGTGATAACTAATACTGTGTTTAAAGTTGGCAAAATGATAAATATTACTGCGTTTTAAACTAGTACATGCTTATTACTGCGATATTTCTTAGAATTAGGCGGATTTCCATGACATTACTGCATATTTTCTTACTGAAATTTCAGGTTTCTGTAAATCTTACAGCCACCATTATTTTTTTACTTATAGAACTATACCTGAGTAGCAAATTTTTGCATCCAAAGTAAAAACGCAGTAATGGCTATTACTGTGTTTCTCGTTACGAGGGCAGTATTGCTGGCCTGCGACGAGGATTTCGCCACAGTGTGACGCATGTTACTGATTTACCTAGCTTTAGACCTTGTCCAGATGACGCGTTTCACGAGCGATTTGATGTACGATTGTTACACCGCTGCTTATACTGCATAATCAACAAACCAGCTTAGCTCTCAGCGATCGATGTATATCAAATCGCTCGTCGATCGCGACAGTTCTGGACTGGGTCTTAGAATACCCAGATGACTGATGGTTGATATTTCACCTGTAATGTTGCAGAGCGGAGCTCGAACTTGTGCGAGCGCGCTTCTTGTCTAAGAGGCATTTGCACACAGACTGTACAAGACCCCGGCTTTGCCTGCAAGTGTGAAGGCACGGGCTACTACGGACAGCGCTGCGAGAAAGGTTTGTACATTCGGTAAGGGGAAAAGTTAAAAAGGGAATAGTAGGAGAAATGCGTGATCGAGAAGACTTTCAAAAACTTTTTTTTATTAATTCATTAGGCGCAATTAAGTAACATTTATCACTTAAAAGATAAAAAGATAACATTTATTTATTTACCAATTAGCAGACCAGATAGAAATATTTAGAGTTTTTTTTTGTTTCAGTTATTATTATTAATTGGAATAAATAAATCAAACTGGTCTACTTTAGGGGAACAAAAATATAAAATACTCGTAATAGTAATTCTGCTGTAATAATATTATATTCTAAAGCAACTTTTATCACGATAATAACATGTTATAAAACTTTATTTAGTAACAAAATGATGCCCACACTAATGCAACATGTTACTTGACTATGTTTGTTATATGTGTAGTCTAGACTCACCTTTAAGCGCTACTCTACCCACCTATATAAGTGGTAACGGAAACTTCTAAGTTGTTAAATACCTACTTATATCTGAACCGAAAGCTAATGTAGTAGGTACACAATGAGGGTATGTATAGGTACACAAATAAAATTTGAAATGTAGTTTTTTTTTCGATATTCCTGCACCTTCCAGGGCGATGGCTGGAATCAGTGATGCGTAAGCCTAAGAGAGACCCCTCAGTAGCGCTCGTTGAGCGTCAGCGTTGTGCCGGCAACCACCCCCCACTAGCGTTTTAAGGCGTTGCGTCGTCCCAACGCCGACAAACGCTAGTAGCTAGGGGGGGTCGCCGGCACGACGCTGACGCTCAACGAACGCTAATGTGGTGTCTCTCTAAGAACTCACGGAGTCGTTCTCAATCGCGCCTGCTGCCGGTACGGAGGTTTTTTATCCAAACTGACGAGGACGGAGTTTTGTGCGGTGCCGCAGCCGCCGTGGTTGCGATTTTCGCCCGCAAACTTGGTTTGCGTTGCGAATATGGCAAGACGGGCGCGGCGATTGGACACCCGCCGATCGACCGCAAGCGCATGGCCGTTTATACGAATCGCGCACGCCGCGGGAAATCAGCATTTCTGCATTCTATAGAAGCTGCGGGCACGGCAGAAAAACTTCAGAATTTGGAGCATCGGCGTAAAGTCGCCTGCCTATCGGTTTTTTATAAGGTGTATTTTGGAGAGTGTGCGCTGGAACTACACAACCTGATACCACCCTCTACCTTCTACCACCGGACCACTAGACGCCGGGAGGGCTTCCACCCCCATGTGGTTGACTTTCCAACAATCCGTACCCAACGGTTTACTGCGTCTTTTCTGGCACGCACCGCTAGGGAGTGGAACGCTCTCCCTGCGTCTGTGTTTCCGGATACTTACAACCTTAGTATCTTCAAGGCCAGAGTGAATAGGCATTTTCTAGGTAAGCGTGTACCACCACCATCACCACCACCATCGGCCTCGTCATCGCTTTCCACCAGGCGAGACTGAGGCCAAACGCAAACTCATTTAAAAAAAACCGATCCGTCAATTCTTAGCCTCACTAGGCCTTGACCTGAGGCCTTGATCCTTAGTTGGCTGCAGCACATGTGCATTCATGTACTTATATGTATAGTATTTTGTTTTTCACCTATGTAACTGTATTTTAAGCTGATTGTATGTACGTGTGTTACTTGGAGATGCCATTAAACGGTTTACCTTTCTCTTTTTGTTACAGCTTGCCCCACCATCCTGATGCGGGGCCAGGCGTTTCTACACGAGTGCATCGTCATCTGAAGATCTTGAAGTTGGTAGCGGGTGCATCCACATAGCAGTTAACGTCTGTGGTGCAACGCTTCACACATGGCCCATCAAGAGCAATGTTGAGAAATGTTGTCTACAATAAACGAAACTGATGTGGATGCTCTAAAATTATGTATTAAGTTCTAAGCAAATGCACTGCCCAAGATAAAACAGTAGATAAAATACAATGCATGCCTGGGTGACGTAATTCTTACTCTAACCTTTGATTTATTGTAAGTATATCAGTTACTGAGGGAAAATTAAATGAGGATCTCCTAACCACTGAACAAGTCCATGGTGACTACAGTCCCAGTTCGCGTCAAACTTGTAGTCCACTCTGAAGTATGCGCACGCGCAGAACCACTTAACAAGGACCTTTTTTCCATGTTCTCTGCGCAGAACCTAAATTTACTGTTAAAAAAAATCGGATTTCGGGCTTCGGGGACGACTTCAGTCAGAGTGAATTAGAAGTTTGTTAGACGCGAACTACACATTGTAAATTAACGTTTTCACGAATGGTAAATACATGATCAGTTTTCTAAAAACATTTTCATTTAAGTAACGTTTTGGCTTGGTTTTTAAAATCAAGTTGTAACTAATACAATACAAACCATCAAGCGACACGTTCGCAATGAGGTTATCAAGTAAATTTAAAAGCGACGAAATCTCGATGTTCTGGTACCTACTTAGCATACAAGTAAACGCTCTAATCCTTATAAATAGTAGTCAGTTAAAAAAAAATGACGGCATTAAATGAAAACCACATGTGTACTCATTTCAGGCCGCCTTTTTTGCTTTTGGTAGGTAATTGTATTTTTGTAACTCCGAAAATTGTACATAATATAATATAATTATGATATAGAGAAGGAAGGTTTTTTCTACTTGGAAGGTTTTTTCTCAGATTTTTTATGCTGTCAAATAGGCTATTTGACTGTTTTTGTATTCCATAGCAATATTGTTTTGAGTTAACATAGAAATGTTTTTTTTCTTAGACCTGGTCGATGGAATGTTAAAAACGCGAAGTACGAGTATTTGAATGAAATTGTCCCCTTAGGTATAGTTAAGTGCGGATTACCTACTTGTAAACAGTGATGGGATGTCTTATTACTTTTTTTTATAGGGTGGTGTTTATATTTAATTTTTTATTTAAGTCTTACCTACTGCGTTAATTTTTTCCAACTTAAATTCTCACACATGGAATTCCAACTAAAAAGTAAAGTATGTAGGGTAGGAGGTACCTACTTTATTTTGAAGTGGACTGTGCATTTGTCTAGGTCCTTAAAACAAACGCCAAAATTGCATTTTATTTTGATTAGTTATCGATAAGTAGTTTTGCAATACTGTATTAAGTAATATTTATAAAAATAAACGTTTAATCTTTTGGTATTTGTTTTAGTAAAAAAACTTTCCTTTTTTAAAGTAAAAAACACTTGAAACATTAATAATAAGCAGATTACCTACACCACAGCATAGCCCTACGTTACCTAGCTTTACGTCAATTTGATCACAATATTAGGGCTATAGGGCTCAGACAGAGAATCAGCCTATCTTACTACATTGCTCTGATGACCACACCAAAAATTAAATAGTTCAATGCAATTTTTGCCATAATTTTCTGAACGACACTAGATCGAAAGCCCTGGATAAGTCCAGAAAACAGGCGTACACGGGTGTTTACCTGTTAGTGTAGTATTGGACAGTATGCTTGAGACAAAGGATTGTTGATTCAGTGGAAAGCCCAGCTCTAAAGCCATGCAACGTGATATGTTTTTCCAAATGTTTGTCAAGTATACTGTCCAACACTTTAGCCATGATAGCCGCCAGCGAAATAGGTCTATAATTAGTTATATCAGAGGCATCTCCAGTTCTATTTTTAACAATTTGCATCACCAGGGTCTTCATCATATCCTCCGACAAATACGAGTGTCTAATACAGAAAGTAAACAACATCGCAAGGACTCTCGGTTAATGAATTCCAGCATGCTGAAGGTGTTCAATGCTGAAAGAATCATGACCCGGTAATTTTCCTCGCGTCATATTTTTTATTGCAAGTGCTATCTCTCCTGCTGTTAACTTAAACTGCGATTTAATGGTACTCGCCGCAGGTGACGAATCATGTGATGGCCCTAATGGTGACAAACTGGTCGCGTAGATTTTCCTCTAGATAAGCACCAAAATTGCATGTTGTTGCTAAATGTTTCAAGCTTTGTAGGTACTCCGACAGCGTTCCACCGCCATTTTGTATGCGTAAACGAAACATATGACATCTAAATGCTCGGACACTATCTTCACCAATTCCTCGAAGGTTTTAGCCTCTGGGTGTTCCGGTGAGCACAGATCACACATAAGTGCGTATGTGATTTCTCCAACCACAGTAATCAGCAACGGTACACGCAATTCCGGTTTGATCTCGTTGAGCAAAATGTATTGTTTAACCCGTCGAATGTACGCAGGCCATTGTTTCAAATTTAGTTCGAAAGGTTCTAGTTTGCCGATCGGCATATTGATTTTTATAAACCGTTTGGACTTTCCGTACCAATCGTCCCGCTGAAGAACGAAAGTCAGACGTTATTGGAAAGTCTGACGTTATGGGAAACTTGGACGGTATTGGAACCAGGGACTTCAGGAAGACAGCCAATCTGCGGCAGCTGCTCACCGGCCATTCAAGGGGAGTGCTAATTAGTGTTTTAAGTTGCCGGACTAAGGAGCTAACACCAGACCCAGGCTATGAGTACTTACTCTGAAAACTTAATTAAATTATTTTATATAATAATAATATTTCGATCGTTTTATTTTTAAAACCCTGCATAAAATAAAACGTGACGATGGCAACAACGTGGCAATGAAACTATTTACTTCCAAGTTACACGCGTGAATTTTTCTCGTCGCCATCCAGTGGAACGTCGATGAAACAACGAAGTAGGAAGCTGACTGTTTATTAAAATAAGATCTCCTACCCACCAAATATCCATCTTGCCATAAATACTGAAACAATGAAAAAAATATTTTTCTATTGCAAATAACATTTATTACTTTTACAGTGTGTTAGTTTAATACATAAATATAAAACAATTTTAAATATAAAAAGGCTTATTCTAAGTGGTCTCCATTGGCTGCAATACAGTCCTTAAAACGTTGAGGCCAGTTATCAATAGCAGTACGCACTCTTTCCATGGGAAAATTCCTCACTGCCTATCGTACGGATTGTTTTATGGACTCCAAATTATCATAGCGTTTAGAGCAAGCCGCACTCTCTAAAACTGACCATAAATCATAATCCAGCGGGTTAAGATACGACGGCCAACCTTCAGCTCTGATGAAGTCCGAAACGTTCGTTACCAACCAAGACTGCGTAGACCGAGCTTTATGACCCGGCGCCGAGTCTTGATGGAAGGACCAATCTTGGTTATTCAACATGGTGTTGTTAAGAGGCTTCACTACCTTCTCAAGAATGGTATCTTGATACACTTGTGCCGATGTTTTGATACCTTTTTCACAAAAGTATGGCTCAGTCACCTCTTCATAGCTAATACGCCACCAAACCATCACTGAAGTCGGATAGTGCCCACGTTGCACTCTGTCGACTAATTGGGAAGCTTCCTTAGGGCTCTGAGCATAAATACGGTCATTTTGTTTGTTAAAATGTTGCTCAGTTGTAAAAAAAATCTCATCCGCAAACAATTTTTTTCTGTGACCTCCCTTTGCGTACCGCTGCAGTAATTGTTTCGATTTTACCACCCTATCCTTTTTTAAATTATGAGTTAAGAAATGACCAGTACGTCTCTTGTAGGCTGCAAGTCCTAAGTCAGCTTTTAAAATACGCGACATGGTTCTTGGAGGTGGTATCTTCATCTCCCGATATAAAATCTTTTGCTTTCGGACAGGATTTCTTCGAATTCTTTCCCTTACTGCTTTGACACCTTATTCGTGCGAACACTACGTGGACGGCCAGACTTTTTCTGTCACAAACAGAGGAGGTCTCATTGTACCTATTAATAGCCCGGTACACAAACATTTTACTAATACCAAGCGTATGGAGAGTTTTAAAAATTGCATTTGGCTCCATACCTACTTGTGTAATGCAATCACAGCGATTCTGTTCTCTTTATCACCCCACTTTTTACTATGTAATCTGTGACCCCACTCCATTTTAATATCGCAAAATATTGTACAATGTATTGGCGCCAAAATGAGAAAACTCAATGAACAACCATATAAAATGACAGATTCCAAATTCAAATGTGATATTTTGTTTATTTTTATTTGTAACAGTATTTATGGCCAGACTAAGTATATACGAGCATACAACCCTCTAATAAACAACAGGTAATTAGTTTGTAAAATGTGGGTAAACATGTTATTGGGCGGTATTGTGATCGATCTCCGGCGTCATGTGTTTTTGGGAGTTATGACGATCTTAATACTAATTCCTATAACCGACATTTAATGAACAAATAGATATCAAATTACAATATATATTACAGTACATATTGTAATTTGATATCTATTTGTTTTCCCAGATAGATATAGCTCTCTACATACTCAACAGCCATTTGTTTTATTTGAATGGGGATTTTATTGCCGTTTGTAGATACCTTTGTTTTTGAGGTGTTAGGTAGTAGGCCAATGTTTAGCAATGCTAGCATCGCCTAGTTCTGTTAGCATATTTTCTAGCTGCTTCGATGTCTTAGCGCTCGCCTTTCCTTGAGCCGCCACGGTAAAAATACGTAAAAATTTAAACACGGTATATAAGTAAAACTTAAACATTACATGGCGCCCGAACAATGCCAACTGAACCCTGGACTTCTCCTTGGAGAGCTAAGTCCATAGTTTAATTAAATAGTTTACCTTTATAAAGCCTTAGGGCATATTTTGTAGAAGCCGTGTGAGCTGAATTGCTTTAAATTAATAGTTATGTACTGGGCCGGGGTATCAAACCCCAGGCTTCAATTCAGGCCACATGGTTTCCCATTTTACCATTTAAATTAGATTATTAAAATTTAGAATAGGATTTATAAACCAGACATTAGGATTTTTTGTTTAATTTATTTATTTCCTGTTCTACTGTAACATTTGTTTCTTTCAAAATAAACCTACATAGTTTTGTTACTCCCCCTCTGCGATAACTCCCGATACCTAGCTTGATTACATATATTTTACTAATTACTGTATTTTCTCTTTTACCTCTGAAAATACTTACATTACATCTCACACCCTTACCAGTAAATTTTTAAACATTACAATGTTTGCTCACATATTTTTGAAGTCTTTGAAACGTACAGATATTTATGCTTTTGACGTAAGTACCTACCTAACACCGTGCTGCTACAAACCGCTGTTACGGAAAAAATACTGAAAAGTATCCAATTTTGAAATATGATTAACTGATTAACGTTTTTATCTGCGTTTAATTCGAAGATTAAAATTTAGAAATTATTAATTCCTTTTCGAAAATATGTAGTTATATCCCGAATTATTAAACACTAAAAATTATATAATTTTCAGAGTAGGTAAACAAGTAGGTACGTAGTGAAACTGATTTGAATGGTTTCCAGTCGTCAATGCTAGCTCTCAATGTGATACAGGTTGAGTGAGTTACACAGGGTACGTTTCCAATAAACTATCGGAAACTGATTCTTGAAAAATAAAATCAGTTTTCCATTCGACTAAGCACGAGTAACATTCGCTTCCTTAAGTGTCATACAATATTTTCCGTTTGTGCATCCGGCTGAAATATTCAATTTGCAGAAGCACTTCGATCGGATTTAATAAAGTTGCCAGACGATACGCGGAAGGTTCTGAACGAGACTACAAACAGCCTTTAAATCTTCTTGGTTCTATTTTATTTTACTTATTTCTCTAAGTGTTTGGAATATTCTGTGTAGTTTAAGATGAGTACTGAATTAAACACTCGTAAATCTGCGTCAAAAGATCCGAAGAGAGCTTTTCATCCTAATTCTCAGTAACTGAACAACTGGGTTTTCCAACTAGAATTAGCTTTCAGGCGACGTTAAGTATAACGAAAAAAAACAATTGCTTACTTACTAACTCACTCAACTAAGATTGTATTATTTATTACTTATACTCGTTGGAGAACGCTATTTTTAAAACGTGGGGCGCACTAAAAGTTTCCGAAATCAATGATAAAAAAATCTAATTAGTAGTCAAAAATGAATTAATTGTTTCTCAAAATATTCTCCCTTGGCGTCAATGCACTTTTTCATACGATTGAACCAATTTTTAAAACATTTGTGCCACTCCTCCGTGGTGACGTCAGATACGCGTTTTTCATACTCCTCTTCTAGTGTGAAAACCGTTAATCGCGTAGTTGGTTCTTGATTTTTGGGAACAGAAAAAAATCACACGGTGCTAGGTCAGGACTGTATGCTGGATGACTTATAAGTTGTACGTTTTTCGCCTTCAAAAACTCATTTGTCTGTCTGGCCGTGTGGGAACTTGCATTGTCGTGGTGCAAGATGATACGTCGTTTACCGTTATTTTCACGGAGTTTGCCAATAATTTCCGGTGAACAAATGGTCGTGTACCAGTCACTATTCACGGTACGACGATTTTCTAAAGCAACAGTAGCCACGTGTCCAGTTTTATTTTAAAAAAAGCAATCATCCGCTTCGAGGCACTTTTCACGCGCGCCACTTTGGTTGGTTTCGGCTCATCTCTATAGACCCATACGCTCGATTGCTGCTTCGATTTGGGATCATAGCTGTAAATCCATGTTTCGTCACCTGTTAATATGTCCCACACCAATTTTGAAGCCCCTTCGTTGTATCTGGCAAGCATAGCATGGCACCAAGTGATGCGGTCCGTTTTTGAGCATCGGTCAAATTGTGTGGGATCCATCGAGAACACAGCTTTCTCACACCCAAATGTTTGTGTAGAATTGACTGTATTTGTAACTTTTTACGAGGTTGGTGGACAAGGTTTTTTACAATATTAACGAGTTTTTTAATCACAAATAAAAATTAGACCTTGTATATTTTGATGACTAAATATCATTTTAATAAAAATAATAATTGTAAGTTGTGTAAGTAATTGAATTTAATTGTAATATTTGAATAATGGCCCGGTTCAATTGACTTTATAAATATTTGCACGTCATAACCGGATAAAACATGTTGAGTTTTTGAATAATGTCATCTTGTTTGTACCGTGTTTTCTGCAAATAAACTATTCATAATCTTATTCATAACAAAAGTCTGGCTAACGTAACGTCGTTAGCGTGTGTACTAAAGCTTTCGGTGCGACTGCTCCTCCACTTATAAGATATATATATATTTGACTTTGACTTTGACTTTGAAGAATGCAACCACAATTGGCAGACTAGATGACGTAAAATCATTCAAGGGGTGCAGGTTAAAAGGTTAAATGGTACCTACTTTCGTGGTAGGTCATTTATTTGTTATAATCGCTGTGTGTTGTTGTTACTATGTATCGATCTGTCTTGGACCAGGCTAACAGAAATATTCCAAGAAGAAGCTCGGAATAGTCTGCATTATGGAAACAACTTTCACAGTTCAAAGAGAGCACCAAGTTTAAGTTTTAAGTGTTTCACTGGTCACTCGAACTTTGAAACTTCCACTGTTGTTGGGTAATTTATTTTATATCACTACGGATTTTGAATCAAAAGAAATTGGTTCTTTGTCGATATCGGTTGGCACTATAAATCTCTACATTCTTTCTTATAGCAGACATCTCTTTCAGAAGCTATTCCCAAAATTAAAATGAAAACTGCATTTATTTATTTCAGGTCCCGTTTGAAATAATACTTTGTTCTCTAAACAGTGTTTCTTAGAAATCTAGTATTTGATTAGGTAGCTCGAAGAAGCAGTAACAATGGTATAGATTTCATGAACTATTATCTTCACCTACGAATTTTGTGTTTGTTTGTAAAATGACATGTAGAGACTCTTATTCGTTTACGTATCAATTGAGTAGTTCTAAGTGAAAGGACCAGTAACATTGATTGAGGTTCCATGCACTTTGTTTTTATGAGGCAAACCACAACCTCCAAGGTATAAGTCTAAATTTCAGTTCTCGGAATAGGTTAAAAAAGTAACTTATGGATGGGCTTTTTAAATTACTTAATTTATAAGCAGAGGACTAATGAAGGCTGATGATGATAATTCAAAGTTGGATATGAACGTATTCAATTTTCTTTTTAGATGAAAGAGCTAGAAATGTATTTGAGTGTAACTTTATTTTAATATAGTTGAGCTAAAAAGTGATAAGTTTTAAAGGTTGTGAAGCCTCTACCTCACCTACAGCAACAGAAACCAGGGTACTAGACTAACGTTTTTAAATATGATTTTCTATTTTCTTGTAACCACTTCCTTATTCAATTCAATTCAAATTATTTTTATTTCAGACAAAGTCCATAGTGTTAGTAACAATAAGCTTAACCTAATGTTAGTAAGGGAGTACAAAATATTAAAAACTATTTTTATTATTTAAATCACCAATGAATCATTACAGTGCAAGTCCGTAGGATATTGCGCTGCATTATAATTGTGGCCATTTTGTGACTGTACCTCCGGTTGGAAGTCTGATTCCACTGAGAAGACCCGTGTTATATATCCACCATTTCTTGATTGATATTAATTTAGTTAATAATAGGTTTGGGAAAAAGTTTCTTCGCATTTTTCAACAAAATTCAAAACATTTTTTTAATATACTTAGTTCATTTACATTTAAGTAAAGTATGTAGATGCCATTTTGGTTGATTACTTTTTGCCATCTTGTGGGTAGATATTATGATCCCATTGCTATAGGAATTTTAAGGCTTCTGATCAAAATACCGCGACAAGTGGTTTTGGCAGTCCTCTCGTGATGTTAACCTGACACTGCCTAAAGAATTCTGAAGAGACCGAAACAGGTGGAAATCTGAAGGTGCAAAGTCAGGACTATACGGCGGATGCATTAACACCTCCCAGCCAAACTCTCTTAGTTTTTTCTGAGTGGCTAAAGATGTGTGAGGCTAGACCTCACGTTATCATGATAAAAACCACACCCTTTCTGTTGATTAATTCCGGCCGCTTTCTCTCAACTTCTTGCTTTAATCTCATCAGTTGTTCGCAGTAGAGTTCAGAATCGAAGGTCCTGCCTGGTGGTAACAGCCATTAATGAATAATGCCCTTACAATAAATAAATAAATAAATAAATAAATATCCCTGGACATTATTCCACACAGCGCCATCTAGCCCCAAAGTAAGCTAATTAAAGCTTGTGTTATGGGATACTAGACAACGGATAAACATACTTAAATACATTTTCTTTTGTAAATACATACTTATTATACATAGGAGACACCCAGACCAGTACAAACAGACATGTTCATGCACACAAATGTTTGTACTGTGCGGGGATCGAACCCGCGACCTCTGGTGTAGTAGCCAACTTCTTAACCATTACACCAAGTCGGTCGTCAATACCAGCACACACACAGCATCACCTTGTTGCGAGTTAACCCGGGTTTCGCCACAGTCTTTGAAGCCTGACCGGCCTTAGACCACGACCTTTTTCGCAGGTTCTTGTCGTACGTGATCCACTTTTCATCACCAGATATCAGCTTCTTCACAAATGGTTCGGTTTCATTACGTCGTAATAAAGAATCACAAATGAGTACACGTGAGGTACCCAAATATTGAGCTTTATTGTGTACCCAGTTTTTTTTAAATGCGCCAAAACTGTTTTGTGGTCAATTCCCAGTTCTTCAGCTACGACGTAACTACTGATATGCCGCTCTTGCATCACTTTTTCAAAAATGACATCCATTTTATCCGTAATAGGGCGACCAGAGCGACGTGCATCTTTGACATCAAAATTTCCGGATCGAAAACGCTTAAACCAAATTCGTGCTACTCTCACAGACACTGCACTAGGTCCATAAACATCGCCAATTTTTTGTATGGTTTTAAAATGTATTGAATTTCTTCATTAAATTCACTCATCGTGACAGTAAGAAAAACAAATGAAAATCACATATTTTCCTAATTTGAATTTGGAATTATTTTTATCAAAATTTAAACTTTAAATGATTCCAAAACCAGCCAGATACAAATATCAAAAAGATTGTATAACAAGTTCATACATACTATATGCGAAAAGACTTTTTCCCCAACCTAATAGAAAGAGGATTGGGAAAGTGTAAAATATCTTAGGTACGTATTTTGACATCCGTTGCTAAAACATTTTACGTTTGAGCGTAGACTAAATGAAGAGCAGCGTTATCTTTATTTCAAGTTCTGTTTGTGCTTAAAACGATTCAACAAGTTAAAACACTTCAGCTTAAAGGAGTTGAGCTTGTATAACATTTGAGAGCGTCGAGTATATCGAATGGAGAAACGAGATCACTTTACACTGATGTGTTTTTTTATTATTTAGAAAATAGGTTATCGTTGGGCCTCCGTCTCGCCTGGTGGTAAATGACGAGGGCGATGGTGGTTTACGCTCTCCCAGAAAATGCCTAGTCACGAAAGTAGAGGGTAGATTTAGGTTTCTATTCCTGGCGCACACTCTCCGAAATACACCTTATAAAGAACCGAGAGACAGGCGACTTCACGCCGATGCTCCAAACTCTGGAGTTTGGTTCCAACGAGCGCATCGCCGCCTATCGATCTCCTAGCTCTTCGGTCCACTGAGTTCAATGCACCCAGCTGGTACTTGGCAGAGCCATCCCACAGGTGGCCTCAGAACTCCATACAACATCGAACATGTGCTTGATACAAGTGGAGCACCTATCATGGTGTGAAGTATCGCCGAACCTTAGAGAGGATGTCAAGTTTTTTGGCAGCGGTTTTTGCTTCTGTAGGATTTTTTTATGTGTAGTTGATATACTTTCAGCCCTTACTTACTCGTTAACACTGAATATGTAATCCAGTGTTCTGGTGGTAATTAATAATTAGTTCGTATGAGGTACCTAATTTACATTCTTTGACAATGTTAGTTCATTTCTGCCTACATTGTGAAACACGTGAAAACGGAAAGAAAAGCTTTAATTTTTAAATTCAACCTCATTCTTTATGCAACGAAGAAAAAAATAAGTAACATAAAATTTGACTTATTTTTAAGGTTTTTCTGTAGCCTCGAGCGTAGTTTGGAACTAACCATTCTTCAGACGGAAAGTGGTAGGTATTCATATGGATTCCTGGCATGTTTTCCTGTTGACTCAAAATGGTAAGTTATTTAGGGAAACCCTGCGTATGTAATTACAAACTCTGTAGCTCAAATGTACAAACAAATAACAACCCTTGTTTTTAAGGCTTTCTGTTTTTAGTTTGGAAACATTCATAAGTACTTTATACTTCACTAAGTAAAACAATAAAGGACACGTGACCGCTATATTTTTTAAATTCTGGCGTTATATAAAATAAAAGTATCAAGTAATATTTCGCCCAAGTATTCAATATACAGTTTACATTGGTTACAATTTTAAAACAAACTATTAGGCCCGTAAACTCGTTTCCTTTATTACCAGCGTAGTTAAAATATTATTTAGGAAAGATTACTACACAAGTACAAACTATATATTTCCCCTATTTTGATTCTATTTACATGTTTTGGATGCCCATTCTGCAGCGCGAGTTACATCTGATATAAGTATAAGCGTACAGAACAAGTGAGTAGTTTAGTAAAATTGGGCAGAGAGGCCATCGGCTCACCTATTAACCCGCGAGGCGATGTGTTTGCTCAGAGCCAGGGCCGCTCAACTGTTCACAATGCTTACTAAGAGCCATTTATTGCTTGCTTAGTGAACTGATGGAGGACCCGCGTCCGCCCTTAGCTCACAGAAGTTATGACTCAATTACTAACTCCATAGTTAATAAAAGTAAGCCAAGAATGGAAAATAATATTTTCTAGCAGCTAGTTTTTGTGATATTAGTGTGGCAAAAGATTCGTACGAAAAACCAAAGTTTATTCATCTACAGATAGATTCTAGAAAAAACCGGCATAAGCCGGACTCGAACTCGCGTCTTCCACAATCCGGGTATCTGTTCTTCCAACTGCGCTTAAGCCCTAGGATGAGGTTGAATTTATCTGGTAAGTACATAAATTAAATGATTCTGTTTATTTATTCCATAAATATGACTTGTCTGATAACAAATCTTTGAAATTGTAAGTGCTCTTTGGAGTAGTATTCTCAGGAATACCTTGGGATAGCACTCGTAAATATTGGGACATTCAGAAATGCTGCAGAGCGGAAAGTCGCCGGTTTACGCAGTGGACGTCTGGTGGTAGCTAATCGTAATGATACTTAGCGTTTTAATCAGTTCTAATTCAGTCGTCTTATTTCTGCGAATATTGGTGATACCTGACTACGACAGTTTTCTTATTTTAACGATCTTAGCAAGTGTAACAATTGATCAGACTTAAACAATAACAAAGATAGTAACTGGAAAAAATCAACCTGATCCTAAGACTCAAGTGGGATCCGGTCTTAGGCTCAGGTCGCATTTTTCTTTGTTTAGAAAATAGTGCATTAACAATGCTAAAAAAATGGGGTGCGCCCAAGTTCACCTAATATTTCAACTCCGATAATTGGAACTCCGAAAATTTTCTTTCCAACATTTTTTATCCCAACAAGCACAAGTCCTATCTAGGTACTCTATTTCTAATGTCCATAATCCGAATGATCACTCTTCCTAAAAAAATTCTTGATAAAGTTTTCATTCATACAATTTGTAGTAGGTACCTACTACCGACGATGTTCGTCACTCATGTTTTCGAAAATTGGAATTATCTAATAATATCACTAGATAATGTATGTACCTACATAACGGGTGCATATTTATATATTTATTATTTCGTACACAAAGAGACAAATTAAATAGAAAACAATAAGGAGTACAAAAGTACAGGTTAGCTTATCTCTAGAAAGAGATTTCTTCCAGCAGACCATGGCGTCAGGAAAAACTCATTTAAAATTGTTAAGGATAGACAAACGTGAACAAATGAAAATGCAAATGAGAGTTACTTAATCAAAAATCGTAACAAACTAAAAACCCATACATGTTTCACTTACAAACAAGTAAATATTGGCTCCCCTAAAGTTCCTTACCCGAAATTGTTCTTCCTACCGATTTGTATTTCAAACACACACTAACTCAACAACTTAGCTAACCCGCTCTGCGCTAACCAGAGCGAATTGCAGAAGCGACTTTAAAATAAACTCGCCCAAGTTAGGTCGCTAAGACGTCCTCGCTCCTCATTTGATTTCTGTGACTTGGTATTGGACCTTCAGCATGTTTAGGGAAGTAATTTTTAAAATGGGAAGTAGATGCGTAATAAGTTAAAAACACATGTTTATGTAGTATTTGGTGCTCGAAAATATCAGTGACCGGTCAATTTCTCGTCGAAAGTTTTCGACGAGAAATTGACCGGTCAGAAATATAACTTATAACCAATACCTATCGTAAAATGTAGATATGTTTGTAAATAAACTGATACAGTTAATTACGATACGGTACCCTAAGAAGATCGCTGAGGCCGCAGTTTGCACTTTATTGATTATTAGCTAGGTGTCGACGGTGCAATTCGATGCATTGACGTCAAACCCACTTTTCTTTATATTAATCTTTAATTATAATTGGATTCCATAATCATACTTCGATTAGGTTTCATCTCTTAACACATAAGTCTTTATTGTAATATTTTATTATCTTAATAAATTAGTTAAATAGATTTGGTTTTTTTTCGATCCTCCGGCTGCAACTAACGTAATTGGCGCAGTCGGTAGGATACTCGCGGGCCGGTTCGCGATATCGGGAATATTAGGAATATTATCTAATCCACGTCGCGAGTCACCCGGGTGGCTATCCAGCCCCGTCACCGAGTATCCGAACTCTACGGACCTGCTGCAGACCCAGAGGAGAATCCAACCTTCGATTCACGAATCAGAACCAGATGCAACGAATGTGAGTACACTTGAATTGATCTCGTGTTGCTTCCTTTAGCCTTATCTTATCCTTAGCAAAATTTACCACCCTAGAGCCAATAGTTCCCGGGAGTCTGGATCGACCCAGGCTCGCCGTAATCAAGTAGATATAAATAGAAATTTAGATATAGACTCAGATCTTAGCTTAAGTAATTTTAGTAATATGGCCCACGACCCGGACACTATTTTTAAAGGCTTACGCCTTGTCCCGGAATTTGACGGGAACCCAAATGTTCTCACCAGGTTCATTAGAATCTGCGATCAACTAGCTGCGCAATATTTAAGTAATACACCCGGTAGTGAATTTTCTAATATATGTTTATTGAATGGCATACTTAATAAGATAACAGGTAGTGCTGCATGTACTATTAACTCCAACGGGATACCTGATAGCTGGCTAGGCATTCGATCTGCCTTGATTAACAATTTCTCAGATCAACGCGACGAGACGGCTTTATACAATGATCTCTCTCTGGCTACTCAGGGTAGTAAAAGCCCACAGGAATTTTATGACCATTGCCAGACTTTGTTTAGCACTATAATGACCTATGTGACATTGCATGAATCGGTACAAACGACTATTCAGGCTAAGCAGGATTTATATAAGAAGGTAACAGTGCAGGCGTTTGTCCGTGGTTTAAAGGAACCCCTAGGTTCCCACGTACGCTGTATGCGCCCTGCTACTATAGAGAAGGCGCTGGAATACGTCCAGGAAGAGCTGAATGTCTTATACCTTCAGCAACGAAACGAACCCAGTAAACCTTATCTTCCACCTAGAGCTACTTTACCACCACAGGCTACAATGACCCCGCCTCCGCGAGTGAATAATAATTTACTCCCGGTACCTAACTGGCCTGTTCCCATGGGACGGCAACCCATGAGGCCTCCACCTCAGCCATTTAAATTCCAGGGTCATATGCAACCTCATCAGAGTATGCGTATGCCCACTAACACTCAGAGAATGTTCAGTGCACCACCACCTAATTACAACCCTCGTAGTAACGTATTTAGAATACCACCCCGTAGTCATCCACCACAACCAATGAGTGGCGTCCAACGTTTTACGCCTAGAACTTTACCACATACTTTGATGTCAACGGGACATGATTGGAATAAATCCGGGAATCCACCACCCAGTAATTATTTTAAAAGTCGCGAAATGAACGTGAATCAATGCATGCCGTATGACGACGCGTATTCATATTACAACACATATTGTGACTATTATCATGAGCCGGTGTACAATTACTTTGACGATGTCGCTTCAAACTATACTTATAGCGATTACCCTGGCTTATCTTCCGAATTTAATAATTATTATAATGTGTCTGACGAAAATCAAATAGTTGAGGAATCACAACCGCAGACATCTTCTGGCCATGATGAACAGGATTTTCCAAAGGATTCTGTATTAAAAAAGCAAAGATAGAGTTAAATCTCCAGACGCAAAGACAGTTACCTTATATTCAAATTAATCATCCTCCACTAAAACTACTTATAGATACAGGCGCAAATCAATCTTTTATCAGCCCTGAGGCAGTTGAAAAATATTTTTTTAATTTTGATTTGGACTATGATCCGTTTGAGGTAACTAACATACACGCGACTACTAGAAATGACTATTCAATCACCCTTCCTTGTTTCACGGAATTTAACGACCAAGACAGTATGAAGTTATTTGTATATAGATTTCACGATTTCTTTGACGGCCTAATAGGGCTAGACTTATTAGGTAAATGGGAAGCCCGAATAGATTTGAAAGACGGACAATTAGTAACCCGTTCCGCATCTAACCCTATTCGCATGTATAACTCGCGAAATGTTAACTTATATGAAGACATAATACCGGCTACCTCATCTAAAATAATTAGAGTCCCTTTTAATGTCCAAGATGGAGACGCGTACATTCGAGAACAAATTATATGTAATTGCATCGTTCACGAATGTGTTACTACGGTTAAAAATAATCGCGCCTACATACAGATAGAAAATCCAACGGCTAATGACATCATCTTTTCTCTTGATAGTCCAGCACAAGCTGAAGTTTTTAACGTAGAGTTTACTCGTGCCAATCAACTCGATATACGTACTCGAGACGTTGTCTCTCGGTTAAGAACCGACCATCTTAACGAAGAAGAAAAAGCTAACTTGACAACTTTGTGCTCCCGGTACGCAGACGTTTTTTACATAGAAGGTGAACCATTAACCTTCACTAATAGAATCAAACATCGCATTCGAACGTCCGACGAAAACCCAGTTCACACTAAAAGTTATCGATATCCGTTCGTCCATCGGGAAGAAGTTAGGAATCAGATAGGGAAGATGTTAGAACAAGGCATAATCAGGCCCTCGGATTCAGCTTGGAGCTCACCCATATGGGTTGTGCCCAAGAAGATGGACGCTTCAGGCAAGCAAAAGTGGCGAGTTGTAATAGACTTTCGCAAACTTAACGAGAAGACCATAGACGATAAGTACCCAATCCCGAACATCAGTGACGTTCTTGACAAACTAGGGAAATGTCAATACTTTACCACCCTAGATTTAGCCAGTGGGTTCTACCAGGTCGAGATGCATCCCGATGATATTTCGAAAACAGCTTTCAATGTCGAGCATGGACATTTCGAATTCCTTAGAATGCCTATGGGTTTGAAGAATTCTCCATCTACCTTCCAACGGGTGATGGACAATGTCCTTAGGGGTCTCCAGAATGACATATGCCTGGTTTATCTCGATGACATCATAGTCTTTAGCACGTCACTCCAGGAACACATGATAAACCTGGAAAAGGTCTTCCAACGACTTAGAGAGTCAAACTTCAAAATTCAGATGGATAAGTCGGAATTTCTGAAGCTTGAAACAGCTTACCTCGGACACATCATCAGTAGAGACGGAATTAAGCCGAATCCTGATAAGATATCCGCTATTAAAAAGTATCCCATTCCCAAAACCCAAAAGGAAATCAAGCAATTCTTAGGTCTTCTCGGTTATTACCGAAAATTCATCCCAGACTTTGCACATACCACCAAGCCTCTCACGCAATGTCTGAAAAAAGGCAAAAAGATCACTTTAGACCCAGAATATGTCAACTGCTTCGAAAAATGTAAAACTCTTCTTACAAACGATCCGATCCTTCAATACCCAGATTTTACGAAAGAATTTCTTCTCACTACCGACGCTTCTAATGTGGCAATTGGAGCCATACTATCCCAAGGTCCCATAGGTTGTGACAAACCAGTGTGCTATGCTTCAAGGACTCTCAATGAAAGTGAATTGAACTATAGCACAACCGAGAAAGAGTTCTTGGCAATCGTATGGGCTACCAAATACTTCAGGCCGTATCTTTTTGGACGAAACTTTAAAGTTTTAACGGACCATAAGCCTCTTGAATGGATGATGAAGTTGAAGGAATCGAACCCACGATTGACTAGGTGGCGCTTAAGATTGAGTGAATATACCTTCAAGACGGAATACAAGAAGGGCAAAATGAACACCAATGCTGACGCCTTATCTCGAGTAGAAATTCATCTAGGTGACACTAAATCTCTGATGGATGAGATAGATGAGCTTAACTCTCTATTAGGTAATCCCTCTGAGACCTTAAATGCTAAGCCAAACTCTTCTACCGCAACAGCTCATACCAGCAACGAAAATCCCATATTAGAAGTCCCAATCACTGACGAACCTTTGAACAAGTTCAACAGACAAATATGTTTTAACGTAGTAAATGATATAAAGAGAAAACCCACAGTAACTAAGCCTTTCGACACCCACACTCGCATAAACATTCAACTTTCAGAATCAAATTTAGAACAAGAATTAGTAAATGCCGTTAAAGAATACACCAGTCCAAAAGTTAAGACAGCTCTTCTTATTAATCCACCGCTAGCAATGTATTCTATTATCCCCATTCTACAAGACAAGTTCAAATGTTCTTCAATGAATTTAGTACTTACCAAATTCGAAATTGAGAATGTGAAGGAATATCTCCGCCAGCAGGAGATTATACGTCACTATCACGAGGGTAAAACTAACCATCGTGGTATTACTGAATGCCACTTAGCTCTATCACGTAAATATTTCTGGCCAAAAATGAAAGATCATATTGCTAAATTCATTAATGAATGTACCATCTGTGGTCAAGGAAAGTATGATAGAAACCCTATCAGACCCCAATTTAACGTAGTACCACCTGCTACAAAGCCATTTGAAATAATTCACATGGATCTATTCACGGTGCAAAGTGAAAAATATGTCACTTTTATAGATGTCTTCACCAAGTATGGTCAAGCTTATCATCTGCGTGATGGTACAGCCCTCAGTATTCTCCAGGCCCTTTTAAACTTCTGCACTCACCATGGTGTGCCCTTGACTATAATCACCGACAATGGAACAGAATTCACCAACCAACTATTTCTAGAATTCACTAGGTTGCACAAGATTAATCACCATAGAATCTTAGCTCACTCTCCCAATGAAAACGGTAACATCGAACGATTTCACTCAACTCTTCTTGAACACCTCAGACTCCTAAAGCTACAGCACAAAGAAGAGCCTATAGTTAATCTCATGCCCTACGCGTTGATAGCCTATAATAGTTCCATCCATAGCTTCACTAAGTGTAGACCATTTGACTTACTGACTGGACACTTCGACCCAAGAGACTGTTTAGATATCGACATGACCCAACACCTGTTGCAACAGTACGTTCAAAATCATCGAGAGCAAGTGCAAAAGGTATACGAGATAGTGAATAGTACATCCTTAGCTAATCGGACTGACATTATAGACAATAGGAACAAAGATAGGGAACCCGAACAACAGTACGCCCCTGAACAACAAATCTTCATCAAAAACCCGCTTGCTAGTCGCCAAAAGACAGCTGCTCGCTATACGCAAGATACAGTTTTAGCAAACCTACCAATACATATCTATACATCTAAAAAACGTGGCCCCGTGGCCAAGTCACGTCTGAAACGAGTGCCTAAAGCAGTTAATTTGTTGCAGGATACTGTTAGTAGCGATCCTCAGGATCGTCCACCCTCAAGAGATAAAACTTGAGAGTCTAGCCGACGGACCAGGACTATTACCTCACAAACTTGGAGCCATGCGACTGACTACTCATCATCATACCTTCATACAGTACGTTCAGATTGACGACATTAAGGACAAAGTCGACTCATTACAGACTCAATTAAAAGGCTACAAGTTACAACTTACTAACGACACCTTTCTTTTGTACGAGACGCAAATCGACTATTTAACTGACAAGCTTGGCAATGTATTACAGCAGTTAAAATCATTAGAGCCAAATAGAAGTAAAAGAGGTATTGTAGATGGCCTAGGCTCAGTTATTAAAAGTATAACGGGTAACTTGGATCATACGGATGCCGTAAAATACGACAGAACAATTAAGATTCTCAAAAGCAATCAAGATAAGATAACTTCTGAATTTAATAATCATATAAGTATCAGCAAGGAATTGATATCTAAACATAACAGCATTTTAACTCAGCTATTAGATAACCAAAATAAGATTAATAGTACAATTGAACTAATTTTAAACAGTGATGCTTACAGGGAAAATAGTCTTATTAAATATGCCAGATTTGCTCAGCTACTAATAATAGTAAATGAGAACATTGAGGATCTTGCTCAAGAACTAATTAGGTTAGAAAATTGTTTAGCTTTTATTCGTGCATCTAGCACTCACCATTCTATGATAGATATAGATATTTTAAGTTCCATGATAGAAAAGCTTAAGGATATTTATGGAGAGGATCAAATATTAAATCTCGAATTAAGACAGTATTATGAGATCATAAAACCAGGGTCATACTATTCTAGGAATCAACTAGTTTTTATATTTAAATTCCCGATTATCTCCAGAGATTCATATAGCTTATATCATTTATCAGTAGTACCAAATAAAAATGCACAGGCTTTAGTCCCCACCTATCCTTTCATTGCAACAGACGAGATTTCATTCATGTACATAGAGACAGAATGTCCGAAGTTAAACGACTGGTTTCTGTGTGAGAGCACTCCAAATCATCAGCTGCTTACTAAATTTGACTGTATTCACGAGCTCATAGTTAATCAAATCCTGAAGGACAGCTGCGAGTATGCAACAGTCACGCTGAAGAAAGAAGCCCTGGAAAAATTGGACGACCAACACTACGTCATCTCTTTCCCGCACCCCAGCAAAATTCAACTTACCTGTGGAAGACAAGACTACATCACTCTCCAGGGAAGTTATCTCGTTACTATTCCCGTCGGCTGCCGTCTGAAATCTTCAGAATTCACAATCACCAACGACAACGATGAAATCAAGGGGCAGCCACTCATGCTTACCAAGATACCATACGACGTCACTAGGCAGACCAACATAGCATCTCACATCAAACTGAACTCCATCAACTTGCGAGAGTTACACAGCATCCAAGATAAGATCATGGTACAAGATCCCATCAAGATTGACAGCATCCCAGTTGAAACCTTATATCATACGACACTACCATTTTATGTCGTAACGATAAGCTGTTGCACATTCGCAATCTTCTTCTTACGCCGGCGCTGCGGATCCTGGAACTGCAAGAAAGAAAAAGGAAACGAGAAGGAGGCATCACCCTCGGAGGAACAGGAAGACCCTACGACTATTCCGGCAACATTTTCACTCAACGTGCTAAAATAGTTGCCGTTCTAATGGGGGAGGAATTACGATACGGTACCCTAAGAAGATCGCTGAGGCCGCAGTTTGCACTTTATTGATTATTAGCTAGGTGTCGACGGTGCAATTCGATGCATTGACGTCAAACCCACTTTTCTTTATATTAATCTTTAATTATAATTGGATTCCATAATCATACTTCGATTAGGTTTCATCTCTTAACACATAAGTCTTTATTGTAATATTTTATTATCTTAATAAATTAGTTAAATAGATTTGGTTTTTTTTCGATCCTCCGGCTGCAACTAACGTAATTAGTTCGTGTGGTTTATTTTTTGTTATTACCATTGAAAGTTCGAACAATGCTGTACGATGCCAGCAGCAGTATTCTTGAATTTGTCAGTTTTAACTTTAAGGTTAATTTATCTTTTTTAATAATTATTAGCTTGCAACTGACACTGAACCGTAACTCCATAAGTAGGAGGGTTTATAGCTGCTTGCTTGCATTGTGTAGTAGGTATCCTTTGGGCTCTTACTACCTACCTACTATTATATTCGACCAATGAGAGGACAGTCAAGTGTAGTAGATATGCATGTCTATGTTTGAGTGCGTGAGTGTGTGTATGTGTATATGTACGGACGTGCGTGTGTGTGCTCCCACAGGCTAAATTCAAACGTGCGCCGTCATTTCATATGGTTTAGGCGTTAAAGGCGCTGTTTCGCATCTGCGTTCCTACATCGTGGAAATGTCAAATAGTGCAGCCCATTCGGAAACCCGGTAAAGATCCATCACATTTAAACGTATATCGTTCTATCGCCTTATCATCCGTCCTTTTAAAAATAACATCTTGTTGAAAATAGTTTATAGTGGCACATGGAAAAGAATGGATTATTGGCTGAAACTTAGTTTGGATTTAGAAAAGGTGGAAGCACCACTGGTACTATTAGATGCTCTGTTTCGGATATTCGATTGGCCTTTACACTCAATAAATCTGTTATTTGATATGATATATATATATATATATCATATCAAATATATATATATATATATATATATATCATATCATATATATATATATATATATCATATCAAATTTTCATATATATATACCTATATATATATATATGAAAATGTTCTTTAACCAATTTTAAATCAAAACTACAAACCTTGAATGTGCCATATGTATTTATTAACTTCATTATGAACATGCTTTTTGAACTCCTCATCAAAATAACGTTGCCGGATTCAGAAATAACGGGCACTGTATGGAAAGGTTTACCTCAAGAATCGGTTCTAATGTTAGCCCAAATATTATAAAACTTATACTACTATGATTTAGACCCTTTGAGTTAAAATGTACAAATATTACAATATGCTGATGATCTGCTCTTGTATTGTGCAAATAGTTCTATTTCAGAAGCGGAATCTTTGGTATCTCATTCATTAGAGCTTCTTAAGTTGTGGATGGATAGAAATGGCCTAACACTCTCAGTATCAAAATGTGCAACTATGTTATTTTCAACCGACTTCAAAAAAGGAGGAGGTTCTCAATTCGACTGTATGTTTTTTTCATTTTTTTTATTTATTTTTTATGTTTGTTACCTCATAACTTTCGACTGGGTGAACCGATTTTGATCGTTCTTTTTTTAATTTGAAAGCTGGTGCTTCCCGGATGGTCCCATTTTAATTTGGTCTAGTTCTGACATTGGCATCCATGAGAAAACCATAAAGTCTTAAATCTAGATAGACAAAATGCGCGACAAATGGACGAGAAATGGACGAATAACTTAATATTACGTTAACCGATTTTGATAATTCTTTATTTATTTGAAAGCTGATGGTGCCCGTGTAGTCCCATTTTAATTTGGTCCAGTTCTGAAAGTGGCATCCATGGGAAATCCATAAAGTCTTAAATCTAGATAGACAAAATGCGCGACAAATGGACGGGTAACTCAATATTACGCCAACCGATTTTGATAATTCTTTTTTATTTGAAAGCTGATGCTGCCCGTGTGGTCCCATTTTAATTTGGTCAAGTTCTGACAGTGGCATCTATGGGAAATCCATATAAGTCTTCTTTAATCTAGATAAACCATATGCGCGACAAATGGACGAATAACTCATTATCACGCCAACCGATTTGAATGCTTCTTTTTTATTGGAAAGGATATACTTCAAGGGTAGTTTGATGAGTGTTAGGTTCTGGTTATGGGATCCATGACAAAGTAACGGAACTCTTGAATTCTTAGGAGCAATTGGACGATACTTTTTCGATGTATAAAATAAGTAAGAACTATTCACTGAAAAACAAGAAATAAACAAAAATTTAACAAAAAAAAAACCAACTTCAAAAAAAACTATTCCAAAACAAAGCACTAAAAAGTAAAGAAATAATTGCGTATTCTGTTAATTTTTTTGTTATCTCGTAAACTTTTATCACCTCAAATTAAATTGACGTACAAATATTGTTTTCTGCCGTTAATAAAAGAGTTAAGTTAAGAGTACATTTTTAGGGGTAATCCTGGATTCCAAACTTACTGGTGTTGCTCATTGTAACTATATTGCAATAAAATATGAGCGACTCTTAATTATATTATGGTGTCATTCTGGAGTTTGGTGGGGCGCCCACCCATACTCCATGAAATTGCTCTATAATGCATTAATCCGAAGTGTTTTATTTATTACTACGGTACTTTTCTACTTGAGCCTGGCAATGTCACAGCTTTTAGAAAATTAGAATAAATTCAAAATAAATGTATGAGAATAATTACAGGTGCCATGAAGTCAAGCCCCATAAATGCTCCACAAGTGGAATGCTCTGAGCCCCCTTTACATCTAAGTAGGCAATATTTATCTGACAGATTTTTATTTAGGGTCGTACTGTTTTCCAATCATGCACTCTTAACAAAACTACAATATCTTTCCGAATTGATGCCATCTTCATCTATAGATTATCTATTGGTCACTTATATCCGTTCCCTATATACTATTACGTTATCAAAAGTATCAGTCTCTTTCATCTCGTACTCATAGTTCTCATAAGTTACCATTGTTTTGTAATACACACATCAAAAGTGTCTAGGGATCAACATATATTTTTGCAATAACTTTTCTCCTGATTGATATTAATTAAAATTTTCTTTAAGGATTCATCAAATAAAGTGTTTTCGTTTGTCTACAGTAACGATAAACTAAGTCACCTTTGCAATAATAAAGAAATTTGCCATTTTCCTAATAAAGGGATTTTTGACATTTGAACCACTAACATTAAAGTTCGAAAAAAAGACTGAAATAACAGTTTTCTTTAAAATTTTATTGGGTAACATAAACAATTAATAATCCGTGTTTCTACCGCGAACACTAACAACACAAGAACATCGGTTTGGCATACTCAAAATGAGTTCATCCAAATCACGCTGTGGAATGGCCGCCCATGTTCGTTGCAACAACAAAAAAAGGTCTTCTTGCAACTGGATACCCTCCATATTCGGCAGAGCTCTTCTCTGTAGCATATCCCATGCATGCTCAATCGGGTTCAAGTCTGGCGACTGAGCAGGCCAGAGCAGGACATTGATGTTAGCTGCGGCGAGAGTCTGTCTTACAACTCTTGCGGTGTGCGGTCGTGCATTATCATGCATTAACTGAAATAAGGGACCGATTTTCACTTGTAGAGGAACGATGACGTCTGATACAATCGTCTCAGCATAAATTTGAGCGTTGAGGTTGCCTCTGATCCAAATCAACTCAGTTCTTCCGCCGATCCAAATACCCGCCCATACCATGATGGTTCCACCACTATAAGGATGGACTTCCTGGCAGGATTTTAATCGCTGTTGGCGTCCAGGGTTTCTTCAGTGTCGTATACGTCTTGTATCCGGTCTCATACCAAAACGAGACTCATCAGAAAAGCACACGAAACGCCATTGTTCTTCTGCCCAATTTCTGTGTTCAAGAGCCCATTGATATCGAATCCTACGATTGTGCATTGCTATAGGTGGTACCCTTAGCGGTCTTCGGGAATGAAGGTTCACTTCATGCAAGCGGTTTCTGACTGTTTGGTCGCTAATTAAGTTCCCTGAAGAGTGATGAAGCCTCACGGCTAACATCATGGCGGTTATTGTCGGAGCTCTTCGAGTTGTGATTTGAATGTTTGAATCGGTCTTGTCTCCGTGTGGTGCAGCGATACCGTCCTCCATGGCGCTCAGCCACGGTACCAGTGCTTCGGTAACGTGTCCAAAGTCGACTGATAACACTCTGACTTGTATTCAGAGCTAAAGCCACAGTACGTTGCCGGGAACCAGCTTCTATCATTCCCACGGCTCTGAGCATTTCTTCCCTGCTTAAATGACGTCGCCGCTCCATAATAACGTTGGTTTTAATCAGTAGTAGGGAAACAGTAGCACTAATAATGTCTTCAATGCGTTGTATGTTTTTATAGGGAAATATTGACCGCTGATTTTCATCTTTTACTCGAATTTGATTGACAGTTCCTGTTTCAAATTATGAAATGCACCAAAAAGGATCCATATAAATTTATAAAATCATAAATTTATTACAAAGCCACATCTCAATCTCAAGAAATCCGCATAAAAATGTTTGATCCCTAGACACTTTTGATGTGTGTAGTTACGAGTCTATAATGTGTCCCCCGATTATTTATTACGATTTGTTTGATAAAAATGACCTTAATGCTAATACTTAGTAACTTCATTTGTTCTCTTGAATCGGATATTGGTGATTTTCATCATTTATACTCTGATGCTTACAAACAATCTGCGTCTGAATGTGTTTTTGTAGGAGCCTATCATTCCCAATATAAAATAGTCCAAAAAAAAAAAATTTTTCACCAGTAAATTCAGTGTTTACTGGTGGAAGTTATGGTTTACGTTACTTAGCTTTAAGTAGAATGCAGCTGTAGTATCTGTTCGAATTATGAAATTTAATAAAGTTATTATTTCCACAGATTCAAAGAAAGAAAGAGTGCTTCAAGCTTTTGATAATTCCCTTTTCATCCCACATCCTTGTATCCTATATTTTTTTCACTGAGAAAGGTACAGGGTGTCTGACAGCAGATTTATGCTTTAAAATGAAATAAAAAAAACTAATTGACATAACGTTTTAATATAAGCATTGAACGAAAGAATAATAATGCGGATTTGATTTTTAAAGATTACGTTACCCAAATGTCTTCCATCTAGTTGCACACACTGTTCAAAACGGAGCCACGTTTTCCGCGCTACACGCTGCAGTAAACTTGGTTCAATGAGGGTGACAAAAGGGTTAAAATGTTACTCTAAAATATAAATAACATCAAAGCATAGACGACGTAGGTTACCTGAGTTTTTATTTCATCTAAATCGATGCAGTATTACCGAAGTTATCGCTGCGAGAAGTTTATACCAGTTTTTAAATCTCCGAGATGTCACGCGCTTCGTGCGCGACGTCACTAGTCCAGTGGTACCGTCCGCGCCGCCCTCCGCCCTATTGGAACTCGAGTAAAACTACTTGCGCGCACTGTGTGAGCTGTGATTCTTTTGCAGAAATAGGTTAATTTATAAATCTTTAACATTAGGTACATAGCTATCCTTACTCAATACTCAATACTCAATTATTTATTGCAAAACCATAATGTAAAATAAGATTAGTCTAAAGAACAGTGTTATGGACCCTGTCGGGCAAGCAACTTTGGGTTAGGAGAGAGGAAGTGCTTGTAATAACATTAAAATCTAATTAAATTAAAATACAGACAAGAGACGTCACATAAATATAACATTTATCAAGTTATACAATTATTGTGGGATTAATTCAAAATAAGAAAATAAAAAATAAAATCATTTAAAAAATAACATTAAAATAAACACAAAATCCTAATCTGAATATAATTTGAATAATCATTTCCACCTCATTATCTTACTAAATTTTACTTATTTAGTAATATTGTAAAAATCATAAAATCCTATAAGATAAACGCGATGGAAGAAGGATTTCAGAAAGGTCAGTCGGACAATCTGCCAAAAGTGGATAGCTTGATGGTGGCTCAATGATTTATAAAAAAAACTAGCGACTCGTCCCGGCTCCGCACGGTTGCAATGCTAATACTAAATATACTACAGAATGTATACATATTAATGAATAATGACTAAGTGCATTGGTCAATAAGATAAATTAATTACCTTGGACGGACCATATGAATGATGACAGACTACTCGTGGGCAGTTTAATAAATCAAAGTTTGAGATAGCTTGAATTTATCACTTTTCAGAATCGTCCTTTGGCATTTATTTTGGGTGGGAAATAATAAAATCGATTCCCATGATTTCTTTATCAAAATATTTTTACTTTAGTTATAATAAATATCAAAGTATGAAACGGCATAACAAAAATGAGGCCAGTTTGTCTCTGGCACTCATTGGCCGCTGCCGTAGCACGCTCGCTTCGCTCGCTCCTCGCAACCTAAAAAACCCCCTTCTTACAGAGCGGAACACCTTCTATTCAAAAAAGTTTTTTGTTAGTAAAATTGAACAAAACTAATTACCAATAAATGCATTCTGTACAAATACATGTATGTTCACTGTACAACCCATAGGGATACATTGCCTAAGCATTATATACAATACCTGAATTATATAGATTCCGGTGACATATACATACATTGCCTATAAGTTGATTTTACATAATGTAATAAACGGCTATTTATAGGAACGCGCCGCCGGGGGTATACATAATATAGTAGAGAAACACTGATAACTTTAAAGTTTTCTAATGTGATGTTGTAAATAAACACATTTTTTGCGCTTACATTGCAAACTTTGGCTGAACCCTACGAGATAGATCTAAATAATTTACAACAGTATTGTACACCTTAAAAAGGTTTACAAAAAAGACCGCGATTGTATATGTCTATCACTTAGGGATAACCCACAATAACCATTTTTTTTCTTTTATGTTTTACGAGAAATAATGGCTTATTTACGGAGCGATTTTAAGCAATACAGCACCAATTCTTATCCAATAAAGTACCTTAAATACATTATGCAATTTAATATAGATCAATATGGCAATTTACAGCATGTAATTTAAATGAATATTTTCGAGGATATTACAGATTTAAAATGCAGGGACATCGCGGTTGCGGCAGTACCGGCCGGCGCCTCTCGACTCGTGACGTCATAGCACGTTCGAGGGCCGAGCGTGTTTTTTAAATGAAATGGCGCATGGCGCACTGTCCTATGAGAGCGGCTGCCAACAAACTGCAATAGTAGTTTGGCAGCTTTTCTGTATTTAGATGATAAGAGTGTTTTTCTTTGGAATAAAAAAAAAACTTTGATCCTAAACTTTCTCAGACGTTTTTAAAGATAGAAAGAAAGTAAAAACACAGTTTTTTTCGTAATTTTTTCCTCAATACAATGAAATTTATAGAAAAAAACTTTTGTCAGCCTCATTGTTGATTTCTCGACAAATGTTTTCTTTTAAGTTCATAAGAGTTCGGGAATTGTTAATGTAAACTCTCTCTTTGAGGTAGCCCCATAAAAAAATCCATTGGGGTTAAGGCGGGGAATCTCGGTGGCCACGGGATGTCCCCAAAGCGACTGATCAGTTTTTGAGGGAAAGCTACCTAAAGCAAAGTTTCGAGGCTCCGTTTTGAACAGTTTGTGCAACTCGACGGAAGACATTTAGATAACGTAATCTTCATAAAATGAAATCCGCATTATAAGTTTGTTGGTAAATGTTTATATTAAAACAATGCCTAGTACTCTCGCATAATACCCTAGAGAGTTTTTATTTATCTTTTCAGTGGGGCCCCCCGCTTTATTTGTAACAAAAAGCATAATTTTCTTCTTTGTTTGATTATTGAACCTAAAGAAGGTATGATGTACTCGAAAAATATTTTTTTCCACGTTCATCTTTATTTTTAATTAGCTGTCCGTCAGTGGCTTCGCCCGCCTAGACTATTTCAGCCGAAAAAAATAGCCGTACTTGAAAAAATATAGCCTATACGAGTATCATTCCCCAATAATGTAGCTTTGTATTAGTGACAGACATTTTTAAATCGTTCCAGTGGTTTCGACACCTATTCGTTACAATAGAGAATAAACAAATTTTCTTTTTTGTTTGTTTATCAAAATTGAAAGCGAGGTGATGGAGCGATGACTTGATCACAATAATGAAAGGGTCCAGCAGTGGGATAGTAAATAGGCTAATTACTTTTTATTTACTTATTATATTAATTTAAAAGGTATGAAAACCGTAACTTACTTGTACTATTAATCTCCACTTAAAAGAAGTGTTAACTCAACCTGCTATTATATAATATCAGAATCAATAAAGTGTGTTAGTGAAAGCAACGTGTCCTAGGAGTTGAGCATTCCAGCTCGGAACCCGTGTGGTCCCGAGTTCGGATCCGGCCAGAATCATCGTTGTGGGAATTTTTAAGATTGCAACTAACTCTTTTTAATGGAAAACACTGCTAAAACCATAGCAACTCGGATAACGACTGTGGCACACTACCTACCAGGTTCACGTGTTTGACGAGATTATTTAAACTGACAGTGCTTTTTCTATTGATAATTTTTTTTTAATGAAACAGACTTAATTTTAAAGGAAGCTTCTTACAATACGTAAGTGAAAACCGCAATCATATCTGTTAAGCCGTATTTGAGAAAAGCGCGCACAAACGCACAGATATACAGACTACCAGTCAAAAATTCCAATTCTTTATTGCAAACCTTAATGTACATTGAGATACGAGGGTCATTCAACAAATACTTAGCCTACAAAAAGTAAACCAAAAATTTGGAATAGTGGCAATTTATTTTTCAACATAGTCAAGTGAGACTAGCCGTTAAAGCGATTTTTAGGTATCTCTACCAAAAATAGTAAAAGCAAATGTAGTGTTTTCACAATGGCCTTCCAATCACAAGGACTTCTGCATCATCGGCCTGTCAAAGGAACAGAAACAAGGTGTGCTTGACGCCATTCTAAGCATACTTTCTCAATTAGTTACAATGTACTCGTAGTGAGCTTAAATGTTTTGGTATCAATTATAGACCCTTTAGGCCGCCGCAAATATAAAAATCATGGTTTTGGATTCTATTGCGTTCCTAAAAGCCCCCTACGATAGTTTTCTCGTCTAACTTTCATATACAGACAGCAATCAGTTACAATTTTACCATATTATGTAAATACGAGATATAGATAGGAATCAAGTATGCCGTTCCATTTTCAAGTCTTTTGATGATTTGTTCTATGACCCAGTATAATCTAAACGCCTAAAAAACACTATAAATGATATTTCACGAAGATGTTACTATTTGCTAACAACATTAATTCAGGCGCTTAGCGACTATTTTGAAGAAATTTTGAAACACAAATTTCTTCGTATTTTTAAACTAGATTGAGGATTTCGGTTTTAAGTTCACTATAGAATTGTTACTGGTTGTTTTGATATTACACATATCCTTAAACAGTGTATAGTATTAGATATATAATGGCTACGCTGCGGAGTATCTTTCCTGGCGCAACCACTTTAAATATTATTTTGCAACGAAACGGGAGCAATTGAATTTTTTGAATAGGAGTAGAAAACCTTTCATAGTTTTTATAGTGTAACGTATATTTAAGGAAGCAACGGTGGTTCCGCCAGAGAGTATGCCGTATTTTTTTGGTTTATTAATTCTTATAAACATTTCTAGGAATATAGTTTTTTTAAAGGCCATAGTGTTGTGCAGTGCTTATGTGTGCAAATAAATCAGGAGTGGATTAGGTTCCTTAGGGGAGATAAATACCGATTAGACAGTGGCTTGTAGCCATTCGCAGTGATAAATTTACTCCAGTAAAAAAAAACCTCGTTGATTAATAAATGTTGATAAAGCATGGTTTACTATGCTTAATTAATTTACGTTTTTTGTGTTTTGTGAGTTGTAGTTGATTATTTTATATTAATAAAGAATGGTTTATTTTGCTTTATTAATATACATTAATCAACTACAACCCAATTAAACACAAAGAACTGCAATTTAGAAGTAAAAAAAACAAATCAAATTGTGTAAACAAAACCTAGTTACCTTTCTATGAGCTTTGCCTTAGTACCAGTGGCTTTTGCGCCTCTGTTTTTGAGCTCAATCTTCAGTTCGGCGACTTGTTTCTGGCTGTTAACCATAAAAACCTCCAAATTATTAGAATTTCAAAAACAATTATATTTTTGGTACGAATCTATGGGATCTGACAGCTGTTTGCACCGAGGCAAAGGCAGCGCTGACTGGTGGCAGAAAAAGTATCGAAAACCCTCATTTGGTTGACCAAACAAAATAGCAAACGAAACGAAGTCATCGAACAAAACGTCCTAAGCCAGTTGTATCATAAAAAAACAAATACACAGATACAGGTCAAAAGTGAGCTTTTCGGCTATTGGTCAAGGGTGGATTTGGTGTGATTCTATTGGCTGTTCACATCCACAGATTGCATCATTCTCACCTCACGTCTGTCCCTTCCCTTAGTTAGTCTGTGCTGCTCGCTCACGTCGGATTGTTAGTCTGAGCAATCAGTTGATTAAGTTTTGTTTCGGCTTTCGGTCGTTTACGAAACTGTAAATCGGAACTGCACAAGATGCAGTTAGGCGAACTGGATCAATACTGAGTTTTTGTCTCATCCATCGTATACCTGTCTCTGTAGCAGCTAAAGTGCGATCAATACCTGCGTCAGGAATCGGGGTTACACCTTCAGTTAAAATTCACTTTTCTGCAAGCCAAGTTGGCTCCACTTATTTTTCTAGGCTGTAAATTTATAAAATTGTACTGATGAACATCTCGTGCAACAAAGTGAACCAACTGGTGACAGACGTGTAGAAAAATACTTGGTAAGTGCATTTTTGACAATTTGTTCTTTGTTCGAATGTTAGGACAATGAAAGTCCAGTAGACTTTCATTGTTAGATTAAAGGTAATATTTATTACCTAGGAATGATTATTTATCATTGTTAGGACTACTTAGGACTTAATAAATTAAAATTATTAAATTAATTTAATTTTAAAAAATTGGACAACAAAAATTTAAAATCCCAACAGTTATTAAATGCTAAAAAGTTTAAGACTACAAAGTAGTAATTCTGTAGTCTGAAGAGAAAAACAAATAGAGCATCAAGATAGGTAAAGTGCATTCAGGTTATTCCAAATGATTTTTATAATAGTTGACATGATGTCGGCATTTTAATCGACCATTCAAAATCGGTGGACCTAGATAGATAGATAGATATACTTTATTGCACAAAATAGGAATAAAAACAGTTGTATTACATAAAACAAGCAATTTGTACAATGACCTAATTCTACGAAGTAATGTTTTTTCCTCAACTCAAATATATAGGCTAAAACAGTACATCGAAAACTATCGTAAATATCATATGGCTTTGGAAATCTAAGTGATTTAAAAATACTTCTTTGTTCTGGAAGGACTATCGATTTTCATGGTTGGAGGGGTTGGGGGAGAGGGGGACGGGGTGGGGGAGGGGAGAAGGGGTGGGGGACGGGGGGGGGGCGGAGTAGGGGAAAGGGCGGCGGCCATTTTGTGAGACAAAGTCATGCCAAAGTCAATACATGCGTCACGCCCCTGAATCCCCCCCCCTGGTGCTACCTCAGCCTGCGGACACTCTAGGGGTAGGGCAGGCAAGACCAAGTGGAGTTAGGGTCAAATGAGTCGTTTTTCAATAGCATTAGATTCTGTTGATTTGGCTTCATAGTACTCAAATCATAATTTAATTTTAGGCAGATGACTGACCAGGTCAACTCTTGAACAGATCAATAAAATGGAGAAGCATTGCAGAAATGTCAAACAAGTATGAACCAAAGCGTTAGGTTCGAAAAAAAATTGTGACAGTAATGTAATGCCAATCCGGCGAAATACATAATACTTAAGGACAAAGTAATCATTAGTGTCAAAACTGAAGTTGTTTCATTATATTGTTTTTAGAAAATGGAGTGGACACAATATCAGAAGTTTCTAGCATTAATGCTAGTCGCAACAGGATCCATCAATACCCTGTGCACGAAGTGGGCAGACAATGTGGTAGCGCCAGGATCAGATGGCAGGGAAAGACATTTTGACCATCCATTTCTGCAGGTAAAAGATAATTTTTATTTTTTATATTGCTCATCTCAGTCAGTAAAACCCTTCAATTACACTTGAAAAGTTTATATCCCTTTGCTATAATTTGGTAGCGATGAAATCACGCCACCCCTGTTGTTAAGGTTGAAGCTCTGACTGACACCCATAGTACAAGCTCTGCTTAGTTTGGGGTCAGATGATCTTGGTGTAATTTGTTAAAAAATATAAATATAAAAGTGAAAGGTCATCACAAAATCTCAGAAACTACAAGTGCTAGGAGTTTCAAATTTCGCATAGGAGTTGTTTTTAAGACGTAGGTGCTCACTAACACAGGATTTTGGTGTGTTTTTGGGGTAATCGTTTGTAAGGAACGCCCCTTGGCCTAATTTCCTGTCTGGTACCTTGTGACCTATGGAGATTTGGAGACCACGACGAGTGGTGTGTTGTCTGGGGCATTTTATATTTATATTTAATGCTGTCACGTGAGGCTAGTACTATTTATTATAACATTTTTTAAACAGGCAAGCGCTATGTTCCTGGGAGAGACGTTATGTTTGGCAGCCTACTCCCTCATCAAGGTACTATACGGGAACGCTGGCCATGTCCTCACAGCCGGTAACCAGGATTTCAATCCACTTATCTTGATGCCTGCTGCCATGTTTGACTTGGTGAGTTGGTTTATTCACTTTTTAATTTAAAATGTTCACTTTGATTGGCCCTGGTGTACTATGAGTACAACTGTTATAGCTGACACAGCTGCAGCCTGAATTTAACCAAATGCGCTTAGAGAAAGCTTGAATGATGGTAGGCTAACTAAGGACAGACTTAGATTGACTACTTAGATGGCATGCTAACAACGACACTTGCAATCACACAGATTTAAAAATAACTTTCCACAACCCAAGGGTAACATGTAAAAAACCAAGAATCACGGATTTCATCACGCACGCGGGATTGCGCTAAACGCGCTTCCGTGGAAACAATAGATTCTCCATTTATGGAAACAGTAAATGTATTGTTTATCTACTCTAACGTACCTTTAATTGTTTTATACGAATGCCTTGATATCGCTCTTCAATAAGTAGCTGCTAGGGTTACCGAAACTATAATTAACTAGGTGATAACATTGTTTTCTTTTACATTTTCCGATGAAAAGTCTGTCCTTACTTTGGTTAGCTTCGGTAGGGTATTAGGCCTAAGATTCTGCTTAAATACCAAAAGCCAAGTAATTGATGAGGTATGATCTGATATTTGGTCCATACTAAACTACTTTAGAAATAGCCATTCAATTCAACTACTGTATTGGGATGTACAAGTACATGCAGAAACAAGGCCTTTTCCTATGAAAATAGCTTTCTTCAATTGTTATTGTTACGGACGGTCTTTTTCTGCGATTGATAAGATAAAAATGTATTGTGTAATATTTATTATAGTCGAAGATAACATTGTATCGAAGTTATAAAATAGTTTAAGGTACAAGTTTGGAACTGATTATGATTCAGCGCTGTTATCGTTGCTTGTTTTTTTTGACATAAAATTATTGTTTCCGTCAAACTATAGCGCTAATGCTACTATGGAAACTATATGTTTTAACTTTCATTACGGCATATTTAAAATAGCAGTTAATCCACATATTTTCAATAACTCGTTTGCTCGTTTTTCCCTATATAGGAAGTAACAGATGGCGGGGACCAAATAAAATGTTAGGTTAATTTAAATATGACCGACATTACGTACTTGCTACCTCGCCCCCTCCGACAACTACGAATTTATAACTGGGTTATAAAACGTTAACTATTTGTTTCCCCGCAGATCGGCACGTCCATCATGTACATCGGTCTGAACCTGACGTACGCGAGCAGTTTCCAAATGTTTCGCGGCTCCATCATCGTGTTCGTCGCGGTGCTGTCCATGACTATCCTGGACAAGACCATAATCAAGCGCGAATGGACTGGCATAGGTAAGAATTTGTTCAACGAATAAAATGAATTGTGTCCATTTATTTCTGTGCCCACATTTGCAGGTTCGCAGTATAAGTACCTACACTATTTTGTTGTTAACATAGGTAGTTGGGTAGAAATAGGTTAATGGAACCTTTAGACGGGTCTTCATAGCATTAGCAATGTAGAATTAATTAATTAACTGACTTTAAAAAAAGGAGTAGGTTCTCAATTCGACTGTATGTTTTTTTTGTTTTTTTTAATGTTTGTTACCTCATAACTTTCGACTGGGTGAACCGATTTTGATCGTTCTTTTTTTATTTGAAAGCTGGTGCTTCCCGTGTAGTCCCATTTTAATTTGGTCTTTCTGACAGTAGCATCCATGAGAAAACCATATAAATCTTAAATCTAGATAAACCATTAGTATTTGTTTTAGTATTTTTAATGTAATAAATATATTAAATCTTACTCATTTGATAAACCATAGCGACAAATGGACGAACAACTCAATTTCACGCCAACCGATTTCGATGCTTCTTTTTTATTGGAACGAAAATACTTCAAGGGTAGTTTGATGAGAGTTTGGTTAGGTTCTGATTATGGGATCCATGACAAAGTAACGGAACTCGTCAATTCTTAGGAGCAATTGGACGATACTTTTTCGATGTATAAAATAAATAGGAACTATTCACCGAAAATCAAGAAATAACCAAAAATTTTAACAAAAAAAAACCAACATCAAAAAAAATACATAATCTAAAACAAAGCACTAAAAAGTAAATAAATAATTGCGTATTCTTCTAAAACCTATACGATAATAATATTAATGAAGAAGAGAGGAGAGGAGAAGATAGAAAGAAAGATGAAACTGAAGTTACTGGAATATATTATTAATAAAACAATCGCAAAAAAAAAACCGCCGCCGTCACTTATGTCTCGTAGGTATCCGTCTTGTCTTGTCAAAGTCTTTTTCTCAGTCGCGTCTGCCAGTCTGCTAGCCAGTCAGCTTGCAGAGTCAAAGAGTCCGTAACATTCCTACCTCCAGTATTGCAAGCAATACTCAGTCAACTCAAGTCAGGTCAAGTTAGGTCAAATCAGGTCAGGTCAAGTCTGGTCAACGTGGCGAGTCTGGTTTTGTACAATTTAAATATATAAATAAATAAATATGCGCCAGACAACACACCTCTTGTAATGGTCTCGAAGTAGGGATTAATATCCCTGTGTCACGAGCTACCACACAAGGAAATAAGCCAGGGGCGTCTCCCAGCACACCCAGACCCGAGTCAATTCAGAAAAGATCGTTTCCTGAATTGACCCGACCGGGAATCGAACCCGGGACACTACGGAAATCAAGGCGAGAATCCGTGCTACAGCGCACTAACCCAAACGTGTCGTCATATTAAGTCAAAGTCAAGTTTAGTCAGATGGTGCAGGCCTAACGTCAAGTTTACAAAGTTTTGTCACTGGTCGTCGTTAAATTCCTGTCATAGTTTTCACATCTACTGTGCGCACCTGTCCCTCTGGGCCTGGGTATATCTGAACCACAATACCTTTGGGCCATTGGTTCCGCGGTTGCTGATCGTCACAAAGTATAACGATATCTTGTACCTTTAGTGGGGAAATCGTCTGGAACCACTTACCACGTTTGGTCAGGGTAGGCAAATACTCCTTTCGCCACCTCTTCCAAACAGGTCAGTAAGCCGTTGAGAATGGCGCCATGATTTTCGTAGCAAGTCACGGTCATTAAATTCGCCCAAAGTCCGAGTTATAAATTCAGTCTGTCCACCAAAAAATAAAATGATTCGGAGTCAAGGGTAAATCATATTCATTGTCAAGTGGAACGTGTGTCAAAGGTCGGCTGTAGGTCATAGATTCCGTCTCAGCAAGCAATGTATGCAATATCTGCTGCGTAGAAACGTGTTCTTTTAAGATAAATTTCAGCGCTGTCTTAACAGAACGTCCCATCCTCTCCCAACAACCGCCGTGGTGTGGAGAATTAGGACAAATGAACACTCAAAAACTGTCGTAGTCTGTCTATTTCCAGGTTATCGATGTGTCGGCGTAGTTCATTATCAGCTCTCTTGAAGGTCGTTGCGTTATCCCTCCAAACCTCATGAGGGGTTCCTCGTCGAGCTATGAACCGCCTTAAGGCCATGATAGCACTTTCAGTTGTTAAGTCATCAACTAGTTCGATATGAACAGCTCTCACTGTCATACAAGTAAACAAAGCTCCATAACGTTTTTCATGGCGACGTCCAATTTTGATAGTCATAGGACCAAAATAGTCTAGCCCTGTGTAAGCAAAAACCTTTATAGGTGTCAATCGGCTTATAGGAATTTGTCCCATGAGTGGTGGTTGCGGACGACTTTTTTTGTCGACTGCACTAGTCGTTTGTAGCGACTGCAACTCCAACGGAAACGATCGCTGTTGGCTGTCTTTGATGAGCAACAACTCCACCCCCTAAATCTCTTTTGCTAAAAGCTCTCCATTTTGTCGCTCGTTCTTATGTTGTAAATTGTTTCAACCTCAGAATCCAAGCTGTCGCTCGGCTCGATCGTTTTGAGTTGCTTTAGTAACAAGTACCATCTTCATCTCAGGATCAAGATCCGTACTTGCCTAGGTCGACTTGCAATCCTCAACTGGCCATGGCCTGGATAGTTTCAAATCAATCAACTTCTATTTCAAATTGTTGCAAAACAGATAATTGCCAAGCGATTGTAGCAGTGCGAAATGTGCGTTATTTATTTTATTTATTCGCGAAATACTTAATGTATTCACCTCCTGCCTTCTCGAAAATATTTGTAGTTTGATAGCCAGAGCCAGGCAAGTTAGCTATGCACGCACTAGCGTTTCACTGGACTTTTGCGAGGTTATAGCAATGAAAGCATCTGTTCTCTTTGCTTGAATGTTCTATGTTTCTGAATGTGTTTTTTGCTGTGATTATCTGTACTGTACTACAGGGCCTTTTTAAAGAACTCACTTCGAACCTCGCTCCAGGGCTTGGAACCGGTTTGAAAATAACGTTTTTAAAACGTTCCGAACGGTTCCTTGCATAGCATTCCAATAGCATTCCGTTCGAAACGCAAACAAAATTGCAACATTTTATGACAACGGCAAAAACCGGGTTATTCTACAAGGAACATAGGCTCGCGACGGGACGTGACAGCAAAAATTCATTCATGACGGCTTTTTTTATTTCTCTGAGAATGAACATATTTCGTAGGGAGCTATAGATCTATTCAAAATCTATCAATCAATCTCTAGATGCGAAAAATCGAATTCCCTTATATTGCATCAATTTTTTTTTATTTATTTGAGCATGAAATCAGGTACATGATATAGCTGGTCTTATAACTAATTAAGTACAATCGGTAAATATCTACATCATTTTAGTATCACTCATTTCTACCCTTACAGGTGTATGCACAAAATACAAAACAAGACTTTAATTTAAACACAAAATATCTTACAACTTAAATTGAACACAAAATAACCGATAACTATGTTAACATTTGTAATTTAAATACTCTTGAACACTATAAAAAGAGTTTGCGACGAGCCAAGATTTAAAACTCTCTCTAAATTTTGCAGACTGAAGTGTTTTGAAGTGATCAGGCAATCTCAATGTTCTTTAGTTCAAACTTTAACGAAACGACTCGTGACTAAACTGCGTGGCCGTTAATTGTTATTCCTAGTTTCACATTAAAATAGAAAAAAACCGGTTTAAAATGGTTTTGGGCGAGAGCATTTCGTTGCTCTTCTAAAACGTTTTTATTACGTTCCTGTTCGAACGGCAACAAAACCAATACGTTCTCAGGCAGTTTGGACGAAAACGGTTTGAGAAATAAACCGGTTTCCAAGTTCGTTCTTATGATCTTTAAGAAATTATGCTTCGAGAAAACGTTTTCAAACATACGATCGTTCGAGCTCACGTCATTCGAGATTTTGATGCATCGACTTGATGTAGTTAACTGTCGAGCTCATGATTTGTCGATCTTATGAGTTTTCGAGGAGAAGTTTTCCTGCAAAGGACATTCGATTTCAAGTAGGAAACCCGATGTAAGGACTGTGTTCGGTCACCTGAGTGATTTCGAATTCCAATAAGTTCAGAATCTCTTTACAGGTCAATCTAATACATCTACGACAGCGAACTATAATCTTCAAATGCCTTCGGATGTCTTCTTCTTCTTCTTCTTGAGTCGATACCCCAGTTACTGGGGGTCGTGACCTCTTTTATGAAGCATCTTGCGTTTTATTATTGACCGCCATTGATGCCGATCTGCGGCGGTGTGGAAAGCGTCGTGGAGTGTGGATTCGAGTGTGGTGCGGATCTGGTCGGTCCAACGTGTCGGGCTTCTCCCTCTGGGTCGTTTCCCTTCGACCTTGCCTGTAACCACAAGTTTCTCCAGGTTGTCGTTTTCCTTCGGATGTAACTGCGCGGTAAACATATTTCAGTATTGCGCAAATAATACTGCTATTGGTCAATATGATTTTAGTTTCAGAAGTGCAGTGAGCGAGACCGAAAGAATTAAGCAGCAATCAATAAGCAAATGTATTGAGATTTTATGTAATTTGGTCTTACGAAGTTACATATTTAAAATGTTTTTAAGGCCGACATATAGTTACGAGTACCTATCGAGAAAGGTAACAAAATAATTTTATCAGACAAAAAAACAGATGCTATATTGTACCTTAACAATCTAGTTTGAATTGTTTGTAAATATCGTTGAACAAAGTTCCCGCATCAAACAATGAATATAATGTAGGGGTTGGATGAATGAATATTAGCCCCTGGAAGCACAATGAAGGGCATTGAACAACTGTAGCATCAGTTTTGGAAATCACGAAAGCTCCCTAACGTGATTAACTATGAATAGCTATTGTTGTTAGGTACTGGCATTAATCCCCTCAATTCTACCCCTTTGAGAAGTTTACACTGATATAACAATATTGCCACACGCCACGTTACGTTTACCAAGATTTGTTGATGAAATAATTGTAGAGTATATTAATAGAACATTTTTATTCTTTCAAATGATACCTGTATCGTATTTTTTCACCATGTGTTTCTACCTAGAGGAGCACTACGACCTAAACTCATAAAACTAGTAGCAATGCTTCATTTGGTCAATGTACCTCACGAATTTATCAACAAGGTCCAATGTACTCTGACCAATTTGATGGAAATTGCGATAATGTTTCCAGAGGGTCCTTTATCTGTATTGCACTAGTTATACAATTATTTGTATAAAACTTGCATTAGTGTTATCACTAATGCAAGTTTTGTTTTTCCAGCAGGGCTCTTTGTTATTATAATGAATACGAACAGAAAAAAATCACCATCATAGGTAGCTGAATGATCCACAGCCAAGGAATAAGTAATTGTATTCGCCTGGCTAAGGGTGGTTGAATTCATTATCTATAACCTAGCATAACTAGTTAAGATTATGAAGTTAGGGACACTCTTAGGCGTAAGCAGGTCAGGAAAGGTATTGTTCGCCTTTTACACAACTGCACATCTGAACTGAACACTGCTCAACCGAGCATGACCGCAGTTTCATCATATAATTATTTTCGTTTGTCTATGGAATATTCGCCGTATAGACGAAGTGAGGCAGACAAATAGGTGAAAATTTTTAATGACCTCTTAGTGCACACCGTGCTGAGCGAGAAAGAATCTCTATGCAAAACAGAATCTTATTTTGATTAATTCATTAAAATCTGTATCACATTTCATTTTATCAGTAAACAGCTCGCTTGTACCAACCGTCGCGTCGTACCATGCGTATGAGTGATTGATTCCGATGGAGCGAGCGGTTCAGAGTTCACTGTACTTACGGTACGAACCACTGATAATGTTGACAGTTCTGACATTAAACAAACTTCTCTTGTTTTCTTTAATGAATGAAAGGAGGCAAATCAGAGATTTAGAATGATATTCATTTCTTATTGAAGTCCAACAGTCATTTACATGAGAAATAAATAAAGTATATGATTGTGAGTTAGAGTATGGAGTTCTTCAAGAGGGGTTTGAAAAGGTATCTGCAGGGTCGACAACGCGCGAGTGGTGACCCTGGTGTTGCACGCGTCCATAGGCTGCGGTAACCGCTTACCATCAGGCGGTCCGCATGCTTGATTGTCACCAACGTTGTATTAAAAAAAGTTGATACAAATCTCTAAACGCTTTTGTTTGAGTGAGCGTAATAGGTACACAAATAATTTAATGTTCCAAAGTAAAAAGGTAATTATTTCGAAATGTAGGTATAACTTGTTGTCGGCCAGGTCGTCGGTACTTCTTCGGTGGGGCCCATTCCGTAGCTCATTTTGCCCACTAATCCTCCGGCAATCTAGAAATGTGTCCCGCCCAATCCTATTTAAGCCAGGCTGCTGCTTGTCCTAAATCGGCTGGTTTGGTTCTGGGAGTAGATCTGTGTTAGTAACGTGGTCGATTAGTTTTACACCTAAGATACTCCGCTCCATGGCCCTTTGGCAAGCCTTCAGTTTGCGTTTCTCAAAGACCAGGTTTGAGCGCCATAGGTGAGTGTCGGAAGAATGCACAGTGTACACGTCCATGAGTTTGCGTTTGAGACAGCGTTAAAGGTTGTCTTTCATGAGCTTTTTCATTGTCATAACGGCTAAATTTAAAAGAGAGAAGCCACATTGAGTCTGTGAGCTGAACATCTACCACGAATTTCCGTGTGCCTGCGCTTTCTTGTTTATTCCTGCGCTGGTTCGCGGTGCGAGCATCAAAACAGCGCGTCAGTTCGCAAGCAACGGGCAGTGTTATCATAACAGTGCGCGGCCCAATCGCTGAAAACTGAGATGGGAAAACAAAGACAATAGCACCAAAAGCACCAACAATTCTAGCTACAAGCTATGTCACATTTCCCATTGAAACTCAGATTACGAATTGTTAAATATTGTTCTTCCTTAGGGAAGATTTCCAATTTCGTAACTTAAACCACCAAAGGCTTGTCAATAAGTTCAAAAATACATATTTTATTCATTTTTGTGACTAGCAAAATCAATCAATGGTCCTTTATTTTAGTAGACTCATGTAATACCTACTTCCGAATCGCCAATAAATATTTTAACCAATGATATAACTAACTTTTTATAATAGGATATTCAGTATATTGTACTAATTAAAATACATAATATGCCGGCGAGAGAATTGTATTGCTAAGAAAATCTAGCAAGAAACTATCGGCTCTAAAAAAAGGGGGTTTTACAAAGAAATTCAGTAAACTCATGAAAAAATAACTTCAAAAAGGCGACTAATAAAATAAATATATTATGTAATAATATTACTCATATCAACGAGAAATATGCGCATGATAGGAGCGAGTCTTCAAAGTTGCATCGTACTAAATTGTACAAAGCGAGTTTTTCCCCTAACTGGGGTGGAGTGTTAAAGGGGTTGACAGTGCGTTGCAAAATAGGTTTTATCCCATATCATACGAGATCGATTTACAACAGCTGAACCACCCCATCCCTTTTGAGCTATACAAAACGGGTAGTTACATCGTAATAACTGATCTAACTTTGGGACGGAGGGTTGGCCAACAATAGGTAGGTACTCATTTTGTTTGGTTTGTCCTTGAGATTGAGATTTTGATTTATTCTTTTTTTTCACAAATACCCACGGACTGTGAGGAGGGGTCAAACTCGGCCGATAGCTCTTAAATCTGTTGTAAAACTATCATGGTCATTCCTAAACTCTTAGCTAGTTGTCAAAAAACTTTCCTCATTATAATATTAGTATAGAATGGATAGTAAAGATTATTTAGTTTGACATTAGGGCGTTAATTAAGAGTAAAGAAAGTTGAATATGTCTTTAACTGAGGGTGATCACTTGATTTCTATTTACATAACATTATATTATTATCTGGTGATTAAAATTTTATTTGTCAATTTAACTCATGATTCTGGAAGTGTGCCTACTTACTCTACGATATTGAAATCGTGAAAACCGAACCGTCATTCATCACAACTTTTATCATCCTGCTTCCCGTTATCAGCATACGCCTTATACAGTGTTTTTATCGAATACGTCAATCGTATTTACTCTCGCCGCTCATGCTGTCAGATTTTTGAATTAGTGCTCGATATTATGCAGAGCAGTTTTAAAAAGAAAAATAAAGCTTACGCGCTTTATGCGTGTAATCGAATGAGCTCGCACTTCACCCTCGAACGCACACAGAAAAAGCCTCGAGATTCGGGGAACGGGGGATACATAGACGCCCTCATTTATTCAGCAGATATGGCTGCGAACGATGATAAATTTGTTTCATATTAGTGCTGGGTACAATATTGACATCTATAGGTATCACTTTAATATGAATCATGCATAAACGATATGTATTCGGTTTAGAAATCTGGAGTAAACAAATAATTGTGTGAATCATCATTCGTTATTTGTCCATACTGTGTTCACGTTACCTATTGCTTACACAAATACGAATGTTTTGTTAGTTTTAATTACCGGCTATAACTATAGTGTATAATAGAACCCCTTTTGAGGACAACTGAGAAATAATTTGCTTTGTTCGTGTTCTTGTAAATCATTTATTGTACAGATAGGCTAAAGGATGCCGCTTTGCCCAGCGACAATATGACCTGTCGTTCAATTAATTAAGATCTTTGAAAAAAAAATCAGTTTAACACCTTCTAAATCAAATTAGTAGCATTGTGATTCTGATCTGATTGGTATACATTATTACCTCACCTAACAGTATATCTAGTTAGTTGTGCACTGGCGATACATGCCGTGCGCGAACTGAACGAAGTCCATCGTCCAAATGTTACGCCTGAACTGTGGTTTAAATGTACACATATGGATGACCCTGGTCACGAGTTTGTTTTTGTGTTATGTTAGTACTATGAAATATTCTGTGGCTAGTCATTTTACTGTATAGTAAAATATCCAACTTTACTTGTCACAAACAACATGGGGACCGCTCTTGAGACCTACTCTCGTTTGTCCAAAAACGAAGTATAACAGCTTGAACATACGTTAAACTAATGTGTCTGTACCAAGCGGAGCCCCGCGACATAGACATAAAATTAGTGGCAATGCTTCATTTGTTTATTGTAAGTACCTCAGGAACCAATACACAATTTATAATAAAAGTAAATTAAAATAAGGATTTAAAAAAAAGTTCACAAGCCCTGTAAAATTTGCAACAATAAGTTGCGGGCTCTAAGGGTGCGTTTTCACCAGAGATGTGCGAGGGTGCGTTATAGAACCAAGGTATATAATGATTCGATTACCTCTTCGATACCCTCTTTCGCCAACATTTACGCCAAGGGAATCCGCTGAATCGGAACAACTATTAAGTATGACAGATAGTTTACCAAAAACCATGACACAAGTCACTAACACCAACATTAAAGTGCCCAACAAAAACATTACACTCAACATAAGTAACTGTAGCAACGTTACTCTCAATTTTTCTTAAGTATAAATAAGTACCTACCTAAGTATTATTTGTTATACATAATATGAATATTATTCTGTAAGTAAATGTTGTAGTAAATATGTACCTAAACTGAAATAAAAGTATCTTGTAAATATTTTATTTTGCATTTAGTCAAATGACGAGGAAATCCTCGTTAAGGGGGGATGAAAAGTTACGTGTTGCACTCGAGTGCAAAGATTGTTCACCTTGTGCTCTTTTGATTCCCTCGCTAAACGCTCAGGATTCTAATTTTTGAATCAGTCGCTGCGCTCGTGATTCAATTTTAGAATCCTTCGGTTGCTCGGTCATCAAAGTTGAGCACGCGGTTAAAAAGCAACTTTGCACTCTTGTATAACAAATAACTATTCCTCAGACTATTTGCTTATGTTTCATTCGTTCGTTTGGTTTTCAATTACTTAATCATTTCTTTGTTTCGAAGATTACATATTTTAACACCTAGCAATAAATTAAAATTAATAGTTTAGATAACGGAAAGATTTAAAATATATTTTTTACTGTGTCTTGAAAAGGCAAGTTCTAACTGATCAATTTAAATCCATTACAATCAGTTGTACTCTTTCTTTTATTAATAGAATATTTAATCAACATTTCGATTGCTAAAATGTTACTTTAATTAGCTAAATAATAAAATACATACGAAATGTTAATTATGGAACGCAATTTGAGTTTCCTAATTTCGGTATTTTCAGTGTCCACTAAAAAAACTACTCATGAAATACCTATTGAATTAATAGATAATTTTCTATGCAAATTGGTCAATAGTTGATCAGATTCTTATTCCTTCTTAGGTAACTACTCCGAAGTGAAGTTAATGGTCATGTATTTCAGTATGAAAATGTGAAAACATTTATTTCTTTAAATATTTGTATCTTTTGACGCACCGTAATACTAACATTACAGTACAACACTCGGGAACGCGTCAGCATTATTATTTGTTACCGATAAGTTTCAGAAAGAAATACGAAGCTGGCCTTTTATGGGAATCCAACAATATCAGATATCAGGTATCGTAATATCAGAAGTTGTTATTGCTCATCAACATGATTGTAATTCGTTAATGTTTTCCAATGTAATATCATATCTTTCTTAATGGGACTAAACTTAATACGTTCGGGTTGCTACACCCACATAGTGGATACCTGAGACTTTTTTCTGTCTAGAAAACATTTCAGTTGGAAATGTTTTTGTTGTATTTTGGTCAATTCATGGTCAGTAATGGAAAAGTTTGGTTTGTTGATTATGTTATGAGCCCGTCTCGTGTTTCTATTGTTCTGGTTTTTGCATTGTGTGCCATTGTTTGCCATTTTATTCTTAGGGTTTTCTTAGGACCAGCCGTGTGTTCCGCAGACACTCAAGGGGTAAATAGCTTTTGTACCTGCAGATAGAGTGCATTAGCTACATCCGGAGGTGAATATGTTGAGGAACAGAGTTTTATGAATGGAAGTGTGACGTGGTGCGGTATGGAGAGTATATTTAGAAAAGCTGGGACTATTTTAGTACAAATGTTTTGTCACGCAATTGGATGAACACCCAAAAGCAAACAATATCATTTATGCTGAAGGAGTCATTAGCGAGGTCTTTTTAAAAATTGGTGAGAGCTTTGACAGTTGAAGAGATGTTTAAATAAGAATATAGTAAATGGAGATGTATTAAGGGCAAATATGACGGTATAAGACGGTGTCAAATCCTTCAGTTTGATCATGGTGTAACCTAGGTTTCTCTGTGAAAACCGTTGGAGATCAGATAGATTTTAAATGAGGACACGATCTATTAGGGTATAATGGTACTCGTACAAGGTACAGTTAAGTACAGGGTATCAGATCCTTCATTTGATCATGGTGCAGACGAGCTTCTCTCTGTGTAAATGTCTGGAGATCAAGTGATCTTAAAACGTGACCCTGATAAGTAAGACTATGCGCATAGCAAATGCCGTTGTTGTTGTTTGTTATGAAAGTCGACTATAAATAAAATATATATACCTAATAATGATTGATCGGGATCAACATGATGATGGAAAGCATCGATAAAAAACCAAATCAACCCGGATAGGGGCGGAAGGCTCACCACCTACCACGTTGGGTTCTAATACCATTGGTGAAAAGTGGGCTTTCGAGTGTTCCGTTCACCATGACGGCAACAGTCACTTGCCTCTGACTACCCCGTTTGGGATAAAGTCGTGATGGTATGATTTCAAAAAATATTTTGTTACAGGCCTGGTGATCACAGGTTTGCTGATAGTGGGGGTGACCGACGCGCTGTACCAGTCGGTGGGCGAGTCCAAGGGGCCGAACAGCCTCATCACCGGTGATCTGCTCATCATCATCGCCCAGGTCGTCTCGGCTTGCCAGATGGTTTATGAGGAGAAATATGTCTCGGGTAAACTTATACTAAATTCCTCATTTTGTGTCTGAACTATACTAAATTGACTGTCCCCTGATTCCAAACGAAGTTATCGACGGATTCGGTAAACTTCGTTCTGAGACACGGCCTAGGGCAGGCACATCTTTTGATATAAATCGCAAAAATTGATGTCATACAATGTTTTTACAGTTACATAATTTCTCAACGAATTGCGTTGAGAAATTATGTAACTATCTTGAAGGTTCAATTTTACCATGAGTATTGCTCAATATTTAAATTTTAAATAAATGAAACTGTGTAGGTATGAACATCCCGCCGCTGCAAGCCGTCGGCTGGGAAGGCATCTTCGGCTTCTCGGTGCTGTCGGGGCTCCTGGTGGTCTTCTACTGGATCCCAGCTCCGTCCCATTTTGGCCAAAACGCCCACGGATCAATTGAGGATGCTATTGACGGCCTCGTGCAAATCGGTGAGTAGAAATAGAACAAAAGGCGAAGTTGAAAAAGGTAGGTGTGCTAAAAAGGGCGTAGCACTCCTAGACAATGACTGCTGTGTATAGTCAGGCTACACTTAAGGCCCGGTTACACTTTGCTCAGTAGTTAGTGTAGGTGCTCAGTGTTAGGAGAAAACACGTGTGAACAGCGATTGATTAGTGCGATTGAATAGTAACCTACGTCGTGAAGTATTTAGAAGCGTTTTCTATTCAATAGCACTAATCAATCGCAGTACACACGTGATACGTAGAGTAGGTACGTTGTTAGTTTTAAAAAGATACGAGACGACTTTAGGTAAGTGATAGATGTCGGCTGGGAAGGCGATTTAAGCTGTATAGTACTACTGGACCTAGTCTTCTACAGAATCCGTAAAGGAAGCCATCAATGGTCTCATGTAAATCAGTGAGTAATACCTAACGGTGACTGACAGCTCTCAGTTGCCGCGACTGCTGGAAGTGACTACCGCTTTCTAAGATGACTTGATTGGCTAGCTTCTTAGTGCTACTTGACTCGAGAGTTCTGGCACAGTAGCTCTTAGGGCAAAACCTGCATGGATTATAGGAGAAAGCCTGTGTCCTGTGGAAATCGATGAGTGCCAGCTGATGGCGATTATTAGGTTTCGGTGATTGACAGCTGCCTACCGATCTCCTAAAATATGCTCAAAGATGCGTTGCAGAAGCTACTTGTGCAATCGTGCTACCTGCAAGTAACAGCTATCGACAACTCACAGGTGCAGCAACTCAGCACCAGTAACAGCTGTCGATGCCAGTGAGGCCACCGCACACTACGCCAAGCGTGTTGTCGAATGGTATTAGAACCCAACGGGGTAGGTGGTGAGCCTTCCGGTATTACCCGGATTGATTTGGTTTTTTATCGATGTTTTCCAACACCGGATAGTTAGTCGGAAATTTAACAATGACCACAAAGATTTTGGTTCTGGCCAGATTTGAACTCGGGACCACACGATGTGTGTGGTTGCTTAACCCCTAGGCCACGACGCTCGCTCGATGGGATCGTAGATGACGCTTATCAGCAGAATTGTACAAAGGTAATGCTTCGGGTATTATATCATGAAATCTTTATACTAAACAATTACATTCCTTTAAATCAGATAAGTACTTTAGTTCTGAACAAACTCATGTTTCTCACCAAATATAAAATTGCAGGAAACAGCCCCGTCCTTCTAGTCGCCATTTTGGGAACTATCGGGTCGATTGCGTTCTTCAACTTCGCTGGCATCAGCGTTACCAAGGAGATGTCTGCCACTACAAGGATGGTCTTGGATTCTGTCAGGTATTCAAACTTTACTGAACATTTCTTCAAATAATTTTGTTTGAAATCTTTAATTTCCTCGATAACACGATTCAACTGAATACAAATACGACATATACATACGACGGCAACATTCAAATAGCCTTCGACTACTATGCACGTATTAATAAAGTTCAATTAAAACTTTCGCAAGTAGTCAAATAATTTAAAAGTTAACAATTTTAATCTCATCCACCTTCTATCATAATAAGCCATTTAGAATTTCCAATAACGAGCCAAACCTAATTCTAGGACATTGGTGATCTGGACGGTCTCTCTAGCCGTGAAGTGGCAATCCTTCCACTGGCAGCACCTGATCGGCTTCGGCTTGCTGATCCTGGGCATGGCTGAGTACAACGGCATTCTTCCTCGCTTCCCCTTCCGGCGCGACGCCTCAGCCGAGGTTGCCGAGCGGGAACCCGTCAACAGCCAAGCTGCTGCCGCCTAGGGACTCGCCTTGTCACTTCGGCCCGGTATCCGCCACGCCTTCGCGGTGGACCTGGCAGGTGGCAACGACATCGTGATCCCACCAGAACATAACGTTCTTGTCATGCACATATCAGAAGATGGCAACTTTATCGTGGGACAAACAGTAGATGGCAGTTTCAGCGTCGACCCGGTAGACGATGGCCACCTCATTGTGGATATAACAGAACAAAGGCACTTCACTTTGAGACTGTATGATGATGAAGAAGACCTCCTCGTGAATATAAGAGAAGACGGCAACATCGTTGTGAAAAAGGATGGCGAAGGTGTCACGAATATGTCCCCGCCACTAAAGGACACCGAAAAAAAAGACAGCCACGTTGAAGAAGAACAATTAAATCCGCAATCAGGCACTACAAAGTCCACAGACACGTGTATTGTTGAGATAGATACAGCTGAAGATATGATTCTCATGAGGGACCTAAACGAAACCGATAGCGATGATGAGCTGTCTTACTCTGAGTAGGGTTTCTTTAGCTCTGTGCTCAAATGGAAACCTTTGACATCTGACTTGAAATAATAATTTTGTCAACACCAACTCTCAAATTTCGGTTTTAAAAAACTGGCAGTGGTCTCAATGTTCGTTATTAAAATAATATTGGCTCAGCCTTTTCTGGTATTTAGCCAACGATTAGTAACTCTCCATGTACTTGGTGTTATAGAATTTAAGGTGAATGATCGTTCCATAAATTGACTGCCCCAACCAGGGTCATGTTACAGTATTAACTGTACACTGCTGGCTGCTATTGAAAATAGCACACGAAGGGACAATAATCGAACTGTATTTAGTATGAGTATATTTAATGTAATATTTGTGTCTATTTACTGCTTGTATCGAGGGTGAAAGAAGCCAAGTTCTACGCGGCACTGGTGAAAAAAGTGACTATCTTTTCGACAAATGAGCGTTTTTAAGTATACTGCAGGCATACCAAAGCTGGTTCGTAAGCTGTCGAGAAGGTAGCCATTTTTGTAGAAGCGTAGTGGGGAATGCGATAAGTGGGAGGATGGGTTTTTGCAATTTTAAGACTAGTTGTTGTCTTTAAACAAAAAAAAACAAAAAAAAAATCGTGTCTGAATGTATAGCTCAATTAGTGGGTTTTTCTATTGCATGACTTGTTGTTGTCTTAAAAAAAAAAAAAAAAAAAAACGGTGTCTGAATGTATATCTCAATTAAGTTAGGATATATGGTATTATTACTAATAAGTTTTCAACATATATAATATAGAAGACTCATTTCATTACAAAATAGTTTACATTCCATTTAACTTGCGAACATAATAGATAAATGACCAAAACTTTAGACCTGATCGTGGGGCTATTCTGAGAAAATGCCAGCACGGGCAATATTATCACAAAATCTCCTTTTTATTAACAAAGTGCGTCGAAAAGGCTAGACGTTCGCCAGGAAGGCGCCTTGTCTCAAGATACAAAATTAGAATCTCACTGCGGATTCAGCTTGCGAGATTCGAAGTGAGTCTATAGAATATCTCTCTAGTACTGTTGAATTAACTAACTACATATCAATTTGAAAAGTTCACATATACTATGACATGACGATTTTAAGTGGCCCAGAGGTGTTTTTTGCCTACATTATCTGTGCCTTCCTTTACATTAACTGTTATCATACGGTTTAAAACCTACTCCTTCTAACACTAAGTTAGCTAAAACTTAATATTATGATCCCATCAAAGGTACTTCGTAATTAAATTTCAAGTAGACCCACCCACATTGATTAATTAATTACTTTCTTAGGATTATATGTACTCGAATATGTGATGACTAAATTAACCTCCAATTTAGGGAAAGGATGTGATAAATTACGAAAAAATACAGGGCTTGGTGAATACGTCTTATTAGTACAGTTAAATAATAAGGATCGTGCCAGAGTGGTTTGAAGATGAGTTTGGAAACGCGCATAGCATCAAGTTGGAACGACGCACGTACCCTCGTACATCTCCGTTTTTTAGGTCGATCCACGTTATAATTGTTGATATTATGTAATAAAAACGACAAAATCTTATAAACGGGGGTGGCCCAATGTTTCTGAATCTGAATATATCATCAAATTACATTATAATGAGTCCTTTTCTCTGTGACAGTTTCATATGGTTTCAAATTACAGTAGTTTCAGTTAGTTTTAAATTACTTTCAGCATGTTTCATAAATTTTTATCTGGGTAGTTTTTAAAGAAACTTTACTCTTACTATACTCATTTATTCTGTTATAAAAACTTAAGTGAATCAGTTTAAGAACGGGTAGGTAGGGCACATGAAATCATCATATAAAAAAAATTGTCTGGTTTCTATAGTGGTTTAGGTCGATCGTGTCTCGATTTAGGCATAGTCTTTACATATTTAAATGGAGGGTCATAATCATAGTCATACACTTGGAAGAAAAAAATTAGCGCCTCTAATAGTGGCGGGTGTTTTTTTTATTCCAAGTACTTATACATTACATAGTAGTTATTAAGAACGCTTAACTCGTTTCTGAATGTAAAATAGTAATAAGGTTAAACAGATATGATGTGTAAATAGGGTTAAAAGAAAATTCTCCTACATACCCCCAACCCTAATTTTTAGACATCTTTTCAATAATGTTCACCTACTGCCCAAATTACTAGGGCTGAACATAAATAATTAACATTTTTATTTTAATTTCAATCAAAAGCTATCTTCTATTTGCAAAGAAGGTTGTTCCACTTAAAAAACTATATTTTAAGTCCTCCATAAAGGCCAAAACTTAGCATAAATTAACCAAACCAAAAGTTTAAGCTAAATTAGCTAGTATTTTTTGAGAAACTTTAAAAAAGGGACCTGGTAGTAATGAAAAATATTCTTGCTATAAGACGATTTTCCCTACGTTTGACGAGGTCAATTAATTGGAACTTTCTAAAACGATATTACTTGTTTTTTGTAAGTATCTGATACCTATAACTACTACCTATTGTATCCCTACTCATTTGATCATTGTTATATTTTCTATGGATGTATTTCTCTGATATTTTTTATATATTTAATCTAGAATGTAATATAGCAAGTAGTTTCATATAGCCGTATGTAATAGCTTCCCAGACTAATGCCCGCTTGAACTTTACTTTTTATTGCAATCGTAGGCATTATGATTATTGTAGGAAATGTAGAAAACGTCAATTTGGCCTTTCCAAAGTTCTCTCAATGTTGTCAGCTTGTCTTCATTTAACTTACTGCAAACGGGCATTATTGTCAACATTTCCGTTTGTTTCCTAACTGGTTTTATAACGGTGACACTGTCTCTGTTATAAGCTTAAACCAGTTATATTGTATAAGGACGATTTACTAAATGTAAAGGCCGATAAACTTGGCAGGATAGTCTACTCTTAACGCTAGTAGGTTTGCAAGGATTACCTCTCGATCCTACCTACCTGTAAGGTGGTCATAGGATTGGCTGGTAAATCTCCTTGTCACAGTAGATATTGCTTTTAATGTTACCTTAAATGTTCAAAAATATTAGTAGAAGTAGACTGTTTTTTGAGTAAGGAATGAGCTTAGATAGATCGCGGTTTTGGGCGAATAAAATTGTTACTCTTTATGGGTCTGAGCTGAGGGCTGTGTTTTTCTCTTAGATAGGTTGGAGAAATTGAATAGTTACAGATCGTGAACATATCTCATCAGGCGAAAATTACCATTCTTTATGTCACTGGTCTTTTTTGGATAGTCTCAGGAGACCTGACAGTGGCAGGTCCCATCGCGGAGAGGATAATGTGTAATGAGAATGTTAGGACTTACTTCCGGAATAGGAGAATACTGTTCCTAAGATGTTAAGCTAAATGACTTGTATCGAATGTGATGAGGACTTGGTTCTACCGAAGAGTTGTGCTGGTATTAGATATCAAATACGACGAATTATACGCGAAAGGATTTGTGGTAATTTCAATAGAATTTCATCTAGTTGTTGTAAATTCGGTGTTGTAGGTCTGTTCTTAAGATAATTATGCTCTTGATGTAATCAACGAATATTAATTAGATATTAAGATGGTACTTCTTCAATAATCAATATTTATTTTAAAGTTTTGTTTAAACTATTGTTAGAAAACTATTTAATTTAATTTTGCTGTTCCACTCATTTTCTTTTACTCATTTTGAAAGCGAGGTGTAATACTTAATATCTGAAACCATAATTATTTGCTCACGTAAACTTTTATACTTCTCGTCATGAGAAGTATTTGTTTCAAATTTTTCATTAGCGAAGCGATTCGTTAGCCACTTTACAGTCATTCTTCTGCAGAAGTTTCAATTTATATATCAGTAGATATGATTACAATGTAACATTTCAGATTCGATTTTGAGCATATAACAATTCTGCCTTACAAAACTTCAGGGAAGTTGTATCAAAATATTACACATTGTAACAACAGATTGCGCACTGTAATGCGCGGTTCTCCTCCCTCACCGATGTAATTCTCGAATATGGATAATGCTCTAGGTGAGGGAGCAACTTCAAGGTGCTCCCTCACCTAGAGCATTTTCCTGTAACGCTACGTTACATTGTCGAGAATAACATTGATGAGGGAGGAGAACCGCAAATAACAGTGCGCAAGCTGTAATGATCCAAATTTGAGCAATTTACGTTGGTGAGGGAAACGCAGCGAGCATTACAGTGCATAACTTGAAGATACAATGTGTAATATTTTGATACAACTTCCCTGAAGTTTTGTAAGGCAGTATTGAATGTGGTGCTCAAAATCGAATCTGAAAGGTCACCTACATTATAAGAAAATGCTCCGAACACCTTGAGTGTGCTGCAAAAAGGCTGTGCTTTTTAAACTAAAATGTGCCCTTTTTAAGTTGAATTTAAGATTTTTGTTGATTTCTATAGCTTTTACTGTCTTGCTAATTTAACAATAAAATATATGTCGTGAATAATGCGTTTTATTTATCAGTTACCAAACTACCCATTATTATTTGTAACAGCAGCTAGATCATGTTTCCTTTCTTTCTGGTTCCAGTTTCTTGCCATGGGCTGTATAAAAGAAAAACTCAGTAGAAAGATGCATACATTTTCTATTTAGTTAGGGAGAGCGCTAAAATATCTACTTTCTTTTTGCAATTATTATGAAACAAAGTGGTTCTAACGTTAGGTTAGTCGCTCATTACAAAATTAATCATACAACCACTAATTCTCCCTAAAAATGGTGAGTACATTTATATTTTATTGCACAGGTTGCTTTGATGATTGATTTTTATACACAAATTAAGTAGTCTAGTGCACTAGACGAAAGGACGCCAGCGGCTAGATGCCGTATGTATGCGCGTTGAGTCCCTATAATCTATTATCTATGTAAACATCTTTCTTCATGCTATCACTCACCTAACATTTCTCCCTTGAGCCAATAGAAGCATTTGATAGCAGATATGTCCCGTTTGCTTGCGTCGTCGCGCAGGTTGGCCTTGAGCGACTTCCGCAGCACCCGGGCAGCAATGTTGGAGTAGTTCACGTAGCTACAATGATATCAATAATTTAAGTGCTGTCCTAAACTGGGCAAATTCTACACGCTCTATCTAACCAACCTAACCTAACACCAGTTAAAAGTGAGACTAGCCGTTAAAGCGATTTTTAGGTATCTCTACCAAAAATAGTAATATCAAATGTAGTGTTTTCACAATGGCCTTCCAATCACAAGGACTTCTGCATCATCGGCCTGTCAAAGGAACAGAAACAAGGTGTGCTTGACGCCATCCTAAGCACACTTTCTCAATTAGTTACAATGTATTACTACTCCTTCCTTTCGCTAACACTGTCAGAGAGAGACGGAACTCTCATGTTTCAAGCTGTCAGATCTCATGGAGAGCCAAGCTTCTCAACTCTACACGCCATAACCTAGATTAAATCAATTAGCAGAAGATACGGCAAGTCCTTAAAATTATCAACTGAAAACGAGGATGATGCACAACTACATGCACGCACATCCACACCGCTGTGATTCTATACATCGTTGTGCGATGTTGAAGGACAGAAACCTATTTGTTTTGACCATAGCGTAAGCGAGACAGGCGTGCGCCATAGTAAAGGCCCGTCAATCGTATATTGCGACTGAGTGAAATTAGGCGACGGGGACCTAGCTAGAGACGAGTCACCTATCTTCCATTTTGATTTATGAGGATACAGAAGCGCCTTTACACGTAGTCCCCTGTTTCCTCCCTGATATTGCTACTATTAGCATGTCCCTATGTTTTACCTTTTAATCTTAATTAATTATTAAAAGAGATATGAACCTTTAAATATCAATCGCCAAATTGTTAGCTGTGTTCAAACATCCAGAAACTATTTTGACTAGTTGATACAAAAAAAGGAAAACAGAAACACGGCCACAGTCATTTTTTCATATATATTGGATGTCGAAATGACCTCACTCCAGCTGATGGAAAGCGGCACAAGACCCCAATTGTAGGAGAGGCGATACAGGTGAGTGAACACTGGAGACAACTCAGCTGCACATTTTTTCAACACCACAGCTGGAATTTCATCAGAACCACTGGTTTTCCTGATATCGAGTCGAGTGACTGCAGTTCGGCACGAACATCACACTGCTTGATACGACAATCAGGCATTGTGGAGCCGCAATGCGGGATTTCAGGTGGAAAAGCACCGCAGCACTGCAGTCATCGACGTAAGAGTTTGCGGCAAAGAGGTTAGCCAGTAAATCGGCTTTCTCTTGCTCTCTTGAATCTCAGTGGGGCAGCGAAGGCACGCAGAAGCTAGATTGCACGTCCACCAGTCGTTATAAGTGCATGGCCAACACGTGCAATTCGTTGGGCGTCTCCTCTAATGTAAGCGCTCTGGGTGGCCTTGTTGGCTATTGTAGGCTGCTTTCAGGGAGGCTAGGCGGGTATTATCATTGAGAGCCTGGGCTCTGGGCTAAGCATGATATGCCACCTGTTTCTGTTTTACAGCTGCAGAGCACTCGCGATAGTAGTAGTAGGGATCAGTTTTGCTGGCGCTGACGATATCAGTAAAAGGAATGTAGTCTTCCATTACGGTACGATGTAGTCTGCGATAGCAGATGCACTCTCTGAAGCATCCCTTTCTCTAAAGCAGCACTGCCGCCAAGGGACGAAAGCAAAATATTCTCGCAATCCGTCCCAATATGCTGACAAGTAGTACCATAACCGCCGCGTCACCTCACAGGTTGTGGGGGGGGGGGGGGCACAGGGCACTGTTGCGCCAACCAGACAGTGATCGGAGGAGCCCAGTGGCCCCAGTCGGGTATAAAGTGTCGGTTAGTATACCCGGCTGGGTGACTCGTCAGCAGAAGGTCCAATAAGGAGGTCCTTCTTTAATTTATAATGAAAAACGTATATAAATCGGTTCACTTTTCGAAAAGGGATCAGGGGACTACGAAACGTCGATTTTGTGTACCTTTGATGTAATTTCGATTTGCATCTGTCTATATCGCACTCCGCAGTAGGCTCAAGGTTTGCAAAAGACAATAGATTTTACAAATACCTATCTTCCAATTCTCTCGACCGTCCTGTGTCCTCCTAATCAAAGCGCTAAAACATAACACCGTTAGTAATAAGCTAGAGCGCAGAGGCAACCCCGCGTCAGGATGAGACCAGGACCTTGTTAAAAAAACGCTAAGTACTCAGATACTTAAATGTCGTGTGTATCGATGATTACTCACTTCAAACCAGCCATCCTCCACGTGCTCATGGCTGTGTTTGTTACGGGCCTTCCATAAGAATCAAACCTTTTCAAATATTTATCTTTACCTAAGAAACTAAAGCTATTCAACGAACTTTGTGATTCAAACGACGCGACGTAAAAAACTTCTGACAGCTCCTGACATCAAAAAATAACTGCTCAAATTGACGTAAAAAAATTGTCAGTCAACATGCCAGCGTACAAAGAGCTTATTATCTAATCACTGAGTTTCTTTACGGTGCGTTTACACAACAAGAGAGCGAATGGCTCATTATATCCCTTTTCTCTCTCAAATTCTCTTTGTGTAAACAGAGGCAAACAAATAAAATTTCATAGAATTGGGATAGATATACGCACCGTATATTGCGGTTGATCTCGAATGAGCATGCGTTCGATTGGTCTAAGTCCACCTTTAGATTCAATCAAGCAACGTTTGTGCCAGCTTCTTTTGGTGGGTTTATTAGACCAAACGAGCGAATGCTCATTCTATCCCCACTCTATCAAATCCTCTTTGTGTAAAGAGAGACAGAGTATCCTATCTGAACGCTCGTTCTTGATTCCATTCTTCGTTAGAATTCTTTTGGTGTGAATAAAAAATGAATTATCATTTACACTAAAAGATCACAAAAGAACATTCTTGCTCCAGCTCTAGCGCTATGTTTGTTTGGTCTAAACCCACCTTTACAGTTTTTAGTGCTCTAAAGCGATTATAAAAGGATCTTTTTTAATCCTTAGAATAGTTATTAATAATTACGGGTTTTCACCATGTTCTTTTATTTCGCTTTGGGAACTCGAAAACATAAAACCATGGTGAAAAACCAGTAATTAATAACTATTCTAATTTTAGTGACCATCATGAAAGTTCAAAACAATATGTTTTGAAGCCTTTTTTATGTTTGAAATTAAGAATAGACCTTCTTTCTAGTGCTTTAATTGTTTTCGGGGTGCGAGGCTGTTTTTCTCCCTAATTCCATAATAATGACGGTGGAATAACGAACAAAGATAAGAATATAAATGACGTAATAACGAACTAAGTGATGAGACAAAGTAAGTATAGTTAGATTGTGTTAAGATCATAAACATAGGGAATAATATCCCGTAATGTTGTTACATACTTAAGTCAATTATCCAACAAACTGAGGTTTCCTTAACTGAAGTTTCTGCAAGATTTCATCATATTTTGTCTAACACCACCTTTCGTCAGACAACCGCATGAACCGCATCAGCTCTCGCATGACGTGTTTTCCATGAATTCGCGATAGTTTACTAACAGTATACGTCTACCACGAGTTAACACTTTAAATTTACGTTATCGTTCGCGTAAAACAATGTATTGGGATTTGACATTGTCATGGCATGTCATGTCAAATCTCAATACAACTTTTAGGTAGCCAAAATATAAAAGTAGTAAGTAAATAATTATTATTTGAAGATTCTAAATAGCTTATAACCATCCAAATAATACATAATATCAAAACCAGTTTTGCAAAGTAGTATACCTACATGTAGTTTCCTCTTTGTTGGTTACACACCTCTCTTATCGTAGCCAGAAGTTCAATCCGAAACTAAGGTACCTATGCTTCGAAAGCTTCTAAAATTATGAAATCTAAATATTGAAAATCCTTGAACTGATGAAACTTTATCCAAAATAACTACAGCAAGAAACTCAACACCCTTGAGTCATAGATAAAATCTTGAGTGGATCTTTACTCGTTAAATAATATCGGTTTGTCTGAACTCAGTATGCTGCACTCCTGCACCGAGCCCTTGCTCAGTCTCCATTGGTCAGGTATCTTCCCGGTGAGAAGAAAAAGCGGTTAAGAAGGTGGCTAAGTATGCCCACACCACGAGAGCCCATCAATTTCCACGCTTCGATAGCGACACCATCGGGTCCCACAGCTTTCCGGTTCTTCCAGTCCAGCCGACTGGACTTCATCAGGCGTTATCAAAGCCATAGTCCTTGATTAGGAGGGAGTTCAGGTGGCTGCACCTCTTTGTGCTGCTTGTTGAGCAGCTCGTGGAAATAAGAGCGCCATCTCTCCTTCACCGCGCGGTCCTCGCAAAACAGAGTGTCATTTATGAATAGAATAGATAAACATTTATTTGGTATTTACATCACACAAGAAAACATAGTGAGAGTAAAAAAAAAAAAAAAACAACACGCTATATTGTGACGTGTGTGTCTCTTGGGCATGGCAGCCGGAGCACTGAGAGTATAAAATAGATTAATCAACAAAAGTAAGTCCAACCAATGTCTCAGGATCAGGATACAAAAGCTCAAATATTTGAAGATTTCAGCTCAAACAGTCGTTTCAGCATAATGGAAAAACTCGATCTGAAAAGCAATAACATGCCCCTCACATGGAGAAATTGGGCAAATAGACTGAAAATATATCTAAGGGCTAACAAATTGGAACAGGATGACGACAAAAGAAAGGTATCAATTTTACTGCAACTTATTGGTCCCGAAGTGCTGGGCTTTTTTTACTCATTTGACATGGACCTGGATGAAGTGAGTTACGCAGATTGCTGTCTAGGTTCGACTCGTATTTTATGCCTAAAATCAATGTTATTATGGAGAGGCACAAACTTTTCAATCGTCGACAGGGTGTGAACGAAACCATTGATGATTACATCACGGATCTCAAGAACATCAGCTATCAGTGCGAACTAGCAACACTTCGTGAGGATTTGCTTAGAGACATTTTCAGTCTAAACCTACCTAATGAGAATCTATACATAAAAGAAAAAATCCTTGTAATCCTAAATCATTAGATAAAGCCCTATGCCTAACCAAACATCTTGAAGACAATCAAACGTTTTAGAAGAGTCAACTAACTTCGTAGGACAAGTCAAAGACAATCGGAACTATAATGTCAGCCGATCAAATAATGTTCGGGTCAGTCAACAAAGCGAGCCTCCAAACAGGAAGGAATGTGGTCGTTGTGGGCAGTTACACCAATATAGATGCCCTGCGAAAGGAGTCCAGTGTCACAATTGCAAGAAATTCAATCACTTTAGCAAATTTTGCCGAATAAAATCAGTGAAAGTCGTACGTAATCTAAACTCAAAAAAATGTTGATTAATAAATGCTACTAATACTATACAATTCAAGAGTTCCTAAATAATACATTTCAGATGTAATGTTGTTAACTTTACTGTAAATTACTATTTGTTTTATTTTGTATGTGTACCTGCATGATTTATACTTATAAATAAAAACCGCATGAATTTTTGCATGCCTTAGATAGGCAGAATATAGCAATGTACTTTATCACTACTCTAATTACCGCAGTGACACCTGTATTCCGTGCAATAATAGTAGATTATACACCAAGGGGATAAAGCACTGTTTATGTCACGGGCGCTACATTGAATCCTGAACGTAACGAAGGACTCCAAATTTAACTCCCGAGCGTAGCGAGGGTGTTACGAGTATAAGTTAATTCCCGAGCAAGGCGAGGGAATGAAGATTGAGTCCTGAGTGCAGTGAGGGATTCAAGCGCCCAAGAAAAAATCAGTTTTATCCCGGTGGTGTATACTCTACTTTTCTCACTTTATGCGAGACAATAAAAAACCAGGCTTAGTAGATAGTGTTTATTACAGCATATTAAAAGTGCAAATTGATATTGGAGACATTAGTCCAATTATGGAAAGATAACGTTTTCAGGTATTTTTCCTTTGACTTTTCTGGGAGTAGATTATTGACAATGCCTATGGCATCTAATTTAATAGCTTCTGGAGTCAAAATACTTTCATCACTCGACATTTTTTATTTTTTCTTTGAAATATTTATAGAATCTTCTAAAGCTAGTAGTACTACTAGCTACGGCTATAGCAACTTCTTTCAGCTGGCGTGGCCTACTCGATTTGACAAACAAATGAAGTTCGTCTCAGTGCGAATCTAGTGGGCCACGGCCTCGGGTCTTCGAAAATCGAGTTGGCCGCGCCCGCTGAGGACACATTCTGTTTAGTGAAATTAGACTTTATGAACATAGCAATAAGAATTATGAAAGTGAAAATCACATTATTGACCAGCGGGTTATAATAGAACATTATAACCCGGCTAAAGCCAAGAGATATAATGTCTTGCTTTCGGTAAGGTTTACATGACATATAATTCGGCATTGTCGAGCATGTGGTGTGAAAAATATATTATATTCTATAGTATAATGTTGGTTATATACACAGCGGCACATGGAAATATCCTGTGCCGTTTTGACTCGAACGTGCCAACTTATAAAACGAGCTTCTGCCCCTCAGACGACTTCAACTTGTCGTACAAAGGACGTAAGTGGTCACGTCTGGCCCTGGCTAAAGCTTGTTTAGAGGCACGTTTGGCATCCCTGTACGCGGCGCGATCTTCAGGTGATTTGGAGCGCTTGCCACGCTTTGAAGAGGGCTTTCTTTACCCTGATCTCTCTCTGCACTGCTTCGTTGCACCACCAGGTCTATCCTATGCGATATCCCCACTATCCGCTGCGATGAACAGGTCACCGACAGTGGTAGCAAACTCATGGGATCTGGCTCCTTCGAGCAGTCGCCACCTGGTTTGGGGCGGGCAGCGCTCCCGGTATTTGCCTCAAGGCTTCACTCGCAGGTCCATCACAAGTAGACGGTGGTGGGCAGTAAGACTCTCTCCGCCACATTGCCGATCTGAGCTCTCCTAGTGAGAAACTAGTCGATCTGGGTAGCGTTCCTACCAATCTTGCAGGTGGTCAGATGCTCGGGATACTTTTTGAAGAACGTGTTCACGACGGCCAAGTCGGCGGCCCACACACGTCCGGAGAATCTCTTCGCCTTCCGCGTTACTGCCAAAACCAAAACCACCGTGAACACGCCCGTATTCGTCACACTGCTCACCTACATGACCGTTCTGGTCACTTCCCACAACGACGCCATGGTACGAGGAATAGTAGGAACTGGTCGATTTGCTCCAAAAACAGTGCCTTATCCGGATCGCTACAACCGCCCTATGGTGCATATACACTATTCAAATTGGTCGTGACCCCTTCGATAAGCACCTTCACGACCATAAGGTGGTCGCTAACGTGATTTACTTCCAAGACACTATTCTGGAATTCCTCGCACAGCACCACCCCCACTGCCTTGGCCCCACCATGAGAACCCGCGTAGATCAGCTTGTAGCCGTGCCCGATGTTCCGGGACCTGTGGCCTCTCCAGCAAGTCTTCTGCAAGAACGCCACGGCCACCCTCCGCCTGGCGAGCACATCCGTCAGTTCGCGAGCGCGTCCCGTCAGCCTGCCAACGTTCCACGATGCGAAGCGGACCTTTCTTTGGACTAATGTCTTTAACTGGGGCCGCCCATGGCCCGGTATCCCTAACCCACTTGACACAGAGTAGGGCGATCCCCCTACACGTCGTTTTTCGTCGACGCCCATCGACACCGGTATTCTATTTTGTATCTCCATAAATGTTTGGCTTGTGTGTGCTTTACGGGAGCGACTGCCGTCTTACTTTTATTAGTTATTAATATCCTGGTAGTACGCAATAATGACGAAAATCACGGGGTACCCCAATTTTTGTGTCAAATTGATATACACACATCAAAAGTGTCTAGGGATCAACATATATTTTTGCAATAACTTTTCTCCTGATTGATAATAATCAAAATTTTCTTTAAGGATTCATCAAATAAAGTGTTTTCGTTTGTCTACAGTAACGATAAACCAAGTCACCTTTGCATTAATAAAGAAATTTGCCATTTTCCTAATAAAGGGATTTTTGACATTTGAACCACTAACATTAAAGTTCGAAAAAAAGACTGAAATAACAGTTTTCTTTAAAATTTTATTGGGTAACTTAAACAATTAATAATCCGTGTTTCTACCGCGAACACTAACAACACAAGAACATCGGTTTGGCATACTCAAAATGAGTTCATCCAAATCACGCTGTGGAATGGCCGCCCATGTTCGTTGCAACAACAAAAAAAGGTCTTCTTGCGACTGGATACCCTCCATATTCGGCAGAGCTCTTCTCTGTAGCATATCCCATGCATGCTCAATCGGGTTCAAGTCTGGCGACTGAGCAGGCCAGGGCAGGACATTGATGTTAGCTGCGGCGAGAGTCTGTCTTACAACTCTTGCGGTGTGCGGTCGTGCATTATCATGCATTAACTGAAATAAGGGACCGATTTTCACTTGTAGAGGAACGATGACGTCTGGTACAATCGTCTCAGCATAAATTTGAGCGTTGAGGTTGCCTCTGATCCAAATCAACTCAGTTCTTCCGCCGATTCAAATACCCGCCCATACCATGATGGTTCCACCACTATAAGGATGGACTTCCTGGCAGGATTTTAATCGCTGTTGGCGTCCAGGGGTTCTCCAGTGTCGTATACGTCTTGTATCCGGTCTCATACCAAAACGAGACTCATCAGACAAGCACACGAAACGCCATTGTTCTTCTGCCTAATTTCTGTGTTCAAGAGCCCATTGATATCGAATCCTACGATTGTGCATTGCTATAGGTAGTACCCTTAGCGGTCTTCGGGAATGAAGGTTCACTTCATGCAAGCGGTTTCTGACTGTTTGGTCGCTAATTAAGTTCCCTGAAGAGTGATGAAGCCTCATGGCTAACATCATGGCGGTTATTGTTGGAGCTCTTCGAGTTGTGATTTGAATGTATCGGTCTTGTCTCCGTGTGGTGCAGCGATACCGTCCTCCATGGCGCTCAGCCACGGTACCAGTGCTTCGGTAACGTGTCCAAAGTCGACTGATAACACTCTGACTTGTATTCAGAGCTAAAGCCACAGTACGTTGCCGGGAACCAGCTTCTATCATTCCCACGGCTCTGAGCATTTCTTCCCTGCTTAAATGACGTCGCCGCTCCATAATAACGTTGGTTTTAATCAGTAGTAGGGAAACAGTAGCACTAATAATGTCTTCAATGCGTTGTATGTTTTTATAGGGAAATATTGACAGCTGATTTTCATCTTTTACTCCAATTTGATTGACAGTTCCTGTTTCAAATTATGAAATGCACCAAAAAGGATCCATATAAATTTATAAAATCATAAATTTATTACAAAGCCACATCTCAATCTCAAGAAATCCGCATAAAAATGCTTGATCCCTAGACACTTTTGATGTGTGTATTTTGTAGCGCCTTCGTTATTGAAGACTTATAACCAAATGAATATGAGTGCTTCATTCTATTTATTTTTTGAAACTGATATAACTAACCGCTAAATATGAATCGCAAAGGACTTAAGTACCCTTGACTACTACGAAAAGGATAGTGTACATTCGCCCATACATTGCCGCCTATGAACCAACAGTCATGAAAAATACCTCTTAGGGTTCATAAACACATACACTTTAGTGTCAAAACGTAGTTTATGGACGGACACTTCTGAGAACTCGTTAAATATCAAAAAGCTGATAAATTTAGAGGTTTTAATTAATAATAATGCGAAGTTTTATTTACGTGAGTGGGACTAATGTTCTTCAAGCACATATTTTGTTGATCTGCCACTTCTGCCAGTACCATGGAACCACTAGCTGAGCCCATTTCACACAAACTGTTGATTCCATTGCGATGATCGTAAATCCGTAATTATTGCTGAGTTAGCTATGTGCAGGTTACAAAGTCTTTAAACGGGTAAATCTAAAAGGAGGTCACTACAGAGAGCCATCAACGTCCGTGTTTTAAGCCGAGTCGTAAGAATAAAATTATTAATATAAAAACAATGACACAGCATTGCAAATTGAAAGCGAAAAATACAATACAAAACACTAGACAGATGCTGGTATTTTTTTTGCGTTGAAGTGTCAAATCAACCAAACGTCATTAACTTCTTTTTTTTTGTCTTCGCACAAAGCTGATTTAAGCCAATGTATAATCTGATTTAAAATAAAAAGTTGATTAAACATCTATCGCATTGACAGTAATGTATTGTTACATTTGTTACTCATTTTTAACAGCCGGTAGTAAGTTCACAACTACATTTTGTTGCACATACAAGGTTTCTTTTGTCAATTCAAAGTAAATTAAAATATTTTTACGATGGCTAAACAACAGAGGGCACAGACGAACGCAACGTAAATGGTATTACCCCAGAACTTGCGCAATAAAAACAAACTGGCTAACCCGTCTGTGAATTTAAAGCTAGTCAGCTCGGCAGCCCCCTGCATGTCAGTCAAAATGTTTAATCAATTACCCATAAATAAAAAAAATATTTAAAATAACTAAACTTTCCTGTTGGCGCAATGGCAGCGATCCTGCCTTCAGCGCCGGAGGTCGTGGGTTCGATCCCCACCCATGACAAATATTTGTGTAACGAACATTTACTTGTATTTGTTGTGTGTCTGGGTGTTATTACCTATTTAAGTATGTATTTAGAAATATTTAAGTATGTTTATCAGTCTCTGACGCCCATATTACAAGCTCTGCTTAGTTTGGGGTCAGATGATCTTGGTGTGAATTGTCCCAGATATTTATTTAGATATTTCTTTATGACCCTGAAGGAATATTTAACAAGTAAATAATTTTATACTCTACAAGAATTTTTCGAATTATAATGTGTATTTTTAGATTGTTGATTAAGTTTTTGTTTTGTATTTCATATTTTTGTTATTGTCGTAGGTGTAAAGATGGCTTTGTTAATATTTTTAAATGTTGATGTGCCCTTGCGGGTTTATGTGTGAAACTTTTTTCAAATACTACCTGTGTACCGCATGAAACAACAATAAATTATGATTATGATTATGATGAATATGATTATTTAAAAAATGTTTTCATACGATAAATCTTTTCAGTATTTTTAATTTTGATATCAAAAATGAGAAGTGTCCGTGACAATCTAATAACTTATAATTATGTCATAAATCATGGCCAGAATTACGGCAAATGTCAAATGTTTGTTGGTTCATAGGCCAACTTGGGCACTGTCCTTTAGGAAATGTAAGTACTAAATCTGGTTTATCACGAACACATCGAACCGGTGTCACTTGGAGTCTTAACGTCGAAACCACTACACATCTCCTTTGCTGGTAAAAAAAGGCAAATTGTTAGTTTAAGGAGAGCAATATCATATTTAATTTTGAATTATTTTTGAGATCAAAAGACTGTTGCTGCTTACGCGGTGGTTGTCGCAATCTCGGCACAAAAATAAACTAACAAAAAGTTTGATTGTTTCAAAGGATTATTTCTGGAAATAGGAATAAATTAATTCAAACGCCAAAATGGTAAGGAAAATTATATTTTTTAATGCGTTATTTTTAAGTGATGAAAATAATTTTCCTTGAAACTAATTTTCCTTATTTTCAAACGGTCAGGCAGGAAACAGTAGGCAAAAACAAATTATACTCATGCTTTATCCTCGAGATTAGCATAGATAGCATGTAGTACCTAGCACATACGGTGCACTTTATTTGAGGGTAGATAAATAACAAAACAAAAAGGTGGGTCGCGCGTCTTCTACCTCGCTTTGGCTCCGACGGCTATCCATTCTCGCCTTACTCATGATAGGACGGCTTAAGTACTATTTATGTGTAAATATCTTATTATTTACGATTTCATATTCATTTATTCATCATATATTAAAAAAAACAATTAACGAATAATAAATATTTAAACCAAAAGTATTTCCATGCATTAAATCGATTGAAAGTTCTCCTTTATTAAAATGTATTATTATTTAAAATCGAATCGGTAACGGGTGAGGGCGTCACCAATTTCAGACTGTCTCCATCTGTCAAAAAGAAAAAAAATAATGAAATGAAATAGGGTACAATGTTTGTTTCTCCTAGCATTTTTTAGCTGCTTACCCACCTACAGATATACCTTACCTTATATATATAATGAAAAAAAATAATGTTAGGCCATACCGATCGATTGTAGCAATGACTTGATTTCAATGATGGAGGCCTTTGCCCAGCAGAGCGACAGTATATAGGCTAATCACTTTTTTACATCCCGATGGCAACAGGGGGGTAGCATCTAGGAATAAACAGCTAGACTTCTTCCATTTGGACTTCCAAACGAAATGAAATATGCAAATTTTAAATAACTTTATTTCTATTTCTGCAAAATAGTTTGTTGAAATAGACTTTTCCTTTTTATTTACTTCTTCTATGGAAACAGTGCAAGATTCGTCAAAAATAGTTAGGTGAAAATATTTACACTGCCGCCTCTATAAGATTCCATGTCTTGTGTATTTGAATGTGTTCTAAATAAAATAGAGTAACTAGATGGCACCACGAGACAAAGCAATGGTTCCTTTGCTAGTACGAACCATGTCCAGTAGATGGCACAGTAAATGTTAGTAAAACTGAGGGTAGAGGATCCTTACTTGATGGTTCAAGCAAAACTTTTAGGTAATATCGTAATATTCTGTCTAATGGGAATATGATCTGTTATTGAAAACCAAATAACGAGGTACGCAAATGTTAAAGATGTTTTTATTATTGTTGATATGTAAACAATTTTTTGTTTGAAGCTGTAAACTTTTAATAAATAAAATGTTTTTTTTATGTCACTGCTAATTAGACGAAGTCATACGAAGTTTAGTAGAGGTGAGGAGGGGAAGGAGGAACAGAAGTGCGCAAGGTCGTTCGCTCGGGGGAGCGCTCTGCCTGATCGCATGTTTTTACCGCGCGCATAACAACTGCCTACCTACTACCGTCAGTACGCGGAAAATATTTTTCTCTTCTCAAATTAAAAAAAAATGGAAAAGCGAGAAGAAAGACATGCTCAATACAAGAATATTGCGAAAAGAATTCAGAAACTCGAACGTAACCAAATGCGCGCTCGTAGTAAAAGATACCTGAAATTTGGATCGTCATCGTCTGGACCTGGCTCATCCTCGAGTGCAGAGTCCTCACTGAGGCTGCGCCACTCGCCTTCTTCAAGCTCGGCATCACAGTTAACAATTGAAGGTCAGTATTTTTTTTTTAGTAAATCAGCTTGTACATTCGTTAGAATTAGAAGTCAGTAATGCGGTTAACCTGCGGGGTTCTCACAATACTGATAAACGAGCAATCGAAATGAACATTGCTGTACATTACATTACATGCTTGCGGTCAGTTTGTGGGACTGTCCCCTATACTAAAAAACATGTAATATCTGGCACGGGTATAGTAAACTAGCGTCTGCGGGGCTGTCACTGCGCTAGTCATACCTTCGCAAAGTGTGCTGACAAAAATCCTGCGCATATTGCCGACATGCCGATACAATACGAGCCGATGCCCTCGACGAGTGCTGCCTTGGCACCGCCACCGCCGTCGCCCCGGCCAGCGCCGCCGTCTCCGGCACAGTCCCGCCGGCTGCTGATGCGGACAGGCCGGTTGCAGCTAATAACCGGCTTTTTCAACCGCGCGCAAACAATGCCTATGGCGAGCAGACAACTAGCTACCTTGTGCTTCGCCTTATCAATAACCAGCCGTCTGAATGAGTGGGCGGTATCACGGAAAAAAATATTCAGTGTAAAATGAAAATCGATATACAACCTTAGGCCACGCGACTCGCTCAGAGAAGTATTTAAGAAGATTGATATTTTAACTGTGCACGCTCAGTATATTTTCGATAACATAATGTATGTGCGCAAAAACTTGCATATGTTCAAAAAAAACTGTGATACTCATACAAAGACAAGCTTAACTGTCACTATGCGAATGGATGCAACTATTTTTATTTGGTAATTAAAGGAAAAAAAACTGCAGTCGAGCTAGACGGTGATTTGCTAGACATCCTCGTATCGGTGATGATCCCTCTCGACCACAACAATTTGGTAAACATATTCAACCTGATTTTTCGTGCGACTTCGGTACTCACGAAAGAGGCTCGGAAGGAATTATTAAACAAATACTTAATTCCAGGAAACTGTTTGTTGATTGGAGCACCTATGCTCAATCCGGAAGTAAAAGCCGCGAGTTCTGAAGATGTCCTTATGAAAGCCACGGCTGTAGCCGAGGCCCTTTTTTGACATAGAACGGGAGATATCTGACTCTGCTTTCAAAAAGATTGTAAATATATCATTATTTTGGACAACCTGAAATTGATATTTTTGCAAGTAGGAAAGTATAGTAGTAGTAGTATAGGAAGTGTATAAAATATATTTCTTGGCACTGAGACTCCGATGGTTACGTAATTATACGACTAGCTTTGTCCGAAGAGATTTAAACAGTGTTTCGTAATAGGTTAAATTAACCAATAATATAAATTTGCCAAAACAATCCAAGAACAACAGAGATTTATAGTTAAATATTCCATTCACTAAGTACCTTAAGTTTGTACAAAACAGGCCCACATTAACATTAACATTTAATGGCAATTAAAGTATATAACAGCATTCCAAATAGTATTATGTGTCTTGAAAATATTGATATAGGTATTTGAAAGTGAGCTCAAAAAGTTTTTGGTAAATAAGGCTTACTACACTTTAGCAGAATTTTATAATGATGAGATTAGATTTTAAGTTGCAGTGCCCCTACAGGGTGTCACACTGATCACCATTTTTTGTAACAGCTTTTCTGTACTGTGACTAGCTATGAAGAAATGATTATGAATATGAACCTCAGTCAAGTTCCCTTGTTAGAATCAATTGTTGTTATCATTTGGTAACATTAGCAATTAGTCCAGCATAGATGCTATGTTGGTAATAAACACTAGAAGACAATTCACTCATACTAGGCACTGGACCCCCACAAAATCTAGTATAAGCTAGCAATTATGATGTGGTGTGCCAGAAGCGACTAGTTAAAGACACACGACGGGCAGAGTTCATTGAAAGGACATAAAAGCTAAACCTCATCTCCAGGTTCCATTAGTTTACAGCGACTCAGATAGCCTGACCTGTCAGGGTATGGAGGTCTCAGGAATCAGTAAGCTCAAATGGCCATCCAATCGGTGGATTTGAAGAGCAAACTCAGCCAAGCTCCACGTTTTGCGACGCGGCCTAACTTTTCTCGAGGTGTCAGCACCCTAATTAATTTTAGAAGTACTGCTACGCGGCCCAACCATCCCTCTTTTCAACCGACTTCAAAAAAGGAGGAGGTTCTCAATTCGACTGTATGTTTTTTTTTAATGTTTGTTACCTCATAACTTTCGACTGGGTGAACCGATTTTGATCGTTCTTTTTTTATTTGAAAGCTGGTGCTTCCCGAATGGTCCCATTTTAATTTGGTCTAGTTCTGACATTGGCATCCATGAGAAAACCATATAAGTCTTAAATCTAGATAGACAAAATGCGCGACAAATGGACGACAAATGGACGAATAACTTAATATTACGTTAACCGATTTTGATAATTCTTTATTTATTTGAAAGCTGATGGTGCCCGTGTAGTCCGATTTTAATTTGGTCCAGTTCTGACAGTGGCATCCATGGGAAATCCATATAAGTCTTAAATCTAGATAGACCATACGCGCGACAAATGGACGAATAACTCATTATCACGAAAACCGATTTGAATGCTTCTTTTTTTATTGGAAAGGATATACTTCAAGGGTAGTTTGATGACTGTTAGGTTCTGATTATGGGATCCATGACAAAATAACGGAACTCTTGAATTCTTAGGAGCAATTGAACGATACTTTTTCGATGTATAAAATAAATAAGAACTATTCACTGAAATTCAAGAAATAAACAAAAATTAAAAAAAAAGTAACTTCAAAAAAACTATTCCAAAACAAAGCACTAAAAAGTAAATAAATAATTGCGTATTCTTCTAAAACTAATACGATAATATAATGTAGGTACAGTTATTATTATTGTTGGAGTCGGTGTCAGCCAATGTAGGTTTGTAACTACCTACATACATACGTAAACGTGATATGTAAGAAATAGGTATATTGCTAGGTATATTTTAGTGTTTCCTTGGCTGACACCGACTCCAACAATAACAATAACTTTACCTACATTATATTATCGTATAAGTTTTAGAAGAATACGCAATTATTTCTTTACTTTTTAGTGCTTTGTTTTGGAATAGTTTTTTGAAGTTGGTTTTTTTTTGTTAAAATTTTTCCACACAAGATTGCAAAAGGGACACTAAAATAAAACGCATTTTGATAACCTCCATTCTGGACTACGCTGACCATAACAGTGAATTAAATAATCGGCAAAATGAATTTCACTAATTACCTCACCAATGTAGAACGGATTCTGTAAATACTAAAACTTGTACTATCATTATAATTACTATTTTTACTAAATATATTTTGTCAAAATAGTATTCCGTGCTATAATATTCGAATATAACATGGAATTGTACATTTTTGACTTATTTTATGCATTACGCTTTATTTGTTTAAATTGATTAAAACTTTATCAGGCATAAAATATACTTAGTTTCGTAAAAAAATCTGACTATTGTATTTTACATTGAAAAGAAAGCCTCAAATTATTTAATTGTTCGTTATAAGCACAATGTCACTGACTAGAATACATAAGACAAATATTTATTAGGTACATACATACAACATATAACTATTTAATAAAATAATTACTCAAAAAAATACTTTGCACTGTATTTAAGATTTAATAGGGAATAAAATTCTGTCAATTTTTAATTTCAACTACCAATTTACTACACAATACTTACACACATTGAATTAGTCCTACTAAGTCATATAATAAAGTTTAATTTTCCTATCAATCCTATACAAATCCAAATTCATTTATTCATCATCATAGCTCTATATTTAAAGGAAAGATCTGACCTTAAGTCTGAGACAGGTGTCTCAAACCACTTATTATATCCAAAACACTGTGCGGTCCTCCGATATCCCGTGTAGGCACTACGTCATTAGTTTCACTGATTCTAACATTCCTAACCCTACTTTAGACACTACAAATAATTTATAAAACTACTAAAATACTTTTGTAGAGAACACGAACTTGATTCTATGACGGCCTAACCCTGAATATCTGGTGTCCTAAACCTAACTCTCTCACGTTTCAACACGGACCGAGTCGCGTCCTGGAACCTAATGTCCCACGTCTTAGCCCAGACTCTTTCGCGGCCTGGACCCAACTCTCTCACGACCGAAACCAGACTATCCCGTGTTCTGGACCTAACCGTCCTAACCGTCCGAAGGCCTAAAACAGAATGTCCTGAATTCTCGACCTAACCGTTCCACGACCAAAAACATAGGTACTGTCCAGAACCTAGGACCTAACTTTCTCACGGCCGAAACTAGACTATCCCGTGTTCTGGACCTAACCAACCGAAGGCCAAAAACAGAAGGTCCTGAATTCTCGACCTAACCGGTCCACGGCTACCAACCGACTATCCCCCAACCGATTCCCAAATCATAATGCAACCTAAGTTCCTCATTAAAAAGCAGAGATTTATTACCCTTAAGTGCGAATACTGAACATGACAATTTCTAATTGTATTGTTTAAAAATATGTCACAAAAACAACACTAGACCCGTGTGGTATTACAGACCTACAGTAAAGCGATACTTGAGGTAATACATTGAAAAGGGCTGACAGATTTCTTAACAAAGTTAAATTACTAATCTGAAAAATACAAGTACTTGGATAGTTTTAGGGTTCTGTCTTTTGTAAATTGAATGGAAAATGGAACCACTACAAAATAATGTCTTGTCCGTCTATTTGACTGTCAAGATCCTCCCTCATAGTCACGCGTACAGGTATCAAGCCGAAGTCTATTTCAAACATTGAACTTCACTATTCTTTAGAATTACAAAACTCATACTTCTAAGTCAACGCAAACAAAAGACACCGCAATGTAAGTCACATTTTCTTCTCATTCGTTCACACTTGACAGAGTGGTCGTGGTCATACAATATTAGCCGATTGTTGTGCCATCGCCGATTTCGCGATGCTTCGCCAAGCAGCTCTATGTTTGGCGGAGTGGGAGCAATCGTTGATGCTGGAAAGCGTCACTGACCTGATAAGGTCTGTCCACCGTGTCGGGGAGCGCCCGCGAGATATAAAGCCTTCGACTTTCCCTGTTCTATAAGTCGCTCCATGAAGTCCTCGTTACGGGTTACGTGCCCAAAGAACGTGAGGATTCGTATTTGCACAGTTGACGATAATCTCCCTTCGATCTTGAGTTCTTTCAGGATAGAAACGTTAGTGCGATGCGCGGTCCATGGGATTCGGAGCACGCGTCTCCAGCACCACATTTCCAGCGCGTCAATCTTGCGGCGGTCCTGCACCCTCAGCGCCCACGTCTCAGCTCCATATGGGAAGATTGGAAAGACCAGACTTCTCATTAGTCGAATCTTTGTGTTCCTGGTTATTCTGCGGTCTTTCCAAATATTTGCCAGCCCCTCCACTGTGGACCTGGTCACATAATATTCTGAAACTTTTAAGATAATCAAAACCTATAAATTACTTACCTTGCGTTAATAACAGTATTTAAGAAAAGGCAATGTCTCGCAGAACAACTCACAGGATAAATCTACAACTGATCCTGCGGGCATCAAGTGCGCCATTTGTACTTGTTGCTCTTGTGCAATGAAAAATAAATAAATAAATGAATAAAACCGATATATTTTAATATCTAAATTTGTAGGTATGGAACCCTCAGTTAGTCGGACTCGCACTTGGCCAGTTTTTTAAGCAGATTTCTTAATACCAACCACTAGATCTTATCGTTTGACGTTTCAGCAAAATTAACATTTTGGAACTATTTATTGAAATAAACAGTCACATATTTTAGTTTTTATTAGTTTAATTTATAGTCATCAGAACTAACAGGGACTTAGGATATTTGGGAATGTTTACCAAAAATAACCAATAAGTAAGACTTACACTTCAATATCAAGTCGAAATTCTAGCTAACAAAAAATCTACTTTTGAAACAAATTACTTTTTGTATTGTATTCATTTACAAGTTTTTATTGGATTAATTTAATGCAAAAAGAAATTAAAATCCCATTTAAATAGTGTAGGTTAAGGTGCGTTCCGTTACATTCAGCAGTTACTGGTATATATACATATTTTCGTACACCATTTAACCAAGGAAGAGAGAGTAATTTGGATACAAGTTTTTCGGCAGTAGCGCTTTTATTGCGTGTAGGTAGGTATTTGTGTCATCAACCCATTGAAGTGTAGTACATAATATTTCAATGCATCAACCCTCTGATTTTAGTACCTCGGTTTTTTAAATTACCCGAACCGTTCATCTGCAGCGCAGCGATTCAGCGAACAAGTGACATACTTACTTAATGTCTTTACTTTTCATCAACAGGAAACATAATAAGAAAAAAAAATACCGCACCGGATGCCGTCTGGAATAGCAGATTGGTCCATATCAACCGACTTCAAAACATGTGGCGGTTATCAATTCAGTTATATTTTTGCTTGAAGTATATATAGGTACCAAGACCAAGAGACTAGACGCTACACTGAAAAAATATTTGCAAGGTACAAACTTAGTTCTCGTTGTTGCACCACGCTTGCCTCAGGTACCTACGTGAAACGCAGCACGCACGATCGCATATCCCCCTCGCTATGACTCACCCGCTGACCAGGTGACCGAGCGCGAACGAGGGCAACTCGTGACGTCATGCCATCTGCGGAGCGTCTCTGAGACTTTGGTCAGGGAGGCCCATATATTACCTCCAATCTATGGCGAGGCCCAAAAGCTGCTATTAAATATTTCGTTTCAAAGGTAAGAGCTCGGAGTTTGAGCTACTGGAATCGATGAAATACCTACGTTCATTCGCAGCTTTGAGAGGATCAATCAAATGTTAAATGTGAGTATATATGTATGGCCTTGTGGTTAAAAGAAACAACGTCTTCATTTTGACGCAATTTAACACAATATTTTCAATATAAGACATCTTCATTATTAACAAAACAAAATAATTAGGTAGGAGGTATTTATGGGATAAAAGAGACACTCGAAAAAAGTCTTTTTTTTTGTCTGTGAAGTTGAACCATTTCAAACTTACGAACTAGGCTGTGCGTAATGAAATGTGAAATGTTATGTAATACAATGAAACATTGTACGGGTTTTAGGTGACTTTCTGTGATTTCAGTAATTAAGTAGGTTAGTTAGTATTTTTTCCTTTTAACAGAGGAGCGCAAGACCTTTAAACAATCAATTATTGTTGATCCTATAATGTACATATTTATGCTCGATCCGTAATGTACCTTATAAATTAATAATAAATAAACATCTGGGACAATTCACACCAAGATCATTTGACCCGAAACTAAGCAGAGCTTGCTATGGGCGTCGAAGACTGTTAGACATAGGTACTTAAATATTTCTAAATACATAATAACACCCAGACACACAACAAACACAAAATGTTCGTCACATAAATGTTTGTCATGGGTGGGGATCAAACCCACGACGAAATTCATTTATGAATAACCTGTTTAACTCGTCTGTCTGAGTGAAATAGGTATAGAACCTAGGTATTATCATTATGACAGCAGCAGAGCTCTACCTCGAGTGAACGAATGAAGAATTGAACGTTTAATAATTTATTAGGCCGACCGCCGATCCAGAACGTTAAAGTTATACTTATATAATACCTAGAGTAACCTACCTACCTACTCAGATTTGATGTGGTTACTTTTCATGAATTTATTCAGCAATGAACCACTTACTAAACGTGTATGTATCAATACTTATCTTATCAACTTTAACTGGCAACAGTAAAAAGTGATTAGGTAACATTCAAGATAAACATTCAACAGCGAACACACCATCGACCATTGGTGACGCCCGGGCGTTCAACCTACCCAGACGACCTTCACCGATGAGCAAAAGTTTCATGCGTATTGCAGTGTCAACGATCCCATAACAAACGGTAGCCATCTTTCAATCAAATAGTGCGCGTCGGACACTTGATCCTAGTCCTGTATCGCCGTCCACCCGCGCCGCATTGTCGTCCGTGTAGTACATGAATTAAGGCACATTTTCGGGCGACTGGCGGCTTTAATTCGGGCATGCGCGGTCTTGTGGCATCCAAAACGGAGTAGTGAAGGTCACCTTCAGTATCGAAACGCGGGACAGCCGGCAAACCATCATTCTTTTTTCACAAGACTCGCGGGGCCTCGCTACGTGCTTTTATCCCCGGAAACTCCGACACCAAACATCTGTAAGTACTAGCGAGTCCTAGAACTTGATTCTTGCATTATGTACATGTTGTAAGCAAACTGTGAAGTAGTGAAACCTCATGAATAGGTGTAGTCGTTTCAAAGTCGGACCTAGTTCTGCTGAAGGCAGCCAAATGTTCTTTTTGCAAAAATGAGATTTAAACACAGTCATACTAAATTCGACATTGTGGATTTTTTGCAAACAGCCATTTCGATACCTATCTCTTCTCAATGCTGAGATATGAGCCGTCAACTTAAGCCATTAAAAAAACGTTTTGGAAAAAACAGTCATCATAGTGTAAAATGCTGCCAATTTCGACAAAAACGACATAACCTATATTGCAGAAGTCAGCCTTCTTATATACAGGTTGGTCCAAACATACAGCTCAACTATTTTTTTTGAGCTTACTCACACTTAGGGGTATTCGAAAATACCCCGTGTATGTCACCCGATTTTTTGTAGTTTTCGAGTTATGAATTTTTTAACGAATTTTTGAAAAATTCTGGGTCGAGTCATTTTTTCGGTCACTGTAGCGCGATCTGTTGAGATAATAGACTGATTTTTTTCATCATTAGTTGAATAATAGCGCTTGATGGTTCTGATAAATTCACATCCCTATCTTAAAAAAATAATTAGGAAATTGAAAAATTTAGAAATTCTATTTTTTTCCTGAATTTTGAAAGCCGTTTTAAAAAAAAAGTTACCTAAAATTTTTTATCCAAACCTTTTTTAAAAACTTAACTACTTTCTTAACTTATTACCATGTAAATTTCAATGAGTTACTTTAGCGGTAACTTACTAAAATTTTCATTCAAAATGCCAGAAGTGTAAAATTCAAGTAATCTGTGTGGTCATTTTGAAAGCGTTCAAGATAGATAATCATCGTCAAAGCAAAAAAAATTAAGGCTATGAATGCGTTTATTTAGACGACTTTTTTGTGATGAAATATTTTTTAAACGTCAAGTATAGGTGAAACTAAAAGTCACCATTTCGAACACTTATTATGACGTTTTTTATAAATAATTTCATTAAGCAATGTTGTTATCAAGTTTTAGTTGATACACAGATTACTTGAATTTTACACTTCTGACAATTTAAATGAAAATTTAGGTATGATGCCCTTAAAGTTACTCATTGAAATTTACATGGTAAATAGCTAAAAGCATAATTAAATTTTAAAAAAAGATTTGGATGAAAAATTTTTGGTAACTTCTTTTTAAAAACGGTTAAGGGCAGTTTAGGGGAAAAACAGCATTTCTAACTTTTTCAATTTCATAATATTTTTTTAATTTAATATAAGCGTTATGGAGATTTAGTCGATGAATGCCATATTCTGGAAATGACACAATGGTCTAAAAACGACAAATTCTATAAATGAAGAAATTGCAGAAATACAGTATTTTTCAAAAAGTGTGTAGTGTGAATTCTTCAGAACCATCTGGCGCTATTATTCATCTGACAAAGAAACAAAATCAGGCATTTATCTCAACAGATCGCGCTGCACTGACCGAAAAGACTCAACCCAGAAATTTTCAAAAATTAGTAAAAAAAAATCATACTCGAAAACTACAAAAAATCGGATACATGGGGTATTTTCGGATACCCCTGAGTCTGAGGATGCTAAAAATTTTTATTGACGTGTATGTTTGGACCACCCTGTATATGGCTGTTTTGTACAAATTTAAAAATGTTAGCAGGTATCGGGGTTCGAGTTATGGAAAAAGACAGCCAGTCTGGTTGTTTTCTGTAAATTTGTTTTGTTACGGGCACATAATTGGCTTTTTTCAACACCATCCAGGCTGTTTATATGAAATAAATAAAAACGAGCTGACCAGACAGACTCCGGTTTGTCAAATGTTTGAGAACTGGTGTCCATTTGGCCCGCTTTTATCAGACTTGTTTTGCATTTATTATTATTTTCACGAGTGATTCATTATAATCGAGTCGCGCGCGCGCATCCTTGAGCGTCAGATGTGTTATGTCGGTTGCGAGACTGTGAGCGTTGTCCATAAAAATGACAAATTTTGTAAAGTGCAACAACTGTAATATTGTTATTGACGAACTCTTATCGTACATACAAAATAAAATATCAATAGCAGATGAAGAAAGTTTGTCGTAAAATTAAGAGACATGTTTAAAAGGCAGTGGCGGGCTGGAACAAACACGTAGCTAAGGCACACAAGGAGGCTTAACTAAAGTTTCGTGTCTGGGTGTGTCATGGTAAACTAACCTCAGGCCATGTTTATAACAAGATGTTTGAGGCCAGGCGAATTTTTAATACTCTACTAAAAAGGTGCAAAGATCACGAGACACAAATTAAAATGGTCATGCTCGCCTCACATCACTCGAAAAAAAAATTCACTCCTTTTGGAAGCACACAAATAAGTTGCAATGTAAGCCGAGCCTTCCCGTGAGCTTTAGTGGAGAAGATAAATCTCAAAAAATTGCTGCTCTATTCAAGGATAACTTTTTTGTTAGGTGCCCTGGAGGGTCGCAGGCGATGTTGGATGCTGAGCTCTGAAACGGGAAATTAAATTTACTATTAAAGATCTTGCTTTAATAATAAAATCTATGTCTAGAGGGAAATCCCCCGGCCACGATGGACTCAACATCGAGCATCTTTAGTTTGCTGGTCCGCACTTACCTAAAGTTCTGTATTTACTGTACAACTTTTGTTTGGAATATATGTAGCTACCTGCCCAGTAAAATGATTCAGACAGTGGTGGTGCCAGTAATCAAAAATAAGACTGGGGATATTTATGAAAAAATAACTATAGGCCTATCTCATTAGCAACTGTTATATTCAAGGCATTTGATAGCGTGCTTAACACACAGCTTAGTAAGTATATTATTCATCGGATTAACCAGTTCGGTTTCAGCCCAGGGCTGTCAACGGAAATAGCTATTCTGTCGGTAAAGCACACTGCCAATTACTATGTATCTATCGACCTCTCTAAGGCATCAGACCTGATTTCATATAACTTGTTGTGGCGAATGCAAGAAAAAGCCAAAATACCAAGAGAACTTTTAAATACCTTGAAATATTGATACGGAAACCAGGTCAACAACGTGCGTTGGGATGGGTCCTTGTCTCAGCCATACATGTTGGAGTGCGGGGTGAGAGTGAGACAGGGTGGGTTGAGTTCGCTAACGCTCTTCAACCTGTATGTGAATGGGCTGACATACGAGCTGAGCAACACCAGGTTCTGCTGCTATATAGACGGCTTTCGCGTTAGTATAATTAGTTAAGCGGACGACATGGTGTTGCTAAGTGCGTCTGTATGTGGAATATGCAAGCTTGTGGCTATATATGACGCCAAGTCTCATGGACTACAATGTACGAAAAAGCCAAGCAATGGTCTTTGAGGCAGGCCCGCTCCGAATATTTCTGAACAAGTGCCCATTACAATGGGTACGTAAATTTAAATATCCTGGTCATAAATTAACGGTAGACCTTAAAGATGATGATGATGTTGAAAGGGCGCTCCCGGGGCGTTATCAGTAGGGGCAAACATGTTGGGTCGCAGGTTTGCACGTTGCAAAAATGATGTTAAAATAACTCTCTCTAAAGCCTACTCTATTTAGAGCCTACTGTACTCGTCGGTCCTATAACGCCCTGATAGTCTAATATAACAACGCTTTTAGGATGCTGCTGACGTTGCCTCGCTTCTGTAGCGCATCAGGGATGTTTGCAGAAGCGTGAGAAGACTGTATTTATGCGACCATGCGGAAACGGTGCACCTCCCAGGTGCGCAGGGTGCACCAGGGAGGGGTGCAGGGTTGGGCAGCACCAACAGCGTCTTACAAATGACTGCAAGTAGGCTGGACGACCGGTATATAAGTCATTGCTGCAAGACATAGCCGGTGTTTGGTGCGGTGGAGCCTTATGTGCTGACGGTTAAATATTAGTTAATGAGTATTTTATTTTATTTTTTATTTTTTCTGATTGCAACCAACAGGTGCAATTTTATTGTCACTAAAAAATGTCAATAAATTTATTATTATTATCTTTATTCAGTATTAAAGTTAGGTATAAAATTTGTACAGCATTTCTATAAAAACAAAGATTTATAACAATAAAACAACTTAAGAATTATAAATATAAAATCTAAATAGTTACAATTATAAAACCTAAGATACTCGTACCTGACAACTGACTACTGATCTTCACGGTGGCCTGACTTGCGCTTTATACAGCAGCAGACTTTGCCTAAAATTGAAGTACCTACTCCTTCACCATTTTGTGCTCGGTACGAGTACTTTTGGGTTGGCCGACGATAGCACAGTTGCAGTTAAAAAACATGTCCAACGCAAGGGCTACTTGGGCCGCTCGTGGCGTGACGATTTAAAGAAGGGCATTAATTTGGGCCTCAGAAACTGTGTCAGACTGTGGCAATGACAATCTCAGGTCTCAGGTCGGGTTTAATGCAACGAAAACGCAGGTGTGTTGGATGACGGCTAACCGAAGTAACTTTTAACTGACTCCGTCTTTCCGGGACGTTTCTCTGCCACATCCAGCTGCTTGGCTTTGAGTTGTCAGCAAGCTTCAACTTTGCAAGTACATTCCTCTGCTGAAACTGCTGCTAAAAAGCTTGGCGTCTTATACGGGGTGAGGCAGTATTTCATCCCGAAACATCTCTCAAACATCTCCTACAGTAGTATAAGGCTGCTCGCACACATCCGATAATCGGTGACCGATTTTTTGTAGGAGAAAAATAGAACGTACTGATAGCAATGGAGCAACGCACACGTCCGACAAAAAGTAGGTCAGAAATAATATGAAATACAAAATCGGCCCGATTATCGGTCCGACAAAAAGTCTGACGTGGGTGTGCACCCTCAAGCACCGATCAGGCCGTGTATCAGCTAATTAACAGCTTGCTGCCCTGGACTTGGTGAACACTCGTGCCTTAAGGCTCATTAATGACCGACCAGGGGCTCACTGCTGGGCTGCAGGATCTTGAACACCAGCGCAAAGTTGCCTCTCGTTTTGATGGAATCTAATTTTTTTCCAGAACAATAACAGTCTGGGTCTCTTTAAGACAAGAGTGGATTAGGCATTTGCTGGGCAGACCTGCACCATCATAGACCACATTATCACTTACCACCAGATGCGATTGTGGTCAAATGACTTTCTAGTCTCTATACTAATAAAAAAAACCTGTTATGCACTCTGAGCTTTTTAGAAACTTTCAAATGACTCCGAAACTAAACGTCTTTTGATATGTCAACACCAAAAAGCTTAATATTATTTACAATACAAAACAGTAAGAGTGGTTTTCTGAAGCTGACAAGTTATAGCAAATAGAGTTAACACAACGATACGCGAAAATGTTCATCTTAGTAGGGCTAAACAGGTTAAAATTAGCAAAAAAACTTGTAGCACGCCCTAGTTAATGTCCAAGGTCGATAGCTTGGTTGGATAGCTCCCCTGAGCACCTATCGTTAACAACGGCTTTAATGCGTCTGCTAGACAAGAAACTGGCAATCCATAAATGAACTTCCAGGCAATCTGTAACATGGAAGCTTGAAAAATGGACGTCAATACCAAACCTGGTCGAACGCCTTGGCTATATCTAGCCCTACCCGACCCTATAAGGTCCAATGGCTTGCACGTAGCGTTGTGTGTCACTTAGGTAATATAGCACTATGTACATCAGTTATCACTTTCTTTCACAAAGCATTTCTCAGAACCCCATAAATCAAGCAAGCAATTTACATACACACGTATGTCACGTGATGGTATGACCGGCAAAGACCACATCTTGCAACTTGCTACGGTCCTGACACACATCTTGCACTTTTCCACTTTTATTAAACCTTTCATCCATCCTTTCCATATAAAGTATCTTGGCATCCCCATCCTAATTTTAGTAATAACAACCTCTTTCACACCACGGTTCAATATCACTCGTCCTCGCGTGATTTGAATTATGCTACGAGTGAGAAAGAAACGATTCTAAGGCTTTATTAAAGGGACCATTTCTCCCGATTCCGTACTTTTGTACTGTTCTAAAGAAACCCTGTCAGAACCAGGTATACCCGGGTATTTTGGATCCGGATGCATGGCCTATATGTATCGTAACGTTTCAGTCACTACAAGAAAACATTTTAACCAGTGACTCACCGGCTATAATAGTTTCTTGTCTGTTTTTTCGTTTTGAATTATTGCAGACAATAGCCACCTTGTGTGGCTGGTTCACGCATTATTGCGATTTTCATGAAATAAGCTATTATGATTAAAACAGTCACGTCTAAAAAGGCAATTATTGGTATAAATAGAAACGATTCCAAATACTGGATAGGATGTAAAAAATTGCTATAGTTACTTTTCCCAATAGTTCTAAAAAAAGAAAGTTAATAATTAACTGAAGAGCAATCATCGACACAAAAATGCTTATTTCTCCGTTTGTACTTTTTCGCACATGGCTGCTTTCTGCAGAACTAGGTCCAGTTGCTTGCGACGCGCTTATAGCTGCCATTTACCGGTTTTGATGAAACGTTTCTAAACAATGGGGAAGTTCATTCTGTTGAACTTGTAATGTATTGATCTTTCATGTGGTATTTTCACGTTATAAAATGCTATTTATAGTATTTAATTAAAAATGATTTTACTTCTCGACTCTAGCGACTAGCGATACAGGAAAATGTTATAAATAAAGACTTCATCATGACTCACGCTATTGCAAGAGATTCGTTTTACCACTTGCATAATTATTCTACATTGTTTGTTGGTTAATTGCATCTGCACTACACCATACAGCCAAAAAATGAGTATGACTCATTTTTTGTCTCTGATAGCTCTAAGAATGTTTAAGGTGTTTTCTCCGACTGTTTAAAGTTCGGGGTATGTAGGATCATTAATGTCTTTACAATCAGTCTAAAAAAATAGTACTTAACTGGAAGGTACCTTGACTACAGAGCCTAGTAGGAGTTTCGTTCACTATTCGGTCGCGACCACCTAAACGAGAAATTTGTATGGCATTAGGGGTGTCGCCCCTGGTGGCACGTTTACGCAAGATAAGATAAGATAAGATAAATATACTTTATTGTACAACAAATCATACTTAAAATAAGCATTACATAATCTTAGATTGTACAATGTAGGCGGTCTTATCGCTAGGAAGCGATCTCTTCCAGACAACCTGCAGGTAGAGGAAATGACAAGATTAAAAAGAGAAAATAGGTAAGGTAGTGTGAGATAGTGAGATAATGATATATACATGAAGTTATTATATGCATTCATGAATTCAATTACATATAGGTACTAGCTAAAACTTATAAACGTAGTAAATATCTGTAAACATACACAAAATTATAAAGAAACGGTAAAAAAGACTTATTCAGGGTTGGTTTATCCAGGGAGGAGCAAGGAGAGAATATGAAGATCTCGTCGGCGACGAATTGGAAGCCATTTTAATTGGGCGCGGAATTCAGATACATGATCATACTTGCGTAGGCCAAAGATGATGCGAATGCAGAAATTCTGAAGACGTTCCAGTTTATTAAGCCATTTTTATGAGAACAATCTCTTACACAGTGAACAATATGGATTCACGAGAGGCCGTTCTACTACTGATGCTGGCATCGCACTTCTAGAACACATTGAACGCTCTTGGCGTCTTCTGTGACTTGTCCAAGGCCTTTGATTGCGTTGATCACGATACACTTATACGCAAGCTTGATTTTTACGGGGTTAGGGATAATGCTTTAGATTTGGTAATTTCGTACCTTAGTTTAAGAACTCAAAAAGTTGATGTTAACAGTGTACTCTCTACAGGATCACAAGTTAAAATGGGGGTCCCTCAAGGATCCATTCTAGGTCCATTACTATTTCTGATATATATAAATGATTTACCTTTTTACTTAAAATATATTTGTGATGTTGTATTGTTTGCAGACGACATCTTTAGTTTTTAAAACTGACAGAAATAAAAACCTTTTTGATGATGTTAATGACGCACTTTCAAAGGTTTTACAATGGTTCACAGTAAATAATCTACAGCTTAATGCAAAAAAGACTAAATGTATTAATTTTAAGTTGCCTAATGTTAAAGATAACCCCAACAAAATTGATGGTAATACTATGAAGCTTGTAGATACAACTGTTTTTCTTGGAATCACACTAGATTCAAAACTGCAATGGAACCCTCATATAACAGCTCTCTCAGGCAGACTTAGTTCGGCTGCATTTGCAGTGAGAAAAATTAGGTTATTAACAGATGTTGATACTGCTCGTTCAGTTTATTTTAGTTATTTCCATAATGTAATGTCTTACGGCATTGTACTTTGGGGTCAAGCGGCGGATATACAAACCATCTTTATCCTCCAGAAGCGAGCTATCAGATCCATCTATAAGCTTCGTGCACGGGCTTCACTTAGGGAGATTTTTAAGGAAATTGGTATCCTCACTGTAGCGTCACAATACATTTACAATTGCATTGTTTTGGTGAGAAAAAATATTGGTCTCTATGCTAAACACAGTGACATACATTGCAGAAATACTAGGAATAAGGATAAAATTGCACTTCCACTCTTTAGGTTACAAAAAGTTTTAGGATCCTTTATGGGGCAAGGTATACATTATTACAACAAAATTCCAAAAACAATTTGTGAGTTACCTTTACATAGATTCAAAAATCACATCAAAACGGCTTTATTAAAAAAGGGCTATTATACTACAAAATACTACCTTATAGATAAAAATGCCTGGGTATAAGCGCTCTGCTCGATGCGGGATTAAATAGCTCTATTGTAACAGATGTTTTATTGTAAGAGTTAATAGGTACCTAGTATGTATGTACTGACTAACAATTTTTGTTTTTGAATTGTTTAAATGAATTCTTGTTATTATATTCTTTTATGGTTGGTTTTTTCTCTTTGTTTTATATTCTTTTAGGTTTATTTGAATCAAAATGACACACTGCTTGTACTTTACTAACGCCTGTTGAACCCAAAACAAGTTTAAAAGAGTAACTGCTGAGTTTCTTGCCGGGTCTTCTCAGTAAGAAACAACTCCGACGCGGTGGTAGAGTCGCATTATGTCTGTATACTGTTTATTTACATATCCATATTATTATGGTATTTATGTCTATTATTTAGTATATTTTGCTGTAAATTTGACGATTTGAAAGTACTGATACAGTCTATTTGAATAAAGTTATTTGAGTTTGAGTTTAAGAAAATTTTGAGTAACATCGAGATAACAGCAGTCGGCATAATCGAGAATCGACAGGAGAAGGGCTTGGACTAGAGAAACCTTGGTGGGTATGGGCGAAAAATTACGTAGTCTGCTAATTGCACCTGCAGAAGCAAACACCATCCTGCTAACCTCGCCAATTTATTTACCCCAATCAAGTGAGCTATCAATGAATATCCCCAAACTCTTTACCACGTTACTGTAAGGTATACGGACTCCCTCAAAATCTATTTGTGGCAAACAAAGTTTTCCAGTGAATTCTATAAATCAACCATGAGCTACCTACAACTAAAGCTTGTGTTTTAGTAGGGTTAACCGTAAGACCAAAAGATTTACTCCAGTCCAGAATACGAGCCAGATCTGCGTTCACGATTTGGACCTTATGCAGGTTATCATAAGGTACGTACGCAACCATTTTTCTTTATAGTAAATCTGTGTTTACTTGCATAACTCGGTACGTACCTCTGATCTAATGTACTATCACTTGGCACTCAGTTTTAATTTCTAGGTAAATAAAAAAATAAACCTAGATAAGGTCAGCTCATATCAAAATCATCTGACCCCGAATAAAACAGGAACCTGTTTTTTGTATGTATTGTGATTGGCCGTGATAGATATATCTGTTCTCTCTCTCTGTGTTCTCTATCACTTCTACAATGGGGTACTCTGAAGAGTTATTCCAACTTATTCCATCCTCACTCCCGTACCACGGGTGCTGGATTACGGCGTCACCCACACACAGTCCAGCATTTGTTCCCACGCACAAAAAGGTTCAGTGACTCTTTTCTTTGTCGAACCATCCAGACGTAGAACGCTCTACCAGCGCATGCGTTTCCTTCCTCTTAAAGTCCCGGGGTCTTCAAGCGGGGCGTGAAAAGGCATTTTTGCAGGCCTTCAAGATGAGTATGACCAGCTCAGTGATTGCTTTGCACTACTGCGCTCGGCAGCCTCATATCTGGACCTCACGACCGCTTTCCACCAGTGGAGTGAGGTCATCTTGACGGGCACTATGAAAAAACTACCACAACATATTTGTCTGAGTGATAATAGCTAAGTATAGGCAGGTTCATCCGAATGTAATAAAAATAATTGTATGCAAATTCGTAACAGCGCCTCTAATGAATTAAAATGGAACTAAAATGGCATACATAATACAATTATCTTTATTAGATAACGTAGATTTTGTTGCAATCTCATAAATGGCTGTTTTATGCTATAAGTAGGGGTTTTGTTATAAGTTTATCATTAGTACCTATCTTACTTTATTAGTAAAAATTGTGTTTTTAACCATACACTTCATGTTATCCATGCGAAAGCCTTATTGCGTGATGCATGCGTGACTCGCAGCACGCGGCTGCGGCCGCCGCGCGTCGTTTCCATGCGCTCTTACAATTCTGACTAACTATCTGTCTGTATAGTAACTACGAGTATTTAACTCGCGCCTTCGCCAGCCGGCGCCCAGTTCATTCAGTAAACTAGTGCTTGCCAGTTGTCAGACAACTGACCAATAGCGATCAGTTCTCGGGATCAATCACTTTAACTGTCAAGAAGTTAAATCAATCTCATCTCATTTCGTTCAGTACATTCGCCGCGTGTGCTAGTGCTAAACTTTCAAGAAACAGATCAACATTTGGAACGCGTATAATTTTATCACGTTCGTAATTGCAGCTGAATAAATATGACTGAAAATAATCTCAACAATGGCCACAGCAACGGTCGCTGTAAGTAATACTGTTCAATTAGTTATTCCATTTAGCATTAGTTTTATTAGCTTACAATTTTGAGAATAAACCCAATTCTCCGTTATGTTTGATCTCTTTTGCAAAACAGAGTTTTTTTTTTTTTATTTAAAAGTTACAAAATATGTAGGTCACGACATATATATTTAAGAAAATGTTGAGAATGTAAAAAAAGCTGCATTTTTTGGGAAATTTGGCGGATTTTTTTTATATCTGAAATGGTAGGCATTTTATTTCAAAATCAAAGTTTATTACTCGAAGTACCTATTCAATTATTAAAAAATCATGGCTCTGGAACTCATCATAACAAAATTACAAGTGAATAAACATTTAAAAGAATCATTTAAATTAACAAATTTAAACTTACTAAACCACAGATTTGTTGATAATTTGATCCTAGTTTAACAGCCTTCAAGTTTGATACGTAGGTACCTATATCAAATTGTATTTTAGGTAAGTCGCGTTTCGGATTTACTTTTGAATGAATCGTCGATACTCAGCTAGGGCTGACCAAGGTCACGTAGGGGACTAGGGACCCTAGCGGCCCCAAGTGGATCGACCCATGGTTGCTGCTGGCTATTCACGACGTTTCCTAATATTATTGAATAGGTATTGAAAGTATCTATGCTCAGAATAAATGTATCTAAAACATACCATCACGACTTTATCCCAAACGGGGTAGTCAGAGACAAGTGACTGTGTCGTCATGGTGAACCAAGCAGTCAGAAGCCCACTTTTTACCAATGGTATTAGAACCCAACGTGGTAGGTGGTGAGCCTTCCGCCGTTATCCGGGTTGATTTTGGATTTTTATCGATGTTTTCCATCACCGGAGAGTAAGTCGGATATTTAACAATGAACACAAAGATTTTGGTTCTGGCCAGATTTGAACTCGGGACCACACGATCCACGATCTGAGTTCGTGTGCTGAACCACTAAGCCACGACGCTCTCTCAACATATTTAATAGGTAGTTTCTACGTTGTACCTAGTTTCCTGGCTTAAATATGTGTTACAATAGGAATTTAAGTTTTTTTTGGTTCGGCCTTAGCTGACCTTTCCTAATCTATTTGCAAGACGGCCCTGATTGATATCCTTGTCTGGTAAGTCGCAACACAAGGATATTCATTCGAGACTATGACGAGTGCTGTGTTACTTGTGTTGTCTGAAGTAGGGCTTCCAATCTCGGTATACCGGAATCCCGCATGATTTTTCACTCCCGGTCACTGCGGGATCCGAGATACGGGATCCGTGGGATTTGCGGGATTGAAAAATGTTATGAGTACACGTGCTTTCGTGAGCGCTGTCGCTCGCATACTGACATTACTGACGATTGCAAGAGAACTGGAGCAGACTTTAAACTGCGCCACAACAAGTTTTTGTCCTCCCTCGCTCGAATACCTCTGTTTGAAATCATAAGGAAAGACACGACTCTTTATGAATCAGGAGGATCGATGGGTAAATATTCAACGTTAGCTCACTATGCCCGAAAGTCTATAGTGCCTACAAGCGTATATATGTAGAAGCAGAGCGAGCGTTTTCCGCTGCTGGTTATCTTGCCAATAAAATACGAAGTACCTAGTTTGGATGACGATCCGTTAGGAATGTTATGTTTTTTGCGAAAACACTTCCAAAATGCAAAGTGGTTGCATCATCATAACTTTTTTTTGGTACTTCTTTTAATAAATGCTATGTCATCCTATACTTGGTTTTACTAAGTACTTACTTTTAACCTTTCTTATTGACAAACGCGGGGTCCCGTTATACCGAGATACCGCACCGATGAAAATTCTTCCACCCGCTGATACCGAGATCCCGCAATAGCATGCGGGATAGGAATTAAGCCTTAGCTGGACCATATTCATTTATTTATATTTTTACTTACTTGCGAATCTGGTTTAAATCTGATTTCAATATCATGGGGATTCCATCATGCATACGGGATTGCCCCGCATGCGTGACACCCGCAAGTGTGATTTTCATACAAGTATTTATTGTAATACGTGGTTTGTCGTAGTTCTGCTGAGTCAATATCTATAATGAAAGGTATACTACCTTTCAATAAAGATAATGACTTAACCTTAAAATCAAAAATACGAATGTTGACGACACGGTTGGCCTAGTGTTCGGGTTCGATTCTCGGTCGAGTACGCATACGCATACGCATTTACGCAATATTAACGTTCGTTGAAGAAGAACAAAAACAACCGACATCGCTCGAAGGATTGCATCGCTGAAGTGGCAGTGGGCGGGACACATAGCGCGGAGAACCGATGGCCGTTGGGGCGGAAAGGTTCTCGAATGGCGACCGGGTACCGGACGACGTTCCGTGGGCAGGCCCTCTACAAGGTGGACCGACGATCTGGTCAAGGTCGCGGGAAGCCGCTGAATGCGGACAGCGCAGGACCGATCGTTGTGGAGATCGTTGGGGGAGGCCTATGCCCAGCAGTGGGCGTCGTTCGGCTGAAATGATGAACGTCCGTTGGTCAACGCGGCTGATTTTTTGTAATTCATGGTAACATACAGGAAAGGTGTTACAGAAGATGGCATATCTATGTTATTGTTTTTTTTATTAAACGAGGTCATTTCGGACTCCTGACCGGACAAATATCTTCATCAAAATAAACGACGCAACTTGAATAGGTACCTGAAATTCGTATTTTTTTGAATGAAATGATTTGATTCCGAACCCTTTAACGCTTTTTTACACCTTATTTCGTTTCGTAGGCGTTAATATCAATGAATTCTTCTAAATGCGGCGTTCCCTGCGTGAGCCTGTCAGTGGACAATCCAGTACATTTATTTGCGGCGCGTGCAGCTTCGGCGTTCATTCAACCGCGATAAAATTAAATTAATTTATTTTTAAACGGTTTTATTAGCGAATGTTCGGATATATTTCTGTAAATGCAGATGTCTTTTTTTCTTAAATTGGTTTTGATTGCAGTAGGCAACGCACTCTGATGCATCGAAACATTTTTACAAAAATTATCTCATTCAAGTTATAGTAAGTATGTAGGTAAGTAGGTATGAACCATTACCTTATTAAACCACTACCTTAGCCATTTTACCTAACTATTAAGATAAGGAAACAATGGATACCTAACACGTTTCGGACTTGCATACCTAAATGATTTTTACTATTTTATGGGAGTTTTATATCATACGTGAACGAAACGATCCACACTGAATAATAGGTTTAGGTTGAAGACATTTATTTCTCTTAAGAACATTACAATTCATTTGCTGAGAAACACAAGATTATAAGTTTTAAATATCTACCCAGACATAGGGTAAAAGAACCGCTTTACGACCACTTTACGTAAATAACAAATTCAGAGTAAAAAAAAAACATGATTCAATGAAATTCCACAGAATGAAAAGTGTTGTGCTTAGTCCTCAAATATTGTAGTTTCATAAAGTAAGGAAAACAATGGCATTATTTAAACACAAAATTTATAAAACATTTTAAATTAAGACATTGTCATTATCACCTGTTTACGACCATTTAACTCAGTTGTCGACCATTGATGTACCGGTTATCGACCGCTATTTTTGGAATTCAAAAACACACCTTATGTGTACTTAATAAGGCATATTTTGTGTTAATAAAAGACAAGCTTTTATTTAAAATATGCTTTTATTTAAAGTGTAACAGCAGTAATAAAATCTAATCTTTATCTGCCTAACATTTTTACTAAAGTAGAATCAAAATTATAACATAATTGCTTAACATTATCAGTCAAATTGCACTTAATTACGTAATCAGGAGATCCAATACATTTGGAGTCAGTTCTGATGCTCTCGGTATGACTGCACGCCAGCTGCACATTGCCACCAACGGTTAGCAGAGTGATACTGTATCACACTACTGCTGACTGTGATAGTAAACAACTGCCTTCTCGTCTGGAGTTGGCGTGCAGTTTGAAAGCAATTCTATTGCATTCAGAAAATCTGCATTATATTATAACCTGCCGACTGTTGAAGCTGAAGCTGGTGTGCAGCGATGTCGACTGCACCGGAATTGTCTCCAAACTGATTTGGAAGTATTTCGACTTCCATTTAAATGCAGTTAGAGTAGTCACCTCTGTCCAGTCGTCAGTAAACTTAGTTATTATAATATGGTTTTAATATTTCGTCTCTAATTTTTTTCACTCTTTGACAGATTTCACACTGATATTCAGCATCAGCAGCTTCAACATATGTCAAATTCTTTAGGGAAGTGCATCTTAAATGATACCAGCGGACGCAACTGTCACAGCCTATGTTTTTTTCGGCATCTTCTTCGGTGTCGCTTATAAGGTCATCCTGACAATCACTGCATTTTTGTCTATCCTTGTTTTGTTTTTCATCATTTTTTGTTTTAGCTATCTGATTTTTTTTCTTTTTCTTCGCAGGAGGGTCATTTTTCCTAGCATCCCTTTCTAACTTTCTTTTCTTTTTCAGGTCGTCTTTTTCTTGCTTAATTTTGTCTTTCATTTCATGGTGGTCTCGCCAGGCCTTTCCAGAAATCGCACTTGGCATATGAACAAACCCTCTTTTTTTAGTTGTGGCAGGAGGAATTGGAAATTTCAAATGTTTTTGAAATGGATCAATAACAACGGGAGTACTCTGGGCCGTAGGCTCAGCATCAAAATCCGCAGTGATTATATTTAAATTATTTTCCATTGCGGAAATATCCTTCAAAAATACAGACGAGTTGATGTCGGACAAGTTTTTTTCAAAGGGAATACTCTTGGCCGTAGGCTTAGCATGAACATCAACATTGATCATATTTAAATCATTTTCTATTGCGGAAATGTCCTTCGAAAATACAGACGAGTTGATGTCGGGCAAGTTTTCTTTAAAGGGAATAGGCCGTTTCCTCTTGGGCGAAGGCTCAGGATGAACATCAACAGAGACGATGACATTATTTACCGTATCTTCTGGTTGCTTTGTTGATCCATCCTTATTTTTACACATAGGTGCATTCCCGTCGGAGTCAGGTACTGACTCTTGATTGCTGTTGTACAGATTTTCTGTTGTTGTTGGATTTACTCTGCCTATCGAGGCGTGTATCTCATCACTGTTGATAACATTTGACGCAGTGCATACGATTTGAAAATTTTCATTCTGAGATATAATGTCCGAAATATGTATTTCGTCAAAAGGCATCAGGGATACTTCACTTAATGACACCAGAGATCCAATTTCAGGAATCTGAATGGAACACTCTTCAGTTAGAGGTAGAGTCTGAGGATTTCCTGATGTAAGCGAGGAATCACAAGGATGCTGAATCGATGTGGAACTCTCTTCAATCAACACTGCAGTTGGAGTATTTTCTTTGCAGAGCGTGGAATCGCGGGAGTGTCGAGGAGTTTTAGAATTTCGGGGTGTTCTTGACTTCGACCGGCGTTCTTTTAAATACGATGATTTTGTTTTCTCAAGCTCGGATATTATAAGACGGGGATCAATTCCAAGTTTGGCAATATTATCTGACATTAGCGAAAAAACTGCTTTGGCTATAGTGAAATGTCTTTCATTTAGAGTCTTTGGTTCACTTAACGAATTCCGAATCTGTGCGTCCTTAACACATTTTGTGAAATCCACATTATTTACGTTGAATGGGTAGAGTCCGCATTTTCGGAATCCATTTTTTATTGTGTCAACCATATCCTCATTTAATGTATCCTTGAAAACTTTACAGAAATTTGTTTTGGTAACCGTTTTATTAATGTTTTCAGGCTGGCTCTGCCAATTTATAACAGTCCGCTTCCAGTTTTGTTTTAGGGGTCTAAAGACGCTGACATCAGCCGGCTGGAGAATATGAGTTGTGTTTGGTGGTAAAGCATATAATATTATATCGTTGCCTTCACAAAACTCACTTAGCGGCATCGACATATGGGATTTGTGCCCATCTACAAAGAGTAAAACTGGTTTTTGGACTTCTTTCTCCAATAGCCATTTATTAAAATCATTCGCGATGTATTCATAGAATACATCGCTTCGCATCCAGCCAGATTCAGTTTTGCCTAATACCCAATCATCAGGCACGCTCTGTACGACAGCTCTTGGCGGCTTTATGTATGGGTACACGACTAAAGGCGGACATATGTCGCCAGCTGCTGTCATCACGATCAATACTGTGATTGTCTCCTTTTCATTGCCTTTGTTCACAGTATACACGTTTTTAAAACCTTTGGGAGCAAGGACTTTTCCCGTCTTAGGACAAAGCGAAATTCCCGTTTCGTCGCCGTTGAGGATACGTTTTGGGTCTTTCAAAATGTCAGATAAGCCTCTTTCTGCTAAAAAGACTTCTAGATCTGCAAACCATTTTCTTATACCACTTTCTTTGACAGCTTCCCTGGCTTTGTTGATTGATTCAGGTTCACGCACACTGATTTCTGGGTGTCTCTTCAAGAAATTTTTGTACCACCTAATTCCAGGTTTTCCCCCAGGAAAACAATTTTCCTTTTTTAGGTCTTTAGCCAGCTCTCCGGCTGTGGTTAAAAGGTCTTCTTTATTCACCGGAAGACCACATTTGGCCAGTTCGATTATCCAGTTAACAATTTTGGATTCGCCTTCGAAACCAAATATTGGATCAGGGCCAACTTTTCTCGGCTTTTCGGTAACTTTTCCTGACAGTCGGTCTTGAATAGTACTTCGTGGTATACAGTATTGGCGACAAGTTTCCCTTATGCCTCTATTGTTTTCGCGGATGTCCCTCAAAGCATTAGCTAAAGCTTCTTCGGTGTACCCAAAATTGGTCCTTCCTAGCTTCTTCTTTTTTGTTTTTTTAGGCGTTGGTGGCATCTGCAATTAAAAAATCAGTTGCAGGACAAGCAGCAAAAGCAATAGAAATAATCCGGCATCAGCGAACCAATATTACCAATATTAGTAGGTCACGTGCGATAAATTAGGTAGGTACTGTGAGAATGAATAGGCCAAATATAATGTTAGAAAATCCACTTTTTGTATAATTTGTTAAATTATCATGAATCTTAAAAGTACAGTTCACTCAAACATGCTTTTATAAGCACTATGTCAAACGTACGTCAAGGTGGCTGTAAACCGGTCAATTCTGTGCTAGTTGTCGGCCGTGTTGGAACACCGGTGGTCGTCCGTAGGTAACAATTAAACCAGTTTACGGCCGCCTCTAAATGTCTAATTTAAATGGGTTATAATGTATTATTGGAGGCAGATATTGATGGCCGTAATCTGGTACGAATATTACAAATTTGTTACTTGTTACTGGCAATGTGCGAAATCAAACTTTAATGTGATGATTTTTGGAATAAGAGCTGATAATGAAAGAACTAATAAAACCGGATTGCGACCACGTGGTCGGAAACCAATATTACAAGGAAAACGCGGACCTGTTTACCGACCAGCCAAAATATTGTCAGAAAAGATGTTCTATCTAATTTCCTCAGCGAATTCCATGAAAACACATATTTATTTACTTATATGTAACATCAGATTAGTGTAAAGTCAAGACAGTATGGCTTATCTTACCTTTGTGAAGTCTTCGCCTTGTAATAATTTTCCTTCAAAACGAGACACATCCGCACAGTAGATTTTCTAATGGTGACTGAGAACGTTCTATGACAGTTTCGAGGTTAGAATGAGAGCATTAATAGAGTGAACTTCATACGTTTCAAATGGCGCTAATTTCAAAAATTAATTTTAGATATATTGCGTATTTTGGAGGATAATACGTTAAATGGTCGGAAAGGGGTGCTGGTCGTGAAACCGGTCATTTTACCCTAGGTACTATAGGTACATATCGCCGCTCTGAGATGACAACGTGATGTCTTATGGAACGTTTTTTATTCATCATCAAATACCTACGTTCATAAGTAAGTGTAACGAATTTCTGAATGCTTTTGTAAATATTTTTATCCTTGGGCGCTGTTGTGTGTATACCTACCTAGTAGATGTAATAATATTTACAACAAGAAAACAAAACTACCTTGATATTTAGACGGACTACTAGGAGAACTGCTGCTACTTGTCGGATTAGATCGGGGTCGCATGTAATGTATTGCGTGGTCCTTGTCTACAAAGATGATAATAACTGAAACAATTAAATTATTACACAACCAACAAAAAAAGCAGTAAGTACCTACCTACATGAACATTTTACCAACCTTCTACTAATGTCTTCAATATAGGTATTGCTATTAGTTTTTTCGTTCTCATCCTGTTTAGGGCCCGTATTCTGAAACAAAATCTGTACTTGAGACGTTTTTCTATGAACTGACGACGAAAAAAAATTGAGAGGACTGCATATGCAGTCACCGGTCGATCATAGGCGAACTTCTCCCAAAAATGTTTTAATATACTTAAATGCACTACTAAGAACTTTTTGATTCAACACATAGCATACCATCACAACTTTATCACGAATGTGTCGTCATGGTGGACGAAACACTCAGAAGCCCACTTTTCACCAAATGGTGTTAGAACCCAACGTGGTAGGTGGTGAGCCTTCCGCCGCTATCCGGGTTGATTTGGTTTTTTACCGATGTTTTCCATCACCGGAGAGTCACAAACACAAATATTTTGGTTCTGGCTAGATCTGAACTCGGGCCCACACGATCCACCACCTGAGTTCGGGTGCTGAACCGCTAGGCCAAGACGCTCTCTTTTTGATTCACCCTCATATTATTTATTAATATTTACTTGCAACCCTTGCGACTCTGGCATAAATAATAAAATAAATAAATAAATATCCCTGGACATTATTCCACACAGCGCCATCTAGCCCCAAAGTAAGCTAATTAAAGCTTGTGTTATGGGATACTAGACAACGGATAAACATACTTAAATACATTTTCTTTTGTAAATACATACTTATTATACATAGGAGACACCCAGACCAGTACAAACAGACATGTTCATGCACACAAATGTTTGTACTGTGCGGGGATCGAACCCGCACAATAAGGTTGATTTATCGTGCGGATTCCATCATGCAAACGGGATTGTCACCGGGAACACCTAAATGTCTAATTTGTATAATAATCACACCGGCACCGGTGTGATTATCACCGGTGTGATTATTATACAAATTAGACATTTAGGTGAAATCGGAGATAGTTTGTTCGGGAACAGTGGGAAAGGATTATTTACTCATGTTGATACTTAATTAATTACATGGACCAGAAAATGAATTGTTCTGTTGATAGCCTCTTTACTCCCACCACCGAGACTACTTTGATATTAAGGATTAAACTTAACACATCTTGCAGCACAGAATCGCACTAAACTTCTTATGTTCCTATCCTTTACTATAACTCAAAAAACTCGATTTATCATAGCGAGAAAGAACCCGGGAGTGCGACCACGGCGGCGGGATCACGATGCGCTCGGTAACCCCTGCCTGATGTAGCTCTACCCTAGTCTTCTCACCCTGAATTTGAGCACTTGCTTGTATCAAAACATCGGCATTCGTCGTTTTTTAATTTACTCGAACCACATTGCGAACATGACACTCGATGGTTTGTTACTTGATTTTTAAAACCAAGCAAAAACGTTACATAACATGGAAACGTTTTTAGAAAACTGAGCATTCGTCTGTAGTGTACCATTCGCAAAAAGGTTACTTTACAATGTAATGCTCTAGCAAAAGCTCTAGTATATTCCTATAGCATACATCCAGTCAAGTCAATTCTCTAAACTGCGGGTGAGCGAGCAATTTCCTCAGAAAATATCCCGCCAAGAAGATGCGTTTAACTGCTGACTGGCTGGAAATGATAGATCATATTACGAAATTGCTCGCTACGCTTAGTTTAGGTAATGAACTTGACAAGCTGTAAGGGATAGTCATAAGGCCCCTGTATGTCTACCATGAGTTGACACCAGTGACAGCCACTAGCGTCCGAGTAAGCCGCTTTGGCGTTTTTGCATACGATTTCGGAATGGCATACAAACTGAACGCAACGATCGCCGTGACGTGACGGGAACTCGTGGTAGATATACTTCTCACCCTAGAAACTCTATTTATATCCTGATGTTTGTTCTAAATGGTGCAGGGAGGATGGCGACCGTCGAGAAGCTGCTCCAGCCCGTGCAGGACAAGGCGCGGGACACCGGCAACAAGGTGACGGTGGTGGGCGTCGGCCAGGTCGGCATGGCTGCGGTCTTCTCCCTGCTCACACAGGTAAACCATTGTAGAGTATTATATTGTAAAGTAGGCTGCAGTCATTTGTTCACTATCGCAGCTGGTGAGGTAAGGGGTTCGACGACACGATTGGCGCAGTGCGCTGTAGGTTTCTCGCCTCGATTTTCGTAGTGGCCCGGGTTCGATTTCCGGTCGGGTCAATTCAGGACTCTATCTTCTCTGAATTGATTTGGGTCTGGTTGTGCTGGGAGACGCCCCTGGCTTATTTCCTTGTGTGGTACCTCGTAACACAGGGATATTAATCCCTTCTTCGAGACAATTACAAGAGGTGTGTTGTCTGGCGCATAATTATTATATCTATATTTATTATATTTATATTTATTAAAAATCATGTTACCTTCTTTACGTTTACATCTAACCAACTAAGGATATGTACGGCTTTTTATTCTAGAATTGTAGCTTGATTTTACCGTAGGTACTTTATCACTCTACACCCTTAAAGCATCTGTTTAGTATTTTTTCTTTTGTGCCCACTGTCTTCACGGAACCCTCACAGAGGCTTCGCGAAGCACTCTTTCACTCTTGTCTAGAAAAGACCCAAGTTTTGTTGTTTTGAATACACTAGCAGTCGCGGGCAGCTTGTTTTAGGCCTTTACTGTTCGCATTGTGAAAGAATTAGCGAAAGACATCGTGCGGACAGCTGGAATATCCACAAAGTGAGGGTGGAAAGCCAATATGCGTCTTCGATGGTCAAAAGGTGCCGATTAAATAGGAAGATGGTGGTTGTATTCGCCGTGCTTCATCAACTATTAAAAGTCGAATACAAAATATTTTTGGCTCTCAGCCATTGGTACATACTCGTACATTAAAAGATTTAAAACAGGTGGCTGGAGTAACACATTTTGAATAAAGTCATTGAACTTACAGGCACATTTAAAATTGTTATAATAACTGGATATATTTGATAAAAGCAGTATGCTTCCCTTAGATTTATTTACTTACAGACCACAAAGCGTATTTCTGTGGATTGTGAATTTACCTCATAATATCTATACTTTTTTTTTGTTTCGATATCGATATTATAAATATGGACACATTATTGCAATTCAATTCATGAAATTTCGACGATTTGATTCTCGAATAATATAAGTATCTGGGCCACGTAACACCAAGATCCTTAGATATTCCTAAATATTTTAATTGAAAATAACACCCAGACACGGAACACTAAAAACTATCGTCATATAATTGTTTGTCCTGGGCTTCGTTGTTCAGCCGGTAATATTTGCGCTGGCTTACACCCAGCCACTTATAGCAATACAATACCTTTTGATCCATTTTGCATACTAAGTAACCGGCTCTCGACGTGGAAACCCACGGGGAATGTAGATGCTATTTTAATCCGTCTCGTACCATCCTTGCGAGGCCTTGCAAACTACACTGCAGTTCAAACTTGGAAACAATCTGCTAACCAGATCTAGAAGTTTAAAAGTTAGTTTCATTAGCTGTCATCGGAAATTAACAGATTGTATCACAGATAACCTCATCCAAAACTAAACTTGAAGTTGAATACTGGCTTTTGTATGATTGAAATCAGTATTCCAGTTCATGTATTTGATGGCTTACTCCATTCATTGTAGTTGTTTGCCCTATAGTAGTTTTTACTTGTTTTTGTTGGTTGAGCCATAGCGGTTATGAACTAGCCTTTTTTTCGTGCGTAAACGGTTGCTTACATTTCGCGTTTCAAAAAACCAATCGCGCGTACACGGGCTCATTGCGACGTGGTCGGACAAATCGGTTGTGGTGAGTTAGTATCAATATGGAATACACGAGGAAAGCTTAAATAGTGTTTTGTATGGTGGCTCGTTTCCTCAGGGTGTGACGAACAACATCGCGATGGTGGACGTCATGGCGGACAAGCTGAAGGGCGAGATGATGGACCTACAGCACGGCTCCGCCTTCATGAGGAATGCCAAGATCCAGGCTAGCACAGGTAGACACCTCATTATCATTACTTTATGCTTAAGTACAGTAGAGTAACCACAGGCATGTATTGTACAACGTAAGTTCCTTGTATGAAAACCCAGAGTACCTACCCCTTCTTCGACATATTAGATAGATAGATGGATATACTTCATTGCACAAAATAGGAAAAACAGTTGTATTTCATAAAACAAACAATTCGTACAATTTAGGCGGCCTTATCGCTAGGGAGCGATTTCTTTCAGGCAAACTTTGGGTAGAGGAACTTTTTAAAGCTTATAAATATGTTAATTAAATCGGAAAATATTGTAAGTAGGCAAAGGGATGACATGACATGACATGACAATGTCAAATCCCAATACATTGATTGGGATCGTAATACCGTCACCAACTCTGCCATCTTGCACTTACGGTGCCTTTGCTCCTCGGAGTTACCACTGTGAGCGTTATGTTAAATTCGTAGAAGAAACGTGAAACATAAATAATACGTAAAAATATTTTTAAGATAAGTCGCAGTAATTCTCAGAATAAACTGACTGGGAAAATCTTTTTCAACGTTAATAATAAAATAACTTGTCATTCATAATAGTGACAATATCTTGCGAAAGACTAAATAATGAATTCTTAAATATTACGGTTATAATATGTGACGATAATTTTGCGGTCCGATTTGATTTGAACGCTGCTAGCAACGTAAGCGCTTTTAGCGCGCTTTTTAATTTGGACCGGGCGAAAGTGCTAAAATTACTTTTTTCCTTAATCGGACCGCAGCCTTAGTCTCGTCTCGTCCGAAACGTAGATTTATTTTGTAGTCGATAGCTTAGTCTGTTCACTAAGATGAGGTTTCCTATCAGACTACTCCATTTCGGCGGACTCGAAGCTGTGCATCGTGACGGCGGGCGTGCGCCAGCGCGAGGGCGAGAGCCGGCTCGACCTGGTGCAGCGCAACACCGACGTACTCAAGATCATCATCCCACAGGTACCGAGATCATCTGGAACCAAACTAGGCAGAGCTTGTACTGTGGGTGTCAGAATAAGGGGCAGCTGGGGAAGCGCGAGAGGTAAAGGAGAAAAATAAAGAGGTGCAGAGAGCGTCGGATAAAGCATCTCCTTAGTTGAAATCACCGCAACCTTTAAATAAATATGCTCCTATGGGCGTCGGAAACCAATTTCGATCTACCCGATCAACAGCTAGGGCTGCCACTAGGTAGTCGGACTGATGAACATACTTTTAAAATATGTAGGTATATGATAATACCCACTTATTACTGAAATGCAGAACAAATTAACCATTTCTTTTGGTTCTGTATTTGTGTGATACTCAATTAACATAAAGATGGAAACTAGAAAAAATCGACCTGACCCTAGGGACTTGAGTCCCTAGAAGGTTTAGACTTGATCCTAGGGACTTGAGTCCCTAGGATCAAGTCTAATCTTTCTGTTTTGTATCTTTGTGTAGAAAATAGAGCATTGATAAATGCTATAATAAAAAATCACGTACGAGTATATTAACATAACATATCCATTACATATATTTCAGTATGCCTATCAGTCAGCCAATGGCTGCGATACCATAGAATTAGTACACAGTTATCTACCTCCTTTTAGCTGGTGAAGTACAGTCCGGATACGATCATCATAATCGCCAGCAACCCTGTCGACATCCTGACGTACGTGACGTGGAAGCTGAGCGGGCTGCCGAAGCACCGCGTCATCGGCTCCGGCACCAACCTGGACTCCGCCAGGTTCCGCTACCTGCTGTCGGAGAAGCTGGGCATCGCCACCACGTCCACGCACGGGTACATCATCGGCGAGCACGGCGACAGCAGTGGTGAGTTGACCACTTTTAAATACTCATTGTCTTTATACATATAGGTTACTAGGTGAGTACTATATTTTTTATATTTTTTCCATTTTACTAGCTTTTTCGTCTACAAGATTGTCACAAAGTATCTTCGATTTTCTTTTTTACTAACCTTGCCCTTACGTGAACAAAGACGAAAAAAAGATTACCATTGTTGCAGTCGTTTAGAACTTGAAATTTTTTTTTTTTGGTTTCTTTTGTTAATTTTGATTTTGTACTAATTGTTGTGATATTTTGTCATGCAGTGACCAGAATGTGGCTTTTTTTATTTTTACTAAAAACAAACAATTTATTCAAGTTTGAATTTGATGTAAGTAATTCGTAGTTAATGTTGCAACTTTTGCAACTTATTCAAACTGCGTTGAGCATTTCAAAATCTAAAAAATTGTATAACTACCTACTTAAACAACTTTTTTTGATCAGTGCCTGTCTGGTCCGGCGTGAACATTGCCGGCGTGCGTCTCAGCGACCTAAACCCGAAGATTGGCACTGAGTCCGACCCGGAGAACTGGCAGCAGACGCACGAGGAGGTGGTGAAGAGCGCCTACGAGGTGATCAAGCTGAAGGGGTACACGTCCTGGGCCATCGGGCTGTCTCTCTCGCAGCTCGCGCGCGCCATCTTGTCCAACGTGAACAGTGTGCACGCTGTCTCGACTTACATAAAGGTAGGTTAATCACTTCTCCATTGAAAGCTTTTTTAATATACTTAAATAATAATCTATGCTGGTATTTTTGGTTGTTTGTATTGAATAGGCTCCGACACTACTGATCCGTTCGTGAAAAATTATTTCACAAACAGAAAGCTAAACTATTCAGGAGTAATTTAAGCTATATTTTATTATGATTGAACAAAAAATTCAGTGAAATATATAATAATGTTATGTATATAATGTTAGTGTAAATCAAGTCGAAGAAAAGCGGGCAAAATGGACACCAGCTGTCAAACATTTGGCAGAACGAAGTCTGTCTGGGCTATAAATATAGCGACAAATTACACCAAAATCATCTGACCCTTGAGCTCGGCAAGCTTGTAATATGGGTGTTAAGGCCTGATGTTTACAGCTAGACATGCAACAAACGTCGCAGGAATGTTTGTCCCGGGAGGGGACTACCTCCGGTGCTCGAGGCAGGATCGCTACCATTCCAACAGGCCAGTCATTTTACATTGATGATTGAAATAGGATAAATTAATTCCTAACATTGATCCTTGACGTACTCCTGTCTAGCTGTTGAGTAAAGGTACCACAATCATTATGACAAGTTTATTTATACCTAGGACTGTTATAGTAAGTTTCATTTGATGCAGCGCGGGTAGCAAATCCGTTCAAATAAAGCAATGGAATAAATAAATAAATAAATACCTGGGACAATGCACACCAAGATCATCTGACCCCAAACTAAGCAGAGCTTGTAATATGGGCGTCAGAGACTGATAAACATACTTAAATATTTCTAAATACATACTTAAATAGATAATAACACCCAGACACACAACAAATACAAATATTGGTCACACAAATATTTGTCATGGGTGGGGATCGAACCCACGACCTCCGGCGCTAAAGGCAGGATCGCTGCCATTGCGCCAACAGGCCAGTCATGAGAAGTTCACCTCGTTGGTGGTATAGGTATACAGGGTTATTGATAAACATCAACAACCTCGCAAGACTAGGTAGCTACCATCATACACAACAACATTTGTTCTACGAGTTTTATCATAACTCAATACATTAATTAAAAATGATTTTCCAAGCTTTTATTGTACTGACGTGACATTGTGAGTCTAGGTATGTTCCATTCACATACAAAAAAGCGGAGGCGGCGCGAGGGTCGCGCGCAATTCTGCTGATAATATGTTAATATGAAGTACCTACATAGTAAGTGATTCGGATTCACACCCCGTGATTCGGAAGAGTTGGTTTACCTTATTTTGCGATGCCATGCGCACAGAGATAAGAACGTTCAGATCAAAAATATAAATTGATATTGATTTTTGTATGAATTGAATGTAAAATGTGTTAAATTATCAAAAGTCGTAGATCAAATGTTGTTGTGTATGATATGTACTTAGTCTTGCGAGGTTGTTGATGTTTTTTCAATAACCCTGTATATAGTATAGTTACCTATGTATTTAACTTCTTTAAATTTTGTGTCAGCTGAATTCCGCAGGATTCGCGTTAGAACCGAATTAATTAAACCTTTTGACCTTTGGATATTTGTTATTAAGGCTATATTTGAGCAAATCTTACAATAAAACTCAATTCAAATTTGAGTTTCTTCATCCTCCTTATTTCACTGAGGAGTAAAAAAATATTTCGTTTATTTTTTTCAATCAAGTAGTTTTTTTGTATTTAAGTATTAATTTTGTATTTATTGTGACTGGCCTGATGGCGCAATGGCAGCGATCCTGCCTTTAGCGCCGGAGGTCGTGGGTTCGATCCCCACCCATAACAAATATTTGTGTGACGAACATTTACATTTGTTGTGTGTCTGGGTGTTATTATCTATTTAAGTATGTATTTAGAAATATTGAAGTATGTTTATCAGTCTCTGACGCCCATATTACATGCTCTGCTTGGTTTGGGGCCAGATGATCTTGGTGTCCACTTATTTATTTATTTATTGGTCAATTGCATATTTAAACATAATGTTTATAAATATGCAATTTTATACCTATGAACCTCATACTTGGGGAAAGTACTATAAGTATATCATCCTACTCATGATCTTAATTTAAAAGGATGCTAATGATATCAAAGTATATTTCAAGTCACCCTTCACTAATCCCGTAATCTCTGCAGGGCGAGCACGGCATCGAAGACGAAGTATTCCTCTCCCTGCCGTGCGTCCTCGGCGGCGCAGGAGTGTGTGACGTCATCCGCCAGCCGCTCACTGCCGGCGAGACGGCGCGGCTGCTTAATTCCGCCGCGATCATGGCGCAGGTGCAGGCCGGGATCAACTTCTAGACATATTACCCTTACAGACAAATCAAAATAGATTCCGCAAGGCACTCCGTTTGTTTGAAAAAGGAAAATCTTACTTTTTCGTTAACGTCACGATGACGCTTCACTGATGGGAATCCGCCATTTTTCAATCGATTTCTCCTAGAGCCTTTTCACACTAAGGGTTTCGATTTCACAGTGAGGGGGTGAATGCGTGCTTGCGGGCGTGACGAGCCCGCTTGCCAAAAAATCGCTAGTGTGCAAAGGCTCTTAGCTCATAAGAGTTACAATAAGTGTTAAGGCCTGTGTAGACGACGGATTATCCGCGGCGTACTTTGTCGTCCGTTAAAATAGATCCTTGCCAACTGTATCAAGCAACGCACATGAACTACTAAAATTACGCCGTACCAATAATCCGCCGAAACACCGCGGACGTAGCGGATTAAAGTACGCGGGCATCCGCGAAAAAATAGAACGAACGAACTATGAGCAGTCAACGCACACGGCGGATTTTAGTAATCGATTCGAAATAAAGGGCTGGACTAAATATGCGAAGCCGGTTACTAACATTACTACTTTTTTCTCCACCGCACAGAAAAGTCCGTCGTCTGCCCAGGCCTTAAAAGTTCGAGCGTGAACTTAATGAAGCAGCGACAAAGAGACACACCGCAATACACGAAGTGACACTCGCGTCATCTATTTTCTTAAAAATGTCTGCGATTCCGCTTGCTTTTGGCTTTAGTTCCGCAAAGCTGACTTTCCATCGTGCTTACAGGTATTTTGTATGAGCTAAGTCTGAAGTCTAGATCGAGCAGTATTTACTTAAGACAAGAGTCATGCTAAACATTATGTTTAATTAACATTTCTTAAGTATTTCCTAAGTAGGTAATATGGTAAACACAAAATAAGTTATAAATTAAGATTTACTAATACGGAACAGCTAAGTTCATCTTTATTATTGTTCAATTTTAGCCTAGACAATGAATGATTATGGATGGAAAAGTCGAAAGCAGAAAATTTTACTTTGGAACTTTGTTTGGACTAGTTACGAGATAAACATACTTTCTCATGGATGCCACCGTCAGAACTGTACCTAATTAAAATGGGATCACTCGGGAAGCACCCACTTTTGCAGTTAAATTGGATTTGCGGCTACGCATATTCAACGGCCACTCGAGTTATTTGTTATTGAGTGAAGCTGCTAAGACTATCTAATTAACCTGAATGGTTGGTTCAAAATGCTTGTGGGTGCAGTATCACCCCTCCTGCCCATGGATTACCAATGTCTGGCCCAAGAATCTTTCCCAAAATATCACTTGCCAACTATGACACGCAAATTTTCATTTGGCAAAAAAACATTTCCCATAACAACTTTTCGCCAATTTTTAGTTCGCATATCTCTCTTCTGGCAAATTATCGTTTAACAAATAATTGTTTGGTCATGTTTCATTTGCCAAAACATACTCTTCCCAAAATGTTGTACTTATGGCATACGATTTTGAATGATACCAAAAACGCCAATTTAATTTTTTAATATAATATCAACACTTTTTTGCCACATATGTTGAAAAACTTAGGAGATTAGTTTTTGGGAAGGGAAATTTGGCGAAAAATAATTTGGCTTGGAGATTTGTTACCTTAATTTTTTTTTGTCGTAGCTAGTAGAATCATCAAAATCAATTTACCCAGTCAAAACTTCTGAGGTAACAAACATACTATACACATGCTATAGATAATTTAACACATTTATGAAAATCTACCATTTTTCGAAGCTCATAGTTAGGCAAAAATTGGAGATAGATAAAAAATGTTAATGCCAAAGTTGTTGAGAATTCCATTAGTTTTCATTATGTACCTAGTACGACAGCATTTCGTACAACCCACCGTCCTCGAGATGTACGCAAAAAAAAAAGGGACCTTTGCCCCCCCCCCCCCTCCCCCCCCCCGCCTTCGGGCTCACCTCGGAGAGGTAAGGGACTTTTAGTATGTTTATCTCCTACCTAGTCCAGAGTTCCAAAGTCAAACTTTCTGCTTTCGACTTTTCCATCCACATCCCTTTCTGATCATTCATTGACTGGACTATTCGTTTATTTTTTTTTACATATGACTCGTATTGACTTCAATTTATACCAACAAGCAAGAAGGCTACTAGCCTTCTTGCCAACAAGTCTACAAGTTAGGGTGTGCCCGACATTAGAAAAGAATTGCCTTTCGAAAGATCTCCTTATGTAGGTACATTGATTTAGATATGGTTGGTGTGAAAATTAAAGTCGCTGTTTTTGTTAAGCTTTATTTGTATTGCGGAGCTCCTCCGACAAAAACCGTGATAGACCTTGTTCTGTCTCAAAGGCCACGACCTCTGAAAGCCATTTATAGGGTTAAAATAGGCGAACCTAGCGTTTTTGAAACCAAACCCAACTTTTATAACAAAACGACTTGCTAGTTAGCCAAGAATAAAATAATTCCCATTGTATTTTTCTATTTTGATATTCTTATATGCATTTAATAACTTAAATGTTATTTATATTATGTCTTTTTGAAAGCACTTTGATGTAGTTTTTACGAGAGTTAGTGCACTTCATAATCTATTATTGTGTGTTAAGAATTTTTCTAAATGTTTATATTAAGGTACTTACACCTTAGATTAGTATACAGTGAGCCACCAAAACTGTGACATTATACTGTGGTGTTCAGCCTTTCATGTCGCTGACCGTACCTTGCTTTTGTAAGCAGATCTCGCAATAGCCTTTTTTATTGTTTAATTCAGTATTAGAGCTTGTCTCGTGCACACCGGTTGTGCTGCATTTACTTATGTACTTTTGCCAAATAAATGATATACTCTATTCCTTACATAGCATTAGACAGAAGTAAAAAAGATTGTTTTAGGGTAAACTCTGTGGTAAAAGTACAATAAACATTATTAATTTAAGATTAATGCCGAATTTATTAAAATCTACTTAAATAGCAGCTGTCACAATTAATTGTTCTCATTTTTAAAGTAAAGGACCTTCAGAACTTATGAGGCTTTTGCTTAAATAAATTATTTTGTCTTATAGTGCGATGTAAAAACTTAAAACAAGCAGGGGTTTTTATCCGAACACATTTTTACTGTCAATATAACTCTACCAAATCTAAAATGTTACTTAATCCCTTCATACCTTGTGGCGGAAGGGGTTTTAAATTTACCAGGTTATATTCAGGTATGTTAACGTGATGGCAACGTAAAATGCAAAATGTGTCATCCCTGTTTTTTATTTTTAATGTTACAATGAATGAAGTATAGTTACTGAAAAGTTTAAATGACGTTGAATTTGACATAATTTACACAAGTATTTTTATATCCTAATGTTCTAATAGAAATTTATAATACCTACTTTCAATTTTTACTAATCTTCTACTTCTTATACAATATTGAGATGCGTGTTATTTTTAAGACTTTTGTGTAATTTATTTAAGTAATTAACTTTTATGAATAAATGTTGAGTCCCTTTCATTTCGTTTTTATTACTTATAAGTACTTACTCACCTAAAACTTAACCAGGTTTAGAATGGTGTTAGCCAAATTAATAAACAGAACCAATTTTTTAAAATTATATAATTATTTTATATAGTTACATCAGTACAGTACTAATAAACTTGATATTTAGAAGTGACACTGGCATGTAGCTTGCTGACAGATAAAATGATTTAAAATATTTTAATAAAACCAATTTGCAAAACGGTTCATCATTGTAATACATGAATTAACTTTTCAGTGGGATAAAATATCTTCAGAGGACCTCTCATCATTCAAGGTAGAACTTGTTTTAAGATAATATACATGTATAACTGAAAACCTCAGTTTGATTGCAACATTAGGTGAAATGTGATGTCAGTATACTGTAACACTTGACGAAGCGAATTGCAGCATAGCGTTTCAGGCAGACAGGAATGTATATCTACCACACAACAACTTTGCATGATATAAAGAATAGCTTATCTTAGTTAAACGTAGAAAAGTACGAGTAATAGTACAAGATTAGTTAGGACAATGAGTTAAACAGCTTTGAAACTAGCTAGGTAGGAGCAAGTATAAACAATAAACTAAGAATAAGAAAATCTAAAACATAGTATAAAGTCAAGCTTATTTTAAAACTAGTGCGTCACTGTCACAAGATACAATGTTAGATAGATACCAAATCAGTTTCAAATCAGCACCCCCAAAAACGCCTCCCTAGGCGAACATTACAACCACAATTATGCTCTATTATTTCACTGTTAATGGACATTAAATTGATGTTTATAAGACTCCATTTTCCGATTCAATTTAATAAATAATGACAAAGTATAATAAGATTCCTTTCAAGTGCGTTTTTTGGGGGAGCAGTGAGACGGTAAGAATTCACTTCGTCGTGTTCAACGCTCATACAAATAAAATGATTACAATAACATGGGAAAGGCGGATCACATTCAACATACCGACAGATTTGAAAGTTTGTGACACGATTATACTTTCTGAAAATAACGATTGATTAATAAGACACACATTCAATAGTTAACATAGCGATATTTCATTACTTTATCATACCTACTTTCTTTACGTCCATGACTAACGATACATTTATCTTTAAGATTTCTGGTCTGCGACAGCTCATTGAAAACAAAATTAAATTGATTACAAACTATCGAATCCTGTCAGGTTTCATAATTATTAGATGTAAGGCGAAGCTGCGACTTCCATTACGAGTAAGGTTACTAACATGTCAAGTATACAAATTTGTTTCTCGAACAAAATTATCATTTGTATTTGGTCACAAATTAGGACAAAAATTACGCGCTAAAAACTTACTGTTATATACAATTCAATAGTATTTAACAAGTACATACTTTAAATTAGGAATAAGCATGAAAATATTATTTTAGCATAAATCACAGACACTTTCCTTAAAATCGGCCGCTCTAGAAACATACAAACTTTATACACCACGAGTCGCTGCGACCGGTTACTCCACGAATCCCTACTATTGAACATGCAATGTCATTCTGACGCACTTGTTGTTCAGTCACACAACCCTAAGGATCCAAAAAGTTGTGTGTGCGTTCTCTTAAACGAACAATTTTGAAAGTATTTTAATAATTAGATGGAGCAGCATGCGGCACGAGAAATGTGCTTGTGCGCGCCTCACGTTACGGGAAAGGGAATATAAAGTGGAATAGAGTAACATAATGCAGTTTGAGGTAAAAACAAAACCAAAATCAATATTTAAACTGCCATTGAAATTTAATTAAATTTACCATATTATTTATTTTACTGGAAATCATCTGTTACTGGCGACTTGATTCAATAGTAACAAATGTTGTTTTGTTGAACTTTATAGTAACATTATCTCATCACCAACAAAAATGTGAACAAATGTGTTCCTAATGAACAGTTTAAACAGTAAAATTTATTTTTTTATTACAGCACAGAATAGTTACACATCCATCAGTCACCTAGTTCTCGTGCCGCGGTTTAAAGTTCAAAAAATCTCCTAAGTGATGATTTTTGCATAAGTTTTCTTCATTAATAGTAGGTGTACGACAAACAGGATCTTCAATAAACAAGTAACTAAATATCAAACAAGGTGGGCCACATTGACTACAGAACGTTTAAACTACGACTTTCGAGGGCAACATAAACCTAAATCGAGTGTACGAATGCCCCTACATCTGGTGCTTTTGCTTCTCAATTACATGCGATTATTTAACTTATGAGTGTGAATTCCAATTAAATAATACATTCGAATAACAGACTAAAAGTCGGTGCGACTCGAGTCAGAATTTGGCGTCAACGCAACGGGCATCAACAAATACTTTTTTATAGTAAATCATTAAAGACAACGGGCCCTCGTTAGAAACATGGGACCTTCGCAATTTCATTGGTAGCCTCGTCCTCATCTTCTGATTCTCGCACGTAAGCTATATTCCTTATTTATTATAAAGATCTCAATCTTCAACTATAGTTAGAAGATGGCAGTTTTCATCGGTGCCTCATCTCTTAAATATTTAATTTTCAATATAATATACTAACTAAGATAGACATGACATGACGCTCAATATACATAAACGACCATTCATATCAGAACCACAATTCATATATTTTCATTCAATACAATTCAGTTGGAAGGCGCATGGGTGGCGAACAAGTTTTAAGTATTTATCTAATCTAGACATTTAAGGCTCGTTCCAAATCGCTTTTTGCAGAGTGATTTTCACTCTCGTCGAAAAGAAAGAGACAAAACGAACAAAACATCTGTCTGACAGCTGTCATTTGAATTTCATCAGGCTCCAGACACCGGTGGAATTCGAACTTGTCAGAGTGATAAACGTCACCCAAACTAGTTCCGAAACAACTGGAAAACTGTCAGGTGACCGCTCGGTCATCCTCGATTTCACTCGGGGTTAATTTGGAACGGGTTCGAGTGATTTTCACTCCTCAGTGTGAAATTCCACCCGTTTTGGAAGACAGCCTTAGCCGGATAGGCTAAGACTATCACACACACAGGTGGTATTTTGGTTACCACACATTTGTCAGAAAGGTGTTCGAAAATGATCTATGATTTTTCATTTTTTTCTCAGAATTACACTTTTGATGGTACATATGAAGACAGCAGATTGAATGAATAACAAGTTCATGGCATAATGTCGATTAAGCTTCATACTAGTGAGTTTATTATGACTGCACTTATATTTGACAGAATAAGTTTACTACTTAACAATAAGACTTTCATAGTTACTTACTCATCTAGATAGTCTTACATGTAACGGGCTAAACATTGGCGGCTTGTGGGCTATTCGTGAGTGGTATGAAGTACGTTTAAGTTGGTCAAAACGAGTTATAAGGCCTTCTGTCGCCGACAGTTTTTCTCATGCCAGTATTATTTGGTCTAGGCTTGGTGGGGCTCGAGCGAGCCCGGGGGCCCCGGGGGGCCGGGTCAGGTGTCGTTAGGGGACCGCAGCGCGTGGAGCGCGTTCCCGTGGCCGGCGGGTCTTCGTCGGTCCAGGAACGTTTTCAGTTGTGTCGCCGATAGAGGCGTTGGTGGTGCCTGTTGAGGAAAATGAAATCTTAAGCAAATTAATTATGATTACAAAATATCGTGAATTACTGTGAACTATAAAAGCAAGTCGGACAAGTAAAACGCGCATTTTGTATGTAGTAATACAATTTTATTGGAAGAATCCGTATTAACCCTATTACAGATGTAGGACAGCCGATCAAAGTGATGAAAGTAAGCAGGGCCTAAATCCTCCTAGAAGGATGTTGTGGCAGAACATTTCCGTAAAGGCAAACATAGTAAGACATGCCCCAACGTATGTGTGACCTTGTAAGTCGCAGAATTTAGATGTACCTATGCATGAAGGCCACCTAATATGTGCTGCCAATAAGAACGCCGATGAAAATAGTACGGGTAAAAATCTTGACGTTTTTGGTAGGAAAGGGAGTTTTTGAGTCATTCCTGACATCTTGAAATGTGTTAATGGATCTTTTTCTCGAGCGCTTTTAGGCGTGCTAAAAGAACTCTTGTCTCAAATCTGATCGAAGATTTTTCTTTGGTTCGTGCAGTAATTCAGTGGCGTTGTAAAGGTGGTTTCAGACTAAATGAGCGAATGTTCATTCTTTTCCCACTCTATCAAATTATCTTTGTGTAAACAAAGACAAGAGAATGCTCTGTCCACAGTCCTGGATTGAACTATTACTTCATTAATTATATCATCTATACATTAGAAATAAAAAGAAATAGAGGTGCTAAAATGAATGACAATTTGCATTCGACGTTGCCATGACGATAACATACCTGAGTATTTTTTATTTTTTTTTATTTTTTTAGCCAATCTTATATCTACCCTTACAGATACATTATCCAATGCGATAGACAAGCAACTTAACCACTATAACATATCACATACAGCGTTATCCTTGTGAATTCGCTCAGAGAACAATGGAAAACGACAATCTTTTCAGCTACTTGATTGAGAGTATGTAGTGTGAGCGTCAGCGGGGTCTTGTTCTGAAGGTGGGTCCTACCACGTGGCACTGCCAGTAACGGTGGCCTACGTCGGCGTTCCACATATCTGTCCGGAACACAGAGCCCCACCAAACTCAATATTACTGCATTGTTTACTCGACCTCTTAATAATTTATAAAAATACAACGTACAACGTACAAGTAAAAAAATACAAACCGCTTCGGCCACAACGTATGAAGGGATTATGTAACATTTTAGATTTGGTAGAGTTAGTGACAGTAAAAATGTGTTCGGATAAAAACCCCTGCTTCTTTTAGGTTTATTCATCGACAATATAGTTGAATTAATGCAAGACAAAATAATTCATTTAAGCAAAAGCCCTATAAATTCTGAAGTTACTTTACTTTAAATGAGAAAAATTAAGTGTGACAGCTGCTACGAGTATATGAGTAGATATTGATAAATTCGGCATCGTAAAAGGAAAAATGTTTTTGGTACTACCTTAAAAAAAACCTTTTTTACTTCTGTCTAATGCTATAATAAATTGAGTATAGATGACGTGAGTTAACAGTTCTGTAAAATAGCGGAGAAATGAGCTGCTACAAACGCTGCTTCGCCTAGTCCTCGTCTATGGCTATCGGCAGTGGCTGTCAACCGAAATTCAGAAAAATTACAAATTGTGTTGTATCTGATCTGTAAGAGCTCGTCAAGAAATGTAAGCAGAGGTAGTGGAAACGTTTCCTTTCATTAAAAAATAAATTCATTCTTGAATTGTTGCTAATTTATTTTAAAATAATTATTTTAGTTTGCTCTGGTTTTACTATGAAAAAGTACTAACTTACTGTGAACTGCATAAATCCTAATACATTGCCGATTTCTGCCACCCAGTTGTATGACCAGTTTCTCCAAACACGCAATGATAATAAAACAGTCTTTAGTTTTACTTGTCGCTTAGCGTAGGGGTACGGTCACCTATGTAATTATTTCGTCAAATAAAGCAAATACTGTTGTGGACTACAAAACATTGGGTTTCGATTCTAATCGATTTTCACAACAGAAACGATTATGTTCATCTCAGAATACTTAACTTGTGATTTTTTCACTGCGATAACGTTTTTTGTTTTTTTGAAGATCACTTCTTAAAAACCTTTTATCAAGCTTATTTTATTCCAGGGCCAACAATAACAATCAAACCACTTTATAGCAAAAGATTAAGATCAGTTTTTTATGCCTAATTACAGCGATATTTCTCAAAACTTTACTGAAATTAACTACAATGGATAAACATCAGCTAAAATTGACAGTAACTCATGTATCATACAACTAATATTTAAATAAAAATGTTCCTTCAAATTTCTATATTGAGTTTTCACTTAATTTTTCTGAACTATTAAATTATCATCTGCCCCAAATGTGTAGCTACTGACGTGATTAAAATCAAGTGCTTGAGTTCCTTCGTCTTTTCATGAATCAAAATAGGTATAAATAGCAAATTTTATCATTTCTCTATTACCTCTAATGAAATCGATAGCAAAATCGATTGATGAAATTTATATTACTAAACCCTCAAACCGCCTTTTCATCGGTTTCGAGCGGATGAGCATCGCCTTCACCAAATTTTGACGTGACCAGTAATTGTCAAAAATCTCTGTCTCTGTTCACACAGAGAGAATTTGACAGAAAGCATTCACTCGTTTGGTTTAAACCATTAGTTCCCAAAGTGGTCCAGCTGGACCCCAAAGGATCCACGGGAGACTCGACGGGGGTCTGGGGTCTATGTTAGCGTCACATTTTTTTTGAGTCTTGGGACCGGAACCAGTTAAATTTTGAATGCAAAAAAAAGTCTCAGAACCTCTGGTCTATACCCACCTTTAGGTAACAACAGGAGTTGCACTTACCTCGTCAAACCAGGTGTTGTCGAGCGCGTCGCGCAGGCGCGTGCGCGCGGGCGGCGCGACGGCGAGCAGGCCGCCGATGAGCCGCGGCGCGCGCTCGTCGACCAGCCGCCAGTGCTCCGGCGGGAAGCAGTAGTCGCACTTTATTATGTTCGCCGTCGTCTCTTCGATCGACTCGTCCAGGAATGGCGATAGCTAGACGAAGAACGTTCATTTTACGTTAGAAAATTTAGTACAGTCTGAATAAAGAATAACAAAATCTAAAAAACAAACATTTACCATATACAATTTATAAACATTTTCGTAAAAACTTTAACAGTGTTTAAAGATTCAGTTTTTGTGAATAAAGAGGTTATTATTATTATTTTGAGGTTAGTGTCTGAAACAAAAATCTTGTCATGTGCGAACTGAGCCAGCGCTCAAGAAAGTGTAAGGATTTTATGTTTTAGGAAATTCCTTTATTTTTTATTTTTCGCTTGGCATAGGCCTGGTTTCCACCGAAGCGGAGAGGAGAGGAGATGTGTTTTGATAACCAATTAGATTTCTTTATTTTGACATCTGTCTGTTAAATGTGGAAATAACGAAATCTGATTGGTTATCAAAGCACATCTCTCCTCTCCGCTTTGGTGGAAACCGGGCCTGTTTTGAGGCACCTTTTGCTCCAAAATGTAGTTTTATTTCCATAATTTATAAACTTACCTCCATAATAATATGTTAATAATGTGAACTAAAACTTTACATTTGGAATGGATTTGGCAAACATACGAGTCCCAGATTTTGATGAATGAATATAGCCAAGCAATATTCATCGATTTTAGATCGATAGCTCAAGATTTTGATAAATGCAATACGGTGGTAGGCATTAACTATTTCGATAAAGCTCCACAACGCTTTTATATTAACCAAAAAATATCGAAGGAAAACAAACTAAAGACTTACCCCAGTAAGGAATACGTAGAGAAACACTCCGGCGGCCCAGGCGTCCCACGCGGGGGCAGGCGGCCGCCCCAGCACGCACTCCGGGGGCGCGAACTCGAGCTGCGCGGGGGCGGGTGGCAGCACCTCGCGCCCCCCGCCCTCGCCCTCGCCTTCCGAAGCGGAGCCCAGGTCGATCAGCTTCACTTGGGGCTGGCCGCCACCTAGCTCCACGAGTATGTTCTCTGGCTGTAAGGAAATAAATAAATATGAAATTAACACGGCCACAGTCGACATAGTGGACACAATTGACACAATACAATTTTACCGCATCTGATGTTTAGATTAAGTGGATCACTGGTTTATGAGAAATTAAACTATACTGTTAATAACATTATAAGTAGCATGCAAAGTAATGCCCCTTAAGGTAGTAAAAAGCTGTTTCTAACTAGACTTTTTTGTAATAATTTTCACCGTAATGCATTAAAATTAAGAGCTTCGTGGCATTGTGGTTAAGCACTTCAACTCGGATCGCGGATCGTGTAGTCCCGAGTTCACATCTGGCCAGAACTAAAATCTTTGTGTTCATTGTTTCATTTCAGACTAACTCTCCGATGATGGAAAACATCGATAGAAAACCAAAACAACCCAGACGCCGCTATAGCGGCTCACAACATACCACGTTGGGTTCCATACCATTGGTGAAAAGTAGGCTTCTGAGTGTTTCGTTCACCATGACGGCAACAGTCACTCGCCAACGACTAACCCGTTTGGGATAAAGTCATGATGGTATGTTATGCATTAAAATAATATCACAGAGATTTACGCAGAACTTCTGTTACAATTTGCATTCAAGTGTAAAAATTAATTTTATAACATATTTGCTCGTAAAGGGTCTCTTATTTCACCAATTTCTATATCGTATTAAATCTCATTACGTACTTGTGCGTTAATGTCATGTAAAACGCACGATTTATCAAGATGCTCGTTTTAACGATACTTTTTTAAATCTTAGCAAAGAGTTTTTATATCAGAAAAGAGGTCAACATTTTATGAACAAAATCACCTTTGGGAGATAAAATATAATGAATAAACATTTAATTCTTTAATTTAATTAATTTTGACATTAAAATACTACCATCTGTAACAAAAACACAAAAATATTAATTTACTTTATTAGTAATACTGGCTGTTTTTTATGCCTTTGCCTTAAAAAAGCGCTGATGCGCGCGCTTCGGTAATTTGTGAACAAGTAAAAAAAATTATAACTGCTTTTACAAATGATTAAAGATTTATTCGTTGAAGAAAATCTGAGTTTTATTTATTTCCTAGCAAATATGTTATAAAACGTCGTATGACATACTATATAATTACAACCTATACATACTATGATAATTACAGCCTCTGCTTTCTTGTAGCCCTCGCCTATCGGCTGTAATTTTCAACTTACCGCACTTATATCACAATGTACTATTATTACATAAACTAATCATGCTTAGCTGCCATGGTTCATGTATAATACAGAAAAGACTCACCCTGACATCTAAATGGCAGATATTGTTCGTGTGCAAATAATCGAGCGCTGACAGCAGCTGCCTCGTGTGGAGCGCGACGGCCTGTTCGGTGTAGCCCGCCGGGTGGGCCGCGGCCCAGTCGAGCAGGGGTCCGCCGCCGACCAGTTCGAGGACCAGCGTGTGCGCGCCGGCGCGGGGCACCTCGGCGAAGAGCGCCATCGCGCGGACCACTGCGCCGTGCGCGCACTGCGAGAGAATGCGGTACTCGCGCATCGCGTCCGCGCCGCGCCCGGCTAGCACCTGGTTGAGGGTTACAGTCAATTTAACGGATGGTACATTGGTAAGTGCTCAATTAATAAATTGTTTTAGAAATTCATTTTATGCTCAATTTTTCTCCTTACTACGTCTTATAATCAAATCAGCTTAGAGCTGTAATCTATAGACGATTCTGGTTTATTTGTACAGAATATTTGCAAGTGAATTATGGATTGAGGATGCTGTCCGGCTGTTAAATTGATTTCTACAAAATTAGATGTAAATTACACCAAAGTATCATATTTAAGTAATCAGCACTTTGGCTCATTTTGAAATGACCAAAAGTGTAATCTATAACGATTTAAAACATTTTTACTTCAGTCGCAATATAATCTGAACAATGATTACGTAACAAACAATAAAAAACGAAACATATTTGGCACGAACCTGCTTGAGCGCCACGCGCTGGCCGGTGCCGGTGTCGCGCGCCGCCAGCACGCGCGCCGTGCGCCCGCGCCCCACCTCCTCCTCCGCGCTGTAGCGGCGCGCGAACTGCTCGCGCTGCCACGCGCCGCCGCCGCCGCATGCCGCCGCACCCGCCGCCGCGCCCGCCACGCCGCGCGCCGCCGACACCAGCCGGAAGCTGTACTGCCCCGCCGGCAGCTCCTCCAGCGCCAGCGTGCTCGCCGCCGCCGGCGTCTCCGTCGCGCGCCGCCATTCCCCCTCCCCCACCCGGCAGTACTCCAAGTGGCACGCCGAAGACTCATCCCATTGCACGACCAAGCCGCCCCCGGGATGCGCTCGCACCACCGGCACCCCCGGCGCGCCTCCGGTCCCGACCGTCAATCTCGCGGACGTCTGCACTCCCCCCAGCTCGTTGCTTATGAGGCAGCAGTAGACCCCGGCGTCAGAGGCGCGACACGCGTGGATAGTCAGCGTGGCGAGCCCGTCCGGACTGAGAGTGATTGCGAAGCGGCCGCCGTGGCGCAGCGCGCGCGTCTCCGGCGCCGTCTTGCGCCACGACGTGGTCGCGCGCGTGGCGACGGCGCGGCACGACAGCGTGGCCGTGGCGCCGGGCGTGGCGGTCACGTCGCTGGCCGGCTCCGACAGCTCAGGCGGCCGCAGCTCGGTGACCACGCCCTCCGCGCTCGGCTCGCCGCCCCCGCCCCCGCTCGCGCTCGTGCCGCCGCCCCGCCGCAGCTTCAGCCCCCAAGGCCGCTTCGATAACCCCTGTTACGTTTCACATAAGGATGATATCTTCTAAAGATGTCGGTTTCGGTAAAGCGTGTCGATCGCAAGCGATGCATGCAAGCTCACCTAGTGTTCCGTCACCGTTGGTCCCAGTCCACTTTATAAAAATAATTCTATACAATTAACATAAAAATAACTTAAAAGTCAATGGCGGTTATTCCGAATCACTAAGCACAGTAAGAAGTCTTGCGCGTGAGTCGACCTGGCCTGCTATCACAGTCTATGTTAAAAATGCATTCCCATGTTTATCATACCTACAACAAAAGAAATACAGAAAAGCGTTAACATAGGAAGAGACATGCAAACGAAAAATAAGTGCCAAAGTGCGTCTCCAGAAGTGCAAGAAAACCTAAAATAGTAAAGCCAGAAAAGAGAAATGAATAACATGGCTTATAGAGGAGAAGAATCCAGCAATAATTAAATCAAAATATTTTGTGCAGTACACAATGGGTCTGGATCTGGGTGAAGGGGTTCGAGTAAGTTGCTACGGACTATACATACTCGTACATGGTGTAAAAAGACCCATCACAAAGCCGGCTTCTACGCACTCGGACCTTTAAATCAAGTCACAGAAAAAAATATTGATGGGAAACGAATTTTTTTTTTAGGTGTCAATTTCAAACCTAAAAACGGCCTACGCATTGTAAAGCGTGCAATAAATCGCGCCTGCGCTTGTGTGCGTGACTGTTACGCATAATCAAGCGGTACGCACGATGTACATTGCGAGTTGAACGTTTTGAAATGATTTTTTGCTAGGAAATACTTGAAATTTTGATGATTCATAAGACAAAAATTAAGAAATAATGATTAGAGTTTGTTTTCATCAAAATCTTAATATTTTTTTTTGACTTTGACCTTCAATAACTAGGTAAATATTGTGTTATGCTCAGGTATGCTCTAAAAAGAAAAAATCGTCCTGATGATGTGCGGAATACGTAGGTCTCGGCTTCGTTAAGGGTATTTTTGCACCCTGTATTTACTAACAATCGTCGTTCTTTAAAATAATGTATTGAAGAATAATGAGCTGATAAGAAGGATTAGTCGTAAGTCCAATCGGAGCCTAGATATTTGGAAATAACTCAATTATACGGGTAGTCATATAAAGATGATACCTTTTTTTTGTAAATGTTGTTAATGGACGACGACCGAGTTAAAATGTATGAGACTCTTTTAGTACCTATTATTTTAAAAGTAAATATAAATAAATAAATTTGTGCCAGACAACACACCTCTTGTAATGGTCTCGAAATCCCTGTGTTACGAGGTACCACACAAGGAAATAAGCTAGGGGCGTCTCCCAGCACACCCAGAGTCGAGTTAATTCAGAAAAGATCGTTTCCTGAATTGACCCGACCGGGAATCGAACCCGGGACACTACGGAAATCGAGGCGAGAAACCGTGCTACAGCACAATACGCCAATCGTGTCGTCAAAAGTGATGATCTTTTTGGTACTTCATATGAACTGCACACCAAATATTTGACGGATAAGTGATTCCTAGATTTCTTATCACGAGCGATGAGCAGTTAAATACTAAATACAACGCCAACCTTACTCCAACCCCAGTGTCATGCGAAAGCTTTGCCACTAACAACTACTATAGATTTAGAAGTCAACTAAAAAAAGCATTCATGGCCATGTGGTAATATCGGGCTTTAGGGCTTGGGTTGGTATCGTAGGTTGGGCCAAGTTTCGGGTTTCAGTAAACACGAAACCCACAATATGCTCCAATGAGCATAGTCCGCATCTGGACCAACCGCCCGCCATATGCGGTACTAATGCCATACCCAATAATAGTAGCGCTGATTTCACTTTGATCGCGGAGACCTTCACGAAGCGGCGTAGCTTAGGTCAGTAATACAGGGTAATATTCAACGAAGGAGCCTTAACAACTCCAGTTTGTTTTTGAGTGCTAATATTTAAGTTTTATCATTTAATTTTGTAATTTACACATCTTGTTTTAGCTCCTCAATATACTTATGATTTCGCTATTGTTAGCTAGATTTTACGTAACCGGGCGCTCTGGGCGTCGAGAGGTTGAATGATATTCTAGTGTCCACGCATGCTAACTAAACTTCTTTTAATTTTTATTTTATTTCATGCATTGATGAGTGTTATCGATTTAGAGCTAATCCTAAAAAAATATGCTAGATTAAAAGCCAACCAGTGCTAATTAGTTAGTTTAGATCATTTTGAAATTGAATTAAAATGAGCTCATCATGACATACCAGTCTTGTCGTTTAGAGCATGAAGCACTTATCTAAGAATTCCGAATTACATTTAACTTGCCTACTTGACTTGTCTAGAAACTGGCGTTTTACTAAGTACCTACTAGCATGAAGAGGAGACTTTCCATGGGAAAGATACGCGGTCATTATATTATTTGAATTTTAGAAGAAATTGAGTGAATATTAATGCAGTTTTCCAATGTATACCAGGTGATCATTGATACCGTATGTAAGCGAAATTATATTTCATATTTAGTAGGTGACGTATCTGATTAAAAATAAGAATGTTTTGAATAACTTTTATTAAAAGCTTCTATAAAATAATAAGTATTTTTGATATGGAAAATCTAAAATAAAAGTTTATCGAAGAAAATAATACAAATTATAGTCTGTGATATAACTACGTATAGCAAACTGACAGTTCATAGGCCTCTTCTTTTTCAAATGTTGCCAGCGTGGGGCATTAGTGTTGTAGTATGGCTGATTCATGTTAATCGATTTTTTATGACATGACTACTAGATTTTACTACACTTTATTATTCGTATTTTATTTTATAAAAAATCACGAAGTACATAAAAAAAAATTCTAACTGTTTATGTAGTAAGAAATTGACAATAAAAATAAATGTGATCAATAGAATATTAGTTGTCTTTCTTTAGCGAGTAGAAATTAAAAGGAAAAAGGGGTAGCTTTACTAATCAATTTACTTTTTAGTCGACAAATATTTAAAATTGTCTTATATAGTTGCACCAGCACTATAATCGCACTGGCAAGTACTAGGCCACCATTCACTTACGGGCACATCTGTCAGATTTACCCGACGGGACGTAACTGCCTCTCGGACAGATCTAAAATATTTTTTCTCCACTAACGTACTCTTTTGCCTGACAGATGTACCCGTACGTGAATTGTGGCTTATTATCTGACTAGCAACGCGAATCGATTGCTAGTCGCTTCCATTTTGACAGCTTGAGAATTCGTCTTTATACTACTTACCTACCAACTTTAATGACACTTCCAATTATATCACAAACCCGAATTTATTTAACCTTTTAACAATTTACTACAAAAATCATTGAATCACAATCCTCCAGCTCCACTACATAGGTTACGCTATTTTGAAATTACGATAAAGTGGCAACTCACCGAACGTCAGTTTAGTATACGTAATTAAATAACGGAGTTTAGGCAGTTTACTATAATTTTTTTTACGGTATAAATAATGCCTTCGTTATATAATGCAAGATTTCTGTGATTTACTTGTGTAATAAGTTATTCCCATCACGGCACAATCAGGAGAAAACTGTTTTATTATTGGTGATTGTTATTGCTTTTTACAGCGTTATTTATTTCATAAAAGTATAATTATTTTAGCAAGCCTTTTGTCAGGCAAACATAATTGAAAACTTACGTTACTAGTTGTTATCTCTCATTATGCCGACGTGCTGTATAATAGTGGTTGTGTTTTACTAATTCAACACTTTGGGTACAGACAGGGATAAGATTACCTACTCATGTAGGATTCATACATGAGTAGTCTAAGAAACCTAGGATTACACTCTGACTTTTGACCTCACTGACAGAGGGCCTTATCTACCCACTGATGGAATTTAGTGTCCGTTAGATGGTTACATCATTCCATTCAAAGTTAAAGCTAAGGATTATTTGGTTTTGCTTTCAGGTTTTCTATGAGTTACCTACACAGCCTATGTTTTATGTCCATTTCTGATCATCTTTTCCCCCTTTGCGATCTTGGCCAAGTGTATACTTACGTTGGCGTGCGACGGAGAGGTGGGGCTCACGGTGGGCACGCTCTTCTTGCGGTCGTCTGCGCGGATGGTGGTCGTCGGCAGGTTGATCGTGTTGGCCTTCGCGTGCGGCCGCTGTGCGCGCGCGCGCAGCTCGGGCGCCATGCGCGCGCCCACCGACGGCGGCACGCTTTCCGTCTTGCGCAGGCCCACGCCCGCGCTAGGGAAAGGGTAGAGGGTTACAAAAAAAAAACAAAACAAAAAAGGCGGCCAGCTTTGCCACTACCGTTTGAAGCAGCCTCACGACATACCACCTGATACGTAATGTTAACACCAATAGAATCAGTTGGATGACTTTCACTAATCATTGGGAAGCTGCCACACCATAGTTCAGAAGCGTTCGTCAATATTTAGAGACATCTGGAGAAGGAGAAGTTGAATAGAAACACTGGATGTCGCTAAATGTTGACAAACGTATCCGACAACTGTTGTTGTCGCATCTTTATGAGTGTGAACATGTTGCTGATTCCATTATTCTATTGGTCCACTTTTGTCTTTCCTAATCTCTCAAGCAAGGTTACTGCCGAATCTCCACAATTCTTTCGTGAACAGGACTTCCACGTTTGAATGTAAAAATCATCATTACACATTTGAGATGTGTAATGATGATTTTTACATTTAAAGTCTGAGAAGGCGATATACGGCAGTATACGTAAGAGACGAGTGAGGTGGCAATAGCTCAGGCAGGAGAGCTAGGTCCTGCATATCAAGCTGGCCGCAGAACAAAACCGTACAAAATAAAACTTAAATCAAAATAACAAGCATGCGGGACTAGAAGCATTAAACCACAAGCATTTTTTATTCACATTTATTGGTTACTCATGTAACATATAAGTAGTTCAGTATTACAGAGATTGTTAGAAGTTAGTATTTTATACGTACTTTAGGTTTAGATAGGCAAAAATATACATATTTTGACAAATACAAAACTATAGCGCACTTCCGCAGAGATAACACCGTTTTAGTAAACTCAAAAGCTTTGGTCGAGATTATTTGACAATAGATATATCATTACAGTCCAATGTATACAGATTTAGTATTAGTACAGATCGACACGAGTCGCAAGAGATAGTTTAAAAGCAGTGTGAAATATCCTAAACGCTATTGACATGTCTAATTATTATATACCAAAGCAAACAACGAAGCATTTGTCGATCACAAAATAATCGCCGCTTTCGACACCGTACAAGTAAAGTAACAAAATATATTAAGCTCTATAATATGTTAACCCGCAGACCGTTATTGCTAAGTAGCCAAAACAAAGCGAGAACTGATCGTCACTGAAGCAATATTTAATCACTTCGATCGTAACTCCAGTCCCGACACCGGTACGAGAATTGCAACTGCCGCGTTCAGCAAGAAAAAATCCACGCTTCAATCTTTAACTTGTCTTTATCTGTGCCACATATTAACTCAACTAAACAATTTCCGTCAGTAGAAACCCAACCTTAGCGCGGCGGCTTTTAGCCGGCTTGCAAGCGCTACCAACATGACCAGGCTCTCAATTAGCGATGAGTAACCTATATGATGATTTCTCGCTAAAGTGACAGTTGCCCTTCTCTTTGCGAAGCGATGCATAGCGCTCCATCATACTACCGGTTTATATCACACTTTCATTTACTTAAACTGCACCCTGGCGCAAATTCAGCAAACTATAAAATATACACAAATAAGTGTTTATTACCTATCCTTACTCACTATAAACATCAAAAGCCGAATTGTATTAAGTTCTGCACTCAATGAGCGATGACCTGTCCATTGACGCGGGGCGAGGCAGCGGAGAGGAGCGACAGGGTGATGCAATTGGAGGCCTAACAAAGCAGGTCGGCCTATAAACAATCCTATAGGTCAAAAATTGTCAAAACTCCTCTCCGCTAGACTTCGATGGACAGGCAACTATAAGCATTTAATGTTTGTGTTGACTAATACAGTTAACTATACCTAACTTACATACTAGTGACTGGGATGGAAAAAATATCAATGAATGAATAGTATTACATAATTTGTTAAAGGATTTTGAATTGTCACGAAAGCAATTAAATTGGCCCCTATACCTGAACTTAATAATAACGATAAACGAAGTAACATAAAGATGGGGCAATCCGCCAGGTATTTGGGGTTGTGTGAGAAATTTACCATGGGTTATTCTATGAAAATATCTTAGGGAGGTATTAACTTTGGTCCTTACAACTATTTAATTTTACTTGTAGAATAGTTATGTTTGAAGATGAGATTATTCAACTATAGATATAAGATTGGATACACCATAAATGCCTATATTGACACATACTTGATTACAAATATGCGTGCGGTTAGCTAAATCTGATGTAATATATTTTCTTAGGAGTAACATTTATATTTAAATAAAACCAATCGTAATTGGAGTCTCGGTGGTGGTTAGCTCGGTCCAAGTCTGTTATGAGATTAGTTCTAACTCTCATCCGAGTCACATCGGATATCGTATAAGTATCCTTGAGCTAGATGGATAGATAGTGAGTTCATCTCAGAAAAAAATCATCTAGTTTTATCCCAACAAAAAATGCAAAGTGATCTTCAACAAGCGGTGATATACTTTGATCAGTTATTGTTAATACTCAACTGTGTTACAACGTATTCTGAAATGAAATTATAGTATACAGAAGTCCAGTTAGTAATATTTAGCAATTGCGCTTTCTTTAGCTCCTGAGCTTGCTGCGTCTAGGAAATGTATCGCAGTCGCATATAAATTTAACAAATTTCAATACACTATCGTGAATCGCCACTGTCTACAACCTTTTCTGGTTAAACACAGGGCAAAATAGATGCCATGATTATAAATACAATATCTGACAGAGAATATATTATGTGTGACTTGAATTAATTTCTTAACTTACCACGCCTTTTTCCTAACTGTCGTTTTCAATATACTTCCGTATCTTTACACTCCATATTTAGCAGTCTTTTTCAATTCCTACTTAAAACTAAACGACGAAGCAATCGTATGCATTAGATGCTATTTCAGGCAAATGGAAACAAAAACATAATGCGACGTGATGTGGGCTTTGAAGTAAAACATTACTACACTTTCTTAATTTTTAGTTTGATGAGATTCCCTGGACATAAGATGAAAGTTGATATGATACTTGATATCGCCGACTTTAATATAGAGTAGCACGTGATAAGCACGCCCTTGCTTCTACATCCTAGGTATCTTTCTTCATACAATTTCGATTTGACTAAATATACTTAAAGAGGGTGTCCAGGAAATAGTACGACATACTGCAGGGGGTGATAGCAGGGACTGATACCTACCAAATTAACTCAATATATGTTCAGCGAAATTTTACGGTTTTAGAGTTATTCAAAATTTTCCGAAATATTGAAAAATCTCTACCTTGAAACAGTTTTTTTAGCATATCTCATGAAAAAATCCTTTCCCAGTATTTTTTCTACATCAAATTAATCGTGAATAGTTATTCTACACATTGATAAGTCTTTTTTTTATCAAAAACATATTTTTTTTCCGGAAAAACAACTTTTAGTTGAAATTTTCGCAGAACGATTTTCTTATCATTTAACTTTAACCACCAATGGTTAAAAAAAAATGTATGTAAGAGTTTTGTACAACATGCTTAAAATATAAATTGTTTAATGGGGATTTAAGAAAGATACAACATTTGTGCGTTTTCATTAAAAAATAAGAAAAAAAACGGAATTGTAGTCCCAGAGGAGCAGATTCTCTTGAAAATGTAACTAACGTTATTTTGACAAAAAACAATATGAGAGTAAGTAATAGCTGTTATTTACGCAAATTATTGTAAAACAAGTTGTGACGAGTAAATTGCGACAGTACAATGCAAAAATGGTCTGTGATTTAAACTTCGAGGTTTAAGGTGATAGTAAAAAAAATAGAGGACTTTACCTTACAAAAAAAAATACAAAAAATTACAAAAGATGCTCGAATTGCTTCCATTGTGCCCTAAAACATGCTCGGCATCTGTTTAAGAGCGTTTGCTGGGGGTGGATCGAAGACGTTGCACGTTGTAAGAATTTCGTTATTAATTCATTGAATTAAAAATAAACTTCGATTTTTGCTTTATTATTGTGTGCATAATACTAATGAAAAACACATTGAATTGTCTCAAATTAGGTAGTCGCCAATTATTTGCTAAATTAAATAAAAAACCGGTTTTTTAAAAAGTTTTTAAAGACACGTAAAAATCACTGTACACAATTAAAGTTCTAATTATGAAATTAAAAGGGGAATTCAATAATAGAGAGATAATGTATACTTAATTTGAATTCAGCTAAATAATCACGAAAACCTTAGAAAAATTCGATTTCTCTCGCTTAAGTAGTAACCCTTGCTCTTAGTTCTCGGTCATTCTGGATTGGACTAAAAAGCTCGTTCTTGAAAAGATGACGAGCGTGTATATCATTAGGTCACAAGGGAAGCAATTCGAGCATCTGTTGTGATTTATTGTATTTTTTTTCTTATAAAAGTTAAGTCCTCTATTTTTTTTACTACCATTTTTTTACCCTTTTTTTACCCTCGAGGTTTAAATTACAGACCATTTTACATTTTACTATAGCATTTTACTTGTCACAACTTGTTTTACAATAATTTGCGTAAATAAGCAACTATTACTTACTCTCATAATGGTTTTTGTCAAAATTACGTTAGTTACATTTTTAACAAAAGCTCCCCTACGACTGGAAGTCCGTTTTTTTCTTATTTTTTAATGAACACGCACAAATGTTGTATCTTTCCAAATTCAACATTACACAATCTATTTTTAAGCATGTTGTACAAAACCCTCACATACATTTTTTTTTTACCATTGTAGGTTAAAGTTAAGCGAGAAGAAAATCATTCTGTGAAAATTTCAACAAAAAAAGGTTTTTCTTGAAAACATTAATGTTTTTGATAGAAAAAAAGACTTATCAATGAGCAGAGTAACTATTCACAATTAATTTGATGTAAAAAAAATACTGAAAAAGTAATTTTTAATTGAGATATGCTAAAAATCGGTTTCAAGGTAGAGATTTTTTGATATTTCGGAAAATTTTGAATAACTTTAAAACCGTAAAATTGCGCTAAACATATATTGAGTTATTTTGGTAGGTATTGGTTCCTGCTATCACCCTCTGCAGTATGTCGTACTATTTCCTGGACACCCTGTATATTGAATTCGAATTCCGATTTATAATAATAAATTACCTAAACCGATACTAGATAGAACACTTACTTTAAACGAATACGAATACAGCTAAGGCTATCAGCAAAAGCAGCCCAAATGTCCAACACTAACGATAACTGTCTGGAGTTACTTTACCGAAGAAAAAGTGTTCAGTTGTGTTGTTAACGGTTTATTATACTCAACAATATTAAAACATGGATCGTTTCAACCACAATTTATGAATTGAACATTAAAATAAAACTAAACTATGGAGATTATCTCATTCTAATATGAATTCAAAGCATTATTAATTTGCATAGGTCTCGTTGACGCTGGACATTTAGTTTTAGCGCTTGACATTGGTATTTTTTTTACGTCTTCTCACTATAACGGCAGTATGTTGGTTTAATGGCATTACCTAATCAGATGAACACAGTGACGATTGGACATGAAGACCCGACCAACGGCGGATCCAATCACATCGACAATCCACGAATTAGATGATTCTGGCTAAGCGATCCAGTATTACATTCTTATTACATATCCTAACCACGTAATAACATTACAAACCTTCGAAAAAAATACATCTAAAGATCAATTCCAGTGTAGTAATTAACCTAACATGGACAATTATTACTCCCTAGTAACGAGTAAGATACGAGCCGCTATCTAACGTTTTCTCACTGCGACCGGCGATATTGATCACCTCAATTTAAATCAACTGTAATACTAAGTTATTATCGTATCCATCACCGCATGTTAGTACACAAAAGATGAATTCTCCAAGGTGAGCGCTGCCCAGCATACTGCGGGATGCTTTGGATTTTATTTACTGTTGAGATATTACTATAATGTACTTACAAAGCTTATTGACTTAAAATGATTATAATATTGTAGGTGAAGTATTGCTTTTTTTTATACCGCGTTGGTGTCAATCAAGCATGCGGACCACCTGATGGTAAGTGGTTACCGTTTTTTCAGTATTAGGTTACAAGAGAAAAATCAACAACCTGTGTTGTTACTTGAACAACCATGCATTGTTATTAGACCAACTCTTTGTTAGCAAAATCGTGAATCATGCGGTTCATGTTCGAATGAGCGAGTGAGAGGTGACGGCAAAGTGACGTCACCACAAGCGTCCGAGCGACACAACGTAACCTAGACGTCACCGATAGGCGACGAACTAAACTATGTGCTTGATATTATTAAAGTTAAAAGTGCGTGCGGCTTAGTCAGCTGTAGTAATCCAATATACCTTGATTACTGTCCTTAATAACGTTAAACTTGCATGTACGATGCGTTTCCTCGTATGCAAAAAGATGTTATGCAGCTTGCCACCAAGTGTGTAAACTTACGCTCCATGCCCCTGAAGTTCGCGCAGGTACGCGCCGGGGTTCTCGAGCGCTTCGCCGAACATGCGCTGAGACTGCTGGATGCTGAAGAGCGTGGCGATCCAATCCTGGCGCGTGGCTTCCGAAGGCCGGCACAGGAAGGACTGCCGCGGCTTGTTAGGGTCCACCGAGTGGATAATCACCGCTGCGCCTTCCTCTACTTCCTCCAACTCCATCTTGTTCATCTGAAATTAAAAGCAAAGTTGGATGTACGAGTATCCACAGCAGGAATGAGAGATGCCTAATTTCGGCTTACTCCTCCCGAAGCCGGTCGAGCGAACCGAATTTTCCAGAGTAGCGTCACGTCTCTGTCACTCCATATACTTTCACGCGATAATTAAATACCAGCCGCCGGGCCTACCAAGACCCATTTGGCAGTTGTTTGTCAACAGCCGCGTAGAGCGTTTGTACGCAAATCTTGCGATTTTTTTTTTATTAATTTATTTACCATTGAAAAACTTAAATAACATGATTATACTAAAACCACTAAGGTTTACGACGATGCGACCAAAAAAAACAACGATACAATTAAATGGCTGTCTTAATTGCTGACGGATACATTGTTAAATGAAAATTACAGTAATATCACAATTAAAGGTAACCTAATCATAAAAGTGGAAACTGGGTAGATCTATCTATAATTCACTTATTGTGCTGTACTGTTTATTTTTAATGTTTTAAGTAGTTAAGTAAATGCGTAATTCTGACGATAGTTGGTTGATGAAATGTGCGCCGTCACAGCTCGCGTACTCACGGGATGATTAATTCCTTGTTTCAAGTCAGAGTTGTTTTTTTTTTTTATTTAGAAACAGATATTGAAATTGAGTATGAACTGGTAAGATTTTGCAATGCTTGATATCAACTGGAAATTGTTCTTTAATGCTATCAGATACTATATTTTTAAGAATTCTCACCATTCAGGTTGTGCCTATTCCTAAAGCAGCTGAGAGGACTGTGACAACCCCAAAACTAAGACCAATATCTCTCATGTCATGTGTATGCAAAATATTTCACACCATGCTATCCAAAAGAATAGAATGGTTTGCAGAGAAAAATAAGATTTTACCCACGTACCAAACTGGATTTAGGAGAGGTCAGTCATGTTTAGATTGTTTGGCGCGCCTAATCTCGTATATTCAACTAGGTTTTACAAAAAAAATACTAACCGTTACGTGTTTTTTGGACATTGAAAATGCCTATAATAACGTGTCTGTATGTCAAGCTGCAATTGTTATGGACAAAGTTGGAGTAGGAACGAAAATTTGCGAATATATTTGGAGCTGTTTAAATGAAAGACATCTGAAAGTTAAAAATCAAACAGGTGATGATGCTTTTGTGAGATGGACAAATAAAGGTTTAGCACAGGGTGACCCTTTATCCCCTTTGATTTTCAATATAGTGACTTCAAAAATAGCTGATGATATCAAAGACATATTTATATGCCAGTATGCAGATGACTTCGTCCTGTACATAAGTCAGCAAAATCCTAAATTGTGTGAAACTAAACTGCAATATGCATTAGATAAAATAGTCACACAACTGAAAAAACGTTTAGATTTATCACCTGTAAAATCAAAGTTTTGTATTTTTACTAAAGCACGAAAAAGGCAGAATATTTCTCTTCGTGTCAACGAACGTTGCCTAATGTCAAGCGATTGCATTAAATATTTAGGAATGTGGCTAGATAAATCCTTACTGTGCAGTAAGCATATCAATGAGATAGTACGAAAAGTTTCAAAATTTTTGAATGTTTTAATGGTGTTAGAGGGATCAGGTTGGGGAATCCATCCAAAACACATGAGTAGAATATACATGTCTATAATTAGAAGTAGATTTGATTTTGGTTGCTATCTTTTTGACAATAGTGCTAACAGTCATTTGATCAAGTTGGATAGGATTCAAAATCAAGCGTTGCGCGTTATTGGAGGTTTACGCGTCTACCCCAATACACGTCATGGAATCAGAATTGTGCATTCCTCCACTGTTTTTACGTAGAATGTTATTGGCTTTTAAATTTTATCTGAGAGCAAGCACGTATGAACCGACATCTACCTCCTAAGACCAGTTTGAAACAGTATGTCAAGATAGATACTGGGTAAATAAAAAGAAACCATTGCTTGGTAAAGTTTTCAGCCAGACTAAAGATTACGATACTGAACCCTTCTACCCATTAGAAATGTTTAAGTTGAATGTCTGAGTAACGTATATTAATTTAGAAGATGTTATTAAAAGAGATTTAGAGAGTGTCAGTAGTCCGAAGAGTCTCCTAGAACCTAACCCTCTAAAGAATAACGTCATAAAAGAAATATGTGTAAAATATGATGAAAGATGGTCTAAAATGTATACTGATGGATCCAAGAGTTCTAGGGGTATTGGGGCAGCTTACTGTGATTTGATAATAATACTAAAGAATTGTTCAATATTTCTAGTGACGTGTCGATTATGACCGCCGAACTAACTTCTATTTTAAATGCTCTCTTGTGTGCTAAAAGGTGTTTTATAATTAAGTTAGTCATCTTTACAGATAGTAGAAGTGCCTTACAACACATAACTCTTTGTGGGTCGGGAAACAAAGGTCTTTCGTTAGGATAGCAAATACTGAGAGTATTGTATGAAATGAAAGCCAGTGGTTTTCAGCTAAGACTGCAGTGGGTGCCGTCCCATGTTGGTTTAAAAGGTTACGAGGAGGCTGATCGGCTGGCCAAATTAGCAATTTCACACGGTAAAGAATATGAGTGAGGAATTTGGTACAAAACCAACCAATGTGTGCCTCCGCGTATACCCTGGATGGTAAACACAGGTTTTGGTAGGAACCTGATTGTCACACTCCATAAATTACGTTCCGGGCACTTTCCATCGGGCAAGTTTGCGCATCTAATGAAAAAAGTTGATTCACCCAACTGCGATGCTTGTGGGAAGATAGATGATGTGCAGCATTTGCTGATGGAATGTGTCAAAAATTAAAGGGAACGGCATCTACTAGTAAATTTTTTCAATCTCCTGTTAATAGATGTGGGAGTAGTTCATAGCATTTTGGCGAACCCTCAATCTGAGGCAGCCAGACTAGTGTCTGAGATGGTGACTTCGCGGCCGTGTTAGTTTTGTTAACTCTTCTAATTATATGTGTATTTTTATTACAAGTTATATAAGTGTATTATCGTAGACTACTTAGTTTAGGGCATGATGGGACTGACATAACCTGTGGTTAAAAGTCCCAAAAATTTATTAAGAATAAAAAAAAAAGAATTCTCACTTGGAGGTCATACATTTTCCTAAGGTAAGTGTTGTAGGTCTGTACGACCGTAGCTACACAGACCATACTGTATGTATGACTCCGCTAGTGACTTGTATAGCATTAGTTTTATGCTGAAGGGGATTCACGATGATATACTGTAATTTTTATGTTTGCTTTAGTCTTTGAAATTATGGAAATTTATGGAAATGAATTTTAGAAATCTATGGAAATGATGTTAATGTTTTGCATGCTCATAATTTATTATTGAAGTTACAGGGTCCATAATTGATACCACAACATTTTAGCTCATTATCTCAATGTACATTATGGTTTGTATGGTTAATATTATAATGTTGGCTAGAAATTAGATCAGTTTATTGCAAACAAAATCAAGATTACTACAATTAAATTTACTGTCGATCAATCCAAGGTACGTCTGTGCATCAATACAATCTATCTTAGGGCAACTACAAGTATCATTACAAGCAAGTACAGAGAGCCGCGACCGTGGGCCACAATGCTATTGAAAGCAGTGGTTTTGATGTAAGGCGACTTCATTACTAATAATTTTGTTTAAGTGAAGTTAACAACCAGGCCAGCATGATGGCACCATTTCACGAGGGTATTAAAGTCAGCCTGCAACAGATCCCTAGATTTTCGGGGGTCCCGCTATGCGGCCACCTAGCATGTATCATCATCAGCAACCTGGTAACACGAACAATGATCGATGCTATATCGCATGTTATTAACGTACGATCGGGAAGTGCAAAGGCCTAGCACTTGGGCCGTGCCCTCAGTCACAGCTACACCGGTATGCTGTATGTGATATCTATTATCACATAAAAAGAATATTTTGCAAATAGTTTTCACACCAATTACGATGTGGTCCACGTATAACACAGCATAGCAGTCCAATTTTGCAATAAGTTGCTCATGATTAAACTGTTGAACTGACGCGATGACGTACTGTACCTAAGTATTGAATAATGACATCTAATAGGTTGGGTAAAAAGTTTCTTCGCATTTTTTAAGAAAATTCAAAACATTTTTTAATATACGAGTAGTTCATTTACATTTAACTAAAGTATGTAGGTGCCACTTTGTTCGATTACTTTTTGCCATCTTGTAGGTCCCATTGCTAATGGAATTATGAGGCTTCTGATCATAAAACCGCGACAAGTGGTTTTGGCAGTCCTCTCGTGATGTTAACCTGACACTGCCTAAAGAATTCTGAAGAGACCGAAACAGGTGCAAATCTGAAGGTGCAAGGTCAGGACTATGCGGCGGATGCATTAACACCTCCCAGCCAAACTCTCTTTATTTTTGCTGAGTGGCTCAAGATGTGGAGGTCGTTATCATGATGAAAATACCTACTACTGATACGCCGAACTTGCTCCATTTTTCAACAATGGCATCCATTTTATCCGTAATAGGGCGACCATAGCGAGGTGCATCTTTGTCATCAAAACTTCCGGATTGAAAACGCTTAAACCAAATTTGTGCTACTCTCACAGACACTGCACTAGGTCCATAAACATCGCCAATTTTTTTCGCGCCTTGCGTTGCATTTTTACCTGTTTTTTAGTAAAATTTTAAAATGAATCGAATTTCTTCATTAGATTGACAGTAAGAAAAACAAATGAAAATCACAAATTGTCCTGATTAAAATTTGGAATTATCTTCTTTAAAATTTAAACTTTTAATGATACCTAAACCAGCCAGACAAATAGTATAGCCAAAGAGATTTTATTACAAGTTCATACATACTTTAAGCGAAAAGACTTTTTCCCCAAGCTAACATTCTAACTAGCTTACAGCCAGCGGCTTCCTCGGACAGGACTATGTCTCCCGGTGAGAAATAGCCTATTTTTAAAATATAGCTCATGTTACTTAGTGATAATGTAGCTTTAAATTGGCTATTTGACAGTTGTAACGATAAATTATGGAATATGTTATATAATATAATATGATAGCTTATAGGTTCACTTCAACTTAACAACGTTTTTTATTTTAAAATAAATTGTTAATATTTTATATTTTGAAAAATAAACAATAGTTTTTTTGTCTGTGAACCGAAACGCGGGCGGCCATTGTGTAACGTCACATTTCAATAAACAAACCAAAAGGCGTGTGTTGTATCGTTTGCTGTTTGCTGAGATTTAGAGCAGCGTCGTAGACAGTTTCGTTTGTTTATTGAAATGTGACGTCACAGTTAGCAAATGTCACGTGACTAGCTGTTTGCGCGCGAATTTCAAATTAATGAATTAAAATGTATTTTTACTAGATAATAAAAGGCTTTTTCAATAAAAATATAGTTGTAAGATGTATAACATAAACTTACGAAAATTTTACAATAACCTTCCGAAAACTGTCAAGTAGCCAATTGGAGGAAGAATTTTGAAACCGGTTTTTAGTAGTTTTCGAGTTTATCCATTACTGATAAAAAAAACACAAATTCATAAATAAAAAAATTGCCCTAGATGTCGACAGGTACTCGAAACCGAGCTTTCCGCAAAACAGGCGGTTGTTCGTACCACTAAGCAGCTACCGAAAAATTAATGGACGTATACTATTTTCGCCGTATGATGATATCCCTGACAGTTCATAATTGACAATTATAGTGATGCAACGAATTAAATTTATTCGATGGTTTCAAAATGTCAGATTTGGCGAAGGAAATTTTTAAATAAGTTAAGGCTTATAAGTTATAGAATAAAACGCGGTCTTACGAAAAGAATAGTAACTATATTAATCATTTACTGCTAGAACTTGATTATTGTGAACTGATATCAGAATCGGAATCGTTTTCTACTGTTATTGTTATTTGTTGGTCTCTTATTCGGTCAATGTGGATGTATTTGTCCCAGTCCTCCATTATGGTTTGGCGAGTTTTTGCAACGCCCTTTCTCCAATTTTCACCGGTTACATATTGATATGTCTCTTTCAATAATTTCATCTTCTTATTTGCTGTAAACGGCGGAGACATGTTGTTTTTGACCTCATAACTTAATGTAATAAACAAAAACTAATTAATGAATATTAAAAAAAATATTGTGTCCTTGGTAGCATTAAAGATAATTTCAACTACGTAAATATAAATATAAATATGCGCCAGACAACACGCCTCGTGTACTGGTCTCGAAGTAGGGATTATTATATCCCTGTGTTACGAGGTACCACACAAGGAAATAAGCTAGGGGCGTCTCCTAGCACACCCAGACCCAAGTCAATTCAGAAAAGATCGTTTCCTGAATTGACCCGACCGGGAATCGAACCCGGGACACTACGGAAGTCGAGGCGAGAAACCGTGCTACAGCACACTACGCCAATCGTGTCGCCAAACGTGTGCCTCAAAAATACTCCTTGATTTCTAAAATTAGCATCTTATTTAGTCGAAAAGTAGTTGTTTCATGGCAACGATAACCTAGGGCTATTCAAGTCTCCAATACAATTTTTTACGCGAACGCTAACGTAAATTTAAAGAGACAACTCGTGGTAGACGTACAGGACGTACTTTATACTCGATGTACTAGGTGGCGTGGACTAGCGGGCGGGGAGACGATATTTAATGAAAATATGGCTTAAGGATGATTAACTTCCTAAAATCATGAACTAGGACACTATTACAATTTTTAAGTAACAAGCAATCTATTTCAGTTATGAAGCTTTGCGCTTATTAACGCCTCTTCGGAGTGGATAACTTCTTGTCTTCTGTACCAGTTTCACCATATTTTTCTTTTGTTATACGAGAAACGGTAGCTGTCTCGATGTCCAGAGCTGCCGCAACTCGGTCTATCACTCTTTCGATCGCTATTAACGGGCCGCCATTAGTACGCTCTCGTTCGAAGCAGTCCCTCAAACGAATAACTAACTCCCGACTTTGAGCACTTAAAACAGTTTTTTTTGAAAATAGTATAGTGATACATCCATTCGTGGATCGTGTGGTCTTGAGTTCAGATCTGGCCGGACCCAAAATCTTCACCATGACGGCAACAGTCACTTGCCTCTGACTACCCAGTTTGGGATATAGTCGTGATGGTAAGTGTTATGTTATAATATAAGTGTCAGGAGACTGACCTGAACATGCGCCTTGTAGTTGTACGTGGGGCTGGTGTACTGGCTCCTCTTGCCGACGGGCTCGCTAAATATGACGCACTGCTCAAACAGGAACACGTGGTAATCCCTCAGCTTGTCATTGTTGGTTATCTCCACCACCGGCATCTGCTCCTGCATCAGCAGCTTGCCCTGCGCGGTTATGTTGCCCTGGAAGCGAGACCATGACATTTTAAAGCAGTTCTAACACTTATCATGAAGAGCAAAAAAATATTTAAAAGTTTTATAACTATTTGTGGTGTTTTTTAATAACTATGAAAGTCTTATGATTTTACCACTCGCTTAGGCGTTTTGGTAAGCCTAGGTCCTGCAGTGCTAAAATGTTTTGATGAAGATGAATTATTTCGTTATGTTGATGATTTATTTTCTTGAAGGTAAAAGACTGGTGTTCTTAAAACGAAATAGGATTTATTGTCGTTTCAAGAGTTTAGCCACAGTTTAACAGCTGAGCCAGTTCAAGGTCGGTTAAATGGCTGTTTTGTCACTGCTGATCCCAAAACTGGAAGAATATACGCGTCTTAATTTAAATCGCATAACATATTTATAGGCTTCATATCTTTATTTTTAATATCTAAAGATAGAGAAACCTTGAAAAATTCGAATTCGGACCTTGAAGATATTTCTTTTTTAATTCAAGCTTTTTTTCGAAAAGTGTTACTCTGGGGATTTTATCGTATCAACAGACATTATAAGACATCCTTAGACGGAATGGAAACGAGGATACATCTTGAGTGTAATTGTTTCAAATCCAAGTCCAGCTCCTATACTAGATTCATGGGGTTAGAGGTAGACAGTAACTTCATATGGGCAATTTATTTGTAGAAATAACGGTAGCGCGTATCGGCAAACTTAGTGTAGGACGCCCCCCGGCCAGGTGGGGTGGTGACTTGCGAAAGGTTGCTGGCAGAAACTGGATGCGTCAAGCTGAGGATAGGGCGCGATCCAGCCCTATCCTCAGCCTGACGAGGCCTATGTCCAGCAGTGCACTATGATAGGCTGATGATGATGATTATGAACGGTAGCGCAAATGAGCCACATATGCCAGCGTATTATGTCGCCAAAATGATATCGCTAGCTTCAATCATACAACAAATAGGCAAATATTGACAGCGTCATGTGTTTGGCACAATGTTTAATGTTTTGTATAATTAGGCTCGATACCAACAACGGTGTTAGCAACTAAGAAACTTTTTTTTTAGATACACAAATCAATTACAAGATTTAAAACATAAATGAAGGTAAGTCACACATTTACCAGAGGTACCCACACTAGGCTAGGCCTGTATCTTGGGAAAACAGTAAGTAGGTGAAACAAAAGCGAGCTCGATGAGGCAGTTTAGTGAAAACACACGTATTTGGTTTTCCTGGTATTAAGCATGGGAGTGTAATTAAAAAAGAAGAAATGTTTAATAAAAAAAAACATTAATTTGGATCGTAACTCCTACTTAGAGCTTTTATCGATTACACAAGAAATCGTGAAAGTAAATTTGCAAAAAGAAACGATTAGGTTAACTCGCCACCTCCTGTGGTGGTCCACCACAGTTCCAGTGCCGCACAAGGTCATGCTAACGCGCTTCGCACAAGGTCATGCTAACGCGCTCCGCACAAGGTCACGCTAACGCGTTCTGCACAAGGTCACGCTAACGCGCTCTGCACAAGTTACGCTACGCTTAAAGTTTGCATATTCCGCCTGCTTTCGTCACGATCGGTGCCGGTATGAAGAGTTTTTATGCATCTGCCACGGAAAAGGAATTTCCATCGAACTATGGAATTGTAACTGCATAGGTACCTTCCCTCGATGTTGATATGGAGTATAACAAAAGGTTCTCATGCTTGTAAAATGATGAATAATTCGCAACAGAAGCTGTTAGCGACTCAAAATTCAATTCGCAAAAAGCAACCAAAATAATAAATAAAGAAGCCAGGATGATACTTGTTTATACTTAACTTAAGGAACGCTTTAACTTGCGCGATTGTTTGGTCTGACTAGGGTAGTGTTGGCACTACCCTAGTCAGACTGACAAGTGACAAGTCGGTTAAGCGTTGCCTAAGTTTAGGGACAGTGGGCATCAGTGTACTAACCGTGAATCCTTGCAGCCGCCCGACGTCCATCATCATGTTGGCATTCTTGGGAATGATGTCAGTGTAAGTCATGGCTTCCCGCAGGGACGCGATGACTTCCGGGGGCGTTTGCGAGTGCTCCGAGAATATTAAGATTTTCTTCACAAGGAGGTGGTACTTCTGAATTCGCTGAATTGGCTTGATGAGGAGGTCTGCCAACTGAAATATTAGATGCGCCGTTATAGACTCTTCCTTCAGGGTATCATGGCAATGGCTCAGCCCGAGTTCGCAAGCATGCCAACAGTAAGCGGCACAACAATCAAATCATTTCACAACATTATTATTGTAGGTGTGTGTGTGAGCGTCTGTGTAGAAATAAAAATAACTCCCCAAAATTAAAAAGTGACGAATATGATGTGTATTATCATGGTAACAACTACAACATTATAACATCGATCATGCAAGCAGAATGGGAATGAGCGTCGAAAAGATCAGATCGTAAAATGGAATGAAATGTACGTAAGTAGTGAAGATATAGCGAAAGATATAAGGATAGAGCGAAACATTGATATTATCGTGTCTTATATTTTTTCGATGCCCTTGAGGTAAATTTGGGGGTGACGTTTAGCAATCAAAAGGGACAACAATCACGCCTGCACTCGCTACACACCCTGTCGACTTCATAACGAAATCGAACCAAACTTATTTGAAGTCGACAGACTGTGACGGCAGAGTGGCGTCAATTTAAAAGCACGGCTGGTACGGTTATATTTAACATTATGCCAATTCGGTTATTAAAGACAAAATGGTTTCAAAATAATTTTGCCACGTATCCTATTCTTTTTATAACTTATTTGTTTTTTTATTTAGAATAGGACGAGCGAAAATTTAGGTACCAGCGCTGCCCAATATTTTATGAAATTATGAGCTGTACTTATACCTGGCTAAGAGTATTGCGTGCGCCAGGGATGTTATTTCGTTCATTAAGTCGTACCTAGTATAGGAACACAGGATTGAGTTAATATAGTTATTTCATTATTATCATTCTGGCAATAATAAAAGGACAATATAAATTGATTACATGTTTGCAATTACGGTAGGGCTAATAGGGCAAGATCCAAAATTCTAAATATATAATACTAGTAAAATACAAGGTTGGATTCGGGGGGCAATCTTTCACATTAAAGGTAAAGATTTTTTTTAAATAACTGGATAAACAGGGCACGCAATACTATTACGGGCTATTAGGAAAAAACAACTTGTTAAACGATTGTCTTACAAAACTAACCAACTTGTTTATGTAGTGTTTAAGTTGTGTCGTATGAACAGAACATGACAAGACTATACTTATATTTGTAAAAGTCTGAGTGGTAGAGACTTAAGTGAGAGGCGTGAAAATGAATTGTGATGATTATAAATTTGTTCAGAAAAGTGAATCATTTCTAGATTTAAAAATCATGCCAACTTGGTGATTTTGGCTATTAAACAGCTTGCAATTTAACCAAATTGAAGCACATCATATTAAAATGGTTACGCCATGCATGCAGGGATTTACCGTCGTTATAACCATGACAAATTGATAAATTTTATGCATTAATTTCTGATCTTCTAAGCACAAACAGGCGTTGCTTCGCCAGCCGTGTTGTCATCATAGTCATAAGCAATCCCGTAGATTTAAGCGAATTACGTGAGAGATAGCTCTGCCATTTGATGTGATGAATTAGTGAACGTGTGCAGTTTGTGTGCTAATGTGTTTGTTCTGGCATTTACCTGCAGTTTTTGTCCTAGTTTGTTCCTTAGTTCCTGGAAGAAGTGGTCGTGCTCCGAGACGATGTATTCGGAGACTGGCTTGTTGCGGCAGTAGGCCTCGTACATGAACATGCGCTTTTCGAGGAACCGCTGGAAGAGGGGGCCGAGCAGCTCAGGCGCCTTGGCGCATTCTTGGACATCGCACAAGAATTTACTGCACAGGACAAGCATACAATGTATTGCTGCTCGAGGGACTATAAAGAGGTCAGCTGTTTAAGGTTGCCTACTGCGTAGAGTGGGGGTTTTAGAGAAACAAGAACTGCGTGTGCGATGCGGCGCCGACCCAGTCAACGCAGCGAACGCAATTATATGCAGGTTGTTTGGCACCCGATGAAACTGTAAGCTACCGCACAGATCGTGCGTCAAATATGACATTTAGTTGTTTTTGTTGAATACAAAGTTCCTATTTAAGATCTACAGACATCAGATTACTGTTTCAAATGGTTACAAATATAATATACGAGTATTATAAACAAAAACAAGTTTTAGCAGAATATTTATAATCAACTGCAAGTTAGTAGCAAGATTTCAAGGTTTAAGAGTTACCTCACCTTTAAATACAAATTAGAAAATAATATAATACTCTCAGAAGTTGTAGTTGGAGCGAAATACAACTTCTGAGAGTAGCGCGAAGCAAACGCACAGCATTTCAGCAGAAGGGAAAACAAAGTGTTTGATGTTTAGAGAGCTCATGTCACTCAAAATTCTAAATGATCTGTCAAAGCTAGGAAAGGGCCAATTATATTATAACTAACATCACAAACAGTCAAAATACTCTGTGGCATTATTCTCATTCGATTGACCTGCTTATGTTGATAAATGCGAACTCCTAAAGACATCGAACCATAAAGATATATTTTTTACATCTTTATATAATCTACATCATGGATTTGTATTGGTAAAATACAAGCCAGCGCCTGCGCATCCCAGCATTCGCACAGAACCGCGCATGCGCGTCGTCACTCAGCCATAGATTACTTTGCAGATAATGTTCTCAAGGCAGGCGCGGGGAACCATGTCAACGAGAAGATTGCGTCCAATTGCCACACTTCATTGTTTGCCCCTGACCATGGCTCTAGTAAAAATCATTATCCTTCTTTGAGTAATATACTTCGAGCGTCGAAACCCGAGTTGCTATGCAGTAAAACAAAAAAACAAAATTCCATAATAGAAAAATATAGATACGCAAAGCTTAAATCTAGCTTAAATATAGTCGAGAACAATTAAAGGTAAATTTTATGGATAAATCTTACTAAAGGTAGGTAATAGGAAAAGAGGAAAATAACAATAATAGGAACTGCCTTGTTCTTATGCCGAAACTGCTCATTGATGTGAAATAATCTTATTTCACCAGCGGTTTAAACCGCCAGTAGGATCCGTAAAGAACAAGTCAGCGTTACAGCTTAAAAAGTATAACAGTTAAATTGAAGGCATCTCCATTTTTTTGTAAAGTACTCATTAAATGGACTTCACAATAATATACTTTACAGGAGGGAGGAGGGCGGAAAAGGGTGATCAATATATTTATTTACATGCTTCCTATTTTAGCTTTTATTTCTGCTCGCAGGGAACGGTGAGAAACCTCAAGTCATAAACTTAGGTGAAGGTTGAATAGATCTCAACTAACAAATCAACTTGTACAAAGATTAACCTGTTAACAATACACAATTAAATCGATGAGTTAAAAGGATCTGTTAACATAGTGACAGGAAAATGGCCGACTATTTAATCATCAATCCGAAGCTTCATCGACCCTGAGTGTCATTAAGAATTTACGACCGTGAGCAAGAAATGGTGAAATTAACTAGGACGTAGTAGTTTGTGGAGCTGAATAGCTGGAAGTTCCAACCTCCATCGAGGCGATGCTTTTGTGGATGGCTAACTCGACTTGCTTAAGCGTACCAATTTATATGTCACCCTCGTACCAGGCATGCTGATGGAAAGAGGACCAGTAAAGCGTCATTCTGTTAGCGATGACAATTTTACTACAGACCGAAGAGATATAGAAAATATGGAATCTCAGAAAATTTTGGTATTACCGCAAGTAATCGAGGAGAAGCGGGGAAGGTTTCTAGGGTACAACCGTCCTGTGGCTTAGAGCAGATTTAAAACTATCATATTTATACATATACGATTTACGTTTAAATATGACATTATTTTTTTACTGTATAGCTAGTTTTAAGATGAAATAGGGCAGGTATTCGACAGAAGACAAGTTGCATGTACATACATAGCTCAATTTTTTTTCAGCTGTCTCGTAAAACAAGGATATTTATGGAGCATATTTATTTATTTATATACTTACTCTCGGTGCCACTCGTAGATGGCCTCGATGTTTCCGAAGATCATGCGGTGGCGACGGTCGCGTAGCCCCTCAGGGATTGGTGGGTCCGGGTGGTTCAGCTTTGGACAAGCAATAGGTACCTTATGAGTTAAAATTAAAACAATTTTGCATTGTTACTATACAATAGCATAGTTGTTTTTAAATCTAACGATATAGTCTACATCAAAGCAAATTTCACTCCTAGGTGAAAATTGACGTAGACCGTCCGACACCTAGGACCACAAATTATTTGCCACATGTAGGAAAATACACTTTGGCAAATAAACGAAATGTTTTTGTGTTCCTTGCCTGTTCTTGTTATTTACAAAACAACCCTGTTGAATGCCACGCAAATGTTAATTTTAATCCACGTGCAGTCGGCTCTCGTGAAAATGTACGTTACATGATTTTAGCTTTTTTTATCAGACTTTTCACAAAAAAGTATTTACTGAGGATGAATACTTTTTTTACGTTGTTTACCACGTTTACGTTGCTAGCAGTTTTTTTTTTAATATAATAATTTGTCTTTGTTTGAAAATCAGTGAACATTTTCTTTACGTAAAGTAGCAACTGCGTTGTTGTATTAACTTGTAACTGACAGAACTCACATCGTTCGTAATTTGTCGGTTGAAACGTTGTATGTGCTTGGAATAAACCTATTGTGATCAGGGTTGAATTGCTTAAAGTAACGGAACGATTATCTGTACAACGCCTGCAATTGCAAGCATGGGACTCTGAGGTACGACGACCACTATCCAATATGTATAGCGATGCTAAATCAGTCATACTCGGAGGCCGCACCGATTGCCAAATTCAACCGATTAACAATAAAACGTTGATGTTTGAACTTCTGGCATTTATTAATTTATTATTTATTGCACCAATTGAAGTTAGAAAGTGTCGAACTTAATGCCGAGAGGAATTCTTCACCAGACAACCACAGAACAGACCGCCTAATAGAGCTATAAAATATTGTGCTTAGGCCTTAATACACTAACGATAGTGTTCGTAAAGGTATGTATGTTTCATGTGAAAGTTGTACCAAAATTGACCAGCCTTTAGGCAACTATGAAATGAATAAGCGGGCATGTTTAAAAAAAATAACATGATTATATTATGATTTAAAATAGCAGATGTGTATATTTGTTGCACCAGATGATCTCAGTGTATCTTCGGATAACCCTTTCTGAGTTAGCACAACCCTATTCTCGTTAAGCTCTGACACTTTCAAAGTGTCACCACGTGGAGCGACGCGACGGACAGCTGCGGTTAGACAAGTGTTAGCAGCAAATGCACCTCGCGCAATCACTGGGGTGAAGACCGGTGGCGGCCCTAACTCTCGATTAGAGCAAAGCGAAATTGGCTTTTTATGCCTTCAAAAAAACCAAGGGGTGTGCTGACAGATTTTAATATTTCTACACCCCTTTGTCATCTCTCAAAAGGCGCCATTTATGAATTCACTTTCAATTTGCTTTTTTGGCACCCCTCGCTACCTGGCGCCTAGAGCGACCGCCCCCTCTATGGGTCTCGCTCTATCCCAGGGTCCCCAGGGCAGTGCCTGATTAGGACGGCAAGGACAGCCCCTTATGAGGCCAAACTGGCGAAGTCGTCTTCTATTTATTATATTTTTTGCACAGCTGTAAGTACAAATGACACAATACGTAGATATTTAACATTCAGAAGAGGAAGAATACATTTCAGCCCATAATCCATCCATATGCAGTACTGCGGGGTTTCTTCAGATTTATAACGAAGAAATTACACATTCATGTGAGGGTTTTTTCAGCATCGAATCCCAGTGTCTAGACGCCAATAAATAAGTCGTGTCACATTACGTGTTCGATATTACCACGATCGACTCGAACCTGGTCGCCAATTTATTCATAACGCGACGGTGCTTGACTGAAATTAGTTTTTATATCATGACATGTGGCTACAGAGCAATATCTACAACTCATTCAATAAAGGAATAATTATTTGTTAGGGTTAAAATGCAAACCTGGAAATGCCTGATGTAGCCCTCGCAGACGAGCTTGAGATCGCTGACGTAGATCTCCTCGGTGTCGACGAGCTCGCGCAGCACGAAACCGCGCTTCTTCAGCATCAGCTCGTAGGGCTCCTCCTTCACGGGCTCGCGGGAGCACCCGGGGCCCCCGTGTTGTTCCTGGTGGTTGTGCAATTTCTATTAAAGATTTTAAGTCTGCCTTTTGTCATGCAACGAAAGAGATACCACCCTTTTCACTGCAAAGCCAAAATTATATCCCATTCTGTTAAGCCTGTCACACACTCGCTACTTCCATACACACACACACTCACAACAACTTGGGCTTTAAGTCGCATTAGCGCAGGGGGCTGTGGCTTGTATGAAATCCCTTAATTTCAATGGATACAAATAGGAAATAAGGAACCACGTGCCAATTTATATGTAGACAGGCCCCTTAATAGCATATACCATACTTATTAATATATGTATACAACACTAGAAAGGCGTTATAATGTTAAAAGTACACTCAAATTTATATTTTGCGCAGATAAATACCTAAAATCATCAATCACCGTCGCCGAATAAGACTAGTTTGATTAAAATAAGCATGTTAACCATGCGCACAGGTTATATTTTTATTAAAAATCAGAATCAAATAACTGTTAGAAGAAAAAACCAACAATGGTTAGTTGTTTATTTTATTGTGAAATGGCACTTGTTATTAGGCGACTAATCAGAATAGGTATCGTCAATGTACAACGACAAGAAAACGATTCGCATTAGCGAAGTATTCACTTGACGTTTTGAACTGTTAAGCTTCAAACGCAAAACTGTTAATTTACGCATAGTGTTTAGTACAAGCAACACGTACAAGGCTTCTTTTTTGCATTTGCGTGGTAGCTCGGTGCTACACTAACAGGAGAATATCTCTAGGACGCAGATAAATACATAATAAGCGCATTAATTGCTTCGCAAGACATTATTAGGTTCGGTTAAGGACGCCTATACGTTTCAGACGTTTCGATTTCTGTCAAAAAGAAGCCTAACGCACACACGCGCGGCTCCCACACACAGTGAAACTGTCGTTAGGGCAAAAAAACAGACGTAATTATAATCTTGATACTTGTTGTAATTATAGCATACAAATCATACAATTTATTTTTATTTGCTTGTTTATAAAATAAAAAATGAAATATTTGTATTATTAAGTACTTACCAACCAACTTGTACATTGGATATTAGACACAATATTGGAAATCTCTGTGTGTCATGGCTGACCTGATGATGGACTCCGGAGACACCCCATGGAACTTTGAACTGTTAGAGGTAGGTTTCCAAAGATGGGGCTCTTAGTTTAGGTCTTTGTGAGTTCTTAAATGCTGGATGACTTGACTGACCTGATGATGGACTCCGGAGACACCCCATGGTACTCCAAAACTGTCAGAGGTAAGTGTCCCGAGTTTGGGCTTGTTTTGTTAGTCTTTGTGAGTACTTACGAGTACACGCTGGATGACTTGGCTGACCTGATGATGGACTCCGGAGACACCCCGTGGAACTCCGAAACTGTCAGAGGTAAGTGTCGCGAGTTTGGGCTCGTTTTATAGGTCTTTGTGAGTACTTACATGCTGGATGACTTGGCTGACCTGATGATGGACTCCGGAGGAACCCCTTGGAACTCCGAAACTGTCAGAGGTAAGTGTCCCGAGTTTGGGCTCGTTTTGTAGGTCTTTGTGAGTACTTACATGCTGGATGCCTTGGCTGACCTGATGATGGACTCCGGAGACACCCCAAGGAACTCGGAAACTGTCAGAGTTAGGTATCCCGAGTTTGGGCTCGTTTTTTAGGTCTTTGTAAGTACTTACATGCTGGATGACTTGGCTGACCTGATGATTGAACTCTGACGGTTTCCGAGTTCCTTGGGGTGTCTCCGGAGTCCATCATCAGGTCAGCCAAGTCATCCAGCATGTAAGTACTCACAACGGCCTATAAAACGAGCCCAAACTCGGGATACCTAACTCTGAAAGTTTCCGAGTTCCTTGAGGTGTCTCCGGAGTCCATCATCAGGTCAGCCGAGTCATCCAGCATGTAAGTACTCACAAAGGCCTATAAAACGAGCCCAAACTCGGGATACCTAACTCTGACAGTTTCCGAGTTCCTTGGGGTGTCTCCGGAGTCCATCATCAGGTCAGCCGAGTCATCCAGCATGTAAGTACTCACAAAGGCCTATAAAACGAGCCCAAACTCGGGATACCTAACTCTGACAGTTTCCGAGTTCCTTGAGGTGTCTCCGGAGTCCATCATCAGGTCAGCCGAGTCATCCAGCATGTAAGTACTCACAAAGGCCTATAAAACGAGCCCAAACTCGCGATACCTAACTCTGACAGTTTCCGAGTTCCTTGGGGTGTCTCCGGAGTCCATCATCAGGTCAGCCAAGTCATCCAGCATGTAAGTACTCACAAAGACCTACAAAACGAGCCCAAACTCGGGATACCTAACTCTGACAGTTTCCGAGTTCCTTGAGGTGTCTCCGGAGTCCATCATCAGGTCAGCCGAGTCATCCAGCATGTAAGTACTCACAAAGGCCTATAAAACGAGCCCAAACTCGGGATACCTAACTCTGGCAGTTTTCGAATTCCGTGGCGTGTCTTCGGAGTCCATCATCAGGTCAGCCAAGTCATCCAGCATGTAAGTACTCACAAAGACCTACAAAACGAGCCCAAACTCGGGATACCCAACTCTGACAGTTTCCGAGTTCCATGGGGTGTCTCCGGAGTCCATCATCAGGTCAGCCAAGTCATCCAGCATGTAAGGACTCACGAAAACCAACAAAATGAGCAGGTCAGCCAAGACAAAATATGAAATAGATATCTCTTGACAATAATGTACTTTACTAGTTACTTGTATTGCTTATACCTACCCCATTGTTCGCAAGTATCAAATGCTCTTAGAGGAATATTTTGTATCCGAATAGATAGAGTCGTTCGTGAACAAAGTCCAGACAGAGCGACATACGTCCGACCTCGAAGGCGCTCCGGCGCAGACTGAGATAGGTGTTCGAAAACGCAAACCTAATACAGCGAGCGATTTTGACCCTCGTTCCATTGTAATAAGGGTAATATAAATTGAGTTTTTTACCATAATTATTTTATTTTTTTCACGACTTTTAAGGCCTTTTTTGTAATATTTTGCAAACACAAATTAAAATAGACTATGTAGGCCGTCCATAAATATTTTTATTGATTCTTCAAATTATATAATTAACCAGATTAACTTACCGAAACTGACAGTATTTTAGCCGTTTACGCAAAAATGCTTTTGGTAAATCAATCACAGAGAAGAGGGTATAACATTTTTTTATTTTTTTATTCCCATGAACTGTAGATAAAGAATCTAATAACCCCTTAAAATTTAAAACTTGCTTTTATTAGTGCCAAATAACCCAATAAATGAACCGCAAGACCGTGGTTTTTCTTACAGAACGTATAGGCGTCCTTAATTGAATCGAATAGGCGTATTTGGGCTACATAAGGCATGGTCCTACGGTCATAATACTAATAATAAGCTTGTATGCATGATTAATAATCGTGGGAGTTGTGTACAAACGCATGTACAATCTGTACGGATGGATAACATAAAAATATCGTTATAAAAAAATATTATATGCGAGTTGTATTAATAGGGTACGTGATCACAAAAACCGTTCTAAAGCTGTGTACTCTTCGTTATTGAAAATACTTGAATTTAACATTAGAAGTTATCGAATTAATTATAAATTTTCATTACTTTCTTTTGTATTCAGATTTATATTAACAGTTATTTTTGATAGCCATGTACTCTACTGAGACTTTACCACCACCCTTTACAAGAACAGCTTGATGATAGTTTAAACACTGGTCTAGGAGATTGTGATTGGCCCCTGCTCTTAAACTAATCTTTGATATCTAAATTGAAATAAAAAAACAACAAACAACGAAGCACATGCAATGCAAGAGCAGCCACGGATCCGCGATTCGTCGCAAGCGCTGAGACAAAGCTTCTATTGATATTGCTCATATTACGTGCCCATTATTCTGGGTACACAGCATACCGTTATTTGCCAATAATAGGCAAGGACTAGGATATTAGGCCATCCTGCTAATAAGCGCTGTTAATTGTCACGTCCACCACACATACACATGGCGATGCAGTGAGGCACTATTAGAAGCTTTGTCCCTGGTACTATGGTTACTCGATTGACTACACAGTAATATAACCCAGAATATAGAAACCCGTAATATCGAAGAATGGTTTATCCTATCAGGTCAAGTAATATTTATTAGAGGAGTGAAACCTTTTTTCGTAAAAAATAGAACCAACCATCCAATCATTCAAGAGAACTTATCTCTATTGAATGATTGGAACTCTGATCCGGCAGAGAATGCATTAGCTACCAGATGCCGAAGCCTGGCTCGTCTAGTACCGGAATTTAATATCTATGGATTATCTATCTACGAGTACCATCTGACTATCGTGAACGAGGATATGTATATGAGACGCGGGAGCTTTTTTAATACACAAGCGAAAATTCCAACTAAACAGATATTATGTGCCATAGTTGTCAGTGAATATAACTTTATTCATACACTGTGCTTATCATTTTAGGGTAGCTTGAATGAAAAATGTTTGGAAACATAGTTAGTATGTACGACATGATATTATAACAACTCATAGGCTGGATAGCAAAACGACCGACGAAGCAAGTAACTGCGAAGAGTCTAAGATATTATTTAAGAACTATGTGGATGTGCTGACTCCTCTATTTTGAATAAACTTAAATCAGGGATTAATTGCTTGGTTTTAACCTACCCTTTTCTATTGAATCTTTCAACAACTTTCTGACTAATCCTGTAGTTTTCTTGAATAATAATGTTTCGATCACTTTATAAAACAGTTCAGTGCAAAACTTCACTTTTTAAAGACGTCCTTATTTTTTCTAACTTTAAAATAATAAGTGAAATTTCTATCTTTCTTTAAAATAATACTGATCGAAGTGTTTGAAAATTGATTGCACCGCCTGTTAGCGTAGACTCTGAGCTGATCGTCTGAGTGGCTGTATTGCAGCTGTCAGCCTAGAGTTGCACTCCGCCGGGAGGCGAGAGAGCCTCTGGCCCGGACTGCCTCATTTTTACGAACAGAGCTAGCGTCGAATGGAACTAGCACATCGACGACATTTAAAAAAAGGAGTTTGTTGATAAAGTTTGGTGTAGTGTATCCAATCGTGGCTCATTGCTGCCATTTAGAAGGCTTTCGGCGGTGCGTGAAGCTGCAGAGAAGCGCCAAGGCATTCATAGCCATCTTACACCGATTCTCATCTAATGCAAGGAAAACGTTCAATTTAAATCCTTGGTTTTTTAACGAGAAGTATGGCACACCAAACGACTAGTAGATGTGATAAGTACACAATTGAAAAAAAAATCGGTGAAAACATCACAAAGACAAACTAAGCATAGCCTATACTTCGGTGTCTAAATACGTATTTAAATAGATAATACGAGTAGTCTTCAGCCACGAAAAGCATGTTTATCACATTCATTTTTGCCGTGAATAGGGATCGATCGCAGGGAAACAGTAAACACTAAGCACTGTGCAAACGGGCTATCAACATTTAATTAGTAGAGGAATCTGAAGTATCGAAACATAAGGTAGGACCAAGTTTGCATAGAATTTGTATCGTACCGAAATCCACACGAACCCGGTCGGCGGTATAAGTTCTATTCAAATTGAAACTTTAATCACTGTAAGCACGCCACAATTTTGATTAAGAAATTCGTGCTCTGGGCACGCCGTTCGCTCTTAATCATACTTAATTCAAAATAAAATAAATATGCGCCAGACAGCACACCTCTTGTAATAATCTCGAAGTAGGGATTAATATCCCTGTGTTTCGAGGTACCACACAAGGAAACAAGCTAGGGGCGTCTCCCAGCACACCCATACCCGAGTTAATTCAGAAAAGAGCGTTTCCTGAATTAACCCGACCGGGAATCGAACCCGGGACACTACGGAAATCGAGGCGAGAAACCGTGCTACAGCGCACTACGCCCATCGTGTCGTCAGATTTTCATCTTAACCTTTACCTTATTTTCCTCTCGTTCGTTAACTTGAAGGAAATTATACTTATTTAATTAAGTACATGTACGCTTCCCACAATTTAATTGTCCTTTCATAAAACTAAAACATTATTGAATCGACTTATATTACCAGTGATTCAGTGCGTAGAAAGATAAATATAAATAGTGCATGATTTTCTGTGATACAAACATAAGTCAAACGATATCATCGGTCAAAGAAACACAAAAACGGTACTTAAAAAGCTCGCAAAAAAAAACTAGATCCGTTTGAAGCGAACGCAAACGGTAAACACTCGACAGTGGTACAGTCAGCTATAGCTCCAGCGTACCCTGCTGACTTACTGCCTTCCAGAGAGACGCTAATTAATCCTAGTGTCATTGAAATGTTTTGCCACTGAATAATGATCTCTATTTGTATCAAGTTAGAGTTTATTTTAAAAGACTACAAAATAAAGTCTCTGAGCGGCGGTTAGTCATCGATTAATGGCGGCTGAGCCTGAGCGAGGGTTCCGCACCAGCTACGGTCGACTGTACAAGCTAACAACACATGCACACACTACATGCTTTATGTTAAAACCGAACCATTTTTTCCTTAACTATTTGCTCAATCTCTGCAATATCGGCGGGGCCTCCGTTACTATCCAAAGCTTCCAGGGTTAACGATGCCTGAAAATTTAACCAACATGTAACCTGCGGATCTGAGAGCAAGGAGCCGAGAGTTAGTCACAGTAGGAGTTAGGACGTCACAGAAAGTTTAATAGTGTAATTGTAAATGACAAAAATAAAGTATGAAAACCACAGACATAAACTAGAGGAAGAGATAAGAAAAATGTACACATAGTAAAAGGAAAATTATTGAAATGAACCGGAAAGGAAAAAAAAGATATTTGAAAAAATAGCGTCCGCCGGTCACGATGTTTGGAGCGCGTCTTCCTTATTTATTTCTATGGCCGATCTAAGTCCGATTCTAAATGTTTCAAAGAGGTCGTTCGCTTACTCTGGAAGGATTCGAAGCCGCCGCTGGTTGGGCGGGGGTCTGTAGCACGGCCTGTGGGTCCTACGACAAACATTACAATTTATCAACATGCAACAGATTTCTACTCTTTATACATCTACTACATTATTTCAAAGGTAACGTTGAACAATGCTCACAAAGCTTCTTTAGAACAGTCATCTACAACGTCCAGCCAATAACAAGATGAGGGCAACCGTAGGATCAGTACCTAATTGACCTCTATTAATGAACACACAAATAAAAGTCGACATAAACTGTTGTCTTCATCATAATAAATTTTTTTCTAATTACTATTAACACAATGGGGAATATTAATATTTTTTACATAATATAAATATAAATTAAATCGTAACTAGACATAAGCTACTTAACATTTAATATCATGTTTCATATAAGAACCCAATTGATTTAGTTCATACAGTGCAGTACGTATAAGATTTTATTTTGCGGTTACGATCACCGCACTGACACTGTATAGAGCAACTACATCGCGTGTTGTAGTTGACAATTATTTATACCGTAATGAGGGTTATAAAAATCATGCATAATCCGTATTGCCACATTAAATCAGCGTGAGTGTAGTTGTATCGTGTGAAATGACGCAATGTGGATCATAAAACAGCGTCCGACTGTGATTGCGCGCGGCCGTGAGCTGACGGCGGGCCCCAGTGGGCGCGATGGCCCGCCGCGTCCGCAGATGGGCTGGGAGTCTGATGCGCGTGTTAAAAGTATTTAGCCCCCCCCCCAAACCCCCTTCACTGTCCAAACAAGGCGTTTTACGCAATTCAAGTCATTTCTTCAATCTGAAGCACTATATAGTTCTAATAAATACATTTCTGCGACACCTAACACCAAGACCATCTGACCCCAAACTAAGCTATATTTGTACTTTTGGTGTCAGAGACTGATAAACATACTTTGATATTTCTGAATACATACTTAAATAGATAATAGCACCCAATGATTGTCACATGAATGTTTGCCTAGGGTGGGGATCGAACCCACGACCGAGGCTGAGCCCGAGACTATAATGCCAACATGCCAATGAGGCATAACTTTTGATTGAAACCTCGTGGGCAGTGACGCTAAAATGATATATTTCTGGGTATTCTGTTAGTGCATTAAAGAGACGTACAAGAAACACGTAACACACACGGAGGAGTACCATTGTGTTCCGCACAGAAAGAGGCATAGCGGCGTCGCGTCGGTCGACTGACACCACTCCCTGAGGTCCTGGCCTAGAGCAACCCGCTACTATCGTTTCGAAATGTCTAATTTAAGAATAGGACTGGCATCAAAATTTTGCTCTTGGTAGCCAAGAGCAAAATTTTGTCAAGAAAACTCAATCAAAGACACTCGCATCTCCCAAGCACCTGAAAATGTACATTTCACTCCGCCAACGTACCTACCTCCTTCCGCCCAACGCCTTGAGCCAACTAGAAACTCCTCAAATATTGTCTCAATTGTCTGTCGAAGTGGTTCCACTTCAAAGCGTTTTCTTTGATACACAATGAATTGCGCTCTTGTATTGTTTCGCATCAACTGGAATGTGTGCCCTGATTATTTAAAAAAGGGTGTAAAATAGCAAGAATCATTAACTCAGAAAAAAAAGTTTACTTATGCTACTTCATAAAAAAATAGATGCTAATGCTACCTTAAGTTTTTCTATTTGCTAACTTCGAGAATATCTAGCCAATATGCTAAGCTAGCAATAAGCAATAATGCTAGTAACGGGTGTCTCCTAGGATGATGTGTGTTTTGATCTGTTAACCTGACGTCTGCTCGTTGTCCTCGCTCGAAATTAGCTCGATAAATCTTTTAACCTGCTAGAAGAATATCAGATATTGCTTAGGGTGTTCCAGCTTTTTGAGTTGTTGCTGTATCTCCAGTTGGCCACTCCAGTCATTCCATCAAAGCTATGACGCACATGACCATTCGGATAGCACGAGATGACGTGTAGCCAGAAATTCTGGGGGAGAGCATTTTAGCCCTACTGGACGTGGTCGGCGCGTTTTAAGGCTAAACGCGGACCTGTCCCTGCCTGTAGACTTGTCCGGTTACCTGAATCGGCTTCATTGGCGGCGGCAGCTCGAGGGCGGCCGCGTCATCCTCAACCTCGTCGAGGGCGGCCGCGTTGTGGCTGCACTCGCCTTCCTCCGCCCGTTCGGGGTCGGTGCCGTAGAGTAACTACACAACAAAAGGTTTGCTTAAACTTTTGAACCATTAACCTAACAGCAAAAAAGACCATCTGGCGATAACATTTGTTCATGAAAATAATATACAGGTGCTCTTAACACGCAGAAGATTACTTGCGCTGTAAACGTTATACCTATTACATATTTTTTCATAATAATTAGAACACAATTCAGGTGACAGATTTAAGCGAATTGTGGGATACGTATTTCAGTAAAAACTTTGCTATTCACCGCATGAATCTCCTGAAAACACAAGTATTATATTATTATGAGATTGCTTAATAAAATTGCGGATGGAATTGAGCTTTAGATGCATGTTTGTAATTGGGTAGCTCCTAAGAGTACCAAAATGTCGATGATTGGCAGGATTATTTATATCCTTTTTAATCCAAGGAGAGATCAAATCCGTTTATATGACAATTAACTACACAATTAAAGTTTCAACGATTTGTTTCGCAGGCAAAGATAGATGACAGCCAATGCAACAGGCAGGTATGTGTCATCCACTCGTCACTTACTGCGACACCGTGTAGGTCTGAAAGCGGGCTGAATGCGCAGCGCTGCAATCTGGACAGCCTGTGTAGGACTACCCGGCTTTTAGAGTTCTATCTTCGACGTGTAACGGACGTTAGAGTTAAAAATATCTACTAGGAAGATTAAGTAATGGGATTTTTGGTTACTCAATTATGGATGGACACTATTACTAATTTCCGACCTGAAATTTATTAGTAACTGCGTTGAAGCACAATTTCAATCTACTGTTAGACCTAACTTATAGGTGATGTATTTATATTTAATATTTTTAAAAGAAGAGATCCTGAACAAAGTTAGCCAGGAAGTAGTCTAAAAAAAACGATATCTTGTTAACTTTGACGAGTAGCTTATGTTTCTAGTCGAAGTTTCTTGTCAGCTTTCATATGCAGGTTTCAGTTAGATGACTTAGTTTTAAAATTTTATATTTATTCAGTACGCTATAAGAAAGGTTTCAATCTGCAGAGTTTTAAGGGAAAATGGAGAGGTAAACTTAGGGGAAATTAGGATATAACATATTCTGGAAATGTTTTCATATAACCAGCTGACCCAAAACTAACTTCATCCAGCTCACAACTCCATCTAACAATCCACTTTGAATAAATACTTTAAACAGACAGTAAAGGCCAGAAACAGAACAAACACCCATGTTACATTGTGGAATCGTAATTAATGATGGTGAGTGTTCTTCTGATGAATGTTCGTCCTCCACGGGTATTGCATGCCCGGACCGTAGCTGAGCAGGCAATTTGCTCGATATAACTAAACATACCTTCAGTTTCTTGTCCGAGGGTATTTTCTTCAACGCCGGCTTCTCCGTTATTCCGGAGGACTGCGTCCCGCTGGGGGCCTTGTCCTTCCCCTGCGAGGGCTTGCGCAGGCCCAGCCAGCGGCGTCTGAAACAAACACAATGATATAGCAAATGTAATAAACTTGTGATGGTGCTAGGTGGATGCAACGCAAACGGAATAGCAGACGCTCTTACGCAGCACACATAAAAAAATAGCATTTAGGCTATGCTTAACATTCTAGGGCAATCATTCTCATTCATTATTCACACACTAGCTGTCCGTCAGCAGCTTCGCCCGTGTAGACTGTCTTTATATAGCCTAAATTAAAAAAAAAATGCCAATGTCACTCCCTGATAATGTAGCTTTATATTGGTGAAAGAATTTTACTAATATAAAACAAACAAACAAATCTTTCCTCTTTATAATATTAGTATAGATTACTTATCTGTTATCATTAAAACAGTTTCTCTCACTTAAGGAAGAAATAAAATAAGTTATAGACGCAGACATATACTAAAACGAAATAGGTATCAAACATCGTCAAATGAAAGAAGAATGTTAAAAAACCAATCCTAAATTAAAACTAATAACATGTCCCGAACCTATCACGATGTAGAATCAACTACTATAACTAATACGAAACAAAATAAACATTGTATACTGATATAACCTGGTTGTAAAACATCGGTTCACTGGAAAGCATAATTGCAATATTTAGGGCGCATTTTAATGAGCAGCGGTCGCCAAATTAGTCGCTTGTGACAGCCGCGTCAGCGCCTCTCCCTAGTGTGTCCATTGTGGCATTTGTGGCACATACAGTACAGTTGAGGGTAAAAATGTTTCAAGCGCTGACACAAATAGAATTTAATGTCGCGAGTGTATGTCCCTGGAGTCCCTGGCCATTGCAAACTGCAATGAGATATTCTGCTTGCGATACTGTTCCATTTACCAGCGCTCTTCCGTTGCCATCGGTTGTCTAAATTATTAAGGCAATTATTACTTTAGCTACCTATGAACTCGACACTACCGATGAAGTTGATTCAGAAGTGGAGAATTCCCATAACTGACGTATCGTGACATACGTTGATTTGATTTTTGATTTTATAACATAATAACTCATTTGTTCTTAAAATGAATGACAAGCAGATATAAAAATAACTAGTTTTCAGAATAATCCATATTTGTAAGTTACTTTTACAATTAAATTAATTGTCAAACAAGATTAAAAATTGATAATTGAAACTTTACAAATGTTTTAACTCTCGATTGATAATTGGGTTTCATCATGATAGACTTATCTGATATTAAATCATCAATCTTGCTATGACATTTTTGACCTTAAAGGGCGCAAAATCTAATTTTAAGTTTAGACTGCGGCTGTACCTTAACATTCTGCCATTCTGGATATTCATGGTAGACAATATTCATCTCATCGTGTGATAAGCCTGCACGTAGTTAGTTACTACCATTTCTTATTAGTTGTGTTGGACCACCGATGAACAAATAGACCAATTTCGTAGAAACTGTTATCGTATTTTGAAGTTCCACACACCAGAAAAACAAACGCGGTTTTGCACGATAGTTTGGTTTGCTTTATCAATGCGAGTATGTTAGGCGTCACTGAAACTGTGACTGATATTTGACACATTGGGAAAAATCCTTTGCTGGTAATGCTCACATGATTTTAACCGATATATTTAAACAGTATTTTTAGTTAGAAACTCTCTATTTTTCGACTGGCTGATCAATGCGTTTAGGTTTGCAACGATACCGTTTCGTTGCAGTCTCATGAACGTTAAAACCCCCACGGTGGCTGGAAACTTCATAGTTTAACTTACTGGCCATCAATAGTATTCTGTACCTGTCCTTTCAAAATTCAATTTATCGTTCCACGTTCCCACTTCAGCATTTTGAGGCAGTCCTACCAAAACCTTTGTACTGAACTGAGCTTGCGAGCATTTTACCAGATTACCAGTATAAGATTGAGTTACGTGATGGTGATTATTTTGAGTACTTTAAATAACCAATTGTAAACAGTTATAATGTAACAGGAACCCGTGTATCGGGGTAAGCATATCATACCTATTTACTTACCGTAATAGATAATCTTATAGCTAGGACTCTTTTTTATTCATTTATTGTTATTTTGTTAGAGTTCTTTCCTACCTATACTTTTACCCTACACAATAAACAAGTCTCTGGATTGGCTGATCTTTTATTCACTATTCCATTAGTACATCTACTCCTAAATATTGTGTGACGAATCCCGGCGCTCCGGCCCTGTATTGCTGGCCTGCAACTGGGGATTTCGCCACAACTTCAACTGAGTGGTTGTTACCTATTATGATTGAATCTGATAATAATTTATTGTTGACGTTGGTGACGTTCGCTTTCTGCAACTTTTATAGGAACATGCATCCAACAAATGTAAAATATATATGTACGTTTACTTGTATATTATATTATATGGTAACAGAGAAAAAAATAAATATTGAATCGGATTGAATATGAATGGAGATGGAGAAGTCATCACGGTTTGAGGGTTGGGCAACGTTACATGTTTTTGAAGCTTACGTTACGTATGAATTTAAGCGCTAAACTCATCATCATCCGTGCGGTCTATCCCGGTTGTGAACCCACACTGGTGTGTCGTGTCCCAGGGTCCGCCTCTTCAATTTTTAAGCGATAAACTAACGAATAATAATGGCCTAGGTACAGCAGTCAAATTTTCAACGTAATAATTGTCTTATCAGGATCTAGGGCATTCGTTGCTGAAAACGACTACCTAGGTAAAAGCAAATGCTTTCTTATTCATGACAAGTATAGGCATCGTCGCGGCCCCTATGGACCAAACATGAAAGTCATGGCATTCAATTACGATTACATTGGCATTTAAATGACAGAATCTCTCTCTTGGTAATATTCATTGCTATGCGGATGATAGCACGGTCCACGCGCGATATTTCGAGCGCCCTGGGGCAAAGCAGACTTGACATCGCGGAGAAGAGGCGAAGTCATGTTGTTGAGCTTGACGGAGTGTTGGACCGCATTTCAGGATGAGGAGCATGCAATCTTGTCGAGTTCAATGCCAAGAAAACGCAGGTGTATGCATTCACAGCAAAGGCGTCGCCGTTCCTTTCCCATACCACTCTTCAGAGCATCCCCGCTACCGATTAAGGATAGCCTAAACATCCTTGGCATGGATGTTCGTAGCAACCTAAACCAGCGGGACTACATTGAGAGCGTCATTAGAACTGCATCCTGTAAACTCGGAATCCTGAACAGAGTGAGACGATTCTTCACGCCAGGGCAGCTCTGTCTTTTATATAAGACACAAGTTCGCTCGTGTGTAAAGTAAAGTAATGTTTATTATCAAAAATATTTACATGTTTTTCCTTATATCTAGCGGACTTTCCACTAAGCAATGCTTGTATCGCAACGTGTGTGGAATACTGCTCTCATCTCTGGGACGGTTCCGCCAAGTACCTACTCGAAGCTCTTGACAGGTAGCAGCGGCGTGCTATCCGTATTATAGGAAACCTAGAGGCAACTTTGACCCTCGAGCCTCTCCAATTGCGTAGAGACATTGCCATTGACATTGCTAAGTGTTCTCTATCGCTTCTACAATGGGGAATGCTCTGACGAGTTATTCCAGCTTATTCCACCCTAACCTTTCCACTCCCGTACCACGCGTGCTGGACCACGGCGTCATCCACAATTCAACATTTGTTGGCCCGAACTAAAAGGTTCGGTGACTCGTATCTTTGTCGTACCATCCAGACGTGGAACGCTCTTCCAGCACATGTATTTCCTTCCTCTTATAGTCCCGGGTTCTTCAAGCGGGGCGTGAAAAGGCATTTCTGCAGGCCTTCAAGGTGAGGATGGCCAGCCCAGTGATCCGTTTGAATGACTGGGCTTGTCAACCTCATATCTGGACCTGACGACCGCTTTCCATCAGGTGGAGTGAGGTCATTTTGACGGGCAATATAAAAAAAAAAGAATCTGAGCCCTGATCTGAAGAGCAAATAGCTATTTAAAGTGTAGAGCGTTCATACAGTTTACTCGTTGGCTGCTCGGGGATTAGCCAGCAGCTTCTGTTCATAGATAATCCAGCATACCAGAATTTGAACGACGCACTATGGGCAGGCCTCTGTCACTGCATGTACTTGCGTGCGATAACTACCTTCCATCTGCCGGGTATTCCATGACTCACTTGGCAGTTGGTTGTCAACAAGCCGCGTAGAGCATTGTAAGCGAATTTTGCGGTTGAACTGGACGCAATGAGGTACAGTAAGTACTGTATACTGACATCTATATCGAAAGAGGTGGCCCTGGCAATATAGATCTGTCATCACAGCAAGCATTTAGGATTTAGAAAATTGACATTTTTCTATGAATATGATTTATCTGTCAGCAGCAGAAGTAAGTGATACTTTAACGTCCCAAAATTGATAATTTTACAAAAACTTTAAAGCTTATTAAATTACAAAGAACGTAAACAAATGAGACATTCCATTAATTATAATGGATATATGCTGCTTGTGATAATTTTTTTACGGTAGTTTTCATTTATAAAAACAAATTGGAAGTTTGTTCAATCATCATCTACTTTTGCTGTTGACTGTACCCAATTAATGGTATTTGTATTTCCACGAAGCAGCCGGCCCCTGCGTCTGGCCGCGCTCCGGCCGCCGACCGCGAATATCAGCGCGCTACAGTTACCTGCGTAATTAGATACGCTGACCACATTGCTTGTATTTAGTATATAGCCAATACTGCAGGTATATGTAGGATACAAATATATATCACGCATGTTTTAGTCGACAAATGTTTTTATACAATTAGTGAATACTTGCAAATGAAAATAAATCATTAGAATATGAAAAGGTAATGTATTGAAATGTAACATTATTTTTATTATATTAGGATTGCTAATAATTAATAATAACTTTTTCAATATTATATTCAAATTTGCATGCTGGTCAGCAGTTAAGTGTGTGAAACTAAATATTTAAAAAAGAGCTTTATGTACCACATTTATTGCAAATAAAAAACTTTGATTTTGACCATAGATATGGATCGGGAAATCAGACACAACGACCAAGAAAAGTGCAAATGTCAATCATTTTATGAACGGACGGGACATAAAAAGTACGTGTTGATAGAAACAGAGGCACTTAGAAACTTGAATAATTTCGTAATTTTATGAAACTATATTTTTAGGCACAGTAATACAATTCACTTCAGTTTGTTTAACATTTCCTGTAACACCATCAAACTGCAACTACATATAAGCTAATTTAGTGTTCTGTCACCTCATTAAAAGCTCGAATGATAGTTAAGTTATTATGCCTGAGGGGTGTTTTTAGGGTTGTCAAACGTCGTAGGCCTGAAGGCCTGCGCAGGAGAAGGACTATCCGCGACGTACTTTTTTGTCCGTCAAAATAAATCCTTTACAAACTGTATCGAACAAAGCACACGGAGTACTAAAAGTAAGCCTTACATAAAGTCCGCCTAATAACAGCGGATGCCGAAGACCGGAGCCAACAAAAGTACGCGGGATATGGGCAGCAACGCACACAGCGGACTTTATTCTGCGTTGATAATCTATTCGAAATAAAGAGACTATATTTCTCTTTCACTTCAACTTCATCATTGGTATTCATCTGGCAGCATTACCATGTAACATACAGCGAGGCTCCGATCCAGGGGGGACAAGTGCGGCACTTCAGTAAGGTAAGGGCAGAGGGGGCGCGTAACAGACACGGAGTCCGAGGCCAGTTTACAAACATCAATAGTGATTTACGGTGCCACCAACGACCACTAAAAATTAATTGGACGCGTTTGTTTTGTACCTACTGCGAAAAATAGGATATTTAAAGGATAAGTGACACCAGAAAGTCTTTGTTGTAGGTTTTGTTGGTTAATGAAATAGTAAATAAAATAATCGTTTTCAACATTATTTGATCGGAAACTAAGCACATTTTGTATTATGGGGTGTGAAAGACTGATAGACGTATATGTCACCGGCAATGTGTATAATTAGGTAATGGATACAATGCCTAGACGAACCCGGATTATACACATTGCCGGTAACATTTACAAAGATATTTTTAAATACATATCTACTTATAACATCAATGCAAACGCACAACTATAGTACCAACGCAAACGCTCATCACATAAATGTTTGTCCTTGGTGGGAATCCAACTCATGATTTTTGGCGCCATCTCTAACAATTGCGCTGAGACGGTCAAAAATAAAGAAATATTGCGTTAGTTTGAATTCACACGAATTCAAATTCCACAAGAAAAATGAATAACGATACCGATAAAAATGATTAAACAATAAATAAGATTAGTGTTGTTTATCTGGATGACAAGCAATCAGCCCTCGTCTTGCCAAGGACCCGCCACCGCATTGCGGTCGCGCGTCAACAAAAACACTTTAGCTCGCGTCGGCCGCGCTTCTCCGCCATTGCGTAACACACAAAAACGAAAGACACACACACGCACACACATAAACAAGGGACTCACTTCGCGAATACCACTTCTTTCCACATTATTGAAACTGACCGACGCGAGAGTACATCACAGCAGTAACATCACTGCCATCGACCGACCGTGTGCACCACCGGCATGCAAATAAATACGCTGCACAAATACCCTTATCTACTATCTATGTCGAAGAAGTTAATAATTGAGTTGTAGTAGACGTTATCGCACAAGATTACGATGATAATTCATATTTGAATGTGGCAACACGGGGCTGCGACAGAAATAAACTTGTAGACGCAAGTTTTTTTTTTTAATGCGCCAGACAAAGCACCTCTTGTAATGGTCTCGAAGCAGGGATTAATATCCCGTGTTACGAGGTACCACACAAGGGAATAAGCCAGGGGCGTCTCCCAGCACACCCAGACCCGATCAATCGAGAAAAGATCGTTCCCTAAATTGACCCGACCGGGAATCGAACCCGGAACACTATGGAAATCGAAGCCAGAAACCGTGCTACAGCGCACTACGCTATTTGTGTCGTCCGTAGTATTGCGGCTGCAACAGGCAAAAGGTTGTTGCGCTGGAATAATTCACGAACGTAAAATCGCAATTTCGTGAGAAATAATTGCTATCTGACGTCAAATACTGGATCATCATTGGCTGACAAGCAATCAAGCCAGCCAGTCATTGGTCCGTAGCAATCGACATTTTACAATTACATGAAATGAACGTTATTATTAAATGGACTTGACAGCGAGAGGAAGTTAATGACGATTGCAATGCAAATACGTTTTATGGACAGTGGAAATGATTTGCTCGGACAGTTTCAATATTCAAAACGGGAAATATGTGAGTGGAACTGTGACAGTGTGTCTGGTGGTAGAGGTCAGCTATGCGGTAGTTTGTTATTTTAAGTTCCGTATTTAAATTTCAAGTGAAGCAGTACGAGTCTATCATAACATACCAACACTTTATCCCAAACAGGGTAATCAGAAGCAAGTGACTGATGCGAGAGTAACTACTTTAAGAGTATGGACACATTACAGGACCTTAAGTGTTAATAGGTATTTTTTTAACTATAGTAACTTTTGCGAATTAGATGTAAAAATAAGAATGCAACTTTTAACACCACATTAATGTGCTTTGCAATCGTTGCAACTCATTTCAAATTAATATCAAAGACATCTTTCACCACGGCCGTCTGACCCCCTAGTTGGGGGCCAGACGGCCAGCTAGTGCACCACAACAGAGGAAAAATATGCATCTAATTAAAATTCAACAAAATGATCACCATGTACCTCGGATGTCATGTATTGTAATAAAGCAAAGGTAGTAAAACATGCAATATTCGATTTGATCTGGCAAAACAACTACATATTATATAACTACAACTAACTGACTGATATAAGTATAAGACCGCCGTCACACTAGGGCGTCAGCTGTGGATGTCTTAACATCCGCGCGACATCACCATATTTCTCCGTTCCGCTCTAAATTGAAATGGCTTAAAATCCGCCAACGAAGAAATTCTCGAACGCTATGTTTACTGTTCAACGTACTTAAAAATCCCGATGCTCCTAAATATCTCAAGCGTAATTTTAAATATAGGGGTGAGTGCAGCTCACGTAACCAACGCTCAAATACTCTTTTAAAACTTTCCACTCCCCCTCATCTATCCACGCATGTGTCTAACTCCTTTACCTTAGCTGCTATAAGGTTATGGAACTCGCTTCCGAACAGAATCAAAATGTCCCCCAATAGGTTCTCCTTCAAAAAATCTATCCACAAGCTTTTTTTACAGACACCCTAACCAGTTTCAATTAGTGCTATTTAATCATTGGTCAGATTAGTCAGGTCGTCAATCATATCATTCCGAGTTAATGTTTCGTCTTCCATTTGAGTACATAATATGTATTTATATATCATTGTATTTATGAATTTATATGTATATATTTGCTATTTTTATATGTAAGTAGGTACACATATGTATATATATATATATTGTAATTTAGTTTATGTAGGTATATATATTATATGAGTAAATTGTTTACTTTTATCTTACTGAAACTTAGTTTTACAAAACCCCGCCGTAAAAATTTCTGCTTCACCTAGTGGTTGACTGGTAGAGAATGCCTTTAGGCATTAAGTCCGCCAATTGTACTTTTCTTTGTGCAATAAAGATTAAATAAATAAATAAATAAATCACTTGGATTAGTGCGGTACATTCCACGCATTAATGAATCTTTCGGTGTCGAACTCGCTTTTTTTGCTGTCTGTCAATAAAAACGTGTGCTTACAACACTAGCAGCCCAGCGCCTACTGAATGTAGCGACTGCCACGCGCCGCCCACGCGCTGCTGCCGCGCTGTAGTTTATTTATAGTATGAAATCATCAGCAGCGCGACGGTCGCGAGTTTGTCGCGCGACCGTCGCGCTGCTAAAGCCGCCTAAACGTGAAAGCGCACTAAGTCATTATTCGTATAGACAGTTATTCCGTCACCAAAACATATGTAAATGTTTATTGGGTATTGTGTATCAAAATTATGACATCCGACCAAGGCAGAATCAAACTTACCTACAACACTAAACGGGCTTGTCGAATAAAGCCCTTTGAGTACAAAAACACAAAAAAAATACGATTACTAAGAATGACGACCGAATATGTTGATAAGAAACTAGCTACATCATACAATGCAAACTAACCGAGCACAACCGCGCCATATTAACATTTTATGAATGTAGAAACTCACAGATTTCCCTTATTGAAGCACATCCCTAGTCATCATTTCATTCCTCTCGAGTGACCGTCTCACAAGAACAAACAACGAACAATTAACATATCTTTGGCACTACGGTAAACCTCACGTGTACACTAAAAAGCTTCAACTTTGTGAACTTTGTCCTTTTTTCATGAAAGAAGACATATAACAAGGACCTCATGAATTTGCAGCAGTCACTGTCCCGCCCCCTCTCCCGGTGCATGGCTGAAGGTCTCGCTAACGACTGCTGCTATCGAGGAATCGACGCCGGCGCAACTCGCCAAAGATAAAAGATGACTAACGAAACGACAAAACGTCTTCCAACAGATATGCTGATAATGCTTTGTTTTCCTTCGTCTTACATTACGTAATGATTCACAATCGTTACAGGTATTTGTGCCTTGATAAGAGTCTTGGTATAAATACGTTTTTTTTAGAACTCCAAAACGTTTTCACAAGTTAAGTCGAAATGACTTTATAATATAAAGTCTTTTAGGTGTGAAGCTGGATCAGGTAGTTGTGTGCATCTACTAGTAAGGTATCATCTACTAGATCAGAAAGATCATAATACGGAATTCATGCTTAGTAATGCCACTGAAGGTCGGTTAATAACTACTATTTATTTGTATACAATCATCTCTAGACCGCCTAAGCCTAAAGGTGATTTCAATTCTAGGAACATGATTGGTGTTAGGCTAAATTTTAAAAACATCTTATTCATTCAATAAAAACGTTCGAATACGATACACTGAACGTGAACAGTCACCATCAGACATTGTAGCAGACCAAATACTTCTGAACTATTTAAAATGTCCATAAGTTCGAAACACTGCAATCTATCAATAATATCTGAACATTATTACATCATTATTATCTGAGCAGCAGTTATTCATTAATTTCTATACGCACAAATAATCAAAAAAATCTGAACACCTAAAGCGTCAAGTGTCTCTGCGCAGACATACACGAAGCATATTGTAAATATAAAACACTAGCTGTTCGCACGCGGCTTCGTCTAGGTACGTGGACTATACGATTTTGGCTGTTCTGTTTTCTCCCTTTAAAGTTTGTCCTAAGTTACTGGTTTATAATAAAGATTTATGCTAGAACAATTTTGGAAATTGGTCCCGTAGTTTTTGATCATTTTATTATTTACTAGCTGTCTAGAGATTACGGTCACTTACCCGCTAAATCCGCGGCGTTGCTTCCCCGGGCTGGCGACGTTGGCGCTCGCGCCGGGGTCCGAGTTGGATGCGTCTGTTAACAAAAAAAAAAAGAAATTTAAAATCATACATTCATTAGTAAATTTTATGGACAGACAGCATATTTTCCTGGCTTTGCCGCACTTGTGGTTTAAGCTTTAGGTGGGTATTCCCCGTGAAAAGTCCCAAATTTAATTCGTTAGTCCTTATTAAATCCAATTTTATAGGTGAAAGTCGCTCAGGTTAAAACTCACAAAAAGAGTTTTGAGAGGGCGAGGTTCAATCTATCATCTAATTCTAAATCCATTCAAATAACTCAAATAGGGCATTTGGTTGGGATTAAACCACGGAAAAAACAGGAAATTCACGATGATACAAACGTCAAACCTACATCGGGCAACAGGATTTTGGATCATGTATTCTATCGTTTCCTATGTCCAAAAGAAACGCCTTACCCGCGAAAGGGAAACGAAGAACAGGTACATCGAATTATCTCCCATACCCAACCCACTCCCAAATCGAACACTTGAGCTGCTAACAAATTATCTTTCGCTAAAATGTAGAAGGCTAAATTCAATTGATGATCGCCGCCCAACTAAGAGTGACTTCTAAAACCCAATTAATATCTTGGTACATCTTACACCAAGACTATTCGACCGCAAACTAAGATATTTAACTATGAGTTAGCGAAAACAGATAAAAGATTATTATAATACGGACAGTTAACAATTTCGTCCGTGCATCAGATCCGTTCAAGGCAGGAAATGAAATCACGAAAACAACGTTTATTTTATTTCATAAAATCAATTGTAACATTGATGCTCTGAGAAACAAAAACGGTCTTACTGCCGCCATCAGGTCAGTGTTGTATATAAAGCAATTCGTGGGATGTTGCACCGTGAAAATAAAATTACAAAACTTGTCATTGTGAACAAGTTGGGTTGAATTTAATCAACTGATCAAGAACACGCGCAACTGCAAATGCTTTTATGAAGTTTTTACCACAATTCCAATCCTCTGACATGCTGGTTTGCTCAAGTTAAAAAACTTCAGCGGGCTCCGGAACAGTATCAAAAACGACCACGCCACTAAATCGTTCATTCGCATCGTTTTCTATATTGAATAAACACATCCTCCTTCACCCACCCTTCAGTCTCCAGGGTGGAGATAACCCATGTTTCATTTAATTAAAATACGGGCCATAAAGTGATTTTATGTGCTGCCGACTTGTCGCTGTCCGAGCACCTTTGGTTATACAAATACAAACAGGCAACGTACAGTGTACCGATACAAAACTACCCATGAGAAATACAGCCTTCGGTCCCCTTGTGTGTTCAAAGTTGTTTTGTGTTTCTATCGAGACGAGAGAAGATAAACCAAGATCTATCTACATATAGAGCTGCAAGCGCCAAATGTATGCACACGGGAGGCCTCATTGTCTGTATGTATCTACAGCCAGACTATTGTACTATCTCCAAGTGCAAAAGGCCGTTATTAAGAGTACTAACGGCCATATCCATACTTATAAAAGGTGAAGTTTCTAACTTCTGTTTGTTTATTTGTAGGGGGTAATATTTGACAATACTGATCCGATCGTAAAAACTATTTCACCAACAGAAAGCTGCACTATACAGGAGTGATACAGGCTATATTTTATTATGATTCAACAAATTCATTGAAATCTAGGCGGATCTTTGCCGGCGTGCGCGCTGCCTGATAAACAACAATTGAAGAACGCATAAAAAAAAGGGTTTTGAGTTCCACAATATTCAAATTAATACGTATTTGAATTTCAACACTGCTTAATTACATATTATTAATTGTCACAATAAATCAACAGTTTATCGCTGTCGAATATCTATGGTTCCATAAAGAAATTTATTTCGTAACCTATGGGTGAATTTACGAAAGCTGGCACTTTCACAGCAGCTAACATTGTGTAGTACACGCGGGCGAAGCAGCGGACGGAAGGCTAGTCGATTCTAATTTCACAAAACAATGAGCAGAATAAGGCAATCTGTCAAAGACACGGAACTCCTCATCATTCTCAGGGTATCAATGCCAAAAAAGTGCAACAGGAATGACAGCGTCTGAGCAGTCATTATTACCAACATATTGTAACATTCAAGAGAACAAATAAACAAATTGAATTGAATTGAAGTGTTATTTCCTGCTACGTCTGGTTTCTAGGAAGATAAGGAATAAGTGGAGTAAACTACGGCACGCAGTACCTGAGAGGAGCAGCATCGCTCTGTAGCACCACGTGCAGAGGAACATGGGCGGGCGGGTGGCGCGCCCTGGACTTCCCGGGATTTAACTGATCCCGAGCAGTTTGTCGAGTCGGCCGGCTAGGTCTAGCTCTCCCGCCCTGGGCTTTTAGATAGTGATGTTCCATTTTGTGGCGGGTTACAAAGAATAAACTTATTGGTTTTGATTAATTATGTTTGATATAAGTTAGTAAATCTTCAGGTTATACTATGGCAGTATGCAGATTTAATACAGCAATGGAATGGAACTTGTAACAGTAATCGAATTGAGACAGTTATAAAAACTCAGCTAATTGAAATTCATGCTTAAAACAACATCAGATGTAGCATCATAACCTCTAATATGCAACTTTGTCTTACGGACGTTACTTCTTCAGTTGTGTATATAATTTTAGATGGTTTCCAAATTTGAGCTATTTTTTTCATAAACTTGATATTACTCGATTTTCGATTAGACTACTAAAAATGTCAACAGCGAGCGGCAGAAGCACCAACGACTGATACACACGCGTTCACGTCTATCTTATCACAAAGGCACCTCATTATGCTGTACTACGACCCATTTTCCAATGGTTTTGTAAAGGTTGATATGAACACGTCTGTACAAGCGAATAAAACCAAAATAACACGAATAAGGTAAAAATTTACTGTTGATATTTAGTTAGGCAAAAATAATTATTGTTTTATTTTATGCTGGTATTATTGCCAACATGGCAGCACTGAATGTTATTCTTTCTCTTTTCGAATTAAACCTGTGCTAGAAAACAGACATTACACCTTCCTCGTACAGAGGCGTTCACATCAACCTTTAAAAAAACCGTTGCAAAATGGGGCCTTTGTCAGCAGTATAAGTTGCCCCTATGTAAAGGTTGATGTGAACGCATTTGCACCATTGACTGAAATATATTATTTGACGTATTTCAATTCCATCTGCATATTATTTTCGCTCATATCCCAATTTACCAATATTTACAATTTACATACAAACAAAAAAGGAAATTCACTGGATGAATATGAGGAATAAATGATGTTTAATATGAGTAGGCGTGGCGCGCCTAGAGCTCGCGAGCCGCGGGCAGTGATCCGTGAAATCGGGTGGGGGCCCACCCGGATCGATTCCCAGTTCGGTTCACTCATCCCGTCTACTTCTGACACACATTTGACTATTCACCAAACATTTCTGAGTATATAGATTTACTGGAAAAATAAATTGGGTATGGGAAATAAAAACAAACATGGCCTAAATCGAAAACCATTTGGAGGTATTTGTATTTTATACCTTATATAAATATTTAACATTTTTAAAGGCAAAGGATATTTTTAATTAAATACGTTAGCAAACTGGGGTCATACATTTGACCCCAGTTTGCCAACGTACAAAAAGAGTACATTGAGGTTCAGAAAGGACTCTTGACGGTAATCAAATTGACATCTCACAAGTTGATAATCTTCACCAACCAATCAAATTACGCGATCTGTATCATAAGTGAGATTTTGAGCTAGGTGATTCTACTGCATACCATGCTACCATGCCATGATTCAAAATCTGCTATCTGACAACACCATTAATACCAATTAATGGTGTTGTCAGATAGCAGATTTTAAATTCACCCAAGTGTTTTTTTTTGCACACAGTTATTTTTAATAATACGTACATTAATTTACACCTATTGCCCAGACGGGTAAGTGGGACTTAAAATAGCCATTCGCTATAATCCCAGCCCTTTCAGGTGTAGGGTTTGGTTTCAGAACTTGGCAAATTAAATTGTATCTGAAGTCTACTTATCACATTCTCGTGAGATGCTACATGATGAACGGCGAGCTCTGTTTCAGCCGGAAGTGTTGTAAATCAGTAATTTTCTCCTCATTATATATTTACCACGAATCGGGGAGAAAACACATGTGGGAACACTGAGTGAATTTGTGACGTTATGAGTTCGCAATATTTAAAAATTAATAAAAAATTAACTACCGGCTAGATCAACGAAATATTCAAAATAGTAAAAGGTGTTTATAAAAATTTCAAAAAAAAAAAAAAGTTCCCATACCCAATTGAAATAATGCACAATACGAAAAAAAAACATAGAGACAAAAAAAAATTACAAACAAACAACGGGAGAGTAATCTGATCGAGCGCCGCAGTTTGCGGGAGCGCCGAAGGACGCGGGGTCGATTCCTACCCAGGACTCTCACAAGTCATGTGACGATTATTTGTGGTTTTTCTGTGCCTGGGTGTTAGTATCTACTTAAATCTCTGAATCTATGTACTAGCGCTCCTATGTAAGCGGTCTCTAAATTTCTTAAAACCGACTAGTTCTCGACTATACACAAATAATATAAGGATAAGCACACCCCTTGATTGTTTAAAAAATAAAAAGGAATCAAAATTGTTTAACCCTAGTTTTAGATGTAAGCTTAAATCATGACGTGTATGCTATTTAAGGATTACGTCTAGTTATGATAAATAAGTTATAAGATTTTCTTGGTTGTGTAATAATGACTGTGATCTGTTTGCATACCCAATTTGAATAAATAAATAAATAAGTACAATATTTAATTATTTTAATTAGTCTGTGGCACCCATAATACAAGCTCAGCTTAGGTTGGAGTCTGATGATCTTGGTTTAATGCGTCTCAAATATTAATTCATTAGCTTTCCGCCCGCGGCTTTTTTGTGACATACAGGATTTTCCCGACTTACGATAATCCCTTAGTCTTAGTTAGCACCTACGTCCTTGAACCCCTTTGCAAAATTTAAGACTCCAAGCACTCGTAGTAACGAAGTTTCCTCCAAACTGTTAACTACAAAAACAACCCCTTAGTGGTTGAATTTCGCAAAATCCTGTCTTAGTGAGCACCCACCCACGTCCTAAAAAAAGCCCCCAAGCAAAATTTGGGACTCCTAGCACTCGTAGTTTCTGAAATTTCGTGATGAGTGACCTGTTGCTTAGATTTTTGGCGTGAGAATTAACTAACTATCCTATCCATTGCCTTTTACGACTACATGGCTGTTTTTTACGACTTTCATTCTAGCAGCTAACATGGTGTGCCCTCTGAACTCTACATGTTGAAATTAATTCAACCTATAATGAATAATAAATAGATAATTAAAAACGTTTATTTCGGATAAGTTTCATCGGTTAGTAACAAATAAGTACTTAGAAAATACTATGGTAAGTAATATAAACTAATATAATACTCTAATGAGATAGCCACTTTGATATAATGTGGATTGACGCTAGCAAACTTAGGCTATGTTCCGAGAAATAAAGTAGACGTCTGCAACTCAGTAGGTAATTTAATTATTTCTTGAAAACGTAAGTCGCTACGAAGAACGCTTTGCACTTCCCTCCCTCATTCAGTTGATATTATACCTAAAGAACCTCGTAAAAAGGTTTTCCAGTACTGAACCGTTCTGAGAGGTTCTTACATAACCTTTTATGACACGCAACCGAATTAGATCAAACGCAGCCAAGAAAGTTCGTAGGCAAAAGAATTTTGTTCCATTCGTAATAGGTCGGGGAAAAAGTTTCTTTGCATTGCTATAGGAATTTTGAGGCTTCTGATCAAAATACCGCGACAAGTGGTTTTGGCAGTCCTCTCGTGATGTTAACCTGACACTGCCTAAAGAATTCTGAAGAGACCGAAACAGGTGAAAATCGGCGGGTGCAAGGTCAGGACTGTACGGCGGATGCATTAACACCTCACAGCCAAACTCTCTTAATTTTTGCTGAGTGGCTAAAGATGTGCGAGGTCTAGTGTTATCATGATAAAAACCACACCCTTTCCGTTGATTATTTCCGACCGCTTTCTCTCAACTTCTTGCTTTAATCTCATCAGTCGTTCGCAGTAGAGTTCAGAATCAATGGTCCTGCCTGGTGGTAACAGCTTATAATGAATAATGCCCTTCCAATCCCACCACACACACAGCATCACCTTGTTGCGAGTTAACTCGGGTTTCACCACAGTCTGTGAAGCCTGACCGGCCTTTGACCACGTCCTTCTTCGCACGTTTTTGTCGCACGTGATCAACTTTTCATCATCAGTTAACAGCTTCTTCATAAATGGTTCGGTTTCATTACGTCGTAATGAAGACTTCGTTCTGTCAATAATAACCAATGAGTACACGGTTCATAAGGTTTCTTTCAGTGATCTCGTGAGGTACCCAAATATTGAGCTTTTTGTGTACCTAGGTTTTTTCAAATGCGCCTAAACTGTTTTCTGGTCTGAATTAAAATTACAAATTATCATCAAACAAAAAAAATTGGAAAATACAAAAAAAAAAAAAATATGCTCATTAAAAACAATTAATTAACTAAAACCACTGCCTCATAAAATATACTACATTCATTACATTATTTACACTTTATAGTTAATGCAAACACATTGATGACATCTTTGTAACATGTTTGTCACAGCAGTGCCGGATGTATGGGCAATCCAGTCTTTCTGCTATCATGGTTAGGACATTATTGGAGCTGGCCCTGCGCACCAATGACGTGCAGTCGTGTACCTCTTACGGACTGTCGCGTAAAAGCAATCAACTCGCGCCGCCGCAAACATGCCTGAGGCACTGCAGAACCGGGGCAGCCCCAGCAATGCCCTGAACGCATTATTGAACTGCACGCGAAGAGCGTTGTATGACCTCCGCGAATAGTTTGCCCACAGAGCGATCGTAAAAGTGAAGTGCAGTACGCACGAAACAACGCAATTTTAACTGTGCAAATCTGCGGGCCAACATATTGGCTCTTTTAGACAACGCCCTCCGTTCGCGCTCGATGTCAACATCATCCTTGGGGCCAGAGGTTACAATATGCCCTAAGTATTTAAAATGATCTACCCTGTCAAGAGTAACTCCGTTCAAATGTACGGGTGGCACGTTATGTGGACTTCTGGCACCGCTCGCCTAAAGACCACGTACTGGCTCTTGGTTGTAATATATATCAAGCCATGCTCACTCGCATACCTTTCACATATTTGTAGCAAAAAACGTGTTTCTATATTAAGAATTTCTAGAGATTATGAAAGCTGAAAAAATGGCAGTTAAAAAGCTTGAATTTACAGAGCACAGTCAATAATTCACACAATACAAATCGATCAGTCTAATTTTTTATCGATTAAATAACGGAGTTTTTCACCACCTGGTTAGCCAATTTTACCACTGAATTATATTTATAATTTCCCTAAAGAACCTACATAACTATGTCAATCTACGGAAGCTGCTCATTGCAGTTAGTTATTTATGTAAGAAAACCGAGGGCTAAATATTTAGAAATAAAAATAAGTTATACATTGCAGCAAATTGTATACATTTGCAATCTATAATAACAATCTATACTAATATTATAAATAGTAATAAATTTGATTGTTTGTTTTTTTTGTTTGTATGAATGGTCTCCTAAACTACTGATCCGTTCGTGAAAATCTTTTACTAACAGAAAGCGAAATTATTCAGGATTGGTTTAGACTATATTTTATTATGATTAAACAAAAAAATCAGTGAGAAATAATAGTAAAATATGTAAATCAAGTCGGAGAAAAGCGGGCTAGATGTGATAATGGACACCAGCTGTCAAATTTTAACAGAACAAAGTCTGTCCGGACGGGACCGCTCGTAATATTATGAAGAGGAAAGATTTGATTGTTTGTTTGCATTGAATAGGCTCCGAAATTACTAGACCGATTTTAAAAATTCTTCCATCAATATGAAGCAACATTATTAAGGCGTGACATAGGCTACATTTTGTTATGATTGAACAAAACATTCAGCGAAAAATAAAATTGTTTAAGTAAATCAAGTCGGAGAAACGCGGGCGAGATGTGCTGCTTTACCGACGCCGCGACATGCAATTACTTTTGACAGAACGAAGTCTGTCGAAGCAGCTAGTAAATAAATAAGTTGAGAGTCCGACAATTAAAATTTCACAAAAAAAAAAAGTATTTTCCTTTTGCAAGCCTAGTGTGCCAAAATTACATGAATATCCGTAGTAGTCGATTTTCAAGGATGGAGGATTTTGACCTCCTGGAAAAAGGCCTCAGACTTACTTCAGTAATACAAAGCAATTTCATACTTTGACTAACTTTTTTTTGAACAGATGTAAGCAACGTCCTTGCGACGTGCTGAGCCGCATACAGTTTTATATTTTATTCTGTGATACTGTTGTTAAAAATAATGACAACAAAATATAGGTTGTGATCAGTGCGTAGCGCGAGTTCACACTTGTTACACACAAGTTTTTATACTGCGGTTAAAATGGTGACCTTTAAATGTGTATCGCAAATCAAGTATAATAAACAAAAGAACCGAGTACAATAACAGTAGAAATGAGGCCTTGATTTAACAAGAGGAATGAGATCTACTCGTTCTGGTGGGTTTTTCGATGTCGCTCACCGCCTTCGCAACTCATTCAAGCGTGTTGATGTGTGGAAGCGTTTGGATTGCGGAGCGAAGTGATAATCTTAAACCGTAGGTGCCTCGATTGTAATTGATAGGGCTTAGTGGAAACCACAGGCGAGATCGGCCAGAGCTAGTAGCGCCCGCGGCACTCCCGTTCATCTAACACGTAGAAACGTGAAATTTCAGTCAATAAACGACGTACTAACGTTCGAAATTGATGTTGATTTTTTATTATTCTCACAACCATATTTTATTTTACAAAATACATGGAACTTTTTCATAACATACAGCGTTTAGTGTCCATTTTACCCTTCTTAAGTAGTACGAAACTACGTAAATTCGTACCGGAGCGGAGTAAGCGCCCTAATCATGAGCGAACGAGCATCGAGGCACTCTTGTCTAGACCGAATGATGAATTCGATTCAAATAAACATCTACGTAATTAGACCTAATATGCTCTGTCAAATAAGCCAATTTAGGTTTAATTTGCTACAGTGCCTATTCCTCTGTGACATAATTGCACGCCTAACTCTGACTTCGGGATAAGCACCAATACACATGCTAATGTCTAAAGTGCTTTGGCAGATTTGTGTTTTATATAGGTATGGAATTTCTAATTCATTTCGAATTGGATAATAGTGAATGAGGAAACTAGTGTAGTTGAAGTGCGTTAAAAGAACGTCGTTGATCGTGTGGTCCCTAGTTCAAATCCGGCCAGAACCACCATCCTTGTATTAATTGTTCAATTTCTGGCTTACTCTCCGGCGATGGAAAACATCGATAAAAAAATTAATCAACCCGGATAACGGCGGAGAGCTTGCCACCTATCACGTTGGATTCTAATGCAATTGGTGAAATGTGGGCTTCTGAGTGTTCCGTTCACCATGACGGCATCAATCGCTTGCCCCTGACTACGTCGTGATGGTATGTAGTAGATGTGTGTAGTTAAACTAAACAGAGAAAGGAAAATATCTGACTAGCAAATATTCTGTCAGATTAGAGGAAAAAAATAAGCCCACACTATGTACCAGATGAATGTGCAATAAAGGGCAATGACCGACTTCTACCAATAAACTACATTAATAATAACGATACGAAAAAAACGTTTAGAACTGTCGGTAGGTTAGTACTAATCCGGGGTCTCGTGCAAGTGGCGTCATTGACCTCCATTCTTCTAGATTTTGACATACCTACATTGCAAACCTTTTTAGTGCACTCCTGCAATGCGTACCTACACACCATGACGAAAGTAAAAAGTTCATGTATTCACAGACAAATAGAATTCAAAATATAGTATGACCACAATGTGAATCTGTGGTTTCTTAATTAGAACTACTTTTTCCCTATACACATGTAGGTAGGTCCATAATTATTTTAATTCAATTGTAGCGATGACTTGATTTCAATGATGGAGGCCTCTGTCCAGTAGTGTGACAGTATAAAGGCTACAACCTGTTTTTCCTATCAGAATTCTATAGGTAGGTGAAGTCAAAAGCACGTCACTAACGCAAGTTAATAAATACGATTTTATATAGGACTGTTTGATTTTGTACAATGATTTGTATATTCTCTAGAAAGAATCCTAAGTAAAGCATTTAAGAATTTACCTTCCTTCCAATCATCAATCCATTTTCAACCCACTTTCATTTAGAAATAATGTTCTCACATGCAACATATAAAATGTTATGTTGTTACCAAAATCGTATCTAATCATCAAAACTAAAAAAAGGATTCTCAAAAAGTTTAAAATATGATTGCCCAGTTTTTTTATATTTTATGGGTACTGGGTTGCGGATTCGTCTAACTAAGGAATGGAATAGGTATGAAACCGGGCCTAGGTCAGGAAGCGACAGGAAAGCGACAGTTTGTATGACACATGAGCGACAGTTTCATTGAAAACGAAATTTTGGTACAGGTAGGTGGGGTCAATGCGCTTTATTTAACGTTTATCTGGCACAAACAATAGGTCTGAGCCCTACTAATAGTGATGTGCGAACCTCGAGGCGTCGAGTTCTACTTTTGAACCTTCGAGGCGGATTGGCCGGACTCATTGAGGTCGGTAGGCTCGTAGACCCGAGCCCAGTCGAGACGCGAGCTCCCTGGGTCACGCCTCGAGGCTTCAAAAGACTTCAAGCCTTAAAAAGAGCTCGAACCTATCAAAAGAGCACGATCCTTCAAAAGTACTCGACTCTTAAAAGGGCTCGAGTCTTCCTAAACCTTTTCACTATCATATTTTTCATGATGATTAAAATATCTTTTTCTGTTAATTAAACCTCTATTTTTCAAAATACCCTTCTGGTCATATATTTTATATCCCAAAAACACATATTTTATTGTCTGCTTTGGAAAGAAAGACTCCAAACCAAAACTTACTTGAGCGCGACTCGCCACTTAAAAACATCTCGAGCGCTAAAAAGGACTTAAAAAGCATCGAATTCGATCGAGCCCTGAAAAAGCCTCGAGATCGATCAAGCTCTCAAGAAGGCTCGAGTTCTGGAAAAGATTCCCTATTCATCGAGCTTCATACAAACGAGGCGAGCCCTGTGAACGACACCGAGCACTAGACAAAAGGACTCGGAAGCCTCGAGCCTTGTACATCACTACTACTACGGGCTTACTCGTTGCGGCCCTAAAGCTTCGAGCTTTAAGCCTTTTGCACTCATCCTGATGTTCGGTTACGCGCGCAATATCCTATCAGCGGCGAACACCAGAGCCTACCCTTATAGGAATAGCGTACATTTTGATAATTACATAGGGAAATAACCAACGCACCAGTAATACATGGATAAGGCGCAGGTACTGAAATAGTTTGCCACTCAGCGAGAGTGATACACAAATATATTTTAGCAACGACAGAGTAAACGAAGCGATATCATATTATCACACAAATATGATAATATCATTCACATAACAATAGTCTTGTGAAATAAGGAGCTAATGATTGACAAAATCAATATTTCCTCAGACTATCAGTAAATCTATTCATAATAATAATAATAAATAAATATAATAATAAATCTTTAATTTCATATTACAGAGTATCTTAAAATATACACGATTGGTATCTCCTTTTAAGCACAAGTTAGCCTGTAGCAGGACCCATACCGCTCTTCCTTATAATAGATTAGTTAAGTACACACTAAAACTGTAACTTTATACCTTTAAAATATTAGTTTTAGATATAAAAATAATAGAAATTCACAATTTAATTTAACTAGAGTGCTGCAAACAAATTGTGTGAGTGTCATTGTGCGTGTGCATTTGTGTGTGTGGGTGTGTGTGTGGGTGTGTGCGTGTGTGTGCGCGGGTGTGTGTGCCTGTGAGTTTATGTGTAATAACAGTGTATTGCGTCTAATTCACGTCCAGCAAAGACTCAATATCATCATACGTTTTTGGTTCTAGCCATGTCTCTATTCAGTAAATATATTTACTTTTTACCTGCTCCACAGTTTATTTTTCATTGATAAAGCATAACTAGGTACTTGTAATAAACAAACTAACATAAGCTTTTTACCGAAGCGGTCGATAACTTCATTCTGAATCGGAGGGCAGTTTCGTCTCAACCGGCGCGTTTAACTTCTATGCTTAGAGGTACTTATGTTGTCTTCTTTCTAACCCGTCGAATTCAAATAAAGCTAACAAAACAGATACCTATTCTCAGAATGCCACAAAACAAAGGATTTATTTATTAATTAGTTCATACACAAGATACATTACAAGGGAAAACATTAGAGAAAGCAGAAGTACAGGTTAGCTTAAAGAGATTTATTCCAGCAGACCAACTCACAGGATAAAACAACAAGTGTGATAAAAAAAGACAAACAGCTGTGCACACAACTAAAAGTAAAATAAAAAAAATATATTAAAACAAAAAAAAAAAAAACGGCTTCTTACAAAGTTTTGACAGTAAATAAAATAAAATCACTTTATACCTTGAACACTATACATAAATAATGCAACCATAAATATATAAATACAATAGACTCTACAATTAAAATAAATAATAATAATACATATACATATTAACTAATAAATATATTAAATAAACATATGATCCAACGCAACTCAAGCAATCCGTAAAAGATGTTCCTTCAACTGTCTTTTAAAACCACCAAGGACGCGGAAGAATTAGAAATGTAAGTACTTGAAAGGCGAACCAACACTCAATTTTATTATATTACGATTTTAGCAAAATAACATTTCTATTTATGTAAAACCCTGACATAAAAGTAGGAACAGTTGTTTCTTGGAAAGTTGTCTGTGACGACGATTGCCAAATAAAAATGTTTTAATTGTGATTACAGCACCCTCCCGCTGTATATGGCGCGAGTAACCCAGTGGCCGAGTGAGGGTCGCGTGCGCGGAGCTGCCACCCAGGGCTGGCACCCTGAGTAGCTACAAACATCTGTATTAAGCCACTGGTAAGTTCTGCGCCTAGGATATTTAGAAAAAAAATATTTACTGGCATACTTTACGATGAATGTTTAGCTCATTTATGAATAATATAAATAACCCGCTCCCATTTATTTTACAAACGTTTGAGTTGTATGTAGCAACACTATTTGTTAAGGATTGTATCACTTGTGTCACAAATTTAAGCGAAGAACGTTCGCTACAGAACTGGAGTGGCAGATGTGGGCAAAAAGACGGCCAAACTTAAGTGGGACTGGGAAGGTCATGTGTGCAGAATGGACGAAGGAAGGTGGGCCAGAATTGTCACCCAGTGGCAACCGGAAGACGGATATCGTCAGAGAGGTCGACCAAAAAAAGATGGATGGCGGACGATCTGGACAAGTATTCACAGGAATCGCAGATTTTAGCTGGTGACAGGGATCCCTAGAGGGATTTGGGGGAGGCCTTTGCGCACCAGGGGGACAGTACAGGCTTATTTAAAAAAAAAACAAAATAAATGTATTACAACACACGAGACATGAGAACTAGACTAGACTTGGAGAATTTAAAATATTCACCCATAGAGTAGTTATCTTTCTATCGACCATCGTTTGAGGTTTGACTTAAATCTGTTCAGTGGGAGTACTTTTATCGTCATTTAATTTATTAAAGTAAGTGCTTCTACTGTAAAGCGTCGTAGAGTTAGCGTGCAGAACCGGTTTGTAGGGATGTCTGGTATTAAAATTACAAAACTCCTTTTTTCTTTTGAATAAATCAGAATTTATTTCCTGCTTTCAGATAAGAAGAGTACTTGAATATGTTAACTTCTTTAATCGGTTTTGAAAACTAAGAATGCGTTTAAGCCTAGTGTTAATTTCTTAATGCTTGGGAACCAACTTGTATAGGGACGTTAGGGATTTGAGTGTATTTTTCTATGAGCAGGTTCGTATGTATCAAAATAGTTGTCAGCCCTACACGCGGCAGACGGGCGGCCGCGCCGCTGCGTGCGCGCTCGCTCTTCCCGCCCCCGCATACGGCCTATATTGTATTGTTGTGATCCCAATTAGAGCTTGCCGCGTCTGTACAGATGGAGGGTTATATTTAAATCGCGGCATATAACGCTCATTTGCAATGTTAAGGTTGAATTCCGGACCGCGTGCGTCACTGCAGTGTACACCCGTGCTCGCAGTCCGCATCTAGCCGCTCCCCCATGTGTTCGAGATGATTGAGTTTTTATTAACAACATTTTGTGAAACATCTCACTGATACATAATCAACATTATCTACCCCCTCAAAACTCAATCAGATCTAAAAGAATGTTTAGCTAATTAACTGCATGTCGCTTTCAGTTTTAGCGCTATGCAATTTTACGAGAGTGGCAAAACAATGCATTAGCTAAAGTAATCAATAAGGAAGTTAAAAAGAAGATGTTAGAAAGAATGTTTTTTACTTTACTATTCTTATTTAAAGTTTATTCAACATAAAATTATTTACAATAATATTGATTTCATTAAATATTCATTTTCAATTTCAAATAATATTAGTTTTCATTCATACATTTAGACCTAAAAGCCTATAGGCCCCGGGATCACTAGTTACAACACTTCGCTTTCGCTTACGGCGATAGTATTTCCACTAACATAAATAACAAACTATTTGGCTCGAAACAGCAACCGGCAAACATAATATTTTTATCAAGAAGACAAGAATTCAAAAATTACCCTCTAGAACTGTAACAGAAAAAAAAGATGCTTCATATCCGGAAACTTTAAAAGCAACTTTCTGGCATGATGAAGGCGGGCGGGCGCCTCCTAGCTCTTCCCTCGCAAAACAAACTGTTCTTACCAAATAGTTATTGGTAAACTATCGACTGTTTATCTGGCAAAGAACCATGACGATTTATCTGTACTCACATTAAAAAGGAAAGATTTGATAGTTTGTTTGTTTGTAATTAATTAAGAGGCTTCGAAAAACGGACCAATTTTTTAAATTTTTTCACCAATCAAAGTTACATTATCAGCGGGTGACATAGGCTATATATTTTTTTTACCTAATTTAGACGGGACGAATACGTCTACGCGAAAAAAGCCGCTGTCGGACAGTTGTCTTTAGAATTGTAACAGAAACTAAAAGAGAAAACAGCGCGGAAAGCTTTCCTAACATCCTCTTGCGATTATGGATAGTGACAATACTCAGAAGCTGACAGTTCTGGCGAGACGTTAACCTGATAACTTGGGGTTTAATGAATTTTCCATTACCGAAAACTTCAAAATCAAGAAGAAGTAGCAGTTCTGGTTCGAGTTTGATCCTCTCCCAGAGTGAAAAGTTCAACAGCGAGGCCACGTCGCTACCTTGCTTTAACCTGAACTTTCATGCCACTACGGTGACAAAAAAGCTCGACCGAAGCGGACCGTCTGATGGTAAGCGGTTACCGCAGCCTAGGGAAACAATAGAGAGGTGGACTTTCATTACTTCATGGTTCGCTGGTGAACGGAAGAGCCATACCTAACAACGAAATACAGCGCTACTGTAAGCAGTTTCCAGATGGCACAAAACCAATCTTTCCTGCCTAATCTCGACAAAAAACTAGATCAATGCCATGACAGAATAGGTTTTCTATTATTACACATTAATTGTGAGTTATTAACTATTCCGACTCAGGCGCTTGCAAGCCCGCGTTGGGGCATCGCGTCTAAAACAAACAAACAGACCGCTCATGTGAAATTCATTGTTAAAAATGTTACAAATAGCTAGTCGGTTGGCCGTGTGCGTGGGCGCACGTCAACACGGCCAGTGCGTATATCAGTCGGCCGTGTTTACAACTAGCCGCAGCCGAAACAAACACTCACATTATACGTACAGTCAGATAATACAAACATAACTACGAGTAGGCTCCTGTTCGGGTACGATCACTTCACTATCATTATATCCTAGAATCGGATTCTTAAAGGTTAAGATGAGTTACGTCGGGATATTAATGCCTCCTATGGTGGTTTATTTTACGAAATACAATACATCTAGTTTACATTAGCCGACGGTCAGATTTCGAGGAGATATGGAGGAAACGTTACTTAATGGAAGATAAAGTCGGTCCCTCACCTGGAGCATTTTCCTGCAATGTAACATTTCAGATTTGATTTTGAGTATTACAATATAGTACTGACTCCCTGACATGACGAACATTTGGCTGTTATTTGCATTCCAGATTCGATTTTCAGCATTACATTACAATTCTGACTTACAAAACTTCAGGGAAATTGTATCAAAATATTATACATTGTAACAACATATTGCGTTGTTCTTCTCCCTCACTGATGTAATGCTCGAATTTGCAACATTACAGTATGCGCACAGTAATGCACGGCTCTCCTCCCTCACCGATGTAATGCTCGAATTTGCAACATTACAGTATGCGCACAGTAATGCACGGCTCTCCTCCCTCACCGATGTAATGCTCGAATTTGCAACATTACAGTATGCGCACAGTAATGCACGGCTCTCCTCCCTCACCGATGTAATGCTCGAATTTGCAACATTACAGTATGCGCACAGTAATGCACGGCTCTCCTCCCTCACCGATGTAATGCTCGACTCTGTAAGTGTAATGTAACGGCATTACAGGAAAATGCTCTAGGTGAGGAAGCACCTCAATTCTAACCTAAAGCCTGACTTAGGCTTGGATGATAACGCCATTGTTATTCCTGAATGAATTACGCTGACTTTCCAACGATTGAGCGATTAACGGTTGTAAAAGAACTGTCTTATGAAGATGTGAAGGTAAAATTGATTAACAACAGCTTATACATCGCTTAGTAGGTTCCATGGAAGTGGGAGAAAACATTAAACACGTAACAACAATTTGAAACGGGATAACATAGAGACAACGAGGCTGTCATTGAAGGCATCAATGACGCTTTCTACTGAAGTGAAGAACTTAAGATACAGCAAAATTATAAATATGTTAATATGCGCCAGACAACACACCACTTGTCATGGTTTCGGACTGAGGATATCCTTGTGTTACAAGGTACCAGACAAGGAATAAGCGTCTCCCAACATACCCAGACCGACGCCAATTTAAAAAATATCGTTTCCTGAAATGACTTGACCGGGAATCGATGCGGGTCATAACGGGAGTCAAAGCTAAAACCGTGCTACAGCGCACTACGCCAAACGTGTCGTCAAAAAGATTAAAACACAAGCGGTAAGGGGACAGTGCATGGTGTATGTAGGCCATTGTTTTGATAGGCGTATCCGGCCTATGCCCTAATGTAGATCTCAAATTCTCAATTCGCTTTGTTGTGTAATAAATAATAAATGGATTTTTACTGCGACATGTAAGCACTTGGCTTAAAATAAGTTCGTTTACGATAAGAAACGATTATGGCACCAAATGAAAAATAACCAGAACAGGAAAAACAATCTAACAGCACCCACAGGTCACGGACGATTAAAAAGTAAGGACTCCCCCTTGTGATACTAAAAGTGAAGCACTGTCAAATCTTTGTCTGTGTCCCCTTACGGACACAAGTACGAGAAAATTCTCCCAAACTTTCTAAAATTCTGTTTTTGTAAAAGTTTGGTTTAAGCATTTTATAAAAAAACAAAGTTATCAATACCTGATACTTATAATTCTAAAACAATATATACGAATTTGAGTGGACCACCAACAGGGCCCTGATGAATATGTCGACTAAGATCTTAAAAAAAAATACTCTTCTGACACTATGAATGAAAATGATTTAAGTATGATGCGCTTAAAGTATCTCATTGAAAATGATTTGATGAATAGTTCATAAAATAATAAAGTTTTTGAAAAAGGTTTGCAAGAAAAAAATTATGTAACTTTTTTTTAAATGGCGTTGAAAACTTAGGGAAAGAGCAATATTTACATTTACTTTTTCAGATTCATTTTTTTCTGAATTTATTATTCAGTGCTATAAATGTAAATGCTTTTGAATCAAGTAGACCTAGTATTCAGCTAACAATAAAAAAGAAACAAAGCATGTACCTCAACTAATTTCGCCCCAGTAACCAAAAATGAGACAGAAATTTCCGGAAATTCGTAAAAAAAAATCTTAAAAAGCCTCAAAATTTACTAAAAATCGCGGAACATACATGGGGGTCCAAGCGATACGTACCTTCCCTAAGGTCCCCAGACCACATATTATATCAAGATAATCGATTTTCCAAATTTCCGGGTAAAATCCCCATTTATTAAAATGACAACAATGAACTGCGTCGTTGAAGTTTTGTGTTCCAATTTTAAGTTTATTTTGTATTTTTTTTAAAACAGGATACAACCTTATTTATTTTGGGTTACCTAATTTTTATTTGGGATGATGTATTTTGTTACACCACTTTACAAGACTACATTCAATTTTGCTTTTTTTGACGCGATTTGCAAATGTTTGCGTGCGATACGCAATTACGATAAACTCGGCCGGTTGCATGGCATCGATTGAAATGTCAGCAGTCCTCACCTTTTTTCCCGTGTTACCGTAGAACTTCCTTTATTATGCAATTAACTTCAATCACAAAATACCCTCGATACACCATTACGAACAAATCAATGTGTGAATCTTTCATTTTCAATCTCAGCCGGACTGAGTTCTTACTTTTTTACTCATCCGTGTTACGGGTGAACTTACTTTATTATGCAATTAACTTCAATCATAACCCTTGATACGCCATTACGAACAACTCAATGTGTAAATCTTTCATTTTCAATGCAAGCACCTGGTTCATATTTTGACACTCGCGAGTGTTTGAGTGCTAAAGTTTGTTTTTTAAGCACTCTCATTCCGATACATTTCCCAGGCGTGCATGGGATTCCACTCGTGCGAAAACGGTGCGGGTCGCTAGTTCTAAATAAACCACTATCTTGGATACTTTACACCAAGATTATCCGACCTCAAACTAAGCAAAACTTGTACCAGAGACTGATAAACATACTTCAATATTTCAAAATTAACATTTACTCAAATAATGATCACACAATTGTGTTTTGGCAGGATCTCTCCCGCTACACTAACGAGCCAGTCCTATTTATTTTGAAAGTCTTGAACGCATGAAGGCATTTATGCTTGCCCTAGATATCAACATCTTCATAGCTACGACAAAAAAAAATAAGGTAACAAATCTCCAAGCCAAATTATTTTTAGCCTTATTTCCCTTCCTCAAAACTAATCGCCAAGTTTCAACATAAGTGGCAAAAAAGTGTTGATATTATATTGAAAAATTAAATTGTCGTTTTTGGTATCATTCAAAATCGTATGCCATTTAAGTACAACATTTTGGGAAGAGTATGTTTTGGCAAATGAAACATGACCAAACAATTATTTGTTATACGATAATTTGCCAAAAGGGAGATATCCTAACTAAAAATTTGCGAAAAGTTGTGTTTTTTTGATAAATGAAAATTTGCGTGGAATATTTAGCAAGTGATATTTTGGTAAAGATTTTTGGGAGACACATTGGTAATCCATGGGCAGGAGGGGTGATACTGCACCCACAAGCATTTTGAACCAACCAGTTAAGTTAATTAGATAGTCGTAGCAGCTTCACTCAATAACAAATAACTCGAGTGGCCGTTGAATATGCGTAGCCGCAAATCCAATTTAGCTGCATTCTAGTCCGGAAGTCCCAAATAGGAATATTTACCTCCGATAGAATAGAATGTTTGATCGACCAATTTTACTGTTCTAAACTTCCACCAGATCCTTGTTACTTTCAGCCGCCGTATGGAGCTAACATAGATTGATCTAATTGGGATAATTCGCACAGGTTTTGTTCGTTTTAAGGTAACATTGCTCGAGTTATCTACGAGTATTTCTGTTTACGAGTACATTTAGGTTCTAGGGCTTGTTGTGACGGCGAGTGCAGTCGGCTCCCATTTGTCATTTTTATTTTAATTTGGCATTTCCTTGTTTCCGAAGAACCGGAGACTGCTAATGACGAACACGAGTTTTAGGGGAAATGATAAAACTGGCAAAAGTCGTGTTGCCGGTTACCGGTCAAAAGTGCACGCTCTGGACAGTCGGTATCACCGCATAACAACGAAAAGGGGTCCTTCATAACTGCAATGTAACTTGATATACACCCCCATAGGTTCACAGCCCTATTATTTTTTTTGTTTAAGATTTATTGTTATTTTTAGTATAATTTAGAGCTTAACACAAAGTTAGTTTTTGATCGTGCAATGTGTGGACCCAATTAGCAACACTTACAAAGGAAAATCGTGTAGTGAGCCTCTGATAAAAGGGTGGATTTATTGAAAGCCCCAATTAAATATGGAGCCAGAATGCATTTGTTTACACTCAGTTGCATGGAGAACGAAAGAGCTAATTGGCGTTCGTATAAAACCCATGCGTATCTACGCTCGCCGCTCCCAATAAATTATTTTATGAGCCCCGACGATTCCCGGCGCGTAATCCGATGCCTTCAGTTTCTGCTGCCGGTGTAAACGGTGCAATATTATCGCCCACCGAATTTCAGCAGAACAAAACACGGCCGGTGGATGGAAATGTCTAATTACCAAATACCTGTGTATTTCGAAATTCGGTTGTGGTCGGTGTTGATTGATACGCTAGTTATTTCTGAAATTAAATTGTTGGTTGTTTCCGAACGCCAATTAAATTCATTACAGGTTGTACAATTACTAAATATATATTGGTAAAGGTATGCTCTCACTAGGATTTGGTAAAGCTGAATAAAAATCCCTATAACACTGAAAAAACGCACTTTCAAAATCTGGTTGAGTTTTAGATCAACGCCAGCTGCATGGTTGTTATCTGCTATTAAAACATTCGACATAGTTATATTCAGTGTTTCGGATTTATTTCATAAAATAATAAAGGAGATGAATTAAATGGAAATAGGATGTCCTTCCTCTTCCACCGCCACATCTTTTCTTTTATATTAGCTTCTATCTATTAAATGTGCTGCGAAGCATCATCGTCATAAATTGACCGTATCATACATTGATTTATTTGTCAAGTAATATAAACACCGATACAAAAATATTGTTTGCTTGTTGAACTAGCCATCAAAACGGTAATGTTTAAAAAATGGCTATCTAATGGTATATGTAAGACACAAAAGTTTTTTTTCTCCATTATCCTCTAGATATCAAGAGAATTGCAGGATAAATGCTGGCCATTTTGTCGACTATGACGGCACAATCAGCTTGCTCCTTTCTTCCCAAGTTGTGGTAGGATTCAAACATTAGTTATGTTTAAAACTTACGCTTAAGATAATTCCGACACGCTTTCATGGTGTCAAAAACGTAAGAAAGAGGTGCACTTGTTTCACATTTAAATCCGTGTTACACCATTATGAGTAGTTTACGAAAATATGACACACTTCGGCGCGGATTAAAATAATATAAATGCAAAAATAAACGCGAGCGGCGCCGGCGGTGAGCGCGGCGAGGTGCGCGTGCGCCGTGGAGCGTCCATCATTGTTTTGGGGACTTGTCTCAGCCGGACACCCGGGTGATCTTGAACTAAACTGTTTACGTACTACTTGAAACGGTTCAAAAATAGTCTAGTGATCTAGCGGTATGACTACTGACTAGATAGTTTGACGCGTCTGTCCGTTAAGCACGATTGTCTCCGCTAGATATTCTATTCGGATTTAAAAGCTCAAAGAATGAAAATGTTCCGCAAGATGTTACTGTAATTTAAAGAATTGTTCCTTCTTAATTTTTATTACGAAATATTTTCATAAGTAGCTAGGACTGTTAGTTGAATACAAATGTAATGCGATATTCTGAATGAAGACTTTTTTGCCTATACAAATAAAAGATAACGCCATAACTCCTACCCTATTTTTTTTTTTTCCGTGCCACGGGTCAAATTGATTCGTATGGCCTAAAGATCAATCGTTCCGATTTTCATGCCTTTAACACCATTTGCAGGTTTTGACTAAATTTCGGGTGTACCGCTAGAACTAGTGTGCCTAAATCTATCGCCGCGTGAACTATAATGGATCTGCATAAAGATAAAACTATATTATCGCTTGTCTGAGGCCTAAATTTGACGAAAAGGATTCGAAAAAGGCACTGGGTTAAACAGTGGTTACAGTTTTTTCTTATTATAAAATAATAAATGAATAAATATGCGCCAGACAACACACCACTTGTCATGGTCTCGAAATAAGGATAAATGTCCTTGTGTTACGAGTAACCAGACAGGGAAATTGTGAATTGACTGGATTGACCGTATAATTGCTTCAACTGTGAAGTAACACAGGCTTGATACTGCTGTGTGAGTCGACACTTGTCGTAGTAAAAGGATCATTAACAAATAATTAGTTACTAAGATTATTTTGCAGTTGGATCTAATTGGTTGCAAAATATTATGTTCAAAGAAGACCTTATAACCATTCACATCACCACTCCATTCACACCTGCCAGCGTGACAGCGGAGTAGTGAGGAAGTTAGCCAGCGGTGAAATCCAATGCTGCCAGCCTAACCATTTTGACAGCTCAAAGAGCACAGTTATACAAATCGGGTTATACCGATCACAGAATCAGAACTCGTACATATATTTTACTTTTTAGCACGGATATGTATATTTATATAAACAAAGCCTGAAAACACAGCCGCCCATAGCGGCCGGATGCAGAAGAGCCCCGAGCTGTACCCAATTAGATGCATAACAGAGATACCTCTTCACCAGGTTACTAATTCGGAGTTCAATGCCGACACCGGCCTTGCTCCGCAATAAACATCATTGTAGAGATTTATGGCCAGATATTGCACACTTATACACACAGCATTACTTCTCGAACTGTAACATCGCAATATAATCTAAAAATGTATGTTTTCAGCGGTGTGGGGAATCTGGCAGAAAAGAGCTATTTTCTTTGTAAAGAACGTGATTCTCTGGAGCACTTTGGAGTCTGCAAAGGAAATCTCTCTCCTAATTAGAAAAAGGATAAGGTTCTATCTCACAACGTAGTAGAGCATATTAAGTAAATAAAAGTGGCAAAGCGCAAGACACTGCGCTGGGAGATTTCAGGCAAAGCCAGCAGTAGGCATAATGCACACGATCAAATTACGCCAAAATCAAAATTCTCACTTGATTTCTTTGCTTCTAAGTGTAGTTTCCCAAAAGTTTTTCATCATTCAAGCCATTAAGAGACTAAACAGTTTCGTTGACGTGACTTAAAATTTTTGCACGTTCACTGTGCCAATGGTAAACAAACAAGTAGGACGACCGCTTCTAATCTAACCACTCAACGAGAGTCAGAAGTTCTCATTGCTTGTATCTAAAATACAAATGAGTGAAGCGTGACGTGACCATGCGCACGCGCAAACGGGCCAGCCCGACTCGCGCTGGACCGCCGTGCAGCTCGCTACACGATAACACTTCCATCTTAATTCGTATGAAAACAAATAAAATTTTAACAACAGATACTAGTAAGTGGGTTTTTTTGTAACATTCGTTTTATCGGAACTACGGACAGTGAATAGGTAGTAGGTGCCCGCCCTGTAACGGACCTGACACACTCTTCATTACAAAGTAATGAGCAAATACTAACGGGTCAGTGTGCCCTGCTCGGACCTGTGCTCACTGCCCAGTGCGCGTGCGCCCATTAAGCTATCACATTCGCCAAATATTAAAAAACAGCGGAATTACCGAAAAACAAGATTGATAATGTTAAGTGCTGTTGAACAATTTGCGGGACCTTTTTGAAGAACCTTCTTCTTGAGCTAATCAGAAAAACCTTGGGGCTCAGTTTACAAACATCCTTGGAAAAAATATTGCGAACTGGGCTGTGAACCGTCGGGTTTAGTGCTATATGATTGATAACTTTTAGTTGAAATACGGTTTATTTCATTTCATAAAAACTCTCTAGGTGTTATGTTAAACATATATTTTCTTTGCAACCACTTTTTAAAATCACACAGAATAGTTATCACCTTTGCTGTTTAAACCCTTTAGGTTCAGGAAGCACTCACATTGGTTCTGGAGATGAACGAAATAGATTGTTTTGAACTGTCATGTCTCTCGAACTTGAGTCTACCAGATTTTACTCCGTCCATGGGCGGAGGTGATCACTTTCCATCAGGTGACCTTCCAGCTCATTTGGTCGGTCACCTGATTTTCCCTTTGAAACGTTAAGACAATTTCAGGGGAAATTTAGCCCGAACATAGCAAAATTAGTAGTGGTTATCCTATTTCAAGTATCAAAGTTCGCTCGCAAATATAACAAGCATTTCCAGTTCAAAGTGCAATACGTCGCTTGCTTTGAAATTCATATACGAAACAATACCTTTAGCACTACACAGTTATATTCCCTTTGAGAATGCGACGCACTGTAGCTGGCTCACTACTCGTACCTGTGACAACAACGTTAAGTGAACGTGGAAATAGACTCTAACTGTATTTATTGGCAGGGGGAGACCTCGCATGGACCGAGCTGTTAGCATGCGCCATGTCGCGAATAATTTGACTGCGGACTGTGATTAGAGTTGTCACTCACTCCACGTGCTGCTTGCCTTTTAATTAAGGATTGCGCGAGTTTATTATTATACTAATATTTTATAGAGGAATTATTTGTTTGTTAGTTTGTTTTTTTGTTTGTTTGCATTGAATGGGAAACTACAGGAACGATTTTAAAAATTCTGTCACCAATTATCAGGGAGGGACATATGCTATATTTTAATACAATTGAACAAAACATTCAGTGAAAAATTATAGTTTATGTTAATCAAGTCGGAGAAACGGGGACTAGACTGAACGAAGTTTGTCAAGGCAGCAATACTTCGTTCATTATAACATTAGAAATAATAAACAGGGGTGCTAAAATGAATGACAATTAGCATTTGACGTTGCCATGTCGATGACATACCTGAGTATAACCTAGCAAAATTAAAAACCCATTCCGCCACAAGGTATAAAGACATTATCTAACATTTTAAACTTGGTAGAGTTATAGTGACAGTAAAACCGTGTTCGGATAGAAACCGCTGCTTCTGTTAGGTTTTTACATCGACAATATAGTTTGATGCAAGACGAAATAATTTATTTAAGCAAAAGCATTATAAATTCTGGAGTAACATATCTTTAAATGAGAACAATTAAGTGTGACAGCTGCTATATGGTAGATCTTAATAAATTCGGCATAAATCTCAAAAGTAAATAATGTTCATTATACTTTTACCACACAGTTTACCCTCAAAATAACCTTTTTTTACTTTTGTCTAATGCTATAATGAATGGAGTATAGTGTATAAACAGAAGCATATACGTACACGAGTTCATAAAAAGTGTGGTACGCCAGTAGCAACATTGTTAAACATTACTCACCTAAAATGCCAATTGAGACAGCATTGTACATAACCTACTTGATAAACACGATTACGTTGGAGCGAGAATCTAATCTCCCTTTACTCTGTACATCGTGTACGTGTCTCACAGCGCGATACGAGGTTTTGAGGAAACTATAACTACAACACGGTTAAAAACAAAGAGTAATAAATTTGCAAGTCTATACTAATATTATTAAGAAAAATAAGATAAAATTGATTGCTTGTGTTGAATAAGGCTCCGAAACTATGTTATATTTACATACATACATCAGAATCAGTTTATAAAGATGGTATATATAAAAATGAACTTCACGCGGGCAAAGACGCTGACGGACAGCTATACGTAGTACGTAATAAATATATAATATCCAAGTTGCCAGCCAAACATGATGTTCTAATTGAATAAAATTGAATCGCCAAATGTGTTGCGAAGCGCAAAACTCGAGAACGGCTCGACTAATTGGGATAATTTTCTTATCATAGTTTTGTTATGACACAAACAATGTAATGAATGAATGAGGAAAATAATATTTCTTTTCCCATATTTCACTCTGTTCCCAGCTGTCAAATATTTGACTATTGACTGCGATATACCGGCTAGTCTATACTAATCTATGTTATTAAAAATCTTTACTAATATTATAAATAGGAAAGATTGTATTGTTTGTTTGTTTGTGTTGAATAGGCTCCGTAACTACTGGACCGATGCTATAAAATCTTTCACCAATATAAAGCTACATTATCAGGGAGTGATAAGGTACTTTTGTTTTTTAATTTCAACGGGAAAAAGCCTCTCGCGAGTGAGCATGCGGGCGAAGCCACTGATGGAGAGCTAGTTATAATATAAGTAGGAAAGATTTGATTTTTTGTTTGTTTGTAATGAATAGGCTTCGAAACTACAGGACCGATTTAAAAAATATTTCTCAAATATGAAGCTACATTATCAGCTTGCATAGCTATATTTATTTATTTATTTAGGCTATATTTTGAGAAACAGTCTACGCGGGCGAAGCCGCTGACGGACACCTAGTTATTTAAAATGACCAAAGCTTTACTTGTTATTTTGAAAGCATGATGTATTCACTAATGTAAAGCTGTATCTTAACATATTAGCAATTCTCCTTTTACAATGACACATAAGCGAACCCACGACCCACAAGTGAGCGACAGTAAAGCCCAGATGCAAAACATGATTGTGGCCTTACAAGAGTTTAACTACACATTAAACTCTACTTGCGTTCATGTCCATAAAAAGTACACGATATCATTTATCAATGTAAAGGAGTTGAACTTGGATTAGGCTTTTTAATTCCTAAGACCATGACCAAAGAAATCATTGCAACTCGTTTTGTTCCTATGTGTGTTTTAATAACGTGCGGATTTTATCACGCACCCGGGATTGCCCCGCTTGCGTGGCAAGTGTTCTATTCATTACATATATTAAAAACACTCTTAAGGAGATGGAAAGACCACTATATCGGGTGATAATTTAATATAACAGTCAGTATGTAATGATGACACCTCAATAGAAAGAAATATTCGGCAATACGATCGTCTCAATATTGTACTCCTCTAAGGTTTCGCAGTAACATAGTGCTTTTGATACAATGTAGGTTTTAGTTAAGATTTAAATTAAGTCGTCGTCGCAAATAATGATTTTACTGAAAGGCTTGCGATAGGGGAGTTGAGTTCCCAAGGATTGCAACTTGCAACTCGAATGCCATTGTCTTTTTTTTTCTCAACGGTTTTCGTGAGCGCTCGTCGATTTGTTGTGTGAATCACTCCATGTGTTGTGTCTTTCACAAATGTTTCGATTTTGCTTTGGTTACAGCAAAAAGTCAACTGGTTTTGTGGGGTAAACTAGCGATCACAAGAATATTTTAGCTTAAATATTCTTGTGATATGTATGTAACATACATCTATAGTCATAAAGTTACAGCTCTTAGTCGAGGGTCAGTCAGCCTTGTGTTCTTACTCACGCAATTATGTTTCAGATATACTCGTATTTGTTTACAGTTGGGTTTTATTTCACACATTGACTGGCCTGTTTGCAATGGCTGCGATCCTGCCTTTGAGGCCGGAGGTCGTGGGTTCGATCCCCACCCATGACAAACATTTATGTGACGAACATTTGTGTTTGTTGTATCTGGGTGTTTTTATTTATTTGAGTATGTATTTAGAAATATTTAAGTACGTTTATCAGTCTCTGACGCCCATAATACAAGCTCTGCTTAGTTTGGGGTCAGATGATTTTGGTGCGAATTGTCCCAGATATTTATTTATTTATTTATTCGCATTGAATTAACTTTTCATCAATAAATTTTCCCTCAAAATTGAGATAATTATGAACTTTGCATTCTACTTTTGCTATCTTCATAAGCTGTGTGAAGTTCAAATCACTGACTGTACTGCATAGCCAACTCTTGTCACAGAGGCGACAAAATTGCAAAACATGCCTTGCAAAAAAAGACATCACGAAAAACAAAATGTGAGTGTGAGTGAGAGTGTGAACCGCGAGAACGGTCGACATGATACGTCGGCCGCAGGCTTTCTGCTAGTGTTGCGGCCTTGCGGGACTCGAGTCTTGGCGACAATCGCGAACTTTCCATCATAATAGGTTTTGCAAATGTAAACTCAAACTCAAACTCAAATAACTTTATTCAAATAGACTGTATCAGTACTTTCAAATCGTCAAATTTACAGCAAAATATACTAAATAATAGACATAAATACCATAATAATATGGATATGTAAATAAACAGTATACAGACATAATGCGACTCTACCACCGCGTCGGAGTTGTTTCTTGCTGAGAAGACCCGGCGAGAAACTCAGCAGTTACTCTTTTAAACTTGTTTTGGGTTTACAACAGGGGTTAGTAAAGTACAAGCAGTGTGCCATTTTGATACCTAAAAGAATATAAAACAAAGAGAAAAAACCAACCATAAAAGAATATAATAACAAGAATTCATTTAAACAATTCAAAAACAAAAATTGTTAGTCAGTACATACAAACTAGGTACCTATTAACTCTTACAATAAAACATCTGTTACAATAGAGCTATTTAATCCCGCATCGAGAAGAGCGCTTATACCCAGGCATTTTTATCTATAAGGTAGTCTTTTGTAGTATAATAGCCCTTTTTTAATAAAGCTGTTTTGATGTGATGTTTGAATCTATGTAAAGGTAAAGGTAACTCACAAATGTAAAATGTTAAGATAGCTTTTCCCAAAGATTTTTCATAAAATGTTTTCTACGACGAAGTTTTAAATCTTAAAATCTTAGTTGGATTTTTAATCTATCAAGTGAAAAAAGGGGCACGAACTCACTTACTACTTTGATTTATTTATGAAGTCGTTTTGAAGTTTGAGTCAAGTTTTTATAGTAAAACTAACAAGAACTCCGAGTTTCAAACAACACTATTTTCAGTCACCCGGGCCGGGAACCTGCATCAAAGCCCCTCTGTTGAGCGCCAGACACAAACCCGCATATGCCTCATAGCATATACTCGTACTATTCGTGCATGTGGTTGTGTTCACGAAAAATATAACTAGCGCCATCGTTCCCCATTAAATTGCTAAAGCGTTTTCACATGTTTTTTCGGAGCAAACAAAACGAATTGATAGTTTGCGAATCGAACGATATCTGCATTGAACGGGCATGAGAGTGGGTTTATTGAATATCGCAGGAATCTACTAGCCAATCAGTTATTTTGGTTTGTTGCACTCGTACAATGTAATTCACCCTAGTTTGTCACTGTAAACCAATGTGTAACCCTTTTCCATGTAACTTAAGTGTTACTCAAGTTGCGTATCAACAGGTGCTGACGTAACTCATTTAATCGACCTGCCTTCACCCGTCGCCAGCGAAGCCAAATAATCAGCGAGCGCGGTCACGTGACATGTGTAACAAAGTGAGTACAACATCATTCATGATTTAAACAAGCTATTTAACTGCAAAACAGACGGAATGGGCCTCTCCATTTTGATGGCTAATTCGGCGCACCGTTCCGCTTCTCGTACCGAATTTTACGACACTACTGGCTCGTTAAACGGTATTGGGTTCGCTCTCATTTGACAATTAGAAAATTTATGACGTATCTGATTCAATAAATGATAATGAGATCGTTCATGAAGGCATCTACATACCGATAGGATAGAGTCGATGTTGAAATTGGAAATACGAACACAATCTGCGCCGGCGGTTGCTTATCGAGTTTTACTGCGGTTTACACATGGACTTGTCTTACCGTGGAACTGATCCATGTCACTGATATAATCACCATAGATCTGCGCGGAAAAAAAAGTCGTCTCGGTCTCGAGTTGCGCGTGTGCGAGCGCTGCTCCCGCGCCGCGCGGACGCACTGGTGGACATTATTGTGCAAGAGTCGTGCCAGTTCCTATTCAATTTCATATATGGAGGCAGGCGTGCGCGCGCGCAGTGTCGACGGTTACAGCATGCGGAGGAAATGATCGCGAACCGACTCGTAAATAAATCAATCGCTCGGGACAACGCTATTAATCGGCACCTATTAGACGATCACACTTACTCGTACATTGTTCTTGACTTGTGCTATTGTCTCTGAGAGGTCATATGGCTACGATTTATTTTGATCCTTTTTTATTAAACACGTCAGGAGTCGAAAGGATTAAGTTGATTGTTAAAATGAACTGTAAGACTCGGTTAAGCCAATCGTATAGTCAAAAAATTATGGATTACGGTAGTTTATTGCTTAAAATAACTGCGGTAAGAGTGCATGGCTTCATAACCAATGACGCTGGGTACGATTCCCAGGATTGGCGAGACGTGTCACGGATTTCTCATAGCAGACCGAGTTTGTAATTTGATTAAGAGACTTTAGCCCAGTAGTGGAAGTATAATAGTACTTCAATAGTCAAGATTCGTCACTTTAGACTCTAAGAGCAGCATACATAAGAATGAAATACCTACCTATATAAGTAATATGGACAATTCTCGCGAAAGAAGTCACGGACACTTGTCAGAGATAAATTAAGTCAAGTAAATGAATAAAAATAACTCATACATGGTTCGATAAGCTGACGTGCTTCATATGTGCAAGACTAGCGGACGACCCCGGCTTTGAGTGGTCCAAACTTGGTTTGAGCGTGAAAAGAGTGAATGAGCATTTGTGGGAAGGTGCCGCCTTAGATTAACAACACTGCCATGAAACAGGATGTACACACGGGAGCACTTCAAGCATCACACAATATGGGCACGTAATACTGCAAACATAACACCTATTTTGCAATGCTTTTGTAAAGGTGGATAGGCTGTTCTCTTTACAAGATCGTCTTCATATTTTCGTGTGGATAGTCAGTAGGTACTTGGAGAGTAGTTTGAACTATTAAAAGGCATTAAGAGTTCCAAGACATCGCTAACAAAAGCTGTTCATATTCAACTCTACCTTGTAAAACAAATAGATATACATACTCGTACATATACGACATTCATGTTACAAATTGATATCGTGTCTTTCACATTTTTAAATACGTTTTTCGTATTCGATAATTTACATACATGTAAGTGAACTTTAATTACGGCCGAAACTGGAGTTACCTAGATTTAATAAGCGCCTGCGGCCGAATAATTACAAGTTTAAAGTGATAATAGCGATGATAAGGTTTCGTTAAATATGAACTCGGTGGAAAGAGGCTGTTTATTTTATTTATTTTTTGTAAAACAAACAAAGTTCAAAAGAGTAACTATCGAGTTTCTTGCCGGAGTCTTCTCGATAAGAAGCAACGCGCAACGTCCGAACCGGTGGTAGATTCACATTATGTATATTCACAATATGTACTAATATTGTACTATTTGAGTTACGTTTATTATTATTATTTCTATATACTTTTTTTTGACATGTCATAAGTGCTTTGTAGGTACAAACTTAAATGATTAAATGATTTTTTTTACTTTTTTACTTTTACTTAAATAACAACGTCGGTGGCAAGTAATCTGGGAACTGCCTGATGGTAGTGGTCAATGCCTAAGCATCACTCAGCGGTGCCGAACCTGCAATGGTAGCTGGCGACCCTAGGGACCCCCGGCTAACACGCGCTGATGAGCTCCGGCCACCATGATCAGTAAGAAAACAACACTGCCTAAGCAATTCTATATAGCATAAGTAGAGGGCTGTTCGTTTTGTATCCTGGCGGCAACTAATTACGAGCGGAGGTATTCCCATGAGGCCTACTAACTAAAGATCGAAGTTGAAACAAGGTAATGAAACAAATAGTTGTAAACTGTATTCTCTTGACTGATGTAACGAAGATGTAGTTATAAAATGATGATAGTGCTGAGTAATAAATTTTGTTTATGATTACCAACGCTATCCGAGACTTGAAGATAACTTAAGTTTTACATTTCATTAATTTAAATCACAATCTCTCGTCTACGGGCTCAAGAAATGGAGCAACAGATTAAGTGAATACGAAACATTACGCAGAGAAATCATGATAATGTGATGACGTGACGTTACAGCATGTATAAGCCACTTAACTTGGAGCCATACCGCGCTATCTTTACCTTCATCTGTGAGGGCAACTGATTCTAGCTGAGTAAGATTGCCAATTTGGTCAACCAACAAAGAAACGCTCAGAGGACACTGCACGTGATCTCTGACCACTTGTGCCACTATGTATCAAGTAGCATAGTGTGAAATTATAGGGAATCAACTTCCATATATTTTTTTACCACATTTTATTGACAAGAAACCTTTAAAATAATAGAATTGCCATTTCGCCTGACGTATAGTAATATTTTTTTCTGTTGATATGGGTTTTTTTTTAATTGTCATTTTTTTTGTTATTCAGTTAGTCATTTTGACTATATCGTTTTAAATTAGGCTTTTTTTTACATTTTGTCAAAATATACCTTGAAATATTAATGTTTTTATTTTTGTATTTGTGTCTTTAATAGGTGGTGTAACTGTTTAAATTTAAGTAAAAAAAAAATAATTAAGAAGTTACCACTATTTTCTAGATTTAATACCTGTATTTATAAACCTGGTTGCTAGTTAGAAACTAAAAATTTATTCAACCACTGAGTAATAAAATTGAGGACTAGAATATTAAACATTAATACGTTACATTAATAACATAAATCCAATTGAAATATAATGTAACTAATATATCTTTGAGGGTGAAGATTAATTTCAAAGTATTTAGTAATTTTCCTTGATCCTAAAACTAAAAAAATTGGTAGTAGGTAATCTCTTATGAATACGACGACAACCAAAGGAGATTATCGACTTTGGCTAAATCAAAACATTATCTTACTTAATTGAACTATTTCAAACATGACGAAGTCCCAAAAGATATGAACAAGAAGATGCAGAAGAATAAAAAATGATCTCGTTGAACAACTTCTCTTGTAAAACATTTAGAGGTACCAATAAAAATTACATTTATATAAGTATGTCTTTCGTTCTCAATATTGTATTTTTTTAACATTACCCAATACGAGGCGTTTAATGTTTAGATAACCCAATAATCGAATGTGTTTAAAACCGTGTTAAAAGGACATGAAGTGACGATTTGCGTGCGTGTGCGTTCAACAGGCCGCCACTAACAATGACCCTACATCTAATTAGTTTTATTTCACAACACTGACGTCAGATCACAAAACTATTTCGAATAAGCCAAATGGGCTTATCGACTGCCAACTAATTATTTCTCCAAATTATCTTAGTGTCATAATGTAAGCTACAGTTTAATAGTTGGCTAATAGCAATTACACCGACGAGCGCAACAAGAACGCACTTACATCAATTACAATTCTTCCTAAACAAGACTAATTTATTTATTATATTAAACACTTTTGTTCTAGAAAAAAATTATTGTTTCAATGGTTAAAGGAGTTAATACGCACCAGAAGATCCAGAACCACTGCTGCTCGAATTGGACCAGTATCTCGACACTCGATTGTAAGCATTGCGTATAGTTCTTATCCGCCTACCGCCATTATTATCTATATCACTTTCGAGGCCGCTGTCCGTTTCCGTGTCATCCTGCGCGAAGGAGCACCGCATGATGGAAAACACTTTGAGTAAGTTCATCACGTAGACGGTTAAACCCGCGCCGCGCGGGTTTACAAACTTTAGAATCGAGTCGGAACCGCGACAAGTGCGTCGGCACGGAGGCTAGATGCAGGGCGTCGGCGCGGAGGCTAGATGCAGTGCGCGGCGTGCATTCGGACCGGAAGTGGCGGTAGTTGTGAGCGCATCACCGTTGACCGGCAGGGGGCGTGGCGAGTGCATCAGCGGGGCCTGCGGGCTCGCGCGGGCCCCCGCTGTCCCGCTCCAACCAACACGCCCATCGGCCACCACCGGCCCCTGATGCCCTCTCCATACAACCGAAATAAGAATGCTAGCTATAGGGCATTTCATATTCAATTTAATTATTAGTTAAATTAACTAAATAATCACGCAGAGCTTTTTATTTTTTCTTGATGAATATAAGTATTATGTTATTCATATAAAAATATGTATACACGGTTGTACTTATCGAAACTACTTCAGATACCAGTTATATGTGGTATAGTGTACTATTTTCATGGTTTTTTATTTACTAATATTATTTGTATAAACGTATTTTTACGACTAAATTCTTCTTTGAACTGGAAATATGTTACATTTTAGATCATTTTTAAAGGATTAACCAATGAATTTCTCCCCGGGTATCAGTAGGTACGAATCAATCTCCCGATAACGGTGGTAGAGTCACATTATGTTCAAGTATACGACATAATAATTTTATTGAATTTCTGTTTCTTATTTTCTTTTAACTTTTTTGTAAAATGATGTGTCAAAAGTGCTTTCCAAGTTTATCTGTATAGCCATAATATAGTTTGTTCTGAGTAGTAAATATAACATAAATTGAAATTAACATTTCACAGATTGTTAAAATTACATGTTCGGCACTGTTTTATCATTTCGAGTATTTATAATAAGCGACTCATTTGATGGTTCGTGTTGCTGTCTCTTTTTTATGCATGTACGGAAAAGGAGGCGTTTTGACCGTAAACTACAGGCAAGAGGGAGGGGCTAAAAATGGTTTGGAAGCCTTTGTTCAGGGTAAATATAGAGGGGCTAAATTCCATTTCTTTATATGATTAAATAATTTAATAAACAGACTACTCCCTCAATCATTTGTAATCGTATCCCAAAATGGATGTAATTAACTGAATAATTGTCGACATGTATTAACATTCATTGTCATTAAATATATATACCAACAACAGCCATTTAGCAGTCGTTATATTATGTTATTTAAAAATTTTGTAATGTTAAGGTGCTCCCTCACTTTGGAGCATTTGCCTGTAAAGTCACGTTACAGAGTCCAGCATTACATCGAATCTGAAATGTTACATTACAGAAAAATGGTCCAGGTGAGTGACCACCTTTACATATAGTTGAGCATCCATTTTTAAAAAACGGCTCAAGTTTTTACAGAAACAAAGTAAAATCTTTGTTTTGAATGTGAAACACCCGAAGCACAAGCACTGCTTAATTTGGGGTCAGATAACTCAAACTATATCATATCTGTATTGAAATTGAAATAACCCTGGTCTAAGTACTTTCAATTAATTTTGTGTTATCTGTCCGAGTTATTTATTTGCTTTTATATCGACGTGAAAGTCGTCTCGCAGCAGCTACGACATTGCGTACTACAGAAACCGCCAGGTTGATAATAGGGTCGTATTCGCCGAATCAATAACGCATTGTGAGAGCAACTCGCCCCGCGACCCCGGTCGAGCGTCTGCGTTGCCCTAGGTCGGGAGCGCCGCCTGAACCGCCGTACGTAGTATTACGTAGTACACTACTCACACGGGGCGCACAACACTACGCGGTGGAGTGAGCCAAGACTTTCTATCTAACATAACGCACATACACCAAGACAGAAAGAGTACACATACATAGTCTAATGTTTTTCTCTTGGTGAAACAAGTCCGAACTCAGAAACCGTTACATCTACCTGTACATATATTGTAATAAAATCGTAATCAATGTAAAATTACATCTATTTTAGTTTACGAAAAATTCTTTCAAAATTTTGTTAGCGATGCGTTTTAATTCCTAGCGTTACGTGAAACTACTGAACGGATTTTATTTTAATATTGTAAACTAATGTTTAACAGCGGGATTTAACTATACGGAACTCTTATCAAGGTAAAAAATAAGTTCAGGTTTCAGCAGCCAGTATGTAATGTCGAGGTCCTTAATTTTTTACTTGCACGCCTTCAGCTTCAGCTTGTACTCGTACATTATACGAATGCATTTTTTGATTTATTTATTCACCAAAAACATTAACAATGAAAATAGTTAATATACCACATAAACTCTTTCGAGTTTTACCGGGCACCCGGGCCGTCAACGTTGTTCATTCTTACGTACTTTTATTTTTAACAGTAATATTTCATTATTCACTAGAACAACAATAAATGAAAAAGATAAGGTAGGTGGTTATTTTAGCAACCACCGGCGACACCGCCAAATCCGTGTACACACCGACCATGCAGGAATTGTACATTCTTTGTGCGCGAGCGTTATTAGAAAAATATAGTATGATGGTTTTTTTTTTGAAAACGGTTCTTCAATTTCAAATAGCAATCATTTCATTTCATTTATTCAATGTGCATCATGTACCGGGTCAAAAGATCTTAATATAAAGTGTAAGTAGGTACCTACATGTACCCTGATAGGGTGTTGCATAGATGCAATGGTTTAGCGAGGTTAACATAATTGTATGGTTAACATAATAGTATTTTATTGTGTTATGTATGCCTTAAAGTGTTTTGTCTGACAGGTATTGTTCAATCGTGTAATAAAATTTGTTAATTAGCTGTTTCTTTACTTTTTCAATGTATGCACTAATATTTTCCTCTTTCCTAGTGGGATTTTATTAAATATTTGTATCGATTTGTAACACGGGCTAATTTTGTACAGTTGTAGTTAGGTTCTAGGGCGACTATTTGGTGATTTCGACAGGCGCTTTTACAAATTCGTAATGTTGTATGTGTTTCTTGACTAGAACTGCCATTTCCAGATGTAGAGACGGGGGAGCGTCAAAATAGCGTGCTGTGCAAAGTATGGTCTGCTTTGTATGTTGTAAATTATGCGTAAGCACCTCTTCTGCATGATGAAAAGGTCATGGGCGTCTGTGCTATTTCCCCACATTATGACACCGTATCTAATGCGTGAAGTAAGTCGTTTGAAAGTGCGTGTGTGCATGTGTAAGTATGATTGCAGGTGTTGGGGATCGTGTGCGTGCATGCGAGTGAGTGAGTAGGATTGTGATTCTGATTGATAATCTTTTCGTGTAGATAATAACTGAAAGTGATAAATGTTCATCGAATACCTAATCGCCTAAGTAAAATAAAACCAGGTGATACAATCGGACAGATTGTAAACCCTGTTGGTAAGTTCAGGTTCGGTCACAATTTGACGGTTTGCCACGGGTAGATTATAAACTACCGAACATTAATAAGTTTTATTTGATACAATTAGCAAAATTTTTCGATAGTTAACAAATTCGCGAGAAAGATTGTATACTGACGGTGTTCGCAATCACACGGTGACAAATTTTTATCGTGCGCGGGAACTTCTTAAAAAAACAAAATGGCAGCAGTTCGCTATGCCAGCGTCCATACAAAAATGTTTAATAAACCCCTTTCTTAATTCACCAGGGAGTATTGCTCGCTTCCATTGTTAACGGCACTTTGGTGCCAATTGTTCCCGTTCTTAATTTCATTCGATTGAACTGTGTGTATTACACGTAACGTGCAAATACACGTAAATACGACGGACCTTATTGAGCCGTCATAAGTGAACAATAACACAGACAAAATTGAAAATGTAAAGAGTGCGATGGCACGCTTGGCGAGAGGACGCGCGGACGGCTTCAATGCGCTCGAACACGGCTGAGGGCGGCGGATATGAAATGTCGAAAAGTAACTAGTTAAAAAAGCACGAGCTTCAGTTCAGGGCTACTCACGTTTGTCCGAATACTTCGTACCGTAAATATTAATGGCGAGGACAGGGAGCTTTCCCCTCAAGTGTAACAAACAATCCAGGATTCGATAAGATAAGATAAATAATCTTTATTGCACAAACAAACAAATGCAGCAAGTTAAACAGTATGTAGACATAAAATGTACAATTTAGGCGGTCTTATCGCTTTAAAGCGATCTCTTCCAGACTACCTTCAGAAGAAAGACTTGTATAATATAACGGGTAAGGCTGTGCAAAATAAAGGATAAGGATTCGATCTTGATCATTTGCGCTTATTTTGATGAACGATGTCGTTTTACATGTGATATTATGAAGGTATATAATAGTATCACAGGTATATCGACGTCCATTTAGCTTCAACTCTCTCAAATGCTGTAGAAGGCTTGGAATTATCTAGCACTAGTTAAATAAAAGGACGTGAATTTTCTTCAGTTCTTTTGTTTCTTTGAAATAAGTGTGCTTGGCTACTAATAAACTAAATGTCGCAGTCACGAAGCGGTCAACTCAATCATGGTTTAAATAAACGATGAGTGAGTCGACGACTTGACATGCAACGGTAGCTTAACTGCCTTGTTAGAATTATTTATCTCATTGAACATGCAAAAGCGGTAAAGTCCAAAATATAATAAGGAATAATAATAATAATCTACGTGTTGGCTTCGGCCCCACGCAAGCCTCAAAGGACCGGGTCCCCATGGGCCCGTTATTCCAAGTACCAACATAATAATAATAATAAATACCTGGAACAATTTACACAAAAAAAAATCTAATCTTTAATTATTGTAATAACGTATGTATTAAAGTATAAAATAAATAAATGAAATACACCAAGATCATATGACCCTAAACTAAACAGAGTTTGTACTATAAGCGTCAGAGACTGACATAAACATACTTGAATATTACTAAATACATACATAAATAGATAACAACACCCAGATCCACAAAAAAACACAAATGTTCGTCACATAAATGTTTGTCATGGGTGGGGATCGAACCCACGACCTCCGGTGCTAAAGGCAGGATCGCTGCAATTGCACCAACAGGCCTGTCAATAAAAAGTAAAGAAATAGCTAACTGACAGTTCGAAGCGCCCGTTTTTTTTTAAGTTGCTAGCGTGAAGCATTAGTGTGGTGGTATGGCTGATTCATAAGTAATAATCGAGGTTTTATGACATGACTACTCGATTATACTCACGGTAACTGTTTTTATTATTATTACGAAGCACATTAAATATAATAACATTTAAACTGTTAATGTAGTAAGAAATCAACAATAAAAAAAAATAACATTTTAACTAATTTAAATAAAAATGGGTTTTGCAACGAAAAAAATTACGGTTAATTGTTTTTCCTATTTTTCACGACGTTTCGGCGACAGTTGCATGTCACCGTGGTCACGAGCGGACTATACTATACTTTTTCCCCACATTTAAGAAAAATATAAAGATGATATTTGGTGTTAATTTTTTCTTCTTGTGAAGCGTTTAATTATCTTCTTTCATTATAGAGTTTTACAATCTATAATGTATGGATGGAAGGTAAGTAGGCTCCAAAGAGGCAACAGAACAAAGAATAGACGGTATTACTTATTGCAGCTCTCGGGGCGATTCCGTTCGAGGTTCTATCTCGAGTGGGTTCCTATCCTAATAGGTTGATGGGGGACGTCCGCCGGGGGCCTATCCCCGCTTCCATTACACTGACCTCTGTCACACTTACCGGTGCGGGGCGCCCTGTTGACACACATGCGTCTCTGCCCTACGGTATGAGTTGACGAGATTGCGAGACTGATTGAGGTTTGGACATGACAAGATGATTAGTTTAGAGTTATTGTTGTCTTTCTGAACGCTTCGGAATTGTATATTTGGTGTGAGTTAAAGTAAGCATGTTTATATGTAATCGTAGGTACAGTCAACAGTAAAAGTAAATGATGATTGAACAAACTTCCAATTCGTTTTTATGAATGAAAAATAAGTAAAAAAAATAGCACACGCAGCATACATCCATTATAATGAATGAAATGTCTCATTTATATTCTTAGTAGTTTGAAAAGATTTATCATCATCATCATCATCCGTGCGGTCTATCCCGGTTGTGAACCCACACTGGTGTTTTGGGTCCCAGGGTCCGCCTTTCTTATTATCTTGGCCCACTTCGCGCGGTCTTGCGCATCCTCAGTGGTGAGTTTGTTGGCACGCATGTCACCCTTAACGACGTCGAGCCACCGCTTCTTGGGTCGACCTCTTCTACCGGTACCTGGCCTAACGGTAGTTCAATCAGATTTATACTTTTTGTAAAATCATCGATTTTGGCACGTTAAATTATCACTTACTTCTGCTGTTGACTGTACATACTGCAGGCAATAAATAGTCATGTGTGAAGGTTTTTTTGGCATCATTGGCAAGTATGGGGATTTTGGAAGAGACTTTAATTGTGTTTTCTAGTATTGGCATAGACTTGACGTCATTTGGGTGAAGTTAGCGACCAACACGCTTGGGTTAGTGAGCGTCATTTCCCGCGACGTAACGCTGCTGAATTGACGTTCAGCAGGGCTAATATGAGGGCCGCGACTGTGGGACTGCTTTTTTTTCACTGCCGAATACTAAACACAATCGGAAATCGATTGTTAAACACACCGGTGCGTGGTGTGGTAATCAATGTGGCGAAATAAGTGAATATATCACGCGCCTTGCCATAGATTATGAAAATGCGAAATAAAAATAACGAAATCATGATATCTCTAGAACTTTTGACTCTTTGACTCTCCTATTACAAACTCGTCGGAACACCGCTTATGCAAGTAAGTCTGCACAAATACTTCAAACGGAAATGGTTTACGTTCAAACTCTCACAACGAGAAATACAATTCAGAGACATATCGTTTACAAAACATATTCCAGTTACTGTTTCGTATCTTTCAGTACTTTGTGTACAAAGTGGGAGAATAATGATCCTTCGAGTAACATTGCGTTATTTTATAAACAGAAGAGCTATTTCAAAGTTGTTATAAATTGTAAAAACCACTGGGTTTTTGCGTCTTAATAATAATAATTCCTCCGGTGACGGTGAATAGCCGTGATGGTGTACCTATCAACTAGCGGGTTCTCTAAATAGAGCAAGCCGACTGAACTAACTTTACACACGACTCTAACTTCATCAACCCTCGACCGATATCGAGGGGCCGTTTCGTTCCGGCGACCAACCCGTTCTCGCCGGGTTTTCTCAGTATAAGATCAACTTCCGATGCGGTGGTAGTCACATTATGTTTGTATACGGTGTATTTATGTATTCATAGTATTATAGTATTTAAGTCAATTATTAGGTGAATATTTTTTTCTTTTAATGACGATTTAAAAGTACTTGTTAGAGGTCTATTTAAAGAAAGATATTTTTTGTTTATTTAAATAAATTTTATTTTGAAAAGCGTTTCTACTTAATGTCATTACTAGGGTTGAAAATCACAAGTAAAATACATCTATTTTTCAATAAAATACAGAAACTTTCAACGAGTTCTTACGATGTACTTACTATCTTTCGCAAGTTTCCGTTTTTTACATGTATTTTTGTAAATAAAAACACTTTTCTCCTAGTATACCTAATAATAAATATCGTAAATAATTACAATAAACAGTGCCCTTATCATTGTTTGTTTTTTTTTTCATTTATTGTAATTAATGAAAAATACATTGATTAACAAACGTATTATACATGTAAATTTGTATTATTCAAATTGCCCTAAATTTGTATTATTCAAAATGTACATGTATTTCACTGGAAAGACTCAAAGTTACGGTATCTTTGGCCATTTCCATCCCTAGTCATTACGTCGCATTTGGCGGCAGGTGTAGGAAGCCCGGCAGGCGGCAGGCCTCTCTCGCTGCATGTATTGATATAAGCATTATTTTACTATACGGCGATTGATCATGCTGGCCTAAGCAAAATTTCGAATTGCAGCGCCAAAACTGAATCTATCCGGATTCCGGACCGGACAAGCGTTTTTTTTTAAGATACGGATACGCATGATAAAAGTGAAACATAGTGAATGACCGGGAAAGTAGAAAATAAACACACAAAATCCTGCTTCCACACATATTCTACACCCCTTAATAAAGTTTGGTAGAGCAAGGTAACACCAGTCCATGCATGTATACCATTTTACATTTCAACTACACTTCCATACAAATTTTTGTATTTTTTTAAAATTGAAATAATAATTTCATTGGATTCTACTTTAAGTGAAGCCTCGCAAATGGTTAAGAGGGTTTGCTTTTTGCGTTTGGGGTAGATAGTAAAGGTCGCATTTTTTTAAGCTTTTCGTGATTATTTAGCTGAATTCAAATTAAGTATAAATTATCTCTGTATTATTGAATGTACCTTCTAATTTCATAATTATAACTTTATACAGTAATTTAAGAAGAACGGTTGTTTATTTAATTTAGCAAATAATTGGCGACTACCTAATTTTAGACAATTCAATGTGTTTTTAAATAGTATTATGCACACAATAATAGATTTAAAATTGATTCAATTCAATGAAATAATCACACAAAAATCTCACAAAAATGCAACGTTGTCGTTCCACCTCCAGCTAACGCTCTTAAGCTTTTAAAATGAACCAGGGAGATTCCTAGTAATAAAATATTCTGTGGAACACCTAAAACTTTTCAATGGAATTCACGGGGCCAAAAGTTGGACATACTTCAGCTACTATATGTTTATATTAAGGCTACGACCACATGAGAAACTATTTTGTGCTTTTATGTTTTCAACTAAAACGGAGATGTATAGCAAATAACTTAGCATCAGGGATGGTCTGCAATTGTCACGTCACGAAAACATTAACCTATAACTGAGTTAGATTGCGAATGATGTAACAAAAATTTACATTTGCACAATGGCGTCTGTCGAGCGTGAAGATCCGTATAGTATAAGAATTTAAGTACTCTACGTGGCCCAACGTAGTGGGAAGTCGAAGCAGCAGTGGGCAGAATGAGGAGGCCTACTCCAGTTCGTCCGTACACGTATTAGCGTCAACTATTATGCGCTACAAAAGATACAGTTCGAAACTGATGTTGATTTCCTGACCTGTTCGTATTACATGCCTTTATGTATGTCTTCTAAAGTTTTACGAAACCTCGCGAATTGTGCACCGGAGTAGTCCCCAGGACACAGCGCGAACTGATAGTTGTTACGGGGGAAAAGTTTTGGAATGAAAATAGCAAAGGAAGCGCGAGGCATCAAACCGGAAGTTAAAGCGCGACCTGATGAAAGGTTGTTCCGGCCTGCAACCGGCTGCTTGGAAATTTCATAGTGAAGTCTCATGTTCAAATAGTCCAATAAAAGTCATTTGCGCTGAAAAGGATATAGATAATACACACACATTGAAATTTATGTAGGTGCAGAGGGTTTCCAATGCGCAGTTTGATTCGGGTCTTATAAATATGGATATCCTTTTCATGGAATGTTTAAACGTAAGTTTTTAGCTTACTTTAACGGGCATAATATTCGGACGAACCGGACGAACAGGCTTGGAATTCAAACAAAAGGTCCTTAGTATCAAAGCCCCATATCATGATTTCAATATCTACCTACATCTTGCCAACAAAGCTACGAGAATTACGGCAGAACTGTGCGAACGACAGAAAAGGCGCAAAACGCCATGGATCCTTTGCACCCAACGCTGCAATTGACTAGTTCGTCCTGTAGCGTAGCGTAAATTGGTAAAGGGGCCGTTTCACCGATATTACATTCTCTAGTTGATAAAACGGGCAGGTCAGGCTCGATAAAACCTTTCCGTGGCAGACACTGCTCTGCTAAACAGAACTCAAATGTTTCGCATATTGGCAATTAACCGGAGCTGTTACCTGCTAACATTAACAAAAGAGATAAAACTACAGCTTCAATATTAAAATTGAGCTTTACCTGAGTTTCTTCCTGTTACTTTACATTGTAAATAGAAAATATGATTTAAAAACGATGAAACAACTTAACAGACTATTTGCTGGCGCCCGAGGAAGGTTTGATAACCAGAAACAGCGATGGTAACACAAACTTGGTCGGAGCAAGTACGAATACATCTGTGCTAAAATATTACAGCTCTTTCTCACCCGTTTGTATTGACGGACTATTGAGCCAAGACAATCGTGATGGTATGCTCGCCTGGTTCTGTTCAACCTTAGACCTTTGTGCGGGACGTTAATAGCGCTGCCGTGCGCGACAGTACACCTCATCAAGCGACACAGAACTTGGGAAAGTGACCTTTATTACCCTGGCACAAGGTTAAGACAGGCGCTTAAGCCTTGGCCGACTGTGGATCAACGGACGTAGAGTGATGTATACAAGCTACCTGAAGCTGCCTTGCTGGAAGCTGAACTAATTTAATTGCCCAGTCACGTCCCCTAGCACAGTTACATGGAGACGAGGTTTACTAAAGCCATCAAAATGATCTTGCTGGAAGATTTTTTTTTCCTGTCTGTTGTGATCTTAATGGACAGTTAATTGTAAAAAATGACCCTGAGGTAGTTTCTGCATAACTAAGTATGTCATAATTATATTTTTCTTCAGGTATAAATAATCATCAATATTTATTTACCAATTGTTTTTTGAGTTGTGATTTTTGACGCACTGCCCACCGTTTTATTTAGGGTAGATCAAAAGTAATGTATGCTAGCAACGGACCAAACGTTGACGATTCAATATTTCATTTACAACCCCTGGGCTCTACATTGCAACGCCATCGGTGCAATACTTCAATTGAATGGAAATGTTTAATCCGCTGTCATTCATATGTAAAGCGACAAGGCAAAAGCTTTCACAGCGCAAAACGAGTCGAGCTTTGGAAATGCACAACGAATGAGGCTTTTTTTATATTAGAATGGCTTTCAGGTTGATAGGTTATAACACATATTATGCGCTCTTTATACCTACTAAATTTATTATTATAATAATATATGCAAAATAATAAGTAACTAAAAACCGTGCCAAAACTGCATGATATATTGTTGATGTGGTCTATATACATCTACAACAATACATTGCACCAAAATTAAACACTCCAGCCAAGATTCGTTTTAATCGTTTCTTGTTAACCATTTGTAAAGAAAATTAGATTGCTTGACCGATCTTTAAGTCATCCATTCAGAAATCTAAGGGTCTACTACTTGATCCTTCTTCCTCAACGCCTGCCACCCCGCAGGAGGCACGTACTAGTTTGTCTTCAAATACTCACCATTAAAATCTCACAAAATACCGAGCTTACACTCAACATTCAGACACATTTGATTACAGAAGCTCACTCGACATATTTCTGGATCACTGAATACGTACGACAATTTTCTCAATGGAATACCAACTCCGAAATCTTCGAACGAAACCCGGTAACTGAAGCATCTGGAAAAATCTGTAAAGTATTGCCGATACGCAGCGTCAGATATGCAATAAAGCATACTGCAAGTTTATTGAGAGGAAAAAGATTCACAACTATGGCAGTGTGCAAGGTGCTTTACAAAACGATAATGTCGACGACATACTGAAATGCACGCTTGAATAAACCTTCCCTCTCGGATGGCTCCAAATGGAACAGTAAATAGAATTCTGTCATGTCGTCTCTTTGAAAACCGAATATTGGTTTATTTCATTTAGTTTCATGCACAGCAACTAACAGTGAACTTTCGGGGTCTCGATCAGGAACAAAACCGTTGGATGAAATGTTAAATAAAAGGTATCTTTTAATAGTGTAGCGAAAATATACAGCTACTTTCGTAGCTTGTAACCTCGTTCTCGTAGATAAAATGGTCTCTAACAGGTTGCAGCGCAAATAGGTTTAAAACTAAAATTTAGTTATTTTAGGCGAACTCCGGCCGCGCGTTCGTCAGTGCCTGCCTGTTGCTTTTTAACTTTGTTTCCTGCAAACGCGCCCAGGGGCTGGCTGCCCGCCCGCAAGTTTGAAAACAATTGTATAATTAAGAAGCTGGTGGAACCTTTTTATAAGCTACGAGTACCACCAGCGATTCTACTTTTTCGGCTTATGCAGACGAGGGCTGCGGGCCGATTTGGGAACACAGTAATTTTAGCGCTTTTAGCGTGCGGTCCAAATTGAAAGGCGCGATAAAAGCACAAATTTTGTTGTCAGCGTTCAGATTTAATCGGACTGCAAGTTGGCGTCACATAACCCCAATATGTACGGATTAACTATTTGTAGTCTTTCGCAAGATATAAATGAATATCTGGGACAGTATAATTTACACCAAGCTCATCTGACCCCAAACTAAACAAAGCTTTTACTATTAGTGTCAGAGACTGATAAACGTACTTAAATATTTCTAAATATATACTTAAATAGACATTAACACCCAGACACACAAGAACCACGATTGTTCGTCACATACATGTTTGTCATGAGTGGGGATCGAACCCACGAACTCCGCTGCTAAAGGCAGGATCGCGGCCAGCATTTCACCAACAGGCCAGTCAATAATATTGTCCTATTTATGAAGAATTATTCACGCCGAAGAAGATTTTGCCACTTACAAGTTAATTCTACGTATTAATGAGACTTATATAAGAAAATAATTTTACGTAATATTTATGTCTGACCTTTTTATGAATTTGACAAAACGCTTACAGTGCTAACGCCGAAGAGCAGAGCCACCGTAGTGCGTGACGGCAATGATGACGTCACGCCATTTGTCAAAATTGCGCTAAAGTTTTTTTTTCCTTGAATAATAAAAGTAATTTATTTTTCTCTAACAGAGGTAGGTTCTCTTCACAATCTAAGGGGTTATAAAATTACAAAGTTAACGCATTTCCACCTCTGTGAGAGACTGTGTCCATACTATAGTATTTTCACTATAAGATGATATGCCTGACACAGGTCTCATTGTTCCGTGTCACGCATACTATTTCAAATGAAATAAAAATAAACTGGCAAAAGAAAATGTAATTACTATTAAAAAGCTTTTGCCTTTTCTAAATTTATCAATTAAATTATTGTTATAATTATTAGGTGTTAATAAATAAAGTAAATGAATTTAAATAAATATATCTTTAGAGCGCTTGATGCGTGAAAAGGAACGCCATTCAATAGTGTATTGACACTAATGAATCGACAAAAATCGATGAATACACGTCATTCACGTCAGATACTTAAATAAATAATAGTATATTTTATATCGAGGGACTAAACGAAGCCATAATATACCAGAGGAATGAAACCGAGGGTTTATTAAGTCGGCGTTTAGTCTCGAAATGCAAACTGGACTTTTCACAAAATAGTCAATTTAGTACAAAAACATTTAATAAATATTACAGAATAAAATAATAATCACAAATGTTTCTTATTCCTCCAGTCCATACAACTTTCGTAAGTTTTTAGGTAAATCTTCTGCGATTTTGGCGGCAAAAGATTATCTATTATGTCTCTTGCTCTTTGCTCGACGTCAAACTCTTCACTGTCACAGGACATTCTTAATAAATTTATTTAAATCCGAACAAATTTACACTCCAAAAATTCTGAAAATTACGCGGTTAGATTTTTTTCTTCGAAACCAGTCACAGATTAACAATTTAAAACACATGACGCCACCTACTTTGCGGTCAAACCATGGAACTAAAACTTTCAACATTTTCGCAATGAAGATGTTCCGTCCACACTCCACAGTTATAGTATATTTACCGGCTGTTTGAGTTTTTCATGTCACATGTAGGAAATTAAAAAACTAATTACTTTTTACTCCCTAGGGGCTAAAGTGGTCACTTTAGACCCGCTTCGTTGGGCTATATTGGCGTACTTTTAGAGCATGAGAAATGAAAACTTTATTGTGAATCACAAGTGTGTCAATAATGTTCAGATCATACATATTTAAGAGTCTCACTGTGTTCCGCCTCACAGGCATACAATAGATACAATAGTAACCAGCACCATCTTAATCTGAATGTCCAATTTTATTACAAAGTAATCAACAAAAATAAGTAATCAGATAAATCAGTACGAGTGCGTCTGCCTTGTATGCGGTTTGTGTTTGCGTTACGTCTGAGTAGCGTATTTGTTTGTTTTGACTTTTGTTGGGTTTTCTTGTTAAGTTTTTCGTTTTGTTGTTTTTGTTTGGTACGTGCAATGCCGAAAAAAACAATGAATGCATGTCAACATGTAACCAGTGAAAATTGGAGAAAGATCGTTGAAAAAGCTCGCCAAACCATAATCGAGGACTGGGACAAATACATCCACATTGACCGAATAAGAGACCAGCAAATAATAATAACAGTAAAATACGATTCCGATTCAGATATCAGTTCACAAGAATCAAGTTCTAGCAGTAAATTATTAATATAGTTGAACTATTCTTTTCGAAAGACCGCGTTTTACTCTATAACTTATTAGCCATAACCAGTTCATTAAGAATTTATTTAAAAATTCAAAATCGGTAAATCCGATTTCATTTCCTTTGCCGACTCATCCGATATTTTGAAACCATCGATTAAATTTAATTCGTTGCATCACTATAATTGTTTGTCAATTATGAACTGTCAGGGATATCATCATACGGCGAAAATAGTATAGGGTAATCCCTGTGTGACGGAACGCCAGGCCCTCACCCGCCGATTCACTACAAAATAGGCTCCAGATATTTAATATACATTGTAAAATTATCTTAATATACAGAGAAAATAATTTAACATATTTATAATAGAGAAATTAAGTAGTAAGTACAGAAATATTGCGTAAGAAAATAGCAAAAAGTGTGCGATCATGTTAGTTGTGGATGGCTTTATGCGCTTGCGTTTGTACATGAGTGTATTGGTAAATGTATATTTTGCTTCCATCTGACAGTTATTTCAAAAGTTATCATGTATTTGCGCATGTGTGGTGTGTTTGTGTATATGTGTGTGCACGTACATTTTATTTCTAGTTTGTAATTTAGAAAATAAATATTAATATCAGTTCCTCATGCCATTACTATAAGTAAGTTCTCCACAGTTTCGTAGTCTATGTCCTGTAGCCACTGTTTTGACAAGTGTTTGCATGATCGTGCCGGCATGGAGTTGTACGACAGGGTTTTATTCCATTTGTTATAAATGTATCCTCCCAGGAAGCAGAAAAATTTATGGGAAAATTGAGTTTTGAAAAATGACTTGTCTCTTCTTCTTCTATTTTCAATCTCAGGATTATAATGCAGCTTGGAGTGCTTAAGTGATACAGTGTGTAGAATAAACAATTTCCCGATTGAAAGGACGTTATACGGTCTATAGAGGTCATTAGTAGGATACAGGAATGGGGAGAGAGTAACCTACCTTCAGTATAGCTCTTTGAGCCCTTTCCAGCAGTATCATAGTTTTTTTGGGCGCTCCTCCCCAATCCGAAATACAATATGTCAACAACGATTGACAAAGCGCTAAGTAAACCATTATAAGTAAAAATACTTTCGGCTCAAATCGGACCGCAGCCGAGGTGTGCTCCATTTATTGTTGGCTTTGTTGGATACGCACTTAAGTGCTCAGCCAGACTGCGAACGCGGACTATAAACATCATATTGAGTGTCCGTAGTGGAGGCGACAGCGCGAGTAAGTTGAGAAGCAGGCGGGCAACTTGTGCCATAGCTCCTTCTTCAAGTGGCCGCAGTGCATGCGCGGGCGGCGAGCGACGAACAAAACGGGGAGCGAGCGTCTCAAACTTATTGAAGTTACCCGCGCTGGTTGTTATGGCTTCTTCAGAAATAAATATCGAAGAAATAATAAGTGCAATTCAAGCACGTCCCGCATTATGGATGTGGAAACATCGACAGTACAAAAATAAGAAAACTAACGTACGACTATGAAACGAAATAAAATTACTGTTTCGTGAACATGAGAGTAGGTATATTTATTATGAATACAGTAAATAGTTTATATACATATACAATCTATTATGTTTATTATACAGGGTGGATTTTTTTAACGCCACCTGGAGGGAAAGTTCTGTACATACTGGAGATAGACAATTTTACTCAAAAGAAACATTCCTTTATTTTTAAAAAGAAACAGAACTGCATTCATCGATTTTTCAAAAAAATTCGCTTGCCACACCCGGGAATCGAAACGGGTAAAATCCGAAATAATAACCCCCTGTATTTTTACGGCATCGATCGACAGGGTCAATCATAAGGATCAAATCTCTCTAACAAACGTGGTAAATTAAACACAAGGAAAACCATGGAATCTAAACTTATTATTTCAATGGGATAAGTTAAAGCACTCTTTATCAATGGTCCATCAGATTTCCTTTTTTCTTACAAGACAAGTTTCTATGCTGGCTATTATGTAGTCATAAGTATTAACTGTCTTGTGTATTAAAAAAAAATTGGGGCTGTCTTCTTAAGTTTTCATAAAGTGTGTGGAATTCCCCTTTTTTTTCACTGTCAAAGTTAATTTCATTAATTCCATTTTTAACTTTTAACACTGACATTTAAAGTAAGAATTTTCCAACAAAAATACGACTTCTTTGTCTTCGTCCATATTATAGTTTTTAGACCACTGGACACGACTACACACGACTACTTCTGCGGACACTCATGTCTAAGTATTTAAGTGACTAACTCATTATTTAAGTGATAACGATCAGGCGATTTTGGCATGCTACCGACATTAATGTTTTAATTTTGTTGTGCGCTCATCTGAAGCGATTATAATAATAATGATATATGAATGAATTGTCTTCTCAGTAAGTGAATTTGTAATTCTTATGAGAAATAAAGATCTTTAACCGTATTGTAAAAAAAATACGTAAAACATTAATTACTTTCTGCAAAAATCATTTATTCACAAATGTATGGTATTTATTTGTTCGCATCTTTTTATTTCAAGAGCATGTGCTGTTATTAGTAATCATCAGCAATTTTGTTTCACTGCAGGCATTTAGTTCAAAAGTTATGAGATTATTTCTGCATAGAGTCCAACTACAAATGCTGACTATAATTTCCTATTTTTAAATATGTGCACTTTATAGAGACTCGCACTGTATATAGGTCTACTAGATGATGTGCCCAATGTAATTGTTTTAATTACTTACTGTATCTGTTTAATATGAAAAATAATTTTTCCCGTTCATCAACTCCTCACCTTAATCTCTCGGACATGTGGACTTTTTTGATTTACTAAACCTCATTCTTGCAAAAGTTAGGTTATACATGTGTAAATCTACATGAGCGATTAAATCCGTACAATGCACACAGGCGCCGCAAAAGGTAGCCTTTGGGGTAGCCTAAACCCAACAGCATCAAAGACTTCAATAGTCGGTAAGGTGTTGCAATCTATTCCGTGTTGCCACTGCTGGTTTCTGTCTAAATTGGTAGTCAAATTGTAACACAAAATAATCATAAATATGCGCCAGAAATCACACAACTTGTCATGGTCTCGAAGTAAGGATAAATATATATCTTTGGGTTACTCAGGAATAGACGTATCCAGGCACAATCACAAAATATCTGTTTTGAATGAGCATAACTATACATGTAGGCGAGTCATCGAAACCGGCATTAATATAGTCCGGATTTGCCACAAATGCAATGTTTTGACTTGTAACCAACGTAGCCGACCTTTGTGGGGTGAATTGAAAAACACCCAGGACGAGTAAATTTAGAAAAATAGTTCACTAAAAATAAATTTCAATCCCATTTCAACTCGCAAGTCAGGGCGAGAGACCACGCTATAGCGACCAACTACGCCAATCGTGCCGTCACTTTGCCTAACCAGTAAATTAAACCCGGGAGTGGTATTGTATTTCGGGCACTGAGGCATTATACCGAGTGAGATTCCGTCCGATTGATTTTAATCAGTCACAATTTACTTTTATTTTCGCTTAGATAGTTTCTATGCCATATCGTTTATGTTAGTCTTTTGATAATCAGTATTATACTAGTGTTTGCCCAAGACTTCTTCCGTATGTACTAGTTTCTATACACACCGTCGACGGTTTTATTTTCATGGTTAAGGGTAGCCTAATGTCTTTGCCAAACGTCCAACCTATATCTGTAATAAAACGAATTGTTTGGTTAAGGCATGAAAACCTTAATAACAGACGAAGTCATTAATAATAATGAGTGTGACATGCTGAAATGACGTAAGTTAGTTCGATGGGGTCCATATTGGCTCACCTAAAGTTCTGTTCACTCGAAATGTTGTTTCCTATCTATTTGTAATTCGAATGATCACTCTTTTTGAAATTTGTCTTCCTAAAGTTTTCTTTCATTCAATTTTTAGTTCTACCGACGATGTTCATAACACTCATGTTTCCGAAAATTGTAATTCATATTATTTTAACTCCTACTGTGGTTTTTCATAACGCTTTTTAACCCTAAACTTATAATTAATATAATAATTTTAACCATATTCGGAAAGTAAAGTGATGTATATCAAATGTGAGAAACGCCTTAAAATCGCTTCTGGCACTCGCTTTAGTTAGCGAAGAGCAGGTTAGGCTGACATAAACGTTTAGTTGTTGAGTTAGTATGTGTTGGATTACAAATCGGTAGGAAGAACAATTTCGGGTAAATAACTTTAGGTGAGCCAATATGGTCCCGTTATGAACATACATTAGGGATATTATTAGTTCCAATTTTCGGAAACATGACTGTTATGAACATCGTCGGTAGTACTACAAATTGTATGAATGAAAACTTTAGGAAGAGCGATCATTCGGATTATGAACATTAAAAACAGAGTAGTTAGGAATTGTGATTGTTAGGATGAAAAATGTAAGAAAAACATTTTCGGAGTTCCAATTATCAAATTTTAAAATTTAGGTGAACCTTGGCTGACCCAGATCGATGCGACGTTGTTTAATTTAACGCCACGTTAGTTAATCCGACGTTGAGTGGACAAAAGTTTCCAGCCTAGCCGCACGTTAGATCTGACGCTAACCAATTTCGGCTTGATCAGTAAAAGCCAGCGCAGGGTTACTTTTCCACACATTATGGCGAAAAATGTGAACCCCTACCTACCCCTATGATCCAATTGACTGCTCGGGCGAATCATCTCATCGAAACCGGCGTAACTATAGTCCGGTTTTTTTACAGCTTATTTATTGAAACAATAATGAACAAATGCAATGTTTAACTAACCTAGCCGACCTTTGTGGGGTAAATTGCAAAATAACGAGGTTACCAAATCTCTTTTCAAGGTTTACAAACTGCAGGAAAAAGCTTTAATTTTTAATTCATAGTTCAAATCCAGCATACGCAACAAGCAAGCATGTAGATTACCTGATGATGAGCGTTCACCCCGACCCGTGGACAGATGTTATTACTGCATACATGTATAGTTTTACTAATTCAAAACAGATATTTTTTTCAATGTCAAACAACTGTCAACTGTAATGCTCAAGGGTCGCTCACAGCGCTATTATTAAAAGCGTAATTCTCTGTATTCGTGAACAGCTAAGTTTTCACAATTCATTCGGAGAACTATGATCCGAATTATTAAATTATTCAGAAAAACAAGTCTTTTTAATTATAAATCTAGTATATTATTACGATAACTCGTATTATCGTTAAAACAAAACCTCGGTAGACCTTATTTTTTATGCAGATTTAACCACAGTATTACCTACATATAAACGTCCTTGATCTAGGCACGTATAGTTCTGTAAAAGAAAATGGCTCAGAAGTAGAAAAATTCTGTAACATTAACACCCTTTTAGTTAAATACACATACGTGACCTCGTCTAAAATTGCGCTCCCTGCCTCCCCCGCCCTTCGTGTGAAAATCCTTTTTCACATCAGGGTTCCAGTTCTTTGCACATTTGCGGCGCTCATCTACCATTCTGCGGTCCCGATTATCTTGCTAATATTATAAATGCGAAAGTTTGTAAGGATGTATGTATGTTTGTTACCCTTTCACGCTTAACTTCTGAATGGATTTAGATGAAATTTTACAGTAATACAGCCTAAACATCAGAATAACACACAGGCTACAATTATTAAAGATTTTATGTAATTTGGCCATGATATACGAGTATAACGATAACGCGGGCGAAGTCGCGCGGGCGGAAAGCAAGTTACTTATACTAGTATATCTCGTGTAGGTAAGTCTTAAATGTGATTATACTCGTACTTCTACGATTCAATCATTAAAAGTGGCTGAGTGGCTTCATAAACGCAAAATATTTGTTTTTTGTTGCAAGTGGCTAGTGTTTAGCTGAAAGGCTTTGGTATTTAAACAGGCTGACTATAACATTATTTTGAAAATATTTTTAATAATAGTGGTGGTTATAAATAATATAATAAATAATGAATAAAATAATTTAGTTTATAATAATCATAGCATCAAAAATAATGATGTTTTTTTAATGAACATTCAAATGAAGTTTTCAGTGTGCATGCTAACGTTAGATACAATTGTGTTAAATGATTTTTTTGTAAAAGGTTAGGTATTCTTCTGGCACATAGTTAAAAGCGGTAGGATGATTTGACATCATTTAACAAATTATTTAAGCATAATTTATGAAGTAAGGCAAGAATAGTGTAGAAGATTCATAATTTATGTAGCAAATAAATCTCTTGATTTGACCATATTGTAATTCGACCTTTATATTTTCCATGTATTTTAATGCAATTAAGGCCAATTATTTAAATGAATAATATTTCAGATACTTTGTAATGAATAAGTTTAGCTATATTAAATGTTTATTGTAATTACTCTATGAATTAAATTGTGCAACATTTTGAGAAGACTAACAATAGTTATATATTTAGTCATACTAGCCAAACTATTCTCAAAGGGCGCCAACAGCACCCTTGATACGTACGACGTGAATTTGATAATCAGGTCCTTAATTGATATCCTGAAATCCTAAAAGCCGGATCTTGTATTCGCCTGTCACATTTCGTTGTGTAAACGTAATAAGGAGAACTCAATAAGTGGACGAAATATAGGTTCTCTTTGAGCCCCCTTCACAACCGCTACAACCGCTCCGATCTTGCGGTGATTTGTGTAGAGCTTACGTGTTTCAGTAGTAAGGGCTCGGTTCTGTTTGACGTGATCACCTGCCGGACACGCTACGTGCCCGAGGACATGAATGCCGGTTACCGCCACTAAACAAAAGCCGCCATCACTGAAATTAACTCATAGAGGGGATCCATCAAAGCGACCACTCTGGCGAACAGCAATACATGTAATCGTTTAGATTGCTTAGCTACTATCAAACATCGTAATATGTGGTGGCCCTTTATCTTACAATTTTATTTTTTATCTGTTTTCGTAGTCTTTTTACCTGGAATGCTTCACTTCATTGGGCTAAGGCAAAAAAGTAGATGACGAAAAGTAGGGATCGGGTTTAAATCGTGGCAGCCTACGGTTGTACGAGCAGCAAAGGCTTTATTAAAAAAGCCTTATAGATAAAAATGTCTGGGTGTAAGCTCTCTGCTCGATGCGGGATTAAATAGCTCTATTGTAACAGATGTTTTATTGTAATAGTTAATAGGTACCTAGTATGTAATGACTAACAATTTTTCGTTTTGAATTGTTTAAATGTACTTTTTTTTTATACTTTATTATTTTATGGTTGTTTTTTTTCTCTTTGTTTTATATTCTTTTAGGTTTATTTGTATCAAAATGACACACTGCTTGTACTTTACTAACGTCTGTTGTAAACCCAAAACAAGTTTAAAAGAGTAACTGCCAAGTTTCTCGCAGGGTCTGCTCAGCAAGAAACAGACGACGCGGTGGTAGAGACGCATTATGTCTGTATACTGTTTATTTACATATCCATATTATTGTGATATTTATATCTATTATTTTGTATATTTTGCTGTAAATTTGACGATTTGGAAGTACTCATACAGTCTATTTGAATAAAGTTATTTCAGATTGAGTTTGAGGTTAAGGTGACTATTTGAATTGTCACGCGGAAAATGTGCAGAACCGCATCTAAGATGTGGAGATTTATGGAGGAGACTAGGAGCCGCTACCTCTTTATGACTATGACAATACCTAGGACACAAAGCAATGATCAGCAGTCAACGTCTTATTTCTTAAGAGGGACTTACCTAGTCCTTCTTCACAGGGCTGGCTCAGCGGGCGCCTCGAGGGCGAAGTCTTTAGCTGCGGCTGGGGCTTCAGCACGTGCGCGGGCACGGCGCCCTCCAGCGGCGGCTCGCCGGGCACGCGAACCACCCACCAGTCGGCACGCGCCTGCCACGCCTCCACCACCTCCACCTGCTGGCCCTTGCTCACGGACAGCTCGCCACCGCCGGAGCTCTGGTGCTCCCCCACCACCCATGTCATTTCCACCTGGGAACAAACATTAAGTTATAAGTCAATAATGTTTATCACAAAAATTAAACAATGAATGCATTAGCGAATAAACAGGCAAATATTAGTGAAATATTCCATTCAAAAGAACGGTCATTGCGCAAACAAATTAAAGGAATAAAACTGGTTTGCATCTAAAATATAATTATGTTGCAAACCCTTCAAAAGCAATATCCCACTATTATAATCATGATAATCATAATCATTTATTTTCAGGCAACAAATTACATTTGAAGATCTTAACTAAACATAATCGACCCATAGATAAATACCTTATAACTAACATACATATAACACAATATTTAATTTAGAGCTATGAATGATGTGTAAATTGGTAAGTGTTGTACACTTATGTAGGTAACAGTCACCATCAGATATATGTTAGCAGACAGGGTGCCCATAAACTTCTGAACTATTCAAAAAACCGATTGGTTCTGCACACTACAAGCTGCCAATAATATCTGAACATCAATTACATCATTATTATCTGAGCAGCTTGTCAAACATTTCTATACGTACGAATAACCAAAAATATCTTAACATTAATTGTTTGGATTTGAAAAAATATCCTTCATCTATACTAATAATAATTTAAAGAGGAAATACACACATCTAAAGTGTCTAGGGATCAACATATATTTTTGCAATAACTTTTCTCCTGATTGATATTAATTAAAATTTTCTTTAAGGATTCATCAAATAAAGGGTTTTCTTTTGTCTACAGTAACGATAAACCAAGTCACCTTTGCATTAATAAAGAAATTTGCCATTTTCCTAATAAAGGGATTTTTGACATTTGAACCACTAACATTAAAGTTCGAAAAAAAGACTGAAATAACAGTTTTCTTTAAAATTTTATTGGGTAACTTAAACAATTAATAATCCGTGTTTCTACCGCGAACACTAACAACACAAGAACATCGGTTTGGCATACTCAAAATGAGTTCATCCAAATCACGCTGTGGAATGGCCGCCCATGTTCGTTGCAACAACAAAAAAAGGTCTTCTTGCGACTGGATACCCTCCATATTCAACAGAGCTCTTCTCTGTAGCATATCCCATGCATGCTCAATCGGGTTCAAGTCTGGCGACTGAGCAGGCCAGGGCAGGACATTGATGTTAGCTGCGGCGAGAGTCTGTCTTACAACTCTTGCGGTGTGCGGTCGTGCATTATCATGCATTAACTGAAATAAGGGACCGATTTGCACTTGTAGAGGAACTATGACGTCTGATACAATCGTCTCAGCATAAATTTGAGCGTTGAGGTTGCCTCTGATCCAAATCAACTCAGTTCTTCCGCCGATCCAAATACCCGCCCATACCATGATGGTTCCACCACTATAAGGATGGACTTCCTGGCAGGATTTTAATCGCTGTTGGCGTCCAGGGGTTCTCCAGTGTCGTATACGTCTTGTATCCGGTCTCATACCAAAACGAGACTCATCAGAAAAGCACACGAAACGCCATTGTTCTTCTGCCCAATTTCTGTGTTCAAGAGCCATTGATATCGAATCCTACGATTGTGCATTGCTATAGGAGGTACCCTTAGCGGTCTTCGGGAATGAAGGTTCACTTCATGCAAGCGGTTTCTGACTGTTTGGTCGCTAATTAAGTTACCTGAAGAGTGATGAAGCCTCACGGCTAACATCATGGCGGTTATTGTTGGAGCTCTTCGAGTTGTGATTTGAATGTATCGGTCTTGTCTCCGTGTGGTGCAGCGATACCGTCCTCCATGGCGCTCAGCCACGGTACCAGTGCTTCGGTAACGTGTCCAAAGTCGACTGATAACACTCTGACTTGTATTCAGAGCTAAAGCCACTGTACGTTGCCGGGAACCAGCTTCTATGATTCCCACGGCTCTGAGCATTTCTTCCCTGCTTAAATGACGTCGCCGCTCCATAATAACGTTGGTTTTAATCAGTAGTAGGGAAACAGTAGCACTAATAATGTCTTCAATGCGTTGTATGTTTTTATAGGGAAAATATTGACAGCTGATTTTCATCTTTTACTCGAATTTGATTGACAGTTCCTGTTTCAAATTATGAAATGCACCAAAAAGGATCCATATAAATTTATAAAATCATAAATTTATTACAAAGCCACATCTCAATCTCAAGAAATCCGCATAAAAATGCTTGATCCCTAGACACTTTTGATGTGTGTACTTTATTGTTTGTTTATTTGTACTAGACCGATTTTAAAAATTCATTCACCAAAATAAAGCCAAATTATAAGCGAGTGATAGCGAGTGGTCTAAATACTAGGCTATATTTTAACGGGAGAAATAGTCTACTTGGGTGAAGCCGCAGACCGACAGCTAGTAAGGAATAAAATAATCAAAATCTACGAGACTAATTTCCAAAATTATTTTAGCATAAAACTTTATTATAAGCAACATAGGACATACTTTAACGGGAGAAAACAATACGTCTACCACGAGTTGCCACTTTAAATTTACGTTATCGTTCGCGTAAATAAATGTATTGGGACTTGACATTCAGTTGTCTCAATAAAAAAAATACTGAATGGCTGTTTAATCATACCCTTTTTCTATGTTAATGTCAGCCACTGCCTGATATGCGGAGAAAACTCTTTAAAATAAAATATAAATAATTTTCTTGTAAGAATAATAATTTATTTGAAACAGAGTCTAAAATAGCCACACAATAAATAAAAAATAAGAAACATTAAAAAAAACTAGCAAAACGACGTATGTGATTGGGATTTTAATCAGTGAGCTGGCACGTTCAACGTAAGTACTCAAACAAATGCTATTCACTACAGTGTGTTTAAAACATTGTTTGATGTCATGTAGAAAATGTTTATAATTTGATATAGTAATTATTACGAATTTAGTCAAATGAATGGTAGAAATAATCGTGATTGTGTGAAGTAAAATTTTATTAAGTGAAAATATCAAATTTTCTAAAAGGATAAGGTTGAATGGGTGAATACATAGAATAATAATTAATAACACAGAAACCGAATCCGACCATCCGGTGACGCCATAAATATTTAGGCTTTCCGGCTACCTATGCTTGAAGTACCATGAGTGCTTAGCTAAGTGTCAAGTTATCGTAGTATGAGCTCGGACAAAATGTCAATTTGAGCGGTAGACGCGGTAGAATAACATGAACAATATACATACATACGTAACATCTATAAAAATACTGTTATTTTGACTTATGATTTCGGCATTACCATTTTTGAGCCTTTTTGTATGGAACTATCCTATCCTATGCTACTTATGTCATAGATTAAGATCCCAATTACCTGTGGGCCACGAAATAAATAATTTGACTTTGACTTTATGTTTTGCCAGTTTTACAAAATGTGATAAAATTACGATTAGTTGAAACATGTATAAAAAGTTCAATTTCAGACACTTGGGCCCGTATTCTGAAACAAAATCTGTACTTGAGTATAGATCTGAGTGACGTTTTTGTATGAACTGACGTTTTCAGATCTCTACTCAAGTACAGATCAATGCTTGAGTATGATTCCAGAATACGGGCCTTAATCTTTGATGAATTGAAAAATTATAAAAAAATACTAATGTAAATATTTTATATGTATCATATCTGGGGGAGCCCAAACTAGGTATATTTTGAAAATGATTTTCAATTTAATTTAATACATGTGACTAAAATGTAATGATGTGATATGTTTTTAGAATTGGCTTAGTAAGCCAAATGTCATTAGATAATGTTTTGTCATTAGATACCACACACGATAGGTTTAAGAACAACAAGGTGTTTTTTCCATATAAAAAAAAGTAGACGCTATAACCATTTTTTTCCGTGGTACGGGTAAAATTGATTCGTACGGCCTAAAGATTAATCGTTCCTATTTAATTGCCTTTAACACCATTTGCAGGTTTTGACTGAATTTCGGGATGTACCGCTAGCACTTATAATAGTAGTAAGCATGACAAAATATCTATAAGTATCTCTTCCACCCCATCGTAGTACGATAAAAACGGCCAAAACTGTTTGTCGGGGTGCAGTTCATTTTAGTTTCGTAATAACATGTGTTTTGTGTCTGGATGTTATCAAATATTTATTCAGAAGTAATCAAGGTTAGATAGATGCCTCCCTGTATAACCTAGCAGGGCTATTTTTACGGAGCTTATACGTGCCAAATGTAAAGCTAGATGTGTTATCGTGTATGTCCGACAAACGACAACTACAATGTCGCACAATATTGCTAGGAAGCATCTCGTGGTAGCTCCTCGCCGACCGCAGCGGTCCACCCGCTAGCCGCCGCCCGGCGTGATCGATGCCGAGCGTACAATCGACAGATAAGTCAATTCGTCGATAAACGATAAGATTCAATGACAACTATATTGACCACGATAAGAACGCGTGCACTGATAAACCACTGTGATAGTTTACGATAGCCAACAATATTTTAATTGTTCGTATACGGCACTTTAGGATACTAGGATGCTTGGTGTAATGGTCAACCTCAGTTTGTGTTAGGTACGTTTCGAGAAAGACAGCGCGCTTCTGAGCTCTCTGAGAGCCAAATCTGAGGTAAACCATTTTTCCGGAATTTTATCGTTAACAGTTTTCTTTCATAACAAAATGCAGCCGTTTCATACATTTTTTGACCTTATTTTCTGATATAGCCTCGAGTTAAACATAACTGTCACCTTAATACCAGGTACAACACCAGGATATAACTGAACCGACCGGGAATAGAACCCGGGACACCAGGCAAGCTAAGGTAAGAAACCGCGCAACAGCGCACTCCGCCAATCGGTCCCAACAACCGCCATGCTACGAGTATGAACCAGCAATCTATGTACGAACGGCGGGAACTCCACCTATGGAACGAATAATTACTTCCCAAGTTTATGCAAGCTACGATAAAATAACTGAGAAGTAGATCCTCGTTTGAATTTCCACATAACATCACAGAAGGCAGCAATTTGCGTTAACTGTTTTTATTAAAGTACTGTAGCTGCAAATACTTGAAAATACTTAACTATTTACAAATTTATAAGAAAAGCAAATAAAAATTGAAGCGTCCCGGAAAAATTAATGAAAATAAAAAAACGAGTAAGTATCAAAGCGGAAAACAGAAAAACACCGACGAATACACAACGGCTCTCGGAAGATCTCATTCACAACAAGAAAAAAAGTTACGTTCAGTTCACTGGTCAGGGCGAGACGCAGCTTAATGAAAAACAGAATTGCATAACAAAGCTCCTCAACAAGATCAAATAATGCAACAGCAACAAACGCAGAAATACATCGAAACAGATGACGTGAGTGTAAGTACCTCGCGTGTTATTCATTTAGTTCGTTCTCTGGCCGGTGTGGCAACGGGATGTCAAAATTAAGGAGATTAACATAATAGAACACTCCGATCACTAAAGATCCTTCGTGACACGTAATAAGCGTCAAAAAACTTGAAAACTTATAAAAGATTCCTTTATTACAACAGTAGATACTGTTTTGATAATGTAAACGCGACGCGGGGCCGGTGTGGGGCGATGCCTTACCTTTTACCTAATAACTTTCGGGAAAGAAACGTTTTAAGCGATCTTCTTTGAGCACTTTGAGAGTGCAGTACAATAATGCCTACCGCGTTCTCATGAAGTTGCCGCGGTACAATAGGGCTTCTGCCAGGTTTGCTGATGCGGGAGTGTCTGACTTATTTGCAGTCACCCGAGCAAAAGTTGCTTCTTTCCGAGAGAGAATGCTTCAGTCGAACAATAGCATTCTTAGGGCTGTTAGTGAAAATGTGTGTAGTCTTATTCACAGACATTCGCTTGACATTCACGGGAGAGCAAATCTGAATTAGCCAGTCAGTATGAATAAAACGAAGGCATTAATGTAAAATGCCTAATACTTTTAGTTGATAGGTAACAATTATGTTTTGTAAACTGTAATTTTATATTTTATTTTGTATGGTTTGTTTGTATGTACAGTGGGATTTGCACCTAATAAAGAAATTATACTATTATTATATTAAAAAAACTTGATCGAACGCTCGCAGCGCTCCTTACATTATAAATAGTAAACGTAATACATGCGCGTGTAGCATTTAACTAAATGTTTGTGAGTTTTTATATGTGGAAAAATATATAAATAAATAATTTATCAAAACAAGATAAAATTTCGTAAAAGATTTTCTTTCCGTCGATTTCGTAGCCGAGGATCCCCCGAAATCCGGGTCAGGGCTCAATACCAGGTCAGCCAAGGTGTTTACAGATATTAGAACATAAGGTTTGTGATCATCGACTCGTATCTTATGTCCCTTCGATTGTCGCGACGACTTCATGTCAATGCCTTTTCCTAGCATTAGTGAGATAGAGTAGCAGGCCTCTGTCCCTCCACATTATAGGTACGCTTTTTCAGCGGTCAATTTATTAATTTATAACAATATATAATCAAATTATTTAATTTATAAACATAAACTTGCAGATGTCTTTGATATTTTATGTTATGTTATTTTCTCTTAATATAAAAGTAATATGCTGCAAATCGTACTACAAGAGGTCACCGTGAGTGCATGAACTCAGAAACCTTGTGAAGCATCGAAGTATATCAAGAAATTAAAAAGCCGTAAAAGATTATTTCTAAGCTTCCGGAACAAATATTTAATAGAGACAGCCCTCCTACTCCCGTTCAACTGACGCCCGAAGTTTCGTGCGCTATTCCGTTTTCACTACAGATTGAGAGCAGGATAGCGAACGAAACTTAGGCTCTCAGAAACTGAACCACCTGTTTGCGTAACGACTTGCGAGTTTTGCCACTCAAGAGGCCGCGGATTCGATACCGGTGCAGCACTGTTTGTTGAAGAAACACAGGTTTGGGTCAGGAGAAAGAATTGTAATTAATTGGAGTTTTTACGGTTTTAGTTACCAAATGTCAAAATGATTCCATTCAGCTGAACTTTAGAAATAAATGATAAAAAAGTAGAAGGAACGTGTGTACAAAAGTCCAAGATTTTATCAGGTAAATACACTGTGTTGACTTAAATACAGCTATTTCGTATACGTCATTGAAGGAGGCGATAGCGTACCCTTGTCTATTTAGATTATGAAAAAGGCCTGTTAGTTAAGTGAAGCAATTTGCTAACAGGTATTTTTATTACCATGGAATCGTACAAAAAGGTCGTATCGATTGGAGAACGAATTAATCAGACTGGAGCGAAGTCTTCAGGACGTGGCATCGGCGTCTATGAGGCTCTGAGAAGAGTTGTATCGTAGTTTGCATTCTATTGCAAATTTGAAGAGCATACAAAACCATTTGTTAGAAAACAAATGATTAATTCTACCCATTCATTTTTGAATGGGAAGAATAATATTTTTTAGGAATTCTACTCGCGGTTTTATATTTTTAATTTTCTATATCAGAGAGGGATATACAATCCTTACATCCTTACAATCCTTAACATTCACTGAGAGAGATTGGTCTCAGCCAGGTGCAGAAAAAACGCTAACGTTCACTCGCCCCTCCTCGTTTGAGGTGTTTAACTGTGTGTCCGTATAGATAGAGGATACCGTGGGCCGCAGCTTAGCCGGCAGTGTCATTACCAACCGTATTTATTTCTGCAGTGTCCGGAAACTGCTCCAATTTCGTTATTACCTATTTTGTTCACTCGCTTAACTTTATTTTTAACGTTTCCTTACGTGTTTGTTTGTAAGAAAATTCTTTCAGTACTAAGACTTTTCATTTTCACCAGTTTTAATTGCTGATAAATCGTTTGCGTTGTCGTTCGCGTTGGTTTTTGTGGAACAAACGAAACCACATAAAGCTTTACATGGCTTCACCGTATGCTGCTGACATGAGAACCATTTTACAATACTTTTGTAATGGTCCTCAATCCTTACCTTACTTTTTCTGATGTACGAGTAAATAACTTTTATTCTTCACTTTGGGGCCATGGTAATTCTTTTTACCGAACATTTTACTAGCTGTACTGGAAGTAAGCATTATTCTTAGCGCAGGCTAAACGTTTCCTTGCGATGGAGTAGGTTTGTGAAATTTACTGTGCAAAACTTTAATGGGGTTGTTTCATTTCAAGCAGGCCCCTCTTTCCTATTGGGCACATTGGACACGTGCCCAGGGCCCCGCGATCGTGGGGTCACACCAGGTTTTTTATAGATTTTATTAAGAAAGATAATTATTAGATATAACCTTCTAAAAGTATTCAATTTATCTCCAAGAATGTCAACAAAAGGATCATAACAAGTTAATCAAAAAAGTTTGACTAAAGGTAAGCGACGTCACAGTGACTTAGCGACGTCGTTATTGCCATTTCCAGTAACCGCACCGCTTAGCGATCGTGCAACATACATTTTTAAGCACTAAAAGTCAGAAAGGCCCCATCATCTTGATGTGCTAAGGGCCCCTTGATTCTAATGTGCGCAGGGCCTCATCTGCATCGACCTGATATGCCCAGGGCCCCAAACTCGTTAGACGGCCCTGATTTTAAGTCTTCATCAAGAACAATACTAAAACACGGTCTTATCGGCCTATTCGAAATAAGCCTGCGAATTCAGTTGGGTGACCGCCGCATCAAGAACAACTTTATTATTCTAAAGCTTTTAGAACTTCTCACGCCGTGATATGTAATGTGATTGACAAATTTTGTACGTATCGAACATAAGGTTTCATAAAAACTATACTACAGTTTCACGTCAGTAACTATTTCATTAAAGATAAAAGTAGCATAGTGAAAAGGCCTACATTTTTTTATTCATAAATGTTACTAATACTCGCCTAAAGCACTGCTGCTCCAAAGATTAACTTGAATAAACCATAGTCAAACTACAACTGCCAACTCAAAGCCATTTAACGACACGTCATGTTTCTTCATTGAAATTATTCATCTCAGAAACTGCAAGACTGATTCAAAAACAATAAGGTTCAATAACGACGATTTCATTTCAATCCGTCTATTGAAATCACGATTATGACCAGAAAGTAGGTTTTTCCGACTAGTCAGTCGGAATATATCTAATAATTACCACTCCTTCTAATGACAGTCCGTTCGCTGTAAGCGAGTCGGTATTACCGTCAAAATTATTTCATTTCAAATTGATATTACGTGTTACGATTCGTTTAATCGTGCCACTAATGGTGACCTGTGTTTAGTCAGAACTGTAATTATGCTTTGTCATAGCCAAAGAAAGCCCTTTCGTGTCTACTTAAATATTCCCCGTAATAACTTGGCCAACGGGTACGTTTCTCAAACTTTGGACTTACTCGTACACGCTAATTCATAACACATGGCTTTTTCCCGCTACGTTCTCCATGAATTTCAAATTATAACTAATAGGCGTGACGACAGTTTCAAATAATTAAAGATGGAAAGACCTGCAAGCTTTTTCGCCCACTATTGAAAAAATATAAGAAAAATGGCTTCAAACTTTGTTTATGGGCGTCAACACAACTCGATATAGGCGCGATCTCATTTTCGCGAAGATATATTTATGTGTGCGTTTTATGTTTGTATGTACATACATACATACTATCACGCCTTTTTCCCAACGGGGTAGGCAGAGACCACATCTTTCCATTTGCTACGGTCCTGACACACCTCTTGCGCTTCTTCCACTCTCATTAATCCTTTCATACATGCTCGTCGATTATGGGTACTCCTGACCTGACCTTTTCTGAGCACGTCTTGGGCTTGTCCTAAGTACGTCCGTCTAGGCCTTCCCCTTTCAACAGCTCCATCCACCCTCGCCCTGTAAATTTGTTTCGTTAATCGCCTTTTATCCATCCTTTCCATATGCCCAAACCATCTTAGCATTCCCATCTCAATTTTTGGGAAAACATCCTCTTTCACACCACATCGCTCTCTTATTATGCTATTCCTTACTTCATCACTCAATGTCACTCCTGCCAAACTTCGCAATGCTCTCATGTTTGTATGTGTGAGTAAAATTTCAAAATTGTTCTAGTTTATCACCGGCTAGCTAGAAAAATGGTAGGGAATCATAAAGAGCACTATCAAATTCAAGATACTTTTACGCGTATGCTGATAATGAAATTATTCCGATCAACAATGGGTGGCTGCAACATAATTTACGAACTTCCTCAAAACTTTCACAAGGTAAAAGCCAATACGAAAAAAAGTGATGTAAATGGGTTTATGTATTTAGTTCATAGACATGTGATACTCAGAATACCAAATAATCAAGATTTAGTTGAGGATTACTCTTAACGCCTTACGATACGAGTATTGTCGATACTTCGTTATCGGTGATCAAGAGCAGCGAGGCTAACATGCGCGCCGCGAAAAGAGTAAACAAAAAATTCTTCATACAAATATTGTCATTTCTTTTTCTACCGTCCTTAACATGGCAGCTATTTTCGTGACTTAATATTTTGAATGTGATATTCAATTACTCGATGTTGCGCATCTAAGCCCCTCAGGACTCCTTTGGCGAACCATGAGGTTATAAAGATTGAAAAAAGGATTAGGAATTTCCACAAAGGCTTGCCTTGCTGGCAATCTGAGCTGTTGGACTTTGTGATATTGTAATGTTATTTCATTTTCTGTAATATTAAAGTTGTTAAGTAAAAATTTGTTAAGTATCGAGTGCTTTATTGACGTAAATAAGTGAATTCTCAATTGTGTGTTTGAAGAGAAGCCAGACAACGAGGATCATGTTTTTCTTTAAATAAGCGCCACAACAATGCAACTATCAGTCCTCAGATCAATAACACTACCCTTGCTAACACTATGCTTGGTGTTGACATACTCGTATCCAGTAACGTAAAGTTCCAAAGTAATTTGGAATAAAAGCAGAAGTTAGCATCCAAAAAGCTTGGTGTTCTAAAACCTGCAACTTGATTTCTAGGCAAAGACTACTTCAACGGTATAAAATGAAAAGCGCAAGTAAGGCCGTACACGTAAAGTATTGCGGTCAGTTTTAGGTAGGTGTGCTGAATATCAGGTCAGTCCTTCTGACTCGGTCCAAAAACATGCGACTTTTTATTTCGTGGGGAAATCCTCATGTGACCTTGCCGCCTGGAGGTGCGACAAGGTTATGTCGGACTTCTACCGACTAAAAGCCCACGGTATTCGACCTCAATACTTTAGCAGCGAGGCGGGCGGGGTTCCTAAGAAAAATGTCGCAACGCCCCGCCACCTGTGCTTTCCCGGGGTCCCTCTCCAGCCGACCCACACTGGAGGGGGGAGGCCACGAAAGCACCTGTCACCTGGAAAACACAGGTACTTCCGCCGTCACGGTGACAGCCGTGCATTGCGGGCAGAAGCACTTCCATACTCAAAGGCCACGCTGGCTCCCGCCGAACGCAACCACAACCCACCTAAAAGCTCCGCTGCCGCGTGGCACAGGGGGGTCAGCCGCGGATCACTGACCCCCTCAAAAGCGGTTGTGCGCCGCAGCCCCCACCTCGCACCTTAAGGCGTTGCGCCCGTGGACGCCCCTCTGGAGAGCAGTGGTAGGCTGGCAGTCACCATACCGCCACACATAGGCAGTGGGTGGGCGATAAGTCCACCGCACCGCTACGCATGAGTCCACTTAGCTTCCCGGTGGTACAAGTACCAGGCCCCTACCCTTATTACTTAACATAAACTATATTAAACTACAGCCTCTCGTATGACATTTCATTTCAATTTCTATTTAATGGCAGCTCTGTCACAAAATGTCATACAAATACTTCACCACAGGCGCTAGCGGCTATGACTACCCCATTTGGGATAAAGCCGTGCTGGTATGTATGTACGAGTATGTATGTAAAAGTTATAAAAGTTACCATTTGTCGGCTGGCTGGGTGACTTTGATACTTTCTTGCTAAGTATCAAAAACAACACACAACACTCACAGTACAAAAGTTCCTTCGAGCCTAACTGGGCAGGCGACGCGCGAGAAACGCCTTTGTTGCGGTGTTCAACGAGTAATCATAAGGCGGTTCACGTGTTTGTTTGCCACTGTCGTTAGGTAAAACGGACAAGATCTTCTTATTCCCAATACCTGTGTAGCGTACGAATTTATCTTCTTCTCTTTCGTTTCGCTCTCGGCAGAGCAGTCGTGGTCACGTTGAGGCGTCCACATTGGTGTTAGATGAGGGACACAGCTTTCTTTACGATCTCCCGCATTTAAAGTTGTTAGCCGAAGTTAGTAAAAAATGATGAAACCCCAACTAACTAAACTGCAAATCCATTTTTTTGTATTATCATGAACATTCTGTCTATTGGTTTCTTAAGGTCATTAAAAAAACATAAAAGACGCCCTTTTTTTAAAAACCATATCATAAATACTAATAACTTCATTCAAATACACCTGCAATAGCGAGTTCTTCCAAGTAAAGTAAAGTAAAGTAAAGTAAAGTAAAAAATCATTTATTCACTTAAGCTTTTACAAAGAAGCACTCATTTATGAAATGCAGGACTTTAGATACAAAGGTTCAAACTACTAAATAATAGAAATAATTAAGTATCTGTGAAACGCATACCAAACACATGATACATTTACAGCTTAGTTCGTGATCATGAAGTGAATTGAACGCTGTAATTATACAAAGTGATTCTGAACTGCTCTGTTCAAATTAATCAAATTTCCTGTTTTGGTAAAAAGACAAATCTTTACTCTTTTACTAGCCTCTTTTTAAACTCCTATTGATCAAGAGATTTTGTTGAGTTTCCTGCCTAATCTTTTCAGTAGAAACCACTTTTGGGTCAAATTGAACAGCGATTAATGTTTAATAATGTACGTTATAGTACGTACATTATTAAACATTAATGTCATCACTAAGTCATCATAGTTTTCAGTAAGTACTGTAATAAAATGAGGTCTATTTGAATGAAATTATTGTGACATCAATTACTAAATATAATAAACAAGTAACCAATAATCTCAAAAGAGCAACTACTAAAACAAAATCCACTACAGCATCTTTAATATTGTAATAATATTAAGGTACAAAGGCTTTCACACCAACCTATACATAGAGGCACCTTGAGCTGCTGACTTAAGACCCATTTTACAATGGTTTTGTAAAGATTGATGTGAACGCCTCTGTACTTCAAAGTATCAAAGTTGGCCTAACGCAGTAACTTTTATGCAATTCTCAGTATGCACTTGCATGGCAACAAGCTCGCAGATACTAAGCCCCCCCGCTGCCGCCGCGACTTTCGCCGGCGCAAGCTTACCAAGCAACACAGCCGCGACGCTGCCATCAGTGCCGCATCAGCCAGCGCTCACGCGGGCGCATGCCAACACGCCGCTAGGAGAAGTATGTCACAAAGCTAGTAGACTGTCATTATTTTATGAAAGATGGAATCTTCTAACCAATGATATATTCATTCTATCTTGGATAAGAGAAGGCTATCAAATACTTTTTCATACAATCCCTAAACAGATGTTCACTGCAGCTCCAAAAAATATTCGGATAGCGAAAGATATGAATTTCAAATTGTTATTTCCCAATCAGTTGTTCGATTCAGGTTCGGTTATTTTCTTTTATTTTTAAATATTTTTTAAGTAGGATAGGTTTTATCTAATTTGGTTTATGAAAACTTAGGGCCTTTGGCTTTAACATATCAAAATATTGATTGCTACCGCTTAGCGGATCATTTACTATAATTAAACCAAATGTACCGAATCGGTCGATAACTCCGCTCTGAATCGGGGGGCAGGAGCAATATCATAGTGCATTCTTTGTCTTTCACATTTTATTTCAAGTATTTGATTTTTAATACCAACACCAAATGGCAAAACGTTTAATTTTGAATTTAAAATCATTATAGACTATAAAGTCATAACGACAAAATCATTTTAAAATAGAGTATTTATGGACAACATTAAAAAAAAATATTTTTTAAAATAAATCCACTATGTAAAAAGTATTTACGCCTTATATTTATTGAAAAAATAAATAAATTTAACTACCTCCCTTTTGGGATTAAACACCACGCCATTAGTTTTCACGAAACTAATGAAACCTGTTATAGCTTTACTAAGATCATAGGGTTATATTATATATCATCAATGTATTAGGTAGGGGGTTGGCTGGTTTTGGTTTCATTAAAAGTTTAAATTTTAAAGAAGATAATTCCAAATTCAAATTAGGTAAATGTGTGATTTTTATTTGATTTTCTTACTGTCAAGATGAGTGAATCAAATGAAGAAATTCGATACATTATAAATTTTTACTACAGAAAAGGTAAAAATGCGATGTTTATGGACCTAGTGCAGTGTCTGTGAGAGTAGCACAAATTTGGTTTAAGCGTTTTCAATCCGGAAATTTTGATGTCAAAGATGCACGTCGCTCTGGTCGCCCAATTACGGATAAAATGGATGCCATTTTTGAAAAAGTGGAGCAAAAATGCGAAGAAACTTTTTCCCCAACCTATCATTTGGATGACATAATTATGTTTAACTGCTAATTCGTTCTTTAGCTGCCAACTTAATGTTACACTAACTGTACGTATTTTAAAGCGTCTAGGTTTCATTGTTAACTATGAAAAAAGTAATTTGTTACCTAGTAGTCCTAATACTATGCCTAATACTATTTGTTATCGACACAAAGAATTACCTGATTGCTCTTACAAATGAAAAAAATATTGAATAAAGAAATAAATATATAAGTTCAAAAAATTAAAGCATTGTACAATACGTCAATTTGGTCGCGTTGCAGGTCTCTCTGTCTCAGCTTGTCCTGCTATCTATTAAGCTGGATATCACCAAAAATATTGAACAATATAAATATCGGGCATTAGAAAAAAACTATTATGTGACTTTGACTGTTATTTAGAGATACTAGCAGCCTAAATAATTGTCAAATAATCCTTCGTATCGATAATACGACTGCAATTTCTGAAATTAATAAAATGAGAAGCGTGCGATTTCCACATCTGGCCACAGTAACAAAAAGATTAAGTATAGGAATGTTGTGAAAATAAAAATATTTTCGATTATGCAGCTTATATTAGTTTACAAGACAACACAGTGGCAAAATCGCGACGCTCACATCCCGAAATTAAGTGGAAAGTGGAAACTGACAGACGATGCTTTCAATAAGATTGCAAAACATAATGAAATATTGGTATCGGATAAATCTATTTGGATTTATTCGCTACCAGAAAAGAATAAATGTATATCTTATGTTTTTGTCTTGGCATGAAGACCCTGGGGCTTTTGCAATTCGCTATTTGACTGTTTCTCGAAAATAAAATATTCGTAAAAGATGTCACACAATATTTTTTTTTAAAAGTCTAGTTCAGAAAAGAAATGCAGTTTTTTCGGCGTGAATTGAATTTTCCTGCGAAAACGCTAGGTCACGTGACTTTTAGATCGCTACGTTAAAAACGTTCCTTCCAACGTAAAGAAATGTATTACTTTCATGTATTTGATTATAAATTAATAAAATGAGTTTTTACTAGTCTTACATGCAAATAGTTTGTTGCTTTTTATAAATTTCTATATTTCAACTTGTAAAACAAAGAGAATGCAATAATGAATGCCTGTAAACTCGGGTAAATCTCGTAAACCAAACAAAATTATCGAAGTCGCGACGTATGTTAGAGCTCTGAGGCTCTGGTGTCACGGTACGGCATAGGTGTCACACCCGTGTTTCATGTGAAAATGCAGATTTGTTTTGTTAAAATTAAATATAAAGTTCGTTTTTTACTTCACAATTTACCCAACATATTTATTGTTTACACATTTTCGTTACAGTCAGAAAAGCGATATAATGCATTTACTTGAAATTGGCAGTGTAAGATTTTATGCCTCTCTACCAATATCAGTAATTCTAAATGTGGTTCGAAAAATTATCCCAGATAAAACGGAAGGCACTGAAGTTGTTCTAGTCTGGCTCACTCAACCGTGATTTTCAATTTTAAAAAATCTTAAGTCACGATATGATTACCATTGAACAAATATTTTGATATCTGTTTCCAACAGACACTTACAACACAAAATAACGTTGGTAGCCGCGAAATTAACTGCACTGCATTTCCACAAAGAGACATCCCATCTAGTGCGTTAGCTATCATGTAGGCGTCAATATTAGATAGCTCAATCAAACAATATGATGTTGTTTTTAAAAAATGGTTAACTTGGAATACCTGAACTAATAAAAATTATTAAGAAAAACCTACACTTATGTACTTATTATTTTTTCTATACTTAAAAATCTAAATGAGTTAATATTCTTTGGAATGTTTTTATTTTGTCTTTTTCTTCACTGATATGTGTGAATTTCATTAACAAATATCATTAATAAATGATATACTGAATTATAGTATGCCATATTTTTTCAAATTTCATGGCTCTAAAGATCTACAAGTGATCTAATTTCGAAGACGAAGCAAAGTATAATTAATGATTAAACGAACTTACCTGAAGTGACGTTCTATCATAGTTATACAAACGCTTCGTCTAAAGAGATTAGCTCCCACCCTCCTTTAGTCCCTAAAATAATTGTAAAAGAAAAAAAAAGGCACTCTGAACTGAATGAAGCATGACCCACAAGTTTAACCCTGGGAAATAATCCAGTATTCATAATTACCATTACTCGTTCCAGAGTCGGCGGCGTTATCCATACATCCAACCAGCATCAGTTCGTTGGCAGTTATAGGGTTGGTCTTTTTTTTGTGATCTACCTTCAATATTACGATTCTTGGAAGTTTCCCCATACTTATGCTATAAGATATTTTGAATTAAGTCTTATTCAACGTTAAGTATCCTTTAAGTTTAAATTCTCTTGTGAGTTTCAATCAAAACATGTGGCATTGTGAGTTTTATAAAAAACATGAGGCATGAACGAACGGTGTATTGATTTTACAATACAGATATTGGTTGCGTTGACTTAAAAGTACTCGTAGATAGGTACTTATATCATTTCACAGTTTCAAGGGGTTAAAGTTCTTGTATTGATTTCAACTTGATACTTCCGCTCGTTCCTGAGAAAAAAGGTCGTAACATACATCAAACAAAAGGATTAAGAATTCCTGTTTTCTTTTTAAGGTACAGAACCCAAAAATTTAATCAATAGTCAGTCTTGGTAAAAACACTTATGAATCATCAACTAAACGTAATAAGATGAAATCTCCCAGCCGACGTTTTCCTGATTTTGTTAGCGTTCTCCAACAGTCGTTTCTCCATTGGACTGATCACCAATAGGACGTTTCGTTTTTGAGAGATTCATCGTTAGAATGTTTCACCTATGGACGTTTCGTCGACAGAATGGACTGGAAGACCTTTCACCCTTGGACGAATACTAGCTGATTTTTAAAAAGTCTGTTTGTTATTTTAACATGAATTAAACTTAGATAATGTTTTTTGGTTACATGTTTTCTTTTATATTTTTTTCTATAAATCGATATGAATAATGTTTGGATTAACATGAACATTCAATTTACTAAGCCCTATGTTTACAATGTTTCGACGACGGGACTTTTTAATTATTACATATTCACCGAGAGATCGTTGTTTTATGTTTTTTTTGAAAATAAAGCTTTTACACTATTGAACTACCAAGCCATCAAAAAAGCTACTAGTTTGCTCCGTCCATAGTCCATAGTGGAAAACGCCTGTCGTCGAAATACACAAATGCGAACCATTCTGTTGACGAAACGTCCATAGGTGAAACATTCTGACAATGAATCACTCAAAAACGAAAAGCCCTATTGGTGATCAGTCCAATGGAGAAACGACTGTCGGGGAACGCTTGCAGAATCAGAAAAACGTAACACAGAATAAAAATTGTACAGATAGATAAATCGTGAGATTGCATTTGAATTTCAATGAAGCTCTTTATTGAGTAGTTTATTTCTCAATAGAGTGTTTATGCTAAAATAGAGTGTAATATTCAATAAAATCTCGTTCGAAACAAATCTATCACTATTGAATCGCCAATCGCCTTGTTGCCGGGAAGGAAAACGGATTTAGCTGTAAACACAGATAGTCTTTGTTCCGTTTTCAAGCCTATATCCTTTTTGGAAATCGGCATATAGAAAACTCTAAATATTTCAATATTATTTGTACAAATTAACTGTTTCATGAGGACTCGCTCAGAATTTCAACACTGACTCGTCTCTTTATAACTATCTCTAGTACTGCAGGTACTGCGGTAACCGCTGGGCTTGTCAGCCTCATACCTGGACCTCAAGACCACTTTGCACCAGGTTGAGGGAGATCATCTTGACGGTCATTATTATAAGAAAAACGCTTACCGTCAGGCGCTTTGCATGCTTACTCTCAAACCTTATAAGGTTGATCGTCCATTAAATCAATTCAACTAGCCACTTACTCATCTCAGTCAAACAAACAAATGCATTCTTTTATATACTCCAACACGCGGGCTCAGTGAGGATTGTTGGGGAAATCACATCTCAGTCAAATTCGGTTTAATTATTTAGACTAGAACAGCGCTTGCATCAGTATATACATGCATCTCCAAAGGCTTCAAGTGTCAGGCCAGTGCTCTTGCGTAGTCTTACTGTAAGACTAAAGTTATTTTTCCCATTTCCGTAGCCGCTTGTGAAATAATAAAAAGTCTACATAACACTTTGGACAGTTTGGATAATAACAATCAGTTACAAGATATTCCTGCGTATATTTTACAATGTATCCTCTATCGATTCGATGGTTTGTATATCGAAAAGCATCAAGATTTGATTGATAGCTGAAGATGATTCATCAATCTTGTCATATTATAATAACGGAAGACAAAGATGACGCCATTTTTATTACTAAGTGGTTGTTACCTCACCGCACTCACTCACCACGCGATCACAATAGTTGTTCTCGTTAAGGTCAGCTTCCAGGGATTTTTTACAAAAAGATTTGTTAGAAATTTAACCAGGTCAACCATGCATCGGTTAGAATATTTTTAACTCCTTAATGGAATGACTGCAAGATAACTGAAAATGTTGGTCATCTATACTAAATAAAGAGGAAGGATTTGTTTGTTTGTTTGTATTGAATAGGCTCCGAATTACTAAGCCGATTTGAAAACATATTTTACTACTTAAAGCTTCATTATCAGGGAGTGACATGGTCTTTTTTTTAGTTTGGGTTTTATTTTGACGGGAAGGACAGTCTACGCGGGCGAAGCCGCTGACGGACAGCAAGTATACAAAAAAGATAAGTAGGTAACAGTTAAGTATTTTTGACCTCAAGTTTTTTATTTATACTTACGAATATACCGTTAAAAATGTTACTCATAGTATATTTCCTTCGCGTCAAAAAACTGGGTTCTTTTATTTTGATTAGAGTAGTCTATCATATTACGGAGGGATTAAAGTATTACTATTAAAGTCTTGTGTATTGTGTACAGACAAGATTGGTAAACTACACACATGAATCATGTAAACACAACAGCGTAAAACACTAGGATAATAGGCTTATATGACCCATCCCAGCATTATATGTTTATCTTTCTAGATTGGATATATATACGTTTATAAAAATGGTCCAACGACGATTAGAAATCAGTAAGTGGTTTGATATTATGTTCGAACCCAAAAACAAAAATAGATGAAGATTATCTTGAAAGAAGAAAGAAGCTTGGAAAGATAATTTATACTTTTATACTGATTTTATAAATAGGGAAGATTTGATAGTTTGTTTTGTTTGTTTGTATTGAATAGGCTCCAAAGCTACAGTAACAGGACCGATTTTAACAGTCTCTGAATCTATATATATATTGAAGGTCATTCCTTTTAGTTATAATTTCAAACATTTGTATTGGCTGAAGTAGTTGTCAACCAAGGCCACAGTCCATTCATTCTTCGCGCATTCCTCGAGAAGCGCTTTGCAATTATTTTTATGTCCTTCAGCTTTGAAGACAGCATGTGGCGCTAATATATCCTATAGCTTTATAAATACTTCGGACGCTATCTCTAGTGCGTCGCATTTATTATCTAACAACAAAATATATCAGCTGCGTTACATCATGCTGGCTGGTTATTATTATCTCATCTATTTCATTATTTTGAATAATTCTGTGAAGTACATACAACGGTTAAAAAAGCCATAATAATCACATATACCCACATGTGATTGTGTTAGCTGCAATAAAACGAGCGTCAGTTCATGTAATATGAAAAAATAATATTTCAAAGGAAACGTAGATTCACTCATGCGGTATGTGGAAATATTAGGCACTATCATAATATTATGTGAGATCGATCGTTATCGAGTCGGCATAGCCGGCACTTCGCCAGGCAATAATGTTTTGAGGAAAGAAAATGGTGTAGAGTATCTTTTTAGGTAAACAAAGAGGGGACTCAACAAGCTGTTAAAGCAACGCTCGACATTCTCTTTGAGTCTGTATGTTGATGTTTTGTTACAGTCAAGAGCAAAGATATACTCGTACATACAAGTATTGTCAAACAAAATAAGTTATCATAAGAAAATGCACAAAATTGGACTCAAAGAAATTATTACAAATATACACACATTACTGAACTCGTAAATATTTAATACTGCACGAACATTAATAAGTAATCAATTAAATATGCAAAATATTGTTGTCACTTGAAAGTAATCATATATACTCGTATATTCAGAATTGTTAATTGTGAAATTTGTGTTTATATTATTTTATTATTATATAATTTCAATGCATTGTAATATTTGTAATTTTATTGTATAATATTTGATTGACATGTAAATGTGTAAGCCTGTACGGACCCTGTTGTCTGAAATAAACTTAATATATTTTTTACAAATTTAATGAATATGTATACAATATAATAAATCTACTTTATTTTCTTGTCACAAGAATTAAATTTGAACGAAATAAACTGACACTTCATGAAAACAGTGCAGACTTGTCATTGTATACGTTTGTCTCACATTTTGCGTTGACATTGCGTTTAACACTAGTATTCAGCCGCCTGAAGCTTTCGTGCCATTATAAAACGAAAATATAGATACAGTCGAGGGCATAAATATGTTAACAACTTTGAACCGGAATATCCTGACAACGGCTGATGGCTCGATGGATTTTAGCTTGAGAGGTGTCGTTAGATTTGTATTAACTGTGAGAGTGACACTGGGTATTTCTGAATAAAAAAAAATTGATGCCAAATTATTTTTCTACCAAACCCTTTTCGAGTGGGTATCAAAATAAAGGGCTTGAAATAGCGATTCCATAATTACTGGTCATTCAACTAAAAAGTCTCAAATAAAAACTAACTATTTTAAAATAAAACAATAACCCGACTGCCAAAATGACCTAATAGGAAAGAACAAGCTCCTTCCCAACGTTTTGCAGGCGGGGACAAACTGTCGTTACTTATACTTCAACAAAAACGTTTTGTTTATTCTTTTTTGTAATGATTAAGAAAACTGAGATTCTGGAGCATTTTTGAGCTTTACTTTAGAAACCATACAGTCACCCGCTTAGATTTTTAATTTAAAGTTGAAAATTATTGCCTTTTGTGTCACATCTGACTGTCGCATAATCAGCAATTCGGCTATTTGGCAAAATGTTGGATTAATGTTGGACTCCGCCGCAATGATTTAAAACCTTGCGAACGAGCTTGTTTTTCCTTTTGAGTGGTAATTTTTTGCAGTCAGCTTTTTGTTTTTTTTTGATATTTCGTTTTATTAATTAATAATAATATTAAATATTGAAACTTAAATAGCTTGTTAAAAACTAATTTTGTAAAACTCAAACATTACCTAGAAACGAAGGCTACAAGCTTATTGTACGTGATAAACAATAATAGTTTTGTTCGAGGTAAACCCTTCTGAAACTTAATTTGAAGGAATTTTATCGATTATTACAATGACACACCTCTCGTGTCACGCGCCACACGTTAAAAACATTGATGACACGCCTGTCATGCCACCGACAACGGATCAGGTTAAAATGCTTAGTTCTCGTGTGATACATTGTGGTATCTGAAAAGATGTCAATTTTGGTACGAGACTATGATTGAATGAAAAATGAATGAAAGCCATTCCATTTTACTATCACTAGACGCTGACACGTATTGGGGCCATTTTAAACATTTGGAGGCCTTAGATGGCAGTGCCCAAGAATGTTTGAAAAATCTATAAGAATGCATTTATAAATTCTTTATTATTTTTAAATTTTTAAGTGACAGAAAATCAAACAATCATCGCTTGTATATTAAAATAGTATGCAGCACCAGGATGTTTAAAATGCTTGAAAAAATACTTACCGCGACGCCCAATTCATCAGCTATGTCGAATATAGTCACACTATCTTTACATAAAGCAAACAATTTTGTGTTTAGTATGTTCACCTAAGCGGTACATTTTATAAAGACGATTCCAGAAACAAACTCACAAGAAAAGGCCCGTCAAGTGTAAAAATCCAATTTTCAAAATAGTCAGGAATATGACAATATTTAATGGCCAGTAAAAATAAATAAATATATATAAAATAAATATGCGCCAGACAACATACCACGTGTCATGGTCTCGAAGTAGGGATAGATATCCCTGGGTTACGAGGTACGAGTACCAGACAAGGGGTGGAAAGCCCTCGATGTTATCAACAATTTGTTGATATTATGAGTCAACTCAGAAATATTAGTTTTTCTAAGAGTAACTTCAATTGAAATGTTACACTGAATCTGAAAAAAGATTAGCCATAACTACCTAGAGCGTTTTTCAATCAAAGCTTGGAAAAGGTTCTATTCGTAAATTTCTTAGAAAAGCGAAACGTGGCATACTGGATGAAATGATCGTTGGCTGACCAGGTTTTTAAAAGAAAGACCAATTCAAAGCGAATTTTACAAAGGTACAATCAATGACATCAAAAAAAACATGCAAGGCAAGACGGATTCAGTAAACGATAAAAGCATATTTGTATTGAAAGTATAAGAAATCTAAAATGCTTATCTTTCTATGTTTGTGAAGTGCAAGAGTTAAGGAAGAAGATAGAAACCATGCATTACCCTCAGTCAAGGGTGGTAAAAGAACGAAGAATTGTGCCAATCGATAAAACAAAACAGTGAATTCTATTTACAAATGACACAAGAAGATCAAAGAATGTAATGATTGGTGGGTATAAAAACAAATATTATATTTCACTTTTATATTTTTTGTTTTGGCGATAACAAATAACGACACAATTGTTCGTATATTTTTTTATTTAGACAAAATCAAAATACAATGTGCATTATGATGACAAATGAGGTGTTTGTTATTGAACTAATTTCTAACTCCGTGTACAAAATGTGAATTAAAACATCTGTTTATATCCATTCACCGGCACGCGCACTGATCGACTCAAAAACTGCGGCGAATGTGAACGGCAAAATATGATCTGGTTTATTTTTCATAGAAAAGTGCGTGCACTGCTTATCTGTTTATTGATACAGCCGGCAACCGATTCTGTATATAGATACTGCTAATGAAGAACGGTGAAGTTCATATAGAGGCTTCGGCGCAGCTGGTCCAGTGCGAATGCATGCGAATGCAGGCGCAGGAGCGGCGGCCCGGCGGCGGGGGCGGGGGCGGCGAGGGCTGCAGTGCAGGCGCATTCACCTGTCGGGGCCGGTTGCTCTTGAGCAGTCGCGCGTGGAACGAGCCGGGGGTGTCGATGGTGTGCTGGCGGGAGAGCGCCGCGTGCGGGGTGCTCACGGAGCTCTGCCGGAACCACGGTAGGGATATCTTTCTTCTGGTTTTGTTCTGCTTGATGGGCACCGGCAAGACGGCGGGCGGCGGGGTGGTGCCCATCGCGCCGGCCGCGGCGGTGGGTCGCAGCGGCTCCGTCCGGCGAGCCGCGCGGCGCTTCGGCCACTACCGCGCGCTCCCCGCTGCCTGCCGCGCCGCGCTTCGGCGTCGTCATCGCAAGCTTGCACGCTCACTACGCAGCCTCCGTATCGAGCTACACTTCCCGAATTTATTTGGCGAAGGGACTCGTCGCACCGCGCGAAGGACGAGCCTAATCCGTTCGTGAGACGGACGAGCATCTGTCGCGGCCTGAGATGCGCGCCTCGCGCGGGTAGCGCTCGGCGAATGGCTTTCACTTTTCAGCGATTTTTTGGCGAATTTAGGCGGAGTTTTCGCCAGATTGTTCAGAAAACCCTTTTTTCGATTCAATGGTGTAGGTTTTTTTTTTAATAATGGTCTTGAAAAAAATATATGATGGATATTGTCTAGAACCTGTGCTAATTTCTTAAATGATAGGATGTACTTTACTAGATCATAAAAAAAAACCGAAAATCCGAAACCAGGATTTAACGTAATTTTTAAACGAATTATTAGTGGGTAAAATGTGAAAAAAAAAAAACATAATTTTTGTAAAGAAAAATTCGTCTTTGAATTCTTTAGTGACTGCAAAATTTTTATTTTCGACAGATTTCATTTAATCAATTAAAATTATATTTATCATGAAACTAGATCGTTGCCCAGCGTATAACTACACGCCCCGCCGCCCGTCGTCCCGCCAGTCGCGCTCATGCGCTTGCCAACGTCGGACTTGCATCAAATTTTATCCACGAAAATGTGTGGTTTTTTTTACCTTCAACACTTATCATTTGAATTAGAATATATTAGTTCTTCATTTTATTGAAAATTGCAGGAGACACATAATTTATTTTGATACTTTAGTTGTTTTACAAATAAATTTTATAGTTTCGCTATGCGACTGCCACCTAGCTTCGAATAGCTAAAAAGCAAACAATTGTGTTGAGTCAAAGTCATACCAACTTATTTTTATTTTATTTTATTGAAATGTGATCCTTATGCCAAGTATTTGAAAGTATGATAAACGCATTTATGTTTTTCATGAAGTGACAATAAGATGTGAAGAATTCTTTTACTTGTCACTGTCAGAGACAAATGCAGAGACGACATACAGAGGGTTTTTTTTTTTAAACATTAAAATAAAATAAAAATAAAATAAAATGTTTTTATTTTCACTAACTAATATTTTGTAGTCTTAAACATGTAACTCAAGTATTCCCTTTTAAGCCTTTATTAGCCTGTGTCAGGGAGATACCGCTCTTCTTTCAAACAATTCTCATTTATTAGCTTATGAAGTACTTAGAGGTAAAACATTTCTTTACTTTTACAAATACATGTGTGTGTGAGAGAGTGTTAGAGTGTGTGCGTGTGCGTACGTGTGTAGGGTATATGTGTATGTGTTAGATCAAGAGTGATTCCATATTTTTTTGATTGTAGCCATGATCTTAGCAATTTCTTACATTCGAAGAACTGTGTATCACATATATTTAACTCCTTGTCAATAGCATTATACAAATCAATTGATCGTCTATCGTATTGGGCTTTAGCAAATTGAGTATTTACCCTGTGCGCTCGAAAAGCACAATTTTTTCTCCTTCTTCTTGTAACGTTATTTGCAGTGTTATAAGTTGACGTTTTGTGTCTTTTTAGAACCGTTTGCATACAGTATAGTTTTCTAATCGACAGGAGGTTACTCAGCTCATAGAGGCTGTTTGTTGGATATCGCATCTTTTTAAAATACATGACCTTAATGAGCCTACGTTGGGCACGTTCTACACCAATAAGACGGGTATCGGCGGCCCCTCCCCAAACAGGTATACAGTATATCAATACAGATTGAACTAGTGAGATGTAACTGCTAGTTAACAAATCCCTACCAGAATCATTTTTCCTTCCCGGCACCACATGCCTTAGTATCTTAAACATCCAAATTAGTTTTCTAAGCCTTGAAGATACGTGTTCCAGATGTGGATACCAGGAAAGCCGCTGATCCACATAAACGCCCAAGTATTTAGCTTGTTCACACATTATTCTCACTATTTTAATTTCATGTTAGGAATAAATAAAGGGAATAAAAACACCTGGCAAAACATAAGTATAGGATAGTTCCATACAGAGACAAGAGGTGTCGTGCTGCCATCGGACTTTATAGTCACCGGAGACGTTGCTCCCCCCAAAATTTACCCCCGTGATGCTGCAACAATCATCTGCAAAGATGCTGTGGCCAATAATGACGTTAAAATATAAACCTTAACCTAAGGTGCCGCCGGCAGCGGGGCAGGCAAGGCCCAGACTGCCGGTGGTGAGGGCTACAGAGAGAGGAACCTTCTGACAATGCGAGCCGTGTTCAAGAGCACCGCCTTCTGCATCTTACCCTTGACCCAACCGCTGAGCGAGAGCCTCTCAAGGTGTTGGTCGAGGCTCTTCGCTATTAAGCCGTTTGCCGATACGACTATCGGGACAATGATCGTCGAATCAACATTCCACATGGCGGTCACCTCGTGAGCCAAGTCAAGGTACTTGCTGAGTTTGTCCTTCTCAGCTTTTACGAGGTTGTCGTCATGTGGAATGGTGATGTCGACGAGCAGTGCCTGGCGTTGGGATCGGTCTACCAGCACGATATCAGGCTTATTGGCTACAATAGTCCTGTCCGTGATGATAGAGCGATCCCAATAGAGCAATGCACGACTATTTTCGAGAACTGGTACCGGTGCGTACTTATAGTGAGGTACCTCCGACTCGACAAGGCCATATCGAAGAGCAAGTTCCTGGTGAATGATCCTAGCTACTAGGTTGTGCCTGTGCAAGTACTCTCCGTTAGCAAGGTGATAACAACCGGAAATAATGTGGCGAATAGACTCGCCAGGACGGCGGCATGCCCAACAAATGTCGACCGTACCGTCCTTCATGATGTATTTCCGGTAGTTATTCACCTTGTTAACGGAGAGTACTTGCCTGGGCAAGTACTCTCCGTTAGCGACGAACAAAACCCTCGGGTTCTCCAAAGAGGTCCCCGAAGCGTTGCCAGTTCACCGATGCGATAAGGTCCACATCGCACCCTGTAAGGCCCGATAGAACCCTACGCAGCTCCTTGCTCTACCATATTTCCTTGCGGTCGTCGGTGGTGAGCACCGCTAGTTGACGCCAGTTCTCTTTTGCCAAGTAGAGCGGCGTGAGCCCCTTGGCAACTGCCACAACGTCTCGTTGGTGAGGAAAAACCTCCTGAGATTGCACACCTCACTGTTGTGAAGGTCCTTGGCATTTAAGAAGCCACGACCGCCTTCCGTGGGATGTACAATCTCATAACAGACGAGCGTGGGTGTAGCATGCGATCCGTTGTGAGCAGTTTTCGGACTCGTGTATGTCAACAGAGCATATCAATAAGGGCATCACCCAACCGTTAAGCGCGCGCACGTTGTTGCCACCTGACAAAGAACTCTTAAGTACCTTTGTAAGGCGGCCGAAGAAACGCTCCAACACCGATTGTTTGACGTCCGAATTCGCGTCCTAAAAAGCCCTTCTCAGTTGCTTTTTGGCCTGGGTACTTACGCTTGCGTTCGCACTGGCCTCTCCATCGGCATCTGGATCCATCCGAGGCACTACCAGAACCGAGTCGGTAACCGGACTCCGATGTGACAGCGCGGCGGATGGGTCCCGTGTCGAGGAAGAAGTCGCGCGAACTGGAACCGCCTCCAGGCGAAGTCGATCAAGCGTAGGCTGATCCAGCATCGGTAGACGCCGAATCGCCCGCACTTGATCCGATAGACGTTAGACGGAAACAGCCACGGCTGGGTCTGGTCTGATTATTTGGGTAGTATTTAACAGCAAATCAAAAAATCCCCCTTTTGTATGAAATAAAAATCCCGCCGCTTACCGCTCATCCAGGCGATTCCTAGTGCAGGCAAGACGACTCTCCAATATGCAAAACGATTGTACACTGTTTTATAGAAAATCGATTCATAGAATTTCGTTCCACATTAATTGTTTCTCATATTATCATTTCATCAAATAATCAATACGCAAAATAGTTTCTTTAAAGAAATTTAAATCATAGATTTTTGTTACAAATGAAATTCATTCCTTAGAATATTCATATCATAGAATATCAAATCATGTATATTATTGCTCATACTCGTAATGTTAGACTTTTGTAAGAAGTATTCCCAAAAACAAAATCAAATTACAAGTAGATATTATAATTATACTTTTGTTTTAGTGTCATCAATTTAGTTACGTTATATACTTTAGATAGTTTAAATGGAACAGTGGTTAAATAATTTTATTTTGAGTAGCTTCTAATGATTTTGAATTAGTTCAGCTGCTCACCCCCATATTTAAATTAGGTAATTCAGATGCGATTTTACTAATGAGTTATAAATTTTATAGTAAACCGGTTTAGGAAAACAGCAAACACTCCGCCGAATAGCACCCATAAGATGTGACAACTTCGATTGTATTTTACTGGTCTGTTGGCGCAATGGCAGCGATCCTGCCTTTAGCGCCGGAGGTCGTGGGTTCGATCCCCACCCATGACAAATATTTGTGTGACGAACATATGTATTTGTTGTGTGTCTGGGTGTTATTATCTATTTAAGTATGTATTTAGAAATATTTAAGTATGTTTACCAGTCTCTGACGCCCATAATACAAGCTCTGCTTAGTTTGGGGTCAGATGGTCTTGGTGTGAATTGTCCCAGATATTTATTATTATTTATTTATTATTATTATTTATTAACTATATGAAGTTTCCATGTTACTTGACTGTCTAATGTAAGGCCTAGGTATTTTTCGGATTCTACTTTCGTGAGGGGTTCTCCGTCTATGTTCAGAGGTGGATGCTCTGGTAGTTTCTTATTTTTAGCATAGAACACCATGAAGTAGGTTTTTGCAGTATTAACGGTTAATAGGTTGCTTTTTAACCATGTATTCACTTTATATAAATCACTTTGCGCTTGTTCAATCATGATCGTCAAGTCTTTTCCGAAATAAAACAGGCATGTATCATCTGCATATAATGTGATGTCAGCCGAAAGTCCCAGCTTGTTAAGGTCGTTGATGTAAATTAAAAATAGGAGCGGCTCGAGGATCGATCCCTGGGTAATTGATTCTGGAGTACTTTGGGTACTGAGAATTTTGACAATCTGTTGCCCTTGAGATAGGTATGACTGAAATACTCTGGATGCGGATCCGTGTATCCCAATGGCGGACATTTTCTTCAACTTTTCGTGACTTCAAATGCCCTTTTAGGTCGATAATAATACCTAGACCAATTTTTTTACCATCTATGTTATTTTTAAGAATAGTGACCAAGTCTATTGCTTTTTAGACAATAGGTTTATAGAGTTTAGGTACTTATTCAAACGGTTATAAATTATTCTTTCAAAGACTTTTGAGATATTGGGTAAAACGGATATTGGGCGATAGTTACCTGGACCTGTCTTTTTTCCAGCGTTAAATATTGGGCTGGCTTTTGCCATCTTTAGTGAGTCAGGAAAGCAGGCACGCTCAAGTCACGCATTTATAGAGTGAGTTAATTGACAAATATGAGGTTTTTCACACACTTTATGACTTTGCATGAAATTCCATCTAGGCCAGTGGTTGTGTTTGTACTTAGATTGTCAATTATCTTTCTAACCTCACACAATGTAGCAGGGTCAAGCTTAGATAACTTTAAACCTTTATTTTCTAGTGTTTTCAATGTATTACTATTAGAATCACCGTCATGATAGATTTGGGGGATTTCGTTTGCCATTGACGCAGGGATCAGTCGACATGTCTCACATCAGAATACCTCACTTGACAAAGTGTAAACGTCAAATTGAAATATATTTTACTTTGCAAATTAGGCCTAGTACTAAGAGATTCAACTTATATGTTAGATTTTTAAAATCTATACTTATGACATCGAAGAATACGAAAAAAAACGTTTACTCTTTTTAATGTAACGATAAACTAGTAGACGGATTTAAAAAGAACTAGATTAATAAGCGGTTAATAGTTTAGATTTATATACGAGTAAAGCGGCGACGAGCGGGTTAGGTTAACATAAAAGCTAAGTTGTTGAGTTAGTATAATGTTAATTTGTTCGGATTACAAATCGGTAGGAAGAACAATTTCAGGTGAAGAGCTCTAGGTGAGCCAATATGGACCCGTTATGTAAATCGTCGGTGAATGAATAAAAACTTTAGGGAGGTCAATTTTAGGAAGAGTGATCATTCGGATTATGAACATTAGAAACAGAGTAGTTAGGAATTGTGAATTGTGAAGAACATTGTCGGAGTTCCAATATCGAGATCGAAGGGGATGTCCCAAAATTGCCCCAGTCGTTTTAAAAATACGTGGAGACCTGACGTTAATAAAGTGATAAAATTACTTTTAAATTATTAATATAATTCTAATGTACGAAAAACTAGAAGGTTTTTAAAACCAACATAAAAGTTTTTATTTCAATCATTTTGTATTCCATTGTTTCCGACATTTTGTTTATTCGTGGTAATGGTGCAAAATGTGTTAAGACAAAAATATGCATTTTATAGTTTTAATGCTCCTTTTCAAACCAAACGAGGTGGCTGTAAAGCGGCTATTACTTTGCATTTCCGAATATATTAGATCACTGTAGTAGCACGAACCGTGGGGCCATTCATACACTATAGTTGAGAAATACATAAAATAATTAAAAAAACATATCGATTAGGCGATTTGTACTTCTCGGGTGGCAACACTGGTCGTCGCCATGCTCCATTCGCGTTCTAGTGCACGGCCGTCCAACACGACATTTTGTTGACACTACAAAGAAACTGAAAAAACGTTCACGTAAACAACGCTTAAGTTTATCTTCGGATGGCTCCGATGTGGGATTGGTCTTACAACAACTCACGCGGGCGCATGCTAACACGCCGCTAGGAGAGGTATGTCATAAGGCTATCAAAAATCAAAGTAGACTATCATTATTTTATGAAAGATGGAGTATTCTAACCAATGATAGATTCATTCTATCTCGGATAAGAGAAGGCTATAAATTACTTTTTCATACAATTCCTACACAGATGTTCACTGCACCTCCCAAAAAATATTCGGATAGCGAAATAAACGAATTTCAGATTGTTATTTCCAAATTAGTTATTCGATTCAGGAGAAATATCATAATGCATTCTTTGGCATTCACAATTTATTTCAAGTATTTGATTTTTAGTACCAACACCAAATGGCAAAACGTTTAATTTTGAATCCAAAATCAGAGACTATCAATAAAGTCATAACGACAAATAATTTTAAAATAGAGGCTTTAAGGTAAACATTGAAATTGATCTCAAAAAACTCGTTTCTATGTTTGTACAGTTAATTTAAAAAATGCTTATTTTGTATTAAAAATAATTCCACGATGTAAAAAGTATTTACGCTTCATATTTAATGAAAAATGTATGAATTTAACGAACTTCACATTGGGACTGAACACCACGCCATTAGTTTTCACGAAACTAATGAAACCTGTTATAGCTTTACTAAGATCATACGGATATATCATCATCATCAATGTATTGACATTTGGATGACATAATATGTTTAACTGCTAATTCGTTCTTCAACTGCCAACTTATTCATACACAAACTGTGTATTTTGGAGACTCTAGGTTTTATTGTTAACTATGAAAAAGGTAATTTGTCACCTATTAGTCCTAGTACAATGTGTAAATATTAAAGATTTGTTATCGCCACAAAGAATTACCTGATTTCTCTTACAAATGAAAAAATATTTTTAATATAGAAATAAATGTTAAAGTTCAAAAAATTTAAGCATTGTACATGACGTCAATTTGGTCGAGTTGCAGGAATCTCTGTCTCCGCTTGTCCTGCTATCTATATGGCTGGCTATACACCATAAATATTGAATCGCATTAGAAAAAACTATTGTGTGACTTTGACGATACCCGTGCGTGCGTGTCCAATCAGAAACGATTATCATTATATATACGATGCCAGCAAAAGAAGGGGGGGGGGGGAGCATGTGGTAACGAGGCAGCTAGCGGAAAAAGGAGTGATAGTGAGAAAGCTATGCATATCTATTATTTAGATATGCTAGCAGCCTACTTCGGCTTAAAAGTACTCGCATTACTTTTGAATAATTGACCACAAACCCCAAATAGATTTATGTGCAACCAGAAAATAATAAATGCATATCTTATGTTTCTTGTCTTGACGTAAAGACCCTGGGCTGTTGCAATTCGCTATTCGACTGTTTCTCGAAAAGAGGGGGATTTTTGAATATCAAACCATATTAGAAAACGGTGTTATTGATGCCCCTCACAAAAGAATTTACCAATAAAAAAAAAGATTCGGCGTTTTTGATTTTTCCCGCGAAAACGCAAGGTCACGTGACTTTTACGTCGCTAGGTTCAAAAGGTTCCCTTCAACGTATAGAAATGTATTACTTTCATTGTATTTAATTATAAATTAATAAAAATGAGTTTTTACTACTTTGCACGTAGCAAATAGTCTGGTGCTTTTTATAATTTTCAATATTTCAACTTGTAAAACAAAGAGAATGCAATAAATAATTATTTAACGAACTTACCTGACTGAAGTGACGTTCTATCATAATTATACGAAGGCTTCGTCTGAAGAGATTAGCTCCCACCCTCCTTTAGTCCCTAAAAAAATTGTAAAAGAAAAAAAAAAAGGCACTCTGAACTAAATGAAGCATGACGGCCAGTGTTGCCACTCGAGAAGTACAAATCGCCTAATTGAAATGATTTTTTAATTATTTTATGTATTTATCCACTGGCCACAAGGTTCAAGTGACACTACACACACTCTGCGAGACAAGTGATCTAATCTCTTCAGACGAAGCCTTCCTTTAATTATGATAGAACGTCACTTCAGGTAAGTTCGTTAAATCATTAATCATAAACAAAAAACTTGATGTCCGAAATGTCAATGTCATTCATTGGACTGATTTTTATTGAATGGTGGTTCATAATTAACTTTTTGAAAATAGACAAAACGCCGACCATTTTGCAGCAAGAGCATTAGCCCGATTAAACTCACACATTTGGAAGAATTAATTCAGCAGAATCATTATAGACGAAGAGCTGATTTCTGTAGCATTTACCACATTTGTCCTTAGATTAAATCAAAATGGAAGAAAGGTGACTCGCCCCCGTCGCCTAATTTCACTCAGTCGCAATATACGATTATCAGGCCTTTACTATGGCGCACGCCTGTCTCGCTTACGCTATGGTCAACACAAACATGGTTTGTCTCTGTCCTTCAACATCGCACAACGATAAATAGAATCCCAGCGGTGTGTCCAACAATTTTAAGGACGTGCCGTATCTTCCGCTATTTGTTTTAATCTAATCAGTTGGAACAAATAGCTCTTGGTCTTGCAACATACCAAATAAAAAATATATTATAGTCTATACATTATGTTACATATTCTGATCATATTGAAAACACAGAAGACAGCAAAACAGGCTATTACTGCAATTGATAAGCAGGTAGTAGAACAGCTGTGGGTTGTTGTTCTCATTTTATGGTAATAATATGGTTTTTGTCTTGGGCTAGGTATATAAGCCTGACCACTTCACTTTAGAATTTATTTAACCCGTCTCGTGTTTCTATTGTTCCGGTTTTTGCTTTGTGAGTCATTGTTTGCCATTTTTTTCTTAGGGTTTTCTTACGAACACCCCCGTGTGTTCAACTGACACTTAAGGGGTTAACCTCAAAACATAACCTAGAAGGTAATAAAAATAATAGTTGGTGCTCTAAAGCCCCGCTATCTCGAGCCAAAACTATTATCAACTATAAATCGAAAATCATCAGAATGGAAAACAAACTTAACGAACGATCGTGACGCATAAACACAAAAAAAAATGTTCTGGGGCAAATCATGTATGGACGCTGGGACATCTCTTTTAGGTGAACTTTGGCGCACCCGTGTAATACGAGTACATTTGCCAATTTGAGACATAACTGTGTTGTAAAGCGAAATGCGACGTGAGCCAAGTGGACTGAGCGAGCGGGCTCATTAAGGCGTCGATGGCTGCGCCTGAGAGCGCCTGCGGACAGGCATTATTAATTAAGCCACCGGCCAGACCCATTTACCGGGATGATACTGTACACCTTAGCCTAATTATAATAAACATTCACTTTAAACCTAGGTTCCAATACATTGCTTTAATTAAGTCTTTGACTTTTTAGTTTGCCTACCGCTAAACCAGACTAATAATGATATTTTGGTTGATTTGTATAACTACCTGAGATCTTGAATCACGGCATAAAATGTTCTAAACTACGCCAATTTAGTTTTTTTTGGTCACACGCGTATTTTAAATAAATTACTTCCACTCAATTGGGTTCTTTTATGTTTATTCTATTTGCAAGTGAATCATACTAATATTGGCAAGTATAATATAATTTTAAAACGACCAAACGAACAGTGGTGACAAATCAATTCCACCTGGACAATGCGCGGCCGGGCCTGCACAAAATTGATATCGGCCTCGCTAATCCGAGCCCGAGTGATACTCCACTGTTCACGCGGCGACCGGACTCGCCCGCACATCGCGATTGGATCCCGAACTCAAACGAATTTAATTTTCATCACAAAAGGTAGGTGATATTGTCAATCATGTAGTCTGCGTTGTTACGGCAATTACGGCGGTCTGACAGGCACTGTTGCATCTCTGCAGATGAATGCACTTTATTAAAAGTAGTTTTTTAAAATCTCAGGCTCATTCCACAATTTAAGCGCCGTTTATTTCTTTATAGAATATTCCGTCTACATAACGCATATTTATATAGACAAAAGATGCGAATTATATAATTTATGCAAAAATAAACACGTGAGGGTATAATGAACTTTCCGCTTAACTGATAGTTGTACCTAAGTACAGTCGGCTACCGCCCTTGTACCAATTCTATAGAGGTCTTTTTCCAACAACTAATTTACACTTGACGTGAGGACTACTGTACGCATACAAGTGATTATACAACCCCTACCTGACGCACTGGTAATAGAGCGACAGAATTTAATGAATATCCCCCGCAGTCTGTTCGATTAGTTTCAGGATTTCCTCTACGTATGCTATATGTATGTGACCGTTGATCCGACGTGACTCATTACAGGTACGTAGGCTGCCGTGAGCAATAATAGGCTATAATACGTTCAACTTGTAATGAACTGACTGATAAGCAAAATGGAAATGACGAATTAAGTTAGTAACTTACGATCAGGATCGGATAAACAAACGCCCTTCACCCTGGAGGGTAATAATATGCGCAATTATTGAATGTTGTTACATAGAGCCCGCCAATTTAAACTCTCAAAATTATTTGAAAGTTATATTACTACTTGGAGCTATCGGCACTGTGTAGACATCCGTGGCGACATAGGCTATGATGTTTTATACGAATATAAAAATAATAACCGTATCATATCATCGTACCAGTATTCTTGTATTAAGAGGCTGTCTTCAGCAGTTGATGTAATATCTTTCAAGATGATTTTTGTCTAATTTTGGAGCTATTCTAAAGGCGTGTGTAGGTATTTACAAAGTCGGCAACGCGTGGTGACGTTGCTCTGGAGATATACTTTACATTTTAGTGAAATAAGGTGTTGAATTCATAGGGGTCATTCTAAGGCAATATGGTTTAAGACTACAATATTATAGTGAAAACAGTGTTGTTGTAAGACTGATCTTCTTTTTATGAATCAGGGGGTAAAACTAAAGGTACTAAACTGGACCTACTTACTTAGCAGCGAGCACCTAAAGCGACTTCATATAAACATACCATTACGACTTTATCCCAAACGGGCTAGTCAGAGGCAGCTGACTGTGCCGTCATGGTGAACGGAACACTCAGAAGCCCACTTTTCCCCAATGGTATTTGAACCCAACGTGGTAGGAGGTGAGCCTTCCGCCGTTATACGGGTTGATTTGGTTTTTTATCTATGTTTTCCATCACCGGAGAATCGAAAGAATGAACACAAAGGTTTTGCTTCAGGTCAGATTGAAACACGATCCACGATCCGAGTTGGGGTGCTCAACCCATTGGCGACGAAGCTCTCATATAAACAGTTATATAAATTTACATTATAATAAAGTTAAACGACTAATTGGCAATATTTAAACCTTTCAAGAAACACGAGCACGAGTACGCACTTAGTTAGGTAATTCACAAGACCGTTGGCAGCTTAGGGTGATATAATGAGCTGAAACAAGGCATTACGGGTGCGAAGGAGCCGCGTCTCGCCGGCGGATGACTGCGAGACAGTGAGCTCGGCCCGAGTGGAGTGCAATTTGTTCTATAAATGCAGCTTTAAAGGCTTTTAAAACTTCGTTATTCTGCGCTGACATTAAGCGAGAAATATTGAAGTACATATTAAGGCCTGCGCAGACGACGCACTTCTCTCCGCGGCGGAGAAAAAAATACGCTCGACGAATAAAAAGTCTACCGCGGATTTACCGCGGACTCAACGCACACGGTGTGCGATCATTTGTTGTCCGAGAGTATTAAATATTCTGAGATTACGTTGTGCAGTAATTTACATGATGTTTAAGCAAAGAGAAGACGTTTTAACTGCTTTACTGCTCATAGTTTGTTCGTTCAATTTTTTTCGCGGATGCCCGCGTACTTTAAGCCGCTACGCTCCGTTGGCGTCCGCGGATTTTTGGTTGGGCGTACTTTTAGTCGTTCGTATGCAGTTTATAAGGGAACTATTTTGACGGACAAAAAAGTACACCGCGGATAATTCGTCGTTTGCGCAGGCCTTAATATTAACCAGTGACAATAATAATTAGCAGAAATAATACAGCGGCGTACTTGCCAGTGCTAGTTTTAATTTCGAATGAAACTGTAATAATTGCATCCCTATTGTGTTGCTACGTTATCGAGCGTCCCGCTTGACTGGCTAGCTGCTGGTGTTTTGATTAGTTTCTACGCCCCGTGGCGGTGTGGTACATATGCAACGGCGACAAAGCCGCATCCGGTGCCCAAAGCCCGGGAATTAATAGCGTGACCAAAAATCACTCACTCTGCAATCGGCGTTGATTAAAAGCTCTCCCTCAATAGGACGCCATAGCATTGTCGCCAAACCGACGCCAAGTGAGTTAGGGACCTGCCGTACGTTTGAATATTTACTGATTGAATACGGAGGCGGCAACGTCGCCATGGCGTCTTATTGAGGCAGAGCTCTAATTGTTTCACCTTACCCATAACTGCACAGTAATACTCACAAACTTAATAACTACTATAGACAGTGGAAAGACAATTAATAGTAGGCTACTTGTGTTTCATCACCTAGCACATGTCAGTAGCATAAAGTGCCCCTAAGTTAAGCTTGTTGTGAACGGGTGTGTACACAGCGGTTAAAGAATAATTTAGTATCATCACAAAAAAAACGCCATATTTGGAAATAAGTAATAATAACACATACACCATGATCTAATAAACATGTATCTAATTATCATCCACAAAATCAAAGTAATCTGAAACGATTGATGTATTTTAGCTATTAGAGCAGTCGTGATAAATCCCATGGACTATTGCCAGCTGTTATTGTATAAAGTAATTATATTTACTGCCCCACTTCTGGGCAAAGGTCAAATAATCGCTACAATTGATTGGCTGGGTTTAAAAAAACACTTTTGCCTGACCTCGGATTGGAACCCAGACCCTCCGGATTCTGTACTGACCAAAACGCTTTCCCACTTGGCTTCGAAGGCCCTAACAGGACTTGATATCTAGACCAAGAGCTGAAGCAAGAGCTGGAAAGTCATTAACATTATTTTTGTTAACAAATTATAAATTCCATACCTGCATAACCGCTCAAGATCTTTCTGGGTAATATTTTACAAAAGGCTAGTAGTGTAAACTACTTTTTATCAATATCACCTGTCAAAAAGTAACAGTCACTTTCATTTTTTAAATATCAATGTCGTCGTTTGTTGCAGACTTTCAACGTACCTGGTTATTTCATTGCTAAGTCAGTATAACATTTTTAATTGTAGTAATAGTTTTGAATGTATCAAGTGAATTTATGTTAGTTTTCCAGTCATTTAGAAAGAAATAATATATTTAAATAAGTAAACCAAACTGATCTTTCGTCAAATACACTGCATTGTATACAGTGAGTACTCGTATGTGGAGCCCTATGCGTTTATGGAAATTACAGTCGCTAGTGTCTAGTTTTTGTATAGGATTACCGTTAAGCGCCTCTAGTTAATGTAACTTAGCTGCTGTAGTTAACTATCGTAGTTTACTTGGAGTAAAGTCATGGTAGGAGTACTTAACCCCTTTTCAAAACTCCGCATTGACGTAAAAAGTCCTCTATTCACAATGACACCGGCTCCGACCGCTCCCGCGTCTGCTGGCGTCGCGTCTCCGGCGTCCCATCACCGGCGTCGTGTCGACGGAGACGCTACATTTCGTTTTATTTGCCTTGATGCCCTCGAATCTGTTTCTGCTCGGTTACAGCCGTGTCAATTTAGTTAGTTTAAAAAAAATAGGAACGCACTTCACAAAATGTTTCGGATAAGTCTTTGTGATGTTTTGAGGTATATTTCAACAGTGTATTTCAATTTGATTTGGCTTATGAATATTAGTTATCTAGAAAAAACATTCACAGAGGTCGGAATTAAGAAAAAATACCGCCATCATTGAAGTTATCTGCATTAAAAACATCTGCTTCTCTCAGAGTCTGGTAAAAGGAAACACTCGAGTTCGTAAATGAATCTCGGCGACGGTTAAACAGCATTCAGCTCAGAATTTCAGTAACCGACTGACATCAACGTCTTTCAAGTTTATGTCCGTAGAGTTTATAACTGAACAAACGGTTTAAAATCACGGAGCGGACCAATGGAGATCTGGTTGCGGCTTGTACACGCTACTGCGATGTGTTCGTCATTCGACCTACAAGTATCTCTTGGATGACATCTTTGCTGCAAGGGGAAACCTTAACTCTTGCCTTTATTTATAGAATCAGAGGGTTCATGAAGACACATACTGTTTAAATTAAACTTTTTTTAGCGTGATTTAACTGATATTCAGTAGGGATGATACAAATTCATCGCATGATTAAAATATTTAATACAGGTTACATAATGTATAGCTTGGGAGATGCTTCATTGCGTACGTATAAATAACAATGATGAGGTGGATGTATTTAGAAATATTTAGGGCGAGAACTCATGCCAAAATCAAAAATTCCGTCGTGGTCAAAGGCCTACTCCTCCTAAACATATAGGCAAATAAACCTAAAAAAATATATATAATAAACTTAAACATGTTATCTTTATTTTATTTGTTTGAATTTGTCGCAGCATAAGAAGAACTATACTATTAAAAATCATGAAAATGGGTCGATGTAAAACTTCAATTTGCGAACGCTCCTAAACTATAAGTGTGATCTTTATAGTTTTTACAGGAAAATATGGGCCATCAACTTTTCTTTAATCTACCCAACTAGGTTTTCAAAAATACCTGCTGTGCCCCAAGAAAATAACATTTTTAGTGTTTTGTTGCGAGCGTCCACGCGCGCGGGTGTTGCGGGGGCGATGGGCGGCAGTACAGCTCCGGTATATCAGAGGACAGAAAATCGACGAGTACATGGGGCTTAAGTATATTTATCAGTCTCTGACACCCATAGTACAACCTCCGCTTAGTTTCGGGATCTTGGTGTAATTTGTCTCAGATATTTTATTTTTATTCATATCATTTTATGCGACAATCAATTATATTCAACATCTTGTGAACAACGGTATCAGGACAAACTTCGGGTTTAACCTACGAATTTTTTATTGACAGGGAAAGTAAAGAAGCAATGATGAATTGATTCAATACTCAATCGCTTGGTAACACACTACACTACCTGAGCCTCAGGGCTTAGCATCCCCTAATTCCTGCACAATTGGTCCAGCCTCGTGAGGGGACAGTACTCACAGTGCATTTATGCGGCCTCCACATGGAGCGATCATGGGGAATTTGCTTCATTTCGGTGGTTGGTCGGATATTTATTCCAAAAAACAGTGTTTACTTGTTGTGCCGCTACTTTCAGCAGTTTTCGAGTTATTATTCTCTGTAGATTTATGGTTTTAGGCACTTTTTGTACACTGTGGCGCGAATAGTTGAAATAAAAGCCTGATGTTATAAAAATAATTGGATGCAACTAGGCTTTTATGCGTTTAGTTAGTTCAACTAAATATTACAATACAAAGAATTCTTTTCACGAAAATACTTAGTTGAAAGTGAGATTACTAATACAACGTAAGTAAACACAAGTCGTCATTCCGAGCTTCACTAAATTTACTGAAGCGTATGATGAAGAAAAGGAAGTACCCAATGTTTTCAAGCTTAGCCATATTTTATTCATATTGTTCACATCACATTCACCACCTATGAAATACCGTAGTTTATTCAGAGCGTCTGATTTTGGTATTATCTAGCTTAGTGTTTTCAATTTCGGCCAGTATCTGATAGCCATGATCAAGTGACCTCGATGCAGGTCCCGCGTTAAATTGCTTTTAACTATACCCAATTTTGCGAAATTGGGTTCGATATAATTACTTACACGTTAAAATTATCTCTAGCATTTAGGAGCTCAGATATTAATATCAGAGCGCCGAAGTGTAACACGAGTTAAACAGAGCGCCCACCGCGCCACCCACCGCCTAAATATAACTAGGCGCCTAATTATACTATACTATGGGTGCAATGTAGATAGTTATGTATTTTCTCCATTGTATGTACATAATGTACCTTCCTTTTAAATCACTCTGCCTATTGATTAAAACCGCAACAAAATTCGTAACATAGTTTTCTAGATCTAAGCGCAAAGACGAAGAAAAGCCACTTTGTTTCATAAATTAATTGAATAAAAGATAGCAATAGCTGTACTTATACCGGGTGATTATCAAAGCACTCACAAAAATTATAGGCATACTCGTATTCAGTAGGCAGGCAATATACAAACTATCTAAGTGAAAATTATACTTATTTCATCTACTTTCATTTCAAGATCACCATAGATTCGTCTAACAAATATAATAATAAAAAATATATAAATTTTTGTATGAAAATCTGCAAGTGACTGTTGCCGTCATGGTGAACGGAACACTCAGAAATCCACTTTTCACCAATGGTATTAGAACCCAACGTGGTAGGTGGTGAGCCTTCCGCCGCTATCCGGGTTGATTTGGTTTTTTATTGATGTTTTCCATCACCGGAGAGTTAGTCGTAAACTAAACAATCAACACAAAGATTTCGGTTCTGGCCAGATTTGAACTCGGAACCACACGATCCGCGATCCAAATTGGAGTTCTTAACCGCTAGGCCACGTCGGTCTCAGGTTAACAATAGATAAAACCGAAATAATTACGTTCAAAAAGTAAAACGCAGGCGTTCTTGTCAATAGGGGCGAAATGATTTACTGTTCGATTTCATCAAAAACTTAGCAAGAAAGGGATACCTTAAGTTTAAGGGTTCCATTTTTATGTTGAAAACCGCCTGAAAGGATAAGACTTATCTTAGAGAGGGATCTTTTATTTAATTAACTTCCTTTTACCTCCTTCAGACTTCAGACAGGAGTAATTAATTTAAAGCCGATTGTGGCGGATCAGACGGTCAGCACTGACAAGTGGCGGGTATCTTTTGTGAGGAGATCGCCCCATCTCCTGAATAGCACCTTAATTACCTTGCATATTGTGCGATTTCATTCCGGCATTCAGCCTTCACGTGAGTACTAAAAGCGCGTGCCGCGTCATAATGTTCATAATCACATCAAATATATTTCAGTATGATGATAAGTTGAGCGCATGTTTGCGCATAATAAATAGCATCATTATGGCCGCTTCACTTCACCCTTACACGCTTACCTGCGCGACACCGACACGAATTCCGGTGACAAACACAAGCGAGTATGAAAACGAAGTCCCGCACATCCCCGCCGTAAGAGGGTCAGGGTCGCTCCCTTGATCGGTTAACTACCCCATTGTCAGTAGCTATGACACGAACGCAACTTGTTTTGGATACAACAATTCTTTTTTTTTTTACTACAGACACACATGTTCTAAATTGGATTGCCACAGAGTGTTACGCCGTTGTTAATTTATAGAATTTTAAAATATCGAATTTCATTTCACAGGACATTATTCCACGATTTTCAATACTTTTTTATCTGATTTATTTACATATTATGCCAACAACGTTTCCTAAAATAGAATCATGTTTAATAGGAAAATCTTTTCATATCTGCTTTCTATAACTGTTGAACTTTACTTGATCGTTAATACTTTCCATCGACACCGATCAGGTACTTATAAGTTTTTTGACAGAATAACAGAAAAAATATTTCGTTAACTATGTGCGACCCCGAAAGATTGATTCTGTTTCTGCGAATTCAAATTTCATGTAACACATCATCGGTTTCAAATGTGTTATTTTAAGTGTTATTTTTTAGGAAAATATGTGTGCCATTAGATTTATACATTGAATTTTAGAGATTTTAAATGAGGAGGTTGAAAGACCTTAGGCCCGAAAACATCGATAAGGCCAGATAATTATTGACGTTAGGAGTTAGGCCAGTAAAGCTTGGCCAAATAAAATTACAACTGATAATTTTGGGCCCGTAAAAAGTTCACCCACTAGTTTCGTCCTTTTCCGCCGCCTTATATTGGCGGCGTCACCGACCTTTATTTACTCGCTTTACTCTTGAGGTAAAATGCCCACATCTATCCTAGTATTACGAAGAGAAAAGATTTTGTTTGTTTGTAAGGAATAGGCTCCGAAACTCAGTAGTTAATCGGTCCAGTGACCGATTTTAAAAATTCTTTCAAAAATACCTATGAAGCTACGTTATCAGGGAGTGACACAGGCTAATTTTTTTTTATTTAGGCTATATTTTGACGGGAATGACAGTCTACGCGGGCGAGGCCGCTGACGAACAGTTACTGATATTACTGGTAAGGTATGGCCACCCATACCATGGTATCGTGCGATGTATTTGCCAGATTTTATGTCACCGGTGGCGGCAACAAGGTTTTGAACAACAGTTGATACAAAAGACCCGTAGGGAGACTTTCTTCCTTTACGCGATTGGATGAATGGCTTATTATTCCTTCATTGGTAGGGTATTAGGGGCGGATGCCGGCGATTAGGGGACTGCTAAACATGTTTGATTAGTAACCAAGAATATTCATTCATCCATTAACCGTCATGCATAAACTTATATGGTGTGATCTATCTATATGTAATGCAAGTCAAATAAAGGTATTGTTGAGTTCTATTGAACATATACAACGGATTAACAAGCCTAATTATCAACCTAGAAAAACTCGACCTGATCCTAGGGACCCGCTTGAATCCTTACCTGTTCATCTTTGCATAAAACAAACTCAATTTCGCTTAAAATCATATTGAACTAAGTAACTTCTACTTAGTTCCATATGATTTTAAGCAATTAAACAGTCAGTTTAGATCGCAGACCGAAGATAGCGCAGCGGGCAGAACTGTTTGTGTTCATTTGTGTGGGATTGAGATTGCTCATCGAAGCGAGCTCAAACTAGAGCTCGAATTACAAACGGTCTGGATCGGCTGGTTGGCCTGTTCTTTAATTATTTTAAAAGTATATGAAATTTGTAAAATTAATAAATCAGGTTTATGAGACACCTTGTTCTTGCTGAGGAAAATCAATATGTTTGTAGGATCGTACGTGAGGCTATTGAAAACGAAAAACACTTCGGCTATATAACTATGAACCCGAAACAAAGCGACTGTCGACTGTATGGTGTTTTGAAGATGAACTTCAACGAAATGTCGCCGTGCACGAAGCACACAGAAACAAATGGACGTTAAAGAAACGTTTATAAAACGTTCCGAACGGTTCCTTGCATAGCATTTTGGTCAGAATGCGAACAAAATGGGATCATTTTATGAGAACGGAAAAAACCGGTTTATTCCACAAGGAACGGAGGCTCGTGGCGTGACAGCAAAAATTCATACATTCATACACTTTTTTTATCGAAGAATGTTTCGTGGCGATAGATCTATTCGTTAGATGATGCAATTTGATGACAACGTATACACGTTGCTGACAAAAAATATATTTCCCTTGCTATAGCATCAATGTTTTGAGGTCAAACTTTAACGATACGACCCGTGACTATAGTTGTAAACCAGCGGCTTGTAACCCCGTAGTTAGCGAAACGAGCCGTTAGAAACGAATAACGAGTCGCTTGCAAAGCAAGCAAATTGATACCCGAGAAAAACAATGGACTTTTATAACCTTTTTTTTGTTAAACTCTTATTTTTACTATACAGTAGCACTAATCGTGTTCTGCTATTTTTGTTTTTGTAAAATAAACACGGAATAAACCGTTCAGAACTCATAATTTACTTGATTCAGAGAAGAAAGTTTTTAACACTGTAATGCAAATGTATTTTTTTATGTCTATCTGAGTTAAATGTATCATATAATAAACAAATCAAAACATTAACAACAACACAAATAACTAAATCATGTGAACATATCTATGAAATGTAAACAGCAGTTTCCAGCCGCTAGTTATCGCTAGAAATGATAAAAAGCCAAATCAGCCGTTTTTACCCGCTAGGCTAGAAATATTACTAACCGGCTTCACAACTATACCCGTGACTAAGCTGCGTGGCTGTGACTTTTTATTCCTAGTTGAGCCCAATAAAAAAAAACCGGCTAAAAACGTTATATTGAGCGAAAATGATCGTTCCCCTTCTAAATCGTATTTATTACGTTCCTGATCGAACGGAAACAAAACCAATAGGTTCTTAGGCATCTGGATGAAAACGGTTTAAAAATAAACCTGGAACCACATCTGGAAGCACCGAATCGCACTTTCCTAAGTGTTGCGCTCGGCAACACTTAGGTTTTGAAATGAAAGCCTAAAGTCTAGTCTTACCTTATCGGAGTCGGTGGTGTTGCCGCTGCCGAACGACGCCAGCGAGTTGCGGTCGAGGTTCTCTGTCGTCTCGTCCAGTAATGTGTCGTCGAGGTCCCTGGGGATTGGACATAAACATGAGGTAGGTAGTATTTTCTTACTAATTGTCTTTAAGACTATTCGCTTTGAAATAATCTATATTCTACTTCTCTTAGAGTTTATGCTTTCCTAGGCTTATCAACAGCAGAAGCTTCATATGCCGAACGTACGAGGGTCATTTGAAAAGTTCTTAGCCTATAAACTACATAATTTTGAGACCCCTAGCTCAAAACACTTTTTCCATCGACCCTGTAAAGCTTCGATACCCGTCTTTAAAAAAAATCTTCGTCTATCTTCTCAAAATGAGCGTCCACGGCGGCTATGACGTCTTCATTTGTAAAAAAATTATTACCACCTAAACAATTTTTCAGCTTTGGTAACAGATAAAAGTCGGACGGTGCTAAACCGGTGAATATGGGGGATGAGGTAACAATTCGAATCCACGCTGAGGGATTTCTGCCAAGGATTGCACAGAGGTTTGAACGCGCGCATTGTCCTGATGAAATAAGACCTTTCTTCTCAATAAACCTGAACGTTTTTCTTCGATTTCTTTTCACAGACGACGCAGCAGGTTGCAATAGTAATCGGAGTTTATTGTTTCACCTTTTTTTAAATAATCCACCAGAATTATACTCTATGCATCACAAAAATGCCTACAGTATCTCTTCTGAGCGAACACATCATATAATTACTACTGAACTTGGATTCTCTAAGGTGTCGGCGGGGTGGGTACCGCGGCTGCTTTCAGTGGAACAAAAACGCAACCGACTCACAACTTGCCGCGTCTGTTTAGTTATATGAAGCAGACCCACTAGAACTCATTCAAAGATTTATTATTATTTGTTCTTACCAAATTGTCTTTTAAACTATTCGCGTTGAAATATTCGATATTCTACTCCTTTTACAGTTTATGCTTTTAATTAAAAATGAAATTCTTATGAAACTCAACTTCGATGCTCAAGGAATATTGGAAATTCTTATAACATCTTGCACCGGGAACAAAAACTTCGTCTCAATTATTTTAATTGGTGCCTTGAACTAGAAAATGTATTTTCTCCAAGTGGTTTCACAAAAAATACGGTAATTGGAAGTTCATTGAAACGTTTTCCAAAGTGAAAAGAAGCTGTTATGAAAACATAACTTACGAGGTGCATTCAATAAGTACCTAGCCTCATCGCCAGAGGGCGCTGTAGTTTCAAAAGAGTTTTACCACAGTGTAGCACATTCTTTTTTAATTCTTTTTACAAATTTTCATTCCAATCCCTTCATTTGTTTTAATTTGACAACTTATGGAAGCGAACGTGTCGATCGGTTTTACAAAAATGGAAAAAGAGCAATATCGTTCGGTGTATCGATTCCTATTTTTGGAAGGGAAAACGCGCATCGAAATCAAAGAGCGCTTGGATGCTGTGTACGGTGACTCTTCTCCATCGATGACCACCGTCAAGAATTGGTTCAACGAGTTTGCACGTGGCCGTACGTCGGTTTTTGATGAACCACGTCCAGGTGCACCGAAAACAGCTGCTACGGAGGAAAACATAACAAAATCCATGATCTCGTATTGGCAGATCGCCGATTGAAGGTTCGGGAGCTAGCTGAGACTGTAGCCATTTCAGAATGAACAGTGCATCATATTCTTCACGAGGAACTTGGCATGAGAAAGCTGTCGGCGCGATGGGTGCCGCGTTTACTCACACCGGAAAACAAGCGCAACCGTGAGACCACATCGGAGACGTGTTTGGCGCTGTTTAAGCGGAATCCAGCGGAGTTTTTGCGTCGTTTTGTGACCGTCGATGAAACCTGGATCCACTGGTACACACCAGAGACCAAGGAGCAATCAAAACAATGGATCCAGACCGGGGAACGTGCTCCAAAGAAGGCGAAAACTGTAAAATCGGCCGGAAAAGTTATGGCCACCGTTTTCTGGGATTCACAAGGTGTGATCTACATCGATTACCTCGAGAAGGGTAAAACAATTACAGGGCTTTACTATGCTGATTTATTGGGCCGATTAGCCGCCGAATTAAAGAAAAAACGACCCCATCTGGCGAAGAAAAAAGTGATGTTTCACCACGACAACGCACCGGTTCACACGTCTGCCGTTGCCATGGCTAAATTGGTCGAATTACGCTACGAATCGCTGCCCCATCCACCGTATTCTCCAGATTTGGCCCCTTGTGACTTCTTTCTGTTTCCTAATCTGAAAAAATCACTCGCCGGGAATAGATATGGATCAAATGAGGAGGTCATCGCCGCCACGGAGGCCTATTTTGAAGAGTTTGACAAAAACTATTTTTCGGACGGGTTAAAAAAGTTGGAGCATCGCTGGGCTAAGTGTATCGAACTAAAAGGAGACTATGTTGAAAAATAAATTGCCACTATTCCAAAATTTTCGTTTACTTTTTGTAGGCTAAGTATTTATTGAATGACCCTCGTAAGTATGGTTTCCTTTCTTAAGCAGCACTCCTTCGGAGTGTTCATTCTTAGAAAATAAAATTGTGTTTATTATATTCTTAAATGGTTCCACGCCTCTACTTGAGATAGAGGCCCTCGCGATCAACTTGCTAATAATGGTGCAATAACCTCTTGTCTATTCTCCGAACTCGGTTGAATAGTAAATAATTAATTACGAAAATGTATTTGCCAATGCTAAATAAAATATTCTCTCAGAGCAGTGTTTTTCAATCTGTGGGTCGCAAAACCTTCCTCAGGGGGTCGCCGGCAAAAAGAAAAATGTTAGGTATGTATGTACACTACAATAAAAACTCAATTTTAGAGAGAAGATTTTTTTATGTAAACGAGCCAGAAGGTCACCTGCAGGACTAAGATGCGTCCTACGAGAGGAGGAGACAAAAAATACTCCAGTCAAATTTCGCCATTTCTCGATTTTTTGTCATTTCTCTATTTTGTCTACCGTTCTAACATGGCAGTAATTGTCGTGACCTAATATTATGTATGGGAAATTCTATTTTATCGACAGATCCTAGCATGGCGCCGTATTTTTGTCGCGGTTTAGAAGTGATGTCTCGTGTGTGAACTCGTCTGTCATTTTTGTGGACGACAAACCAATAATGCATTAAAATAACACGAAAACAGGCGTCGCCGACTCGCGGTGCGTCAAAATGCTGACATTTTGTTTAAGTGCAGTAACAAAGCGACGTATTTATGAGCCGTCGCTATTTCAGCTATTTATGAGTGTAAATTTTACATAAAAATATTAAATTCAAATAAAGCGGACTAGTTTTTTTTATCTTTATGCAAAAAAACTTATTTAGGTATTATTTCCAAAAAAACAAGTGTTGTATAAATTAAAATTAAAAATATCGATAATTATAAATCATTGTCAATTTGTCAAACATCAACTTTTGTCTAGTTTATGTTCTAACATTGCAATGATTGTATAAGTGCATCTCGCTTGTGGATAATCATTGTGACAGCACGTGAGAACGACTCAACCGTGACCACGACGCGAACTAGAGCACTTTCTACGGCCACTACGAGGAAAAAACGGTTAAATCTGTGCTAAACATGTCTGCACCGCTTTGTCATGCGAGAAAACGTGTCTTGTCTACCTCTTTTGTTGACTATCAGGACGAGAAACGAGAAATGCAGTTGCGCATCTTAGCCCTGCTGATGGAAAGTGATCATTCCATATCTTGGATGTGCGCCGAAGAAATTAACGCGAAAAACGTACGGTAGTTGAGCAACAGCCATCCAGGTGATGAGCATGGAATTTCGACTTATGACGTGTCGTGCGATGATGGAATTTAGCGGCAGGTAAGATCATGCAATTCGGTTTGAGCACTTGTAAAGACGGTAGAAAACGCAGAGAGATGCAACGTCTCTCCGTAGGCCAAAGGATCTAAGCGTTCGGAAATCGTCGAAGAGTCGTCGACAATTCAAGCAGGTCTCTGCTGTATACGATCAAGAGGATGGAGAAGATACTGGGGTATTCCAGCCCAACAATGGCAGCAGTACTCCATGTGAAGCCTTACTTGTGCCTTGTAAAGTTGAAGGCGCTGAGAGGGCAAGAAATACTGCTTTGCTTTGTTTAGCTCTTCGGTTCTCATCAACTGCGGTCTTGGAAAGATTGCGTAGGCCAAAGTACCGTGCGTCTCCAGTGCTGTCATCCGCGTAACAATGAATGTTGCTGGTTTGCAACATATCATTTATGTGCAGGATAAACAGGGTCGGAAACAACACACAGCCTCCAGTACCGCCAGCATTAAAAAAAAAAGGTTCGCCCTAAGAGGAAGCTTGCGATCCACGTGCATAGGTCCTCGGGAACCCCATATGCAGGTAGTTTGGCTAGGAGCGCTTTGTGCCAGACATGATCAAAGGCTTTCGCTATATCTAAGCTGACCGCTAAAGCCTCTCCCTTGCTCTCAATAGCTTCAGCCCAGCGGTGGGTAAGTAGAACCAAAAGATCACCTGCAGACCGACCATGACGGAAGCCACACTGTCGGTCGCTGATCAGCCTTCCAAGTACCGCAAAAGCTGAGCATTGATTATACTTTCCATTAGCTTAGATTGGAGGGAGGTAATGGCGATTGGCCTGTAGTTATTTGGGTCAGAGCGGTCTCCCTTTTTGGGATCGGGAGCACAAGCGCTGTCTTCCAACAGACCGGGACCACTTCAGATGAGTATGTCAACCGGAACAAGCGCGTGAGAACTGGAGCTAACTCCGGGGCGCACATTTTTAGCACTATAGCGGGGATAGTTTCCGGCCTAGACGACTCATGGACGTCCAGTGAGAGTAGAGCTCTACGCACGGTACGATGGTGGAATTTGATGTCTCGGCATAGAACTTGAGACACTTTGGGATACTGGATGGTGTCTTGCCATGGTCGTTCAGACCGAATTTGAAGCAAAAAGAGAGCATAGAAGTTGTGCAATCTCTTTTGAAGAATGGGCAATGCAACCGTCCTCTCGGCATAAAGGTGGAAATGAGGGCCGACAAAAGTTTCCCTGCACGGCTTTGGCCAATGACCAAAGAGCCCGATTGCCGGAAGGAAACCGTGCCAGCTTTGCGCCAATGTGCGGATGTAATCGCCCTTTGTAGCAATTGTCCTTTTGTAGGACCTGGAGGCAAGATTGTACAGCTTCTTGAGGGACAAGCTGCGGAAATTCCCGATTGCCTGAGTCCTGCCCAAGCACGATAACGGTCCTGCTTCAGGCGCAGGGCAGTTTTACAGGACCGATCGACCCAAGGCTGGGACTTGCCACCGATGGGCACTGCAGTGTTTGGAATAAACATTTTCATGCTCTGCAGCAGAACATCGGCAACTGAGTCTGCACAAGCACTGGGGTCTGCGGTGTGGTAGGAAGCAAAGAAAATGCGCATTTCCTCCCAATCTGCTTCTAGCTTAAATTTCAATTTTTGACAAATCGTGGTGCTGTTTTTGAAACGTTAATAATCAAATCATTCTACAATTCGCACGTCATTTAAATCAGAAGGTATAGGTACTTACTAAGCAGCTAGAGCTTGTCGATGAAGAATTATTATTGTGTGTCCATTATATGTTTGGCATTATCGATTTAAATTTCGCGATGTGTCCGCTCATGCCAGTCATAGCTTTGGCTCCATCATCTTTAAATAGTGTATTAGCAATACATTTTTTCCATCAATGTTTTGGCCCGTGCGAGCTGACGTCCAAGTCGAAGCCGCGGATTGTCTTATACCTATACTAACTTTAAAAAAAGCACTCGCGGCTTCTTGTAAAGTGTACGTCTAACAAGAAAGTTACCAAAATAGAGAAAATAATTTAAGTAGTCTTTCAAATAAATTCTTGGTCTGTCTATGGCACTAGGGGGTCGCCAAAATTTCTCAACCTGTGAAGGGTTACGAATTGAGTCGCCTAACTGAACATTTAAAGTACAGTTATTGTTGGAGTCGGTGTCAGCTAATGTAGGTTTGTAACTACCCACATGCGTATACATACGTAAACGTGAGATGTAAAAAATGTAAAGTAAAGTAAAAGTAAAGTAAAAAATATCTTTATTCATATAGACTTATAAAAAGTACTTATGACATGTCATGTAACAAAAAAAAATTGTAGCAAAAATATACTGAATAAAAATAAACTTACATAAAATAATACTATGATATGATAGTTCATATCATAATTAAATATAATGTGACTCTACCACCGGTTCAGAGGTTGTTTCCGATCGAGAAGACTCCGGCAAGAAACTCGATGGTTACTCTTTTCAATCTGGTTTTTATACACAAAAATGGAATTGACAGAGTAAAGTCATAACAAAAAAGTGTGCAGAGGAGCAGATTATACCTAAGATGACCACAAATTCTTATCATTTAAGAAATCGTCAACACTATAATAACCCCGCTTCATTAACTTAGCTTTGATTTGTGACTTAAACTTGTGAAGAGGCAGTTCAACAAGAGTTTGCGGAATCTTATTAAAATATTTTACACATTGACCAACAAATGATTTCCCTACCTTATGCAGTCTTAGACTGGGAGTTACGAGCTTATTTTTATTTCTGGTATTGAGTTTATGAACATCCCTGTTTTTCTTGAAGAGATGCAAGTTTTTACGGACATATACTACATTATCATAAATAAATTGAGAGTACACAGTTAAAATATCTATCTCTTTGAATACTTCACGAAGCGAGTCGCGTGGTCTAAGGTTGTAAATGGAGCGGATGGCTCTTTTTTGAAGAACAAAGATGGTGTTGAGATCCGCTGCCGAGCCCCACAACTGAAGACCATACGACATAACACTGTGAAAATAACTGAAGTACACTAATCTTGCTGTTGCGATATCAGTCAGGAGCCTTATTTTTCTAACAGCATAAGCTGCCGAACTAAGTCTTCCTGCCAGGGCAGAAATATGCGGACCCCACTGTAACTTGGAATCGAGAGTAATTCCCAGAAATACAGTGGAATTCGCAATCTCTAATGGCTCGTTATTCATGTTTATAATGGTATCGACCTGTCTTACACTGGGCATAGAAAATTTGATACATTTGGTCTTCTTAGCATTAAGCAGTAAATTGTTACTCGTGAACCAATGCAGTACCTTAGAAAGAGTATTATTTACGTCGTCAAGTGCTTTGTTACTTCTATCTACGTTAAAAATTAGAGAAGTGTCATCAGCAAATAATACAATCCCACATAGGTCTTTGACAAAATAAGGCAGGTCATTTATATAGATTAAAAACAGCAGAGGACCCAATATTGATCCCTGGGGCACGCCCATACGTATGGTGGCACCGGAAGAGTTCGTACCATTGATACTCACTTTTTGTATTCTATCAGTGAGGTAAGATTCTATAAGGCTAAGTGAAATATTTGAAACACCGTAATGCCTCAGCTTAATCAGTAAGATTTCATGATCTACGCAGTCAAATGCTTTTGATAAATCACAAAAAACTCCTATTGCATCTTGCTTGCCTTCCCACGCATCAAATATGTGTTTGATGAGCGCAACACCTGCATCGGTTGTATTCCTATTTTTAGTGAATCCAAATTGATTACTATGTAATAATTTATTCAAAGCAAAGTGAGAATGTAATTGATTCAATATTATTTTTTCAAAAATTTTACTTAAAGCTGGTAGAATAGAGATAGGTCTATAATTGGATGGGTCACTTTTCTCACCTGACTTATAAAGGGGTATGACTTTACTAAATTTCATTAAATTAGGGAACTGACCCTTGTCTACACAGTTATTAAAAAGTAACGCTAAACTAGGGGAGATGGCATCTATGACTGGTTTAAGTATATCAATAGGTATATTGTAGTGTTTCCTTGGCAGACACCGACTCCAACGATAACAATAATTGTACCTACATTATATTATAGTATAAGCTTTAGAAGAATACGCAATTATGTAATTTTTTTTGTACAGGGTATTAATTTATTGTCATATATGAATTTGTAATTTACCTGGATCATAGAGTGTTTATTTGACACACTTACTACGAACAAGGCGGCTCTGCACTGCAAATAATTCACGGCTAGAGGCATAAAAATAGTAACAACACGTTCAGAAAAACCAGTGCGTGCGTACCGAAGCACGCAATAAATAAATAATCACCCTATTATTTACCTAAGTTTGTGTTTCTTAGTTTTGGACGTGACTGAACAAAACGTTTATGGAGCCATGTTTGAACAGAAATTGACAGTAAGCATTAACTCAAATGAGCAGATTGGTTTTTCCTTAAAAATATGGATGGGGAAATAAACACGTAGGTATTTACCTGCTTGATCGCTGTGAACTCGTGGGGCGCACGCGCGCGGGGCTGCGCGGAGGCTGGTGCAGGGCGCCGCTGAAGTATGTTTCCTAAGTGATAATAAACAACTTCAGTAACTCAAAATCAGTATTTATGAGAACTAAACTGTCAGGTAAAGTCGTCGAGAGTCGGAGATCGTAAAAGTCTCTCACGCTATACACGCTAGACTTTGACGATCTCCCTCAGATGGCGCTGAGGTCTACTTGACCTCGACCAAGGATGTCCTGAGAACGATAGGCATTCGGTTGCCATGGGTAGGCATTTGCCTCGTTTTTTTTTCAGTATTTTCTCTCAACCAGTGAAGAAGCCTAAAATTTGTCACTAAAGTGATGGTTACCTGTATCACCTCCCTGAGGCGGCGCACCCAGGTCTGCTTGACCTCGAGTGAGGGAGCCTTGAGCACGATGCGGCAGTCGCTCGCCATCGGCTCGCGGCCTGTCCACACAGAGAACTTGCACTCGTCTCCTTCGATGTGTTCCGTTACACCCAGTTCCGAAGTCTGAATAAACAAAAAACATATTTTATGAACATATCAATTCATCTAATCGTGTCCTAGTCTTTTGCGTTTGTAAGTTGTGCTAATCATATTACATTAAAACAATGCGCAAGTTCAAATTTGGTCATGCTAAATTGTAATGAACGTCTGTTCATTTATTTTTCTCAAAAGACTGGATAGAGTACCGTAAGCACGTAGATACTTACCATGAATTTAGTTTTGTATATGTATTTAGCCTTCCCGTGCGAGTCCTTGACCTCTTTGGCGAGGAGTAGGTGCAAGTCGAAGAGGAAGACTCTCCGCTCGCGGCCCTTCTTGATGATCTGCCGCAGGTCCCACACGTGGAAGGAGTCCTGGAGGACCACCTCCCCGAGGCTGTCGGCGGGTACGTCGCACCCTTCCAGTAGGGACAGGTGCATCGCATCGTTCGCCTTCTTTGGCACTGACAGCATAACTTCCAGGCCGTCCTGTGGAACATTTCATGGTCAGAACGATGTTGAAGAGATTAAGATTATATGAAATCTGTCAAGGTCGAGTTCGAATGCGCACAGAGGGTATTTGATTCAAGCTGTCGTTTGGTCAGGTTATGGTGCGAATATTTGATTAGATTTTTTAAACATATAGAAATTTAATACCTTAAAGCTCCTCCGCCCGTTTTATTTTACGCTTAAAGATTTTTATGAAGGTCCGTTATAATTATGAATTCCTTTTTTTTTTATTTGAATTATTAGTATGTTGCAATCCGAATGGTGTTTATGTTTGGTTTGATTAATAGCCAAGTTATATTTAATGTATAGTGTATAATCCTCCTGTTTAGTCTTATTTTTATTTTACACAGCAGCTGATCATATTGTTAATTTATCCTAAATGTATGCAGTTATTTGGAAATGCTTTTGATTTCATTGATAAAGCCATACATAGGCCGTTAATGGACTCTCCACACTAAGCATCTTGCCGGTAGCCGACAAGATTCCTGTAAAATTTTCCCAATTTGAAAGGGTGCTGGGTTGTCTCATAGTCGGCAGTTTAGGTGTTTAGTCCTTGAGCTTGAGAACTTAAGTAAGCTTTTGAATCCATTGGCAAGTTAACAATCCGCAGACAGGTAGGAACCAGTGGGGACTGAGACTTTTGTGGTAGTTGATGTAGATTTGACTTGTGTGAGAAATTGCTTTTAGCATTAAGTCCGCCTTTTGTACTATTTTGTCCATTCAAATAAATTAATTAATTAATAAAAAGATGTGCTGGACGATACATAGCGCATTGAGTAGGTAAATCCCCACACGTAGTGTTATGATGACAGAAAAATGAAAGAATTTCCAGAGTTATAATGATTTATCTAGATCGATGGCGTCATAATGATTCCCAGTACATCCTGCTTGATGCGCAGGATATTCATTATTTGCATTTGCCAAAGTGCTCTAATTCAATGCGCCGTTAAAATTAGATATGTGATCTACATAATTAGCGTGTCCATGACAGTGGCGCTGCGAAACATTAGTAACAGCGTCTTTTTTAAATATGTATTACGACCGGGTTCGATTATGCCGGAGTTCCTCATCTTACAGAGGACTATGATTAGTTCGGAACCTGTCACTCATTGGCAATAGTTCATATAGGTATATTTTATAACAATAGTACATTCGGCCTAATCTGAGCTCTCTCAATGCTGAGTCAACAGGTTCACGCCTGAGTTGCGACTGCACAGTGTTTCAGTCTCATATGACGTAGCATGTTAGATAAAACACAAGTACGACACACATAACAAAGCACAAATTCATAGGATGTGTTATTAATGTTTCAGGGGAAACTTTATTAGTATAAATTAGTCATCAATGATTTCATACTTTCAACCAATGATGAAGTACAGCAAGTATCAGCGTGTATACATTTAGTTTACAAACAAAATTAACGGGATAAATGAGTATCGGCACATTGCATTATAATCTATGCTTTGTTAAAACAATCATTGATTTCCGAACAATAAAAATAGAACTAAATCATACACTAGGCCCGTCAATGGTTGACGGCAACCTGTAAAATGTTACTGAAATATTTATTTTTTTCAAAGTCTTATCTTAATCGAAAGTCGAATATATGCAAAAATATTTCTTTCGGGTGTTAAAGGCGCTTGCCTATTCTATACCATTGATGAAACAACGTTAGCTTACAAGGCCTGTTTTTATTAATTTTATGTAAAGATAAATAACAAAAAAAAACAAAAAATTGAGTAAGTAATATTTGCCAGTTGATAGTTCCACTGTTGTGAAAAAAGTATCCACTATTGAAATTTTATTCCGTTGTAACGCACCCGCCCCTAGCACTTATTACTCAAATTGCTAGCTAATTTTTAACTTGTCAGCTGATGCTCACGAAGTAGTCGATTTTGAATAGCAATTAATACGATTAATTTCAATTCTCGAGAACATTTAAACCCACTTTTCCCACCCTGAAGACTAAACTGATCATAGGACTTTTATTTACAACTCGGTTCAGAAATAAATGCACAAAATTTCGGTTTGTACAAAAATATAAAGTTGAGTGGGAATACATATGAATCGGGTTATGACTGCACATCACGTGTCATTCACGCAGACAAAATCGTGGGCAACAGCTTGTTGTTTTATATGTTAGAAACGAGATTGATAAATGATATACATCGCAAAAGCAAATCGTTTAACTATAAAACTTGCGTGTAAATCCAAATTTGAAATGTATGAATATAATCACCAAAGTCCATACATGTCTGATATCGATCTGCGGTCCAATGCGGTTGTACCGCCCGCTTGTCAAGTACTTCAGCATCATCACACCAACATCACCACTGCAGATCACCATTACATATTTAGTTATTTTTTTATTACTGTCCACTCGCGCGCGCACACACCGAACCACTCGACATTCGTAATCCCGGAGTTGTGCGCACGCGCAGTCGTGACTCACGAGGAAAACGCTAAGTAAATCTATTGTTAATTACTTCCAAGTGAACTACATGTTAATCTTCGAGGACTCGACGGGCGCTCCGGCTCGGCTGATTTGTTTAGAACCAAAATAAACATGTTCCGATAGGACTTCTTAATGCGCGTACGCAATACAAACGTCATTAGTAGGGAGTTTGACAAATAAATCTTTGTATACATACAGAGAGCGTCGTGGCCTAGTGGTTAAGCACTCCAACTCGGATCGCGGATTGTGTAGTCCCGAGTTCAAATCTGGCCAGAACCAAAATCTTTGTGTTCATTGTTTAATTTCCGACTAACTCTCCGGTGATGGAAAACATCGATAAAAAACCAAACAACCCGAATAGCGGCGGAAGGTTCACCACCTACCACGTTGGGTTCTAATACCATTGGTGAAAAGCGGGCTTCTGAGTGTTCCGTTCACCATGACGGCAAAAGTCACTGGCCTCTGACTACCCCGTTTGGGATAAAGTCGTGATGGTATGTATGTATGTATACATACATGTACAAATTGACAGTCCATTTACAAAACAAATACTAATTTACTCTCAGCCATTACTATTAAGGTGCTCCCTCACTTGAAGCATTCGCCTGTAATGTCACGTTACAGATTACATCAGTGACGGATAAGAACCGAGCATTACAGTGCCCAAGCTGTAATGTTACACATTCGAGCATTACGTTGGTGACTTTGGTGAGGGAGAAGCACTGAGCATTACAGTGCGCAACTTGATGATACAATGTGTAATTATTTGATACAACTTCCACGAAGTTTTGTAATGCTCAAAATCGAATCTGAAATGTACATTACAGGAAACTGCTCCAGGTGTGGGACCACCTTTACATTCCCAAAGTACGAGTAAGTTAAGTCACAAATTAAAGCTAAGTTGATGAAGCGAGGTTGAGGATTTCTTATATGACAAGAATTTGTGGTCATCTAAGGTATAATCTTTCTCCGCACATTTTTGGTTAGGACTTTACTCTGTCAATTCAATTAATGTGTATAAAAACAAGATTGAAAAGAGTAACCATCGAGTTTCTTGCCGGAGTCTTCTCGATCGGAAACAACCTCCGGTAGTAGTCACATTATGTTTAATTATGATATTTACTATCATAGTATTATTTTATGTAAGTTTATTTTTATCAAGTATATATTTACTTTTTTTTTATATTTGACTTGTCATTTATATTGTACTTGTTATTTATATAAATACTTATAAGTACTTTTTATAAGTCTATATAAATAAAGATGGTTTTACTTTACTTTTCCCTTTCCTTTTAATAAAAATGGGCAACTCAGAAAAACTTGGATAAAGCGTTTGCTTTCGAGATGTACCGAGGCCGATTCCTTAACGCAGCATCAAACATCCAAAAATTGACTTGAATAGTATTATTTATATAGCTACTCCAAAGTCAATATAAAGCGCAATACACACTGAGCCCACCGGGCTGCCGACACAACCCGGCGGCCTATATGAAAATAATCAAGTCGGTAACATGCGCCCGCGCGTGTTGCCCGCTTGCGTACATGTTGGCGGCTTGCGTACGCCGCTCAGTGGCCTGAGACACTCGAGCTGTAGTAACGTGCTAGTTCCTCATCTCAATCCGCCGACATGCCGCCGACATAATTTTCCGACTTGCAATGAATGAAGCCGCCGACTAGCCCCTAGTGTGTGTTGTGCTTAATGTAAATATTCTTAATTATTTTTTAATTAAAGCCATGAGTTTTCTTTCTTAAAACTTGTTCACGCCCGCCATAAAAAATAAATTCCGACCTAGATAGACAGATCCATCCAACCTCATGACAAGCTAAATGTGTTCAATCTCAAGTAAGATCACGAAGGTGGATATCACACAAACGTCAACACTCTGCTTCACCTTCGGGTTGTTTTAAGAGTTCCCAAAAATCTTACAGTACAGTAGATGTTTTCGTGGTAAAACAGACTTACAAGCCAAAACTGACCGTTAACGTTACGTGTTGATAAATCATTCAGTCATTTGTCTTTGCATATGAACAGATCATGGATTTAGTAATTGTATTTTATGTGATTGCTTTAACTTCTATCGTCCTCTTAACATATCTGGGGCCCTGGGTACATTAGAATAATGGAGCCCTTTTGGCTTCAAGTGCCAAGTACTTTATTGAACTCATCATCAGGGGCCTCTGGATCGCAGGACCCTGGGCATGTGCCCAAAGTGTCAAATGGGAAAGAGGGCGCCCCTAGGCGGTTTTTACAGTTCTATTTGAGGGCGAGTAAGCAAGAGGATGTGTCTCAGTCAGGACTTATCTACTAACAAAACAGAATCAAGGTGGAGGTCCTGCCTTTAGCGCTGAAGATGGTGGGTTCGATTCCCAACTAAGGCAAACATTTACGTGATGAACATTTTTGTTCTTTTTAATTATTTATCTGGAAATTCTTAAGTGTATGAATCAGCCATTCTCTGACAATAGCACAAGTTCTAACAGGTGCACTTACCCAGCTTATTATCCAGCTTGAGCTGACCTTTTAATTTAAATTAGTAAGGAAGATAGCTGGCTATTTAGTGCTAGATTGAGTGCTAGGTGCTGTTTATAAAATTTCAGTGCTATAGACATGAAAAAAGTACCAGATAGTGCTGAGTTGACAACCCTAGATAATCTTGGTATGAGATGTCCTCGATTTGTATAATTTTTGGTAAAAACAAGTCACCCAAAAAAAAAGGATTCTCAATGTGTTAAAGGAAAAATAAATTACTAGGAATGTTTGCCTCCCCGTACAAATTGCGTATTACGGGCTACTCGACGTGTCCCGGGATAGCTTACGTAGAAACTCACACGCCTGACAGATTACTTCTCGCTGAGTAGCTCGTATAACTAACAAACTTCACGCCGGCTCTCTAGTTTAGTTTTCAAGAGAAAACTTTATAATGCGAAACTGACAACTTCGTCTCAGAATGTGGTTAATTATTTATTCTACCGATTTTGTTAGAAAGTTGGGAAAAGGCAGCGAGTAACTTACCTAACAAAAGTTTCACTTACTCAAGAACTACAAATATGAGTAGAAACTTTGTCTGCGCAGTCAAAGATAAAATGATCTCAACACAACATCATTTTATCTTTGCGCTATATTAAGAATATATATTTGCCTCAAGGCTTTATATAGTAAAGGATGAATTGTGAACTAGATATTAAATAATGATATGAAAGATGTTACTAATTATTTTGTCTCAACACATTCAATAATGCAATTTAGATTTATGATTGAACAAAAGAACTAATTTCATATTTTATTGTAGAAACAATGATTGTGCCTCCATGTAACTTAAGAAAGTATTTTATACTCGTAAATTGCACATATCATAAAATAACTTAGCACTCGTAGGTATATATATAATTACAGTTCAAATTACGTTTGGTCTGTCCCCTGGACTATTTTTAGTTCAATTATTTTGCTAAAGATCATAAACTATACTCCCATATTCATAGGAACTTAAAGCATAATCTAAAGTAGTGCTAAAACACCGATTGCCCTATTGTGAATGGGGTGATCAGCTTAAATACCACAAAAAAAACTAATAAATAATAACGATGATGATTATTTATTGCATGTTGCGGTTTCTAATCTCGTTGAAAATAGTAGGCAACACTAGAATTCGTACCGTTTCCGTCGAGTTAATAGTAAAGAGAACTCGTATCACTCGCATACCCGACAGTGTTACGTTCGGGCTGGGTCTCCTCACTTTTCTGCGCCAAGACAGCAGACTAGCAGTTGTCTGTCTAAGGATGTCGCTTCGGGCTGTTGAGTTTTCTCTAGAGTGAGGCCAATGGCGGGAAGCCGCTACTACTTAACTTTTGCGTTCAGGGCAATATTAACAACATTGTCCTCGTGGCGGCTTTTGATATGTCCTTACAGGCGAAAGTGAGTTAAGACGAGTTTGTCAGTGATTGGTGCAACTCTTAAACTTCCACCCATAAAATGGGAACGCATTTTATATGAGTCTTAAAGACATTCACTTTGTGTTCATGTGTCTTTATTAAAAAACAAACTCGAGCGGTACCTATGCTAACTGCTGGCACTACAATAAACCACAGTTTAAATTACGTCATAGATCTAAAAATGTCTAACCTTTATGTAGCTGCGGAACATTTGTAACAATCTTCAACAACAGATTGTCAGTCACTAAACACAAAGCCGTTGCTTTTCATCACTGATGTTTATGCAATAAATTTTAAACGATAAAAACTATTTCTAACCACGGTCAAACTAGGATTTTACATCGGAACCATCTTTATCTTATCAGCCTGAGTAATCTTTGCGCGTAACTTCTACGCATGCCGATAACACTGCAAACTGTCAAGAGTTTTGAATATTATTCTATGGACAACTTTGCACCATGTATTCGTATTTTTTGAAGACACAGAAATAATACAGATAGCCAGCAACAATTGTGCTGTAAAAAATCATATCGAAAACGCTCAGTGGCAACCGGCAAAGGATATAATCATAGTACTGTAACGATGCCGTTTCGTTACAGTCTCATGGACGTTAGAACCTCCACGATGGCTGGAAACTTCATAGTTCAACTTACTGGCCATCAATAATATTCGGTACATGTCGTTTCAAAATTTTATTTATCGTTCCACGTTCCCTGTTCAGCATTTTTAGCTATTCCAACCAAAACCACCGTACTGAACAGAGTTTGCGAGCATTTCACCAGTTTACCAGTATAAGTTTAAATTCTAGAAGGCCCGTATTCTAGAATCGTACTCAAGCACTGATCTGTACTTGAGTAGAGATTTAAAAAAGGTCAGTTCATACAAAAAGGGCATTCAGATCTATATTCAAGTACAGATTTTCTTTTAGAATACGGGCCTAAATAACCAATTATAATAGTTATAATTTAACATTATAGGTTTTCAACAATTTTTATAAACAAAATAGTTGTTTTGTTTAGGTTTTGATGTTTCAAAAATAAAGTTAAGATTGAAATTTTGTCTGAGTTTTCCTCTTCTTCTAAGTTTTTTTTAAATTTAACTTTATCTAAAAGTTTATTTATCAGATAAGATAGGCTATTAAACAAGGTTTATTTTAATATGTAGGTGTCTTAGCAAAAAGTTAATAGAATTTTAGTTATTTAGGTTTAATTGAAATACCATGTTGATGTGGTTTCGGAGCCTATTCGATACAAACAAACAAATCTTTCCTCTGTATAATATTAGTATAGAAGCATAGATTAAACGGCTCAAGCCTTTAATGAGTAACCAAAACTTTCGAATCAAGTTAAACCGAGAAAACGAGACCGCGCAAGTTAGATAAGCAGGCTTTTCGAACCGGGATCTTAATCCAGCCATATTTATAACTAAGACGACTTTTAGATGTTTTAATTAACTGTAGTCGGAATTAGGGTGTGCTCATTTCGAGTTTTATTTTCAAACGTACGTGCTCGTAATAATAATTCACTTTGATAAGGTGTTACTACGATAAAAGTAAGAAAAGCTATTCCAAATCACGTTTTTAGAACTTCTAATTTTGACAGTGTGCCGGTAACAAAAACATGACTACAGTCCAATTATTTCAAGATATACCTTTTGACAGGTGTCAGGAGGCACATAAACTAAAAAACTGGATACGTCGATAGTTTTCAATTGTTATTACAATTCCTAAGGGGAAGCAATCTATAACAGATTTTCAGAATCTAATCTAACCTAGCTCCCATTGTTAGGACACCCTCCACACACGTCTATTTTAGGCCCTTTTTGACCATCTTTTTTTAAATCAATGCAAAATAATTAAAACACGATAATTATGTAATTTACGGTATATGACTTATTTAAGGCAAGATGTCATTATGACACTTGGGCCATGTTGAGCTTGTCAATTTGTATGTACAAACCACACCGACTCCAACAATAACAATAATTGTACCTACACTATATTATCGTATAAGTTTTAGAAGAATACGCAATTATTTCTTTACTTTTTAGTGCTTTGTTTCATAAGAATTTTTTTTGAAGTGGTTTTTTGTTTGTTAATATTTTTGTTTATTTCTTGATTTTCAGTGAATAGTTCTTATTTATTTTATATATCGAAAAAGTATCGTCCAATTGTTTCTAAGAATTAAAGACTTCCGTTACTTTTTCATGGATCCCATGATCAGAACCTAACCAAACTCTCATCAAACTACCCTTGAAGTATATTCTTTTCAATAAAAAAAGTAGCATCGAAATCGGTAGGCGTGATAATGAGTTATTCGTCCATTTGTCGCGCATATAGTTTATCTAGATTTAAGACTTATATGGATTTCCCATGGATTCTGTCAAAACGTCCAGTTAAATGGGACCACACGGACAGCATCAGCTTTCAAATAAAAAAAGAATTATCAAAATCGGTTGGCGTAATATTGGGTTATTCGTCCATTTGTCGCGCATTTTGTCTATCTAGATTTAAGACTTATATGAATTTCCCATGGATGCCACTGTCAGACAGAACTAGACCAAATTTAAATGGGACCATTCGGGAAGCACCAGCTTTCACATAAAAAAAAAGATCAAATTCGGTTCACCCAGTCGAAAGTTATGAGGTAACAAACATAAAAAAGCACACAGTCGAATTAAGAACCTCCTCCTTTTTTTTAAGTCGGTTGAAAATTAAAACGACGGACGCCAAGAACAAACATGAATTTATTTGGTAATTGGTTTCAAAAAAATATTCTGTTTTTGTGATCATTCGCCACTTGTGATGAATTAATAATAACTTCATACTTCCTCAGTTTCATGAAAACGTATGTCTTGATATCATGATCACGCTTAATCAATGAAGTTGCAGCGTAATAATAGTGTGCGCTAAAATGTATTTTTTTAGAAGGGTTAGTCTGTAAGTTTTATTTATGTAAACATCTTTTGTAACAACACCATTCAAAACTATTCAGTTGTCCTTTCTGGTAATTGGTAAACTTACTAATTGTTTATTTCTTAATCATGAACCACACAAATAATACAAACATTCATCTACAGATTCACCACTGAGGATGCACAAGACCGCGCGAAGTGGGAAAAGAAAATAATAACGGACCCTGGGACCACACACACCAGTGTGAGTTCACAACCGGGATATACCGCACGGATGATCATGATGATTCTACACATGCACACCAACAACTGCATACTATCGTAATTCATATTTGTACGAGTATAATTGTAATAAACTAGTAGTTTAAAAACTAAAAATATGTCTTTAAAAAATTATAGCCTGAGGCTGTGTTTCAGATAAATAATACACAGAATAGATCAAAGTTCAGCTTTGCCAAATATGCATATGTGAAGTATCAAATGCCCAAGTTTGAAGAAAATAACCACTTTTTTGGCCAATAATTCTTATTCTAATTGTTACGTCACAGCAGCACTGACCTTGATTTCCCCCTGCCCCTCCGCGCAGCAGGCCTGCAGGTCCTTCAGCAGCAGCTGATACTTGGTGATTCTCTGCACGGGCTTGATCAGGTACGCCGCCAGAGGGTGTTCCAATTTCTTCTTCCGCTGCACCCTACACAATCACAGCGATACTTAACTACAATCACTATCAATAGTCATTTAACAATTGAAGTACATTAACGCTGATCGAGACAAGAACACCGTTAGCTACGGCGAAGGAAAATGAAACAAAGTACGAGTAAATTATCGTCTGCTAAGCATCGAAAAAAAATATTACTCTGGAACCTGTTAACGAGCGTTATCGTAATGACTCCATAACGAGCCACGACGACCAAATAAGAATTTGTGTGTTCACAAATTACCATTCTCAGATAACTGATAGATATGCGCAATGATAATGGCATTTAAAAGTTACTAATCACAAATTCTTGATAAATTAATGTTTAGCATTTGAGAATCTGACATCTATCTATTCATTAATAAAAGAGAAAGATAAGAAGAAATAACACAAGTGAAAAAGTAGGAACCCTGCGTGCATTATTAGAACCTAGGAGTACTAGCACGTAACGACATCTAGTTAAAAAGGTCGCAACACTTCTTTGCTTTATTCATGGTTATGAGAAATAAAAAAATATGAATTTTAAGACACAGTGAGCGTACACATCAAATTAATAAACTAACTAACTTTTTACCATTGGTAATGAAACAGTACATGACAGATGTCTCTCCATTTATTTAATATTAGTTTACGTGTTAGATACAGGTGTTCAAATTTCTTTATTCTAATGTACAGGTAACTATTCCTTTAGAACCTCAATATAAATAAAAATATACTATGTATCTTGCAAGACACAAGTCATAAGAGGACATGCGTGCTTATTAGAACTATCTTTCTTTCTTTTTTTATTATTTTTTCTCGTAATTTTCACGCTTTCTCTCTGCATTTGAACCTTATTACGTGCCTTAAAAATGATATATAAAAAAAATTATGCTATATTGGTAGAGCCGTTCTCGAGTTTTACGCTTAGCAAAACATTTGGCGATTTATTTTCTGTACTGATAATATGTTAGGGAGGTAAAGTTTCTAACTTTTTTTGTTTGTAGGGTAATAAACTTCGGAAAAACTGATCCTGTCATAAAATTCTTTACTATAATTTATTATTCTTATATTTTGTTGAAGGCAAAACTGTTGACGGACAGCTATAGGGTGTCCAATTTAGGATGATGATTTTGACAGCTTTCAATAGGGATGGGGTAGTTTATAATCGTTAGTGAATCTATTCTATCATCGATTTATTATTTCAAAGAACTTGGAATTGTTTGTTTATAAATATAAACAAAGAAAGTGTTTTTCGAATATTTTAATGTGCATTAAAGAGATAATGAAATAAATAAAAATATATAAGTGAATTAAATAAGGCCGGTATTAGGATTTAAAGTTATTTTTTACTCATATTATGGTGCACTACCTAAATCACTTTCATAATCATTATCACTAGAAGAACTGTCCTATAAGTTTATTTGTATTATGTTATTAAGTGGGCGGTACCCGTCAATAAAGTACGATATTATCTTAAGTACACTTTACCGAAAAAAAATGCAATACTTCATAGGCGTGAACTGTCAAAATGATCATCCTAAATTACACAAACTATAGTATAGACAGATGCGTCACCTCTCGAAGTAGTCGCCCGCGTGCGTGACGACGGCCGCGTTGCTGTCCGGCTTGTTGCGGCAGTAGGCGACGTACATGTCGAACTCGCGCGCCCACGTCACGAAGCAGTGGCCGACGTCCTCCGGCATCGCCTCGTACTTGTCCAGCTCGCGCAGGAACACGCGCTCGTGGAAGCGGTGGATCTCCTCGATGTTGCCGAATATCGTGTCCTCCTACAAGTTTCAGGTAACATTCAAGGAGCGGGATGTTAAAAAAGTAAAATCAAAAAAAAATTAAAAACCCCTAACTTTGTAACAATGCAGCTGCCAGACAGCCGAGTGGGTTTACTTTTGCTCCTGAGCGTTAGCAAATGTAAGCTTCACGTCAAATTAATTGAAAAACGTTAAACATACATTTTACAATAAATACTTTATTAGATAAACTTCAGGAAATATTCATAATAAACTGGCTAAAAAAAATCTGTTTAGCCAAACATTTCATTATAGTGACAATATCTTGCGAGAGACTGCAGACAAATTACAAAATATATTTCCAATGACGATAATTAAATATAACACACCCAGGCTCTAGCGAAATAGAAAAGACGGTTTCCTTTATTGAAAATCAAACCCGGGACACTACAGAAATCGAGGCAAAAACCGAGCTACAGCGCACTACGCCCATCGTGTCGTCAAATAATTTTGCGCTCCGATTTGATTTGAACGCTAATAACAACGTTAGGGCTTTTATCGTGCTTTGCAATTACAATACCCTGGGGGGGTCAATGCACTACCTTGCCCTGCAGCGCCGCCGGCACCGCGCCCGGGTCCGCGCGCATCTCGCGCAGGTAGCATGTGATGCAGGTCTCCAGGTCCTTCACATATGCGCGCTCGGTCTGCAGCAGCTCTGCCATTATAAACCTGAGCAAAACAATAAAATACATCTTACTGATAAATATATATATATATATATATATACAGGGTGACTGGGGATTCATTGGCATCCTTTTCAAATAAGAACCTACTAATGAGGCTATTTCATAGGTACACAATTGCATATTTTTAAACCTGGTTTAACCTTGGTTTATTTGAATTTTGGTTTGTTTTGTCGACGATGATTATTACCAAAATTTCGAAAATAGTGAATTGGTTGAGAGGGTTTTTCTTTTGGCTTTGTAATGAATGACAAAAGCATGAGATCCCGATTTGAAGCTATTAGATTGATAATTATTTTAACTTGGTTTCTGAAGTCTTTACCTGTCGCGAAACCTGAAATCTATTGTTTGCCGGTCACTGGTGACCTCCGTGGCAGCTTGAGTGTTAAATATTGGCTAGTGAAAAGTGCCTTTGGAATGTAACTAAGAAACGAAATAGAAAGGAAACTCGTGTAAATTTGTAACGATCCTTTTCTTAAAGGTAGCCTGAGAGGCTTCCATTTCCTATTTGGTAAGTTGATCGTGCTATTTTTATCTCCTACTTTTCCTCGTACTTGTCCTTGTTTTCAATTCTCGTTTCCTGTTTGATTTTTCATTGCTTGTAGGGTTGCTTAGCGGAATAAGAGTAGTTCAAATTCTTTGAGTTAACCTGTACCCATCGTAGCGGCCCTGAACTGACGACGTTACAACCCTGAACCCTGACACCGTAAAAATAACATTATGCGACAGTGGAGCGCATCCCTGTACTTGTACATTATGAACAAGGCAGTTGTGCCACCAATGTAGACCTAAATTCGCTCAATGCTGGCCAGCTTTCTTTATTAAATTTTGCTATTATTTCGTCAAGCACCACTATTCGGATCGAGGATCGTGCGGTCCGAGTTAAATCAGGGCAGAACCAAAATCTTTGTCTTCATTGTTAAAATTTCCGACTAACTCTCCGGTGATGGAAAACATTGACACAAAACCAAATTAACCCGGATAAAGGCAGAAGTCTCGCTGCCTGCCACGTTGGTTTCTAATATCAATGTTGGAAAGTGGGCTTCTGAGTGTACCGTTCACCATGACGGCAACAGCCAGTTGCCTCTTACTTACCCGTTTGGGACATCGTGTGTGATGGTAAGTATTATGTTTTATTAATGTGTACGAATATGTAATAGACAGTGACAGTTGAGGGAAGTTTATGTGGGCTCACTCTTTCCGCCTCGCGCTCCTCCGCTTGTCGTCGGCCGGCGGCGGCTGCTCGGCGCGCTCGGGCTCCGCGGCCTGCGAGGACGCCAGCGACGGCGCCACGCCCGAGTCACTCTCCGCCTCGCTCTCGCCGCCCTCCATGGAGCCGCTGAACTCCGCATATCTGTCAAATTCAAACAAATTGAGCGTTTCGTTGACAACATTAAAAAACACGCATCTGAAAATATCCCTCTTTTCAGTCGGAGGGGTCTTGCTTGCCAGAGCTATAGTTCGCGCACAGTATAGTTCGCGTCGAATTTCTAATCCACTCTGCGGGGCTTAGATGCGCGCCCTACGAGAAGAGTAGACAAAAAATACTCCAGTCAAATTTCGCCATTTCTCGATTTCTCTATTTTGTCTACCGTTCCTAACATGGCAGCAAATGTAGTGACTTAATATTTTGTATGGGAAATTCAATATTGTCGTAAGATCCTAAATTGGTTCTTATTTTTGTCGTGGTTTAGAAGAGATATCTCGTGTGTGAACTCGTTGGTCATTTTTGTGAACGACAAACCAATAATGCGTTAAAATGCGAAACAGGCGTCGCGGTGCGTCAAAATGCTGTCTTTTTTTAAGTTCAGTAATAAAGCGATGCAGTTATGAGCCGTCGCTATTTTAGGTATTTATGAGTGTAAATATTACATAAGAATATTAAATTCAAATAAAGCTGACTATTTTTTTTCTCTTTTTGCAATAAAGTTATTTAGGTATAATTTCCATAAAAACAAGTATTATATAAATAGTTTGGGGGATCAATAGTATCGATGAAATTATTTATCTCGATTACATTGATTTTTTGTATCGATTAATCGACTATTCGTTTTAATAAATCGATTGTTATTTATCAATTATTTAACAATCATTGATTCGAATTGATTTGTTTAATCGATTATCGGAATCGATTAGCTGAATCGACTAGTAGAATCGATTAGTTGAATCGACTATTTGAATCAATTATTTTAATCGATTAGTTAAATCGATTACTTGAATCAATCAGTTTAATCTATCATATCGATTATTTAAAACGATTAATTAAATCGATAATTTGTATGGATTGTTTATATCGACACTATCGTGTCTTCAAATCAGAACTATTAATATTATCGATTGCATATTTTATTAATAAATCTGTGTTAAACATATCTATTGTCCACACCCCTTTGTCATGCGAGGAAACTTGTCTTGTCTACCTCTTTTGTCGACTCTCAGGGACGAGAAACGAGAAATTAGCTTATGTTGCGCATCTTAGCCAGGCTGAACACGAGACGAATCCTGCATTTAGAGTTTTGTCTTAGTAAAATAAGTACTGCGCATGCACGAAACAACTTCAGAACGAACTAGAAGTTTGACACGAACTATACTCATAATGTTCCGAGCAGTTGTGATCATCGTCACAATTTTTCTTTATTTTTGCCGATTAATTAGAAGTAATCTTAGAACACTCATGCAATGGATTGCCCACAGCAGACTTGATTTGACTTGATCGCTTGGGCGATGGCTTCGCTTTCCTTACAAATAAAGATGGTTTGTATCCTATAACACACATGATACCAATTTTTGTTCAATTAACATATTTAATCTTGCTTATCGGAGCAAATTGCCCAATTTAATTAATTGAAGTGAAACTAGGAGAATATTAACGTTACTAAGGTGCAAAGGTAAGTTTCTGTTATTGATTGCGTTGGTTTTGGCATCTTTACAAATGTAAGATAGGTACATCAGTTCCCTTTAATCAACAAAATATTACCAGTAACTGAATTATCTGTCTGTATATGTGTATGTAGAGTACCGTAAAATTACCGATGTGTTTTTCAGCCCTTTTAATTCATCTCTCCTTCCTATGTATACAGGGTTATTGAAAAAACTTCCTATGTACATTATACTTTCATACAAAAATAAATATTAATTAAATTTTACGTCTGAATGTTCTTAGCTCTGTGCACATGGCTTCGCAAATTAATGTAAACAAACCCTTCCGAATCACGGGGTGTAAATCCGAATCACATACCATGTAAGTACTTCATATTAATTTCAGCAAAATCGCATCGTTTTTTTGTATGTGAATGGAACATATACATAAAAATGTCACAACAGTACAACAAAAGCTTGGAATTTTGTATTGAGTTATGATAAAACTAGTAGAACGAATGTTGTTGTGTATAATGGTAGCTACCTAGTCTTGCGAGGTTGTTTAGTTTTTTTTCAAAAACCCTGTATAGCTGGCACTACTGACCTGGCATCGACAGCAGCCACCCACTCCTTGATCTGCACGGCGTGCGGGTGTCCCTTCTCGACCAGTCCGTCGGCAAGCTGGGCCAGCAGCCGGACCCGCTCGCGGCTCTCGCGCGCCACGCCCGCGGCCGCCGCCGCCGCCGCCGCGCCGCAGCGCTCCTGCGTCTCGCGGATCCACTCGACGGCGGCGCGCGCGCTGCGCTCGAACAGCGCGAACTGCTGGCACTGCTCGAGCCGCTTCTTACGCACCGTCCAGTGCTCTAGCACCTGCAAACAAACCACTTTCAGATATCTAGCCCGAGTCAGCTGTTGGGGTACACGCATTTGTTGAAGCCAGCTTTACGGTTGCCTCGAAGTCATAAAGACTGAATTGAAACCGCTAAAACTAATCCAAAACAAAACATAAACAACAAAAACAGCCTTATACGTCCCACTGCTGCGCACAGGCCTCCCTCAACCATGAAGTGGTACGAGCCATACTCCAACACGCGGGCTCAGTGCAGATTGTTGGAGAGGTGAACGTAAGACCAGTGATAACCTTACCGTCAGATGTTATCAAGCCGCCTTTTTAGGCCTCTGACTAGGCTTTACGACTGATATCTTGCGACGTCCGCCGGGACCAACTGGTTAACGTTTCATCCGAAGCATGGAGATGCCCGAAAAACACATCACTTAATTTCGGTCAGGATGGTCCAGGACCCATCCATAACCTGACTGGCGTTGCTTAACATCGGATCGTTGCCGATCCGCTGCCGTCACTTAGCCACGGGCACCTCAATAATGAAACTAATAATAAATAAATATCCGGGACAAAAACACCAAGATAATCTAACCTCAAACTAAGCAGAGCTTGTACTATGAGTATCAGAGACTGATAAACATAATTAACTATTGCTAAATACATAATTTATATATATTTAATATCACCCAAACATACAACAAACACAAATGTTTGATGGTAAAACATCGGAATAATTGCCAAAATTAGACAAAACTTGAACAACTCTCAGCAAAACACTTTTCAAAGAGTAAATTTCTAAATACCGGTTGTATGAGCACCATGACAAAGCTCTTTAGCATAGTTGCGAACCGCGCGCAGACGCGCACGAGCCACAGCGCGCCCCCGCGAGTGCCGCCGAGCCCCGTACTGCGATACCATCGCGCGCGCAACAAAGGCTCCTATTGTCTCTCACGCGGCGACACTGACACTGACAATGGCAACTAGTACTAGTAACGTAATAAACTAAACCAACATTCACGAAACATTCAATATTTTCGACTGACATATCTGGAATCGTCCGTAACTCGTAAACAAATAAACACAAACTTAGATCGGAAACCATTGATTTGTAACAGATTCGATTCGGCTATGCTACTATAGCGGAAGGACGTCACACTACACTAATGTAGGTTATTGTCAATGTTACATTTCATTCAATGGAACTTCCGTGCTTGGAGATCTAAAAATAAACTATTTTACATCATAATTAACATTGTCTCCTTTTGATATGCTTAGATATAATGATATACAATTTAAGTGTTAAAATTATAATTAACAGCATTATATTTAAGTATAACGTAAATACTGCTTAAAGTTGTGAAATACTCGTTTCAGCGTAAATTTGCATATTCTGTATGAATGGTGACGTAAAAAGCAGCCTTTAAGCCTTTGATCCATTAAATGTACAACTTTCCAAATCAGCTCTAAATATATTGGATCTTTTTATTATTCAGTATGCCTATCATCAATGACTACGACATAAGTATGAATGAATAATATAGGTCAAAATATAATGAGATCAAAGTGAAGGTTAACCATAAGAATAGAAATTTGCAATTGAATATTATGAATAGATTTTCTAACAATGTAACAATACTTCAATATATGTGAAGTCAGAAATAAACTTAAAATGCAAGAACGAAATGATCAAGAACTATAGATATTAAGCGGCAAATAGGTCCTCTTACCATTAAAGTGCAACGTAAGGTTCAGACACAGTCCCTGAAGACACTAGTGGTTACTAACCACTGTGCACTAATCAATGTGGGTTACTCGTGATTACATACGATTCGATCAACTTAATTGGACATTTTAAGAAACAATAACATTGTTTGACTTGCACTTATTTACTAATAACCTCAATTTGTCGTTGATTAGTCTTTAAAAAACCGGGGAATGACCTGTTGATGTGGGCCACATCAGGATACTCAAGGAACATCTAAAGAGTAACGGTTTTTAGAATGAAATTAGGGATTCTATTTTGTACGAAATTAAAGTCACCATCGTATCCTATGGTGTTCTCCTAAGACGAAGTCGTAACGGGCAGAAAGTTCATAGTTTCAAAGTTACGTGGCAATTTTACTACATTGCCTGCCTGTATTGGACGGACGCGGATCGCGCTGGTCTCTATTGGATTCTCGATTGCGGCTTAATTGAAAGTTGTTGACAATGATGATGCGCAGTATTAGCCTTCACATAGCAATATTTGACATCAAAATTGCGATTTTATTGGTGAATGCACGCCGCCTACAAACCAAAGTATCCTATGTTTAACAATAAATTTCAAATAGATTAACACATACATTCTCTCTCACACACACAAAAACACATACTCTGAATATGAATAATATGTTCCTGTTTTTATGTTTTAAATTTAAATCGGTTTCCCAAGATACAGGCCTAGCCTAGTTTGGGAACCTCTGCTAATGTACAGAGTAGTTTTTCACTGTGTTATTATTGTATTGCATTTATTTTGAATGTGTTGTCAATAAATAATTTGAATTTAATTTTTTAAAACGTTTTGCAGCAGCAGATGAAAATGTAAGGTTGTAAAGTGACTGAATCCGACCTTATTTGACATAATTACTGTCAAATGGAATTAAGCAACAGATTACACACGAAATCCCAGGCGCCCTCGGCCCTCAGGTGTCAAGAAGAAAAGGTAAAACTAGCGACTATAAATACGGTAAAGATCATCATCGGCTGTTTTTCCACCCAACCCTGTGTTTAAAAAATACACATAAAGGTAGTCCCTCAACTAGAGTACCTGTAATGCAAAATTTCAAATTCGCTTTTGCGCGTTACATTACAATACTGCCTTACAAAACTTCAGGGAAGTTGTATCAAAATATTACACAGTGTAACGTCAAGTTGCGCACTGTAATGCGAGGTTTTTCTCCCTCACTGATGTAATGGTCGACTCTGTAACATTACATTACAGGTAAATGCTCCAGGTGAGGGAGCACTTTTATATGGTAAAGCTTGTCTAACCAGAAATGACGCACATCACTGCTTTTCTATTGCGCACTTATTTAGAATGATTTAAGAAGCCAATACCCATAAATTGTAGCGATGTCTTAATTTCAATGATGGAGGTCTTTGCCCAGCTGTGGGACAGTATAAAGACTATATTTATTTACTTGATGTGTGCGTGAATGCGGTGGAGAGGCGCGTCATTTCAGCTTAGACAAGCTCCATTTCAGCATGTGTGACTCCTCGCCTCACCTTGTTCTCCTGCGCGAGCAGCGTGTCGAGAATGGCGCGCGTCTGGTCGTGGTGCGCCTTGCTGGCGGCCGCGGTCTGGCCGTGCACCTGCGCCGAGCGCGCCGCGTACTTCAGGAACGTCTCCGCGGTGCGCCGCGCGAGCGTGCACGCCTTCAGGAACGCCTCCTTCTGCTCGCCGTGCTTCACTATCAGCGCGGCCACCTGCAGTGCGGACTGGTTACTAATTGGGTGTCATCGATATCAGGTTTCACTCAGTTACAATGTATGTGCTAAACAAAAGTAATTTTCACTTCTCGTGCTCTAAAAGTACGCCTACGAAGCGGGCCTAAAGTGACCACTTTATTCTCTAGGGAGTAAAAAGTAATTAGTTTTTTAACTTCCTTCATGTGACAAAGACAAACTCAAAAAGCCAGTAAAAATATACTGCGAAATATTGCGAGAATGTTGAGAGTATTAGTTCCATGGTTTGTCCGCAAAGAAGGTGGCGCCATGTGTTTTAAATTGTTAATCTGTGGTCAGTTCAGAAGAATAAACTGACCACGAAAATTTCATAATTTTTATTGTTTATTTATTCTTCATTGCACAAAATTAATGATACAATTGGCGGACTTAATGCCAAAGGGCATTCTCTACCAGTCAACCACACGATTAAACAGATAAATTAAACACGGTGCACGAGATTAAACTAAATAAATTACTTTTGAAAACAACAACAGATGCTAATTATTATAAAATAACAAAACAACAAAATAAATAATATATAAATTCAATATAAATCGATAAAAATAAACATACATAAACAGAAGTCATAATATAAATAGAACCAACCAAACTTTTGTCAAGTGTAAAGTTCGGTTTTCAATGTTTTTGTACTAAATTGACTATTTTTCTCGCACTCAAAGTGAAAAGTACAGTTTGCACCTCGAGACTAAACGCCAACTTAATATACCCTCGGTTTCATTGACTCCCTCGCACGCTCGGGAGTCAAACCACCTCTGGTATATTATGGCTTCGTTTAGTCCCTCGATTCGACTTTAATTTTAAGGTTTTCATAAAAAAATACTGACTATTCGACTGCTTTTGTATGGTAACCTTGGAATTAAAGTCCATTAAAAAATATAGTTTTCGTTTCCATAGTTTCAAGCGATGTCACTTACTAAGTATCGTTTTTGTAAGTCTTTTGACAATCACCCGGTATTCAGACGATGGACATACCTGAGTATAACCTGGCAAAATTGAAAATCCCTTCCGTCACAACGTATGAAAGGATTATGTAGCATTTTAGATTTGGTAGAGTTATAGTGACCGTTAAAATGTGTTCGGATAAAAACCCCTGCTTCATTTAGGGTTTTACATCGACAAAATAGTTTGATGAGAGAAAAAAATATTTATTTAAGCAAAAGCCTCATAAATTAATAAATAATAAATATGCGTCAGACCACTTGTAATGGTCTCGAAGTAGGGATTAATATCCCTGTGTCACGAGGTACCACACAAGGAAATCAGCCAGGGGCGTCTCCCAGCACACCCAGACCCGAGTCAATTCAGAAAAGATCGTTTCCTGAATTGACCCGACCGGGAATCGAACCCGGGACACTAAGGAAACTGAGGCGAGAAACCTTGCTACAGCGCACTACGCCAATCGTGTCGTCAAATTCTGAAGTAACCTTACTTTAAATGAGAACAATTGAGTGTGACAGCTGCTATTTAAGTAGATTTAAATAAATTCGGCATGAATCTTAAAAGTAATAAATAATGTTTATTATACTTTTACTACAAAGTGTACCATAAAAATAACTTTTTTTTACTTCTGTCTAATGCTATCATGAATGAAATGAGTATAGTTTGGTAATAAAACTTGGGGAAGTGTTATTAGAATACCATAAGCCATCGACTGTGAAATAGTGATGCTGATGCAATAATATTTGTTAAAAAACAGATCTTTTACCTGAGCAGCCTTATCCAAGCTCTGCGCATGAGTCGGTTCTATCGTAGAGGGCGCGCTGGCCGAGCCACACCAGTCCTCCTCGCGCCGGTACTCCCGCTCCAAAGAGTCCAGCACCGAGCACACCTGCTCCGCAGTCTTGTAGAAGTTCAAGGAAGCCGTCACCAGCTTGTGCCGTTCTTCCGCGCAGGTGACTAGTCTTTGCCAGCGCTCCGTCACTTCTTCGGATATTTCTCTGCAGTTTTTTTTTTTTGTTAATTTGCCATATTTAATTTTGGATGGAAAACCACAAATAATAATTCATTAGCTTTTTCAAATGACTATGAACAAGCATTAATTTATTGCAGTGTAAAAATACAACAACTTCTGCTCATTTTTTCTGTATCGAAACAATAAAGTTTTTTTTAAATTGTTCGCACTTGGCAAATTGAATCTTACTTTAGTAAGGTTAGTCATTGATTTTGCAAGTGGTACAAAAATGTTTTTTAAAAATATTCGTTTAAGTTTAATTTTTTAATTTTGTTTAGCAAAATTGTGCGGTTGAGTACATACGAGTATACTCGTAATTAGCGCTTTGGTTTCTAGGTGCATTTATCCCTCAACTTGGCTTGTGGGTTTGTTTGTCATCAAATAGTATTATATATGGCCAAGAACAACACGTTATATACTGTTGTTTCTACATATGACATGTCAAACATTCCAAAATAAGTAGAAACTAAAGTATTGCCCTTGGCTACGGCCCCTGAACTGGCCTAACTGGCTATCGTAACAAGACTAAAGTATGTTTTTTACTTGACTGAGTTTGAATTCGAATCTTTCAACAGTTTAGCCTTAATGTTGCCCGATTTTGCCGTTAGGTGGCGCTGTCTCAATGCATGTTGAAGTAATTCGAATTTCTTTGCGCAACTCGCGCTCTGCTCTTAATAATACGTTAACGTTATCATTAGAAATAGGGGGTTCGATTTCATACCTAATCGTGTGAGGGTCGTAGTGGTTGGCGGCGCGCAGCGCGTCCGCGCGGTACTTGACCTGCACGGCGCTGGCGTGCGTCTTCTCCACGGCCACCTGGAACTGGTCGTGCTCGCGCTTCAGCTGCTCCGCCTCGGCCAGCGCGCCCGGGACCGAGAACGACGCCGCCAGCATCGCCTCGCCGTTGCGGATCCAGCTCACCACTTGCGCTGCGTCTTTTTGGAATTGACCTAAAAATAAACGATAGTGATGAATCATTAAATTAGACCCTAACATTTGTGTTAGTATATTCTTGTTGTAAATTGTTCAGCGAGCACTTAGTTTTTGGGCAACTTCACTCTGTTTTATGTTAGGACTTATAGGTAGTGTTCAAATAAAATTATTGTTTATCTATGCTATCCAAAATAAGACAAGTAACTACTGTATTTTTAGGAATCACTTTAGATTCTAAGTTACAATGGGGTCCGCATATAACGGCCCTGGCAGGGAGACTCAGTTCCGCTGCTTGTGCTGTTAGAAGAATAAGACTCTTGACTGATACTGAAACAGCAAGACTAGTATATTTTAGCTACTTTCTTTAGTGTTATGTCGTATGGTCTACTGTTCTGTTGTTCAGCTGCAGACTTGAACACCATTTTTGTACTTCAAAAAAGAGCCATCCGTTCCATTCACAAACTTAAACGACGCGACTCGCTTAGGGAAGTATTTAAGAAGATCTATATTTTAACTGTGCATGCTCAGTATATTTTAGTATGTGCGCAAAAACTTGCATCTGTTCAAAAAAATCAGTGATACTCATAAACATAATACCAGAAATAAAAACGAATTGAAAACTCCCAGTCTTAGGCTACACAAGGTGGGAAACTCATTTGTGGGTCAATCTGTGAAATACTTTAACAAAATACCTCAAAGTCTTGTTGATCTACCTCTTCGCAATTTCAAGTCTACAATTAAAACAAAGTTGATAAAACAAGGTTATTATAATGAAGAGGATTACTTGAACGACAAAAGTTTGTGGTCATAGTAGGAATAATCTGCTCCTATGCGCAATGTTGTGTTCTTTTTTCTACTCTCATTGACTGTACTCTGAATTTATTTTTTGTAAAACAAACAAAGTTCAAAAGAGTAACTATCGAGTTTCTTGCCGGAGTCTTCTCGATAAGAAGCAACGTCCAAACCGGTGGTAGATTCACATTATGTATATTCACGATATGTACTAATATTGTACTATTTTATTTACGTTTATTATTATTATTCCTATATGCTTTTTTTTGACATTTCATAAGTGCTTTGTACAAGCTTAAATAAATAAATGATTTAGTCATAGTCATAAATATTTATTGCTTCATGTGGTTTAACAAGTTCTTAAATCTTAAAAGTACACACATGACCCTGTTAGGGCACTGCAACATTAAAACATTTCGTACAATAATTAATTTTACTTTACTTTACTATGTTCTTCACCTATTTATTTTATCTTCATAAACGTCAGATACGGAAGTAGGCAGAGACAACAAACGTCAGATAGGATCAAGAAAATCTACATTTCACTACAATTCCGAATATCTCTCGTTTCAAAGTATTACTGGAAGTAATATGATAAACATGGCAGAAAAAAAATTGCTGCTTTTACTAGAATTCAACAAAGTGAGCACAAAAATTTTGAAAACTGAATTTGCCAATCATTCCCCAGCAAATGCTCTTAAGCAAAACAAAAATATTCTCACCGAGCTGCACGCACTGCTCGAACCTCGCGCGCCTCTCCTCGGCCAGCTCCTCCAGGTCCAGCTGGCGGTCGTGCAAGAACTCCAGCAGAAGCTGCACGCGCGCCTGCGAGTCCAGTGGCGCCGCGTCCGAGCCGTCGCCGCTGCTGGACGCCATTACGTCGGACGCCTCGGCGATCGCGGCCGCCAACTCTTGGCCTTGCTGCACCACCTGGGGAGCGGTCAACAGGGGTGAGTGCACATTTTGTATCATAATGTGATGGTGAATTATGGTGTATGACAATAAATGGCCTGCTTGACTGCCTCACTTCTATGGTTTGTTCGCCCCACCCAGGGCGTGTGACGAACATGTGTTTTTATTATGTCTGGATGTTAATCTATTTCAGTATACATTTAAAAATATTTACCTAACATCACGACTTTATCCCAAACGGGGTGGCCAGAGGCAAGTGACTGTTGCCGTCATGGTGAACGGAACACCCAGAAGCCCCCTTTCACCAATGGTATTAGAACCCAACGTGGTAGGTGGTGAGCCTTCCGCCGCTATCCGGGTTGATTTGGTTTTTTATCGATGTTTTCTATCACCGGAGAGTTAGTCGGAAATTAAACAATGAACACAAAGATTTTGGTTCTGGCCAGAATCGAACTCAGGACCACAAAATCCGCGATCAGAGTGCTTAACCACTAGGACACGACGCTAATTATAAAAATAATACATACATACATGCCATCACGCCTTTTTCTCAACGGGGTAGGCAGAGACCACATCTTCCCACTTGCTACGAGTACGGTCCTGACTCGCCTCTTGCGCTTCTTCAAATCTCATTAATCCTTTCATACATGCTCGTCGATTATGGGTACTCCTGACCTGACCTTTTCTGAGCACGTCTTGGACTTGTCCTAAGTACATCCGTCTAGGCCTTCCCCTTTCAACAGCTCCATCCACCCTCGCCTTGTAAATTTGTTTCGTTAATCGCCTTTCATCCATCCTTTCCATATGCCCAAACCATTTTAGCATTCCCATCTCAATTGTTGTGACAACATCCTCTTTCACACCACATCGCTGTCTTATTATGCTATTCCTTACTTTATCACCCAATTTCACTCCTGCCAAACTTCGCAATGCTCTCATTTCCACTGCAGTTATCCTACTTTCATCATTCTTTTGCCATACCCAACTCTCACTTCCGTACATAAGCGTCGGCACTAACACCCCCGCATGAACAGCCAGTCGCGCCTACTCTGACACCTTTTGGCTGTTCATAAAGGCATGCAGCGCTCCATTTAACATATTCCCTGCATTCACAATTCCATCAATATCACCCTCATGCCTTCCATCCCTCGTGAACCTAGTCCCCATATACACAAATTCTTTCACTTGTTCTACCTTTTCACCTCCAATTAAAACATCACATTCTGTCATATCCTTATCTCTTTGAAAAACCACGGTTTTTGTCTTACTTACGTTCACTTTCATACCTCTCCCTTCTAACGACGCATTCATTAATGTTACCATTACCTGCAACTCGTCGGCCGACGACGCCAGTATGACTTGGTCATTAGCGTAGAGAAGGCATTTAACAAGCAAGCCATCCATTCTCAGTCCATAATCACTGTCTTTCAGATCTGTCAAACATTCATCCATGAATAGGTGCTAGATGACCGCTTGCGCATCCCAAATCTCTTCTTCCGTCTCTTTCACAACCCCATAATCAACACCTTAGCATACAGTTTGCCGACAACACTGAGAAGGCTGATTCCGCGGTAATTTTTGCAGTCCTGTTGTTAACCTTTCCCTTTGAAAAGCGGCACGATCACAGCCTATAAAAATAATATTAATATTTATACATGTTTATCATTCTCTGACAGCCGTGGTACAACGTTTGCTTGGTTTCGGGTCGGATATGATCCCAAATACATTAAAGAAAATGTTTGTGTATTATTTAAATCAATGTTCATGCCTATATCATTCATGATCATCTTATTGCGAAACGGCACATAAAATGAGCAAATTTTAAATGTGCAGCTGTTCTTTTCATTTTTAGTAGGATCACATCAGGTATTCGGCAAGCGACTGATGAATAACTTTACGTGTTTATAACTTGCTGGTGTGTTTGAATGTATTTCTGTGAACCTGCATGTGTGAATGAAGGAATGAAAATACAGTTTACTTGGTTTAAGACTTATGTACAATAATGGAGAGATGTTACGTGATCTAGCACTAGCATGATCCTGGCTGTGATTACAGATAGGCTCTTACTTGTATCTCTTGACAGTTCTGATGAACTGGCAGGCAGATGCTGTTGTACTTGAAATAAAAATATTTAATGTAATCAATTTAATTACAATAATATTTTCTCGTTTTGTATTTTCAAATGTATTTCGTGCGTTATGTCGAAGATGTGTTACTGTACTAGAAAGCAAACAAATAGAGCCACCCCCGTTTTTAAGGTTTTGTTGTTATTATTCCATATTAACAAGCCCATGAAAATAATCCATCTTCAGGCTTACTAGCCGGACGGCCCATTTCGAAACTTGAATGGTACTTTATTTGGTCATCGTCATAATAACCATTCTCAGCCATGAAGTCCCCTACGAACATAGGCCTCCTTCATAGATTTCGAACCTCATAGAAAAGCGACCTGTGGCAGGTGCGCGACCCACACTGCGTTTGCTTTGAGAAGGTCTTCAGTCCAGAAGTTTTCTGCCCCAACATCCACCAGTTCTTACCGTTACATGCCCTGCCCGGCTGCCCACTGCCACTTGAAGATACTTAGCAGATGGGCTACGTTGGTTTACGTTGGTGCTCTATCAATTACTAGCTTTACGCCCGCGGCTTCGCCCGAGTGAACTTGATAATTTTGCGTGCGTATTTTTTAATTTCATGATATATCAGAATCTATTAATCCAATTAATGTGTTGAAATAGACCAAAATTTATCTCCGTTAAATTGTCTTGATGATGAAATAACTTTGAAGCATAAGGATTAATATGCTTGTGTAGTAGTAATTCTCAACATCTACCTTGTAATTTACATTATTTTTTACATAACATACCTTATAGCTACTTATTTATAAAGATAGATGTATTGTGTAGCGGGCTTTTTTAGTGATCTACTAAAAACCTATATTTTTGTAATACATTGCATGCATGTATAATCAACAGTGGGGCCAGCGCACGCACGAAAGGATTTACGGAGGCGCTTTTTTTCTGGATTACTTAATAATTATTAATTGATCTGGCTGAAAAACAAATATATGCCTATAACAATCAGGCATAATGTAGTTAGCTTTTAAACAGTGAAAGAATGTTTGAAATCGGTTCCTGTCCTAAACATACAAACTCACAAACGCTTACCGCTTTATAATATTGGTATAGAATAAAATTTTATTTAATCCTATATCGACAGTGGCAGCACGGCACCACTCACCTGGTAGGTGGCATGCTGCATCCGGGCGACGCTCTCGTTGTGCGCGGCCAGCGCCTGCTCCGCCTGCTGCGGGTCACGCGGCGGCTCCGTGCGCTGCAGTTCGTCGCCCCACAGCTCCAGCCTGGATGACACCTGGACCGACAAGCAGTTCCGTTATTGTGACTTCACAATATTCTAGGAGCTTTATCTAGATTTACAGTCATCATCGCAGTATTAGAGTCTAACCTCAATCACTATTTGAAATTATCATGATCCTACATCCTTAAATTGGTGATAGCTAAAGTTGTCACTAATCCTTTAATTTCATTTTTCTTCATCTAACCAAATCACGATTATACTAACAAATTGTCCAGAAAGCATAGGATTTCAGGAAAATGCAAGATTAAGACAGTTGTTCTATTGTAGATTGGGAGAGGTGTGGGATCGCCTCCATACAGGCGGTGGTGCTAAATTATGCAAACTAAATCGGTCTGAGGACACTGTTTTCTCTATTGCCTTCACTTTATGAAGTATTTTTTTAGAGGGGACTAACTTTTCGCATAACGTCGAGTATCCTCAAGTCGCTTGGCATAACTCATTAGATTAGGCATAGCATCATACATAACATTGACTTCTCGTAATTTATGCTTGGCATAACTTTTATGTAGCATAATAGTCCAAATGCATATTATTACATAGCATAAGTAGTGAAAGCCCCAATTACTTTTGGCATAATATAGATATTCCTAATATTTTAAAGCATATTTAAGATGGTATAATCAGTAAAAACCCTAATACTCGTACCAATTTCACTTGAATTGTTAGGGTAGGTCAATTCGACTGAAATAGCTAGGTTAGGTTAGAACCGCGACCCAGAACCAAACTTTACTTATTATACTTGGTTAGTTAGAGTATGTTAATGAAAGCAACTTTTTTTTTTTCTAAGCATAATGTTCATTGTAAATGTGACATGTAAATATGATGTCAACTTATTTGTTTTAATCATTATGCTAATAAAAAAAGCGTTTAGTTATTAATAGTTTTGTGTATAATGCTTTGTTGAAACATTACGCATTATAATTATTCTGCCTTTCGAATTTATGTGTTTTAATATTATGCCAAACAATTTTAGCCCACAATATATTAGGATATCCGAAAATATGCCAAACAATATTATGGCTCGTGACGATTAGGAAAATCAGAAATATGGAACATGAGATTTTGACAATAAACATTAGTGAGCCATTTTTTAGTTTGTTCAAGAATATGGGGGATTAAAATCAATATCTTCTCCGAAAGTGGCATATAATTTAGAATTCCTACTGATATTAAAATCATCCCATCATATAATATCAGGGCAGCTAAACCAGTATTCAGCAATTCTGAGAAAACCAATTAAAAATGAAACAATAGTCATGAATAATCTCGATTAAAACTACAGTAAACTGTCCCAACTTACAGCATATCTAATTCTTCGCAACCATAATACCAAGGATTTATATTGTATGAAGTAATTTAAGCATGAAAAGCGATATGGCGAACTAAGAGTACGAGTACATCGTAATCAACAGTGATTGCGTGTATTATTAAGTGCTGCGTTATTATATTTACCAAATCATGAACAGTTTACTTTAATTTACTGTTTTCTACGCAATAAACAAAAAGGAATTCCACTTCAGAAAGCAATGCAACAAAGTTGAAAGTGGACTGCTCCAGTGCCACGGGAAACCCCGCAATTCATTTGTTCTCACAAGAGCAAGTTCTATGTGCGGGGGGTACTTTTCTGTTTGCTAAGGATCTAGGATCAAATAAAAGTCGGTCGCTCGCGGAGGAACTTTTCCAGCGTCGCTTTTTATCTTTATTAAAAATGAGACGGTATTCTGTTGCACATCAACGCCAATATGGTCGCATATTAAAATGCGTTTGCTGCGTCGCATGCACTGAAATCGGCTATGCAAGCACGGCATCTCTCCGCCTTTGCGGTTTTTATTTCACGTAGGAAGACATTCGATAGATTATATTAATATATAGAACTAAATATGATTTGATGTGTGTCGTAATGAACATTTGCATGTATTGTATGTAACACGCCGCCCTGTTGTCAATGGTCGTTTTCATTCATTTTAGGCTTTTTGAAAGCCTAAGATATAGAATACGATACGATAATATGAGATGGCGTAATATGATTGCGTAGTTGTGTGAAGATGTTGTTTCTAGAATTAAAAAAGGGATGCTCAGGTGATGTTACCTGCGAGACCTATAAGGCGCAGAGGGGAGTGGATAAGGAGGAGCCGCAACATTGTGTCAGGATCGTAGCAATCCTGACTAAGCGGAGTCGTGTCTACTAAAGCTTACTAATGCACAGGGCGCTAGTCTCCTGAGCAAACAATAAAGTGGTAGGGGATTTTTAATTACCAAACCGGACAAGACGTAAAAGACCTAAAGTCATTCGGACTTATTTAAAAAGGGTCACTGTCAGGGCGTATTTTAGTGGGGCACTGTACAAACAAATGGTGCGATGTGGCTCACCTCTAGGGCGTCCCTCTCAAAGTGCCGCAGCTGCAGCGTCAGCTCGAGCCGCCGCTCGCGGTCTGACCACAGCTCCTCAAGCGCCCCGCGCGTGCCGCGCAACCGCTCCAGCGTCGTCTCCACGGCGGCCGTGCTCGCCGCGTCCGAGTCGCCGGAGGATCTGTAAACGAACACCGTATACATCAATAATCAAATAATCTCATCAGCTAATATTATTAGCAGTGAAGTACGGAATGGTGTTTCATCTTCATCAGATATTGCAATCCTACTAAAAACCACCCATATCAGAGAAAATGTAGTATTCGAAGGCGTATTGATTTTGACCGTAAGTATTTACAGAACAATGGTCTCCAATACTGCAATGAACGCCAACGCTACAGGCACTGACATGTCAATATTATATTACCTATTCTAACAAACTGTAAACAGCGCAGATATTTTTACAGAGTTGGTTATTTACCAAACAAAGCATTTGAACGAAAGAAAGAAATGAGTATTATTTGCTAAGGGGAATATTGTTCCAAGGGTACTTTTCCTTTTTCAATACTATGGATAGCCTAAGCAACAAAGGGTTCTGATGTTACAATGTTTAAAATAAAACATAACCGGAAACTTATCTCGATGAAATCAGTTCAGAATAAAGAAAATTGCTGAGCAGATTAAACCAACAATCAATAAGGAAAGTCCTAGTTTTAATGGTTTTATAGATGAGTAATATAAATAATTAAATTTAAATTGTTGCAGTGAACCACTGCCCGGTAATACTCGTAGATGATTTCATAAAGATTTTTTAAATAATATTTTAGATCCGTAACTAAAATTATAGCAAAATACAGAAAAAAAGAAGTTGATTGACTACGAACCTCCATCTCAAACACTGCACGGGGGATTTGTGTCTATGGGAACGCCGGTGATATTTGAGCATTTTGCGGGAAAATGTTCATTTCACTGGTGGTCACTACTTTAGTCTTTAAAATTGTTATAAGTCGTTAATCGCTTGTAGTAACGCCTCGCGAACAGCTGTCGGGTAACGGTCGTGTAAGCACATTGAGACAGTGACATAGGGAAAGGGAGTAAAATTACGGATGCGATAATATTGGGATTGCCGATTACGTAACTATAGTTTGTCCTAACCAAGATTAGGCACATTCATTGCAGCAATAGCTACATTCAATAATTAAGACTCTAAAGTTTGGAAGCATTGAAGTGCTGTTCCCGGTTGCTGGCGCTAACTGGCAGGGGCTAAACTAGCCACATCACGAGCCTGGCTGCCTGGCAGGAAGGAATAGCTGGGGCACCATATGCACCTAGCGGTTAAAACTACACAAAAACGGATCAAACACACTAATGACAGCAACGAGTGGTTTTCATTTATTGCAGAACATTTACGTTATATGTTATGTTACAGATTTCAACAAAAGCAATCGTGTATTATTTTGTAATTTTTTAATACTTCTGGTAAGCGGCAAACAGCTTCTACAGTATTTAGCGGAGAGCTCGCAGCCAAAATAACAGGAATGTGCCCAATGATATCCCGAAGTATGGCACACGCGCGCCACGGTTTTAACTGGTTAAATGCCACACCCCGCACCGGTGCGTTTTAACAATCGATTTTCTATTGTCTTTTTTTTCGGCACGGACGGGTTATACGGTATCTATACTGGCAACAGTAGTCGCCACCGACTCCTGCGCCTCTACTCGTACACGTCCACTCTCAAGCTGCATTCCCGCGCGCAAATCACATTTTGTTTGTACAATGTTATTTAACTAGACTGCATTATGAATATTTTGTTTATAAACACCTACGTCGATTCAATAGACCTCAGAATAATTAACAATAAAGAATATTCTTTATGAATATACAAACAGATTACGTTACTCTTTCTTTTTCTCACAACAACTATTGCAGTTAGTATGAATAGTTGTTACTCGATGAGTATAAAGATGGATCACAGTATTTTTTACATTTCTCACTTAGATACGCAATTGCGCAATGCAATTATTTTGAACACAGAATATGTATATATAGTTTACCGTACTCTGAATTTCGGTCAAACAAAACAATGTTGCGTTACAAGGGGCCTCATTATAAATCGCAACCATAAGTCGTTAACTATTGGACATACGCCTCCTCTTAATATTTCTATAGTGGCCTCTTGGGCTGGTGGCCTCTAGGTTGATGTCGATTGGCATGCTGTGAATGCAGTCCTTATTCTGCAACGTTTGTACCATAGTGGAAATCAGTTCTACGAGATTTATGTGCTAAGGGGGTCCACCGCAAAATTATCTTTCCCTCCAGCTACGTCGTTAACTTTAATCCTTTAGTCTCTTATTGAGATTTCATATGGGGTCCAAACGTCTCAGTTCTCCGAGTCATCACTGGTAATGATAACACGCACTATGGGTGTCAGTGACTGATTAACATACTTAAATATTTAAACTATTGCGCCGACAGGCGATTACGATATTATACCGCGAAATCTTTCTGGAACCCTAATTCTGCATATCTGGTCGACTTTTAGAACTTATTCAACTAAAGATTCATTAAAATCATGTCATTGATTGCTCTCATTTCTGACAGTAATATTTGGAGCCTGGCGTGAGAATGCGGGTTTTTCTTCCGCAGTGCTGTAATGTTTAATAAAAAATACATAGACATAATAAACCAATAAATTTGTCGTGTGTAGGATTTTAAGTTATTAAACCAACAATAAGCTAGTCAAGAAAAAATAAGCAGGAATTTTATAAATCGCCAACAATGTTTGGCAAGTGCTAAGCATGGACATTCATCACGTCGATTCTGCATGCAAGACTCGTTCTGACAGTTCAGAGTGGGGAAACTAGAAAAATTGCATTAGTTTTGCAAGTGCGCGGACAAGGAGCGCAACATCCAACGATTGTGTCGGCGACTGCGCGAGGCTACGAAAAATTACCTCCGTCGTGTGTACTGGCCAACAGCGGCGAAGGAGGAAGTAGGTACTTGAACATAGCATCAACATATTATGAGCCAGTGCATACGCGAGAAAAACTACGACGAAACTGAACGAACGTCCTCACTTAAAGATGGGTGATATTGGGAATAAGCATTTGGCTGGCTCTACAGCAAAGGAAAATGAACTGAAAATTACTAACTACACGGAAGAGCAATAGTAAGTTTACACTTACGGTAATTGTAATTTTCGTAAAGTTAGATACTGGCATAATACTTTCACTATGCTACTGATAACAGAAAGTATATATACCAAAATGGATTATTTCACATAAAACGTGACATAGCAGTTAAATACACTCAACAAAATGTATTCTACATTTAACTTCAATGGCCTCATTTGACTAGTATAGATTGATGTTGAGTCATAATAACTTATATTCGCTCTTCAGTGTATTTATTTATTTTCAGAGATAAAGGTGAGGTTAGTTTTGTGACTGGATCTCTATGATGGTACATAATATAAATAGAAATAGATGAATTGTCACTATCAGCAATAAATTGTTGAGATCGTTCACTGAAAGGAAATTACACATGAACCAAACAACTTTTCTAACGATATTATCGTCAAGAAGTCGAAATTGATCCATAGATATGATTTGTTCAAATAGAGCAAACGTTTATTATTTACGTACATCCCAGCATTCACTGCTGACGTCGCCATTATATTCCTTAAGAATTAACGCAGGAAGAGTAAAGCCCAATTAGCAACTGTTATGTAGATTATGTTCACTTTGACCAACTAAGATTTCTTAGATCTGCAGCAAAAAGCTAAACAAATTTGATTAGATAAAGGTACAACTATATATATATGGCAAAGTTTGAGAAACCACGCTTAGGTGCACGCCGTTTTCTCGTCCAACAAACCCAAGTCAGTGCTTCAAGACGAAAGTCTAGAGCCGTGTGTGCCATGATGATAACCTACGGATCAGAAACGTGGACATAGATAGCTACTCGCGTCCAAAGAAAGCAGAAGGTAACTCAACAAACTATGAGGGCGATGCTACAAAATCAGATTGGAAATAAGGAAATTCGTAGAATAAACGATACCTCGACTCGGTAACTGATAATATAGAACTTACGGTCGCTGAAGCGAAAAAAATAGAAAAGAGCCCATTTGCCAAAGCAAAGGGTGATCGCACACGCCATTGCCTAACTCATTATTTTTAGATTTGGTTTAAATTCGTACAAATGGAAAAAGGATACGAACGAATCCTAAATCAGGTAATTGACATCAGATAATACTGATAAATATCCCGCCACCTCTTGACCCTGGCTGCAGGTTCATGCGCCATGCGCAAGCGCACGCGCCTCTTCCGTCCGAGTCCTCATTCAGATCGCTATCGGAATTGAACGAAACTCTCTAATGCAACAGATATATCTGTCACGTAAATATTGTGGCGAAGGCCACTTAACTGTTTGATTTATTAAATTTAATACATCTTACAACACTGAAATAGGATTCAATTTGGAATCAAGTGAATACATTATATAAACTGTCCATACGGAAAGGTCACATTTCGCGTACGGGCATAGGTGTACTGGTGATACTGGAGTGGTGGTGTGACAATGACTGACAACCTCTATTAATAGCTTTCTTATGAAACGCCATTACGTACAGGGATCTGCTAAGAAAAGATTTGAAAAATAACTTATCCCACCAAAAACATTCTGTAAAAAACTAGCCAAGTCTCTATGGAGCTGCTTGTTTATCTCTAAAAAGTAATGAAATCTAGACAAAGTCGTGCCAAGTCTAAGGTTTCTTACTGCGATTTCTTTATTATTATAGTTAATGTTGTATGACTTGGCCGTTGAAGGGTACATCATCATCATCATCATCATCCGTGCGGTCTATCCCGGTTGTAATTGTAAACCCATACTTTTGTGTGAGGTCCCAGGGTCCGCCTTTCTTATATTCTTGGCCCACTACGCATGGTCTTGTGCATCCTCAGTGGTGAGTCTGTTAGCACGTTAGACTTGGCACGACTTTGTCTTGATTTCATTACTTTTTAGAGATAAACAAGCAGCTCCATCGAGACTTGGCTAGTTTTTTACGGAATGTTTTTGGTGGGATTTCACTTCTTTTTGTAGAAACGTGGGCATTTTGATTTATTATTTAAAGCTGCGTACGGATAGCGCGTACCCGGGCACGCGTAGCCAGATTGTGTTTTCTAATCAGGGTCACCAGGTACTCCAGATCTTCGATTATCCTAGTTTTTATAGTTTTCCCTTTATGTGGCCATTAAACCCTAACTCTGTACCAAATTTCAGCTCTCTGAGTTTATGGGAAGTACTAGTTCTATTTTGATGATCATGAGTGAGTGAGTGTCATAAATGCGAAACTTTGCTTTCGCTTAACTTCGGAACTAAATGACCTACAGACTTGAAATTTTAGATTTTAAGTATGTGATGATAGCTTACTGGATGACGAAAATTTCTGCGTTCTGCTCTTATCCAGAGGTTCTCAAATAGGGGCCTGAGAATGCGGCGAAATGGTTCCAGTAAAGGATGGTACGGCAGTGTTTGCTTCGCGCTCTTCTTGGCGGGGGCACTGCCGTGCCCCCCGATTTACCAGTTACGAGGACGCTAAGCAAAAACCGACATCTCTTCGTAATAGAGCCGTTCTGTTTGTACTCCGACTGCAAGCAATGCACCAAACCACTGGCATCTGGAGGCGGCCAAATCCGGCGGCATCCCCGCGGCACGCATACTGCGCGGCCGCGGTTTCATCGGCGCCGGAGCGGGGCATTCCGCGCGCGTCGCCCAATCGGAACCGAGAGATATCCGCCGATTCCGATCGCCCGGAGAAACTACACAAATTACATTGTACAAACTCGATTTCAGACTTCATATATTTTTTAATAAAATGCTCTAGGAAGTTAATGGATTTGTTGCTTCGAACAATTTTGAGGAGAGAAAATTCACTTGTCGCAGTAATTTAAAAAAAATAAGATTTGACTGACCTGGTGGTGCAGCGATCCTGCCTTTAGCACCGGAGGTCGTGGGTTCGATCCCCACCCATGACAAACATTTATGTGACGAACATTAATGTTTGTTGTGTGTCTGGGTGTTATTATCTATTTAAGTATGTATTTAGAAATATTCAAGTATGTTTATCAGACTCTGACGCCCATAGTACAAGCTCTGCTTAGTTTGGGGTCAGATGATCTTGGTGTAATTTGTCCTGGATTTTTATTTATTTATTTTGCGCGGCAAACAACCGTTTAATGTAATTTCACAGGTAAAGTGTTTCTTTACATTCTGAGTTGTATGTTACCGTAGCCACTCATAACAAGCGTAATTTGCCAATTGATTCATCTTGCAAACTTAATTCGATTATCATTAACTACCGGAGGGGACAAATGACATAAGAATATGGTTGTTTTGCAGGCGAGTGCAGTTAAGACGGGCCAATGGGAACAGTCGGCGAGGCCATGATTGCTTCACTTATGTGGTTTGACAATCAGCGCATCCCTTCCGCTACCGTTTGTGCCTCGGCGTCCGCTCATCTGGAGAGTTACACAACTAAGGCCACTAGCTTATTTACCAGTACCTAACTAACGCACCGCAAAAAGAACCAATATTGCTTCCAGTCCATTTGTGTCAGGAGTCCGTATATGTGGAAATATTTGTATCTGCTTTCCCCGTCAGGCAAAAGGCATGATGGTATGTATGTTACATTAACAGTTCTTACATATCCACTAAAGATCAATGGCTGGTTAATAACGATGTAAACACCCACAATTTTGATGACCTTTTAGCAATTTAACTAACATAAAGATAGTCGTAATCAAAAAGCTCGTTACTGTTCACCAATTGTTCATTTTGATGCAGCTGTAAAAAAATGGGCAACAGAGCAGTTAAGTGCATTTTAACCGTTCAATTTTATGTGCATCGAACTCATAAAAATTCTGCTCGTGACTCTAACAGAAACCCTCACGAAGGGACCCTAGCTGTCCAACAATTAGGGCTCAGTGGTAGTTTTATGGGCAGTTAAAATGCATCCATCGGCGGACATTTTATATCCGGTTTTATAGGCGTGAGTCGGGATTAAAACTTATATAGGCGCCTTCCTGCAAACGGATAGTCGACACACCGCTACTTACAAATAATAATCTGCCCCGGTGAACACTTATTACGACGACATTACAGCGCAAGGCACTTGCTTGTCCTTTTTCCGCTGTATAATTGTGGCTTTAACAAAATTACTCGCAAAAAGGAGGAAAGCAAATTTTAGGACGTCTGTTTGCCACTATCTAAGCAGTTATCGCTTAGTCGGCGCAGCGGATTTATAAACAACGCGACATTATGTTATGGAACATAAACGCTATGAATAGAGGGTAGTAGGGAAAAAAAGCCAAGTCAAAGGTCAGAGCAGGTGGCTTTTTCAAACTCGGGCATCAGGTGGCCTGAAAAAACGAATGACCACAGTGAAAGAAGAAGGAACTAGAAGGTCCTACGTTTTCCAATTATTTCCTGTAGGAGTTAAAGACTTTTGGCTTACCCCTCTAAAGAGTTTTTATAGAGGGACCTCACTGAAGCTAGTTACAATACCATTTAACTTTAACAATCGATATGGCCTCAACCACAATATGATTATAGGTCCGTGTGCTTCACAATTAGAGGGCTTTAGTTAATTATAAACCTTTTATGTCGCCTTGGCTGTGAAAGGTTCCATACATAACCCAGCAATTGACTACTTTGAAGGGCAAAGAATAATGCCCTGTCAGTAATACTCATCACAACACAAAACAGTCAGTTTATGCGTTAATTTCAAAAAAACATAAGTGTTCTAAATAACAAAACAAAAAAAACACCTGCCTCGTTATTCAAATGCACACACGAATAATCACACGAACAATTTGTGCGTGACGAATGTCTACACCATAAAGGTGCGCGTCGAACGTAAAATATTATCATCAAGAATTGCGTGTGCGCCGAACCGCGGCCATTGTATCGGTCAACTCGTCCGCGGACTTTTTCGATAAACACATACCGCACATGCATTCTGCTGCATTGTGCGTTACGTCAGCACGCCCAAGGGCATCAGATATCAATTATAAGTACGTTGAGGAGCCAAATCGCTGCCATAAAAGGACACTTGCGTCTTAAACCGCCTCTATTTGTAAGCGGAGCGCATTTTAGCCGCCTATTTTGTCTATGCGAGTCTTCACAAAACGGGTTTTATATCCCATAATTATTTTCTCGTATCAGTTGCTTTGCTATCACAATCACGTATGAATACACCGTAGTCGTAAATAGTAGAGCATAAAATTATAATCTCTACATGTATGTTGTGTGCGTGAGATGCGGTGCCGTGAGCGTTTAGGGTTAACACTAAAGTTCGCTCAATCAAAAACGACGCGCGGCATTTTTCGTTAATGAATTGCGCAGTTTATAGAAATGTACGTATGATAATATTTGTAAAATTGGGTACTAGAAATCGTTTTACAAATATTTACGATCCAAATTAGAAGATTTGCAATTTGAATCAGTTAGGTAAAAAGATCTTTTCCTATCTCATGGACAATAACCATGATCATAAAAAATCATCTCCATAGATTAATGCTAACTGTGCAGGTATTTTTATTATTGATGATGAAAATGGAGTTTGTGAAAGAAAAATTAACAGCGAGTACGGGCTTTGCAGCGGGTGCAGAAGAGCGAGCACTTTCACAGGCCGCACCGGTCGCGTGACGCGCCACACCGGTGCTGCACCGCGCATGCTAACTATGGACATATTGCACATGCCACCAATATACAACATACTAATTGTAACTACTGTTACTAATTTGCGCGTTCCATCACATTTGTCTCAATTTTTATTAGTAGCTGCACGAATTTCCCTTATTGTTTATCGGTTACGTGTTACGTGACACATGCGTTGCTGATTTTATCATCTATTAAAACCACTCAGTCGAAGAAAAGCTATTTATTAAATAAAGTGATTTGTTGGAATTACAGTAGAAAACTGAAATTACGATTTGGACGGAAAATAAACAGCAAGATAGGCATGAATGTTCAGAGAAAATTGACTAGTAACATAATATTCTACACAAACATAGAAACTAGAAGAAATCGACCTGATCTTAGGGACTCAAACGGGATTCGAACCCGCGACCTTTCACGATCCGGGTGGCTAGTTCCTATCTTTGTGTAAAAAATAGTGCATTATTAAATGTTAAAAATAAAATTCACTAATAGCAACACAATATCAACATCTTTGAAATGAATCACATACTCGTTTCAAAGTGCATTTTCTCGAGTGTTGACAATAGTTTGGCTTTTCCCGTGCCTAAGAAGTAAGAAGTGGTAAATACAATAATAGCGTGCGAGACAGAAGTTCCGCATCGCTAATTAAATAATGCATGCCGCGCTGCTGTCGATACTTGTGTCAATGGGAAGCAGGAAGTGGTGGGAAAAGAAACACCCAGGCGGCTAGACAATACCGCCGGGGACAGACTCCACGAGCACCGAAGCGTTTCCAATGGGATCGGAACAGACAAGATTTTCTTTCCATTACATTATAGCGTCGATGGGTTTCAACTCTGACAGTTCTGTTCTGTTCTTAAGAAAGACTATCATAATAAAATGCTAAACAAAATTACAGCTAATGCAAAGTTCCACTAAAAAACAGTAGATAATGCAAGGTTATGAGTAAATTTGCATGCATTTAGTGATCTTTTAGGTTAAATCAGTACACGAAACTGTAGAACTATTCGTAATGATTTGTATTCAGCCGACAGAGCTGAACCACACTGAACTTTCTTTAGAGGCAAGTTAGCCAATTTCGTAATAAAACAATGTACAGAATAGCAATACACTCAATGACAGTCAGTGTAATATAATAACATAAGATTGAATAATATTTTAAATTAGAAAGCTGATAACTTATCAGAAATTTACATTTTAAAGATAGTAGCGCAAGCACAAAGCAATTATTAGGTTGGGGAAAAAGTCTTTTCGCATAAAGTATGTATGAACTTGTAATAAAATCTCTTTAGCAATACTATTTGTATCTGGCTGGTTTTGGTATCATTAAAAGTTTAAATTTTTAAGGAAATTATTCCAAATTCAAATTCGGAAAATGCGTGCTTACTGTCAAGATAAGTGAATCTCATGAAGTAATTCGATCCATTTTAAAATTTTGCTACTAAAAAGGTAAAAATTTAACGCGAGCCGCGAATAAAAGTGTTTATGGACCTAGTGCAGTGTCTGTGAGACTGTGAGAGTAGCACAAATTTGGTTTAAGCGTTATCAATCCGGAAATTTTGATGTCAAAGATGCACGTCGCTCTAGTCGCCCTATAACGGATAAAATGGTGTGCCATTTTTGAAAAAGTGTAGCAAGATCGGCATATCAGTAGTTACGACGTAGCTGAAGAACTGGGAACGGACCACAACAGTTTTGGCGCATTTGAAAAAAAATGGGTACACAAAAAAGCTCGATATTTGGGTACCTCACTAGCTCACTGAAAGAAACCTATTGAACAGTGTACTCATTTGTGATTCTTTATTACGATGTAAGAAACCGAACCATTTTAGAAGAAGCTGATAACTGGTGATGAAAAGTAGATCACGTACGACAAGAACGTGCGAAAAAGGTCGTGGTCAAAGGCCGGTCAGGCTTCACAGACTGTGGCAAAACCCGGGTTAACTCGCAACAAGGTGATGCTCTGTGTGTGGTGGGATTGGAAGGGCATTATTCATTATAAGCTGTTACCACCAGGCAGGACCATCGATTCTGAACTCAATTGCGAATAACTGATGAGATTAAAAAGCAAGAAGTTGAGAGAAAGCGGCCGGAATTAATCAACAGAAAGGTTGTGATTTTTCATCATGATAACGCCTTTAGCCACTCAACAAAAATTAAGAGCGTTTGGCTGGGAGGTGTTAATACATCCGCCTTATAGTCCTAACCTCGCACCTTCAGATTTCCACCTGTTTCGGTCTCTTCAGAATTATTTAGGCAGTGTCAGGTTAACATCACGAGAGGACTGCCAAAACCACTTGTCGCGGTATTTGATCAGAAGGCTCAAAATTCCTATAGCAATGGGATCATGTCCCTCCCTACAAGATGGCAAAAAGTAATCGAACAAAATAGCACCTTTAGTTTAGTTAAATACTTAATACCCAATACTTTAGTTAAATGTAAATACACTATATTAAAAAATGTTTTGAATTTTCTTGAAAAATGCGCAGAAACTTTTTTTAACCTATTTTTATAGGTAATCAAAGCTGGAATTTTATTTTTGTAAGTTATGCTAAGCGCGTATTCGCTACATCGAAATGCTTTGAAAAATATCAGTGCAGGGAATTTAATATCGGCGTGGGGGCGGATACAGTAAGCAGCGTCGCTACTCTCGTCATTAAATGTTGTAAAGAGTGCACCCGGGCGGGCAAGGTGAACAGGGCGCCCGTGGACAAAGGCAGGGACAAAACAACACTGTTTGTCACCGGCTACAAGTTCCTATTGTATCCTCCAATCAATCCGGAACAAACAACTATTTTTATTCTCAACTCATACAGTCTGTGCAGGAAATAACGTGAATTTCTGAAAGAAGGTGGTTCATTTGAGAATTCAATTAACTCAACGAACTCGTATAATTTCGTAACGAATGCCGGTAATTATCTCACAAGCCTATACAAATAACAGATAATATCTATCTATCCAGTGTATTTTTATTAACAAATCAATCGCGATCGATAAGAATGCCTTTTCAAATTGAGTCCAACAATTGTGCTTTTAATTTTGTGCAATGAAGATACAACGTGTTAATGAAAAAGCGCAAAACCTCGGCCACCCCAACTTATTCATATTATATATATATATATATATATATTTATTTAATTTAATTTTCGCGGATTATTTACGAAGATATTAGCGTTTTCGTTTTCTTGTGTTTGTCTGCAAATTAAAAAGTCTATGGTAATTACGCGCGATCTAGAGCGACGTTGCCGCTTCGCGTGCCGTCGCAATAATAGAGTTAAGTGATGATTAAATACGGCGTAATCAAAATATGATTTTGGTTAACATTTGCCTCTATTATTTATTACTGGAATCGATTCTACTCTCGATTCTGTACAAACTAATTTCAGGTTTTGAGCTTTTTCATTAACACGTTGTATAGATGAGTATTCAAATAAATTCTGTTTCAGCATCAACCGAAGGGTTACTTGTTGAACACTTGCTCACTCATTCATAAAAACAACAAAACAGTGCTTTTATACTATAATGCCACAGTTTTGTCCGTGTTGTAAGACTGATTTATTGTTTATCAATAAGAAGGTTCCACTATAAAAGCTATACAAGCTAAAAAAATGCAAAAAGTAAGTCCAAACTGACGAAATCGCAGGAAACAGCTAATGAAGCAATTAATTACACAAGTTTTAATCGAATAATTTGCTTTTTGGGAACTTCTTTTGACCTTTACTGATCTATTAGTGACGTAAGCAGTAGAATATATAGAGAAACGCAATAAACGCACGACACGAGACAATGGAACCGTGGGACCCTTCGATTACAACTGCAACGATAGATGTAGCAATGTAAACTAAGGGATATCTGCGTAGAGCATGTATGAATGGAGAAATATTGAAAATATATTTCCCATGCAGTAAAGTTATGTATGACATTCGCTCGGCAGCCCTCGATGTAACAAGGTAAGCATCGGTAGAGAGGGCATTCAGCGGGGACAATCATAACACCGCGCTTCCCGGAGAGGGACCGGCGTACATGCACATATCCTTAACCATAACGCCGGAACGACGATTGTGAGTCAATTTGAATCACTCTCAGAGCTATTGTCGTCTGCTTCCCGACACCAATCGCTCTGAATTATCACAGATAGGCGACCTGCATTTCTAAATCGCTCGTGTGATTTGCACAACTTCTAACACCCACCTGAATTTGAAAGGACAACAACACAACAACACTCATATGGAAACTGAAAACAAAGTATCACAATCATAACGAACAAACAAAACTATTACACAGCAATTGTTAAAATAGTTATGCAACGAAGCAGATAATTCGCCTTGCTTCTCGTAACCGTCGATGGCTGATGCTAATTGATTTCATGCAATGTGAAGGTAATCGACATAAAAATAGCAAAATAGTTCAAATGGAACAATGCACAGTTTGAGGAGCGCAGCTGGTTATTGAGAGGGAGTATCGGAGTAGCGCGGATGAACACAAATATTGACCAAGACTGGCCACCGGAGATCTAATAAAGGGGACAAGAGACAATCGCTAACATTGTCACATCTGCTCGACACTCTCCGCAAACGGCGAAATGACGCTGCATTTCTTTTGATCAGTTCCTTGTTATCCATGCTACTTTTATATCTTGCTGTTATTACAAGTATCTATAGATGAAAAGAACTTTACGGATTCGACTTGCGGTTTAATTTGTTTCTTCATTTTTTCACCAGACATCACGTTTTCTTCAACTTTTTTTTCACTTTTTATATCGGCTGCCTGACCAAAAAAGCTATTTCGATATTCTTAGAAAACAATATCGACAGGAGAAATATATAACTGCATTAAGTCCAACAATAAATAGCGCAGTAGAACTCAAACTGCACTCTTTTGTACCGTTATAATTAACAATGTATGTAGGCGAGCATTATCTCTAGGGACAGATGGTTCAAAGCCTGAATACCCACGACTTGAATCAACATTGACTATAAATCTATGATTTGGAATCAAAATATGGTGCAGCACGTGATAACACCGCACCGTCGTCATGCAAATACATAATATTTAGCTACTTGTTGCACAAAACACTACATGATTTATGTCTCTATGACTAATTGTAGTATTAGTTACCATAAAAGAAACATCCCCAAAAAGTTACCATTTTAAACCTGAACATCGACTATACTAGTTTATTACACAAATTCAATCGAACTCTCTTCTATCTTAAAATCGACTAATGAAGAATAAAATTTTTAAGGCACGATATATTTACTGTAGCAGACACACCAGTACGTACAATCAAGGACAGCGTTGCATGACCACATATAGAGTCCTTTGCAAATAGCACTGATTGGCCCAGCCCCAAACCGTGGTTAGCAATAATTTCACTGGCACGGCGGCAGTGTCCTCGACAGTGCACGGCACAGTCTGTCTACGCATACACGCAACGAGAAGCACGAAATCCTTTGACGATAAATTCGTCGCTCCATCGGCATCGGTGCGATAAATGAGTTGCAATATACAAACATTTCGGGATATTTCCACAGAAAACTCGGCTCCTTTGATGGAACTGCAGTTTTATTCTGATGGAAATAAGTTTCCGTTAAAGCAACCATTTATGTGTGTAATTATGTAATCAAAGTACGTTTATTACATTTCCATTCGTTGGTGTTTAATTTCTCATGCTATTGATAATCGATTTACATTATGATGTTCGCACTATAGGTGGTTAAAATTTTATTTTTGATAGGAAAGCTGTAGGTATTTCTTTAACAGTAAAAAAATGCTCATAATTCTTGTGTTTTAAATTAATGAATAAATTAAATTTTCTTCTAATGTAAAAAAAAGCACTCTAATAATGACGCAACCACTACTTATTAAAAATATTTTACTTGCGAATTAAGAGCTTGTAGGTAAATGTGACTGCTGTCGAGTAAAAAAATGCAACATTGTGTTTTGAAGTTGTTATTATACTTCATATTCTTACAAGATCAACGTTAATTAGATCAGTCATATCTGGACAGAGTGTATATTCGACATATCGTTTAGTAAAATGTCGTTTTCCCTTTAAGTCTATGTTACGAAACTAGTCCCTCGATTACTCATGATGGCTAATTATATTGCATTTGGTAAGGTTTAAACGCTAAACTACGTATTGGAAATATAAACAACATAGACATACATTATGTTTGGTATTTTATGTTAGACGTTAAATTCATTGCTGGATAAAAATGGCATATCCTGTAATATTATTTGAATAATGCAATTATTCGATATTGTGCTTATTTCATGTATTGAAGTATAATACCAAATCCCAAAGTCACATTCAGAGCAGAGCTAATGTTAGTTTGACTGCAGAATAAATAAGGGTCATATTGTCAACTTAGCTAGCCTGTTGGCACTGGCACCATGAATAGAGGTCTCGCCAATAGCAAGGGTCGTGGTGACCCATCCGGGGCAAACCTTTGTGAGATGACGATTTGTTTTGTGCAGTGCGATAATGACTGTATGAATCTAGGTAACTTCCGTGTAAAAATGTTTCTGTCATAACATAAAGTATAAGTTGAAGTCTGATAAAAAAAATTAACCCGTTCGAGCACTAAAATTATATGCGCCAGACAACACACCACTTGTCATGGTCTCGAAGTAAGGATAAATATCCTTGTGTTACGAGGTACCAGGCAGGGAAATAAGCCAGGGGCGTCTCCCAGCACACCCAGACCCGAGCCAATTTAGAAAAAGTCATTTTTCTGAATTGACCTGACCGGGAATCGAACCCGGGACACCACGGAAGCCAAGGCGAGAAACCGTGCTACAGCACACTGCGCCAATCGTGTCGTCGAGCGGCGTCGTAAATTGACGGCACGATTGGCGTAGTGCGCAGTAGCACGGTTTCTCGCCTCGAATCCCGCAGTGCCCCGGGTTCGATTCCCGGTCAGGGCTATTCAGGAAACGATCTTTTCTAAATTGCCTCGGGTCTGGGTGTGCTGGGAGACGCCCCTGGCTTAATTCCTTGTCTAGTACCTCGTAATACAGGGATATTCATCCCTCCTTCGAGACCATTACAAGAGGTGTGTTGTCTGGCGCATATTTATATTTACTTAAAATAGCTATAGTCTAAGTAGTAGTAACACTAAGCAACAGCGGGGAAGGTCACACACAGCACAGGGCCACCTCTTATCTCCACCCATCATTTAGGGCCAAAGTATTTTTTTTAGATGATCTGGTAATTCATTAAAGTTTACCGAATCGGTCTATACTCGATTTCTGAATCAGGGTCAGACCCCTAAATAAGCTAAGCTTGGGCTATATATTACAGAGACTGATAAGCCTTTCTGAAAAGTATATTAACATTTATAATCGAACCTGCGACTGCCGGCGCTACAAGCCTCTTCCCATTAGGGTAACGGGACGTCTATATACGACATACTTGTTATTCTTATTTTCGAGTCAATCTGCTAATATTTGCGCCATTCTGAAATGTATCCATAATGAGAGGTTAAGGGAACATCACAGTCAATGTTATTCAAATTCTATTCATCTAGAGCAGAGGTCACCACTTTTTTTCGCGTAGACCCCTTTAAAATTTTGCTGGTTCCGGTGGACCCCCTACTAGCTACATTTCTACCATATTCCCAAAACTCGACAAAAAATGTTACTCCAACATAGGACCCCCGTCGAGTCTCCTATGGACCTCGCGGGGTCCACCTGGACCACTCTGGGAACTACTGATCTAGAGCTTGCCTTTAACATATAATACAGATGAGGTTCGAGTACAAACTATGCATAAATGCACGATTTAATCTAAACACTAGATAGTAGGTTAAATTGATCCTGGAAGTTGGATTTATTGCAGTCATATCTGTCCGTCTGCTTAATCAAAGGCCCGTAAGCTCAAAGCCAGTAGTATACACTATATAACCGGTACCATCGTCTCAGGCGAAGCCTTTGAGCTTCCTGCGCCAGACATGATGAAAATCTATTGAGAAACTCGACGGCGATATAATGCAGGGTGGTCGGGGTGACAACCAAAAGGAAACTTCAGACTTGAAGAGGTCTGTTATTTTTTTTACTCCTAATTGTCTTTGAACAGTAAACATGGATCGATGAAAGCCGATTACGCTTTTCAGTATGCCAAAACGTACAAACATCGACTAATGGTAGATGAACAAATATAATAAAGATCGCCAAGTCATGTCATGTAAAAAGAGCTCTAGGCGACAGTGGAGGAGATGATTCTGCGCACGGGTACAGTGTGAAGGGTTCCATACCACCAATTTGGCCCTAAATTTCCTACTGAGCAGGTTTTGGCCAGGGTTCTCTTTAGATGACGGATTATACATTAATAGGGTAATTGTATGTTCACTGTTTTACAAACACCCTAGATAATTAAGAACCCTTTTTTCATGAGCTTTAAACTATGCGAGAATTTTTATTTTTATAATTTTATTAATGACTAGCTGTTCGTCAGCGGCTTCGCTCGCGTAGACCGCCTGAATTGGTACTCCCTGATAATGTGGCTTTATATTGGTGAAATAATTTTTAAAATCGATAAGGTAGTTTCGGAGATACCTACCTCAAACATACAAACTCACAAGCGCTTACCTCTTTATAATATTAGTATAGATCTAAAATTCGTGTTGAACTCCTTGATGAGGCAGTTGGAAGAGCAGTCGCCCGGATTTCAGAAGGCAAGGGTTCATGTCTTGCTCGAGCCCCTTGATCAGATCATCTATTTTTGTACATTTATATGCCAGATAACAACAAGCTATTTTCATTTAATATAACCTGTGTCCCGTACTGCCGCAGTCAGCAATGGATGTTAGTAAAATGATAGATCCGATAGATATTAGGAACCATTAAAATGCTCAAGCCGCGAAAGTATTTGCTAAGATAAGAAGCTATTTACACGATAATGCGTTGATATTTTACTTTCTCACTCCGGCCAGCCTGTATAATGACTGGCACTCAGTTGATGTATCAAGCGAGGACCCCCGCCGTTAAATAAAACACCGATGTTTGGGGTGGCTGAGCCACTCGCCGGAAATTCAATCATACCTACCGGTATTAATACAGAGGGAATGAACACCCTCAAGCACCGAACCCATTGTCATCCGCGCAAAAGATCCGCAACGTAAACAAACCCTGACAGCAACGAGAAAATTAATCTATTTTAGTTTTAATTCAAGGTCAGCTTATTAATGTTATCTGTGAAACTAAATGTAAAATTGACGCATTAGTATACGTGGAGTAATTTCCGCGCGCGCGATAATATATTTTTAATAATCCATAATTAAAATCTTCAAAACGTCCGTTACGGATGCTGCTTAGTTAGTTAAAATACGCACACGATAAAAAAAAAGTTTACGCGTTTACGTGAGAGATGGTCACATCTGTATCACACCACAATGCTATCGCAAAGGTAATTGACTCCTTGGGAAATGCGTTTTTTACATTCGATATGTGAGTGTTGGTTGAGCGCGAAAGGAAGCGGACCGGGGTTCGCGAGCGCGGTGAGTGCGTGGTGCCGCGCCGTGCGTCGCGCGCGGACTGTCGCGGCGATGCACCGACCGCCGGCCACAGCGCGAGAAGAGTGCCAGACTCCGCCGACAGTCAACTAAAGAAAATGCAAGCACTACTGATATCATGCATTCTAATATCATCGAGTTCGGAAACTGACTGCACTTTATTTTACCCCGAAGGGGTAGGTTCTGATGAATATTTCTGATAGAATCACGCCCGGTACTGATGTCCATGTGACGAATTTTTGTGTTTACCTTGTGAACGAGTTTATCTATATATTTAAGACAAAAACGAGTATTGCTAAGATAAAAATAGTCGATATATTAATCAAGTTTATATTAAACGCAATGAAATTAACGCTGTATGACGGCTACTATAATAAGTCATATTTGAAAAACTCGACATCGCACTCGAGTAGACACACGTCATCAAGCATAATTTGCACGGGTATTTAACCTTGGTCAAGACCTGGGTGGCTAGCCAAAAGCAAAACACCACGACTATTTCTACAATAGAAGTTGTTTAAATGTATGGGGAATTTGGGGATGTCATAAGCGCCAGCGACCGCTTATGTCATCCCCATACATTTGACGAGTAACGTTTAATTCTCAAAAGCAACAAGGGAGGTCCACCCTACCCCTATTTTGAAGCAAAACTAAAAAACATAGACCGTCTTGCGAAATCTATTTCACAGAAAGAACAAGTGCATGGTCATGGATATCGGTATGAATTTTTATAACGTTGTTATTATGTGCATAATTATTGACGTAGAAAGCGCGTACTTATGGAGCGAATAGGAAAACCGAAAGAAAACGCTGTATCCTGAGGGTGAGCCAGCTCGGACTACTTCTATATACAGACTTGATAGCAAGCTCAGCTATTAAACTGCTCAAAAATATACACAGTTATATGATCCAAACATTTAATGCAGTGCGAGCACCCACAGAGTGGATATCGAAAAGGGCAGTGTGGCAGCGAAGTGTTACATTTCATTTGGGATTTTATGCAAATTATTCACCTGGCAGTTCGACCAAGTTGCTTTTTCCAGTTTTTGACAAAAATATAGTATTGTCAATGCTAATTTAGAGATATCTATTTCGAGAACATAATGTTAATTGTAAAACAACAAACAAACAACACAGGGCAGACCTATATGCGTCCCCAGACCGAAACCGAGTGCCTTAGGCGCATGGAAAACACTTTTTTGGTTGTTTTTGAAACGGGGGACCGCAACGAGCTAGACTTGATCAACCCGGCGCTTTCAATTCGGTTTCGTAGCACTTATTGACAGTATGTCGGAGTACATTACCATTATTACCAACATAGAATGCTGAGCAAAGATAATGCATAACTAATGCAAACCCAACAGGCACAGTAAACACATCGGCCATAATCATTGAGTTTACTGCTTTCATCATTGATTCCATCATTAGGACGATAAGGTTATAATAATAATCAATTTGGATATAGACTTTTCAACATTTAATGACCTGGGATCATTATTTTATGCTAGAGATGCAATGTTACTTTTACACCACAAAAACTACCCTTCGGTAAAATGCTTGAATTGGGTCAAGGTCTGCAGGTGACAATTTCCCTTACCGGAATGTGAGGTTGGAGCCTTAAGGCAGATATTTCCGTTTAATAAAGATGGCCGACTGTTATCGGGTCTTAAAAGTTTTCTATAAGTAGGTTGTCCTTTCGAAATTTCGAATCAAAGCATTAAAAGGACTTCCTTCTTTCCGCCGCAATGAAAAGTATTACTATAAGAAAGTGGAGCTAAACTTTAAATGAAACAAGTTTTTTACAGTTAGTGCGAGCACTTGTTTAAGTAATTGTTGCCCGTTGATACATACTTAGTAATCTGAAAATAATCTTACATACATATTGTGAAATTAAAGAGGTTCATTTAACACGATTTCTCTGTTACACGTCCAATTACGTCCATGTAACGGGAATTTAATTCAGTTTCATAATCATGTAAATTACAACATTTACAACTTCTCAATACGCACTCCCTATTAAACTGGTAGCAGATTTTTTTTGAACGCTTCGCTTATAAATAAAATTATGCGTTGGTTTGTCAATCACTGTCATACCTAGATTACGGTAAAGAGTACTATCACTTATTCTGTGGTAATAGTGATTCCTGCATATTACTATATATAGTATAGTGAGTATCTAAAGTAGTTCAGCAGTTCAGGTGAACACTTGATGCATACAATCGACAAAAGTTTCATATTTATAGAACTACCTAGTGTTTCAATTATTCTAACTGAGCACACACATTGTCAATAATCAATAATTTTATTACGTAGCAAAACTGATAGTCTTTGGATTTTTAAACAACTCGATTGTTAAATGTTTAGAAATATTCGATACATGAGTGTCTAGTTTATTTTGGACAAGTGCATCCGTTAAATATAGTGCAAGGAGATAGGCAGGTTTATTTAACGAAACCTAGAACACAATTTCAAAACGTAAACCTGGTTGCCTTCTTGCAAAATTAATTAAAATTACTTTTTATTATAATAAGCTTTTTATTAGCTTAAGAAATCTTTAATGTTATGTAAGTGACTTGGTACTTATTTCGTGTTTGTCAGTGTAGCTATAACTGGCAGCTAAAAAACTTGGCGACTGTTTCTTTAGTACAGTAGTCGCGACGTTTGCCTATTCTAAAAGGGCATGACGGTCCCAGTCCGCCAAGCTCTCCTGCAGGAGCGTTCACCGGCTTTTCCTGTTACGGTAAACGGGTAATGGTGGCGCTGAATCATTTCGTACCGTGAACAGATTATACTCACGTCGGCGTCGATCTAAATGCAGTGGCGAATATTTACGCGACGTCACTATAGTAAAAAACCTAACGCGCGTGTACCTTTAGTCATTGCATGTAGAAGCGGGTTATTACTGCTGTAATTTAAAGATATTTATCATATTAGATATCGTTTATATAAGTCGCACTAAGATTTATTTATATTACAACATTTTATGACTATCATAACATGCAAAGTAATAATGTAATAGAGAATTCATTAATAGCGGCATAACCTGCGTGTACTAAGTTTTCACACTAAACAAACCACTTTAATAAGATATCTTCACTTTCTGCAATAAAATAAAACTTGCCCGCACGAATAAGTAAAAATTAAATCACAATGCCAACGCATTGCAAGAAAAAAATCATAATAGCTCAGAGTATTTTCGTTTTTTTGTTTGTAATAAATAGAACTTGTAAAACTGTGTTTCTAACCGGTTTTGATAGCATTCAAATGTGTATTTGAATTGTAATATTTAAGTTAAAAACGGCGTGAAACTATTTGTAGGCATCCCATTTATTACTTTCGGAATCTTGCCTTCCGTCTACAAACAGTCCAACGAAAGAAATTCCATTCTGACTTTAAACATTCCCACTTTTTACGAAATACTTTTTCCCCTACCTAATATATTCGAATTTATTGAAAATATTGCACAAGCAGCTTGGTATATTGGTACATCATCCCAGGACTATCGAAAGGCAAGTTTTTCACGCAACAAGCCACAGGCTGTGCGCGCGACGAATTCTCCATCCTTATAAGGAGCGACGCGGTATTTTTATACTTAGCCGGGGTTAGAAGGACCGGTGTGAGCCATGCTGGAGATAATTAGATTGCAACCAGTAAGTAATTATTTAGGTTTATGCCTTGTAACTTAATTGCGCAACGTACAGACGACGGCAAAAGTAAATAAACATTTAAGTATCACTGTCATGGTATCTCATCTATTTCTATCTATGTCGTTTTTAACCCGTTGCCTGCCTCCTCGACGCATTACCCCCATTGCCCCTAAGATCAGAATTTGCTTTTCTCAAAACCTTTGATATCCGCAGGCCGTTACGGTTAGTATCAATGACGTTAAAACGAATCATTATACAAAATCTCATATTTTTAAAATTTTATTCGGCTTACCTAATAAAGTCGGAAATTATAGCTTATGGGCGATCTTAGCATCTAAGTCAAAAAGTAATGAACTGAATGGGTGAACGAAATGGAATGAAGTGTTTGTCAGCTAGTGTTTTTAGTCTGTACGTACATACATTATTCGTACTAGAGGCAAACATATTTTTTGTTTTAAAGATTTTCAACCGTACATTATTATATTATCTCGATAACATACCTGTTACTTACTAACTGTTACTGTTACTTACTTAGAAATGGCAGTGCAAATTTGTATTCGTTTTTACTAAAAACACTGACCTGAAGAATAAATAACACTATAATAATACATTACACTGGTATACAAGATACTCGTATAGAAACTACAAACAACAACCCACAGAAGGGTTACTATCTGATCCTTTAATTCTTAAATTCTAAGAAAGGGTTACTAACCCCTGTCAAATTCACAATATGGGCACTCATTTTACCGTCGCATAATCTATTCCTAGTTCACAGCCTTCAAGTTTAATACATTACGAATGGGTGTCATTATAACATACTGAAGAGAAATCTTTGGATAGAAAACAAAATGCAACGCGCTTCTACTATTTTCGCAGCATCAATGCTATTTATCAGCAGAAACTAACATTATTGCATTGACTGATCTAAAGCACTAAACAACCTGCATAACGAAGTGACAGCATCCAACGAGATACGTTGTAATGTATGAACGAATCTCGAATTGAGAGGACGTTTCACGCGATAGTTGATCGGCAACTACACTCTATCATCCGGTAAGAGGCGTCTGAATAACGCATCGGGCGCACTACATATCGGCGTTGCGTGCGGCGCGGTTTCACTGAAAACAGAGTGACGCTCCAGTATGCACTGCACGCGAAATTGGGTCGCATCGCATACCGTTGTGTGATGTCCCGTGAGCTAGCGACGACGGCGTTCGCTACCGGTTTTTTGTGTTGAAAGCCTTTGTTCAGGGATGAAATGATCCACTATAATGACTTCTTTAACACAAAATTCGAATTAATTCTCCTAATTAAGCATTTGTCTAATCGGTATTTTTGGGAAAGCTGATCAAGCCAATCCAATCACATCGCCGAAAATGAGTTTGATCACTGATTATTAGCTAATTATTGTGTTGCCTTGCAGAAACTGGGTGTTGGATTCTTCATAACTCATAATACATACAGAAAGAGGGACAGACTCCCTTAATCATTTTAGATTCTTTACAAAAACACATATAATATGCTACATCTAAATTGGGGCCTGAAGGCGGAAGCGAATCCAAGCCACCCGCAACCCGAAGGAAGTCTCGACTATTAATCGCCGAGACTATGTCCATCACTATACATTACATCCAGCCAATTATGTAAGTATATTATCAATTAATCACCATAGATTTTCTTCCTTGTCGTAAATTTTACTAAGCGAGCATACATTACAAACAATTCTATTACCGTTCAGAGAGAGAGAGGGAAAAGTACGTTGCAATTTTAACAACCATCACAGGAAGTGGCGGTAAGGGAATTCGCCGTTACTGCAACTCTTCTTCGTATTCACGAATACTGTTAAATTGGATGACTAATATTAACATGCTATTATGATGAATAAGTAACTAGCACAATATACGACCAGTAAAACATGTATTTAGCAGACCGGTAAGGAAAAGGGTCGCGTGTATGATTTCGAGATCAGAACATAAGTCTGTTGACGATCAAAGTAATTGTGTTGGGTAATTGTAGTTACTTCGTTTTTTAAGATAAACATATTTAATATAACAACATAGGCATGTGAAGTGATGTTTTACATTTCCTTTTAGTCCATTTTGAATTGAATAATATTTTTTCATAATAATATTAATTTATGTTTCCTTACTTTGATATGATGTTCTAGCCGGCTAAGGGCAGTAGCAGTACAGTTTAACATAGAAGCTTGTTGCATAACGTGTATGAAGTTCTTCAATCAATAATACACTAGATAACAGGTCAGAGCGTCAAAAACGGCCCAGAAAATAACGTCCCACTTCAAAAGTGGGAACCTTTTTTTTTTATATTTCCCGTCAAGATGACCTCACTCCACCTGATGGAAAGCGGTCCAGATATGAGGTTGACAAGCCCAGTCATTCAACGAATCACTGGGCTGGCCATCCTCACCTTGAAGTCCTGCAGAAATGCCTTTTCTTTCACGCCCCGCTTGTAGAACCCGGGACTATACGAGGAAGGAAATAGTTAGTTTTTTTTCTATTTAGTTCACTTTTGACTACGCCAACGTGCTGACATGCCACACTGCCTGAGTTTGCTTGTAAAAACTGTAGAAATAACCATCAGAAAAATAAATTATCGGATGGAATATCATACTTTTGATGAGAAAATGCTGTTTTATATTATAAATAATGAAATACCCAACTAAAAATAAAAAAAAACTAGCCTAAAGTAAGCCTACCCACGGGCCAACATTTTGGCCCATGCTTGGCCAGCATAAAGGCGGATGCTTTAGAACAGTGAATTTAATGGAGTATTATTATACTAAATAGTTTATTAATTTTTTACATATTCTAAAATGTTGTTATTATTCATAGATGTCCCGGCGACCCACTTATATGTGGCTAGAGGTTGTGGGTTCGATCCCACCCCGCGACAAACATTTATGTGACGATCATTTGTGTTTGTTATGTGTTATTAACATCTATTTAAGTATAGATTTAGAAAAAATAAGTATAAGTATGTGTATGATTAACTTAAGTATGGTTTTAACTGTTTTGTATTTTTTTAAATTAAATAAGTAAGTTTTTGATTAATTTGGATATTTGCAAAGAATATTAAAATAACTTATTGTAAACTATACATAGCCAGTCTCTGCTTCACAGTAATCGGTCAGTCGGTGCCATTTTTGAGCTGTGTTTTTCTTCCTGAGGCTTTATCTGGTGTTATTGTTGATCGAAGATGAAGTTAAATAAGCAAAGTTTGTACTAAGTTACGACTGTGTTCAGAGTTGCCTCAGTAGCTTAACACAATAGCCGCTTTGTTGCGAGTTTGTGAATGCACTGAATGGAGATGGAGGAGCATAGAAAAAGTTTACTCTTGCTGTAGACAGCGACTGTCAAACTGTCAACTAGCTAGACTTGGACGCGTTCGTAGAAGCCTGAGTACCACTAGTCTTGAACTCACGACGCATTTGTATATGTGTGTTGGACGACACGGCTTGGAAGGTTTCGATTCGATTCACGCTCGGGTAAATTCAGGAAACGGTCTTTTCTAAATTGGCTCGGGTCTGGGTGTGTTGGGGCACACCCAGACCCGAAGACGCCCTTGGCTTAATTCCTTGTCTGATACCTCGTAACACAGTGACATTGATTAATCCCTCGTTACTACGAGACCGTGACAAGTTGTGTGTCGTCTGGCGCATATTTATTTATTTATATGTAGCGTTATTGAAAGATTACACCTTTTCTAGAGACGTCTGGTAATTCAGTGTATTTATTCTGAATTGATTTGCATAGATTTCGGGTTTGCATGCATACTTACTGAATTATGAAGTGGAGGAGTTCACAATTCGTGAAAACTGTCAAGATTCAAGAAACAAGCTTGCCAACTTACTTGTCATGTCAATGCTATTGATTTGAGCTCAAAGGGAATTCTTGTTTTGGAACTCGAGTATGTACTCTTTTTTATTGTGAGTTACAAACGACAAACATTAGTAGTCGGCCTGTCCTATTTAAAAAACAAAGGAGTAGGGTAGAAACTGCGCTCGTGGCGTCGATACCATCAGCCATTCTTTAGATATTCGTACACAATACCTATTTATTGAATCATATTTTTTCATCTTCATTGCAAATGTAGGGCAGTAGTGCCGAAGTTAAATAAAGCGGAAACGTACATACATCCCAGGGCTACTCGCTGTATGTACTGACTTGAAAATAATTCTTGAAAATAAAATTCTTGATTCTTGCTTTGAATTTTTGTCTTACCAAAACGTAAATTTTTCGCCGCTATGGAGAAACTCATTTTAACTATTTGTGCCAATAAGAAGTCACTTTCATAAATCACAAAAGGTGAAACTGTATTCAGTTGTGTAAAACAGCGAAAAACTTTTTTTTTCTTAACTTTTTAAGAAATTACTTCACATAATTATGCAAGTCATCAGAAATATAGGAACATTTGAGCTAAAACATGTGGTTTTTCGAAAGGGGTTTAAGGGGGAGCGCGAGTGATATCCCGGTAGTTGCACCCGCCCAGAGACTGCGGTAGCCTTTTACAAAATGCTTGCAACGAAATTGCACAAAAAAAGGTTGTATGATATTCTAAAATCACTACTCACCGTTTTAGTCTGCTTACGTAAACATCGTTTGGTTGAATTCACGTTAAAGTATCTCTACTTTACACAGGAAAGCAGAGGAAAGTTTCGCAAGATACGAAAGTTCTTATTCACTACATTATCAACTAAATTTCTTACCCCGTTTGAAGTTACAACCGGAAACTAGAAACGGGTTTCCAGAGCTAATTAATTATTCAGTCAAATTGAGTTCTGGCTTTTACTGATTCTTTGATTAGAATCCATGTGAGTTACCTGCTCAAGGAATTGATTATTTGAAGGATAGTTTACTAGTTTGTCAAATTTGCCGGATAATAAACACGATGTTTATTTAGAGCATGTTCTACATGTAAGCAAGCAACGATTGCCATTAAACATGGATTGTAGTTTTTGAGGGAACGTTCTTCTGCTGTATAAGAACGTCGTTTTCGAAACGTCAAACGTGATACATTTTGTAAAAATGACAACTATTACGTAAAGGCGTTCATTTTCCTTCAATTTGCGATTTCTAATTAGTTTCTAGTCGTCTTTCTTTCTTTTATCGACCTCTTCTATTTTATTCCATACTGAAAAGAGCGGGTTTGATTTATTTGAAACATTCAAACTCAAACTCAAATAACTTTAATTCAAATAGACTTTCACAGTAAGTACTTTTAAATACATACTCTTAAGTAGGTACATAAACTTGTAATTGTACAGACCATTATCACTTACTTACCTTGTGTAGGGAAGGCTCTAACTTGTGTAAGTGAAAACGGTAAGTTTAATATAATTCAGTTGGAAGAGCAGCCACCCGGATTGTGGAAGGTCGCACGTTCGAATCCCGGTTAAGTCCATAGGATCAGGTCGAATTTTTCTAGTTTCTATATTTGTGTATTTGTTAAAGGCTAAGAATAAAAATTAGTAAGTATATTGACATTTCAAGAAACTTTGAAATCGACAGCCATGTCATTACATTGAATTTGCAAATTAGCAAATGTTATCAGCATCTCAATAAACTGCAAAATTAGCATTCTTATTATCATATTTTCCTTGACAGTTAGTCCTTAGACAGAGAGCATCATGTTGTTAGTTTTTATAATTTGAGTGTAGTCGATCAGAAGAGTGGCTGAAATTTTCCCTTGCTAAGCTTGTCCCTCGACGGAGAGCATAATATTTCTCGTTCCTATTTCTGGGTGTGTAGTGGGAGTTCCAGACCACGTCCTGGGTGGCCAGGATCTGCTGCTGCTGCGTGAGTTTATTTCCTTATGTGCTATGAGAACCCTGCCCCCCGATTCTGAACGAAGTTTCCGACAGTTTCGGTTGATTTCTTCAATTTTTTAAGGTTGAGCACACCGGCTCGGAACTCGTGTGGTCGGAGGAGTTCAAATCTGGCCAGAACCTTCTTTGAGTTCATTATTATATTTTTTGTAATGATGAGAAAAATTACTCCGGTGATGGAAAAAACAGACAAAACACTCAGCAATCCGGATAACGGCGGAAGGCTCACCACCTAACACATTGGGTTCTGATACGCTTGGCTTTTGAGTGTTCCATTCACCAGGACGGAAACAGTCAGCTGGCCTCGGACTATCTTGTTTAAGATATAATCGTGATGGTATGTCTGTTTTTAGCATGGGGGCGCTTCTGTATAGTTTTGTTTGTAAAAGGATAGACTTGGACAACTTTCAGCACTAAAATGTCGAAATGTCGAGTGACCGAAAAAGTGACTCAACCCAGAAATTTTACCAAAAATTTATGAAAAAATTCATAACACGAAAACTACAAAAATCGGGTAACATACATGAAGTATTTCTGAATATCCCTTAGTGTTAGGAAGCTAAAAAAAATATTGACGTGTGTGTTTGGACCACCCTGTATTATTAATTGTTATTTAATTTTTGACATAATCACCTTTGAGGTTTATACACTTGGTATATATTTTTTCTAATCCTAAGATTCCCTCCTTGAAAAAATCTTCATCTTAATCGCTTAAAAAATAATGTACACATTTGTGACCTCAGTTGTTCTTTTAACCGCGGGAACAGGTAGAAATCACCAGGCGCAAGGTCAGGTGAGTATGGAGGATATTCCATCAATTCAAATCCAGCATCTTGGATAGCAGCATCGCAACTCGGGACTTGTGTGGGGGGGCGTTATCTTAGTTGGTGAAACAACGCAACTTTAACAAGTTTGCCGCGGCGATTTTCGTGTATTTCCTGACGCAGTTCTTTCATTTGTTTTGCGTATAAGGGCTCCGTAATAGTGGCTCCATGATTGAGGTATTCAATCATTATCACCTCCTGGCTGTCCCAGAAAAGAGAGCTAATAATTTTACCGGCGGATGGAATTGCCTTAAATGGCGTTGGAGATGACGGCCTCTTCCAAGTCATGAAGTGTTGTTCAGGATCATAATGGTGGAGCCATTTTCAATCCATAGTTACGAAGCGGCCCAAGAATCGGTCAGGATCTTGTTGTAACAATTCCAAATTGATTTGAGAAATCCGCAGTCTTGTTTGTTTATGTTCGTGTGTAAGCATTCTAGGCACTAAGCGCGCTTATACTTTTTTCATGCCAAAATGTTCATGTATTTAGGTTGGGGAAAAAGTATTTTATAATATAGTATGTATGAACTTGTAATAAAATCTCTTCGGCTATACTATTTGTATCTGGCTGATTTTGGTATCAATAAAAGTATTAATTTTTAAGAAGATAATTCCAAATTCAAATTAGGAAAATGTGTGATTTTCATTTGTTTTTCTTACTGTCAAGATGAGTGAATCTAATGAAGAAATTCGATACACTTAAAAATTCTACCACAAAAAAGGTAAAAATGCAACGCAAGCCGCGAAAACAATTTGCGATGTTTATGGACCTAGTGCAGTGTCTGTGAGAGTAGCACAAATTTGGTTTAAGCGTTTTCAATCAGGAAATTTTGATGTCAAAGATGCACATCGCTCTGGCTGGTCGCCCAATTACGGATAAAATGGATGCCATTTTTGAAAAAGTGGAGCATGATCGGCACATCAGTAGTTACGACGTAGCCGAAGAAAATTCAGTTGCTTGGATAAAATAAAAGCAAAATAGCGTCAAATGTGGAAGCGTTTAACTGTGACTTTTGAATTTTTTTTCTTCTAACTTCACGGCTTTTTGATTATTCGGAAATAAGGTACTTTATAGATCTAAAAAAAGATTTCGTGAAGCTACCAAAATTGATACGGCTACACTTTACGTCGCAATCAATTCTGATACGTCTACAAAACGATTAGTGAGGTGGATTTTCTTAAATAATCGCCAAATGAAAATATTTTTGTGATATTTTTTTGGATATAAATTCATTCAGTTTACCTATACCTAACTAAGATTTATTTGATACCCTGAAACTTGATTTTACTCTTTCTGATACTCTAAATAGAGGCTCAAGGATGATGTCGTTGAATTACCACTTGAAATCAGCATAATTGATAGATTTTTAAAGTTAAGTTATTGAAAAAAATTGTAATGAAAAAAAATTAGCTTTTATTAAACGGCATTCAAAACTTTAAGAAAAAACAGTGTTTCTCACTTTTTCGGAAAAAAGGCAAGCTTGCGTTATGAGTCGAGCTTTGATTAGCCGGATGTAGATGTTTCAGGAGCAACTAAGTCGGGTAATTACTTAATGGTGAAGGAAAAATCAGGCGTGAAGGCCTAATCGCGCCACTATTTCCGAAAAAGAGACTCATCCTAAAAAATATTAGTTAAATGTTTTGATGTTTATTTACTTTATAGATAATTATTTATTTTTGTTTTTCTCTCCATCTATTGAGATGAAAAAACCTGCATTCAGATATCTCAAAAATCTCCTGCCTGAAATGAGATTGGAACCAGTTAAATGTGGATAAAGGAACCCTGTTCTATTATTTTTATTGTCTTCCTTTAGTTACCTATATAAAACGACTGAATTGAATTCTTGAATCATCAAATAAAAAGTTATTTAATCTCTACTAGTTTTTAGGTTAGTCAGCCAAGTATTTTTTATACATGATCCAGTAATGGAAAATTTGTTTTTTAAATTTAACCTAATAAATATTCGTAAATTTTCCTGAATAAATGTGTTATGTGTTATCTATACTAATCTATACTATTACTATTATGAGGAAAGACTTGATTGTTTGTTAGTATTGAATAGGCTCCAAAACGACTGATCCGATCAGAAACAGAAAGCTTAACCGCCATAAAGTCGACCCTCCTGATGGTCCGCGGAACGCGGGGCCGGGGGTAGCACGAGTGCACACGGCATTACGCCGCGGCGAGATATCTTAACACATGATTAATAAAATCTCCGTGTTGTTATTTAGGAAATTTATAACTTCAGATGTGTTAGTATTTGTTTTAGTATCATAAATAAAAATGAACTAATGAGATATCAATTATTTATTAAACCTGGGATATAAGCTATATTTTATTATGATTGAAAAAATTCAGTGAAAAAAATTGTAAATGTAAATTAAGTTGGAGAAAAGCGGGCAAAATGGACACCAGCTGTCAAACATTTGACAGAACGAAGTTTGTTTGGGCGGCTCGTTTTTTATAAAACACCTGTGAAATTAATTGCATCATAAATCGGAAAAATTTAGCCATAGCGTCAAGCACTATGTTGTTCATTTCAATCTGACATAAGATTCGTGCAAGTACAGGTTCCCACTGCGTGAGAATGTATTTGAGTGAGTCTTGTTCATGCCAGTGTTAAATATTTTCATACTGTGCGTCTGTAGCGACGTCTCCGAAAAATTAATCTGTGTTGACTCTGACGCACACACGTTAACTCGTCCCCCGCAGAAAATGGCAGACTTTTTTGCATAGAAATAAGTTCGCGTGACGTCTCCGGATGAATGCTCTAAGTAAACACCCCTCGTACCATACCGTTCAGAAATCGACATCTAGCCTAGGACGTGGGTACATGATGAATGCCAATTACGATTTTTTGCTGCTTGCTTGCTTTTGATGCTTTACACTCTTTCTTCTTATTTTATTTAGTAGCGATTGCTGCGATTTTAACCACAATTTCGCCAAGCACTACGCACGTCCATTATTATCCGTTGAAAATAAAATTGGTTATTTTCAGAAATCGAACCAGTAACGCGATCTGTCAAAAGTTAAATAAATTGTTGGACGGAGTACACAAATGCATGACACTTGATGACTTGACTGTCTGCCTACCTGTCATGTGATTTGCATGAAAGCAGTTGAGTTTAAACGCATATTTATAAATATAAATAAATAAATAAATATCCCTGGACATTATTCCACACAGCGCCATCTAGCCCCAAAGTAAGCTAATTAAAGCTTGTGTTATGGGATACTAGACAACGGATAAACATACTTAAATACATTTTCTTTTGTAAATACATACTTATTATACATAGGAGATACCCAGACCAGTACAAACAGACATGTTCATGCACACAAATGTTTGTACTGTGCGGGGATCGAACCCGCGACCTCTGGTGTAGTAGCCAACTTCTTAACCATTACACCAAGTCGGTCGTCAAATTTATTTGTTTTGTCGTTACTAATATCTAATATCTTTGATTTAATAATTCAACTATTGAAGTAGTAAATTGCCGCAAATCGCGGATGGTGTTCAAAATATGACCCTGTATAGATACCGAATCGGTCGACCACTTCGTTTTGAATCGAGGAGCTGAAAGGTTACAAACAGTAATAAATGGCAACAATTGACTGACCTGAGGCACTGCAGCAGCGCGTCGCCCTGCGCGCTGGTGGCGGCGCACGCGTCGAGGCTGGCGGCGCGGTGCTGCGCGCACTGCTCCAGCGCGCGCCGCGCCGCCTCCGGCGAATCGTCCGCCGCGCACACGCCGCCGCCGCTGCGCAGCGTCTCCAGCCATTGGAGCAGCTGCCGATAACACCACACGTTAGAACAGGTGCGAGAAAATAGTTTATTTGCAAACAGTGGTACAGGAGGCGAGCGCAATGATAGACATCCACAGACCGATTTGAGGCAGACATATCGGTCCTTTGAAGTCTTTTGAACAGCTCACCAGTAAGATCTTCAGGTTACTCCGCGAACATGGCGCTTGCAATTCAGTGCCGAAATATTGGAAGCTCATAATAAATAAGGTACATGATATCAATCCCGTTCTTCATTTCTTGAAATGGCGAGAATATTACGTTCGAATAAACAGACCCCGACCGAAACTCTGTAGAAGCGTAGATTCTTCTTTGGTGATAACTAAGTCTTCTTATTTCAATTTGATTTTAAAAAGGTGAAAAATTACACGGTTGAAATAAGGAAGAAACGAAAGCATGAAAAAATGTGTTGTGGTTCATGTAATAACAGTGGAATAAACGGTTGTTCTTTGGAAAAAATTAAAAGGTTTTATTCTGCTACCTATTCCTGACAGTGCTACCCGTTATATCCTAAATCCTACTGGCCAATCAGTCTAACGTCTTTCTTTTTGAAGAAGAAGGAAAAGGTAACAAACCGTTACATCAGAGAGAGCTACCTAAAGGTAAATCCTCTGCATGGAAGTCAACACGCCTATCGCTGAGGTAAATCCACTGAGTCTGCTCTGATGGAACTAACAGACAGACTGGAAAAGGCTGTGGAGGACAAAGAGACAGCTCTTTGCGCCTTCCTTGACGTTGAGGGTGCATTTGATAACACCTCAACCGAAATCATAATCAAATGTATGAGGAACATCGGCGTGTACGAAACCACCCTAAGGTGGATTGAATCCATGCTAACATCAGGGACGGTAAGAACGTCCCTTCTTGATGTGCACGTAGAAGTCAAAGTGACAAGAGGCTGCCCACAGGGGGCGTACTGTCTCCCCTGGAGTGGTCGATTGTCATTGATGAACTTCTTTACCGTCTGAACAGAGCACACTTCACAACACAGGGATATGCGGACGACTTGGTGATAATGGTGGTTGGCAAATGCCTGAACACCAAACCACACTGATGCCGTTCACCAGGAAAAGGAACTTGGAAGGCATTCGTAAGCCCACATTGTTCAGCAAACCTATAGGGTTCTCCAAGGAGGTCAAATATCTGGGAGATATCATCGACCAGAAACTTACTTGGAACTCTCATATCAGCTACATATCCAAACATAGCTTTAGGTATATGTTGCCGTCTGGTCAGCACCAAATGGGGCCTCAGCCCTAAGGCTGCTCTCTGGATATACACTGCCATAGTGCGACCCATGATTGCCTATGCATGTATCGTATGGTCCAAGAAGACCACCCAAATAACGAGCATTACCTTGCTCATGCCTAAGGACAGCATGTCGGTTCAGTATATTTTTAAAAAATGGTACTCAGTTGAAATATCAGGTAGGAAGGAGTGGGAGGATGGCACTCCTGCAAACCTCCAAACCGGAGACATCGTGTGGTATACTGATGACTCCAGGATAAATGGGCGGGCTGGCTATGGAGTCCATGGCGAGAGACCAAAAGCGCAGATTCACAGCAGTCTGGGCCTACACGCCACCGTCTTTCAGGCCGAAATGACTGCCATCTTGCACTGCGCACAGGAGAACCTGCAACGCGCTTTAATAATAAAAGTATATATATACTATCAGACAGTCAGGCAGTGCTTAGAGCGCTTGACGCAGTTGAAATCAACTCAAAACTCACCCTTGATTGTGCCGAAGCCCTTAACAAACTCGGGGCCAACAATAGGGTGACGATACGCTGGGTACCGGGACGAACTGGCCAGGGCGGGTGCCTCAACCATCACACATGCCCCTGAGCCTGTGGTGGGTATACCCAAATGCGCCCTGAGGCAGCCGCTATTAGCCCGAATGGAATACCTTAGCCGGAAACACTGGACCAGCAGCAATGGTATGGTACATGCTAAGGCACTTATCGAAGGCTACTCACATAAGTTCACCACAAAGGCCTTGGATTAAGAAGGAGACAGATAAGAATCCTTACCCTTACGGGGCACTGTAGGCTGAACAAACACGGACACAGGATTGGTATCGCTGAGTCACCAACCTGTAGATTCTGTCGTGAAGAGGAAGAGACCCCGGTCCATGTCCTATGCGACTGTGATGCTTTAATACACAGCAGAAGCCGCGATTTCGGCGGGCACAAGCTTGCCCCTTCGGACGTCATTGACATCACTCCCAGGAAAATAATTCAGTTCAGTATGGCTGTAGGCCTGGAGAGTGATCTTTGAGGGGATGATGACCACAATAGATCCTGGTCGCAGAGGTCAATCGCTTTGCCGACATCCTAATGCTAAACGAATAACGAACCCGTTATATAAGCTGAAGTCGAAAGAGATGTATCTACAAACAAACCTTGCAACACCCAGCGCAGCACCGGTCGCCATTTGCAGCTCTTCTCTTCTCAGTTGATAAGGCACTGCCAGCACTCAAGCATATGAACCAGAGTTAAGGATAACCAACCACACTCACACTCTTGGTGACCAATTACCTCACCTAGATGAGGTTAGTACAGGAATTAGCCTGTATCATACTGCCCCCTTAGTACGCACCCCCATCATTGAAATTAAATCTTGGCTACTTGGTAAATGCGGGTTGGTAATAATCACAAACTTTGCCAAACATGTGATTTGAACCCGTGATCTTTAGATTTCTTAGCGAGCGCTCTTACCACGGAAGCGATTGAAAAAATAAAAACAAATGTCAACTGTTTGGAGCGTTGGCCAATTTTAACATTGTCCTTTATTCAAGTACTTTCATGGTAATTTGTAAAAACTGGTCCAATTTTTTTACAAAATGATTTTAATCCACCTTCTGGAAAGCGGTTCTGACATACACAGTAATTAATGCAAGGCAAACAATGAACCTCATTTTATAGGCCTGCAAAAATTACTTCTCACCACTGCCTGAAGACCCCGGGGCTATAAGAGAAAGGAAATACATGCGCTGAAAGAGCGGTTCACGTCTGGAGGGTACGGCAAAGTTTTTGGTGCACGTTGACATATGCTGGGTTGTGTGGGTGATGCCGAAGTCCGGCACTTGTGAGACGGGACAACACATTGTTTAATTCAATGTTCTATGTGTTTTTAGTTTCGTGACCTAGGGATTATGTACTGCAGCTTGAAACTCGTGGGGTACCAAGTTCAACTCTGGCTGGAACTATTTTTGTTTTCATTGTTAAATTTGCGATACGACTAACTCTCTGGTTATGGAAAACACTAATAAAATTCAAAAGAATTCGGATAATGGCGGAAGGCTCACCACCTACCACTTCGGGTTCTAATACGCTTCGTGAAAAGCGGGTTCTGAGTGTTCCGTTCACCATGACGGCAACAGTCAACTTGCTTCCGATTACCCTGTTTGGTAGTTGGGGCCGGTTCCAAATCGCTTTTTGTAGTGATTTTCACCCTCGTCGGATAGAAAGAGACAAAACGAACAAAAGCTTGGTGAAGATCGGCCTCTAGGCACCGGTAAAATTCGCACTTGTCAGAGTAAGAAGACCGTTCTGAAACAACTAGGATATAGTGACAGCTCGGTCACCCTCGATTTCAATTTGGAGCGGGTTTGAGTGTTTTTTACTTCTCAGGGTGACTCCACTCAGTATGGAAGGCAGCCTTGTATGTATGAATGTGTATTACCTCCTTCTCGTGCGTGTACAGCAGCACGGCCAGGTCCAGGCGGCGGCGCCGGCGGTCCACGCGCGCCGCGAACGCCGCCACGTGCGCCTCCAGGTCGCGCGCCACGCCCAGCACCTCCTCGGGCTCGCACTCGCCAGAGCGCGCCAGCTCCTCAGCCGCCGCGAGCAGCTTCTCCGCGTTTGTGTACGTGTTCTGGCAGGACACAAATATTATTAGTAACAAAATATTCACAACTTATTAACTTTCACAATTTTATTTAATTAACATCCACGATTGAATTAGAAATGTATATGGTATTTTTACCTCCGACACAAAAAGAGGACTGTTATAAGTTTGACGTTGTATGAGCTACGTCGCACATTCGGCAGCCTAGCATCCTACTTACGCCGGACTGGTGACCGATGGACCGATGAACGTGCAGTTTCGGTACTCCATACCGACGTCTCACAAAAAATAACCTTTAGTAGTAGGCATTGCCTAAATGATGTATTCAAACAAATACTTTTTACAAATAAACCAGATTTTAACCGAGCGTTGGCTCCTCATTTCCCGACCGTACATTCCCCACTAATCCCGCTTGCACCTCGGGCAACCCGGGAGCAAGCTTTCCCCCTTATTATCTATTTATTTATATATTGTCAGGTAGGGCTAGGGCTCTAGCGACCTAGCGTCTCGGCGTAAGGGACTCTAGGCTTACTAGGAAGTTAGGTTCCCTTCCTAATCCTTTTATTACTTAAGAGCGTATACCAGATTCAACACAACTCGATATTGGCGCGATCTCATTCTTGCGGAGATATATTTATATGTGCGTTTTGTGTTTCAACCATCATCCGTGCGGTATTTCCCGGTTGTGAACCCACACCAGTGCGTGTGTTCCCCAGGGTCCGCCTTTCTTATTTTCTTGGCCCACTTCGCGCGGTCTTGTGCATCCTCAGTAATGAGTCTGTTGGCACGCATGTCACCCTTGACGTCGTCGAGCCAAATTTTCTTGTGTCGACCTCTTCTGCCGGTCTCCGGCGGAAGCCGCATGGCCAGATAATCGTTGCCCACGTAGTTTGCCGACCTCCGTTATGCGGACGGACTGGGGATTTGTGGTGTTGCAGGTCATGTACTCCGTCTTCGCCACATTAAGTTTCAGACCGCCGTTTTCAAGTGAATTTTTCCATTTATTCACCCGTTGTATCAGCCGTCCCCTGTCTGAATCTGCTAGCGCAATATCATCAGCATACATGAGCAACCAGGGTGGTTGCTCGTGGTGGTCTCGGATGCTGTTTGACAGAACGTCTTATATTACGCTGAACAGAAACGGGCTAAGCACGGAAACTTGGTGTACTCCAACGGTGATAGGGAGGGGAAGCGTGTCACCAACCGCAGTCCTAACTATGGAACTGGAATCGTGGTACATGTCCCGGATAATGTCAATAAAGAACTCGGGAACTGCCTAGGACCGCAGCGCCTCATCTCACAAAGGACACAGTCGAAGGCCTTCTGCATGTCTAAGAAAAGGAGATGCAGAGGTGTGTTCTACAGACTGTATCCCTCCATGAGCGTTCTTAAGGCAAATACTTAAATATTTTTCAACTAGCGCCCTAGAGGCATATCATAATTTATAACTTTGTATCTCATTTAAGTAAAATGTATGTTTTTATGAGAAACAAATTCTTTAAACCTGAATACGGGGTCCATAGTCCCGCAACCCGGTCGAAACCCATGCTGACACTCCGAGATTGTACACTCCTGTCGAATTCGAGAGTCTACAATGCGCTCGAGGAGCTTCATGGTGTGGGACATCACCTTTATGCCGCGATATTTATGCTGCACCGAGCCCTTGCCTTTGAAGACCTGCGTAATAATGCTCAGTCTCCATTGGTCAGGTATCTTCCCGGTGAGGAGAATGCGGTTGAAAAGGTGGGTAAGTATGCCCACACCACGAGAGCCCATTGATTTCCACGTTTCGATAGGGACTCCATCGGGTCCGACAGCTTTCCGGTTCTTCATGCGGCGAAGAGCCGGCTGGACTTCATCAGGCGTTAACGGGGGCACTAGTTCAGGTGGCTTCACCTTTTTGTGCTGCTTGTTGAGCAGCTCGTGGAAATACGAGCGCCATCTCTCCTTCACCGCGCGGTTCTCGCATAGCAGGTTACCGAGAGTGTCATTTACACAGCGGCACATGGAAATATCCTGGGCCGCTTTGACTCCCGAACGTGCCAACTTGTAAACGAGCTTCTGCCCCTCAGACGAACTTATCGTACAAAAGACGTCACGTCTGGCTCTGGCTACAGCTCGTTTAGAGGCTTTCACACGCTAAAAGCCAATACAAAATAAAGTGATGTAAGTGGGTTTTATGTATTTAGTTCATAAATATGTGATAATCAGACTACCAAATAATCAATAGTTGCGGATTATTCTCAACAGCTTACCATATTGACGATACTTCGTTATCGGCGATCAAGAGCAGTGAAGCTCTAGCTGCGCGCCGCGAGAAGTGTAAAAAAACATTCTCCATACCAATTTTGTCACTCCTCGATTTTGTCTACCGTCCTTGACATGGCAGCTATTGTCGTGACTTTCGTACGACGTATTTTGTATGTGAAATTCAATGTTGTCGACAGATACCTAACTTGGCGCCTTATTTTAGTCGCGGTATTGAAGTGATGTCTCGATCTTTGCGAGAAATAACCGGTCGGTCATTCTTGTGGACGACAAACCAATAATGCACCTGGAGTACACAGGTACTTCCGAAGTCAGTATGTCTCTTACGGATTAACCGATTACGATGTGCTTTTTTTCAAAAGACAGTTTCCTTGTGGTGTTCTTAGCTATGTTTGGTAGAAATCGTTCCAGCTGGTTGAATAGTATCAGATCTTTTCCAAAATGATGTAAGACATTTTTGGCATAATATTGAATTATTTTTTATTTACGATTAGGGGATTTTTAATGTTTTTTTAATTTGTAATTAATAGTGTTCTAGCTTCAGTGCTAAATTCGAGCATCCGATCATCACATTTATCGACGAGGGAGAGTGAGGTTTTAAATTAGTTTCAATGAGAAATAGTTTCATAGTTCGACTATGAGATTTTTATCAATTATGGGTAGTAAACTACTTTATACGATGAAAAGTGCAAAATCAACTTAGTTGAACTGTTTTTGGCCTTCATTGTGGTTTGCAATTTTCAATTAGAATAACATCAAAATGTAACATAGCATTTTGTCATTTTACATGTTTTAATTTACTGGGTTATAACGTATAAGCACTAGTAGATACTCCAATAAACTTTCTAATGCATACACACCACGAAACAATAAAATTCAATATTTCTACTTACTTGCGCTACATTTTCAAAATGTTCATGAGATTTCTGATAAACCCTTGCTTTATGGAGATTCCTTCCTATTCCAGTATTTTTCTGCAAAAAAACTTCGCCATGGTTTGCCAACCAGTCCAGCACCTATAACAAACGTAGTCTTATTAAAAACAACATACTCAAGGGTAGCTTGAAATAGTATATTTTATATCGAGGGACTAAATAAAGCCATAATATAGCAGAGGTGGTTTGACTCCCGAGCGTGCGAGGGAGTCAATGAAATTGAGGGTATTGGCGTACTTTTAGAGCATGAGAAGTGAAAAGTATTTAAACAGTTTTTTGAGAAAAAAGGTCTCATACGCAAACGAAGTTATCTTAAGAAGAACGGAATTTAAAAAATATTACGTTCAGCTGATTTGTGCTTCGATCAATACAGTTATAGAGTAGGGCTGTAATCTTACCTGCCTACAATCTTCTTTATACAACAAGAGCGCTAATCTCTGGTGCAGCTTGAGCCGCGCCTGGTGGTAGCGGGCCTCCAGCGCGCGGTGGTGGCCCAGGATCTGGTGGATGACGGCGAGCACGTGGTTCGCGCCCGAGCTGTAGTCGGCCGCCGGGTCGCCGCCGCTGCTGCCCGCCGTGCTTACCGATCCGTCGCTTTGCTGCACAATCAGGCAAAACCATCAAAATCTGTACGTTTTACACGTTCGCTACCACACCACGCACCGGTGCGTTTTAACAATCTATTTCCTGGGGCCTTATTACGATCTCTTAAAGCTTGAAGCTTGCTTGCTCGCTTTTGTCCGTGAATTGAGCGTCCTGGAATTTTGGTTTTATGATCTCTTATTCCCAGTCACGTGACCATTACGTCATGCAAACTCTACTTCTGCGCGGCGTGTTGGTATTACGAACTCTCATTTGACGTTTCATACTATTGTTCATCTGTCAAATAGTACCAGTCTAAAACTTTACAGATGCAGAATAGAAAAGTAACTTCATAATACCAATACAAAGTAAGCATTTTAGAACCGTAAACGGTCACGTTGTGATAGTGGCAAAAGATTGTAATACGATACAGCCCCTGTTGTCTTGTTTTATTCAGCAGTGAATGCGATCAAAAATATCTGAGCAAAACATTAGCCAAAAAAATTTATACAAGTCAAAAAAGAGTCTGAACCAACTCTCAACTAAGTGGCATTTGCTCAGATATTATTGAACCTTAAAAAATGTATAAGTATATATTTATGCTTTTGACTGTACATTAATATTCACTTCAGATTCATTGTTTTAGTTACAATTAAAGTGAGCACATATCTTGCCACAATTGGGTATGAGAACAAAAATCAAACAGGTCTTAAATCGAAAAAGATATTTGTATTTTATACCTTATTTAAATCTTTAACATTTTTATAAGCAAAGGTTCTAGGATATTTTAAAATAAAAACGTTGGCAATCTGAGGTAGGCAAAAAAAAATTGATACTATTATAATAGAAACAATTCAATTAAAATAAAATTATATTCAAAAAATGTTACATCAATACACAGTCTTCTTATACTTTAGTGGTATGTACCTATGAAGAATAAATTATTTTGTTTATGCCTTGATTAAATGATTTTAATTAAAAGGTGTTGGTAACCATTTCTATAGCTGTCTTCAGGATAAAGTGCTTCAATAAAATACTCACCAAGTCAGCAGGATCAGTTTGATGGCACACTTGAACTAAATGATCGAGTTGGTATAACAGCTTTTTGCTTGTTGAATGGACCTGAGAAAAAAACACATTTTATCAAATAAGTTAGGAATCAAAGGAGTAGTAATATTACTATCAATTTAAAGAAATTGATAGTAATATTTAGAAGATAGACGACATATGCTGAGAGGAGACCTTTTTGGTACTATTGTATAAGATGTAAGCTTAGATAAGTTCCTTTTGTGTCAATACTAAATAAATTTCTTATTCATTCATTCATTCATTGTATTTAGATGACAACAATCTTGAATTATTTACATACATACCATCACGACCTCATCTGAAACGGGGTAGTCAGAGGCAAGTGACTGGCCGTCATGGTGAACGGAACACTCCGAAGCCCACTTTTCACCCATGGCATTAGAACCCAACGTGGTAGGTGAGCCTTCCGCCGCTATCCGGGTTGTTTTGGTTTTTTATCGATTTTCCATCACCGGAGGGTTAGTCGGAAATTAAACAATGAACACAAAGATTTTGGTTCTGGCCAGATTCGAACTCGTGACCACACGATCCGCGATTCGAGTTGGAGTGCTTAACCACTAAGCCACGACACTATTATTTATAATCCAAAATGTATATTTTATTATTTACACTCAGTTGAATTCAGCAGTATTTATGTGGGTATCTTCGTCATATACTTGAAATTAGGAGTGAGCCAGTATCAGACGAAGGAAGTTAAGGTTCTCCTCCACCTTTAAGTAAACATTGCTTTATGAGCTACTGGCTGTTCGTCACCGGCTTCGCCTGCGTATACTGTCTTCCCGTCAAAATATAGCCTAAAATAAAAATAAAATATATTTAAAGATATAAATCGGTCCAGTAGTTTCAGAGCCTATTCAAAACAAAAAAATCTTTCCTCTTTATAATATTAGTATAGAGCAGGGTGGAACCGGAAAACAGCGCTACCTGGAAGTACTTATAAATAAATGATGTTAACTGACAGCTGCTAATGTCACCTTGTGAAACAATGTTGCCAAAACCCGGGACTCGATATCGGCAGTTAGGTGTTCTAGCCACTCACTAGGCTACTCATACGTGTTAATTTTGTAAAATAATGTGATTGTTTCAGTCGTTCATGTTGCCGCGACTCTATTCTTGTTACATCAAAACTTGACAACCCAGTAAACGTCAGTTTAATTCGTTTCGTTAAAAATACTGCTTTAGAAGTGTAGTGGCAGCACATTACAAATCACAATTTTTGTCTTAAAGTTACGGATACATTTGTATTTTATAGCCAATACGTTTCCATTTTATTTGCAAAACTTCTTGCGTTTTTAGCACTTTCGCCCGGTACAAATTGAAAAGCGCAATAAAAGCGCTAACGTTGTTATCAGCGTTTAGATCTAATTATCGTCACATAACCTCAATGTTTAAGGACTAATTATTTGTAGTCTTTGGCAAGACATTGAAACTATTATGAGTGAAAAGTTATTTTCCACGCTGAAGAAGATTTTGCCACTTACAAGTTTATTCGAGTTTTTCTGACATTACGTAAAAAAAATTAAGTAATATTATTGTTTGAGATTTCTTCAATGAATTTGGCATATTGATTACAGTGCTAATGCCGAGCAGCAGAGGCATTTTATGTGCAGAACGGCGGATTTGATGACGTCATTTATGTCGTCGCGCCATCTGTCAAAAGAGCGCTGAAAAGACTCCCGGCCCGAATCAGACCGCAGCCGTAGAGTATCGGGACCCACCTCTGTGTAAGCCTGGCACATGTGCTCGTAGAGCTGGCGGTGCCGCTGCGCGTGCTGCTCCAGCGCGCGCGGGTCGCCGCAGGGCGCGCCGCCGCCCCCCGCGCCGCCACCGCCCGTGGCCAGCTGCAGCGCCACGGCGCACTGCCCGCCCCAGCCACCCACGGCCGACGCGTACGCCTCCGCCTTGTGGTGGAACACTACGGAGAGGGAGAGCACCGCTGAACGCTCTTCTAGGCCTGGGAACGAAAACGGTTATTACTTCATATTATATTTAAAACTTCTGTAGACGCGAATGGCCTAGTGTACTGCGGCGCAGTTTCTCAGGGCATGTCCTGGGTTGGATTCCCGGTCAGGTCAATTGTTGCTTTAACTTCCAATTTATGAGATCATATTTTGAACTTTTTAAGCTCTGTGGTTACTAACTAACTTTGAGCATAGGTATCATAATTATAATTGCGAAGCCGGTTATTAACGATTTTAACCAAGCGGTAAAAAAATCATTTTTCGTTATTAACGGTTAATTAACCGCATTTTACGCTTGTTACGGTCCAATACCACCGCTAGATGGCGCTGGCGGCACTATTATTGACTGTTCCCTCAGGAAGTCGGATATCCAGTCACACGGTGCGATGGGAATTCCGTAAGAAGGAAGCTTCACCTAGGAGTTGACAAAACAATAAAAGGACAGATCATTTACAGTACTTCAAGATAAATAATGGGCATCGGAAAACATCCGAATTTCGAAAAAAATCGTAAAACATTACAAAAACTATTTTAAAATAATAATTATTTATGAAAAACTAATTTTAACTTTTTCGCAAACAAATGAATGACAATGTCATAGACGTCTTGCTATTTTACTATAGCGCTGTCATCCAGTTGCAAAGTTTCGGTCGGTCATCTTCGGCAACACGAAGTTAGTCAAAGCCCATTATTTACCTTAAAGAATTGTACTCTTTTTCTCGGTCGCAGTCGGATAATTAGCAGTGAATAATTTTATCGGTAGTTAACCATTCATTTGGTTAAGTAACGGTAGCTAACGGGTTTTTTACAACTATAATCATAATACATCACAATAATTATAATTATGTCATTGCGCCTAAACCGAAAGCTACACATATTTGACGACAAAGTTGGCGTAGTGCGCTGTAGCACGGTTTCTCGCCTCGATTTCCGTAGTGTCCCGGATTCGATTCCCGGTCGGGTCAATTCAGGAAACGATATTTTCTGAATTGACTCGGGTCTGGGTGTGCTGGGAGACGCCCCTGGCTTATTTCCTTGTGTGATACCTCGTAACACAGGGATATTAATCCCTACTTCGAGACCATTACAAGAGGTGTGTTGTCTGGCGCATATTTATTTATATTTATATATTTATTTATTTATATTTATTTATTTATATTTATATATTTATTTATTTATATTGAATTATCGTTCTGTTCCTGTTCACTTGGGCTGATATTGGAGACAATTAACCGCAATTATTGTAACGTTTCAGATTTAATATTTACCTATTGGGTTTCTATTTTAATACTACGACGACGTCGACGACGACTTTTGACGACACGATTGGCGTTGTGCGCTGTAGCACGGTTTCTCGCCTCGATTTCCGTAGTGTCCCGGGTTCTATTCCCGGTCGGGTCAATTCAGGAAACGATCTTTTTTGAATTGACTCGGGTCTGGGTGTGCTGGGAGACGTCCCTGGCTTATTTCCTTGTGTGGTACCTCGTAACACAGGGATACTAATCCCTACTTCCGAGCCCAACAAGAGATGTGTTGTCTGGCGCATATTTATTTATTTATTCATACTAGTGTGGCGTCACACGTGTATATTACGAAATTTATTTTTTTATAGTTATTTTTGTATATATCTATATATTAATTGTACGAGCAAAGCCGGGCGTGTGACTAGAGAGGCAAAACCTCTCACGCTTCACCGCGTTGCGCAGTACGGTGCGGCGGTACCTACCATTTTAGCATGGGAGCCGTCTGCGCGTCGCGGGCCGACACCAGCAGCAGCCGGCAGTCCGCTCCTAGTTAACGCCGCGAATGCACGCCCGGCTTCCCTCATAATTCTAACGCGATCTTTTTCCTTGTAAATAATTTAGTGTAAATAATATATGGAGAGTTCCAATTTTTCTTTGATTTCTTTTTAACACCCAAGTAGGGCTCCCCATACTACGTTACATATTTAGGCTCTGATAACGGTCTATGAAGGCACTTCCAAGCAACCCATACCTACACAATATTAACATTACTATTGCGAGTAATATAATAACAACAAGATACTATTTTACAAGTAAGTCAGTAAAAATTATTATATCTTTTATATCGGCTGTGTTAACCTTCACAATTTTTTTATTTCACGAATTTCTTTTTTTTTTAATAATTGCCTTGAAGGGAGACTGTGTATTCTGATATTTTTAAGGCAATTTCCAGTACAAAGCAAAGCCATCAAGTTTTACCTGTAATTGCACCCATACATAGTAATGGCGTATCCCACAGACATAAACTAAATACACACATCAAAAGTGTCTAGGGATCAAGCATTTTTATGCGGATTTCTTGAGATTGAGATGTGGCTTTGTAATAAATTTATGATTTTATAAATTTGTATGGATCCTTTTTGGTGCATTTCATAATTTGAAACAGGAACTGTCAATCAAATTCGAGTAAAAGATGAAAATCAGCTGTCAATAGTTTCCCTATAAAAACATACAACGCATTGAAGACATTATTAGTGCTACTGTTTCCCTACTACTGATTAAAACCAACGTTATTATGGAGCGGCGACGTCATTTAAGCAGGGAAGAAATGCTCAGATCCGTGGGAATGATAGAAGCTGGTTCCCGGCAACGTACTGTGGCTTTAGCTCTGAATACAAGTCAGAGTGTTATCAGTCGACTTTGGACACGTTACCGAAGCACTGGTACCGTGGCTGAGCGCCATGGAGGACGGTATCGCTGCACCACACGGAGACAAGACCGATACATTCAAATCACAACTCGAAGAGCTCCAACAATAACCGCCATGATGTTAGCCGTGAGGCTTCATCACTCTTCAGGTAACTTAATTAGCGACCAAACAGTCAGAAACCGCTTTCATGAAGTGAACCTTCATTCCCGAAGACCGCTAAGGGTACCACCTATAGCAATGCACAATCGTAGGATTCGATATCAATGGGCTCTCGAACACAGAAATTGGGCAGAAGAACAATGGCGTTTCGTGTGCTTTTCTGATGAGTCTCGTTTTGGTATGAGACCGGATACAAGACGTATACGACACTGGAGAACCCCTGGACGCCAACAGCGATTAAAATCCTGCCAGGAAGTCCATCCTTATAGTGGTGGAACCATCATGGTATGGGCGGGTATTTGGATCGGCGGAAGAACTGAGTTGATTTGGATCAGAGGCAACCTCAACGCTCAAATTTATGCTGAGACGATTGTATCAGACGTCATCGTTCCTCTACAAGTGCAAATCGGTCCCTTATTTCAGTTAATGCATGATAATGCACGACCGCACACCGCAAGAGTTGTAAGACAGACTCTCGCCGCAGCTAACATCAATGCCCTGCCCTAGCCTGCTCAGTCGCCAGACTTGAACCCGATTGAGCATGCATGGGATATGCTACAGAGAAGAGCTCTGCCGAATATGGAGGGTATCCAGTCGCAAGAAGACCTTTTTTTGTTGTTGCAACGAACATGGGCGGCCATTCCACAGCGTGATTTGGATGAACTCATTTTGAGTATGCCAAACCGATGTTCTTGTGTTGTTAGTGTTCGCGGTAGAAACACGGATTATTAATTGTTTAAGTTACCCAATAAAATTTTAAAGAAAACTGTTATTTCAGTCTTTTTTTCGAACTTTAATGTTAGTGGTTCAAATGTCAAAAATCCCTTTATTAGGAAAATGGCAAATTTCTTTATTAATGCAAAGGTGACTTGGTTTATCGTTACTGTAGACAAACGAAAACACTTTATTTGATGAATCCTTAAAGAAAATTTTAATTAATATCAATCAGGAGAAAAGTTATTGCAAAAATATATGTTGATCCCTAGACACTTTTGATGTGTGTAGATAACGAGGCTTATTGTGAAGTCACGACCACATCTCAGTAACAGGAATCCGCCAGTTCTTAATCGATTTTAATTTTGTTTACATTAAGAGAAATTATAAGTGTAAAAATAAAGGACCGTTGCCATAACGGTAGGGCTTGGACTAAATTAAGCAGCGTCAAAATAGGTGTGTCGCAGTAAGATAGATAAAGCCGTAATATAGTTATATCCCTAGGGATATAATTATATACCGTAACATAGTTATACGAAAGCGATTCATTACTATCTCACTAGGAATATAGTTATAAAACGGTCCAAGTTTAGTGATATACTTATATCATTAGATTGAGTTCCGTGTTATACATTTATTACTTGATTAAGCTTAGTGAAATAGAAATCTACCATATATTATTAAATAAAACAATATTATATTGGTTTTATCTTTGTTAGAAATCAAATTTATGTAGGTATCCTGCAGTTAGTTTCAATACTTTGTGACATGAACACGTATTAAAGTAATTTCAATTATGATTAAAACGATCATATTTTTTGGAATTTGAGCATTATCAATACAATTAAAACTATAATACATTAAAAATCTTTTAAAGCTAATCAACAGTTTTGAGATATCGTTATTTCTTTTCAACTAAGTTGAGATCTTGGTTTCTTTAATAGTACATTATGATATAAGTGCGGTAAGTTGAAAATTACAGCCGAGGCGATATTGCTAGCCCGAGCCGTAGGCGAGGGCTACAAGAAAGCAGAGGCTGTAATTATCAAAGCGCACGTATGTCATACGACGTTTTATAACATATTTGAGAGGAAATAAATAAAAATCGGACTTTCTAAAACAAATAAAATCTTTAATCACTTGCTAGAGCAGTTAGAAAATGTTTACTTGTTCACAAATTAGCGATGCGCGCGCATCAGCGCTTTTTTTAAGGCAAAAGGCATTAAAAACAGCCAGTATTACTAATAAAGTAAATTAATATTTCTGTGTTTTTGTTACAGATGGTTGTAATTTATAGTCAAAATTAAATAAATTAAAGAATTAAATTTTTATTTATTATATTTCATCTCCCAAAGTTAATTTTATTCATAAAATGTTGACCTCTTTTCTGACATAAAAACTCTTTGCTAAAATTTAAAAAAGTACCGTTCGTTTTAGACGGAGCATCTTGCTAAACCGTACGTTTTACCATAATAAAAAAAACTCGTGCGTTTTACATTACATTACCGCACAAGTGCGTATTGAGATACATTACGTTATTGAAATTGGTGAAATAAGAGACCCTTTACGAGCAAATATGTTATAAAATATATTACTTGATTAAGCTTAGTGAAATAGAAATCCACCATATATAGTGTTGATTAGCTTAGAAAGATTTTTAATGTTTGAGTAGTTTTAATTGTATTGTTAATGCTTAAATTCCAAAAAATATGATCGTTTTAATTATAATTGAAATTACTTTAATACGCGTTAATGTCAAAAATTATTGTAACTAACTGCAGGATACATAAATTTGATTTTTTAATAAAGATAAAACCAATATAATATTGTTTTATTCAATAATTTATGGTAGATTTCTATTTCACTAAGCTTAATCAAGTAATATATTTATAACACTGAACTCAATCTAGTAATATAAGTATATCACTAAACTTGGACCGTTTTATAACTATATTCCTAGTGAGATAGTAACGAATCGCTTTCGTTTAACTATGTTACGGTATATAATTATATCCCTAGGGATATGACTATATTACGGCTTCATCTATCTTACTGCGACAGGTGCACTAAACCCTTTTTAAACACGCGAAGTACGAACACTTGCGTCATTTATTACCATTTAGGTCGGCGGCGTATCCACAGTAACTTAGGAAACACTAATAAGCGAATATCCTTTAAATTAATCATCTTTAAATAGCGAAAGTTAATTGCTTCCCACTAATTTATGGCAACATATCAATCATAGTGGCTGGAACAACTGGACTAGTTATTTATTTTACTATAATCAGGTTTTTAGGCGAGTATGACTTTGTGAGTGAATTTTCGCGCTTAAGTTAAATGCATAAGGTTCAAATTACAAATTATTATACCAAAAAAGACTTGTAAACTTAGGTGAAGATAATGTGTTATCAATCAACTAGAGTTTCGGCCAGCTTTGACCTATTTGGACATTATGCAAAACACCTTCGAGCGCTGTAACGCCCACGCCCACGCTGTAGGTATTTGTAAGCTTCCTGAGGGGGAGACCATTTTTAACCCGACTTCAAAAAAAGGAGGAGGTTCTCAATTCAACTGTATGTTTTTTTATGTTTGTTACCTCATAACTTTCGACTGGGTGAACCGATTTTGATAAAAAAAAATTATTTGAAAGCTGGTGCTTTCCGAATAGTCCCATTTTAATTTAATCTACATCTGACAGTGGCACCCATGAGAAAACCATATAAGTCTTAAATCTAGATAAATTATATGCGCGACAAATGTTTAGTTTAGTTTAGTTTTATTTATCTCATAATACAAAATTACAATATATATTACATTCGATGTCACATATAAGAATTTGCATTATGATTGTCAAAATTATTATACAAATTACAATTAATAAAATAAAGAGAATGTCAAAAACTAAGATAAATACAATAAATGAACAATTAAATACAAAAAAAAAAAAAAAAAAAAAACACATGTCAACAAGAAATAATACAATTCAGTCAAAAATAACAATAAAATAGTTAACAAGTCATCCAAAGTCGCAATTCAAATAATCTTTAACACTATAAAGGGATTTTTCTAACAAAAGGTTTCTCAGCCGACGTCGGAATGTTTCGTCAGATTGTACGTCTTTTAGCGCTGGAGGTAGATGATTGTAGTAGGTGGGGCCGATGACTCGCGGGTTCTTCTCTGCAAGAGCCATGCGACGAGGGACCGCGTTAAGGCGACCTACCAGATGCTTGCGCTTACTGCTTTTCATACATTGAAAATCCCTTATGTTGCATCTTACAAATGTTAATAGCTCATATAAATAGACCGAGTAGTGCGTCAAAATACGCTGCGTTACAAACAAATCCCTGCACGAGTGTCTAGCTTTCACCCCGACAAGTGTACGCAATGCACGTTTTTGTAAAACGAGCACTCTGCTGGCATCCGTGGAGTTACCCCAAACTAGAGTTCCGTACGACATCAGGGAGTGAAAGTGGGCAAAATAGACTTGCCTCAGAGCATCGGCAGAGATAAGTGGCTTTAATTTTCGTATAGCAAAGACAGCACCACTCAGCCTATCGCAAAGCTTGTCGACATGGCTCTTCCAGTTCAGATTACAGTCAATTGTGAAGCCCAGGAACCTACTCTCATTACAAATTGGCATCGGGCAGTTTTTTAGACACACAGGTAACGAGATGGGACGGCCAGAAAAGATCATTATGTTCGACTTACTTATGTTTAACAACAAACCGTTTGCAGAAAACCATCTTTGCAACTGTTCACAAGTCTCGCGGATTTTCGCACCAAGTTGCTCATATGTACGCGCACCCACCACCACAGTCGTGTCATCAGCAAACAACACAGAGAGGCCGGTTGCTATGGACGAGGGAAGGTCATTAATAAATACCAGAAAAAAGGTATTCCCCAGTGAGGATCCCTGCGGAATGCCCACATTAACGGAACCAGGATCCGATATTAATCTTTTACCGTCTACGGCTAGCTGTACGACTTGTTTACGGTCAGACATAAAGGACGCAAATAGGCGATGGGCGTTGTTCGTTATACCGTACATCTTTAATTTGTTCAATAGAAGCTGATGGTCTACCACGTCAAATGCCTTCGACAAGTCGCACAGTATTCCCGCCATTTTAAGCTTATCATCGAGACCGGTTACTATACAATCAAACACCTTATGAGCTGCCGTAGTAGTCGAAGTGTTCTTCCTATAGGCGTACTGTCTGTCCGTCAGTAGGTGATAGGCCTCGAGATGTCGCATAACATGCGATGACAGGAAAGACTCAATTATTTTGGAGATAGTTGGGACAATTGTAATCGGACGGTAGTTATTTACGTCGCACTTGTCACCCTTACCCTTAAAAACAGGACACACCCGTGTGCTCTTTAATACGTCAGGATACACACCAACTTCGAACATTTCATTTATTAATACTACTAGAATCATTGAAACAATTGGCCAAATAATCAAAATTAAATTAACTGACATGTCATAAACGTCTAGGGTTGTACGTGACTTCAACATGTGTTGGACCTCCTTGTCCAAGCAATCACGGGTGACATGGGGAAGTATGAACCCAGGCACGTCGGTATTGCCAAGGTAATTACTTAAGTATTGCGCTGACTTTGACTCATCACTCTCTATGACATATTTTGAGGCGACGCCTATAAAATGAGAGTTAAAAGTGTCAGGAATTTCATTACTTGGTATTTCCCCACAAGGAGTTTCCAGTTGAATGTGTGAAGACCTGGGTTTCGTACCTATTTCCTCGTTAACAATTTTCCAAATTTCTTTGGCCGGGTTCTTAGTCTCTGCCAGTCTTTTTTCCACATGCATTTGACGGGCCCGTAACGTTGCTGATTTTATTAAACAGGAGTAATGTTTTATACTATCGGAAATAACTTGGTCGTGGGGGTATTGCAGCTTCATCTCGTGTAAGTCACTATGTTTGCGCATGTACTCGGACAGTTCTTCAGTCAACCACGGAACCAGGTGTTTATTATTAGTTTTAATTTTTTTAATTGGGAAATGTATGTCAATATAGTATGTTAAAATATTAAATAATTTAGAAAACTTAAAATTAATGTCAATGTCGTTGCGGTCAATAAAATCAAAATCGTAATTAAAAATGTCTAAATAAAATGAATGAATTGAATCGTGATTTTTAAACAACCGGCGTTCAATAAAATTTGTACAATTTCTGTGCTTCGGTTCTACTGCGAATACATACCTCTGAGCGTTGTGATCACTCATGACGGTTTCCATTGGTGAAACAGTGAGGCAATCACGCGCGTAGTTCGCTATACCGCAGTCAATGGATGTCGCGCTGTCATCTCCTATGCGAGTAGGGAACGTAACTGTATTGCAACAGCCATAGCTACTAAGCAGGTCGTTGACGCGCCGTTTATAAATGTTATCAGATAGGTAATCCACATTCTGATCGCCAACTATGAGAAACCTTTTGTTTTCGTCAGTGATCTTACCTAATAACAGTTCTAAATTATTTAAAAACACCTCAAAGTCTCCTTTACCAGTTCGATACAATGCAATTACAATAAATTTATACAGACTAACTTCAACAGCTGCAAATTCACAATGGTATTCAATAGACAGGGCCTGTAGGTCCTTACGCTGTCTATATTTTATACCGTCGCGTATGTATAGTGCAACACCGCCATGCGCGATGTTCGTGCGGCAGTAACAATTTGCGAGTGAATATGAACTTAACCTCACTCGATCTATTTCGTGGTTTTTGCACCAAGTTTCACTCAAAGCTAAAATATCCGGAGTTTCAGTGCTACAGAAAAGTTCTAAAAGTGAAGTCTTGCCACAGAGCGATCAAATATTTTGGTGAATTACAACAAGTTTAGTATTATTCATTTCAACTTCGTGGTGAGGCGCGGTGGTGACACGTTTTTTGGCTGGATAGTATTGAAAATTCGCACTGAGACTCCATCAGGCCAATATTTAGGGTTGATGGACGAATTACGCAATATCACGCCAACCGATTTCGATGATTCTTCTTTTATTAGTAAGTATATACTTCAAGGGTGGTTTGATGAGAGTTTGGTTGAGTTCTGGTTATGGGATCCATGACAATAACGGAACTCTTTAATTTTGAAGAGCAAATGAACGATATTTTTTCAATGTATAAATGAACAAGAACCAATTCACTAAAAATCAAGAAATTAACAAAAAGTTTAACAAAAAAAAAACTGACTTCAAAAAAAGTTAATCCAAAACAGGCTAATTTGAACTAAAAAGTAATAAATAACTGCGTATTTTTCTAAAACTCATCAATACTATAATGTAGGTTCAATTATTGATATTGTTGGGAGTCAGTGTCAGCCAACGTAGGTTTGTAACTATCTACTTACTACCTACTACTTAAACGTGAGATGTTAAAAAATAGTTATATTACTAGGTATACTGTAGTGTTTCCTTGGCTGACACTGACTCCAACAATATCAATAATTGTACCTACAATATAGTTTCGATGTGTTTTAGAAGAATACGCAATTATTTTTAACTTTTTAGTGCAAATTACTATAAATAAATAAATAAAAATAAATATGCGCCAGACAACACACCTCTTGTAATGGTCTCGAAGTAGGGATTAATATCCCTGTGTTACGAGGTACCACACAAGGAAATTAGCTAGGGGCGTCTCCCAGCACACCCAGACCCGAGTCAATTCAGAAAAGATCGTTTCCTAAATTGACCCGACCGGGAATCGAACCCGGGACACTACGGAAATCGAGGTGAGAAACCGTGCTACAGCGCACTACGCCAACCGTGTCGTCAATATGTTTTGGAATAGTTTTTTTTTAAGTTGGTTTTTTTTTTGTTAAATTTTTCGTTTCGGTGAGTTCACATTCGTAATTTCCCGTTCATAAAACCGTCTCAAAAATTGGAAAACCTATGGGAATTCCCAATTGTTAGAATGTTTTGATCGAAACTAATTAGTGTTTGACTCTTGACTCCTGCAAGCGCCTAAGCTTAGGGCGAGCACTCACCGGCCGAGAGCTGCTTGTAGGCGCGCTCCAGGCGGTGCGCGAGCGCGGAGATGTGCGCCTCCGCGTAGTGGCGCTTGTCGGCGAGCCGGCGCGCCGCGGTGCTGACGCGCGCCACGCTCGGCCGCCCGCCGCCCGTGCACGCCGCCGCGAAGCGCGCGTGCTCCTCCTGCAGACGCTTGGCGGCCGCGCACGAGCGCCCGATCTCCACGTACGTGGCGAGGAACGCTGTGCGGTGGTTCACTATCCATTCTAGCATCTGTAGAAGGGAATATTATTGAAGTTTGAACGCAGTCTTCACAAACTAGATATGAAAGCGTCATTGATTTCTTTTTTTGGAATTATTTTTGTTTACCTTGGCAGAATTATGAAATTTGAGTTGTGTCTCGCTTGTTTTCAACTTTTTTAACTACGTTTTCACTTACATTGCTTGCATAAAGTTAAACTTTTATTAATTTTAATTATAGTGCATGCTGTACTTACTAGTAAGTAAGTAGGCACTATACAAGCATAAAAACTTTAAGTGTATTTGTTGCTTTGAATGTGTAAAATGACTGTTAGTAAGCCCAAAAAAAAACCTGAATGGATAGTGAACCACCTATTGTTCACTATCCATTCTAGCATCTTATAAAGGGAATATTATTGAATTATGAACGCATTCCTTACTAGCTTATGTCAAAATAACAAATTTAACATGAAAATGACTTCGGACGCCGACATTTTCAGACATCTAACAAAATAACAGATTCAGTCCATTCTTGTCTCCATTTTATCGTGACTTTGATCGTGAATCTATTATAGACACTGTGTTAATATTTTAATAGAATAATTTCTACTGCTTACTAAGTTCAAATATCTTTCCTTTTTTTTAAAAAATCTTAGTTTGACATTGTTATTTTAATTTTTTACTAATATCATTAATTTTAGACATACATATTACAATTCTTATATTGATAGGTATAACTTTGTGTAAAGATTTGCATGCCACCATAATGGCAAGACATGTGCATCATTTTCTATTTTTTGTAACATCCACTTATACCATGTTTTATGCAAATAAATATTATTATTATTATGTATGTAAAGATTTCTCTATTATTATAATCTGTAGTGAGTCTGAAATAACAGTGAATGGAAAAAAGGACAGAATTAAAAGCCATACCTTCTCGCAGTCCTGCTCAAACAGCCTCAACTGGAAGCACTGGTCGAGCTGCATCTTTTTGTGCTGCCAGAGCTTGTGCGCGTGCGCGTGCGCGGACCGCACGCCCGCAAGCTGCCCGCGCACGGCGCCCGGCGAGCCGCAGTGGAAGACCAGCGCCTCGCCGCCGCTGCCGCTGGCCTCCTCGTAGGTGGCTTCGGCGGCTTCGAGGCGCTGCAGCACGCGCTCGCCTGGTGAAAAATTAACATACAGTTATAGCACGCACCCTTGACTTTACCTGGCAACGCCAGCGCTCTCGCCCAGTAAGTGCGCTTTCACATTTAGGCGACTTTAGCAGCGCGACGGACGCGGTTCGAACGCACTACAGTCGCGCTGCTGATTATTTCATACTATAAACGACAGCGCGTGGGCGTTGGCGTGGTGGAGTCGCTACATTCAGTAGGCGCCGAGCTAGTGTTGTCAGCGCACGTGTTTGTTGACAGACAGCAAAATGAGAGAGTTCGACACCGAAAGATTAATTATTGCGTGTATTGCACCGCACTAATCCAAGTGCTGTCGCGCGGTGGCAGCACTGCTGTTTTCATCTGGCAGCCGCTGCTGACGCGCTAATGTGAAAGCGGTCTAAGACTCAAAGATGATTTATGTGATCGGTAAATTTTCTGTAACTTGCAAAGTTTGGTGTGAAGTTGTCATAAAACGGTTTCCTAAGTGAATAGCTAAGTTATTCATCATCCTCGAGCACGACACGATATACAGTGTACTTTTGGGAAGACATCAAATTGTTGAGATAATGTTAATTGGTTGACTATAAGGGCGCAGCATAATTAAATAAATAAATATGCGCCAGACAGAGTCTAATTAGGACGTCAACATCGTCAATATAATGTTTTGTTGATAGGAAGTATTCCCTACGTTTACCTGCTCCATTTCTCAATTGGATATTAAGTTAATTTATAGAAAGCGGAATATTAATTGTAAATATACTTTATTTTGATACTCGATGCCATAAAGTTTGTGAGCAAGATCTAAATAAAACAGCGCCAAATGAATTACGTGCAGTTATATTCCAATTTATGTCTGTGGTAGTAGTTATAGCATTGATGCTGAACGACAGAAAGCTAAAAATTCGTTACATGATTCGACAGTAAGTTAAATAAAGCTTAATATTCCATGTACAGTTGTTTTTTGTAGACATTCACGACTCCGCGCTGTTCCTAACAGCTCACCACTTCCAGACTGGAGCTTGCACATCACACCTACCACAGCAAGTGCACTGTGTCTCTACGAACAACAAGCACTGCCAAACACCGAATATAGACACGAAATGCTACGTCATATAAAGTGTCCAAAATATGCAAGCACAACAAGACAAATGCAAAACGAATCACAACATGAAACTGATGAGGAATGTACAAGTACCTGCAATATTTTTTACAAGAAACGTAATTTTTCCACCTAGGCAAAGGCTCTCAGTTAGCAAGTGTTCTTTAGGAAGATGAATATTCAAAATATTTTAATATTTCGGGCTTAGATAAGGTAAAATGAATGCTAGAAAAATTTCCCTACGGAAGAACTGAAAATGTGAAATAGAAATCGAAATATTAATTTAATTGCAGAATTTTCAACTTAGTTATGCTCGGGATTAATTTTAGTTTTCGATTAGGTATTATGCTATTTCATTTTGTAATAAAATATTTTCAAAAGGCAAACGGCCACTCGATTAAAGATAGCCGTAACGAAAAAAATACACTGTGTAAAATTAACCTTTAGCTGGAAAAATTAAAATCATAAAAAAGACAGTTATTTAACTGCCCGACTATTACGAAGCAATGCCTGTTTAGAACAGTCTTGATAAATAAAAACACACGTAATTAACACAACCTTTTCGAAAAAGCACTACCTTCATCATCAAAATACCACAAGCAATCGAAACACATGGTCACTTCAGCGCGACCCACGGCACTAGGGGCAGCACCCTTAGCCCGACGCGACGCGCGAGTGCTGCTCGGGCGCCCAGAGCCCCGGCGGTTGCGCAAGCGGCCCGCGGCAGGGCTGACCGGCTCCCGCCCGCTCGACCGCGGCAGACAAATAACAGCGTTACGTTATTCACCTCTATCAATCGTAATTACACAACGCAATCATCGAGACCAGTTCAAGAACATCAACATTGTTTTTATAACTTTTCAGCTAGAAGTGCGTTCTAATACCAGTATAGCCTAAAGACGGTGTGACTGTTTAACGCTTTAGTGAGTGAGTCCTGAGTTCAATTTTAGGGACGTGAAAAGTATTTCAGAATTCATCGGAACGTAGCCCGTGTTTTGTCACCAAACTGCATTCTGTAAGCGTGGCGACCAAGTGCATTAATTGACGGGATAACTAGGTTCAACGATTGGAGCTCCGTACTGTTAGTCCCGGTTGCTATTATTTAGTGAAGTTAAAAAAAAGAGCGCAAAACAATTCGTTGTGCTTCTATTAGACAACAGTGTATAGATTGCAGCTGAAAGGGCAGTAAATGCCTTATGGATTTTGAAATGATTTCTAGCAACAGTACAGCTGAACATTGAGAATGTGATTTATTACGCCTTTATTTCATTCTGTAAATGGATTATAGAATCTATTGTAATGAATGAAACTGGTGTGAATGAATTACTCTCATCGATACACCAGTACGACATGCATGCACGCATTATTACGGATTATATTGTTGAAGCTGTAGAAGGAGCACGACAAGGGAATAGAACTAGTAGTGAACCATTTAAATCAATTTGACGCGAGTCGGCACCACCTATACTATCCGACGCGGCGCTTCCCTAACTAAACTTAAATTTTTCGGTTTCTTTTCATAATTTAATATCTCTGGAACACATTTACATCATTATTTGAGTTGGAATTTGGATTGTATCATTATTTTTCCATGAATTACACCTAGTTTTCTAAGCCTAAACAAAGTGAAGCTTTTACTATGAGCAGTAAGGACTCATGGTCACATTCTTTTAAATAAATATACAAATTACACCAGGATCATCTGTCCCCAAACTATGCAGAGCTTGTACTCTCAGCAAATAGATACAAATAATCAAATTACATAATCTTAATGATAACTAAGGACCTAAATAATTTGGGACATCAATTTAAAAATTGTCATGGGCCACTACTGTGTAGTTACGCCACTCTCCCGCACCTTGTGCCTCGAGCTCGTCCACGGGAACCTTGGCTAGCCGCTTGCTGATGTCTGCGTGCGCGTCGATGGCGCGCCGCGCGCCCGTGACGTCATCGGCGAAGTCCGCCCGCGCCACGTCCTCTTGCAGGTCGTCTAACCTGTCGATGAGCTCGCCGGCTTGCCACACAAGCTCCTCTAATGCCTGAGTAGAACAATATATTTGAATTACATACAAAATGTAAATTAAGAAATGGTGAGGAAATTTGAGAGGCCTAAACATTTGTTTGGTTTTTGCCATCAGAAGAGGACGTTATATATATATATTAATAACCGAAGACAATGCCGGTTAGGCTCTGCTCTAAAAGTTGTTCAAGATTTACTACTTGGATTTACTTTGGCCAACCTGTACGTCTACCACGAGTTGCCACTATAAATTTAGTAAAAAAAAATGTACATACATTTTTTTACGCGAACGATAAGGTAAATTTAAAGTGGCAACTCGTGGTAGACGTACCTACTGGATTTGGTGCGAAGATAGACTTGCTGGGCTACCTTTTATAGCAAAAAAAAGAGAAGGGGGGTAAATAAGAGATGGAAGTTTGTATTGCAGTTCGTTATTGTTGAATATATATAAATAATCAACCAACAAACAAATATTAGTTCAAGCATTTTTGTGAAATTTCGACCCGTGCCGTGTGGGAAAGAAACAGGGAACGACCATAAATGCTGGCCAAAGTAACTATTTCACGCGAGCGAAATCGCGGGCAAAAGCTAGTATAAAATATTTCACACACATTTAACACCGACGACCGACTTGGTGTAATGGTTAAGAAGTTGGCTACTACACCAGAGGTCGCGGGTTCGATCCCCGCACAGTACAAACATTTGTGTGCATGAACATGTCTGTTTGTACTGGTCTGGGTGTCTCCTATGTATAATAAGTATGTATTTACAAAAGAAAATGTATTTAAGTATGTTTATCCGTTGTCTAGTATCCCATAACACAAGCTTTAATTAGCTTACTTTGGGGCTAGATGGCGCTGTGTGGAATAATGTCCAGGGATATTTATTTATTTATTTATTTATTTATTTAAGCTAGTATAAAATATTTCACACAAATGTACAGACATTTACATATCACCCAGTGTAAATGTCTAATGATATTGAATGTCTACTACTCACCAATCTTAAGTCGATCCACTGTGCATGATCATATTGTAGAGTACCATCTAAATCTGTTGTTACTTGTGAGCTATCTATGACTTTAGGAAGTGCTTCTAAGCTAATCATGGTTGTCTGTAACGAAATAAAAAATATGTCATTAATTGTACATACAGTTATAATTTATAGGATGAAATGATTATTTGTATAGTTACCTCAAACTTGTACTTATGTGCTCCTATTGTTGTACGTTGCTTTTGCCAAAAATTGTCAGGTTTGACAACCAGTGCCTGGTGGACGGATGAGGAGAAGTGTTCTTGAAGAACTTTTAGAATTGGTTTTACAGCGGCCCATGCGGAGCCATATCTCATGTCTATTAGTATTGTGAAGCCATGAGATCTGACAGAGTCACTAAAACAAACATACACGTACATAAATATCTCCTGAGTTCTAAAATGTAAGTTATCCAAGCGTTAGAATATCAAATCAACATTATAACAACATCATTTACAGCTGCTGCGGTTATATCGTGAATACTGCAGATATCGGGGCATCCAATATTCTATCAAAATCTTTAAATAGAGGTACATTATAACTAGTATCGGCGGAACACGATCTATTATTCAGAACTAACTGCTCCAATAAAGAAAATTGTTTATAGCCTGCAACATTTCCGAATAAAGCTAAAGCGTCGTGCTTAAATAGGAAAAAAGACATCGGCCGCATTACACGAGATCGTATTCTTTTAACGCCAAGAGCATAATGCAATTAGTTTGACAAAAGCCAATTAGTCGTAGTAGTGGTATGCTGGTATGATACAGCAGGCCAAGTTGTTTGGTAACAAATACCCTAACAATGGGGCTTGATTACTCTCTGCAACCGTGTCAAGTGGCCAGTCCACGCTCGCAGGTAGCCGAGCGCACTATTATACCAGAGCAGCACTGTTTATATGTGTCTAAACGTGATGAAAGCCTCTCGTTTTATCTTCGTGTGCAGCGAAGATAGTAAAATTTAAAAATAACACAATGCACTGCAAACTTTTTTGCAGGCTTCTTTGTCAGGCTTGAATAGGAGTAAATAGTCAGCTTGTCTGAAATGAAGGCCCCAGTCGAATAACGAGCTGACAAGAACCACATACCAGATTATATTGGCCACTTACAACAGTAGCGCGCGCCGCTTTTATCAATATAGGCATAGGGTTAGATGTCGAACGATTGCGCCTGCGCTTCGTAATATGTTGATTAGTTCACTCATTGATACCAAATTGGTAAACCACTTACCAATTTAACTGCACCCACTGTCTCCTCGTTTAATGAGACGAATGACTCGATGGCTGGAAGGCTCGTTACGTACGAAATGATACAATATGAGCATAGCGCATGTATGCTGTGTATATCACGTGGTTAAAAAAAGTCGCTTACATGATGTGGCGAGTCTTTGTCAAAGAATTAGATTAAGCATAATATTTATTTAGTATACTGCGTAAGGGATTCATAGACTTCTCCCGCCGTGAAAATTGCCACCCTACTATCCTTTGAAGAAATATCTCCTACCTAGAAATAATGATTTACTATGGAAGGGAAATTTATCACTAACGGCCCCGCGAGAAAAGATATAAGCGGAATGTTTTCTGATAAATAAGAAGGTTAAGAAGATGGCTACTACACCAGAGGTCGCGGGTTCGATCCCCGCACAGTACAAACATTTGTGTGCATGAACATGTCTGTATGTGCTGGTCTGGGTGTCTCCTATGTATAATAAGTATGTATTTACAAAAAAAAAATGTATTTAAGTATGTTTATCCGTTGTCTAGTATCCCATAACACAAGCTTTAATGCTTACTTTGGGGCTAGATGGCGCTGTGTGGAATAATGTCCAGGGATATTTATTATTTATTTAATTAGAAAATCATATTCAAAATCTTCTCCATCAATAATATATAAGCACTGATAGGAGTCCAAAGCAATAAATACGGATATAGGTCGCAAAACCATATCATCGCTAACAAAGGACAGGTTCGTCAAAACCAAAAATAATTAAAGGTCATCAAATTAGCCTTAATGTGTATTATCTGCGAGGACCTAAACGACTCTGCATTATGGCCTAAGAGTGCGCGACACTGCGCTGCCCCAACCAGTGGTTTTTAAATCTAGCAACTTTTATTAGCTTGAAAATAATCACTTACTCACCAAGGTATACTCATTAAGTAATGCAGTAGACGCCTGTAGTCATCCGGCGCAACCCGGTCCCTCCTGGAGTTGGCCGGGAACCAGATGATGGGCCCCCCGCGGCGGTCGCGGCCCCCCGTCAGCGCCGCCACGCGCTCCTGGAGGAGCGGGAGCACGTCCAGGGCGCGCGCTGCCACTTCCATCGCTGCCCCTACCTAGTGGCTGGCCTGGGAAATCCTGTTGGAAGATATAACACTGTAAGGTATCTTACTTTTAAGTTGGTACAGCAATCAGAACAATGGTGTTGAGAAGAGTAGCGAAAGGCTGCGCGTTATTGGACGCCACTCAACAAAGTTGTAAGCTGGTGACATATTGTTTACTACAATTTTCAAGACAGGCTATATTTTGACATGATGGCACCTGGTCAAAAGCATTTTTCAAAACATTGAGGGTTAATTTCAATGCTAACCATATGTTTAGGGCAGTATGATTCTTTGATTTAATTACTAATTATAGCATTAATTTTCTTATTCAAATAAAAGAAACTACGGAAGTATTAAATTCATTCCTCACATAAGGTAGCTAAACAAAGTTAAACGCTAAACATACACTATTCATCTAGTGATGACCTGTCTTCACTTTAACATCGCAAACCACAACTACCACAAGTAATCAATCTAGGAATGTAAAATGCATGTAGAAAAAGTTCATTCAAGGCCATTGCTAATAAATACCTAAAGCATAATATTAGTTGGTTTAATATTATATTGGTCCGTTTCACTGAATATTTAAGTTAAGCCGTTACTGTTTCTAACTTATATCAATAATGTCTCAGAATCTAAATTACATGGAAAACTAACCTTATATGCAGATGACACGTGTTTATTTTATTCTGCAAGCTCTATAGACGAAATAATTACCAACGCACAGGAAGATTTAAATACTATTTCCAACTGGTTCCGCAATAACTTATTACCAACAATGTAACTAAAACCTGTTATAGCATTTTTAAGCCTAAAAATAAAAAATACCAAAATATAAAAAAAATAACAATTGATGGTAACATTTTATCAGAAAAGAAAGAAGAAAAGTATCTCCGCTTAAGAGTTGACAGTCAGCTAGCGTGGTCTCCACAAATCGATTACATTAAGTCAAAGCTTTGACTTAATGTAATCCTCGTTTCTCGGTTGCATTAGACACAGTATTGGTTGTTTCCCCCAAAAAGTTGGACTGATGCTCTATAATTCGTTTGTTAAATCTCACCTTAACTATTTAGTTAAATAATTGAAATATGGGGACCTGCATCAAAGTCGAAACTGAGAGAAATACAAATTTTACAAAATAAAATTACCAGACCTTTTTTAACTACAACTACCAAACTAGTACAGAAAAAATATATAAAGAAACCAAACTTATGAATATGAATCAATTATATCAATTCCGAACCCTAATACTAATTTATAAAATATTGCTTAATAAAATCCATTCTAAAATTAAATTTATAATGAATAATGAAATTCCAAACTAAAGCCAAAGAAGACAAGCAAGTTTTCCTACTACCTAAATCCAGGACAAAATATGGCCAAAAAAATATTAATTTTGAAGGAGCACAACTGTATAATAAATTACCTGACACTTTGAAAAATTCTAAAACAATTAATATTTTTAAAACAACACTTAAAAAACACATTTTTACAGGATTATGATTTCTCACCTAATGATAAAAAAAAATGTAAAAGTAAAAAAAAATCGATTGAATAATTTTATTGTAATTATTGTTGTTGTCGTTGTGAATTTGCATGTTACATCCTTTTGCGGGAATGGTCTAAGGTATTGTGTTTGTGATCGGCCGGCTGGCGGCTCCTGCGCCGCGCCCGCGCGCCCGTGCGCGGCGTGGCTAGCCGCTAGCCAGTCAGTCGCGGTTGCTCGCAGGGCTTACACCCAAATACGCTGTTTATGCGTATGCGCCTTATGCCATTACAAACTAGTATACCTACCATACGAAGTAAATGTAAAACAATATGTTATGGTATGAACAGTGATTATGTATGAACACATGTAAGTAAGTACACCTACCCAGAGGACTATTTCCAAATTACTTATTTTTTACTGGACAAATATGTATTTACCCACACCTGTGAATATCTCATGTAAGTGACTGTATGGTTTTTAATGAGGAAATAAATATAATTTAAACCTAAGCCGCATTTAAAATAGTATACAGTAAATATGCCTACCCCTTGGGTAGAAAAGCTGTATGTGTGTACACCTAGATAAGTAACTAGACTGTCTTTTAACATATTATCTGAATGCTTTTAAGCTTGAAAAATAAATAAATAAAATAAATAAATATGTGCCAAACAACACACCACCTGTCATGGTCTCGAAGTAGGGCTAAAAAATATATCCCTATATTACGAGGTCAGAGTCAAGGAATCAAGCCAGGGATGTGTCCCAGCACACCGAAACACCAATTTAGAAAAAATCATTGCCTCAATTGGGAATCTCAACTCGGAATCAAACCCGGGACTCGGTTAGTCAAGGCAAGGAACCGTGCTACAGCGCACTACGCCAATTGTGTTGTTTGTAAATTTTTCAGGGATACTTATGCGAGCCGCCGTTCCAGTAGCTAGGGCATGGTATTCGGGTACGCGACCCCGGCCCCCGAGCTATTACTGACTCACCACAATCCTTCGGAGACAGTGATATCCTTGTACCATTTTCCTACCCGCGCTCTAAAAATCCTTTGAGTGTTAATTTCCAATCCTTTCCTTTTCCCTTTTTCCCTCTCTACTCCGCGGAGGAGAAAACCTCTAGAAAAAACCCTAAGCTAAGGCGTTACCGCCCGTACTGATAGCTGAAAGGCTGAGGGTAGCTCAGTCCCGAACGGTGGGTCTCTGATACCGGGCGACCTCACAGACTAATTAGCTATACCCCCGCACGCGGGGCTCTGTGGGGGCGGGCGACCCTTTCCCTAGCTACTCGTGGGACTCATATGGATACTGATTTATATGACCTTGACATACGAGGTGCATTCAATAAGTACCTCAGCCTCATCGCCAGAGGGCGCTGTAGTTTCAAAAGAGTTTTACCACAGTGTAGCACATTCTTTTTTAATTCTTTTTTCAAATTTTCATTCCAATCCCTTCATTTGTTTTAATTTGACAGCTTATGGAAGAGAACGTGTCGATCGGTTTTACAAAAATGGAAAAAGAGCAATATCGTTCGGTGATTCGATTCCTATTTTTGGAAGGGAAAACGCGCATCGAAATCAAAGAGCGCTTGGACGCTGTGTACGGTGACTCTTCTCCATCGATGGCCACCGTCAAGAATTGGTTCAACGAGTTTGCACGTGGCCGTACGTCGGTTTTTGATGAACCACGTCCAGGTGCACCGAAAACAGCTGCTACGGAGGAAAACATTAAAAAAATCCATGATCTCGTATTGGCAGATCGCCGATTGAAGGTTCGGGAGCTAGCTGAGACTGTAGCCATTTCAGAAGGAACAGTGTATCATATTCTTCACGAGGAACTCGGCATGAGAAAGCTGTCGGCGCGATGGGTGCTGCGTTTACTCACACCGGAAAACAAGCGCAACCGTGAGACCACATCGGAGACGTGTTTGGCGCTGTTTAAGCGGAATCCAGCGGAGTTTTTGCGTCGTTTTGTGACCGTCGGTGAAACCTGGATCCACTGGTACACACCAGAGACCAAGGAGCAATCAAAACAATGGATCCAGACCGGGGAACGTGCTCCAAAGAAGGCGAAAACTGTAAAATCAGCCGGAAAAGTTATGGCCACCGTTTTCTGGGATTCACAAGGTGTGATCTACATCGATTACCTCGAGAAGGGTAAAACAATTACAGGGCTTTACTATGCCGATTTATTGGGCCGATTCGACGCCGAATTAAAGAAAAAACGACCCCATCTGGCGAAGAAAAAAGTGCTGTTTCACCACGACAATGGACCGGTTCACACGTCTGCCGTTGCCATGGCCAAATTGGTCGAATTACGCTACGAATTGCTGCCCCATCCACCGTATTCTCCAGATTTGGCCCCTTGTGACTTCTTTCTGTTTCCTAATCTGAAAAAATCACTCGCCGGGAATAGATATGGATCAAATGAGGAGGTCATCGCCGCCACGGAGGCCTATTTTGCAGAGTTTGACAAAAACAATTTTTCGGAAGGGTTAAAAAAGTTGGAGCATCGCTGGGCTAAGTGTATCAAACTAAAAGGAGACTATGTTGAAAAATAAATTGCCACTATTCTAAAATTTTCGTTTACTTTTTGTAGGCTAAGTATTTATTGAATGACCCTCGTATGGTACATGCTAAGGCACTTATCGAAGGCTACTCACATAAGTTCACCACAAAGGCTCTTGGACTAAGAAGGGGACGGATAAGAATCCTTACCAGAACCCTTAGGGCCACTGTAGGCTGAACAAACACGGACACAGGATTGGTATCGCTGAGTCACCAACCTGTAGATTCTGTCGTGAAGAGGAAGAGACCCCCGGTCCATGTCCTATGTGACTGTGATGCTTTAATACACAGCAGAAGCCGTGTTCTCGGCGAAACAAGCTTGCCCCTTCGGACATCACTCCCAAGAACATAATTCAGTTCATGATGGCTGTAGGCCTGGAGAGTGATCTTTGATGGGATGATGACCACAATAGATCAATCCTGGTTGCAGTGGTCAATCGCTTTGCCGACATCCTAATGCTAAACGATTAACGAATGAATGAATGATTGAATAAATAAATAAATAATAATAACATTAAATCCAGATAGATAAAAAAAAAAATTTAGACAAGCACATTATTCACTGAGCAAAGACATAGGAGTGGAACTATCCTTTATGGAATTGCTTTAATCAACATCATCATAACCTTAGATTACACACACACAATATTGCAGAAAAATCTAATGATACTATGAAAGATGAGACTGATGCAGGCAGCAAAAGCTATCCCACTGAATCTTCAATAAACAAGGATAAGAGTACAACCCAATTTAAAAGACCTCTCTTATTAGGAAGGTTGAAATCATACAACAGATTGAGTAATTTAATTCCCATCGCTGTGTGATATGATTGTTAGATTCATTGAAGAGTTTCGAGTTAATTTAGGTTAATTTATTTATTTTTGTTTAAAAATTATACTTATTCCAATTCACAATAAAATCAACAATTCTTTTCTTCTATTTCATTAAAACATTCATAATAATGCCTATGATTGATGATTTATATTGGTTAGTAATTAATTTACAGCAGTGCAATGGCAGCAGTTTCAAATAAAAACTAAGTGTATACTGAGGCTGTGTTCCAAAATGGGTGTAATTTCACACTGAGGAGTGAAAATCACTTGAACCCGTTCCAAATTGACCCCGAATGAAACCGAGGTTGACCGAGCTGTCACCTGACTGTTTCAAAGTTGTTTTGGAATGGGATAAGGTGACAAGTATCACTCTGACAAGTGCGAATTCTACCGGTGCCTGGAGCCTGATGAAATTCACCTGACAGCTGTCAGACGAAGGTTTTGCTTGTCTTGTCTCTCTCTATTCAACGAGGGTGAAAATCACTCAGCAGAAAGCAATTTGGAACATGCCCTGAGTGTCATAAGAATGACCTTACACATAAATCTCTGGTGACATGTAAACCACAAAACATTCACTGGATTATCACATCATATAACAATTAAACAAGGATCCACAAAGACAGTTCATACACTCCTAACAATAGCAACTTTTGATTAAATTTGAGTACCACAAGGTGAACAAATAAATGATAAAATAATTATTTCCAGGGGATGGGGGCTGGCTTTCATAAAGTTTGTCATTGGCAATGAAAGCAGACCCTGATAACGTATTCGACGTGCTTTAAGGCATAAAATCATTTTTTTCTCAAAACTACAGGATAGCAAGGTCTGAGGAAAGAATAATTTCGAGAAAATGTGATGTTTCTTTGTAAATCGCGACCAACGCCGAGAGATGACTGGGTCTCCAATGCGCACACATAAGAAGCACATTCACGAGTGTTATGTAAAATTTAGAGGAAATAAATATCATGCACGCATAAGTTCTCAACAAATAATTGTAATAAACGTTGATCACAAAAAAGCATTTATAATATTATATCTACCTATGTCACAACAAATAACCTCAGCCATCAGTTTGAACTAACCGTGATGACTCAAAGATCCCAATTAGTCAGGTATAAAAGGTTCGGCACGCATTATTGTCACTGTTGTTACTTCCACTAAAATATTAGTAAAAAATATATTCATTACTGCCCTAAAACTTAATAAAAATACACAAACTGGACAAAAATGACACTGAGGAACACCAACCAACCACCACAATGGCGCGCTAGGGTTGTACCATTCAGAAAAACCGGTAAATAACTAAGTTGAATAGGAACTTATTTCATTTTTTAAAATAACTGGAAAGATTTGATTGTTTGCATTAAATAGGCTCCGCAACTTCTGGACCAGTTTGGAAAATTAACCAATATTCAAAGCTACATCATCAGCGACTAACAATATTAAGGTATATTTTGACGGAATAAATCATCCACACGTGCGAAGCCGCTAGCGAAATGCTAGCATTTTATTAACGAAAACTTATTCGAAACAAAATAAGTAACGCACACCAAAACAAAAATATACTGTGATTTGATCTACTGTGTTATAGATTCAGCTGCAAACTTGAACATCATTTTTGTACATGACTATCAAAATCAAATCTATGCTGTGCTGTGATCTGTCATACTCTAAAATATAAATCTAAAAATTTAAACATTTTCATCTGGCATAGTCACCAGCACTGATATGGAAGCTTAAAATATCGGTATTTTCAATGAAATATCGGTAATTGTAACGATACCTTTAGATAAATTTGGACATGATAGTATGAGTATTTTTAAATACCAATAAAAAGTATCCATAAGTCTCACCAGCCATAGCACATAGCCGCCACTGGTTTTTTTTTTCTCAAAGTTTCCGCTTTAGGTAAAATGAGCATACAGGGTGTCAAAAAGGTAGTGATAAGTGGAAGCCCAGCAATAGAGCATCACTAGGGTTCCCCGAATCATCCCATATATGTTCCGCGATTTTTAGTAGTTTTCGAGTAATGATTTTTTTTACAAATTTGCGAAAGTTTCTGGATTGAGTCACTTTTTTGGTCACTGTGGCACGGATAATTGAAATATATGCTTCATTTCTTTTGTCATTGTTGGCTGAATACTAGGCCTGCTTTATTTAAAAGAATTTACATTCATTAAAGTGATCATGAATTTAGAAAAAAAATATGAAACTGAAAATTTGGAAAATACTAACTAAATACGACGACGCGATTGGTGTGATGCGTCGTAGCACGGTTTCTCACCTTTAACTCCGTAGTGTCCCGGGTTCGATGACCGGTCAAGCTAATTCAGGAAACGATCTATTATTTATTGGCTTGTGTCTGGGTGTGCTGGGAGACAACCCTGACGTGTCGAATTTCTAGACTTAAAACTGAATCTACTTCGTGTACAATTTTTACATTCGGGTAGCCCTCGTGGTGCCCTATCACTGGGCTTTCGCTTATTACTTCTTTTTGGGACAGCCTGTATAAGGAGAGGAGACACATAAACAAAAATAAATGGTAAGGAATATGAAGGTTAAGCTCGATATGAAAAATGGTTGCCTGTAAAGTCGGTTTTACGGGCGAAGATTTTACGTGACAACGTCTTTTTCTCGGTAGAATATTTATTGATATGAATATAATTAAATTGCACAATAGGAACAAGGAATTGAATGAAAATAAGAATTGCGGCAGACCGATCATAGTTGAGTGGGAGAGAGACGCAAGGCATTCGGCGGGCCTCTCTCTCGTTCGGTGACTCATCGTAACGTTACCGAGCGTTACACTTTTTCATAAGTGACTCCCAGCCGCAACCTAATTTAAGACGTTGTCACGTCAAAAGGTGATTATTGATTAAAGATCTACTGAAATCCAAAAATACCCCATGTACTACGTTACCCGATTTTTTGTTGTTTTCGAGTTATGAAATTCTTTACGAATTTTTTAAAATTTCTGGGTTGAGTCACTTTTTTAGTCACTGGCGATCTGTTAAGATAAATGGCAATTTTTTTCCGTTATTAGATTAACAATAGCGCTAGATGATTCTGAAGCAAAAACTTTATATTCTACTCAATTAAGCTAAATTTTTACAAGCTTCTCATATTTCGGATAAGAAAGTTTCATTCATAACGCTCATAATAACACTAAACAAATATGAAATTGCAAAAGATAGAAATGCTGTTTTTTCCCTAAACTTTTAAGGCCGTTTTAAAAAAAGTTACCAAAAATTTTTCATCCAAATCTTTTTTCAAAATTTAACTATACTCTTAACTAACTACCATGTAAATTTCAATGAGTTTCTTCAATGGCACCATACTTAAATTTTCATTCAAATTTTCAGAAGTGTAAAATTAAAGTAATCTGTGTGTCTACCTAAACTTGATTTTAACTAAACTAAAAACAGCTTAACGCAAAAAAAATCCTATACCGCTTTTAAAATGACCATTGATCATATTATTGCTCAGTACAGATAATACATCGTCAAAACAAAAAAAAATAAGGCTATACATGCGTTTATTTAGATGACTTTTTTGTGAAAATATATTTTTATTTTAGTCCGTCAAATCTATGTGAAACTAAAAAGTCACCTTTTTGAACACCTAATGTAACGTTTTTGACGTGACAACGTCTTAAATTAGGTTGCGGCTGGGAGTCACTTATGAAAAAGTGTAACGCTCGGTAACGTTACGATGAGTCACCGAACGAGAGAGAGGCCCGCCGAATGCCTTGCGTCTCTCTCCCACTCAACTATGATCGGTCTGCCGCAATTCTTATTTTCATTAAATTCCTTGTTCCTATTGTGCAATTTAATTATATTCATATCAATAAATATTCTACCGAGAAAAAGACGTTGTCACGTAAAATCTTCGCCCGTAAAACCGACTTTATTTAATAAATAAATCCATCATGTCAACTTGTAATCAAGTTTTAGTTGAGACACTGATAACTTGAATTTTACACTTCTGACACTTTGAATGAAAATTTAGGTATGATGCCGTTGAAGTTACTCACGCAAAAAAATCGGACTTTTCGGATACCCCTAAATGTGAGAAAGCTAAAAAAAAATATTGACGTGCATGTTTGGACCACCCTGTTTAAACGGTTGTTTTAGTGTATTGTTGTATCTTAATGGAATGTGCATTTGTAAGTGCTCAAAATCGAAATTTCTTAGTAAGCGATAAAAGTAGACTGTATTTCGATAAACATACATCGATAGTTCGACAATAGTGGGAAGCGAAAATCTATGGATAAAACACTTACCAAAATGCAGTTTGTGCTCTTGTGTGCACCTCGGTGTTTGGTGGTTGTTTGAGGCTCCTATGACCTTTGGGAACTCGAACTCACCTCCAGCAATAGTTACCTTTCACCAAGAACCGAATACCGGTTGTAGAAGAGCAGTGTTTCCTCCAGTCGATTCCTCTCTTTCCTTTTGTAGTTTAATACCCGCGAAGCGACATCGAGAAGGGCTGTGTACTAAATTACAAGAATATTCTACAAAACCAATAAAATGGTAATAAAGAATTCAAATGGCGCGCCATTACAACATTGTAAGGGCTTCTACAATGATGATATAATCACTATGGGCTTCTAGACTAAATTTAAATTGCCCGGGGGTGCTAGGCGAAGGCGAATTTATGGCTTCGTTCAGTAGTTGACAATCCGGAACAATCTCAATTAAAATAGACCTGTTAAAAGCACTTTTAAAACGTCAATTTTACATTGACCATAATTAATTATACTTAAAATAACCAGAACTGTACTGTTTCCTTCTTACAATGGACGTGAGTGCATTACAACATTAAAGTTTACCTGTTTTCTGGTAAAAATATTCATGAAAATTTCAAATCAAAACTACTTTAAAGAAGAGAAGTAATACAAATTTTAAAGTGACAACATTAGATAGGCAATTAGCGCTTTGATCAATCACTTCTAGACGACTTTGGAATGTGATATATATTGCGGGAGAAGATAACAGACTGTATAAAGGTCCTGTCTGACACCCAGAAGGATAGTTCTATACAAAAAGACGCTCCAAACTTGAAGCCAAAACCGAACGTCAATAATGTGTCGTGGCAGAAGTGACCAAATAATGTTGTAAGTCGACAGTGTTTTCTTTAAAAAGTGGAGCGATCTAAGTCATTTCTGAACTTTAATTTTGTAAATTTTTTGATGGTCATTACCTAGCGTGTTTAGTTAAAAGTTTCTTTAATTCATTTTATTTTCATTTAAGTAAAGTATGTAGGTGCCATTTTATTCGATTACTTTTTGCCATCTTGTAGGTAGGGACATGATCCTATTGCTATAGGAATTTTGAGGCTTCTAATCAAAATACCGCGACAAGTGGTTTTGGCAGTACTCTCGTGGTGTTAACCTGACACTGCCTAAAGAATTCGGAAGAGACCGAAACAGGTGGTAATCTGAAGGTGCAAGGTCTATACGGCGTATGCATTAACACCTCCCAGCCATACTCTCTTATTTTTTAATGAGGGGCCAAAGATGTGTGAGGTCTATCATGTGAGAAGAGATTTTATTACAAGTTCATACAAACTATACGTGAAAAGACTTTTACCCAACCTAATTTGTTTTTTTATTTTACAATAAACTGATTTATTCTAAAGTAACTTTAACGTTATTCCTTTTGGTTTTTCAGATGTCAAATTTCTTTCTTTATGTGTCTAAAATTATTATGTCTCACTAGGACCGTTTTTTGGTAGCAGTGCACAGTTGCACGTAAGTACTTATTACTTCCATGAAATTTACATTAGCGCGTAAAAAAATTGTATTGGGATGACACATGACATGACAATGTAAAATCCAATACATTTTTTTTCGCAAACGGTAATGTAAATTTAAAGTGGCAACTCGAGGAAGACGTACTGGCGCGATGGCGGTACTGGTCAGTCGAGAATAACCGAACCGTTGTATTCAGTTACTGTTCGTATCCTATTTAATCGTTTCCGGTTATCGATGTTTACCGGTTTGTCACAGGACAACTACGTAATATATTGATTTCCTGACGTTACACCGCAAACTTTGCTGAAAGCTACGATTTTTCAAATCGTTCAAGATTTTACTCAAAGACAAAATTAATATCCAAAATGTCGTTGTGTGTGTTAAATATATATGTGGCGGGCTAATGCTAAAAGTACGTAAAATAATTTCTATGTTTTAAGTGTTAATTTATGTGCTAAAGCTGCAGGCAATAAAAAACGATTTTTTTAAATTTCTATTGTATTTATCTTTATTAGTGCTTAGGCGACTGGTTCATGAACGTTCCTGATATATTTTGTGTAATTTAAATTATTTGAACCCTTAAGTACAAAGAATAATGAAACGCCTCTAGGTGGGTGCATAGTGCATTGACCTTTATCGATTGCAACTTCCAATCACTCCATGATCGACAATGGATGTAACTATGTATCAATTTTTAAACTGTTTTGTAGTGTAAAATTGTTGTGTATTTGGCGAAAGTTGTGTTATTGGTGGCTTTAAGGTGATTCTTGCGAAATTTTAATTTATAAAAATACTTTGAACTTGGTAAATTTTCAGATCTAGAAGTTACATGTCGCCATGGCCCTGGTAATGCAGCCTCCTGAGCTAAAATGTATGGATCCTGAATACTACAGGAAATACTTCCGTGCACTATGTTGGAGTTACACCAGGTATGTAACTTAGTGCTGAGTGTTTGTGCTGGAACAGAAAAGCCTTTAAAACTGTTAGTTTATAATATGAACTACAGTTAAAAATCTTGCTAGGCTAACAGAGTAAAGGAGATTGAGCATTTTTGTATGGAGCTCAGGGACGAGCTTAGGATTTTTGTACATCGACTGAATAAGCATTAAAATATTGTTAAATCATCACGCAGTTTTTGTTTTATTAAAATCGATACTGTCTGAGCTGAGAAAACCTGACTTACATAATCTCGAAATTAGAGTCAAATCGGCTCTGTCAACTGTCTAAACTTAGTTCCTTTCCCTACCGCTTATCTAGTTATATTTTTGGGCATCACGCATCTAAAGTTTAATGAAACAAAAACTAAACAAAATGCATTTTTCTTAGATTTTGGAATGACAGAGAACCAGTTGATAATTAAAATTTATGTGACGATTTAAAAAAATATTAAATGACTGTTTAATATGGAGTGGTTTCTCACGTGTTCTAATCAAGGTTTTGTTCCGTCTGGGCATGATGCTGTCAATGATTTCTTGGGGCAAACTCTGCCATTCTTCAATTAATGCGTTTCGCAACTCGCCCAGATTGTTAGGAGGTGGCATTCTTTATTTGACACGCCTTTTCATCAAGTCCAAAATGGTTTAGGTATGCATGTACTGTGCGAGCTCTGTGATCCCGAGCATTATCCTGCATTAGAATGAAGTTGTTGCCAATAAAGGGGACAAATGGTACAACATGTTCTTTTAATCTTTTTGCGTGACAAAATAAAATAAGCATAAAATAAAATTAAAACCACTTGGAACATAATTAATAAGGAAACTTGTAAATCAAAACCACGAGATCACTCATTGGCTCTTTAAATTCAAGATAATTTAATTGAGTCTGAGATTGACATAGCTAATACATTTGAAACATTTTTTTCTAGTATACTCATTGATTGTAACTACAAGTACCTTAAATTCTAGTGCACCGCTAGCTAGGTCCCTGCTCAGTCTATATCTAGTGTTGATGAGTGCTCATTTCAGTTCAACTTTGTTCATATAAATTCTCATGACATAATCAAGGTGTATAAGGAACTTAATATGAAAAACACCGAAGATCTGTGGGGTATTTCGATAAGTCTACTTAAATCAATCATAAATATCATCTCACCCCACTTAGCAGTACTTTTTAATAACTGCGTTGACGAAGGTCAGTTTCCCAACTTGATGAAATTTAGTAAAGTCATCCCGCTTTTTAAATCTGGTAGCAAAAGTGACCCATCTAATTATAGACCTATTTCTATACTGACAGCTCTTAAAAAAAATTATATTAAATCAGCTGCTTTCACACTTCAAATTAAATAAATTACTACATGAGTAACAATTTGGTTTTACTAAACATAGAAGCACTACTGATGCAGGTGTAACACTTATCAAACTCATATTTGATGCTTGGGAAAGGAAGCATGATGCAATAGGAATATTTTGTGATCTTTCGAAAGCGTTTGATTGCGTGGATTATGAAATCCTACTGATTAAGCTGAGACATTACGGTTTTTCAGATATTTCGTCTAAACTTATACAATCTTATCTCACAGACAGAACACAAAAAGTGAGCATTACGGTTTTTCAGATATTTCGTCTAAACTTATACAATCTTATCTCACAGACAGAACACAGAAAGTGAGTATCAACAGAACCACCTCTTCCGGTACCACTATTAGCATGGGAGTGCCCCAGGGATCGATATTGGGCCCACTGCTTTTTCTTATTTATGTAAATGACCTTCCTTACTTTGTCAAAGACATTTATGAAATAGTATTATTTGCTGATGATACCTCGTTGATTTTTAAAATCAACAGAGGTAAGCAAGCATTTGACGATGGAAATAATACTCTTTCAAAAGTACTATGTTGGTTCACAAGTAACAATTTATTACTTAATGCTAAGAAAACAAAGTGTATTAAATTCACTATGCCTAATGTTAAACAGGTTGATACCATTATCAACATGAATGATGAGACATTATAAATTACGAACTCTACGGTGTTTTTAGGAATTACTCTAGATTCTAAGTTACAGTGGTGTCCACATATAACGGCTCTGGCAGGGAGACTTAGTTCGGCCGCTTGTGCTGTCAGAAAAATTAGACTCCTGACTGATATTGAAACAGCAAGACTAGTGTATTTTAGTTACTTTCATACCGTTATGTCGTATGGTCTACTGTTGTGGGGCTCAGCTGCAGACCTTAACACCATTTTTGTACTCCAAAAAAGAGCCATTCGGTCGATATACAACCTTAGGCCACGCGACTCGCTCAGATAAGTATTTAAGAAGAACTGTGCACGCTCAGTATATTTTCGATAACATAATGTATGTGCGCAAAAACTCGCATGTGTTCAAAAAAACAGTGATACTCATACACACAATACTAGGAATAAAAACAAACTTATTACTCCAAGTCTTAGGCTACATAAGGTAGGAAATTCCTTTGTGGGTCAATCTGTAAAATACTTTAACAAAATACCTCAAAGTCTTGTTGATCTACCTCTTCACAAGTTCAAGTCTACAATTAAAGCAAAGTTGATAAAACAAGGTTATTATAATGTGGAGGATTACTTGAACGACAAGAATTTGTGGTCATAGTAGGAATAATCTGCTCCTCTGCTCAAATAATGTATTCTTATTATTATTTTGACTGTACTCTGAATTTAATTGTTGTAAAACAAAACAAAGTTTAAAAGAGGAACTATCGAGTTTCTGGCCGGAGATTCGCATTATGTTTATTTAGGATATGTACTATTATTTTATTATTTTATTTACGTCTATTATTGTTTGTATATTTTTTTTGTGAATTTTGACATTTCAGAAGTGCTTCTTTGTAAAAGCTTGTGAATAAATGATTTTTTACTTACTTTTACTTTTTACTTTACGAGCTTTAAGAGAACGGAAAATCAACTTCGAAGGACTGGTTAAACATGAATGAATGAAAAATCAAAATTAACGAATGAAAAAAGTGACTGTCGACTAATGTTCCATTTTCAAATGTGTTACGAAAAAAATAATCCCTTTTTCAACCGACTTTAAAAAAAGGAGGAGGTTCTCAATTCGACTGTATGTTTTTTTTTAATGTTTGTTACCTCATAACTTTCGACAGGGTGAACCGATTTTGATCGTTCTTTTTTTATTTGAAAGCTGGTGCTTCCCGAATGGTCTCATTTTAATTTGGTCCAGTTCTGACAGTGGCATCCATGGAAAATCCATATAAGTCTTAAATCTAGATAGACAAAATGCGCGACAAATGGACGAATAACTCCAACCGATAATACTACGCCAACCGATTTTGATAATTCTTTTTTTATTTGAAAGCTGATGCTGCCCGTGTGGTCCCATTTTAATTTGGTCAAGTTCTGACAGTGGCATCCATGGGAAATCCATATAAGTCTTAAATCTAGATAGACAAAATGCGCGACAAATGGACGAATAACTCCAACCGATAATACTACGCCAACCGATTTTGATAATTCTTTTTTTATTTGAAAGCTGATGCTGCCCGTGTGGTCCCATTTTAATTTGGTCAAGTTCTGACAGTGGCATCCATGGGAAATCCATATAAGTCTTAAATCTAGATAAATCATATGCGCGACAAATGGACGAATAACTCATTAACACGCCAACCGATTTGAATGCTTCTTTTTTTATTGGAAAGGATATACTTCAAGGGTAGTTTGATGAGTGTTAGGTTCTGATTATGGGATCCATGACAAAGTAACGGAACTCTTCAATTCTTAGGAGCAATTGGACGATACTTTTTCGATGTATAAAATAAAAGAGAACTATTCACTGAAAATCAAGAAATAAACAAAAAGTCTAACAAAAAAAAAACCAACTTCAAAAAAAACTATTCCAAAACAAAGCACTAAAAAGTAAAGAAATTATTGTGTATTTTTCTTAAACTTATACGATAATATAATGTAGGTACAGTTATTGTTATTGTTGGAGTCGGTGTCAGCCAATGTAGGTTTGTAACTACCTACATACATACGTAAACGTGATATGTAAGAAATAGGTATATTGCTAGGTATATTGTAGTGTTTCCTTGGCTGACACCGACTCCAACAATAACAATAACTGTACCTACATTATATTATCGTATAAGTTTTAGAAGAATACGCAATTATTTCTTTACTTTTTAGTGCTTTGTTTTGGAATAGTTTTTTTTGAGGTTGGTTTTTTTTTGTTAAAATTTTTGTTTTTATGTTCCGCTAATTCTGCCGGTGTGTGTAATAGCCATATATGATGTGGCAACAAAGTGTAGCTCAATTAATACATTGATAGAGTAGTTTGTAAGGTATAAGTTTAAGTATGCCTTATGCCTTAAGTTGAAGTTATCTGCAGTTATCTGCATTGACGATTTCAGTTGTGAGTGGGCAATATTTTTGATCCAGTGTATGTACAATGAATAGAAATCATTTAGACTCTAGAGGTTGGTGAAGGCCTGTGACAAAGGGCACACTGAAAACTATAACTGAAGAAATAATTATTCAAAATCTGTTTCGTATGTATTGGTATGACAAAAGGCTAAATACTAATAAACAGAATGCAATATGTGGGTTGAAGACATATTGCATTTCTAGGTAAATACAGAGATATAGTAATTGCTAGAAAAACATGAGCTCTTATTGCTATATGATGGGACAAAAGATCTTAAAAGTATAAATGAACCCCAAACACTAGCCCTTTATGAGCATTACAACAATAAATTACTTAATAAAATATCCAATGTTTTCTGGTAAACCTTGACTGGTAGAGAGAAAATGCCTCTAGGCATTAAGTCCGCCAATTGTACTTTATTTGTATGTGCAATAAAGAAAAAATAAACAAATAAAATATACTTATATATCAGTTCATTCATTATAGGTTTGGCTATTTATAATACATATATGAAGTAACTTAGTTGGCAGAGCAGCTGCTCAGATTGTTAGCGGGTTCAAGTATACTATCAACCTAGGGCCAAAAAAGTATTCAATTTTTGGGAGTGTGAGGAACAGGGTGTGAAGTTCCTCATCCACCATTGAAAAGGGAGGATCCTCCGACCAGACGGACGGGTGTTGTGTCTGGTGGGCTACTGCCCGACGGTTGTTGTCGGGTTCTTGTATTTATGTTTAGTCGCTCGGATAACTTTGATATCGCGATGTAGGATACGATAGTTCGTATGTGGCGAGATAGATGTCGCTACATCGCTCCCCTCCGAGACCGGAGGTCGATAGCAGGTTGAGTCGGAGCCAGATGCCGCATAGTTCGCGGAGAGTCGGAACTGTCTGCGGTGATGCCCCAGTGAGTCGGGGTGATGCTGCAAATGCTTCAGTGAGTCGGAGTGGTGCAGTGCTGCGTAAGGGCGGGCTGTAGCTCGAAAGCTCTAGGAAGTGATGATAACGTCGAGGTCACTAGTTTGGGGATATGAGGAACAGGGTGTACAGTTCCTCATCCACCATTGAAAAGGGACGATCCTCCGACCAGGCGATGTAAGATAAGATAGTTCGTATGTGGCGGGATAGATGTCGCTACAATTTAAAATACATAATTGAGTCCTTCAATCGTTTTTAGGCATAACTTGTCACTCTCAACAAATCATGAATCATATCTAGATTACAATAGTACTCTTAGGTGTAGTGTAGTGTAGTGTAACCCTTCTAGGGTGTGAGGATGAAATCCCTAATTATTGTGATGGACAGAATGTAGCCGTGGTCATCAGATTCTTTAATTCTTCCAAAAAGTCTACCACAACACAAACATTGCCAGCGTGACAGAATGAAAGCTTGTATAGTTGGCTTACTGAAATATTATTTTAGGAAATTCGAGAGGAAGTCTCAACGGAAGCTGACGAAGAAGGAGAAGCTTCGGCGGTTAAAGGCGTCCGGTTCGATGCCGGTGTGCTTCGCGCCGCCCATCCTCAGCAACGCGTCGCAGTTCGCCGTGTACGCCACGGTGCGCCGCTCCATCCTGCTGCGCTGGATGCACCTGCCCGGCGTGCTGGCCGAGCATTCGGATGACAGCGACGACGACGACATCTCCGCGCTAGTGCCAGTATCTAAATTGCCTAAGGTAGCAAGTTTCTTATTCTCTATAGAGAACATCATTTTATTGTTTTATTCTCGTATTATTTACAGGCCTATACAAAATAAAAGTTAAGAGAGTGTATTTTTGCACCATATGACTTTTGAAATCGTCAATGAATGGCAGAGCAGTCTAGTTCCCTTCACGTTTTATGTAGGTATCCTTCATCAAAAGGTTTGACTATGGTCATGATCATCATTAGATACTTTGACGTTGAACTGCTATAATTATATTTTTGACACATTGTCTATTCACCGACGTGAACTTACGTTATTTGCATTGTAATTTAATTAATAAATAAATAAATAAATATCCCTGGACATTATTCCACACAGCGCCATCTAGCCCCAAAGTAAGCTAATTAAAGCTTGTGTTATGGGATACTAGACAACGGATAAACATACTTAAAATACATTTTCTTTTGTAAATACATACTTATTATACATAGGAGATACCCAGACCAGTACAAACAGACATGTTCATGCACACAAATGTTTGTACTGTGCGGGGATCGAACCCGCGACCTCTGGTGTAGTAGCCAACTTCTTAACCACTACACCAAGTCGGTCGACAAATTAGGATCCAATTTGTAGAAAAGTAAAATAAATGTTTATTTAGGAAAATCTTGTTTCGATCTATTCGGAACACCTACTACCGACGATGTTCATAACACTCATGACCTAGTATTCTCTTTTAAAACGTCTTCTGTTTTTATTAAACTTCATGTAAATTTACAGCTCGACGTAATCTCAGAATATTTGCCTCCATAACGTGCGCTTCACTAAATTTCTGGACATCAAATGATCGCACACCGTGTGGGTTGATTCCGCGGTAAGTCCTCGGCGGGAAAAAGTCCTTCATTTCTCAGGATAGAGCGGCGTATTAGATTAGAACAAGCAAATACAGAGGAGGTGGCTGCCGCGCCGGACGCGATTTCCGCCCGTGGGTATTAAACGCGTCGTGAAATCTGCTTTCAATTTTTTCATACATTTCTGCATTCTATAGAAGCTACGGGCGTAAAGACCTTTAGGTGAGCCAATATGGACCCGTCTGTAGTTATTAACATCGTTGGTAGTTACTACAAATTGTAGGAAAACTTTAGGAAGAGTGATCATTCGGCATATGAACATGATCATACACAGTCAATTTAGATGACGATCGTGTAGCTCTGATCGCGATCACAGATTGATGGATTGCGCTACAACATTCCACATTCAATCTCGATTTCGTCAGTCCGTGTATCTTTCACCGCTTGAACACGACGTGTTATCATGGATCTACATGAAGTAATCGCTATATAAATACAGGGTCACTTTAAAAAACGCCGCACTTCTTCAAGAACAGTTCAAAATCGTTAACTCAAGTATATCCAACAAATAGAAACGATAAAAAATGTTTTGTCTTTGTTTGTTCTTGTCCGTCATTAACAAATAATCCTCATGGATACTCTATTCTCATTCATAAACAACTTTACGAAGCACGGCGCGCCCGGATGTGCAAAAACTAGAACACAATCTATCAGCGAAATTATGAGAGCAATAAAACTCAAACTTACAAACAAAAAAGTTATTATCGCAGTGATCTTGGCACGTAAAAATAAACCGCTACTGGTGCGACCAAATGCAACAAACCAAAAGGACGCACAGGATCTTGACGCCTCTTCTTCTTAACTCCCCGCCAACCCTCTCTCAGTCAGCCCGACAATAACAAATAATTATTCAGTAACGGCCGTAACATACGTGAGCGCATGACTCGCTTTTCGTGCAAAAAGCCAAATTCGTGTCGTGTGTGTTAAATAAATAATGGGCCATACTTATTCCCATGTGTTACGAGTTGGTGAAATGTTACATCCTGAGTGGCGAATGTTTAAGATATTTATTTACATCACCAGAAATGAACACTTTTGGGCGTTCAATAACCCACTTGTTATAAAAACTAGTTACCACCAAGTGCGCTTTAGTGGTTAGACGATGTTCCACTCAGTGTAATAGGTCACCACTCATATCAGCACGACGCGATGGAGCTCCACCTCATTACACAAGGTCAGTGATTATTAAAATTTTAAGTAAGGTTACATGTGGATTGGGCGTGTAGGCCTGATTCCGTGGCCTGCTAGATCTCCGGACTGACGTTGCTTGATTTTTATTTGTGGGAGAAGTAAAAAGTTTTGTTTACCCACGTTGAGGAGGCACAAAGCTATGACGACCTCCGTAGTAGGATCATTTTAACTTTCAATTATTTTAAAAGTGAAAATAAGACACTTGTAAACTAACAAGATTGAAGAAGCGTGCGCTTTTGTGTATCGAGAGAAAAGGACTACATTTTGAACATTTGTTCAAGTTTTGTTAATGTATAATAATAATAATAATATATTCATTCATTTTCTCTCACAAAGTTGTTACATGGAGTATACTAAAACTAGTCTTATCTTACGACAACTAGCGAGTGAGAGACTGGTGCCTGAGATAGGTTTTTTAGAAAAAAAAACCTGTAATACGGACAGGTCACCAGTGCTCCACTCCCCAAGAGGGTGTATGTAAAGTGTATTTATTTAAGGAAGTCCCCATCCCAAAAAGAAAACAACATTTCTAGTTGAAGTTGAAACGCTACAGTTTTCATAGTAGTATGTATCGAACGATTATATAAGTGACATTGAGATTTTCATCACAAGTTCACTCTTCAAAAATAGGAATCGAACCCGGAACCATTAAAGGTATCCAGTTGAAGAGTGCGACGTACTGAACACTACTAGTACTGTCTCGGAAACACAATACTAGCGCGATCTAAAGGAGTATAGTGACATCTAGTGGTGATATTTGGAAACTGATAATAGTTCATTGATTTACTCTGCGGATTGGAAAGAAGTCACACATTTGGAGACTTGGGAGTTTGAAATCGATTACCCTAAAAGAACCAAAAGGGACCCATGTCCTGATGTCCTAAGACCAAAACAAACCTGACCCTGGAATCACCTATAGAGTTGGGTACAAAATTGTCAATTGAATTCAATTCGTTTTCTGTTCGATATTCTCTATTTTTCAGATCAGTTCATTAGTTTAACGCTTATTTGTAGTGACCTGTCCGTATTACAGGAGAAAAAAAACCTGTAAAACGGACAGGTCACCAGTGCTCCACTCCCCAAGAGGGTGTATGTAAAGTATATTTATTTAAGGAAGTCCCCATCCCAAAAAGAAAACAACATTTCTAGTTGAAGTTGAAACGCTACAGTTTTCATAGTAGTATGTATCGAACGATTATATAAGTGACATTGAGATTTTCATCACAAGTTCACTCTTCAAAAATAGGAATCGAACCCGGAACCATTAAAGGTATCCAGTTGAAGAGTGCGACGTACTGCACACTACTAGTACTGTCTCGGAAACACAATACTAGCGCGATCTAAAGGAGTATAGTGACATCTAGTGGTGATATTTGGAAACTGATAATAGTTGATTGATTTACTCTGCGGATTGGAAAGAAGTCACACATTTGGAGACTTGGAGTTTAAAATCGATTACCCTAAAAGAACTAAAAGGGACCCATGTCCTGATGTCCTAAGACCAAAACAAACCTGACCCTGGAATCACCTATAGAGTTGGGCACAAAATTGTCAATTGAATTCAATTCTTTTTCTGTTCGATATTCTCGATTTTTCAGATCAGTTCATTAGTTTAACGCTTATTTGTAGTTTTCTTTTTTACTGACTGTTATTATCGTACATTGAATACTGGTATAGTTAAAAAAAAGATACATATACATACAAAAAATATATTTATTAAAAAAATAACAATTTTGATAAAGGGTAATACTTACGTACTACAAATACTGAATCGTTTTTAAATCGGAAAATAGTATGCCTGTTTGAAACAACAACTGTCGAAATTTGATTGAAATCATCGTTACATTGTTACTTTAGTGAGAATCAATATGACAGCTTTCTTACTAAAGCAGTAATGTAACGGTTGTTGTTTTAAACAGCTTTACATAATCAGCCTACTGGATTGCTGATTTTTTAGTTAGTTAATTATTAACTATGACTAAAACCTTATTTTATGAACATAATTTTATCTCTATGAATCTTATGAAAAATTCTACAATTTGGCAGGAAAAAGAAATGGTCGCCTTTTTTCTCATTTGTTTTTGAACTGTCATTTTAGTTCTTTTTATTTTATTTTGTGATTAATTTTTAATAATGACTAATACTTTTTGTTAATATATCAAAAAGAAAAACAAAGGCGATACATTTGACGCAACAATAGAATTGATCCGGCGTACAGTACTGTTTAATTAGAATTAAATAATAAACAATCTGCGATTTTTACGGACTAGCAGTGTGGCTGCCCGTTGCCTATTTTCCGTTTCCCGATAACAATACTTTCACGAGTAATAACACTCTGTAAAATTTTTATCGATAATAATCGATTGAAAAATTGTTAACTTCAATTGGTTCATTGTTATACCCCATCACTAGTAAATCAATTGAGAGCTGTCAAAATCGGAACACAAATTTTGGTTAAGTTATGGTTATCTTGATTGTTTTGCAGTTTTCGACGGGAAGTGATAATATTTATTTTGAAAAAGGATGCAGTGTAATATGATTAATGAATGAATCAGTTGTAGTGTGAATAAATTTGAGTGGTTTCTTTGGAAACTCAAGATAAGTGTTCAAGGTCAGGTTTGTTTTGGTCTTAGGACATTCTTATAAATACACTTTAGAAACATTGGGTAGAACTCCGCTGAGGTGTACTGCGGGAGAGAAACTACTTAATTAAATTACTAAATAATAAATAACATTAAAAGGGAACAATTTGTGGAATTCCATAATATTATTGTTTAAAATAATAAATTAGGTTTAATTATTGAATTACCGTATAATAAATTATTTAAATAACTAACTAGTTGAGCGTGTAACGTGTTTTATTGTAGGTATAATAATATATTAATCATAAGTAACATTAATTTGTTTAAATATATGTATAAGTAAGTAAGGTAGGTTAATTAAATGATTTGGACGTTTTTGTTAATAATTAGATTAGGTTATTGGGCGCAATAGAGTTTCGGTATTGTCATAATCCAGTGTTTTCAGCCATTCGGTAATGGTTCTCTTGCAGCTGGATCTAGGTAGGGAATATAAGGACAGCAATTCATTCAGTTTATTATAGATGTAGGGGCCAAGGAAACAGAAGAACTGTTGTGCATGGTGAGAGTGTAGTGCTGGAGTTTGACACACTTGGCCCGTCTGCGCTTTTCTTTGTTTAGACTCGGGTGATAGCCCATGAGGGAATGTTGCTTAAGGGCTCTATGGAGGAGGAAAGACTGTCTGACCGGTGGAACATCCTAATTCTTGAGCGATTGTTGGGAAACGAAAAGGACAGCCTGCACCAACCTTCAGGACTGCTCGCTGTGCCCTCTCCAACTGGATTAGGTTAGTTTTCGCTGTACCGCCCCAGGAGATGATGCAGTAGTCCAAAATTGATTGGCAGAGGGCAAAGTAGACCATTTTAACAGTCCCTCTGCTAGCTGCGTATCTTAAAGTCTTGAAAATATAGATGAGCTTACGAAGCCGAGGAGTGAGAAGCTGGACTTGGGGTTTGAAGGAGAGAGTTTGGTCCAAGGTAATCCTGAGATATTTTATTTTCTCAACCCTTTCTAGCGTGGGACAAGTACAATTGGAAGTTGCTGAAGAGCATGAGTGAACAACAATGGAGAGGGCTGGGGGAGGCAGTTGGTGTAATTTGTGGGCAAAAGTAATATATTTGGTTTTGGAGGTGTTTAATGTTAGTATATTATTTCGAAGCGGCAACAGTGGTCAGCCCCTGTTGGGCTCTGGGTATGATTGAAATGTGTGTTTGTCCGTATGTCTGTTTGTCTGTGCGGTTGTAGGCGCTAATCTCAGAAACGGTTAAACCGATTTGAATGCGGTTTTCGCAAATGTATTGCAGTGGACTTCACTTAAAATTTAGTGTATGTTTCATTTCAATAAATTCATAAATAAAAAAGGTATGTGCGTTTAAAGAATCACGTCGAACAAATAGTTCGTAATATTTTTATGAAATAACTGTTCTGTTTAATTGACTATACCTTTAGTTGCATATCTATGTATTGTGGTCTTGAAAATGATGTTGATAAAAAAAAATGTTTAGGAAATATCCAGTGTAAGTTGAGCTCAGATATTTATGATGAACTTTATTAAATAAGGTTCAGCTTAAGCTGGTCATTTGTTGATGAACGCGACCATGCGTATTTGGAAGACGCACGGCCCTCCCTGGTAGCAGCTACATTTGGTAACGCAGATTGTTTACAAGTAAGCGATCATACAATATTATTTTTTGTACTTAAACTAAGTAATTATATGTACAAAAAATAATACACATACATAATATCTTGCTTAGTAAACTGTATGGTATAGGTATTCGCGGTAACGCTTATAAATGGTTTGCATCGTACTTAAAGGATAGGCGCCAGCTCGTTGAAATTGAATACTTTGATAAAGAAATCGGCCACATCACTCGCGTGCGCTCTGATTGCAGAACAGTGCATGCTTCCATTCCCCAGGGCAGTGTCGCGGGATGCCTCCTGTTTTTGGTTAACATTAACGACCTTCCAAAGATCATGGAGGAGCCCTGTATTTTATTTGCCGACGACATTTCCTTATTAACATCATGTGACAGTAACAAGAATATCGACGAAAATCTAAACTACCTAATAACTAAAACATCGGACTGGCTAAACGACCATAATTTGAAAATGAATTTAAGTAAAACTAAAATAATAACTTTCCACACCCCACAAAACAACACTTTAAATATAAATTATAATTATGATGGTATAAAATTGGAATGCGTAGAAGAGTTTTCATTATTAGGTATAGTTATCGATAAACATATAAATTGGAAATCACACATACAAAAGATTAAATCAAAACTGTCTAGCTTTACCTATGCACTCCGGGAGGTAAAAAAGACCACCGATATCGAAACAGCAATAGTTATGTACCACGCCTATGGGCACGCTTGGCTCACCTACGGAGTGGTGTTGTGGGGTAACAGTACGGACGCGCCGTTGCTGCTTACTCTACAAAAGAATTAATCCGTATCATAGCCAATATTGAACAGATGGAGAGCTGTAAACCCTATTTCCAAAAATATCAAATACTTCCGCTGCCGTGCTTGTATATCTTAGAGGTTTGAAAAATTTGTACGAAAACATATGGAAATCTACACAAAACGTAAAGACATACCCTCTAGATATACAACACGTCACAAAAACAAATTAATAGTTCCAAGTTCCAGGCTTAAATTAACATCTTATAGTACATTCCATTATTCGATTAAAGTTTATAACAAATTACCAGAATCCTTATTAAGTGAAACCAATTACCCCACATTCATAAACAAATTAAAGAAATATCTACTTACTGAATGTTATTATAGTATAAATGAATATTTAATTGTTAGAGTTAGCAATAAATAAATCCTATAATTACTAAAACGTCGTGCATTGTGATCTACATCATAAATATATATATATTTTTGTTAATCTTAAATTTGTAGACTTATCTTATCTCTTTAATTGAAGCGTTTCCTCTCTTTCATTACCCTTTTGCGTGCCCGACAGGGTCCATATTGGTCATGTATTATAATATAATAATTTACCATCTTCTGTACAAATGGCTTGCAAATAAAACATTGAGTATTGAGTAATTAGCCTATAAACTGTCCCACTGCTGGGCAAAGGCCTCCAACATTAAAATCAAGTCAACGCTACAATTGATGGGTTTTGGTATAATCACCACGCTTGCCAAATGAGGGTTGGTGATCACAAACTGTAATTGACCCAGGGACCTCCAGAACCGCTCGGAGGTACAACAGGGGGCACACTACATATAACGGGACTTAAAACAAAAATGACATTTCAATATACATATAGCACACATTTTTCTCATATTTTATAACATGTTAAGTTAGCACGTCTTTAAAGCGAAGATTAATAGTAAGTTACAGCTTTAATTCCTTGAAATTCTTTAGTTCTTTTTTTTATGTGTAAAGAAATTATACCTACTAATAATTACTTTCGTATTAGTCCGGACAGCCAGTGCTCGGTCTCAGGCGGAACCTAAAGAACGGGAAGCACGTCTCACTGCCGCTCGCAAACGTCATGCATTATCGCGTGAGTCTGATACCTTAACATACAAGGATACCAGCTAAGCTGTTAGAGAGTTCAGACAGCAAGCGCTCGGTTTAGTTATAGTAGTCACGAGTAGAGTAGCAGCTGAAAGAGTGTGCGTGATCGCTTCTGAACATACCATACTCCTTTGAAGATGAAAACTTTTTTAAATCACAGCTATAGTAATAAATTAGGATTAGGCTTTAGACTGATTTTCGACCAGAGATCGGCTATGCTACATTGTTGTGGATGCCTTCGATATCCACTAATCACATTCATTGGTCCTCATAGAATAGCACTGGTGGAAACGGGTACTACTCAGCTATATTTTTAATGAGAAACATGGATGCGTGCTTTGGAGGCGTGCTATGGCTGAGTGCTGTGCGTGCCTTCCCTACTGACGATACATCGCAGAGATTGAGCTGCGCATCTTCCTCGCACAGCTACCTTGCGGCAGCGTATCTTCGAAGCATATCTTACTCGCTCCGTAACATAGCATAGCATCAGTGGAAGCGGTCTTAATAGTTTCGTAGCTTAGCTTGCAGCATAGCTGCGTAGCACATCCCTGGTGGAAAAGTAGCCAGAAAGTTGTGAAAAAGGGAATGGATGGAAAGTTGCATATTGCGCCGTGATATGCCCTGTTATAGTTAGGTGCTTATCTCAAATAGAAATCTGTCACCGCGGTTAGGCTATCAACACTCCATGTTGTGGTCCACGCGGACGAAGTCGCGGGCAAAAGCTAGTGATTAATAAATACAATAGTTAAAAATAAAAAAAAAAATATATTGAAGTAGCAAACTTGTGGCACAAATGTGTTTTGTGGCCCTGCCGCGGGCGCGGGTGGATGAAAATATTTCGCCACGCTATCTCAGGCGACCACGACCACCAGTCCGTTTGTGACCACGATGACATGCAATTGTCGTCGAAACGCCGAGTTAAAAAAATAGGTAAATCCATTTACCATTATATTTAAACGACGTCAAGATCACACGAAAAGTTACAAAGACATTCATGTAAGTTTGTATTAAGTACTTGTACTTTAGGATACAAACAAGTGCATTATTATTATACATTATCTTCTTCTTTTCTGAACGATAGGCAAAGAAAACTTGAAACTGAGCGTAAAAATAATTTTGGCCACCGAAACTGGGTTACCCTAGGACAGGTTATGGAGGCAAATATTCCGAGATTGGGTACGTTGTGCTGGAATTTACATAAAAGAGACTATCGGCTGATTTCCTCGGCATTTAACTGTCTTCCAAGCAAAACTAGTCTAGTATCTGTTTAGGAGCTGTTAAAACTTATAAAGATGTTTTTATTTTAATTGAAAATAATACACTGTTTTCTAAAAATCATAATAATTGCAATTCCCAAAACTCTTTTCCTTTTACTTTCGACCGACTTTAAAAAAAGGAGCAAACTCTCAATTCGGATGGATACTTTTGTGTATATTAGTTATGTTGGGTTGCTTGAGATGTGTTAAGTGAAACGCTATTTGCAGAATGAATAATTGGCTATTTATTCCGCCTCCTTAAATACTCTTTTACATTTTCAAACATTGGTACATAAAAATATCTTATTAATATGAAAATATGTCTACCGCACAAATCCTTGCAGAACCGCGTAAAAAGGGACAGCGTGCTACTTCTATCTCAGTGTGCAAAATTCAACTACCTTGCGATATTTGCAGAACTGAGTTGAACGAAACAGCTAGCGATAGAGGTTCTGTCTCTGTCGGACTGGCCGGTGCAGTACGTAAATACTAAATACGTTCGCGCTGTTTCCAGTAGTCGGCTTGTAGGCGCCATGAACGGTCGCCTTGATGTCGTCACGTATGTGTCCCCACAGTACCCCCCGCTAAGAAAACCGTACACTTCTCGTAGGTTTAACAGTTCGTCCGGAACGAGTTACATATGGAAGATCTTCAGGCTTCTCTTCGTTTGGCAACATGAACGCGGGTTTCAGTCGATCTAGTGAAATATTTGCTTCTCGGTTCGGGAGTTTTATCTTGAAATACTTATCGTGTTTTTCCATAACTTCGAACGGGCCTTCATATGGTGGTATTAGTGTCCTGCGGTTAGCATCTGTGCGTATAAATATATGTGTGCATGTAGTCAGCTGTTCGGGAATAAAGTTCGTGCGTTGTGAGACAGACACACCTGCCCTGTCGCTTAGTGATGATGACATTGTTTCCATTAATTGACGAATGAATGTCGGATCGTCATTGTTGTTTGCAGTCTTTGTAGATATAAACAAGTCGGATGGCAAACGTAATGTGGCTCCGTAAGTCATTGCGGCGGCGCTGTAGTTTGTTTGTCTATGTACTACGTTGCGCAGTCCTAGTAGTACAGTTGGCAATTCTTGAACCCATTGACTTCTGTTTCCTCTTGCGATCAAAGCTGCTTTTAATGTGCGATGCCAACGTTCCACGAGACCATTTGACTGGGGGTGATAGGCAGTGGTTCTTAATCGTGTGATACCGAGTTTTTTCATGAGTTTTCCGAACAGTGCAGACTCAAACTGCCGACCTTGGTCAGTAGTAATACGCAGAGGGCATCCAAATCTTGCAATCCAACTGTCATACAGTACTCTTGCTACTGTCTCAGCACTTATGTCACTCACTGGTATTGCTTCGGGCCATCTAGTGCACCGGTCGACCACAGTAATTAGGTACCTGTAGCCTTCGGATGGTGTCAGCGGGCCAACGATATCCATGTGAATGTGTTCGAATCGGCCTGATGCTGGAAATTGCACGAGTGGCGTGATTGTGTGACGATTTACTTTTGCTTGTTGACATGCTAGGCAGCCTCGGGTCCACACAGATACGTCTTTGTTCATGCCTGGCCAGAAATACTTCTCAGTTATCATTTTTCGCGTTGTGCGTACTCCTGGATGGCTCAACTCGTGCAACGCTTTGAATGCTATGGCACGAAAACTTGTAGGCAGGTAGACTCGTGGTTTCTTGGACGATACTTCACAATATATATGTTTTCGTTGTTCAGGCAGCATCAACATTTCGAATTTGTATTTTTTTCTTAGTAGCAGGTGTTGTAGGTCTTTGTCTTCGGCCTGTTTCTCGGCCAGCTCACTGGGGTCTATTAGAGCTGGACAATCTATGGCCGAAATACGTGACAGCGTGTCGGCTACAGTGTTTTCTTCACCATTGATGTACTGTATTCGGTTACAAAATTGACTGATAAAGAGGAGTTGCCTTTCCCTTCGTGGCGTGTCGCTGGCAGTCATTGGCTTCATTAATGCATAAGAAAGTGGCTTATGATCTGTGTAGACAACTACTTCGTTTCCTTCTATCAGTCTTCTAAAGAATTTGACAGACATGTAGATCGCTAATAGCTCGCGATCATACACGCTGTATCTCTTCTGTGTGTCGCTCAGTTTTTTTTGAAAAGAACGACAGGGGCCTCCATACATCATCAACTTTCTGCTGTAAAACTGCGCCAACACTTAGATCCGAGGCATCCGTCATAATTGAAAGGGAAGCGCCAGGTACTGGATGGGTTAATAAAGCGGCGTTTGCAATGCTTTGACGGCATTTGACAAATGCTTCTTCCAGTTGTAGTGTCCATTCAATAGGCGTCTTATCTTTTTTCTTTTTATTGTGAAGTAACTCGTTGAGATGAATTTGAATTTCAGCTTGCTTTGGTAGGCAGTCGTGGTAAAAGTTAAGCATCCCCAGGAAACGCCGTAGATCTTGTATATTTTCTGGCTTTGGAAAGTTCATTATGGTCTGGACGCGCTCTTCTGTAGGTGAAATGCCTTTGTTTGTAACTTCATATCCCAGGAAGTTCAGTTTTCGTTCGCCGAACTTGCATTTTTCCGCATTGATTCCGACGCCGTAGTCAGATAGGCGTTGTAGGACGAGTCGAAGATGTGCTTCATGGTCTTCTTCCGATTTCGAGTACAGGAGTAGGTCATCAACAAAACAGTAACAGCAGAAATCTAGGCCTTGTAGGACCTCGTGCATGAAACGTTGGAAGGTTTGTGGCGCGTTTCGAAGTCCAAAGGTCATGCGTGTAAATTCGAAGAGGCCAAAGGGTGTGGTGATTGCTGTTTTCTGTATATCTTCTGTAGCCATTGGTATCCAAAAAAATGCTTTTTTCAGGTCAATTTTGGAAAAGATTTTCATGTCATGAAGCTGGTATGTGAAGTCTTGAATCCTAGGTATTGGATATCGGTCTGGTAAGGTGACGTTATTTAAACGGCGATAATCACCACAACATCGCAATGTTCCATCTTTTTTCTTTACCACATGAAGTGGACTTGCCCATGGGCTCTTAGATGGCTGGCAAATTCCTTCTTCCATCAAACATTGAAATTCTGCTCGTGCTGCTTTGTACTTGTCAGGTGGTAATGGGCGTGGTCGGGCGAATAGGGGAGGACCCGTAGTTTCAATGCAATGTTTGACACTATGCTTGACTGGTGTCTTCATTGACATGGGCTTATGAACTTCTGGATATGCTTGAAGAATGCTGCTATATCGATGATTTGGCTCCACTAGATAAATAGCAGTGTTGTGGGTAGTTTCGAACTCGAGCGTATTAACTGAGAGATCGGTCTGGCTATCTATCAATTTCTTGTGATGCAGGTCCACTAGTAACTTGTGATGGCGTAGGAAATCTGCCCCCAATATTGACATCTTCACATCAGCTACTAAAAATGTCCATTTGTGGTTGCGGCGTAGTCCCAAGTTCAAATGTAGTGTTATTTGGCCGTAAGTTTTTATCGGTGTGTTGTTAGCGGCGTATAAACGTATATCATTGTCGCATCTGGATATATTCAGTTTTCGCTTGTGTTTAACGGCTAAGACCGATATATCTGCGCCCGTGTCAACCAAGAATCTCTCTTCGGTGTTTATTTCAGTGATGCATAGGCGGTTGTTTATGCTCCTAACACCGACGTCCGCCACCGTCGATGTGTCTGTTAGTTTTCCGCCGGTTTCCATGTACAAGGCGCTTCGCATTTTCTTGCTTTATCTCCGAATTTGTGATGATAAAAACATTGCCACCCAGGATCGCCAGGTTTTTTATAATTTCTTGCCCTCGAGCTTGATCTTGAACGATAACTACCGCGCTGGTAGGGACGGCGGTAGTTGTTTGTCCTGCTCCCACGCATGGCTGCTATCTCAAGTGAAAGTTTCTCTATTTGTTTCGTTAGAAGCTCGAAAGGCGTATCTTGACTGACCGCTATAGGTTTTTCTGAGATTTCTGAGATGGTTTGTCCTGTGTGTTCCATCATTTTGTCTGCCATCATTGAGAGAGTCTCAAGAGTCACCTCTGTGTTTACAGATAGTACTGCGCGCACTTGTGAAGGTAGGTGGCTCATCCACAGCACTTTCAAGGCGTCATCCGTAACTTTTTCACCAGCTAGATCTCTCATGACGCGTAGAAGTTGTGAAGGTTTTTGGTCTCCGAGTTCCATCTCGTTCAATAACTTTTGAAACTGGCGTGCTTCCGATTCTTCGTAAACTGCTAGCAATCTCGTTTTCAGTGCTGCATATTTTCCCGTGACTGGTGGCTTGCAAATAATGTCGCTGATTTGTTCGATGTCTATTCTTTCCAATACTGGTATGACGAGGTTGTACTTTTGTTCATCGCTGGTCTTGTATGGCGATATCACTGATTCGAACTGCGCAAACCATAGCTTCGGTCGTGCTCGCCAGAATGCTGGAATCTTTGCTTGTAGGGAGATTGCAGAAACTTCTTTTACTTCGTCTGGAATAGCGTCGCGGAATTCGGTTTCTTCTGTCATCTTTTGGTTGTATTGTCGGGTAGTCACCACTGTTGGGTTGCTTGAGATGTGTTAAGTGAAACGCTATTTGCAGAATGAATAATTGGCTATTTATTCCGCCTCCTTAAATACTCTTTTACATTTTCAAACATTGGTACATAAAAATATCTTATTAATATGAAAATATGTCTACCGCACAAATCCTTGCAGAACCGCGTAAAAAGGGACAGCGTGCTACTTCTATCTCAGTGTGCAAAATTCAACTACCTTGCGATATTTGCAGAACTGAGTTGAACGAAACAGCTAGCGATAGAGGTTCTGTCTCTGTCGGACTGGCCGGTGCAGTACGTAAATACTAAATACGTTCGCGCTGTTTCCAGTAGTCGGCTTGTAGGCGCCATGAACGGTCGCCTTGATGTCGTCACGTATGTGTCCCCACAGTTACGATTACGATTAAAAGGGGGGGGTCTTAGCAACTTTTTAAACATTTATTGAACTGAGCACGACTATGCAGACTCTATTGCACTACTAAAAACACAGCAGACGTCGCATAGAAAGTGTGCAACAGATATAAAAGCTTGGCCGATTATTTCTGCCAAAGGTCCATGTGCAATATTTATCGCCGGTAACTGTACAGTACACACTATCATCTGTACCTGTATGAAAACTTCTTTTATCCCTAGGACTCTCTCTCTTTTAAATTCTTTAAGGCTCAGCTTAGCAACTGTTTAAGGTAATTTTATATTGGTAACTACAATTTGTTTCATTGCTCAATCTTGTTGTAGGTGACAGGCATCGGCTTGCGCACAGTGTTCGCGCTCGTGGCGCAGGCGAGGCTCACCGACGCGGAATTCTGCGTGAACCCGCTCAAGGCGCTCCTCGATGTGCTGCAAGGCCATGTGCCCGAGGAGCTCGCGCCGGAGCCGGCCGAGGTAAGCTGTATGTGACAGGTATCCGAGGTGAGCTCTAGATGCAGCGCAGTATGATATGGCTGTGGGTGACATGCCCATGCATTCGGGGCACACGCCCGTGAAGACGCGTGGAATGTAATTTTAAAGGTGTATTTTGACCGCGACGTAATATAATATTTTTGATTGCGTTGATTTCTCTTGAAATAAAATCAAAACAAGCAATTTATGCATGACCTCATCATAAAAATTTCTCGTTTTGATTTTACTTTTACCTTACCTTAGTAAAAGCCGGAAGATTGCTTGATCGTATTTTTTTTTTAGTGGGAGATACTTAAACTTCTCCCAATACAAAAAATCTGCAAAATTAGTTAGAATCTTTAAATTAGTTATTAGCTTTATGGACATCGTTACATTCATAAAGTAAACACAAAAGAAGTAGGCATTAACACCAAAACATATAGGTAACAGGAAAAAAAAGATCATACCATCAGACAGCGGTCCCGATGCCCAAAAAGACAAATGGGGTATATCTCTGGGTTTCCCTATTTCTTCTCGCTGGCATTTACCTTAAAGCTCCCCTTTGCTTAAGCGTGATTAAATTCCCCTAATGCTGCACGTGTTTTTAATTTTCTGACCATCGGTTCGGGCAGTCCTTATGCTTGTTTGCCACAGACGTTGTACAAAAAAGCAGAGAAGTGATATGTGCCATTGTTTCAGATAATATCAAACCTGCACGCCATGCTGATAGAAGTAGCGAGCGGCCGCGGCACGGGCGGGCGTGCGGACGCGCCCTCGCTGCTGACGTCACTGAGCAGCTCCTGTCTGATCGCGCTGTCGGTGGCGCGGGGCGAGGCCGAACTCATACTCAACGCTGTGGCCTCTCTCACCATGTCACCCCCGGCTCTCTCCGAACAATACCTCCAGGTTGGTACTTCCTCGACAGGTTTCGCCTTTTCGAGACAAGTTTAACTGTAGGAAGCCGTGCATTTGAAAAGTATTTAAAATTTTGGATTTTGGATTATTTCTTTGACTTTAATTTACAACCTGGTATATTTGGTAACGCCTCCGTGGCCGAGTTGTAACAGAAATCGACCCGAAATCTCGGGATCGTTATATATTTGAAACACCACGCCACATTGGCTGGGTCGACCTATATCTATAACATAAAGAATTACTGAAGCTAATAACGTTATTTCAGATACCATCAAATCTAACAGTGCTGCAGCGGAGCGTCCAATCAGTGATCCTTGGCTCCCCAGCCCGCAACCTCTGGCTGAACTACGGCGTGCCGCACCAGTCGCTGGTGACCAGCTTCCCCGTGGACCTCCCCGCGCACCTGGCCGCCGGCCCCGGCGAGCTGGTCGTGCGCTCCTTAGTCTCCGACGGATGCTACCTTTACGTCTACACGTCTAAAGGCCTTCTCAAGATCGGCTCCGGATATGGCAGCTCCATAAAACAACACGTCTATCTGCACAAACCAGACTTCTTTGCTTGCGACCGACATGGATGGTTAGGGTATTGTAAGGTGAGTCCACGGTAAATGTACTCTGTATTAGTGGAAAGCATTTTTTACGAACTATGATCTACAAAACTGAAGATATTGATACAATGACGGGAAAGTCGCAGCCACAATTTTGTGAATTAAGTACGTTAACAAAGTTACCTATTAGTACCTTAACATCTTTGTTTTGTACCTATTTCAGGATAAATTGTATGTAAGGATTGGAAGAAAGAAGACTGAAGTTTACGAAATTGATAAAGAAACGTTAGAAGTGAGGAATATGTTAAGGCTAGATCCGGGTCAACCTGCGCCCATCGAACCCAAGTCGGCAGTTTTCACTGATGGCAACCAGCTCGGGCTGATTATACAAACAAAATCTGTAAGTTAAATATTTCGATATATGTAAAGTCAAAACCCAATAAAACGAAATTGTTTATAATGTTAGATCGGTTATGAAAACCGAATGTCAAGGTCCCGGCCGCAGCCCTATTAACTAATGGTAAACATACCGCCTTCACGACATCGCATTCAGCGACATATCGCTCAAAACGACGAAACTTTGTCGATATTCATCGGCAATAACGACCAACCGTTTACTTGTTGCAGCAAAACAATACAATACGACCAATTTTATTTGACTCATTTATTTATAGTAGCTACTTTCTCCCACCCGATCTTTTTCCGCGCTCTTTCCTATTTGACCTTGCAATTATTGCATGTTCCACGATTTATTTAGTGCGATAGTTGACAGTTTTGGTACAGATCGTTTGTTTACGCCATGTCGCAAAAAAAGAGGAAAGTGTAGTTGAATATTGACAAAAAAAGTCTATTAATATGACTACTTGTGTATTTTGCATATAACAACTATCTTACATAACGTACGAAATATACGGTACCTTCAATTTCCCTTCAATTATCCGGTTTCGACTGTATAATCACATATCACTTTCGATAGTTTTTCATGTGATCAATTTGTGGTTACAGGACAACCTAACTATAAAAATGTATGAGGTAGAACCGAAGGAGCGCACTGAAGGTAGCAACTCCACCACGCTGACTTCTCACAAGCAGCTGAATGTGCACCTATTGCGGCAACGTATCTTGGTCCTGGGGCGCGCCCCCTTTGAAGAAAACCAGTCTCGGAGGGCGCCTGAGCTGGACTCTCCAGTGGCCATGCAGATTGAAGACAACGAGGACGATCCGTTCTCCGGCATTTGTGCCGGACAAGAATTTGGCCTTCTGACTACTGCTTCTGGGAAGGTCGGTAAAAGAACTGTATAGACTGCTTTCGGTCTGCTAGTGTGATATGGATGTCATATTACTTGGAGCTAAAATTAATCCGTTCACAAGTTATGCGTTTCGAGAAAAGTGCTTCGTGATCGTCATTGTTACCATGATGCCAGTCAGCCGACTTTCACATCAAATACATTTTTTTAACTTTTCTAAATATTTGACATAAGTCTTAAAGTTCATATTATCCACAGGTATATTACACCGGCATAGGCGCTGCTCTTGGATACAAAAGCGCGCCGCCTTATTCTGGTAGTTGGACACTGATGAAGGAAACTCTTTTCATTAAGAATGAAGCTCCAAACGTTAAAAAGTGCAAAGTCATGCAGGTAGAAACATCAACAATTTATTGTGATATTGATCTATAAAAACTAGTTAATAATAAAAATAAAATTATTTATTGACAACACATTCAAAATAAATACAATAAAATAATAACACAGTGAAAAACTACTCTGTACATTAGCAGAGGTTCCCAAACTAGGCTGGCTAGGCCTGTATCTTGGGAAACCGATTTACATTTAAATTTCACAGTTGAGGCTAAAATTAAAAATTAAAAAAAACCTTTGACTAATGCAGGTGGTAGTTGGCCATGAAGGAATGCACGCTGTAATGGTACTTGACAACGGCTCGGCGTTATTCACGGGTATGGCACGACGGGGAGAAGACGGCGACAGCAGCAAACACCGCCGGACACCCAAGCCAACACGATTCAAAAAGATATTAAAGGTTTGTTGAATAATAATATAAAGGATTACTCCAAGGGTGTAACTTCAGTCTCAAATAATTGAACTGCTTGAAAAAACGAGTTGAGAGCGTTAGCTGGGGGTGGTTGGGGCCATAACGTTACATTTTTTAAGATTTTCGTGATTATTTCATTGAGTTTAAAGTTTAAATAAAACTAAAATTTTTGCTCTATTATTGTGTGCATAATACTATCTAAAAACACATTGAATTGTCTAAAATTAGGTAGTCGCCAATTATTTACTATATTAAATAAAATGAATTGTCTAAAATTAGGTAGTCGCCAATTATTTACTATATTAAATAAAAAACCGTTTTTTTTTTAAAAATTGATAAGACACCTAAAAAATTTACTGTACACAGTTAGAGTTATAATTATGAACTTAAAAGGTGCATTCAAGTATAGAGAGATAATTTATACTTAATTTGAATTCAGCTAAATAATCACGAAAACCTTACGATCTACCCCAACCGCAAAAAGCAAACCCTCTTAGGTAACAACTTTTTTTGTCTGGAACAGGCTGAAGGCCATCACGTGATATACGCAGCTTGCAACTACGGCTCCACAGCGCTAGTGACCAGGCAGGGCTTGCTACTCATGTTCGGCAAAGACACTCAACACTGCGATGCTAATGGACTAGTGCAAGGACTACGCCACGAGAGAGTCATCCAGGTATATTTCTATCATTTCGAATATTTTAATTATTTGAAGTTTAACATTAAAATGGTGGTGGTCTAACGTTTCTTTGACTAATTTACAGGTTGCTTTGGGAAAAGCGCATGCGGTCGTTTTAACCAACTTTGGTCAAGTTTACACATTTGGCATCAACAATAAAGGCCAATGTGGAAGGGAGTTCGGCTATACAAAAGAAAGTAAGTAACCCATTTATACGTCTATAATGGCGTTTATGCATATAAACTCATGTACTAATAGCATACCTTTATGCTGTATTAACATTGGTCTATCTTTGCGATGTATTTGAAAAACCAGCTCTGATAGTTGGGTTTTTAAAAATTAGCCAATGCCTATTGTTAACTTTCTTTTCTCAACACTTAAGGCACTGCAACATTAAAAAAAACGGGTGAACGTAGGCTTAACAAGGAGCCCTGGTGGTGGAACGAAGCAGTCCAGAAGGAGATCAGGGTAAAGAAAGCCGTCTTCAAAGCGTGGCAAGCGTCCAAATCTCCTGAAGATCGCGCCGCGTACAGGTAAACGTGCCACTAAACAATCTGTAGCCAGAGCCAGACGTGACCACTTACGTCCTTTGCATGATAAGTTGGAGTCGTCTGAGGGGCAGAAGCTCGTTTACAAGTTGGCACGTTCGAGAGTCAAAGCAGCCCAGGATATTTTCATGTGCCGCTGTGTAAATGACACTCTCGGTAACCTACTATGCGAGGACCACGCGGTGAAGGAGAGATGGTGCTCTTATTTCCACGAGCTGCTCAACAAGCAGCACAAAGAGGTGCATCCACCTGAACTCCATCCAAATCAAGGACTAGTGCCTCCGGTAATGCCTGATGAAGTCCAGTCGGCTCTTCGCCGCATAAAGAACCGGAAAGCTGTCTGACCCGATGGAGTTCCTATGGAAGCGTGGAAATCGATGGGCTCTCGTGGTGTGGGCATACTTACTCACCTTTTCAACCGCATTCTCCTCACCGGGAAGATACCTGACCAATAAAGACTCAGCATTATCACGCCGGTCTTCAAGGGCAAGGGCTCGGTGCAGGACTGCAGCAATTATCGCGGCATAAAGGTTATGTCCCACACCATGAAGCTACTCGAGCGCATTGTGGACTCTCGGATTCGACAGAAGTGTACAATCTCGGAGTGTCAGTATGGGTTTCTACCGGGTTGCGGGACCATGGACCCCGTGGACCCCGTATTTGCCTTGAGAAGGCTTATGGAGGGATACAGGCTGAAGAATACACCTCTGCATCTCCTTTTCTTAGACATGCAGAAGGCCTTCGACTGTATCCCTCGTGAGATGATCGGCTGGGCGCTGCGGTCCAGGGCCGTTCCCAAAGTCTTTATTGACATTATCCGGGACATGTACCACGATTCCAGTTCCATAGTTAGGACTGCGGTTGGTGACACGCTTACCTTCCCTATCACCGTTGGAGTACATCAAGGCTCCGTGTTTAGCCCGTTTCTGTTCAGCGTAATATTAGACGTTCTGTCAAACAGCATACGAGACCACCACGAACAATCACCCTGGTTGCTCATGAATGCTGATGATATTGCGCTAGCAGATTTGGACAGGGGACGGCTGGTACAACGGGTGAATAAGTGGAAAAAATCACTTGAAAACGGCGGTCTGAAACTTATGTGTCCAAAACGGAGTACATGGCCTGCAACACCACAAATCTCCAGTCCGTCCGCATAGGCGTCGACGTGGTCGAGCGCACGGACCGTGTCAAATACCTGGGATCTGTGTTAAGCGCGTCCGGGTACATCGACAGCGACGTCAGAGCTCGAATTTCCGCGGCTTGGGCCAAATGGCGTCAGGTGACTTTGGGGATTTTTTATTTATTGATTTAGGACAACTTACAAAACATACACCAAGATAAATAATAGTACACTTATAAACGATATTCCTGCTATAGTGTTGTTTCTATTACAAGTTGCCACGGCATGCAATAAGAAGACAAGAAACTTTTATACTTATGAAATAATTTAATTTATACGTATATATGTTTCCAAAAATGCTACAAGTTCGTGTTGTTAGGGTGATTTGTAGCAATAATAGTGTAGATTGGACTTCTAAAATATGTAGGTTCAAGGCTTCACGACCTAGTTTTCAAGAAAAATCTAAATATGTAAATAGAACTGTGATTTTTTTGGGAAGTTTGACAGAAAATATTGTTTTGTCCTAAATGAAGAAGATGTTGTTAGCCATTTTATTTTCAACTTCAAACCTATTAATTCAAGTATTTAACAAAAAATAATCATAGCTCTAGGCTTAAATGACGGTTTAAATTTAATTCAGTATGAACGGTAGTCCATTTTCGTGAAATGCGAAACGTTTCGTTGCAGAGATGTACATGCGTGGGCCCAGCGGCGCGCGCGATGATCTGCGCGCCGGCGAGTGCGCGCACGTGTTCACGACGGACTACTGTCGCGTGTGCGTGCTCTGCCGCGAGTGCACGCACTTTGGGAGCGCCTGCCACTGCGCCGGCTCGCCCAACAGGCTGCCCGGCGAGTAAGTAACCGTACTCAGTGCTTGAGATGAAACAAAAGGCCCGATTTCCCATACAAACGTAGTTTCCTGTTTCCTCACTGGCTATTTTTATTTTTATTATTTTATTTATTGCTATTCAAAAAACTAAAAAAATGCCCAGATTATCCGGTGTGTTCAAACATCCGAATTTGAGTAGTTTAAATAAAAAGAGCAAAACATTTGGAAGACGGCCAAAGTCATCCTTCAATTTCAAAAGAAAAAGTTATTAAATTGGTCAACTTATCAAAAAAAGGAAGAACGAAACTTTGATTTGTTGTGCTTTTGATAGGTAATTTCGGTCCGAGTTGCTGTTGTCTCTATCGCACTTTGCGGGGGGTTTGTGGTTTGCACAGACAATAATTGATTTTACAAATATATGTACATACCTACTTTACAATTGTCTCGCCCGTGCTGTGTATTCTTAAGCAACAGCTAAACGGATTCGGTTTGAACCAGAACCAAGTCCTGTCTCCTGTACTTGCACCTAACCTCACCTCCCCATTGTTTCGCAAGCCGTGCTACTGACAAACGAATGCGGCTTCTTTGTATTCAGATTTGAAATGTCGCACTTAAGTTTAGTAGACCACGAAAAATAATAAAACCAGCTTTCTTATTTTTAATAAAATCCTAATAATAAAGCTTAGAATGGTGTGAGTGGCTGAGCTACCGAGCTACCGAGGCCATTAAAAGAAATGTGGCGAATGTTAGTGGATTTTACGTTGTTAGGCAACTCTGTAATATAAATGTTACAAGGCAAGTACAGGGTGGAGCAGCAAAAGGTTTGCCCGGGTTTCGAGTAGCGATAAAAATGAAACTACCTGACTTGAAGAAATGATTCTTTTTTCATTGGATTCATTAGTTCAAACAGTTTTGTTCATGTAGTTTTAATAATTATATCCGAAAGATAGCGTCTTCAGCAGCGATACATTGATGCAGTCGATTTCGGAAACTTCTGACAGTTTTTCGGCACATCTCAAGTGGAATCGCGTTCACCTCAAAAACAATCTTCAGTTCCTCAATGATGTGAGGTCAGTTCTTGAAAACCTTTTCCTTTAGTTTCCCACAGGAAAAAGTCGTACATGCTCAAATGTTGAAATGCAAGCGCATGGCTCTCTGGATGGCGATACCGGAAAGGCCGTTTTGCAAAATGGTGACGGCCGGTAAGCCACGATGCTCTTCGGCCAAACCGTTATGCGTACTGAAAACGGTAGAGCATAGGAGTCACAATGAGACCTCGCCCTCCACTCAACTCCCCCCACAAGTCCACAACGGATGTTTGAAACCTGGACATACCTTTTGCCCCCCCTTGTATTAGTAAATTTTTGCCTTATTAAGATCTTCTTGTTCTTCTAGGTAATAATAAGGTAATAGGTAATAGGTTAAGTGATTTAGTGTTGGTATTTTCAAAACAGGAAAGAACCAAACTTCTATGACAGAATAAGATATTTAGATAATATAAGATTATAAGATATAAGATTCATTAATGTGTGTTAGGAAATGCGGCTGCGGCGAAGGAGACAGTGGCTGCAGCTTGTGCGGCGCGTGCCGGCGCTGCGCCGACGCGAGCGCGGAGAGCGCGCGCGCAGACCGCGCTGAAGACCGCGCCGAAGACGACGCCGACGCGGACTCTGCCAAGGCGGACGGTACGAATACTAGGATAGCAGGATTTTGGTGTCACCTCTTTATCGAGGTTGGACCCACCTATACTCCATTCATTATAACATTAGAAATAAGAGGCTCATAAAAGCAGGGGCAGGCCCCTGTCACTTCACGAACTTGCGCGTGAAAATTACCTACCAGCTGCCAGGACATGGAACTCCTATTTGGCAGAACAGCCGCGTAGAGCATTTGTATCTTGCGGATCAACTTAGACGACGTACTGTAGGTACTGACTGACTACTGACATCTATATCGAAAGAGGTAGCTCTGGCAATATATTTATGCCTGACACATGACAGCACGCATTTAGGATTAGGAAAATAGATTTTTTGCTATTGATGTGATTTGTCTGTTACGTTAGTAACTATTATGTAATCTGTGGCAGGGGTGCTGAAATGAATGACAATTTGCATTTGACGTTGTAATGCTGGATGACATACTACACATCACATAATTACATACCATCACGACTTTATCTGTTGTGACAAGTGACTGTTGCCGTCATGGTCAACAGAACACTCAGAAGCACACTTTTCACCAATTTGAACCCAACGTGGTAGGTGGTGAGCCATCCGCCGCTATCCGGGTTGATTTGGTTTTTTATTGATGTTTTCCATCTCCGGAGAGTTAGTCGGAGATTAAACAATGTACACAAACATTTTGGTTCTGGCCAGATTTGAACTTGGTACCACACGATCCGCGATCCGAGTTGAAGAGCTTGCCCACTAGGCGACGCTCTATACTCCACTCAGGTATAATTGGTGATTGGTGATAGATTTATCACGAGGGATGGAAGGCAAGAGGGTGAGATTGATAGAAGAGTGAATGCAGGGAATATGGAAAATGGATCGCTGCATGCCTTTATGAACAGTCAGAAAGTGTCAGAGAAGGCGCGACTGGCTGTTTATGCGGGGGCGTTAGTGCCGACGCTTGTGTATGGAAGTGAGAGTTGGGTATGGCAAAAGAAGGATGAAAGTAGGATAAATGCAGTGGAAATGAGAGCGTTGCGAAGTATGGCAGAAGTGACATTGAGTGATAAAGTGAGGAAATGCATAATTAGAGAGCGTAGTGGTGTGAAAGAGGATGTTGTCACTAAAATTGGAATGGCAATGCTAAGATGGTTTGGACATATGGAAAGGATGGATGAATGGCGATTAACGAATCAAATTTACAAGGTCAGGGAGGAAGGAGCTGTTGGAAGGTGAAGGCCCAGACGGACATATTTAGGACAAGACCAACACGTTCTTAGAAAAGGTCAGGTCAGGAGTACCCATAATCGACGAGCATGTATGAAAGGATTAATGAGAGTGGAAGTAGCGCAAGACGTGTGTCAGGACCGTAGCAAGTGGAAAGATGTGGTCTCTGCCCCATTGGGAAAAAGGCGTGATGGTATATGTATGTATGTATACCTATCAAAATTGGAAACCCTTTCCGCCACAACGTATGAAGGGATAATGTAACATTTTAGATTTGGTAGAGTTATAGTGACAGTAAAAATGTGTTCGGATACTCAACCCCTGCTTCTTTTTGGGGTTTTTAAAATCGACAATATAATTTGTTTAATAAAAAGCCTCATAGATTCTGAAGTTACTTTACTGCGCATGTTTGGAACATATAATAAAGTGATACAGTGCAGCCCACGACAGGGCACAGACATATATCGAGTATGAGGGGGGTACAAGACAAGCCGTACTTCAACATGCCGGCGAACATTTTTATCATCATCATCATTCGCAGTATGACAACAATTTTATTACGTGTGACAGCTGCTATATAAGTAGTTCTTAATAAGTTCGGCATAAATCCTCAAAGTAATAATGATAATTGAACTTTCACTACAAAGTGTACCCTAAAAATAACCTTTTTTTACTTCTGTCTAGTTCTATTATGAATGGAGAATAGACGAATAGTTTATCCCGGGTGTACATACTCGTCAACGACATCAAGGGTATCGTTCAAAACAATTATAGGTACGGGTCACATTGCTCGCATTACTGAGGACCGTTGGGGAGTAAAGGTTTTTCAGTGGCGACCATAACCTGGCAGGTGCAGCGGGTGCTGGCCGATGGGCCGTTGTTCTTGTGCTGGTTATATAACTAAAGCCGCTCGCTGTGGCTTCTATGGAGATGGCCTATGTCCAGCAGTGGACTTTCAAAGGCTTACGTTGATGTTGTGTATTAGGAAAAGGGGCTGCAGCGTGCTACGCCGACACATTGGCCATGGATGTAAATAGAAATAAGTTAGAAATATAAAACTTAGAACTTCTAGGAAAAAGAAACCTTGTTAAACCAGAAAAAAACCTGAGCGAAAGAAGAACAAACTCAAGTCGGTAGCCCACAGCGTTCCGCCATCTAGCAGCTAACTTCTGGAGCAGTGAACTCAAATTTGTTATGTCCTCCACTGAGTAAAAATCTTATAAAAAGTGAAGCAGGCCTAGCTTATTTAAAAATAAGGTTTATAATGTACAGATAACGTTTTTATGAATGATATGAACGAGAGACGAGAACTGGCATCCAAACAAGGCACGGCTCTTCGTGAAGAAGACGTACGTTACTTACTTAGTTTATCTATTGCAATTTGTGTGATGAGTGATGATGACTGAAAGTGAAAGTCTGTTTTTTTTTGTTTCAAAATCCATCATTAATAAGATTTCTCTGTGCAGATAAAGATAGCGTAAGATTCACGCAATACGAAGGATCGCCGCTCCACACGGCTTCAGAAGCGGAAAAAGACACGAGCATAAAAGTGAGTTCACTGCCACCGGCGCGCGTGGCCGTGCCGGGGGGCCACCGCGTGGTCGGCGTGGCCACGGGGCTGCACCACACCGTCATGCTGACGGAGCATGGTGAGTTAGAAAAAAAAATCATAAATTAGAATATACTTGCAATTTTTTCATGTTGCATGTTGACATGATGGTCGTGAGGTTGAGATATGAGGCTGACAAGCACAGTAATGCAAAGGATTCACTGAGCTGGCCATCATCACCTTGAATGCCTGCAGAAACATAGACCACTACAAAAAAAATACATGTTTGCCTGAATTATTGATTGAGTCGTCGGGTGTATTCGTCGACAAGCAAGAATACAAGCCGTCTGATGATAAGCGGACACCGCAAACAGGCAACACTAAAGAATTTACCCGCGCGATGCCTGCCCTGCATGGCGAACATTAAATCTACCAGTTAACCATACAACAGCTTATCGTAAATCTACAGTGCAGTAGCGTATCGCTAATCGTAAACGGGCGCATATTTAATGTTATAAGGAGAAAGGATTCGTTTGTTTGTATTGAATAGTTTCCGAAACTTAAGGACCAATTTTAAGAATTTTTTCACCAATGTAAAGCTACATTATCAGCAAGTGATATCTATATTATATACCCTGTCCATTCGTTTATTTTCTATTTGACAATTAGAGACAGTTCGAAATTAGTGACGCCCTCACACGTTACCGATTCGATTTGAAATATTAATCGATTTTATTTATGAAGAACTTTCAATCGAGTATTACACTGAAATATTTTTGGGTTCAATATTAATGAATGGTTTTTATAGTTTTTTTTTATTACACATAGGTATATAAAATAAACACATCTATAAATGTAGTCTGATCAATCGTTGTAATAAATAATCTATATTTACTAATATTATAAAAAGGAAAGATTTGTTTGTTTGTTTTTGTGTTTGTTTGTATTGATTAGGCACCGAAACTTACTGGACCAATTTTGAAAATTCTTTTAGCAATATAAAGCTACGTTATAAGGGACGTTACATGGGATATAGTTATTTTTTATTAAGGCTATATGGACGAAGCCGCTGACGGATAGCTAGTATTTAATCATTTTATTCGTTTCATTTGTATATCCAATTACAAATAATAATTATAATTTCTTGCAATAATTAAACATGGAGTTATAATAACTACTTTTTTTATTAAATTTATACAAACATTACTAACCGTCAAATTATTTTTTTCATATGATCGATTTATCCTTTATAAGATCCGTTTTATAATATGTAGTTATTTCTTATGCACTGTTCACTTCACTAAGTGGGCGGTACCCGTCAACAAAGAACGACATTACTGTAGTACATTATTTGGAAAAAAGAAGACGGCAATTCATAGGCGTTAGTAGTCAAAAAGGAAATAAACGAATGGAAAGGGTATAATATTTTAAAGAGGAAAGATTTGTTAGTTTGTTAGCTTATATTGAATAGGCTCGGAAACTACGGAACCAACGGCACAATCTTAAATGCAAACCGCCTTCAAAAATATTTTATAACATCGTTGACGGAATCCTCACACGTGACATTCGCAAACACTAGTTCAAAGCAGAAAAAGGGTACATAAGTTACATGAGCGCACACGAGCGGAGCCCTTCAATTTCTCATTAAATATGTAAAGACTGGTCGCCATAGCCGAAACCGGCTGGGAGAACATCATCACAAAGCGGATAGATTGAGTGTCATTCACTCATCATGCGACATAAATCGAATTGCATCTATGTGAACAGGTGCAACAACAGTGTTTGCGATCGTCTGAAAAGCAGTTGGAATACCGTATTAAAAGTCTGAATAACTAAAACGAATATTAAAATACTCAACACAGGGGAGGTGCTAACGTTCGGTTCCAACCAATACGGGCAGCTGGGCGCGGGCGACGTGGCCGCGCACCACCGGATAGTGCGCGTGCGAGTTCCGCGCGCGAACTCGGTCGCCGCGGGGAGCTATCACACCGCCGTCATGACTAGAGAGGGGGAGCTCTACACCTTTGGCAACTACCAGGTAAGTGGAGGTTCGCTAAGGTTTAGGTTGAACGATCAATACTTAAACCTAATCTTAGTTTTTCACTCTTTAAATTTCAGTCGATCCTGTATGTTGTTGAATTAGGAAATTGAATATAATCATAGAGTCTACTTGTTAATTTTATTGGGAAAATAACTGCTGCGCCATGTCCACTAAATTACCCATTGGCCTGTCATATATTGCAAACGAATAAAGCATGATAACGGATTAAAACAGATGTAAGGGTTTGCGAGTTAAAGTGGCATCTCTGTGAGACGTACGGTGAACTAGTAACTCTTTGAACTGACACATTGGTGGAAAAATCATTAAGATTCATCATTAAAATTAAGTCATCGCTACGATTGATGGGTAAATGAGACGTATTTAGAAGTAAGACAGCTAGAGAGCTCTGAACTAAAAGGGAAGGTCTGGTTGAATGCCAATTTGAACGGACTGTTAGTGTTTGCACTTGATTTGTCCAGCGGGGATGCTTACTGGCTAAATAATAATCCTGCTGTGATTCTAACTGCGTTCAGTGCAATGCGTTTTCCATCGTCAACAGAAAGGTTCCCTGGGCCGGCCTCGCCTGGAGGAGCCGGCGCGCAACGACCGCAGCCCCGTCTGGTACGCGACGCCGGGGCGCGTGGCGCGGCTGGGCGCCAAGCACGCCTGCCGGGCCGTGTCTGTCTGCGCCTCCGGAGACCAGACCTTCGTGCGCGTCTCGCAGAGCCTCATCAACATTGACACGCTCTTCAGTGCCACTATCACTGCAAACAACAATTCGATAGGTTAGTTTTACTGTCTCATTGCTAATTTAATTGAATTTGCACTGCCATTCTGAATATTGAGTATTTATTTTGGAAATGTAGCTTACACCACAAAATTGATTTAATGGTAGCGCGCTGGTTGCACGATGAATGACTGGTTGCACGATGTTTGGATGAGCGATGTAATTTTACACGTAATACATTTAATTCATCAACGAAATTAACTTATAATTATATTACTTATAACGTAAATTATATGAAATGAAATGAAAATATTTATTTCTTAGAGAGTGGTAGTAAAAGGTTTTACATTAAAAGATGTCCAGCACAATCTGCCACTAGTGGCGTAGAAATATTCATATTACCTAACTACTTACAGGTTATTACATTAAAATTAATTGTTTACATACCTTGCTACATTAACATTAATTAACAATCATTATTTAATTTAAATATAATTCAAGGATAATACAATACAATTACAATTAGGCGTCCCCATTAATTTTATAAGATTATTATTCATATTCAAAAAGTCGCTAACAGTATAAAAACATTCTTTAATCAGTCACTTTTTTAAAGTGTAATGAAATTTATTAAATGTCATACTCCTAATAGTAGAAGGGAGTTTATTATATATCTTTATGTATATAGATGCAATTAACTGATGATGGTAGCAAACATGCAGCGAACAAAATAGTGACCCTGCCCTGCGGGGCTCAGATGCGCGCCCCACGAGAAGTGCAGACAAAAAATTCTTCAATAAAATTTTGTCACATCTCGATTTTGTCAAGGATGGTAGAAAAAATCGAGAAATAACAAAATGTAATTAGAGTATTTTTTGTCTACTATTCTGGTCGTCGCGCATCTCAGCCCCACTGTAAAATGTAGGTACATGTCTTGTTAGGTCGTTAGATCTCGCCGTCTTCATCAAGACCGATAATGACTGCTGCGAGTGCTAAAAAGGCAACTTACACTTAATTTTTTTTTATAGTGATCCTCCCTAATCGTCCTGAACACACATTCAAATGTATAACCATAAACAAGAGCGACGGCTACTGCCGCGCCTGGACGGGTGCAGAGCAGGTGGACTTCGTGAACACGCTCGCGAACCTCGACCCTCTGTACGACGTGCTCTGGTGCTACCAGCCGCAGATGCGCGTCATGAAGTGCTACAACATCCTAGCGTTCGACTCCCACAAGCTGCACCGCTGCTGCAACAACGACGACTCATACCCCTCAGACTCCGACTCTGAGTACCCCAACTACGGTACTATGAAGCGTCTGGATGACTTCAAGAACCTGCAAGTGCTGGAGACGGTGGCGATGTTCGCGGACAAGCCGCCGGAGAACGTGGCGCTGTCCAACATGTCGGTGCTGAACCAGGAGCTGGCGATCCCGAGCGCGCCCGGGTGCACAGTCACGAGGATGCACGCCGCGCTGCATCTGCTCGGGTGCCTGGACTCCTTGACGTACGCCCACGATACGAAGTAAGTAACATTTACTATCTATGAAAATATATTTATGGTAGCCAGAATAAGTGTGGTGCTGCTAACTGAATTTAAAATGTATTGATATGGCATAAGCAGGCAGAAAACCAACAATTTATTCGTTTATATTTTATTATAATTTATGTGTGTTCTTCTTAAAAAAATTAAATCTATTTAGGAATTACTTCATTGATAGCTTACTTACAAGTGCCGCTAAATTGTCCTGGTTTATCTACATTTATTAAGCTTAATTCCTTTTCTTTTTCATTATAATAGACATTTTAAGGTTTTCAACATGTGGAAATTAAGTTACGTTATGGAATTGAAAGCCTTTGTGACGTCCAAAAGTTATTATGTAATGACATAAAGATATTAGATAATATCCTAGACATTGCCGCAAAGCGAGATTATTCCCATACAAAGTAATTTTCAACAACAAGTCCTTTATCTTTACCACAGATTAAACCAAGTAGAATGTACACGAGACAGCGCCTCCTCACCGGTGGCGCCCGTGCAGGAAGACTACCTGACGGTGAACCGGTTCGAGAACCACGGCGGCGGCTGGGGCTACTCCGGGCACTCGGTGGAGGCCATCCGCTTTATGTGCGACACGGATATACTCTTGGGTTCGTATTTATGTTTGAGAGCAACTTACTGTACAGTTTTTTTATTCAGGATTTTTTGACAGCACTCCATATATTGTAATGTTATTTATTTTACCCTCCTTATGGGAGGGAAAGTAAGATGGTTTTGTTAAAAGGTGAAAGCGAAAGAAAGTAAGTAAGGTAACTGATGAAATTTAAGTAAGCAAATCAGAATGAAAAGTAATTAATTAAGAGTATGCAAGCTAGGCATAGGGCGTTATCCCAGAGGGGGAGTAACCTAAGTTATGTGAGGGTTATCTTAAAAAGAAACAAATATTTTAAAGTAAAAACAGGAAATAAATTTATTCGGATATTATCCTTATAATCTAAAATAATTTAGGTACTACAGGAAACCATGTGGCCTGAATTCAGGCCTGGGGTTTGATACCCCGGCCGAGTATGGAACTTCAGTTGAGCCAAGATCACAAGTTAGTAGGATTAAATATAAATTAGTAAATTGAATGTCCTACGGGGTTTAGTATGGTTAATATTGTTAATAAATTATTCCCTAAAGGCTCCCTGGTATGAAAATAAATTCCGACCACACGGCTTCTACAAAGAGATGCCCTAAGGCTTTAAAAATACACTTATAAACTTTGGACTTAGCTCTCCGAGGAGCAGTCCAGGGTTCGGGCTGGCTTGGTCGGTAACAATATATACCATTAAATTAGTTACTACTGTGAGGCTTTGAATTTAAACTAAATGGAAATCTTTGTACTACAGAGGCTTTGATGATACAGGGATTAGCACGTGGTGTAGTACGTGGTGTAGTACGTGGGGTAGCACGTGGGGTAGCACGTGGGGTAGCACGTGGGAGGTCCACGCGGTGTCCACGCGGTGTCCACGCGGTCCTAGGACGGCCTGCGGCGACCCTCGGTTCTCCCTCGGGGTGCACCACCGATGGGGAACCGGCGCTCGCCACTTCTTGAGCCGCCACGTTAAACCTCCTGTCAGAAGAAGAGCAATATAAGAAACGGATCGCACACTTTAGAAATGGGAGACCATGACGGGGTTCTACACGCGTTTGGGGAACACAACCTAACCTATACACTATAGGCCCTACGTAAAATAAAGGTTCAAACACTCACCTGTCGGAGGACAATGGTGTCGCGTAGGCTGTCTACGCCAATTTCAACTCCTGGGCACGTGGCGGGTCAGGAGCACTGTAAATACAACCATTGTCAGAAGAGAACGCAACAAGAGCCTACTGCCTGCCAGATGATGGTGGCGGCTGCTTACCCTTCGCAGGAGTCTGTAGCGTGCAGACCAAACTGCTATCTGCTGACTCGACTGCTGGATGGTACTTTGGAAGCTGGACTTGTGCCGGTGGTATCTGCCCGAGGTATGAAGGGCCCGACGCCTTTGCTCACCTCCTAACCTCCGAGCGTAGTGACAGCTGACAGATGTCAAAACTGACACTACGGCTGCGTTCGAAATGCGCGCAGGCGCAGATTACAAAAAAATAATATAGGGTGAGTATACACCCTTTGCTAGAAAGTAGTATAAAAACACATCCACTGATGTGCGTGAAAATTACAACGTTACAATATCATGTTCTCGAAATGAAGATAAATGTGCAGACTATCCTTGTCTTCCGAGGTAAAAGACAAGGATTTAAACAAGGGATCCAGCACACCCAGACCTGAGCCAATTTATTAAAGTTCGTTCCCTTAACTCACCGGACTGGTAATTTAATCCAGAACAATACGCAATTCAAAGCGAGGAACCGTGCTAGAGCACACCCGCCATCCGGTTAGCTTGAAATCCTACCATTTATGTAAGATCCCTATGGCACTCATTTTGTGTCCGAACTCCGAGTCAAAACTATATTTCTTTTCAATGACCATGTAAAGATGTCTCAGATTTATTCATTCAAGTAGTATTCCATCGTTACTACACTTAGGAGCAAGAAATCATGCCAAATCCGTTTTTTAGGTGTCGGCGGAATTATTTTTTTGCTAGTTTGTATTAATAACACCGAAATCTAATGATTTCTTCGCATTTATTATAAATAGTAGGATTACCAAGGGTAATTTTATGTGCAGGTGGGTTCGCCCTGTTCGGCGGGCGTGGTGACTACACCGCGAAGATAAAGCTATACGACATCGGAAGCGATGGAGGGGACCAGGAAGGGGAGGGTGAACTCGCGGCGGAGAGCGAAGAAATCTTGTATGAGTGCGCCCCGAGGGACCGATTCCCGATACTGTTTGACACGATCATACCACTTATCGTAAGTAACTTCGTAGATATTTAATGCGATCTGGGTAAAAGAGGACTACAAGCTTTTTTCATAAGGGTTCCATTTTGCATTTATAATTATAGTAATATAATTATTTAACCACTTTAACGCGACCACTTTTTATACAGTCTATTACAGTCGATGGTTCTACTTTCCTTTACCATGAGCTGCCCCAACAGACTTCGTTCTGCCACGATTTGTATTGTAGAAATCTTCGTGGCGTGTTGCTCTTCGCTAGCCCCTCAGGTGTCCATTATCAAATCTCGCCCGCTGTTCTCCGACTTGATTTACATGTACTACTATTTTTTACAGATTTTTTTGTTCAATCTTAATTAAATATAGCCTATAACACTCCTGAATAGCTTAGCTCTTTGAAAGAATTTTCACGTTCAAATTTGTAGTTTCGGAGCCTATTCAATACAAACAAACAAACAAAAAAACAAACACACTGTCTCTTTATAATATTAGTATTTGAAATGAAATCAATTCAACTCAGAGATTTAGTGTCCCTTACATTTGAGTTATTTTTGTAACAGGCCAACAGATGGTACGTAGCGTGGGCTTGCATCAACGGGCCTTCTTCAGACTGCGGCTCGGCCGGCCAAGCCATGGTCATCAACGACGAAGTGGGCTTCCACTTCAAGACCTCCAAGAAGTCCAACAACGGCACCGACGTCAACGCTGGACAAATACCCTGCTTGCTGTACAACCTTATGAACCCGGAATGCATTGGCATTCCCGTCAAGCATGTAGAACCATCAGACCCGGTCATAATATTATCTAAAAATATATCTAGAAAAGTTACAGTATCGTGCTTCCGCTCACTCATTACGCTATTACAATGGAGCTGGAATACGTTCAGAGATGGAATGATGGACACAAACGGGCAGATCCCGATCAATTACCAGAAGCTGTCCCTCATGAAGCACCAGAAACGGCTCGTGTATATCATCCGGGCGTGCCTCAGGCTCGTCAAGTCGTACATTAATGAAATATATCCGCAGAATAATAAGAAGCGCAATTCTCACGAGTACATGTCGTATTCCGAAGCTATAGCGGATGTTAGGAACCTCATTCAGTTGATACTGGCTGAGAGGACGCCCACGTGCAACATGCTGCCTCGGCGCGGCAAGAACAAGACGCACCGTGTGTGCTTCGTGCAGTTCGCGCTGGAGCTCACCAACTCGATCCTGAAGGAAGCGCACGAGACCATCACGGCGTGCTTCCACGCGTTCTTCCCGACTCCGAACCTCAAGTGGAATCATCTCTGCTCGCTGCTGGTCTATGTCAAGGTCATTTTTATTTTGTAATTTTTAAACCGGTTAAGATGGTAATTTATTTGCCGGATTCATAAGTAAATTCACTTTATTTTACCCATAGCTTAGCATGATGGGACACTTTTTATAGCACAAAAACAAATTTATATTTAAAACACCTTCTCTCACAAAGATTTCAATTTTACAACCAAAGGGGACCACCATAAACATACTCCTTGATATGTCAATAGGAATTATTTTAATTACTTACAGTATTTGTTTTATTGGAAAAATACTGTTTTGCCTCGAACCTCGTAATAATATAAATATAGGTGTCTGCGGATGACGATAACCGGTGCATCAATTCCCCTGCTTAATTCCAGGACGGCATCGTGCCGTTGTCGCAGTTGCGCGAGCTGAGCGCGACGTGCGCGTCGCTGTGCGCGGCGCGCAGCCTGCGCGACGTGCTGGAGTACTACGTGCCCGTCACGCAGAGCGCGTTCAGCGACTACCACAGGGTTGATCTCAAGGTAACGACAACGCTGCCCAGGGTAGCTGTTCTTCAATACATGGCAGTTGTGTAGCGAAAACGACCATACAAGTATATCATGTTGTGGTAGGTTTGTTAACACATTCGTTTGACCGAAACAACGGACATTTTGTTCACGAGTGGACCCACTGGACCACTGTCCAGGGCTCTTAAATTCGCTGACTGCCACTGCAGTCAGCGAATTTAAGATTTGTCCTTTGTTTCCTCTGGTTTTGATGCTTTTACATGCAGTTGATAGTAAAGAACAAAATATGATGTTAAGTTCAAAGAACCTAATAGTGGCAGTAGCCATAAATATCCAACTAATATGCGCCATAAATACATATATATGCGCCAGACAACACACCTCTTGTAATGGTCTCGAAGTAGGGAGTAAGATCCCTGTGGTACGAGGTACCACACAAGGAAACAAGCCAGGGGCGTCTCCCAGCACACCCAGACCCGAGTCAATTCAGAAAAGATCGTTTCCTGAATTGACCCGTCCGGGAATCGAACCCGGGACACTACGGAAATCGAGGCGAGAAACCGTGCTACAGCGCACTACGCCAATCGTGTCGTCAACTGCTGATATAGATTGCACAAAAGCTATAAATCGAAATATTCATGATGTTTAATGTCACATTAACATAGTTTTAAGGTGTAATTTATGCATAAAACCAATCTTATACAGTACTGAAAACAAGTTATCAAAGCGTATAATTTCACACAAGGTCCTTAAAGAAGTTCCTTCGAAATCGGCGACGATGCCGCGCACGTCGCAGAAGCCGCCGCCGCTGCCGCCGCGGGCTGGCTGCAAGGAGCCGCCGAAGGTATTTATTACTAACGGCGCGAATGCTCCGTGCAGATACCCTAGTCTTCTCGTCTATACCGGTTGATCATTTATAAAGAAAGAATAACGAGTAGACAGAAATACTTCTCAGTAGGAGATTTAAAACCTATTTAAGAAAATTCTATCGCATAAATTATAGAAATACAAATGTTTTGTCTGATTTTGTAAGTAAATTTCAAACAAAAGTTGAGTTACTATTCTGAGAAATCGTTTCTACGCCACCCACCGAGTGTGCCTTATCATTTTCCTCGCGGAATAAATAATCACCCGTATGCCTCTCGGACAAACACTATAGGCTTGCTGCTAATAATGGGGATTGTAATTTTTTTACGACAATGTAAGCCAATCAGTTGCCACTCCTATCAAAATCACACCATTGAAGAAGACAAAATGATGTGATTGTCTTTGGAGTCTTGCGAATATTTAGGCCTTGTGGAATGCCAGCGTAGTGTTTGAGTTCGTGCGCGACATTGATGTTAGGTTGCTCGCTTTTACGGCTTTTTGAGAATAGTATATAACGCAGTAACAAGCTGTAGAGGTAACAGTAACTACTATCACATTTCAATAAATATTTGATTCCGCAGCAAAAATGCTTAATAGGGCTTTTTTCCTTTTTTAAAGTAACACCAGTCCCGTTTAGGTAGTAGGGTATAGCTTCAGTGCGCTGTAAGCTCTGGCGAGCTCATTGGGGAACTCTTGAAAAATATGTACGTCTTGCTGATTACATAAAAGTTGTCATGAATCTTCAGCGCGCGAGTTATATCACCGCTGTTCGACCCGTCCTAAGACTGCGGTAGCCGCTTGCAATCAGGCGATCCGCACGCTTGCTTGACAGTTATGTTGTAAAAAAATATCCCGGCCTACGCTACCCCCTGTCAATGGATAATTCATTTAATTAGAAGATAGTGTAATTGATTTTGTCGTCTTCGGTACAGGTTCAGGACCCGAGCGAAGTCAAATCAGGCCACACGGAATGGCATCTGCTAGATGTGGTTCCCAAACTGCTGGACATCGTTATGATCCCGATCAAGAAGCAGATGATGACGCGTCAGTGCGGGCAGCCGCACGACCACGGCGAGATGAAGCAGCGCGAAGTGCTCTCCGACTACTGCTGCAAGCTCATCGGGAGGCAAGTGGCCGAGCTGTCGTACAGCGCGACCGATGGCAGGGTGAGTGCCATACCACAAAATAAAGGTTTACAGTATGACCGCTGTCGCTTTTTTTCTGTATAGTTACCTGAACTTGCCTGACCGCCTAGGGTGACTACTATATTCGCTCTGAACTTTAAATGAAGTAGGTAGGTAAGCCCACTTTTACAGAACCCGCCAAAAACTAAATACATCATGTGAAAAATCGCACCAAGTTCGACAGAAACAAAAACACTCGCGACAGTGCGACTGGCCGCGACACCGATTCTCACCGGTACTGCCTGTAAAGTCACTGAGTGTGTGCGCGTGATCAAAATGGCGCTTTGTTCTAAGAAGACTGTCTGTCCGGGGAGCCGCGCCGCATGAGAAATTTGTGGCCATACTAACAAACAACACAGCACAAGTGATCATGTACCCGTGCAGGCAGCATTGCAGGATTAAAGAGGGCGAAGCACCTTCATACTTGGTTGGGTACGGTCGCAAAAGAACTAAGGTTTTTTCGTCCTAGATACCTTAATGTCAGAGTCAAGTCTGTGTTGTCAGCTATTATTTATTATATTATGATCTAAAACTTGAACTCGTGCTATGATACTGTTAGGAAATCTAAAGGTCACTCCACTAGCTAAGATGTACGGCAATTCGGTACGAGAGTAAATCAGAAAAGTCGTAATCCGTATTAGATCGTCGTAGTCCACGACTCGTGCCTGGCAGGTAAATTAGTAAAGAGTTGCAGCGGGCGGGGCACATAAAGGTAGTCCCTCACCTACAGCATTTTCCTGTAATGCAAAGTTTCAGATTCACTTTTGATCATTACATTACTGCCTCCCTGACATGACGAACATTCGCCTGTAGTGTACATTTCAGATTCGATTTTGCGCATTACATTTCTATACTGCCTTACAAAACTTTAGTGAAGTTGTATCAAAAACTTTCACATTGTAACAACAAGTCGCGCACTGTAATGCTAGGTTTTCCTCCCTCACCGATGTAATGCTCGATCCTGTAACGTTGCATTCCATGAAAATGCTCTAGATGCCTAGCAGATAAGTAATTTCACGTGGCACAGATTGTGAAATACCATAATCGACAGATACTAAAACAATATGGCAGCCATCAGTAGGCAATAAAACAGTAGGCAAACTAAGTAAAAATAAAATTGATTTAATAAACTCCATTTTAAGGTCACCATACAAAATCAGTCGAATAGTCAGTTTTATGTACGAAAATCCTTAATTAATATCAATTGAAAAAAACTTATTTTTACTTACATAGTTACAACACGCTAAAATATAGTATTTTATAGGCTATGCCGTTCGCGGATAGGACTTTTTAGCCATAATAAGAAATGCTCAAGTGGCACTGTTTAAATCGTGTGTGACAGACGTCATCACTTACTCTATGCCATATCGTTATTGAAATTATTTTGATGATCACCCTGTATATTACAAAAACCTGATGCTCGTTATCGAGATATAGATTAAATGATGGCGCAACCATGTTCAGCAATGGCCACTTTTTATGTATATCACCAGCACAGCAGACATTGACGGCATATCGTTACAGGATAACCTCGACTTGAACATGGTGAAGCACGTGGTGACCCCGCCGCGGTTCATGCGCGTGAACCAGGCGCGCGCGTGGCACAGCGGCAACGGCAGCCCCGACGCCATCTGCTTCACCGTGGACCGCCCGGGGGTCATGCTCGTCGGCGTTTGCGTATACACAGGTATATACTCTCTCAAAATAATAAGTTTACGCATAGAATCGGGGCACCCGTTTTAATGCCACAAATATGTAGCCGTCACGCCTAAACATGAACTTACCAAAGTCAATTTCTCGCGGAAAGAGCTTCTTCAAAATGTTCGTTTGTGCAGTTTATGGTTGAGACAACATAACAGAGAACAGTTGAAAATTGTGATTACATGTGTGAAGAATTAATATTTTGACAGTAGATTTTCGCATCACAAATGTCGTGCTTTTTTGTATGGAACTACTCTACCAAGTATATTCTTACCGATTTTAAACGTAACTTAAGGGTTAAGGGCGTTTGCAGGGCTTACAACATTGAAGCATCGCATTTTCGGATTTTCGGGATTATTATATTAAATTTTAAATAATATCATTTTTCCTGTGTTAGGTTTTGCATCATCACCCAGAATTTGTAAGTCGCCGATTAAATTGCTCAATAAATTAATAGAAAACATTTAGTTACAGCACGCTTTGATTTCAGGTTTTGGACACTATGAATACACGCTTGAGTTACTGCAAGATTTACGAGTAAGTACACATGTTGCTATTTATTCAAAAAGAAATAAGGAACGATAACGTTTTAAAAGCATTTCGTCATAAATAAAAAAAGACAACGCGGCGTGAAGTAAAAAATACCTGTACACTTTCATAATGTTATAGGACTAGTAAAACAGTTATGAAAGTGTAGAATAATTTTGAACAAGCACAGATGAACTATCAGCTGTGGTGTGCAATGATCACCTGTGCCAGACTGAGACTGTCCATGTGGTGTCACTTCAATAATCTTCAGTAACGAATGCTATCGACATTCTCTACAATTGTCTTTTTTTTCAGTTGCGGGCCACAGCAGACGAGTCCGACCCCGGCCACTGCTGGGTTAGCGTGGAGGTGACGCAGGGCACCTTCTGCACCGCTGATTGCCAGCACGACATGGTGCAACTCAAGTTCGATCGGCCCATAGCATTGAGGGTAACAAATTTTATTTCATAAGTCTAGATGCTGTCCCGTTGAAATCACGTCATCGCTACGATTGACGGGTATTGGCTCAACCACCACGTATGCCAAATGCGAGTTGGTGATCTCAAACCTGAGCTATGGTCCTAAAAATCCAAAAAAACGCTTTACTCGACCTTGTTTTGAAATCGGGACATCCGGATTCCAAGCCGAGCTTAGTTCCCCTCACTTAATAGAACATCTTCTAACAGACAATCATAGAATGAAACATCGTACAACTGAATACTGGACACACCACCGTGTTCGATTTAATATAAATAAGATCATTAACTTTCAAAAACAAGTAGGGAACCCGTTCTTTTTGTAAATAAGTTATAGTTTGCGTCAAACTTCTAGTCCCCTTTGAAGTGGTTTCGCGCGTGCCCAATACCATTTTTTTAAATTCGAAATACGGTATGATTTGACGGTAATTTGTTTTTATGTATACAGGAGGACTTGCGCTACGCCATCCGCATCTGCAACCAAGGCGGGCGCACCGCCAACGGCGACTGCGGCCTGCCCTCCGTGAAGGGCCCCGACGGCACCACGTTCCGCTTTTCCTCCTGCTCGCTCAGCGTCAACGGCACCTCCTTGGCCAGGGGACAGATACCCTGCTTGATTTACTACGGGTTAGTTTGTTGGTTGCCGTTTCTAACTGGAATTTATATCAAATACTCAGGTCTACTGTCCCTTGGAGCTGTGAATAAATAAAACTTCTAAGCCAACGCAATCAAAAGATACAGCCGTTTATACCGCGAATTTCGGCAAATTTTCGACACTCGCAAGAGAATCAAAACCTATAGGGTACTTCTCGTGAACTCAGAATAAAAAATGCGAAAACCGTAAATTTTTAGTAACATTATAAATTAAAAATATTTTTAATAAATATACCTACAGGTTTGTGGTACCTACCGGTTGTTTTAAACCTATGGTTATAAAACGAAAAAAGAAATGTAATATTAAAGATTTAATCACATAAATATAATCTAAACGTAAACCACATTTTAAAAGAAGTTCCAGTACCTACTCGAAGACACTGTTAACTAATAGGACATAAAAAAAATTGTCGTGTGAAATCATGGATCATCATCCGTGCGGTTTTATCCTGGTTGTGAACTCACAGGTTCCAGGGTCCGCCTTTCTTATTTTCTTGGCCCACTTCGCGCGGTCTTGTGCATCCTCAGTGGTGAGTCTGTTGGCACGCATGTCCCCCTCAACGACGTCGAGCCACCGCTTCTTGGGTCGACCTCTTCTACCGGTACCTGGCGGGGGCGGCATGACCAGACATTTGTTGCCCACGTAGTTTGCCGATCTCCGTGAGACATGACCATACCAACGAAGGCGGCACTCCTGCAGCTTGTCTGCGATGTCACGAACACGAAGGCTGCCGCGGATGTGGGTGTTCCGCACGCGATCTTTGCGTGAGACTCCACACATCCACCGCAGCATCTTGATTTCCGTGACGCGCAGCTCCTGCTTGTGTCGGTCTAGTAACGGCCATGTTTCACTGCCATTTAAAAGGACAGGCCTAATGATGGTCTTATAGACCTGCCCGAAGGGCAAGCTAAAGAGCTTGATCGGCATTTTGGGGTCACAAATGACACCAGTCACCTGACGCCATTTGGCCCAAGCCGCGGAAATTCGAGCTCTGACGTCGCGGTCGATGTCCTCTGACGCGCTTAACACAGACTCCAGGTATTTGATACGGTCCGTGCGCTCGACCACGTCATCACCTATGCGGACGGACTGGGGATCAGTGGTGTTGCAGGCCATGTACTCCGTCTTCGCCACATTAAGTTTCAGGCCGCCGTTTTCAAGTGAATTCCTCCACTTATTCACGCTTTGTACCAGCCGTCCCCTGTCCGAATCTGCTCGCGCAATATCATCAGCATACATGAGCAACCAGGGTGCCTGCTCGTGGTGGTCTCGGATGCTGTTTGACAGAACGTCTAATATTACGCTGAAAAAAACGGGCTAAGCACGGAGCCTTGGTGTACTCCAACAGTGATAGGGAAGGGAAAGGTGTCACCAACCGCAGTCCTAACTATGGAACTGGAATCGTGGTATATGTCCCGGATAATGTCAATAAAGACCTCGAGAACGGGCCTGGACCGCAGCGCCCAGCCGATCATCTCACGCGGGACACAGTCGAAGGCCTTCTGCATGTCTAAGAAAAAGAGATGCAGAGGTGTATTCTAATGTCATGAGCGTTCTCAAGGCAAAAACGGGGTCCATGGTCCCGCAACCCGGTCGCAACCCATACTGACACTCCGAGATTGTACACTCCCGTCGAATCCGAATGTCCACAATGCGCTCGAGCAGCTTCATGGTGGCGCACTTCTGCACCGACCCCTTGCCCTTGAAGACCGGCGTGATAATGCTCAGTCTCCATTGGTCAAGTATCTTCCCGGTGAGGAGAATGCGGTTGGAAAGGTGAGTAAGTATGCCCAAACCACGAGAACCAATCGATTTCCACGCTTCGACAGGGACTCCATCGGGTCCGACAGCTTTCCGTCTCTTCATGCGGCGAAGAGCCGACTGGACTTCATCAGGCGTTACCAGGGGCACTAGTCCCTGATTCGGAGGGAGTTCAGGTGGATGCACCTCTTTGTGCTGCTTGTTCAGCAGCTCGTGGAAGTAAGAGCGCCATCTCTCCTTCACCGCGCGGCCCTCCCATAGCAGGTTATCGAGAGTGTCATTTACACAGCGGGTCATGGGAATATCCTGGGCCGCTTTGACTTTCGAACGTGCCAACTTGTAAACGAGCTTCTGCCCCTTAGAGGACTCCAACTTATCGTACAAAGGTTATGTCTGGCTCTGGCTACAGCTCCTTTAGAGGCACGTTTGGTATTCCTGTACGCGGCGCGATCTTCAGGTGATTTAGACGCATGCCACGCTTTGAGGAGGGCTTTTTTTACCCTGATTTTCTTCTGGACTGCTTCGTTCGTTCCACCACAAGGTCTCTTTGTCATGCCTACGTCCACCCCGAGATACACCCAACACCACCCTCGCCGCCTTGGTGATAGCTGCGAGACACCTATCCCATAGATGTTCCACGGACTCACTATCCGCTGCGATGCATAGGTCACCGACAGCGGCAGCAAAGTCATGGGATCTGGCTCTTTCAAACAGCCACCACGTGGTTCAGAGTGGGCAGCGCTCCCGGCATTTGCCTCGAGGCTTCACTCGCAGGTCCATCACAAGTAGACGGTGTTGGGCAGTAAGACTCTCTCCGGGTATGAGCTTACAGGTACTTTGCCGATCTGGGCTTTATTGAAATTATGGATGATTGACAATAAAAAAGTAATCTCTGGGCTGGTTATTTAATCTGACGGATATTGCCGACACCCTTGTACAGCATGATCAGCGTAGTGCTTTTCAAACAAGTCATAATATTTTCACCAGGACAACCAAGGCTCAGAACACTTCAGAGCGCGCAGACGCGCTTATACCTGAGCTACGAGCGTTGACGCTCCGAGTGGCGTCATTGGTGTTCGAGCGAGGAGCGGAGCTGTTCTGCGTGCTGCGCAACGAGCTGACGGCCGAGGACCTGGTGAGGAACGCGGCGGTGCTCCAGCAGTCGCCGGTCGTCAACACGTTGCTGCCGTACACCATCGCGCACCTGGAGGGACTGGACGACTCTAAGGTACGAAGAGAACGCAACTTTTACTATTTTAATCTTTTATAAGTACTCTGCACATAATATGTTGGACACCATATTGTTAACTTTTTAATCGTTTGTTGTTCTCTTTCCGTATGTTGTATACCATATTTTTTTACTTTCTCTTAATGTATGGTCTAAAATCAACAAAAAATTGCAACATGGTATGCATGCATATTTTGCTTCAATATGCAAGACAAAGTAAAGTGAGAAAGGAACACCGAATTTAAGTTACATTTAATCATTATAAATTAACACTACAATGAAACTACCTTAATACTGCAACTACTATGCCAATAATATTTTTTTAACAAATGAATGTAGAAAATAAATTAACAAAAATGTTGACCAAGGAACTCTGACGTGCGTGCGTGAGTCTTGACTATAAAATAGTTAATAGGGCCACCATCAGCATAATGCCACCTTTATCATTATTGCTAATTTTCATCTAGCCATGTATGTATGCATGTATGTACAGAGAGAAACATCTGAAAATGTTGATATTCTGATAATAGACCTGCTAGGGCTCATTGTTTAGTGGCTAAGACTTTGCAGATGAATTTATGAGGTTCATTAATTCTAAGTTTTTTTTAAATTAATTCTAATTTTTATAGTGGCCCCATTAACACATATAATCGGGGGGCACGGTAGTGCCCCCGCCAAGTCGAGCGCGAAGCAAACACTGCCGTAACATCCTTTACTGGAACCATTTCGCCGCATTTTCAGGCCCCTATTTGAGAACCTCTGGATAAGACCAGAACGCAGAAATTTTCTTCATCCAGTAAGCTATAATCACATACTTAAAATCTAAAATTTCAAGTCTGTAAGTCATTTAGTTCCAAAGTTAAGCGAAAGCAAAGTTTCGCATTTATGACACTCACTCACTCATGATCATCAAAATAGAACTAGTACTTCCCATAAACTCAGACAGCTGAAATTTGGTACAGAGTTAGGGTTTAATGGCCACAGGGAAAACTATATAAACTAGGATAATCGAAGATCTGGAGTACCTGGTGACCCTGATTATAAAACACAAACCGGCTACGCGTGCCCGGGTACGCGCTATCCGTACGCAGCTTTATATAATAAATCAATATGCCCACGTTTCTACAAAAAGAAGTGAAATCCCACCAAAAAAATTCTGTAAAAAACTAGCCAAGTCTCGATGGAGCTGCTTGTTTATCTCTAAAAAGTAATGAAATCTAGACAAAGTCGTGCCAAGTCTAAGGTTCCTTACTGCGATTTCTTTATTATTATAGTTAATGTTGTATGACTTGGCCGTTGAAGGGTACATCATCATCATCATCATCCGTGCGGTATATCCCGGTTGTAAACCCATACTTTTGTGTGAGGTCCCAGGGTCCGTCTTTCTTATTTTCTTGGCCCACTACGCACGGTCTTGTGCATCCTCAGTGGTGAGTCTGTTGGCACGCATGTCACCCTTGACGACGTCGAGCCACCGCTTCTTTGGTCGACCTCTTCTAACGGTACCTGGCGGGGGCGGCATGGCCAATGGCCTTGGCATTACCAATACCAGTATGGGCTATTATCTCGCTTAACAAACATAGGTAGTAACAACGGATATGACATTACGTGTAAACGCAGCTTTATCAATTGACTGGGTATTTAATCAACGTTTTCCATCGTCAAAGGGTAGCGGTTCTGGCGAAAGATTGGTGCAATGGTGTCATGGAGCACCTGGTTTTGTACCCTTGTGTACCCTTCAACGGCCAAGTCGCACAACATAATAATAAAGAAATCGCAGTAAGGAACCTTAGACTTGGCACGACTTTGTCCTGGCACGACTGAAATCTTTGACCATGATTCAAACTCTCAACATCACTGTGTGCCTGGTCCGCAAACAAAAGTGTATTTTAAATGTTTAAACTTAGTGAAAGTGCAAAGTAATACCTAAATACTCATAACTTAAAGCTAGTGACCTTAAATAGTGCTTAAACCATAGCCTAAATGGTTTATTTACACTGATTAACAAAGTGCAAATCATCTGTCGTGAGCGCTGGACTACCGGCAGCTCTGTGAATCACCGCGCCTGCGCGCGGAATACTCACGGTTGTGCGTACGGCACAGGCCCTATAACAGCGTGCGCCCGCGCCGCTCGACTCGTCAGTGACGTCGTCTGGCCCGTTCGCCATAGAAAACACGTTCGCAGAACGGCCGGTCGTTGTGTAGCGGACAATTTGCATCTGAGCGCTTCGTCGTGTAGTTGGTGAATTATTATTTTTTTCTTTACTATTTCTGTTGATAGCAGTCGTACAATGCCTAATAAAAACAAGAACATATGCGCCGCATGTCCAAACATATTAGAGAATGTAGATTTTCTGCACTGCGAGCGATGTAAGGAACAGTATCATTATACATGTATGAATTTCTCCGCCAGTGATTATGAGGCTTTTTCCTCGGATTGCAAAACGTCCTGGATATGTTTGACTTGTCGCTGCAAGGAGCCTAGAACTTGCAATAATTGTAATACTCCTATATGCTCTGCAATGGCACCAACACCTACTCAATACGATAACGTCACCCTCCGCGTCAAGCAACAGTCAGGGACGTCAAAGAATGCGAATAACCCTCCGAGTTGCTCTTGTCTAACAGCTGCCGACATTCGAACTATATTAAGGGAGGAGCTGCGTAGTATTATCCGTACCGAAATCAACTCAGAGTTACAAGATATCAAGAGAGGAATGGCTTCGTTTGAGGAATCAATGTCTTTTTTGAATCAAGAATTCGAAAAAATCAAATCGGATAACTCTGGCCAGAATTCCGCTATTGCAACACTACGAGAAGAAAACCAAATTCTCCGATCGTCGGTGCAAGATGTCACAAAGAAATTGCGTCAACTTGATCAACAAACGCGCGCTACTAATGTAGAAATTCAATGTGTACCCGAACACAAACAAGAAAATTTAGTGAGTACTGTATTGCAGCTGAGTAAAATCATCAAGTGTCCTATAAATGACAGTGACATTCATTATTGCTCTAGAATAGCGAAACAAAAGCAAAGCAGCCCTCGGCCCAGGTCTATTTTGGTGAAGTTCAGAAGTCCTCAGAGACAATTTTTTAGCGGCTACATCAAGTTTTAACAAAAACAATCCTCAGGACAAATTGAATACTAGCCATCTTGGCCTTGGAGGTGACAAGTCTGCTGTATTTGTTATGGAGCATTTGACATTGGAGAATAAAGACCTGCACGCTGCAACTCGTCGCAAAGCAAAGGAACTGAAATATACATACGTTTGGGTTCGGGATGGCAAGATATTTGTTCGGAAAAATGAAGAAACTAATTATATTCACATAAGAAATTTGGAAGCCTTGGACAACCTCTCATAATAAATAAATATATAAATAAATTATTAATATAAATAAATTTACTTTAAAAATGTATTGGAACCGTAACAAAATAATGTTTAATAGTTTAAAAATATATTACCAAAACGTTAGGGGTTTAAGGACTAAGACAGTGAATCTTTTTAATAATGTAGTTTGCAGTAATTTTGATGTAATAATATTTACCGAAACTTGGTTAAATTCAAGCGTTTTTGATTCAGAGCTCTTTGATTCTCGTTATGTTGTGTACAGAAGAGATCGTGAAACCAGCGGATTCCACCCAAAAAAGGGCGGCGGTGGTGTTCTTGTAGCAGTCTCTGCCCAGCTCCAATCTGCGAGATTAAGTACATTGGAATCTCACTGCGAGGATCTCTGGATATCTATTAGCCTCGAAAATGAAGGAGCTGGTGAAGAGAAATTGTATATTTGTAGTGTTTATTTGCCGACGCCATTGCAGGCACACATCTTTGACCACTTTATATCGAATGCTACCCGTATCATGGAAGGTAATATGGATAAAACTCTCATAGTAGGGGATTTTAATCTAAGCAGTATCACTTGGGAGTTCAGAAGCAGAAGTATCCACATTAAAGGGGCACGGTGGTGGTCAATTTAGTGATGTCCTTTTTAATTTTATGGCATTAAATTCGCTGGAACAGTATAACAGTGTTACAAATAATAGGGACAAGATACTGGATTTAGTGCTTAGTACTATAAATGTTATTGATGTTGATGCAAATATCAGCCCTCTTACTTCGGTTGACCCACTGCACCCGCCGTTGCAGTTCTTGTTGCCTGTTGTTTCCGCACCTACTCTATCATCCAACAACAATGTACGATACTGTTTCTTTAGGGCCAATTATAGCAATATTGTCGATGAGTTGAAGAGGGTTCCGTGGGATGACGAACTGTTAGATAATTATGATGTGGATACGATGTCGATCAAATTTCATACCATTTTGCGATCTATAATTGAAAAACATGTTCCCAAGTCTAAACCGATCAATAATCGGGTCTTATACGATTATTAAGGGAAAAACATAAATACAGAATGAAAATCCGTAAATTCAACAATAACCCGCGTGATGTCCAGGCTTTCGAATTGTTAAAAAACAGATGTCAGCGATTGCAGAGGTCGGTGTATATTCGATATCTGGATGGGTTGGAGCAGATGTTGTCATCGAACCCTAAGCTTCTGTGGTCTTTTGTTAAGAGGAAAAGAAATGGTAAAAGTATGTTTCCTGCTAATATGACTCTCGGTGGTAAATCCGTGTCGAACGGTGACGACATGTGTAACCTTTTTGCGTCTCACTTTTAATCAGTGTACAGCAAAGATGACCTTCAACACAATTGTGACTTGGCGGTGGATCAGTCCACCTTGCTTCTGTACTGTGGACTAGAAAGCAGGTTTTCAGGGTGTTAAAAAGACTTGATGTAAATAAAGGAGCAGGTGCAGATGGCATACCTTCGATTTTCGCTGTTAGATGTGCAGAGGCTCTCTCTTATCCCCTCACTCGTATCTACAATAAATCAATAATTACGGGACATTGTTCCAAAGGCATTATTCCGTAAACCACGCTTAACTTACAAAACTGAATAATGTCCGCGATTTGGGGGTGATACTTGATTCCAAGTTGCGGTTCAATGATCACATCGATAGCATTGTTAGCAAAGGTTTTAGATCGCTCGGTTTTGTATTGCGTAATTGCAGAGAAATATGAAACATTATCATGTTTCATATTTCTAATTTTCCTAATCATCACAAGCCATAATATTGTGTGGCTTATTTTCAGAAATCCTAATACATCGTAGGCTAAAATTGTTTTGCTTAAACAATATTTCATCATAAACTGTTTACAGAGATGATGAAACATTGTGAAACAGTGTTTATTAACAAATGTTGCCTAATGGATAACCGGCATAACTGTTGGTAAAAAGTCAGGTCTTGTGTGTTCAAATCGTTCTGTACCACATTTGTAGTTGCTAAAAGGAGTCAATATTTTTCAGAGCATAATAACGCTTTTGGAAATGGTTCATACCCTGCTGCCGCACGTGGCCGCCATGAACCTGCTGGTGCCGAGCGGCGAGGAGTCCGCGGCGCCCACCACCGGCCAGTACTACACGTGGCTCGAGAGCGACCACCCCTACAAGCAGGCCACTGTCACCAACACGCGGTATGTGTCTGCGTCGCCTGCTGCCAGGACTTCTTTATAATGAAGCGTATGGATATTACTGACTCGTGGAACTTAGGGAGTGTCAGTCCGCTCGTGACCACGGTGACATGCATTGTCGCCGAAACGTAGAGATAAATACTGGTAGGTAAAGCAACTTAAAGTTGCTAGTTAAAATACAATAGGAGTGTTCCAGATTTTCAGGAGTAATACGTTTTCTGCTACCATAATATATTACTTGCAGTTTTTCGCAAGATATGGTCACTATCACGAATCATCAAAGCTGAGAAAACTCCCTAGTTTGGTCACTGGCAGCCCCGGAAACCGGCTTCTTCCCGTGAGGAGTCGCTAGTGTCCACGTGCAAACTTGTACTAGTATTATCGGTCACAGCCTGGTTAATGAAACTCTGTCTCTGTTCCATTTGTTTCCTAACGTGGGTCGAGACTTTTTTGTGTATGCTTTGTAATTTTCCATATTCTGGAAATAGCACGTCATACAATTGAAGATCTTACATATGGGTATTGGGACAGGGACATATTTTTGTCCATTTATACGGTTAACATATTTATAACTAGCTGGCCGTTAGCATCCTGGCCCGCGTTGACTATCGTCTTTTTCGTCAAAATATAGCCTAAATATAGCCTATGTCACTGTGGGGGAAATATTTTTTTAAATCGGTCTAGCAGATTCGGAGCCTATTCAATACAAACAAACAAATCTTTCCTCTTAATGATAATAGTATAGACGACATTGTGCAAAAAAGTGTGCTTTGAACTTTGCGGTAGCAGTGAAATCCTGCCTTTTGTTTCGTTCTGACATGTGTGAAAGGAGTAGGAAAACATTATAACTAAGAAGAACAATGCCTAAATGACGTCAATCTTTGACACAATCTTTGTGATTTGAAGGTAATTAGTTTTCCCAAATAGCACGCAGCTTATCACTTGTTACTTCCTCAGGGTCCTGTTCCCGCCGCAAGTGGCGTGGGTGGTACTGGAGATGGACCGGCGCAGCATCACCGCGCAGCCGGAGGACTCGCTGACGGTGTTCGGCGCGGTCGGCCCGCCGCGCCGCCGCTGCCGCTGCGCCAAAGCCAAGCGACTGGACGACCCGCCCTACCGGAAGGTATGCAAGGCAGCGAGCGACCGCACAAAACTAACTAAAGAGTATCAGTATACCATTCGATAATCCACATAATGTACAACAACTTTTGTTAAGAAACCATAATTCGCTTTTCGGCGGTATCAAAGCCTCAAAAACATCACTCTAAGATTTTTTCTATGATTTTTCATAATAGCCTTGAATCTTAAACCTTGTTGGGTAGCTGAAGAAACACAGATATTTTAAGGGCCGTTGCAAAATAACTGGCATAGAGGTTTTTTTAATATTCCCGATAGAAAAAAACTTTTTACGGATTTATTTACTTTTTTGCCATCAAGCGTCTACTACGACTCTTAACCTGCAAATTTGGTATTGACACTAATATAACTACTCATCAGCTACACAAACATTTGAAAACAAATATATTAAAGGCGCAAATTACAAAATAAAAGAAAAATAGAGTAAGAATTTGTCAATTCCTTTAAAAAACTTATAAGTCAAAAATCTTGAAATCGGTTGAGTTTTCGATATGATGTTTCAAGGTCAAATCAATCAGTCACAAATTATGTTTACTACAACCTTTCAAGGATATGCGCCGATTAAACCTATAACCCTGTATAAAAGTGTTTTAAATAGTGTTTTAAAAGTTTCCTGTTTTCGTGCTTTCGTATTATTGTTATTAACTTATTACCAATGATTCTATTTTTGAGACTATTTGAAACACATTGAGTAACACATTTGTCTGCCCTAATAATAGTGGTGCTTTGCCCTCCAGCGCATGATCCAGCTGACGGCGGAGGCGGGCGAGGCGGAGGAGCTGTGCGAGGGGGACGAGGCGGAGGAATGCCTGCACTACAACTGCACCTACTACAGCGTCACGTCCAAGCTCTCCAACACGTGAGTAACTTGTGGAACCTTCTTAATATTACCTTTTCACTTCTCATGCTCTAAAAGTACGCCAAAATAGCCCTACGAAGCGGGGCTAAAGAGACCGCTTTAGTCCCTAGGGAGTAAAAAGTAATTAGTTTTTTAATTTCCTTAGTGACAAAGACAAACTCAAACAGCCAGTAAAAATATAGTAATATCTGTGGAGTGTGGACCATCTTCATTGCGAAAATATGGAGAGTTTTAGTTCCATGGTTTGTCCGCGAAGAAGGTGGCGCCATGTGTTTTAAATTGTTAATCTGCGGTTCAGTTCAGAAGAGAAGCTGACCACGAAAATTTCAGAACTTTTGTTAAGTGTAAAGTTCGGTTTTAAATGTTTTTGTACTAAATTGACTATTTTCCTCGCACTTGAAGTGAAAAGCACAGTTTGCACCTCGAGACTAAACGCCAACTTAATATACCCTCGGTTTCATTGCCTCCCTCGCTTAGTCCCTCGATATAAAATATACTATTAATATACTTATCCTTCCGTTCGTGCGAGCTATCTGTACATCTACCACGAGTTGCCACGTTAATTTTACGTTATCGTTCGCATAAAAAAATGGATTGGGATTTGACATTGTATACTAAACAATGTAAATAAATCCGCAGATTTTCCGATAACTTAATCATTTTTCTTACTTAAACAAGTTACAACAAATGCACCGACTAGGCAACCTAATATGCAACCAAAACTCCATGAAAAATATTATGGGAACTTCATTTTAAAACAAAAATTTGCAGTCAACAAATCTAATAATATTAAACTTTAAAAAAGGTTGTATTTAAAACCGACTGATTCATTTCAGTTTAATTTCTAAAACTTGTCATAGCTATAAAAATCCTATCACAACTATATTATTTGTGATCATTTTTACAATTTAAGAACTATGGAATAATATTTTATGATTTCTTACAGTAATAAAAGTAGTTGGGTTTAGCCATCAAGCGGGTCTCGATCCCGCGAACCTTCGCTTACCTGATAAAAGAATGGCATTGTAAATTATTGAACCTTAATTTACCTTTTTGATTAGCCTGGAGCTTGTACGCTAAAATACAAGTCAGCTAGGAGTGTGACAATGTCATAAATAAAAAACTATAATTATCCTCAATTGCTTTGTATTACACATTATTACATAGTAATATTATTATCACCTTGAAAGCAAACAAAGAACTTATTGTTATTTTTGTTACAGTGCTTCTGATTGGCCAGTACAAGGCATCGTCGTGCCAGGAAATGAAGTCATATTCTCTCTAGAGACTGCCTCCGACTATTTAAATGAATTCAATAAAACCAACAAGTAAGTTATGCATAATTTATAATCGCATTAGATTACATTACCATAATTTAATATGATAGAGGCTGTTCCAAAAAGTAGTGCTAAGCGGAAGCATTATGGTTACTAAGGCTACCCGAATTATACCTATGTACTCTTTTGAGCTTTAAATGCTTTTTCTTCATCTACTAAGTGCCCCAATAAATAACATCGTACCTAAGACAGATTCTACATATCCATTATGAGCAGTGATTACTGCAGATTGGTTCACAATTTTTTCCGAGCATGTATAGTGCAAATGAGAATTGGTTGAGTCTAGAACAAATGTGTGATATTTGAGGTTTCTAACTTAAGTTGCCATCGAGTTGAATCCCTAAAAACTTTGCATTTGGAACATTATTGTTTTTCTTGTTTTCAAATGCTACATCAATATAATCTAGGTGATCTTTCCGATTCCTGTTTGTATATCTTTTATGTCCATTGCTTGGAGAACAAGTTTTTTTTAATGAGTTGTTATGGAATGAAAATAATAATAAATAAATATCTGGGACAATTTACACCAAGATCATCTGACCCCAAACTACGCAGAGCTTGTACTATGGGCGTAATTGATAAACATACTTATATATTTCTAAATACATACTTAAATAGATAATAACACCCAGACACACAACAAACACAAATGATTGTCATGGGTGGGGATCGAACCCACGACCTCCAGCGCTAAAGGCAGGATCGCTGCCATTGCGCCAACAGGCCAGTCATTGAAAATAGGAGAACAACCCTGCTAACATTGAAATTGTGAAAGAGTTCATCCGTAGGTGTACAAGGACAATCAAATGATCGATCATTTGATTGTCCTTGTACACCGTTGGTGTTCGCCAAGCTTCACACAAAGTGCATTGTTGGACAGTGAGGACCACCACTTCGGCTACCGCTGCCTGTGCGTGGGCTACGAGGACGCGCCGTACGCGTCGCAGCGCCAGGGGCTGCTGGCGCTGGAGCTGGAGCTCGTGTACGCGGGCTCGGGCTGCGCCTCCCGCCTGCTGGCGCCCGACCTCGAGATACCCTCGCTCAACTTCTGTGAGTATCATCATTCTAAATACTCACGGGTTCACATTGCAGTTATTTGTTGCAAGAAGCACTAACTTATATTATAAAAGTCTTATGTACTTTCACACACCGTGCGAGGTGAAATACTTTAGTAAATTTTGTTTTATACCGACTACAAAAAAATGGGGGTTCTCAATTCGACGATGTTTTTTTTTTGTTTTTTTATGTTTGTTATCTCTAAACTTTCGACTGGGTTGAACCGATCCTAATAATTATTTTTTAATTTGATAGCTGGTGCTTTCCGTGTGGTCCCATTTTAATTTAATCTGGTTCTGACAGTGGCATCCATGAAAAAACCAAATAAATCCTTAATTTGAATAAAGTATATGCGCGACAAATGGACGAATAACTCAATATCACGCTAACCGATTTCAATGATTATATTTTTATTGTATTTAGTTTAGAAGTTCCCCTGTAAAATAGCGGAGAAATAAGCCGTTACAAACACTGCTTCGCCTAGTCCTCGTCTATGGCTATCTGCAGCGGCTGTCAACCGAAATTTAGAAAAATTACAAATAATGTTGTATCTGATCTGTAAGAACTCGCCTAATAATGTAAGCCGAGATAGTCGAAACGTTTCCTTCATCACAAAATAACTTGATTCTTAAATTTTTGCTATTTTATTTCAAAATAATTATTTTATGTTTGTTGTGGTTTTACTATGAAAAAGTACTATGTTACTGTGAACTGGACAAATCTCAATACATTACCGATTCCCGTCACCCAGTTGTATAATATGACCAGTTTCTCAAAACACGCAATGATAATGAAACTGTCTATAGTTTTACTACGGTACGGTCACTTATGTGATTTTTTTGGTAGTAAGTAAGTATTCAAATAAAGCAAATAGTGTTGTGGACTACAAAACATTAAGTTTCGATTCCAAACGATTTTCACAACAGAAACGATTATGTTCATCTTTAGATAACGTCTTTTTTGAAAATTACTTCTTAAAAACCTTTTATCAAACTTATTTTATTGCAAGGCAAAGTAACAATCAAACCACTTTAAAGTAACTATTCTTGTTAGCAAAAGATAAAGATCAGTTTTTTATGCCTATTAGCAGTGATATTTTTTTCGCAAATCTTTTCTGAGATTCAATGAACGAACATCATATAAAATTAATAGCAACTAATATATCATATAATGTTTTAATTACATTCGTAATTTAAATTTCTTTATTGAGCTCTTACTTAGTTTTTATGTACCTACTAATAAATCAAGTGCTTGAGTTCCTTCGTCTTTTCATGAATCAATTCAAATAACAAATTTTCAACTTTTTTTGCAATCGGAGCCTCGTGTACCGACGGCGAGCTAAGGAACAGAGACCATATTGTCTTTAGTTGAGTATCAGCGTTTAGCTGTTCGATATGAGTGACAATAACGCGTAGTGTTTCTCCATACCTTTATTCAGCTGCCTTGTTTAGTTTAAACATATTAAAGTATTAGCGTCCCGTATTTAGGTTCTAGCAGTACCTTTGTAATTAGCTGAGTAGGAGTTAGAAGCAAATGAAGGATACTTTTTCGATGTATAAAATGAACAAGAACCGATTCACTAAACATCAAGAAATGAACAAAAAAAACCAACTATAATACGCTGATTGAAGAATACGCAATTCTTTTTTTACTTTTTAGTGCAAATTAATTTGTTTTGGTGTAGTTTTTTTGTTATGTAATACACGATCGACCACACAAAATCCTTCTACCCACAAGCTCAGCGTATCCAAGTAAATAGCAAACCTTATGTTACATTTTAAAATTAATTCTAATGTAAAATAGTTTTTCTAATTAATAATTAATTAACTTGATAAGATAAAATAAACACCATAATCCCAACAAAGTATTTCCTTGTTTATGAATTTATCAAAAGGTTATCCAATGCAGCTAAATTGACTAAGAAGTTAATTATTAATCAACTTTTGTTCTTACCTGTACGTGTTTATCTAACTGTGAATGAAACGTGAAGATGATATCATTGTGTTTGATAATACTATTACTGCATGAGGCATAGCCAGATATAATTAGCAGCACCATAGTCATGCGATGTGAAAATTTTGTTATTGAAATCATCGTCTTATGACTTTGTGATAAGATCTATATTTAAACACGGAATTTTGATACGAGTGTTTACACTATACTGAAACTCTGTTATCTCTGCTGTTAGTAGTGTAAAATGTGTGCAGAATTTTTAGATCAGTTATGATTTATTTAGGTATAATGAGTCATTGTGTCTAAACACATCCTGTGCTGGTCGGGTCGTGACTCGAATGCGCGCCGTGCAGGTGTCCAGTGGGCCATCTGCGCTATCTGTCACTACCTAAACTTGAATCTGTTCGGTTGTTTCCGTGAACTCATAGCCACACGGGCAATGTTTTTAAATAGGTCAGAGATAGCACACGTTTCGTCAGATATGCTCGTTTAAGTTGTTTAAGGATGCATTCAATTGGTTAAAGTACTTACAAATGATACTAACAACCAAAATAATTATTAAATAGCTGTAGCTCGCGGCTTTGCCGTGTTTGTAAATTAATAAAATGATGTTGGACCCCACAGTCGCTATCTTTGCTCTTTTGTTCACATTACAAAATTGCATTTTCTCCTTTGTTGCAATTTGATACGACACCCAGAAAAGTAACATTGGTACGTTACGTTGCGTCATCTCAACACAGTAACACTACACAGCCTACACGGGTGATGTGAGTGTGACGTTATCTAAAAACCATAATATACCTTATGCCTTACTATCAAATGTACGAAATTATGATTCCAAATATATCGTGTGTAATTATTGATGGTTAACACTAATTGTGAACAATCTTATTAATCCGCTTTGTGAGCGTTCAACCTCGCGGGAACGTAAACATCTGCTCAGGCTGCAACACGTGGTGATCTTTGTTACCGGACATATTATTAATAGATCTTTTAAGAATAAGATTAATGTCTAAATACTGTAATAATAACAACAGTTTAATTATTATAATGTTATCTTTAGATACTGTGAAGTATTCTTGTAATTCTAGATTGAAATGTTCGTTGTGTAATGTTTACTCTTCGTCATCACTCTGAATCAGCACCTCGACTGTAACTTTGTAGCTGTAGTGTAAACTATCAAACACTCAAAGATCTGTATAACCATTTTAATACGACTTGTACGTCTATTCGTTATAAAACCTTAACCCAGTCTCTCCGTCCCGTCTAAGTTCCCCATACACAATCGTGTACTCTTACTCAGCTAATTACAAAGGTAATGCTAGAACCTAAACACAGGGTGCCATTACTTTAATGTGCTTAAACTAAACAAGGCGGCTGAATAAAGGTAGGGAGTAACACAACGCGTTTTTGTCACTCATATCAGAACGTCTAAACGCTGATGCCCAGCTAAAGACAAGGTGGTCTTAGTTCGTTAGCTCGCCGTCGGTACACGAGACTCCGATTGCTAACAGTAGTGCGTTACAAAGTATGAGTACTTAATTTGCTATAAATTTACTTTCGTTTTAATGAAATACATATTAGGCATGTTCAACTATTCAACAGATTCTTTAAAGATTTCCATGTAAAAATATTTCATACAAACGAATAATATTTTATATACTTACTAGCTGTCCGTCAGTTTCGCCCGCGTAGACAATTTCTCCTGTTGAAATATAGTCTAAAATAGCTATAGCCTTTGTTACTAGCTGATAATAGTGATATGTAACTTTACATTGGCGAAAGTGTTTTTGAAATCGGGCCAGTAGTGTCGGAGCCTATTCTATACAAACAAACAAATCTTTCCTCTTTGGCTCTATCTAGTGATAGTATAGCTTATAATTACCACAACCATAATCTGGATTTGTTAAGGTTTTAAAACAAGGCATACTTTCTACTTACATTATTTCTGCTTATTTGCAGTACTTTTGTTTAATTTTCAATATAAAGAATAAAAATAACATGAACTTGGAAGTATCTATACTCCATTCATTTTAACATTAGAATTAGGAGGCTCATAGAAGCAGGGGTGCTAAAATGAATGACAATTTGCATTTGACGTTGCAATGCCGGATGACATACCTGAGTATAGCCTGGCAAAATTGAGAACCCCTTCCGCCATAACGTATGAAGGGATTATGTAACATTTTAGCTTTGATAGAGTTATAGTGACAGTAAAATGTGTTCGGATATTAATCCCTGTTTCTTTTAGGTTTTTAACATCGACAATATGGTTTTATGCAAGACAAAATAATTTATTTAAGCAAAAGCCCCATAAATTCTGAAGTTACTTTACCTTAAATGAGAACAATTAAGTGTGACAGCTGCTATATGAGTAGATTTTAATAATTTCGGCATTAATCTTAAAAGTAATAATGTTTATTGTACTTTTACCACAAAGTGTGCCCTTAAAATAACCTTTTTTTACTTCTGTCGAATGCTGTTATTAATGGACTATAGCCAATAACAAATAATATTTGTGTAACAACGTTTTTGTCCCTTGGATTGATTTGCTTCTGACACCGAGATGTTGTCAACTGGGTCGTTCTATATCACAGTAGATTTTGATATCATGTTTTGTCCTAGCCACGGTAGCGGAGTTGCAGCTGCTCTCAAGGATGGGCGCCAACCCGTCCGGGGCTGACGCGGAGCCCTCGCAGACGGGCGGGGCCATCTTGTTGTCGAGAGGGCTGGAGCTGTCCTCGCCGCCAACGATACACCAAGTCCTCGACGGGCACCCGCTCTTACGGTGAGTACCTAGTACCTAGGACATACTGCTATATATTCACAGTTTTGGGTCTCGAAGCAGATATAATGACATGGAATCGTGAGACTGAAATGCAAAGCGTATGTGTACTATACTACTTTCGCCATATGATGATATCCCTGACAGTTCATAATTGTTAATTATAGTGATGTAATTTAATCGAGATGGCAAAGGAAATGGAATCGGATTTACCGATTTTTTATTTTTTAATAAATTCTTAGTAAATGGGTTATGGCTAGTAAACGCGGTATCTCGAAAATAATAGTTAAAAAATAGCACACAAGGCAGACGCACTGGTACTAATGCGAATGACGTTATTACAAAATGGTCGCTCCTATTCATCGATTTTTGTCGATTCAGTAGTGTCAATACACTATTGCATGGAGCTCCTTTCCACGCATCAGGCCCTGTAAAGATATAATAATTTAATTTAATTTACTTCATTTATTAACAGTTAATAATCATAGCAATAATTTACTAGATAGGATTCGAAAGAACAATAGTTTTTAATAGTTTGTAACAGTTTCTTTCGCTAGTTTCTTTTTATTTAGTTTGAAATGGTATGCGTGACACGGAACAAGAAGAGCTGTCAGGCATATCATCTTACAGTGAAAATAGTCTAATATAACCATCCTGTTTTTGTTTCGCAATTATCATTATGAAAAATTGCGGGTTCAATCTGCTGGTGATAAATAAAACTATACCTAACTTAAGTTGTTTAATTCGATTTTGACCAAATAAAGATTTAATGTTTTATTTTCGGTGTACTCATTAATCTTTGCCAACTACTTTATAAGATAGTCCATCCATGAGGCTTATTTAGAACTTAGAGCTTGAGAGTGGCACATTGAGAGGAATAGAGAGCAAAGGGAACGGTTCATGAGAATAATTTTATTATATTCATAAGTCTTCTAGTTAACATATAATTCAGAAAGCATAGTAGGTACTGTCTTTAATTTTAAATCTTGACTTAGGAGACACATGATTAATAATTGAATATTGGACTCAGAGGCTGTTTATGAATTTGAAGATCCCGATCATTCGATGTGCCTCTCTTATAATTATTTCTAGTATATATCTTAGTGATGACAACTCTGCTGCAGCAGTATCTAAACCAATATCTCTACTCCTTGCTCATCAGCATCGATACAACGAGACTGACAATATCTGGCAACGTGAAATCTAAAATTTACGCTGCCAGAGTGTACGGCAGAATTGCCACAAATAACTCATTCTATTATTCACAATATTTTAAGTATTTAATAAAGTAGATTACTTATTCCGTTTAGGTCTCTTCGTGTACGGTTTTCGTAACAAGATATTTAACTACCATTAATAGTTGCTCAGCATGGGAACACCCAAAAATTCCGAAACACGTAATTCCGAATTTCAATATTCCGTTTTTCATAATTCCGAAGCAACGAAATTCCTAATATTCAAAAGCACGAAAGTTATTTTTCCGAATGTCACAATTCCGATATTTCAAATTTCCGACTTTCACTAGAACAAAGAATTAAATATCCGAAGTTTCATTTCCGAAAACGATATTCCGAATTTCAAAATTCCGAAAATTCATTGCAATTATATAAAATTAAGCTTAAACCATCATTCCGCCCTAATACTAGTCTGGCCCTAGACTAAGAATGTAATTCAAGAGCCCGCTTAAAAAGCTACTATTAGGTTAGGTTAGGTTAGAACTGTGACCACAGAACCGAATTGTCGGCAAATAAGTACGAGTGTGGCAAAAAATCTATAGATATTATGTATAGTATACAATGTAATAAAAAAAATCCCTAGATAGAATATTTTTCTTAGTAGGCAATAAGTTTTCACAGTGAAGTTTAGTTTATAAAGCTACTATTGGTTAGGTTAGGTTAGAACTGTGACCAGAACTAAATTGTCGGCAAAGTAACTATTCTGCTCTTTGCGCATTCTATGAAATGATAATATAAGAAACAATTCGTGAAACGAAAATCTAAGTCCCTATTTTCTAAAAAAGCAACAACCGTGTTTATTTGATGTAACCATTAAATTAATACTATTGTACGTTGTTCTGTGGTTAGGTAAGGTTAAAATTAAAAACAAATTTAGGTATATAAATGCAAAAAAAAGGTTTCGGATTTATGATTTTTCAGTGTTTTCATTTTGCGGAATTCGTATTTCGTATTATGATAGATCGAATTATTGTTGATTCGGAATTTCATGATTTGGTTCTGAAATTTGGAATTCTGACTTTCGTACTTTCGGAACATTCGGAGTTTTGAAATTACGAATTTGTAATATTCGGATTTATGATAATTCGGAATTTTGACTTTCAGGATTCTGAATCATTCGGAATTATGAAATTAGCAATTTAGAAATTCGTTATTTTTACTTTCGGAGTTATGTCTTTCGGAATTATGTAGTGTACCCACCCGCTCAGCATAAACAAACCAAACAAATTATTATTAATGAACCGACTATCGAATAATGTGGTGTCGTAGGAACATTATGTGGCATCAAAATGCCACATAATGTTCCTAGGTATAAATAAACATCTCAAAGAGGAGAAATACAGCAACAACTTAAATTAAGTTAAAACAAAGTCCGCTGATGTAAATAAAGCATGCTTGTAAGTGTAAGTGAGTATGTAAAGCAGCAAATGGTGTAATGTTCTATTCACCCGACCCGACGCAGCGTGATATACAAACGATCGACTTCAAGCGTTCAAGGTAAGATTCACCAGAGGTGAGTATGAAACATACAATACATCGACTAGAGGTGTAACATCACTCGCAATTGGCCAGACTTCGCACGGCACTAGGTTGTGACAAGTCTGTTCGCAAACGCTCCAGCACCTTATCCATATTATTACAACATTTTAATTTCGCAACAGCATTAAATTATAGTTATAATAAACATTTCATTGTTTTAGCTTAAGTCTTAGGCCAAGATCTGTACTTAGAGCGTGCTTGGCTCAAACTTAGACTTATCTCAGATTTGAACAGCTGTATTATCTATATCAGTGCCTTCTTATAGATATTAATTCTTTAGGTTTTAGTTGAACATCATCTTAGGTATTCCTTAGTAATAATTATAGCAATACCCAATATAATAATTAATGTCATAAGTCTGTGCTTAGAAAAGTAACGACTATAGATCTCAGCCTTAATAAAGTGTCCTGAAATAACAACTTACTGAAAAATTTGCTACAATGTAGCACTTCTTGAAGCTAGTGGGGTAAGAGGAATAAAAGATTACAATAAAGACTATTTATAGTTACATACAACAGTTTATTGAAAAAATAATTTATTGACAATGCAAGAACTTAAAGGTATTGGATTACCATACCATATAATACTGATCGACATTACACTCATCTAAAATTGGCACATTTTCGACGGTCTGTTACACTGAGGTAGAAACCCTAAACTAATTAGCAGTAATTAGGAATGTTCGTACGACGGGGATCGAACGCCATTGTGTGAATGCGCTGCTGCACCGGCACGGGCGCACTCGGAGATCAAAACGAAGTTAAGGGCCGTTTACAGGTTAGTGGTCAGCAGTTCGGCTCTCTCTACTACTATATGAAATTCAGTCTCTCTGTACGTCTTTCCGTCTGGCAATACTATCTGCACTTTCTTCTTCTTCTCGTTTTCACGTCTCACTATACAGAATGTAACGATAGATGCTATTATTATCACTAACACCACGCCAAGTACCACGAATATCCAAAAAGTTTGCTTGAATCTCCCACAACGGCTATCGACAAAAGTTGGCACGGAAATAAAGTGACCTTCCAAATCATACCAGCAGTTGATGAGTCCCTGTTCTTTCAGCAAATCTTTCCACGCCTCTGCTAATTCGCACGTGCACCTGGCATTCAAGTTCAGTCCGTCGATGCGCAGCGTCAGTGTCGAGGCGTTGTACGCCAACGACAGCGGCGTCACTTCTGTCATCGTGTTGTTGTCGATTAGCAGCTCTAGCCTCCCCGACCTAGACCAAATCTCAGGAGCTAACCGAAAACCTAATAACGCTTTATTTCTGAGCGTCGTCACTGTGTTATTTCTAAAAGTGATAGGGCCATGCGTAACCATGTGGTACCCGTCAGGCTCTATCGTTTCTATCATATTGTTCTCTATGAGAACTCTCTTTGGTGATCTTACAAAAAATGCTAAACTAGAGACGTGTTTCACTGCCACGTTTTCCATTTGGAACAAGTCTGTCACTTCCACATCGGATAGGAACCTACTAGGTAAAGTCCCTATTTTCCCTCCTCGTAAAAAGAAATTCACAGTGGTAAATTGCTTGAAAGCTTGAATTTCGATGTTGTGAAACACATTATTTCTAAGTTCTATATTTCTAACACCGGTGAGACTAGAAAAGGCGAACGGCCTCATGTTTTCGATGGTGCTGTCGCTAATGAGGATGTCGTTGACGCGGCCTTGCACCGCGTGGGAGGATATGTCGCTGATGGTACTATTCTGTATGACTATCCGCAGCCCAGGGTGTATCTCGCTGTCTCTGGAAAAGGGCGACCATGCTAAAGCGTGCTCGTTAATGACTATCCTCCCCACGTTCACGAGCTCCACATTTCGCAATTGAATTAGATTCCTCGCTGTATCAGCGAGAAAGTGAACCCGATCGCAATTATTCACGATGATAGCCGTCGCCGTCGTTGGAACACTGTACGCCCCGTTCGGCCTCAAGGTCACCTCCTGTTTTGATAAAAAAAAAATGAAATATCAATATTGCTACTAAATGTGGAAAAGTAATAACTTTTAGCATTGGTTATTGTGTGCGCGTATATACTCACATTATCAGCGGTGCATTCACATATGACCCTCGTGAAAGAGTCGCATCGGCAGAACTCCTCAGCGCAGATGGTGGGCACCATGGACTGCGCCAGCGCGCGCGCTTGAAGCGCGACCAGCAGCGCCCACCACCACGACCATCGCACGCGCATGCTCGTGCTAAGGCCCTCACGTCACCATCGCACTACCTATTTTACACCCTGAAATTGAGAAAAAACCACCATTAATCCGCATTTTCAGAACTTGCCAGGGTTGCCTATCTACCCAACCCTCATGACACGCAAAGACTTGCTACGGAACCATAGTAAACCATTTCTAAGCAGAGTGGCTTTGCAGAAGAACGGTAACAAATGCACGCATAAACAACGTCTTGACCTAAGTTATATGGCCCTTCTCCTTCGTCTCAGTCACCTTTCTGTTCCAATGCAGGCAATAAACCTGTTGTTGCGATTCTACGAGCTTAACACTGGACTGATACACTGTGCAATTAGGTAGACAATATTGCAACAAAGGAATCACACATTCACACTTCAATATCACTACGCCATTGCGGACGTCTGTTCGTTTTACTAGTATTGCAAGATGATGAAATAATCGCGCCGCCTATTTTAGATTTTTAACAACAAGACTCAAATTTTGTGAGTCGGAAACTCTGAAGTTATTTTAATGGGAATGTTATGAGCAACGTGTGCAATACCGAGGTAATGAAGTCGATTTGAGTCAGCGAGCGATCGGCTTATCGGAGTGTTATCAGATAGGTACGGTTTACGGGCCAACGTGTGATTTCAGCAAGGCTATCTAGAGATAGCGGCCAGATAGCAAGTGTTGACGACCATTTTATGTTTTGAAGTAAATGCTCTAATAAGCATTATTTTATTTGCTTAGATACTGAGGAAAGAAATCCTAATCTTGAATGCTTCAAAATTGCATGTACTTGAAATGAAAGAAGTTAATTCTGTGCTGTATTTGTTGAGTTGTGGATGATCAAAACGAGCCAGGAATTCCAGACAGTCGGTGTGCAATTGCAAAGTATATTTAAGGCATTCTCCCTACGTTTGCGCGGTATTTGAGCCGTCTGTCATCTGGCATTAATTCAGTTAGTCTGCTTGCGTCTACCGAAGGGACAGAATAAGTAATAGTATTACCATACCGAAGGTAATTGCCATTTGCATAATAACGTCATGCACAAAATATCTGCGATGCGTGTTGACATATACAATGACCTTCTAGAAAAATATGTTATAAACCAACGACGCATCACGTAGGTATACAAATATTTATCTCAAAGTCAAGAGTTCGTGGCTTTTATCTGCGGCGGGACATATTTTTATTTAACTCTATATGTACGCTTTTTACGTCTTTGAAGTGAATTCTAACTGAATATGAGGTTTTGGTTTTGAGTAGTTATTTCTAAAAAAACATGGAATAAAGATGTCAGATTGATTTTACAACTATTAATTAATATTTTTTCAAAAGTGAAATTACATCGTCATGTTAAAATTCAGCTTACTTTTTCTGATGAAACTTTCGTAGAAATGATAAAGTATATCTAATGTTTCATCATTCAGATTTGACCTCATCTTGTTGCATAAATAGCCAGAGGAGGAAAAAGCACGCTCGGCTTCAACACTTGTGGGTGGAATTAACTTCTGGAGAGAAGGCTCTCCAGACATCCGGATTGGTCGGACCGGCCTTATTTGAACAGGCATCGATTATGTTCCGTTCCGATACACGACACAAAATATAAACACAAAATTATTTAGTGTAAGGAAACATATTTTCCAAACACAATATAAGAAAAGCTACGAGTTTCAAGCTTTCGAGTTTTTATTTTTCATAATTAATAAATCAGTCTCTGTCACCCATCATAGCAGTAGCTCTCCTTAGTTTGGGATCAGCTGATGATCTTGAGTCTTGTTGTTAGGGGTTCCTGTCTCCCAAAGTATATTTTTTCACCGCGACACATATTGAACACGAAATACACAGTGTAACTGCTACATGACATGAGTGTGTATTTTTTGAGGCGTAAGTATGTACTTCAATTCGGGATAGTAAATAATATAAAGTTGATATAGTACTGGTCCTTGTTTATTTATTCACTAGCTTTGCGTCAGCGGCATCGCCCGCGTAGATTGTCTTTCCCGTCAAATAATAGCCTGAATTAAATAAATGTAGCCACTCCCTGATAATGTAGCGTTATATTGGTGAGAGAATTTTTAAAATCGGTTTGGTAGTTTGGAGATTACCTACCCCAAACATACGAACTCTCAAACGCTTACCTCTTTTTAATATTGGTAAAGATCCGCTCTCAAATCAAATACCACAAAACAGTGCATTAGTCACAATTACAGTATCCCTATGAGACTAGGTTTGATAAAACGCGATCTTTAGCTAGGCGATGGATCGATAGTAGGGAAGGCACGCGCAGCACGCATCCATTCATATTAAAAAATAGCTAAAGATGAATATTTTCTCGCCAATTATCTGTAGGATTATTTATACTCTGATGTAAAATTTCCTAAGCGAATAGTTTACAGGTCTTAACTAACTTAAGAGCCAAAAACATATAGTGCCTCCAGCCGCAGCTTGCAGTAAAATGTATTGAAGCTTTCAAAGATTTTCAGTAAACTCCATTATATTTTTAGTGACGCAAAATTAGGTATCAAAACCGTCGGTCGTTGAGGAGCTATAATTTGTGTTCGGCGAAGTGACTTGAGCGTGTTAACCGGTCGTTGAAATATGAACTTCTTTTTAGAGAACAGTCGCGGAGTTCGCCCCTGTCTGCGCCTGATTCTGCCTTAGTACACTTTTACCGGTTTCATTAACCTGATTGGGCTTTGCTTTGCATAACGGATACGCTGTCTCTGATGTTCGCATAACATGTGGCACTCATTAAGTTAAAAGTTATTCTTTTTGCTTACTTCATTTGCTAAGTGCGTTAAACGTTTACACTACAGCCATCAAAGCAGTATATTGCAGTTTTATCTTCTTTCAGTCCTGATCAACCAATGAATTAAATTCTCACATGTATTGAACCTTTGCTTAGTATTGACATTTTATTGAATTCCTACGAAACGTATAGTTCGGCCTTGCACTACAGTGATTGGAAATTATATCGTCTATGAATAGAATTGATGTCTTGGTATTTTAATCGGCTCTTTGTGCCTCATTCATGACGCGCTCGGGCTGGACCTTTGTTTTCTAACGAAAGACGATCTCTTTGTACGAATGAATGAAAGAGTAATTGTTTGATTATGCTACCACTACTGTTTATATCAAAAAAAATTACCATCATATCGTATTACCTGAGTATACCAGTAGCTATCAAAAAGGCCACTGGCAATGATTCACTTTAGAATTTTGGTTCCAATAATGTTGTTTTAATTCTTAATTTACATCGGTGACTACTATATTTTCATTTAACGTCCAAAAATGACAAATGCAGAGACGACAAACATCCAGGAGCGGAATTATTTGCATTCATAGTTATTTAAAGCTATAAGCCGTCTCCTGCTGCACTTGCCTTTGAGTATATTCTCGGAGTGATAGTAGGCGCAGGTGGCCAGCATTCACCGATATCTAGCGACCAGATCCCTCTCTACCTCTTCCATCCTTGTCCAGTCCTACGAGACGTTCTCCGTTATATGATCTCTATTTCAAAACGAACTATTAGATATACGTACTTATTCCATTGTTCTTGGAAAATAAACCCTACACTGAGATGTAAGTAACGTTACGTTTAAATTATTAAGAATTGACCAACGGACTTGTTTTGAAAGGTTCCATAAAAGGGGTCGATAAACTTATATCTGTATAGGTTTCCTAGGTACTTCAATGAACAATAAATCGAGCCTCGGCGATAAAAAGTTCATTACGTGTTCGATTTTCCAATGGCTATTATGAACATACAGTATACCACTTAATTCCGTTTCTGTTATTGATGCAATTCGATACCACTTTATTTAGAACTCTGTCAAAGGCATAAAGCATCCTTTCATGTCCACCTGTGCAAACAGAAATAGACGGGCCATTCTTTTGTGTTTTAAGAGCGCGTTTAGGTTTCTCCAGTTATAAATCGTGAAGTTACCATTAATAAGTACCTATAGAGGATAATAAGTGTAGAGGATTTTCTTTAGAAAAAAACGGACACCTTTGAAAAAGTGCTTGAGGCGAAATGTATGGGTCCTAGGTTAATTTTCTAGCATATTTCAGTATTTTGTCGTCCTGCCTTTGGCAAGCGTTGTGCTAGAAAATGAAGCAATCATTCAAATGACTTGCTAGAGCGTTTCCTTCAAGTCAGAAGGTGTCCGGACGACAAACAACTAACGTTACGAGTGTGCAAGATGATTAACCACGTTAGTAGTGCCCGCTACAACACTCGGCAGGGCGCGGAACTAATTCAGACGTCGCCGTGTGAGCCAGAACTGCAGTTATTAGCCCTGCGGCTACCGCTGTTCTGTTTTTATAGTCGGACTACTAATTACGACGTCAGTTTTGGTACACTTACTATTAACACTACATTTCAAATTTATGTTAAGGCTATGCTTTTAAAAATAACTCAATAATAATATATATATATTATTATTATTAATAATAATAATATTGATCCAGTTTAAATTTTGAAAATGCTGTTTCAACTGAAATGCAGCAGACCTAAGAAGGCCTTCATCATTAAAATCAAATCATCTTCAATATTGATAGCTAAAGTTCTGAACACAATACATGCAAAAAGCGGTGTCCCTTAAAACCGAATCACACTTAACTCTTCGACGACCGACTTGGTGTAATGGTTAAGAAGTTGGCTACTACACCAGAGGTCGCGGGTTCGATCCCCGCACAGTACAAACATTTGTGTGCATGAACATGTCTGTTTGTACTGGTCTGGGTGTCTCCTATGTATAATAAGTATGTATTTACAAAAGAAAATGTATTTAAGTATGTTTATCCGTTGTCTAGTATCCCATAACACAAGCTTTAATTAGCTTACTTTGGGGCTAGATGGCGCTGTGTGGAATAATGTCCAGGGATATTTATTTATTTATAAATAATGTTTAATGTTTACTTACTTAAGCTGACGAGGGAACTAAATAATAAAAAAATATCACCAGGCGCTCTTACCACTATGCTTTCGAGATTTATCTGAAAAGTGTAATTTTGTATTTTACAAAATACAACCTAAGAGACTACTTGTTATGTTTTGTTGATTGTGCTACTTATTTTAATGTCCTCTATAAAATAAACGTTGTTGATTGGACATACATTGCTGCTGATATTGCAATAGAGCTGTGAATTGCGTTGCTGATGTATTCACTAACACTTTTGAAGGCTTCTTGGGTTACGTCATAGTTGACATAAGGTCTATTTTGATGTGGATTCGTCACTTGTTCGCCATCTTAATGTCATTGTGTGATTGGCTCTTTTGATATTACCTTATTAGTAAATTATATTTTCCTTTTTTTGTTGAAAGTTGTTATCTGAGTTAGACCAATTTTACTGAAGGTGAGTGAGTGCATGTTAAGTGAGGCCAAGCTGTATTTAAATGAATATGAATATTTTGACCCATAACTTAGTATTTATACTGGTAAAGATTCAATTCAGGGTTGGCATGAATTAATCATTTCTGGTATCAATCACCAGTTTTGGTGGTGCTTTTTCTGTGAAAAAATCCCAAATACCATCTCTTTGGCCAGGTATTTTATTTATAATAAATATGGTCACGCCCGCATCACAGCAATAACAAGAGTAAACAAAAGTTATCGAATGAATCAAATATTAGAACGAAAGTAAGACCGCAATTGCAAGCTAAATGTACTAAACACTACACGGGGATTCCCCTTTGCATTCACATGTCAGACTAAAGGAAAATCACCGCGCTGGGTCCACGCAACCCCTTGAGGGCGCGTTCCGTTTTTTGCAAAAATTTACGTAGTTAAATTAAATAATAAAATGAAAGAAACAAAAAAGCGTCATTAACTATGTTTTTCTTTTTTTAAAAAACCTGATTAAAAACATTTTTATATTTTATTCAAAATGGGTGTTGTGTTTGGGCTCAGTCTCGCCTGGTGTCAAGCGATGATGAGGCTGATGGTGGTACATGCACACCCAGAGAATGCCTATTCACTCAGGATTAACCCTTCATTCCCAATTACATTACGAACCGGACTTAGTACGGATTAATCTGGAAAACCTTTACCCATCTTAGAATTAAAAGTCAAAACTACTATATTACCAACTTCAAATTTCCCAACGGCAAATCCCTATCTGTTAAATTTCACAGACAGCGTCTAATGAAAAAATATGTTTAGATTGTAGTTTATTGATTAATCGGAACAGGCGATCCATGCAACAATTATATTTGGTTGTAACCTTTCTTTGTTTCTTGTTTACGGAACTCCATCTTTTTTGTGGCATTATGACGATCTATTTCTAGAGATTGGGAATGCACCTCTGCCAAGTACTACTATCCTAAGATTTGCATTTAACGCGGAACGTGTAGTTAAGCGCACGAACTACACTTCTGTTTAAAAACTCTACACTGTAATTTTGTTCCAGAATTTCACCATTTCTCCTTTAAAAATAAGTCTAACATATCGTGTACATGGTATAAAGTGTAAAAGAAACCACCACGAACATACTCGATCATCATGATAAATGAAACATACTTGCGTGAACAATTATTGTTATATTATATGTGTCGGACACATAAACCGGTGGGCAACATTGATAACAAAATTTACTTTTTCATTCACGATCACGATGCAGGTAAACAACAGGGCGGTCGATAAATTACCATAGACCTCAACGTAATTGTTGAGGTCAATTGGATAGACATGTTCTAATTAGGTTCATTACAGTCACATTAAACCATCGCTGGATGTTGTTTTCAAAAGTCCGTCATAGTTCTTTCTCGTCCTCGCCCTCGTCATAATCCGACTATGTTTTTGCTTACATAAGCCAGAAATCACTATTTGAAGCCACGCAATTTAAAAAAGTAACATTAACTAGCGCTACCTGACACAAAATTAAACTTAGTGTGAAATAAGCTGCCTGCCTTTTTGAAGGATATTGTAAAAAACTCTATTTTCTATAGAAAGCTTAAAGAGTTATTGTAGTTATTTATTTACAGTACTCTTGCATCTTAGAAATTAAAAAGTAATTTTAATACGGAAATTTCATAATTTTAAAGATGTATGAACCCAAGATAAGAATTATGTTTGTATGTAATATAATACGATGTTATTTGTTGTGAGAGAGAAGAGATGGAAGAGAGACTGTATAAACATTTCTGCAGTGTCCTGACGGGCCTCATGCTTTAGTATTGTTATTTTGTAATAAAGATCTTTTAAAACAACATAAAGCAATAAATTATATGACTAAGACTACATCTCATTTAGAGTTTCACATTTTTCTTGGTAGTCCCCTGTTATTTTTCTCAGAATTGCGCACTGATAAGCGAGATTCTGAAATTTACTTTGTAAAATAGCTAAGTTTACTTATAAGGATACAATTCAAGCAGGTTTAGAAGTTATTATGAATATTGGTAATTTCAAGGCTGGTATTTTATCATCTTTTTGGTTCGTTCGAAACAAATGTGTTTACCGGATTTAGAGATGAACTGTGTGTGATCTATTAATTGGATCGTCATTCCAGGGATCTTAGGTTAGCCCTCTTACGAGAATGACTTATCAACCTTTGTCTCTCTGGGCGCGGACGGGCAATATCATCGCGAGCTGTCAAGAGCTTCATTGCACATAAATATTTGTGTAACTGTTACATTACAGCCAGACTGACCGCCTTCTCACTTTTGGAATGTTCAACGAGTCTGTGATACAGATTTCTGGTATTAAGCAGCAAATTCTTTTGTGCCCGGATAAAGATTCCTTTAAAAAGATCCTCAGACTACAAGGAAACAATAAGTGTTCCGAGTTTTTAACAAATAATCAATAGTTGTATTGATTTAAGGCCATTGAAATGAAAGAAGTAGGAAGGAATTAAACTAAATGAATGGATGTTTGCGATAAGGCCACCAACTAGGCAGGTCGAGAGTAAATTGCATCCCACAAATGCATCTTTTGATGCAATCTAGCAGGTAACTTAATTGAAATTATTTGTTTATTTTGTAATATAATTGCTTGGTACAGTAGAAATACTGTGCTACTAAATCAAATTTACAGATTGAAACACTTTAACGAACTCATTAATGAATAATTTTATCCGTAACCGCATTAGTAGTCACGATCAAACAAGTTGGCATTCATCTTTCATGTTAAGCCCTAAATTTGTCGGTTTAATAATTTTTGTTTGAGTGGCAAATCAGACGAATGCGTTGAAAGTAATATAGACTTGTCATCCCACGTGTTCCGAGCCACATAGTGCACTAGATAGCTGGGAACTGCCGGCGCTTATTGAGTTAAATTCTAACAAGCTCCTTCCCGAAGCCTCTCCTACCAATTTAATATTGTAGGCAATGTTCCTTGTCGTGATTTTATGACTTCTATGGTTTTATTCTGTGCGTCAATACTGACATACAGAAAGACAGACGTTTCTGCTTTTTTAGGTAAATGTATGAAAATGTGAGAGAATTATTAAGGTTGGCGTTTGCCAAATGTCGGCTTTGGCGAACGCCATGGCGGCGGTCGTCTACGAGTCGCCACTTATACACTCAAATAAAATCCTAAATTGTAAACTTTAGGTTCTTAATGAGCTTTTTGTTTTATATTTTTATAGTATAACTTTACAAATATGAACAATTTATTTCAATGTGAAAAAGTAAATACTAGCTGGTAAAATAGAGTTCAATTATTTGATTGTTTCTCGATGTTTGTTCGTGAGGTAAACATTTGAGTGATTGCTGTTAAAGATTTACCATTGGGAATTTCTAATATAAATAGTACGTATATACAATGTTGTGCCTCGTGTGTTTCTGATCGTGTGGCTATCAGAATTCGTTTTAGTAAATACAGTGATAGTTATGTCAGAATTGCTAGTTCGATTGAAACTGCAAATGTAATTGCCGATCATAACTTCATAATATATTTAGAAATGCCAGCTCAAAGCAATTTTCAAGTACCAAATATTTCGCTCCACCTCTTTGATCCCCTGCCAATTCCAATCATGATCGATATTAGTGTAGTAAAACCAAAACAAATAATGTACTAACCTCATAAATATCACGTTCGGCTGTTCGGAAGTTAGCAGCAACCACTATAACTTGACCTCATTGTTTAATAGTAACAGAATGAGCGTTTTTGAATGCACTACAAGTACTGGCGGTAAACGCGTACTTCACTGAGACGTCAGTGAGAGGGAACAATCGGTGCGTGTTGTTGTTGCGGTTCTCGCGCGAGCGACTGACGCGAGCGCGGCGAGGTGCGCGCGCGCCGACTCCGACCTTCAGCTAGGTATCGCGGCCCGAGACTCGCGTGTGCGCTACGCGGGCGCTGCGCCTGAGTCTGTCGGCTAGGGTTGCCGGAGCTCATCATGATGAGAGCTCGGGTCAGGTTACGAAAACTGTGTATTAATCCCGGTTCTGCCAGTAAATCACGTGAAATACTACAGTGTGCCAAGTGCGACTTCATTCGAGCATACTCACTGTGAAAGTAATTACTCGTACTTGTCTCTGAGCTGTCAAATACGAGTATGTACCAATTAGCAATAGACTCGCATTTCGATACACTGACCAGACTTTACAAAACCGTACATAGGGAATACTATATTTATTGCACTGAAAACGTTATTTTAATGGGTGAATCTTCGTGCTTTTGAAAAACCCGAATAGCCGTCAGTATTCTGCTGACAGTATAGAAATGTCATTCGTCAAAATTATCAGAGGAAGTTACCTTAAATGTGATAAAAGTTACCATTGGTGCAACCCTAGCGTACGAACGGGGCGCGAAAACTGAAATTCGAATCCGTCGACTCCTAAGCCTGATATTAAGCCAACCTACGTAACAGTTTTTGTATTAAAATGATGTTTTTAAATCAAAAATAAGTGCGCTGCAACTTCTGCATTTTATTAATTTAAAGGACCGTTATTTTTTAAATCTAATATGTAAGTACTTAAAGTATGTTGATGTCTATCTGCCTAAACTCTTAAATGAAATTAAAATGTGGTAGTCCATCCTTAAAAATTGGTCCCCACAATATCTCTATGATAGTGGTCGTCGTGTATCACTTAATTGACCAAAAATAAACTAGTCTTTCGCCGGCAAATGCCAATCCGACAGCGGAAGTTCCGTTTAGGTTTTAATCTTGGACGCAGAAGTTTTTTGCGTATATTCTCAAACGGTGAGCTTAGATGATCTTTTTTAGTATTTAATGAATATGAAGAATGATTCAATGAGTGAATTTGTGTCAGGTGCACTCAGTTAGCTATCAGTAGAGTTTTGTATGCTATGGACCTTTGAAGAAGCAGCGTTTTTAGATAGATAAATCCCAATGGATTAATATTTTGTGGAATTTAAGGGGTCGTTTAGATTCAGCTGCAGGAAATGTAGTGAAGAACCAAATTAAAAGCTATGTAATTTTTAGTGATAGCTGAGATATCTCTTGATTGAAGGCAAGCAGGCACGATATGTCCCGAGGTGCAAAGTCCCGAAACTATAATCGTAGTCATTTTGTAGCAAGAAAAATACTAGAAACAAAAGGTGACAATGTGACAACAAAAGCCATGCAATATCTGATGAAAAAGTACCCTTCATTAGTGCAGTCTTTTACAGCGCGGCTCTGATAAATTGTGGAACAGCGGCTATTTGACGTTTTGAAACTGGATATGTGGAACCCTGACGTTGACCGCGTCGCTTTTTGCGGCTTTTGATGTTTGTACACCTCGCGGCTTGGTGTTTTCGGAGAATATTACGAAAGGCGCGTAATAACGGTCTTTACGACCCGTGAGCCCGTGACCGAGCACGGGACGTGTTGGCTCTCGTATCATCTGTCACACGGCTAACGTTTCCTTGGCGTTTTTATCACATAATGTCTTCATTGCATTACTAATTTTTAAGCTCATTTTACATTATACACTTAATTGCCGCTACGTCGACTTAAGAATAAGTAATGATATGATCTACACAGTATTTTTTAAATAGTTATTTAAATAATACTGCAGCAATAATTAATTATTTTCTCTCTTAAAGCTATGGAGAGCGCCGTGGCCTCGTGGTTCAGCACCCGAACTCAGATCGTGGATCGTGTGATCCCGAGTTCAAATCTGGCAGAACCAAAATATTTGTTTTCATTGTTAAATATCCGACTTACTCTCCGGTGATGGAAAACATCGATAAAAAACCAAATCAACCCGCATAACGGGTTGGACACGATTGGCGTAGTGTGCTGTAGCACGGTTTCTCGCCTCGATTTCCGTAGTGTTCCGAGTTCGATTCCCGGTCGGGTCAATTCAGGAAACGATCTTTTCTGAATTGACTCGGGTCTGGGGGTGCTGGGAGACGCCCCTAGCTTATTTCCTTGTGTGTTACCTCGTAACACAGGGATTTAATAATCCCTACTTCGAGACCATTACAAGAGGTGTGTTGTCTGGCGCATATTTATTTATTTATTTATAATAATAAATCACTCCTAGTCGGAAAGTATCGAGAAACCGCTCAAGTTATTAAAGCGAATGCGTAGTACAGAGAATTTGTTAAAGTTTATAACTTGCAAATTCAATATTAAATTGTAAAAAAGAAAAAACACTGCGGATATTTATTCTTAAATAAGATTGATTTTTTTTTTGAATGAAAAAATTGATTGCCCTGAATTGTTGTCAAAGTAAAAATTCTAAATTTCCCACAGATATCCTAGAACCCACATTAATAACCTTCTACGCCTCCTATTCCGTAAAATCGTCCTTGGTTCCAATTCCCCAATCTCGGCAAACTTCACAACAGCATTGGTGAAGGAATTGATATCCTTCACACATCTGTTAATATGTTAAAGCATCAGTTAAAGAAAATGACAGATTGAGAACTGATTTAAGCATATAGGTACCTATGTAAATTTATAAAATTTCTTAAGTTATCTTAGACACTGTGCATGTAGAGTTTACCTACTTTTATTGTACACTTAGACTTAAATTATTTGTAAGCCTGTATATTTGATGTTAAATCTAACAATTACTGGTGAACCAAATGAATAAAAAACAAAATTATTACATGTAGAATTATTTTAATTGTAAGTGTAATTGAAAATTACCTTCGAATTGACATGCCAGTCATGTTACGAGTATACCTACTTAGTCCTTTATACAGTTTACGGTGTTTTAGCTCGTCATTTGAAAGGTAATCTAGCAGCAGTCGGTATTCCACCGCTCGGGTCCTGCCCGTTCGTGTACCGTCATGATCATGAAGTAGGTTTACGAGTCGTATCATAGTCACGAGTTAGGCGCGGTTGTAGTAATATCCGAATTGCTAGTGACTCTAGGTTATACATATAGCGTTAAGTTTAAGCACCATATTATTTCATATACCTTGTATGATGAAAATAATGTAACATTCGCTTTTGGTGGTTTTTATACACTACATGCGAGTTTTAATATTCTTCTTTATGTTACAGTTGCTTAACTACTGTTAACGTATAAGAAAAATACCCACAAACGTTGGTCTTCTATGCATCTGGTAATCTGGTTGCTTATTTTACAAGTGCGAGTTTAGATTGCATTCAATGCACTTATCGTCGAGCGCCAAGTGCAGATTTGTATGAAAAAACAAACAAGTGCGATTCGGTCTCGTGCGAGGTTTCCTACTAACTTTTAGGCACGTGATTAGTTCAAATCAAATCATATCATTAATTTCTAAGAAAATGGTTAATACATGGATCTTAAGTCATTGGTTAGTGCACATATCCTGCCATTACTGGCGTAGAAATATAAATTAGAGTATAACAATTGATAAAAAAAATTACAATTATTATTTTCATTAGTAAAACCTCTTTTGTCGTCCTACATCGTTCGACTAATTTCATCACGAACATTTTTAAGCTGTAACTGAATTACTGCTACTGATCGAAAACAATACCTAATTACCCTATTGTATCTTTTCTTAATAGCTTGATATGTGCGGGAATGTGTTAACAGTATTCCCGTGCAGTAAGATGACAAGCAAATCATTACTATCGTAATTACATCTCTTTTACACGTATTAGTTATATGGGCTTGGATGGATTACTTATTTGAGAACATGATACTTACAAGTAAACTTGAAAATACTCTGATGTATTTATTTTACTTGAGGTAGGTACAGTTTTCTCTCTGAATGCAAATTGAAAAGACTTTCGCTTCGCTACACATATTTTCGATTTGCAGGCGCCAGTATGCGCTTTGTTTTATGTAAACAATTTAATTCCGCTGTTTGCATTATACCGGGTGTTTATCAAATAACTTCTAATAATATTCATTAAGTGATGTAGAAACTATCTAAGCTAAGGTCACCATGCAAATCATTCGAACAGTCGGAATTTTTTGTATGAAAACCTTAAAATTACCGTTAAAAAAAAACAAATTTTCGCTTTTATAGTTATTACATCACTTGCTGAGTATGCCATATCGTTTTCGGAAGTTATTTGATAATCACCCGGTATATTTCCTATGTATACAACAATAAACTCAAACGCTCGTCTTCATAGATACTGAAGGGTTGACAAGGCACATCGTAGGAAACTGATGTCAAGTTTTTAACAATAGAAAAAGTTGACCCCCATGTGGTTGACCATTTCAGAGCTCTTCTGTGCTGGGGTGACACTGGTAACCTCATCTGGCTCGAAGTCGAAGGGCCCCTTTACTATCTTATTAGGAGTGAAGCTATCAAAATAAGGCGATATTGTATGATGCCGCTGACTGCATGCACAATCACTTAAAAGTTGCCACACTCTCGTACAGTTAAATAAATAATCGGTGATAATCATGATTTACACGACCAGCCCCTTGGGGTCGAGACTGATAAGCTCGTCATCAAAAGCACCGGCATCCGCGCTCACGTCGATTCAGAGGCCAATGTCAACTTATCTCTCCAAATTGCTTTGAGCTTGAGTTCCTTATTGTAACTATGTTTATCTTGTTTGTTAATCAACTCAAGGGAAACATAACTTAAACCGTACTTGCGACTAATACGTACCCGACCATTTCTCATAATCAATTCGAGTAGTCGCTAGTGGCAAAAATGAGTGTTGTCACTCCGCAAAAAAATATCGAAAATGTAATTTGTATTTTATTCTCTAGTTGTTTTCTTTCTTCTCTCTTCTGATGACTGAACCTGACCTTAACCTTGGTTGATCTTGGTTGCAGAAAGGTAAAATTATTTAATCCAGCGCTGCTGGCTGCTGTCCACCGAGGCACAGCTTACTTAATAGTTATTAGAAGACGACACGATTGGCGTAGTGTGCTGTAGCACGGTTTCTCGCCTCGATTTCCGTAGTGTCCCGGGTTCGATTCCCGGTCGGGTCAATTCAGGAAACGATCTTTTCTGAATTAACTCGGGTCTGGGTGTGCTGGGAGACGCCCCTAGCTTATTTCCTTGTGTGGTACCTCGTAACACAGGGATTTAATAATCCCTACTTCGAGACCATTACAAGAGGTGTGTTGTCTGGCGCATATTTATATTTATATTACGTAACAGATAAATCAGTTCATAGAAAATTGTCAATAGTCATTTGTAAATGCGTGCTGTCATGTGACAGGCAAATATTGCCAGGGCTACCTCTTTCGATATAGATGTCAGCTAGTCAGTACTAACAGTTACGTCAATACCTACATATTCCTATCTATGAAATGTTCTACGCAGCTGTTGACAATCAACTGGCAAATAAGTCTAGGAAGTCCCGGGCGGCTGGTAGGTAATTATCGCCCGCAAGTATGTGGAGTGCCTGAGGCCTGACCGAGGTGTCGAGGCGTAGCTGCATTTTAGTCTCATGTCCAGTCCACATGACGCTTTCCAACTGATTTCCGTCGACGGAAACGGCCAATGGGTGCAGCGGAGCTGTAGTAATTTTCCAACGTTTTTGATTTGGTTAATTATGAGATAAATGATATTTTATTTAACACTATCATAATAATATTTTTTATCCGTTCTTGAGAGTTACGAATACGGTAGGTAAACTACATTAACTTCTGCTGTTCTTTCCCTGGAACCTTTAAAACTTTGTTCTTTTGAAGTCAGTTTACCGATCTAATTATTAAATGCTAGTTCAAATATTTAAATCCGGTTTTCAACTACGTGCTCTACATATTATGGTTAACAACATGGTGTTTACAGACATTTATTTGAATTGAAACTAGTGGAACGTAAACATAAACCAAAAGCTGTCTTAGAGCGAGTCGGTTTAAACCCTTGGTTCTTGTGTGAGATGAGTGCATCGATGTCAAATTTAGGGTTGTCAAAAAGGCTCGTCGATACTGTTAAGAAGCTATATATTTCCCTTCTCAAGCTCCATACTAACGGCAACCGGTGCTAGATGAATATTATAAAATTCATTCTAGGTAAAGTAATATGGTATCGGTAGTATAGTATTCTTCACATTGAATTGTCTTCCTACTGTAATTATCTGTTTTAACCTAAATACCGAATCCTTTGAAAATAAAATGCGGACTATAGGTTCTTTAATGCGCAAGCACTCAAAGAGACTCTCATGAGAAAAAAGTTAAGCAATCACTTAGGATTTAAGTACCTACCTACAGCTAGTATCTACAATATGTGCTCAGAATTATCAACTTTGAGACGTCAAATCCAGTAAGAATATTACTATTAAGATAACAAAGTTTATTTTCACAGAAACAATCAGCGCGCAACAAATTAGCAGCAAGCTTCCTATTGTGCGATGTAATTTTGCATTTCAATTAACTCCTCAACTTTTTTCATCTTGACGTGTTTTTTTGCTGACCAAATTCAGTTCGTTTGCTGCCTAGGTATTTACAACTTCTTCGATAGACGTTTAAAACTAGGAACCAACCAGTGGTGTTAACGGTGACGTTGTGCAGCCTTGATAGCGTTCGTTTGAATGCCGCTTCGTTTACGCAACTTAGGTATTTGTTTATTTCTATACTCCGGGCGAGAATGTTACACACCCAGACAGTGCAGACATTATTGCGCTGTCTATTCAAGTGTACTCTTTGAGGAATTATTAACAACATTTGGTCCACAAGATTGTAAACTGTACCTATAAGATGAAGTATTATTTTTATCTATACTTATGTAAGGGAAACACCACAGACAGTTATATCTCTTTACTCCACACTCTTCAAACATACACAGTATAGTTTTAACTCCAATTTTATTACGTTCTCCCTCAACACACAAATCGTATAAGTCACACAGCGCACAACCTCACTCAATGGCTGACCCGCATAGAATGTCATCCCACTAGCAACTGACTACCGTCCATTTTTAAATCAATGTTGCCAGTAAAATAATCCACAAAGTTACACGAAGTATTAGTGTTGCTAGAAAAATAACATTGTAAATATACGTTTATCTTAATATCAACAGTGATTAAATAATATTATTAATGTTCATTATTACATCAACCCTTACATTCGCCCATCCTGACAGTGCGCATGTCCCCATGCACCACGAAATTATATCTAATATTATCCAATAAAAGTTCTCCATATCGTACTTAATACATTAACCCATTAATTAAGTTATTTATTTTTATTGCGAACCCATCCATTCTCGCCAAATTATTACGATTAATAAAGATTGATCCAAAAATGTAAACCCATCAATTCTTACACAAATGGACCGTATGTGCCCATCCATTCACATACTAAGATAAGACCTCTTCCAAAATGAGTTCTATTTGCAAACCCATCCATTCTTACAAATAGAACACATTTCATACAGACATTCCGTCAGCAAGGTTACGAACCCATCCATTCTCGCAACCAAGACAACGGGACAATTTTCTGTTCCGAAGAAAACCCAGCAGTTATAATCATGAGGATACAAGTGTATTTCATCAACCATTTACAAAGTAAATATTTGTAATGTATTATGTAACGATTTGGTTCGCTTTCTTAATAGTACTTCCGCTTTCGTTACATAATTTTCCTTCTTCTTCATAATTGACTAGCATTATATATTTATAATCTAATATAACAAAATATTGTAATTCTTAACATTCATCTTTTGTCCTACCGTTTATTTATATATCTTTTTTTTTAAACTTTCAATTAACCCGTCAAGCCACCCTAACAACAGTATTCATCAAAAGACACGTTATAATAATTAACATATTTTGAAACATAGACTTGAGATAATTATACATACTTAAATGAAACACAGATTTAACCACTTCAATACATTTTTATAATCATCTACTGACTATTATTATCATCATCACAACCTTCATTTCCAGAACTTTCATCGTCAAAATCAGATTTATCCGACTCATTTACCTCTAATGCGGCTATATTGACCCAAGGCAACATTCGATCAGTGGCAACAGTTGTTTGCCGTTTATTCTTTGTCCCTGTCAAACCCGGAACAGCAGCGACCCTAAATCTATCATTTCCTAGTACGCAGACTACGCGATATGGTCCTACATATGCGGGAAGAAGTTTCTTGCTTTTTCCATCATTGGCAAAAGCAGTCTTGGTTATTTTGACTAACTCCCCTTCAGCATACACTCGAGCAGGTCGTCTGCTCTTATCATATCTCTGCTTTTGTTTCTCTTGCGCAGTATCAATTGCATCCTTAGCCTGTTCCCTTATAGCGTTCAAGTCATTAATTTCGCGGGTTTCTTGGCGGACTTCATTTAGTTTAGGATTAATTTCTGAATTCATACACGTCCCAAACATTATTTCGGCTGGTGTTCTGCCCGTGGTCTTTTGACACGTGTTATTAAGGCCCCACTGTACTTTCCCCACGGCATCATCCCAACTCTTCTCATTCTGATTAAGATTCTGAGCTGTCAACGAGTTAAGTATGGTGCGGTTATACCTTTCGACCTGACTGTTAGATCGAGGAATGTGTCGTTGAATGCGTGTGACGTGAAACATGTTCCTCTGTCACTGACAAGGCGGTCTGGGACGCGGAACGTATAAAAGATATCCTCTAATACCCTAATAGCACTGTGAGTCTTAGTGTTACGTACCGGTTAAGCAAATACAAATTTAGTAAATCCGTCTACGATGACTAGACGATAAGTATTCCCCCGTTTTGATTTGACGAAGGGCCCAAGGTGGTCAACGTGTAAGGTGTGGAATGGGACTTCCACTTTCTCAATCGGGTACAAATACCCTTCCTTAGTAGTGTTATTTTTCTTGGCATATGCACATTCGATACAAGCTTCACAATATTTTTTTATGAATTTTGACATTTTGGAAAACCAGTTAGTTTTTTTTAAACGTTCTGATGTCTTCTCGGCTCCAAAATGTCCCATGTCATCGTGGTTTATACGACAGAGTTGCCACCTTGCACCCTTCGGTACAACCCATCGAATATTGTTCTGATCACCATTGAAATACCTATACAATTTGTTGTCTTTGATTAGAAAATTATCTTTTATGTATTTAAGGCCATCTGCATCCATCCCTGAAACAAGGACATCCCTAATTCGACATAGTTCTGCGTCACCTAACTGCAAAGTGTGCAACCAGTCTTCATTGGTGATACTCATCACTGATGGGTACTGATCTAGGACTACCTTAGTTTCATCATCAACGATGGCATTGCGTGAAAGAGCATCTACGTGTGCCATCTTTGCGCCAGGACGATACTCAACAGAACACTGAAATTCCTGCATAAGCAGCCACCAACGAGCTATCCGTGGGAGAATATCGCGCTTAGAGAAAGTTGAACGCAGCGCACTGCAATCAGTTACGACTTTGAAATGTTGCCCTAACAAATATACTCTAAACTTCTTTAAGGAGCATATTACTGCTAATATTTCAAGCTCGTAAGCGTGAAAGTGCTTCTCTTCCGGTGAAGTCTTACGACTGTAAAAAGCCACAGGTCTGAAGTTGTCACTGTCTTTAGATTTCTGCAACAACACACCCCCGACGCCTAATTGACTGGCATCGGTGTGTAATTCTGTCTGAGCGGCAGGATCATAGATGGCGAGAATAGGTCTCACCACCAGCTTATCTTTAAGTGTTTTAAACGCAGTGTCTTGCTCATGGGTCCACGTCCAAATCGCATCCTTTGTCAATAATTTTGTTAATGGGTGCGCTAGCGTCGCAAAATTTTGGATAAATTTGCGGAAATACCCCACCAGACCAAGAAATTGACGTACAGTATGCTGATCGGTTCGACATGGGAAATCAACTACGCACTGGATTTTCTTATTGCCTGGTTGAACTCCAGCGGCACTTATCTCATAACCTAAATAGTTAATTTTATTCATAAGAAATTCGCATTTAGACAGGTTAAGAGTCAAGTTCGCATTCTCTAATAACTGCAAGACCTTCTCCAACCTAGTCAAACATTCATCAATGTCCCTACCATATATCAAGACGTCATCAATGTAAGCGGTAGCTCCGTCATAGCGTGCTGGACCCAACACTTGATGCATCATTCGCTGAAAGACAGCTGGCGCATTCGCCAAACCGAACGGCATACGATTAAACTCGCATTGGCCGTCCGGTGTGACAAAAGAAGTTAGTGGTCGAGACTGTTCAGCAATAGGGACTTGGTAATAACCTGATGTTAGGTCTAGAGTGACGAAGAATGCTTGACCTGTTAACCTTGCGATTTCGTCTTCAATGTTCCTTAACCGTAACAGAATTTAACATTTTGTAATCTATGCACATCCTAAATTGTCCGTTTTTCTTGCAAACCAAAATGATTGGGCTGGCGTATTCGGACACTGACTCTCTCACTATCCCCGCATTTAGCATATCGTTAACCATTTCACGAACATTCTCCCGTTCCTTGTGCGACAGCCGGTATGGTCTATAAACAATCGGCTTGCTGTTATTTACCTCAATGGTCATTTCTGCAATATTAGTACAGCCCAGTTCACGTAAAGACGAAGCAAAGCAATGTTTGTACTTTTCCAATAATTTTAAAAGTTTTTGTCGGTCACTTTCAGCGATAGTGCTACCTAATCGAACGGCATTCTTGTCAAACCTCAGAGTCTTTGAAACATTTGTCGAAGAAGCAGCAATACGATTCACGACTCTAACTGGAGTGCCACGACTGATGACCATTCCTTCTCTTACAACGCCATACTTAGACAATGGAGAAACAAGCGCATAAACGAATCCTTTTTTAACAGGGTACACTCCTCCAAAAATTTGTAGCTGTTGTAAAGGTTTACCAATGACTTTACTGTCTATTAATATTTCACCATTGACTTGCGGTTTCACCGCTGCTTTTACACTTGCTAGTCCATGAATATAAGTATCCGAAAATTACACGATCTTAACCAATGTATCATCATGTATGTTCGTTCCCGAAAATGGCATCTCATTAGCCATGTCGAAGAAACTAAGCTTATTGGCGGTCTTGTAAACAGCGACATGCGATTGCTCCGTGAAAGATTGTCCGACTAATATTGGCAACTCCAGATATTGATCGGCAATTACTTGACAGACAACATTAGCTTTTACCCTATCTACAGACAAATCTACAGATACATGCCCGAGAGTACGCACTATTCCATTTCCGAATCCCTTAAGAGCAGTCGAATCATTACTACGCAATAAACCTAGTTCAGACGCATATGATTGCCTTATTAATGACACCTCGCTACCAAAGTCGACAAACCCTTTTGAAGCAACATTGTTGACATAAACCTCCTTATAAAACTTTGAACTTGGCGCTGAGTTAGATATGCGCATAGTTTTATGAACGGTGTCACTTTTGTTGTCCTTACTGTTACTATAGCAATTTTCTGACTTGTGACCCATTTTGTTGCATTTATTGCATTTTATTATAGGCTTGGGGCATTTGAGAAAAGGATGCCCCTTTTCTCGGCAGTTGTAACAGTATATACCACTGTTTGGAGTTGGGTTTACTTTGTTTACCCTATTCGTGTTGTTATTAACGGACATGTTGCTATCAAATCCTGGTCTCAACTTATAGGAACGATCAAAAGTTAGAGAAGATTCTTTATTGCTCATCAAAAACTGTAATAACTGTTCAGGATGAGAACAACGTAATGTGTTAGCACTCGATTTCATAGTCCTATCTGTCAACCCATGTATGACACAATCAACGGCGTGTTTCCCCTCAATGTTGCATTGGTTCAATAAAGCCAGTTTCTCGTAAAAGTATACTTCGATAGGTTCATTAATCCTACTTTTCCTTTTCAACATATCCTCCAGGGCTTGGCCATAGTTTTGGTCGCAAGGAAATGCATTCAAAAGTTTATCCTGCCAATCAGTCCAACTATAAAGTATAGTAGGTAAGCTTTCATACCAAGTCTTGGCCAAACCCTGAAGTTTTTGCATGGCAAAATGAATGGTCGTTTTGTCGTCCCAGCCGTAGACGGTAGCACACTCATTAACCTTTTTTATCCAGATATTTATCCGTTGTTTTTTTGATGATGGATCAAAGTCAGGCAAAATGTTATGATGGTTATTGTTCGAATGAGAGACTGGTGCGGCTGACGTCGACGGCTGTGACGGTAAATGTTTTAAAGAATTAAGAATATTAACAACATCTTTGGCTGAGAAAGAGGGGCTAGCAGACTTCCTAGATGGCCGGTCACGTTCTTCGGCCCGGCGCCTCTGCCTCTCAGGGCCCTCGTCAATCCTAGTAGAGCTTCGCTCTCGTCGCCGAGGGCGTGACTCACGAGAGTAACGGTGATTAGAATGTTCAGGATCTCGCTGTTTACTCACGGTCCGTCGCATCCAACTACGTTCTCTAAATAGGTCATCCTCCAGGTCGCGTAAACGCACGCGTCCCTGCTCCAACTCGCGTTCCAATGCGCGTAGTCTTCCACCATCACGCGGACTGCCACCCTCGTTCAAACGACTCCGCCGATTCCCGGACACACTGTCGCGTCGAGTACGGCTGCGACTGCGTCTGGTTTCATTCTTGGATCCATGTCTACGCAGCTCGACGCGATCTGGAGTTTCCAGACGCCGAGATCCAGACTTCTCCATTCCACCGACTCGAAACAAACGAAAGAAAAGATTGTGTAAGTTAGCATTCCTTTTTGAAACAGAAAACTCACAGAGGTATACCAAGAAAAGTCTTTATTTTAAAGGAACACAAATGAATTATGCAATCTGTGAAAAATGAAAACTAACACATTTTGTGTTATAACTCAAAAACTACACGTTTTAGGCTAAAAATAATGAAAATTTACCTCCCCTAACACCCCTAACATGTGAAGACACCTACCCGTAGGTGACCTTAAAATTGACCTTGACCTTGACCATAGGCACATGAATACGAAAAATAATCTAAATTAAGTGGATTTTCATCGAAATAAGCCAGTAGCCAGACTAGCATGGTAGCATTCGGTCAACCCACTTACTTATTTAAGGCTTATCTCTTGTGATGGCTCTGATATTTAAAGATTTCATTACTTTTATAAACAAAAAAATATATATTTTAAACGAGGGTACTAGTAAACTAAAATGGTCATAATTTAGCCTTATCTAAGTTTTGTAGTCGTTTTTATGTTTTACAGGCATTGCGAGTACATAATATAATCCACATATTTCATTACTCAATTAAATACAAAGTCTATATAAATTCCCAAAGGGTAGGCACAAGGTTTATTAAGTCTACTTCAACAAGCTTTGACACAGTTTAATCCAGTTTCATTAAGCTTTAAAGGTCAGTAAAACAATATTCATACCAAGAATACAATCTGTAAGACCAGCTTAGCATTTAATAAAAATCTGGGTGAAATATATTACCGAGAGGTTAAAATAATATTTAAAGACGGTACTTACCACTTCTGAATTGTAAGGGAAACACCACAGACAGTTATATCTCTTTACTCCACACTCTTCAAACATACACAGTATAGTTTTAACTCCAATTTTATTACGTTCTCCCTCAACACACAAATCGTATAAGTCACACAGCGCACAACCTCACTCAATGGCTGACCCGCATAGAATGTCATCCCACTAGCAACTGACTACCGTCCATTTTTAAATCAATGTTGCCAGTAAAATAATCCACAAAGTTACACGAAGTATTAGTGTTGCTAGAAAAATAACATTGTAAATATACGTTTATCTTAATATCAACAGTGATTAAATAATATTATTAATGTTCATTATTACATCAACCCTTACACTTATTACTTACTATATTTATGATACTTATATATGCACACACGTTATGTACGCCGCAAATGTCCGTGCGTCATCTCAGTCTGGGCTCACTGAAAATCGGCGCCAGGGCCCAAAAAGCCTAGGCTAAATGCTGAGTGAGGTCTATTTATTTTTTCGGGCATCGGGACACCGCTGTCTGGTATGGTACCTATGGTCTTTTTATTTGTTTTATGTTTTGTTGTTAATGCCTACTTCTTTTGTGTTCACATAAATGTTTTTCTATTCTATTCTTTAGATAGACAAACAAAATTGCAAATTAGTAGAATTAAAGAAATTGAATGAAACCTTACGAACAGTATTTGAACTCAGTTCATAATATAAATACCTATAGGTTGATAAATATGCGCCTGACAACACACCACTTGTCATGGTGTCGAAGTAACGATAAATATCCCAGTGTTACAAGGTACCAGACAGAAAGTAAGCCAGGGGCGTCTCCCAGCACACCCAGACCCGGGTTATTTGCGGTTAACTAAACTTACTTTTAATAGGTTACACGATTGCCAGCGTGATTTGTTTACGTGAGAGGGCTTTAAGAATTCTGAAGTAGCTGGAGATAGACTAATTAATTAAGTTTGTTATGTGCTCATGTCTATGGAATTAACATTCGCCGGTGGCATGCGCGATGCGGCGTGCGCACAGCGGATGTAGTATTTTAGAAGCTCACTGCGGCGTTCTGTTGTAAATCACTTCGCTCGCTCCCGAACTTAGCCGCTCAATCGTGGAAATAGCCACTTTTCATTGGTGATAGACGCCATTTTTATATTATATCACCAACACATAACAAGAAGGCGAATATTGACTGGCCTGTTGGCGCTACCGGTGGATGTCCCGCCAACGATCCTTGTTGTAATTCCCACATGTAACAAATGATCATAGTATTGGTGTATTTATACGTTTTGGATAACTATATTTTGAGTATTTTTATAAGTATGAGTTCACTTCACAACATTTCTGGTACCCACCTTTTAAATTATGCTAGTTACCAGCAAGGAAAGTCCAACTTATGGCAACACAAATCCAAATGAATATCGCGTGTCTAAAACAAGCACGTGTTTCGTTCGCGTATCAAAAAATAGTGCAGTGCACCTCTTTTGACGATTCCACGATTTCGGCAAGCCCCTTTTTAAAAGTGTAAAGTGGTTGAAATACAAATATTATTATACCATTCGATAATCCACACCATTTATAGCACCTTTTGATAAGAAACCAATTTCATAAACGCAAAATGCTAAATGCCATTCAAAATGTTTTGCAGAACGCGCATAGCAATACTCGTAGAACTGGAGCTGAGAGATGTGACGTCACAAACAATCTTGCGTACGTTTGTAGAGAGCGTTTTGGGCAAATCCAAATACATTATTCTTGAAATTGCAATATCTAGGGGAGTTTTAGTGCTACCGGAATATGTTTTTACCCCTGTACCTGTCTATTATTGCGAGCTCTTTCGATTTCGGTACATCAATAAAAAATGGGCAAATACCCAATTATAACTTTTCTTTTAGTAAGTAAAACGCTATAGTTTGCGCTTAGTAGTAAATGCCTCTAGGCATTAAGTCCTTTATTTGTTTGTGCAATAAATATAGTGGATTAACAATTGGCGTCAAATAACTGGTACAGACGCATTGTTTTCATAGAAGCGTAGCGCCTCGAGTAACATATTTAGATTTCAGTCTGTGGTCGTGACCCGTCTGACTGAACCTAATAATTTTTTATTCATCGGTGTAGTGTTACAAAGGGGCGCAGTTGTGTGCGTCGGCTGTTATTAGATATAGTGTTTTATTTGCTATTGTTCGTGGCGTGAGGGATTGTGCGGTGCGATAACACGGGCGCAGCACTCCACGCCCGCTGCGGCACTTCGGTACGGAATCTGTTTACTACATTGCCACTGGCCAAGCTATAAGTAACATTCTTTTAATGAAGGATTTAATGTGTTACAAACCATACAACAATCAAAATCTTTTGAGGATATTGGTCATCATAACTAATTCATTCCAATAATAACAATATACATCAGACCACGTCAGATAGGTAACCTGATGTGCTACTTTTGTGATTTAGCGAACGGAATTAAACAACTCCTCAAAAGCAAGTCAATGCTTGTGAACTTAGTAAACGTTTAATAGACACACCTTAGAATAATAACGCAATAGAAACCTAGTCTGCGCGCACTGTTTGAAGCAACTTAATTGGAGCCATAATTGGCTCCGAACGGACCGCTTCGATCGCAGTGTTCATTACAGCTCCGCAATGTTCAATGTCAAAGCGCGCCTCACGTAAGCAAGTAATAGTCACGCATGTGTGGATCGGATTAGTGCTACATTTCTGACGCGGCGATTGTATGAAGACTATCCTTCTATACGTTATTTATTATTCTATGAGACACAAATTATTAATTTAAAGTACAATATTGACCAAACTTTGGGCAAAGTCGTACGCATACGCGTTGTCTTCTTGCTTTTTGTAGTAACTAGATTGTATTGCTGTTGCAACCAATGTGGTCAGTCAGTGGTGTACCCAAGTTTATAGCAGGATGTGACGAAGGGAGCCAAGGAAAAAAAACCAAAAACTCGTATAAGTAATATACTCACTCATAGACTCAGCCCTTACTTCAAAATAGAAACTAAAATAAACTGAATCGTTTGACAACCTAGTTCTAAATGGGTGCAGAGGATACCGTCAGCATCTTATGCGTAACTCTAAAACTTTGAACTACCGTTCGAGCTCAGTAGGCGAGTTCTATCTAAGCAATGATAGGATAGCTCGCTGTATCGGCACCAAATTAATATGCTCACTAGCCGATATTATTCTCTATTCACAAAGTGGCCGGCGCATTGCTATACGTGCAAGCTGTATTTGACTGTTACAAGTCGGAGTCCAACCTAACGTGATGGTGATACACAACAACGACTATGAAATTGATTTCTCTAAAATACACCGGACAGAGGTAGTCATAGATCTGGGCGTGCTTCTAGGCGTTGAGTTACATTTTAAAGAACACTTATTAGAACAGAAGTTTAAAATTTGTGTTGCGCACAATTTGTGTTTATTACAAGGTATCCAAATCGCCTTGTGCTGCCTAGCAGCCCAACTGATATTTGTAGTAGAAATTGCCCTATAATGTGTGTAAAAATATTTAATCATTTGCCTGGTGAAATAAAGAAACTGACGGGTAACAGGTTTAGGCACAAATTACGCATGTTTTTAGTCGACAAATCTTTTTATACAATAAGTGAATACTTGCAAATGAAAATAAATCTTTAGAATATAAAAATTGAATGTATTGAAATGTAACATTATTTTTATTATATTAGGATTGCTATTAATTAATAATTCAACATTCAATTTAAATTTGCATGCTGGTCAGCAGTTAAGTGTGTGAAACTAAATATTAAAAAAAGACATTTATTGCAAATAAAAAACTTTGACTTTGGAATTCAGTCGGTTTTACGAATTTAAAAGCGATACGGCTACGCTTTTAAATGCACTCATTCGAAGTCAGCTGGAGTTTAACGCTGCAGTATCGGCTCCACATGAAGCAAAATATTCAATATAAAAGTATTCAAAACAAATTTACGAGGTACTTGTACCCAAGGTTATATGGCGATGTATCCAACTTTGTTCGTTTTGGGTATGGTTGGATACAACAAATTGGAAACGAGACGGGATTTGGCACTCGCTTATTATTTAGTTAGGGTACTGAGAGGTATCGTCTGCAACCCAAGCATGCTGGTATCTGCGTGCCGGATAGGTACGAGTATGTGGAGCGGCGGCGGCGGCGACGGCTGCTCGCGGCGCCGCGCGCGCGGTCCGGCCTGCTGGCCAACTCACCGCTGACGCGGACGTTGCACACGCTTAATCTAGTAGCCGAAACCACAGATCTGTTGACCTGTTCGATTAGCGAGTTCAGTAAAGTAACTTTAAAAGTGTTGTTCTGATAATGATTTTGCAGTTCTGGTTGTTTGTTATTTTTAATTTTTTTTATTGACATATTAATAGTAAGATGAAATAATTCAATAGATAAAATAATGTAATGAATAGTTAAATTTCAGACCAAGTATAATGTATAATATAATAAAATGAAATACATGCATGAATAGGTTAAATAAGTAATAATAATATCAGTATAAGGCTGGTTACACTATTGTATTAGGATTATTCCTGTAAAATAGATGTATTTGTTTTTGAAATAAATGAATAAATAAAACATTAAACACTTATTTTAAATTGAGGCATATATTTTGATTAGAAGGACTCTATGTTTATGCATTTCTTCTTTAAAAAGACAATGTTTTGCCTTAGTAGGTAATAAGCAGAAGGACTAACTAAATCTAAAATAAATAAGTAGCCCTATTTCCTTAGCTAGTTTAAATTACCTGTAACACTTTTACTATACTTTATCTGACTACTTTGAGATAGTATATTATAATGCCAGCCCTGAAATAAGTTATCTAACTACATACTCACTCTAGCTATCATGAATATAAATATCAAATATGCGCCAGACAACACATCTCTTGTCATGGTCTTGAATTAGGGATATATAGCCCTGTGTTACGAGGTACCAGACAAGGAATTAAGCCAGGGGCGTCTCCCAGCACACCCAGACCCAAGACAATTTAGAAAAGATCGTGTCCTAAATTGACCTGACCGGGGGTCGAACACTACAGAATTCAAGGCGAGTAACCGTGCTACAGCACACTACGCCAATCGTGTCGTCGGATTATATTTGTAGGTACTTTCCAAAGGCCTCAAAATATCTGAGATAAATATTAGCCATAAATATCTAATACAAGTCAACAAAGAGGCTGAAACTCTGAACGAACTCTCGTATTCATATGTAGCCAATGTTTTGCTCAGATATTTTTGTAGCCTTGGGAACGTTTAGATATTTATGCTTTTGACTGTACATCAATAAGGTAAATTAAATTATTTGGCAATTTTATATTGCTGTTTCAAAGAAAACTCTTGTGATCACATTCAACATTTATTGTTCTTTTACAACATTTAATAACATGAAATTTCACATACGGTAGTTCTTCTACATAATATGCTGTCTATGACCTAATGGGATACTATATTATTGATGATGATGATTGACTAAAATGTAAAATAATAATAATATGGCAAATTAAAGCTCTATACCAATTACTACGTGACTATTACTCCTACCGTATCCTTTATATCTAGTTTAAATAGACACATAAGCATACAATTATTAATACCCGAGTGAGTAATAATATCTAGTCTGTGCTAATACATAAAGTTTCTCATTTAAAAGTATTTCTTAATTAGTTTAACCAAGTACTCTACAATGTACTTACTAGACTTCACACAAACGTATACAGAGATGCTTTAACTATTATGTTTTACTATTCTACATACATCTAGAAGAACGATACAACATCAACGAAATCAGAAAGATTATTTAGCATATAATACTTTATCTTCGCGAAACTATCAATTTTAAAGCTTTGTTTACCAATGCATGCTTAATGTTATTTTATTGGAAACATTGCCATTGACTTATTTTCTGATTACTAAACTGCAATTTAACTATGATTTTATGGACGTAGTTTATGTTTGTACTGATATGAAACACTTAAAAATGATATTGATTTAGTACGATACGTAGACTATGATTTTCTACATTGAAATTAGGTTTAAAGCATCTATTGATATCGGCGGGGGTAATAACACGTATTAGTAGGTATTTTTGTTAATTGTATGATATTATCAAGGACTTAAATTACACATAGATAGTTAAAAAAATAACATTCAATTTCTCTTACTCCATTTTTGAGCTAGTATACATATATTATACTTTCCATTAAAATTTAACATAAACAATTATTATTGAAATATACATCCAAAAATAATATAAATAGTTGATATTACGAGGGCTGCCATTTGTGTATCCGTAATAACAAAACGGGTCATCCGCCGTACAGCCCCGACTTGGCCCCCAACGACTTCTATTTATTCCCAACCGTGAACAATAAATTACGTGGTTAACGTTTTTCGAGCCGTGCAGAGGCTGTTGATGCGTTCAAAATGCACGCTTTGGAGATACCTCAATCTAAATGGAAACAGTGCTACGAAAATTGGTTCCAACGTATGCAAAAGTGCATCGATCATCATGCTGAATATTTTGAAAAGCAATGTAACTATATAAAATGCTATATGTTTGTTTCACTTTGTTATTCCGGATACACAAAAGGCAGCCCTCGTAATTTAAAGATTTGGTAAAGAAAGACCTAAATACGTATAACTAAACTGAATGTTAGTGAAATAGTCAAAACCGGCTCACTAACCTTTGGGGCGATGTCTGTTACCTTGTATTAAACAATAAATTGCATCAATGAGTTTTTTGATTATTATTGTATTAGTTTAGTATTTTTATGGATAAACTTGTCTTTTATCAAGAATAGAGAATATACGTTTCTTTTTAATTTTATAAATATTACAATTTTTAGTAAAGAGAATGAAGTTGTGATATACAATAAGCATCTCATAACATATTTACATTGGGTTGTCTTTTATCAAGAATAGAGAGTTTTCTTCTTAATTTTATAAATACATTTTAAAAATTTAGTAAAGAGAATAAAGTTGTGATATACAATACGCATCTCATAACATATTTACATTGGGATTATTGTAATGTTATGTTTTTACAACATTTTAACTACACAGTACACAGAGCACAAATATTAAAAGCGTCAAAATACAAAAAAGTGGCACGTCACGACATTCTGTTACTGTAAGCCTGAATAATAAAATAATTAACTTAAATTATTTACAAATAAACTAAATTGTGTCTGGCATGACACGATAACTCAATGTAGTAAGATAATTAAAAGTACTTTAAATCAATTAATATCACAGCAAATAAATCGCGTAGGTAAGTTACGCTAGGTGCTCCAGCCCGTGTCGGCAGCTGCGCAGCCGTCGCGGCGCCCTCGTGCGTGCCGCATCCTCAACTCGCCTTTGCTCCAGTGTCTTAGCCAGCCAGCCGCTCGTTTGTAGCCCAGCCTTGTTCCTTAACCGACAACAACTGACGTACCTTCTTCAGGATCCAAGTTAATCGGCTTTTCTGGGAGCGGCCGGTTCACCATTTTCCCAGAAGAGTTGGAATTATTCGATTTGATAGATTTCGTGGGACTTATCATTGGGCTGCGGATATGGCTGCTTGAAGGGCTCGTCATTTGAATCTTTGCCGGACTATTCAATGACTTAGGAGATGGTGATGAGGTAGGACTAGATTTTTTCTCACGAACGGCACGGAGGTATGGTCCTCGAGGTACCACTTGTTCGACTAAATCGGGGATGTTTTCAAGCAGCGAGCGTTTCCCCTTATCACTAATTTCCGCATACAGGTGTACTGCAAAATCTTTAGGTTGGAAATACTCGCGAGCGAGTGCAGTCTGTCTATTGTACGGCGATAGCGGCAAAAGTTTATCCAGGGATGGTGTCCTAGTTCCAACACTTATCATTTGTTTATGGTTTTTGCCAATACGCGGAGACGTCGCTTGGAAAGGCAAGTCATAAATATTTTCTTCAGTTTTTACTAGGGTGGGTGTGTTAGAATTGCAGCTCTGTTCTATTTTTATGAGTTCGTAGAGGTGTTCTATCATTTCACGAGCCTCTATATAGTTCTCTGGATCATCTAATTTATCTTTCAAATTTTCTAGCAATTCTTTAGTGAGCTCTTCTGGTAGAGTTTGAGTGGTTTTGTTATCCGTAGGTGCTTCTTCTGTGATTGATTCTAGTCGAGCTGTTTCCATTATCAGATTTTCTGGGGTACGTGGTTCATTAAGACGTCTCCTTTCTGCGAGTTCGTTCAATGATAACTCTGACATAGAGATTGCATCCTCTGGTCCATTATTTCGCCCACAAGCACACATCCTGCCGCACGCTACTTTAATGCCTGCACAATATCCTCTTTTCTTCATCCATCTTATGAGAGTGATGAACATTACAATTATGACACATCCCAGAGCGGTCACTATAACTATGCCGATTATTTTTTTATCTCTATCCGACAAAGAATCTTCGTCCTTTTTATGTGGGAAGCGGGGGTTTTTAATCGCGGTTGGCACTTCAGCCTTAGTTTTGTACTTCTCACATTCAATGCTATGCTGCACGGCACAGACTTTAGAGTAAAATTTACTTATCAACATGTTTTGTTCCGGAACGTTGAAGCATCGGGCGAAAAATTCATTTATCATGCAGTAGCTATCTCTTTCATATGGGTCGCCATCTTTCGACCCCATTGTCTTTCCTAGCCAATCACTGATTTTGCAATGGCACAAAACACCGATGTAGTTACTTTTGTACACTATGTTAATAGCGAACCTACTGGCGAACGTTTGTCCAATAAATGCAAGACTATTCGGCACTAAAACCTCCATTTCATTTTCAACAAAGGATAGTTGATGAATCGTGGTCACTGGAGGCGCTACTATAGCGTTGGCCGGCAATGAGTCAAATTTGCTCCTGTGTATGAACAATCTTGTCCACGATTGAAATTCCATACCTTTGGTTAAGAATTTGTGAAATTCACAGTCTGCTATTCGCACTGATGCCACCGTTGCGTTGATGGCACCAGTCTCAATTATGTCAAATCTGAAATAATACAATTATCCATTAAAAATAATCATAGTGAAATACTAATCAGAAAACTTAATGTAAAAAAAAATAAAGTAATTTCCTGGCCCACAACCTCACTGTGGGCGAGGAACAAAATACATAATAATAAAATTATATACATAAAAAAAAATCAAGTGATCTTACCTAGTGTGTGAAATGCGGAGCTTTGAAATCGCAGACTGTAGCGCTCGTGATGCAAGTAGATGAATTTTACATCCTTCAAAATTGAGATTGTTGATGAGAGAATTCTGTGTGAAAGCCTCTCCCTCGATGATATGAAAAGAGCAATCCGTCGCCGTGATCACGTTGTAAGTGTTGGCGGAGAAGGCGCGCGGGCGAACAGCCTGGACCACCACCGCGGTCATCGTGATCTCAGCCGCCGACGATCCGAAGGTCTGGGCGGGAATGTCCGGTGCTGTTAAATTTGTCAGCTCGATCTGTAAAATAAATTGCCAATTTTAAAGCTTTCTGTTGATAATAATTGTTTATTGTTTTTTCGTAAATTTAAACATATTAAAAATAAAGAAAGTATCTAAAAATATACCAATCGCTTTGCCGAATAAATACATCGCATAAGCAGCTTGGCCTTCAAAACGCACACATAAATATATATTGTCCATTGCATTGAAATAAATGGTATTTGTATACTCTGTAACTGGTGGTTAGTTATTGTTGAAAACTTCATACTGACCGACATCCCCGGACCGTGTTCGCCGACGTTGGCCGCGGTAGATTCGAGCGCGAAAGTGCCCGGGCTCAGCACGAGAGTCGTCACGTTGCTGATGCTCATCTTCAGAAGCCACGAGAAAGCTTCGCCTTCTAGCGACACGTGTTTACAATTTCTTATAGTTACCGACAGCGGACCTGAAATTAGCGTAAACAGCAACTTAAAATAACTACATTTTCAATATTACAACGAAAATTCATGCAGCTACATATGCCTGGGAAAAGTAGAACATATAATACACATAATATTTTGCGCTATAAAAAACAGATAAATCTTTGTAACAATAAATAAAAATAAAATAAAGAAAACACACCTCTTGTAATGGTCTCGAAGTAAATGATAAATCTATAAATAAATATCGTTTCCTGAATTGACCCGACCGGGAATCGAACCCGGAACACTACGGAAATCGAGGCGAGAAACCGTGCTACACCGCACTGCGCCTATCGTGTCGAAATAAAACAATAATGCTAATATACACCGTCTAAATTAAAAAATATGCAATGCACTAACTGTCTGTCACAGCTCCGTCGCTGGTAAGACCTGTGTAAACATACAGATTAATGTAAAGTGAATGCTGCTAAAGCGCCCTCTGTAACATTAAGGATAATTCGGTAAAAGATAGAAATTGTGTATTCAAACATTACCTACTGCGCGCGGTCGTTGTAAGTACACCGCATACGGTGCGGCGAACACTCGCCTATTGTCTAAGATACATTCCCGCTTTTGTACTACACTCTCTCGTCTCATGAGTCATTATCCTGTGAAACACGAATGCCAAGTCGGGGAAACGTATTTATAGATGGCGATCCGCGGACGGACGCGCGGCTGCCGGCTACCTATCGCCTCCAAAGATGTCCTTCATTTGGATCAAATTAAATAATTTTGACTTCTATTGCGCCACCTTTAAGTTAGTTTCTCCCTACATTTCAATCAAAACTTTACTATACCCGTACTTATTCGTTGAGCTCGTTTGAACCCGTCTTAGGCTCAGGCATAGTAAAAGGAGAGAGAAGTAAGCTAACTTGGACCACGAGCGAGAGATAATAGCCTAAACACGCAGGGCTGTTCCATGTACTTTATTCAGCCGTCAAAAATGCAGCGTCAATCTATGAACAATCAATCTGAACTACAAATCAGTAGCTAATTACACACCTTAGTACTTATGAATCTTAGTTAAGTTAGGTACTTGGGTACTTCTTATGCGATAGGTAATGTGAAGAAAGACAAATGGATTCAATGAGTTTTTATTAAGACTTATGGATGTCTTGCACTGCAATACCTATTTGCACACTGCAATACCTATTTACGCATACTATTTGGTAGTAATTTTTGAGCTAAAATATAGGACGTAAGTACGTCGTATGTACACGCACACGAAACAAAAATTTCAAACAGCAGCGCAGCGTTGTGTCGGAGTGCGCAGCATTACCTACGCACGGCGCAGCCACGTCTTGACTCCCCACGATTTGCCTAATATATTGTCAATGTGTGCGTGCGACGAAAGAGTAACTACTGAGTTTCTCGCCGGGTCTTCTCTTCTCAGTAAGAATCAACTTCTCCGACGCTGTGGTAGAGCCGCATTATGTTTGTATATTGTTTATCTATATATTCAAATTTCTTAGTATTTATGTCTATTATTTGATATTTTTTTTGACTATTTAAAAGTATTGATTAAGTCTTAAATAAAGATATTTGAGTTTGAGTTTGACGCGCGTAGGTACGGCCATAGTACAGGCGCGCTCACATACAAACCGCGGTCGGAGCTTCTCACTGAAGACAACCTACTTCAATCCTTTTACTATGGCTCAGGTAAGCATTCCTTGCGGGAAAATGATTAATTTCATATTTATCAAGTTTAATTTGTTCATGTAGATTTTTCGAAGCAATGATATTTTTATAAACTACTTCCATTAAAAGGCCTGTATACCGGTGTGAGTTTCGGTTGAACGGTCGTGCGGTTGATGGTCGGGCCTGTAACCAGTTTTCATAAACCTATGAGTCGTGTGATTGTGATGTTAACCGCGCACACAGTGGTATTTGACTACGAAAGTCGCTCAAAAGTCGAAATCAACAAAATAACAAACAGCTGGTAGAAATACCATTTCTCATTCAGTAAGTAGTTAATGAACAACTTGTTATCATTTGAAACAATCCACAGCCTGTCCTTATCGCATAGTAGAAGAGTTTTGACGCATCGCCACAGCGAAGCATTTATGCCCTAGTGAATACGTTAAAAAGTCTGTTCGTTTATTAGTGATAAAAGTCGAAAACTATACATTGGTAATATTGAAATGCTGAGTAATCAACGAGCAGGTATCTGGCCTTCAAATAGAAATACTTTTGCGTATTCGTATGTTATCTGTAATGATTGCGGACACATATCGGTTGACACAAAGGCAAACCGCAATAAACTGCTGGCGTATTTTCGTAACAATATTATGTTTGCAAATGGTTTTTGTCAGGTTTCCGGGCCCGTCCGGGCTCAAATTTGTACTTTATTAAATAGTTTGATATGTATTCTGAGTTCTAATAAATTAACACCTAATTGATTGGCAATATCAGCCAATACGAACTATAAACCTTAAATTAACCTCAGAGAATTTTAATGTTTTGAAAAAAAAGGGACAATTTTTTCAAATGTTTTTTTTTATTTATTTAATATATGGATCTGAAATTATAACTAGGGAATATATGTATAGACCTTATGATGAAGCAATATGAAGGAAAAGGCTTTTGCTTTTAAATTGGATTTATTGGAAAAACACATTGTTAAGTGGCATCCATTTCCAGCCGATTATTGCCTTAAACTGATGGGGATTTTTGAGGGGCGACCAAGAACTGGAAGACGTACCATGGGTAGGCCATCCACCTGGTAGACCTGCTAATAGTTGCAGAAAGCCGTTGGAGGCAAATAACCCCAAGCCACTCGATGTGGCTTTCTATGGGGCTTATAAAAGCTGTTTATGATAATGATGATTGCCAGCTAGAATCCAGCTATATTCATGGCATCCTAAGTCTGTATCCTATGACTATAAACAAAGTTTTGGTTTAGGGGCCTATATGGTCATCCAACATGCACTTCTACCCAGGGGAGCGGCCGGCCTTTTGTCAGTAGAGGCAGCAGAAGCACGGAACAAAGAATACCGCCAATATAGTGAAGGGTACTTGGAGAACGCTTGGTGTTCAGTGCAATATGGATGTGATTAATATTTATTAATTTATTTAAAGCGCACCAGCAAGGTGGACGGACGACCTGGTAAAGGTAGTTAGACTCCGGTGGATGGAAACCTGCAACCGGTCGCTTAAAATATCGATAGGGGCGCGCATGTTCAGCAGTGGATATCTTAGGGTTGTGAATGATGATGCTGGATGAATGATGATCGGTTTTTCGGTACATCTCTTTTTTTTCAAAAACTTTTCTGTTTTGCAACGGTTACAGTTTTATTAGTTTGATTATACCCTTGAGGTATAACTAATCGAAGATATCAATTAGAAAAAAGACGCTATACTTAAAACGTTTTAGCTTTGGTTCTGTAAAAACCCATTTCTTACAAAATTGGGTGTTTACATATCTTTACTTTTCTTAACAACAAATTATCATCATACACTTGCAATTTAAGACAGACTTTAACAAATCTATATAACAGCCGCAAGCCGAGGTGAAAATTCGATAATCAGTACTAGGTACTACGATATGCATCTGAAAATAAAGATCTTAAATATTATGTATGTATGATTCGCGTTATGTTTGTTTTTATATAGGTACATACAAATTCAGTCTTAGTAGTCGGAATGCTCATTGCTCACTATTTTTTCCTGCTAGTTCATAAAGTTTCGGATGCAACGTATACAAATTTGTTTGGTACGTCTGTGGCCACAATGTGCGTCATAACTGTGTACAGGCTCCGTACACGTGTTCACGAATGCCATTTGTTACACCGACCAATTAATTAGGTACATTCGAAACATCAGCGGAATATCCTTCTTCGAAAGAAAAATTTTTCAAGTAAACTGTGAGGCAATGACCAATAATCGATTAAAAGAATGAGCTTGCACCATTTGATTTAATAGTTTAATACACAGCCTGAATGAAGCAAATATTATTGAATGCTATATTCCTTGTGTACGCACTTGAATGCTTCTGCCTTCTCATGTTTACTTACTAGTAAACTAATTAACTTTCTCGCGTGTTGTCTTCGTTAGACTTGCCGTATCTATAGGTTCTGACATAAGGGTAACAATTTGAACCTGTTAGCTAGATTGATCAGTGGTATGCCGTCGTTCCTCGGTACCTGCCCATTAGAGCACTGGTAAAGTGTTTTATAGGCGGGTTCAAGTTGCAGCGTATGCGGGCGAGCTTTGAGCTTGCATTTGCATTCACCGAATATTCCTCATACAATTCACGTACTTGCTTTATATCAGCACAATTTCCAAGTACCACGTAAAATTCTTTATTATGTAGGTACTCGTACTATCGGTTTAAGCAGTAGCCAATTTTTATTTGTTACTGTCTTACTTGCATTAATCAATGACGAGCTTCAGGACGACAAAAGAGCCCTGCAATATCGTGCCTGACTACTTTTTAAAAAAACTATGACTTTATCACTTCATATTTAACCTTTGTCACAAAGAGTGCACTGTTCTCGGAACGTAACATGTTAGATGGTTGTATTGGATGTTTTCTGCTGCTGTTGTTTAGCTCATATTATTTTTTTTGCTAGGGGCTAGTAGTGCAAGTGTCTATTAGTTGTGTTTTATCAAATAAGAAGCGAAGGCAGTCATCAGGGTCCACACTAAAACTGTCAAAATCAAGCCATTTACTATATAGGTCCTGTGCAGTCGTTTCTGTCGTTATTGTTATATCAGACGGTATATAATAGTTAGATGCAAGACAAAATAATTTATTTAAGCAAAAGCCTAATAAATTCTGAAGCTAATTTACTTTAAATGAGAAGAATTAAGTGCGACAGCTGCTATATAAGTAGATTTTAATAAATTCGGCTCAAATCCTAGAAGTTTTGTGACAGAAAGTGATCATAAATGAATTTTCGTGGAATTATCAAGTTTCATTTTGTCGAAAACATTTTGAAATGTTTACTTGGTTTTTATTATTTTTTTCATTAAAATTAATAGTAACAAGTTTATGACCGTCCTTCATTTGTCTAAAAAGGTCAGAAATGACCCCAGCGTGCGTTATTTGATTAGTTCTTACTTCCAGGGACACCCTGTATATTAAATGTTAAACAAGTAAACGTAGTAACTGAAAATAGTAATTGATACATAAGGATTTCATAATTACAACATAAATAAATAAATATAAATATGCGCCAGACAACACACCTCTTGTAATGGTCTCGAAGTAGGGATTAAGATCCCTGTGTTACGAGGTACCTACCACACAAGGAAATAAGCCAGGAGCGTCTCCCGGCACACCCAGACCCGAGTCAATTCAGAAAAGATCGTTTCCTGAATTGACCCGACCGGGAATCGAACCCGGGACACTACGGAAATCGAGGCGAGAAACCGTGCTACAGCGCACTACGCCAATCGTGTCGTCAAACATTCAACATAACTCTTTAAAAAAAATTGCGTATTAATAAAAACCGGTTTCGAGTAACAGATTAGTGTAGGGAATATTGGCACATATTTTTGCTCGTCCGCGTAGTAGTGATTACACAATACTTAACTACCAATAGTATACTGAACTTCCACCTAGTCAAAATTCGAACGATGAACCGATAATCGAGTCCATCCGGCCGCGACCGGTCGCAGGCGCAGGCGCTCTGACAGAACCGGTCTTCTTTGGAGCGCAAGCGCAAGTCGCAACGCTGTCACAGTACGGATTTGTTATCTCCATCAGCTGATTGCGGACATTTTACATCGTCTATGTAAATGGTCAATCTTTAACGCCTCCGAATGAATGACTATATAATTGCGCGCACCGCAAACTCTGATTTAAAAATAACTAGACAATGTAGTCCGTTCAGCGGATATTATCATAGTTACACGTTAATGAGCTGGGACAATATTTGATTAGTATACACGTCACGTGCCGCGCGCCGGTACCGCGTGAAGATACGATACCGATCAGCTCCGATTTGGTTGAGCTCACCATACGATCTTCCTAAATACATTAAATAGGTTTTCTTCTCCTGAATAAAGCTTTGCCAGTGTTTGAAGAATTTAAATTAGTAATTTTTCAGTATTGAAACTATCAGAGTCATACATCGTCTTATCTGTCTGATTTTAAAGTTTAACTTTAGGTTAGGGTGTAATTTCAAATAATGAATATTTCAATATTGCTTAAAAAGACGTGGTAGTCAGGCCCGAGCTCAGGCATACCTTATAACAACCAGCATTGTAATGAATTATTGGATTCCAAAATTGACGTGTAGCCGAATAATATTTAACATGTTATTATTTCGCTGAGCAGTGATAACACGAAACTGCAGCAGCAATTAATCAGTCGACAATGAAGTTCCTTAGGATTGACAAGCATACTCGCGTGGCGTCTACACAAGTAAACGAAGGCGTTACCTTTGATGCCGATGAAGGCCCGCCTCTCGACCCGCAGCACGTCGCAGTCGGCGATCTCGACGTAGGCGCTGACGACGTTGAGGCCGATGGCGGCGCCCGTGCGCAGCACCACCTGCTGGACGCCGACCACGCTCAGCCGGCGGATGTCGCGCAGCGGCGTCAGCGCGTTCGTCCCGATATTCAGCTCCGCAGCGCCTTTCACGATTATTTCTGTCGTCGATGCCGGAAGATCGCCATCGTGTATTTGCAGTCTCTGAAAAGCGCATATTAACGTCAAAACAATAACGTAGCGGCAGCGTCATCATAATTGACCAAATTATTTCAACGAACCACCCACGCACTTATTGCTCATTCACCGTTTGTTCAATAACAACTGTTTATACAGCCAGCATTGATATTTTGCTTAGTACCAGTAACCTTACAAACATGGTAAGTACTTCAGTTCCTATTGTTTTATAAATACGTTCAGATTTTGGGGAACCGTGGTGGGAGCCTGGTAGGCAGAACTTCATTTTAATTATATCACCACTGTATAATTTTGTTACGTCATCAATGACTAACTTGTTATTAATTATCTTTGAATTCAATGTTTTTCAAACTCAATAGTGAATTGAGTCATGTTTGTAGGCGTTTCGTCCCGTGTCTTACAAAACATCTGTGGCTATAATTTATACTAATGTATGTAAGTGTCTCATCTAACCAATCTGTTACTCTTCAATTTTCAAGACTTTTTCGGTCAATATGTCACGAAGGGTTTTGTTCTTGAAACTTGTTCAAACATAAACATTCGTAAGAACCATCATTAGACAATTCGATGCTGGAGAGCTGTCATGATTGGTGGTCTGTTAAAAAGAGGGGTCCGAACGGATACGGGCTCCTGATTGAATTACGCCCGCAATAGGGAAAGTAAACTAAGTGCGATGATGGCCAAGACCAAAGTATTGAACAAAAGCACCGCAATTCTCTAGTTTTTCCTACTCGCAACTTTGGTATATTATTATTTATTTGCCGTGCACACGATTCGATAAGGTGCGGCGCGAATAGTAAAAGGCTATGTCTTAAAGTAAAAGCGGGCAAACAAAAATGGTCTAATAATTTTGACAAATGCGCCTAGAACACACCGAGATCACTAAAGTAAATAGTTTGTTGCGAACATTGCCATCAATAACAACATCCTACCACCTATACCGATTTGAAATTTCTTTGTAGGTATTCTTCGTCGGCTGCGTTGCTCGCCATCCAAAACGATTATCGCGAATAACCGACTAAAGTGAGAGTGGCTTACTTTCAATTCAACTATTGTTTATTCCAACTTCCACCTAACTACGGACAAAAGCAGTTAGAGAAATGTTTATAAATGTTATCTCTATGTATTGTTTCTGATAGTATTGGCTCCTTGTGTGTGTCGAGGAGCTATCAAGTCGTTCGGCTCATGCCCAGTGCGACAGATAAAGGCGGTGAGTCACGCGCCGGAGATAGGCACCATGCCGGAATGTTATGCAAAATATTACTACGAGGCTACTAGACGGCTCCTTCCTACATACGGTAAAGTAATTGCAGTTGTTGCTACTTATAGAAACGTCACTAACATGCGATGAACTGACTCCAATCAGTGCGATATGAATTTAGTTTTTCATAACCTTTAACAGTCGTCTATAATGAACATAACTTATTTGCACTGGTCAAAAAACTATGATAGAAACGTTTAAGACTCTGCAATATTGTTAACGAACATGGGAGGTTACAGTTACAATTTCACGTCTTATAGATTACAGCAAGTAAACCTTTACGAAGCAACTGTAAAATAGGTCTTATGTGAACAGCATAAAGTACCCAATGAAAAGCTTGAAGTACTGGATACATCAGTTTAAATTCCAAATCATTTCGAAACATAAGAAGTCGTTTCATAATCCAATGTATTCCGCTGCGATTTTATGTCGTGTGGAAGCTTAGAAGACCAGCTTTAGACTCATTTCAAAGGCGCTTATAAGAAGACCACAATGTCGATACGTCACATAGTGAAATGTAATTAATGAATGTTTATGATGAGAATTGCGCAGTGAAGCATAATCGGACATAATATTTGTAATTCCTGGCGTTGCGTCGAAGTCGCGATGGAGTTGAAATACTTTTCGGAATCGGTGTCCAAATTCTCTCGGTTTGTTTCAAAACTACAAAAGGAAGATGTAGAGATGACACGTCCGCTCTCACATGCGCGCCAAATAAAAATAAACATACGCCGACCGAGACGCCATTGCCCTCATACAATAGTTTCCTTGATTCTTATATCAATTCATAAGAGAAAGCTTTTGATTAAAGCGAGGGTGAAAATTGGGTAAACAAGGAAACGACTGTATCGTGGAAAAAAAATATGTTAAGCCAATTACAATAGCCACCTATAAAGATAGCTATACTTATAAAGAGGAAAGATTTGTTTGTTTGTATTGAATAGGCTCCAAAACTACTGGACCGATTTCAAAAAATCTTTCACCAATATAGAGCTATATTATCGGGGGTCGCTGCCGGACAGCTAGTGTTGAAAACAATAGCACATAGAACACAATGAATCTAGATCAGTTATTCAGGTAAGAACTCCAGGATTGATCATCGTGCCTTATAGCGTGCAGGTACAGTAAACTATTTATATCAGCACCAATCGAATGTTTACTTCGTAAGGAGAGAGCAAATATCGATTAGCAGCCCGGAGTGCATGTAAGCGGGCGACCTGTTAATAAGTCAAACCTGTATCCAGTCGCTCTGTTGCACAGATTGCTTTTAAGTTCACGTACGAGTTGCGTATTCAGGCGATCCGAACTGACTCAGAGGCAGCTCTTAACAGTTTCGTTTTGTAACTACGGGTCTTGCGAACCTTTTACGGCTCTCCTCAGATATGGCCGCGCGATACACTCGCCCGTCGCACAACCGATTTTCATTCAGATTTCATCTTACGTCATTCCTTTCGTTTTAAATGTTACTTGTTATTAAAATTTCTACACGTTTATGTACAGGATGATCCGAACATACACGTCAATACTTTTTTTAGTTTCCTCACACTCAGGAGTATCCGAAAATACCCCATGTATGTTACCCGATTTTATGTGGTTTTCGAGTTATGATATTTTTTACGAAATTTTAAAAATTTCTGGGTTGGTCACTTTTTTGGTCACTGTAGCGTGATCTGTTGAGATAAATGCTTGATTTTTTTTCTTTATCATATGAATAGTAACGCTAGATGATACTGCAGAATTCATATTTATAACGCTCATCATAACTCAAAAAAAAATTATGAACTTGAAAAAGTTAGAAATGCTATTTTTTCTTTGAAGGCCGTTTCAAAAAAAAAGTTACCTAAAATTTTTCATCCAAATCTTTTTTAAAAACTTCACTATAATTTTAACTGTTTACCATGTTTTCTATGAGTAAATTCAACAATTTTTCGAAATCGTCTAGCGCTATTATTCATCTAGTAATGAAAAAAAAACAAGCATTTATCTAAACAGATCGCACTACAGTGACCGAAAAAGTGACTCAACCCAGAAATTTTCAAAAATTCGTAAAAAAATTCATAACTCGAAAACTACAAAAAATAAAATATCCCTGGACAAATATCCCTGGACATTATTCCACACAGCGCCATCTAGCCCCAAAGTAAGCTAATTAAAGCTTGTGTTATGGGATACTAGACAACGGATAAACATACTTAAATACATTTTCTTTTGTAAATACATACTTATTATACATAGGAGACACCCAGACCAGTACAAACAGACATGTTCATGCACACAAATGTTTGTACTGTGCGGGGATCGAACCCGCGACCTCTGGTGTAGTAGCCAACTTCTTAACCATTACACCAAGTCGGTTGTCTAAAAAAAAATCGGGTAACGTACGAGTATTTTCGGATACCCCTAAGTGTGAGGAAGCTAAAAAAATAATATTTACGTGTATGTTTGGACCACCCTGTATACTGTCTGTTTACTACTCTGCTAATGTTAAAAAGGCATCGTCTGTTACCTAACAGACGATAAATGAAGAACCTTCTTTACGACATTTCTTTTTATTTATTTTATTTCGTTTTTTCAATAGATGCATTTCATATTTATAACAGGAAATTGCCCATGCAAACCGATCTAACACAGTTGTGGAATAAAATTGTAGTGTATTATTTAAGGCTTGTGAAGGATATTGCGTGTAAACCTGTTCGGGCAGTGCTACAGTCCGGAGCAAAGCGGCACTTGCGCACGCTCATTATGTGGGACGGTATACAGTAATTGCTCCAAATAGCCCAACCGACCGTGCTCAATATGGCCTTTTGGTACTATATGTAAAAATGAAATTGTTATGAATGCAAATACGCACTAAGTACAAATTAGGTCGCTTCAAAAGGACACACGACGTTCGTGATTAATGTAAATTGTGTGCTTCAAAAAAGTATCATCTCCAACTACCAGGGAAATCATTATTAAAAATTTCATAGATACGGGTGGCGAACTAGTTTCTTCCTAAGTTAACGTCATATGACACTGATTGCAGGCGAGCACTCGACACAATGCCCGGAGATTTTCGGTTCAATGTGATGGGGCATAAGTCAATTGAAACAATGGGTGGGTGTGATCGCGATACTGATCGCAGTGTTGGAACAGATTCTCTGGTTTGGTTTCTGAATTCGCAAACGATATGTCAGAACTGGTCCCAAATATAAGTAATTTATTGATTTGAGCGCATACAAAGAATTACAAAAAGTCTGAGACTGTTATAAAGCTAAATTATATTAAAGGAACTAAAAGCCTTATGTATAAAGTGCAGGCGCCTTGTCTATTTAACCAGTAGACATAAACGTACCTCTGAGTTTACATATTTATCAGCTTTAGTTTTCTTGATGCTCTTAAACTATTGTCGAAATATTTATGTGTGCATACTTTTTGTTCATTGTTGCTTGACCTTGTATGCGGGGACACAAAGAAACGGCCTCACATCACATGCGGTCGTTGTCGTCTCGCTATTACTACCTATTCGAATCTTTCGTATTCGTACGCAGTAGTGAAATAGCCAGATCTCTGAACATGGTACTGTCGTATGTACTTCTCTTTCGCATCTGATCAGTTGCGAGTGAACCAGCGTTAACACTGCTGTGATACAACGTGTAACTGTAACCTCGAGCGGTTGTCCTCCGTGAGTCATTTCTGATGTGTTATTAGTTTATGCTCCAAAGTACACGTTAAGATGCTATATTATGTTCTTATCGTAAACGAGATCTCCAATCTGACCGGTCTAGCTGCACTAATGTCAACATTTGTTACACAATTACGCCTTTGTGCTTGTTGTATAGGAAACACTATTCTCGCAAGAGCTTGTAGTAAAGTTTTTAAGTTTTAACGGACTCGTCGGACGCTTCTATCGTATATTGAACAACCAAAAATTTTAATCTAGGACCTTCGGGAGAAATGTGAAAGATATTGGCTTGAACTCATACCCCTCCGAAACATAAACAAGCATTCTAATAAATGTGAGGTTCAAACGTTGTGTACCAATGAATATGAAACCCCCTACATGATCTAACATAATTGCATGAGTGTGAAGAAGAACCTCTATTTGTGGACATAATTTTGTTCGTACTTGTATGAACGATAACATTCATTCTATTGAACAATAAAACTTCAACTATTTCGGAATTCTAATATTGCATGGAACTGTGATGCACATACATATAGTGGCAGAAGTATATGGCCTGTGAACAAAGCGGGAAGCAATATTGAAGACTCATGTCGTTCAGTTTTCTTTACATCTAGATAATAATACGAAGCGTTTTAAAAATGGAATGCCACAAGTATTTAGAATTTCTTTACATTTTTCACTTCGTAAACGACCCATCGACCCCTTTTACTGTTTAGCAGCCTCTGGAAACGCGATCAGTATCGAATGAACCGAAATAGCATATGAGTGACAATTACTCTGATACAATCTAGACTTCACTTTCGAGCTCGCCATCTATACTCATAAAACTATGGATGATTTGCATTCTCACCGAATTAGTGTCAAGGATGCGAGTATTGACTACTTAAAGTCATTGTTTTATATCTTTTTGCAATGCAGTTGTATTATAGGTGATCTATTTCACGCGGCATCGAAATCCTCGGATTTCCAAACCGCTCCGTCATTTACCGCTCCTGTCCATTTTAATATTAGACGCTATTCCTGGAATATCGACCTAAAAGTATGAATGGACCGAGACCTGTTTCTAAAATAGTTCGCTGTTAAATAGAATGGCTCTAAACTGGCAAGTTAGGCATGTGTGGAGTTATGCTCTACTTTTTATTTTTGGGATACTTGAGGTAGGTACCCCAAAAAGTAGAACAGGAACCTTTAGGTGTGTGTCTTTGATAGCTGATGATTCCAACAAAAGGTAAATAAACGCTAAGGACTTAAATTTTTCAAACTTTATTGCTAAAATATAAGGCGCCGAAATGGGTACTCGAAATGTTAGATCAGGTAGGGGGGTTTCATATTGATATCATAGCTACTTTCTGTGCATTATTTCCAAGTTAAACCTCTGCTTCTGAAACAGGATTGACCTTTTTGTTTCTTACATTTTTGTAAGTAGAACTAAACACTGTTTTGGTCTGATTATGAGGACGACCTTTCGTAAAGCCAGTTTTCGCTGGCGATCGTAAATTTTTTTTTTGCATTTCGAATATTGCGCCTGGGGAAGGACGAATTGCAAGCATGATTACTCGAACGTCCTTAACTGAGTTGGATACGACTTTTTAGTCGATTAAACGATTCTTGTTCATCAAACCAATTTTAAACCAACTAACGGCTGTCCAAAGGCTGCTGGTATCATTTTCGCTTGGTTTTGCTAGTATATTTATCTTCAAATAAAATAGCAAATTGCTTTCCTCCGCGTTTTTTTTATTCTGTGCCGCTTGTGTTCTTATTATTGTCACTAAAACCGAGTCGAAATATAGAAAAACAATGTAACTAATACTGAGTAATATCACATTGTAATTAATAAGACATGTCTGGGACATCCCACACAAACAAGATCATCTTTCACCAAATCAAGGATAGCATGTTTCTATTAGTAGACTGATGAAATAAATTCATGCCTTATGTTTCATATTTTTTAATAAATAGATCATAACACCCAGATACAGAACATACGCAAATGTCCATCACAAATTTGTTTACCCAGGGTAGCGCCCGAACCGGCGACCTTCCTCGCTGAAGGCAGGATCGCTTCCATCGTGCCAACGGGCCAGTCAATTTGCAACTTTTTTCAGTACCGTTTCAATAATTCGGGCAAATGAACCACCTCATTTAATGTGGCATTTAACCTTCTCAGCAGTTATCTTATCACTGTAAATTCTGTAGATAAACAAACTAGGTAGACATAATTGGTTGGAAGCGACCACTATGTTATTGAGAAAACAAGTTTCAAATAACACATGCTATTATTATAATTCTTGTTGTAAACATGATACTTATTCTAGTAAATATATACCAACTCGCGTCCCATAAAAAACAATTAGGTAAGTCGGAATTCGTAATTATTTCCATTTGATATATGACACAACATATTTATCTGCAATCGATTTTTTCTCAAGACCTCGTAATCTGCGTCATATGGAAAGGCTAGCTCTTCCCTGCGCGAATTTGTATTTGTTGTGTGCTGGTGTGTAACCTCGGGATTTTTTTTACAATTTATCTGAAAGAGAATAATATTCCATTTTTTACAACAAAAATATGTGGTAATGAAACGCTATCATATTTTAAATGAGTTTTTTGATTGTTGTCAGTGTGTTACAATTTGAAAATGACATTTTAATTGAGAATTATTGTTGTTTTCTTTCACTTTATATATTGTGCTGTGCTGTGCCCCTGCAGGGTTTATGTGCGTACTCTTCATCATTGTGAGTCTCTATAAAGTGCACATATGAAAAATTAAAAAAAAAAATCCAGCATTATTTTTATATTTTGATGGACATTTTAAAGAAAGCATTTGTAGTTGGGTACTCTATGCAGAAATAATGTTATAACTTTGAAACTGAATGCCTTATGGCAAAGAAACAAAATTGCTGATGATTACTGATAACAGGCCATGCTCATCAAATGTAAAAATGCGAAAAAAAAATACCAAAGATTTGTAATAAAATGTTTTGTACAGAAAATCATTATTATCTTCCGTATTTTTTTACTATAGATTTGCCCGCTTTGCCCTATAATTTTTTATTTTAAATAAATTTACGTCGTATGAGCTTTCATAGTGTATAAATACCATACCATGTTCGTAACCCAATTCATCATCCGTGCGGGTACTCGTGCGCGTGTTTTCGCACAATTGATAAGCAGGTATACACTTTTTTGTGAGCCCTGATTTGAAATGTTGTAATTGGGATACGAACATGGTATTTATACCAAATGAAAGCTCTACGACGTAAATGTACTTACAACAAAAAAAAATAGGGTAAAGGGGGAAAATATTTAGGAACATTATGATCATTGTAAAAAAATACGTAAAATAATAATGATTTTCTGCAAAAAACATTTATTTACAAATCTATGTTTTTTTTATATATTTCCTTTTATGAGCATGACCTGTTATTAGTTATCATCAGAAACTTTGTTTTATTGCGATAAGGCATTTAGTTTAAAAGTTATAACATTATTTTTAAATCGAGTACCCAACTACATGTTTTTTTTTAAAAGGTACTTTAAAAATTTAAAAAAAAATCTGGAATTTTGATGAAATTGACTGTAGTTTCCTACTTTTTAATATGTGCACTTCTTAGAGAATCACACTGTATATTTTACAATTACAATCAATATCAACCCGTGAAGGAATCAATAGAACAATATGAATATAAAGTTGGAAGTGCAGTTAATTTCTACATACATTGTATATTTGGGCGCCAATTCAAAGGCATTGCAACGGAAATTAAACTAACGAATGGGAGAGTGAATATCCAATTAAAGTTACTAGCCTGAAACTATGTGTGTCGTGAATACTGTCATAACATTGGCAAATCCTGTTTATAGCAGAAATAAGGTTGTTAGAAAATTAATAAAACACGATCTCAACTTTAAAACTTCTTACAATGAAAAGTTTACCTAAAGTACCAGCTCAAACAGTCACTAAGTCACAACTACAGTGTTCAAATGTAAATACATAGAAGAAAATAAAAGAAAAACTGTTATCAACGTTTAAATTAAATTAGTAATTGATTTTGTTATAAAGTCGTTGTAGCGATCGCGAGCGCATGTCGAGTCTATCGCTTAAGTATCATAGTAGGAGCCACATTCGTCACAGGAAGCGATCTCTCATTACATTTTTTATGGTTTGTACGTTGCACCCGAGCGTCGTTGCACCAGGCTGCATCCGCGATGCGCGCAAACAGCAACCACGATAACTTTATTACTAGGCTTACTACGAGTATGTTAATTTCATTACTACTAGCATTTATTTTATCATGAACGCAGAAAGTTTACAAGCTTTTAGTCTACCCTCGTCCTTGTTATTTTTTTTAAGACTTGAGACTAACTAACAATTGCATGCGTGACACTGACTTTGATGCGTGAATGTGGTGTCGCAGCCGCAGCACTTGAGCCACGTTAATAGTTCTGTTGCGCCATCTCAATTGTGCACGTTAGCTTCAGATACGTAAGTAAAGCGCGATGTTTCGGTTAAACCAAAATGTTTTTTGCTCAACTCAAGTATTTTGTCTCATTTTTGTTTTCCATAGATTTAATTGGCGCCCGTTTATCGAACTTCCTCATAGAACCGTAGCGCTAGGCTATTTTGAGGTCATAAGTTTAAAAAAATCTAAAGTTGCTTATTTCCTGCCTGCAGATAGAATCGTACCTAAGAAGCTTATTATTTCGTTTTGCGTCACATCTGACTGTCGCTTAATCAGCAATTCGACTATTTGTATACAATACTTTTAATTCAAAATAAAAACGCCAAAATTAATTTAAAATTAAAAATCTTTTTAGTATCCTATCTAGTACAGCTTGCGGAGTGTGCAAACCTAATTTGTGTCATCTTCGTCAAGCGCAAACTGTCATAATGTAACAACAGTTACAACTCTCGCTCCGTATCATTCGAACAAAGCTGATTTTCTCAAATAATATGATTTCGTACATGAAAATGACACAAATTAAGAATTTAGTGTGCTATTACAACATAATAAATAAAAACACGTAAATTGTATTAACTTGCATTTTCTTTTGTGGCTTGTACAGAGAGTTGTGATAAAACGTGGATAAATTCGACACAAAATACGTTGTACAACAGATATTAGTATTCTAAAACGCATAACACCTTTTTAACCAACTGTAATATTAATTTAGAGCTAGTCGAGCGACATGTTAGGTATTAGTTAAATGTCAGGGTTCCCGTGGACAGAGCTGACACAAAATGCCTCTGTACATTAGTTACTACTTCGTTATCATCATGAAAGTAAAATTTTCATCTCTAATTTTTTTTCGTCAATACTAACCGAACAGACAAATACCTAAATTTCTACCTATGCGACTACCTAATATGACACAAATTAATGCATGAGGTTGGACAAAGGATTTCGAAACTACATGCCAAAAAGAAAGAACTTTACTATTTTCGAAACCGAAAACCCGAGCGCTACGGGTCTATTATACATGCTAGATAGTACCACCGTCCTATTGAGGATCGAGTATCACAGCGCTTTTGTTTTGTTTGGTCATCAGAGCTCGGTGAATATTCATCGGGCGCATGTATTTGCATTGATTCAGATCATGTGTTGCAGTCTGTCCATATATGTAAGCTGGCAGAGAGATCCCTTTGCTCTGTCCCTTCAAATAATGGCACTAGAAGACAATAAGCGCAACACAAAGCAGTAATTACTTCCGCCGTTATGACCGAGAGACTTTGGAGGCCAGCATTTCTAACTGACCTAAGCCGCTTGCATTCTCTTTCATCTATTAAAGCAATTATGTGCGTTTTTTATGATGCGTACGAATTGCAAAAGTTCCGTTTGGGTTGCAATCGCTTATCTGTTACCAACTTTCTGTGTCACCTTATCACCTGTTAATGTATTTTCAATGTTGAGTGACAGGTGATAGGTTGATAAAAATCTAATTGCATTGGTTTGCATGACTTTTACAAATTTGAGCGAACAGGCGTTACGGAGTATGTAGAGCAAATCTACTTATGAGGAAAATTTGTCTTATAATAAAATTATCTATGTAATTAAATAATACTTCTCAACTCTAAAATTTTACGGTTTAAATTTTTGTTTAGGAGATTCCGACGGGAAATTAGACAGTTTATATTATTTTGTTATCAATGATAATCTATTTCAACGATACTATTTCGTAGAATGGATATCAAATCTATGTGTCATTGTCCCCCACATTAAACTCTATAAACAACTGCGTTAGCATGATTATAGGTTAGTCACAAAACATTCGCTCGCCTGAGACCAGACAGACCACTCGGTCGTTGACTGACACATATTTCTATTTCATTGAAATTGAACGTCGTCCAAATTGTCCGTGAGTTTGATTTCACGTGGAAAATACAACTCTTTAACAGACTTAATGAAAAAGCTTGTTATTCATTCAAAACCAATATATGCTGTTTAATATTAAAACGTTGATTGCACTGAGATTGCAGAGAAACCCGTGGTTGTCTGGTGCATTTTGTCAAAAAAACTTATTTAATTATACATGAACTACCTCCGGCGCTTAAGGCAGGATCACTGCCATTGCGCCTACACAGGCCAGTCAAATTATATTGCTATTTTGAATAGTCCTTAATTTCATGAAGTTAGTTTCATTTTTAGCAGTGTTAGTAGTCAAGTACCAATTTTGTCTTGTAGTTGTATGTATTAAATCAACAAAGCTAGTTTTCTAATAAACAAGTTGATATCTACTACTGCTTTTGTTCAATGCCTTTTGAAATGCTAATTATTAAGTGGCATCATTATGAGATTATTTAGGAGTATACTTGTCGAATCCGTAAGTGTTCGCAGTCACCGAAAATAGCCCAGACTTGCCGATGGTGGGCGATTTAGGCGAGCTTTTAAGCAATATGCTCGTCGTCGAGGAATGTTTAAAATGCAAAGTGGAGGATTATGTTAGAATGAGTCTTTTCATCACAAAGAAAACTATGCTTGTTTTTGAGTAATTGCGGCGACTATGATTATCAAGGTTATTAGAGCTCGATAATCTACGTGACGCATTAGGGAGTATTTTTATTTATTCGGAGTTTCTGTACGTACGGAGGGTTGAGGTCGGGTGGCGTCTGCCGGCTGTCTGTCTGCGGACACTTGTTGCTCCCGCACTGGGAGCCGGGCCGCGGGGACGGCCCAGGTAGGCGACGCTTTGTTTACTTTTTTTTTTAACTTTGGTGTGTTTTCGCCGAATCCAATGTTTGTTTACTGAATGACAACGTTCGTCTTTGTTTGTAGACACAAGACAATTTCGGTTGTTATTAAACGAATACGGAATATTAGGTCGACAAATACCTACTCTGTTTAATTACGAGATTTGATTGATTTTGCATGCATAGTGCTTCATTTAAGTTAATATTGTCACAGGGAATCATTAGTGATGATGACATTATTTTGTCATGACCACGGTAACAAAGAGACACGGTACCCAAATTAAGAGAAATCGTATACTTGAATAATGATGATGCAATTAATTAGATACGTAATAGCATTTCAATATGAAATAGCTGAAAGCTTCAACCTGCTTAGGGTACCATTCTTTCCAAGTAACACATTTCGTAATGTATTAAAGCTCTTACACTTGTTGATTCACAGACATAAGTACTACTTTATCGTGACTTTATAGTAAATGAATTAGAAATAAACTGTTAAGTACCTACATTGTATACTTAAAAAAGAAACAGTTAAGTAGTATAAAAGTTTTGCGCTCGAAACTTTCTGCTGTAACATTCCTAGAAACAAGTCAAAAGTCGAATACGGTCCATAAGCGCGACGGTCGGCTGTCTCCACATCTGGCAACGCACGTCCACTGTTGTTTGTTATAAAATAATTAGGTTTCTTACCTGCATCGGAGTCATGTAGCATTTGACCATCGTCCAGGAAGGGTGGCCGGAGTCGGGACACGTGCACTCCTCGCGATGGCACACATCTAGTCGTCCCTCAGAAAACATCACGCCTCGAATGGCAGTTGCATGTAGCAGTAGCAAGAACACTAGGCGCTTCATGATGAAGCGTGCGCGAGGCGCGAGCGGCGAGCGCGAGCGACCGCGCCGGCCGAGGATCATGCTCGGACTGACTGGCCCGCTGTGACTCTGAAGCCGGCGCCCGGCGACTCTCGAAGTCTCGACTGCGCTCCGCGGACGAGCTCGCGCTAGTGCCGGCGCACACCGCGCGCGACCGCTCTTATCGATACCGAGATGATGCCGATCATTAGGAACAATCGAAGACGCTAATTGTTACATTTCGTTGGAATTCAATTTTACACTCATTATTACCACCATAACGCATGATAATTGATAACGCTAGTTAGGATGTGGAATTTTAAATAGAGTACGCAAAAATTAAAATTAATAAATTACCATGGTTCATAATTTTAAAATATTAACGAGGTAATATTTAACTACCCAACATGTCAAAATGAGGAATCTGCTAATTTTATTAGCCTTTTTTTCAATGTCGTCTACATATTCCAAAGAAAGCGGTAAATAAAGAACAACATTTATTTTGAGATTTCCAAATAAATACATTGTTACATAGTGACCTCACTATTTGCGAGTTCACTCTGGATGTAAGTAATTATAATAAAAAAGCAATGAAAACTAAACTAAAGTTTAAAAGAAGCATAAATAAATACAAAATGAATAATGTGAGATAATTATTAGATTTAAACTGAATAAAAAAACGCGTTCCCATAACAAATTAAATCATTCTCATTATGGCTTTTTTATCAGTTGCGAAACCCAATAAGACCTCCTTCACCTCAGCCGGCGTTTGACGGCTGCATTCGCATTATTAATGGACTAAATCGGGCTCTTAGGTGACATCTTAAGTTGTCTAATTTACCATTGATGTGAAAAATATCATAATTTATTCTATTGTTACCTAATTAAATAACCAGATATAATTTGCGTCGTGATAATCAAAATACATTTAAATTTTATTTATGCATTTTTTGTACACAATTTAAATACTCGAACGTTCAATACAGAAATGACCAACTCTAATCGATCTCAACACATTGACCATAGCTTATTTCTGAGCACTTGTCAGTGAATAAACATAAAACGCGGCTACTGTAGATTCGTTTTATGTTTATTTATGATTTGTACTATTCTTGAATTTCTTACGTTTTGTATTATTAATATATAATTATTTGCTTAGCTAAGGTGTTCAGTTGCCTAAGGAAGTAATGATGCATCATAATTATTTAGGTTTAAAGTTGTCTTTTATTTCTCATAAGAACTTATATAAACATAATATGTTTTCAAGGTATCTATCGATTACTTACCATCGACAAGTGTTATTGCAACCCTTGGGCGGCGGAGGTCGGTGCGGGTACGTATAGCTGCAACGGCTTGCACTGAAACACATGTCCTCTCTTAGCGCCCAGTGCCAGAGATGCATAATTAGCCGATAAAGCGCTACTGTCTCACACGTATTACATACAAGCAAATTAGGTAATATTATTAGTTTTTTTATAGGGAAATTATAAGTCTAGCCACAGAATTGTTTTTGGCCACGGAAACAAACCTCCGATTTTGATTTTCTAACTAAACCAAGGGACAAATGCTATTATTAGGCGGCTTCTTATGAAGTAATTAGCCTTTTTTAAATGTCATCCACATTCCAAAGGAATCGTCAAATTAAAAACAACATTTATTTCTACTCGGCCCACTGATTTATACATCACCGCCTGATTTACTATCTCAGCTAGGGATAGCACAACTACAACAACTCTTTATATTTATGCTAAAGTTAGAGCTGCATTATCTTTTAATATTTTATTGGTGTCAAAAAAACATAATATAACATACCATCACGACTTTATCCCAAACGTAGCACACAGCAACAAACTTTTCGGCAAATGATTGATTTAATCAAGTCATCGCTACATCGATGGGTATTGGCTTAATCAAAAAGCCTGAAAAATTAGGTACGAAAATCTAAAACACTATTTTCTGAATTCAAAGATTGTAAAAACAAAACATACCATCAAAAACATTAATGTGAAATGAGAGCCAAATTAAATATTATGATAGATATCATGCCTTGGTTGTTGAGTTCACTTCGACGATAAAAAGTGAGATCTAATCAGTAAATCAGTCACTAAACAAAAACTAAATCAGTGCTAAGTTCAATGCTTGGTCCTGACGTTTATTTATAACAACATAAAATATGTTATTGCAACCTAAAATATGATTTAAGATAGATAAGTAGATAATACCTCAGTCTGCCTTTAAAATGGTTACTGTCTGATTATCTGACTGTCCTACGTACCTAGATGTCTTAAATTAAAAAACCTACGTTGAAATGACCTACGTTCAAAATCCCTAAAATCAAAACTCAAACTCAAATATCTTTATTTAAATAGACTTAATCAGTACTTTTAAATAGTCAAAAAATTACTAAATAATAGACCTAAACAATATAATAATATGAATATGTGAATAAACAGTAAACAAACATAATGCGACTCTACCACCGCGTCGGAGGAGTTGATTCTTACTGAGAAGATACGGCTAGAAACTCAGTAGTTACTTTTTTAAACTTGTCAAAATACCTAACGGTTGTTTGACTGAAATTTAAAATACCAAAATCTTAAAATGTCAATACTGATGTTTGTTTAACCGGTTTTTTGTGAAATTCGGTTAAACAAACTTTAGTATCAGACCTATGAACGAAAGACCGAAAATTAAAAGGTCTAATGGTTGTTTGGCCGTTCGTTCAAAATCATGAAATAACATATAACACAAAAGACTAAATCCCGCAGTTTAAAAAACCAAAGGTTAAATATCAAAAATACTATCTTTGCATGTACGAGCTATGATTTACCTTTTTCAAACTTAAAGCGTTGAAATTTGGTATGGAGACTAGGTTTTTAGTAATCCAAATAATGTTTTCTAAACGTGTTTCAAACTCTTTGGGTTTTCTCATATGGTTTACCTACATAGTTTGTTTCTGTTTGAGTGGGAAACGCCCTAAAGTCGCTCCTAGCAGTACTAGTAGCCAGTTTTTGGTGGTCGCAGTTCTACCTTTTTTTTGCGTCAGGAAATGCATTTAGGCATTCCCAAAGCCCTGGGTTCGGGGCACCTGGGATATGTGGGACTCTGAATTAATGGGATAACAAAGACCCCGACCCACTAAAACCTGACGGTAGTCATCATCGGCGCAGAATGGACGGGACCTGGGATCCCCAACAAGGGAGAGACTCGTGAGACTTTTGTAAATTTTGTTTGAAAAAGATTGTGTTGCAGTTTTGTGAGGCTTTGGTGTTTTCTCTTCTATTGATCAGTTACGAGCATCTAAGTATGCCTGATTTAACGCAGTCTGTAATCATTAGGGCTGATGAAATGAGAACGTTATCAACGATTCATCATAGCATACAACGCTACAGATTGACGAATGTACTTCAAAGAGCGATGCCCGTTTTCTACAACTTCAAGTTCGTCGGAACACGAGTCTAACGGCGGTGCAGGACCGAATAATATTACCGTGACTGAAATGTATTGGAGGAGGTTCGAGGAGTAAGAATGAGTGAGCGGACAGTTCGCAGAAGATTTGAAGAAGTCGATATAGGCTCATTTGTGCCCGCAAAAGCACCAAAACTTGAGAGAAACCGACTATACTTTGCTTGTGAACATCGTCATTGGGACTTTAACGAGTGGGGACATGTTGTCTTTACTGATGAATGCAAAATTCTGCTAAATCAGATTGATGGAAGGCAACGAGTACGGAGACGCAAAGTAAAGCGTTATATCCAGTCTGATTTTGAAAATACAGTGGCATATGGCGGCTTCGCAATTTTATTATTCTGTATTTCACAATCAACTTTTCAGGTAGGGAGAAGTTAGTTAGTTAGTTGTTATGACGCATGACGGTTAAAAATATCCAATTGGACAAAAGGAAAAAGAAGCTTAGCAAGTTTCAGCCTCTTTCAAGTGAATGGGCGTCATTTTCCTGTTATTAATGTTTAACAGTTTAGAATTCATATAAACAACCCTAAAAAACTGTACTGAAAGTTTTTACTTGAACAAAAAAAAAACAAAGCCATAACAATGCTTTGTACTTACAAAAATTGTTAAGTATCAAGTATTTCCTTGTGTTTAATTATGTATGAGTGTTTGTGTGTGCTTGATATATATACTTTTTGAGTATGAGTAATGAGTGAATGTTTAATACAATATTCTGGGTTCTTTATGTAAATTATTTTTATGCTAGAAAGGAAAAGTAGAGGTCGCGCCTGGAGGTCATGTTAAGGATACCTTTTCTTTGGTCCTTTTGGTATTTCAAATTAAAATCTACATAGGTAAATATCTTTATTAGTTATTATTAAGTAACCGATTTAAAATTACAATTATTTAAATCAATTTAAATACAAAGCTTAACCTAAAATTAGCCTAACTAAAATAAGCGAAAAAAAGAGAAGAAAAAAAACTTACATACAGGTGTCCCTGGAAGTAAGGATCAAATCAAAATAGCGCACAGCTGGGGTCATTTCTGACCTTTTCTATCTCTTTAATGTGGGTCCAATTCCTAACCGTTAAAAATATGATTAAATTTAGTGTTTTTCTTAAAATCGCCGAAGCCCATACAAAAATAATTATTAAAAAAAAAAGGTATCAAAGGTACCAACTTATTTTTATTGCTTAAAGATTCGCAGGTGGTTTGTCTTACGTAGACTAGTTATTTTATTTAGCTAAAAAACCCATGTCAATTTAAAAAGTTAAAATATTGCATGTAAAAAAATCTCAATCAAAAAAATTACTTCAAGTTCAAGCAGATGTCGTAAAAAAATAATGTACCTAATGAAAGTTATTCAAGTAGCTTTTTAAAAAAGTTGCTCGTTTTTAACAAATTCTTTTAAGGTATAAATTACAGAGATATTCTAATAATTTCTAAAGTTGTGTGTATTTTGAACAAGCAAGCCAAGTATTTAAGTATGATGCCGTAAAAGTATCCCATTGAAATTTATGTGATGAATAGTTGATAAAATAGTAGTTTAAAAAAAAGGTTTGGTAGAAAAACTTTTTTTTAAATGGCGTTCTAAACTCGGGAAAAACAGTATTTACCACTTTTTCAGTTTCATATTTCATGTCTGAATTATTGCTACTCAGTGCTATTAATGTAAATGCTTCTGAATCAAGTACCTTGTACAAAGCATATACCTTAACTATTTGCGCCACAGTTACGAAAAAAGTGACACATCCTAGAAATTTTCGAAAATACGTAAATCTCGAGAACTACGAAAAATCGTAGAACATACATGGGGGCTAAATCGATAGGTAAGGTGCTCGGTTATCACCCCGCTTCGGTCACTCTTTTCGGTTCTTCAAGCATAGTTAGCCGGAAAGCCTAAATATTTATGGCATCACCGGGTGGTCGGATTCGGTTTCTGTGTTTATTCTACTGCAATACTTTCTGTGTTTTTGTTCGAGTTTATTTTTTTATTTTTCTTATTTATTATGTCCCTATTTTAAACACTGTTTCAATTAAATTATTGTTCTTACAAGATAATTATTTTAATTTTAAGAGTTTTCTTCGCTTATCTGTCAGTGATAGACATTAATTTAGAAAAAGGGTATATTATACAGCTATCCAGTATTTTTTTTTATTGAAAATCAACATTATTGAAAACTTTAGCAAAAATTCTTCTGGCTCCAATGATTTTCCAGAAATGGATAGTGCACGACAATCATACAATATGCGATGTGCTAACAATTTTTAACAATATGTTCATGCTCAGTATATTTTAGTCAGTCCTGTTGATTACCTCTTTACAAGTTTAAATCTACAATCAAAGCAAAATTGATGAAACGTAAGGGTATTTATGAAGAGGATTACTTAAACAGCAAGAGTTCGTGGTGATAGTAGGAATAATCAGCTTCTCTGCTCAGTAGGTTTTTTTTTTTGACTTTGCTCTGAATATATCGGTTGTTAAACAAAACAAAGATTAAAAAAGTAACTATTGAGTTTGTTGCCGGAATCTTCCCGATAGAAGCAGCGTGTGAACCGATCGAAGATCGCATTAGGTTTACGTATTATATGTACTATTCTAGTATTATTTCAATTACGTCTATATTTTTATGAACTTTTACGTTGTTGACATGTCATAAGTGCTCTCTACAAGCTTAATTGATTAAATGATTTGTTCTTTCTTTCTTTCGAAGTCCTTGTAATGTAGATATTCAAATGTCATTGCCTGGATCTGCCCCATTTCAATTAATTCAAAGTGTCACCAGAAATCAAAGATTTTTGGCATAATACGTGCGCCATGCACTATCTATTGTTGACTAAATCGTTTACGACCAAACATTAAAAAATAATTGTAACTGCAATGAGGTAACGACTAAGGAGAAATTATTACGAAATAAATGGCGCCAATTCTTCAGAGGGGTATGTCCCTGGTGTATGGTATGAACATACAGAACAGATTTCGTGTCCGCTCATGTTAAATTCGACTGACAACCCCTCTACACGTTAGAAATCGTTATTAAAAACTTCCTAAGGACGGTAAACTAGAAAGGCTGGTTACAGAGTGACGCGTTTAACAGCGCCGTGCGAGCGAACTACACGATTTGGTTCCGCGGCACACAAATACAAACAAATAGCCTTCCTGCCTCACGTTGTGGATGTTCCAGCCATACGCACGAAACGTTTTGCAGTCTAGTTCATAATGCGAACAGCAAAGGAGTGGGACTCGCTGCCCGCGTACGTGTTTCCAAACCAATTCAATCGGAAATCTGGGTCTCTTGGAATGCGCTTGTTTGTTTGCGCATTGTTTCGACAAGCGCATGAACAGTCATTTACTGGACAGGCATGTTTCACCATAGACCGCATCGTCATTCACCACCGGGATTATGTGATAAAGTGACATTCAAGTCTACTAAAAAATGCTCTCCAGGCAATACGAGTAGATTAGGGCCGATAAATAAAAATGCCTTAAAATTGGACCAAATAAAAGAAAAACTAATTTTATCAGAAATTTATTCATTGATATCAGTCATCGCTCTAATTAATGAGTGAAGCCAATCTTCAGCATCACGCTTACCAAGACTTTTCCCTACGCGGGATTTGAACTTTGGACTTGTGGATTACGGGCCGAGTAAGGAGGCGTACCAATATAGTTTATACGATTTTCATTTATATTTATACGAATTATTTGTCCGCAGATCTGTGTCGACGGAGCGTCAATTCTTAGCGGATTTCGTGGTAGGCAACGAGAAGACCGCAGGAGGAAGACTCGCGCGCTGGTTGTGCCCCGCGTCCTTCGTGGAGCCGGCCAAGTGCGAGCTGAAGCCGCCCACCTCCCCCGCGCGCCCCTCCACGCGCCTCAACTTGCCCGTCGTCGTGCGCGACCAGTACGGCGATCCCGTTGTCTCACCCAACCTGAAGGTCGAGGTAGGTACTACCTACGTTTAAGAGATACCAGAGAGGGTCGTAGGGCCCTTACCACCTTCTTCAAATCAGTTTAATTCCTACACTCAAATAGATTTTAATTAGGTACTGATTAGACTTAAATATGCAATAATAATTTCTTAGGTTAGCCCAAAAGAAGCTGTTAAAAAATTGAATAGTTATTAGTTGCAGGATTTCTACCATGTACCTTTTTGTTTTAGAGCAAGTACAGTCACGTGCAATGATAAGTATATTGTGATAGTTTTTCAAATTTATGTCAACACCATAAATTTCCAGACATGGTATGATTGTATACACAGTCTATCTCATTAATATGTTAACAATCGTTTATGGGTGTTATTTCTTAAATTTTAGCATAAATGAATGAATTTCATAAACATGTACACAATACAGTTGCACAATTATGTAAACGTTGCTTATTTCTGTTTGAAATGGGATTATTGGCGTTTGATTTGAAAATGCGTTGGCGTTTATATACATTTCTGGGTCGATCTTTGAATGGTAAGGTAGTTTTCCTTTTATTAGCTAGTAGTTTATATTGTTATAAATGTTTAATATTTCTATCAAATATCTTTTGTTTTTTTTTGTTTAGGGCTCTTTATTATCCAAGAACACAAAATCTTAAAAGTCACCCCAGTACTGGCAAAGCTATTGCAAAATAAAACGTCTAATATTTATATTTGAATATGACTATAATCGATAATACAAATTGTCACCACCATGGTGACAATTTCTACTTCAATAGTATTTTACTAGCTATCCGTCAGCGGTTTCGCCGGCGTAAACTGTCTTTCCCGTCAAACAATAGCCTACATTAAAAAAAATGTACCCTTATGTCACTCCCTGATGATACAGCGTGTAAAAATCATGAGCACTAATACCAGTGTTCTCTTGATTAGAAGAGCTATGTCTGATAACTTAAAACATTTTAGTTTCGAAGTAAGTAAATTGAAGTTGAATTTCGGGTCAAAACTTTCAAGTTTCAACCCTAACACTCTCCAGAATCTCCAAACCATAGAATAAATAATTGTACCGACGCGCGACAAAATAATTGCCATTGCTCTTGCTCCACTAAATACCCTAGGGTTTCCAAAAATTCTAACATTACATTAATAACATTTTTTTCATCGAAATCTAAATGAATGCTTACAGCTTCAATATTTTTACAGTTAATTTTACACATGGCATGTATGCTTAAGTATTAGTGCTCATGTTTTTTACACTCATAGCTTTATATTGGTGAAAGAATTTTTAAAATCGGTCCAGTCGTTTCGGAGTCGTTTCAATACAAACAAACAAACAAATCTTTGCTCTTCATAATATTGGTTTATGTACATTTGATTGATAATCTTTTAACCTACAATTTTACTTAAGTTCTATTTACTTTGAATTATTGAACTAAAAATATTTTCTGAAATTACCTTGGCTTACAATTGACATTTGCATGCCCACTAAACTCGGGCACGGTAATAATAAGTATCAGTATTACAACTTCATACAAACGAACGAAACGCGAGCTGTCCACGCGCCTCGAGTCTCGAGGTGCGCTCGTGACGCAAGCACTGCAGTCGCGGCTGTGCCGCAGTGACGAACGGACGGTGGGTTGTTTTTTATACAGTAAGCGCGCGATTTTTTGATTTAACAAGTACTTACAATGGCAAAGAGCAATTGTAGAAAATACTGTGCTGTTTTTGGTTGCATGAATTCCTCCATAACGCACCCAGAGATAACATTTTTTAAATTACCTTTAAACTCCGAACCGGGAGTACAGTAAGATTAATTCGCAAACTTTTTTAATTGTACCCAGCGATGATTTCGTGGAATATATAGAAAAAATGGAGGAAATATTCCGAACTTCATTTAAAACCAAACACATAAATTGTAAAGTAGCTGCAGGTAAATTTTGTTTAAATAAAAAATATGATGTTTACAATCACAATAGTACATATGTACAAATTAGCGATGCGCGCGCATCAGCGCTTTTTTTAAGGCAAAAGGCATTAAAAACAGCCAGTATTACTAATAAAGTAAATTAATATTTCTGTGTTTTTGTTACAGATGGTTGTAATTTATTGTCAAAATTAAATAAATTAAAGAATTAAATGTTTATTTATTATATTTCATCTCCCAAAGTTGATTTTATTCATAAAATGTTGACCTCTTTTCTGACATAAAAACTCTTTGCTAAAATTTAAAAAAGTACCGTTCGTTTTAGACGGAGCATCTTGCTAAACCGTACGTTTTACCATAATAAAAAAAACTCGTGCGTTTTACATTACATTACCGCACAAGTGCGTAATGAGATACATTACGTTATTGAAATTGGTGAAATAAGAGACCCTTTACGAGCAAATATGTTATAAAATACATTAACAAAACTAGATTGAAACTAAAAGTAGGCAGATGTAATTAAAACTAATGTAGGTGGGCAGCCCTATCGCGTGTTTACGTACCGCGCGGCTGTAGGCATGTATTTCAAAGATAGGGCTGTGTTACAATACTGATACATAATATTACCGTGACTCGGGTATTATATTGTTGTTACTATTAAAATCTTTGTCGCTCATCCCAATTTACTAAAAGTTATGTAAATATGTAAACGTTTGAGTTTTTTGAGTTTAAATGCAAAATAATATTAATAAGTGTAACTAAATGTATGTTTTGACGACACAATTGGCGTAGTGCGCTGTAGCACGGTTTCATGTCTTGACTTTCGTACTGTCCTGGGTTCTATTCCCGGTCGAGTCAATAATTCAGGAAAAGATCTTTTCTAAATTGGCTCGTCGCATGGTATTTTTTCTTATATATTTCTTGTCTGGTGCCTCGTAACACAGGGATATTTATCCCTACTTCGAGAGACTAAGTGGTGTGTTGTCCGGTGCATATTTATTAATTTATTTATTTTTATTCATCCGAAACTATAGCAATATTTAGTGAAATTAGTAAAGAAAGACTAACATTCGCTCGTGTAAAGGAAATTTGGCCAGAAATTAACGTATAATCGACCTGATTTGGTCGCACACATTTTACAAGTTTTGTAATACATCATTACAAACACAGCACACCATACACAGAAAGATTATTGTGTGGCTCTTAAATACATAATTGGGTATGGGAAAAATATCAAACGTGTCCTAAATCGAAAACCATTTCGAGGTATTTGTATTTTATACCTTATTTAAATATTTAACATTTTTAAAGGCAAAGGATCTAGGATATTTTTAATTAAATACGTTGGCAAACTGGAGTCATTCATTTGACCCCAGATTGCCAACGTACGCAAAGAGTAGTTCTTAATGGGCTCTTGACGGTAATCACATTGACATCTCACAGTTGAAACCCATTGGATCGCATAAACGTCTTTTCACGTGATTGGTTGATAATCTATCCATCAACCAATCAAATGACGCGATCTGTTTCATACGTGAGGTCTAAGTGATTCTACTGCATACTGCATGGTATCAATGGTGTTTCCAAATAACAGATTTTAAATTCTCCCAAATCAAAAATATTTTTTCACAAAGTTATTTTCAATAATACGTACATTAATTTATACCCATTGCCCAGACACCCGTAGGTAGGACTTAAAATAGCCATTCGCTATAATCCCAACCCTTTCAGGTAGGGCTTGGTTTCAGAACTTGGAAAAATTAATTGTACCTGAAGTCTACTTCTCACATTCTCGTGAGATGCTACATGATGAACGGCGAGCTCTGTTTCAGCCGTAAGTGCTGTAAATCAGTAATTTTCTCCTCATTATTTATTTACCACGAATCGGGGAAAAAACACATGTGGTTCGCAATGTGCAAAAATTAATAAAAAATTAACTACCGGCTAAATCAACGAAATATACAAATAACATGCCATATTATTAGCCCTGTTATGTTAAGCCAAATACAAACTTGATCAATCTCTAATAAAATATCAGTGTGGCAGAAGCTTAACAAGCATTGCAATTTGCAATATAATATATAATACAGGTTAGTATAAAACACGAATGTATCGATGTGTTGTCGCAAGCACAGAGATGCAGAGCCTTTATGTAGCCAGATTTCCATTCTAATGAAGCTGGCATTTCAAGGAATTTCGTCCTGAATATAATGAAATTAATGAAATGTGCACATTCAAAATCCCTAACTATGAATAAAGTAAATTTCGACCTGCAAATGAATTAGAAACTTGATGCATTTCGAGAACTAAAGCGAACAATAACATTATTATTCTGTCCTGCCAGCAGCTCTTGACACTTGAATGATGGAGCTACAATGTCTAGAATTGCACTCATCTGTAAGAGTGTGTCGTGTGCGTGTGAGCAAACCGCTTATCCGATGCGTTGACCCCGCAATAGAGAATGCTGTTATCGTTCATAATAGGGCAGCAATTGTGAGTCGGTGACACTGATTTTGTCGAGATCTTTGCTCCCGGCTTCTTATTTAGCACCCGTTGGTGCACTTTGCAGCGTTTGCCAACAGTGCCAACTAATTCACTGTTTCCGTATTCTATTACGTTGGGTGCACCGCGCTTTCGTGCCCAGTTGAAATAATTTTGTCATGTTAACAGGATTGTGGATTGTTTTTTTTTTTTTTTTTGATTTAGTGCTATCCTGATATTTGGCCTTTTTTTATAGCATTGTAAAAATGGTTATGGCATAACTATTTCATCTATTAGTGTATTGAAATAATCTGTTATGGAGAACAACTGACTAATTCCTGCGCTCAGCTATAAGGTCTCTCCACATTGATTTCTCTATAATCAAGTTTTTTTTGTGAAGAGACAAAACTTTCAATTTTTACGTTCATAATGTATTCAAGTGTTAAGTCTGTGACTTGATCATAGGATAGTTACAGTAATTTCCTACCCAGAAAAGAATAAATTCACGTGCAGCGACTAGACTTGTAACAAATAATATCTTTCAAATATCTGTTATCTTATATTTACGCGAACACTACACATTGAAATGAAAAAACTTCACGGATTCATCCCGTGATCACGACTGCTGTAAAAGAGTCGAAACGTCGGGTAAGAAAATGTAAAAATATAAAATCCCCGAGTAGATTCCGTAAAGTTGTTTCATTTCAATCTTTTAAATTTTTCTATCACAAGAAAACCTCGAGCTATTTAGAGCAGCTTGTAAATTTCTACCATGAAGTATTTCCATTGCAATTTGTCCTCGTTATGAGATTACCAGCTTGCCGCCCGCGCGCTCACAAACCTTCGCATTCATAATATTAGCAAGATTCCACTAAAATTCGCCCGTTAGCAGCCATTATAGAAATGCAGTAAAATATCTTTTATCCAATAAATAACTTTGTTAATTCTTAATTCCTTTTAATTTTGTTCGTATTATTATAAAGGGAAAGAATCTGAAAGAGAAACAAGAATATTTTTCATTTACTTACCAATTAATGATGACCAACTGTGGACGCATTTCCAGACTTGAACTATCTATAATTTCTGTTTCTACATTATTTCAAGACTGCAATATCGCGTCAAAAATCGAATATATAATAGCTTTTACGTGAGTGATAATAATTGATAAAGGAAAGGATACAACAGATTGTAATAAGGATACAATAAAATTATATTTTACTTAAGAAATGAACGTTGTTTGCCTAATAGCCACACGTATTATTGTGAATAGCATTTTATTAGTTATACTCTAGTATAACTAATAAAATCTATGACGACCCGGTGAACTTCTTATAATCTATTAGTTTCTTAATGCACGTGCGCGTACCTACAAATATTTGACAACCAAGTGAAAAAAAAATCTAAAAGACATCAAATGGTTATTGGTTACATTTTTACTGTAACTCATCATTTATGTCAAATATTTCAAGATCAAAATTAGCCAAATCGGTGCAGCCATGTTCGGGTTTTAGCGAGACAAACGGACAGCATTTGATATTTATATTTTAGGTATAAAGATATTTATTATTAGTCCTTATTCGATTCCAGCTCGCCGAAAATCCGTTGCAATGTTTAATTTCCTTTAATAACTACGATAAATATAAATATATAAATATGCGCCAGACAACACACTACTTGTCATGGTTTCGAAGTAGGGATGAAAATGCCTGTGGTACGAGATATCAGACCAGGAATTAATTAAGTCAGGGGCGTCTCCCAACACACCCAAACCCGAGCTAAATTAGAAAAGATCGTTTTATGAATTGACTCGACTGGGAATCGTACTCGGGCACTGAGTAAATCAAGGCGAGAAACTGTGCTACGCCAACCGTGCTACGTGTCGTGTCGTCACGATGCAATGTTACGATTATATACGATTAAGTTCCAAAATTATTAAATGCATATAATGGTGCGCCAACTGTGCGTAAGTCCTCTTGGTACACTTCTGTTACAGAAGGTTCATTTTCTGTAACAGAAGTGTACCAAGAACATTATGCGAAGTGCCCATTCGTTTTGTAAATCGTATCCATATGAAACATAATACCCATACGCGGAAGTATTGACAGGATTTACTGAATAATTGAGTAGAATGCATTGCCATGCATTTATTTTTATTTTATCATCAATGACCCTGAGGGTTAAGGCATTATCATCGAAATTTAACAACGGTATACTTTACTTTTAGATACCAATAATATCTGAAGTAACCAAAAAAATTGTGGATTTAGATTAACACTGATTACAGTGTTACTGATTACGGTGGTAAACATGTAACTTAGTTTAGTGATTTAACAGAGATTAATAACCCATTAGTATTGATTCATAGCTAAATTAAACATTAGTAAAATTCTGTATCATAATCAGTTAATCGCTCATTTTGACAAAGCATTAAATCTGTTGGTAGCTGATAACTGGCACGAACTATATTCGTATAGGTAATAATCAACGTAAGGCTGTAAACTAAACTAATACCAGAAACTACCATGGCGGTAATTAAATCGGCGCCATGTTTAGTCAGTCGTTTAGCGTGGTAAACATCGTTTCTTAGTTATGATTTGAACTACCTACTCCTTGACTTGGTCCTTAGGATTACGGGTATCTAGGACGGTACCCGCTACCACGACACAGGCTCGCTCCTAGGCTCTCTTAATTGTAATACAGCCAATAAAGATGCAGTTTTTCTTGCAACCGAGGACCAGACCTGATTCCTGCCTGACTCACTAAACGAGGTATTCCTCGAAGCGCACACATTTGGAGCGCACAAGACAAAGCGCACATTTATTATTCCTCTGAGCGCACTATGGATGTGCGCATCGTCGAAAGCCTCGGTAGCTCAGTTGGAGGAGCAGCCACCCGAATTGTGGAAGGTCGCGGGTTCGAATCCCGGATGAGTCCCTAGGATCAGGACGAATTTCTCTAGTTTCTATCTTTGTGTAGTAATTAGTGCATTGTTAAATGCTAAAAAATATAAATTCACTTATCCTATAGCTAGTTCCATCTTAATCGAAAGTCAAAAATTGCTAAAGTATTTCTTTCGGGTGTTAGGCGCTTGCCTATAACATTGATGAAACAAACGTGGCTTACCACGTAAAATACACTGGACAAATTCGCCGGGTCTGTTAACGACCTCGGTAGCTCTGTTGGAAGAGCAGCCACCTGTATTGTGAAAGGTCGCGGGTTTGAATCCCGCTTGAGTCTCTAGGATCAGGACGAATTTTTCTATCTTTGTGTAGAAATTAATGCACTGTTAAATGCTATAAAATATAAATTCACTTGAACAGATATGTACTGGAATGAGGTGCAACCTACTACTTGGCTCATTAATGGTAAATTACAGGCTTTATAATTTTACTATCAAAGTTAATTATTTGACTAATAGTAGCTGGGCGACGGAAATTAACAGGAACTAAGCGCACCAATGATTTTGTGTTTATAGAGAAATGGATATTCAAATTCAAATAATCATAAATCAATTTAATACTGTAATTACAGCGCTGCACCGCAAAGTATCAACAATTTCAAACTGGGCATTTCTATAATAAGGTAAATAATCGCTGCGCTGCTAGCCAGTTTCACCTTATTTTTGCCAAAACCCATCAACTCATCTAGTATAAACAAGGGTAATATTAAACCATTTTCACCATTTGTTATCGATATTTTTCGTTAGTTGCACATCTACATCCACACTCCGACCCCTAGTGCGCTTCGAGGAATAAAATTTTAATATTTCTAATCTTTCGACGAAGCGCACATCCATGGTGCTCTTCGAGGAATAATAAATTTGCGCCTCGTCTTGTGCGCTCCAAATGTGTGCGCTTCGAGGAATACCTCGACTTAACAAGGAACCTATGGACGTTAATGCTGAAAACTGTACTAACTCAAAAAAATGGCAAGTAGGTAATCAAATCACCGTTTTGTGTTGTTTACACCGGTGTTTAGCGTGAAGAAGAACTCGCCGTGTTCAAGAGCGCCCTTGACTGCCGCCAACGAAATTATCTTCGCCAAAGAATTTCTTTACTAAATGTGTCTATCACGAATGCATGACGCGCTCGTGCGCTGTTTAAAAGCCAGTTATCCAATCATACCCATGACAGATATTGAAACCTATTTATGGGCTTATTAGTAGATAAAGGACCTATTACTAAAATGGCTTACGCCTAAAAAAAGTACCGTTTTCGGAATTATTTATTCTTGAAAGGACCTGTTCGTATAACACGAAAAGCCACATTATTAGTAGAATTTTAATTATTATCGTTTTTTTATATCGATCTTTACCTTCAAATTACACTGATAATCAGCGCATGAGCCTATTGGACTCAGGCATTTGCTGAGTGAGGTCCTTTTTAGTTATGGACATCCGTACACCGCTAGCTGGTGGGATTTGTTTTTTTTTAAGTTCCTGTTGTCTATTTTTGTTTATTTTCCTCCTTAAGTCGGTGTAACAGTGCCTGATAAAAATTAATAAATGCTTTTTCTTTCTACCTCTCAAATAATAGATGCGCCCCTCCACCACATTTTCGCACGAATATTACATTTTAAATGTGGACGGAATTTCTAGTTTTTAAAACAAACATGCCATAAGAAATATTTTGTAATTTTGTAAAATTTTAACCTGAAAATTTTAATTCTGTGTAACATGACATCGATTGAACGTTCGGAATTCGAAGAAGCAGTGCACTTCACCTCTGGTAGCGCTAGCAGTTATACGTGTGATTTTTTGTGGTTGTGTTCGAATTATTAGAGAAATGGCTCCTACTGTAGGTAAACTGACTAAACGACGATCATAATCATTATGAAAATTGAATACGTATTTCAAAGATATAAACGAAAAGGATGTGTCAAGTGTTACGTCGGCCCAATTGGTAGCGACATCGACGGGAATTCCGCTGTCAACTGTGAAAATCGTTCTATTAGAAGGTAAACGTGCTTTGCAAGATGGGAGAAAATTTAAATCTCCGAAAAAAACAAGATGTGGGAAAAATATCATTGTAATTGACGCTTTTCATAAAGCAGTAATTCCGAGAATAATCCGTAACTTTCACATCACCGATAAACAGGTTCCCACTATGAAAATATTATACGAAAAGTTAAAGACAGAAATACATTATCCAGGTTCAATTACGTCATTAAGAAAAGAAGTATCTTTATTAGGATACAGTGGAAAAGGACAGAAGGTAATCGCAGAATCCTTATGGAAAAACATGAAATACGATATCTTCGAATAATGTTTCTCACTAAAATTGCCGAATATCGCGCTCAGGGCCGTCCAATCGTTTATACTGACGAAACATACATAGACACATCTCACACTTCGCCGAAGTCTTATTCAGGTGGAAGCACCTCTGGCTTAAAGAAACCAATTTGTAAGGGAAATCGTTTAATAATAGTTCATGACAACTTTATCAGTTGATACTACAAAACAAAGCAAAATTTGTTGAATGTAAAATTGATAATTTGCTCCGCGTTCTACGTCTACCACCCAGATTTCAATCCTATTGAAAATATATGTGTAGTAGCTAAAAAAACATATCAATGAATATGGACACTATAATGAGATTAACAAAGGAAAAAGTTGAGGCTATCACTGTACAAGAGTGGAAAAATGTTTTGACCATGCAATTAAAGAAGAAAAGCATTTGATGGTCGAGACGCCGCTATCGACAATATAACGGAGCGATTAATTATTAACACAGGCTCTGATGAGTCATCAGACGAGAATGAAGATGAAGATGCAATGAGCGGAGTAGAAGAGTTTTAATATTTTTATGTAGTTTATTACCACAATTTAGGGTAATCAAAATATCAGGATTTCTTTTCAATAAAACATTGATTTTATTTTTTTACTACCTGTGCTTTTGTCGATCACTCACACAAATGCAAAGCTGAATTACGCCGCGAGGACTGTACCAGCGAGTTGCAGTGAGTCGGCCAGTCGCACTGTCACCAGTGTTTTTGTTTTTGTCGAACTTGGTGCAATTTTTCACATGATGAATTTTATTTTTAGCCGGTTCTGTGAAGTTCATATAACCTTCTTATTTCATTGTAAAAATTTTGAGCGAATACAGTAGTAACCCTGGGTGGTTTACGTAAGTTTAGGAAAAAGGTGCGAGCGGTCCTCTCTGTAAACTTTTTATTTTGTGGTAGGAATTTAGGAAACTTGTTTTTAGTTTATCTCGGACAGCTTGAATTTTGCATCTAAGGTCTTTAAATCTTGTATCTAAGGTCTTACAATTTAAAAGACATTCATATTTCACGTACTCACATTTTTGGTATATCTTCCGCCTACTTCGACATTATAAATAAATAAATAAGCGCCAGACAACACACCTCTTGTAATGGTTTCGAAGTATGGATTAATATCCCTGTGTTACGAGGTACCACACAAGGAAATAAGCTAGGGGCGTCTCCCAGCACACCCAGACCCGAGTCAATTCAGAAAAGATCGTTTCCTAAATTGACCCGACCGGGAATCGAACCCGGGACACTACGGAAATCGAGGCGAGAAACCGTGCTACAGCGCACTACGTCAACCGTGTCGTCAACATTTATTGTAAGTCTTGCAAAACGCTAAACACTTAACCCCAACAACTGCTGTCCAGACGTGTTCATGGCAGGCACGCTGCGAGTGAGGGTGAAGGGAGGCGCGCGGGACGAGCGAGGCCACTCGCAGTCCATTCGCAAAAAAATAGAACACGCTTCTATCACTTTACTACGCAGGTTACTGATCACTCGCACTAATCTATCGCTGTCCACACGTGTTTTCTCCTAATCACTAAGCACCTGCACTAACTACTAATAATAAAAGTGAATACAGATCTTAATACGTAGTAAAATTTACCTACTTGAGAAGATTTCGTCGTATGTACTAACGGGTTCTTAAACGCACATTTCAAATTTGAACGATTGAATAAATGAACAAAATAATACAATATAATAAAATTTGTTGATCGCCATTTTGCGGAGAGCGATAGAAATATACTTTGAAAAGACTCAAATCCGACGCACATGAGGCTTTTTTCGCACATAGATAAAATTGTTGTCCTCCAACTTCAACAAGACACTGTATATTCATTGAGATATATTGGGCAGTAGTTGCTTTTTATAAACTACAAATGTTCTCGTTCAATATGAAAAAAGCAGACCGTGGACTAAATGTTTGCACAGTTATATAAAATTCAATTTCATTCATGAAGAAGGGGTTCTAAATATTCTGTGTCCTGAGTATATTTAGTATTCTAATATACTCACAATTTTTTAAATGTTTTTTGTTTCTTAACGAACCACTGGGTCTTCTGCTTGATACTACTTATTGGAACATCCTGTATAATATATGTATAACAATGTCACTACCGACTCTTCATTATTTTACCAGACCACACTCATTCAGCTTTTATGCCTAGCCATAAGAATAATATTATAACTAAAGATAAACTCATTTCAGTACATAACTATAGTCTGTTTTTTTAGCAAACGAGTACCGAAAATTTTGCCTGTTGCTACTGGTCCACGTAGTAAACATAAAGCTCGTTCCACACAAACGCTGTAGTTACATGTCCTACATATTACCTAAAGGAGTGGATACACAATAATGGTCGTTATGTGTCAACCGTGTGCTAACCAAGATCGTAATGAAAATTTACAAGCCGTTAATCATGTAGAAAATATGTTAGAGCAGTTTATTATTGACGTATCTGCAGAAAGTTCATCAGAAGGAAGCGATGACGAAAGTTCATAAAATTACAAGAATTTGTAGCGACATCTATCTCGCCACAACTGAAGTATCCTACATCGCGATAACAAAGTTATCCGAGCGATCGAATATAGATACAAGAACCCGACAACAACCCTTGGGCAGTAGCCCACCAGACACAGCACCCGTCTGGTCGGAGGATCCTCCCTTTTCAACGGTGGATGAGGAACTTCACACCCTGTTCCTCACACTACCCATAACTGGTGACCCCGACTTGATTATTCACATCCCCAAAAATTGTATACTAAATTGTATAATTATTTGATTTATATGTTCTAGTGCATGATATACCGGGTGATTATCAAAAGACATACAAAAATGAAATGGCATACTCTGTAAGTGATGTAGAAACTATTTAAGTGAAATTTAATTTAGTTTTTGTATGAAAACCCTAAAATTGAAGTCAATTGAAAAATCATAGTTCACTTACATAGTTGCTACACCACTTACTGAGTATATATCGTTTTTGTAAGTCTCTTGGTAATCCTTTGTAATACCAAATCAAGTTTGAAAGAGATACTGCTGAGGTTCTCGCTGGGTCTTCTCAGTAACAAACAAAGAAAACAAAAAAATCTTTATTTAAAAAGACCTGTAAGAAGTACTTTTAAATCGTCATTACAAGAAAAAAAAAACTTAGTTACAGACTTAAATACTATAATAATATGAATACATAAATACACTGTACAAACAAAACGCGGTGGTAGAGTCGCATTATGCTTGTATATTGACGAGTATTCATATTATTATAGTATTAATGTTTATTATTTAGAGCGTCGTGGCCTAGCGGTTAAGCACTTCAACCCGGGTCGCGGATAGTGTGGACCCCAGTTCAAATCTGGCCAGAACCAAAATCTTTATGTTCATTGTTTAATTTCTGACTAACTCCCCGGTGATGGAAAACATCGTTAAAAAACCAAATCAATCCGGATGGCGGCGGAAGGCTCACCACCTACGACGTTGACTTCTAGTACCATAGGTGAAAAGTGGGCTTCTGATTGTTCCGTTCACCATGACGGCAACAGTCACTTGCCTCTGACTACCCTGTTTGGGATAAAGACGTGATGGTATGTACGCTTATTATTTAGTATATATATTCATTTGTTTTGACTATTCATAATTATGTAGGTACTTTTACAGTCTAATTAAATAAAGATATTTGAGTTTGATTATACACACATCAAAAGTGTCTAGGGATCAACATATATTTTTGCAATAACTTTTCTCCTGATTGATATTAATTAAAATTTTCTTTAAGGATTCATCAAATAAAGTGTTTTCGTTTGTCTACAGTAACGATAAACCAAGTCACCTTTGCATTAATAAAGAAATTTGCCATTTTCCTAATAAAGGGATTTTTGACATTTGAACCACTAACATTAAAGTTCGAAAAAAAGACTGAAATAACAGTTTTCTTTAAAATTTTATTGGGTAACTTAAACAATTAATAATCCGTGTTTCTACCGCGAACACTAACAACACAAGAACATCGGTTTGGCATACTCAAAATGTGTTCATCCAAATCACGCTGTGGAATGGCCGCCCATGTTCGTTGCAACAACAAAAAAAGGTCTTCTTGCGACTGGATACCCTCCATATTCGGCAGAGCTCTTCTCTGTAGCATATCCCATGCATGCTCAATCGGGTTCAAGTCTGGCGACTGAGCAGGCCAGGGCAGGACATTGATGTTAGCTGCGGCGAATTTTAATCGCTGTTGGCGTCCAGGGGTTCTCCAGTGTCGTATACGTCTTGTATCCGGTCTCATACCAAAACGAGACTCATCAGAAAAGCACACGAAACGCCATTGTTCTTCTGCCCAATTTCTGTGTTCAAGAGCCCATTGATATCGAATCCTACGATTGTGCATTGCTATAGGTGGTACCCTTAGCAGTCTTCGGGAACGTCATCGTTCCTCTACAAGTGCAAATCGGTCCCTTATTTCAGTTAATGCATGATAATGCACGACCGCACACCGCAAGAGTTGTAAGACAGACTCTCGCCGCAGCTAACATCAATGTCCTGCCCTGGCCTGCTCAGTCGCCAGACTTGAACCCGATTGAGCATGCATGGGATATGCTACAGAGAAGAGCTCTGCCGAATATGGAGGGTATCCAGTCGCAAGAAGACCTTTTTTTGTTGTTGCAACGAACATAGGCGGCCATTCCACAGCGTGATTTGGATGAACTCATTTTGAGTATGCCAAACCGATGTTCTTGTGTTGTTAGTGTTCGCGGTAGAAACACGGATTATTAATTGTTTAAGTTACCGAATAAAATTTTAAAGAAAACTGTTATTTCAGTCTTTTTTTCGAACTTTAATGTTAGTGGTTCAAATGTCAAAAATCCCTTTATTAGGAAAATGGCAAATTTTTTTATTAATGCAAAGGTGACTTGGTTTATCGTTACTGTAGACAAACGAAAACACGTTATTTGATGAATCCTTAAAGAAAATTTTAATTAATATCAATCAGGAGAAAAGTTATTGCAAAAATATATGTTGATCCCTAGACACTTTTGATGTGTGTATTATATATTATTACAATATTGTTATTTATTTATGAAAGTATCATAAAAGGCGAACAGCAAATTTTGATACGAATATACTAAGTTTGCAAATTTAAATCATAAAATAATGATTTAATTTTCTCTACAGTAAATTTTAGAAGTACCTATTCAATATGAACGGGCCCTTACAATTTCAATCAGGCGTCCATCTGACTTTGTCAATATCGGAAATATGCGAGAGACATACTCAGTACTCGTTTGTTAAAAAAAACCAGACCATAGTAGACTAATTTGGAGTAATGTGGTGATCTGTGTGCCAGCCCTTGAATGATCGTGATCTGTGTGCCAGCCCTTGAAATTGTTTGCGCAGCGTTTTTTACCTATTGGTACTAATATTATAAAGAGGAAAGATTTGTTTGTTTGTTGGTATTGAATAGGCTCCAAAAATTCTAAAAAATCTTTTACCAATATCAAGCTACATTATTTGGGAGTGACAAATTTAGGCTATAGTTTGACGGGAAAGACAGTCTACCTACGCGGACGAAGCCGCTGACGAACAATTAGTAAACTTATAATTTCATGTACACTTGTTGTTTTCCCAGTTATTTGGTAATGGTCAATCAGTTATTGGAATCGCATAAGTACTTTGAAACCTTTCTTCAGCGTGCGAAATGGCGTTGAAATTATTTTCATTTGTATATACTTTTCTTTTTATCAGCCATAATGAGCTTCATTGTTTGCCTCGACATACTCAGAGCAGTGATCTATGAAAGCATTACCTAAAATAACCGTCCAATGATATTCGATAGAGATCCTTTATGTATTCATTAGGTACCTTTCTAATATTTCTACGCACATGTCTGCAACTTGTAGTTAGGTGCTATTGATACTCATATATTAAGCCTTTTGTGTTCGTCAATTTTCTGTCTCCGTCTGTATACCGGAGCGGTACTGGCCGTCCGTCGCCCCGTAACAACACAAAAAAATGATATTTTCTTTAGGCACAAGAGGTATTTCAAAAACCCAACTAACAGATTAAAGAAGTGTTAATGGCCTATATTATCCTGTAAAAACTATAAAGATCACACTTATAGTTTAGGAGCGTTAGCAAATTGAAGTTTCACAAAGACGCTTTTTCAAGATTTTTTTTAGTAAGTAAAGTTACTCCTATGCTACGACAAATTCATATACATATATGCAGCAGGACCCCATGTATTAATGGTTTAGGTCCTAAATAATCGAGTTGGTATATGTTTCTACCTATCGAATTTTAAAGTACATAACTTTAAAATTTCTACCTTTGTAAATTGATGGAAAAAAAATGAAATAATTATGTGCTGTGCCAGCGGGGGCCCTTTGTTAATTGAAAGTTTACATACTAAATGAATTAATATTCAAGGAGCCTCCTATTTCTACCTTCCAAATAACTTTTCACTACACTCTAGATATGAATAGTTTTTGAGAAATATGCGTTCGAAGATTTTGTCCTTCTAGCAGGGCCCTTTGCTATTTAGTGACTTACATGACCCCAGATAGTTTTAAAAAACAGCCGGTTATTTCTACCATTAATACATGGGGTCCCGCTGCATGTACGTATCTATACGACAAATTCAAACTAAAAAAATGAAGATAACATGTTTGAATTAATAATGTATGTTTTAGATTTTTTTGCCCATCCGTTTAGGAGTAGGCCTTTGACCAAGACGTAATTTTTGATTTTGGCTTGTTCTCTCCTGAAACAGAAATAAGAGAGAGAACAAGGCGGGTAAACAACATAATATGAGGCGACGTGTCCTTTGCGTCTGTTTTGTTTCGTCTAGCCAAGGACGTTTACCTGTAGGCAGGCACAGAAACTACCAGACGATCTAATTATGTTCACCTTCATAGCCCTTTGAAACCCGTTGCTGTGCCATGAATATTCATGGTTATAATAAATTTGCGTTTGTAAAGATTTTGTATTACAATGACGTGGGGATGCAGTTAACTGATATGTAAGTAATTATTTTATGATCAACGCCGCCCACTGAACCGTGATACTGAATTCTTTTGAATGGAGTGTTTAATGATTGCTTTATGAAACTTAGGTCAGTGAGTAGATTTGCAGGGTTATTTATAAAACATCAACAACCTTGTAAGACTAGGTAGCTACCATCATAAACAACGACATTTGTTCTACGACTTTTAATAAATTGACACATTTCACTTTCATACAATAATATATAAATATCAATTTCATTTTACGTCTGAATGTTCTTGTCTGTGTGCGCATCGCATCGCATTGCAAAAATAGGGTAAACTAACCCTTTCGGATCACGGGGTGTGAATCCGAATAGCTTACTGTGCACTTCATATCACTATCAGCAGCAGAATTGGGCGCGAGCATTGCGCGCGTCGCCTTTTCGTATCTGAATGGAACATACTCGTAGAAAGCTTGGAAAATCATTTTTGATCAAGTAATGTATTGAGTTATGATAAAACTCATAGAACAAATGTTGTTTATGATGTTAGCTATCTAGTCGTGCGAGGTTGTTGATGTTTTACATATAACCCTGTATACCTTCGTTTTGGCGTTCTCGAAGTGGTCTCGAAAAAAATAAGGAATACGCGGAAATCGATGAAGATATTGGATTACCAATTAATGAGTTGAAAAAAATATATGTAGGTATCGGTCGGTCACTGCAGTGAAATTGTCAGCGATTTCATTATTAGGTCGTGGGTTCGATCCCCACCCATGGCAAATATTTGTGTGACGAACATTTGTATTTGTTGTGTGTCTGGGTGTTATTATCTATTTAAGTATGTATTTAGAAATATTTAAGAATGTTTATCAGTCTCTGACGCCCATATTACAAGCTCTGCTTAGTTTGGGGTCAGATGATCTTGGTGTGAATTGTCCCAGGTATTCATTTATTTATTAAAAAAAAAATGAGTAGCACCATAAACAGGTAGAGATTCCATTTTAAGTCAAACAAATTATCGATATTTATAACCTTATTTTTCTTTACCTGTTAAGTCCCACTGCTGAGCAAAGGTTTTTGTTAGATTTTGTCTAGTTCTCACGGAATATATACATGCATAGACATATAAATGTTGGTTTCTTGTTTTTACATCAATAATAAGAAAAATCTCGCCTCTGACAACTGGCTGTGAATTTTTTTATGTGGCACGCCTTACTAGTTGTGAATTGAGGATTAAATTTCGTCTAACTTATCCATACTAATTAACTAGTTCTTAGTAGGCAACTAGTTGCGAAAAAAGAAAAATCTATCGTCTTTGGCAACTGGTTGAGTTGAGTAGGAAGAATGTTATTTCTTCTTTGGCAACTGGTTGTGAATCTCATTTGCCAATGCGGCCGGAGGGGTCCTCTCTAACTAGCACATGAACAGGCTAAAATTTGCCCAAATTGGGAGCATGTTACTGTAACGCTACTTGTAATGCAGGTAGTGGTGCAGCGCGTGGAGGAGATCAGCGTGCGGATGCACAATGCGTTCGTGGAGAGCCAGGCCGGCGAAGTGCCCAATCTGACCTACCAGCCTACCTTCCGCGACAACATGTGCTTCCACGCCATCACCATGATGAAGGTACGTTGTAGCGAACTGTGTGGGGAAGAGTGCAGCGCGCGGATGCACTAAATGCGCGTGGAGAGCCAGCCTGCCCCGACCTGATTCAGAATGAAGTTATCGACCGAATTTGCGAAATTCTGTTTATTTGGAACAATTACCAACTCAAAAGGATTCTTTTGTTTAATTAATGAAATATTTCGCCTTTGATGCATAACGCTGTTCATCATGATCGGAGATTACACGTGCCGCCACGTCACATTACAAATAAGAAATAACTTGATTTTATAAAATAACGTAAAAGTAAAGTATAAAGTAGTTTAAAAGCCCACACATTGAGGCGCACAAGAATATTGGAAGAAAAACACAGAGTTTTTTTTATTAAGTTTTCGATTTAGGACATGTTTGTTTTTTTTCCCATCTACCCAATTACGAGTAGATGATAGTTTTAGTTCTTTAATTGGTGGAACAATTACGGTGGTCAACGGCCGAACGTGAAAATAATACCTTGTTAGTTATTGTGAGCGTATGTTGATTGTGTAGGAGTTGATTAGATACCAAAGTATCAATTTTCTTTTTTTAACTTGAAAATAATATCTTGTTAATTATTGTGGACATAATATTGATAGCCCAGAGGTTATTGGATACCAAAGTATCAATTTGTTTTTGTTATTTAAGTTGCGTGGAGATGTTTACGTTACTTTTACCTCTTAAGTTCGAATAACGAGACGACTCTGTTTCTTCAGAATGGCCCACTGTTAGCTTTTGTTGTAAAAGCATTTAAGTTGAATATTTGCTATATGCAGCCTTTATAAAGAAAGGCTATAAGAAAGGGCTATAATTACGTCTATCTGACAATTAAAAAATATGTTGTTGTTGTTGTGGACTACGAAAAGCGAAGTTGTGTAAATTATTTAAGAATTCAGAATAAATAAAAGTACTAGTGAAATTGAGTATTATTCCTTCTACGCTTCTGAACTTAACTCTTTTTAAGTAGTTGCGACGTAGCTGAAGAACTGGCAATTGACCACAAAACTGTTTTGGCGCATTTGAAAAAAACTGGGTATACAAAAAAACTCGATATTTGGGTACCTACCTCACGAGCTCACTGAAAGAAACCTAATGAACTGTGTACTTATTTGTGATTCTTTATTACGACGTAATGACTGCCAAAACTACTTGTCGCGGTATTTTGATCAGAAGCCTCAAAATTCCTATAGCAATGGGATCATGTCCCTACCTAGAAGATGGCAAAAAGTAATCGAACAAAATGGCGCACCTACCTACATACTTTAGTTAAATGTAAATAAACTATATTAAAAAATGTTTTGAATTTTCTTAAAAAATGCGTAGAAACTTTTTCCCCAACCTATTATTATATTCAAATTACATTAAAAAATCTACGTTAATGGGTGTTTGGTTATAACGAACGGCGAAGAGCTTACTTTGTATTAGTATTAATATCCACTGAAAATTTCTTCCTACTGCATTTTAATGGCAGCTGCTCCTGTTCCAGTGCAATATTTGGCTACAGTTCATTAGACGTGCACGGTCCGCGTTTCATTAAAAGTTAACATGTAGGCAAATGCGGTAGTGTATCGGGTTCGTATCTTAATTGCTATCTAACATTAAAAATAAACTCATGAAGCCGGTATGAGAAATTGTTGCACAGTGTTTTTGCGAAACTTATATTTATTTCCGGCGAGCCGAGGGCGTACTTTCGCGGACGGGAATATGTAAGTGATACAAAATGTTTAGGTATCGGAAGAATATGCTGAAAGACATCGCCTATTCAGAGCCTTGTGCCGTAAATAGGCGCGCGTCAGGCAGTAACGCGTGCTTTGTAGCCGCGACGGCGAACTATCATCCTGTCACCGGGTTCCGCTTTCCTAGCAACGTTACTTTATTTTTTATTATCTATATTGCTCTTTTGTTTTCAAACTCCCAGCATAAAACAGTATTGGAATATTTCGCTGTTAACAGATCCATTGACGATTAGTTTGAGTCACTCGAGGCTGTGTTCCAAAACTAGTGGAATTTCATTCTAAGGAGTGAAAATGACTCGATCCCGTTCCAAATTGATCCCGAGTGAAATCGAGGCTGACCGAGCTGTCACCTGACAGTTTCCTATTTGTCTCGGAACGAGTTCGGGTGGCGTTTTTCAATCTGACAAGTGCGAATTCTACCGGTGCCTTGAGCTCGATGAAATTCACCTTACAGCTGTCAGACAAAGGTTTTGCTTGTTTTGTCTCTTTCTATCCTACGAGGGTGAAAATTACTCTGCGAAAAGCGATTTGGAACGGTCCCTGAATGTACAAACACATACATGGAGAAGGTACCAGACACACCTATGGGCTAAATAGTCCAGTCAAAAATACTTAAAATAACCCCCTCTCTCTAGATGGGAAGCCGGCCATTAACGATTTTAACCAAGCGGTTAAAAATGCATTTTCGTTTTCGTTACTTTTACTATTACCTAGTCTGTGATAAAAGTGTTAACGAAATATTCTGTAAGTGTCATTGCCTTTGTTATTTGCGCAGGCATACCAAAACTACTCGTTCGAGGAGCTGCGTTTGCTCAGTGGTACCTGGGGGGAAAGCACGGAGACGGAGGGGTTCGTGGCGTCGGGGCGCGTGCCGGCGGAGAGGCTGCCCGTGCGCGCGCAGCCCGACGGCTCCTACCTTGCCGTGTGGACGCCGCGCGCGCCCGGCTCCTACGTGTTCCGGTGCACGCTTGATGACCATCCTGCGCCGCACGTACGTATCTATACTAATATTATGAAGAGGTAAAGTTTCTAGATTTGTTTGGTTTTTGTAGGTAATAGTGTATCTTTCAGTAACAGAAAGATACAATATTCTAGAGTGACATAGGCTATATACCTATTTCATTATGTCAACTCTGTGAAAAATAATAGTATACGAGGCTAGGCAAAAAGATCGCAGAATGGGGGGTATGGTGGGGGACCCATACCTGCTCACTCCCACTCCAATTTTTGCGACTATTTTGCCCACGTCTTGGATACGGCGCGGATCGCTGTGTTCCCGTCAGTGATTTGATGTTTCACTCCATCCCATCACCCATTGATTAACTCCGAGCTTGACTTCAGATTTTTAGGCAGCATTAAAAGTATGTAAAACTATCTTTTTAATTAGAACCGTTTTAGATCAATTAGTCTCGCTAAAACATTTAATTATTTTTCGATGTCATCGCTAATGATAAAAAACCACACCCAGAAATCGTGTCAACACGAAGGGCTTGACCCTTTCGCGCAGACTATAATGTATATATCACCAGGGGCCCGATTCTCATAATTATATGGCACTGAAATCGTAGATGAATAGCGCGGTTTTGACAGTTTTAGTATGGACTAAACGTCAAAATTATGTTCCCATTGTCAGAATCGGGCCCCAGTTCTATCAATTGATTACAATACAAAAGCACTGTTATGTTATCATTACCGTACCAAAAAGAAAACGCCATATGTTAGTTAATAATACTCATGTGCCGGCTACAAGGCTTTAATGCTGTCTTATTTGATTGGATATGCGAATCGGCAGAATGTTCCCTTACTTTACCTATTTTTCCTAAAAAACAACATTATCCTCTTTGATATTGATAATTCCTTTATTGTAGGCGGCATGTTCAATGATGCCCACGCACTTGTTCAGTAGACAAGTGCTTAATCAGGCTCCATCCAATTTGAGGTTTGCGAATAGGGGTGTTGGTGCTGCCAATTCATGTAAAGTTATGTTTTATGCATTAAAGACATTATATAAAAACCTACAATAACATTTTAGGAATATATTTATGAGACATAAATTAAAGAAAAATAATTTATACTCCGCTAATTCATACCCATTTTCACGTGACTGCGAACGCCCAGCAAAGCGCGATGACGTCATTCACTGACCGGCATACAAGCTGACATAACTGTCATACCCAAGTTAAAACTTTGACAGAGCGCGAGATTTTTTATCGGTCTGTGACGTAGTTAAAATCACGTGACAGTTTGGAGCGTTTTGGCGGGAATCCTAAAAAATAATTTTCACTTTGACGTATTTTTTCATGAAATTATTACTTTCGTGTTTAAAATAGGGTCTATCTATGAAAGCAAGAAACAACTCCGACGCGGTGGTAGAGTCGCATTATGTCTGTATACTGTTTATTTACATATCCATATTATTATCGTATTTATGTCTATTATTTAGTATATTTTGCTGTAAATTTGACGATTTGAAAGTACTGATACAGTCTATTTGAATAAAGTTATTTGAGTTTTGAGTTTTGAGTTCTGAAATAAAAGCAATTCGAAAAATTTGTCAACATACCTATTGGTGTAAACAACCTTCTAGACCAGAGGTAATTGACTTTCTCTCATTAGCTGTCATAAGCTGACTGATTCTGAGCAATAGCGCCTACTCGCTATCCAATTCTAGCTAAATCAAAGTGTTTTACAAATTGTAATCTTCTCAAAGTATAATAGGCGGTTTCGATCTCTTCGATCGGAAAACTAGGTGGTCAAATTGATTTGCTGGCAAATTCTGTAGTTTGTTGGATATTCTAACCACCTTAGCATGACTATTTCTACTACACAAATAAATAATAAATAAAATAAAATAAATATCTGGGACAATTCACACCAAGATCATCTGACCCCAAACTAAGCAGAGCTTGTAATATGGGCGTCAGAGACTGATAAACATACTTAAATATTTCTAAATACATACTAGACACACAACAAATATAAATGTTCGTCACACAAATATTTGTCATGGGTGGGGATCGAACTCACGACCTCCGGCGCTAAAGGCAGGATCGCTGCCATTGCGCCAACAGGCCAGTCGAAAAAAATACAAATCAGTGCGTATGTGCGCGGTAGAACTAATATTTTTGGATATCTGGTCCCGAATTGACTAGACTAAAATTGCCGAACATACTTGTACATGGGGGTGATTCGGGTAGCCCTAGTGATGCTTTACCACTAGGCTTCCAATTACACATTTATTTCCCTCTCCTCTTTCTGTATTTGTCATATCTTGCTGTGTTCCAGGACTATCTTGAACGTCAGTCGGTGAAGCAGATATATTCTTCTGAGATTTTGCTTCTCGGTTTTCTTTTGATGAAATAAATGAATAAAAATGCGTTTATTGCTTTCAACAGTAAAAGTACAAACACCATGAAACATCATTAATTTAAAAATATAACAGAAAGCAATTGGAGGGGCCCAGATTGTGCTGACCTAGGAAAATATCTGTATAAAAACACGCCTGAGTTTACAAATTTGATGTTACTTGACTAATTAATGCAAGTGACACGCTCATTGTGTGGCCAGGACAAAATATTCATAGATATCCTTACTTACATGTATTGTATACACTTATACGTCATCTTTTTCTTGAATTTGTATGCTTCTGGTCCCTTCAGGAGGTGACGGTCGACATGGGCGACGACCATTCCAATGAGTGTGACGACCGCGGCTTCCAGTCGGACGCGTCAACGTTCCCGCCGTCCAAGCTGCGGCGGTTCATCGCGCGATTCACCGCCGGCCTGCGCGTGCGCGCCAGCCCGAGCCTGCAGGCCGAGGAGGTGGGCCGCGTGCCGCCGGGCGCCAACATCACCTATGTCGAGGAGGTCGGTCGCACACATACACAATAGTATTTTATAATGTATTCAAATATAATGTTTTCGGATTTGAATGACGACTCAAAAGTTGCAAAGTAGGTACTCTCCACGATTGCTCCTTCATCTGCCTCTATGTTGTTCACGCACGTAACAACAGCAGTGACCAAGAATATTTTCTTGACGTTCCTAATTACACCGTCATTTGAGATACTATGTTCCCCTAATTCTCCTAAGAGCGTTAGCGGGGATGGATCGAAAATGTTGCAATTTTGTAAGATATTCGTGATTATTTCATTGAATTTAATAACTTAATTTTTTTGCGGTTTTACGGTTATATCTTGTAAAGAGCTGACATTATCGACAAGAGTTCTTTTCAAAAATTGTAGAGCGTTTAAATTCTTGTTACTAACACTATATGGACTCAGGTTCGAAATAAACATATTTTATTTTATTATTTAAATTTGCATAGAATGAGATCAGATCTGTAGTTTTAGAATACTCGTTCTCATGCTAATGCTTCTCAAAGTTGTACGCATTTTACAGTTTTGTGAAAAACCACCCGCTTGTTCCCACAGCCCATGAGGTGTCACAGGTGCATGAGATGGTTCTGGTAGTCAGTGAGGATAAGGATCTCTACAATATGCCTAATGGCCCGGCCACACATTTCTAGAAATAGTCTACACTTCGCCCGTGTACACTATTACTACCGTCAAAATTAAAAAAAAATAACCTATGTCAATCCCTGATAATAATGTAGCAGGTGTTGTTGGTGAAAGATTTTTTTAAATCGGTCCAGTAATTTCGGAGCCCATTCAATACAAACAAACAGTTAACTACCGAACTTGTCTAGACTAATATTATAAAGAGGAAAGATTCGGACCAAATAATGTCAGACATGAAGTAGCTTGAGATAATAATATGACATTGATTTCACCATTATATCCTGCTGTGTTTACTCTCTCAATAATGAGGGTGGTATTATCTGCTAGTCGGATACATTTTAGGCAGGTCGTTAATGTACAATAGAAATAATAAAACCTCTATACTGCCTTGAGATACACCAGAATTATTTTTAGCGTAATATGATCTCTGACTTCGTGTTTTTTTTTTTTTTTTTTTTCTTTGTTTACGTTCCTTTTACATATGTTTCTCTCCTAATTTAGTTCGTTACACAAGGAAACTGGTGCTAGGTAATCTAAAACAATATATGTGTGTATACATAGATGTATTTATTTATTTATTTTTATATTAGCATAATATTCAAATGTAATTACTATTTTTTTTTCCATAGCTTTTGCGCAGCCTGACTCGTCCTCTGTTTTAAATCTCTCTGCCGAAGGTTGTCTGGAAGAGATCGCTCTGTAGCGATAAGACCGCCTAAATTGTACTAAATATTTACTTTTTTGTTTTTACGTGCTGTAAGTATTTGTTTGTGCAATAAAGATTATTTATTATTTATTATTATTATTATGATCTATCTATTACAATATAACAGTATTTGATGTTGAGCAGTATCTTTTTATCGCTACTTATTGTGTCCGGCCACCTAAATATTTATTTATTTATTCTCTATTGCACATAGTCTATGTTACAAAGGGCGGACTTAATGTCTAGAGACATTCTCTACCAGTCAACTAAACAGTCAGACAGAGATATTACAGGCTATTAGAGATATTAGAGATAAAAGTTTTAAATTAGATATATTTAAATATGTCTTGGCAAAATGATATGCTGGGCCTCATTATATAAAATTTTAACAAATGATATGTTGGGCCTCATAGCCCAGTCAACGAAGACAAAAAACTGCCAAATAAGGTAAATAATTTGTGTAAAAGCGAGTTTTGGCACAAATGTAGGGAATGGTGTGTGAAGAGACATAGAGACATACTCAAAGTACTGATGGATGGGGGTGGAGCAAAAAAAGTTTTCCTTAAAAAGTGCCATTTTTACATGTATCGCCTGTGAAGCTTCACCGGGTAAAAAAACGATGTGCGCCACCGAATCTAGCAATACGATACAACTTTCCAATATTTCTCCTATTATTATATACGTTACAATCTGAGATACATTTCTTTTGAGCCGGGCTTGGGGTTTTTTGCATGGGATTTGGCGGATGTCCAATGTTTAAAATAACGACCAAATCATCATTTTATAAGGCTTCGGGGGTTCGGTCGAACCGCGATTCAAGGTTCGGCACTCGGCTGAACCTTGAAAAAAGTGCCGAACCTGCCGGGGCGGGGCCGTAACTCTATAAATTATACTTACCCATAATAAATGTATAGGTGGCTAACAAAGACGGCGCGTGGGTACGTCTGAGCGAAGAATCGGTGCGCGCGTACGTGGACGGCGGTGCCGAGGTGGCCTGGTGTCTACAGCACAATCGCCACTTCGACCGCCCGTTGCTGATACCGGTCGAGCTCTCGCCACAGGTATACATATTTCTTATCGTTTGACCACCATTTATATTGTGACGTCAATATCAATAACGAAATACCGTTGTTTGTTCGAGGTTTTTCAGGTCAACAAAGCCAAATGGGTTTGTAAACCGACTTGGTGTAATGGTTAAGAAGTTGGCTACTACACCAGAGGTCGCGGGTTCGATCCCCGCACAGTACAAACATTTGTGTGCATGAACATGTCTGTTTGTACTGGTCTGGGTGTCTCCTATGTATATTAAGTATGTATTTACAAAAGAAAATGTATTTAAGTATGTTTATCCGTTGTCTAGTATCCCATAACACAAGCTTTAATTAGCTTACTTTGGGGCTAGATGGCGCTGTGTGGAATAATGTCCAGGGATATTTATTTATTTATTATTTAAATTATGTAATGTATGGCCGGTGGAGCAATGAGCAGCGTGTTATCTTGCCTATCCCTTCGTAAATCTAGTCTGGTTGGAGGTAGTTTGCCAGATATGGTCTCATATGAAAGCTTCGTGAGTAAGTCGCTGTGTACGATGTGGAGCATCCATGCATATGGCGACTGGGGCTATGCTGCGATTTGGTCCTTTCTGCTAAACTCGTTACTGCACGGGGAACTTCTCATACTCATGTGAACGTATATCGGAAAATCTGCCTTAGTTGGAACCAAAGTTCTATTTATCACGTTGAATAAATCACTTAGTCGCTATTTTCTTGAGCATATACTTTACTGTGCGTCCACTTAGGTCAACTACTGGTGAAGGAATAGATGAATCAACAAACGACTGCCCTGTTGGTGCAATGGCAGCGATCCTGCCTTTAGCACCGGAGGTCGTGGGTTCGATCCCCACCCATGACAAACATTTATGTGACGAACATTTGTGTTTGTTGTGTGTCTGGGTGTTATTATCTATTTAAGTATGTGTTTAGAACTATTCAAGTATGTTCATCAGTCTCTGACACCCATAGTATAAGCTCTGCTTAGTTTTGGGTCAGATGATTTTGGTGTTATTTTTCCTGGATATTTATTTATTAATTTTATTTAACTACTTGTGGCGTCCACTGCCCTAACTAGCGGTAGCTTGGTGGGGCATTGGCAAAGATGCAAGTACTATATAACGATAGCTGTTTTCAAATAGCATTACGGGATTATTAATTAACGTCCGAGAATGTTAACTTCTGTTTAATATCAATATTCGGTAACACTCAGATATTTGTCTCTATTACAACACTGATAGTAGTAGTAGTAGTAGTAGTAGTAGTAGAAAGTTTGCTTTGAGATGCGTTTTAAAATTAACATTTCCCGAACTGCACCAATTCTCTGAAATGCTTTTCGGGATTTCTTGTGAAATACTAATATTGTTAAATGGTTGGTGAAATTAACTATCAAAATGACTGTAGGCAGAGTACATGGGAGTATGGAGCGGGTACTGGGACGCTCAGGGTGACATGCAGTCCTGGAACCAAGAGGAAGAAGTCGACGTGCCGGCATCAGGTTATTATCATATCATAATCTTTATTGCTTCATGTCAAGTATAAAAGTTGGTAAAATACAAAATAGTCCAGAACATGAGCCCTGCTAGGGCACTGCAATATACTAATACAATAAGCCTAAACTAAGTTGAAAAATAATAAATTATATAATACACACAATTGATTTAACATAAAATAAAATATAAAATAATTAAACATTGCATTATGAACAACTATTCAATTTTCAAAATTAAAAACGAAAATAACTAAAATAATAATTGAAACATTGCAAAATAAAAAATAAAGCTATCAAAACATAACAAGAACACAAGTACAGTTTACATGAATAATGTCACTTTGTCTTAAAAAAATATTTTAGATCATAGAAACATCCCAAAATTAAAAAGTTCCTCAATTCACTTATAAACATTTTTTTACTTTTTATATCCTGGATATCCTTGGGAATTTTATTAAATATTCTTATTGCCATATGATGTGTACCAGAGCCAACAATGTATAGAGTGGTGCTAGGCAAAGCTAAGCGGTCCCTGTGCCTGAGGTTACGGTCCTGAGAATAATGATCTTTAACTTGAGAGAATAGGTTTCGATTTTCAAAAACAAATTTACACATTTCAAACACGTACAAAGCAACTAGTGTTAATATTTTTAGGTTTCTGTAATGTGGCCTACAACTTTCTGTTCCCCTAATATTGACCAAGATTTGAATGCACTTCTTTTGTAAAAGAAATAACTTCATGGAGTCTGTACTATTTCCCCACAGGATGATTCCATATTTCAACCAAGCATGTGCGTAGGCATAGTACGCACTGGTTGCTGTCCTAAGGTCGGTACATTTTTCTAGCTCGTAGAGTGCATACGTAAACTTTGATAATTTTCCTAAGATCGTCGCTACATGCTTTTTCCAATTGACACAGGTATCCATTTGAATTCCCAAGACTCGATGCGTGTCGGTAGATTGTAAGGCGTTGTTTTTAAACTCATAATTTATATGCAAAGAAGTTTTTTGATGTGGTCGAAATTGCATCAATTTGGTCTTCGTCACATTCTATTCAAGATTATGGTCTCCACTAGATGGCGCTGTTCAAAATATTTATGATAAAATGACAATGTTCTTTCTGTCTACTATTTTTAGGTTATATTTGTAATAATAATATAATTAAACCACAACTTTCAGGTTTTTCATTTATTGAGTAGGTACACAACAAAATAAGTATAATTGCGGTCCTTACCATGTGTTTTGTCCTTTATTGTTTTTTCTTCCATTGACAGCGTAATGAAACGTTATCCCTGTTTCAATTTCCTTTCCAATTCACGGTGTATTTACAGCATTTCACACTTTGTCTTCAATTCCACCAACGTATTGCACTGTATTGACGGCTTTTAGCCACTTTTATTGAAATTTAGTACACTTCACAATTTTTATTAACGTTTATTATCGAGAGCTATTGTTTATATACAATTATTATAACGGTATGGCCATTTTGTAAAATGTAGCTTTAATAAATTAAAAAAAATCTTTAAACGCTATACAAAAGTCTAAATCAATATTGTTTTCAGATATCCAGCGTGTTGATCGAATATATCCTCCTTCTGGCAGCCAAACTGATCTGACCAATGAGGTAAGTGAGATTCCAAAATAACGCCCTGGATATGACTAGGCCAGTGGATAAGCAAGTGAAATTAGCCGTGGGAATCTGAACAACCTAACTCCCGAGCGTGATTGACGTTTAATGTAGCCCTGGTGTCACCTTTCAGGGCTACATAAAACGTCAAACCATCTGGTGGACAAAATTACCAACAAATTGAACTATAAAAAGCTTGATCTCTGGTGATGAAATGGAGTGAGCAAGGTGGAACCTAATGATATATACCATATCATGCTCTGGCTGACAGGTGGAGACGGTGACGATGCCGTACGTGTACACCTTCGAGCCGTCCAAGCGCGGGCGCGTCATGCGGAGCGAGTCCACGTCGATGCCCACGCCGAGGTATGCACATTCTTGTTATGCTTCGTTTTGATGAGTCAATTTAATAAGTAGTGTTATAATAACGTTACCATTTTCAAGTTTATTATAATTTTAAACATTTAAATAATGCTAGCCAGTTTTTTCATTCGCAAGGTATTTTGTGGGAGAAGTGCCCCTAAATTGCGTAATATTTGAACTTCGGGTCGTTCAAAATATAACAATCTAAATTTAAAACCAAATCCCTGTTTAGGTAATATAGACTTATATCAACAAAGAAACTGGAATTTAAACATAATAACAAGCTGGCTTCATGATCATAATACCTGTAAATTAATCTTGAGGACGAGTATCGAAAGTTTTCTTGAAACTAATACTACCAATTACCGTCCACTCTAAACGAACATGTTGTCCAGACGTCTCCGGCGCAGCAACGGCAACACCGACGAGTACTGGTCGTCGTCGCCCAAGCACCGCTCTAGCGACAACGTCAGCGACGCCATCATAGAGGCGAGTACCCCATCATAGCCACGCCCACTTAGCACGATACCACTCGTTTCTTTCCCTATGTCCCGAATGATGATCAGTGTTCTTAAGTTTTTTAAACTGTATTGTAACATCTCAATGTGTCCAAAGCTGTTGCTTAAGTGTATTTCTGAATGCAGCATTCCTTCCTGCTTTATTAATGAAAGAGGATCTATCTGGAAAACAAAAAATTTTTTGAACAAGGGTGTTTTAAGTAGATGATTGGCGTTGGAACCAAAGACTACGTTTTTTTATACGAATATTTACGTATTACGTATTTATAATTAAGCAAAATAAGTCATGCTTTATTAATATATTCTAATCAATGAGGCTTTTTTTTATTGGAGTAAATTTATCACTGCAATGGCGACAAGCCTCTGTTTAATCGGTATTTGTTTCCCGTAGGAACCTTATGACCTCCTGATTTATTTACACACAAGCACTGCACAACACGAATAAATAAACGAAAAAAAATTATCGAAAAATTAGAAAAGTGTATGTATTTGACAGTTGATTGAACCTAACGCTACAGTGCTGCCATCTCGCGCAGGCCGTTTCAGAAAACCCTCATTCAAAACCCCCACTCTTCTATTTTACAATTGGCCAACTCTTTCCAGATCTGATTATCAATAATTTCAAGTCTATTTATATATGTAAATAATTAACTGTGCTGACTTAAATGTGTTAATTTGCAAAAATATTTTCCCCGCATATTATTTTGCGTGTATGGAGATTTTGCGTCGCTGGTAGACGGACTACCGTGCGGTAGTGGAATGTGCAGCTTTTTGCAGACGGAGATAGAGCCTGAACCGGACCATGAGCAGGATATGCAACCGATAATAGAGAGCAGGGGGCGGCTTGCCCAGGCCTGCACTCAGACCTCGCCCGACGCGGCGTTGGAGGACCATCAGGCCGTACATTTATACATCGGTAAAAGCAGGGTGAGTGTTGTGGTGAGTGTGACCCAGGTGGCGGCAGGCCTCAAAGGAGCACGGCGAGCTGACACAAAGAAGTAACAAACTGTAAGATAGTGCTTAAAATTACGTCTATACTTTAAAAGCTAATAAAAAATCACTAGTTTGATGAAGATCATGCTAAAATTATGTTCTTTTTTCAGTTAAGGCGGTTTCTCTGTATGCTTTAATGAAAAAGGCTTACAAGTTTTAATCCCTAGACTTCAAAAAAGTTTGAGTTTAATGCACTAAACACGAACAGCTGACTCCAATATAAGTAGAACTAGCCCTATGTACCTACTTCTGAATCAGATCTATCTATAAGCTTCGTGCACAGGCCTCACTCAGCGAGCTTTTTGCGGAAATTGAGATTCTTACAGTGGCTTCCCAATTTATTTACAACTGTATTGTCTTGAAAAAGAATATCAGTCTTTTCACAAAACAGTGCGTTAGACACGCTAAAAATACTAGGAATAAGGATGAAATTGCGCTTCCATTGTTTAGATTACAAAAAGTTTTGGGATGTTATGGGGCAAGGTGTACACTACTACAACAAAGTTCCTCAGGCAATTTGTATGTTACCGCTGCACAGATTCAAAGACCACTTAAAATCTGTTTTATTAAAAAAGGGGTATTATACTACCAATGATTACCTTTTAGATAAAAATCCTGGGATTAAAGCTCTCTGCTCGGTGCTGGATCGGGATTACCTCTTGTAATACTTATTAATTAAATCTGTTAATTATTAATAATTTTACTGACAATATAAATTATTTCACTGACAATGTATGTTGCCGAACTAAGTTTGGCCGGAAGGGAATTTATAATTAGTGGAAAATACCCCGATATTTATTTAATCATTTAAATTAGTTACTATGATATCTGGCTAATGAACTTTCGGAGTTCTGGAAACAGATTTATATTCATTAAGTTACACGCGCTGTTTTTTTTTCATCAGTACTGTTGTTGTGGCACTTGTGGTAGAAAGTAATAAAAATATTAGACATTCAACCGAAGAGAATATTAAGCAATCATATCTGAATTGCAAGTGCAAGTAGTCTCAAGAATCAACTCCTCCGACGCGGTGGTAGAGTCGCATTATGTTTGTATACTGTTTATTTATATATTCATATTATTATGGTATTTATGTATATTATTTAGTAAATTTTTTGACTATTTAAAAGTACTGATTAAGTCTATTTAAATGAAGATATTTGAGTTTGAGTTTGAGTTTAATGCACTAAACATGAACAGCTGACTCTAATATAAGTTCAAGATGTTGTTAGCTCTGACTACGTTTAGATATAAGTACATTTTTGGTAATAATAGTGAAAATAACAGCGATAGTGTACTGACAGTAAGTAAGCTTAAATTTTAAAAATCTATATAAATCGAAATGTGTTCCTAAGCGCAAAACTCGAGAACGAATCGACCAATTGGTCTATATTTTTTTCATATTTTTGTTAGGGCACAAAGGTTTTCATGGAGAGAAAAAACTAAACTTGAATGATAACTCCTCGCGTAAATAGCTGAAAGCAGTAACTTCCTTGAATGATGTGACATGTGAATGTTGTACACAGGATGATGGGAGGAGTCCCCGCGGCGTACTGCGAGAGCGCATCGCGCGCGCGCGCGGGCTACAGCGCGCGGCATCCCCGCCCCCGCTGCCCGCACGCGCCGCCGCGCCGCCGCGCAAGCACGCGCTCAGCCCCGCGCAGGCCGAGTGCCTGCGCGCCATCTTCGCGGCGCTGCTGTGGCACGAAGGTACGCACAAGTAGCGCCCGTAGGCTTGAGGTCTAGAGCCAGCGACCGCCTTTCAAGGCTGTCAGTAATGGCTGATAATAGGTACACCTACATTGAATGTTAGTTTTTACACTGTGTTACCGTCAAAAAGATCATCGCAGGCCTCGCCGTCTCGAGATGTTGATAGACGGCGTTGAGGTTTGCATGAAGTCCGCGGATGTTAGCGAACTTCACCTCAAACAGCGTGTTGGTGGGGAATGAAGATGCCTGCCTTGGGCCTTTTTTTCATGCTTCTGACTGCCATAGAAGTTGGAGGAAGGGAGGAGCGTGAAAGGAATTATTTCCTAGAAAGAAAATATTTTTTTTTTAAGAAATCGCAATTTTACAAAGTACCTCAAACAATTACTAATTAAATAAAAAAAAACTAAAAAAAGAAAATAAAGAAAAGAAAATAACAGATAGCGGTGTCGCGATGTCCATAAAATTATAATTGGACTGCGCTCAGCTATTGTCTGTGCCTGATAGGCCCAGACGCTGATTTTCAGCGGGCCCATTGAGTGGCCGCATCGGACTGTTGTATGCACGAAATAAAAAATCACAATTGATTGACCAGTTGACAATTCCATTAAGTAGTGTTAGTGTGTGTTGCTCTGTATGTGTGCGCTATGATAACAGAGCGAACGCGGTATCGGCGAGTGACCTTGAGCCCTGGCTGCAGCGAAGACAAAGTAACCCCCATCCGTAGTGACAAAATACCCGCGTAAGGACGACTTTGATCGAGGTAATGAATGACAAAGCCACCACGCTTTGCATTGGTATTAGTCGTGTGGAATGGTTTAGGTTGGTCCGAAGGATGCAAGGGCCCCCGTACCTTCTCGGGTGTGGTCGCCAGGCCACATCGGAACCGGGCACCACCCGGCACGACGAGACCACCTCCCACCTGGAAAACAGATGGTCTGCAACAAAAGTCCCTTAGTCGCCTCTTACGACACCCATGGGAAGAAATGAGGCTGTGGAATTAATATTTTAAAGTGCCGCCACCAGCACGGCACAAGGTTTCACTTCCACTCACGCATTCACTCACTAAAGCAGAGATTTAGAAAATTCTGTTGGCTTGTAGTTTTTTTTGCAGGTGTATAGTTTAGTTTAATTAATTAAAATTCTTAATTGGCAGTCGGATTTGTTAAGATAATTTAAGTGCTGTGGATTTGTTGCAAATGAATAAACAAAAAATAATTAAATAACAGATCGAAATCTCAAAGACAATCGTAGATTTTGTATAAAGACCTTCAAATTGAAGTTCTTAGAAAACATTACGTACTACTTAAATAGTTCCTACACCATTGAGACTGATATTTTAACCTAAACCTAATGGTGATCAGGTATAGTGCACGACGCGATCGCGTGCGCCGCGTTCCTCAAGTTCCACCCGCAGCTGCCGAAGGCGGGCGCGTGCGTGGTCACCCGCGGCGCGCACGACGCCGCCGCGCGCCGTCTCAGGCACTCCGTTGAAGTCTCCAACGCAGGTGAGGCCAACTATCCAAACTTCTTATTTTTTGTTCATCTACTAAAGCAATGAACGAACGAACGGACATACTTAAGACAAGTCCAAGACGTTCTTAGGAAAGGTCAGGTCAGGAGTAGCCATAATTGACGAGCATGTATGAAGGGGTTAGTGAGAGTGGAAGGAGCGCAAGATGTGTGTCAGGACTGTAGCAAGTGGAGAGATGTGGTCAGTGGCTAACCCAGTGGGAAAAAAGCGTATTGGTATGTATAAAGCAATTAACTTTAAATAATAAGGCATCTTTATTAGCGCTCAAAATGTGCTTACCGTTATTCTAAGCACCCTCTTTCTTAGTTACAATGTAACAAGAAATGTTCAACCTCGCTCCTAGGTATGGAGACCTAAAAGGTTGATTTTTTCTAGTTACAATCTCGTGAACCGTGTTAATTGTTATTCTGTGGGACGGGTTGTGGTTAGTTTATTTTAACCGCAAAAAAAATTAAGCCACATGTCGCAAACCAGCGGATAAGTAAATTTAAATAACAATGGTAAGCTTAGTCAGTAGCATAAGTGGCTTAAGACTTTAGTTCTTTGTTACATTCAATTTAAAGTGTCATGAAATCGGTTATGATGAGTCAGATTCGCTACTATGACAAAGTAATAAAATGTTCAGATAGATAGATAAAAACGTTCACTACTATTGTGCTGACGTTCATAACGAGATAGAGCGTTCGCTGTTGTTGCCAAAAAGTTCTGGAATAGCGGTTGTAATGTTGCGTCTGCACGAAAAGATACCAACTATTCCTCGCCTAGCTACTATGGTGCCCAATACGTGCTGAGTTAATCCTTAACGGTGTCACATTCAAAGTGAAGCGCTTTTCAGCTTGGGCAATCTATGGTGACTGCCATAGTAGAATGGTAGCATAGTAGTATAGTGCAGTTGATAAATACATGTAATGTTTATCAACTTCAACTTATTATACCTTTAACAGCTGGACAATACCTAAGCATGCAACCATCGACCCTGGAAACGCTGACCCGCTCGGGCGAGGAAGCGTCCGCGAGCCGCGCGCGCGAGACAGACATCGACGCGCCTATCACAGAAGAGGACGCAGGCGAAGGTATATTTAACCCCTTGGTATTTTGAGTACGTTACAAGAAAAATATTAAAGAAATAGGTATATTTGAAAAGTATCGTACAACTTTCAGCCCAGTTTAGTTTTCCAGAATTGCCACTAATTCTTATTTTTTCTAAATCGTTAAAATGATACCTTTAGTACTTTTGTTTCCTAGTTAGTCTGTGGTACTTTTATAGTAATCTAACACAATGATCATCAGAGGTCGATCTTTACAAACAATCACAAGAATGGCAGACGTTGGCTTTAGATATGTATCGCTGGAGAGATTTGGGGAGGCCTTTGCCCAGCAGTGGGACAATTACAGGCTAAGTTTAAAAAAAATCTGTCCTATTTGCAGAGTCAAATTCGTCCGTGGTGAATGTACTGCCGCCCGCGCTGCGAGCCTTTGTCGCGCTGTGGGACGCTCTCTCCGTGGCGGAACAACTGACCGTGGCTACTGACACGTTAGTTCGCGCTTTGTGTAAATTATTTTGTTAAGTACAGGAGGTGTCTTGCATTTGTTGAGCTGAGTTCTTGAGTCTTGAAGATTCAACCCTGTATTTATTGTTGTTGTATCATCTAAAAATATGCATAGATATGTTAAAAACCGTACCACCTACGCCACTTTAATTACAGACTTGATGATTTGCAATAAGCTTAACCTAAGTTCTCATCGCTAATGTTGTTCTAAGTGCAACCACGGGAGAAGATAACAGTAAATGAAAAGTACCTTCTGAAAGTAATATACAGAAATATGAAGAAAAACTGATTATGTTTCATGTAGGTCGACGAAAGAAAACGAGGACAAAGAAGATGACGACCCTAAACCTACGATTACAGTGCGGCAGAAAAAAGTTTGGAGAACCATCCCGAAGGCTCCCTGCTTTTGTGAGTAAATTTATAGTATAAAGTATAGTATGTAACTATTTTAAAAGAAATGTCAAGAAAATCAAAGTAACTTGGATACATAACTATGGAATAACTCGTTTAATGACAATTACTTACTTACTTTAGTTTAAAGCAACCAATTTCCTTTCCGACCTAGTTGTTTATCATGTCAATATGTAATACCAACCTGGAAAGATGGTTAGGTATGCTATAAGGAATATTTATCATCCCCTATCTTATTTTTCCTTGTCCTGACCGTCCTGACGAATACGAATATGTTTAAAGCCCTGGTATTGACGGCACAATTGGCGTAGTGCGCTGTAGCACGCTTTCTCGCCTCGATTTCCCTAGTGTCCCGGGTTCGATTCCCGGTCGGGTCAATTCAGGAAACATTTTTTTCTGAATTGACTCAGGTCTGTGTGCTGGGAGACGCCCCTGGCTTATTTCCTTGTGTGGTACCTCGTAACACAGGGATGTTAATCCCTACTTCGAGACCAACAAGAGGTGTGTTGTCTGGCGCATATTTATTTATTTTATTTATTTGTATCCACTTCACTTGTAAGGAGAGGTCGGAATTAGGTAGAGTTATTTATGTACACTGATTTCAAACAGCGAAAGAATAAAGTGAATGTCTCATATCCCGAGATTAATTTTAAAAAGCAGAAAAGCTCCGTGATTTATTAAATAAAAAGAAGTTATTTACTTTAACACAATTTAGACCAAAGTACGCGCGACGTTGCCAAACTTACATCAACGACAAATGGATTTTAGACGTTCGGAAAAATTCATTGAGCTAGCAAAATATTGAAAAGCTAATGGTTATATACTTCAATTCCCATTAAAGTTATACAGTAATGTCGTAAGCGAACACTTTAAATCTTAGTGGTACTTTGAACGTATAAGTATAAGAATATGCTCAAGACTGTATGAACAATTTGTATTGTGAATTAATGTAAATACTAATAAAAAAAATATGTTTATTATCTTTGCTTTATTTGTCTTGGCAAGTACTCTCCGTTAGCAAGGTGAGAATTGCACCTTTTAATTTCATAATTATAACTTTAACTGCGTACACATTTTTAAAGTGTCGTATCAATTTAAAAAAACAACGGTTTTTTTATTTTATTTAGCAAATAATTGGCGACTAACTAATTTTAGACAATTCAATGTGTTTAGAAAACCAGTTACACCAGTCGACGACCGACTTGGTGTAATGGTTAAGAAGTTGGCTACTACACCAGAGGTCGCGGGTTCGATCCCCGCACAGTGCAAACATTTGTGTATCTTTGTGGTTTTTATTATTTTTTATTTGTAATGTCACACGGGATTGTCCATTAAAAATCCCGGGGAGATCCATCTTAATATTAACATTTCGATGCAAGTACATAATAACTCTACCTATAATTCCGACCTCTGCTTATAAGCAACCACCTACTAAACTACTGCTGGAAGTGATCTCGGACTGCTATCCCGAATCTCACTTCCAGCAGTAGTTTATGCTGAACACCTTTTCTTTTTGAATTGTATCAAGTGGTTAAGTAAGAATAAGAACTGCAATGTATTATTAACATTTATTGGAAAAAAAAACAGTGCATGGAGTTACGGAGACTGCGTATGGAAAATCCCCTTGCGGTATCAATAAACCGGTGCAGCATTACCTAGTAAAGTCGGTTTCGCCGACATGCCTGCCAAGCTTTAGCTTCGAGTGCTAACTTCTGTCCTTGTGCAGTGAACTGCGAGCTGTGCGGCGGGTCGCGCGTGTTGATACCGCTGGCCTCGCACATGCACAACATGCACCCGGGCTGCCGCGCGCCCTGCGCCCGCGGCTACGACCGCGCGGGCACGTACCGGCGCGCCGACGTCATCCTGCCGCTGGACATGTCCGCCGCCGTCTGCGGCCAGCCCGCGCCAGGTGAGCGCCTGTCTAGCTCTAGCCACGTGCGTTACTCTCAACGAAGTACTTCACATGCGATAGAGGAGTTCCGAAAACTTGATGTTTTAGTGACACCGATAATTGTAAAACTAACAATTCAATCATCGAACGAACCCATACTCTCTATTTATATGCATGATGTCGAGGTACTAACCGACTTTATTGACGACCCTTACTTAGGTGTTAGGTACTTACAATGTAGCTTAAATCGTTTTAGATACGATGTTCCAAGTGAGTTTTGCAGAAAATCTCAAAACTTGATAGGCACCTAGAAGAAAAAAGTAAGAAGAACGATAAATTTACTGTGCTAACGATGCACAGAGAAGAAATATGAAGTAAAGATCATCATCATCCGTAGTAAACATTATATAAAAACTTAAAATGAAACAAAAATCACACGTTGCTTTTTCACATTGCACATTGTAATCACACATTGCTTTTTTCAAAAATTCTGGAAAATGCGATGTGTGATCAGGTGGTAAAATTTTGCGAAAAATATAGCATATTTGATGACTCGCAAAATGGCTTCCGAAAAAACCGCCCTACAATATTAGCAGTGTATAAATATATTAAAGAAGCTGTTTCATTATTGAATAAAAACAATATGGGATAGGTATACTTCTCGATATGTCCAAAGCATATGACCGGGTTCAACATAATATCTTGCTTAGTAAACTGTATGGTATAGGTATTCGTAGAAACGCTCATAAATGGTTTGCATCGTACTTGAAGAATAGGCGCCAGCTCGTTGAAATTGAATACTTTGATAACGATATCGGCCACATCACTCGCGTGCGCTCTGATTGCAGAACAGTGAATGCTTCCATTCACCAGGGCAGTGTAGCGGGATGCCTCTTGTTTTTGGTTTACATTAACGACCTTCCAAAGATCATGGAGGCAACCTGTATTTTATTTGCCGACGACATTTACCTATTAACATCATGTGGCAGTAACAAGAATATCGATGAAAATCTAAACGACTTCCTAACTAAAACATCAGACTGGCTAAACGACCATAATTTGAATATAAATTTGAGTAAAACTAAAATAATAACTTTCCACCCCCCACAAAAAACACTTTAAATATAAATTATAATTATTACGGTATAAAATTGGAATGCGTACAAGAGTTCTCATTATTAGGTATAGTTATCGATAAACATATAAATTGGAAATCCCACATACAAAAAATTAAATCAAAACTGTCTAGCTATACACTCCGGGAGGTAAAAAAGACCACCGATATAGAAACAGCAATAGTTATGTACCACGCCTATGGGCACGCTTGGGTGGTGTTGTGGGGTAACAGTACGGACGCGCCGTTGCTGCTTACTCAACAACAAAAGTTAATCCGTATCATAGCCATTATTGAATAGACAGAGAGCTGTAAACCCTATTTCCAAAAATATCAAATACTTCCTCTGCCGTGCTTGTATATCTTAGAGGTTTGTACAACGTACACATACAGAACTTTAAATTAGCATCGAGTTACTGCAGACCCACAAAAAGAGGTGGATCATGCATTTTAAAGACAGGACTCGAATTTAAGAAATTATTATGCTTCGATGACCTGTCTACGGCACTCACACACGTCACTTTGAATGTTGCGCAATAAATTTAACCACAAATCATATCATAGTAGTAAGCATTTATAGAATTCCCTCTAAGAAAAAAAAAACATTGATTGCTTCTTTAGCAGGATTGACATGTTGTTACACAAATGCTTACTCAAATTTTCGAAAAAGAAAATGATTATTACTGGAGATTGGAATATCAACATGCTTGTCATAAACGAAAACACAGCAAGGCTAAGGGATCTATTAAAAAAATATGATTTTAAATTGCACATATCTGCAAGAGGAAGCGCATGTCTCGACTTAATAGTAAGCAATTTATGGGATGCCACTGGCTATGTTTTGACGTTGTGGTTATCCGACCATGATACGGCTCAAGTTATAAAATTTAGCTTGAAAGAAAAAAAAGAAATACCAAACCTTGTATTTACTTACAAAAAATGTTACTCCTTGGAAAATATTAACAAATTTAAAGGATATATAGTAAGTCTTTCTTTTTGTAATGTGTACGAACAAAATGAGTGAAATGATGCTTTTAATGAATTCCATGATATTCTGCTTCTCATTTAGGTGTGTTGTAATTTGGTAAATTTATAATCTTATTCATACTTATTAGCGTTTTGGTTGAACGCCACAAAGGTTGTTTATTTTTCCTTTTTAAAATGTCTTCATGTCTGTCTTTCACAATGCTTGTCAAAATGTGTGCTCTATAAAATAATAAAAGATTTTCTAAAAGTTAATACAGAAGTATTTATTTCAATAATTTCAACATTATAACCTTTGCTTTCCTGAAATAAAAACAAAAAATTGTACATCAGCTAAGCCTAAATGGATGTCAAAGGGTCTCAAAAAGAGCAGTCTTACAAAGAGATCACTTCGCTTTGAACACTACTCAGATAAAAATGATGTAAGTCGTTCAAAGTACATGAACTATAATAAACTGCTTAAGAAATGCATAAACGTTTTTAAAAGGATTGCTAATCAGAAATATGTATCAGCAAGTAAAAACATTTGCAAAGCAACATGGACGGTTATAAAAAATGAAACAAATGGGACATATCACAAAAACTACACAAATGAAATTATAAATAATAATGAGAAAATAACAGACCCTATGAGTATTGCCACAATATTTACCGATTATTTTATAAATGAAACAAACCCATCTAATAAAAGTACAGAAAACACACTGAAGACAAACTTACAACAAACAGTATTTTTTTAGCACCCGTAAATGAAGAACATATTTCAACAGTCATAATGTCACTAAATAATACTCTATCTGAAGGGTACGATGGTATATTTACCAAAGTCTCAAAAATGTGTAAAGATGAACTTGGTCCTGTGTTGGCTTTTTTGGTAAACTTGTCTTTACAGACAGGAAAATTTCCCGAAAAACTGAAATTGTTAAGCCATTGTTCAAAAAAAGTGATAAAAAAGATATTTTCAACTACAGACCAATAGCGCTCCTCCCAGTTATATCGAAACTTTTTGAAAAGGTCATGCATAGTCAATTAACAGCCTTCTTTAGTAAATTTGAAATAATAAAAAAGTACCAACATGGCTTTCAAAAACATAAATCGACAACACATGCGTCATTTGATTTAATGAATGATGTTATGAAAAGTTTTAAGATGAAAGACTATACAACTGTAGTGTTTCTAGATATGTCGAAAGCTTTCGACTGCGTTTCTTATGATCAATTGATAATTAAACTTGAACGTAGTGGGATTAGAGGTCCAGTACTAAATTGGCTTAAATCCTACCTCACAAACAGAACACAATACGTAGAGATAACTCAGCTTGATTCCAATTCCGTGGCTCAGACATATAAATCTGAACAAAAAAATATCAAGTTTGGTGTTCCACAAGGGAGTGTTCTTGGCCCGTTACTGTTTATTTTGTATATTAATGACTTGCCAGATATAACGGAACAAAAAAGCGTATTATTTGCTGATGATTTTTCGGTTATAGTTACTACTGACGAGAAATCTACATTCGATCAACATAAATATGACATCATAAAAACATTGACATCAATAACTGAGTGGCTTAACAGAAATAATCTTAAAATTAATTTACAGAAGACACATTTAATGAATTTTAATAATTTTAAAAATCCATTAATTGACATTTATTTTAATGGAGAAACTTTGCGGAACGAGGATTGTGCGACTTTTTGGGCATAACTTTGGATCCAAAATTAAGTTGGAAGGGTCAAATAGAGAAAATTTGTACCAAAGTAAATGGATTTGCCTTTGCTCTATATAAGTTATCGAAGGTTGCAAATGTAAGTACGGCTATTATTGCTTATTACGCGTATGTAGAGTCGGTTCTGAGATATGGTTTATTGATCTGGGGCAATGGAACTAACATAATAAAACTATTCATAGCCCAAAAACGGGGTATTAGAGCCATATGCAATATAGCACCATGTATCCTGTCTGTCGTACTTTAAGTCGCTTCAAATACTGCCACTGCCATGCCTTTATATATAAGAAGTAAGTGTTTTTGTCAAAAGGAATATTCACAAGTTCGTTCAAGCGAAGGACGTATACCAAAGAACAACTCGAAATCGTCATAGACTGGTGCTAGAGATAGTCCCAAAAACGAGGGAATTCCAAAGCAATTGCTATGCTACGAGTATTGACGGCACAATATATAACAAAATACCAAATCGCATTAAGGAACTCCCATCCCTTAAAATCGTTTTAAAACATCTTTGCGTAGGTGGTTGTTGGACATGACATTTTACTCACTCAATGATTTTTTGAAATATAAAGAATTGTAAAAGTTTAATGTGGTTGATACAGGATTTTGATGTTTAGCCTGTAATTTAGTAAATAATATTGAATTTTTTATAGATAATTTAATGAATACTATTTAAATAATAAATGATATCGATTTAGTTATCAGATGCGTATCTGAGCACTGATTAAGTTACTGTGAATTATTTTTAAATTATTATTATTTGCATGCTATACAATTGTAGTTAGGTAGGCTAATGCACTTCTCATCATTTATATCACATATTTCATGTACTGTACCCTACTTAATGGCAAATAAAATATTTGTATTTGTAAATTTGTACGAAGACATATATCTGCAGGCCTTCAAGGTGAGGATGGCCAGCCCAGTGATTCGTTTGATTGACTGGGCTTGTCAACCTCATATCTGGACCTCACGATCGCTTTCCATCAGGTGGAGTGAGGTCATCTTGACGGGCAATATAAAAAAAATAAAAATAAATGGAATTCTACACAAAACGTCTTTACGTTTACGTAATACCTTCTAGATATACAACACGACACAAAAACAAATTAATAGTTCCAAGTTCCAGGCTTAATATTAACATCTAAAAGTACATTCCATTATTTGATTAAATTTAATAACAAATTACCAGAATCCATAATAAGTGAAAACAAATACCCCACATTCATAAACAAATTGAAGAAATATCTACTCACTAAATTTTACTATAGTATAAATGAATATTTAATTGATAGAGTTAGCAATAAATAAATCCAATAATTATTAAAACGTCGTGCATTGTGATCTATCTACATCTTATATATTTTTTTGTTCTATTAATTTTTAAATTTGGTGACTTATCTTATCTCTTTAATTGAAGCGTTGACTCTTTTTCATTACCTTTTTTATTGTTTAAATGGCCTTATTTTTAAATTCTTTTATGTTTGATTTTTTTCCATTGTTTTATATTATTTGGATCAGACACTCAGTAGGTTTATTTGTATCAAAATGACACATTGTACTTTACTAACGCCTGTTGTCAACCCAAAACAAGTTTAAAAGAGTAACTGCTGAGTTTCTCGCCGGGTCTTTTCAGCAAGAAACAACTCCGACTCGGTGGTAGAGTCGCATTATGTCTGTATACTGTGTATTTATATATCTATATTATTATAGTAATTATGTCTATTATTTAGTATATCTTGCTTTAAATTTGAAGATTTGAAAGTCTATTTAAATAAAGTTATTTGAGTTTGAGTTTTTGCGTGCCCGACAGGGTCAATATTGGTCATGTATCATACTATAATTTACCATCCTCTGTACATATGGCTTGCAAATAAAATATTGTGTATTGAGTATTGAAAAAATAAAACGGAGACGGGCCAATCCTCCTGCATCAGCACATGCCGCTGCAGTCCAAGACTAGAGAAGCCAGTACCTATGGTTAATCGTGCAGAATCTATTGTGACTTCTCAAATAAGAGGTCCACCACAATGCGCTGTCAGTCCTTGCTTAGTGGCGCATTGTATAGCTCAATACGCAATTCAGTCACTTTAGTAAAACTATGTACCCTTTTTCCCTTCAGCTGGCCAAATTTACAACTGGTACACATACTGCGAAAAGTGTCGAGAGAAGGCGCTGAAGAACGTGCCTCCCGAGAAGCAGCCGAAGACCGTCGCTGAGGTCGCCGCGCCCCGGGGCGTCGACCACCACGTCATCAGGGAGAACGCGGTCTTCTTGCTGGATCTGGCGCCGCATACTAACTCGGGTGAGTGGCGTTCGTGAAACTGAGCTTCAAACTAGTTAATATCAACCATTACATGTGTGCCATAATGGCATTTTAGTAGCTATGAGGTTTATAACTCCTTACATGGGTGCGCTACAAGGAATCTGTTCCTTAATAATCCTACTTCTAATGCAAAGAATTAGAAGTAGGATTATTCTTAGACTGTATGGACATACATGTCTTATGTATAACCGAACACTGGTTGAAAGAAAATGATTGTATGATTAGCATTGATAATTATAGTGTCATTAGTTCGTTCTTGAGAAGTTCTGCTATTCGCGATGGGTCACTGATATTAATTCATAATAAGTTTAAATGTAGAGCGCGAAAAGACATAGTAGCACTCTCAACTGAGCGAACCATTGAACTTTCATGTGCAGAGTTAGAGCAGATTATTATTGTTTGTGTGTATAGACCCCCTTCGGCCGATTATTGTCGGTTTGAAGAGACGATGGAAGAAGTGCTGAAGAAGGTTTGTAAAGCAAACAAGAAGGTGGTTGTATGCGGTGATTTTAATGTTAACATTTTAGACTCTTCTCAGACCTCTATAAGATTTTTAAATCTTTTCAAATCATTTAATTTACTAAATCTATATGATAAACCAACCAGGATCACTGACACATCAGCCACCTGCTTGGACAATATTTTTTGTGAAAATATCTCAATTGAAAAATCAATTATAAATTGTTTGAAATCAGATCACTGTGGTCTATTGACTAAATTTGAGCACCGTCACGTCTCTCAATCAGTGGATATTAGTTATAGACTGGTTACTAAGAATCGAGTAGAAAAGTTCAAGAGTAATGTGAATAAAAACCTTTCTAATCTACTACCCCAATGCCACAACATAGATGATCAGTATATGCGTCTTTTTGAGATAATTAAACAGGAACATAATTTTATTTTTCTTAGGAAGAAATTAAAGGTCGATCATTTTAAGTTTAAGTTTAGTGATTGGGCTACGCCAGGCATCCATAAAAGTAGAAATAAATTATACGAATTATATGGTTTAAAAGCTAATTCTAAGTGTCAAATACTAGTAGATAATGTCAAATTATACTCAAAAATCTTTAAGAAATCATGCCATATGGCTAAGTCTATATTTTTGCGTGACAAAATAAAACAAGCAAAAAATAAAATTAAAACTACTTGGAACATAATTAATAAGGAAACTTGTAAATCAAAACCTCGAGATCACTCATTGGCTCTTAAAATTCAAGATAATTTAATTGAGTCTGAGATTGACATAGCTAATACCTTTGAAACATTCTTTTCTAATATACCCATTGTAACTAAAAGTACCTTAAATTCTAGTGCACCGCTAGCTAGGTCCCTGCTCACATCTAGTGTTAATGAGTGCTCATTTCAGTTCAACTTTGTTCATATAAATTCTCATGACATAATCAAGGTGTTTAAGGAACTTAATATGAAAAACACTGAAGATCTGTGGGGTATTTCGATAAGTCTACTTAAATCAATCATAAATATCATCTCAGCCCACTTAGCAGTACTTTTTAATAACTGCATTGACGAAGGTCAGTTTCCCAACTTAATGAAATTTAGTAAAGTCATCCCGCTTTTTAAATCTGGTAGCAAAAGTGACCCATCTAACTATAGACCCATTTCTATACTACCAGCTCTTAGTAAAATCTTTGAAAAAAATCAGCTGCTTTCACACTTAACTTTAAATAAATTACTACATAAGAAACAATTTGGTTTTACTAAACATAGAAGCACTACTGATGCAGGTGTAGCACTTATCAAACACATATTTGATGCTTGGGAAGGCAAGCAGGAGGCAATAGGAATATTTTGTGATCTTTCGAAAGCGTTTGATTGTGTGGATTATGAAATCTTACTGATTAAGCTGAGACATTACGGTGTTTCGGATATTTCGTCTAAACTTATACAATCTTATCTCACAGACAGAACACAAAAAGTGAGTATAAACGGAACCACCTCTTCCGGTGCCACCATTAGCATGGGAGTGCCCCAGGGATCGATATTGGGCCCACTGCTTTTTCTTATTTATATAAATGACCTTCCTTACTTTGTCAAAGACATTTGTGAAATAGTATTTGCTGATGATACCTCGTTGATTTTTAAAATCAACAGAGGTAAGCAAGCATTTGACGATGTAAATAATACTCTTTCAAAAGTACTATGTTGGTTCACAAGCAACAATTTATTACTAAATGCAAAGAAAACGAAGTGTATTAAATTCACTATGCCTAGTGTTAAACAGGTTGATACCATTATCAACATGAATGGTGAGACATTAGAAATTACGAACTCTACGGTATTTTTAGGAATTACTCTAGATTCTAAGTTACAGTGGGGTCCACATATAACGGCTCTGGCAGGGAGACTTAGTTCGGCCGCTTGTGCTGTCCGAAAAATTAGACTCCTGACTGATATTGAAACAGCAAGACTAGTGTATTTTAGTTACTTTCATAGCGTTATGTCGTATGGTCTACTCTTGTGGGGCTCAGCTGCAGACCTTAACACCATTTTTGTACTCCAAAAAAGAGCTATTCGGTCGATATACAACCTTAGGCCACGCGACTCGCTCAGAGAAGTATTTAAGAAGATTGATATTTTAACTGTGCACGCTCAGTATATTTTCGATAACATAATGTATGTGCGCAAAAACTTGCATATGTTCAAAAAAAACTGTGATACTCATACACACAATACTAGAAATAAAAAAAAACTTATTACTCCAAGTCTTAGGCTACATAAGGTAGGAAATTCTTTTGTGGGCCAATCTGTAAAGTACTTTAACAAAATACCTCAAAGTCTTGTTGATCTACCTCTTCACAAGTTCAAGTCTACAATTAAAACAAAGTTGATAAAACAAGGTTATTATAACGTGGAGGATTACTTGAACGACAAGAATTTGTGGTCATAGTAGGAATAATCTGCTCCTCTGCTCAAATAATGTATTTTTGTTGTTCTTTTGACTGTACTCTGAATTTATTTGTTGTAAAACGAAACAAAGTTCAAAAGAGTAACTATCGAGTTTCTTGCCGGAGTCTTCTCGATAAGAAGCAACTTCCGAACCGGTGGTAGATTCGCATTATGTTTATTTAGTATATGTACTATTATTGTATTATTTTATTTATTATATATATTTTTTGTGAATTTTGACATTTCATAAGTGCTTCTTTGTAAAAGCTTAAGTGAATAAATGATTTTTTACTTTACTTTTACTTTTAAATCTCAATATAGTATGTTAACCGCCGTAAAGTCGACCCTCCTGCTGGTCCGCGGAACGCGGGGTGGGGGGGGGGGGGTGGGGGGGGGGGATTTGTAGGGGGCTGCATTTGTGAACCATGCGTTTCGATTGTTTGAGGTATTGTGTATTTTTGTACCTGTGCTTGTGAAATATTTATTGAATAAGCTACAAATGGTCTCAGGACAGTATTTTTTTACCTTGTAATTCTGAAGTAATATTTTTGATTCGTTTTAGATACTTGACAACTACGTTTGAGAATTTTAGAATATTTTTTGTAATGTTTTCTCATGACGGCACTATCTGTTTCATTCACAATTATTCTTACTGACCTCTTATGCCTACAAGATCTTCTTATGCCTGGTGTTAGCCATCATTTAGGTTTGATATTTTGGCGTCTTATAGTTTGTATTGTTATGTGTTTGTTCAACAAATGAACTATTAAATGAATTATAATTTTCGTTGACTGATTTTGTTTTTGTAATGTATTTATCCCAATCTATTAGTTCTAATGATTTTTCAAAGTTCGTAATATTTTGTTTTTTAAATATTATTTTTTTTGCTTTCCAAACTTTGCTTTTATTTCGCGGGTTACTGTCATTTAAATTTACATTTTTGGCCTTATGGTAAGATATACCATAATCATAGACATAACACTTTTGGATAACATCTTTGTGATTGGAAAATACTAAATCAATACAAGAACTTGTTGTTTTAGTTATTCGAGTTGGTTCTTCTACTATCTGGTGGAAATTAAATGAGAGCATAAGGTTAAGAAAATAATTTACATATTTATTTTCGCCAAAGATATTTATGTTAAAGTCGCCTCCAATTATGATATGCTTTGATTTGTCTTCATTATTTAATTTATTTAATATTATATTTAGTTGTTCAAAAAATGTATTAATATGGCGATCTACTCTATACACATTTCAAATTATACAATTTAATTCGGGCACTTCTTTAGCACACATTAGATATGTCTGCCAATAGCAACTCACCCGCAAGATCTTCAGTTACTCCGAGATCATGGCACTAACAACAGTGCCGTAATATAGGAAACTCGAAAACAAAAAGGTCCATAGTAGAAATCCCGTAACAAATAACTATTCTAATGATCATCTTATTAACTTAATTTTATTAGGCCATCATGGTTTCAAACTGGTGATCACCAGACCTAATAGTAAAATGCACGTTTTTACACTTTCGATGACTACATTCAGAAGACTAGACTATATTCGATGATGCAGTAAGGCATTTAAAAATAAAGTTTTATGAAGAGCTCGTCTGCCATTATAACCGAAGTGGATTATTTGTTATTGCAGAGCCTCTGAATCGCATGTCCCCGATCCACGAGGGGCCGGCGCGCAGCCCGCCGCCGCCGCCCGGCAGCGCGTGGCAGCCCGCGCCGCCGCTGCAGTGCCTGCCGGCGCTGGGGCAGGCGCCGCGCGCCGCCGCCGACGCCCTGCGCTACCACTCGCTGGGCCGGCCGCCGCCCGCCTCGGCTCAAGTGGTCAGTTCACTAGTTTTAATTGAAGGAACACGCCGTTAAGGCCTTGAGACACGTGAAACGCTCGAATTCATGGTTGTGAAAGTCAAATTGTTGAAATAACTATTCATTTAATTCACAAATACAAAATACAGAACTAAAGATCAGAATTCAGGTAATATTATTACTCGAACTGAATTGTAATTTTGTCTTTCCCCTTCCAGTGAAAAAATCTTTAAGTCCCACCTACTTTTGACACAAATTTTCTTTTACAACAAATAAAAGATCCCAGGTGGTGGTCCCGCCTGGTGCTCTACCTTTTGCCCTAGTTTAGTTCCTTAACAGTGGACCTAGCGCCAAGTACAAATGATTATACTACTAATTTGCTCCACTGATAATCTTGGTCCCCAGACTATCTACAATGAAACTGACCATTGTTTTAGATAGCTGGGGAATTGCACTACACAACTGTGTTTATTTTAAGTAGAGGTGTCACTTATTAAGCCCCACTAGGGCTGTCAAAAGGTTTAAAGGGTAAAAAACTGCCACTTACGAACATCAGATATCATTAATACCAACTCATGTGGTTAGTTGCTATTAATTTAATCTGATGTTCATTCATTGACGTTCATTTCAGTAGTTTTGGGAAATATCACTGTAAATAGGCATAAAAATCTGATCTTTATCTTTTGCTAACAAGAATACATCAAAGTGGTTTGATTGTTATTATTTGCCCTGGAATAAAACAAGCTTGATAGAAGGTTTATAAGAAGTAATCTTCAAAAATATACAAAACTTACATAATTGCAATATAAAAATCACAACTATGTAGGTATTCTAAGATGACCATAATTTTTTCTGTTGTGAAACTCGATTAGAATCGGAACCCAATGTTTTTTAGTCCACAACACTATTTGCATAATCTATAGATTATGGTAATGTTATGATTATGCATAGCTAGATTAGAAGCAAAAAAAATGATCAACAAAATGTCAAAACATGGAGTCCCACCCATTCATCCGTTTATCTTTCTCATGAATAACCATATTCCGATTTGGACCGACTAGGATTACCTCGCTACTTAGATTTTGTATGTAACAATTACTCATTCATTATCGAGTAAATTAGTAAAATAAAAACACTTTTCATTTGTGAGTAAAAATGCCTTCAATTGCATATTTATAAAATAAACTTAGGTAATACAGGTACCAGACAAGGAATTAAGCTAGGGGAGTCTTCCAGCAGACCCAGACCTGAGCAAATTTAGGAAAGATCATTTCTCGAATTGACCTGACCGGTAATTGAACCCGGGACACCGCGCAAGTCAAGGCGAGAAACCCTATTTACCCTCCTGAAGATTTACGAAACTTCGTAGTACTAACCGGAGTAGGCTTATAGATACGTACTTAGGTACATTAATACATTTCAGAAAAGTTCGTTATTATAAAATCAAATCAAAATTGATAAAACAGCTAAATCTAGATCCCAGGTTTAAATATACGGCAGTATTAATTAAGCACGTCATTAAGTTTGACTGAAAAATGTCAATCAATTCAATGAAATGTTGTTAACCCACGTCGAACAGGAGCTCCCCGACCTGCCCGCGAGCCCGAAGGAGCACTCGCCGCGCGTGCAGCGCTCCGTGTCGATGGGGCAGGCGGGCGCGCGTGACCTGGCGCACGCCGCGCGCAGCACGCACGCGCCCGCCGCCGCGCGCGCCCAAAGCGAGGAGCACGCCAGCCTCACTGGTGAGTGCGACCTAATAGTTGAGATTATTCAATCCAATGTTTTTTATTCCTTCACTGATTCTTGCAATGATGAAACAATAGGTAGTCGCCAATTTCTTATTGAGGACACACCAATATGTATGGTGTATACTTACAATTTTAATTAAAACATGCTAGCTGTTTGTCAGCGGCTTCGCCCGCGTAGACTGCTTGTCCCGTCAAAATATAGCCTAAATAAAAAAAAAACAAAACTTATGACATAAAGAAAGCGGGTTCCCGGTGAAGACATTCCGTGCAGGTTGAATATAATATGTAACCCTGTAACAGGTTACCCGGTTTCTTTATGGGTGAGTGCATATGATAATATTGGATCATTTTACCCGTACGGATTGGTACCTACCCGTACCGTTTGTCTGCACCAGGAACCCGCCTCTTTTTGTCCTCACCCTAATATTGGTGAAAGAATCCAAGCGGGCGTAAATAAATATCCCAGTGTTACGAGGTACCAGACAAGGATTTAAGCCAGGGGTGTCTCTTAGCACACCCAGACCGGAGTTAATTTAGGATGGATCGTTTACTAAATTGACCCGACCGGAAATTCACGGGACACCACACACGAGCGCACTACGCCAATATCGTCAAAATAATTCGACTGGCCTGTTAGCGCAATGACAGCGATCCTACCTTAAGTCGGAGCCGGAGGTCGTGGGCTCGATCCCCACCAATGACAAACATTTATTTGACTAACCATTCTGTTTGTTGTGTGTCTGGGTTTTATTATCTATTTTAGTATGTTAATCAGTCTCTAACGCCTATAGTACAAGCTGTGCTTAGTTTGGGGTCGGATGATCTTGGTGTAAATTGTCCCAGATATTTATTACTAGCATTCCGCCCGCTATTGTTATATCATCATCATCCGTGCGGTCTATCCCGGTTCTGAATCCACACACGTGTGGGGTCCCAGGGGTTATTATATTTTGGCCAAATAACATAAAATCTTGATATATTGTAGCCCATGTGTTATTCTGATGTATAAGTTGTATTCTGTAGGTAGAGTTTCGTTCAAATCTGAACGGCAGTTTTTGCGTGAAGGAGTAACAAACATACATACATACCTACATCCTCACAAACTATCTATATATGAAAGCAAACGTCTTCCAGGCGCCGGCTCGTCGCTGCTGTCCCAGCCGAGCGCGGCGCTGCGCAAGCTGGTCGGCTGCGGCGAGAGCGCCGCCGAGGGGGCCACCGTGTCCGCCTTCGAGGCGCCGCACGTGGACTCGGAGGCGCTGATGCGGCGGCCGGTGCTGGCCTTCGTGCTGGCGCCCTGCGACCTGCACGGCTACACGCAGAAGCTGGACGGCTGCGTGCGCATCAACACTGTGCGCCAGTACGCGCTGGAGGTAACTACGCTAGTTCTGTCTAGTTATTAATATTTGAATTTAAGCAGGTTTTTTTTTCTCAACACACAAATTGTACTCTACTAACTCGCATTGTAAAACACAACCAGTTTAAAAGAGTAACTACTGAGTTTCTCGCCGGGTCTCCTCAGTAAGAATCAACTTCTCCGATGCGGTGGTAGAGTCGCGTTATGTTTGTATACTGTTTAATTAAATATTCATAGTATTATAGTATTTATGTCTATTACTTAGTATATTTTCTGACCATTTAAAAGTACTGATTAAGTCTATTTAAACAAACATATTTGAGTTTGAGAATTAAATTAATTAAAATTTAGAATTCATTTCTTTCATCAACAGCATCAAACAAAATATTGTTTGTTCAAAACATAACAATAACAAAACATCGTTATTTGGTTACCGTCGTTTGGTTTACTTATAGCCCCAGCAGAAGTCGTTATAATGCAGAGGTACATTAAGTTGAAATGACGAATATGTTGGCTGTGTCGTGTGCACTTCTTTGCCTTATAACAAGTCCGTCATTGCGTATTCGATGAACTTTGCTGCTAAACAAACATAATCTTCCCGTCATTGTTCATTTTGAATGTTCCCATGATTTGGCCTAAATCTAACTTGAATCAATCCATTGACTGTGCGTTGAACTTAGCTTGCCCCTGGACTCCGATTGAATATCTACAATGCTAAAAAGTGTTATATCACAAATATAAATCAAACAAAAGACGTAGCTTTATTTACAAAAAAAACGAAAATCCAATCAATCATCATTTCAGCCGAACGACGCCCACTGCTGGGCATAGGCCTCCCCCAAGTGGGCAATAATGCTATCCATTTATAATTATTTATTTAATAAAATACACCGACATTCCTCGAATGGTGAGACATTCCATCTCGCATTAGGTATTTCAGGGCTGTGATAATTCTTACTGATTCTTCCCTTGCTCTGTCATTTACTCTTCCACTACACTACTCAACAAACAAACACAATTGTTTGTAGGCATTAAACTGGCTGCTGCGGTCCACCACGCAGCCCACGGGCGCGCACGACGTCATGTGGTGGTTCTGCAACGCTCTGGACAAGTTCGCGCGCTCCGCGCCCGCGCCCGAGCCGCTCGATGACAACAAGGCAAGTCACAACACTAAAGTATAGGATATAAAAAAACAGTTATGGTTCCATACTGTCCCACTGCTCCGTGAAAGCCTCCAACAGTAAAATCGACTTATCGCTACAATTGATGGACATTGGCTCAATTGCCAAGCTTGCTATACTACTTTCGCCGCATGATGATATCCCTGACAGTTCATATTGTCAATTATAGTGCTGTAACGAATGTAATTCAATAGAGATGGCAAAGGAAATGGAATCAGATTTACCGATTTTTAATTTATAAATAAATTCTTAATAAACTAGTTATGGCTGATCAGTAATAGAATGAAACGCGTATCTCGAAAATAATAGTTAAAAAAAATCACACAAGGCAGACGCACTGGTACTGATGCGAATGACGTGATTACAAATTACAAAATGGTCCCTCCTATTCATCGATTTTTTGTCGATTCAGTAGTGTCAATACACAATTGCATGGCGTTCGTTTTCACGCATCAGGCGCTGTAAAGATTTTTAGTTTAATTTCAAATACTTCATTTATTAACGGTTAATAATAATAACAATAATTTACTTGATAAGATTCGAAAGAACAATAGTTTTTGAATAGTTTATAACATTTTCTTTTGCCAGTTTTTTTTATTCCGTTTGAAATAGTATGCGTGACACGGAACAATAAGAGCTGTCAGGCATATCAGTGAAACATCTTACAGTGAAAATAGTTTAGTTGGTGTTCACGAATCTGGGCGATTCCTTGAAATAAACGAAATTCTGGTCTGACCTGGGATTTTGATCCGTCCTGATTTTGGGTTAAACTTGGAAAAATTGGAGTAGGTAGTCAACCTCCAACTAAGAAGTTCAGGAATATGTATTGTGTTATTTATATCCCAACGGCGAACGATCTTCCAGCGCTGCACCGATGGTATTTCTGAGTGATATGACTATATATTCTACAGGGAGACAGCGTACTCGTACCTAGAAGACAACCATCGCACCGTGGACTTCTGATTGTATCAAAATAAAAATAATAAAAATGGCGGATTTTGGGTTTTCTACCCAACTCCTCGAGTGGAGTATCAATGAAGGGCTTGAAGTGGCGATTCCATAAATACTGGTTATTCAACTAAAAAGGCTGAAAAAAAAATTACCTATGAAAAAAACAAAAAAACCGGACTGCAAAAAATGATCACTCAAAATGAAGAAACAAGCTCGTTCGCAACGTTTGGAATCATTGCAGGCGGGGACAAAGCAGGGAATAACTGAGTAGTTACTTATACTTAAAAAAAAAAGGTGTTGTTTATGTTCGATTAATGTTGGTCCTCATCGCAATGATTTAAAACGTTGCGAACGAGCTTATTTCTTCCCTTTGAGTGGTCATTTTTGCAGTCGGGTTTTTGTTTTCTTATAAAATTTTAAAATTAAGATAGTATGCTTTATCATTCTCTTTACGGTTTAGCTAGATAATCACTCGATTATAAAGTAGATAAAGCAGCTTTTCTCGATGTGCAGCAAGCGGGGGCGAGCGAGCAAACGCTCACCACCCAACAACAGTTCCCGGCGGCGTCCACCATGTTCCCCGGCGGCACGTGGGTGCGCGGCGCGCGGACCGCCTTCCACGCGTTCCTGGGCTCCGTGAGCACGCTCGCGCCCTCGCTGCCGCCGGCCAGCGCCGCCGGCCTGCAGGCGATCCGCTGCTGGGCGCTGCACTACTCGCCGCACGATCGCGCCTTCTTGCACAGGTATGCTGCTGCTGGAAGTCACGCGCTGTTCTGACCAAAACCAAACATAACAACTTGTTTACCAACTTAACAATTAACCGAACAAAAGGATGCCCTCCTCAACATATGCCGCTGGAATTTGACGAGGCTTTTAATGGTAGTGTTGTCATAAAATAGGTTGGGGAAAAAGTTTCTTCGCATTTTTAAGAAAATTCAAAACATTTTTAATGTAGTTTATTTACAGTTAACTAAGGTATGTAGGTGCCATTTTGTTCGATTACTTTTTGCCATCTAGTAGGTAGGGACATGATCTCATTGCTAAAATATTTTTTGAGCTACTCATCAAAATACCGCGACATGTGGTTTTGGCAGTCCTCTCGTATTGTTAACCTGACACTGCCTAAAGAATTCTGAAGATACCGAAACAGGTGGAAATCTGAAGGTGCAAGGTCAGGACTATAAGGCGGATGCATTACTCAATACTAAATTTTTTATTGCATTCCATAATGTTATACAGGTGTGGTACATTATTAACAGTGATCAAATTATGGACCCTGTCGGGCACAGCACAGTTTAGTTTGTTTTTAGGAGAGAGGAAGAGTTGACGCGAAATAGTCTTATGACGAGTATATTTACTACGATATTGAGAAATACGTTTGATCTAATGCTTTCGTTCATTAATTCTTTGATGCTGTAGTAATTAAGACCTCTCAGCCCAACTCTCTTAATTTTTGCTGAGTAGCTAAAGATCTGTGAGGTCTAGCGTTATCATGATGTAAAACCTCACCCTTTCTGTTGATTAATTCCGGCCGCTTTCTCTCAACTTCTTGCTTTAATCTCATCAGTTGTTCGCAGTAGAGTTCAGAATCGATGGTCCTCCATGGTGGTAACAGCTCATAAATAATGCCCTTCCAATCCCACCCCACACACACAGCATCACCGTGGTGCGAGTTAACCCGGGTTTCGCCACAGTCTGTGAAGCCTGACCGGCCTTTGACCACGACCTTTTTAGCATGTTCTTGTCGTACGTGGTCCACTTTTCATCACCAGTTATCAGCATCTTTAAAAATGGTCCGGTTTCATAACGTCGTAATAAAGAATCACAAATGAGTACGGTTCATTAGGTTTCTTTCAGTGAGCTCGTGAGGTACCCAAATATCGATCTTTTTTGTGTACCCAGTTTTTTTTCAAATGTGCCAAAACTATTTTGTGGTAATTTTCCGGATTGAAAACGCTTAAACCAAATTTGTGCTACCGAGGCACACAAGAGCACAGCTTTATTGGTAAGTGTTTTGTCCATTTGATTATCTCTTCCCACTATTATCGTCTTATTTTCTGTCGTATCGTATATATTTAGTTTATCGAAATACAGTCCACTTCTTATCGCTTATATTTTTGGTACTTATACTCTCACAGACAGTGCACTAGGTCCATAAACATCGCAAATTTCGTCGCGTTGCATTTTTACCTTTTTTGTACTAAATATTTAAAATGTATCGAATTTCTTCATTAGATTCACTCATCTTGACAGTAAGAAAAACAAATGAAAATCACACATTTTCCTAATTTGAATATGGAATTATTTTCTTTAAAATTTAAACTTTTAATGATACCAAAACCAGCCAGATACAAATGGTATAGCCAAAGAGATTTTATTACAAGTCCATATATACATACATACCATCACGCCTTTTTCCCATCGTGGTAGGCAGATACCACATCTTTCCACTTGCTACGGTCCTGACACACCTCTTGCACTTCTTCCACTCTTATTAATCCTTTCATACATGCTCGTCGATTATGGGTACTCCTCAAGTTCATACATACTATATGCAAAAATACTTTTTCCCCAACCTAAATTTCAACCTGTTGTCTGTGTTTTAAGCTTTCAATCTGTCATTTAGATTTCTGACATCTTACCATGGCAGTACCTAATTGACTTACTTTCATTGTAATTAGATAATTTAATTTAGTGTGTTCACATTTAGGTTTTGTATTGTCATGTCCTCTTAATAAATTAAGGCGGATTAAACGATGTATCAATGTCTGTGTAAAGCAAGAACCAATGAGTATCATGTTGTTTACTGACCGCCCGTGCCCCTATTAACGCTGCCGGATAGATCGCAAGTGTTCAGTGTAATCAGCAAGGTGCTGTCGCACTCTGAGGACGGCGCCTACGAAGAGAACATGCTCGGCGCTCTGCACGAGAGCTTCCACAGCTACACTGCCAAGGTAACAAGTGATCCGGCTCGAAGGACCAAGGATTTATTAATAAATCTTTCTTGTTGTATTTTTCACCGAGTTTTTGTTTGTGTTTTTGTTTATTACCAGGTAGGTAAGGTATATATTTTTATTTGACGACACGATTGGCGTAGTGTGCTGTAGCACGGTTTCTCGCCTCGACTTCCGTAGTGCCCCGGGTCCGATTCCCGGTCGGGTCAATTCAGGAAACGATCTTTTCTGAATTGACTCGGGTCTGGGTGTGCTAGGAGACGCTTATTTCCTTCCTACTTCGAGACCATTACAAGAGGTGTGTTGTCTGGCGCATATTTATTTATTTATTTATTATTTATATATTATAAAAAGGAATGACAAATAACCGGGCGTGGTGGAAAAGTCAAGCAACTGGAAGGTAAATAAAAGAAAACAGGGGCCTCACTACGGTTCTAGACAGACGTCGTAGCGACGTCGAGTAAGACGATTGACAGACATAGTAAATTCATACTGCGGTTCTAGCTCGCTCGGTCCTAGCGAGTTCGATCGTAAACCATAAATAGAAAAAGTCTAGTTGCGTGAACGAACAGATAAAAGGTTTTTCAACAAGCACGCCTCTCTGTATCATAAAACCTTAATAAAATGGTCGTTCATTTGCATAGATTTTTAATAAAAATAATTAAGTATTTAATTAAATAAAGTTGTTAATTATTTATATTATGCTGTTGCGGATATCGATGTTTTGACGATGGAGATGCCGTCAAATAGCTGTCAAAATCAAGTTTTCGTTCATGATTTTAGAGAACCGTAGTAAGGTTACGACCGTCTAGAATTCTCAAAAAGACGCGTTGCGTGAAGCAGCGGTTTTCGTGGAAACGGAGTACCGAATGCATGATTTGACAGTCCCTACTACGCGTGCGGACGAACGGTAGTGAGGTCCCAGGTGTCTCTATCAATACAAGTGCTGCATAGTATCAGACAAACCCTGTAGCTTTGGATTATTGATTGTAGATCATTCAATAGATACGATAAGGCTAAGTAAACATAAAATTGTGTTCAAAGCAAACTCTTACAACAACATACAACATACTTTTGGTGTTCTAAGACTTAATTTTTGACCACAATAATACCTCACACTGCTCTTTACAAACTGCTTGCTTATTAATAGGCGCGCGTATAGTGCTTTGGAGGTAATAAGAAGTAGTGGCAGTGTATCAAATGTAATGTTATCTCTGCTGAGCGCACGGCTTGATCTTACATCAGGATGGATGGCGTGAGTCGGTGTTTCCTTGCATTACTGAGTCGGTCAGCCTGTGGATCTCTCGACCGCTTTCTGTCTGGTGGAGTAAGGTCATCTTGGCAGAGATTTGTATAATATTTCCCCATCTTCCCCAGCAGAACTACATATGGAACTGCTCGGACGTGACGAGCTGGTGCGACATGACGGTGTCCTCGCGGCAGGGCATGGCGGGAGCGCTCACGGACGGCAGCACGGAGACCTTCTGGGAGAGCGGCGACGAGGACCGCAACAAGGCGCGCTGGCTGGAGGTGGCCTGCGCTGGCGGCGCCACCGAGGACCGCCCGCACATCGTCTGCGTGCATCTCGACAACACCAGGGATACTGTGGTCAGTACTCATCATGAATCTTCTTACTCTTACAATATAATAAATGAGAAAAGAATGTACTGTACCCTACTTAATGGCAAATAAATATATATTTTTGTATTTGAAACTTTGTGAGTATGTATGTATGTTTGTGACTCTTTCACGCAACTATCAAACGGATTTAGCTGAAACTTTACAGTAATATAGCTTATACATCAGAATAAGACTTAAGCTGTAGCCTATCCATCCATCCATCCATCCTGCCATCTATAAAGGTTTTATGTAGTTTGGCCATAATGTAACGATAAGTATCGTAAGCCGGAAAAAAATAAGTTCACGCGGGCAAAGCCGCAGGTTACTTTGTGTTATTCATTCCCCAAATTATTCTATAAGAAAGTAGTAATTATATTTTAACTATGACAAAATTTTCAAAATATCTTCTCAGCTTCGAGTATTCGGCTTTTGAGCCTAGTTCCATGCAGGCACAAATATCGGATCCTTAAGTGCTGGTAGATGCTGCCAAATCATGAAGCATACCTAGACGATTTTAAACAGAAGAGAATTGATTAAATATTTATGTCTTTGTTTCAATCATCACTTCAGTCCGGTTTTCAGTAAAAATAATATTTAAGTTTCCTTTGAAACCACTAATTACTTAGAATATATATACAGGATGAGGCTTATGACGCGTTCATACAAAACATGCTGGACAAAGGTTACGCTGAGGAATGCCATCCAAATACTTCTCACAAATATTCTCTTGATAGCAGTTATCATGGCATCAGGTGGTATTTACATCACTTCGGTTCTTGTTAGCTGAATACTAAGTCTACTTGATTCAGAAGCATTTACATTTATAGCACTGAATATTAATTCTGAAAAAAATATGAAACTAAAAAGTGGTAAATACTGTTTTTTCCCTATGTTTTTAAAGGCCCTTTAAAAAAGAAATTTACATAAACTTTTTCTCTGAAACCTATTTCAAAAAAATCATCATTTTATCGACTATTCATCATATAAATTTCAATGAGATACTTTAAGAGCATCACACTTAAGTTTTCATTCCGAGTGTCAGAAGTGTAAAATTCACGTTCATATGGTACCATATGATCGTGAATTTTGAAGAAAGTGAAAAAAAATCATAACTTGTAAACTACCGAAAGTCGCGGAACATACATGGGCTCCAATCGATAGGTCTGGACTCCCCAGACCACAGACCTTCGCTGGTACAGGTTACCCGGGACACCCTGTATAAATACTTAAATACGTTTCGGTACAGATATTTACCGAGCGCATACGCGCGCCTCTGCATAGAATCTGTATGTTTTTCAGCAGAAACTCTGTACAGATTCGGTGCAGAGGTAGTACCGAAACGAAAACGTACCGCTCTGGCGAGGTCCGCGAGGAAGAGGCCTTAGTCTTTAAAGAACATTTTCGCCTTTTTTGTTGTAAGTATGTATACTATGGGAATAATATATTTTTGTGCGTACATTTCTGAAGTTTATTAAACGTGGTGATATCTCAAGACGTATGAAGATATAAAGCATTTGATGTCATTTGAGCAGCAATGTGTTCAAGAATATCCACACTGCGTTGAGCATCCAGTGTCCAAGCCCAGTTTCATGCAGGTTTCGACAGTGGTTGTTCAGGCGCCGGTGGATAGTGTCGCCGGAACAAGCAAAACCTGTAGGATTCTGAACAAAGGAGAATGAACATTGTAGCAATTATCAGTTTAGCCCACTTGTGAATATTGCGCGATCATATTTCATGTAGTCTAGTTTTTAGTTTTTGACTCTTACCGGAATATACTCGTACCTATGCAGATGATGTAATGTATGTTATTGTGCTGATGCGACGGTGACTTAAAATAAATTAATCTAGCGTCGGGCATCAAGTCTCTAATTTCTAATCCAGTCCAGTGCAGGCTCACACACTAAATGCTCAGACACTGATAGGTACTTATGACTTATCCACTCATCTGAACTGCTGACAGATGGGAAGATGGGAAGATACAAACAGCCTGCAGGCTACTGCGGAGACCAGAGGATTGTGGTTCTCATTGTTTGAGAGTTTGTAGGGTTTCCAATCACTCCAATTTATGTACATACATGTCAATGTGCTGAAACAAAGCAATGATATGCATGAAAAAAGAATCGTAAAATGCCTTCGGGTATGGTAAATGTACTTTAGGTAAAATTTTTGTTTAACAAATTGTTTTTTTTGCAGAATAAGACTATGCTGGCATCGTTCCTGTATAGTGGGGGTTCCGATGAGTTGATACACATGCAAGATATGGAAGTTGATCCAAAAACAGCTACTTGGCTCTGCTATTCTTTGCCAAGTAAGTCAATTTATAATTGTTCATTTTAGGTTATATTTGACCAACTAGTCATTTTTAGTAGCAAAATAATGATTGATGATGATGACGATTGTGCACCACACCCAGCCAGGTTGTAAGCCTGATCCTGTCAAACCGGCAAACCAGGGTACCTGATTTTGTTAGGAGGGACACGCTCTGGGATGTGAAAGGAAGGCCGACTAGACGCAACCGGCCGACCACAACCAGCCGAGTAAGCACCCTGTGAACCAGTATTGGAAATTAGGAACAGAGGTTATTTTTAAGGATGAGCGTTGAACAGTTGGTAGGCAGTCTTGCCTTCGTGGTTAGTGTTGGTGTTTTTGATTTCATGCTATACTATTATAGTTATGGCGCCACAGGAGATGTTGGTTTGCTCTCCCAGCTAGAAATTCTATGGCCGCTGGTTTCTGTTTATGATGATTTGGCTGCATGTCCGTTGAAGGTTTTTGTTACTCCTGTCTGACTGTTCTTGGCCGCTGGTTATTAAAGATATCTAATGAGGCGACTGCATTCCGCTGGTTATTGAAGATGATGAGACGACTGCATTTCCTTCGAAGGTTTTTATTATTCCTGTCTGACTTTTCTTAGCCGCTCGTTATTGAAGATGATGAGGCATCTTAGCCGCTGGTTGTTGGAGATGATGAGATGACTGCATGTCCGTTGAAGGTTTTTGGTACTCCTCTCTGACCCTTCTTGGCCGCTAGTTTTTAAAGATGATGAGGCGACTGCATGTCCGTTGAAGGTTTTTATTACTCCTAACTGATTCTACTTAGCGGCTGGTTATTGAAGATGATGAGGCGACTGCATGTCCGTTGACGGGTATAATTACTCCCGTCTCAGTCTTCTTGGCCGCTGGTTATTGAAGATGATGAGACATTTCAGCCTCTGATTATTAAAGATGATGAGCCAACTGCATGTCCGTTGAAAGTTTTTGGTACTCCTCTCTGACACTTCTTGGCCGCTAGGTATTGAAGATGATGAGACGACTATTTACGTTGATGGTTTTTGTTGAGACAGCAGCATGTGCGTACCAAGAGTACTTCTTAGAATTTGTAGTCGCTGGGGACCAATGATAATGAGATATCTGGTAGGTGTCGACGGTGGCTTGTTTCTTTCGTTTGATATTCGTACTTAATAACTGTCTGAATTAAAAACTCTTTTTTGCAGTTTATACTTGACTTTGTGTTACTTTATTGAAGCAATTAGGACTCGTATTACACTTTCAGTACAACCGCACACTACACTTGTGATGATGTTATTCCCTTTTTTTATTTAAATTCAATTATACGCGTTGTATTGAGTGACTCACACAGTTTTAATATACACACACACAAACCGTATCACTATTTCACAAGACATTTTTTAATAGATTCTCTGGAAAAGATGACCATTTTCTCTTCATTTGGTTGGTCCTCTGATCGGCCCATTAATCGGGATGTTGATATGTTGTATGTCTTAATCAGCATCATTCGCGCCGGGACACTGCTTACTTCCACGAACGTCATCCAGTAATAGCAGACGGGTTATAGATCCGGTGATAGCATTCTTCATCGCTAGATCTTAACAGTTCCTGAAAACTAGTGTTACTACGAGTATCTTGTCTGATTGCATGTTGTGCTTACCAGCGAAGGTAAATAAGCTTGTCAGTTGCTTGGTGCTCTATTTTCCTACATATGAAGTAACTATCTTCATGTTTTTTCTAGACTGCAGGCACCTTGAAGCTGTAACTGGTCGCTTAAACTACATAAAGACCGTGGTCTCCTAACGACCGAAAGTGCATAATGGGCAGTTTAGGTCTGGGTTGCATTCTGGCTATTGTTTCTGATATATTATGCAATGCCTGATAGACAAAGGCAGAAAAAAATTGTTGCTTGTTTTAACGAGCGCACAGCGGGATTATCCTTTGTGTTAATTTGCCAGATGTAGGTTTCCTTAAATGCGTTGAGTTAAGTTGAAAGGCCGTAAATGTGAATTTTTCATGTTTTAGGCCGGATGGACGCCTTTAACAATGTCTCTATTGAATCTTTCCGAGAGAGTATTTTTCTAGCTAGCCAGATGTTTTTTTTCCAGTGACTGAAAGCACCTGTTTTACGGGGTATTGAATGTGACTTCTATCGATAAAATATTTACAAATCCTTCCCTGCCTTGTCTGTTCGGACCGTTTATTTGTTATATGTGTTATGATGCCGATATAATATACCTATCAGCAGGGCAAGACCTTTAATCTGTGTTGTATGATATCGTGATACGGATTCACTGTTGTGCGATTTGTTCTCTACATTTGGTAGCGACTATCTAATTCTAAAGGAACATAAAAATGGTGTGGCTATGGTGTTGCTGAGAATGATTGGTACCTACTATAAGGCTTTTTCCTAGTCTATTTATAAACACACACACTGTAAATATTCACAGTTTGTCAAGTATCGTGACTCGATAAGATGGGGAATCAAGCCCAGAACCCTGGTTAGTCGTTGTAGGCTTCTTTTGCTATATTTAGTATTACACGTTACCTTTTTTGTTTGAGTTTGATTGCAATGACAGAGTTCAAAAGCATGACAGATTTGCATGCATTAATTAATTGTGGATTACATTATAACTGTTATGCATTATACAACCAAACAAATATCATGTTAGACTTCAATCTCATTGCCATTGTAAAATCACAGTACTTTTTGCTACTAAGAATTATTTTCCGAAATCGATATAGACTCTGGAGTACAGGAGTGGAGTGGAGGTGTATTAGGTACTTTAAAATTTGATTAACATGCCGTCGATAACGAGTGTATAAAATTTGAAAGTATTTTGGTCTTTAGAAATTGGTCTCGCTCGGTCACTCCTCTCGAGTATGCACAATAAAACACATGAGAGATTTCAGAGGACTACCTTTTTGTAGTTTATTTACTCTTGTTATGAATTCATTCGCGGTTTCTTATCATTAATTTTAACAAAGTTAACAAGACACTTCCCGGGGTGCCGATGCGACGGCGCGGGTTGCGTTTGCGCAGGCCGGCCGAGCCGATGGGCAAGTTTATGGGTCAAAAACAATAGGCGAACGAGGGGTGGCGGGCGCACTTGTGCGACGTCTGCCCTCTACAAAGGTCCGGACCGAACCAAGACATTTTTAGTAGCAAGATGACAATAATTTATTTCGACTCTGATCGTTTAGGTTAACAGCAAATCTATTGCCTCTAGGGATAGCGAACGCGAGCGTGCGCGTGCGCTGCGAGCTGCGCGGCGCCGAGCCGGCTGTGCGCGTGCGGCAGGTTCGCGTGCTGAGCGCGCCCACACCCGAGCGCGCTGCCGCGCCCTCGCCCGCGCGCGTGCTGCACGCTATGGCCGAGGCCGACGCGCTGAGGGTCTTCAGGCTGCTCACCTCGCAGGTATTGTCATCGCCAAGCACAGCCGTAACGTTATCATCGCCTCATCGATTTAGACGGCGGTGACCCTGACTACCTCATGAAAGGCTTTAAGAATCTTGCCTCCTCATGTGAGCTCTGATGTGGCTGACAAGACTAAATTTGCTTTTAAATACTTCTACTACAGAGAGTACAATAAGGTTGATTTGGTGCTATGTGTTTTAGGTGTAGTTCATATAAGCGCCTAGAAAGGTTGTTATTTGCCAATTCAGCTTTTTATTTCCAACGCCTTGAGTCTGCTGTCCTCGAGCTTATTTCACACAACGTATGTGGTGAGCAAGCATGCGGACAGCTTATTCAAAGCTTGAATGCCAGGAGTTCGGACGCCTCCGCGGCCGAGTTGTTTCAGAGCTCGATTAGAAAACCACAGGTTCATATCCCAGTTCAGACAAACTGTGTTTTCAAATTTTGCGGAACATAGCCCGGGTTCGTGAGCACTAACCCGCATTAGTCAAGCGTGGTGATTAGGGCAATACCCATTAATTTTAACGATGACTTGATATCAATGGTGGAGGGCCTTGCCCAGCAGTGGGACAGTATAAAGGCTAATGACTTCACCCAGGTGTTCGGCAAGCTGCTGGAGTGGGAGCGCAGCGGCGAGGCGGAGGGCGGCGAGGAGGCTGCGGGCGGCGAGGAGGCGGCGGGCGGCGAGGAAGCGGCGGCTGCGCGCAACGACCCCGCCGCCAATGACACCGACCTGAGGGAACATGTCGTAGGCATCCTGTTCGCGGGAAACAAGCTCACTTCGCTGCAGCGGCAGGCAAGTCATATTTGCTTCGGACATTCTAGTAAGAGTAACGCACGATGCAGACTTGAAATAACTTCTACTAAGACTTTCTTATAAAATTGACCCGACAGAGTGTCGACTAGTTAAAACTACAGCGCCGCGTATTTCTTGATACTTTTTTATCAAATAACCATTTTTTTAAGTTTATTTTTTCGTTGTTGTTTTGGTGCAAACATTTTTCTTCCGTTTTACATATTTGTGCTTTTCTTACCTGCACAGTTTTGTATCGCTATTACATAAACGTTAACCACCTTATTTCGTTATTTTGTTACCTTTAATTTTTATTAATTGTTACTTTTTGATTAGCACTTTGGTATTTTGTCACCTGAGACCATATTGATTTTTAGTTTATAGACAAACTGCAATATTTTTTAAACGAAACAGTACCTGAGCTTCTTAGATTTTTCATGTAACAATATTTCACACCTCAGGAAAAACCTCTTAGTACTAATTTACGAGTCGAATACGAAGTCGTACGTAAATTTAAACAGATTTTGATGAAACTTGCACTTTTTCCTAAGTTGGTAAGCTACTAAAATTATATAAAATACATATAAAATTTGAAGGTTTCCTCGATTTCCCTGGGATCCCAACGCCAGATCCTGATTTGATGGTAAAGGGACCATTTCGGAAATACGCTCTTTCAAATAAAGATTTTTTAAACTTGGTTCACAAAATAGCACTTCTACCCAGAAATCGCTCGACTTAAAGACAAATTAAAGTCAAACATTGAACCTCCTCCTTTTTTGAAGTCTGTTAAAAGCCTTGTGCAATACTCACGTTCTTAGTCCAATAGTCGGGCCTCCTCACTTTACGTCAGTCAGTGATCGAGTGCGTAAACGCAGGTGATGTCCCACATCGTGTCCGCGATCGGCTACGAGGCCGCGCGCGTGCGCGACGACTGGGAGACGGCGCTGCTGTGCGCGGAGGCCGCGGCGCGCGCCGGCGAGACGGCCGCGCGCATCGCCACGCACACGCAGGACAACTACTGCTTCGAGATGCTGTCGCTGGTGAGTGCTGGCAACCCACGATGACACACTTTATGGTTTATAGCGCTTTCGCGATTGAGTGGTAAGAACGCTCGACTCGAAACCCCGTTCGAAGTCCTACAAATTACACAAAGTCTCACAAAGGATAATAGTAGGGAGTACTGTCAAATTTGTAGTGCCTTCACAGAATTCTTGTTAGCTACGATAGTTTATTAGATATGTTTATGGATTATGATTTGATTCGTCTATAAAGCAAAACCTAAAAAAATAAATGTATATGCCAGTGAACTTTTACCCAACTCGAAGAGGATTTGTGGTATCGCCCAAACACTGGAATCAAGTTTTAGCCTTCCCCATTCTAAGTTATGTGAGCTATTTCAATTAAATTGAATGAGTGACAAACTAGCAATGTTCCTTTTTGAGCCAATCTATTTTGCTGTTAATAAAGTTTTCATAGTACTTTCGATGTGTTTTAATTATTTTACATTGTTATTGCTAATTCGTTAGTATAATGTATTCATGAATTATCCAGGTGAAGACATAAATGAAAATAAGACAATTTCAGAGGCTACTGACGTTTGTTTGATTTACCACGTTTGTTAGAGAGATTTCATCCTTATGATTGACCCTATCGATCGGCGCCGTAAAAGTACAGGGTGTTATTTTTTCGGATTTTACCCGGTTCGATTCCCGGGTGTGGCAAGCTAATTTTCGAAAATCTGTGAATGCAGTTCTGTTTCTTTTAAAAAATAAAGGAATGTTTCCTTTGAGTAAAATTGTCTATCTCCAGTATGTACAGTGCTTTCCTTCCAGGTGGCCTTAAAAATTCCACTCTGTATGTGGGCTTCATGCGCACGGTTTTTCGCATTGGCTTGTGTGGTGTCTTGGTATCGATTTCCGCTTGGATCTATAATATTCAGAAAACGATCTTTTCTAAATTGGCTCGGGTCTGGGTGTGCTGGGAGACCCCTGGCTTAATTCCTTGTCTGGTTCCTCGTAACATAGCGATGTTTATCCTTACTTCGAGACCATGACAAGTGGTGTGTTGTCTGACGCATATGCATATTATACAAGCGGACCCGGTCGACGTCGTCCTTCCCCGAAAAGCAGATTCGGTGACATATCCGCGTAGGTTCCTCCCGTCAACGCATAGCCTAATTAAAAAAAAAATAGCCTATGTCACTCCTTGGTAATGTCTTTATATTCGTGAATTATTTTTTAAAATCAGTCCAGTAGTTTTGGAGTCCATTTATTACAAACAAATAAACAGTCCAATCTTCCCTCTAAAGATTAGTATAGATTATGTAATGTATAATATGTGTAATGTGGTATAGCTGCTGGCGCTGAGCGGCAGCAGCGTGGGCTGCGCGCACCTGGCGCAGCGCACCGAGCTGCTGGTGGACCTGCTGGCGCTGCTGCACACCGGCAGCGACCGCGTGCAGAGACAAGTAAGCGTCTGCAACGGCGGCAGATGGCGAGACAGTTTGCCGAGACGTTTGACTATCAAAGGACAGTGTCCAAGTTGGCCTATGAACCAACAAACATTTGACATTTGTCATAATTCTGGCCATGATTTAAGACATAATTATCACTTATTAGATTGTCACGGACACTTCTGATTTTTGATATCAAAATTAAAAATACTGAAAAGATTTATCGTACGAAAACATTTTTTTAATACCATTTATGTTGCGTTCGTCTATGCCCTCTGTTGTTTAGCCACCGCAACAATATTTTAATTTACTTTGTATTGACAAAATAAACCTTGTTTGTGCAAGAAAATATAGTTATGAACTTATTAAAGGCTCTTTAAAATGAGTAACAACACATTACTGTCAATGCGATAGATGTTTAATCAACTTTTTATTTTAAAACAGATTATACATTGGCTTAAATCAGCTTTGTGCGAAGCCAAAAAAAAAGAAGTTAATGACGTTTGGTTGACTTGACACTTCAACGCAAAAAAAATACCAGCATCTGTCTAGTGTCTTGTATTTTTAAATTTTCGCTTTCAATTTGCAATGCTGTATTATTGTTTTTATATTAATAATTTTATTCTCACGACTTGGCTTAAAACACGGACGTTGATGGCTCTCTGTAGTGACTACCTCCTTTTAGATTTAGCCGTTTAAAGACTTTGTAACCTGCACATAGCTAACTCAGCAATTATTACGGATTTACGATTATCGCAATGGAATCAACATTTTGTGTGAATTGTGGCTCAGTTAGTGGTTCCATAGTACTGGCAGAAGTGGCAGATCAACAAAATATGTGCTTGAAAAACATCAGTCCGTCCCACTCACGTAAATAAAACTTCGCATTAAATTATTAAATATAACCTGAAATTTTTTCAGTTCTTTGATATTTAACCAGTTCTCAGAAGTATACGTCCATAAACTACGTTTTGACACTAAAGTGTATGTATTTATGAACCGTTCGAGGTATTTTTTATGACTGTTGGTTCATAGGCGGCAATGTATGGGCGAATGTACACTATCCTTTGCTATTCCTATCAGTAAATCATATTTACATGAATAAACCATCTCCATCTATCTTGTGATCGGTTGGCGTAACTGGTAATTATTCGATGGCTCGTTAACCTCAATTTTAAGAGTCATGACTTTTTGCAATGTACAAAAAACTCATGAATATAATTTTATGCTACATCTCGAAATAAGGTTTTTTATCTTGAATTAAAATGTACTTTTGCACGATTGATAATTTTCTTTACGTAATACTCATCATTGAGCGTTGCGTAAAAGTATTTTTGCGTCTGTAGAACCGATAATCACATGAATCCAATCCACTCATTTAAGTTTATCAAGAAAGAAATGTCTATTATTTTCAATGAGAGCAAAAAGTGGGAATCTCTCTCAACTCAACTAGTTACATTTTCATGTTTTCTCTTATTACAGGTCATATTGTTACTTCGAAGAATGATTTCTGAAATCACGCCACAGAAAGCAATAGTTGCGCTCAACTATAGCAATGATTTAGCGACAAGGTAAGTCGGAACTTATTATATTCTACATTGAAAATTTGTTATAAAGATAAAACAAAGCTATAAATGTACCATTTTATAAAAATAATACATGAGCCCTAAAATGCTGCACTTGAGGAGCGATGGATAGAAAAGGGTTATTATATTTTAGTTCTCTGACAACACTTTAAGTGTCTATTCCTTCCAGCTCAATAAAATAACGATTCACTACTGCTGCTGCTTATTAATCGCATCCTTTGAATTTCGTCGACTTTTTTTGTTATAGAATCACCCTACTAGACTACCTGGTGAGCTACCTCGGCAAGGCGATCACGGTGCAGATGAAGGTGAAGGGGTCCAGCAGCAACAGCCCCGCCATGTTGACCATGGGCGCCAGCATCGCGTGCGCGCCGCCCGCCACCTGGTTCATGCGCGGCGAAACCACCAAGAAGCACGCGCACCTCGTGGCCAGCCTGCTCACCGACATGGCGGAGGTATGATCACCTTCGCCACTCCCCTACCGTGCGTGCTGGACTACGCACAGTCCAGCATTTGTTGGCCCGCAACTTGTTGAGATTACTTTATAATTGACGTTGATAAGGTTACTTCTTAAACTACTTAGTTGTGCATTTTTAGTGGCATACCAGTGAGGCAAACGAGACAATATTTTTGTTAATTCGTCCAAAAATGTTGATACAACTATAGCACGACTTTGTACTACTTAATTCAAAAACTGTATTATTTGGCAGTGCTGAGGTGAAAATGCTTACCTCAATGTTCTACTTCGTTGCGTTTGAGCACCCAATACACTTACAGGCAATGATTTTCTATATACGGAATGTTCCACCTCCACGTCACACAATTAAGAGGTCGTCACCAATATTACGCGCGGTCAAAGCGCGCGTGTGTGCATCTTGATTTTTTGCAAATTTTGGGGTATTCTCATTCCGTTTTGAGGTCTAATTGACTGATTAGATTGTATATAAAACTTCATATTTCGATTAAATAAACATATTAGATATGCTGACTTTATTTTCAATAGTTATTACGCTTTACTCAGCACAAAAATCCGTTGTGAAAATTGGGCTTTAATTCGGAAAAATTGGGAACTTTATAACTTTTTTCATAGTTGTTGTGATGAATTATGCAAATTCTGGTTCATTATGTGTCAACAAAACTATATGTCTGACGCTTTAATCAGAGATTAGCCCCTTGAATTGAAGTTGACACGATGAGGCTTTTTCGTAAATCGAGGTGGCGAGATTAACCATTTTATGAAAGAAAAAAGATTTTATTTACAAATGTGTTTCATTATGTGTCAATACGAAAAGTTGGACTATGTTTTGCATACATTAAACAGTTGAAATGTTTATCCGAAGGCAGTGAATTAAGCCCTTGAAAAGTTGGATCATGTTTTGAAATGTAAGCCGGCTCTTAACAAGCTTAAACATGCCACATCCGTGGCAGTGTTTTTCTGTCTCCTTCTGAAATGTAAGACAGAAAGGAATAGGACGCTAAGCACAACTTTATCTGTTATTTTAGCAGAGCGCTGATGCAGATTCCTTTTAAATCAAGAGTTAATTGCTTACAGGATAAAGTATCTCTGGTGTGGGGCCAGGAGACGCGCAGCGCGCTCGCGCAGTACATTGGCGCCATCGCACAGGTGGCGGAGACGGAGCGGCGCTCCGCGCGCTGCGTGGCCTCGCCCGCCATGTGGCTGGCGCTCGCGGCGCTCTGCGTCTGCGACCAGACCGACATCGACCTGTGAGTCGTTTAGTTATCCGGCTTCGGAAGACATTAAACTTACGTTCCGAACAATAAATAACAAGTCTCCAATTCAACGTCTAAAATCATTAATTCTGTTGATTAGGTAATTACTTACTGAAGTAGACGCCTTGCTGTTGCTTTTATGCTACACAGATGCCAGTCGTTTGTCTTACTAAAAGACTATAGAATGATACCACCAGGGTAATATACAGAAGAAACAACCAACACATACTGTTACCGACGGTGCGTACGTGAGTAAAACTCCGGAAATCTTGACAGACAAAAACAAACACTTATTTAATCAAAACTTTGGTGCCGACGCGCGGCATCGTTCGCGGAGACAGACTCTTACAACATTAGCCATCAGTCCGCTCGCAAAGCGCGCATGCGTACAAAAAGGTTATATAAAATGGGAACCATCCAAATTGGGTACATAATGATGAATTAAATTAAAATCACCATAAATACAAAATAGAACAAAAGTACGTTTCTAAGGGCCGATTTTTCAATCCTCAGATAATGAAATTGATCTGTAGAATAAAGTTCATTCGAAGGTTGACAAGATTTTTAATTTTTCAATGGTCAGATAGATGTTATCTGTTGAATAAAGCCGCTAACTGAGGACTAAAGTTATCTGCTTCTTGAGGGGCTGGATACGAGTTATCTATGCGTTTTCTTTGACATTTTGAGGTTATGTGGTGTGTTATTTGTGATTGTTTTCATTTTGTTAAGGGTTTTGGAGTGTTATTATTATCACAAACTTTTTACCACAACTTCAGCCAGCAAAAAAAGCTGAGGTTGTTCTTCTTATACGTCAGTGTCAATTTGTCAAACATCAACTATTGTGTTGTTTCATTCTAACATTGCAATGATTGTATAAGTCCATCTCGCTTGTGGATAATCAGTGTGAAGTTAGCGATATAAGTACATAGACAAACGATAGATAGCTATTAATATCTATAAATCGAAAATATCTATTCGCTTGATAAACAGCCAGTTAATTATATACTTCAGTTAGTTATCTAAGGAATAAACTAAGAATAAAAACTTGGGCCTAATACAAACACAAACTGAAACTAAATAAATGAAATTAACAAAATGTTAAGCTGCGTCGCTAACACATACAGACAGACTTTTCCCACTGGCCCACATCCTGACACATTTTTATCGATCGTCAATTTATGGGATTACAACAACAGAGAAATCAGGAATACTTGATTCATTTTCGTATTCAATACTTCAGTATTCAACTTTATGTCCATACTAATAATCGTAATAAAAACGAACATTTGATTTAATAAGAATTAAAGAGGATACATGGTTGAGGATCGGTAAATGTCGTATATGATTTACATAGTTTCCTGAAACTTTCAAAGTTTAAAAGCACACAGTAACTAGGGTGATACGAACATATTTTATGTAGAACTACAATGAAGTATGGTGATTGAAGTACTAAAACATCATCATTAATTTCGAACAGTGGAAGAACGGGAGTATGCCCCAGGAATTTTGAGTTTGGAGCTTAAGAGCGTTAGCTGGGGGTGGTTCAAAAACGTTGCATTTTTGTAAGATTTTCGTGATTATTTCATTGAATTGAAATAAAACTCAAATTTTTGCTCTATTATTGTGTGCAAAACTATTTAAAAACACAATGAATTGTCTATAGTTAGGTAGTCGCCAATTATATGCTAAATTAAATGAAAACCCCTCTTTTTTAAATTGATAAGAAACTAATTCATAATAGAGAGATAATTTATACATAAATTGAATTTTACTAAATAATCAAATGCGCGACGTTTACGATCTACCCCAAACGCAAACTCTTAATAGCATACAATAATGCATCGCGTTACAGTATCGAAGGCACAGCGGACGGGCGTTCGCCGCGGCGCTCGCCGGTGCAGCGGCCGTTCTGCACGAACCACGACGACGGTGCCACCGTCGCGGTGGTGGAGTGCGCCACGTGCGGCGCGCTGTGCGGCGAGTGCGACCGCTTCCTGCACCTCAGCCGCGCGCGCCGCTCGCACCAGCGCCAGGTAATGCACCTCACAACACAACTACATCAAAATACATTACACTAGTTGCCCCGACAGACTTCGTTCTGTCAAAAAAATTTCACAACTTGGAACTCGCACGCCTTTTTCCGACTCGATTTACATTTATCATTTAATTTTCATTCAATCATAGTAAAATACAGCCTGTATCGCTCCTGAATAGTGTAGCTTTCTGTTAGTGAAAAAATTTCCATAATCTGATCAGTATTTTTGAAGATTACCATGTACCACTTTCATGAAAATATTAATGATTCTCATATTCTTGCCAGTTGATATTGATTAAACATGTCATTTTATAAAGTACAGTCGACAGCAAAAGTGGTTTACCAGTTTTGACAGCTTTAGATCTCTTAGACGTAAATTAATTATTGTACGAAATGTTTTAATGTTGCAGTGCCCTAACAGGGTCATGTGTATACTTTTTAGATTTAAGAACTTGTTGAACCACATGAAGCATTAAATATTTATGACTATGATTATGACAAAAGTTTCTGTGAGATTGAATAGTCGCTAAGGTTGAGTGGTTAATACTGTCGAAATTATGGCAAGAGGGAATCGATCTTGTTGTTTCATGTCGTTTAAATGAACATCAACCGTAGTGTGTTAGATCCCATTTTTGAACAAACTTTTTACCTTTTGTTAGATCTGTAAGGAAGAAGAAAGCGCGATTCGCGTGGACATCCACGAGGGCTGCGGCCGCGCGAAGCTGTTCTGGCTGCTGCTGCTCGTGGACCGGCGCACACTGAAGGCACTGGCCGAGTTCCGCGCGGGGGACGGCGAGCCCGACGAGCCCGGCGAGATCGGCTACGCGGGCACGTGCCGCTTCTGCGGCGCAAGGGGCAGCACCGGACTGCTCGCTATTGGCAACGTCTGCTCAGATCAACAGTGCCAGGTTGGAATCATTTGATTTAGCTTTCAGCATATTGCGCTTAATGTGGTTGTGGTGCTATTGTGTTCCGATACAGACAACGACCTGTCGAAAATACTTTATAGGTTTTCACTTTGATAACACTGGTTCATGAAATACTGTATGAAAGTAAAGTAAAAGAAAGCAATGTCTAGTAAATTAAACAACATAAAAGGAAAACCAGAAACAAAAAAATCTCAGCCAGTATTCACTCAGCTACTAGGCATTCGTTTTTTAAGCTTCGAGCGCTAATTTTCAGAAGTCCAGCTGAGTAAACAGTTTGCTTTTTCGACAATTCTGTGACTGAAGATGAATAATCTTGCTCTAAGTGATAAAAACGTGCTCGTATGTATGCTCATTTGCTTGACTTTGCACCAAGTCTGGTAGAGCAATGGTAGCGATTCGGCCTTTAACGCCGAAGATCGTGGGATTCTTTTCCACTGAGGATAAACTTAACATTCATGGGACGAACATTTAAATAGTAATTTAAATAGTTACGTATTTTTATTAATCTCCAGCAAATTCTGAAGCGGTAATCAAAGGAGGTCATTTATTTTTGGATCTTTCCTGAAAAAGGCCGGCAATTTTTTTAGTATGAAATACTTTACCAATTATTTAAATAAATTATCAACCTATTCAAGACAACGAGGTGAAAATAGAAATATGCTTTCTTAGTGACTTTATAAGTTTGTTGTAGTCGACTTATACGATGTTTTTTCCTTGCACACAATGTAATGTGTACTAGTTTTTTGAGTACCTACTAGTTTTCAAAATTATGCCACAATTCACTTCTCCCCGACATATTTAATAACTAATGGTACTTATTTACAAGTTACACTGTACTTAAAAGTTTCTATAGTTACACCTAAACAATATACTAACTTTTTAGAATAGTACTAAATAATAATTTAGAATAGTTCATGCAATTTGCTATCGACTTGACCTTCAGCGTAATTTGTCACCAAATGCAATAAAACAGAACCAAATCATCGCGTCCACACGCATTCATTAACTGGTATGAACCGCCCAAGCTACGCAACGAGTGAACGAAGATCGCTGTTGCTCGTTTTTTCGCGCCCGTGAAAATAAACTACATTAATAATATGCGTCTTGCTTCCCTAGACTGAAAACTTAATTTGAGCCACTGAAATTACAACTTTACTCGTCATCGAATTAGTGTTCATTTTCGGTTGATTACCGTGATCAAACGAATAGTTGTATTAAACGGCTACGTTAAAGAGTCGTTGACGCCGTTTACAAAAACGCATGGACTAATGGATGGATTAAAGTATACATAGACAACTACTAAAGCTAGGTCTGCGCCGCTGAGGGGCGCCGCTGCGGGCTTCGCGCTCCGCGGCCGTTTGAATATAACCTGCAGCGGTTTTAATATTACTGTTAGCGACCTAAACAAACATTACCGTATTTATATATGTATTGTATCTATCGATATTGACACTAAGTAACATTTGAAACATTCTTGTTGCATTTGGCTCGTGACCACAGTGACATGCAACTGTCGCCGAAACGTCTGTTAAAAACAAAAACAACATTAAATACTGTTCTATTGTATACAACGCCTAGGCAAAGTATAATATGAAGAATATTTCATACATTGCCTGAACGTTTTAGTTATTATGTACATTACCAGTAACATATATACTAAATATAATCCATACATATAATGTGACTCTACCACCGGCGTCAAAACGCTGATTGCGCCCAAGAAACTCAGTAGTTACTCTTTTAAATTGTGCAATGTGTTAGGAGCACGGCCGCTCGGCGTGCAACCGCGTGCTCTCGTGCGGGCACATGTGCGGCGGCGTGCGCTGCGAGCCGCTGTGCCTGCCGTGCCTGCAGGGCTGCGCGGGGGGCCACTCCGGCGCGGCCGCGGCGCCGCTGCGGCAGGACGCGGACGACATGTGCATGATCTGCTTCACCGACCCGCTGCAGGCTGCGCCCGCGATACAGGTACACCTAGATACCGATTGGTAACACGTTGAACGCCGCGGGGGTCACCGGTGACCGGCAAACAACTTAGTGACAACACCTCTTGACTAAATCATGAAAAATTACCTTAACGTTACTGACATAAAAATACATTTTCCAAATGCCAATATGTTGATATGTGATGTTGTTCTTAATCGTCGATATACACATTCAAATATTAACTTTTCTCTCTCAACATTTTTAAAGGAATACATCAACGATACTCTGATTATCCTGATGCTTATGTTTTATAGAATATATTAATGATAAAATCAAGGCAATTTAGGCAGAAAGTGATTTTGGCGCACTTAAAATCATCTCGGTTTCATGAAAGTGCGCCTTTGTCAGCGACGTCTTAAATGACATCAGTACAATTACAAGTGGCAAAATCTCCCTCGGCGTTGATATTATGAAAACTTCATTTATTTGTTTATAAGCACAGCCACATCAAACTTAATAACACCATTACAAATAATCTTATTCTAGGTAATATAATTTTAAATAAATGACAATTTTGGCGTGCATGAGATTTCTCACATAGCTCATGTGTAAATTTTTACAATTATAACGTGATAAATCGAAAAGCCAAACTGATATGATATGAATCTATAAACATTAATAATGATTAAGCAGTCTTTGACACTCTGTATATTGCTAGCTCTGCTTTGTTAAGGGTCAGATGATTTTAGTGTATTTTGTCTCAGATATATCATGAGAATATCTTGCGAAGACCACAAACAGTTCATATAAAAATAGTGGTTGTGCGATGCAAATTTTGCGGTCCGATTTGATTTAAACGCTGGTAGCAAAGATGACATCATCGCGCTCGCTTGACTTTGAACCGGGCTAAGGGTGTTAAAAGCGCTAAAAACACATTTGTCTACAATGGGACCGCAACTAGTGATACATTTTATTTGCAAACTAGAACGCCTGTAACGCTCTCATCACTAGCAGTTTGTTCGGAGCTCTCGACGATGACCTCGATGTGACGATACTATTTGATGACAATTGTTTTTTCATTTGACAGCTGACTTGCGGGCACGTGTTCCATCTGCACTGCTGCAAAAATGTCCTCGAAAACAAGTGGAATGGCCCAAGAATCACCTTCTCGTTCGCGCAGTGCCCCATCTGCAAGGTACGTTTACTATTTTTCCGTTAAAATATACCCTAAAAATATGGCCTGTCATTATGGTCCTGACATTTGTTGCCCACGTAGTTTGCCGATCTCCGTGAGACATGACCATACCAACGAAGGCGGCACTCCTGCAGCTTGTCTGCGATGTCACGAACACGAAGGCTGCCGCGGATGTGGGTGTTCCGCACGCGATCTTTGCGTGAGACTCCACACATCCACCGCAGCATCTTCATTACCGTGACGCGCAGCTCCTTCTTGTGTCGCTCTAGGAACGGCCATGTTTCACTGTCATATAAAAGTGTGATACTCGCTGATAATGTAGCTTTATATTGGTGAAGGAATTCGTGAAGTGTTAGAGCTTATTCAATACAAACAAACAATCAAATATTTTCTCTTTATAATACTAGTATGTACTACATAATGTTAAACTTGTCCGTGGTTAGTTTTTGTGTGTCGTGACGTTGCATGCATTCAGATAACTTAAATGATGTACTTTGATATTTTCGTCTGTCTTACGCAGATTCCACCGCGCGTTGACAGTTAGATAAATACTGAGCGTTATTGATAGAGTGTAAAACTGCAACTTTCTTTATCATACTAAAAAATGTATTTGCATATAGCAAAATTAATTGCCATTTGAAGTCAATTAAAAACCAATTGACCGAAGCGATTTCTTATAATAGTGTATTAAGACCGCACGTTACTAATCTAGCAATACCCTACGTATTTACAACGAACTATCCTTCGATCACCAGGAGGACATAAACCACTGGTCGCTAGAAGACCTGCTGGACCCGATCAATAGCCTGCAAGAGGAAGTCCGCCGCAAGGCGCTGATGCGGCTGGAGTACGAGGGCGTGGCGCTGCCGGGCGCCGCGCGCGGCCGCCCCCCGCCCGACGCGGCCGGCTACGCCATGGAGCGGTACGCGTACTACGTGTGCCACAAGTGCGGCCGGGTGAGTGTCTATTTATTTATTTATAAGGAACACCAACAGTATACATATATACATTTGTTTAAAAGTTACAAATAAGTAATTCTTATATGCACACCCTTATGAGGCGTACACAGCAATTTCGGGAATAGGTACAGCATTTCTTAACAACTAACTATAATTAAATATTTTCATTTTTGCACTAATCTTACATAAGATAAATAAAAGTATACAAATCAAAAGTAAAATGAAGATAAAAATATAAAAACAATCAAAGATACAAAACAAAACCAACCCCAGAACCAAGCTTGCGTTTAAAATTTGCTAACTTGTCGTGGAAAATGTCAATCTGTAGCCCTTTTTTATTCAGCCCATTGTAGCGCAAGCAACATATCGCCAACGGGGCTCGAAGACCTAGATTTGTCTTTGCAGTTGGTAGGTGGAACAGTTTGGCAATTGGGTGTCGAGGAAGTTTGTATGGGAACAATAGCCTGACACGTTCCACGAGCTCAGCATAATTCACTCTACCATTGACGAGTCCGTGCAAAAACGACTGATCCTGAACTGCACGCCGGTGACGTAAAGTCTTCATTTTGTAAAAGGACAGCCGCTGGCTGTAAGGGGCCCTGGGAGATATGCCCGGCGACCGGAACGCAAGGTATCGCGTAAATGAGCGTTGAATACTTTCGATTCGCTGAGACTGTACTGCATAGTTAGAGTTCAATGCTACACTCGCATATTGCAGTTGACTTCTTACCAGAGCCTGATAAAGTAATTTCATAGTAAGTCATCCGGAAACCGTTAGAAGATCCTTTCAGAAATCCTAACATTTGTGCTGCTTTCTTGATGGTGGTATCAACGTGTGATGAAAATTTTAGTTGCTGGTCTATAATAACACCCAAGTCACGAACCTCATGTGTTTCGCTTAACAGTTTGCTATTTTAAAGATAAAGATGCATTTATTTGTTCGAAACATGTTTGCAAATAGGTTAATATATACATGAACATTATTAGGTTTCAACATGTCGTGCCTCTGCGGCATAAAAATTAAGATACGTTACTACTATTATATATATTATATATTATCAAATCTAAGGCATTCTAGAAAAAAAAATACAACAATAAGTAGGTACATGTCAAATTAATAAAAATATAAAGTCAATCCGTAATTTTATCAAAATTTGTCACTTAAGAAGTCCGGCGTATTATAATAGCATTTTTCAATTAATAAATTCTTGAATTTTAATTTTAAATTCATTGAAATCTAAGTTTTTTAATGACATTGGAATTTTATTGAAAATTTTAGGTGCCATACCTAAAATGCTTTTACTCTTTAGAGCTGTCTTTGATGGGGGCAAACGTAATCTTGTGTCGTCGCGTCGGTTTCGACTAACAGCATCTGCCAAACGAGGGAAAAATGACGGATTGGCTTTTACAAATAATGCTTTTTCCAAAAAGTACAAGGACGGAAGTGTAAGAACTTTATGTTTTTGGAAGAATGGTTTGCAACTATCAGTTGGTTTTAGTCCAAACATTGCTCTTATGCATCGTTTCTGCATTTTAAAGATTGTTTCCTTTTCCGTGGAATTTCCCCAGAAAATAACCCCATATCTCAAATTTGACGACACCAGGCCATGGTAGGCCATGAGCAAAGAATCGATATTCAGTAGTGGAGCTAATTTATATAATGCAAAAGCAGAACTGCTTACTTTCTTACTCAGATACTCTATATGGGCCTTCCAATTCAGATGTTTATCTATTAATATTCCTATTCTGCTATTTAAATTATAACTTGTAAGCAGCCGTTTTTTCTTATTGGTAAATTTAATATGGTAGCATTTACTCATATCTAAGGACATGGAATTCTATTCACACCAGTGGTAAATACTATTTAAGTCATCTTGAATTTGGTACAAAAAGCAATGGACCCAGATGTGAGCCCTGGGGCACTCCTGAAACCGCAATGTACTCTCTTGATTCAAAACCATTCACAACAACTATCTGGGGTCGTTTATTAAGATACGGCCGGAACTAGTGGAGAAGACTTCCTGTCACTACAATAGATTCCAACTTACGTAAAAGCAGCAAATGGTTTACTCCGTCAAATGCGCTACTGAAATCGGTATATATGGAATCAACCTGTGTTCCACTATCAACATTTAGAGCTATTTCTGAAACGAAGGAAACTGAGTTTGTCTCTGTGGAATAGCCTGTACGAAGGCCATGCTGGTAATCAGTTAATAAGTTTTGGCCACATGGCGACTCAGTAGGTATTGGATTAATCAAAGACTCAAACAACTCAGAAAATGTAGATAGTATCGAAATGGGACGGTAGTTTATTACTTTATCAGGTTGACCCTTTTTAAAATACTGGAACTATTCTTGCCTTTTTTCACTCATCCGGAAATATGCCATCACTTAAGGAACGATTTATAATTAACATTAAGGGAAAAGCAATTGCGGAAACAAAGCGCATGATGAATATTATTTATTTATTTAATCTTTAATGCACAAAATAGTACAAAAGGCGGACTTAATGCTAAAAGCATTCTCTACCAGTCAACCTTTGGGCGGGACAGAAATGTTGTTGGCGGTGCTAGTATCTGGGTTTGAGAAGAAAATAAAAGAAACAAAGATATTAAAAAAGACAATAAATAACCTTTAACTTACTAAAAATACCTAATACCTATATCAATAAATAAATAATAATACAACAAACAATTATATATATATTTATATATATAAATACACATACCAAATAATATATACATATATATAAATAACATACTCACTTTTCCATAAGAAATGAAGATGATGGAGGGGAATCTGTAGGAATTACGTAGAATTTCTCAGATGCTCACGGAGTATACGGAATATCGGAGTTACACTATCAGGACCGGCTTTCTTCCTGTTTTACTTACTTACTTAAGTAGGTAGTATACTTTTATGACGGAAATGTTTTGCCTACCTATCTACTTAGATAGGTAGGTAAAACATTTCCGTAACTTATCATGCATTGGTAATACACCAGTATTTAAGGTATATTCTTTTGTCGGGGCACGCGCGGCTGCGGCCGCCGAAGCGTCATGCTGTTACTTGCCTACTAGGTAGGTGTTAGGACTGTTTGATCAAGCCCAATAAGCTAGCAAGTTGCACCGGGAGCCCGGTTTATTTAGCGGACGCCTTCTGTTGGTAAATGACTTCTTATAATCTTGCGCAAAGGTTCATGAATTTAAAGACGTCGCTAGATTATCCTTTACCCGTTAGGAATGTTCAGTCAGAACATTATTCTTTTCGTGTTCTGTCAGATCGGGCCTATCGGGCGAATAGTAGCAATCCTAGGAGATCAAGCAAGCTTAGGAAAAAAGACGAGAGCGGTCCTTCTGTAAACTCATTTTGTGGTATTTGTGTTACTGAAGCATATTAATTGATATATTGTTGTCCAGGCATACTTCGGCGGGCTGGCGCGCTGCGAGGTGGAGTCGTCCGGCTGGTGGGAGCCCGCGGAGCTGGTGTGCGGCGCGTGCAGCGACGTGGCCGGCGCGCGTACCTGCCCCAAGCACGGCGCGGACTTCCTGGAGTACAAGTGTCGCTACTGCTGCTCGGTGAGTGGCAGTCGCCCGGCTGGTGGGAGCCCGCGGGGCTGGTGTGCAGTGACTTGGCAGAAAAAAATCTGTTGGGACAGCTCGTGGCTTATACATTTAAGATATTAATTAAAAACGTTTAATAACATTTTAAAAGTAAATGTATCTATACTTCTACACTTATATTATAAGGAGGTAAGCGTTTGTGAGTTTGAATGTTTGGAACAGGTTATCTCCGAAACTAGCGAACCGATTTTAAAAAAAAAACTTTTTTTTATTTTTTTGACTTATAGTAAGCGTTACCAATGTGAATTCTTCAGAATCATCCGGTGCTATTGTTCATCTAATAAAGAAAAGTCAGGCATTTATCGCAACAGATCGCGCTACTGTAACGCACAGACCGAAAAAGTGACTCGACACAGAAACTTTAAAATCCGTAAAAAAAAAACATAAATCATAAATCAAGGATATCCCTGAGTCTGAGGCACTTAAAAAAATGTTTGGACGTCACCTTGTAAATAAAAGCAAAAGGTCACGCATCACGAAATTTCAGAAACTACTAGTTTGGGGAGAAGGACTACTACTAGGACGAAGATGCTCACTAAGACGGGTTTTTGCGAAATTCGAACTCTAAGTGGTGGTTTTTGGAGTTGATAGTTTGTTTGTATAAAACTTCGTTACTTCGAGTGCTAGGAGTCTCAAATTTTGCATAGGGGTTCTTTTTTTTTCTTTTTAGGTGCTAACTAAGGCGAGATTTTGTGAATAACGAGTATCGTGAGTCGAAAAAAATTCCGTATGTCATAAAAATTAAGTTCTCGCGAAGGCGAAGCCGCGGGCGGAAACCTAGTTCGTCATAAATTGAAGAAAATTAATTCAAATTCCGGTATTTATTACCCATTATCACGCGACTGCGAACGCCCATCAAAGTGCGACGACTTCACTGACCGTCATACACGCTGACATAACTGTCATACCCTAGTTAAAATCAGATTAACTTTAACAGAGCTCGAGATTTTTTATCGGTCTGTGACGTTTTACGAATTACATTAGTTTTTGTGTTACGAATTATAGTCACGTGACATTTTGGAACGTTTTTGCGGGAATTATAAAAACTAATTTTAATTACGTACTTTTTTATTGAAGTTTGACGTACTTTTTCATGAAATTATTATTTTCGTGTTTAAATATATATTTATAACTATGAGACAAAATCAATTCCAAAATTTTGTTAACACCCATAAAGAACGAACAGAGACAAAGCAAAACTCTGTGACAGGCGCAATTCCCGCGTCGTGGCCTAGAGGCAGCACTCCGCCTCGGAACCTAGGCTTTGAAACTCAAACTCAAACAACTTTATTCAAATAGACTGTATCAGTACTTTGTGGTCCAGAGTTCAAATACTCGTACTTCTTTGTGTTCATTGATAAATTTAAGAGTAATTCTCCGGGGATGGCGGCGGAAGGCTCACCTCAAAACTTGCCACGTTGGTTTCTAATATGCTTGCATCTGACTATTCAGTTTAGGACATGGTCGTGATAGATTTAGGACATGGTCTCTTTTGGACACCGCGCGGTGCCCGTAGACGAAACACTTGTATTCGTTGCGCTGTGTAAATTAATTCGTTCCAAGTGGAAACAATGAGATTCGGTGGTTGAAGTTTATATGTTAATGAAGCTAGAAAAGTGACCTATAGAATGGTGAAAACAGATAAACAAAAACTATAAGCGTTAGTGAGCAAAAATATTTCAAAATAAAATCAACGGCCATAACGACATCGCTTGCGACGGCTGACGTGCGTGAATCATCCCCGTCATAGCACCGAACGAGTGCCCGAGTAGGCAACGAACTCAACACGAAGTGCCGGGTCATTATCCTCTAGCGTTTTTTTACTACGGACTACGGCTACGGACCGAGCAACGCAGTGAAGTGGCTACGATAACTATACCGATACAGCTGCGGGCGGACTTGTTTTATTGTGGCGTTACGATTGGTTCGAAATTACCTACGCTGCGTAATTATGTCAACGCCGGCTGCCGAAGCGAGATCGAAAAGGATGATCGTTATATGAAATGTTCGCTGTGCAGCGGTTAGTATGACCTGCTATGCGCTAGTATTTCCGAGAAGGCATTTTTAGAGATTTTCGCTGCTTGAGTGAATGGTTATGTGTTGAATGTCGGAGCAAACCACTTAAAGGTGATAACACAAACACACAACTTCGGCAGAGTGTTCGTAGCCGCGACAAATCGGTTAAAATACCTGTTGACACACCCATGGGGGGCTTCGAGAATGTTACCATGCGAACAGCCCAAAGACTGTCCCAAAAGACGTCGTGGACCTGCAATATGTTTGTTCTGACCAACCAACGCCGAAAAAAATACAAACCTTAGTGAGGGAAGAGTTGCAAGCTGCTGTGAATAGGCATATGTGTGAATTTGAAAACCAACTTATAAAAAAATTCAAAATATTTTTGTCCAGCAATTCTCTGCCTTGAAAACAGAACTTTTTAGCAGAACTGACATAGCTGATAAAACTGATGGTTTAAAAAACAAAATTGACGCGGCGTCGGTAAAGCAGCACATCTTGCTCGCGTTTCTCCGACTTGTTTTACAAATAATATAAATTTTCACTGAATGTTTGATAAATCATAATAAAATAGGGCCTATGTCACTCCCTGATGTAGTCCAGTAGTTTCGGAGCCTATTCAATACCAATACACAATCAAATCTTTCCTCTGTGTAATATTAGTATAGAACACGCGGGCCAGGACCTGCGCAGTGAGCGACTTTAGTTTCAAATTGATGGTATGAAACCCCGCCTGCATTTTGTAGCAGAACCATCAGCTCAGCACCAGCAGCTCATAAAGCCGCTCTGCTGTCAGATTCTTATTAATTATACAAAATAAATAAACTTGTTTATTTGCCTTAACAACATTTTTGCCCATCGCTTCAGGTGGCAGTGTTCTTCTGCTTCGGCACGTCGCATTTTTGCAACTCCTGCCACGACGACTTCCAGCGCGTCACTAATATCCCGAAACACACGCTTCCACAATGTCCAGCTGGTAAATATGAATTTACATGTTTATTTTATTTTAAGAAAAAAATAAATAGTTTTTTTTCTTAGAGCGTTTTCAGCCTAGCGTTTTATACGCGCGTATAAGTTTGTTTTTGGAAGCACATGGAGGTGTCGACAGGCGCGCCTTTTGCCACACGAGTAACTCGTACGAGCGATCACTCGCTTATAAGCTTGTATAGTCCATATGTGTACTGACTCACGCACGTATACACGCGAAAAAAACGCTAGTCTCAAACCGCTCTAGGACTTTGTCCAGATAAATGTGCAATAAAGGGTAATAACAGACTTCTACCAATTAACTCCAATAAGAGTATCGATATGAAAAAAACGTACGGAACTGTCGGTAGGTAAGTACTTATCCGGCGTGTCATGCAAGGGGCGTCATTGACCTTCATCCTTCTAGATTTTGGCATACATTGCAAACCTTTTTAGTGCACTACTGCAATGCGTACCTACACACCATGACGAAAGTAAAAAGTTCATGTATTCACAGACAAATATACTTAAAAATATAGTATGACCACTATGTGACGACCGACTTGGTGTAATGGTTAAGAAGTTGGCTACTACACCAGAGGTCGCGGGTTCGATCCCCGCACAGTACAAATATTTGTGTGCATGAACATGTCTGTTTGTACTGGTCTGGGTGTCTCCTATGTATAATAAGTATGTATTTACAAAAGAAAATGTATTTAAGTATGTTTATCCGTTGTCTAGTATCCCATAACACAAGCTTTAATTAGCTTACTTTGGGGCTAGATGGCGCTGTGTGGAATAATGTCCAGGGATATTTATTTATTTATTTATTATTATTTATTATGTGAATCTGTTGTTTCATAATTAGAACTACTTTTTCTTTCAAATCGAATTGGAGATGTTTTTATTTTAATAGTAATTTTATTGAATATTAAATTATGGTAGTTGAAATTATTTATTTTTCACACCACATGCTCGACAATGCCGAATTATATGTCATGTAAACCTTACCGAAAGCAAGACATTATATCTCTTGGCTTTAGCCGGGTTATTATGTTCTATTATAACCCGCTGGTCAATAATGTGATTTTCACTTTCATAATTCTTATTGCTATGTCCATAAAGTCTAATTTCACTAAACAGAATGTGTCCTCAGCGGGCGCGGCCAACTCGATTTTCGAAGACCGAGGCCGTGGCCCACTAGATTCGCACTGAGACGAACTTCATTTGTTTGTCAAATCGAGTAGACCATTTCAGCTGAAAGAAGTTGCTATAGCCGTAGCTAGTAGTACTACTAGCTTTAGAAGATTCTATAAATATTTCAAAGAAAAAATATAACGTTATCTTTCCATAATTGGACTAATGTCTCCAATATCAATTTGCACTTTTAATATGCTGTAATAAACACTATCTACTAAGCCTGGTTTTTTATTGTCTCGCATAAAGTGAGAAAAGTAGAGTATACACCACCGGGATAAAACTGTTTTTTTCTTGGGCGCTTGAATCCCTCACTGCACTCAGGAGGACTCAATCTTAATTCCCTCGCTTTGCTCGGGAATTAACTTATAACACCCTCGCTGCGCTCGGGAGTTAAATTTGGAGTCCTTCGTTACGTTCAGGATTCAATGTAGCGCCCGTGACATAAAACAGTGCTTTATCCTCTTGGTGTATTATCTACTATTATATAAATTTAAAAACTACGATACCTCCTAAGGTTTTTATTGAAATCCAAAGATGTCAAATGTTCTTCAAAACGAATAACTAATACCTACTGATGATGAATAACTTATTTGTTTGGTCAAGAAAAGTATCGTAATATTTATAAAATATCTTCACAAAATGTTCTTCATTAATTTATAAAAAAATAAAAATTTCACAAAAACCATCAATTGTAGCGATGACTTGATTTCGATGATGGAGGCCTTTGTCCAGAAGTCGGACAGTATAAAGGCTTAAACTTTTTTCCTATCAGAATTCTATAGATAGGTAATGTCAAAAGCACGTCACTAACGCATGGAAATAAATATGATTTTATACAGCAGTACTAAGTTAGGTACAGGACTGTTTGGTTTTGGACAATAATTTGTATATTCTCTAGAAGGAACCCTAAATAAAGCAGGAAAGAATTTATCTTCAATCTAATCATCAATCCATTTTCAAACAACTTTAATTTAAAAATTATGTTCTCACATGCAATATAGAACACAGGTACCAATAAAAGTACTTACTTACGCGTATATACTTGATTCTGTTACAAATGTTTATGTTGCGATAATAAAGAGTTAGTTCCTTGGTTATTACAACATCATCGAGAGCGTTATCCCACTCTTGTCCGTGTTTAAGTTGTTTGCGTAACAAATAACATATGTAACTATATCTTTAAAGTTTTGAATTGATTTGTATAATAAGTTTATGTAATGACCTGCCATGTTGTTCTACGGAACAATAAATTGAAAGAACAAAAATATTTGAAGAAATGATATAATGACAATTTTTTTTTTAAGTACCTACTTAAACAATAACAATATCGTATTCAATCATCAAAACACAAAAAAAAAAGGATTCTGAAAAAGTTAAAAATATTTTTGCCCACTTTTTATATTTTATGGGTACTAGGTTGCGCCTAGGGTATTATGAAACCGGGCCTAGGTCAGGAAGCGACAGGACAGCGACAGTTTGTATGAAAAATAAGCGACAGTTTCATTATGAACGAGGTTTTGGTACAGGTGGGGTCAATGAGATTTATTGCACGTTTATCTGGCACAAGCGACAAGCAAACGAATGTCATTATATTATATTTTTGGTAACGATTTTTTTATTAAGTAAAACTGACGTCACAAATAAGAACAGATGCCAAATTGTATGAAAAATTTCTACCACGAGTTGCCACTATAGATTAACGTTATCGTTCGCGTAAAATAATGTATTGCGATTTGACATTGTCATGTCATGTCGAATCCCAATACATTTTTTTTACTCGTGGCAGACGTACAGATGCCGATTTGAATGAAAACTTTGAAACTTGTCCTTGCTTCATCACCTAGTATTTATATTGGAGACATAATCGTTGATAATGGTGGTGTTCGGTGCAGGGCCGAAAGGCGAGCAGCTGCCGGGCACGGCGGACGCGTGCCCGCTGCGCGTGGTGCACCCGCCTACGGGCGAGGAATTCGCGCTCGGCTGCGGCATCTGTCGCCACTCGCAGGGCTTCTAAACCGCCCACACATCCGCCCAAGGCGCCGCCCACCGCCGCCATGATGGGAATCTGAGAAGCAACTAAATTTTAATTGCCTTAAGACCGTACTAAATACCACGCAATGTTAATATGACGCTGACAAGTACTGTAAAACATAGGAATTACTGAGCTGGCTATCCTCATCTTGAAGGCATGCAAAAATGTCTTTTCACGCTCTGCTTGAAGAACCCGGGACTATAAGAGAGCTGGGGTCTTAATAAATCGCTTATATATAGACAAGTTAATTCCTCAAATTACTTCAGTAGCGAGCAATTTTCGTCAGTAAATATCCAGCCTAGAAGAGGTGTAGTGCCAGGCAGCTGTTGATTGGCTGGACACGAAAGATTATATTATTGAATTGCACGCTAAGCTTAGTTTGGTAAATGAACTTGGCAAGTTATAAGGGTTTGTAATGAGGCCCCTGCTCAACTTTATTTACCGTTTCCGAATTCGGGCTCCAGTCAAATGAATCAAAATAACGATTAATTCTTATAAAGCAGTGTATGTACATGAAATCATCAATGAACTGACAATAACATAGGTGTGACGTGACGATCCTCTTACAACATAATGTGTGAACGTATTTCTTCGGCGATCATTCATGTAGGTACAACACAACCTACAAACCTACAAAGAAACCTACTGATACATTATTTGTGCATTCAAATTATAACACGAAATACTTGCGACCAGTTTATTTTGCTTAACAATACACCTCACATAAAACTTTCAACAATTTTCAAAATAACATCAACTTACGAAGTGATCAAATGAAACTGGTAACAAAATCAAATAAACAACCCTGGAAGTACACAATTGTTACGACTAACCTGAAACGATTAGTTTTGTAACTTCGCGTTTATTTGACAATTCATTCATTTGATTGCGCATAGCGCACATAACAACATTGTAAGAACACTATATTGGTTGATTAGGTCACTTGTATGCGCCACACTACACAACCGCTGAACCACCTGACTGACAAAACAATAGCGCGATGAGCACCGCTTTGCCAATGAATAATGTTTGCGTCGCATTGCCTTAACGCTGTGACCTTAGATTTATTGGAAGCACTCATTAACACGCCCCTGCTGACGCCAATACTGAAAGAGAACAGAATTTTTAGAAAGTGGGTGATATGAGGCTCACTTCTAGGGTGATTAAACGTACGATCTTTTAACAGTGTTTAAACTGTAGGAGGGAGATTGACTGTTAAATAAAAAAGAAAATTGGTATTTGTGATGTGATGTAGTCAATTCCTTCATTCTTCTCAATAATCAGATTAATGTGCGACGCATGCGTAAGCGTGCGGCCATATGCACTAAAACTTGTTGTTAATTATTCTTGGAGACTGCTTAATTCTTACTCCCTTCTAGGCAGTTAGATGATAAAATAAATAATTTAAATTATATGCATCATTATCGTGTGAGCGCATGTCTTTTCTTGCAATACTCGAAGGTGCACTCGTCTCTCTCCATAACACCGATGATGATATAAAAACCACATACAATATGGTTCTAAAATATTTCTAAAACGTGCTGTAATCATGATACACGTAATAATAGTACTTAGAAGTAATAATTAGTGTATACCTAAGCATTTTGAGCTATTTAAATCGATACCGTTCCTTATAAACTATACTAACGTTCTAACAGGGATAATCAATGTAAGTGTAGCGAACACCCAAGCTTCTACGAGTATTACCTTCATGCTTTAGTATGCAGCATTGTACGTTGTTGAATGATACTGACGATCGAGATGCCTATCGGTAAGGTGTGCTGCATACTGCTCGTTGGCACATCAAGGCAAGGAAATTAGGCATTCTTTGAAATAACTTGAAAGCTTGTACTTGCGGGCGATTGCCCATTTGTTGTGTAGTTGCGTAGTGAATTAATATTGTGGTCGGGTTGTAATATTGTATTCTTGAACCCGTGAAAGTCACTTACATGTATCAGCTAATTCACTATGTGCAATACCTTAGAAATGTATTAACCATTTTTTCTCTGATACATAATTACAATACTAAAATAAATATCGATAGTACCAGTAGTAGGCTTTAGGATTGTTACAAGAAGAATGTCATTTGAGTCCGTTCTCCCGACTAGATACTTTTTGATCTGTATTAATTGAGTTTGCTCCAAGCTTGACTACACCCCACCCCACCCTTGGCCTTTGTTCTCGAAGACTCACACTGAAAGCTTCGAGGTTCCTAGCACTCAATACCACTGTTTTAAAGTCTTGTAATGAATATTGTTTAGGGATATAATTCAGGTATATCAAGCTTAATTTCGGGTATGGCAGGCATCGCGCAGGAGACGCAAAGAGCTCGGATGAAAGTAAAATATGTCTACTGAGGAATGGTTTATTCGTGCAAAGCCTTGGCGACTCCGACGCGACTGGGTAGTTGCTCTATCAGTGGACTCAGAATAATGGATAATAAAGGAAAAATGTAACTCAAAGTTAAATTCAGTAGATAGTAATAAAAAATATGTAATTTGAATGTTTTACAATGTATTTAATCTTTTAATCGACAAACTCAACAATGGTAATTGTTATGGTACAGTTTCTTGATAGAGATGAGTTTATTTACGTAGTGCTCGTCTAGGTCCATTGGTTGTAACTAGGTGTAATGGACCTATCTGCTATTTATTATTAATCGTTTAAATATCTCTATATTACTTTGTATAAGAAACTATACTTAGAGATTAATGTGTTGTTCTGTCGCTGACGATGTAAGCACAGACAAACCTCCTTTTTTCCTGTGCCTTCTTGTGTGTTTAATTGTATTGTGAGTACTTTCCAAACATGCTAATTTCCAACAGCAATCTGGTTGAGGCTGGTCTTATAGTGTTCCTATTTTACATTCACTTGATTTTATTATTATAAAGGTCACCGGGTAAACGGTGGGTCAGTTGGGTACAATGGGTCATGCAAATATTGTCGAAACCAGTATAGGTACCGCTGCCGCTTGTACGCTCACAGACGCCCTCCGTACGCGATCCACGCTCGCCTAGATACGCGCTGCTGCGCTCACTGGGGAAGAACGTCCGCCATTTCATTTTGCTGAGACAAGGCTAAATTTTTTTGAAATGCGATTCGGTATTTTGTCTTTAATTCCTACTTTACTAATATCGATGAAATTGTACTATCACTATTTTTTGTATGCTATAGTATATCAGATTTATAATTAAGTAACTCTTTGTTAATAACATGTTAATTCTTGTTTTTATTAAAAATCGCCCTATGGTCAAGGTCAAGGTGGGTCTGATTCACTGTGTACATAGTGGGTTTCGGCTCACTGTGTACTTCTTGTTCTATTTTTCGGAAATTGTTTGATCAATGTTTTTTAATACGTCAGAAAAACCGATTTTTATTTTATTTAGGTGATCCATCAGGCGTCGTCCTGAAAATTTCAATTAAACCGTCATGAAATATAAAAAAATTAAAGTCAAAAAAATTTTTTTTTTTGACATCATTTACATATTTAAAATATGTATAGGTAATTGTTAAAATTTTAATCCGCAATAATATACATATCTGTAACTTTATATACTTATATATAGAGATTAATGTTTTATGAGAAGTTCAGAGCCGTAACGACAAAAAATAATGTCATGATAGTGAAAACTAAATAACATTATTATCTTTGCCAGTTTTCATAATGCCAATTTAGTTTTCTTATAACTATATAATTTGCTAGTCCAACCAATGTTTTATTTCCTTAGAAAAATCCCTCGACCAGTGGGTCGAAGTGGTGAACCAGCGGGTGATTCAATGTTCACTACCCGGTGTACACAGTGGTTCAATTCTGCTCTTTTAAAAAAACCGTAATTACTCTGCTGTCCATTATTGGAGAATAATGATTTAGTCGTTTTATGGAAGTTAATAAAATACATAATGCATCGAAGTTAATTTCAAGCCAATCTGAATTGTAAGATATGAGCGTTCAAAAGTTCAAAAAGTGACCCACCGTTTACCCGATGACCTCGAATCAAGAAACTACACCCTTACGCATACATATTTTAATGGTGTTTTAGTGACGATCCATGTTTATATATTATCAAATATAATACAAACTTGCATGTTCTTATAAATGTGTTTATTATTAATTTTAAGGCACTTTTCGGTAATTACGTCACGACGAAATTATATAGTTAAGGACTTATTGAGAAATTTTATAAATAAAGATAAAAATACCCGTGTGTCTTTTACATTGAGAAACCTAAGAGTTACCTAAGAGTTAATTATTTAAGGGCATTTACGCCCGAATCCACAAACGTCAATCAAAGCTGAGAAGGCCTCACATGTATTTGGATAGCTGCCCCTTTCGTTTCTATTGACTTGTAAAAGGGCGATTAGCCTTTGTCGATACGGGAGTAAGCCTTATTATTGAAATTATGTTGTCAATCACTAAATCAACTTTAATCATCCTTCCTTAGAAAAACAAGAAGGACTGCCATATTAAAGTCTAGTTGAGGCGGTCGCTAAGTCCATGATATTTAGCCGCAAGCAGTTAAATTTTTATGGCTTCACCACGTGGATGCCCCGACTCAGTTTTGAAGTTAGGTACAGTCACCATTGGATATACTGTAGCAGACAATGTGACCAAAAACTTCTGAACTATTTAAAATGTCCAATAGTTCTTAACACTACAATCTACCAATAATAGCTGAACATTAGAAACACCATTATTAACTGAGCAGCAGTTAGTCAATAATTTCTATACGCACAAAATGTCAAGTGCATGTACGCAGACAAACACTAAGGATATTGTAAATATAAAACACTAGCTGCGTGTATGCCTCAAATAGGCATATTTAAAAAAAAAAAAATAGCGTATCATGTTTGGAGAAGCCCAAATTTGGTATGTTTTGATTCCGTGCTACGGGTCTTATCGATTGGTATGGCATAAAGATCAATCGTTCCGATCTTCATGCCTTTAACCACGGTAATATTATGTATGTATTACTTATTATTACCGTGCTTTATTAACATACTTATACTTATTAACACCATTTGCAGGTTAATTTGGGGTACCGCTAGCACTATGTGTTATAAATAAGGCCTGCACAGACGACGTGCGCGGAGAAAAAAGTACGCTCCGCGAATACAAAATCCACCGCGGATTCACAGCGGACTCGACGCACACGGTGTACGATCATTTGTTGTCCGAGAATATTATAATATTCTGAGCTTACGTTGTGTTGTAATTTACATGTAGTTTAAGCAAAAGAGAAGACAAGTGAATTTTTATTTTTAGCATTCAACTATGCACTATTTTCTACACCAAGTTTGAAACTTGTGAAATTCGACCTGATCCAAGGACTCTAGCGTGATTCGAACCCGCGACCTTTCATAATTCGGGTGGCTGCTCTTCCAACTGAGCTACCGAGGCCGTTAACAGATCCGGCGAATTTATCTAGTGTATTTTACGTTGTAAGCCAACGTTAGTTTCATCAATGTTATAGGCAAGCGCCTTCAAATATTATGACGAAGCCGCATTTAATTTCAACTGCATCTACGAGTAGATGGCAATAGGTCCGAATTACAGACCTAGATCGAAATAGTTATTCGCAGGTAAAATAACTTGATGGACCTAATAATAACCATTGCTTCGACAGTCAGTCTGTGTAAGTCAATTTTAGGTCCATAACACCCAAAAGAAATACATACATACATACCATCACGCCTTTTTCCCAACGGGGTAGGCAGAGACCACATCTTTCCACTTGCTACGGTCCTGACACACCTCTTGCGCTTCTTCCACTCTCATTAATCCTTTCATAGATGCTCGTCGATTATGGGTACTCCTGACCTGACCTTTTCTGAGCACGTCTTGGACTTTTCTTAAGTACATCCGTCCGTCTAGGCCTTCCCCTTTCAACAGCTCCATCCACCCTCGCCTTGTAAATTTGTTTCGTTAATCGCCTTTCATCCATCCTTTCTATGTGCCCAAACTATCTTAGCATTCCCATCTCAATTTTTGTGACAACATCCTCTTTCACACCACATCGCTCTCCTATTATGCTATTCCTTACTTTATCACTTAATGTCACTCCTGCCAAACTTCACAATGCTCTCATTTCCAATGCATTTATCCTACTAAAGAATAACTACTAAGAAATATTTTTGCAAATATTTGACTTTCGTTCGATTATGATGAAACTAGCCATAGGGATAAGTGAGTTTTTATTTTTAGCATTTAACAATGCACTATTTTCTACCCAAAACACAAGCTAGCTAGTTTCATGTTAATCGAAAGTCAAAGATTTGCATAAATGTTTATTTTTGGTGTTATAGGCGCTTGCCTATTTTTGGTCGGGCTTAGAATAATAACGTGTTATGGATAGTCTTCATACAACCGCCCCGTCAGAAATGAAGCACTAATCCGATCGACACATGTGTGACTGACTATTACTTGCTTACGTGCGGCGCGCTTTGACATTGAACATTGTGGAGCTGTAATGAACACTGCAAAGCGGTCCGTTTGTTGCCATTATTAAGGTACTTCAAAATGGGCGCGCGGCCTTTTTTATTTTATTTATTTATTTATTCACATTTGCTTACTAAGTAGGTGTATTACATTAAACAGGTGGTAGATATAGCGATAGAAAGAACTTAGGACCTAGTTACTCAGAAGGTATAGCAAATTTGAGGGTAGCTTAATGTAATTACTTAAACTAAATAAAACTAAACACACCAACTTCTCAACAAACTTGACAGACTTCTGAATAATTGTATCCGCTTCATCTTTGGTTTACGTAAGTACGATCACATTTCTTCTTATCGATCTAAACTAAGCTGATTGCCTATTCGTTAACGTAGAAATATAAGAATTTTGTGTGTTCTTTTCTCTGTTCTCTTTGATCCCAACTCTCCGACGTAGGTACCTCAAAAGTAAATTTCAATTTCTACACTCTTCTCATCGATAAGTACTCCGTTCAAGTAAAACTTTAGCCTTATTTACTCCACTTTTTTTTACCTCCTACATTTCAAGCTCGTTCAGGCTGTCTGCCATTCGACTCTGAAACTCTCTTCCAATCGACGTCCAAAAATATACCTCCAAACTTGCTCTGAAGAGGTCGTTGCGTGATCATTTTAAATGAGCCGCTGATGAATCCTGTTTTACTCAACTATGTCATTGAGTTCAGATGCTGACTTTTTTGTTTAACTTTCCTTACGGAAATGTGATATATATAACATAATATAGTAAGTATACTTATTTTGAATTATTTTGGTATGTGTATTTGCATGATTGGTACCTATAATGTCATATGTATAGTATGTTATGTTTAATATATTTGAGATTTGTTGTTTGTCTCTTCTCGCTTTCATTTTTAAATGTTGCACAGCCCAAAATTCGAATGTTTTTGTTATACCTTGCGGTTGACTGGTGTAGAAAATGCCTTTATTCATTAAGTGCCAATTATTATTGTACTTTACTTGTTTGTGAAATAAAGAATAAATAAATAAATATAGATATAAATCCTTGTAATGGTTACGTACTTATATAGAGCAGACTAGATTACGGAAATGTTATTTTGTGGGTATTTAAATATTCACCCAATGAGTAGTAGCATTTTGATAATAAGTAAGAGCGTAGACTTCGTGAAAATGATTTTAAATTTAACCAAAACCTAATATTTTTTTCCACCTGATGGAAATTATCTATTAATAACACTTTGACTTATGGTTGACTTACTACTTAGTTTCTGATTTGGTCTGGTTAAAAAGTCAAAAATAATAAATGGATTTTCATAGAATGGGTAAAATAACGTTTTTTAAAATGATTTTTATAATTTTGTTTAGGTTTTTTTTTAATAACATTAATGATACTAACTTGTAACCATCCTGCAGTTGTCTGAAAGTAACATCAAATGGACCTTCTTGAAAAAAAGGTCATTAAGTTGAAATGACTAGCCCCAGAAAAGACTACTTTCTTGTTCAAAATACTTACCTACAACTTTAGAAATTATTGGAATAACTGTGCAATAAATACCATATAAGAATCTGTATTAAATGAGCATCTTTTTTCAATTAGTTAGATATACCTACATCTTTTTAGCAGTACATTTTTTTTCACGACATCTACATGAAGTTATTTTTATGACCATGATTTTTCTTGCAATAAGTTGGTATTATTACTTTTTAATTTGACATGGGTTTTCTAGATCAATAAAATAACTAGTCAAAGTAAGACAAATCACCTGGTAATATTTTGGCAGAAAAATAAGTTGGTACCTCTAATACATTTTTTTAAATAATTATTTTTGTATGGGCTAAGGTGAATTTCTGAAAAAAACTAAAATTGATTATTACTTTTTAACGGTTAGAAATCGGACGAATATTGATGGGAATAAAATGGTCAGAAAAGACCCCAGCTATGCGCTTTTCTGATTTGAGCCTCACTTATAGCATTGAAGCATTTTAATAACAGGTTCTAATCTATTTAAGTTCTATTGAGTCATGGAATCTCCTACCAAACACGTCTTGTTATCTTTAGACATAATCACCGAGCGACATAGGTCATCGGATTATTGAAAGACATTGTCAGGTGACCAAATAATAACAATCTCTGTAAACAAATGCCGCAGCGCTAAGTCGCGCGACCTACTGCAGTATCTTCGTGGTTGATAAGGAGCGAACACCCGGGAATCATCGGCCTGATATAACCGAGTCTCTGAGATCGATTTCGCCCAGTCGCTCAGATATCATCTTTATCTGTGACTTATCACGATTGTTGCAAAACTGTCTTGTTCCTAGCATTTCTCTTGCATCTATCACACTGAGCTAGGTTACACGAGCAAAATGAAAATAAGTAAGAGGTGATTTTTTTAGCTGTCAGTGGGGATACAAAGATAACAAAATGAGGGTAAGTCTCATCTCAATTTCTAAAAAAAACAGCTGTTGCGTTCTAAGGGGTTTTTCTGAGCGCGGTGCGAAGTTGTGCAAAACTGATGACTACCTTAGTATAATGTGAATCAATTCGGTTCATGCTTACCTTTTATTTTTCATTATGATCATTTGTTATTATAATTGTAAAGAAAATATAACTACTTATATCCCTAGAAACTTTTACACATGACTCCAAAATTAAGCGGAGCTTAAAGCATGAGTGTTTACCACCTTGTAAACTGTCTTCTGAGACACGGGTCGTGGGTGCGATCTCCGGCCAGGACAAACGAGTATGTTCATTCAGAGTTTGTTTATTAACCACAGACAACACAAGCTCTACTTCGTTTTCGGTCAGATGGCCCTTGTGCAAATACGAATGTATCATGGATAGACCAGTATTTTTATTCGCCGCTTATCGTTGACAATAGGCTCCGTGGAATTGGCCGCTGATACGTGCCCACCTGTGCACGGTGGCGGTGAGCGTGAGCTTCAATTGCACATGGCGGGTGCCTCGCGAGGGATTCCGCTTCGGGGGGCTGCAGTACGCGCTTGCGCTGACGGCGGCATCGGCGCTCGTGATGCCGCTGGCGCTGCTGCAGCTCGCGCTCGGACAGCTCAGCCAGCAGGACGCGGTCGGCTTGTGGCGGGCGGTGCCTTTCTTCAAGGGTGAGTCTGCAACGCGGTGCTGAGGCTCGAGACGATAGTGGTCGGTCAAGGCTTGAAAAGTTCTAATACTAGCTGCAGTCGTTAAAAATATGGAAATGTTTGTTTGGTGATTCGCCGAGGAAATGTTGTAAATTTTCTGTGTTAAGAGTCCCACACTTAGAAAAATCCCACACTAGCGTTCTTCGGCGCGATGGCGTCTTGCCGAAGACCCCCAAACATAGCGTTTTCTGGGCGTTGCGTCTTCCCGGCGCCCGCGTAGCAAGTGTGGATGCAGGAAACATTTATCACAAATTGTTAAAGATCCATACAATCTTTTCAAATAAGTAACAAAATGTTACTTATTTTAGATCGAAAACTACAAAAAATCGCTGAACATACATGGGGGTAATTCGGGTAGCCCTAGTGATATTCTACCACTGGGCTTCCGCTTGACACTACTTTTTGGGACACCCAGTAGAAGACAAATTCTTACCTCGTTGAGGCGTCGTCTGATGTCGATTGTTATGTGTTCCTAGGAATAGGGTATATCAGGCTGCTGGTCTCCTTCCTGGGATGCGCGTACACTGTCGTATACGTAGCCCTCACTGCTACCTTCTTCCTGTACACGCTGAGCCACGACATCCCTTTCGAGGACTGCACGGATCTCCAATGGATAGAGGTAAGCACGACCCAAATGAGGACAGGCTTATATGATGTAGTATACTGAAATGGAAACAATATTTTTATATGGTCGCAATAAAACTTATTAGTATTGTACATTTTTAAGTAGGATCGAAGAAGGCTCTCTGTCGAAATAATGATGATTTATTCACAGGGTGGCTACGTGAATATGTTCAATGCATCAGATTGTTTGAAGTAAGTTTCTGACTGTATAATAAATAAATTAATACTATTTTGAACAATAGTGATATTCTTCTATTTATATTTTAGTGCAACATTCTTGGCGCCGATATCTGAGAGACCTGAATACTATATTTCCATGTCTCTGATCATATTGTTTCTATGGATAACCTTACCTTTTCTGTGAGTACCCATTTTTATTGGATTTGCCAAGTATGATATATTGACCCCAAACTAGAATAAGCACCTCACCAAAAACTGAGAAGTACCTACATAACTAATTGACATACTTTCAATTGACATACAGAGGTTTGTCCTAGGTAGGAAAGGACTCGAACTTACCAATTCATGAACTTATTTAAATGTTGATTTTAGGCTTTACAGTCCAGTGAAGCTGATGAAGCGTGTCTTCTACGTGCTCGGGCCCATAGTGGTCGTGGGGGGCGTGGTGTTAGTGGCATGCCTCGGCTCCTCAGCGCGATTGGCTCACTTCCACCACGTCGAGAATTGGGCTAACTTCCTGCAGCCCCAGGTGTGGTTCGGAGCTATTACACAGGCGCTCATCTCAAACCAGGTGGCTGGAGGCTACCTCATATCCGCCGGGGATTCCATTTACTCAAGCACGAATGTTCAGTGGTAAGCAGGAAGAATATACAAATCATACAAGTGTCTGTTTGATTTCTTTTGACCCTATCCTCCATTCATTAAAGCATTAGACAGCAGTAAAAAAAACTTCTTAGGGTACATTAGGGGTTCTTTTTAGGGTACATTATGTGGTAAAAGTACAATAAACATTATTAGGTAGATACTTTTAAGTTTTATGCCGAATTTATTAAAATCTACTTAAATAGCACCTGCCACACTTAATTGATCTCATTTAAAGTAAAGTAACTTCAAAATTTATGAGTCTTTTGCCTCAAAAATTATTAATTATTATTTTGCATAAAACTTTACATATTGTCGATGTTAAAAACCTAAAAGAAGCAGGGGTTCATATCCAAACACATTTTTACTGTCACGTATCTCTACCAAATCTAAAATATTACATAATCTCTTCATGCGTTGTGGCGGAAGGGATTTTCAATGTTGTCAGGTTATACTCAGGTTGTATGTCATCCGGCATTGCAACGTCAAATGCAAATTGTCATTCATTTTAGCACCCCTGCTTCTTTGAGCCTCTTATTTCTAATGTTAAAATTTATGGAGTATAGTCCTTTACAAAAACCATTCATTCCAACAAAAATTCTTCACAGGACAGCCATAGCCTTCGTGCTGTGTAACATCCTGGCTAGCTGGGCTGGGCTGCTGTTCTGGTTTGCGGTGGGCGGCGGCGAAGACGCGGACACCAGCTCTGTGGCGGTGCTCGTGCAGATGTACCGGGAGGCTGAAGAAGAAGGCTATACAGCGGTGTGGCCGTTGCTCGTATTTGCTGTAGTCTTTCTCTCAGGAGTCATCACTATGGTACGAATTGCAGTTTCATTTTTTTTTTAAAGAAAAAAAAAAGAAAAAAAACACACTAGAGAGCTTACTTGCGCGTTGCTGACCCTGTGAGGCTTTTTTGACTAACTTTATCTTGAAAATAACTGGACAGAACACGACTAAAATTGTTCATTTATTTTTTCTCGCTTGTTTCATTTGTTTTATCGCCAGTTAATCTTCATGCACACGATACCTAGCGATCCCAATCAAGTACCAGCGCTGTTGTAGCTTTTAGCTACAGCGGCACATGCTGAGAAGGATCTGGTTGGCCCTGCATTGAGAATCCTTCTTATTCTTTATCGGTTTATTGTCTTGGTAGTCATGTTTTCTGAAATATTATGTAGTATATAGGTATAGCTTTCCGCCCGCGGCTTTGCCCGCGTAAACTTCATTTTTGTGATATTTACATAAAATCTTTGTAAATTGTAGCCTATGTGTTATTTTGATGAATTACTGTAAAGTTTAATCTAAATCCGTTCAGTAGTTTTTGCGGGAAAGAGTAAAAAACATACACACACGCATACATACATACTACATCCTCACAAACTTTCGCTTTTATAATATTAGTAAGATTGATTCATAAATATTGCTGTGTAGTAAGCTTCCTTTTGTGCGATTGGGCCACTAAATTACTTATATTTTTTTTAAATGGCAGTGTGGCAGCTGATGTTGCCAGATAGTGAGATGAGGGGTCTCTCAAGTCTCAAACCTGAAAGATCTATTGCATTTCCAGCTAACCTTCCTATACCCGGTGATCGACCGCACCCGGCGCTGCGGCGGCGTGCGCTGGCGCGTAGCAGGTGCGTGCGGCGCCGCGGTGGGCACGGGCGCGTCGCTTGCGGCGCTGGCGGCGCGCGCGCCGGCGCTGGCTGCGCTGGAAGACTGCGCCGTGCCGCTGCTAGCCGCCACGGCCACTGTGCTAGAAACACTCGCGTTTATCTTCGTCTACGGTACTGACCAAGTCATCATAATCAAGTTACTTTAATGAAAAAATGCTTTAGCCAACGTTGTGTTTAATAAACTCGTAAATGTTAGGCTAACAAAAAAATTTGGAAAATTTGAAAGTCTGAAAGTGATGGATGTGTTTCCTTCCTTTCATAGTGACGGGTTCTTCAAGCAGGGCTTAAAAATACATTTTCTGCAGGCCTACTAGATGGGGATAGCCCGCTTAGTGATTCCTTTGCATCACTGAGCTTATTAGTCTCATATCTGAACCTCATGACTACTTTTCATCAGGTGGAGTGAGGTCGCCTTGATAGGCAATATTGAGAAAAAATGCTATGGTTGTATCAATACGGTTGTGGGTGGTTTTTATGGATAAGGAGTTAAACTAGGTTTTTTCGTCATATATCTCTGTTCAGCTGATGAACACCACGGCTGCGCTCGTAATAGTACAGATCATGTTTATTGTAAGTAAATGATATACGAGAACCACAACTGTAAAAAGCCTTTTACCAGGTTGGAAAGTACTGATAGAAGACATCGGTTTCCTAACCGGCCGTGATCTCCCCAAGTACTGGGTGTTGGGATGGTGCGCGGCGCCGGGCGTGGTGGCTCCCCTCGCGCTGTGGTGGGCGGTGGCCGAGCTCATGGGCGGGACGTGGGCAGCGGAGCCGTGGTCCGCCAGCGTCGTGGTCGCGGCGCTCGGCCTGTTCGTCGTCGTGTTGCTGGCCTCCGCAGCGGTGGTCGTGGCCAGACAGGTCCAATATGATGTTTTTGGGGTAAGCAAATATATGTCATCGTTTTTAGATAGCAGTAAAAAATGTTATCTCTAGATAGCTTCAGGTTCACTGTTTTGATTGGACAAGCACGGGATTTCGTACAAAAGTACTTTTTGGGAGAAACTTAATTCTAAAAAACTTTTCAAAGCTTAACACCAGAAGTTAAACTTATTTCCTACCTTGATTAAGATTTATCTTAACTATGATCTACACACGGTACCTACTGCTACAATTTTTAAAAAATATTGCAATAATAGAGTCCAAAGTAATAATTCCGATGCCTAAAATTGACAATTACATGAACCCAAGAACGCACCTACATGGTCAATTAATGTTCTAGTTGTCGCCGTTAGTCAGTCAGTATTCTAATTATTATGTATTAATCCATAAATTAGTATAAAAGATCGGCAAAAGTCACGGTCGCACAGATCAGTATCACCAACAATAATGATAATGTCGAGTGATTTGAATAAGTCAACGCTGCGCGTCGCGAGAAGGGCCCTATGCAAATGCTTGCGCATGCGCTGCTCGCTTCCTATGCGGGTAGCCTTTGCTGCACAAATCACGCTTTTCCTCGAGCATCTGCTATATTTAAGGACGGGACCTTGCCTGGTTTAACCGTAACGGATGCGCCGCGAATTCAAAATTAGGTTATACGAGTACTTCCTGTCGCTCATCTTGGATCGGACGAGAGCAGAAATTCTAATTTGATAATTCGTAGTTGAAGTCTGCCTTCAGCAAGTTAGGCGTCAGCGTTTTCATAAAATGTAATCAAGTGGTGAAAAATTATCGCGTGTGGGACTAAACGATCATCAGCCCCTTCGTGGTCATCTGCGGGTCCTGAACCAATGGTCGCTTATACACTTGACTTTAAGGCGTCTTATAGATAACTAGCATTCATCATAACCACATTCGATTTCACCTTAGTAACGATATTGTTACATGGTTTCTGTAGTGCTGTTATCCTGAATTACTAGCTTTAAGGTCCGAGACCGACCACAGACCGCCAACTGCAGTTGAAAACTGCAAGCGACACTTCTGGTTTATATGAATGTACCTTGTTATGTCTGTTAACGCATTTACAGTGTCACATTTGGTTGTGTTTGCATACTAAAACATTGTCGCTAAATTGCTGTTGCACAACATTTCTCATGGCATCGGATTACGGTTGCCCTGGGCCCTCAATAAAGCTTGTATCTCAAGCCAGATCTAATTCACAGAAGCTGAAGTCATCATTCAAGCCGTCGCGTCACTGGGGCCCGCGGGACCCCATCTCGCACTACTACTGGGTGGCGCGCCGCGAGGGCAGCCGCGAGGGCCCCGCGACGCGCTACCAGCGCCCGCGGCCCGGCCAGCTGTCCGGCGCGCCCAGCTTCCTCAACATCCCCTGCTCAGAACCCCCAAGAGACCTCAACAGCAACGACCCTAAGCGACGGTCCAATTCCGACGACTGGATATACACGGTCTACAGAAGGCAGTGCCTAGAACAGGCTTTTGGAGAATGTATGGTGAAGAGCAAAAGGTCCATGTCGCTTGAATGGGGCCGGATTCCAAGGGTAAGCCTGAAGAAGGACCCTATGGAACTGAAAATGATCCGCAGTAGTGTTGACTCGACCCCGGTTGGATCCATCGCCTCGATAGTTAGAGATAGACAATAATCAGTTCATTAAATGAGTTTTCAAAAGTGTACTTAGCGCATGACAATTTTGAAACATGCCATTACGTCAACGTCAACTTTGCGTCAGTCATGATGTATTAGTGTGCAACATCCCAGGACTGGGTCACTCGCATGTCCTCGTGTTCGAAGGGTTTACATTTTTTACGAAAATCTACATCAGCATAAATGTATTTGTTTCCGTGAAATAAAGTGTGCTCGTTACCTACGTTTTTATTTTTTTAATACGCAATTGCCTTCAGAGTGCTCAACTCAGCCAATAGTCTAAGTAAATAGGCGGGTATTTTACTTTAACTAGGTAATTAACCGTAATTTTGTTACTTGAGGCAAACAAGTTCATATAAACATCACAGTGTCCTGTATTGTAGTAAGTTTAGTACCGAATAATTACTGTTATTTACAACGTACGAACACAGAAACACGTTAAGGTATTTAATGTGCCTACTCAAGTATCACCTTAGAGGAAAACTGTTTTGTTTTTACTCAAATTTTAAGTAGTCTATTAAAAATTAGAGCGTCACGTTGTGTGTACCAGGAAATGAATCAACCGTACCTAGAGCCTACGTGCCATTTGTTCTTGTTTGTGACCTCCGTTTAGGCAGATGACTCCTCACCGCCGCCCTTATACGGCGGCCGGCCTTTGTTGGCGAGATGCCGGTAACCACGTCACTGTCACTGCTGCAGGTGGGGATGTGGTGGAGAATCGGCTATCGAATGGGTTTGCGTTATGAATGGTCTGCACATTCTACTCGGCCTTAACTGCTAGCGAGCACAGAGCTATATAAATCTCAAGACTCACTGCACAGAATAAGTATGTGTACTCCGTTACGAGTTGTGATTCGGTTTAGTATTCACCCTACTGCATGCGATAACTTAAGGCTAGAAAGAACTCGAGTGGGTATAGTCAGGAAGACTGATCGTGATTCTGCTGGCGTCCGAAATATATGCGTCAGAGGGTCTGAATACGCTAAGAAGGTGTTAGGAAGGTAACCCTATCCTTTGAAGCGGAACTGATATTTTCCTGCCAAGTCATAGTGCTGCTCCACCGCAAGGTTGGCTTCACGGCGAGGCCTGGCCGTCGTGCAGCACGCTGCGCAGGGACGTGACGCGCAAAGGGCATCGCTGTTGCTATTCGTATTAGCAGAGCACACGTGCAAGTTGTACGTAAACAAGATAGTTACTTACGAGTTCATCGCACACACCAAAAATATAATAATATTTTGAAAGCAAAAAAAAAGAAAAAAAAAGAAAAAAAAAGCCTGTTTTTTACTATGCGAAAGGTTTTGGAGTTTCTCAGTACTCTGGCTAAGCGTATCTTTAACATTGCCATCATGAAATACTTAGGCGCATAATTTATTGGTTACACTTGATCAACTTTGCAGGCACTGAACTGTTAACGACTGATTCGGTAATTTTGTTTTTATTATAGTAAATGATTTGCTAAGCGGTAGCAATCAGTATTTTTATATGTCAAAGCCAAAGGCCCTAAGTTTTCATAAACCAAATTACATAAAATCTACCGTACTTAAAAAAATGATTGAAAATAAAAGAAAATAACCGAATCGCTCGTTAACTTTGTTCTGAATCGGGGGGCTGGAGTACGTTAAAAAGATGCAAGGTTGCATAATCACACTAAAAAAACAATAAAACTTTATTTAAGTAAGTAGACCATAATTATAGTTCTTTCGAATAACTAGTTTGGCTTGAAATCTTTGTAACTTCCTAACTAATGATTCAGAAAAATAGAATGTATTGTTCCGCGAAAACCTATACTTGCCTGCCGGTACGTGTTTTGGATGAATCGAATGACGAACAAACGTGACTACCTCTGACGGATTTTTTGGGTACTTAATTGGTGTTCCTGTGCGAGGATCCCGTTGCACCCGAATTATGCTAGATGGCGTTATGCTAATACACCTGCAGGGGCCACCTTACCATCCAAATTAAGCAGACCTCAGATTCGGTAGCAAGCCCTTTGTTGCGCGTACCAAGTAAGGGTGTTCATCTGCTTGTGGAGGACAATTTCGCCGCTTTACTAGTATCCCGTATGGTCTAGTGGTTTAGGACGCCTGGGTTGAACCTTAGGAGGCTCGGGCTCGATCCCCGATGCCATTTCAGAGAAAAATCTTTAATTAAAGAAATTTCTCTGAAATTTTTGTAATAATAGGGGGAATAAATTTTTTTTGGCTGTAATAGTTGAGAAAGAATAATAAGTCCCACTTTGAGAATTTGTGGTGAATATTGCGGCGATGACTTGATTGAAATGACCCTTGCCTTGTAATTTGTAATTGAACAGCGTCAAATAAATAACTTACCTACATTATTTATTACATAAAACAAAAATGTTAACAAAAAAAAAACCAACTTCAAAAAAAACTATTCCAAAACATAGAACTAAAAAGTACAGAAATAATTGCGAATTCTTCTAAAACTTATACGATATTATAATGTAGTACTATTATTGTTATTGTTGGAGTCGGTGTTAGCTAAGGAAACACTACAATACTTATACCTAGCAATATACCTATTTCTTACATATCACGTTTACGTATGTACGAGTATCTAGGTAGTTACAAACCTACATTATATCGAAAAAGTATCGTCCAATTGCTCCTAAGAATTGAAGAGTTCCGTTACTTTGTCATGGATCCTATAATCAGAACCTCATCAAACTACCCTTGAAGTATATCCTTTCCAATAAAAAAAGAAGCATCGAAATCGGTTGGCGTGTTATTGAGTTATTCGTCCATTTGTCGCGCATTTTGTCTATTTAGATTTAAGACTTATATGGATTTCCCATGGATGCCACTGTCAGAGTTGGAGCAAATTAAAATGGGACCACACGGGCACCATCAGCTTTCAAATAAATAAAGAATTATCAAAATCTGTTGGCGTAATATTGAGTTATTCGTCCATTTGTCGCGCATTTTGTCTATCTAGATTTAAGACTTATATGGTTTTCTCATGGATGCCACTGTCAGAACTAGACCAAAATGGGACCATTCGGGAAGCAGCAGCTTTCAAATAAAAAAAGAATGATCAAAATCGGTTCACCCAGTCGAAAGTTATGGGGTAACAAACATACAAAAAAAACATACAGTCGAATTGAGAAGCTCCTCCTTTTTTGAAGTCGGTTGAAAATAGAACGCGGTTGTAGGCTACAACAGCCTTATTAAAAAAAAACGACCAATACTCAGACTTAGCATCACCGGTTTGGAGAAATCGTCCTCTGAACATTTCAACCAGCAGGCTACTTTCGCTATTCACGCTATTTTTTGCTTTTATTTAATCAGCAAAAAATAGCCCATACAAAATAAACAGAAAAAAGGTAAAAGTCAGAGATCTTTCTTCTTTTAAAAAGATAGTAGCTTCCCGGCACAGCATCCCCCATGCCGCGTAACATTACAATATTGCCCAAAATATATTAATTAGATAGTATAAGCCTTAAATATAATTTATGTTACTCGCTAAATTCGCTGATAATGCAGCGTCATATTATTGTAAGGATTTCTTATAATTGACTCAATAGTTTTTGATTTTATTTGTTACAAACATTCAAAATACAAAACATTCCTCTATATAGTAATAATTAGTATAGAATAGGTTAATTCCCACGGCTGCACCCGCCGCACGACCTCACACCACAAGGTAGCACAAAAATATCTAACAAGCCAAATCTGCGTAAACGATCGTTCTACTACCCCTCGGGCTGCCCGGCGCCCCTGCAGTTAGTCTATGGCTAGAAATCATACATAATCACACACACATCCGTACTTATCACGTGTGGATGTTTATGGGTGCTGATTGAAAATAGCATTTACTTGTAAAACAGAACAGCATTCGTCGTTTTTGAATAGACGGTAACTAATCATTTTGCCTCTATTGGCTATCTGTTACTGCCAATCAATTAGGAATTAGCAGTGAATTAAATATTTAACTTATATTTTCTCAGATGTGAGAATGCCACGATTTGACGATTGCATGAAATCTTCAAAATTTCAGTGACTATTCTCTCTTTGCAGGGAAAACAGGGATATTAATCCCTACAGACCATTACAAGAGGGTGTTGTCTGGCGCATATTTATATAGATACCTATTACGATTATTCTGTAGTCGTGGAATGGCATTGAGCGTTTCTTAAGGCTCTTATCAGACCAAAGGCCTTATTACAATCGCATAGATCCAGTCAAGTTAATTCCATAAACTAAGGATGAGGGTAGCAATTTCGTCAGTGAATATCCAGCCCAGAAGATATAATAACGGAAATTGAAGATCACATTAAGTGACGAAATTGTTCGCTGCGTCTCAGTTGGAATGAATTTCACAAGGGGATTTTAATAAGGTCCCATGTATCGGATCAATAACTTCCCACCGGTAAGTAACTGGTTGTATATTTTGATTTGCGGTAGATGCTACTCAAATAATGATTCTTCATGTATTGCAGTCACGTGTACATTGTGTGTACACACACATGAAGTAGGGTGATGCAGATACGAGTGATTATTGACTTGAGCGATGATGTTCGACGCGGCTCCTGCGAGGGGCTGTTGATGGATCACGCCGTTAAACTTTATTGCCGCATTGTTCCCGGTATGAATGTTTTTATTATTCAATTTACATCTGCTAAATAAACATACATAATTTCATCAATCAAACACCTAGTTACGATTTGGGAGACAGAAACGTTTTACATGATAAGTGTTATTTGAATAACCTATCATTGTTTTTTTGGTTATTTATGGCAATTAATGTTGCAATCTTCTTACAGTAAACATACCTAAGTATGTAGGTACTACGGTATAGTGATTAATGTAACACAGTTTACCCCGTTTTTTATTTATTTATTCAAACATGTGTCAGAAGATGATTTTACCTAAAATGTTAACAAGTTTGAATTGCTAATTTACATTAGGTACAATTGCATTAGAATGATCGATGTTGAATCATTGGGCAGTGATTAAATTTAACTAACTAATCCAAAACTTCAACAGTATTCTGATCCAAAATGGATACTTGTAAAAATTTACCCATTACCTACTCTGAAATGTCCCTTAGCTTTTTTACACAGTCATTAGATTGCATTCAGTGAAATTATGTATCTAAGGGCTTCCTAAGTAAATGTGAACATAACTTTAACACGAGAACAGTGTTCCTGCGTGTGCGTGTATTCTTCAAGAGATTTCCAGTAAGACGATCAAAATGCACTTAATCTCCTAGTTGTTTTTAGGTATATACAACGTGTTAATTAAAAAGCGCCAAACCTCAGACACCCCAACTTATTTTTACTATAAAATAATTATGTAAATTATTAAATTTAATTTTCGCGGATTGTTTACGAAGATATTGGCTTTTTTTGTTTTATGTCTTTGTTGCAAAATTTAGAAGTCTATGGTAATAACGCGCGAGCTAGTGCGACGTTGTCGCTCCGCGTGCCCCCGCAATAATAGAGTTAAGTGATGATTAAAAATGGCGTAGTTAAAATATTTTTTTTGGTTAACATTTTACCCCGTTTTTTTTAGTTTAAACGATTCTACTCTGGATTCTGAACAAACTAATTTCAGGTTTTGCGCTTTTTCATTAACAAGTTGTATATCAAGCATGTCATGATGTTTTGTCATCAGTATTATCTTAATAATTGAGTATATTGTACCTTCCTTTGCAGGCTGGTTTTTGTCTCGTTCGATAACTAATTAGCTTCCGCAATTTCGGTTCAATATTTAAACAGGTTCTCATCGGCTTCCGCGCGTTGGTCCGGTGACCGCGACGCGCAAAACCACCTCCGCAGGAAAAGCCTGTCGTCGAGCTGAGCGCTTTTGTTTTTTCTTTCACCAATTTAATTTACAATTTTTTACTGTGTCTTGGCCTTACTAGTTACTTTAAGTGGTGAGTAAAGCACAGCTATACTCTCCACTGTTGTCATTACGTATCAAATAGCAATGAAAGGCAACCACACGTGCTTGTGGCGTTTGGTTTTTAAAACGCAAAACCTGACATCCGTCCTAATTTAAATGATCGTGACGATTTACGTAGGTATGTATGGCAAGGACGTCGATATTGCGTCACATGATACCTAATTGATTAGTTAATATTAATATACTTTTATTTGGGTTTATTATTTCCTTTCACCTCATTCATGTCGGACTATTACCAGTCAGCCCCTAAAGGTATATTTTTGAAAGGCATTTTCCACAAATATGTTCAATTTTTTTTTAAGTTAATCATAATGACGCCTTCGTGGCCGAGTGGTTTCAGAGCTCGGCCCGAAACCTGGAGGTCCCTGGTAATTGTACCCGGGAGGGTACAATTACCAGGTCGGGCAAAGTGTGTTAAGGATTTTCCGGAACGTAGCCCGGGCTTGTGATCACAAACCCGCATTTGGCAAGCGTGGTGATTAAGCCAATACCCATCAATTGTAGCGATGACTTGATTTCAATGATGGAGGCCTTTTGCCTTTGCAATGGGACAGTAAATAGGCTGATTACTACTACTACATAATGATTGATTACGGTATTTTCAATGCATAATTTTATAAAAGAAATATCGCATCAATTATGACAATAATTGACGTATTCTTCGTATTTTAAGTTTAAAATCAGTTTTCCGTGAACGTGAACTTGATTGCGCAGCGAGCCGAGCCGCGACCTTCGACACAAGGAGACGCACTCTTCCGAATTACGCGACACTTCTTGTTGGTTTGTTTATTTAAAAGTAGATGAAGCGAATCGCTGTTTGTACTGATTCATGCGTAAATGTTTGCATAAGGTTGATAGGAAAAATTGGCCACTGTAGGTATTATTAGTAATAATGATAATCACTAATCCTCAACAGAAACTGGAAAACTGGCTGCAAAAATCCTTACACGGCAGACATCGCCACGACCTTATAAACCCTAATGTCGACAAGAATAAAGGGGCGAGCTGTTCGCAGAAACTGAGGGTTTTATGATAGCCATCCAGGATCAAACGATTGACACCAAAAACTACCGGAAGCATATTATTCGAGATACTAACTTCTAATCAGATCTATGCCGACATTGTCACAGTGCACCCGAAACCATTCAGCACATTACAGGAGCTTGTAGATAAATAACACAGACCGATTACGATCACAGACACGACCAAATTGCTGCAATAGTCCATCAGTACCTAGTACAAATACAAACTTGTCACAGAATAAACAACCTATTATAAATACAAGCCACACACAATTTTTAATAACTCCGACTATAAAATGTATTGGGATAGAACCATTTTAACGGATAAAACCATTCATCACAATGGACCCGATATAACACTACATGGTATAAAAAATAAAACAGTAAGTATACCTTATCGTTATTGCCGTCCCTAACACACACAACCTCTCATCGACCCATACTGAAAAACTGAGCAAGTATTCAGACCTTGCCATAGAAGTCAAGACCCGATGGCGAGTAGATACCGTCATAACTATACCCATTATTGTTTTGTCTACAGGAATCATACCGAAAACGTTGCACAACAGCTTAAAAACTCTGGACATGCATCCTCTTTCGTTTCTCCTTTTGCAAAAAGCTGCGATTTTAAATAATTAAGTATAGAAATCGTACGCAAATTCCTCTCACTTGATAAATAAAATAAAGGCATTTTCGTTTTGGCCGCAAGCCCGCGGATATGACCAACCAAGCAATGGGAGACTTATAAAAAGAAAAAATATTCATAATAATAATAAAAACATTTATTTTCTCCCCAATCTTAAAAGCACAATTTGAGCTATAGACATAATTTTTTCGAAAACAACAATTAGACAACAATAATTAAAAACGAAACGTTTGTACTAAGTACACTAGACCTTTGAAAATTTATAGGCGAATGCCAATATCCAAAACAATTCCTAAACTTTTCCCAATTGCCTCTTGAAATAAAAAGTCCTAATTTTATTGCATTATTACTGTTAAACTATAAATCCTCCCATTTTATGTTTGTTAATGAAATGTATTCTGTTCATGTAAAAATCAGAATTCTACAGCTAAACTTAACATTTTAAGTAGCCTGCTTATTAAGTACAGGAGTACGACCCATTGGATCGGCAACCATACGGACAGAGGGCATTTATGCATTGGAAGCGAAATCGAGAGCAACATGTCAATGGTCTTTGCCAACAACGACCTAACAAGGAAAGAAAAGATTTTTGACAAGAAATACAGGACAAAGAGACGAATGGAAGATAGATAGAAGCGGAACAGTGTGCTACACAGATGGCTCCAGGATTGGGTCATTGAAGCTATCTGGCGCTGGTGTGAACATTAGGTGCGAGAACGGTACAGTGATGAATAGATCAATCTGCCTAGGCCGGTTTGCCAGCGTGTTTCAAACAGAAATATACGCCACCGTGGAATGCACTAAGATATTTGACAATCAGAACAACGCCACCAAGGCCACCATCTACAGAGACAGCCAGGAAGCGTTAAAAGCACTCAGCAAAGCAGAGACGACATCAGCAATTGTCAAAAAATGCAAAAAAGCTCTAGGGAAACTAGCAAACAAAATTGAAGTAGTGATTGTTGGATTGTAATGGTTCCTGGACACGAAAGGAATGCCGGCAATGAGCTAGCAGATAAACTAGCCAGAGGTGGTGCTGCAGAAGGCTTATTGGGCCCGGAACCCAGGCTGCCAATATAACCCACAACATCATCAAGGGAGTAATCAAGAGGAAAATCAGAGAAGCAACAAATAGACGATGGAGGACATCAACAGGTATGCGACAGTCCAAAATGTTCATCAACGCCATGAACACGAGAAAGACTGGTCAACTGATGAAGCTGTCCAGGAATAGTGCACGTACGGTCATAGAGATCGTCACAGGACACTCCAGACTTAACAGGCACCTTACAGTGGGTATATATGCACCAAAGACGACCCCACATGCCCGGAGTGCATGGACAGCGAGGAAACGAGTTTCCACCTACTCGCCAAATGCCCGATGTACTCACACATTCGATAGATGAAGAAGATATGAATGAACTGACGGTCGATCATATAGCAAGATTCTGCAGAGCAACCGGAAGATTCAACGGGACGCCGTGAAAATGAGTCAACCTAAAGACCCTCTGCAAGAGGGGCCCGGGGAAATGGGTGAAGTGGCCCACAACTAGCAGACTGATCACCCGGCCCAATGCCAGCGTCCCCAGTTGAAAATAATAATATTGAGTAATCTGATAATGTCTAGTGCTAAGCTAAATACCAAAAGTCTCTCTATCCTTGCGGGTTCGGCAGTGATAACTTTGCTAGCGCGCGTGTACATGAGCTGCGGTAACGATGATTTTATTGATTACGAGTTCTCATTATTGGTACTCGTACGTACTCATGTAAAAAAGTGTTTTGTTTTATAAATAACTGTCTGATGAGCTTTCTGGTTATCTATACTAATAGAAACTAGAAAAATTTGACCTGATCCTTGGGACTCAAGCGGGATCCGAACCCGTGACCTTCCACAGTCCGGGTGGCTGCTCTTCTCTTCCAACTGAGCTAGCGAGGCCGTTTGCAGACCTGGAAAATTTATCTAGTGTATTTTACGTTGTGAGCCAACGTTTGTTTCATCAATGTTATAAGGCATAATTTGTTATAATGCCTTTAAACACCTGAAAGAAATATTTTTGCAAATATTTGACTTTCGATGAAGATGAAACTGGCTATAGGATATTTTTTGATTTTTAGCATTTAACATTGCACTATTTTCTATACAAAGATAGAAACTAGAACAATTCGACCTGATCATTGGGACTCAAGCGGATCTAATTAAACTAATATTATGGAGGTAACGTTTTTAACTTTGTTTGTTTGTAGGGTGTAATCTTCAGAAATACTGCTCCGATCATGAAAATTCTTTCGCTAACACTATTCAGGAGTAACTTCAATCATAGTAAAATATAGCATAATATTTTACTGATTGAACAAAAATTCAATGAAAAATTCTAGAAAGTATATATAAATTAAGTCGAAAAACAGCGGGCGAGTGTGTTTATGGCTTTATTTCAACGGGAGAAATATCCACGCGCGCGAAGCCACTGACAGACAGTTAGTACGAAATACAGACGAAAAGGACTGTTCTTTTAGCGAATGAGATTGTAGGTTTGTTTAATGGCATTCCCAATTCCAATCTTATTTGCCTCCTTGTTCCGCGATAACTCTGACTCATCACAGCCAGCGCTAAATTGAAGTCGGCCTGCCAGAGGCGCGTGGCCGGAGAAGGCTGGAACGGGGGAAAACCCTCACCAATTGCAATCGTGCCAGCATTATCTGGGGAACACTATATGTACGCATTCTGCAGGTACCTATGTATCGATAGTCTTACATGAAAATGGGTTTGTCAATTACTAATACAAGCAACCACGGCAACAACGTCTTAAACTTCTACGTCTAGTCTGGTCTTGACTTTGCTAAAATCAACGTCTAGACGTTGCTAAAATCAATAGCTACTAGCCTGGTACTAGCCCAATCGCTCAAAATATCAACCATTGAATAGTAACCATGAGCTAAGTACCTACTTGAAGCGAAAATGATATGCGTACTTGTTGGTACGTTATCGCTGCAAGAATTTTAAGGGGAAAACATTTATTATAAGTAGGTACTGGAGTTAGTAATCAAGAACGTAAATTTATATATAACTCGTACAAGGCATCTCAGCTCAATGTTCGGCTCGTCCCTTTGCATAATTAATGATTTTTCATCAATACGAAACGACTTGTTTTCTGTTCCCCGTTCGATAAAGATAAACAAAGCAAATTCATCAGGTAAATAGGTACTCTCTGAATAACCAATTGTCATACAGTCTGTCATCTACAAGTACCTTGTTTATGCACGAATGCGCTTAATCTTGCTGTTGTTAAAAACTCGATATCAATAGCTTACGACATACCACTTCAAAAACGTCAGAAACAACACAAAATACTTACCAAACACAATGACATTTAAATTACGAGGACTACGCTTATGAGCTCAATAAAGGAAGCAGAAAAAAGTCTGCTTAACGTCATTCACGCACACCTTTTCCTTAGGAATAATGCGAACAAGTACGAGGGGCATGCCAAAAGAAATAAGATACTCAAAAATTATGAAATTATTTATTTATTACAAGTATCGATCTTTTCGAATTATTCACCCTGAGCACGTATACACTTTTCCATACGTTTGAACCAATTGGAAAATACTTGTAACCACTCTTCTTTAGACACCTCAGAAATCTTAAAATTATAGTCAGCCAGTGCATCTTCTTTGCTTTCAAACCTCTTCCCCTTTAGTTTTTCTTTAATTTTTGGAAACAGGTAAAAATGATAAGGCGCTAGGTCAGGGGAATATGGTGGGTGAGGAAGGATTGACACATTTTTGGAGTTAAAAAAGTAAAGTGTTCTGGCAGATGTGTGCGGCACTGCATTGTCGTGGTGCCAGAGAAGGTGCCGATTCCTGACTTCGGTCGCTTGTAACACCAAGCTGATATTACTGTTGGAGCACAAACTGTCACATACCATTCAGAGTTCACCGTTGTTTGATCGTCTAGCACTACTGCACTACCCGTTTTGCAGAAAAACGAGGCGACCATTTGTTTCTGTGTGCTTCGTGCACGGCGACATTTCGTTGAAGTTGGTTCATCTTCAAAACACCATACAGTCGACTGTCGCTTTGTTTCGGGATCATAGATATAGCCATGTTTCGTCACTAGTCAGTATATCATACACGTTTTTTTTCTCGCCTCCGTCGAATTTATCTTCATGAATAGGCACTCGACGGTCTTTCTGCTCATCGGTAGATAAGTTTGTGCGGCACCCATCTCGAACAACGTTTACGGAGAAAAAGGTGGTCGTGAATTAAGGTTTGCATTGCTGCTGATTCAATTCCCAGTTCTCGCTCCAGCTCTACATACGTAATTCGTCGGTTTTCGCGAATAAGTTTTTCGACTACACGAACGTTTTCTTGTGTGACCGCGGTTGGCGGCCGACTGACTTCGCTTCATCTTCGAGACATCCCCGTCCTCTTTTAAATTCAGCAAACCAATAAATATTCTTTAGGCCTTTTTTTATCCATACTAAATCATAGCGCGAAAATCATGTCGACTGAACTCCATTGCAGCAAACGAATTCCCGCCAGATTCTCGGAAACATGATGCTCATTCAAATAAAAATGAAAAAGTTGTGGGTTCTATTTTCGAATATTTAAGTGTATAACTTGCCAGTGTCAATTAAATGAGTTAAGAGTATCTAACTTCTTTTAGCATGCCCCTCGTATTCCTATTCTTATCACTAATGCATTGTCAGAAAGAGACAGGAGGCAAGATGTCACTGTGACACGTATGCCATGTTTAAGCTTGTCAATTAGGTATATGACGTGCATTATTCAGTTAAAGGTGAGTATAGACTAGAATATTTGCTAGCTTGAGCATTTCATTGTTAATGTGACGTTTTTGGAAGGCACAATCCAGGCACAAGGATCTGGTTTCTATTCAAAAACGACGAATGCTCGATATTCTGATATACTCCAAGAGAATGCTCAAATCTATCAGCACCTTTGGGAATATCGTTGACTAAACATAATAAACAAACTTATAAAATAATAAGTACTTAGGATTTTTTTTTATTTTAAAACATCTCTTACTAAATATGCTGAGCGAAAACCTATTTGGTACTCAAAACGTAAAATATACTGTCATGTTTTGTATCTATACAAATATTAAAAAGATGAAAGATTTCATTGTTTGTTTTGTTGTTCGTTTGTTTGTATTGAATAGACTCCAAAAGTACTGATCCGATCGTGAAAATTGTTTCACTAACAGAATGCTAAATATTTCAGGAGTGCTATAGGTTATATTTTATTATGACTGAACAAAAAATTCAGTGAATAATAGAAGTAGAGAAGAGCGGGAAAATTGGACACCAGCTGTCAAACATTTCACGGGACGAAGTCTGTATGGGCAGCTCGTATCAAATAAACCTTTAACTATTCTATTATATTCTACAGAAACAGAGCAAACGCAAATAACGCGACTCTTTGCATCCTGCTTCTGAGAGATTTGAATTTAAATTGTGAAATTTTAAATTGTGTTCATAATAATTAATCGGCGTGTATTGTATGTACGAAATAGTATTAAATAGAATATTGTAATATTGTTTTCTCATTTCCAGCGTTGAAAGAGACGACTACCTTCTTCTGGGTAATAACATTACGCGTTGTAGTTACTTACTGAGTCAGTTCATGCTGACAATTATCTGATATCGACTACTTATAGCTGAGTAGCACTTGCTGAAACAATGCATAGCGCTTATTAAGGAAAAGGCTAATGTAACATTTTGTATTCGCTGTAACCATCAGAGAAGTATTTTGAAATAAAATAGTCGATTCGATGGACCTGCAACACATACTTGCATCTTGATCCGATACGCTTGACTCGGTTGCGTTTAATTTTCCACAGACAGGAATATTATAATCATTAGATGATAATTAATCGTTTGTTGTTCTGAAGTATTCAACCATTTATTTAGCAGTGAAAACTAAAGTAATGTTTTCACTATGCGGTGCATTTAAAGCGTAGAGATAAACACTTAGGCCGAGATCTCTAGAGCGTGCTTATTAGACTTAGCTTAGACTTTGAACAGCTGTAGCTATCTGTATAGTTACTGCTTGTCGATATTAAATTATTTTTGTCTTGATGAAACATCGACTTAGGTGTTCGTTAGCAATAATTAATAATAATACTCAATAAGTAAGATAATAATTAATGTAATAAGTCTGTAGTTAGCTAAGTAACGACCATAGATTTCGGCCCTAAGCGGAGATATGCATAGCGTGTTGCTTAGCTTTAACTTAGACTTGAATGAACAGCTGTATATATAATATTAATTTACATCTTTGAATTATTTTTGTCTTGGCCGAGGCATGACTAAGATCTCGACCTTCCAAACTCTCATCGCATGCACTCGCATACTAAATACTGACGCATTCTAGGTAGATCAAATAATGCGACCAATTTGAAACGAAACTCCTGCATCGATTTGGTGTTTATAACTACTATTTCATGACAAAGCATTATTGACGGTGTCTGTGCCAGTCCTACGGGAGATAAAAAAAGATGGAAAATATACGATTCTTACGAAATAACACTATTAAATTATTAGAATCACATCTCAAAAACTCTGCCAATCGTTCATGACATTACCGCACTGTTTTATTCGTGTGAGTAGAGCAAGTTTGTATAGTCCCTGCACAAACAAAATCGTTTCAAAAAGGCCGTTTTCGGCTATGTACTTAGTCATTGGAGTCATTGGTGACGCTTGCAGCAGCTTAATCATGGCCATTCCGGTCGACGTCGGGCTGCGATGAGTGAGATTTTTGATTGTTTATGTTTTAAAAATATTCGAATTAGCTTAACCAGCTACTTGATAGTTATTTACAATTATTGTGACGGAAGGAACTCTTTGTGTTTTATACCTAGTAACTAGAGAAAGAAACCGTGAACGCAGTTAGTAAAATAGCAAATTGAGAGGCAAAGGGCCTCAAGTTCGATTTACGCACTTGTTATGTAAATCTTCAAGAAACTGCGACGGTGTGGTGCCACGATATTGTGAGCTCGTCAATTTGACATCTTCTGATTTGAGGTTGAATAACATTTTGTTACTAAATTTGCAGCTTCAAATCTACGAGCAAAGAGCGACACTATGTACGAGTTTTAAAGAACCACATGTGTCTATAAATTTGTTTTCACGTTTTTGACACATAAAGGATAAGCTTATTTTGACTCGACCAATGTCATAAGATATAGTTTGAAATTAATTAATCTCTAAAACATCTAACACAGCCAACGTCCAATTGAACTCCAAAGAGCAGAACTGACTAATTTATAAACTAATATTCTACAGGAAGGAATTTATTTATTTTGCTTTACACACAGACTTCTCAAGATGGGTACTTCCTTGTTACTGGGCCTCGTTTATTTAATCTATGAATGTCGGCATTTTTAAAGTTCAGTTTAAATCGGGCTATCGCACGTTAGCATGATAGGAAACCGATATTTATAATGCCATGTGATGTGAGGCATTCCTGAGATGACATGACACTTCCCAATCGTGACGGATACAAACTATCGTTTATCGACTAGCGGATGAGTAAGTCGAAGTGGGCAGCGGACGGGGACCACTCGATGCATTGACTTAAAAGGGATGTTCTGGCATTAAGTATTAACACATTTATGGATTTTTTGACATTTACGACCTTTAAGAAATAGATGTGCGTATGAGTAGTTATGCGTTCATGTCAATAATTATAATGATGCATGTTTTATTTCTTAAGTAACACTCAAACAAAGTAACTTTACATTTAATATGTAAGAAACCATTACATTCTGCACCCACATTGAACAATCTTGTATTTTTTCTGTGTATTTTGACTGTTTGGTAAATATAATTACTTAAGTTGTATGTCTAAATGAAAAATCAATTTAATACTAAAAGAAAAACTACTCTGTTTGGAGACTAGTGATCTTTGTATAAGATATCTATGCTGGATATTTATTTAGTATAATTATAATTTGTAATGTAAGTATAATTAATAAATTCTCAGCTCAGATGTCTCCCAAAACGACAAACCCGTTCTCAAAAACGCAAAAATGTGGTAAATCCTTGTAGGTATGTCGGAAATAAAAAAAATGCATCGCGTCGTGTTCGTTGCTCCGAATAAGGAGGCGGTAGGGCTGCGTCACCGGCGCCGGCGCAGGCTGCGCGCATTCGAGTCCCACTCGGCGCGCGAAGCGGATCGCCCTGCGGTTGTGGTCGCGTGTTAGAAGCTCGGTTGTGCGGCCTGATATCAGTGATGTCCAAGGACAGCTCTCGCTTCAGCAGGCTGAGCGTGCTGGCGCCCGCGGCGCTGTCGGCGTGCATGGACGCCTCGGTGCTGGCCGTGCCCGCCGCCGGTGCCATCGTCTCCACAGTCCTCAAGGAGCTCAGCAAGGCTTTCATGCTTAAGAAGTGAGTTCTCTTTTTCGGATATTTAAATATTCGGCTTTGACTGTCGTAAGCTCCAGTAGTTCCTTCTTTTGTATATATTATTGTTTGTGTGTATGATTTATGATAACTTTGATTTATCTTTAAAATGTTACAGAAACGACGAAAATATTGTATTAATATTTTTTTTAATTATTGACTCTAAGGATGCTAATCAAATACTAACTATAACGTGCGCCGGCAATTTTCGTAAACATACAACATAACACTATCGTATCTAATGTAGAGTCGCATGATATGTTTACGTTAATTTTCATACATGTAGGTTGAACCTGAAATTATATTTTTTGAACGTCAAATCGAGAAGCATGCTGCTTACTGATTATATTAGCTAGGTTTTCTCAACGTACTTCATGCAAGCATCACATCCGGTCATCTTACACTTTAATTTTAACAATCTGAAAGTGTAACGTTAGTTATAATATCAAATTCTATTGGAAATACCTATTCAATAGTTGTAACTTTATGATCTGTTATCTGTCTTTTTGCTTATTTAATAACAATATGTTTTTTCTCTAATGCATTAACGTACAACCACGGTTGGGCTTAGGTAAAATGTGCGTTAACTAAACAAAATATTCTCACGTGGAAAATTTCCAATTGTTAATCTTATTTTATGATATGTAGAGTTAAATAAAATTTTGTTCGTGTTCCCTACAGCCTTCAAATTTATTGATTAAACTTAATCGAAACGTGATTAAATAACGTTATGCAGAACTCGAAAATACATCTACAAAACTAGTCTATAGATAGATATTGTGGCAACGCGACTTCATATAATATGTATGTTAAAAGATTTACAAGATATTTTTTTTTTATACAAATCATAATGTAACAGCATACCATCACGACATACCAAACGGGGTAGTCAGAGGCTGTTGCCGTCAATATGACCGGAACACTCATCATAAGCCCACTTTTCACCAATAGTTGTTTTTTTTTTTATATAGGACTAGACAGTCATTTGGTTGCAATCGCACCTGATGGTAAGTGACGACGTGGTATGTGGTGACTAGTGGTGAGCCTTCCGCTGTTTTCTTTACAAAAAAAATAATTAAAGAAAGGAAAGATCTGGCAAGCGGTTGTCCTAAGTATGCACTATAGCTTAAACCAGCATAAATTCGGGTTCGATCCTGGGTCAGAAACTTAATTTCTATAAAATATATTGTTTTGCAGCTGATCCATGGATTTTTTTAACAGTGATGTAATATAATTGTTTTCCTGAGTGTTTTGTTTTCTGATCACACCATTCGGGATAAAGTTCTGAGCGTATGTTATGTATGTTAATTCAAGACTTCCTAATGATAGCCTACTTTTGCATGCGTAGAAGCATACGTGCAGTTATGTAGTATTTAAGGCACTTATCTAGATATATGCAAAGCGAATGCATAGTATAGTATGCTGCTTATTTATGAACCGATAGCAGGTATGTGCGTGGCGATGTAATGCAGCCCTCATCGCGGATCCGAACGGTCGGAGGCATCAATATTAATGTACCCACAAGATATTCTAGATGTAACTGTTTGCAAACTAGATGATACCTACATGCGCGAGGGCACACGTTTTGCACTTAGGCGTTGCGCAAACGTAGACACTTTTTATTGCCGACACGGCACAAGAACCGTAGTTGCTGTGTCCTGCAGCGGTGATCGGACACAGCACAGTTAACGTGTGCGCAGGGAGTGGGTGATTTCAAACTGATTCTATAGAAAACAAATATTCATCGGTAGCTTGTATCTGACACAAGACACAAAAGTTTCCACGTTTCGCCCTGCCTACGAGAGACCCCACACTAGCGTTGCGTCGTCCCGGCGCCGACAAACGCTAGTGTGTGGGGGTCGCCGGCACGACGCTGACGCTCAATTAACGCTAGTGTGGGGTCTCTTTTATCCGCACTGGATGATCACATCCTCGGCTTGTTACCCGTTTGAATGGACAAGTTAAGAAATATCAGCCAGCTGTAGAGCTTACTGATACTTCTTAACTTGTTCTAAATCACGATAAAAAGAAACCATTAGAAAATAAACGTTTTTTTTCCTATGTTTGATACAAAATATTTCTACACAGGTGCTGTGAAGCTAATTAAAAGTTCCACAGGTGAACTCTACGTAATTGTAGGTATGTGTGTAGCAAACCAAAGCATCTGCATTTTCGAAAATACGGGTATTACCATTAAGAGGCCGTATTTTGCAAATCTAACTTTAGTAGAGATAAGGAGGCAGTTAAGTGCGCAGAAGCGAAGTCGTTAGGTACCTACGAGAGTCATGAACTCTACGCTTGTGACAGGTCCCAGTCATTTTGACAGTTCTATCTCAAGACTCCACCCACATTCGATTGTCGTGCATGTGATTTGTATTTTTCCACATTTTTTTTCATTGTTTTAGTTAGAGTGAACAGAAAAATCAGAGCTATTCGATTACTCTCATACTCGTGCTCTTACTGGACTGGCCTGTTGGCGAAATGTAAGCGATCCTGCCATGGGGTTGATTTCCACCCATGACAAGCATTCGGGACGAGCATTTGATTTTTTTCTGTCTCTGGGTGTTATTGTCTATTTGAGTTTGTATTTAGAAATATTTAAATATGTTTATAGGTCTCTGATATCCAAAAGTACAAGCTCTGCTTATTGTGGGGTCTGATGATCTTTGTGTAATTTGTCCCAGATATTTAATTCTTTATACTTATATTGTAAAAATATTCGCTATGGCAGAAAGTCTCGCAAAATGACACCTTCTTTATACGATTTAGAAGTTTATATAGCAACCCCTATATCGGTGTTTCATCTAGGAATAAGTAGTGGTAGGTATTTTGTCTAGAGATAAATTGAAAATTCCGTAGGTCGAGCTCGAAAAGTAATGCTTAAATCCATAGTTTATTACATTTTTGTCAATGGTACCGGTAACATATTTAACTTTTTTTAAGTAGAGATATTCCTACTTATAATGTACAAACCACCAGCCAACTGTAAAATTTTTTTACATGCATCGGCATGCATTTCCTTGTCCTGCCTGACCAAAACCACCCGTAAAGCGAAGTCTAAATAGCTTTGCTAATTATCTTGTTTCGCAGTTTGCTAGAAATCTGGCTGAAATTCAGCGATCGTAGAGAGCCTGCAGTAAGTGCAAGAAAGTGCGTTTTCAAACTTATGGATTGAGTCTTATAATGCATCTCGCCAAATAATGCAATGAATGTCAGAACATAACAAAACTGTTGGCGTCTCCCAGATCATCTTTACCTAAGACAATATTAATATAATTAATCGCTTTGGTATCGATTTGTTCCAAATTTTTTTTTTTAGTAATGGTAGATAATTACACACCATAGCTCTTTAGGGTTGTCAATCAACAAAATCCTAGTCCTGCAATACAAATGAACACACACGTCATAGTTCACGTCTGTGTCCAAGACCTCATATGAATTGCGTCCTTAAGAGTTTTATGAACTATTAGTCCGCTTTATTTGGCATAATGAATGGTTCATATTCGGTGCGCGCGCGCCGCTGCGCAATACTCTTGCGCCGACACGACATGCGGTCCACAGACTTGTTTGGATTGAATCTTGCAAATGGCATGCCGCCATTTCTTTTTTTCTGATTATAAAGTAAAGTGTGCATACTTACCAGGGGAAACGGCATAGGTTATTTTAATTGTTTTCTGTCGGCAACTTACATAAGTACTAGTGAACGTACATCCCTAACTAGTTACTATAGCTATAAACTTGAAAAATTACTTTGACTGGGTAATATTTAATGTTTACTGTAAATTAAACCAAGTAATTTTTTCGATATTCATTCATGACAAATATTAAAGTAACGAACATTTGTGTGTCTGGGTGTAATTATCTTTTTATGTCTGTATTTATAAATATTTAAGTCAGTCCGACACCCATAGTTTGTACTAACCAAAGCCCCCCCAAACTAAGCAGAGCTTGTGCTAGTTTGGGGATACTGCTTTATTTATATACTACTGGGGATACTGCTTAATTTGGAGTCGCTGGAAATACCTGTACTTCTATTCTTTTGAACCACAGAAAATAAGAAGCAGAGGGTTAAAACGGAACATATTGTAAGTACTTATATCCCGTTCTTTACAACTTTTTTTTTCAATCCTTAAAATAATTAATTATGCATTTACATACGTGCCTCCCCTTTTTTGTAAATTGCATAGCACACACTTCCATAATTCTGTTTGTAAGGTTAACCTGTGTAGGTTGACTGGGAGATAATGCGTCAAGGCGTTAAGTCCGCCTTTTGTACTTGTGTTCATGTGTAATTAAATAAAATGAATACCTTCAATCGTTTTGAAATCTGACGTCGTCTGATATTTATAATACTAATCTATACTAATGTTTTAGAGAGGAAAGATTTGTTTGTTTATTTTTTTTTTGTTTCTATTGAATAGGCTCCGCAACTACTGCACCGATTTTAAACATTATTTTACCAATCTAGACACGCGGTAGCGTGTCTATATCAAGTTCTAGCTAACAGAACTATAAAGCTACATTATCAGGGATTGAAAATAGGCAATAAAAAAAAAACTAGAGTTTGGCGGGAAAAACAGTCTGTCTAGCGGGCGAAGCCGCTGACAGACAGCTAGTAACAGATGCGCGACGCGACGCATGCGCTGTGAAGGCTCGACCACGTGGCTCTGGCAAGGAAGGTGTCACCTAGCGTTCCCACAGCACCAGGAGCGCAGGACACTTAGGAGATGTATTGTTGGGTCTTGTAATTATGTGCAAAATGGTGCACTTGGATGCTGCATTCTGTTGCTTCTTTGGGTACCTCACGGTTGAATTTACTTTAAAATAGCAAAAAATACAAAACAATAACTACAGAGACAACCTATTTTTTCTATGACACACAAGGAGGTAGTATTTTTTTTGGTTAAAAACAGCTCATTTAATAATTGCTTAAAGTCATTTTATTGAGGCAGACACTAGATATAAAATGTTTATAAGCGTTAATTAACATTTATACTCAGTTTATGACCAAACTTACATAGAATTTCTTCTTAATGAATATGTCAGATAATATTTAAAATATCATTTTCGAACATTCTTTAATAGCGGTGTGACAACAAGATTAGGTTAATGAAAATACATTTCCGCGACATCTGAGGACTGGTGAGCCAGCAAGATGTAAATAAACAATCTTAAATATCCATTTTAAAATATTTAAAGCAATCCACTAAGTTTCCATATATGTTAAGATTAAAGAAATAAATCTTAAAAATAAATTTATTAAGTACTAACATTGAAAACAATGAAAGAAAACAAATTTTGTTTAGCTTGCAGAAATGAAATAAAAAATCAATTGTGTTTTGTTCTCATTACATAGCAACGCATTCATTGCCTTCTGCGAGATGTCTCCAGTGATCAGTCAAGTCTTGTGTCTACCAGGATTCCATAAACGTGGAAGTTACGGTAGCGTGGCACAAACTGCAACTGTTTACGGGTCAAACGTTTACCACCCTTATACCAATGTCACAAAGGCCATTTCCCGACTGCTGTAAGATGGTCACACACTAAATAATGGGAAAATTCAAAAGTATATATTTTTATTTAAATACACTTAAGAAAACCCCCCCATCTTGACTAGCATTGCGTTTCAATGCACCGCGGTGCACTGAGTTGCTCCTTCGAAAAGAAAACGCAGCAAAACTCAACGGCTAGCTACCAGGCTCCCATAACTCACGTGGAGTTTTAACGAAAGAGAGCACTAGATCACCTGTGCTGTTCTACACTCTACATAGCCTAGACTAGGTACAGGTATAACATCGGAAGCCTGCAAAATCAATACTGCACTACGATGTGGACTACCTACTACATTTTTAATCGTTGCTGTCACGTGGTTTCGTCACTACTGCGCATGTGTGAAACAGTTTCTGTTAGAACTTAGGCGCCAATAATCAAAATTGAATTTCATAATCAAAAATATTTATTTGCTAGTCACATGGTCGTTACAGATGTTATTTTAGGGGTGTTTTAATAAATTGTAGTGTGTGTACACGTCACCCGTATATGTGCGTATGCATTCTATTATTTAAGATGGTGTAATGATATGTTTGACACATTAAAGGCGCATCTCTTGACATTTGAGTTTTCAATTTTCATTCCTTTAATCTCGGAGTCTCGGTCGGTCCCCACATTGCATGGCGACCTGTCCAGTGCTGCGTTGGGGTGGCGCGGCGCAGTGCGTGCAAAATAAATAAAAAGTGTAGTGTAATGCGTTTTGAAAATAAAAAAGGTGATATTGAACACTGAAAAAAACAGTGAGTGAATAAATTGACTGACGATAATGGATAGAAAGTGGAGTGTCCGCCGTTGTGAAGAGATTAAATAGTAAAACTGGCAGCCAGGCGCTGTTGGTGCCAGATGGAAGTGATGAATATGCTGGGTGCCGGGAGATGCGGGTGTCTGAGGTTGATGTTGTTTTGTTGCTGGGCGCCGGGAGGTGTGGGTGTCTGACGAGGATTCTCGGTGCCGAGGGAAACAGGAAAAACAATGGTGAAGACAACGGTTCAGGACGATGCTGCCTAAAATCGAAATGGAAGGTCACGTAATAGTAACTAGTACCCATAATTATAATGAATATTTACATAATACGTAACAATAATATTTACCTAATTGTATATTACTACATTACATATTAAATAAAATAGGTGGCCATCGTTTAGGTAATAAGAATATATAAAATAGTGATCTTTTTATTATCAATGTAAAACTACATTTTTTTAGTATTTTGTATTAAATTTCAAAGGGTTTATTTGAATTTTGTCATGACACTCCTTAAAGTCAAATGTTTTATGATACTTAATAATACAAGCTCTATGCAGTACTTTACTTTGTATTTTTGGTTTCTAAAATTTTTGTGATTATGAAAATATACATTTTATATCGAGGGACTGAACGAAGCCATAATAGTATACCAGAGGGCGAGGGAGTCAATTAAACCGAGGGTATATTAAGTTGGCGTTTAGTCTCGAGGTGCAAACTGTACTTTTCACTTTGAGTGCGAGAAAAAAAGTCAACTTAGTACAAAAACATTTAATTTAAATTATTATTATTTATTAATATTATAATAAAACTCACAAATGGTTCTTATTCCTCCAGTCCATACAACTTTCGTAAGTTTTAAGGTAAATCTTCCGCGATTTTGGCGGCAAAAGATTTTCTATATGTCTTTTGCTCTTTGCTTGACGTCAAACTTTTCACTGTCACAGGACATTCTTATTAAATGTATTTAAAACCGAACAAATTTACACTCGACAAAAATTCTGAAATTTACGCTTTCAGTTTTTTTTTCTTCTAAACCAGTCACAGATTAACAATTTAAAACACATGGCACCACCTTCTTTGCGGGCAAACCATGGAACTAAACTCTCAAGATTTTCGTAATGAAGATGGTCCGTCCACCCCACAGACCACATAGCCCATAGACCCCGCATAGGAGGGGAACCGCGCTCGCCAAGCATATGCACAGACTGATCATATATAGTGCCACGCCTCCAATTGGCGATTTAGTCTGTTCTCGAACGTCATCGCGAAATTTTCGTACAAATAAATTTTAAAAAGCGGGTAAAATGCCTTGTTGCGCCGTGAAATGGTGCGGGAAACGTAGTACCAAATCTAGTTTACAAAAAGACGGTATCACTTTTCATAGGTAAGTCACTTTTTATAGATAAACTCAAGAAAAAAGATTTAAATAAATTTGAGAAAATATTACAAAACCAATACGTTGTTGTCTTATTTCACTCCCTCTATCCCTTTCTATCCTGTGTATATTTGCAAATGACTATCCCGCTCTCACGTAGAAATTGTACGCTAGTGATGTGGGCAAACCCAAAGTAAAATCATTTTCATCGATAAGTTATTTTGTTCATGTAATTCAAAGTAAACAATAATTTATTTAAACGAATGTCCATTTGAATTTTTTATTAAGAAAAAGCACTTATCAATCCTAATTTATTCTATTAATAAAAAAATCATGTTCAGTTGATGGCAGAAGTTTTTTGATAGTTGTAAAGTTATTCTGAATGTAGATATAATACAGAAAGTTGTTCTTTTATTTTTATTGTTTTCCAATTCTAAAGGTTTCCAAAAAGTCCGGAGCTGAAAAAAGTGTGGATAGACGCTACAAGTCGAGATCTTAATTGGTTACCAACGCCAAATAGCGTCATATACTCTCAGCATTTTTCTGCGGATTGCTTTCAACTATTGAAAAAGCGGAGATATTTATGTGTGTTTGCAAAACCTACCCTCATGTTACCAACTTTGGTACGTACTTTCAAAAATAAGTTATAAATTTTAGTCAGTTTGCTTATCGTATTTTCACTGTGAAATTCATAGCTCTTTTATGAAATAGACATTTTGCAAGTATTTAAGTCTAGACATTAATTTTATAATAATGTGTAGGTAGATAGATAGGTATATTCTTTATTGTACAAAAAAAAGAGACTTAAAGCTAAGTATTGCTTGGGTTTGGACAAGCAATTATACTTAAATGATAATGTGACTCTTACCACCGCTATCGGACAGTTGTTTCCGTGCTAATAGGATTCGGAGTATGTGGACAGTAACTCAGCAGATACTTTTTTCATAAATAAATAAACTGTAATGCACTTCACATCTGGTGGTAAGTGACGGTGTCTTCTACATACCTTGTGACCTATTAAATCTCGCGTAAAACTTATTTTTAGCCATGTTTTTAAAGCAAACCTAATAGTAGTGTAATTAACAAACTCCTCGTTGTAAAAGTTAAAATATTTACACCCACAAGTATAGAAATCAAGTATATTTATAGTGATAAAAATGTCATTATCTAATTTTCAGAGCTCTCAAGGCCAATCCAGCTGCAATGATGATTTAATTTTTATTAACATAACGTTGTCACTGTTTGCTAAAAACATCATTGAGTACATTGCGGGATTTGTTGTGCATTCTCTGATAAAAAGAATAAAATGCAGTTAATGTGTACAGGCACTAATATCTTTAAAGGAAAACAAATATACACTCATATATGCAAGAGATAAAGGTGGGCTACTTCATCCTTCTAATATGGTCGTTACAATATGCCGCCGGTGCGAAATTGTCATTCGCAGCAACGAGAATTATAAAAAACTAAAGGCTGAACGCCGTGCTTATTTTTTGTTGTCAAAACGTTGCAGACATTTAAAAATGAAAATTTATTCCCAACGTTAAGGCAACATCAGTTTGATTATGAAAAAAATCACGTCATAGATTTGATAGAGCAAAATGCGTGATGGAAAAATATACAAACACACGGCTAGCTTACTTGACCCGCAATACAGAACAAAAAAAGAACGTAAGGAGCCTTTATAAAAAAATAATACATTTTGAATCCCAGTAGGTAGCTGTGGGCTCAATTATAAATGATTGTTTTATTTACTTTACCCACCCAACCAAATATCACAGTACAACCACAATGTAGATAACGATAAAAATATCGTGCTTTCCCATCCCTAGGTCGGACGCCATTTGCAATTCACGTGACATCTGTCACTAGATTGACGTTAAATCCGCCAATCACAGTGAGCTTCATACCTCTGCACCCCCCGACTTTTGGCGATTGCGTTTTCAACTAAGAAACGCTCAAAGAGGAGTCTATGGGATAGGTGGTCTGTGGTCCACCCACACTCCACAGTTAATAGTATATTTACTGGCTGTTTGAGTTTGTCTATGCCACATGAAGGAAATTAAAAAACAAATTACTTTTTACTCCCTAGTGGTCACTTTAGTCCCGCTTCGTAGGGCTATATTGGCGCAATTTTAGAGCATGAGAAGTGAAAAGATATATTTATTAACGTAATCATGTGAGCATAATCCATAGGTATGCATTTAAATGGTATGTGTGTATATAATTTGATGTAACAACATGTTTAGCTAATGGCCGGAGTATAAAGAACTAAATTGTATAAAACGATGTTGAATAATCCTTTACTAAATCACAAGTCTTAGCACATATACTTGTGTCAAAAGTGTTTGTAAAAAAATGGTCTAACAGATAAATTAAAGTTAAAATATATCATTCAGGAATTCGATTATGTTATCAGAAGATAGTAGAATTTTTCTATTAATATTTTTTTAAAGAGTTTAATTAATTTTATTCATTAGAAGAATTCCCCAAAATATTAATTTACTAAAATTGTGACAACATTCGATCTTAATAATAGGTAACAATCCACGATGCCCCGCGAAGTCACGAGGCCAATAATCAGCACATATTTTGTGGATTGTATTTTTATTATACGTAAAAGATTATATTCGAGCACAAACTGTTCTCAGTAACCGGTAATTATGTTTTCTGAGCAATCTTCTTTTTCAGTAGATACTTTTTCTTTTAATCCGTGATGTATCTAAAAACGTTCTAAACAGCGTACTTCAACTGTATAATAATTTAATAGCATGTTTCACTAAAACATAATGTAACATCTTAAAAAGTAATTCATCTATGTTTTTAAGTATAAGTTTAAACACAGAAGTATAGTGGTATCTTTCAGGCAATCTACGAAGCACCGATGGCTATTTTAGAACATTATTTAAGTTAACTGAGCTACAAAACTCAAATCAGTTACTTGCAAATTTAATTTTTGGTTTAAGTGATTTTCTCTTTGTCTTATCACAATCGTTTCTACGTTTGAAGTTGTAATACATACTTGTCTAGAATTAACCTTAGGTTTAAAGAAACAGTAAATAGGATCGAATATAATTAAGTAATTAATATTCGCTTTCAAAAAATAATTGTTCCGATCGAATCAGCTTTAAAATGGCTGCGGTAAATGTGAATACCTAAAACATTTAATTTTGACTTCCTGTCAGTGTTAAAGCAACTTAGAATTATTTTTACTTATGTACTACATTTATTAGCGTGCTTGTTTTCAATTAAATTTTGAGTTGATAATCGTTTTTCTCAGATTAATTTCACGTACAGAAAGAAAGTCGTTTTATGTTTCGTTCGTTCTTTTGGTTCTTAATTACAATCATTTCTTTATGTTTACTCGAAAATACAGCGAAAATTACATGTTTTAACACCTAGCAATAAATTACAATTAATAGTTTAGATTTTTTTTTTCCTATTGTAAACACTTTATTGTGAAACTGAGCTAGATGCTGCAAAATCTTGAGAAAAATCTTTATTGGAATCTTCTCAAAAAGGTTTTGGAAATAACATAGGCTAAACATTTATTAATACAATAAAGAAATCTTAACCTAAAATTAATCTAACTAAAAAACTAAATAAATATCTATTTATGTAAACAAAAGAAATTAAAAATACCTATATAGTTTTTTTTTTTTCTAATAGTTTAGATAACGTGAAGTTTTTAGTTTTTTACTGTGACTTGAAAAGGCAAGTTCTACTTACTAATCATTGTAAATCCATTACAATCAGTTGTACTTTTTCTCTCAGATATTAATATCTAAGAGAAAAAGAATTTCATAACATGATTTCGATTACCCTGTTTATCCTGTTTCTTAAATAATAAAATACATACGAAATGTTAATTAATTATAGAACGCAATTTGAGTTCATAAATTTCAGTACTTTCAGTGTCCATTAAAAAAGAACTACTAATGAAGTATTGAATTAATAGAAAAAAATATTCATATTGGTCAAAAGTTTAGTTGATCAGAAATTCTTATTCCTTCTGAAGTAGCTCCGACGTAAAAACATTTTTTTTCAAATATTTGTATCTTTTGACGCACCGTAATACTAACATTACAGTACAACACGTGGTAACGCATCAGCATTATTATTGTTACCTTAGTCTTAGAAAGAAATACGAAGTTGGCCTTTTAAGGGAATCCAACAACAGTATCGTGATATCAGAAGTTGTTTTTGCATACTAAGATGTTTGTAATTCGTTAATGTTTTCAGATGTAATAAGTAATAACATATCTTTCTTCATTGTACTAAACTTAATATACGTTTGAGTTGCTACACCCACATAGTGGATACCTGAGACTTTTTTCTGTCTAGAAAACATGATATTTGGAAATGTTATTGTTCTATTTTGGTCAATTCATGGTCAGTAATGGTAAAGTTTGGTTTTTTGTATAAGTTTAATTATTATTTATTTATTAGTTTGTACACAAATTGCAGTTTTTTACATAGAAAGATAAGGATAGCTAAAGTACAGGTGAGCTTATCTCTAAGTTATGAGCGATTGAATTAAATAGCTTTTGTACCTATAGATAGAGTGCATTATTTACGTTCGGAGGTGAATTGTTGAGGGACAGAGTTGAGTAGAGTTATGAATGGATTATGAACGAAAGTATGACGTGGTACGGTATGGCGAGTATATTTAGAAAAGCTGGGACTACCATTTTAGAACAAATGCTTTGTCACGCAATTTGACTGATGCCCCAAGAGCAAACAATATCATTTATGCCGAACGAGTCATTTGCGAGGTGTCTTTTTGAAAATTGGTGGGAACTTTGACAGTTGGAGAGATGTGTAAATGAGAATATAGTAAATGGTTATGTATTATGGGAAATTAAGAAGGTGTAAAACGGTGTCAAATCCTTCTTGTTTGATCACGGTGTAAACGAGGTTTTTCTGTGAAACCCGTTGGAGATCAGATAGATCTTAAATGAGGACACGATCTATTAGGGTATAATGGTACAAGGTACAGTTAAGGGTATCAGATCCTTCATTTGATCATGGTGTAGACTCAAACTCAAACGTTTATTTTCTTAACATTGTGTAGTGGGACGAGTGACAATGATAATAAAAAGTTACAACAATGGTATACCCTAGTTTAGTGGGCGTGTAAATGTCAATTATATTAAACTAATGCCAGCTAATGTTAGTTGAAAATATTTTAGACGAGCTTCTCTCTGTGTAAATGTTTGGAGATCAAGTGATCTTAAAACATGACCCTGATAAGTAAGATTAAGCGCTTATCAAATGTCGTTGTTGTTGTTTGTTATGAAAATCTACTATGAATAAGATATGTATATACCTAATAATGATTTAAGTATTAAAAAAAAGGACGGCCGGCCTATAAAAGAAAAATGATGTACTAAGTTATCATGATGTGATACACGATTGAATATAAAAGTGATTGTTTACTGAGACAACTCTCAGTAAGCAATCACTTTTGTATTAAATGAGATTATACATGAGATTAATTTTTTGATAATGGAAGTAAACTATAATATTCTATTTTTTCTGACAGAATGAGAAAAATAAAAGTGATTAAAAAGTGATACATGGCTTTATAATTAGAGATGATGTCCTAAATCTATGTAATTTCTAAATTATGTAATCGATTGAGAAATTAAAATTTATTCGAGCTTAGATATTAGGTATCCACGTCTTATTTATTATGAGTAATATTATGTCAAATGGAATAATTTCATCTCTAGATAAGACTTTCTGTGTTTCTTTTGTTAATTTTGTTACCTAGATGATTGTTTAACTTTTTTAAGTGGAAAGTAATCAATATTTTTATAATCAAGATGACAAAATAAGGGTGAATATAAAAATACAGGTTTGTTAGTATTTTTAATTTTGATTGAATAATTTAACCTGTCCGAATATTCCATTTCCGCATAGAATTAGTTAAGTTATATTCAATTAAATATGAATTAACTTATTACCTACAACTTTATATTAAACCAAATTTTTCGATGTTTAAAAGTTAATAAACATAACTTTATTTTGTTTCAAATTTGTATGATGTAAATTTAGCCTTTATCAATTTCTTTTTAATATTTTGTTCTGTTAATTATGTTCGCGTATGTTTTGTTTTCATAATTGAATGAATATCTCTATAAGTTATCACTTAATTTGAAAAAAAATATTAAGAATAAATCAGCCAGTCTAACAAAATTAAATTAGATGTAAAAGTTGTTATCGAATGTTTTTGATAGTGAATAATTATTTGTTTTCCATGAATAAAACATAACGTTCTTTAATAAAATATCAATTTATATGTCAATTATTAGTTGTAAATTATGTTTTTAATTTTTTTTTACTTTATTTTGGAAAATAAAATTATGTACTTACTTTAAAAAAAAACGTGGAGAGGTGTAGTGTGTGTACATGTCACCCGTATGTGTGCGTATGCATTCTAGTATTTAAGATGGTGTAATGAAATATTTGACACATTAAAGTCGCATCTGTTGACATTTGAGTTTTCATTCCTTTACTCTCGATCTCCACATTACAAAATGCTATACAATGTGACCCATTAGTAATGTATCAAACTTAGAGGCTGCACAAACTTTGATTAGATTCATCACCCACTTGTAATTTTGTGATTATGTGAAGTTCTGTAGCAATATTTTTTTAATATAAACACTTTGATTTAAGAATAAAGTAGCTACCAAGCAACGAGTCCAAGGACTTCTTCATTTAAGCAGAAAAAAATGTTTGATGTCAAACTTCCCCCACTTGTCAAACTCGTGTTTTACGTCACGTAAGCGGCGAAGTTCACTCCAGCAACTCGTCAGCCATTTTTATCAATCACTCGGGAGGTTTCAGCGGAATACCATACAAAAACCGTACTATTTCATGGTACGGGGTACATGTAACTTATCTATGACTTTTGTGGTCAACGGCTGCTATTCGTTATGATAATATCGATGGCAGCAAAGTAGATACGAAAATCTACATTTTTTGCGATGGTGTTTAAAAAAAATAATAGCATTAAATAAACCTTATCAAAACGTCTGTATTAAAATTATTCCGAATTTCTAAACAAAAAGCAATATCTAGCACGTTAAATGAAGACATCTCACTCGGTTTTTAAAAAACGTCGCAGTAGAAACGGACATTTGAACTTACCTGCCATTACTTCGCACCTTTGACAGGTGATTCAAACGTTAATAAAACATCTGTCACTTTTCTCATTGAATAAATAGTATCTCAAGGAATAAACTACTGTGCAATTTGGCCCAAAAAGGCAGACACATAAGGATATCAATTTGACAATCTTAAAGTAAACATGTTAGGAAGACGTATATCTTCTTCTTTTTATGACGTATAAGAAGATATCTGGCAGAAATACGGACGTACCTATAAGAAGACATCTGGCAGATATCTTCTTAGACGTTAAAGTTTTTTAGGAGTAAAAAAGACATCTACATTATTTCAGTAAAAAAACAATATACCGACATAATCTGTTATGTGATCAATTAATAATCTTATTTTAATGCACCGTTCCGAATTTCAGCTTAATCAGTCGATAATTCACAAAATGACCACTATTTTCTACTAAATGTGCTCTCCAGTAAAATTGCGATTTCGTAGATGTCTATCTCTACTTTGCTGCCATCGATATTACGTTCCTCATCTCAATTAACATAAATTATCATTTTAAGACAGACTTACATCACAAAATCATAGTGGAACAAGTGTTAATATACTACAAGTTACCATACTGAGTGTGACTAAGAGTTTGATAACGTTATTTAACACTAGCTGTCCGTCAGCGGCTTTGCCCGCGTAGACTGTTTTTCTCTTCAAAATATAGCCTCAATAAAAAATATAGCCTGTGACACTCCCTGATGATGTCGCTTTGTATTGGTAAAACAATTTTCGATATCGGTCCAGTAGTTTCGGAGCCTATTCTATACAAACAAACAAACAAATCTAACCTCTTTATAATATTAGTATAGATGACTAGATAAAAAAAAATACTGTCATTATCAATGTTGCCCACTAATATATGCTTATGTTAATCCAGCCGTCGGCGTAGACGCACAGATATAGCTTAAGTGCCATATCTCTAACAGCCGAGCTTGAAAACTAAAGATGGTCACAATAAATCAATGTTGGGGGTCATTTAACCCATTGAGTGTTAGATAATATATGATCCCAAACTAAGCAGAGCTTGTGCTATGGGTGACAGAGCCTAATACATTCACTACATGTTTCCAAATACACACCTAAATACTTACACAATAAGACCCAGATAAAGTAAAACAAGTAATGTACATTTATTGAATGCATGTTTGACCTTTGTTTGAATCTAACTACGACTTTCAACGCTATAGGCAGGACGTCTACCATTTCGCCAATATGATTTAGGTACTCGTATGATTTAAAAGGGTAGGTGACTCGTTTCTTTGTCCATCTGCCATCCAGTCGTAGAACGCTCTTCCAGCAAATGTGTTTCCTTCCTCTTATAGTCCCGGGTTTCAAGCGGAGCGTGAAAGGGAATTTCTGCAAGCCTTCGTGACGAGATGGCCAGCAGTAATTCCTTTGCATTAGTGTGCTTGTCAGCCTCAAATCTGGACCTCACGACCGTTTTCCATCAGGTGGAGTTAGTTCATCATGTCGGGCAAAGTATAAAAAAAGTTACGAATATTGAGCGATGCTCGAGTTCCAAATCTCTGAGATGGAGTAGTGGGCGGGAATTCGGACCGCGGGCAGAACGGAGGTCAGCGGTGCGGCTCGTTTGGCCTAGTGTCACTGGTCACAATAAAAAATAATAAGATATTTTAAATAAGGGTTGAAGCCTTGCAACGATTAGCATTAACTTTTTAACTCTCAACAAATCAGACACAATAGATGTTTGTTGACCCGAAATCGCGTCGCTCTGGGACGTGAAGGGTTAAATCGTAGGACTAAGCTCAATATCAAAAAGCTGTCAAATAATAGATAGCTTCAAGGTTTACACAGATGCTTAGGTACCTAATTACATTAAGGCCCAAAGAGCCTTCAAGAAGAGAGATAGATAATGAAGTAAAAAGAGATATCCCAAGAAAATAATTACAGCATTCCATCACGACTATATCCCAAACGGGGTAGTCAGAGGCAAGTGCTGTGTTGTCATGGTGAGCGAAACACTCAGAAGCCCACTTTCACCAATGGTATTAGAACCCAACGTGATAGGGGGTGAGCCTTACGCCACTATCCGGGTTGATTTGGTTTTTTATCGATGTTTTCCATCACCGGAGAGTTAGTCGGAAATTAAACAATGAATATATATAAATGTAAATATTTAAGTAACTACCCATTCATCCGTAAATACTAGATCTGTAAAAATGAAGATCCTGGTGTATGATTAGACTTTAATAATACAAAAAAGTATTGATTCAAAACAACATGTTGGACATGAGAAGTAATGGTTAAGTCACAGTCCGGTGATTGAACCTCGTTGCGCGCGCGCGTGTGGGCGGCGACAAAAACGCGGCGACAGAGACGAAGTGCGCGGCTTGCGCAGGCGCCGCTGAGGTCGAGAAAACGACAGCGTTAACGAACGCTGCGATTGTTTCCTACGTTTCCGGCAACTCTGTCAGCCATCAAAATTTATGATTGTGAAGAAAAAAATTCATAAGTTATTAATTTAATTGTTATGTTTATACATTAATTATCACTATAATGAAAACAAGCGTGACGAGCAGAAAGCTCGGCCACCAGCGGCAATCAGCTATAATATAATTATATCGACGGTGGCGGTGACGGTGACGGTGGCGGCATGCCCGCAATGTGCGAGGGTCATTACAAAAAAGATTGGCTACAACCGTGCCCTGACATGACCATATTATATGGAAAATATGTAGGTATGTATATGGCTTTTGGCCGTAGCGCAGATAGAGCTGAATCAACATTTACATAAATGAGAACTACAATAACGCATTGAACGACAGTAACTACAGTAATGCATTACAATGTTTTCTGATTTGCTGGTGTTTCATTGACCGTCACAATCACTGAAAGTTAGGTGTAGACTAGAGCTTTTGGTAAAGCATTCAATTGCAATGTAAGGTTTTTACGAATGGCACAGTACAGGCAAATGCTCAGTTTTCTAAAAGCTTTTCCATGTAATGTAACGTTTTTTTTAAATCTAGCGTCATGTTCGCAATGCGACTCGAATGAATTTAAAAACGACAAATGCTCGAAGTTCTGATACAAGTGAATGCATAAATCTATCAGCACTTTAATTAAACGACTATTGATAATTTCCGTAGCTTAATTTGCCTTTCTCTTGCTGTTTAATTACTTAGCAAATAGATTCTCGTGTATTATGGACACAAGGCACATACTGCAAGGAGTGATGTTATATGGATCCATGATAAGTACTTAATATAAAATGGATTTCACAGAACCAATTTAAAATCTTTTCAAACAAAAGCTGGGCATCATGTTACTTGTAATATTTCTAAGGATTAGTAGGTATTTTCAGTGTTTCACTAGAAATGTTTTGCTTTTGGGTTTCCTTCTACGCTCCCCCTGAAGATCGGTGATCCTGTTGAAGCCAACTGCGGCAAAACAGCAATAGATATTTTGCATAAAATTTCTTTTTCAGGTACATTCCCTTCGTTTTACCTTCTGTTGTTTCTTAATCGTAGTTGTCAAGACTGTTTCAAATGGTTCAAACATACTGAAGTACCTACATGAAAATGGCAACCGCTCGCTTCAAAGTGACGTTTTCGTTTGTACGATAATGTTTCGGGTGCTGATTTCCTCAAATAAATCCCCAGATACCAATCAAAAAATTTATAAATCGAGTCTCGTACGAGCCACTGGCTGCGGGTACTCATACCTACATAAAATGTGTAAATAGTTGCCGAGTCCTTTGTGTCCACATTTGAAAAACAAGTATAAAACAGCGGTTCCGGCACTCCGTTCGACGAGTCATTGCGACTATATCTCGTGGTGTGCCCACATGTGTATGGCAGGTAATTAATTTATTGCACATTGTCCGCCTCAATGAATGTGGAATAGAGCCTGGAAAAGCGCAGTTAGAGGCTACTCTAACTGCGCTTTTCCTGGCTCGAGCTATCGAGAGACTAAACGAAAGATAAATAGAATAAGTTCGAACTATGTAGAAAGTGCGAGTCGATTGCACTGAGGGGCGAGGGCTCGATACACGGGAGGTTTTTCTCCGTTGTGAATTGTTAGTTCTTCACAAAACTTTTACTATTTGCTATGATTTCAGAACTTTGGCTTAGCATACTTTAGGGATATGCCGTTTCTTTTGGTCTGACGCATAGTGTCTCATTATTCGCATGAATTCAGGTTCGTCTGCGACCTTTCGCTTATTTGTTTTGATGAATACAAGCGTATTCGTAGCTTAATAATATATTTGGCTTTTTATGAAAACTGTAGACAACAGAACATCAATTACTAAAAACCGTAAAATGTGCACTGGTGATAACTAGGTGAGTATTAAGTATCTCATGTGAAACGAAATCAGATAACAGTCTCAAATATAAGGCCCTTCGCACATGGAGCTACTCAAAAATTACGGAACTAATCAGTAATTACAGTTACAAATCGGTTAGAAACTATATCTCGCACACGACGCTACTCAAGTTGCAAGGTTTCAGTCACTTCTGTTATTTCTGCTCCAAATGAACTCGTGCGAAGGGCCTAGCAGAACTATTGGAACAAATAAAAATGTCGAGTGAATCGGGTGAAGAAGAACGATGTCATTGTATTATAAGTACCTATCTACTATTATCATAAAAGACGCCGAAGGAATCGCTGCAGATTTTGGATTCACCCATATATTCGAAATAATGTGAACTGCACATCGTCAGTTGCAGCACGAGAGCTGCGTGAAACAGACAATAAATTTGTGGGATTCTATCGAATGTCCAAAGATAGCTATCGACATTTGGTACAGTTAATAATTCCTACTAAATTGAAAAAAATACTAACACGCGTGAAAAATACAGTAAACTCAGTAACTATACTTCATTCATTATAACATTAGAAATAAAAAGAAAAAGAATGACAATTTGCATTTGACGTTCCCATGACGATAACATACCTGAGTATTACCTGGCAAAATTGAAAACCCCTTCCGCCACAACGTATAAGGGGATTGTGGAAAATTTTAGATTTGGTAGAGTTATAGTGACAGTAAAAATGTGTTCGGATAAAAACCCCTTCTGGTTTTAGGTTTTTACATCGACACTATATTTGATGCAAGGCACAATAGTTTATTTAAGCAAAAGTCATATAAATTCTGAAGTTCCTTTACTTTAAATGGGAACAATAAAATGTAACACCGGCTATTTAAGTATATTTTAATAAATACGGCATAAATTTCAAAAGTAATAATGTTTATTGTACTTTTACCACCCTTAAAAAAACCTTTTTTTACTTCTGTCTATTGTGATGTCTGTATAATGACGCTCTAGAAACTCCTTAGTAATTTGAGTTTGCGTTTTTGAGTAGCTCCATGTACGGAGGGCCTTATAAGGTTTAGGAACTACGTTAACTTGTGAACGAATATATACCACTTTTGGGAACTAGTCTGCTCAAGTTCAGTATCTTTAAAAAATGTTTATCTAGCAGACATGTGTTGGCACGAGTTTAAAATATGATTTCGACGTATGATTTTAAAAAGTATTGGAAAGACTGATTACGTTATTTTTAAACGTTACCTACTTGTGATTGGCATAATCTTAGGTTAACAGTCATGCAAATTTTATATGTAATTTTTCCATCAGAAACGAATTAATGCCAAAAAACAACGTTTTATTTTTAACCATTACCTTCTATGGCTGTTAGCGTTAGTATTCAAATTCAAATTAATTTTGTCCGTAATTCGTAAGTGTGAATTGGTGTTCGGCTCAACATCTCCGTGTTCGACGAGTAAGTAAAAAATAACAACATGGGATAATAGCCGTCTATAACTTAAATGTGAATCATGGAAGTCTGAACAAAGGCGAATCATGTACGTACAGTCAACCCGAAATAGAGCGTTAACATCGTCCAATCCAATCCAATATTACTCATGTAATAACAACCCTTGAACTGTACCTACCTATTGTAAAATATGCCATCCTCCAATCATTTAAAAATGCTTCCCGAACTCTAGTGTATATAAAACAGATAATTAAATTTACTAAGGCTGAGAGACTTGTTTCAAGCTTTCTAAAAAAATATAAATTCAAGTGAAAAAAGTGGCTACACTGAAAGCGATAATACACTCACATGTTTATTGTTTGCCCTAAAATAGATAATTTGCCACTATTGCCTTGTAATGTGCCTGATGTTATTTTGGTCCTGAAAATAATCACAAGATTTTAGGTAATGCGACTTGTCAAAATAACTGCAGAAAATATTTATATCTCGTAGATAATAGAAAAATGAGGTTTATTAAATTATTCTTATCTAAAACATTACGTCAACGTCTTATATTAGTTGTTATAAGGGTAGCATTAATCTAATCTAATATAAATTAGCCCTAAGATCCCTACCACTGCTAGGCAAAGGCGTCTCTTCCCAAATTCCACATAGGTACCTACGTCAGGTTAGCATTAAGACGTAATTTATCTTTAGGTACCTACTAATATTATAAAGAGGAAATATTTGATTGTTTGTTTGTAATTAATAGTTCAGAGCCTACAAATAAACCGATTTTAAAAATTCTTTCACTAACCCGAACTCAGATCCTGGATCGTGTGGTCCCGAGTTCGAAGCTGGCCAGAACCAAATCTTTGTGTTCATTATTAAATATCCGACCACGTTGGGTTCTAATACCATTGGTGAAAAGTGGGCTTCTGAGTGTTTCGTTCAACATGACGACACAGTCACTTGCCTCTGACTACCCCGTTTGGGATAAGGTCGTGATGGTATGTTTCATTAATGTTAAGCTACATTATCAGCGAGTGATATAGGTAGGCTATATTTTTTTATTTAGGCTATATTTTGACGGGAGAATCAGTCTACGCGGGCAAAAGGCGATGACGGACAGCTTAAGTACTCGTAATTAAATACTGCTATTTTACCAAATCGATTGTTCTGGTCTGTCATCATAGGTATGATACTTAGATATAGAAAATATTGATCAATATACTTATTCCGACGAGCAATTGTGATGAAGTATCGTAAACATTGATTAATACCGGAAATTGATAATGACTTGGTTATTATACTAAGTATCTACCTACTTAAAGAAGACAAGATAGTTAGTAAATTGTTCTTGATAATGGAGGAAAACAAATGTCACGATGGCTGAAAGCCTCTAATAATACACCTGATCCCTTTTACTTTGATATCCTGCTCGATTACTTAAAGCCAGGTAGGTTTATGATTCAGAAACTGCGATTAACATTTGAATATTTTTTTAAAGTCTTCGTTTTCTGGCTCATGTCTGCTTACTGTTTCCTCTGTAATTTTCTTCTGGAGGAAATATATATCAGCTTGAATCCAGGAACGGAGGTTTACAACAAAAAATATGAAATGATATACTGGAACTGGTCTTGCAAGTACAAACCTGCGCCCGCGCTGCTCAGAGAGAAGGGAAAGTTTAGTGATCTCCTCGATAGGTGAAACCTTCGCGCGTGCGTCGCATCGATCATAAACTCTTGATATTATCGTCAACACCACCAATACCTGTCACAGATACCCGCTGCTGAGCATGGGCTCCCCTCAAAGATTTCCAAAATGACCCTTAGCAGGCAACATGCAAATATAAATACAAATAGACTTTATTGTGAATCACAGGTGTAACAATAATGTTCAGATCATACATATTTAAGAGTCTCACTGTGTTCCGCCTCACAGGCATAAATAATCAACATTTAATGAAATGGAAACCTTTAAAAATCGTTTTCCAAGAACCAATAAACGAAACCCAGTATCTTTCATTCTACGACAACACAATTTAAATTCACAAAAACAATTTTAACATCGGTAACGATTTTTAAATTGCTTCTAAACCTATATTTGCAAAGTTATTTATGGCGAAAAAATAAAAAAAGTATTTGAAAGGAATGAAAGAGATGTAAATTAAAAATTATTCCCATTTGATTATTTTAATTTTTTGTTACATAATATATTTGAGCAGTTAAATTTAAAATAGGAAATAGCTATGGATAAAAAGTGGACTCGTGTACTTCCATATCGTCAAGTGTTATGAATGTTTTATGTTTTTTTTTTTCATATTGATATTATCTCACTGGGTCTCTATTAGAATACAGATTTTTTAAAAAACGAATTCTATTTCTTATAAAACTATTCCACGAATATCAATACAAAACTATGTTACAAAAAATTAAAATAATAAAATACTTTTATAATAAATTATTTCTGTTACTTAGCTAGCTTTTTATTTTATTTACATCTCTTTTATTCCTTTCATATACGTACTTTTACTTAAGCGCCATAAATAGCTTTGGAAATTAAATATTTTAACGACCAAACGTTCACTCGGTCAAATGTAAAAAAAATCTATAGTTCGTTCGACCAAGTCTATTTAGGCCAATTGTTTAGTCGATCAACTAAAGAATAGCCATAAGTTTTATCGGTCTTGTCTCCTTCTGCTGCTTATTGAATTTCGGCATTCAGTGGTGTACTCCATTTTTTTAGGGATGCTCATAACTATTTTGTTTCTCTCATTCAAAACTGACAAAACAGTGAATAAACTAAACTAGTGTTATGTGTACCTCGAATAGTGTCTCTAAAAATTAAGCTTGCATCTGATGAAAAATAATAAGTAACAAACAACATTTTATTTTTGGCAACTTTTAAAAGGCATGCACTATAGATAACATTCGTTGTATCTAGGTACTATCTGCTACAATCCCGCCAATGGCTCGTTGGAGATAAAGCCGCTTGAGTATTGAGTCATACTCACATCACTTGAGTGGCAAGTACGCCGAGAGAACTGTACGCCTACCACGAGTTGCCACTTTGAATTTACGTTATCGTTCGCGTAAAAAAATGTATTCGGATTTGATATGACGTGACATGACAATGTCAAATCCCGATAATTTTTTTTACGCGAACGATAATGTAAATTTAAAGTGGTAACTCGTGGGACGCACAGTTAATCTAATAAAGTAAAGTAATAAATATCTTTATTCCTAAAGACTTATATAAAGAACTTATGACAAGTCATATATACAAAAAAAAATTGTAGCATAAATATACTGAATAAAAATAAACTTACATAAAATAATACTATGATAGTAATATCATAATTGAACATAATGTGACTCTACCACCGGTTCGGAGGTTGTTTCCGATCGAGAAGACTCCGGCAAGAAACTCGATGGTTACTCTTTTCAATCTTGTTTTATACACAGAAATTGAATTGACAGAGTAAAGTCATAACAAAAAAGTGTGCAGAGGAGCAGATTATACCTAAGATGACCACAAATTATTATCATTTGAGAAATCCTCAACACTATAATAACCTCGCTTCATATACTTAGCTTTAATTTGTGACTTAAACTGGTGAAGAGGCAGTTCAACAGAGTTTGCTGAATCTTATTAAAATATTTTACACATTGACCAACAAATGATTGGTGAATCTTATTAAATGATTTTACACATTGACCTTATGCAGTCTTAGACTGGGAGTTAAGAGCTTATTTTTATTTCTGGTATCGAGTTTAAGAACATCACTGTTTTTCTTGAAGAAATGCAAGTTTTTACGGACATATACTACATTATCATAAATAAATTGAGAATACACAGTTAAAATATCTATCTCTTTGAATACTTCACGAAGCGAGTCGCGTGGTCTCAGGTTGCGGATGGATCTTTTTTGAAGAACAAAGATGTTGTTGAGATCCGCTGCCGAGCCCCACAACTGTAGACCATACGACATAACACTGTGAAAATGACTGAAGTACACTAATCTTGCTGTTGCGATATCAGTCAGGAGCCTTATTTTTCTAACAGCATAAGCTGCCGAACTAAGTCTTCCTGCCAGAGCAGAAATATGCAGAAATATGTTACTTGGAATCGAGAGTAATTCCCAGAAATACAGTGGAATTCGCAATCTCTAATGGCTCGTTATTCATGTTTATAATGGTATCGACCTGTCTTACATTGGGCATAGAAAATTTGATACATTTAGTCTTCTTAGCATAGTGATAACGGAATTCACAGTTTCAAGTATTGATGATCCTTCCTATACATGCTTTTGTGTGCTCTTCTTCCGCCAATTTAGGTAAATAATTTGTTGGATTTGTCAGAAAACGATGCCATCAGTCTCACAAAACACGTCATGTATTGTGTAGTGGAAATGATAGGGAAATGTAAAGCTAAAACAGTGTTAATATACTTATTAAGATTTAATTGAAACAGGGAATAGTGCATTCACTGACGACAAAAATAATTTTGATGGAAAGGTTTAATTACCATTTTTACAGGATCACAACGTAATGATATTGTTCTCTCACGATGTTTTAAACAATTTCGGAAAACTCCCACAACAAGATGGCATCTACATGTGGAATGTCGAACCAGTGGGAACGGAAAAGTCAATCAAAGAAGTAAATAAGTTGGTATGAGATTAACTTAATAATTCTACCAATGAAGACCGTAAAAACTCCCTTAAAGGCACCGTAATAATTGAGGAAGTGGTACAGGGACCGAGTAAATGTGAATTTAGGTGGAAGACCTTTAAAAAAAACTCATCCGGTTTTTGGCAAATAAACCTGCTTGTAATGTGTAGGCTGTCGAAGCTCGGTACAATCCGGCATGGTCAGGACAGGACAGGACAAATACGCGTACATGGCTTATTTTAAGTAATTTCGCCAAAGTGAAACTGCAACGACTAGGATTCCATTTGTATGAAAACTGCAAGCAAGCGAATTCGTTTTTTTCCCTAAAGGTGCATTTAGCCCAAACGAGCGAAAACTCATTCTATCAAATAAAATTAAATCGATTCATTTGTTAAAACATAGGTGGAAAAATACAAGGTGTTATAGTTAAACACATACCTACAGAATCACTGATAAGTCATTAGTTTGGATACTAATGTTCAGTTTAAATAAAATAATTATACAAACACAGTAAAATACAAAGTAATTACAAGCTAATATTACAGTAATTTAAAAAAATATATACACTAATAAAAAAATAGACTAACTGACATGGTTGTTTTTTAATACAATTTAGTAGTCAATAGATATCTACTAAATCCAGCTTGTAATACATTTAAGACTAGCTGTCCGTCAGCGTACTCAATCTTTCCTGTCAAAATCTAGCCAAAAAAGTAGGCTATGTCACTCCCAGATAATGTAGCTTTACATTGGTGAAAGATTTTTTTAAATCGCACTACAATACGCATACACATATTACACACAACCACACCCTTCACTCACACTGCACGTTATCTTGCGATATTCAACTCACTCGTGTCTCTCATTTGTAAATTGAAAAATTACCTATATACGTACTATTGTTAATATTTTAGATAACAAAGTACGTTTCTTTAATTGGCTTATGTTCAAGTAATGTTATTGTCTATTTCGTTGTATAAACGCTGTTGAAACATTGTTGAATTAAAATAAATAAATTAAATAAATAAATTAAATAAATAAATAAATAAAATAAATAAATAAAATGAATAAATAAAATGAATAAATAAAATGAATAAATAAAATAAAATAAATAAATAAAATAAATAAATAAAATAAATAAATAAAATAAATAAATAAAATAAATAAATAAATCGTCCAGTAGTTTCGGAGCTAATACAAACAAACGAACAAATATTTCCTCTTCATAATAATATTAGTACTTATTAAGAATAATTTAGTAACCCAAATTGTAAAATTATAATTGCTTAAGTCATGTCAAAAATATTTTTTAAATGTTTGTTTTGTTTAAAATTAATAACAAACTTTAGGGATTCCAATGTAAGAGAGTTTATGCCTCTTGATTTAATCAAAGATTTTATGTAACATAAAAAGTTAGGGCTCATGAATGAGAGATAAAAATTATGACACTAAAGTTCAATAGTTGGGGTTTAGAGATGTCAGCTGTGGATGTCAGCCTGAAAATCATTCGTTATCGTGGCTATGGCGACTGACTGGTGGGATGGCGTGATAACCTCTGGAAGTGACGTGAGTGGAGGTCTTCGTTCAGCTGGCCCACGGCTGTACTGTAACGTGTTGGCTTAAGTAGCTGTAAGTTTATGTTTGTATCTGTGTTAATAAATAAATAAATAAATAATCTGCGGCTAGTCTAGAGCCGTAGACGTGTAAACGCTAGTCAGCTTTAAACTCTTGCTTGGTTTCAGATGGTTCCACGGCGTGATGTCGGCCAAGGAAGCGGAGCACCTCATCATGGCGAAGGGCAAGAACGGCTCGTTCCTCGTGCGCGAGTCGCAGGCGCATCCAGGCGAATATGTGCTCTCGGTGCGTGTGCGCGGGCGCGTCAGCCACGTTATGATCCGGAGACAGGTGAGAAATACATTATGAATGAGTTTCTTATATGGCCCGCCCAAATAACCTCACTCAATATGATGGAAAGCGATGAGGTCTAGATATGAGGCTGACAAGCACAGTAAGGGTACTCGTAGCTACACATACGCGGGCTGATAAAGTTGGTTCGACAAATACTGAAGAACCTACTTGGTCAGCCCGCTCATGAATGAAGATTCGACTTGTGTCGATCACATTCAACTACGTACATTATTATTCGATTTTACCGCCCGGCTGTGCCGATTAATGCCGGCCTGATTATGTGTGTAGCTACTTTAATGCGAAATAACCACTGGCCCGGTCAACCTTAGGTACGTTAAGGCACGCGAAAATTTTTCACGTCCAGTTTAAAGACCGCGATACTAAAAGAGGAAACAAAGACTTAAGATTGATGGCACGACAAAGAAAAGATTCACCGTCAACTTCCTGACTGACGATGTCTCTCGCAATTGAAGAGGCTCAAGGGAAAGGCATAATGCTGCAACCTGTCCAGAGCTTCGAGACCAAGCGGCACCGTTCCAGAGATGAGAGCGGTACTTACTCTGCACACAAGCGAACTGAGACTTGTGTCTTAAAAAAGACAGAAGTTCCTCAAACCTAATAAGGCGCTGGTTTTTACGACACGTTTCGTGCAGTGGTATTTTTAGACTAGGGATGTAGTTATCTGCAGTGAGTGAATTTCCACCATTTCTTTCGCCTAGTTCGTTCCCTCGTTACATTGTTCACTCTTTACTTCATTAGCTAAGTTTGCCATCGAATTGATTTTTCTGAAAAATAATAATAACATAAGTAAGTATTATATTTTGCAATTCAATTACAAGTACGACCTGTGTTAATTTTTCTGTGAATTCCAATATTATGCTTTTGCCACTGAGACAGACTTCTGTGAATCACCAAATAATTTCGGTGCCATAGTAATCTGCAGCATCCGCGCTATAATTTTGAGTTCAATCGTAATTCGAGGAAAGGCTCTTGGGCACACACATCCGTAAATTACCTAATATGAGCTCCAGTGGACCTGTCTTCATTATTTCTGATGAATTGAATGGCTGGTTTATTGTTTTGTAAGGAATAAGAATAGTTACTTCTGTTCTAAGAGTCTGTTAAAGGTTTTGGCGCATAATAGTGAAATTTCGTTTCTAGTTGAAATAATTATCTCTGTATTATCCAAAAATAGGGTTATAAAATACTTTCAAAATACTATTGTTCATGTTAGAAAGGTTTTCTTTGCTGCAGATTGGCTTGATTGCGTCAAACAAAGTAACGACTAATCTGAAGGCGTAAACTCAGAGTTTAGGAGTAGTTAACTTAAGTTTGTGGCAATCGGGCCTAATAATGAGTCCTGATCGTGTCCTACCTAAGCCATCTTATTTTTTGTACTGAGTTTCAAATCTTGCCGTAATCGTCTCGTAACAAGCACGTTATGAGAAGTGGCTGACCCGAGCAGACCAGTCGCAATTAGCGACTTATTAGACCTCTGCGTAGGCCGGGCGTGTTCCACTGCTTGTCATTAGAACTACGCTTCTAACCTCACAAATTGGGCTGGAAACAATCATCTATAATGAACAAAAAATGCCTCCGAACTACATAGGGACAAACTATGTATTGTTTTTTGCTTGTTACGCTTGCCAAAAGAGCCGCCCACGTACCTACCGGAGGAAGTTCAACTCGAGCACGTCCACGCTGTAATATACGGTCTATTTGTATGAACATAACGTCGGACAAATCTACTCGAATATTATAAAGAGGTAAGCGTTTTTGAGTTCGTAGGTATGTAGGTAATCTCTGAAATTACCGAACCTATTTCAAAAATTATTTCACTGTTAAAAATCTACATTATCCCTGATTGCTGCATATATTTGTTTTAAAATAATGAGTTTTCATGACATAAAATGAAGATCACGCAGGGAAGCCGAGGGCGGAAAGCTAGTTAAAAAGAAACAAATAAAAAAATATCTGAGAAGAATTTTATTTCACCACCATCTAACCCCAAACTAAGCGAAGCTCGTACCTACTGTGGTTACAGATACTGATAAACATACTTAAACATAAACAACAAATTCACCAGGTCTTTTTAAGGCCTCGATTGCTCAGTTGGAATAGCAGCCGGATTATGGGAAACGCGAGTTCGAGTCCGGCTTGAGCTCTAGGATCAGGTCGAATATTTCTAGTCTCTATCTTTAGATAGAAAATGGAGCATTTTTACAATGCTTTAAATTAAAAATTTATTTAGCAGAACCCACTGACTCCCGCTCATGCTGGAGTTACTCCCCCATTTAGCAACATCGTCTCACCAAAGGCAAACACTATATATTGCGTAAGCGAGAAGATCTGACATCATATTAGATTTCAAAGAGACTCCTATTATGTGAACAATAATTATTTAGATAGGTACATAATATGCTTCGGTTCATAATCTCACTATAAATAGAAACTACATAAATATTCGTGCCATTGCCAGACGATTTATTGAAAGAGTTATCCTTCTTATACATTCTTGAACGTTTTTCTACAACTATTACGCAATTTGTATAAAGTCAAGAGGGACTTGTTGTCTGAAGAGGGACTTCGCTTCCCTTTGCGTGTGCCACCGCTTGTACAACGGGTTTTGTTCGATATGATGCCCACGGCTACTTTTTATCACCGCACCGCTCGCCACCGGCAGGGAGTTCATCCTCACCCACTGAATTCGCAATGGTCTCGTATAGTTCGGTTTCAGAGATGTTTCCTTCTGAGGACTCATTAAATTGTTGAATGAGCTGGTTTGTAATTGAGGAATGCTGAGGTTTTCCCAATGAGTTAATGTATGGAATTCTTCAAGAGGGGTTTGAAAAGGTTTTTGCAGGGTCGACAACGCGCGAGTGATACACCTGGTGTTGCACGCGTCCATTGGCTGCGGTAACCGCTTACCATCAGGCGGTCCGCGTGCTTGACTGTAAGTAGTATAAACAAAAAAAAAGTCAGTAAACCTCGTTAGTCAGTGTTAAAAAGCAAGATAAAGCTGAAAATTACATAAATTGTAACAGTACCTACATTTAATATCTTGTAATAAAATCAACTGCGACGAACGATACTTGTCTGTATGTTGTTGGATGTTCCAGCATCCCGGAAAAAACAACTGGATGGATTTTAGTAAACCATTGTTCATTTATGCCTTATAAGCTAAATCAAAAGAAAAATACTAAATTACTTCTTACCATATTGAGAAAAACTAACAACAAACTTATAAAAGAGGTTACCATTTTGAGTAACATTGCGTTCCGTTTGAGGCCCCAGGCTCCCAGAGAGGGGTCCTGAATGCTTATTCCGCGTCAGATTTTTACCCTTTGCTCTTATTAAACTACCTTTAAAACCGCCCATTGAGTAGCTGTTAGTGATCTACTCAATTATATTGCCATTGCGGACAATATTAAATAGTACAATACGCATGTGCACGTTTGGGCACGTGCCCAAAGTGCCGAATGGTAAAGAGGGCCCTGGTAAATTGACACAGTGTGCACAGACTACGTAGAACGCGAGTTCGATTTGTGGGCCTCCATGTTACCTACCAGTTCTCAATAATTTGCAGTCAAACATTTGGAAGTCCAGATATAGACTAAAAATGTTATTAAAAGCTGCCTTTAATCTCAAAAGCCTATTAAATGAACAATCTAAACTGGTATCTGGGTGTTACACTGCGGATTGGTAATAAATATTTGTTAAACGACGAGTTTGACGAGAAACGCAATAAAATTAAATCACGTTTAAAAATGCCATCGTCTATTTTTATATTTGCCTAATTTGCAAACTGACAGGACTAGTGTTTACACACACGTAGTAATAACGTATAGAAGGACAGTCTTCATATATTACAACCGCCCCGTCAGAAATGAAGTACTAATCCGATCCACACATGCGTGACTATTGCTTGCTTACGTGCAGCGCGCTTTGACATTGAACATTGCGGAGCTGTAATGAACACTGCAGAGCGGTCCGTTAGGAGCCTTAAGACACCAATTAAGGTGCTTCAAAATGGGCGCGCGGACTTTGTTTCTTTAGGTAATTATTCTAAATTCGATCCCCGCACCGTACAAACATTTGTGTGCATGAACATGTCTGTTTGTACTGGTCTGGGTGTCTCCTATGTATAATAAGTATGTATTTACAAAAGAAAATGTATTTAAGTATGTTTATCCGTTGTCTAGTATCCCATAACACAAGCTTTAATTAGCTTACTTTGGGGCTAGATGGCGCTGTGTGGAATAATGTCCAGGGATATTTATTTATTATTTATTTATTTGCATCTCATTAAATCCATGTGCGACCGTCCGCAAGATAAAAAGACAAAAATGGGGTGATGATCCCACCAGCCGCGGTTTAAAAGACTGCAACCATTCGAAGAGACAGGTAGAAACGGATGCTCAGTGCTTTAAATTAGCGTTCAACTGTTCAATATGACATCTCACATACACTCAAGAAGTATCCTCCCCTCCTCCTCCTCAGTCGCTCCGTACTTGATGGAGCCCTGCGCTGATTGGTTACAAGAAGTGTACCTACTTACTCTAAAAAAACAATATATATAAATACAGTTTAACTGCTTCAGTAGTTTTTAAATACATACTTATCTTATCATTAATAGCGTATTGCTAATGAGAACGAGATAATTTTATGATCTTTGTTCATTTACGTCAATTTTATAGTTATTTAGAATACGAGTATTATTGACTGCATTTTATAACGAAATACCTAATGAGTTTTACCAGCAAATGACGCGATTAAAACGGACTACTATTTCATATATTTATTGTTTTCATGCACAAAAAAGCTAAATCATAAAAACTATTTCATATCTTCTTATTATGAAATAATGTGAATCTATACCTAGCGACTGTCCATGTCCTATGAGATATCAAATGTGCTAGATAATTAGATTAATATTTGATCTACCTATATTATGTAATTTGTAAAATGTTTGATTTCGGTTTTTCAAAACAACTGCTTAAAGGTACTTATTTCGGACGTTAATCAGCTATGTTTATTTGTATTAACTACTTTAGGAATACAAAATGATTTAGTATTCATAAAGTGAACAATTATCGCTGGCCATAGATGGCCAACCCCTGAACTTAAAGCATATTTTCAAAAAAGAACGCAATTGCACAAATTACAATCGACTAAAATAAAGATTAATTATCATTATAGACTTTCGTGACCCCGTAATCGCTAGGTAATGAGACACTTAAGTCATTCATTGAATACTTTCTGTTTTGATCTGGTGAGGGAGTCGGAGACCGTTCTGAGAATCCTGTAGATACTCAGTGACCCTCTGTGTGTCCTTAGGCGGTGCATTTAAATAATGACCATTTAAGGCACGCGTATGCGTATCCAGTTCATTTGGTTCAACTCGGTGTCAAAGATAATTTGATGGTAGGTATAGAAAACTATATTTCAGTTTCTACGTTACGGTACAGCACCATCCACAACTCATATATTATAATAACTATCAAAAGTTGACAGCTAGGAACAGAGTGGTTTGTGTGGAAAAATGATAGTGTTGTTTTCATTATTTTCCTCGTAATTAAACGTTTTTTCTCTTCATAGGACCCTTCCTTAATTGTACCTTAGCAAAAAAATTAAAATAAATTGCACAATTGGAGCCTTTCTCGAGTTTTGCGCTCGGCCAATTATTTGGCGATTCATTTTTTTTAAATAGATCACAAATTTCATTTTTCCACGGCGTCCAATGGGAAACACTGAAAGCTATGGTTGAGGTGTTCCACCTTTAGGTCTGTTAACCTCTGCACTGTGACCTGCGACCGGTGGCCTGGCCGATCAGAACAGTTTACCGAACGCTAGTCACATGAATTCACCGAGACCTCCTCAGATAAGAAGTTATAATCGAATAACGATAAACAATATATCTATAACCCTAGGTACTGTAGGTGATCAAGAATAATATTGTTAGACTGAGCTTGATAGGCTCACTTCGTCATACATACTATTGTGTTCACCATTCGCGGTCTTTATGAATACGCGTCCTACGCTAAATCACTGGTATACATTTATCACGTTGGTAGTAGGCGTGATTATTTTATGTTTTTATTGTCTATGTCTAGTTACTTCAAGGGTAAACTTTACAATTCTATCATCATCTTTATCAGTCCCTTTAAAAACATTTTTAAAGAGAAACAGAATTTAGTTTGGAAGGTCTCTAAACTGCAGACCTAAAAGTCGATTTTGTGGTTTACAATAATGTAATAATGTAGTATGTATGTATGTATGTAGTATGTATGTATAGTAAATTGTCATTTCAGCATTTATCTTGCTTTTTGTTTGCTAATCGCTCCAAGGCTAATCATTAAGAAATAATTGATATTCTGTGTGTTTCAATAGACTGCCATTGTCAAATAAAAGTTTAAATAAAATACAGATAAGTACTGAGGATCAACGATTTCATCAGTGTCTTATACCTATCAGATCCGTAACGTAGCATGGATACAGGAGAAAATATAAATTCCGCGAGTACCTAGAATTCGTAAAGTTGTTTCATTTCATTATTTACCATCTCTTTTCGATCAGCCAACTGTCTAGACTGGCTAGCGCACCGCGACTGCACACTGCGCATCACCGGTATTTCCGTCTGCACTTCGATCCAAATGCCGTCGGCTGATTCGAACTACCAGGAGAGTAGGAAACCTAGGTCATACGTCACGCATGCGTCGTTGTGACCTAACTGCCTCGGTCACGCTTACCGTAGGCACTTCGCACACTGTATATGCACTGCCGTAGTGCATTTTCCTGCATTTTCCTTTGATATTTATCCGGAAATATCGATTTGAATGCACATTAGGATTGCACTTCAACGAGCGGAGGCCCTAAGTGCACTAAAAGTGCATGCTCTCGGGAAATTTGTACCAGGAGAGCATAATGTAGTTGGAGATGTTTTTAATGACTTGTGTATGAGTGAGAGGGCAATATGTGCAGCGGACATCGCCTTGCACCTGCGCCGTAGACCGCAGTCATCTGTCATTTAATTTCTGTAAACAATATCAGAGCAAATAATTTTGTTTTGAAGGGTTTTAGTGATTTTACTATAAAACCAGCCCAGATGGAAGGGAGCTGTTTATCTGAAAATATTAACAACAATTTTTTATTAACAAAATCGATCTCGAAAGGTTGATATCAGCAATTATGGTGACTAAAGCTGTGTTAATAACCCTTAGTTTTAACGACACAATAACTTGGGTAAGTAAGTTTCTTTAACTGAACCGTTAACGTTATACTGAATCATTTCCTATCAATACAACCGTTTACAAAAAGCACCGTTGTCTGTAATATCTGCTCCTAGATAGCACAGTCGCCAAACTCCATGAAACCTTTGTTCGCAAATACGCAGATAGCTCGGTTTACAGAAAGCCTCCATAAACATGAAACTTAATTCATATGAACAAAATTACTAAGTTATAAAAACAATTAAAGGTTTTTTTTTTAATGTTACCCTTATTGAAGAATAGGACGGATCCTTCACTTCAGGTTAATTTACATCTAGGATAACTAGAATCTTGTTTTCAAAATGGCAGAAAACCTGTCCAGTGTCCACATGAACATAATATTTGCATTTGAAATCATCTTTCGCTTGTTGTTCGCGTTACCGCCACGTTCCCCAAACGCTATGATTGCCTTATCATTATTATTTTTTATATTGCCCGTCAAAATGGCTTCACTCCACCTGATGGGTCGTGAGGTTCAATTATCAGGCAAGCACAGTAATGTAAAGGACTAACTGAGCCGGCCAGCCTCATCTTGAAAGTCTGCAGCTAAATGCCTTTTAAGCCACGCTGCTCACACCGAAAACTGTGCCCCCAGGTTATTTTTCTTAACTATTGGGGTTGAGAACTTTCTTTACTCACACTACAACCCGGTAGTTTAGAGAAGATGAAAATAAGCAGACCGCTTAGAAAGAAAACTCTATTTTGTGTCCCGTTTTAAAATAGCAACGTTCAAAGTCAAGTTGTTTATTTGTGATTCACAGGTAAGATACAGATGTCAAAATCTTAAATGATAGTGCTCTGTGATCTGCCATTTGGCATACAAATGTCTTAATCCTAATTGGTTTACAGTTCACTTTAGAATGCAAATAATATTAGTTCATTAATTTATAATTACAATAATGTCGTAGCAGGTAAGAAATAAAATAAAAATAGGTCGCTAGGTAATATCATGTGTGTGTGTGTGTTGGTGATATGTCAATTATTTTTAGTGTCAATAAATTCTTGAACCGAACAGAAAGCCCTTACTATCAGATATTCGAAAAGCATTTTCTTAAATGTCTGAATATTACCATCTGTCCTAATTTTATTTGTTGTTATCAGTAAAGATTGTTGTTATTTAGTATTAGCAGTTCAATAGCAGTGCATCGATATTCCTTGTAATAGCGTGCTCCGCGCGCGGGTCGGAATGCTCGCCATTACGCCATTAGAGCGATGCGCAGACGCACACTAATTGCTCAAGTGATTACCCTAGATCTACACAATTGATGACGATCGATGGGAAAATGCTAACATCTATTACATCGCTAGCACATGCATCTTACTGAATATCACAAGTCGATATAATACTCAACCTTTTGTCGTTAGTCCCTGTGTGATTTACAAATGAATGCCTTTTTTACTTGCCCAATAATTCCTTACTGTGGGCGAATATATCTCTATCTGGAAACGAAATTTCCTTTTCCTGGGAGTATTCAGATAATCCTGGTCGTCACATAATCATTGCCTACCACTTGGAAGATTTCGGTATTTATTTATTTAATCTTTAATGCAGAAATGTAAATTAGGCGGACTTAATGCTAAAAGCATTCTCTACCAGTCAACCATCGGACGAGACAGAAATGCTGTTGGCGGTGCAAAATGTTAATCAGAAAAGGAAACGAATACAAAGATAGTAAAAACTTAAAAACGACAGATACAACCTAGTCAATATAAATTATACGTAATATACATAGAAATACATAACATAATATATATATATATATGTATTCTGATCGCTCACCTCTCCTGGTCAGCCTACACACTAAGCAGTATTTTTGCCTAAAACAAATTGATACACTAGTAATAAGTGGTCTGATTCATTACATGTAGGTATCCAGAACTCTTCACGATTGACGACCGACTTGGTGTAATGGTTAAGAAGTTGGCTACTACACCAGAGGTCGCGGGTTCGATCCCCGCACAGTACAAACATTTGTGTGCATGAACATGTCTGTTTGTACTGGTCTGGGCGTCTCCTATGTATAATAAGTATGTATTTACAAAAGAAAATGTATTTAAGTATGTTTATCCGTTGTCTAGTATCCCATAACACAAGCTTTAATTAGCTTACTTTGGGGCTAGAATATGGCGCTGTGTGGAATAATGGCCAGGGATATTATTATTATTATTATTGTAATTTAAGATTTTACCTACAGAGTCTTCAGACTTAAGCGTTATTCATAACTGTTGTGAGTGACAATGCGTACCTACCGGTATTTCCATTTATGTTATTTCCATTGTCGTAAATAAAAAAGTTGCTAGCTTGTAGTACCTAAGGAGATGAAACTAATTAACAATTCTACAGAAACCTAGTCTTGCCTTTCATTCTTCTCGATGTCAAAAATTGGCGTTAAAATAACATCACAGCGCAATACCAATGGTAAAGATTTGATTAAGCTTTTATGAAAAAGACGGAACTCATTTCTATTAATTCCCTTCTTCACAACTTTAAAGAAACGTTAGTAGAATTGCAAACATCCAATAACTTATCCATCACAGCTGTTGATCGTTGGAGTTTAGTTTTAAAATTACTGTCGTCTTTGGCTTAGAAGTACTTTTTTATAAACGATCACTCACACTAAATAAAAATAAAAAAGCGTTTAATGCTTTCAATCGTACAAACATCATCATGAACATAAAAAATAAAACACTGAAAGCAATTGGAGGTGGCTCAGCTTGTGCTGACCTAGGATCTGGATCCTAGGCAGCGCTGTTTTTCAGCCACTTCCATTTCTCTATCGGTGTTAAACTACTAAGAGCTAAATGCCCGAATCCACAACTGTGAGTAAAGTTCTCAGACCCTCACGAAAGTTTATGATCCTCGCAATTGGCAGTAAGACTTGCTTCCCATTCTCCAGGCATATTCTGAGTTGCGCACTTGACTTCTGAGAGTTCAAGCGAGTACCTGACAGTAAAAAAAATACCAACTATTGTTCGGCGTGAAACTGACATACTTACCAAACTTTATTATTTATGAATTGATTGAGATAAAATATAGTTACACTAAATTTGAAGTTAAGCTGGCCACAATCCTTACATTCGCGTACCACACCTGCTGGATTACGGCGTCATCCACACACAATCCAGCATTTAGTGGCCCAGTTCTTTGTCTTCTCATCCAAACGTGGAACCGGTAACGCTCTTCCAGCGCATTCGTTTCCTTCCTCTTATAAACCTGGAATCTTTAGGCGAGCGTGAAAAGGCATTATTTAAAAATCCTTACAGAAAATTGCATTAAAAACGGTTGAGCCGTTTCTGAGATAGCGTGCCCAAAAACGCATAGATAGATTAAAATCTAAAAATCATCGTTTTAAGTTCTGTAGCGTTTTTTAAAGCCCCCAAATAATCGTTCATTATATATCTTTCATGTATATACAGCGATTAGTTATAATTGTTTATATGTACAGATTAGGGGCTTAGTAGCTTCAAGTATTTATTTAAAACAAGTAGTTTCCTCATCGCAAAATGTTAACAAGTCCACCGTAGCCCATGAGCTGAATGTTAATACATCGTGATCTCCCAGGATCAGGAAACACAGCAGCAAAGTACTCTAGAAGCCTACGTGACTGTCGGCATGGCGTGGCCTTGGGGATAAGGGGCTCTAGACTCGTGTTGTTAATGCGACCATACATTATGCTATTATAGCAATAAGCAGTCTGATTAGGGAGTATCAATAATAGGGGCACAGATTACTTAATAGTCATGTACTACGTAGTAACAGATATGTCCCACCATAGAACATTATCATTTGTACATGTGTGCTATTATGTGACTGGCGTATAATTTTATTCCAAGGCCTCTTTAGTTGAAGGTGTCAGTGGTCAGTACTTACAGTACAGTACAGTTTTTTCTGTGAAAGCATGTTTTAATTTATTATAATAATAAAATGGCTACTATTATAATTATCAGATTTTTTATGTTTACCATATAACAATGCATTCCGTCATACATTAAGAAGCTACCCACAGGTTTATTTACGCCGACCTGGTGACCGATGGTACTCAGCTCATACAATAGTGCATTTATAAATGATAAAAATAAAAACATATATTTATAATAACGGCCTTTCATGATTATAATAAAAATATCAATTAGGTCTGACGATGAAAAGATCACCGTCAAAATATTACTCAGACAAAACGATTGCCGTCGAACTGCAGTCAGGACAATGGTTTCAGGCTCGTTCTACGCGGCTGTTGACAATCAACCGCCAAAAAGGTCTCGGTAGACCCGGCGGCTAGTAGGTAATTTTCGCGCGCAAGTACATGGAGTGACAGAGGCTTTGGTATAGGTTCCCAACACGCATCTATCCATAAATAACATAGCTCAGTAGAAACCCGTTTCCACCAGTGCTATGCTTTGTGGACTAATGAATATGAATGGTGGATATCAAACGCATCCATGGAGTTTGTGACATAACACCGGGGTGTAGCTACGGGGATCTGTGAAATAAAAATTGTGAATATAAGGTTAGATGACCCAATAACAACCCCGGATGAGTGCAGGTCACTGGCAGAAACAGCACCTATCATCTGCACTTCTAATGAGCTGCGGTTTTCGAAACAACTTCAAACTAGACTTGCAGCGTTTTCATGGATGAAGGAATCCCCTGTGAGCGCTGACCAACTTCTTAAATCTGATCAACTCCCAAGCTTGAGGCTCATTGAGGACAAAAAAGTTCTGAAGTTGTCTTGACGTCTATATTGCGTTCCGTTAGTTGCCGAAACTTTCCCGCAAAATCATTTAGTAGTGTGTTGCATATCATTGAATTATTCTCTTAATACATGTTTTACAGCATAACAAATACGACGTTGGCAGCGGCGAGCAGTTCGACGACCTGGTGGGACTGATCGAGCACTTCCGGTCGTACCCCATGGTGGAGACGTCGGGGGACGTCCTCCGGCTGCTCCAGCCGGTCAGCGGACTGCGCTTAAGGGGGCACCGTGACTTCGACAAGAAAGTGTCTGTGCAGGTATTAGGAGCATTTATCATGCGAGGACTTGATTGGCGTAGTGCGCTGTAGCACGGTTTCTCGCCTTGACTTGCGTGGGAAACCCCACGGTTCGGGTTCGGTTCCCGGTCGGGTCAATTAAGAAAACGTACTTTTCTGATTGGTCTCTGGTCTGAGTATGCTGGGACACGCGCCTTGCTTGTATCTTTGTCTGATTCCTCGTAATACAAGGACGTTTATTCTTACTTCGAGACCATGACAATTTTACTGCTGTGTTGTCTGGAGCATATTTATATTAATTTACTTATTAAGAAGAAACAGAGGCACCATTTACCATTATCAAGAAATTAGTCCAATTTTCCTGACACGTATAGTACTCGTGAATCTTCTGTGTACGAGCCCGATGTTCCTACGAGTACAAATCTATTGTTCCTATAGTTTCTACCTGTTCCCATGCAATTTGTCACAGTTAATAAGCGTCAGTAAATTTAATTATCACATCAGTATGATAAATGCGATCAGTTATTTGTGTCGCAGTCACAGTTTGAATAAAACAACAGTCGCCTCACGTGGCGAAACGCGGTTCTAGTGCAATTAAGTGCTATGAAAAATGCAACTATAATAAAAATTTATCTTTATTTTATTAGATTACGCCGTATGTAAACGTTATTGTTTTCCCATTGTTTGGTTCAACAGATTTTATTCATTTAAAAACCAAACCGGATCTGTACGTTACAGTCAACCTTAAGGCATCATTTACCTACGTAGTTCTCAATGCTATCAAATGAGTTTCGAGACGTAAACCACATTGTTACGTTTGTGTCGTGAACGACTTAACCACTAGACAAATCTTCGTTCGTCATGCATACTATATAATATTTTAATAAGCAGAACCTATAAACACCAAGATCAGGCCTGAACCTGTCCCCCTAACTAAGAAAGCCTCTCTTTGTATGCCAGAGACACACACACATACATTACACATAGGTGATTCTACACATATACGAGTACATAAATACGAATTTGAAATGTGTTACAGGAGGTGGAAGAATGTAAAAAGTTGGAAAGCAAGCAGAGCTTTGAGAGTGAGTTCCTGACGCTGAAGATGCTAGAGGAGAGGAGGGCGTTCACCACTCTTGAGGGTCAGCGCCCGGAGAACGTTCTCAAGAACAGATATCGGAACATATTACCTTGTGAGTAAAAGTAAATTAGATAATCCGTAGAACTAAGATAACTGAGATAGATAAGTGATCAAGCGAAACATACCTAATGGATCAGTAAATTGTCAGATGTCAGGCAGATCCAGTAAGCAGGTGACATGAGAAAATCGTTAGCCGTTACGGTAGAAAACTTCTTTTCAATTCATAAATAAATGTTGAAGTTAACTATTTAAGTTAACTTCAACATATTTTATTTATTAGACATTATCTAGTTTGATTACAATGCTCGTGCATGTCGATCAATTTCTCATTTTTTATACGCAAAACTTGTTTTTTTGGTACCAATGTTTCTTGTTAAATGCAGTTCCTACTTTGATGGTCGCTAAAATATCGATTGTTACATACACAGTCAGTCAGGCAGGACGGTCATTTTTGCATTTGAATTTCAATTATATTGTAGTTGAATGGCATGATTGTATAATTTGGACTAAAATTGTCAAAAAAGATTTTATTTAATTTTCTTTACCATTCTAAATAGTCGCACAACACAATTTCATATAATTGAGCAGAATCTAGGCTGTGGTCAGTCAAGTGATAGGCCATTAAGCAAGTGCTTGTTCTTCAGATGACCAAACTCGCGTAGTGTTGCGGCGTGCGGGGCGTGATGAGGGCGACTACATCAACGCCAACTGGATCCGCCCTGCCAGCGTCAGCGACTCCTCAAGCTCCGTGCAATCTTCTATTGAGAGTCTGGACAGCGTGAAATGTGAGTTGTCAGGAAACATATAAATGCTCATAAAGAAAGCGTGTCAGTGGAGTGGTGAGGAAGTTTGCGGGCGGGTGAAATTCAATGCTGCCAACCTAACGATTTTGACAACTCGAAGTGCACAATTATTTATAAAAATCGGGTTATAACTATGACAGTTGCTTACGCCCGAAATCAAAGTTGAGAAAACCTCAAATGAATACCCGTCTCTTTCACATCTACTGACATATAACAGGATAGCATCAATTTGATTTTCGTTTGTGGATTCGGGCGTCAATCAGTCAATTGCAATTGAAAAGTCGTGATTTTTCAGTTGGGCGGCGGACCACTAGATCAGGGTTTGACAAAATGGAAGCACCAGAAACTACCTAGGTACTGAACTTATAAGAGTTTTATGGTTTTCATAGACGAAATTAAAATTTTAGCTTCAGCAGGGTAATACCTTTTTGAGGAAATGACTTGTCTTGATCATTATCAAGAGCTTTCGTTGTATGTGGGAAGAAATAAAACAAATTTCAATACTTAAACTTAGTATCATTTACACGATAAATAGGAAGTTTTTCATTAAACGGCGTTATAATGAGTCTACACTTGTTGTTTTAAAATCTTGCTGTTTTACTTCAGCTTGAAAAATACGTAAGAAAATACGAAAACATTGTTGTTGATATAAAAAATAAATAAAGAGGCATTTAAACAAAGCACATTGATTTTGAACAATTTTAGTACCCAAATGCTTCGTCAGCAAAACCACATTGATACTGGATGTCCATGATTACTTTTTTTGTAATTCGAGCTAATAAGGATAATAATTCTAAATGCGTTATACCAAACTTGGAATCTTAATCCTTTTTTTATATATTGCCCGTCAAGATGACCTCACTCCACCTGATGGAATGTGGTCGTGAGGTACAGATACCACTCCGGCTGACAAGCCTCCGGAGAAAACGCGATTTGCGTCAATCGCAAAGAATACGAATTCTGCGTCCCTCCTAAAATTCGGCAATCCAGTCGCATAAGCGAGGTGACAGACCATATGCCGGAAGCTTGGAGAGAAGCGAACGATGCCAGACACGGTCAAATGCTTAGGTAATGTCAATGCCAAAGATTTACCATGCTTGTCCATTGCCTCCCCCCAGATGTGTGTTACGTACGCTAGAAGATCACCCGTGGACCAATTCGGCCGGAAGCCGTACTGGCGGTCGTGAATTAGAGAGTGATACTCTAAGTAGCGGATGAGCTGTGCGTTTATGACCCGCTCAAACACTTTATTTAGCAAAAGCAAAAACTGGAGTTACGGCTATTGAACGGTAATAAGACCGGTACCCCTTTTTGAGAACTGGTTGAATGTTCGCTTCCCTTCAAGACAGCGGCACAAGACCCTAACATATTAGGTACCTGGGCATGAATTGAACAATTGAATACAGGCGCAAAAGTTGCTAGCCTGTCGGTTTACTAAAGTCTATTTCGAAGAGTGTGCGGGCCAGCTGCACCAGTCGATTCCACCTTTTCGCCATTGGAGCACTTGACGCACATTGGCTTTCCACCATCACGTTGTGGATATTCCAGCTATCCGCACGAAGCGGTTCGCCGATTCATTCATAATGCGAACAGCAACGGAATGTAACACGCTGCCCGCGCAAGTTTTTCCTGAACAATACAACCTGGGTCTTTACCATTACAGACCACATCGTCACTTATTTCCAGGTGCGATTGTGATCAAATGACTGCCTAGTGCGCATAAAAAAAAAATAAGATTGGTGGCAGACACCAGGGCACAAAGAGTCCAAGACGCACTCCTTAGCAGGAATATATTAATTTTTTTAAACTCTATTTGTTTCTTTATCTTTATTAATAGATTTTTACATATTTTTATTTTTATTGCGGAATTCGTACGTGGTGATTTAGCCAACAATACCCATACATTGTATCGATGAGTTGATTTCAATGATAGAGGCCTTTGCCCAGAAGTGGTACAGTAAATAGGTTTATAACTAACTATCTAACTAATTGCGGAATTTAGAAATAATATAGGTACCTACAGATGTAATCTAGGTAGTGCTACTTTAATAGTTCAATAGCGACACAAGCAGGAGCTGCGCGTGGATGTGTGGAGTCTCACGCAAAGATCGCGTGCGTAACAGCCACATCCGCGGCAGCCTTCGTATTCGTAACATCGCAGACAAGCTGCAGGAGTGCCGCCTTCGTTGGTATGGTCATTTCTCACGGAGATCGGCAAACTACTGCCCACGTAGTTTGCCGTAGTTGACGTAGTTTGCCGTAGTTTGCCTGGCGGGGGCGGCGCCAGGTACCGGTAGAAGAGGTTGACCCAAGAAGCGGTGGCTCGACGTCGTTAAGGGTGACATGCGTGCCAACAGACTCACCACTGAGGATGCACAAGACCGCGCGAAGTGGGCCAAGAAAATAAGAAAGGCGGACCCTTGGACCCCATACACCAGTGTGGGTTCACAACCGGGATAGACCGCAAGGATGATGATGATGATGGCTACTTGAATGGTTCAAAACGGGATTACACCACGTGGCTTTTTTTTCTGATAATGAGTGAGTACGTGGTATTAATCCAGTTTTGAACTACAAGTATTCTAACGTTAGTGGGCAACGAAAGATTAATGAAATTATAGTGCTACTTGAAGTTTGAACAGATATATTAGATGCCTAAAACATCTTTCCTATTATGCTTATATCGACGACTTCTACACAGTTGGAAGTCTCTTTTTCCTACCTAAGTACCTTTATGCCCAGAATTTCCAGGAGCAAAACAAGAAAACTAAAAACAATATCTCTTTCCATTTTAGCCTTGATCATGCGCAGCGAGGTGAAGAAGCCCACGCCCCTCGTCTCCAAGTCCTTGTCAGACGACGCCTTGAGAGAGGCCAAGATGAGCATCAAGTTGGACAAAATCAATGGAAACGTCACTAACGAAATCGGTGAGTAGTCGGTTTGGCGGTTATGGACGTCAATCAATACAAAAAAGCCATCGCTGACCCTTCCTCAAACAAAATAAACCAAAGAATATATTTTTTCACGAAAACAAAACATTTCGGGTTACTTTTATAAGAAAAATAAGTGAACAGGCGCAATTCCTTTTTATTCAGTATAAAACTTGTAGATATATTATTTTCACATAATATACTTACCAAGCTTTATATTGTAAGAATTTTATGTTGTAAGAATACTATACACAGTATCATTTCAGTATCCAGTACCTTTTAAGGGAACAAAGGTGTTGGAATAACTTTGTTGGAAACCATTAAAAAATAATTATTTCACTGTGTCAGGAAAGCAGATCCCTCTAGAAATTCCTGCTTTGTGGAATATGGATGACTCCACTCAACCATCCAGAACCACGTGGCTTCACACGATACAGAAAACTAAAAACTTCCTGAATGATACGTGTGTGCTCACCACCGATCTGACACCCAGTCGGAGGGGTTGTTTTTTAGTTTTTCAACAGGTTACCTGTTTATGTTTCAGTCAAAGACAAAGTGTACATCGCCGCACAAGCCTGTATGTCCAACACGAAGGATGATTTCTGGAGAATGATATGGCAAGAGGACGTTAGGGTTATAGCGATGATAACCAATGAGACAGAAAATGGGAAGGTTGGTATCTTCTCGATATGATCTTAAATTAATAGAGCTTGTTCGACATAAGTCACAAAAATACCGTTTAAAATAAATAAGTACAGTTAATAACAGCTCAAGCATATTGTGGACAAGCACAGTCTGTAGACTTGCATCATGTCGTACCGTCCGGCCCGCGCATGGTAGTTATGTGGGTTGATTGCATTTGCAAAGACCTCTATTATATTAGGTATATGACTAAAAGACATATTAATTTTCACAAGCCTTTCTTTGAATTGAATCGTAGATATGCATATTTTGAGTAATTAAAAGAAATTGTCTGACTTTTATAGTTTTAAAAATTAACCCGTGAATTATGCTTGATTCTTTTAGAAAAAATGTGAGCGTTACTGGCCCACGTCGGGGCAGGAAGAGTGCTACGATGGGCTCACGGTCAAGTCTATAGCGGAGACGCAGTACGAGCACTACCTGCTGCGGGAGTGGGACGTCAGCGAAGCCACCACCTGCAGGACCGTCTACCAGTACCAGTTCACGGTAAATAGTTTAACAACGTCACAGGTTCTCAAATTAAATTCACAATAGAGAAATCAATTCAACGCGTCATCATCATCAGCCTATTATAGTCCCCTGCTGCACATAAACCACCACAATGATCACACCATCGCAGCCCAATCCAAATGCCAAAGCTTGATGCATCTAGTTTCTTTCGCAAGTCTTAAACGTCGTAGTTTTCACGAGCGTGAACGTCATAAAAATAAGATTTGTTTGATGCCGAATGAAACCGCTTTCTTAAACCAAAGTATTTTTTGTAATGCTCCTTGTACATATTTATAATAAACTTCCAGACTGTATTCGCCACATACATGATTTAACCATATTTAAAACAGAACTCCATGATCTTCTCGTTCTAAAGTGCTATTACGCTATCACTCAATTTTTGTGCGACGGCATCAGCTTGCTAAGATACAGATTGTAGTCCGATTTGTTGACAATTTGTTTGAATTTGCTTCATTTAATTGTGTTCTATTTATTTCTAGACAAACCTATCTAATTACTTTATCATTATTATTTTTAATTTTTCTCTTTAAAAGTCTCCCTGGTGCTAAATAAATAAACTAAATACTCAATCATTTGATTGCATTCCATTCTTATGTTAAATAAAGACCCTGTCGGGCACAGCAAATAGGGCAGAGGACTTAATAACTCAATATGTACTGTATTGACTTGATATGTTTTGGGCATAGTTTTGGGTAACTAGTTTCCTGTCAACATAAACAATTTCGCGGGCTTGCGGCCAAAACGAAAATGTTTTTATTTTATTTGTCCAGAGACATGAATTTGCGTACAGTTCTACTCAAGTACAATTCTTTAGTAAAAGAAGAAACAGAAGGAGGCGCATTTGCAAAGTTTCCAAGCTGTTGTGAAATGTTTTCGTTATGATTTTTATAGATGAAATAATAAAGGGATAGTTTTGACGGGATCTACTCGCCATTGTGTCTTGATTTCGATGGCAAGGTCTGTATATATGCTCAGTTTTTCGGTATGGGTTGTTGTGAGGTTGTGGGTGTTCGGGACGGTAAAGTCAATGAGGTAGACTGTTCCATTTTTTATGTCATGCAGTGTTATGTCCGGTCTGTTGTGGTGGATGGTTTTGACGCTGATTTATCTGAGACGAGTTTATATTTGTATGCTAGGTACTGATGGACTATTGCAGCTAATTGGTCATGTCTGCGCTTGTAGTCAGTCTGTGTGATTGATCTACAAGCTCCTGTGATGTGTTGTATAGTTTCTAGTGAACTGTGGCAATGTCGGCATCAATCTGATTGGAAGTTAGGGTCGCGGATAATGTTTCCGGTAGTTTTTTGTATTAATATTTTATTAATTGACTACTTTGTAATAAAATTGGACGTTCGGAATAAGATGACTAGTATTGTATGCCTATGAGGCGGAACACAGTGAGACTCTTAAATATGTATGATCTGAACATTATTGTTACACCTCCCTGTGATTCACAATAAAGTTAATTTGTAAAAAAGGGTTGACACTTTAAATTTACGTTATTGTTAGCGTAAAAAATTGTATTGGAATGACACATGACATGACATGACAATGTCAATTCCCTATAAATTTTTTACGCGAATGATAATGCTAGGTACTAATTTAAATTTAAAGTGGCAACTCGTGGTAGAACGTACTGGTCGGAAGGGGGAGCCCTGCGACCAGGTGGAGGGGTACGTTTACCGAACGTGGACTCCACTGAAGAACACGCTTACCCCAGAGGCTATCACTCTTCCACATCAGCTTACTAATTATAGCTGTACCGATAACCTTAGTTCTCTGTGGGATTACCTCGTTACGGATCTTATCCTTCAGAGAAAAACGGAGCATAGCTCCTTTCCATAGTTAGCAGAGGGACTCTAATCTGGTGTAGCAAGCCCAAAAGAGTGTCTAAGTCTCATTTATTTATTTATTTATTCTTTATTGCACAAACAAGTAAAGTACAATTGGCGGACTTAATGCCTACAGGCATTTTTTACCAGTCAACCGCAAGGTATAACAGAAACATTGTAATATTGGGCATATTAGATAGTAATACTTAAATATATTAAACACAATATACACAAATGATATTATACCAATTATGCAAAAATTGGTATAACATTGAATTATTTAGGTATAACATACCTAAATAATTCAAAATAAATATTCTATATTATTTTATAAAACATCATATTGCCTTAAAGAAAGTTAAACAAAAAAGTCAGCATCTGAACTCAATGACATAGTTGACTAAGACAGGATACATCAGCGGCTCACTTAAAGTGATCAAGCAACGACCTCTTCAGAGCATGTTAGGAGGTAGATTTTTGGATGTTGATTGGAAGAGAGTTCCAGGGTCGAATGGCAGACAGTCTGAACGAGCTTGATATGTAGGAGATAAAGAAAAGTGGAGTAAATTGGGCTAAAGTTTTACTTGAACGGAGGACTTTTTGATGAGAAGAGTGTAGAAATTAAAATTTACTTTTGAGGTACGTCGGAGAGTTGGAATCAAAGAGAACAGAGAAAAGAAGACACATTATCCTTATATACACACATCAAAAGTGTCTAGGGATCAACATATATTTTTGCAATAACTTTTCTCCTGATTGATATTAATTAAAATTTTCTTTAAGGATTCATCAAATAAAGTGTTTTCGTTTGTCTACAGTAACGATAAACCAAGTCACCTTTGCATTAATAAAGAAATTTGCCATTTTCCTAATAAAGGGATTTTTGACATTTGAACCACTAACATTAAAGTTCGAAAAAAAGACTGAAATAACAGTTTTCTTTAAAATTTTATTGGGTAACTTAAACAATTAATAATCCGTGTTTCTACCGCGAACACTAACAACACAAGAACATCGGTTTGGCATACTCAAAATGAGTTCATCCAAATCACGCTGTGGAATGGCCGCCCATGTACGTTGCAACAACAAAAAAAGGTCTTCTTGCAACTGGATACCCTCCATATTCGGCAGAGCTCTTCTCTGTAGCATATCCCACGCATGCTCAATCGGGTTCAAGTCTGGCGACTGAGCAGGCAAGGGCAGGACATTGATGTTAGCTGCGGCGAGAGTCTGTCTTACAACTCTTGCGGTGTGCGGTCGTGCATTATCATGCATTAACTGAAATAAGGGACCGATTTGCACTTGTAGAGGAACGATGACGTCTGATACAATCGTCTCAGCATAAATTTGAGCGTTGAGGTTGCCTCTGATCCAAATCAACTCAGTTCTTCCGCCGATCCAAATACCCGCCCATACATGATGGTTCCACCACTATAAGGATGGACTTCCTGGCAGGATTTTAATCGCTGTTGGCGTCCAGGGGTTCTCCAGTGTCGTATACGTCTTGTATCCGGTCTCATACCAAAACGAGACTCATCAGAAAAGCACATGAAACGCCATTGTTCTTCTGCCTTATTTCTGTGTTCAAGAGCCCATTGATATCGAATCCTACGATTGTGCATTGCTATAGGTGGTACCCTTAGCGGTCTTCGGGAATGAAGGTTCACTTCATGCAAGCGGTTTCTGACTGTTTGGTCGCTAATTAAGTTCCCTGAAGAGTGATGAAGGCTCACGGCTCACAGCATGGCGGTTATTGTTGGAGCTCTTCGAGTTGTGATATGAATGTATCGGTCTTGTCTCCGTGTGGTGCAGCGATACCGTCCTCCATGGCGCTCAGCCACGGTACCAGTGCTTCGGTAACGTGTCCAAAGTCGACTGATAACACTCTGACTTGTATTCAGAGCTAAAGCCACAGTACGTTGCCGGGAACCAGCTTCTATCATTCCCACGGCTCTGAGCATTTCTTCCCTGCTTAAATGACGTCGCCGCTCCATAATAACGTTGGTTTTAATCAGTAGTAGGGAAACAGTAGCACTAATAATGTCTTCAATGCGTTATATGTTTTTATAGGGAAAATATTGACAGCTGATTTTCATCTTTTACTCGAATTTGATTGACAGTTCCTGTTTCAAATTATGAAATGCACCAAAAAGGAACCATATAAATTTATAAAATCATAAATTTATTACAAAGCCACATCTCAATCTCAAGAAATCCGCATAAAAAAGCTTGATCCCTAGACACTTTTGATGTGTGTATTTACGTTGACGAATAGGTTAACCAGCTTAGTTTAGATCGTTAATAAATAGTATGAATGTCAGATAATAGATGGAACAAAAAAAATAACTAAAAAATGTCAGACAAATATTCATTGACCGAGTAGTAGCCCTTCTGTGTAGAAATGTGATCGTACATAAGTAAACCAAAGATAAAGCGGAGCGGAGCAACTTCTGGACAAACTTGACAGTTCTATCAAGTTTGTTCAGAAGTTGCTGTGTAATATTAGTGTAACAAACATCAGCGTAATCAAGTATACGAACAAAACCTTGGTACTGGCAGGTAGAATTTTTTTAAAACGATAAAGAGCACGCAGCGTCCAGGTGATTCTCTTGCTTATCTCATTCACCTGCTGACGGGTCTCATCATGACGAGTAGGGCACACTGACTTATATAAAAGAGTTTTTACGTTTTAAGAAACACATTCTTTTTCTTTTTGGATATAAGTAAATACCTTTATTATTACAGGCATGGCCCGATCATGGGACGCCGTCAGAGACCGATGGAGTGTTAAACTTCATCAGAGATATCAACAAACGCTTGTACCAGATGAAACAGGAGAAAAATCCCCCGGAACAGGTAGGTCCAACAAAATACAACTATCACTGCCTGGTGCGAATGAATGGAAGATTTTGTCACCGTGAAGATATATTAAATATCTACTATGAATCCTACAGGTTATGCAAAAATGTCATTAAGCTAGAGCAGCTTTAATACAATTTTGGATAAATGACTTTTTCTAATTTTTACAAAGTTACTAGCCTAGGCCACGAATAATTTTGGATTGAAAAGTCGAAAGCAGAAAGTTAGACTTAGGAACTTTGTTTGGACTAGTTAGGAGATAAACAAACTTATAGGTCTTTCTCTCTCCGAAATCAAAGAAGATCCCGTTTTTTGTTTTTTACTTACATCTCGAAAACGGTGCATCGTACGAAATTCCGTTGTACTACTTATTTAGGGCTGATAAAATTCTCTACAACTTTGAGTTTCATTTTTTATCTATCTCCAATCTTTGCCCAGCTATGAGCTTCGAAAAATGGGCGATTTTTAAAAATGCTTTACACTTATTCGTTTTCTGTCAATAACTTTTCTCAGCTGCGATCGTAGATTTTAGGATACTTTATAATCAAAAAATTTAACAAAAAGGAAATAACTTCAGACATATTTAATGCAAAAAGACTTACCCCTATGGTTTTCTAATGGATGCCACTATCATCATAATCATCAGCCTATCATAGTCCACTGCTGGACATAGGCTTCCCCAATGCGCGCCATCGCGCCCTTTCCTCAGCTTGACGCATACAGTTTCTGCCAGCAACCTTCTGCAAAGTGATCACAACACCTCGCCGGGGGGCGTCCTACACTGATGCCACTATCAGAACTGGACCAAAAGTTAAAAGTTCTGAGGTACTTAACAAAACTCGGAGGAGTAAGGAATTTATCTCCTAACTAGTCCAAACAAAGTTCCTGAGTAGAATTTTCTGCTCATGACTTTTTCATCCACATCCCTTTGTGAGCATCCATTGACTGGACTAGGATATACATACATACAGACAAAAAAACAAATAATTGGAGTGGTGGTCGACTTAATGTGAACATCTCTCAAGACATGGCTTGGTCTCAATATTGTCTTCTTACTACCATACAATAGGGTTCGAAATGTGTTGGATTGCATCGGCCTTTTGCTTTTGTTCCATACTTTCTTCCTTTGATATATTTTCTTCCTTTTCCAGAGCATTCTCTGTGTCCACTGCTCGGCAGGGGTCGGCCGCACCGGCACGTTCATCGTATTGGACATGTTGATCGACAAAATCAAAACTTCCGGTAAGAACAATTTTATCTAAATTGTAATGTTGTGTTTTTCGACAGTTTAATTTTTTTGAATTTACAAAGCGAATGTGTAGATCGAAAGCGAATTGGGTTTTGTTATTTGGAGCTGTTAATGTTTTAATTGATTGACATGACTACAAAGCATGAAATTCCTGAATACCTGCTTTCTTTTTGGCTTGCTAGCTAATTAAGGAATCGCCAGTTACGAAAAATGTATCTAAATAACTAAGATTATGATCGAAATCAGCTCAGTTGCTTTTGCGAAATCATTTCTTAGATAGTTCAAGGTGAACTGATGTACTCATAAGCAACGCTGAAATACTTACTCTGCTTGCGTGCCTCCGTAACGGGATAGTACTGGGGAGTCTGCGTAGTAAGATGGTGACTGACATGAACATATTACGCTTCGAATATTCGGTATTGTCATGTCAGAGAGAGGAGCAGCTCCATGATGAGCACGAACACCCTAGCTTTCTCCGCCCGGATATCGGTTTTGGCAAAGCATTACATTAGGTACTAGCGCAAGAACTGCCGAGTTTTGACTGCTTTTGAAAAATGCTGGATCACAGCATTAGTTCGAGACTATTCAGGTTGCGTGATCAATTACCTACTTCACATATTCACATGGAGCAAATGCTCATGTCAGTACTCACGGCAATGTCTCCACATATGGTCTGCTGCAGGTGTGACGCGCGACGTGGACGTGCACGGCGCGGTGCGACTCGCGCGCGCTCAGCGCAGCGGCCTGGTGCAGAACAAGCAGCAGTACCGGTACATCTACCTCGCGCTGCAGGACTTTGTGGACTCCAGCCTTACTAGCAAACGGGTAAGGCAAGCTGTTGTTTCGTGAGTAAGGCTTTCTGATTGGCTTGTCTGAAATGAAACGCCCATAAGCCGCATTCACGCACACATAAAGAGTATACTATCCCACTGCTAAAGGCCTCCATCATTGAAATCAAGTCATTCCTATATTGTATGGGCATAGAAAAAATATATAGACGCAATAAAAAAGTAGTTTAGCGCGTCATTTCTGGTTAGACAAGCTCTAACAGCTTACAGCTCCCGTCATCTGAAAAGAACGCTGGATAAGACCTGCGCAGTGAGCTGATGTAGGGCCAGATTGGTGGTATCAGCTCATCATCACATTGGAACCTCTCGCAAAACCATTCCCCTTCAATTTCGATCGTTATTTTTAACCCCCGACGCAAAAAGAGGGGTGTTATAAGTTTAACGTGTCTGTGTATCTGTGTATCTGTCTATGGTATCGTAGCTTCCAAACGGATGAACCGATTTTCGTTTAGTTTTTTTGTGTCATAGATAATTTTATCCCGAGTGTTCTTAGCCATGTTCCATGAAAATCTGTTCAGCCGTTTGAAGATCATCAGGTCTTTTCTAGTTGATGAGGGGATATGACCAACTTCCTTATGCCCGATCAATTCGAAATTTGGTACCGTGTCACTTCAATGATATTGAAAGTATATGGTAAGGTAACCATGACCTGATCAGCCGTTTGAAGATCATCAGGTCTTTAATAGTTACTGAGGGGATCTGACTACTTTTCATATGTCCTAATGATATGAAATTTGCTACTGTGTTACTTCAAACTCAACTATTTGATCGCTTTAAATACCTTCCTAATATTTTACCTACTTTAAAAAGGACAAAATAAAAGTAAAATTAAAAAATTTAAAAACCCCCGACACAAAAAATGAACTCCAAAAACTAACAAATAATATTATAAATTCACATGTTTATGGTAAGTTCAAATATTTTTATTTTTCAAGCGTCGCGTCGCGTCGGGGGACCGCTCAAGTTTATGAAGTATTTTTCCAACAACACCTTTTTAATTATTACGAATTACATGTAGTGTACCTACAAGCGATCTTAAGTTTCATGCATAGTCTTCCATATACATGTGAATTTAAAATAATTGTTAGTTTTTGGAGTTTATTTTTTGTGTCGGGGGTTTTTATTTTTTTAATTATTTTTAAACGGCGCTTCTGTATCTCTGACCATCGTAGTTTAAGTACGTGGGGAAAACTCATGGTCCAGGTGAGTAAGGGGTCGTACAGATTTTTTGGAAAAAGCATGGGTTTGTCAGGTTGTGTAATATTTGAGGAAGAAAATGGGACTGTCAATACACTTTCTGCGGGGCAACGTTTCTTTACGTCATTTTGTGAGTGCATGAAGTAGCTCAACGTAGTCACGTCGACCAAAGGTATGCATTTATTCGCAGAACGTTCAGTTGCGTCCGTAGCCTATACCAAATTCTATTAGCTACGTCACTGCGCCGTATCAGTGTGATTTCACAAGTTTCTAGCGCCGCACCACATACATTTTCACCCGCATTTTATACAAAGGTACTCAGACATGCATTTACACTTACGTAACAGTCACAACCTCAAGACACGTCGCCTCGTGTATTGCATGACGTATTTAGTCACCCCAGTAAGCCGCGAGCGGGAAGGGCACGCGCCCTGTTTTGGTCTGTCGCCTCACACTCTGTGACTTCTAACGTATACAGACGCTCGTGACATATTACAAATCCTCCTATTTTGTATTAAATACAGAACGTCTGTAAACGTCTATTGAATATGTATGGGATAAGAGTGTGACATATAACATCAATTTAAGAGTCAGGCTGCTCCGCTGAAAGTGTTAACGAATTGTATTTCTGCTTGCAGGTGTACACGGCTGACGCGTGAAGTCATCGTCAGGGAACCAAAGTGCAATGAGACTGCAGATTTGTTAATAACAACGTTTATCTATGAAACAAATCTACTAATGTTGTATTTTAGTGTCGGAAATAGATGTTACGAGTAAAGCTGAAATGGGCACACCTAGATTAATCTACTGCTGCGCGCTCGTAGAAATGGGAAATTGAAAGTGAACTTTCAGAAGACACCGGATTTTGTTTGAATTTTCAGCGTATTTCTTACTTTTACTTATAATATTGATGTTAAAGATTAGGAGGACACATGAACCTTAGATGATGATGAAAATCATACCGACTGATAATGGTTTTAAGCAGTAAACCAGAGAAACGGTGTAAAATATAAATAAATAAATATGCGTCAGACAACGCACCACTTGTCATGGACTCTGATATCCCTACCAGGCAGGGAAATAAGCCAGGCGGGTCTCCCAGCACACTGACCTGAACTGACCCTAACGAGAATCAAACGCAATATTTGAGAAACAAAACAAAAAAATCGTCGATGCTATATCGTGTTTTGGAAAAGTTGTCGCCTGAGTTAAAGAAACTGACCTACTCGTACAACTTTTATTTGCTAAATATCTTTTAATTTAGTAGTTCTTTAAACAAAGTCGATCAAATACTGACAATCTTGACAAAGCATAGCCTTAAGTGAAAAAAATGCAGGACGCTAAGAGCAGCTTGTTTGGCCACTCTCTCAGCTTTACTCGCGTAATAGGTTTTTCAGTCATAATAATTACTTTATTTAAGTTTTTTGCAAATAAACTATGATAAATTGAAATATTTTTATTGCTACTGCGGTAACACATACTTACATAATACATGCATACCATCACGGCTACCTATATCCCAAACGGGGTAGTAGCCAACTCAACGAAGGAAAAATATAGGGGAGATAATTAGTGTAAAAGCGAATTTTGGCACAAATGTAGAAATAGTGTCTGAAGCAACATACTCAAAGTACGAGGGGCATTCCAAACGAAATAAGATAACTAAAAAATTACGAAATTAATTCTTTATTACAAGTAACGATCTTTTCGAATTATTCACCCTGAGCACTTACACACACGTATACACTTTTCCATACGTTTGAACCAATTCGAAAATACCTTCTTTAGACACCTCAGAAATCTCGAAGAACGTTTACGGAGAGAAAGGTGGTCGTGAATTATGGTTTGCATTGCTGCTGATCCAATTCCCAGTTCTCGCTCCAGCTCTACATACGTAATTCGTCGGTTTTCGCGAATAAGTTTTTCGACTGCACGAACGTTTCTTGTGTGACCGCGGTTGGCTGCCGACATGTTTTCGCTTCATTTTCGAGACATCCCCGTCCTCTTTTAAATTCAGCAAACCAATTTAATACTGTTGCTCGTGAACAAGCAGACTCACCAAAAGTAGTAGCCAAAAGTTCAAAACCATTATTCAGGTTTTAAACCTTTTTTATAGTCATAATAAATAATAGCGCGAAAATCACGTCGACTGAGCTCCATTGCTGCAAGTGAAGTCACGCCAGATTCTCAGAAAAATTATGCTGCACGAATAGAAAGATTGGGAATTGGCTTTGAAAAGCGTTACCTTAATATAACAGGAGCTGCGAGAAAACCATGTTGCACCTCACAGCCAGCGGCCTCTGCTCTCTGTCAATATTCCTGTCATCCCTGAGACTATCCGTTATCCAAAAACCGAGGTATTACAATCTGAAAACATGTTTCGCCCGTCGAGTGAATCTCCGGCGTATCAGTGTACTTCATAGTTCCGAACCTAAACACTATGAATTCACTTTTCTTGACGTTATAGAGGAGGCAGTGTTTCTCTGCATACCGTTCACAAATTTTAAGCAATTTACGCAGGCCACTGATTGAGGGACTCAGCAGCACCATGTCATCTGAGTAACGAATGTTATTAAATGACACGCCATCTGCAGAACAACCGACACCGGCACAGCTGAGCTCCCCAATCGGGCCGTTCGGTTGCAATTAAACAGCCATGAAGTTGTCAGGCCTCCATGTCTGACTCCACATTCCAGAGTGTCCTCAGAGGAAAGCATTGAGTTTCACATCACCTAGTAAAACTTATTGCCATATCAAAATTTCAGAATTGCAATCAGGTCCACCAGTATTTCAGTTTCCTTCTCGAGCTTTTCCCAGAGAGCCTCATAAGAGTCCAGATCAAATGCATGGTAGGGATCCAAGAAACAAGCGAAGACTGGTGTTTTTCTGTCGGTATAATATTTTACTGTGTGTTTGAAACAAAGTATTGCAGATTCGGTGGATAAACCAGATCTAAAACCAAACTGCACGTCATTCTAACCCACATATGCCACTATCCTATTTCCCAATAAACCGTCCAAAACCGTCGCTACAAGGCTCTTTGCAGACGGCGGGACGGGGCGGTCTTTTTGACCGCGAAGGAATAAAGGCCGCGTCTGCCCTCACCGCGAATAAAGCACATGAGGGATGGAGGCAGTTAGCTAACGACGTTCGTTCTAGTGAAGAGCACGTCAGTGAAAATAGCCGCCCCGCGCCACCGTCTGCGTTACTGCATACAAACTGGTTTGTGTAATCCATATCGGGTAGCCACAGACATGTCCGTAGTAGGTAGCATAGGATTTCCTTTGTGCTATATTTTATATAAAAAAAATGCGTATATTGCTTTCAACGGTACAAACATCATCATGAAACACAGAAATCAATTGGAGGTGGCTCAGCTTGTGCTGAGTTATATCATCATCATTCGCAGCAACAAGACGTCCACTGAACATAGGCCTCCACCGATTTCCAAAGCAACCGGTTGCAGGCGATCTTCATCCACCGGGATCCCGCCACTTTTACCAGGTCGTCCGTCCACCTTGCAGGCAGGCGTCCCTAGCTACGCCTGCCCTGAAACAGTCTCTAGTCTAGAACTTTCCTGCCACAACGGCCATCAGTTCTGAGCGCTATGTGCTCTGTCCACTGCCACTTCAGCTCACTTACCCGCTGGGCTAGGTCGGTCACTTTCGTTCTTCTACGGATTTCCTCATTTCTGATTCGAACAAGTAGCGATACATCGAGCATAGCTCGCTGAGTGACTTTGAGGTTTTTTATAAGGCCAATAGTCAGAGACCACGTCTCAGCTCCGTAAGTTATCACCGGTAACACATGACCGTATACTTTTGATTTGAGGCACTGAGGTATGTTGGACAAGCCATTGGATATGGTTACTGAGTTTTTGGTTTTCTCGATTATTTTTCGTTTGTGTTAAGAAAAATAATAAAGTAGGTACTTAAGAATAATTTGCAGGAAGAAATAGTCAAAAGGACAATAACAAACTCATCTTGACGTGTATATATTTATTAATTAATTTTACAAATAAAATAAGCTATTTTATGCAAATAACATGATCTATTACAGCTAAACAAGTTTTACAATAGTAGTTATAAAATATCATAATGTAACAACAAAATTAATACTATGTAGAGGCTTTTAGCTAAAAATGATTAAAGTGAAATATCTAGTAAATAAGAATTTTTAACATTTTTTACTTAGATAAAGAATAATATAAATATTTGAAAACGAACGAATCACGAACGTCCTAATTTACATTCTAAAAATGTATTTCATATATATGTGTAGTATACAAAACGCAAAATTCATTGTTTTTCATTTGGCACTTATGAAAAAAACTGACAAAGCCGGTCAATACAATTCAATTATGTTGATTGTCAATAATTTAAAATTGAGTACCCACCCACGTTATCTGAAGTGGCTTTGACGTGCGGTAAAAGGAGGATGAGCTCTTTATAAAGTTATTTATCTACGCTTTAGGCACACAAACGACACCATTATGTTCTCGCTATTTAGGTAGGATTTAAGGCAGCTTACCAATCATGACTGACCTGTTGGCACAATGGCATACTGCCTTTAGCGCCTAAGGTCTTAGGTACGATTTCTGCTAAAGACAACAAGTCTATTTTATATAGTGTGTTTGTATGATTTTGGTAGTTTTCACAAAAAATATTGCGTGCACTGTTTTACATGTAATACTGAAACAAAAATCAGATAAATTCTTTAGATAGATGAAGACGAAACATATTCGCATTCCCTCGTCATATTTAAATATGTACTCAGGCGAAACACAAATATTTCTTCAACAATGAAATTGTAATTCAGCTACTGAAATTTAGTTTAATACTTGAAACAACACCAACACAATAAATTGATGTAACTATTATCTAAAAACATTTTTATCCCTTAAATCCAGAAATGACGTTAAAAGTTAAACCAAGGCACTTCTCGAACTTGGGCGTGAAAATTACCTACCAGCTGTCGGGACATGTAACACCAATTTGGCAGTTGATTGTCAACAGCCGCGTAGAGCATTTGTATGCGAATCTTGCGGTTCAACTGACGCGTAACAAACTGTAGGTACTGACTACTGACATCTATATCGAAAGAGGTAGCCCTGGCAAGATGCCTGACACATGTGACATGACAGCACGCATTTAGGATTACGAAAATTAACATTTTTCTATTTATGTGATTTATCTGTAACGTTAGTTACTATTAAAAGTGATCTGTGGTTAAACACTCTCATCATGAATTTGGCTTTTAACAGTTTTTTTTCGCATATCACCTGTACTTGGACATTGTTTTGTTCTCGGCTTAGTCTGTAAACGTTTGTTAAGGAATTAAGTTGTTCAGGAATTTACATTGCATTAAAACTGATGCTGTTCTGTCACATGTCAGTAGAAATGAAAGAGACAGCTATACATGTACCTAAGGGTGGCTCAATTTCGATTGTCTTTTCAGGATTTAGGCGATATCTAGTGTATTAACATTTAACTACTATAATCTGTTGGACATTCAAACTACAGATAAATGTGTACATTTATATATCAGACAATTAAATATTAAAATTGTATAAGAATTAGTTAACTAAATATCTCTATAAACTCTTATTTAAATTAAACTGTTTTAAAATCATATGGATTAAGAAACAACGTAAAATGAATCCATAAAGTGTCTTAAGTTGCGTAATACGTTATTAGTAATGTTTCGTGACGTGTAGCCACATTGACAGAAACAGTGGCGAGTCTAACGCCGCAGCGAAATGAGCGAGTTCAATTATGAGCCCGCTCAGCTCGCTACGATAATTTTTATAGTTGAGCCTCGTCCCCGAAAGAGGCCAGCGTTCATGAAAATTATCATTGCGAGCTAAGCGGGCTCATAATTGAACTCGCTCATTTCGCGGTCGAGGTCCGGGCTTTGGCATACGATCATTTAGTCACAAATGCTTTTATGGATTCACTCTCATTACCTTTAAACGTTTTTTATAAGTATCTAATAACCTAAACAACATTGACCTATAAAATAAATGTGTACGGTACAGTCATAAACCATTAATAATGACATTTATGGGCAAGTGTCTCGACTAATATATATGTTATGCTCATGGATTTGTTGTGGTTATTTAACGTTTGTTTGAGCTTAGTGCTATGAAGAACTTGCCTAATATGTCTAATTACTGATTGTTATGTATGTAAATAAGTGATAAAGATATATTTAGGCCCAGTGTGACGTCAATTCAAAATGAATTTAAATATGCCAAAGATTCTCGAGGTACAGTCGAAAAAATAAATAAGTATCTGTACGTTCCAAAGGCTTCAAAAATATCTTAGCCAAACATCAGCCACAAATAGGTATCTATAATCAACAAAGAGTCCGAACGAACTCTTGTATTTGTGGCTAATTTGTGGATAGATATCTAAGAAGCCTATGCAAGGAATTAAGCCAGGGACCCAGACCCGAGTCAATTTAGAAAATATCGTTTCCCGAATTGACTCGACCGGGCATCTAACCCGGGACACAACGGAAGTCAAGGCGAGAAACGGTTATACACCGCACTGCGCCAATCGTGTCCTCAAATATTAATATAGTCTTCCTCTGATGGACAGTCCTGAAGCCTGAAATTCAAATTAAAAAAAAGAAATTATAAAACTACTCGCATGTCTAATTGACCGACCGTACTTACAAATAAGATCTTAAATAACTGAAGAATCACATAATGAGAATTCACATAAAGTTACGTTGCAATTCCGTTTTAACCATATATTAATAACTATCCATTACGTTACAGTAGCTCGGTGTTGCTACTGAGTACTGGACATGATACTCATAATGTAAATTGTGGGAAATATATGTTTATTATGTCTCTACGGTTAAAATACTCATGTATAGTTCGCATCAAACTTGTTTTCCACTCTGAAGTTGTTTCGCGCGCGCAGAACCTAATTTACTATGAAAAAAATCGGTATGCGAGCCTCGGGACAGGTTCAGAGTTTGCCGCGAACTATACAGAGAGGGACAAGCATCAAAAAGCGAAAACCCATAGTTCGAAAGTACACAATATATCTTCTTAAATCGGCTTTGCAGTATATTTCTTATTATACTTCCACAAAAAATAACCCTAGGTGCATTAAAATTTTGTGCATAATGATAAAATTTGCGTGTCACTTGCAACAAACATTGAAAAAGCGCAAACATTTACTTGGCATCACATATAAGGTAAAGTTCTATCACTAAGGATCTAGACTCTATACACTTAAATAGTGAGTCTAAAAATATCCACGTTACTGTCTGCATTACACAAACATCACATCTCTATTGACATTCATACGTAAATCTATCTATGAATAATGTACTTGATTTAAACTATACTAATATTAATGACGGTTTGTGAGCGAGGGTACATAGACGCGACGACATTTACTATTTTTTTTTTCAAAACCACTCAGCAAGCAGCTTCCGACTTTCGGGGCTTAGTGGCTTTGCTAGATGCTGATTGGTTCCTGTGTGCTATGCTTTGACCATAAGAGATGTGTCATTTCTTAATCAAGTCCGCGGAAAGGGGAGGTGGCACTCAAAATATCGTTCAAGAAAAAAATTTAAATGATTTCAGACCAATGACTAGTATTTCATTTTTGTTGTTATTACTGCATAAAACAAATCATCTCCTGGAAGTGTTTTCAATAAGACATGCTAAACTTTTTGAAGTGTCAACAAACATGAATGTACGAAGTAAGTAAATCTTCTAAAAATATGCCTCTAATAAATATTTCCCCTCCCCACGACATGCGCGTGCGCAGGGTCGGCACATCGCTCGTGGCTAAGCTAGAGTAACTCACATCTATGGGGCCCATTGCACGCTTTTAACTAACATTTAAATCACCATAAATAAAATTCGGTGTGAATCTCTTGTTTTACTAAATTCATCAGATTGCGCTTCGCTTAAGCTTACAATCTTCTATTAGAATTTATCGTACGTTCTAACCATTTTTTGCTAACTTTAATCATCACAAAAAGAGTACTATTTAGTTAACTAGCATATTTTATGCAACTAAATGAAGAGTGCAGAATATCATCGTTTTGACTTTCTTTCCATCACTTTCGAAGTAGGTTTACTGCCCCAACAAACAGTTTTGACTGACCATATTAGTTAGAGCGTGTAATAGACTCCTTAACCTAATTAATTCATCAATATTTCATAATGTCATTAAGTGACACAGTGCGAAAAACAACGTAGTGGGGGGTAGGTTTACATCGGCATAAAGGATGTCCCGTAAAGCAAGAACTAAATATAAATAACGCACTGATGAGGATATTCGTGACCATCAAATTATGAAATATGTACCTACCTATCAGAAATTGGTTAGTCATCCATTTTTTTAATGCGTGACGCAGTTAGTATTTAGGGTAGCTACCTAGCTAACTTCAGGGTCAGAAATGACCTCAGCTATGCGGTATGAGATTTGGTCCTTCTTCCCGGGACAACCTGTATAAAGTAACGGCATAGTAATACAAAGGTTTATACTGTAGAGAAAAAATCGAATTCAATTCTTTCGCATTTTAACTAGGTAACTTTTCCTTATCACAGACGATTTTTCATTAAATATTCGTTAAAATGAGCCGTCATAAATATTAAATAGTTAGCTATAGAATTTCCGTAAGTTTTTTTAGATATACAACACAGTTTTCGTTGTACAGAAATTTGTAATGCTTACCGAACTTAGACTGAAGAGGGAAATTCCAATCGAACAAATGGTTCTACGCGAGAGCTTCGTCGCACAATTACAACGGGACATGATACCAAATTAACGTACAAACAGAAAACTTTGGCACATGATATTGTAATCCAAATTCTTATGATACAGATTACTTGGTATAGGTAGTAGACATTTTAAGATCTAAGTTACAAGTAGAAGTAGGTATGCCTTAGTGACATGTACAAAATGGGCCAGCGGGAGAGTTACTTAACTGGAATATACAGGGTTATACCTCCCGAAATTCATAATTGAAGGTCGAATGTAGACTTACGACATTATGCCAATATTGATTATTGACATGAATTCAACCTACAGTAGCAAGCAATGGGTGTATTTTTTTTAAACTGACAAGATAAGAGTCAGGGTTTAATTTTTTTTTACTTTAATTATTAATTAATAACTAATCCAGATTTAGAGTCTTATTGACAGAAACGAAATGATTATTGATCTGATTAATGACAGAACGTAATTCTCATTACCCATTCGATGTTTCGGCATGAGATATCAATAGGGCTCTAAAACAGGCCTCAGTTAGGAATTGTGGCGATGGGCAAAACACTTATGAATGTAAAACGGAATTCAAAAATGATGGAATTTAATAAATTCTCTAACTGTGGGTGTTACATTTGAGAACACTAGAGCTAGTATGAATACCTAACTTTAGTAATTCTAACTTTAGACATTCATGCTCGCCCCGATTACTAGGATACGAGACGTCAAAACATGTGCACTAGCCCCAACAGGTGTCGCGAACACAAGACAGTTACCTAAACGGATATTATAAAACATGGGCTTCGTCACAGAATATCAGTCTCGTAAACTTTGTTGGTGGTGGCGACCGATTGGGCGGGCTTGGAATTAAGAGTAGGTTTCGCATCGTAATCCGGTGAATCGATAGTCGGTGCACCGTCACCGGCCAGGTGGGTCATGCTGCCGGACACGGCGATGGGGGCGAGGTTAAGATTCATTTTGGTGAGGAGGTTTGATTCGCTGCCGGTTTTCTTGAGGTCGGGCTGGGCGTTCGCCGGTAGGGTCGGTCCGCTGCGCTGTATCATTTGTAGGCGAGCGTACTGTTCTTGAAGCGCTCGTTGTTTCTTGAGGAGTTCCTGGTGGCGTTGTTCGAGGACTGCTTGGCGGGAGGCGGACTTTTCGTCGTTGTCGTCGGAGCGGGGCGGGGAGGTCGGCGAGGTGGGGGAAGCGAGTGGGGAGCGGGAGGTGGTCCGTGGAGGGGGCGGCGGGGGCGCGCGGCGGGCGGCCATGGCGAGGAGTTCGGGGTGTCGCTCGGGCACGGGGGGCTTGGGGGGGTGCTGGCCGCGCGCGCGCACCGGGGGGGAGGCGTCGGTGTCGCTGCCGCTGGGGTACGAGTGCAGGCGGCGCAGCGGCGCGTCCCGCTCGACGCGCGCGCCCGCCGGCTTCGCGAACGTCTGCAGCTCGTCTAGTAGCGCGTCGAGGGCGTTCTCTGGCCGCAAGTCCGCTGCTCCCCGGGGCGACCCTCGCCCGACGAGTCCGACGGAACCCTGCGCACCATTCCATGCACTTCTAGCTGTGCCCCGGAACGCAAAATTACAAACGTGGTTGCGAAGCCTGAACTCACTTACGTTCAGCGATAAACTACATTCGAAACCACGTTTTTTTAATTTAACACTCAATAAAACAAGAAACATTTAGAAACACACATTCAAAGAAGAATCCATTTAGAACACTTATTAAGTCACAATGATTCATGAAACTAAAAGTCTCTTAAACATTCAAAAATAAATAGGATGATAGGCATGTTATTCTTGTAGTGGAATATTTGTACATAGCTATTACGTATTTGTATTACTTACATTTCAAAATGTGAATAACTAGGTTAGGGTTAATTTAAATATTAGAACATAATACTTGGGTTTGTTAGAATTTGTAATATATTGCTTATTCCACGACCAAAATAACGGATGGGGTGTAGGTAGGTTTTCCTTTAGGCTTATGATTCGTGTAACTGAAAAATGGTGTAGTTCGGCTAAGGCGATCAGACGAAGAAGTAATACTAACAATTTAAATGAACATTACGGAAATACGCTTGATTGAATGTGATTCGAAGATGTTATTTAGCAAATTGAAAGTTTGTGATTTATATAATGCATAAAAATATTTAAATTCTAAACAACTTCACTCTTAACAATTGTGATGATATTGCCATTAGTCAAAATTTTTAAAAAAGTGTGTTTTTATAATATGTGATAATTATTTTAACAACTGTCTACTGAATAAAAAAGCTAATATCGGAGTGACATAAAGTTATAATAACTAATCTAATGAAAGCTCATGTGGATCGCAAATTGTCAGTCCAATATACACGGTTCAGTGAATACTTAGTGTATGTGCTGATAATCCAAGATTTACAAGTGCTTCAGGATGACTTGGTTAGTTAACATTACAAAGGTATTTTATCAAACTTATCATGGACAGCCAATATTGGGTTTAATGTGTATGTGGAATCTTATATCTTTCATACTTTGATTGTGATGGTATTGACAAATTAGTGCGTGTGCGCGAGGTGAGCCGATGGGAAGATACACCGATGTTCAAATGTGGATGAAGGGTGGATATCATTGGCAAAGTTAAAGTGAGAATACCAGAAGACGAAGAAAAACCAGGAGTTAATGCATGTCATTCATATCTGAGGCTCTACGTGGTTGGCTTTTGACATTGAGAACGCACTGCAACAAAAACAAAGAACAAATGCATAAAGCAACTATTAAAAACGACATGCAGTTAAATTCAAGCACTCAAAATCTAAGTGTCATATCAGATGTCAATATAAAAAACCGTGCTCTGCACAGTAGACCACTCAAGAACCGTAACAGCTCTTGGAAAAGTACTTTCATTGCAATGGTTTGAAATGGTCCAGGCTGCTGCTGACGTAGTTATCACTTGAATACCATGGTGGCTAGCCAAGAGCAACTCGCTACTTTCGTTTCGTCATGTCAAATTTAAAAATGTATGGAACTGACATCAAATGTAATTTTGATTAGACGAGTGTTAATGTCGTGTTGCTCTCGGCGTGGGCCCCTTGTCACGTAACTCTGCACAGCTGTCAAAGCAATTCTAAGGGAAATGACGGATTTCCGGTCGCAGGTAGAGTGGGAACAACTAAAGTACTAAAGTTAACTACTTGTGTTGCTACTTGCTAGGCGTGCTAATATTGAGAGTCACGGTCGGGATGTGGTCTACTATACATAGCACATTTAACTACACTTATAATAATGTTAAATTGTAAGTAAGAAATTCTAGTCAATATAACTAATGCCTACCATCATTGAAGTTTGTACATCTACCATGCAAAATATTTTTTCATTATTGGCCATTGACTATGGAATTGATAGTGTTGTGTTAACAGTCTCTGGGTAGAGAAACAGATGTTTCATTAAGTTAGAAAAGATCTTTGAATTGAGGATGTAAAAATACACAATTACAATACTTTTAATTCAGTAAAGAAGTGAGAGAAAAGTGGGCCTGAAATTTATCAGAATATTGCATCTTTAAAGACCTGAAAACTTCTTGAAATTAGTTAAGTACATTTTCACTCTTATACAAAGGATTTCATACAGTTAGGATGAAGATTTTAGACAATTTATGGTCGTCTAAAACCAAACGCCCAAGTAATGAAATAACAAAACATGAAGATTTTGCCAAACAACTGTCACAGCTGACGCAGCTGCAGTCCGAATTGAGAAAAATGTGATTTGAGTGAGCTTGAACTGATGTAAGCTAACTACCGACAGACGGCGGCGCGCGGCGGAGTCTTGACGACTTGGATGGCTTGACCAACAACATTTTGCAATGACAAAAATTTAAAATTAAAACTATCTACAACCCAAGAAGGAGAAAATAATTTTGAATAGGTACTTTCAGATAAACGGATGGTAATAGCGTGGCTTAGTTTATTATCGGTGTCAGTGTCTACTTAATACGCCTAAAGCATTGTTAAGGAACTCAAACTATTTTTATTTAAATATACTTAAGCATAGATTCAAGAAGAATAGAATTTTAGAATTTCAAAATCCCAATTCGGACCGTGCGGTCAGTGTCCCTAAATTGAAAGGCTTTTTTTACATCCATTTTACGGCTAGGAACAGTGTGCATTTCAGCCATTCTTTATTGGTAATCCGCACCTTTAGTTGGAAGGTGTATCAGTAATTTTTCCATGTTCTTGGTCATTCAATTTATAATAGTATTTTGCTTCCGTTTCTGTACTTCTGTTTTCAAATTCCTTCTATTGTAGAATTGAAAGGCTAGTAGATTGGCCATAGATGAGACAGTTAAGGAGCACAGAATAAATATTAGAGCTAGTAATCCAAATTATGGGCCTGGAGCTGAACCAATTGGGCCGTTCTCCTTTGGGATATTTTGTGTAGTACTTGGAAAAAAGAAGGAAAGTTTTTCAAAGATACAAGATTTAGCAGTCACTTGACAATACCTAAGCATTCACAGTCAATTTAAGAATATAGGTAAGCATGCGTACCGATTCTTTCAATACTGTCTGTACTGTAAAAAATTTGGAAAAAAGCTTTGAGTTAACCCAATAGAAAAATGTACGAGTCGTACAAAAACATAATTTTCACAATATTACCAAAGCATCGTGTACTCATCAGTGCAACAACATGCCAACAAAAACAGCAAAATTTGTGGTAGGTAATTTACAAAAACAAGAGATGGACGTATCGAAAAGAAAAGTATGTAAAAAAAGTAAAAATGTGACTGAAAGTATCAAAATAAATATGTAAACGTATTTATAAATAATTATTAATATATATGAAGAGATTTATTACTCGTTTGAAACTATCCTCTCTCTGAAGTAATTGCTCTTTCTCCAGGCGAACTGGCACAGAAACAATTATGAGAAGCGTTAAAACCACTCTGATAAAATGACATAATTGGATTAGTATGAGTATCTGGGATCGAGACCAGCCTCAATTGGCTTTTTGTTTGTTGGATGGCATAATTCAAATACGTATAACAAAGTAGTACACCCTAATAGTCTACCTGTTGTAGCTTTCCCGTTTACTTCCTGTCTTACTTCCGACTACAGCCAAAATAAACAACTCAACTGTAATTTGTAAAGGTACTTTTTTAAGTATTTCTTAACATCTGTTAGACGGTAGCTCTTAGCAAAAAAAAATATTATCAAGAAATTAAAAATCTGGGATTTTCTCTGGGATCACTACTTATTGAGATATGAAGGAATGAAGATGGACAATAATAAAATAGACTTTTGTATTAAAACAATTCTTACTATCTTCTTAATCTACAATTTCAACATCAACATCATCGTCGATGGTGTTTTCAAAGGGGGCTCCGTTAGTGCATGAGCTGGAGCATACTATCGCAGACACTGTAGCAGGCAATGTCTGCTTTCCGGCAGCCGCATCGCACCCCACACCCCACATGTCTGAGATTGTTTGGGTCAATTCTAGTTTAGCCATGAACAGCTTAGCAACAGCTTAGCACTTTGCTAAGCTGTTGATCGTAGAGGTGGTAGTGGATTCGCAACCGGAGAAGCTTTGGAGGAGGAAAATCGTCTTGGCAAATGGAAGCTGTTGAAGTTGTCGCACTGAAAACCATTTGGTCTCCACCTTTCCAAGACCTGGTTTCATAAAGAACACGTTGATATTTGTTGGAGAAAATCCCATAAGGAGGACTATCAAGTCGACATCCTCTCCAACTTTTCTGCTTCAATATGTCGTTAAATCTTGATCTCAGCGAATAATTGTATAAAACCTTTTTTGTAGGAAATTTGAGGTAGATTACTTGAGTAAAAGTTTTTTTTGCTAGGAGTCACCGTTTACAAGTTGTTTAAGAAACTTTTAAAAAGTACCTTTATACCCCCCCCCCGTTAGGTCCACCCCAATACAGTACAGTACAGTACTTTGAGTATGTTGCTGCAGACTCCATTCCATACATTGCCAAAATTCGTTTTTACACGAATTATTTCCCCTATTTGGCAGTTTTTCGTCTTCGTTGAGTGGGCTCAAAGGGGACAATACGTTTGTAATCATGATGTGACGTTCAAAATACAATTTACTAAAAAACACAGGGCATAATCTCGCTAAAATAAATCTGTAGTACACGAACCCAAAATACACGACCAATTAATCGGACGAGGATACACTGGTGGCAGGTCACTCAAGTCTAAAACTTGGTTGATGGTTGAAATCTTCTTAAAATTGGCATTGTTTTCCTGAAGCAAGGATTAAAAATGCAACGTTTACGGAGAGTGCATTGGTTGCAGGGATATTATGTGCAAAAGAATTTCAAATTTATCTTGTATTCTGTTCCGAGTTTTGTCACACTCTGTCTGCTGAGCCAAAATATTTTGAAAGGTGATGGTGCCGTATATTTTTGCGTTGAGGTCACAAGGTATGAACGAATTATGGTAACAGTTGATTTGAGTCAGCAATTAATTATTTCTGGCCATTATTGTCGAAATTATTTAATACCAAGGAAAGGAATTATTTAATGCAAGGTTATTACTAAAGGTAAAAGGTTAATAATTTTTTTAGCATTTTGAATGCTGCATCCAACGAAAGAAAAAAAAGTAAAAAAAACAATCATTGGTTCTGTTGCTCGAGCGGGACCAGAAGCGTGCCTTCCGCAAACCCACAGCCGCAAGCTACCGAGGCAATTAAAAAACCTGGCGAAATTGTCTGGAGTATTATACGTTGTGAGGTGCCCGTGGCTAAGTGACGGCAGCGTCAGTCAGGTCGGGTAATGGATGGGTGACCATCCCGACCGAAATTTAGTGATGTATTTTTCGCGCATCTCCGTGCTTCGGAAGGCACGTTAAACATTTGGTCCCGGCTGACGTCGCAAGATATCAGTCGTAAAGCCTAGTAAGAGGCCGAAAAAGGCGGCTTTAAAACGTCTGTCGGTAAGGTTTATCACTGGCCTTACATTCACCTCTCCAACAATCCGAGCCCGCGTGTTGGAGTATGGCTTGTTCCACCTCATAGTTGAGGTGAGGCCAGTGCCCACCGGTGTGACGTATATAAGGCTGTATTTGTTGTTTGTTGTTATACGTTGTAAGACCACGTTATTTCATCATTACTTACACAAGCGCTTTTTAACATCTGAAATAAATAATTTCAGAATATTTCTTCGGTAGCTTAGTAGAGAGAGCGGCCGCATTGCTGAAGGCATGTCTTCGAGTACCGCTTGAGCCATAGGACCAAGGTTTGTTTCTTTCTAGTTTGTATATCTTCCAAACGTATACAAATACATATTATAACAAAACCATGATTCAGTAAAAGCAATTTATTCTGGATCACAGTTGAAACTTATTCTTCTGTAAAACATTGTTAAAGAAGAAAAAAGACTTCAAGATTGTTAGTTATTGCGAAGCTTTAACCACTCATATTAGCGATTTGTTAACTGGTGTAGTTGTTTGGGCTGGACAGAGCGTGACGTCCCGGGTAAATAATTTTGAATTTTGTAGTATGCCAATTTCGTTCATAAAGTGTTGCGTACTCCCGGAAAATTTTAAATTTCGTTAGTACGCTTAATTTTGAGGCCAATTAGTCAGTCATGGTAACATTCAGAATACATGGAATAAACAAAATACACAGTTTTATTAGGTGAAAATTAAGTAAGTAAACGATTGAAATGTTTTTAAAAAGCGATTAACAACTAATGATTCGGTGATGGTAGGGTTATTATCACTCACTAAATTTATCATCAATGCAAGAATTGTTCATGCAGTCAGTGAAAAAAGTAAGAAGGCGCATGCTCAAAGTGTCAGGGAAGCTTAGTTATGAAACTCACCAAATTAAAGGGTTACTTTATATAATAAGCTTATGGGGGATTATTTGGGGAGCAAATAATAACGAACTCTCCACAGAAATAACTCTTATTAATACTTCGCAAATTAATCGAAGTGATGGAAAAAAATGCAAATTTTAAACCTTTGGCAAACCTGCAATTGTTAAGTGAATACAGTTTTAGATAATAATATTACAATAATCCTAAATGGGGACGTCCGCATAATCCTCTGCAAATAAAGGCATCAGTAAAATATCATTTAACTTAAGATAATGATAAGTAGGAGGGAAGAAAACAGTTCATCCTATTTTTTTTTAACTAATTATTTGGCATGAATTTAAAAAAGGATTAGTTCTACGTTTTAGGAAACCATTTTCTTCCTCAGTAGGTTACCTACATACAGTATAATTATCTGTGCTAACCAAGAGGAGCCTTTTGACAGAGGTTAGATACGAAACGCAAGGTAGCCACGTGCATTCAGACGAATAATATATCATTGTGTACCTACTAAGTCCTTGCTGGCCGCACATTGAGGTCTGAATTTTATAAGGATTTTCAACGTGTCTCCTTTTTAAAAGCGTACTATGAATTGTTTTTTTACAAATACAAATAAGCTTTATTGTGAATCACAGGTATAACAATAATGTTCAGATCATACATATTTAAGAGTCTCACTGTGTTCCGCCTCACAGGCATACAATAGTAACAATTTTAATCCGAATGTCACAATTTATTACAAAGTAGTCAATTAAAAAAAAATAACAATAAAGAATTCGATAGGTATGTCAAGAAGTAAATAGAACACATTTTAAGTTAAACCTAATTTAAGTTAATTCAAACGAATTGTCAACAAATCGGACTACAATCTGTATCGTGGCAAGCTGCCGTCGCACAAGAATTCAGTGATAGCGTAATAGCACTTTAGAATGAGAAGATCATGGAGTTCCGTTTTAAATATGGTTAAATCATTAATATTGCGAATACAGTCTGGAAGTTTATTATAAATACGAGGAGCATTACAAAACATACTTAGGTTTAACAAAGCCGTTTTGTTCGGCATTAAACAAATCTTATTTTTATGACGTTCACGCTTGTGAAAAGTGTATAAATGTTTGTTACTTTTCACGAAAATGCAACATTCGAGGATGTATAAACAAGGAACCGTTAGCAGCTTTAGCCTCATGAAGTGCGGCTTACATGAATCTGTCTGGCGCAAATTATACATGGACCGAATACACTGTTTTTGAGCTCTGAGAACATCATCTTTGTGGGTAGAATTTCCCCAAAATATAATTCCGTATCGTAATGTCGATGCCACGTAGCCATGATAGGCCGTCAGCAAAGCCGACTCATTTGAAATTTTTCTCAAATTGCGTAATGCGTATGAAAATTGGCTTAACCTCTTGCAAATATATTCAATATGGGTTTTCCATTTAAGCGTGCTGTCAATATGTAATCCTAAGAATTTGGTGGTCCTTGTTTCGGTTACCGGTTTACCAGCATAACTTACACGCAAATCAGTTGCGTTAGTGTTCATTTGTTTAAAGTTCATTGTCAGTGTTTTTTCTAGATTTATTTTCAAATTATTATTATTAAGCCATTCTATAACCGATGTCAACGTTGTATTTATGTCAAGATTCAAATTTGCGATTGTATCATTACTTAATATTATGGTGCTATCGTCTGCAAACAAAGTCATATGATGTTTTGTAGCCGAAGGTAAGTCGTTAATATAAACCAAAAACAGCAATGGTCCCAGAACGCTGCCTTGGGGTACTCCATATTGCACTTCTCTAAACTCCGATTGATGTAGTACTTCAGTTTGCGACTTTATGTGTACTCTACTTATCTGAGTTGCTTGTAGACGGTCTGACAGATAAGACTTTATTAAACTATACATATTACCTCTGACACCATAACGCTCTAATTTGTTCAGTAATATGTCATGGTCCACGCAGTCGAAAGCCTTAGACATATCCATATACAAAGCAGCAGTAGGTATCCGGCGGTCCATATTTCTTATGATTTCATATAAAAAGTTGTAAATTACCATGTTAATAGACTTGTTCTTTCTGAAACCATACTGTTGCGGCACTAAAATGTTACTACTTTCTAAAAAGGAACATAGTTGCTTCTGCATCAACTTTTCTAGTATTTTCGAGAATATTGGAATCAATGCGATCGGTCTATAAAATCTCATTAGTTTCCTATCTTCTTTCTTAAATAAAGGCTTGACTATAGTTTTCTTCAATGTATCTGGATACACTCCATGTTCAACGCATAAGTTAAATATAAAGCTCAGCAACGGTGAGATAGTAGTTTGAACATCTTTATCTATCTTTTATTTATCTTTTGTCATCATTCTTTTTGTTTTCTTCTGTTTGTACTCAGGCCGAGATCTATAGAGCGCGCTTAGCTTAAACTTAGTCTTAGCTTAGACTTCGAACAGCTGTATCTATCTATATCAGCTACTTCTAGACATTAAATTTTTTTTGTCTTATGTAAACATCAAATTGACAACAACTGATAGATCGATGCCGAGAACTGATATACTCGTAGATAGATACAGCTGTTCAAAGTCTAAGCTAAGTCTAAGTTTAAGCTGAGCACGCTCTATAGATCTCGGCCTCAGTGTTCCGTGTCAATAAATAACTTGTTACTTTAGTTAACCTTTACTACCTATATAGTTAAAAAAAAAAAACGTGAACCAGTAAATCAGTTATGTTTAATGCAGATGTTTTGCTTTCAGTCATTTCGACGGTCCCTATGGATATGAAGACATGTCAATTTTTTTATTGCATTTAATTGCTGAAGATTGCCTGTACGCTCTCGCCTATTTACGATTTATTTACTGCATTATTACTTCTAGATTATTATCTTTTTTTTTTAAATATAAATATGCGCCAGACAACACACCTCTTGTTGGTCTCGAAGAAGGGATTAATATCCCTGTGTTACGAGGTACCACACAAGGAAATAAGCCAGGGGCGTCTCCCAGCACACCCAGACCCGAGTCAATTCAGAAAAGATCGTTTCCTAAATTGACCCGACCGGGAATCGAACCCGGGACACTAGGGAAATCGAGGCGAGAAACCGTGCTACAGCGCACTACGCCAATCGTGTCGTCAAATCTACTACTTTCGTGTTATTTTGTCGACAAATAACAGATTTCAGGACATTTAAACGGTTGGTTATGTGTGCTGTCGATTTTTTATGGAGTTTACGTACATGTGTGAGTGCTCAAATTAATAAAGTAAAGTGGTTTTTAACTGTTCTTTGGTAAAAAATCTAGTAAAAAGTTTAGTGTTTTACAATTTTAAAGTGGACAGCACAGAAAGGCCAATAGTGACCATATCGCTTCGAACCATTTCTTCCAGACGACTTTGGGATCTGGGGACATTGCGGAAGAAGATAACAGACCAGTAAAGTGGCCTAAAATCTGTAATTTGGTAACAAATAACACGAAAATCCTCATGATTAGTAGTTTTTTTATTATTATTAACTCTTACATATCGATATTTACGAGGGGTGTAGAAACAAAGGCAGGCCCCTGGCACTTCACGAACTTAGGTACGCGTGAAAATGACCTACCAGCTGCCGGGACATGGAACTCCCATTTGGCAGTTGATTGTCAACAGCCGCGTAGAGCATTTGTATGCAAAACTTGCGGATCAACTTAAGACGACGTACTGTAGGTACTGACTACTGACATCTATATCGAAAGAAGTAGCCCTGGCAAGATGCCTGACACATGACAGCACGCATTCAGGATTTAAAAAAAAATCATTTTTCTATTGATGTGATTTATCTGTTACGTTAGTAACTATTAAGTAATCTGTGACGAAGGTGACAATGTCAACTTTTTTTTATGAACATAACATTAACATGCCATCACGACTTTATCCCAAACGGGGTAGTCAGAGACAAGTGACTGTTGCCGTCATGGTGAACGAAACACTCAGAAGCCCACTTTTCACCAATGGTATTAGAACCCAACGTGGTAGGTGGTGAGCCTTCCGCCGCTATCCGGGTTGATTTAGTTTTTTATCGATGTTTTCCATCACCGGAGAGTTAGTCGGGAATTAAACAATGAACACAAAGAGTTTGGTTCTGGCCAGATTTGAACTCGGGACCACACGATCCGCGATCCGAGTTGGAGTGCTTAACCACTAGGCTACGACGCTCTCTTTTTTTTCATGAAATAATCCATTAATGCCATCAAGTGGTATTTATTGAGAGCTTGGGATCAGTCCAAGGGAGATTAACAAACACGTCTTCCAATAGTAATCTGTGGTCGAAGACGACAAATCAGAACCAAAGCTGCATTCTCCAAGGGAGATTTCAGATTGTCACTTTAGTTTTGACAGTTTTGGGTGTAAGGAGGTCCTCCAACATCTTCGGGCCCCAAGCCAACCTCGCCTGCAAGCTGGTGCACCCTGCTGATCAACGAAGGAGGCTCTGGCGACGGCTCCCCTGTATGGGTTGGGAGGTCAGATGGCAGTCACTCCCGTAAAGCCAACTCAAGCCAAAAAAAACATGAGAAGTCACTTAAGAGTACCTGACTCGGATTTATTTATTTATTTATTTAATAGAAAAGAACTTGCAGGCTTACAGAATACTCCAAAACGCCAGCAAGTCTCAGTGTCACAGTACAATATACATTTAACATTACAAAAACAACATAAGTATTAAAAACAAAACAAGCATTATGGATAATAATTAATAAACAACAACAAAAGATTAATAAATAACAATAATTATTTTAAAATGTCAAGGTTAGATTAAATCATACATGTCATAAAATAATGATAAAAAGAGATACAAATTTATAATTACCTACCTAAGCATACCATCAACATAAGAGCGCACTCTAACATACAGGTATCCCAAACTATCGGCAAATATGTCTATATCATCGTGCTGAGCAAGCATATCCCCCAACAGTTTAAGAGCACGAATGGTTGGAGCATGGGCACCGCGCTGCGTGCGCGCCGCTGGCCAGCACAAAAGACGCGGGCGCCGACGAGGGGCCACCGTCCCCGCCTCATCACATTGAATCCGAGTTGGAACTCTTAGACCTAGTTTCTCCAAAGCTTCGTGACTGTCTATCTTATTGTGTATTATTAATATGTAATACATAATATAATTAACTGCTCTTCTCAACTCAAGAGTTTCCATGTCCAGCATACCCGAAACAAATATAGATGGGTACAAGAAGGGATAGTAACCATACTCCTTCTTGTACAACCAGCGCGCAAATTTACGTTGAACCTTTTCAACCAACAGAGTATATTTTTTTTCATGGGGATCCCACACTATGGCACCATATTCGAGCTTGCTGCGAACGTAACAGTTGTATAATACCCTTGCTACGCGCAGATCCTCAAACTGGTTACATATTCGCATTACAAAGCCTAACATTTTGCTGGCCGCTTTGCATATGGTTTTTATATGTTGGCGAAAGTCAAGTTGATGGTCAAGCATTACTCCTAGGTCCCGAATCTCATTTACTCTATCAAGAGTGGTTTCATCCAATTGATAGTCAAAATTTAAGGGGGTGCGCTTCCGTGCAAAAGTAACAACTTTACATTTGCTACCGTTGAACGGTAGACGATTACATCTGCTCCACTCAGCAACAGCATCAATGTCACCCTGCAAGGCCATACAGTCTGTGACATTGTCAACTCCCCGGGAAAGTTTTAGATCATCCGCAAACAGAAGACATTTTGAAGAACGTACACTGTTTGGGAGATCATTGATAAATATGAGGAACAGCGTCGGACCCATCGTACTACCTTGGCTCACGCCGGATCTCGTGTAGTAATTACTAGACTCATAACCCTGCAGTCGCACAAACTGGCACCTATCTCTAAGGTAGCTGGAGAAGAATTGGAGAAGTTTAGGGGTAAAACCTATTTGAGCTAATTTCTGCAGAAGAATGTCATTGTCAACGAGGTCAAACGCTTTCTTAAAATCGAAATAGGCGGCGTCTACCTGCCGACCAGCGTCCATTTCTGCATAGACATGATCAACGTGAACCGTCAAGTTTGATGTTGTGGAATGAGCTTTGCGGAAACCGTGTTGACTATAACCGTGCATTACGTTATGGATTTGTCTGCTGATGTACGAGTTCAGTACCATTTCAAAGATTTTTGCGAAAACTGAGAGGACTGCGATAGGTCTAAATGCTGAAACCTCACTACCAACTTCTCCTTTGGGTACGGGGGTAACACGGGATAATTTCCATTTCTTAGGGTACACTGATACACTTAGGCTCAAATTAAAAAGAAACAGAAGTGGTTTCTCAAAAGCAGAGACACAGTCTTTCGCCAAAAATACAGGGATGCCATCCGGCCCCCCAGACGACTTTGGCTTGAGTTTCTTCACAGCTGCCCTCAAATCAGCTTCGTCCACCTGACTGACGGTCACGCAATTTGAGGTATTGGAGCTAGCACCACATGATGACAGAGTAGGACGCAATATCGGAACTTCAGCTTGAAATACCGAGCTAAAGTACTCTGCAAACGCATCTGCCGCCGCTTGACCAGTCACATCTACCCCTTTATACGTGTAGCTATTAGCTTGTCTTCGTTTACTCTTCTTTTCTCTCACATATGTCCAGAATTGGAACGGGTCTTCAATCAAGTTTCTCTGTGTCAATTTAAGATGCTGGTGATATGCGTTGTCAATTAAAATCTTTACGTGCCACCTATAATATTTGAATATTTCTTTATTGAATTCCTTTCCTTCTAACTTAAACCGTTTCAGATGGAAATATTTTTGCTTAATATTGGCAATTATTTCGGTTGTATACCATTTGGGATATCTGTATTTATTAATTTTTATGTCAGGATTTTTAGTGGGAACAAAGTCAATGATACACTTATTTAATTTACTATAAAATAAATCTACTGCGGAATCTACATTTGATACGCTGGTCATGTCTGACCAGTCTAAACCAGTTAGAGCTTCATATAAACCAGGAAAGTCTGCCTTGGCCCAATTGCAGTACAGACCTGAATTCGAGCGCGGAACGTCGAAAACGTCGATGTCTGCGAAACCTGTATACAATTTGGTATTTTTATCGTCACCTCAAGTGCTGGGTGGTAATTGTCTAGCGGCACTAGAGGGTCATCCCAGCCATGAACCTCAACCTGATTAAGGTCAAAGTTGCTCAGCACGAGATCCAACATACTACCACTGTTATTGTAAACCTTGCTATGTTGCTGTAAGCCACAATAGCCACAAAACAAATCAAAATTAGTTTTCACATTATTACTGCAGGAATTTAAGTTGAAGTCGCCTATTATTAAAACACTAAGGTCAGGGTACGTCATTACTGCATTTTCTAAACAAGTTAAAGTACCTACTTAAATAATCCTCATCCCTGGATCTAGAAGGCAAATAAACAACACAACATAAAATTTTAAAATATTTACAACTAACTATTACTAAAATAAGTTCCATTTCAGGCGTTAACTGGTCAATATCAACAATCTCACGAACCGAATAGTTGTCCCGCACCGCAAGTAATACGCCTCCCCAACCCGTATTGCCAGCACGGTCTTTTCGCACCACCACATACCCCGGGGGGAAGAGTTCGCCGTCTGATACCGAGCTCGTCAGAAATGTTTCAGTTAAGCCGATCAAATCAAAACTATTTTGTGTCACATTGTTATGAAAAACATGAGTTTTAGAGCGTAAACCACGAACATTTTGGTAGTAAAATTTATGAGATGTATTTCTAGAGTTTTTGCGCTGTCTCACTCTTTCCACGGGCACGAAAGTTCTGGCGCCAGGGCTTAACGCAAATGTCTTCCGCCCAATTAATAGGTGACATGACACTCTCAGCAATCTTAGTAGGTACACCCAGTTTAAATGACGCGTAACGACCTCGCGATTTCAATTCCTCCGCAGTACAAACATCGCTGCCACATATCGTACGAAGATGGCACAGTACTTGCTCTACTGTTGTCCCTTCTTCTACATAATACAGATGCAGATATCTCCACCTTTCAGAAGCCCGTAGTGACGTAGCTCCAGGGGCTGCAGTCCCTCGGAGAACGACAGGTAATGAAGCACGTTCTTGTTTGCGGTCGCGTTTGCGTCTCACTTCTGTCCACTCATTTTGACTATCCTGTTCTTTGTGGACGCTTTGTGAACTAGTGGACGCTGGTTTAGTGGTAAAACAGTCCAACACTGCAGTAGCCAAGATCGTAGTTTCAGGATTCTTGGTAGACCTGGGAGACGGTGCTTGAGCGAGCTTAACAAAGCCATTATTTTTGTTCTGATCAGGCTTTGTTTTTATAAACTTTGGCTGTTCGTTTGGCGGTTTGGGCTGCACGTTCTTCCTATTCTTGCTAACGATATTACTGTTGACTTCTATATCATCGATTTTCTTTTCAAGTACCTGTAGCTTGTTAGCTAAGCTATCGAACTTCTCAAATAATTCAGTTTTCAACCGTAGAAACTGTTCGGAGATCAATTTACAAATTGATGTGTTAAGGCGCATTTCGAAATCATTTTGCAATTCTTTAATATCGTGAATAACCATACTGCGAAAAGCTTCATGATTAAAACCGAGCGTATTCGTTTGCCCGGCAGCCTGCGACTGTGTATAACGCATACCTGCCCGAACAGTAACATTGTCAGGGCTATTTCCAGACATAGATACGTCCGGGGGACAGTCGCTTACGATGCTCATATCATGGACCATTTGTTGGTACTGGTGACGGACAGGAGTCTCTGAGTTATTGCCCTTAGGCATCATAGTGCGACACTCAAAACATACCCAAGAGTTCTTAAATTCCTGTGTTAAATTGGCATACGTATCTCGGTTGAAACTTGCACATAAAATATCAAAAACATTCTTACATTTCACGCAGCGCATAAGCGAGCTGCCTTCAGTTATTAAACCGGTACATCCCGCGCAGATAGCTTCGCTTGACGTCATCGCTAATCGGGTCGTCCCGTCGAGTCTCGTAAGTCGTCGGGTGCTTGAAGAACAGCGGCCGGGACGGCAGACGCGAGTGAGGTGGTTGCGATGAGTCAACGATGCGAGCGGTCAGCGAGTTGTCGTAGGTCAGGTTCACAACGGCTTTTTCGAGTTTTATCAGATATTTCTTGTGATATCTCGGGATTTACTGGATGGATTGCAAATCCGAGGTCACCACCGTATAGCTGAATTCATTAGCAAAGAAGTAGTTATAAACTCAGCTTTCGACGAAAACTTTTATCTACTATTTACTAATTTACACTACGGAGCAGACAAAAACAGGTGTTTACTTGTAAGAACGTTCTAGCGGTGTTTTTGGGCTTGATAGGGCTTGATAGGGCGTCGCCGGAAAACGACGCGCAGGGGGACTACTGTGTCAAGTGGGTTAGGGCTACCGGGCCATGGGCGGGCTGGCCGATGTGCTCGCCAGGCGGAGGGTGGCCGTGGCGTTCCTGCAGGAGACTCGCTGGAGTGGCAACATGTCCCGGGACATCGAGCACGGCTACAAGCTGATCTACGCGGGTTCTCCTGGTGCGGCCAATGGAGTGGGGGTGGTGCTGTCCGAGGAATTCCAGAATAGTGTCTTGGAAGTAAATCGCGTTAGCGACCGCCTTGTGGTCGTGAGGGTGCTTATGGAAGGGGTCACGACCAATTTGATAAGTGCCAACGCACCGCCGGTCGGTCGGTGACCTGTGCATCGCAGCAGATAGTGAGTCCGGACAACAGCTCTGGGACAGGTGTCAGGCAGCTTGATAGCTGTCGGGGCGGCGAGGGTGGCGTTGGGTGTGTCTCGATGTGTACGTGGGCTTGACAAGGAGACCTGGTGGTGGAACGAAGCAGTCCAGAAGGAGATCAGGGTAAAAAAAGCCCTCTTCAAAGCGTGGCAAGCGTCCAAATTTCCTGAAGATCGCGCCGCGTACAGGGATGCCAAACGTGCCTCTAAACGAGCTGTAGCCAGAGCCAGACGTTACCACTTACGTCCTTTGTACGATAAGTTGGAGTCGTCTGAGGGGCAGAAGTTCGTTTACAAGTTGGCACGTTCGAGAGTCAAAGCAGCCCAGGATATTTCCGCTGTGTAAATGGCACTCTCGGTAACCTGCTATGCGAGGACCGCGCGGTGAAGGAGAGGTGGCGCTCTTACTTCCACGAGCTGCTCAACAAGCAGCACAAAGAGGTGAACTCCCTCCAAATCAGGGACTGGTGCCCCCGGTAACGCCTGATGAAGTCCAGTCGGCTCTTCGCCGCGTGAAGAACCGGAAAGCTGTCGGACCCGATGAAGTCCCTATTGAAGCGTGGAAATCGATGGGCTCTCGTGATGTGGGCATACTTACCCACCTTTTCAACCGCATTCTACTCACCGGGAAGATACCTGACCAATGGAGACTGAGCATTATCACGCCAGTCTTCAAGGGCAAGGGCTCGGTGCAGGAGTGCAGCAATTATCGCGGCATAAAGGTTACGTCCCACACCATGAAGCTCCTCGAGCGCATTGTAGACTCTCGGATCCGACAGGAGTATACAATCGCGGAGTGTCAGTATGGGTTTCGATCGGGCTGCGGGACCATGGACCCCGTATTTGCCTTGAGAACGCTCATTGGGGGATACAGACTGAAGAATACACCTCTGCATCTACTTTTCTTAGACATGCAGAAGGCCTTCGACGGTGTCCCTCGTGAGATGATCGGCTGGGCGCTGCGGTCCAGGGCCGTTCCCGAAGTCTTCATTGACATTATCCGATACATGTACCACGATTCCAGTTCCATAGTTAGGACTGCGGTTGGTGACACGCTTCCCTTCCCTATCACCGTTGGCGTACACCAAGGCTCCATCCTTAGCCCGTTTCTGTTCAGCGTAATATTAGACGTTCTGTCAAACAGCATCCTAGACCACCATGAGCAACCACCCTGGTTGCTTATGTATGCTGATGATACAGCGCTAGCAGATTCGGGCAGGGGACGGCTGGTAGAACGGGTGAATAAGTGGAAAAATTCACTTGAAAACGGCGGTCAGAAACTTAATGTGGCGAAGACGGAGTACATGGCCTGCAACACCACAGATACCCAGTCCATCCGCATAGGCGTTGATGTAGTTGAGCGCACGGACCGTGCCAAATACCTGGGATCTGTGTTAAGCGCGTCCGGGGACATCGACCGCGACGTCAGAGCCCGAATTTCCGTGGCTTGGGCCAAATGGCGTGAGGTGACTGGTGTCATTTGTGACCACAAAATGCCGATCAAGCTGAAGGGGCAGGTCTATAAAACCATCATTAGGCCTGTCCTTTTATATGGCAGTGAAACATGGCCGTTACTAGAACGACACAAGCAGGAGCTGCGCGTCACGGAAATGAAGATGCTGCGGTGGATGTGTGGAGTCTCACGCAAAGATCGCGTGCGTAACACCCACATCCGCGGCAGCCTTCGTGTTCGTGACATCGCAGACAAGCTGCAGGAGTGCCGCCTTCGTTGGTATGGTCATGTCTCACGGAGATCGGCAAACTAAGTGGGCAACAAATGTCTGGCCATGCCATGATTTTACTATCTTAAAGATACTTTTTGTTTGTTTAAGTGTCCTCTTTTCATATATACTACTTTCATCACGCGCGAAAACATCGAAATAAGCAAAATGGCGTTTGGTGGCTATGCCACACAGGGTCAATCCCCAAATCTAACTAATAAATGTTCCATCAAAAGGGGCCTCCTGGTTTGCGCAGACTAGTTCTTATAAATTAAAATGTTTATAAATTCTTGAAGAAAAATGCTGTGAACACCATTTATTTATTTTCATTAATACTCTAAATATAACTTTTTGAGAATATGCCTAGTATAAAAGTGGAAATTCTTTCATATTTCCACTCAAATACACCTAAGGAGTCGACACAATTTTCAATAGTAGGATCTTTACTATTGAAAAGGACTTATGCTATTTAGAGTTATATTAAAAGTCTTTACCTTATTATGCGGAATTAGGGGGGGGAGTTCGCAAGTGCTGTCCGAGTGAAATTCCTCGGAAGAGGGGCCAGCAGTGAAAGTGGCCGAGCTCAGGGAGGAGACTGGCGAGATGCGGCCGTCGACGAGCGGCAGGCGTTGCTCCTGGACGCAAGCGAGGCTGAAAAGCAGACATGGTGATGGTCACGAAATACATCATTTAATTTTATAACCAGATGATCCGGAGGACATCGTATCACCTTTGATTTAATCTAAGTATCACCTTCATGTATTTGAATTAAACGCTAAGTGCGTATATTTGACAACCGAGTGACAATTACTTATATTTCTAAAAAACCTAGACAACAAATGGTGAAAAGCTAGTTACTAGCTAGTATAAACCACATAAAGAAAAGGAGGTATAAATAATTAAATCAAATATTTTAATATTATTTTATCTTAATGTATCTAAGGCATGGTCGAGGCTAATTTCACTGTTGAGAAGTTGCACCTGGGACAGATCGAATGACATTGTCATTCGTTCTTTTTAACGTTTTGCTGAAACGCCTTTTGCTTTTTGCATTTTAAAAATTGGAAACAATTGGAACAATCAGTAGCTTATTCAGTAGGGGCCAAACTTTGACCGTGTTTCTCACGGCTTTATTTAATTCGCTGTGCCATCCCTTTAAGTAGTTATTTATTTTGTGACGCTCTCCAAATACGGACAGAACGGACAGCGCATTACACTTTTTTTTAAAAAGGTGATCAATGTACTTAGTAAATTTGGCCATTTTTAAATTATGGACTTTGATAATATTGCCAGCCCTCCAATATTATTTGTTTTGGCAACAACGGTAAAGCAGCAGTAAGGCCAACAATTCGTCTTTAGGCCTTTAGCTTGTGTGTGTTTAGACATTTAGTTTTTAGAATTAATTAATAATTCTATTTTCTTTTCTTTTTGGTCTTCTCTTCCAAATCGCACACTATTTATTTATTTTTACCCTGTCCAATCGTTTATTATGTTTTTGGCAATTCGAGACAGTTCGAAATTAGTGACGCCATCAAACGTAAGATACCGATTCGATTTCAAATGATAATCGATTTAAATAAAGAAGAACTTAAAACCAATAAAGTAAATAGTTCTATGAAGTAAATGAATCTATAAATATAGTCTGATGAATCGTTTTATTAAATAATTTCCGACCTTTTCTTATACCTATCAGATATGGTTGATTATTTTTAGAAGAAAGAGAGATTACAATCGTGAAAGTTGAATATACCGTTTCAGCGTCACCAAAGTTCCAGTGAGCTTCTTGCAGCGGCGCAGAGCTTGCTCGAGGCGTTCCGGCTCTTCTTCTAGCATCTTTTCGCGTTGAACCATCTGAAAAAAAAACAATTTTACCTTGTTTCATGGAAACCAGAAATAACGAAGATACTCGTACAGAGGCGTTCACATCAACCTTTACGTAGGGGCCGCCGCCTTGTGCAGCTAACATAAGACCTATTTCGCAATGGTTTTGTAAAGGTTCATTTGAACGCATCTGTACCACAGGTGTTGTTATTTAGAGGTTGATTTATAAAAAACGTCGATACAAAATTATGCTCGAACGCATTTCTTAAATAGAAATAAAAAAAATGGAGGAAAAGAAAAAACCGAAGAGTGCCTAATTTATGCAAAACCAACTTACAAATATACCTAACATGGTTGTGTTCTCAATTCCTAACAACAGGCACTAGCCACCGATCTAGATGGATTAAGGCATCGGATAAATACAAATGTCCAACACATAAGTTAAGTTCTTATAGCTACTAATAGTTACCTTTTCCATTTCAGTGGCCAGCTTCACCTTCATGGTTTCCTGGAGGATCGGGAACTTGAGTTTCCACTCTGCAACAGTCTTGCTGCTTTTCGAGAGCACCACTGCGATGCGCTCGATGTCCGACGTGTCGACGCGGGTCTCCCTAGGACGGTAATAGGAATTTTGAAATATTAAGGCTCTTTACGCAAGCACTAATGAAAAAATGTTGATCAAGGGACTTTTGACCGATTACTTTATAGAGTTGATTATTACCTATTAGCCGCTTGGCCCCGCAGGCGTTCGACAGTAGCTTCTAGCTCATACAGATCATTTTCAAGAAGAAGCATATCTTGGCGGTATTTTTCCTCCTCACGTGCAAGTTGCTAGAAAACAAAAAAAATGAGAATACGCTAAATGCCTCTTGACATATTGGTAACTACTGATAAGTAGAGGCAAAGTAGTAGTAGTAAGAGACATACCGAATCAGCATCTTCCTCGCAGAAGCTCTCCGCAATATCACCTATTTTGAGGATGGTATTGGTCATCAGCTGTCTTATCTGAATGGCGTGTGTCAACGTAGATCGGCGTAAATTCCGAGTCTGCGAATCAAATCAATGTGAACTTATAACGGTAGAAACAAAATATTCCGACATTACCGCATGGTCAATCGCTGGTGCGGTTAGTTCGCCAAGCTGTTGAGGACATTCGCCAAGATAGCAAGGACAAAAATTGTAAAAGGTGCGTCACCTACCTCGATCTTCAAGTCGCAGCTTTGCTTCTGTAGCAAGCGCAGTTGTTTGAAGAATTCAGCAGTCACTTCAAGGGTGTACGCCCTCTGGGACGCCTGTGACATTTGCTGGCCGGCTAAACCGGCCGGCTTCGGTGGCGGAGCGGGTTTCATACGATCGCGCTCTGCAATTTAATCATTAAGACTTTCATAAACACAACCTTCAATCTTACCAATGTTACCCAATCGTATTAAGCTGCTTTAAAAAGATTGACTATGCTTCACAATAGACAGAGTTGCAAGCAATATTTTATCAAATTAGCAGTCCAAAGCCTAATTTAGAAAGACCCCACACTAGCGTTCTTTGAGCGTCAGCGTCGTGCCGGCGACCCCCCCACACTAGCGTTTTTGTGCGCCGGGACGACGCAACGCCCAAAAACGCTAGTGTGGGGGGGTCGCCGGCACGACGCCTGCGCTCAAAAAACGCTAGTGTGGGGTCTCTCTAAGGTTGTTCAATTTTTTTCTGCGCATAAACTTTTGTCATACCACAATAACGCAAGAGCTATGACAGCTCGGACACATTGATAGGATACCCCACCTAGTTTTTAAGATAATACTGGAACACCCATCACATCCATAATTTACATTAAAATAAGAGCATTTACAAGTAAGTAAGCTTACGTCCGTAATTGGAACACAGCCCTATATATTACACCAATATCAATTGATAACAAAGAGTTACCTTGCGACGACGTCCGCGGCAAAGTTGATGATTTGATTGCCGGTTTGGTTGGTTTTGTATCAGCTGTTATGGCAAAGAAGTAAGCGGAAAGAAATCAAATACAAGAATTATGAACATGGTTATGGCAATAACTACGATAGTGGCCAGACAGAAGGTTCAAAGGAAAGGTATTGTGTGTTCCGAGAATTGAATGATGGCAGATAGTTTGAAAGCTAATCATTTGATCCTCGGAACGAGACGTAATGTTAAACACAACAATGCGTTTCAAATTACAACAGAATTGATCTGAAGATGATTTATCTATTTCGCATATTGGAAATTTATTAAAATTCAGTTAGCCTACGAGAATTACGATCATCAACTCCATAATTAGCAGGCAGCTGATCAGAATTAAACAGAAAACATCTGATTGTTTGGTTAATTTCTTCAAGTGAAAGAAGTGACATTTACGTTTCCTTATAATTTGAAATGCAAAGTGATTCTATGTAGGTTCATAAAATAATGTCAACTATCGTCAACGTAATATGAAATGGTACTAATTAACTCAAATGTCGAGGCTAATAATATCGACTTGAATGGAAGGGTTGGTATTTTACAGGATTAATGGATGACCGGCATTCGTAATCCATTTTTTTTACTTTCACAGGACTGGGATTTATGCAAAATTCATTTCTTAAACAAAAATAACGGTAAAAAACAAAAAGAAGGAATAATAATTCGTTCAACAGTGGATTAGGTGGATACTAGTAATATAGACATTATCTTATCTGATCTTTGCTCTGTATATTCGTGTAGGAATTTCATCGCTACACGGCATATATACGTGAGCTCCTTAATTTATACTAAATTACTATAACTATTTATATTTAATGTAGGAGACCTTTACCGATACTAATTGACTGAATAAACATTCAGACGGGTACTATGTTGTTGCAGTATCATTTTGCAATCGGATTACAATCTTAGTTATATGCATACCTGAGTGTTGAGGCGAATGTTGTTTGGGGGAGTTCATGTCTGGTGGATCATCGCTAAATGATACCGACTTTTCAAAGGACACTGACTTCTCTGAAATAATAAATTTTCTTAGTCAATACTGTACTCATTTTTAGTGGAATTTGAGCGCAATATATGCAAACAAACTACGAGGACGTCACTATATCTGTTATACACAACTAAGGTAGTTTGTATCGGCAGTTGTATGGCTAGAGGTGCCGCCGAAATATAATATAAAGTGCCCAAAATATTTGCTTAGCAATTTATGATTAAAAAAATTACAAAAAATTTCAGTGTTACTATTTTGGAGAGATTGGAAATCAAAATTGAACAAGACAAGTAGACACATGATGCAGAGAAAAATGCACCAATAAAAACGCGACTCAACAATAAGTATAAAACCTGTGAGAGTTTGCTACAAACTGTGTCAGTAGTAGAATATTCTTAAAGAAATTAATTAGTCATTAGGAAAAATAAAGTAAGAAATAATGTTACAAGACACAAGACCGAATAACCGACTGTGTTCTAAGCAGGTTATATTAAAATGCATTTTAATTAAATTCTCAAATGATTCTACAGTTATTCAAGTTGATCAAACTAGATGTTGTTATGAGTGTCTGAATGATTCTGGTTAATATGTAATTTTAACTACTTCAATACTTCAGCAATACTGACTATTTTTACGAAGCCTTTTTGAATGCCTCATGAATAAATGAGAAAACAATATAAATATCTAAAATGGCAATTACTTGCGCGACATGAATGATGATTTAATGGAATCAGATAATGATAGTGAAAGTTAGATTGATCTGGTGGTTGCGGATTATGATGAAAGACTCAAACCTAATTTGTTGTAATAAAGCTGAAAGAAAAGTATAATCGCTCGATTCAGTAAGCAAGCGTTGGCATGATAAGGTATGGAGAGGGCGGGGTGCATTGCGAATGTCATTAGGATGCTCCAATATTGTCTCAGCTTGGGGCTTGTCACCGGTGCCAGAGTGAAAGTACTACTTTCTACACCCAACACCACAACGCACGGAGGCTCTCGAGAAGTTTCTCGCATAATTGAATGTGGCGGAACGCACAATTTGCGGTTTCGTTTTTCCACACAGCGATGGGTCGTTATATTGTCGAGTGCCAAATCGGCTGTCTCTCAGCGTCTCGGGATAATGACACCGACTTCATTAGAAAAACGATAGCTATTGATGACGTCTTTCGACTTAGCAATTCTTCTGTTTTGTTGAAGTTAGTATCAACATTAGCAATGCATCGGCACGAATTTATTCGCGTTTTTTTACACTTACGAAATCTGTCCCGCCCTAATTTCGCTCTCTCGTTGCTGGCGAATCGCGCGGCATCTGAGTGGAAAAGTGATATTAAGGAATCGAGCCTCCCGTCACATGTTGGTTGAGCCACGAGGCTTCCTTCTGCAGAACTCGATTTTCGGTCCTCGGCCAGCCAAAATAAAATTATTAAAGAATTACGCTCAAATAAGCCACTCTAGTAGGTTCATATTAGAGACGAGCTGCCCAGACAGACTTCGTTCTGTCAATTGTTGGCAGCTGGTGTCCATTTTGCCCGCATTTCCCCGACTTCATTTACATTTACTTGTATTTTTCATTGAATTTTTTTTTCAATCTTAATAAAATATAGCCACACACACTCCTGAATAATTTCTGTTATTGAGAGAATTAACACGCTTTCTGTTATTGGGATAATTTTCACGATCGGATCAGTTGTTTTGGAGTCTATTCAATACAAACAAACAAACAATCAATCAAATCTTGCCTCTTTATAATATTAGTAAAGATATGAAAGAGAAACTAATTGGTATTTTAAATGTTGGCATATTTGTAGTATTGACCGGAAATTTATTACCAACGTAAACAAGCAATTTAGTTTCCAAGTTAGGAAATTAAAAAGCATAATATATCCGACCCTATTAGCGTATTTTTTGAAATAGGTATTTGTATTATTCGCCTAAAAATGTGTACCGGGATTTTGTTTGTTAATCACAAAGGCTGGCCGTCGCGGCTAGAGATCGAGTGGGTGGAACGGTAAAAGCATGATTTTTCTTTCGGATTTAATTAGACAGTGAAAATTCATTCATTTCATTGATTCCTGAATTCGCTTCCGTGAACGCCAGCCCTCGGGAAATGGGCAATAACCATTTTTTCTAGTGACAAATGTGTAGACGGCATCAAGGTTATCACCGACATATCCGGTTTAACAGCGGAACGACTGAAAATTCATCATTCGAAAATGACCCTTGAAGGCAATAAAATGTGCCATAAGTCATGATTTGTATGAATCAGTCCAAAAATCGCATCAGTTGCCGTGCGCTTCCTGCTAGGCGTTGAAGAAATCACTCGTCATTGTAAAATGATTCATAAACCCCGGGGGTTTAATGTCAAGTTGCCAAAACTGAAGAGGATAGGACCAGTTTTGATTTTAAAAACGTAAGTTTTGATTGTAGTTTTCCATTTCTTTAGTTTGAATGCGTAAAATTCAAGTTTTTTTAAAATTTTAATATGTTTTATTCAAACTGGAAGTACCCTGGGCAGCAGGTCGAGCTTGCTGCGCGTGCTCCTGCCGCGGAGCGGCTGCAGGCGCCACATTTGCTGCTGCAGCAGCGATCGTGCCTGGCACCTGTAAGGCCATCTCCATCAGCCCAGTCAGGTTAGCGAGCTGGCGTTCCATCTTCTCCACCCGGAGAAGGTTTAGGTCATCAACTTGCGGGTTCAGCCTGCAACATCATACGTGACCACACGGTACTTAGTAGGAAAATAGAAATCCTATATACTTACATGCTACAAGTGACTGTTATGTCGTAAAGAAACTAGGAAATGTGGATTAGTTACCCAGGATTATCCGCGCAGCTAAATATTCGCTAAAGCGTTTCCCAAAAATTTTATTGTGGCCACAATCTAGCACAGCAAAGAAGGATCTGAACACATAAAATGATTTTAATACTTAAATTCCTTTCTGAAAGGATTTGCTACTCTTGATCCTAATCAATTTTTTTTTTTAATTGGGCAGCTAATATTGAGCTATGCGTTGGGAACCTCCCTTATGTTTTACCAACTTTAGTGTGGTCATTAGTATCAAGAGCAGCTTCGATAGTAGGTATGAGTGTGTACTTCCAAGTGCGGAAATATTTTTTTCTGATATTCGGGGACCAAAAGAGCCCAGGGAGCCTCAACAGCTCGTTGTTCATGGCTCAGTTAATGAAGGCAATGATAAACCACCCGGTTGTTGAACAGTAGTAGGCCGCCGCTGGAGTTACCTGGCATCATACTGAGGGCGAGGCATTGGCCTTGGGGCGGTTGTAATCGGGTTCACGCCATACAGCTGGTACGGGTCGTCGGCTAGCCCATTGTTACTGAAAAGTTATAACAGCTCATTAAGAAAATGGATAAGCAGGTGTTAAGACTATCATAGTACATGCAAAAATATTTTAAAAATATATAAATTTCGTGAGTGTTCTATTTCACTACATTTGCCGTGTGAGACGTGGTTTGTCCCCATTGTAATCTAGCTAGCAGTCCCTTGAATTTCTCTTTATTTTAGTTGAAGTCGAATTCTTGAAGACGTCCTAGTTTTTGAAGGGCCAAAGATAAATAAAAAAACTTACAAAAACTGGCAAGAAAAATTAAAGCAGCAGAAGAATGCTTACTTAGTTTCCTCATCGATGATTGGGGCGATGTTAGCGCGGGCAGCGGCTGTTCCGAGGAATTGAGCGTAGTAGGGGTCCTCGTACGGCCCACGTGAAGGCCCGCGCTCCGGGGATGACGTGTAGTCATCGCTCGAGAGCCCTGCACCACCACCTCCAAATCAACATTAACTCGTTCTTACCACCATCATACACCGAAATTAAAATGTAAAAAATCTCCGTTAAAGAAAGCTACTATTTAGATTAAATGAAGAAGATTTAACACAAGGCATGCAGTTAGGTTAGGATCTTCAGTAAATAAAATTTACTCCATTGACATATCTGTTGAGACCAAGTCCCGTATTCTAAAAATTTACCTAGCTGTGATTTGAGTGACTGAAAAATTAACACTGTCAAATCTAAACTCAAGCGCAGATCTCTGTTTAAGTGGTTTTCTATAATACGGACCTAAATGTCAATAAATGCTGACCAAAGATGACAGAATTGGAAAAAAATACAATGAATTGTTTAGGTCGCATGGAATAATGGCGTTTGAGCTCTGCTTCGAAGGTCGACACCTTATGCGAGTCAACAAAACGAGCAATAAAATTCAAGGAAGAAAAACATTTGATAATAGATCGCAGTACTCTAAGAGCAATAACAGAAATAAGTGATGTCGTTAGAGTTTTAAAACAAAGTTTTACTTTTGGCCAAAATAACTTCGAAAACGTAACAAATAATGATTTGATCGACTCCTTGTTACATAAACATGAACTAGAATCCGCGAATGGATAATTTATATCCTATTGGATAAAGGAATGGCAACAGATTTTGTTTCTACCGATTACATTCCTAACCTAAAATTATATAAATTATATAAATATTACTGCTCATTTTTATAACTCTCTGTTATTCATAGTAAGCCTCTAAAAAGGTTTCTCGTTTCATACACTGAGTCCTTGTTATGGTTGGCCTAAAAATACTGCGATTTAATTTCTATCCAACGGTATGAAAGTTTGCCATTGTTCTTTGATTGGCGGAAGAATTTATTCCCAAAGTTGAAATTGACATTCTTTAGCAGCGAAGGAATTCAACTGTAAAGTTGAGAAGTGCGTTCAAGTACAACGACTTGTGAAGTTCATCGTAAAATAATTACAAAAAAAACGTCACAACATTAAGAGTTCGTACAGATAGCGATAGCAAGCAAATCAAGGTTTGGAAGCGAAAGTTTTGCTGGAGGCGGCGATTACCAGAAACGGTGTAGAGTTGTTCGGGTCTCCGCGGGCACTCTGCGAAGGGGAAACAGCGTTTAGAGGCGCTGCCCGGGACACATGTGCGCATAGGCTTGACTGGTGCAGAGGAACCTGAACACACATGTCTCTGTACTTCGTGTATTTAGACGAACGCTTTGTATCAAGCTGAGCGAACACTGTTCAGATAGTTCGAATTCATATAAGAGCACTTTGATATGCATGGGAAGTTCAATTTAGTATGAGAGATAGATATTTCAACTGTGTACTCTCAATTTATACATGATAAAGTAGTGTGTTCGTAAAAATTCGCATCTCTTCAAGGAAAACAGGGATTTTCATAACTCAATTCTAGAAATAAAAGTAACTCCCAGTCTAAGACTTCAAAAGGTAGGGAAGTCATCTTTTGGTCAATGTATAAATATTTCAATAAAATTACGCAATCTCTTGTTGAACTGCTTCTTCACAAATTTAGGTCCCAAAAGTAAAGCTGAATTAATGAAGCGCGGTTACTATGGCGCAGAAGATTTCTTAAATGACAAGAATCTGTGGTCATCTTAGGCATAATCTCTACGCATTTTTTAAGAGTACACTGTAAATACAATTATAGTGAACAACTACTTTTGAAGGCCTATTAATTTTCTTGCCGAACTCTTCTCGGTGGAAGCAACCTCCGAACCGTTGGTAGAGTAACATTATGTTTATGCATATATTTATCATGATAGTATTATTTTATTAACGTTTATTTTTCTTTAAGTTAGGATTTCTCGAAATCATTACATTTCGGTATTTTAAGATAAACTCCCGGGCCTAAACCAAGTGAGCCTCTCGTTCATAATTTTGTTGGTATTGGGAATCGTCCTGTGTGTGTAAAACGATATGTATATGAGTATGTATATAACGATATATAACTATGTGTATAAAAGCTTTTTTCATTGTCATGTATGTATTTTTATGGATGTCTAGGGTTTTAAACGAGGTATGTAAATGCTTAGGGATGACTCCGGTGCAGGAGAGCACAATCGTAAACTTTATTCATATCTTCTAAATTTTTAGTATTTCGTCTTTTAATTCTGTGTACTTTTGAATTTTTTCAATGATTGTTCAACGGAGGTTATTGTAATGGGTACTGCTGTGTCTATGATATAATATGTTATTATAGTTGGTTTACTGTAACATATCATAAGTGCTTGATAATGCTTACATGAATAAATATTCATTTCATTTTTACTATGTAAAAAAAACATTTCTTTGATTCAATTAAAGGTCAACAAATCCCTAAATTTTAAGCGGTTATAAACTTAAGCAATACCATATAAAACTATAACCTTCCTAGTAGAGATGAAAGGGTGTCACTCATAATATTTGATGACAAGAACCAGTTTTGAGGGTGGGTATAGGCTAGAGCATTTCATCTTAATGTAAATGTTTTACGACTGCTATAATAAAAAAAATGATCAGCTTTAAAAAAAAACAGGTTATATGTTTCATGTACGTTTTTGCTTGACAGAAGTATTTTCAATTGTGCATTTTATAAACTTTAACGGATATTTTGTTTTCGTAACAGGCTGCGTTACGTTGGCAAAAAATCCGTTAAAGTCAGAGTTGATAGCTTACTTTTAGCATTAGTCAATTATTTATTTAAATATTAATCAATTTATTATAACTTATGATAAAACCAACTTTTGCGATGTTTTTAATATTTATTGTTTATAATTTTCCCCCCGGTTGTTTTGTTTTCATAATTGAATGAATAACTGTAAGTTAACACTTGATTTAACAAAATTTTAATACAAAATTAGTACTAAACTGTTGAAGTTTTGAAAATATGTAAGAATAAATAAGCCAATCAGTTTTATTCACAAAATGAAATTAAGTAAATCAATCAGCTTATATTTGATATCAAATATCTTTGATTAATTAATTATGAGTAATTGTTTCCCTTTAAAAAAATGAAAGAAAATTATTTTATTCCATAAATAAAACATAACCTTCCTAAATCAATCATCAATTCGTATGTCAATTGTTAGTTGTAAATTGTAGTAAATTCTATTTTTAATTTGGTTTTAACTTCATTTTGAAAAATAAAATTACTTTTTAAAATAAAAAAGTTGAAAGGCAGTGGGCGAAAGTAACTATAAAGTTCAAGTGGGAGATCGTGGATCTTCCATTGGTATTCCTAGCACTATCTATTTTTCTTGTTTCATATTAAAACTCTTAATTAACATTTACAACATCTGCCAAACTAAGAAACAGTTTATCGGCAGTAGTTCTCGTGGATATTTAAAAACATTCAACATAACCTCAGTTGCTGATTGGCTACATCTTTAAATGTCTTCATTCTTACCAGCTCCTGGCAGGTTCTTCGTGCGATCAGCTGGCACGGGCGGGGCGGCCGGTGAGAAGGCCCTCAGCATCGAGCCCCCACGGGGCAAGGTGCTAGGCGCCTGATTCCCGATGTAGTAGGCAGGGGCCTTGACCTGCAACCACCCGCAATAACGTTATCAACAGTCAACACAGATTAATCACTCAGAACCTATCTTCTTTCTACCACCTAGGTATATATAGATAATCTTCAAATATATTCGCAAGGTAGCCTGGAAAACCCTCACGAACTCGTGCAGACTGTTAATGCTGATCAGTCGCGTACTTTGGTTTGGAGCAAAGATTTTGGACTCGAGGTGAATCCCAACAAAACTCACGTTATTATCATAGGAAGCTCGTGGTTGGTATCGACAATTAAGTGGATTTGGATGCCTCCTACTAGATATTTGACGGGATCCAAGTAACTCACAAATATGGCAATGATGAGGAAATGATTGCCACCGTAGGTACATAATTTATGAGCGATCAAGATAAAGATTTTTCAAGAATGGAATCTTAGGGTTAGAAAACCCATATACCAAATGTATAAACCTCAAAAGTGATGTCGAAAAATAAAATGACAATAAACAATATATAACTGCTTCATACTCATTATCACTTTTTATTGAACACCACTAGTATTATGTCTCATCCTTTATCTTTTTGTCCTTAAAAAATGGAAACTGTATGTATTTTAATGTAACACAATTTATTCAGTTTTTTTTTAAATCTCTTACTTATTCTTTGTTTTGCTCAGCCTCCGTCCTTTACTATTAAACAAGTCTCTCTTCAGAAGGTACTCTAGAATAGATCACTTTATAGCGATAAGACCGCCTAAATTGTCTATATCTACATCCATCTTGTCTGTCTATATAGTTGTATATACCTACTTACTGTATAGGTAACTTGTTGGCATTGTTTGATTGTGAAATGAAGATTATGTATCGTATCTTATCTTATCTTATCTTATCAATCGCAAACATACAATTCCTATTCATGAGTCCATACCGGGTGATTATCAAATAACTTCCGAAAACGATATGGCATGCTCCGTAAGTGATGTAGTAACTATTTAAGCTAAAATTAGTTTTTTCAATTAATATTAATTTTAAGGTTTTCATACCAAAAATACTGACCGTTTGAATGATTTGTATGGTGACCTTGAAATGAAAGTTAGTTAAATAAATTTAATTTTCGCTTGGATAGTTTCTACATTCTTCGGATGTTATTTGATAATCACCCGGTTTATTGTGGAAAATATTCTTAACGGAATATGTATGTAAATCTGTATCAGTTTTGCTCTCGAATATTTGGCCTCTACAGTCAACATCACATTGACAAACAAGACTTACCTATCTTGAGTCTTTAGAAATTGTCTCAAATCAAAATTTCTACTAAATCATTTTTTATTGTTAATGGGCTTTTTACTCCTTATTCCATATCTTATACATTGTAATCAATACATCGAATACTTCGGATGCCTTGATAAAAGAAGTACTCTAGCTTCTTTTATCAAGGCATCCGAAGTATGAACAACGAACATATTAACCACAAAGTTTGTAAATAATTAGGCTTTTTTTTCAGCAAATAAAAATACATTGGGCTAAAATAAATTGTAGGTACTATAAAAAACAGGTGATTGTAGAAATAAATCGAATCATTTCATAACTGACTGTCTCTGATATATAATTATAATTGATACAAGCACGAATATTAAAATACCAGTCATTATAAACATGTTAGTAAGCAGAGAGAAAAATAAATCATAACCTATCCAACGAAGATGAGTGTACGATCAAATGTTATTATTTGATCAAGAAGTGTTAATCATCTTCGAATCACGCTCAAGTTGCAACAATGTATTGTAAGAAACGACTTTGTGGTTTACAAACAATATTTTATATCAACAACAATCACTGTAGTAACGACGGGAAAGAAACTGTCAGTTAACCATTCCTTTTCCAAGAGAATACACGACGGTTTACTGTTAAATTCACTTTGACGTAAAGTTATTGCTTTTTTCTGGACTTCATCAGGTTTTTAAGTTCAGAACTCGCAAAAAATTTTTTTTAATTATTACAGTGTTCAATTCCTGTTAGTTTGATCTGTACGAATTTTTTATTTTATTTTGTTGACTAGATAGAAACTAAATATGAAAACATTTTCAATACTTAAAATAAGGTTTGGAGATCAAATAAGTTTTTTATCTAAATGTGTGCTTCAGCCAACAAGTGTGATGATCCAACAGTAAACGTTTTCAATAACCTATTTCAGGGAGTGTTCAGCTGAAATGACGTGGTCTGTGGCTTTGGCATTTTTTTCCATGCTAATTTATGAGGCAAACGCTATCAATAGGCCTGTTTATAAAATCGTTTTGACACAGAAAGGATTTACGCAGGTAATATACATTTCAATTGTTACAAATGCCAGGCATTATGATTATAATATAATGCATGGGTAATATTTTCATTCTTAAACTTAAAAAATGAACTTGGTCACCCGGTTAGTGAGAGGCCCCATAATAGGTATTTCTATATGTATGGCCTCTAGTAATTCTGTATTTATGTTCAGATGAAATATGGCACAAAATTATGAAATCACTATAACGAAAGTAATGCTAAACTATGAAAAACAATAGTCGACCAACTTGCAATATCAATCAATTTGAACCTTGCCAAGGTTCACTCGTTTTGAAATATGTTGGCCAGGTGTCAATTTCTACATAAACTGATTATCGATGCCTCCGTGGCCGAGTGGCTAGAGCTCTAGGCCGAACGACGCGAATTCCGGAGGTCCTTGCCAGGTTGGGCCAAGTCTGTTGTCAATTCTTTCGAAATGTAGCCTGGGTTTGTGCCCACCAAGCTGCGTTTGGCAAGTGCGGTCATCAAGCCCATACCCATCAAATGTAGCGATATGATGCAGGATTTTGCCTAGCAGTGGGACAGAAAATTGGCCAATTACGTAACTTTACCCAGATAGACCATTTTTTACAAAAACTCTGTCTTTTACAAAACTGTTTGTTCACTGATATTCTGCATTGTCTCTGTCATTTCCTCCACAACGCTCTCGAATTTCGCGAGTACCTAGGTGACGTAACAGTACATTAGCAAAGTAGTGTTAAGGAACTCAAACGAATATAGCCTTATATACATCCCACTGCTGGGCACAGTCCTCAAGTCAACTATGAGGTGGTACGAGCCATACTTCAACACGCGGGCTTAGAGTTAAGGCCAGTGATAAACCTTATTGTCAGATGTAAGCCGCCCTTTAGACCTCTGACTAGGCTTATCGACTGATATCTTGCGATGTCAGCCATGAACAACTGATTAAGCTGCCTACTGAAGCGGGGAGATGGCCGAAACATCACTAAATTTCGGTTAGGTGGTGACTTAAACTTAAACTCAAATAACTTTATCTACATAGACTTTCACAGTAAGTACTTTGAAATCGTCAAATTTAAAGCAAGATATACTAAATCATAATCAGTCCGAATGATATCTTGCCGAACTTAACATGTCATAATAAATTAAAATAAAATAAACGTACTAATACGTACGTACTAGTACCTACATAATACGTTCAATATTATCACGTCTCCGAAAATTGAAATCCCTGAATACGATATGGCCGAAAATTGTTGTCTTAAATATTGCAATCCATAACATTTGAAAGTCATATTTTTTTTCTTATAGTTACATATATGTATATTTTTTTAATTTGTTACTATAACACAATACAATACTCTACTACAACATCTGCCAAACTGCAAAACAGTTTGTCGGCATATGAAAAACCACTAATCAGATCTTATGACGTTACTGCCGCGTAAGTCACATGTGACCACACTACAATTCAAATTATTTCGTATCTGGATTCTCGGCAGTGAAAGGTTTTAAAAAGTATACTTCACGAGACGATAAGTTATAGCCCAAGTAGTGTCGTCATCTGAGGCCATAGCATTAGGCCATAAGCAAGAGCAACACGTATTTTACCATTTCGTTTCTGCATGTCAAATTATAAAATGTCTATGAAAAGGCCATCTAATATAATTCCCATAAAGTCTAACCCCACCAAACGGCCTGCATCGCGTAGGATAGGAACGGATTTTACAATCTTTAAACTAAATTAAATCTCGTACACAGTGTTTAAAGTGTATATTACACAAAGAAAACAAAATAGGTAAGTGGGCCTTTTTATAAATATCTGATGACATCTGTCAAAATATGTCAAACAGCTGCCGTTTTCGAAGGTCACTCATCCTTGTCCCGCCAGATTATGGCAGGCGTCGGAGTGAGAAATTTCAAAATAAATTCCAAACAGATAGGTAGGCACTCATTGACAGGCATCCCCTCTGCATTCATTTAATCTTGTTAGGGTTCGGTACAAAAATGGTGAATAGGAAACCTTGTCGGTAGAGCAAAGCCACGGTAATATTATCTATCAGTATTGTAACTTCATACAATATCTTCATAAAGGGATAATATTACCCTATGTGTTCTTGTCACACAATTTCATCATAGATCGAAAACTCCGAAATATTGTGGATAGTGAGCGTTCATGATATTTATTGCAATTTTCACAAACCATTACATAGAGAGTGTCGTGGCCTAGTGGTTCAGCACCCGAACTCAGATCGTGGATAGTGTGGTCCCGAGTTTAAATCTGGCTGGAACCAAAAATCTTTGTGTTCATTGTTGAATGTCTCCTGAGATGGAAAACTATCGATAAAAAACCAAATAAATCCGGATAACGGCGGTTGGATTATAATACCATTGGTGAAAAGTGGGCTTCTGAGTGTTTCGTCACAATGACGTCACAGTCACTTGCCTCTGACTACCCCGTTTGGGATAAAGTCGTGATGGTATGTATTACAAGGAAAAATCTTACGCAGAACTATCAAAAATATTTAACAATGATTTATCATTTATTTTGTTAGTAAGTGTAGTTATAATAATAAATAAATAAATATCCCTGGACATTATTCCACACAGCGCCATCTAGCCCCAAAGTAATATGTCGCAATTTAACTCTCGACCTACAGAGTGCTGGTTAAGTTCATAAAAATGGATTAATTTCTTTTTGGTGCCAAATCTAAGACTGGTGGGCGATCACAAACACGTTTTCATTAAAATTTTATCATTACTACTACTTGAATAATTCTAAGAATAAAATAGGCAATTATTACTAAAAAATATTATACAGAACACTCGGTGCACAGGCTTACTCGGGCTTGGCTTGTCAAAAAAAAACCAATTTCACCCTACGCAGTTGCATTATTAACGTGAGCGTCTGGATTTTATTAGATTATGTCTAGGTTCTTCACGCTAGGAATTTAATAAACAAAAATATTATATTTTAATTTAAAACGGTCTAGAATGGTGACAGATAGCAATAAGTGCGAATAACTGATGGCCGGTCGGGCAGAAAATTTTCAGAATGGCGACCAATAAATGAATAAATAAATATAAATATGCGCCTGACAACCTTACAGTTATGATGGTGTCGAAATATTAGGTAGTACATGGATAAATATACCTACATCACAGGCGAATGTTCGTCTTATCAGGGAGCTGCCTCCATAATGTAATGTAATGCTGCAAATCGAATTTGAAACGTTAAATTACAAGCGAATGCTCCAAGTGAGGGAGCACCTTTTGATGGCAAACACAACTTGGGACGACCAAGACCTACCCCTCTAAGAGTAGACCACTGACCCGATGAAGGTTGCAAGATTTCAGTGCTCACTGGCCACACACAACCGACACCCTAGAAATCTATGAGGGATTCTTAAAGCGGGTTTTTGGTCACCCTAGGAAACTTTAATGATGTCTCGGTGTCTGGGTACATGATGGGTTTGACTAGTGAAACTATGACAAATATCTCATAGTTTGACTAGTCAATCAGACTAAACTACTAGAATTTTATTAAGAAAAATATGGCTCACTTGTATTTGGCCAAAAAACCTTTCCCAAAATGTCACACTTCAAACTATTATACGCAAATTTTCATGTGGCAAAAAAACATTTCCCAAAACAACTTTTTAGTCAACAATCTCTTTTTTGGCAAATTATTGTAAAACAAAAAATTGTTTGGTCATGTTTCATCTGGCACAACATACTCTTCCCAAAATGTTGTAAGGCATACGATTTTGAAAGATACCAAAAACGGCAATTAAATTTTCGATATAATATCAACGCTTTTTTGTCACTTATGCTAATTCGCTGACAATTCGGTTATGGCAGTCGCCGACCACTGCCGCGGCACGTTCGCTTCGCTTGTTCGGCTCGTCGTTATGACCATATAATACTTTCCATTACTAGTAGAAAAGCGACTTCTAGTCCTTCCCCAAAAAACGAGACAAGTATGTCTTGTAAAATTATGTTATTCCTAATTCATTTCGATTAAGTGATTGTATTTCACTGAGCACTTTTGCTGCGCGACTGTACAAGTTTTCCCTCTGGTATTTCACTAACAGCATCACTTAGTAAGTGAATCCAATTTAAAATGGCCTTTGGTCACAAATATCACGGCTGGCGGGCGCGCGGGGACTAAACTAGTTAAAGGTTTAAAATAAAATAAATATAGCTGAATAACAACTACTCAGGGATTCTTATCTATCCAATTTCCATTTCTCTTAAAAAAAAAATGCCAAGGCAAAGCTCCTGAAATTATGTTAGTCTGGTTTTGTCGTGTAAAGTTTGTTTACAAATACACATACCATTACAGGTTTTTCCCCACAGGGCAGGCAGAAACCACATTTTTCTACCTTGAAAAACATTGAGGCGTCTTGTACCTGTCTTAACTATTCAAATCAAAGCACACTTATATTTGATATTTATTATTTGTGTTAAAATGCAACTGGTTGGGTAAAATAGCAACTACTTCTCAAAATCTTATTCGGCTGAAACTGAAACTGGGGGATAACGCAACTAACCCTGCTACACAGTCGGCTACTCGCGTCCGCCAGAGGTGACCTTGGTCAGTTTGGACCATGTGGGCGGCCATTGGCAACCAAACAACAATGGATCGACGGTCGCACTGACACTAACAGAGGTGACCCTGTCACCTCTATTGTCTCTGACACCCGTTTTGGGTCATTTGTTTTTGGTATAGTAATATAACTAATAATAACTATAATATGTATATTTTATTGGTCGTTCTCGCGTGTTTTATGTAGGTACCTTCTGCCCACGTGTAACAATCGTTCAATGTTTTATCAGTGGAATGAAAACACAAATTATCAATATCGGAACGCACGCGAAATACAAAAGGCCGGCTCAACATTCGCATGTCAATAGATTGGTTCCGAATGTTCTGATTACACTAAAAATCTGCAATTTAAGCGAAGAAAATACAGATTCACGGATGGGTCTGGGTGGGAGTTCCCCCTGACCCCCCCCCCCCCCCCCCCTTTTGTCTGCTACCTCGTAATACAGGGATATTAATCCCTACTTCGAGACCACGCAAAATCAACTCCAAAAAGTGTCCGATGTTTAATCCAAATGTGCGAGTGCTGTTCGAAACGCAAAACACACATACTTACCTAAGCCATAAATAACATTTTCGAAAAACAACCATAATACGCTGGGGTACTCTTTCATTTTTAATACAAGCACTTGGTGGGTCCGACATTAAAATATGATAATAAAAAGTTGTCGTAATCTAACTACAGAAGAAGCATTTTTATTTTTAGCATTTAACAATGCAGTATTTTCTACCTGTCGAGTGTTTGACTGAAGTTTGCTTTTTAGCACTCTTAGGCTGCGTTTCCAGAGATGTGCGAGGATGCGTTGCGAGGGATGTGTCTGTTAAGCACCAATAGAATCACGAAGCTAGGGAATTGAAGGGATTCCATTGGTTATTAACAAACACATGTTATCCTGTAAGATAGTGTAATTGGTTAAATAAATAAATAAAAAAAATAAAATAAAAAAATAATATTGCCAGGGCCACCTCTTTCGATATAGATGTCGGTAGTCAGTACTTACAGTACGTTATCGCGTCAGTTCAAGCGCAAAATTCGCGTTCGCGTACAATGCTCCACGCGGCTGTTGACAACCAACTGTCAAATGAGTCATGGAATACCCGGCGTTTTTTCGTCGCTTTTAAAAAACCAAACTCGCGTACACGTTCGCTACGGTACTGGTGAGTCACTATCCTTAGAGCATCTAATCTCGCGAGTTAACAAACTATCTTGATAAACACCCGTAAATTTAACTTCGTAAGGCTTGTTGTTTACTGTTTTCATGAAAATAATACAAATCCATTTCTTCATTTCTTACAAAAACATCCACTCAGCTTTAAAAGAGCTAGCTACTTTCTACAATAAAATGTTCAAGTGGAAAAAGCTTAAGCCAACCTTGTGCAACCTTCGTTGAGTCCTGCGTTACTGCTTCCATTAAATAAAGACTCTGAAGTTTTCCATTAGCTCGTTTGTTGAACAACTTGATGGCCACTAATACTTATTTCCTTGTGCCGGGTGTAGATTAGTGGAAATCATAAAAACAATTGTGAAAGCTTATTTATGCGAATTAGGTTACCGGATGTTTGAAATATAATAAATTATTTCATTTCTATTCGCAGTTCGTAACATGCCAATCACAAACCATTGGGATATATGACAGTTTATTTATAAACCAATAGTCATTCCATAAACTGGGACCCTGGGCACAAATCAGACATGCGCAGCGCTTTGACAGATAGCCCGCTTAGAACAACACGCCATTTTTGACGCATGCACGCAGAGACATGAGTTTACAGGCGAAGTCAGTGAGTTTCAGTGAGTCGAAAAGTCGTACTGTCACGAGTGTTTTTGTTTTTGTCGAGCTTGGTGCAATTTCTCAAATGATGAATTTTGTTTTTGGCCGGTTCTGTCAAAAGGAACCTACTCGTGCTTAGTTAATTTTGAAAATTCAGAGCGACTATAGCAGTAACCCTGGGCAGTTCACGCAAGTTTAGGAAAAGGGTGCGAGCGGTCCTTCTGTAAACTCTTTATTTTGTGCCCTGGGTTACAAGCTGCGATAGTGCTAAGCCAATTTTGATATGGTTTGCCCTTATTACTGACCCTAAGATGCAAATGTAAAATCTCTCTTTTAGTTACCCGTAAAAAAGAATAACTTTCTCATTAAAGATTTGTTTGTTTGTATTGAATAGACCCCGAAACTACTGGACCGATTTGAAAAAATATTTCACCAATATAAACCTACATCAGCAGGGAGTGACATAAGCTATATCTTTTTTTTATTTAGGCTTTATTTTGACGGGAAATACAATCAATGCGGGCGATGCCGCTGACTGTCCGTAATTAATTAATCATTTTTCTTAGGTATCAGTGACTGATACACCTCATTGTGCAGACGCGTTCTCATCAACGTTGATAAAATCATCGCCAAATGGTTTTTATGTCAGCATGTCCCCTATGTAAAGGATGATGTGAAAGCCTCTGCACAGAAAAAAACGATGCGCGGTTCGATGGATCGCAATCCCGTATGCAGGCGGACAAGCTTTGTCAGTATGCTCTAGTCTACCAGAGATGGCGATGTTAAGCTCTATCATTTGCTTTTTCGCTATGGTGGTATCTTAAAAAATGAAAACAATATTATCATAATCATAATCATAATCATTTATTAATTCATAAACATAGGTACATAATATAAAAAGATGTTATTACAAGATTTTGAGCTCTATGCTTCACCTACGTAGGTACATGAATATAAGGCAATTTAGTGATGATAAATTTGAGGAGTTTACCCACATACAAAATAGGAATTGGTGAACTAATAAATTTTATAAAATAAACCGTTCAATGAAATTAATTAAAATATACAATTTTAGTATTCAAAAACACAATGTCAAGTCATCATCAAAGTAATCATTAATATTATAAAAGCATTTTTCGATAAGAAATTTAAATAGCACCTTTTTAAATTTTTCATCACTTGAACTTCTTATTTCAACAGGTAGTTTATTATACAAACGGGGAGCCATAACTACTACACTTTTCTGTAACATTGCTGTTTTACATATTTGAGTACGGATAAAAGGTTTCCTGGGGCGAAGGCGTAAGTCCCTAGCGGATTCCACTACTTCAAATAGATGTGCATGGCATTTAACAAACTTGCAGCATTCTTAGATGTATAGGCATGGAAAGGTTAAAAGTCTTAAAGATTTGAAATATTGAAACTTGTTAAATTAAATCATGTTTCTTTAAAATTGTTACTAAAGGTTAACCATTAGTATGGTAACTCTAAACAGCCACCCTTTGATAAAATAAAGCTTACCTGAAAAATAGTACAATTCTGTGTCCATCATTCCACTGAAAATACGCGTAGTTTTATCGAAATAACAAGCATTATCAATATTAATATTTTCCCGTTATTAATTTACCATAAGTAATTTGAGAACGATGTTGACAACTAGTGTCTCATTTCAACACAACATAGCTTATTCCAATCAACAAGTCTAATGAACATATAAAAATATCAATACATATATAAATAAAAATAAATATGCGCCAGACAACACACCTCTTGTAATGTAATGGTTTCGGAGTAAGGATTAATATCCCTGTGTCACGAGGTACCACACAAGGAAAGAAGCCAGGGGCGTCTCCTAGCGCAACAATTGACCCGACCAGGAATCGAACCCGGGACACTACGGTAATCGAAGCTAGAAACCGTGCTACAGCGCGCTACGCCAACCGTGTAATGAATTGATTATTACACAGTATTCAAACTGAAGAAGTTGTTTCTGTCTGAATAGACCCACCGATATATTCAGCTGTTACTCTCTCAAACTTCATTTTATTAAGTACATTTGGTTTGATTCTTACAAAATCATCATACAGAAGAACTTAATGAGTCCATCAAAGCTGCAGAATATAGAAAAACAGGAACCAAGTAATTTTTACAAATGCCAAAACAGAAAAATTGATAGTCATTACACTTAGGTCCTTAGGTATTGAATATATAACTGTTATGAGAGTTAACTGATCTCGCACTGAGCAGAGAGGTAATCATTGGTAACCCCTTTTTAATAAAATAGATTTATTAGAAAGTAAAATAGATTATTTAGAAAGTATCCAGCGGTAACTTAAAATTGTCAGAGGAATGTTGCTGTAGTAGTGTACAGCTGTGCACCCTGCCCTATAGAAGATCCTAAAACTTTTTTTAATCTTAAAATGCAAGCGCAATTTTATCTGTATTCCTAGTTCATTTGGCGTGTCTAACGCTGTTTTTATTAGTGGTGGTAACACAGTGACATACACGCCAACGCTCTGTGTACTGTATACATTTACAACTAATATTGAGGAGCTACGGTAAGAATCCCAATTACCTTCAAAAGGTAGGTAAATTTTTATTTTTGGCATTTAACAATGCACTATTTTCTACACAAAATTCGACCTGATCATAGGGACACAAGCGGGATTCGAACCCCTTAAAAAGACCCGTGGACGAAGCAAAAAATCTGATCGCTCGCTTCTGGTGGATAAAGCTAGATTCTATAGCCGCGGCTTTACGTCATAGTAGAATGCAGTTAGGCTTGAAACAGTAGCAAAAGCTAAAATAAACCGAACGAGCAGATCGCTGCTAACAACCTTATTATACTGACAGCAATGTCGCAGGAAGCTTGCCCTAGGGGGCCTGTTTAAGAGGGTTCCATTGCAATTATGGATCTTGTGCAACCAGTCTACTTTTCAAACTAACTTATTTTAATATATTTAGGTGGATGCGTTCAAAAAACAGCAGTATTAACATTTTATCTAATAAAAACTTATTTTCATTCAAAGTATAGCGGGAACTTGATTTGTTATTTTTAGTTAGTTACAAATCATTGGTATAATCTGTTGTGCCTCACCTCTGATATATGTGCATAAAGCGCTTTTCTTCAGACATTTAATCATTCGAATGCCTAACGACCACAAAATTTTAGGGTACGGTTAATCGAGTCTTTACTGACAAATTGAGAGTGATAATTTGTATAAAACTATGTAACTTTTAAGATGAAAGGCGATGCGCCCCGTTTAATATGGTGGGACCTATCAGTTAAGCATTTCTACCGTTAGAACTTTTTGCCTGTTGCTCTTGGCTACGGCCTCCGATGAAGATTGAATAGATGGCAAAACATGGACGACCGCGAGCTATACGTCAAGCTTAAAGAAAATTCTAGAAACAACTGTCATTAATCAATCTCCAAACAGTGGAACTTAAAAGGCCAAAGTTTACGCAATAGTGTTTTTATGATGACTAACAAAGATTTGGATCTACTGATAGTCTGTTTACTTGTTAGAGGAAAATAACTTGTAATTAATGGTCATAAAGTTACGTTTATCTTGCAGTTTCTACAATATGACGTTGAGACTCCACCTCTGAGAGAATTCACGTTTTGTACTTGGATCCGCGTGTACGACCTTGGCTCTGAACAGAGCATTTTAACTTATGTCGGTAAGTAGCATAATCCAGACTTACACCTTGGTAGGCTGAGAGTGTGGGTTGGAGCTTAGGCGTAAGTTATTTATTTATTCATACAAAAAATAATACATTTATATTTCACATTTACAATGCCACCACATAAACCAATTTTGGTTTTACCGGACACTGTTATCCGTCGCCTTCACTCAGTTAACAATTTATGCCCGTCTAACTAAATAATACAATATTTACTATGGTCTTATAAAAGTACCCGCCCCGCCCATTGCCTATCTATCGCAACACTGCGCGGCCGGCCGGTCACGCGAAAATCTCATACAGAAAAAACATCTATGAAGTGTTAATAGAAACAGGTGCATTTTGAGACTAGTTACGTTCTTAGAAGTGTTATATGAAAGTTTTTGAGATTATTTTTAACATTTGTTTTATATAGATGCTGTTTAACTTTTAGTTCATGGCCTTAAATCAGAAAGGCGCTGTGTATGTTTTTATGAATACTCTCAGCACTCAATATTATCAGAAATAATTTATGATATTAAATAAAACCACATCTTGCATTGCAAGGCATTTTGCTCTTAAGTTTTTTCTTTATTAAGAAAAAACCCGATATTCTTGATCCCGGAAATTTTTAAATCAAAGCCTTGCATGTCCCACGTCCATGTATCTAAAATTATTATAATAAATGATCCTAAGCATTGTGTTAAACATTAAGAGAATGTAAACACGAGAAATGATTACATAAAATGCAAAAAAATATTTCCTTCGTCCGAAGGTCGTCAGAAAAATGATAAGTAGGTATGCATCGCTACACTGGAAAGTAGATTAAAAGTGGGTCCGTTTCCAGAGGTAAAATATTGAGCAAATGTTATTGCGTCGTCACAATATGACCCCCTTAATTTGGGACCTGTTCCATGCAGGTCCGAATTGCTCAACAAAACTGCTTTTGCATTTTGCCCACTTATATTTCTGATTACATTGTTCACACTCGTAAAATATAGACAACAATATTGAATGATTTTATCGCGAGGTAAAGGATTATAAAATTAACCATGTGCCCTTTGATCTTGTCAAATCAATACTGATCAGTATACTGAGATAGATGCAGTGTAATCAATCAAAACGGATAAGAATCTTTAGGTTACGCAACAAAATAAATCACTAGTAGCTGCCTGTCCCTTGCAATATAAATAAAACACTGATGGGAGCAGCACAAATCCCGGACTCCGCACGCTTCATGGCTCGCCCAGCGGGACAGGGCAGGCTCCCGGCTAATTGAACTAATGCTCGTCTCACGACGACCGACCCTCTCCCGAAGGCTTTGGCAACCCTACACTCTTACACTTTCGAACGTCGAAGGACGCTACGATTAAATTACAAAATATCGGTTTCAAATTTTTATTCGACCTGTCTCGCATTACATTATTGAACCAAATAGGGTGACATTAACATTTATAAGTATACTCAGTAATTCATGGCCGAACTGTTTTTGAGACTTGCCTGTAATTAATTAGTTGAATATATTTGCAGCTAATGGAAATAACCGCATCATTAGACTATGGTTGGATTCTGGCGGACGCTACATGAAGGTTTCCATAAACGGCAAAGTCACTTCAAGCTCGCCAGTGGATATTATCAAGGATGTTTGGCGGCATGTATGCCTCTCTTATCAGTCTGATTACGGTGCCTGGGCACTTTACATGGACGCTAAGCTTGTGTCGTGCGAGGTTTCACGAAGTGTAAGTAATCTTACTAAGTTATGAACTTATGACTAAGTGTGGTGTGATTCAACAAATATCAATCTCTCCAACAAGACAGGATTAGCGATAGGTCATGACCAACAATGAATGAGCTATCCAAGCATTATATTTGAAAAGACAAATGACCCCATAACTTGTTACGCTTTGAGGTCAGTGTATTCACGACTTTAAATACTGTGATTATGACGTGATAGATCGTTGCAGACAGACATTACGAAATCAGATCACGCGACAAGGTTGCCGTGATATGAACATCCTAATACAGAGTTTTTTCGATATTTACCCGTAGCAAACCAATACCTTGACGAAGTATTTTAAAGTCTTAGCAGTAGTAATTTGTAACATGATTGCGCGGTTCAAAAATCACCACATATTTTAAATAAGCAAAACCAAATTTTCGCTGAGTCACTGAATTATTCGTTTGTACGTTACGTTTTTGAGTAATTAGGCAAAACATATATTTCTGTAATTATACATTTTCCAAGATAAACACAAACTAATTTGGGTGAGCAAGGATTGAGTGCAAGGTTATTATTATCAGGCAGGATCAGGAATGCCTTTATTCGCTCCAAAACAGGTATAGAGGTCGCGGGCGTGGAAACTATCATCTTTATCCTTAACCAGGTTCTGGTAGATGAGAGATTACATTATTATGAACTTTAAACCTCGTAGATAGAGTTCAAAACCAATAAAAGACTAGCATGTGCTCGGTATGGTTAATGGTTAACATGAGATTGGGTTGGCCACATCAGGATATTGAACCTCGCGGGTGTAACCTAAGCCTAAGCTGAGACAGCTCCAAACAAGATCCTTGGGGGAGCTCTGAGCTAGTTTATGTGAACAGAAAATACTTTAACTGTTTCTTAAATTACTACCTAACGTACCACTATTTCGTCACTTGAGAATTTTTATTACTGGGCCGTGGAAGTATAGGTATTCTGATCACTATACTATGATGTTCTTTCATTTTCATTAATTACCTGGCTATAATGGTTTATGTATAAGTTGCAATGGTTGGATCATTGACAAAAGAGCATAATTTCACTAGACAATACTGAGGTCTTAGCTAAGAGCAACGGCCACTCGTCAGAGCAACCGTCTCGAAATGATTTTTAATGTCGGTTCCCCATACATTTTTGAATTAGACATGTTGAAACGAAAATATATTGCTTAAAGTAGGTATATACTCTTTTGTAAAAAGTCCAAAAAACTGATATAGTGACAAACAACAACTGAAAACGATTAAGCTGCAAAGGTTTGTTTTATTTCCGTAAGCAAAATCAGGAGAGTAACAAAGTTAGCTAAAGTTATAAGGATAAACATATCTCAAGAAGAAGTATTTGACCAATAATTGTTTTGCTTGAATAAAATATCCTAGTGACTTACAAAATGTTTTGTTACAGCTTTCTGGCTTTGTGATACCCAGAGGTGGAAGCCTCATCATAGGATATGGCACGTCGGATAATGGTAACTATTTAAACTATCATTGGTAAAAAAATATGAAATAGAATACACTGACGCAGCTCAGTTTATGAAAGGAGCTTTTACAAAAATACATATATTCACATTGGATAGATAAACGTTCGGGCATCGGAATGATCCTTTATTCATGACTCAACAACAGAAGTCAAAGCTAAAACTTTTTGTTTATAATTCTGGCCTACCGATACAAACATACACATGACATCTAGACATATAAATGACATAAAATATAAATCAACCAAAAAGTAGTTAATTAGTGTGACCGATTTCTTGATTAAGTAACGTTATTTGACTTTCCCTTTTTATTGCAGGCATATCCAGGGGCTTAGAAGGAGAAATATTTGGAGCAAATATGATTTTAACGTCTACAATCGAAAGAAACTACACGACTAAATTGAATCATTTATATGATCAAAAGGCTTTCAACAAAAATAAAGTCAAAGGTGCTGATAAGAACATCAAATATTTAATTTTAAGTGATCTACAAACAGATGAAATTCACAATAACTTTGAAAAGGCGCAAGTTCCTCGACCTAGTCATACTACCAAACAGCCACAGAGTTTCATAAAATTTAGAACACCTCACAGCATTATCGAACACGATGTTGGCTTAGACTTGGAACCAAGGAATCCCCGGCTACTCGATACTTCAAATGAAAGAGAAATTATGGACTTTGCAATTACTGATCAGATGCGTACGACAAGCGAAAAGAGTAAAATGAATTTTTGGAATTTGGTCAATCAAGCCGGACACGAAGGAAAATTTAAAGTACAGAAAATTAAACCAGTTCCGGTGATTTCTGGCTCTAGTACTCAAGATTTAGCAATGATTTCGGAATATGAAACCCCACCTCCAGTACCCATGAATAATATACATTTTGGCAAAAACTTCGAAAATGAAAAAAGACCTGCACATCAGCCCATTTTCCACTTTAATAATGAACCTGGTAGTTTTAACACCCACATGCGAGATAGTAAAAACAAAATAGCTGATATATTACCTGATGTTGAAACTCCTCCTTCGCCTGTAAAAGACACAAAAATGTATGGCCAGTGGACCAGTTCTAAATTTGCAGGCAGTGTTTTGAATTATCTAAAGAGTATTAATTTTAATAAAAGAGAGAAAAAAACGCCTTCTACAATACCACTTACTAAAATTTCGGATAACTATCCTTATTCATCTGATTTTAAAATTACAAAGCTTCGCCCTCCAGTACAATTTCAAAGAAGAAACTTCAACAATCATAAAATTAAATTAAAAAAACGAGGAATAACAGATCAGCCACAGATAAATGTGCAAATTGTGGAAGACGATTTACGAAGTACAATTTTAAAGTATCATGCAGGAACGAAACCACAAAATGTGGAAGTGACAAATAGAGGTGAAAGTGTAAAGGTCGTAAATAACCGATTTTATAGAAATGCTAATAATCCGATATCTGTGGAGGGTTCAGAAAGTGCTGAAGCCAGTTACAAGCCCCGACCATCTAAAGTTCCTTCTACTAAAAATAAAAATAGTAAACTTTTAACCGAATATGATTCGTATAAAAACCAAAATTTAATGACTATACTTCCATTTTTAAAATCATTAGAATATTTTGTTGGAGATTCCCAAAATACTGAGTCTAAAAATGAAGTACGTAGTAGTGATAACGTACATCCAAAAACTATCTCGGCTATGTATTCTAAAAGTTTATCTAATGGCAATAAATGGCATAACGTGAAATCTTACAGTAACGATTACACTCCACGTCGTATAAATGTTGATCCTGAGGAGGGGACGAGTGAAATTGACGCAAAAATTGCAGAAGCTAACAGGAAACATCCATCCATAAGACTTAAGTATAAGCATGAAAGTAATAAAATAGTAAAAACTAACGATGAACCAGCAATTGTTAAAGGAAGAGAGTTGGCGATGAGTGTATCAAATCAATCTAATTCCAACAAAGAATCAATTTCGATCGTTAAGTTCAATCATGGATTTCTTCCATCTCATAACAACAAATTGAAAACATCAGAAAAAGTGAAGTCCTTTACTAAAACAAATCACAAACACAAAGCAAACAACAAAAACAATTTCAATAAAAATGTTAAATTAGGAAATGCTTTAAATGAACGGCATGTTATAGGATCTGATGAAGAGCAAAAAAAACAAAGTTTTCTGGGGGGAGATGAAAAAATTCCTGATATAAATAGGTATAGATCTGATTTAGATAATGAGAATTTGCATGTGCCCTCATCTTTAGGGCCAAGAGTTTGTAGAACTGTTGAAATAGACGAACGTATTCTCTATATACAACCAGATCAAAGCATTGATACCAGTCACATTATGTCACCTGTAAAAAAGAGAAACATTGGCGTAGAATTTATTCAACAGAACTACAAAAAATGCTCATTGGATGGATCTCAATTTGAGAAAAGTTATTTACTCTTTATCGATTGGAGCAAGACCCCAGTAAGACTTTTTGGGGGAGCGTATCCTAAAACTACGACAGATCTTTGTGGATTCTTTAAATAATTTACGTAACAGATAGACCAAGTTGAAATGAAACAACTTTACGGATTCTACTCGCGGAATTTATATTTTTACATTTAGAATCCGTAAAGTTGTTTCATTTCAATGTGAAGTGTTCGTGTTAATATAAGAAAACAATAGATATACCAAAGTTTCATTACTGTTTTGCTATAATGTGTCATTTTCTTATTGGTAAAAAATGTTTGGTAATATACCTAAATAGTAACCAATCGAAAACTGTAGTTACTTTTATTAAATATGTTTTTTTCCAAAACAAACATAGTGTTATTTATATCTAACCTCTAACGACGAAAAACGTAGACTTTGAAGGTAATAAATATATCTAATGGAATATGATTAGAGCACAAGAAACCATTAATCTTCAATAAATCGGAATCGTATATTTGCGTTTATGTTTAGATAAGTTTAGTTTAGAAGTAAAATCCTCTTCAAATCTCTTTTTTTATATACTTTGTGATTTTGCTATTCAAAAGCTAGAAATAAGTCTTTAAATAATTAAACCTGGGCATCAAACTGTTGACATGCACGCCGCACGCACGCCCACGCGCGTTTTAAACGAAGGCCTTTTGTTTGAAGCTCGCCTCTTGTTTGAGTGACGTGAACATCAACAACCAAAAAAGCAATCGCTTTAGATTGGACATCCAGGCCTGCATTTAATCGAAACCAGCCCCAATTCAATTTGTGCCGTAATATTATAGTGAATCGTCCCAATATTGGTGCATGTCATTATACAAAAAACGTATTACCCAGTCAAACTACTTTACCTAAATGTCCTGGTAAAGGAAATACCGTCAAAAGTTTCCCACTGACAAGTGCCGCAAGTTTTCTTGGGAAACAGGAGATTGCCATTGAATACTATAAAAGGTCCCCGTCTTTACGATCCGTTGGTTGAATCGATCGAAACAACGAATCGCTAGTGTCTAGTTACTAAAATCGTTAACGATCTTTACACACACCAACGATATCTCTGGTCTTTGAATAAGTAGGTGATTTTCTTTCTATCATAAATCAATTATGTTATTAGGTACAATATGAATGGCTTCGACAACAAAGTGCTAAGTCAGGCAATCAGAACTCCCGGAACCAAAGTTGCAACAGTGCCTCCCTGGATGTTACGAATTCAAAATAGCATATCAAGCGTACAGCTTTAGAATTAGTATTCAATCACTAGCTCGCTAATTGCATTTCGTGTTCCTGTAGAATTGACTTGTATTGTTCAGGCATTAGTAGTCACTTGATTCAAATTCGCGTTTTTTTTTTGGAATTTACATAACAATGCTGTTAGTTAGTGAATTAATTCCCTTCGTCGTCATTATATTTCAACAAAACCATTTTCTAGCCACTTCTCATCATTGTGTTCTTATCTTTTATGTATTATTGAATAATTGAGTAATATTATTATGAAAGGGGCTCGGGTATTCAATATATAAATATTCATTTTAATCCATCATCTATACCGGATGAATTTTTACACCGGTACTGTAAAGAAAAGAACAAACGATGTCATTCTTAGCCATTGTTAATCTATCCTGATACTTTAAAGAGGAGAGATTTGTTGGTTTGTGAACGGGCAAACCCGCACAGAAGCATAGTTAATCATTTTAATGTTGTCAGCAGAGAACTCGCCGCCCGTTTGGCCTCGTTTGCAGTTTACGTATAATCATTGTTTATTATAATTTTAGTTCTAATTAAAGACTCATCATAACAACACAAACTTATCATTTATCAACTTATCAGTATCAATCAATTATCTATATCATAGTAAATGTAGGAGAGGAGTAAGCCCTACATTTCATGGTCCTTCGAGCAAACAGTGGAGATCATTTCTTGATACTTCAAGAAACTACCGGAGAACATGATATTCGAAAGGCAAGTACAGTCAGTGTCTTTCTTGTGTTTGAAGTGTGATAGCGAATCGGTTCGTTTGGCCTCCCAGAAGCGGGTCTCACCAGACGGATTGGGAAGGCGCATATATTGCACTGAGAGCACAGCAAAATACTGAAGAACACCACGACCTATCAAAAGGTTCATCATCTATTAGTTGGAGCATTATCATTGTAGACATCATCCAACATTCATCATCATGGAAGCTTTATATAATAGCCAAAGTGTTCTTATTGACGCAATCAAGAAAATAAGTGAGATTTACCAACATATGAAGAGCTAATGGCATTTATTGAGGGTAAATGTATTGCTCGCGATCCATAAACGAGAGCGAGAAAATATCTCAACAATCAAAATCAGGTCCCAGTCAACCGACTAAACCCACATTCAGCAAACCCAATATCCATCAAGGCATACCATCATTCCGAAACTATCAGAGCGTGGCAACATACTCCCCAAAATGTCCTTTTTGTAATTTGGAGGACCGTGATTTGTACACGTGTAAGAAATTTCCCAACCTGCCAAAGGAAGCAAAAATGATCACGATTGCCAAACTGAAGGTTTGTTAAAACTGCTTACATCGCCATTTCGACAGTAAATAGATTTCGACGAAAGATGCAAATAATGCGAGGGAAAATATAAAACCATTTTACACGAAGCGGCGACTTTTATGCAATCTGAAACAAATTACTCGGTACCTACTTTGTCAACTGAACCCCTGACGTCTCAGCTAGTAAACGAGGAGAATAAGCAACATAGAAAGCTAAGGGAATTTTAATTTCTGCACTAAACAAGGCTCTATTTTTCTACACAAGGATAGAAACTAGAATAATTACCCTGATCCCAGGATCAGGTCGAATTTTCTAGTTTCTGTCTTTGTGTGAAATATAGAGCATTGTTTAATGCTTAAAACAAAAATTCACTTATCCTATAGGTAGTCTTATCGACGGTGTCGGATACGTAGCAAATAGTTTGTATGGCGTCCTTGACGAACGTTTTGGCGAAAAGTATCAAAGAGACATCGGACTGCTACGAGAAAACCAAAAGCATCTGTCACTTCTGTGGAAAAATCAAACGTCGATCCTAGAAGCACAAAATAACATCTTCAAATGAGCGGAATCTTCAATTCAGCGACAATAGGTACAATAGTTGTACCCAGCATGTCAATAACCTGGAAAAGGCCCAAAATACCCTGAAACAATAAAACATTAAAAATATTTCTTTCGGGTGTTAAAAAGCGCTTGCCTATAACATTGATGAAACAACGTTGGCTTACAACGTAAAATAAACTAGATAAATGTCACCCGGGTTGTGAAAGGTCGCGGGTTCGTATCCCGCTTGAGTCCCAGGACCAGCTCGAATTTTTCTCGTTTCTATCTTTGGTCAGAACATAGAAGTTATCACGTGGCAGGAACAAAATGTAGTTTCAATATATTAATTGTCATCTCAACAGTATTTCCTTACTTTGATAACTACTGGATTATGTTTCAACTCACCAATCGATGAAAATCAAGGACTTTATTTGGACCCTATAGCAGATCTACAACTTAGCAGAAATTAATGGAAAATCATCGCCTATTACGACATGGATGATGGATCCCGACTGGGACGCTATATCAGCATACCAAAAATATGCCAATTACCTAGAGAAAACGTGTTCAAGCATATGGCATGCAATTGAATCACGGATTCACGGAGATAGCGTACTACAACGCAATTCTGAAGAATCAGCATTTAGATGTGCATAGTAGAAAGAAAACGTGGTCTTATCGACGGTGTCGGATACGTAGCAAATAGTTTGTTTGGCGTCCTTGACGAACGTTTTGGCGAAAAGTATCTAAGAGACATCGGACTGCTACGAGAAAACCAAAAGCATAAGCAAGCGAAAAGCAAGCAGCAAACGTCGATCCTAGAAGCACAAAATAACATCTTCAAAATAGCGGAATCTTCAATTCAGCGTCAATAGGTACAATAGTTTTACCCAGCATGTAAATAACCTGGAAAAGGCCCAAAATACCCTGAAACAATAAATAATGCAGACAGAATATCTTAACGAATTTATGTTATGAACATATCAGCCAATAACATGATTACACACATCAAAAATATTCAATAGATGTTATTAGACACCGTGACTGATATCTACCACGAAAGGTTCAACGTTCACATTGTTACGCCACAACAATTACGACTTGAACTAGGAATTATGTCAAAGGATTTGACATCGCTTGTTCAGAATATTCACGATGACGTCACCAAGTTACTTGTTAGAATTAAAACAAGAATGACTGATCAAAACATGCTTTTTGAAATCAAACTTCCGCTTGTAAGTAGAGACAACTTTAAGCTTTATGTGGTCATACCTGTGCCGCATCAAATAGGAGACAATTTGGTCAGCATGACTCCAGCGTCAGAATACGTTGGCATCAACCTTCAAAAGGACTCTTATTTGCAAATTAGGGACGCGACGGGACATAGATGTTATCTGTATTAAATAGGCTCCGAAACGACTGGACCGATTTCAACGATCATTTCACCAATATACTTAAAGCTACATTATCAAAGTCTACATAGGCATTTTTTTTATTTAGACTACATTTTGACGGGAAAGACAGTTTACGCGGGCGAAGCCGCTGACACACAGCTAGTATTTTCATCAAATTAGACATGCACGGCGCTCTGACAGATAGCCCGCTTAGAAGTTGTTCTAAGCGGAAACTCACCGAAGCTCACTGACTTCGCTTGTAAACTAATGTCTCTGTGTGCGTGCGTCAAAATGTACGTGTTGACGTACATTTTGTTGACGTACATTTTGAAGCACGCACACAGAGACATGAGTTTACAAGCGAAGTCAGTGAGCTTCCGTGAGTCGGAAAGTCGCACTGTCGCGATTGTTTTTGTTTTTGTCGAACTTGGTGCAATTTTTCACATGATGAATTTTGTTTTTGGCCGATTCTGTCAAGTAGGTATAACTTACTTACTTCATTTTAAAAACTCATTGCGAATATAGTAGTAACCCTAGGCGGTTCACGGAAGTTTTGGAAAAAGGTGCGAGCGGTCCTTCAGTAAACTCTTTATTTTGTGACTGTACCTAGATTAAAACATGTATAACTAAAATCAGAAGTACCCGGATCAAATCAAGATTTTTAATGGCAGGGTAAAACCTACCTTATGAACTGTTAAAAATAAATTTTGTGCGGTTGTGGAGTATGTCCAATGAAAGTAGTCAGAATCAGTGTTTTGCACCTTTGTTTTTTTTTCATAGTTCTAACCACCAGTTCTAACCATTGTCCAAACATACACGTCAATATTACAACATATTATTTTATCAGCAACAAAGTGATTAACAAAAGGTAAAACATTTGACGCATGCACAAAAGTGGTTTGAAAAATAATCCTGGCGATGAAAATTACTTTGGCTAACAACTCCACAGTCTGATTGGCGTCTGAGGCAATGTTTGCGCGGCTCTTTCTAAGCCCTGGCTTACACGATCTGAAGGGCTATTTATTTTGGCTAGCTTTGAAATCTTGTACAAAACCAACAATAGTGATGTTGACTAATTTATAGAATTGATTTGATATACCCTATTCAAACACGATAATAATAATATCATGAAAAAATACGTCAAATGTCAATTGAAAATACGTAATTAAAATTATTTTTCAGAATTATCGCCAAAACCCTGCAAATTGTCACGTGACTTTAATAACGTCACATACCGATAAACAATCTCGCGCTCCGTCCTAACCTGATTTTAACTTGGGTATGACAGTAATGTCAGTTTGTTTTCGGGTCAGTGAAGTCATCGCGCTTTGATTGGCGTTCGTAGTCACTTGATAATGGGTATCAAAACACAATCCGAATTATAACCCATTATTCGTCAGATTTTCTCCAATGGATTACCATGTTGCGGCAAGCCCACAGATTGAGGGCAATTCGGAATCTGGAATACTACTGTCACTCAAATTCGTGAACGATAAGAGTAGGTATAACGTGAGCTAGGTTTGCACCGTGTAAAGCAAGCATTAGGTAGTAGCATTAGTAATTTACCTGGCGGTGGACGAACCATATTATACCTTAATTTGACGGTAATACGTTAAAGTGCAGTAATTCCTATGCTTTGAATTATTCCGGACGCTTGGTGATGAGATTGTTATCTTTTTGGTAAGCTTGTAAACTTCTTTCACTGAGTTGCACACATGGTATTATTTTTGATAAAATCTCATTTACAAAACCAGATTACTATTAAACGCAGTTAAGTTTAGCAGTTATGTTATATTTCCTCCTGTCTTTTCATTACATTCGAGTACATGATAGATACACGGTACGTTTCAGAGCAAAAAATTTTTTCCATACAAAAATAAGATGTCGCCATAACTCCTCCCCATTTTTTTTTACCGTGCGTCACATTGATTCATATGGCCTAAAGATTAATCGTTGTAATTTTCATGCCTTTAACACCATTTGCAGGTAAATTTAGCGTACCGACTAGCGGCTGTCAAACACGTGTTTGTATCGCTGCAAAAAGTCGCAATGTGTAAGGGCCCTGAGATTTGCAAAAGCACATCCATTTCGGCGCGCCGTGCGTGGAGACGAATACATTACGGTTAAGAAAATACGCGTACGGTACCAGCCTCAAAGGACGATTAAAGTCGGAAATTGCATCTGGAATAGATGTCAATATAGAAGTTGCACCCAAAGGGAATAAAGGAGCAGCTGTGTGATACTATTTCTAATGTACAAACCGTTAGAGCCTTGCAAAGCGAGTGCACATTGACTGATGCAGAAAAACGCATTTTAGGCTTAACATCTACAATATCTGCTGGTGAAAAGAAATTTTGGTGATTATTTCCGCAAATAAAAAGTATCATGCATCGTTTATTAGTGTCGTGTATGACCTTCTAGACATCGCAGCACTCGCAACCTTAGGCACCGATCGTAAGGCTGTTTTTAGCCGAGAATATGCAAAGCTGTGGAGCTAAGGATGTGTAATAAATGCACCAATGTGGATAATTTATTTACAAAGCCAATCAAAAAAGCATGAATTCGTCTTCGAGTATGTTCATAACTACTAATTAGTCGCTTATAATTGACATTTTAGGCAACATGTAAGCAATGATTTTCTACAGGACAGGCTGTATCTAGTGTAGGAATAATTTTGCCTTGTGTAATTATACGTTTTTCGACGCAATTAGTGTTACACAGTCATTTTTATTTTATTTTCTATAATATCAAGCCCTCCCTGCGCCTAGTGATCCGGTGGTAGAAAGTAGAGGGTGGTATCAGGTTGTGTGCTTGACAATAGACCACAGGAACTTTCACCTTTTTAATGTTATTAAATGCGGATTTATTACAAGTTTTATTTAGTTTCACCTACTCGATTAAACAATACACATTACAATACAAAATAACAAAACAATATGATGGAGCGCTAAAGTCAATTTAGTTATTCAATTACTTAGCCTTATAATCAATTCATATTAATTATTAATGAAAATCTCTAAATGCATAAAAATAAATCAATTGAATATATTTTATTTACTCAATTACAAAGTATTAAGTACTGTACAAACTTCAATTAATATGATTAGGTAACAGTGTATAAAATAAAATAATAAATAATTATTTCAAATAAAATAATATTAATGATCCACACTAAATGAATTGATCCTCATACGCACATATATTTATTAAAACACAGCGCGCTTTTAGCATTCGAGCGCAATAGCACGAGCCACATCTAGTAGCTGTTAATCTTTGTAATTACGCGCGGACGCCCGCCCGCAATATAAAATGTCGACAGTCGCATCGGTCAAGATCTTTAAATTAACACAAAAGTACCACGTTTCTGTTGATTTCTATGTTAACTGGTATGCTTCGTGTTGTTTAAATGTACTCGTATATATTTTATTGTATCTCTAGGCACATTATCGTAATCGCATGTTATTTTAATTTAATCTTATATACTAAGTTCTCAAATAAGTGAAATATGTAATTTCTTATGAGAATAAATTTCTATAAACCGAAACCGACATGTCATCTAATATTCAGATACTGTTTCATGCCGAGCCTTCCATAGTTTCGAAATTATCCGTTACACACACACAGTCATCCGTCACACTAATTATAGTGTGAATTTAGTTTACCTTGCACAGAACAAACAGTAGGCCTTACCATTAATATTCCAGGGCGTAATGTACCTGTCTTGTTTAAATGTTTTCTGATGGAGCAAATCCGGTAGCATTGTTTATTTTAAATTTATATGTATATATATTTAAAATATATGTTGTTCCTGCTTCCGGTCGTGCTTAATCGAATATGTAGCACCTGAGGGTTTAGTTTGACTTTTGTAATTGTTCATTTAGTTACGCAAATAAGCGCTTTAGTAAATAATTATAGTACTTCACGAACTAATAGTGCGCAGTGCCAATCAAAGTATGGAAGAATTTGAAATCGAGTAGACTTAGAAAACTAGAGACTGGATTGAAATGGTGAATCATCAGTCGGACAATTTAGGTATGTTTTATTTGCGATCTAGAAATAGGTTAATGTAGACAATGAATGAATGAGTGATGCACCTGGTGTTGTGCGTCTCCCACTGGCTGCGGTAACCGCTAACTATAGGCGGTCTGCGTGCTTATTTGCAAAAAACTGACAAAATATAAGTATCACGATATTGTACCTTTGTTTTTGTTTTTTTTTGTTCTCCGCGTGAGAAATGCCTTACGCACTATCCCACTGCCTGGGTGGGGCAGCGGGGAAGTGTGGGACTCTCCGCCGGTGAAACCGGCGGTATACCCACTAAAAACACCCGGGTATACCCTCACCGCTTTGGAATAGGGCGACATGAAGCCTTGCGGATTACCTCAACTTGACGATATTGTACCTCCCAACCTAAGTATTACCTTGTAGTTATAAAGCCGTTAACTTAGCTGAAATCAGTAAGTTTTTTTATTGAATTTTAATGAAAATACCTAACATTAAAAGATATCGAGGACGTTTTATGATCACATAAAATGTCTGGTGTACTTATCAGGCCGGAAGCGTCCACTGTAAGGTCTGTAAAGCACAGGCTGTCTTAAGACAGCACCACCAGGGTTCTGCTTCCCGCTCCTGCAACCTTCTGGGGACCTTGGCTCGACCGTGCAGGTGGGCGCCCTACTGGCCTGGTAACAACTGTTGAGAAAATCGCCTGACATAACGGAGACATCACAAAGCTCTTCCTATCCAATCGGACCGTGACGCTCTGCTGCCGTAACCATATTTGAATTCCTAAGTCACAGTCACTAAGCCATTTTACAACTAGACTAGGCATAACTTAACAGTAATTTGTTATATAACCCGCTAATCAAACACATTATGTCACCTTCATCAAAAACGTGCGCGTCACGAGCGGTTAAGCGACCTAACTGCTTGCGAAATAAAGGCTAAGATTGAGTGTATTTTTTGCTGAACTATGTACTGTAGTGAGTTCGGAACTAGTACCCAGGACAGCTTTCTCTCCGGTAGTTGGGAACAATCCGACTGTCTCTTTGCTCCGTTTTCATCGGTCGGCATCCGTACATAATAATTTTAATTCGTGACACACTGCTGCAGCAGTTTCGCAACATGCTCGCTCTCGTGTTTTTTTCAGACGCACTTTTGAAGTGGTTTACTGTTTCTCGCAATTCAATTGGCACCTAGTGCAATAAGGTATTTGTCATTTTATGATTATTATTGCAGAATTCTGTTAGGAATTTTAAAGGGAAAATAAGTTAAAATCAAGTCATCGCTACAATGGATGGGTATTGGCTTAATCACCACGCTTGCCAAATGTGGGTTGGTGATCACAAACCCGGGCAATGTTACGAAAAACACACTTTGCCCGACCTGGGAATTTAACCTGGGGAACCACTCGGACACGGAAGCGTTATCAATGTGATAATATTTATTTCTAATATTTATTTTAAACAATAAATGCAAAAAATAAAAAAATAGACAAGTGTTTCGTAGTGTATAAAAAGTTTATATCATATTAATATAAATAATTTTATATATTACTATTTCTATTTATTCATTTATTGAAATAATTTCTGTACTTAAAGATATTATGTTATCAGCTCAGAGTAAGAGTATTAGCATGTTATTACTTTGAACATAATTCAACGGGACCGGAATATTTGTAAGACATTTTTTTTGTTATAAACTAAAAAATTACACTCTAAAAATCACAGGACGGAAAACATGATTACAGGTACTTCTATTTATTCAACTCACCGCACGCAGTTGCTGTATGTATGCATCTCAACAACGAATGTATTGTCTTCATCCGTTGGAGTTAACTAGCAATATCAAGATTCTTGAAATCATAATTATTCAATTTAGCTCACATTATACCGGCTTAGATACTCCAATTGTGTGTATGAGTAGAAAACTATTATGATTGTATAATAGTTTACTACCGGGATTTAGTATCCTGTTACACTAACATAATCAGGGTGTGCAATTCCAATTATTATTTATCAATGTTGAAAAGTTAAATTCGATTTTTTCTTCGGAGTTTTCACGCTAGATCAACTTCCGAATCGGTCGTTGTTGCCATAATTCATAATAATATTCCACACGAGTATTGTAGTATCATTTTCGTTTCGTTTATTTTTTTCTTCGTTGCGTTAGTGATGGTTCATATGTGCTTGCTTAAGTGATAACTTTAAACGCAATAACGTTTGCACATGAATAATGATTCGAAAACTTTTTCCTTAAAAGGTGGGCCCTCACTTGGAGCATTCGCCTGTAGTGTACGGTTACAGAGCTGAGAATTGCATCAGTGCCCTCATTCTAATTTAATGTTACAGATTCGAGCATTACAATGGTCTAATCAAGGAATGCTCAAAATCTAATCTGAAATGTATCTACGAGTACATTATTAGGGAGGCAGAAACTTAATTTAATGCTAAAAATTGAATTTGAAAAATGCATTAAGGAAAAGTGTTCTCTTAGATTTGAACCTGAATATCTGGCCGAGTCGTTTCTAATTGCAGTAACACACATTATGAATATATAAGTGAACTACAAGTTATGGTCATTAACATAATATTCTATTCAGCTAAACTAGTTTAGCATTTAAATATTTAATTCTTACAACGCGTAGTCGCTTACATTAAGGAATTCAATAAATGATTTATTTATTATATTCGCTGTGAAATAAACAGATCTTGCAATAAAAGAAATAAACAACTCTACTTAAAAATAATTAAGCTTCAACATGTTTCTACACTATTTTAATTAAACGTTTAGTTAATCATATGTATTGTCGTAACTGTTCAATGTCGTATACCTACATAAATCAATTTGTCTCCGTTTAGTTCCGTGTACAAACCCGCGCAGACGAGGGACTAACCTCGAGGTACTTTTGTGTAAATAATTAATCTAATGTATCGAATAAAGCACAAAGAGGACTAAAATTTGAATTACTCGTAGATATGTTCAGAGAATGTCATGTTTTTCGCGATTCAGAGATTTTTGTCCTTTGTGAACAAAAGGTCTTCGTCTGCTGATGCCCAACTGTAATCTCTCTTGAAACTATTCAGTTCAACGTTAACTTCATAATGTTATACGTCTAGGGTGGACATTTCAGAGTATAACCGTTTTAACCTTTAAGTATGGGCGTGGAGCCTTACAGCAACAGGCCCCATGCTTTAATGAAAAAAATATGACACTTTATAGCACGCACCCCTAATTTCGCCTGGCGACGCCAGCGCCCTCACCCTGTCAGACTAAAGGATGGATTATGTAATCCTCATTATAGTTTATCTGTGGTAAAGTAGTAGACAACCCTGTAGAGGACTTGCGCATCCGTCTGCCGAGAAGTTTGTCGTTCCTACAAGTTGGTGTTGGTGTCTAACCGTGTAACTGTTTATTAAACGGTTCATAAAGTTAAATAGCGCAATTATGTAATCCTCGAGCAGTACACGCTATAACTTCTTAAAGGTCATCATTCTTAAATAGGTATGCGACTGCTGACCACAGACCTTTTAAACATTCCCTCGATAGACCAGATAATTTTTGAGGTATGATTTTAAGCATTCATTGCCATCATCGTCCTTTGCGTGTATCACTTAAGATTTATGCAGCGAAAAGAAATGCGCAAGAGCTTGCTTAAAAGGCCCATGCGTTGCGTTTATCTATTGATGGATAATCTGGGATTGTTTGCGACTCATGGCAATAGAGGAACTGCATACTAGCTATGGTTTAATGGATAAAATAACTTAATACCAATAGTGTGTGTGTGTCCCGGCTGACGTCGCAAGATATCAGTTGTAAAGCCTGTCCGAGGCCTAAAAAAAGGTGGCTTGATAACATCTGACGGTAAGATTCATCACTGGCCTTACATTCACCTCTCCAACAATCCACACTTAGCCCGCGTTGAATACCAATGTGACATTCACAGATGCTTATTAAATCCCTATGCGACTTATAAATCTAAATAATTTGTACGAGTACTATATTCATTTTATCGACTAGGCTTTAGCTAATCGTACTTTTTCCGTGACCCTATATACACTACGTGTTACACTTCTAAGTGAGTCTCTATCCTTGTCCATTAACGATAAAAACAAAATCTCAATACATCCAAACTCGGCTTACACGCATTTCAAATGAGTGATTACGCAAAAAGCTACCAGCATGTTCAATAATTATTGATATTGATGGCTACTGATAAGTACCATTCACTTATAACAGACACACACTGAAAACTCTCAGTCAGAAGCAATCGGGGAGATTAAAACGGGGAAATGAGCCAGTCGATTTGGTTCCTGGTTTCGTTTTCCCGGGAGGATTACATATCGTTGAGTGAACGTTTTACACTTCCTATTGGTTCTAAAAAGTGGGTCATAAAAACGTAGTCGTAGACGTTTGTACAACGCGAAATAGGCCCAAATTAAACGACATTATTGTTATTTACAAGTTAAATAAAAGCCAGTCAAGAACTTTTCAACGTTGCTTAAATGTTAAATAAAAGGTTTCGACCGACTTTCTGGTTACATAATGGTTATATCCCGACTGTTATCGAACCACTGAAGTCCTATTACAGTTGCATAGACATAAGGAGATGACTGAAATGTCGGTTAAGTGTTTAATATCTACATTTATTGTACACATTCAGTCCATTCTATTCATTCGTTCCTGTGATGTTTGCAAAGTGTGTGTTATCAAAAACATGATTTAAACGGTTTTCCTACCTAATTTCACATTTGGACGCAGCTCCTCGCTGCGACCTGTTTGCGGATGACTGGAAGTTGATCTTGTCGGGATTTTTGCGATACTGTGAGGGAAATGCGTGACGTACGAATGTTTTTATAATATAAATGTTATTATTGTAATTTTCTGAGTTCTTTTAATATTATTGTTCAATTATTATTGTAGTTTGTAAGGCGAGTGACATAGTATTATTATTCATAGTTTATTAATGTTGTAATTTTCTTTATTATTGTTATCTTTAATAAATATTATATCTTATATCTTTTATTATCTTTGAATTAATTAATGTAATTGGCCTATACGTTTTAAATAATTTAAATAAATAAATTACTTTAAGATTGTTCATACGCGAACAGAGTAAAAGAAAAGTAAATGTGTGTAGAGCACCTAGTTCATGGGACCTATAGTTTTATGGCGAAATAATAGGTGTTGTTGAGATATTTTTACGCCCCCTTCGAAATCTTTGAAATTCAATTATTATTGATTACTATTTAAAATGTGTTTTCATACTAAAATAGCAGCTATCTTGTCTAAGTTGAGAAGCGACTTCTATACATCAAATAAAGAATAAAAAGGTCGCGTAATGCAGTTTCTTGCGACCAAGATGGTCGGCCATGATAAATTATAATGGAGGTCTGTGAGATAATAAACATTATGAAAGGAGAACCAGCAAACTTAGTGTTTTATTTTAATTTAGGTTTATTAATGCAAAATAGATCAATTGATGAGTAGGAACATAGGTACCAGCTAAATAGTAGGTAATAATTATATACAGGTCGAAAATTTCATTTTAGCGACGGTTTGATTATATAAAAGTCGTGTTAAGATTGCTTAGACCACCATGACGGTTAAACGAACCCTTTTATCTAACTATTGTATAACGTCGTATTAATCAGTCTTGTAAACGTTTATCCAACCTACAAACTGGCTGCATTATACGACGTTGTATAAAGTAGTCGTAAAAACCTACATTACCTATACACAGGCACCAATATAGGACGTTGCATAATACAGTCACAAAAACGTCTACCTAACCTATACACAGGCACCACTATACGACGTTGCATTATACAGTCGTAAAAAAGTCTACCTAACCTATATTCAAGCACCAATATACGACGTCGCATAATACAGTCGTATAAACGTTTACTCAATAAATTTAATGGACCTTTTAGTTATAGGACTATATCGTTGTAGGAATAACGGTTACACAACGTTGTAGTTGTCTAATAACATCTATTCAACAGTTATATAACCGAAAGTCGCTTATGATAGTTTTATATGACCAATTTGTTTGTTGACAGGTTATTTCTTAAGTGATTGAGAGAACTTCCAACCATTTAAGTTTTTCAGATAACTTCAAGTATGTTGTGGTATGTGAGTGGCCTAGGGGTTAAGCACTCCAAGTCGGATCGTGGATCGTATAGTCCCGAGTTCAAATCTGGCCAGAACCAGAATCTTAGTGTTCACTGTTAAATTTCCGAATAACTCTCCGGTGATGGAAAACATCGATAAAAAAACCAAATCAACTCGGATAGCGGCGCAAGGCTTACCTACCACGTTGGGTTCTAAAATCGTTGGTGAAGAGTGGGCTTTTGAATGTTCCGTTCACCATGTAGGCAACAGTCACTTTCCTCTGACTACCCCGTTTGAGATACAGTTGTGATTGTATGTTTAGGTGTGTTTTGTAGGGTAAACATACGTCACACACTATTTCAGGTAAAACACTTAAAAACCTGGTCTGAAAAGGTAAAAAAGGTAATCTTCTTCTTTTCGAGTCATTAGCAAATATATAATTATTTATTTGAAACGATCCCCTACCAAAACCCAGCTACTTTCAGAGCAGCGGCAGTCGTCACGTAGAGTTATTTCATTTTGCAGGTGGTTGGGCACTGTGGGATTCCCGACATTTCCCGAAGTTTACCTCAGGAAGCTTTTGCGGCCGTTAGTCGAACTTTATTAAAAAAAGGTAATTAGGCTGTAAAAATCACTAAAATAAATCTTTCGTACTCAGCTTCTCGAAACGCACCTCACGCTGCTGTGGTAAATTCATGGTAGGTACAGTTCCTGTACCATGAATTTGCGTCTATCTCTACTGCTTCTAATAAAATGTCTTTGAGTAACTAATTGATCCCGTCATCTACAGACGTAATTCGTAAAACGTAAATGAATAAAGCAGAATTGCATATGATATCCCTTACGCAAGAATGCATTAAAAATGTTCTCATAAAGGAAATAATTTGAGTTAAGTCTTGAGCTATAATAAGTGTAATACAAACACTTTTAGCAACAATGAAATTATGATACGCATTGCACAATGGGCACAATACAAACAAATAAAAATGACTTATAATAATCGCAAGACAAGAAAGTTTTTGGTATTGTTTCGCTATTAATTGCAGTGAATTAGAGTTACCGGTCGCATTGTTATAATAACAAAGTGAATAAAACAGTCGTACAGTCAGCCAAGGATAGAGCGTTACACTACCACGGGGCACCTACGGCGTTACACGGTTAGGTGGATCCCACTTTGTCCATGGACCTGCTGTCCGTCAGCGGCTTCGCCTTTCCCTTTGTCTTTACCGTCAAAATATAGCCTAAATTAAAAAAATATATAGCCTATGTCACTCCCTGATAATGTAGTTTATATTGGTGAAATAATTTTGAAAACTGGTCCAGTAGTTTCAGAGCCTATTCAATACAAACAAACAAATATTTCTTCTTTATAATATTACTATAGATTACCTGTTCGCGCAATGGCAGCAATCCTACCTTTAGGGCCGGAGGTCGTGGGTTCGATCCCCACCCATGACAAACATTTGTGTGACGAACATTAGTGTTTGTTGTTGGTCTGGGTGTCATTATCTATATATGTTTGTACTTAGAAATATAAAAGTATGTTTATCAGTCTCTGACGCGTATAGTACAAGCTCTGCGTAGTTTGGGGTCAGATGATTTGGTGTAAATTATCCCAGATATTTTTTATTTTATTTTTTTTATGCGCCAGACATCACACCTCTTGTAATGGTCTCGAAGTAGGGATTAATATCCCTGTGTTACGAGGTATCTTACAAGGAAATCAGCCAGGGGCGTCTCCCAGCACACCCAGACCCGAGTCAATTACGAAAAGATCGTTTCCTGATTTGACCCGACCGGGAATCGAACCAAGGACACTAAGGAAATCGAGGCGAGAAACCGTGCTGCAGCGCACTACGCCAATCGTGTCGTCGAGTCGTATTATGTCCCACTTCAGCCTCTGACGACAAATAATCGCAAACGTAACAAATAGATTTAGAATTTCCTGAGATACATCTGCATTATCCCACTTAATCTGTTCATAAGGTTAACTAAGATAAAAAAACATTAGATGAAATGAATATATCAGTATTATCTCCTAATACGATTCAGACACAAACGTCGCATATCGATTCAATTAGCGTTAGTGCATGTCCCTATTGATGGAAAGAGATTTTATCAGCTACAATATAGCCAGTATGCAGATATTTTAATGCGATGAGCCACAAAGGATATAGTGGGACGAACAATCCCAGATTATCCTTCAAAGGATAGAAGCAGTGAATATAATGGAATACACTACTACGAGTCCCACCGCTAACATTATTAATTCATTGCATAAGACGGCTGCTTTTCCACCAGATATGTGCTGCGGATAAGCTGCGGGGATGTGCATGCTCAGCTCCGAAACTACACACAACAACATGGTCTAGGGATATATAAAACTTTTTTAAATAACTTAAAAAGTACTGGCCTTACAAAAAAACTATTGATGACAGAATATAAAAACATTATTAAGTTCCTTTTTTAATTCAAATTTGTATTTATAAGGTTTTGTTTTAAGATGAAATTCGCATTCATTGAATTTCTTCCAGAGAAGTCAATCTTCACGAACTTCTAACTTGATTAAAACTCCATAAATATCTAAAAATCTTTGTCAAACGCATCTCCGGTGTTCATTTAATTATGTCACGTAGACACTTGACCAGGAACGAAATGTTAAGAGCAGTGGGCATGATTCAAGCTGGCGCTACCCAAATTGCGGTTTCTAAAGCCATGAGGACCAGTCAGAGCGTTATATCCAGGCTTTGGTCACGTTATCGTGTCACGAGGGAAGTGGTGGAACGGCACCGAGGACCTCAACGCATTACAACATTTATCAGATTAGATAGGCTATGTGTAGGTGTCTGAACAAAAAGTTAATAAAATTTTAGTTATTAAGGTTTAATTGAAATATCCCTAGACCATGTTGATGGGTGTATTAGACCGTCTGCACTGATGCTATGCTATGTTACGGAGCGAGTAAGATGTGCTACGAAGATGCTCCGCCACAAGCTGTGCGAGTGAGAGGCGCAGCTCGAGCTAAGCAATACAGCACACATGTGTGTGTCATATTAAAAACATCCGAACCCGTTTCTACCAGTGCTATGCTATGTGAACCAATGAATGTAATTGGAGCATATCAAACGCATGTTTGTACACCAGAGGAGACAAAATGGCGACCGAGACAGGACAAAAAAAGGCGACCTTCACGAGCGCGATCCAGACAGCAGGCAGGGACGCGAGTCATGCCATACAAAACCTGGGTCTACCATGAAATCCCTTGATGTAAACAGCGATAGTTGATTTCAGAAATTAGTATGCCATTACAGTATGCTGACCTGCTTGCTCTGTTACGCTGATGATACTGCTATTGACGTGGAAACAGGTACAGGAGAGAGCCATGGCCGGCATGTCACTGATTTCACAATGGCTAAGTTGCAACATACTAAGCTCAAATGTTACGAAAACCAATTTTTTGTGCTTTTACAAAACTGCAGCCTCAGCCTCGAATGATTTTGACAGCATTGCAATCCACGATTATTTTCCACATGCTGACAACAGCGTTTGCCACTGTGAAAGCATCAAGCGAGCAAAAACAAAAACATTGAAATACTTGGGCATTGTTTTGGATGAAAGGCTAACCTTTAGGGACCATATTGCAGCTATGTCGGGTCGAGTTAGGAAGCTGATAGTGGTTGTGCAAAACCTGCGGGAGGCTGCCGATGGGAAAACTCTAAAAGAAGTATATTTGGCACTTTGCCAGTCAGTAATAAACTATTGTATCTTGGCCTGGGGAGGGGCTTGTACTTCTTTCCTGATCACGCTTGAAAGAGCTCAGAGAGCCTTCTTAAAACGGCTCTATTTAAACCTTTTTTGTATCCCACCAGCAAACTGTTCGAAGAGGCCCAGGTCCTAAGTGTTAGAAAGTTTTTCTTGCTACGGGTCGGAATTTCTGTCCACAGACGGGTACTCAACTCGAGTTCTTATGATGCCATGCTAAAGAGAAGGATTTTCAAGGTTCCAACCCCTACACTGAAAACGGCATTTGCTCAAAGTTTCGGCGTCTTCTTATTTCCTCACTTGTATAACATTTTAGTTTCCAGACTTAAATTTAAACAGAACTCAGGCTAAATCCATGATCTGCAAAGCTTTGCTTCTTTGGTCGTACTTGGAAGTCGAGACTTTGATTAAAGTTTTAAAATAAATATATAGATGCATACTCCTACATACACCCACTATCGCACACTCAAACACACAATACACTCACACTTCCACACATACACACACACACAACACACACATTATTAATCTTAGAGAAATCTGATTATGTTCACTTTTTTTATTTTCTTTCGCATTTTTGTTAGTTATCTGTTACTTGTAATGTACTGTGCCGGACTTCATGTTGTGAATCGTAATTTGTCCTCCACAGGGCAGGCAATGCGCCTAGTGTGGGGGCCAGTTAATTATGGTTCGTGAAATATTTTGGTAATAAAACATATTCATTTTTTCATTTTCACTGGAGACGCTGTACCGAAATGCCATACAAAAAAGTCAACACGGACGATGGCGAGCGTTTGCCACTGTAAACTGCTGGTAGGCGTACTGAATGATAAAGATATACCCGCGCGGTCTGGGTCTTTTACACTTCTGAAACTGATCAGCAGCGAATGATGAGATTATCGGGAGATTCTGACGGCGATCTTACTACAACAACGATAAGCAAACAAAAAAGATATTATTAATAAAACGTAATATATCGGACGCGTGCAAACAAATCCACTTGGATTAAATAACAAACAACAATTCCTCCAGAAAAAGAGGGAAGGCTGTATTTTATTACCTCATTAGGATGAGGTAAACAAAACCTATCAGTTTCATGATCGCAATTGTTTTTTTTTATATAGTCTGTTGTATTAGTGGTATAGTGTGACATAGCTACTGTACGTGCTCTCAGCGGGAACAAATGAGCCTTGTGACATTAAGATAGTGTGTATGTACACGTCACTACTTTGTACAAGCATAGTAAATAGTCTTCGTGAGATAGAACGTCTATACGACGTCGTTACCAAAGAAATAGTTTGGTTCAAAGGTATTCATTTACAATCAAAATCACATCAGAACATCAATCTTTTTTTGTTATCCTGTCATATCCTTCTGTTAAACGTCCTCTTACTTCTAAATTCTGTCTATGTCAAGGAGGTCTGTTGCGCAGCCACAGGTACCAATATACATCAAAAACAAACGAACAAAGTAAAAAAAAACGATAGGTACGTCTCCGCTCAGTATAAAGGCGTCACAAAGGAGCTTGTCAGGACCAACTGGTATATTTTGCTGATGGTCAATGACGTTGTTGATGTCCTAAAATATACTAAATGCCTTCTTTATGCCGATGACCTGAAGCTTTATGCAGAGATCAGCGACGAAGTAAGTTGTGAGTTAATTCAGAAGGATATCGATGCGCTCCTTAGGTGGAGTACAGTGAATGATTTAGAGTTTAACCACAATAAATGCTCAGTCATGACCTTCAGTCGCCAGCGAAATCCTGAGAAATTTAATTATTTGCTTGGTTGTAATGTGATCGATCGAAAAGACACTATAAAAGACCTAGGTGTAACATTCGATTCCGCTCTTACTTTCAATGAGCACATTACTACTCTAACTCGTAGTTGCTTCCGTCGACTGGGATTTGTATTACGTAATCTGCGTGTCTTCCACAGTCCTGATGTAACCAAACTTATATTTATAAGTCTTGTTAGAAGCTCATTAGAATCTAGCGCATGTATCTGGAATCCTCACGAAGCTAAGTATAGTCTAATGTTGGAAAAGATTCAAAAGGCTTTTCTTCGGTACTTCTATAAGCGAGTGTATGGGTATTATCCCTTCATGTACCCCACCGATTTTTTGCTGGGAATGTTGCAGATGAACTCTTTAGAGGTGAGAAGAGCCCGTTTGGAGGTTTCAACTGCCTTAGCAATCTTGCGGGGCTGGATGGATTCGCCCGAGTGTGTTGAGCAATTGTCCC